>OZ010652.1:42895034-45685034 GCA_963932375.1 Phania funesta
TTATTCCGCGTTGCGATATTAGTCTGCTACATTTTTAAAGTTAGTCGTGGTAGCTTGAAATGGCTTAGTGGTATCTGAGTTTATTTCATGTAATCCTCTAGATTATATCGCCAAATTATTTGCTCCTTGTGAGGCAAGGGACTCGAATTAATTAAGAATATATTATTACAAGGGCTCTAGGTCTCTGGAATCGTCATGATGGACTTTAATATTTCGGTATATTGCTTCTAATAATTATGAATGGTGCTTGAAGCAACTGCATACACGTCATATTTGCCCTTATATATTATTAAATTTTGACGGAAATAAAAAGTTGTTTTTGATTTTGGTTTTAAAATTATAGGGTTTATTTGATACCAGCTTTTAACTTAACGAATAACTTTAATCTTTGATATAGCTTTAGTAAACAATTCTTACAAAAATGTTACAAAAAGAAATTAAAGAATTGAATGAAATACATGTGCGCTATAAGAGAAAACGAGTATTTTATGCTCAGAGGCAAAATAATTGCAACGAAGTTTGTAGAATATATATTCATTTGGCACACATAAGTATGTATGTGAATATTTAATTATATTACAACAAACTTAAAACCCCTTTTTCACATTTCATTATTATCACCAAAGAAAAAAATTTCCGCAAAATTAATTTAGAGTATTAAAACGAAAATGAAATGGGTCCAGGATTATAATCTGAGTATTTAACAATAATACAAAAAATGTTAATGCTTAAACAACATATTTCTGCTGTAACAGTTTACAAAGTAAGGGCAATGGACAATAGTTATAAGTTATTATTATTTGTAAACAATATTTTTTCTTAAAAAACAATTTGGGTGAAAGGTCAAAGTTCTGGAAACCTGTATTAAAAAATAAAAAAATTGTCAAAAGTGTTTTGGTTAAACAAACACCAATAGCATTTATTTCGATTTGAAAGTGCAATGAAACAAGCGATGGTTCAGGCTATTATGTTCTCTCTGCGGGCATCGGTCGATTGTCTGTAATTCGCAATGAGCTGCTTCTTCAAAAAACCCCATAAGAAAATATTTTTCAGCATCAAATCGCTTGATTTTGATAACCATATATTTAAATAAGGGACCGAGGATAATGATAATAGCTGATTTTTTTGAAGCAATAAGCATCTAATTTTAATTTATATTAAACAAAATCAATTAACTATAATTATTGGGTTTTTTTACCGTGACATATGTAAGTCTTATTTTTGAATTTTATTTAATAGTACACATAAATATATTTATCCTCATCAAAATTAGTTGGAAAAAACTTTGCACGATGTGCAGAAAGAGCATTTGCAGCATTCAAATTAATTTTAAGCGATTTAAGATGAAATTCGACAACCGATTCTTGTGTCAAACTTTTGTTAGTTAAACATAATTATCATAACGAATTATAACTTGAATCTACAACTTTTGATTCAAATTTCATGCTCTTGATTGAAAAATATATATTCTGGAGCAAAAAATAAAATCACAAAACAATCTTTATATGACCATCGTACTGGACGCACATATCGTGCACGTACATATCTTTTAATCGAGCCGAAGGTAATTAGCTATCATTGGCATGTAGTGCTCACCATAGTCTGTGATAACTGCGCCAACATTATTTTCGAAGAAGTTCGGATTAATGATTTCGCCGGATCAGCACCCGTAACAATTAATGACTATTTGCCTTCGTGTGCAACAAGTGTTGCAAGTTCGTTTGTTAACAAAGCCATTCTTACAAAAATTCCGCAGTTTGGAGGTCAGAACCGACGCCAAGTTATCCAATTTGTTTTAGGTTTTCTTTTAAATATTTGTATTTAAAAGGGCTCTATATAAAGGTTGAAGCATATTAAAGGTGACAAATGAGAAATTTTATTTGTTTCGTATAAGTAATATTTATTAGTTTATCAGTACATTGTGTACCGGAGCGTGTGATTATTATGGAATATGTGAAACGTGTTGGCAAAAACTTTGAGCGATAATAATATATATTTAAAGGCTTTACCATTAAGGATGCGCCGATGTTGGCAGTCTATGGTGGGCATGTAGTTTTTTTTTAGAAATCGGCGACTAAAGGAATTATTATATGCCACTTATTGTTTTAAGAGAATAATAACTTTTTAATGGAAAAATCTAGAAGGCTCTAGTGGGAAATCCGCTGTTTCGATAACACTGCTACATTACTAAAAAGAAATCTTCGAAAGTATGCCATATAAAAGAGTTGTGTTATTTTATGTATATAATAGGCCAGTAGCCCCTCCAAATATTCTTATAGATAATTGCCTATTTACTTTATGGACATTGTTTTATTATTATCTTAGAGATGACAAAATGTTCATAAGGATGGCTAGTTTTCAGAGGTTAGGGAAGATATTTTTGCATGATGTAGGTAAAACTAGGTGCATAGATGAAGTAAACATTTAATATTTTAAAATTGTGTACTGTCATAAAGTTCAATATTTTTTAAAGCAGCCAGGCAAAGGTGGCATTTAGAGCGGATTCAATATTTGACTACATAAAATGTTGCCTGACCAGACATGATCGTAATATGCGGGGGTAAGCTAAAAAATGCGTATAAGTTTTCGTGCATGAGTATAACATTCTGTTAAATATGTAAAAATAAGCATTATTAAGAATCATCCTTATTTCTGTTAAAAATTTAACTCTAATCGAAAACATTAATAGGTTTTAAGTACAATTTAAGAATGTTTGTTAAGATCATACACCGTTTCATCGCAATAAACTTTGTAAAAGAGAATTTAAATACAAATTTTAATATACAAAAACAAAATCTTAAGATGACATAAAAAGATATGTCACCACGTCTTAAAATTGTTGTATGTCACCTTTCACAAACTCTGTCGACTATTCAAACGCAAGCGAATAGAGAACACATTTGTAGCTGCACACATACATATACTCACTTACACACACACATGTTTGCATTCAAAACACATTAAAAGCTCACAAATGTATCTCCTTATAACTTCCTGCATACAAAATATTTATTTCCTTCTACACAGCTTGTGTTGTCTTAAATTTGTTTTTTATTGTTTCGTTATGTCGGCTGTCTTTGCCTTCGAAATACCAGCATAGCAGCCAAACAATTGATTGAACTCTACAGAATTGCGATAAAAACAGCAATTCTTTTACATGCAGTTTGCTGTAGTTGGTGACGATTGAAAGCTGTTGTTGTTATTTCCATCGTTATTGTTTTGTATTCACATTTATACACGCTCGCATACTGATTCGCAGGCAGTTTTGTGGCTTTTAATACAAGAAGATGCTAGCAGATTTACCAATTTTCTTGTTGTTTATTTTCGCCCACTTGTTTCCTCTCAGTTTGGTTTTCCCTTCTGGTAGCAGCTATTAACAGCTGCCGTCTGTTGTGACGTTTATGCCAGTGTGCACAAGGAATTTAGATCCTTTAAAGCTCCTCATATATTGATTGAAGTTTTTTTATAGATTACTTCCGTTGCAAGTAAAAATGCGCAAAAAAGTTTCTGTTACTTGGATTTTTTTAGTTAGTTTATTTATATATAACAAGTGGGTAGGTGAGTGCATTTAGGCGACAATATTATCCTTTCAATAGTCAAATCAAGTATAACAGGAGACGGGGTTTTCTGATGTATTGATAACTTAAATAGTTTCTGATTATTAAATATATTAAACAAATGTAAAGAAATAAAATTCGAATTATTAGCATTTAAACAAATCACGAGCATAGTATTGTATATGGTGCTCCACTTGGGTATTATTGTCGTGTACAGGAAACTTGTTCCCTCTTTTATACTAAAATTATGTTGATTTTGCATATTCCAAGTCAATTCTTTTATTATATGCTTAACGCTAGACTGTACAATATATATCAAACAGAGTAACAACAGGTGTGTGATTGTCTTACTCGTCACTACAAAGTTTGAATTGAAAGTAAGTAGCAACAAAATATGATACAAATTGATTACGCGTGCATGTTAAATAATCAACAGTTGTAGAAAAGTGCAATCGTGTTACAGTAGAACTCTGTAAAAGGCATTTGACCCAGTAGTCCTTTGGGAAACGTTATTATAGTGCTTACAGCAATTTAGTGTAATATTATAAATCCATTTGAAGCCGCTGTACGTTTGGAAACTTAAAATAAAAAATTCCTGCTGGTTAATTTTTATATAAACTTTTGTTTATAACATAATTCTTAAGAAAAAAGCTTTGCAACAGTTATAAACCTTTAAATATTTAGCATTTTAAAATCCTTTCATGAATGATAAATTTAGTGGAGCTTTTAATAGAAGCTAATTTGATTTGTAAGACCTAAGGTTTGCTTATGCTTCATTATATTTCTCTTTTTTAACTTTTGAATGAAATAACAGAGCAGCCACTAAAGTTTTAAGAACAAGTATAATCCCAGCCAAACTCAGCCTTTAAATAGAAGAATACATAAAACAGCAAAGACTTTTAAGAAGTAAAAAACTTGTTTGGTTTACTTTTCTTGATGTTCTTTGGTTCTATGTGGTTGCAATTTACAATTTTATAATTAACTTAAGGACTTTATCAAGCAATTCGTACTACTGCAAGACACACACATGCAAATATTTGCATTTCCGTCTTAAATCTTTTGAGGGTGTTTGTGTGTGTGTTTTTTTTCTAATGATTCTGTTCAAATTCCGTTTGTATGTTTTTCGCGTTAAAACTCCTGTCAAACGTTAAACTTTTTCCATCGTTCGCAATGTTTTTTATCATTTAGCTATTTCTTTTGGTTTACTTTTTTTCTTGCCTTCATCTTGGAATGCAAAAATTAACTTTTCCGAATAGTTATATCTCCCATAAAAAGTTTATGTTATTTTTCTTATTGTTTAAATTATTGTCTCAATATTTGATTGATTTTGTAAGAAGATAAAATTAGGCATTAATTTTTCTTAGTTAGGAAGAGAATGTTGTTGATTTTATGTGCATGTGCCGTCAAAATGGAAATGTTTATCTTGTGTAATTAAAAATTTGCCTGTACGTGCAATAACAACGAAATCTTCTTCTGAGATGACTCTATTATAAAAATATTGTATTAAATAGTAATAGGATGGAATTTTATTTAATGGCATTTCACAGGTGTTAAGAATAAAAAGAAGCCTTGTAGTTTCATCCATAATTGCTTTACAGTAAAACCGTTTAACAGTTTCGGTTTTAAAAATGTATTCTTAGAAAACTCCATATTGGTTGAATCAAAATAAAATATGTATAATCATTAAAACTAGTTTCGTTATATCAAAGCCGTCAGCTCGCAGGTTGCCGTCAGAAATTCTGACTTATACCTAGTGGTGGCAGCTGGTAACAAGTTCCTAGTTAGGTCATGTCTCTGCTAGGAGTCTGGCTAAATAATTCGTGCGGAGAGAAGTTAACACTCTCCTATAAAAAAAACCCCCTAATCCGTGGTGAAACAGAATTATGTCTGACCAGATAGCTATCCAATTCGAGATACTGCATGGCAGTAAACGGCTACAAGGCTGGAACACATTGCGTGTGAATGTCCAGAACTGGGTAGCATAAGACTTAGGACCACGGGTTTGTTAAATGTGAATCCCATGGGGGAGCTAAGACTTAGACAAATACAAGCGACTCCGTGATGGAAAGGAGTGTTGGCAGTTACCAGTCGACAGT
This sequence comes from Phania funesta, assembly GCA_963932375.1. Taxonomy (NCBI): domain Eukaryota; kingdom Metazoa; phylum Arthropoda; class Insecta; order Diptera; family Tachinidae; genus Phania; species Phania funesta. The sequence continues at coordinate 42,900,688 of OZ010652.1, forward strand.
CTGAAATCACTATAGTCAAGCGGCTAGGGCAAGCACGAGACTCAATTGAATGTAAGGTAATCGTAATTACAAATCGGTTGCCTGAACTTAATTTAAGGAGCGAAGGGGGTCGAAAAGGGACCCAAAAAGTAAGTGGTGTGCTTCGATATCCCCCTACATTAAAATATTACTTTATATCGAAACCATTAACCTATTTTACTTCAAGGATATGTCAAAGCTATTTTTTTTATCCTGCAGCTGGTAACACAAAAAGCCCGAATTGAACCGAATTACGATATTAATCTAGAGTAATGCAGCTAGTAGTTGATTAATTTGTTATATTAATAATAAACAAAGTCGGAACTTCAATTTGAAAACTAATGAATTGTCATAAGAAACCACATCTGTGCCTTTTAATAGATTCCATTTTAATTGACAAAAACTAACGAAAACTATTTTTCTTTCCAAATACATTTTTAATTGATTTTATTTGAATCACGAATTCGTCATTAAAACCTTATGGTTATTCGAGTTTTGTTGTTTCTTTATAATTTGTGTTTGCATCAGTTCTCATTCACTAATCTATTCATGTCAAAAACAATCACATATTTAGTAATTCAAATAATTATTTAAGTACATAGTCGATTATTCGTCTAACATTTGCAGATTAAATATTCCTTCAAATAAAGGTCACGATGATTGAAAATAGTGTTGAAAATATGCAGCGTTCATGACTTGCCATTTCTTAGATGTTCTATGCTCCCGTGAACTTTTTATTATTATTTCTTTTTTATTTCTAAATTGCCTCCAATATGTCCTTTATAAATATATATGAATATAAAGATGTCACTGAAAATTAACTTGAAGACTTAAAATTTTAATAAAAATATAATATTTTAAATTTGTAATTTTTAACAGACGACCTTGCGTCTGCAAAACTTAAACCTCTGAATATTAGTTTTTATTTCTAACAGTAAACACAAATTAAAACTAAAAACAAATTCACGACAGCCACTACATACATAACTACTCATACAAAGACAGAGCATACAACTTAAGGCGTCTGCAATTCCTTTCTTACATGATGCAAAAAAACAAAGTTGCATTTTTATTTAACGCCAGCTGTTACTGGCATTCGCAAGAGAAATTAATATGCAAATTATGTAGGAGGCAGTAAAAACTCACTATTTACTTGCAGCAATAAATACATAAATATTTTAGACTTCTTTGAAACAAAGACAAGAAGCAAATAATTTCTAAGAGTATGCACCATAGTCTCACGGCAAGATGAACCCCTTTTTTGTTCCTTAGACAAACTCCTTTAAAATGTTCATAAAAAAGAGACAAATTCTTCTTTCGTTTACTATGCGATGTTTACGTATCTCTAGCTGTTTGTGAAGATTTCCTTCTCATTTATATAAGAAGTAAGTAAACTGTCACTGCCATTTTTTAAGGATCTTTATATTTGGCCTTTTAAGTAAAATAGCAAATCATGTACTTAAATCTGTTTGTATGTAAAGGGATTACCTCTCTGCTTCCTGTGAATGTGTTTGCTTTTGTAAAAAAAAAAATATTAAGATTTTTAAATTGCACTATCACCGAGTTCAGTGTAAACTTTGTCTGAGTAAAGACGTACTTCACTTTAAGCTCATAATTTAAATTCATTTAAGGTGACTTTTTTTTTATTTTAAAAATTAAACAAGTGCAGAGACACAGTTAACAGTTAGTAACAACAACAAAATAACAAAAAATAAAAAGCAATATAATATTGTGTGTGATAAAAAAGACAATAACAAAGTGCATGGTTAAACCTGTTTAAACAATTGATAGTGCATGAGCGCACCAAACATTAACGAAAAAAATATAAAAGGTAATAACAACAATGCTTATTACTCTTTTTCTTACACAAATGCTAATAATGCAATAAACAATATAAATAATAAAAAAAAAGATGACAGTGCTTTTTTAACCGCCAGGCCAATTGACCGAACGCGTTCTTTATCAGCAAATATAAATATATCTGCTACAGAAACAAAGAATTCAACAAATAAAACTAAAGAAACAAATAATACACAAAAAATAGCACAAGAAATAGAACCAAGTACTGCATCTAAACGCGTGCAAACTGGTATGGATCGGTACATAACCATAACGAAGAGGAAGGCGAGTCCTAAGTCTTCACAAGAGCGAACCGCCAAGCAATATAAAGGTTCTCATCAAGTAGCTGCAACAGCGGTAAGTGAAAATAGATTTTCTGTCCTTGCTACCCCGGATAATGAAAATGCCGAACCCACTGTAAGGGAACAAAAACCCCCACCAATCTACTTGCGCGAACAAACATCAAATGCCATTGTAAATATGCTGTCCCAACTCGTAGGCAAAGAAAATTTCTATGTGGCTTCTGTACGAAGAGGACAGATACAAGAAACGAAGATCCAAGCCCACACTGAGAAGAATTATCGCCTAATCGCAAGTCGTCTCGATGCAGATAATAAGAGCTATTATACGTATCAACTAAAAAGTGCTAAAGGTTTGAATGTCATTATAAAGGGCATTGACAGTTCTGTTCCCACTGAGGAGATAAAAAGTGCCATAGAGGTAGAAGGTTATGTCGTAAGGTCAGTGCACAATATTTTAAATAAGAATAAAGTTCCCCAACCTATGCATCGTGTTGAAATCGTGTTTAATGCATCGCAGCTTAAATCAAAAAACTCGGTTCATCCAATATATAATTTGCGCTACCTTTTGAACAGAAGAATAACGGTGGAAGAGCCTCTAAAACGTAACGGTCCCCGTCAGTGTACCAACTGCCAGGAATTCGGACACACGAAAACCTACTGCAAGCTACCATCTGTATGTGTTGTTTGCGGTGATGCGCACCGGACTTTGGAATGCGCTTCTTCCAAAACAGACCCCAAGGTCAAAAAATGCAGCAACTGTGGTGAAAACCATACAGCAAATTACAGGGGCTGCAAAGTATTTCAATATGTAAAAGATAATGCGAAAGTCGTACGTAAACCGGAATATGAGCAATATAAAGCTTCCCAATTTCCTCGGCTTCATGCTGGTTCTATTGCTAGTACACAAGCTACACAGCCACACACTAAGCCAAACTTTTCATATGCCCAAACATTGAGAAATGATTTACCTAATGCGAATGCCAAAAGTTCTAATGCGCATAAACATTCATATGCCCACGTCTTAAAAGAGGGTGCTCAGACACCCCTCACCAACAATTCGAGCTCGATCGAGAACTTAATACAGACAATGAATAATTTCATGACAACTATGCAGGGTATGTTTCAGGAAATGATGCGAACCCAAAACATGCTTCTGCAAGTTTTGCTTGGCAAGAAATGAACCAGTTAAAAATATGCTTCTGGAACGCTAACGGGCTCTCCCAACATAAATATGAAGTAGAACACTTCCTGCTAGCACATGATATAGACATACTATTAGTCTCTGAAACACACTTCACTATAAAAAACTGCTTTAGAATTGATGGGTATTTTATATATGACACCAAACACCCAAGCGAAAGGGCATGAGGTGGGACTGCCATTATAGTCCGAAAAAACGTAAGGCATTTTCCGTTGCCTGAATTCAGAGAGGACTTTTTGCAAGCCACGGCCATAAATCTTACAGATTTTAAAATTGTAGTCTCATCAGTGTATTGCCCGCCTAGGCATAAAATCGAACACCATGAATTTGCCAGGTTCTTTGCTACGCTAGGGCAAACATTTATTGCCGCTGGCGATTACAATGCAAAGCACACATATTGGGGATCCAGACTCCTTAGTCCTAGAGGTAGGCAGTTGTATTATACAGTTGAAACAAACAAGCTTCACGTCGTATCTGCCGGTACACCCACCTATTGGCCCACAGACTTTAATAAGTTGCCAGACCTTAATGATTTTGCTATAGTAAAAAACATCAAACGCGATCAACTCTTAGTTAAATCATCCTATGACCTATCTTCTGATCATTCACCTACAATTGTTATTTTACACGACAGTTTTGTCACTGCACCTAAAACCCTTAGTTTCTACCCGAACAGAAACACGAATTGGTTAAAATATAAAATGTATGTGAGCTCTCACTTACCTTTGAACATCCCACTGAGAAATCCAGCTGATATTCAAGCAGCTGTAGACCATTTTACAGACGTCGTGACTGCCGCAGCCATAGCTGCAACGCCAACAAAGCCATCAGCTAAAATAATAACGTACCAGGCAACAGCAGATATTCAGATGCTCGTCATTGAGAAAAGAAGACTAAGAAGACAATGGCAAAATAGCCGTTCTCCACACATAAAAATGCAAATGAACTTATGCCAAAAAAACTTACGCAGTAAATTGAGACAGAAACACCAATTCGCTATTGACAACTTTTTAAAAAACTTGGATCCAATGAAAAACACGGATTATAGTCTGTGGAAAGCTGTAAAGCACTTACAATGTCCTATTGCTTACGAATCCCCACTAAGACTTGAAGACCGTACTTGGGCTAAAAACTCAAGTGAAAAGGCAAATGCGTTCGCAAAGCACTTAGAGAAGGTTTTCACACCACATGATATAAGTAATTCCACTATTCCAAATATTAGCGATATCGTGAATGATCCTATGAAATTTCGGTTGTCTTCTTTAAAATCGACAATTAAAAATACGGATATGAAGAAATCACCTGGGCCTGATCGTATAACAGGATCAATGATAAAAAACTTACCAAATTCAGCTGTAAGAATTTTACTTTACATATTTAATGCTATGTTGCGCGTCGGCTTCTTCCCATGCTCTTGGAAGAAGTCTGAAATTGTTATGATCCCGAAACCTGGAAAGGACTCAAGCCAGATTACATCCTACAGGCCAATTAGCCTACTGTCAGTTTTGTCAAAGATATTTGAAAAATTATTCGTCTCGAGTGTAACTCCTTTTCTAAATGAACACAACGTTATCCCAGATCATCAGTTTGGTTTTCGAGCAAGGCATAGTACGATTGAACAAGTCCATAGAATCGTTACCATTATTAGATCGGCTTTTGAAAGAAAGCAATACTGTTCAGCTTTATTTATAGACATTTCCCAAGCATTTGATAAAGTCTGCCATGATGGGCTACTTACTAAAATAGTTCGGGTTCTACCTGAAAACACCCACAAGCTTATAAAAAGCTATTTGTCCGGTAGAACTTTTAAAGTAAGGTCAAAGGACCAGCTTTCAAGATGTGGGAAAATCAGTGCAGGAGTACCTCAAGGTAGTGTGCTAGGGCCGCTATTATATATCATCTATACAGCGGATATGCCGACAAGCCCACATACATATACATCAACCTTTGCAGACGACACTGCAATTATAAGTGTCAGTAATGATCCAAAGGATGCATCTGAAAAGCTGCAGTCCCACATTCATAAGCTAGAAGACTGGCTAAAACAGTGGAGAATAAAGGTAAATCCATCAAAATGTGCTCATGTAACGTTTTCCATTAGAAGGCAAAATTGTCCACCAATCACAATAACTAATACCACGGTTCCAGCGGAAACGCACGTTAAATATTTAGGTATCCACCTAGATCGGCGCCTAACTTGGTCCCGACATATTGAGGCAAAAATAACGTCCATAAAGCTTCGAACAAATCAACTGCATTGGCTAATAAGTCCTAACTCAACTTTGGCTTTGGAATATAAAGTCCTTTTATACAAATCCGTTATAAAGCCAATATGGTCATATGGTATCCAGCTGTGGGGTACTGCCTGTGCATCAAACATCCAGAAGTTACAGAGAAGACAGTCTAGGATTTTACGTCATATCGTATGCGCCCCCTGGTACATAAGAAATGAAAACATACATAGAGATCTCAAAGTTCCCACTATCTACAAAGAAGTTAAAAGATACACCTCCAAATACGTGAACAAACTAGTGGCACATCCCAACACTCTAGCACGCAATTTATTGCAATTTGATGGCCACCAGAGACTAAAAAGAACTGACACATTGAGCCTGGTGAGGCGGCTCTCTCTACACAATAGAAGATAGATTTTTAAGATTTGAATACAAAAAATTAGTTATTACGTTGGTACTAACTAGTAAATAATAATTTAGAAATAAGATTTGAATACTTATTGTGAATTTCTTTTAATAGAAAGATTCAATAAAATAAAATACAGTAAAAAAAAAAAAAAAAAAAAAAACTATCACCGCTGGAGATCAAATTGTAGAATTCTGTAAACTTACTACTCGCAAATTATGTGAAGTAGTTACTATTGTTACCTTAATTTTAGTTTTTCATATTAGCGGTTGAAATTATAAATTAACTATGAGTACATTTATTACTTGTTCAAGTTGAGAAAGAGAAATCCCTTTGAAAGCCATTTTAATGTGTAGGAAAATAAGGCCTTTAATTGTGTAACAGAAGTAATGATAGATTTTTATTTACAGCGGCCACAGAGTTAGCAATTAGAACCGTCAAAAATGGGGTGGCTTCGATCGGTTTTAATAACCCTGTCTGTATGTATGCTTGTTTATATGCTTTAGCGGCACTGCTGAAATAAATATTTATGTTGTTTTTAAGTTTCTAGTATGAAATATATATCTTTTAAAAAAATTAAATTAATTTGTTTTTTCTAAAGCTTGTAAAATCGATATTTTTTGCCGCCCATACCCATCTCAAGTCACGAAAGGATATTCGTAGCTGCCTACAATAATGTATAAAACCGAAAGATATCATTTGAGTTTAATTCACCCAGTGCTTTAGATGAAATTGACCGTTTATGCAACAATAGTCCACTTTTTGCTTGAAATTTAACATACTCGCAGATCTTACATCTGAATAAATTAGAGATTTTTATATCCTCCAATTCTAAATTGAGCACAGGATATATTTAAGTGAGCAAAAAAGGTTTTAAGAAAAAGTGGAAGGATTTCTTCATCGAAGCTAGAACTCTGATGTCCATTTGCTGCGTTCACATTTTTTTATTTATGCAGAATGCCCATTCTGGTGTTTGGTGACATTGGTTATCGTTGATCTTCAGTATTCCCTGCAGTTTCCGAAGAGCTTCCAAATGTTGCAAATCATATTGAGGGAACAAACGGCATTAAAATTATTAAAATATGTGCTCACATTTTGAAATCAATTTAAAGAAAACATAATGAGCTGTCAGAAAAGTATAACTTTGCCTAAATGTTACACAGTCTACAAATGCTTGGCGTAATTGTAAAAATATTTTAGTAATGAGTTAGTTTTTCAGTTTAATAAATGTATCAGCTATTTTCAATTGCTAAGAATGAAGGAAGTTACTTAAAATATCTTGATACTAAAGAAAGTTCTAAAAGCACTAGTTCCAAAGAAAGCACTAAAGTTCTAGCCCAAACTTTTCCATATGGGAATATTCCTAATAGTACAATGGCAAAAATTTAGTTCAGAAAATATTTGTCTATAGCGTTTTAATTTTATAATATTTCTGCCAAAACAACGAAAGTAAATTTTCTCAAAAATATTTAATAACAAGGCAATGTTCAACAAATAGAGACCAAAGCAATTAACATTTAAAACTCAATACTCCAACAAATCCAGCATAAACAGGTCTATTCATGTGGAAAATAATGTACGCAAACATTTATTAAATCTTTAAGGTAAAATTATTGAATTATTATGTTAAAATAATTCAAAAATTATTCCTATTCCAAGCAAAAGTTTTCTGTAGACGATTCGGTTATAAATTTGCAATGACAGATTTTCTAAAGAATTTGATTTTGTAAGGAACTTTTACAAAACATCACAATGATACGAAGACGTTCGAAATTGGAAAATTTATATTGATTAAATCATAAACTTTAATAATTTTGTAAAGATTTTGATGCTCTGCATATTTTTAAGCTTTCAGGGAATTTTAAATTGAAATTATGGAGTTTTAGGTCTTATGATATATACATATGTATGTAGTTGTTTGTGATATTTTTGTGAAGCTGAAAGATAGTGTGTGTATGTATGTGTTAGAATAAAATAATATTATTCACATTATAAAGGTTTATAAAAATTTGGTGTTTGTTTAAGTTTTTTATACGTTTTTCTTTTTCTTTCTTGTAACAGCAAAAGTAAATATTTTTTTTTAATATTTAAAGATGTGTGAATAGTGCAAAAACAAAATACACACATATCGTACAGAAACATACAACACACATAAAAGGCTCGTCTTATCCTACATGCGCTCTGGAAAAGCGTCAACTTAAGTGAAATTTGGGTACCATCTTTGTTTGAAAGACATGGTGTTTTTCTTGAGGTTTTGTTGTTGTTCGATTTTATTCATCACATCTGTAAACTTTGCATTTCAAAAATGAATTTTCTCGCTGTTTCCCCAATATAATTGAGAAGGTTTATGCATTTTTTAGCGGAAATTTGTATGCTAAAACACGTTTTCTATTAAGTTTCTAAATGCAATTTTCTGGACAATAATCTCTGTGTTAGACCATATGTCATTGCTACATTTGCAAGTAGAATTGATTATTGATTTATTTAATTGATAAAATAAATGTGTGGGTAACTAAGCTATATTCAATGCGAATGGTCTGTTCGATTCACTGCTGCATTTCCTGAAAATATATAAAAAATGCAAATGAAAAAAGGTCGATTTCAAGATTTTTATTGATTAAAATGTTTAATTCTAGAATGGTATCCATAAAATTTTTTATGTTAGTCATAACTTTCAATTGTCGGCTGGCTAAAAGTTTTATACAAATATATAATAATAAAACAACAACAATATGCAGAGAGGGATACGTTTCTTTTACACCATTGCAAAGTAAATACCATTTAATATTAGTGTTTCTTTTACATTACTGCTGTCGTTCAATATGTCCCAGTGATAAGAAGGTATCAAAAAAACTGAAAATAAATCTTAAAAAATATTTCTTTAGATAAAAAAATTGGCATTTTAAACCATAATAAAAACTACTATTTACCCTTACCAACAGAAATTGTCCACAAAGGTGATAAGGTCAACATAAGATCAACAAAACATAAATTATAACTTACTTATACTGCCATTCGCATCCTATTACTCTTACAGCTATAATTGTGAATGAAAGGGTCATATTTTACCTATAACTCTTAAAAAAAATACAAAACTAAGTTCCAAATCTTAGTGGTTGGTGTTGATCACTTGGATCTTTTTTACTGCATACCGGTGATAAAATAATCTTTGTACTTAAACAGTGATTATTACCTAATGGTATCATATATCTTTGTTTCTGTTAGGTGACCATCTAATAGACACATAGTATATATGCATACATCTTGTACATAGTGATATAGTTAAGGAAAAAGGAATTCTTACAACCTTTATTTATTTAAACATAATAAAAACAATAAGCGCAAATACATATACATACTTATATAAACAATTTAAATGAAAAACACACATATGTATATATAGCTGCGAAAGCTTTATTTTTATTTCGCCATATTTTATTTTTAAGTATTGTGTCGTTTATTGAATATTAGAGAGCAAAATGACTATAATATACACAATAGAGTATTCAATGGCATTGCATAATCTATGAGACGCTTTAGAATCTTAGAATCATGCTGAGCTTACGGTTCTTCGCTGAAATTAGTGGCTTTTTATCTGCTCTTCTGGTTTTTAAACTGCTGTGATGTTAAACATAAGTTCTTTTTAAAGAGCAACAATAATATTGGAACATTTTCAAATACATTTGGCTACTTTTGGATCCTGGTTGACTACTTAAATAACGCTGCAACTATCAGCCTCAGCCATTTCTTTAGACTTACTTAATTTCGGTTCTCTTGGTATTTTCATTCTCTGTAGTAGTGGGACTTAGTTTTACTATGTGAGAAGTTTTTTAAACAGCTTACAAATCATATTTATGATTTGCCTTCCATTTTTCGTTCTTGACCATTTTAAAACTTCCTACACTGTATGTAGACTTTTTCCCAGCTTCTGTAGTTTGTTCTTTTTTTAATAGTCGTACTTATTAATATTCGTATAGAGTATGTAGAGTATTTTCCTATAATGTATATGAAGAAAAAGCAGATTTGGATTGGCACATGTTTCGATAGTGTAATTATTAGATAATTCACACTTATACAAAAAGAAGTTGCCCACAACAAATTTGGATATTGAAAACTAATTTTGGTAAAATTATTTTATTCTTTCTTCTTTTTGAACGGAATTTTGCTAAGACATTTAATTTTCTCTAATGGCTGTTAATAAAAGAGTTTTAAGGACCAAAAGTCCAAACAAACGCTTAACCATCCATTATTACTACGAGTATATAACATAATTTTTCTGTAGTTTTTTTAAGACGTTTGTTGTACCTTTAGCGTGTCTTCTATGGCAGAAACTTTCAAATTGACTATGTACATAACTCAGGCATGGAAAATTGTAAGTTGAAAATGGTAATTTTACCTAAAAGTTCCAATAGTTGCTGTTCAAGATAACGTACTAAGATTTACTATATCTTTTGATAAATGAATAACATTATTATACAACGATATTAATTTAATTTCCTCTCAAGAAAACTTCATTACAACATAGACATATTCTAAAGCTTATTGCAATTTTCAAAAGAATTATAGTTTGTAATTGGTTTCATCACCTTCCTGAACTTCTTATTTATCGCCTTATATCTACCAATCCACAAACAAAAAATAGATCTGACATTTGCTTAAACACGATATATCAAATGGTTTTCATTAAAAGATATTCGAATTTAATTCAAAAGATTATCACATAGTTTCTTTGACTCTAATTTCCTATGAGTCGAGATAAAGGGATTTTTAAAATTTGTTTATGATACATTTGGTCTAACCCCTAAATTTCTCTTTAGTGGAGTATTTAGTTTGCTCATCACAAATCTGCGCAATTATAATAATTACTATTTCACACACTCACCAGAAAACTAAATTTATTTCCATATTAAACCTTGAAAAAGTGCTAAAAATTTGTTTTTTATTTTAAATAAATTTTATAATTAAAAACTTATTTAAACCATAAATTTCAAACTTTTACAAATTCGCGTAATTTTGTTTAACCTTTTTAATAATTACTACAGATCAACTTCACACACACACACAGACATTCTACATATTAAGTGTAGTTGTATGTAGATTTGTAACTAGTAGATGCGCAAAATAAATTAATTTTTCACTTTACTTTTTCGTAAAAACCAAAAAAAAAAAAACAATTGTAACAAGCACCATGGGCATGTGCTGGCTATGTTTCAAGGCAGCAGGGTGGGATAGTTTTTGAAAGTTGAACACTGAATTTTGTTGTTTCTTCAGAAAACACGTGCTAATGTTTACTGTGTATTATGAGCTTTCATTTGTATTAATTGTTTGCTCAAGCTAATGTACATGCAATTTTTCAATTTTATTGTCAATTTTATTTACACTGCGAATCAATTGAATAAGAAATCCCATCATTTAAATTTTGAATGAATATGTCTTTAAAATCGTGTATCATATTTATTCTAACAACTAATGTCAAAAAAAGAATTTATTTCAAATAAAATAATCAACACTATCGTGAATTCGAGCATTTTTTGCTCGGAATGATATATCTTGTATTTATATTGTAAACAATTTCCCTAAAAATGTCTGTGGAATTTCAAAGCGATTATATAGTATGATGATTTTAGAAAGCTGTCTAAAGGTGTCGCTAATATAAAGTAACAATCAGGATCAAACCAAAACCTTTTTGACAAAGGAAAATGCTACAATAATTTTGTTATATTTAAACTTACCCGACAAGGCTTAGGTAGGATTAGCACGTGCTACATTATAACATGAGTTAAGGTCATTTGGGTGTCCTTCCTTTCCAAGGAACCGTTAACAAGCAAAAATTTCGATTGCTGGTGGCGAAGATTTCTCATTCTGCACATCCACAACATAAAAACAGCCTAATTTACTCTGTAATGTTGAACAAAATATAACATATTTACATATATAACTAGAGAAACTGGTTCAGTACATTTTCTCCTTTGTATGTTAACCGATATTATTCTCAAATTTTTTGTTTCGGAGAATGTGACGAACTTTAATGTTAGTGGGCACACACTAGTAAACTCACAGTAAATGTAAAATGGAAATGGTTATATTGGTGAACTAGAAAAAAGCAAAAAGTCGTACCTAGTTAGTGAATGTAACAAAATAACGCTTGTGAAATCACAGGCCTTAAGAAATGTCTCAAATTACAAATTTATTGCTGCAATGGTAAACCTGTTCACAATGCCTCCGTACCTAGTTTTACATGCTATTTTCTTTTATAGCGGGAAAAACCCTTATATGCCTTATTAAAGTTATTCACGCTGCATCCCTTTCTATTAGACTACTTTTTTTTTGCTTTTGATATTGAATTTTTTCTTTTCTCTAGTATTCGTGTATGTGTGTGTCTGTGCATTTTAACTTCGACGTCCTTTAGAAAGTATTTCAAAATAAATAATCGTTGCATATTTTTTCATTCTTGTGCTATTTGTTTTTATATAAAGGTAACGAATGGTTTCAATATGGTTGTAAAGCCACAAAAAAGTTGTTTATATAAGAGATAAAGAATAAAACAAAACAACATCATAACAAATGCACATAGTTAAACAAATAATTGTTGCAAGTTACGGGTAACAAAAACAAAACGCAAACTTTATTGTTGATATTAAAACATTGTTGAAAATTGTTTAAAGAAAAAAAACTGATGTATAAAGTGAGTTGACCAATGATTTATGGGCAGTCATTCGGTCAACAATTATTTTGTATATACATACGTATTTGGCCCTTTTTTCTGCTGCCACTAACTGTGAAGCCACTGGTCATTGCGCTGACGCTAAACTTCAATATACGCCCAAAGATGTAGGTTAATAAAATCATTGATTCTTCTCAGCGAAACAAAAACAATCTAGTGTCTCTTGCTGTTGTGAATTTTATTTTGGGGATTAAAATATTATAGCCATATGCATAACAAAAAGTTAGCACAACAAACTCTAACCTCTTGTTAATCATTTGCTAATTTTTGAATAACAGTGGTTTGTGTCAAAAAGTAATTATAAGCAAAGACTTCCTAAAAAAATCAGACTTTCTAAAGTGACAACTTTACTCGAAAAACAGGGGTGAAATCGTCACATCCGAAACTTATAATGTGAATCGTAAAAATAAGTTTTTTTACATTATAACATTCGCTACTGATGATAATTCACAACATTTAAGATTATAAAATACGTTATCGTATGCTTATACGTAGGTTTTTTTTTACGAATTGTCATACGTAAACAGAACTTAGTTCGCTTAAATTGAAAAAGCTCGTTCTCTTGTCTACATCTCGGATGTAGCGATTCCACCCTATGTTGATTTCGGTTGATTTTTAATAAGGAATTAATAGCCATTATTCATAAACTCTATACTAACGAGGTGCTAAGCCTAATCGGCATTCTAATTGCATGAAGTTTACAACAAGCTGCTAACTTTCTATTTTCAAGATCTAATATAAATAATTTTATGCTCAATATAAAAAGTAAAGAAAATCGTCTCTTTAAACTAAAATTTTTTACAAGTGTATACAACAACATTCGCATCACCATTGGACTTCACAGTACGTTTTATACGTTAAGTGTTTTGTACAACATTTTAAATTGCAAGTGATAATGATGAAAAGACTGACTGCGAAATTATCCACCGTCCAATGACCAATCGGGTATTAAAGTATGTAAAAATAATCCAGAGTAGATTTAAAAAAGAAATCTTAATACCTTTGTACTGTAAGTTTATGTGTACATGTATGTCAGTAGATATCAGCCGAGTACAAATGTTTGCCTGTCTGTCCAATGGCCCGACCATCAATATGCACATTGATATTTACAATTATTTGTATTTAACAATTAACAACATCAACAGTTTAAAAATAGTGGGCAAATATTTAACTCTAAATAACAACAAACTCACATACACATGCTGGCAAATTTAATATTTAAACAGTAAACATTTCATACTTCGTGTATATGTACGTACATATGTACATACAGTAAACTACTGCTCCCCTTCCTTTACACTACAGTCAAGTGGGTGATGCCAGCAGAAATAAGCGAAAAAATGGCTAGTAAAAATATAATTCATTTGTTTGACCCATGAAAGTTAGCTTTGGTGTATCTGGCGTACATTTTTTATGTTTAAATGCCACCACATAGCGGTTGACCATACACTTTATAGTGCAAAACTGTTCACCATTTATACAGAAAAACAAAATCACATCACGTGTTAAAATGGGTTTAAAGCAAGGCAAACACCATAAAAGTACAATTTAAATAAAACAACATTTGTATGTGTGTTTATATTTACATTACGTTTGTATGTGTGTTAATATTTTACTTTTAAACAACTAAAATATGGTCGCTTTTGTAAAAATTTATTTCTGAAATAGTTAGGTAAGAGGGAAACTACTGATATATAAAATGTATATTTCATATGTTACTATTTTGGATAATTAATTGGTTTTTACACATAATTATGGGGACCATTATTCACGGGATAAAATAGTGTACACATTCTATGGATTTTAAAATATACCAAGATTCATTTATTAAATTTAATATTTTACAGAAAATTATTAAAAATACAAAGCTTATATTGTACACACATACATACTATGTATGAAAGGGATTTTTGGTTTACTGTTGATATACTTCTATGAGTTGTTACGCAACAAAAATAATGATATGGCGGTATAAATAATGCAGAACCCAAACAAATGTTTTTTTATGACCTTGTTTGAGGAAATAGGATTTTTGTCAATATACACTTTTTACTTTTGATACATATTTCTCTACCGAATATATGTTTTTTTTTTAGCACCAGCCGTTTCTTTAAAAATGTTATAAACTCAGAACAATCCATTCCAAAATTCGACTTTATGATTAAGGGAGATTGCACAGCTTTTAGTTAAGGATATGGAAAAACTTCTTTCTTTTGGAGCATAAATAGTGTATTGTCCACTATAATAGTGAGCGGTTGGTCATCGTACACATAATAATGTCGTAATAAACGCGATTGTTGCATATTAAAACATAAGTTCACGCTTCAGGTTGTTGCCTGGTTAATTTGTTAGGATTTTTAAAGCTATTTGTAGCAAATTAAGCACTATTATATGACTGTGTCTTGAGACACGTGTCTTTTATTCGTTTGTGTGTTTAAATAATTATTATTGATAAATTTGTTTTCTTTGTTTAAATATTGCGACAGCACCGTGTTTTATTTACATGATTTTTGTTTAATTTGTTATGACATTTCTTTGAAATTTTAAATGAAATGTTAGTCTCGAGATGCAATTTATAATTTTTAATTTTTTTTAAGAAACATTTATTATAACATTTTTGGAAAATAACAATTTTCGAATTTTTATAAAAGCAAATTGTAATTCTCCATTTCTTCACTGGGAGTCGTAGCATATGGAAGAGTAATCGGTTTGTGGCCAAAGGCAAAATTGTTTATATGGCACGACGCCAACCCACATTTGGCAATCTACAAAAAGTTGCTCTTTGGTGCCGATTTTGGATCGGTGGTATCACTTGTACGCACGGTGACAGATCAATTATAACGAGTTCATTTTAACCCAGATTGAATGATATGAAAAAAGAAATAAGTCAGCTTATCGTATTGCGCCTTCAATTCTCAGTTCTTCTTCAGTACTTGTTGTATCATTGGACAGCAATGAAAAATTATTCTACTGCAGCTACAGGAAGAATATACCCCTCTTACGGACCTTTTCAAATAATGTATGAATTTAAGATTTCTTGTTTTTATTAAAAGGAAAAACTGTGTTTATAATAAAAATGATCACATATTCTTATTTAACGTATCACTAAATCTTGCAATCATTACACAATTTATACGTTTTCTACTCAACTGTTGACAGTCGCACATTGACTGGGAACACTTATACTGCTAGCAGCTGAATAAGCCTGTGGGCTAGTTAATGAGACCGTGCTGAAAGGTAAAGAAAAAGGAGGAATCCCAATATAAGATATTTTGTTTATGTTTTAACAACACTTAGAGGGGGAAAGTTAGTTTAAAATAAAGCGATTCTAACATCCAAACCCGACGGCCTGGTACTGTAAACATAAGACCATATACCATCGGTTCATTTTGGCGACATTGCACTCACGGAAATGGCTATCATACCTTAGAATTTTCATCATCAACTGAGCTCCTATTACCACTTTTAAGATGGTCATGTTGTAATATTGGGGCCAAAAAAATGAGCTGTAAAAATAAATAAAAGAGAAGTAATAATAAGTATTTTAAGTTAAAAACAACATTCTTATTGATATACAAATGTATGCATAAATATTTTAACTCAATATTTATTTATTTAAAGCAGACGCTTTAAAACGGAGTATTTGAGTATATCTACGATTAATAAATTCATTTTACTTCAGCCTTCTTTTTCATTAGTACTATTTTTGTTATTTTTGTTAAAGTTCCATTTTGCAGGCTTCTTGTACTAATATGTACTAACTGTTAGCTTAGCGCTCATATGTAGCCAGATATAAGCTTTAAAGTCAAAATCTTTTTTGCATGATTTCAATATGAACTCTTACAGCTCTTGGTTTGCCGGTAATTTTAATACAGGTAAAAATACACTTAAATTAGTCTAATCCCAAAAACAAAAGGGTGTGTGTCTGATAAAAAATTATAAAAAGGTAATTTTAGAAATAATAGAAAAGTACTTATGATAAAATGGTACTTTTCTTATTGCTTTTATCTTAAGATTAATGTACGGTGTATTGTCAGTGTAAACAATTTTATCTTCAACGCATATTTCATAGAAATTTATAAAATACAAATTCGAAACATAATGCTCTTTAAGGCTATGTTTCTGTAACGCAATCGCGTAACTCGTCTACAGAATTTGCACAGAAATCAAAAACAAAAAGTTAGTGCTATTCAGATAAAATTTGTGGGCGACTCGTTCGTTTATGTTACAGAAACAGGCTATAAATGTAAGTAAATAAAATTTTTATTTTGTATAAATTTGTTACTGGTTACCACATAAAACAAGACACACCTTTTCTTATTTACTTAAGGTTTTCAGCCATTTGTTTTTACTAAGAAACACAAAAACCTACCTGTTACCTACCTGTGTGAAGTATTCACTTGTTGCTTTTAAAGGAATTAAAGGTGTAACAGTAGCCATTCGGATTATATGTTTGTTTGTTATATAAAACCTGTTCGTGTGCGCATGTCTGACAAAAGGTGTGAAAAGTGTGGCTTAAATATGAAAGGTATTTTGTGGGTTTGTGTTGATAATAAAAATGTCTGTAAAGGTAGTATTTGCCAATTTTAATAAAATGTTTCGTTTATAGTTTTCCAAATCTGTGTTTTGATTTTTATTTGTTTTGAATGCATATACGATCGCTAAAGTAATTTTTATATTTACATTGTTTTTGGATAAATTTTATGGAAAACCAATAAAAAAAAAAAACTAAAATGATGACTAAAAAGGAGGACTTTAAGCGATGAAGATGTAAAAATTAGAACGGATAATATTGGGGGAATATTTATACTTTTAAAAACTTGTTGCCCAAAAAAATTTTCAGTTCAATTTATTGTAGGTTTTATGTAGGTGTCTGCCTACTTACTTTAAATCTACAACAAAATTGTTCCATAACAATCGTTTTTGTATACAATTTTGCTTTAAATGCCGGTTGTAAGTTTCTATAAATACGGCCGTAAGTTTATAGTAAATGAGAGTATAATATAAGTACACAGATTTACCTCATACCTTGTCAAGTGTGGTTTGGAGACAAACCGGTTTCGGCTATGACACTGATACAACAAAAACTGGCAAGGCATGACAGAAATTCGTTCCCAAAATCTATATCAAATTAAGAATCAATGGAATATAATAACTGCTTATGATTGTTGTTGCTTTACTTACTGTAAAAGAATATCAAATCATCTTCACTATTTATCATCAAAAATAATTCAACTTTTATATTTAACGCAAGATCAAATGCATATGTATGTATACACCATTTTTTCTTTCGTTTCAAAAACAATATTATGTATTAAAAATCCATATTAACAAAAAGTCCGTGTTCAGGTTTCAAATACAAATTATGCATTGAACACATACACGACCGCATATGGCGTTAGCTGCAATCGTCGCCTTATATTCATCTTTTTTAAACATTATTAAAACTACAGCAACATCGTATGCATCTGATTATTGAAGATTGACGTTTCGTACATACCAGTATTAAATTCAATATAATTATTATTTGTGTTGCTTTGAACCTCTTTTTTAAAGCGAAGAGTTCTATTTTTTTAATCAGGAATATCATCGGCCATGTTCCGACACTCGCATCTCGCACAAAATTTGCGATTGTGATTTCAACTCGCATGTGAGTTGTTCTGTAACTCGCATTCGCAAGAGTTTTGGCGAGTTCAAGTCTCAAGAGTATAATGAAGTGAACTGCTGTATTTAAACCACAGAATATAAACAGAATACCCAACAATGGCATTTGAAAAAGCGGTGTCATGCGTTTTTACGTACAAAATTTTAAATTAACCCGATTACATAAAAGAGATAGCTTAATTAGAAACGATAAGGTTTGTTATCTCTCTTATATAATCGAGGTAATGTTGTTGTGAGTTGTCGCGTCTAGTTAGTAGTCTATGATTTAAACTAAACTAGTTTTTAAAGAAACTACAAAGTTATGAATAAATTAAATTAATAGTGTTTTCTTTTTATTTTAGTCAAAACTAATGACATTTTGTAACAAATTTTTTCTAAAAACTTGAAATTTAAAAACGTTCTTTGCTTCTGCATCTTTTGCCTCTGTATTTCTTCTTTTGCACTGGCGATTTCAATCAACAGTTGGTACGAGTCATCTTCGAAAAATATACGCAGCTAGTACTGCAATTAATTCAAATGAAATGCCCGGGTATTTTTTGTAATATTCTAGGTTCTGGTATTAGAAATATTAAAAATACAGTTTTCTTTTGAAACTTTTCAAAAGCAAATCGCAAGTAAAACGCGCGAGTTGCAGAACATGCTGAAACAAGTTTGGCGATTTGCTACTCGCATGCGATTTGACACTCTCGAGAGTGCCAGAACATGCCCGTATGTTTAAAAACTAAATGCAAATTAAAAGTATCGACAGATAATTTTAGATTTAAATAACCTTGGAATATAAACAATGTCGAATATAACCGCCGGTAGGTTGATTAAAGTTTCCTTAGCCATCTTTAGTCTGAACATTACAATATTAAACATATCAAAGCTTTATTATTTTTAAGGCGATTTGGTTCAAACTGTGTCCTTCAAATACTCAAGGCGTAGTTAAAAAATTTTATTTATTCTGCTCTTTTCAAAACGCCCACAATTGGAGCATCCTGCAAATTATTTGTTGTAATCTTTTACTGTCAAGTTTTCAAATAAAAAATTGAATTAGAACCTAGAAATAATATAAAAAATACTGGATTAAATAGACGGAGAAATGAACCTTTTTAATATAGCGGGTCATAAAAGAAAATCGCAACGGTGCCAATTGTTCGCGTATACCTAATCCTAACTATTGGAGTTGCTTAGGAAAATTGAAAATATGTATGTACTCTTTAGCTTTAATTTGAGGCAAATAATAATGGAGTCTGACATGTACAACATTAGGCTTGCCAGATGGTGTGGATTCGCCTGGATTTTCCAGTTTTTATATCCAGTTTTTTCATATTTTATATTCTTTTATAATGAAATTAGTTTTTTGTACAGAAAAATTGCATTCTGAACACAATAAAATTACAACTACATATATTTGCAAGTGTTTAGATTATATCTTTTCCTAACTCCAATTAGACATAGAATATCTTTCGATTTAATAAAGGCTGAAATTCTAATAAGATTAAGCTTTGATGAAAGTTGCAAAGATTTTCAAACTTTTTTGCACACAAATAAAGCAAAAGAGTTAAGAAATTCTGTAAAAAAAATACAAAATATAGGTGGCAAAAGAAGTAGTTATACTTTTTTATTCAAGTTATTATTTGCCTATGTACTTAATATAACGTAAGACTGAATTTAATTGCTATGTTTACGTGTTTTTATGTTATTACTTTGTTTTTTTTTTTTAATATGTAATAAAATTTCACTTTTTGGAACATTAAGTGCATTTTAAAAATGGTCCAGTTTTTTTACGTTTTCCGGTTTTTAGGCTTTTGGGATCTGGCAAGCCTAATATACATATACTTACATTTCAAGGCGAAGGCTGGTGATGTGGGCGTACTCTGGGTGCTATTATTATCCTCTTGACCAAAAGTGAGGTCACCAACGGCATCATACAGAACCGCATTGGAATGTTGTTTAGATTTGTTTAGTTGCTCCTTTTTTTTTATTTCTTGAAAACTATTTTCCATTTTTTTGCAGACATGTTAGACGTTTTCGAGTTGACTTTATTCAAATTTGTAGTTAAAAATCATTTAAACTTAATAAATAATGTTCTTTAAGTTTATTTATTACACAATATGCAAAAGTACATTTAATTTTAATATGAGCAAATTTCAAAAAGTTTTGCTATTTATACTTTTATTGTTTTCAATAAAAATCTTTTTAATTTAAATTTTGTTTTTGGCACAAAATTTCTTTTCTAAACTCTTTGAAAATTGTTTTGGTGTTTTTACTTTCATATTTTTAAAAAATATCCTTCGTTACTTATGAATGTATTTATGTTCATAATATTCCATTGCGTCTACTTCTTCAATTGTAAATTTACTTTTATCCAGAACTGCACGTACTATATTTTTCCGCAACGTTCAGTGCGCTACTGTTAAAACACATTTGGATGGGAAAAATTAATTCCAATTTTTCCCATTGCATTAGCAACTGAGTGACAATCCGACAAAAACTCAATAAAAAAAAAAAAAACTATTGTTGGTTCTGTACATAAATACGTACATATGCATGACCCTGTAACGTACGTAAAATGGAATAAAAACGACCATCTGTGTTATTTGCTTACGGATAATATTTTACTCTATTCTCTACGGATAAATATATGTAAGTAAATGAGGTTTTGATTTTCGTAATTATGTAGACACAAAAATTTCACAACTCTCGTTAGGCACTCGTGGATAAGCTCTATCTTACTCAAGAGTACAAATTAGTAACAGGTAATGCTCATTACTAAATTCATCATCAAACGAAAATTCTCACTCACAGCGTCAACAATTGCTAGCGGCACTATTTTAGTTGTCTCCTGTACGGTTCTTATAACAGTGGTTCTATGCACTTGTTTTTTTTCTTACTCTCTGCATGTAATGCTCTCTCTGGTTTTCACTTACTAAAATTGTTGATATTTTTACTTTGATTATCATTACTCTATAGGAGCATTGTTTGAACATCTGTGCATCTGTTATATTTTCACTCTTTTGAGAATTTTGTGGTACTGAACGCCAGCAAGAACGAGGGAGAGTGACTTCTTTTGCAGTAAGGTTTTCTTAACAGTAAAACATATTTAATGTTTTTGAATTTGATTCATTGGGTATTTTTAACATTTTTATAACGCCATTTTTAAAAGCGGGGAAACTTCTTATTTACATTTGATGTTAAAGTTTTTACGTTAAAAGAGAAACCCATTTCAGAATTGTTTTCTCCTCTGTAAAATAACCAAAAATCAGCTATTTAAAATCCTACAATTACTTCATGTATTTTATTTTAATGTTGGCTTTAACGTTAAAGGTGTATGATAAAGTGTTATCGAAACTAATTGTTACTTTGGAAATCGAATCTTTTTGTGGTCGACAGTAGTAAATTCGCTTATAATTTAAGAACACTAAATGTATTTAATATTTAGTTTTACTTTTCTCAACCTACTTTCGTCGTATCAACATATTGCACTGCTTACGAGTGTTGGGTTAAAAAACACTTAATACTTATTGAATTTATTTACGTTTCGGAGAAAATAGGAGAAATGCATTCGTTTTGTGAATACTGTAACTTTACAATGTTTAGGGAACATAAATATTTCTAA
The DNA here is from genome assembly GCA_963932375.1 of Phania funesta. NCBI lineage: Eukaryota > Metazoa > Arthropoda > Insecta > Diptera > Tachinidae > Phania > Phania funesta. The sequence continues at coordinate 42,922,680 of OZ010652.1, forward strand.
CATCCCTTTATAACATAAATTTTAAGTCCATTCAACCCCCCCCCTAAAAGCTAAACTGTTAATGTTACGATGACATCACACTACACGTTTTCATGTAGATATGTATGTATGCAAATATAAGACTGTCATCATTAGAATAGGGTTAAACAAGTAGTATTTGTTGGGGCAGAATAGCGGAACTTAACTGTAAAAGTTACTGTAAAATATTTTTGTTTTAATTTTTGTCTTTAGAAATATTTTTTGAAATTTATTTTTAAAAATATTTGTTACCATATGGAAAGATGGGAAAATAGAATATGTAAGTAAAAACAATTATAGGTATTTACATAAGGAGAAAATGCAGTAATATTTACTAATACAAAGTCCTTTTCCGAGTAAAAAGTTCATAGTTTTAAAAAGAAATTTATTTTCTTGGTAAAATAATCAGGTTTTCAGGCTGCCTCCACCACAGACTCACAAAGGTCCGCAAATTCGGTGCCATTGTGTTATTGAAAAAATTTTAATAAACCCTTGTAAAAAGTGCAGATGCATTCAATTTTGACTATTTATTTCTTAAGAATTTCAATGTCAAGTGTAATTAGAAATATTTTTCTAATACTGAAATAAAATTCTAAATGTAGTATTTTACTTTCGAATGTAATATTGTACGGCTTACCTCTTATTTTTTGAAGAAAACATAACATGTCGGTGATAATTTCATAGCATTAGTAGTGTTGAAACGTAACATTTTTGTATGAAAACTAATTTATTGAGAATAGAATTTTGCAAGTTAATTATGTTAACTTTTCACATACATATACATATGTATGTAGTTCGCTCAGTATTGGTGCAACACCAGTATTTAATACATTAAATATTTTGTGACAAAAAGTAAAATTGTACTATGGAACAGTTCTATTAAAACCTATTACCATAATTTTTCGGAATTTACGTTGAATACTACGTTTTATCTTACTATGTTATAGAATGCATAATTCACAGTAGTAAGTTTTTTATTATATTAAAAATATTTTCCTTTCATGATTAATGAAATAACCTTATTTTTAAGATATAGTTTTTCTGTTAAAGATCCCTCTTCTTCACAACAACTTACACTGTTCGTTGATTCGGCTTTGGAGCATTTCAAAAAAGACTCTAATTTTGTCCAAAAACCACCGTTGCTCAACAGGGCGCATTGTCTCCATAAAAGTTACTTCTTAGAAATAGACATTGGCGAGGCCATTAGTGGCATTCCGCATTAGGTTTAAGAATATCGACCCATAGAGTCATAACTTTAATGATCCTGACTGGTATTAGAATACAGATGAGCTTAGAATATTTTTATTAGCATTTTATGATGGCCGACAATTTTTATATTTCAAAAGACATTCTCATCTCTGTTTTAAAGTATTAGTAAATTAAGGTAATAAATTTTAAATATTCTGTATACAGTCAACATAAGTTTCAAAGAGCCCCCAAAATTTATTGGAAAGGACTACAGCCTTCAGAGCTCTGGTTGTCAATAACAATGTGTTACATATCAACTTATTAAAACAATAATAAATGCAGATATTTAACGAAATCTAACAATAACAGCAACAAACGTAAAAGTATTTAAATAATAAAAAATTAAAAAATATGTACAGAATCGTGTCCGTATTTCTTATATGCGAGCACATTTTTTGAATGTTAAAATAAAGAACAAAATCAATACAAAAACCAACAACAATTATAAAAAACAACAACAGCGATAAAAACAAAACTACAATTTAATGAATATTTTTTTATACTTTTGTTTTGTTGTGCTGTGTGGTTGTGCAGGTAGGTGGAGCTTAATTATCACAAATGATATAATTACGTACACACAAGTACGTACATACATGCGCGCATCATATATGTATTTTCAAATACAATTGTATATTTTACATGTTAAATAGTTGCTATTGGTTTTATCTCATTTATTAATTTTTATTACAAAATTATAGTTGTTTCTTATACAGGTTGTAAGTGAAACCTTTACAGAGTAAGTGAAAAAGCAATAGTGAATATGAGTAATAGAATTATTTTTCCTTTTTATACAAATTTGGGTGTATTCGTGTATACCGAAGTATGTATTGCTTTTGTAATACAAGTTCAATCGAGTCCTTAAATAATACATATAAAAATTACATTATTTGTATAATAAACGGTTTCTGAGTGCTTTGTTTTAGATGTTAGTTTTGTTAAAAATATATTATTATATACTCGTACATTTCAGCAACATTCCACATACACTCAACCAACTTACAAGAGTTTATCCATTAAACGTACTTCTGCATTTATTGGCGCATCCATCTCCCTCAAGCTTTACATATTGTTATATGCTGAATTACTTATACTGCGTGTTTTTTAATTTGTCTCGCTGGAACTTTATTGTTTTGCCTTTAATACTCATCGAATCTTCGATTTATGAAACATGTTTTCTTCTACGATGTTTGTTCTTGGTTTTAACTCATTAAAAGTTATTCAATGACTCTGATTTTTAATTTTTTTCCTTAATCGAATGACCAAATGGCATATTCCAAAAACATTAGCTGACGGTGAAATTGAAAATTTTTTGAAAACTGTGATGATTCCGTTAATGAATAAATATTTGAAAGCGACGCAAATGTTAGTGACGAAGTGTTAAGTAATGACGACTTGAATACTTTTAGTGAGGAAGACAATATTCCACAAGTCAAACCTACATCTCAAAACTCAAACGATGATAAAGTTCAAATGTATAACTTTTAGACTACTTTTTTTAAGAAGACTAAGACCATTTATGGCACAAACAGTAAGGTAACCATGGGCAACTGTTTTAAATTGGTTTCTCTGGCGAAATCGCTGTACAGAGCACCATAAAATCTAACGCTTTTGGGAACATTTCGAAAATACTAAAACCAAAGAAGGAACTGCTCAGTCCTAAAAGTCGTAAATGTTAAAACTCATTCTTCTGTTGTCCTCTTGCAATGAGGATAATGATTAGTAAAATTTATAATTCAACAAAAGGCTTACTTGATACTTTGAATAAAATGTGCAGTGTTATAACATGATCTCGAAAAACAAACAGATGACTAATGTGTATATTTTATGGAATTCTGAATATATCATCAACAGCTACGCAATTTACACTTATAACATGTTACCTCTTAATAAAAAAAGCATTGAATTGAAGACAATTATGTGAAAAAGCCTCACAATAGTCTAACAGAATCGTGGTTGAAAGAAAGGTTAGAAATGACTACTTTGATTAGTAAAATTAGATCTAATATTGAAGATATTGGTACCGAAAGTACAATGATCAGCAAAGTATATGCAGATCCTGATCTTATCAAAAGCGCCGAGTGATCAAGTAAACTTGTCATAAATGTGAAAAACCTTTTTGTGGGCAGCACAAATAGCAAGCAGCAAGTTGAGCTTTCTATCTCTTTTTTACTTTTAATATTATTTTTTTAACTTTTATTTAAGTTATGATGTTTTTTTGTTCTTTTTTATGTGACTGCAGAAGAGCGTACAAAATGAATTGAATTATTAGAAATCTGAATAAATCTTATTTCCATAGCAACGAAGGTTAAAACTCGTATTTTATGTAAACTTACTAGGCATCACAAGAACCAATAATATTGATTGAACAACTTTAATTTTAGGCCTTGCTTAGAGATCGTGAAAAAGAGATGGTCGAATCGTCAAGGGTTAATTGGTTCTGTAAGCGTGTCTAAATAACTGTATGTGTTTGTTAGCAGCCCGCTCCTTACTTCATTGTTATAAATGTTGGGTTAAAATAAATAATATAGATGAAATATAAATATCAAACGCCAGTATAACAACATTATTTCGATAAATAAAAATGCAGATAAAGTTGACAATAATTATATTATCGTGGAATAAAACAGATGACGTTTACTGAACGGTTTTGAGTCGCAGCTAGGCTGCAATTGAAAAATATCGACACGTTTTTAGAAGAATGATTTTTAGTAGAAGCATCTTTTAATTATATTTATGTAAAAATGGAATCTTATTATTGTGGTTGAGTGTTAATACTTGAAAGTAGGATTTTGACTGTTATTAAAAAAGGAAAACAAATACCACGACACACTGCATTAAAGAGATTTTTGAAAGGTGTTTCAGTGTGTGCCGTTGGGGGGAAATATGCTCTTGCACGGGTCTTTTGGGTTATTTATTGACGACTCTACCGATCATCTCCTTTTAATGAAATAGCGTTGTATTAAGTTTTAAATAAATGGATATGTCGACAAATGTACTTTCAAATGCGATGTAATAATAATTTTAAGTTTTTTACGAATTATTTTTACGAATTGTTTTTGAGAGACCATTGACTACTTGGAAATCAACAATTGCTTGCGTCGCTCTGTAGCATTACATTATATTCCAATCAAAATTTCATAAAATGTTTTAATTCATCTGTGGTTTATTAAATTTTAATATCAGAATAAAGAGTCTCGTTCTTTAATATCAGTTTCTAATAATTAATAAAGTTATAAAACTACTATAACTTAGTTTCTTGCTATTGTTAAGAAAATATAATAAATTTAATTTCAATAATAGAATTAATTCCATAGTTTTCGAAAAGCTGCATAATTAAAAAATGATGCTCTAAAACTACTTAAAGTAGTTACCTAAAATAAGGGAGTCCAATTTTCACAACATAATCGGTATTTCTTACCCACGTTCACTCCCAGTTAGGTATCATGCAAAAAAAAACATTAATTTTAATGTAGAATTCGTGACCGCGTCATATTTGCCAAAATAATATTGTTTAACGTTCTTGCCGATCATTCTTACCGTTCACTATTCTTAACAAATTAATGCTGGTACCGGCATACAAACCAAAACATGAAACCTTGTACACGTAAGTCAATGGTTCAGCATACACAGTCAGAGAATGACAATGTGAAGTGAAATATTATGAAGGACGTTGAACTATTCTTATAGATCTATTTAAATTTTTCTGTTATTTTCTTCTCTCACATACACTCATATATTTGCATACAATTATATAAAACAATACACTCGTCTGTTCAAGATTATGTTTATAAAGTTTCGGGTGCAAATGGAAGCTGAATATTGGGAAAAGGAGTTTTAATGAGTGATTCTTTTTGACAAAAACAAGAACTCAATTAAAAGCAAACTGTGAAATTTTAGTTGATTTTAATGCCCAATCAACGAGCATATTCATATTAACTTTGGTATATCCATGCAATTTGCATTTTTAAATGATGTAACGAAGCAAAGAATAATATGGGCTTAAATATTATATTCATTTTCAGTTGCTCTTATAAAATTGTGTTTTTGCAAGTAGTTTTTTTACACATAAATTTTAAAATCACAATTTTTGGAAATGAAAACCAATATAAAAATTTATACTAAAACTGTCAAATGCGTCTATTTGAAAGAAAATACTGCTCGTATCATATGTCGTGGTTGGCTAATCGACTATTGAAAATATTTAAGTCGATGTTAATTGTGGATGTATACATATTTAGAAAAGGAAGTTGCCGAAGTCTTACTTTGTTTAAGGAATGCTAATGGAGTTGCAAGTTACTCTAAGAAAACAATTTTCAGGAAGTAACTTTTGCGGTCATCCAATTTAAATATTTCGACGTTTATAGTTAAAAATACGATCCTTGAAGGCAAATGACACATCTAACGATTGAATGTTACCTTAAGTACAATGTGCTATCTACAAATCAATTGAAAAATTTCCTGTTCCTAAAAACTTTCTAATGAGCGAAACCTATTTTCCAGTTTCACTGGAATATATTTCGTATAGCCCCAATTTCAATGCTGCATCTTTGATACCCGGCTGTCCGGGAATATACGGAACCCGTTCTGGCATTTATCTGTGTTCTGAATCGAATACATAACGACCTACGATATTTGTTTAGTGACTAACTGTCTGGGCCCACGGTAACTAGTAGCGTCCGGTACTAAAAGTCTTCAAATATATGCCAGGAGATTAAACAGCTCCTAACTGATCTACAAGCGATAAATTTATCGTCCAAGTAGCAATTGTATTATAATTGCCACTAAAGAGGTGGTGTTGGATACATTTTGTTAAAAAAAGTGGTAACGTAAAACAAAGATATCTTGCGGTTACAAATGAACGGTGTATTAAGACCCAATTTGAGTAAATATTACTTAAGTTGATAATTGGTTGAGTGTTTCCGCGGGTTCAGGTTTGGAAATACTCCTTGGATTTCATCATGGCAAATTTGCATGTGTAGGCCATTATTAATCAAAATTGTGAAATACCACGTTTTTTTCATCTGTATCGCTTTTACTCTTATTAATTTCTAAAGAAGTCAAAAGCTTGGCTCTCTTTCCATTTATGATATTGTATGCTTTTTCATAAGCTGTGCAAGTCATGCATTTATCTTTACGAGACTCCTTCCCCAGTAACTTTACTATTTACTTTAAAAGCTATTTTCGAAGGGGGTTTTTATAAATCGCATGGAGCTGTTACTTTATGTTTTTCATTAATTTCCAAAACATTTTTTAATTAACAGTAAATTTTTGTTAATGGCACCATCTAAACGTTTTCAAACATATGCATTCACATGAAAATTTTTTCCCTCACTCCATTCGTTCGTTTGTTCAGGCCGTCATTGATTCAGTGAAATAATTTGTTCTATTTAGTTTTTTATACCAATCAGGAAGTTTTTTTTTTGACTTCATTTCTATGTTTCAGTTTCAAATTGCGAATGGGATTCAGTTTCAAGTGATTTTATTTTCTTTCTGTTTTTCTGTTTATTGTTGCATAGAATTTTAATCCCGTCCTAAATTGTGTGCCCCAAATAAACTATTGTTGCATGTTACATGTGTTCATCTGCAAAGTATGTATGAGAACAAGTATAATTTTCATATGGTGAGATAAACATTTTATTGTTTAAAATTTTAACACTTTATTCCATTTTTATAATTCTATTTTCATTGGTTTTTAGTGGTTTCGATGGCTAAGTTTTTATCAAGTGGCAAAAGATATACGATTTTCCATAAAACTCCTGTTGTTGTTTCGTGTTTCGGAATAAAATAGAAGATTATTCTTAACTAGTTACAAGTGTGGGAAGATTTTGTGGTTGTTTATTTTCTGGTTCGATTAGAAATTACTGCATTAACAAGAAGAGAAAATGGGGAAAGCGAACACATACAGCTTGTTTCATTTTATTTTATTACATCCTAAAGTCAAGTAAATTGAACGTATTTGAAAGTGATCGTCCCGCTGTCAAAGTGTAGCCATTCATAATTTTATTTAAATTAATTGTGTTGGCGTTTCAACCAGTTTCTTGTTTATAACAAAACAGAAACAAAACCTATCTTAGGAAACAAATTGAGAAAATTTTAATATATATTTATACGGATACTCTCTTTTGGCGACAAGACACATTTTGCACGCAACAGACAATTTATTTATTTTAGAGATTGAATTGCACTTGCTGGATTCTATATCAAACAAATATTCATTAATGCATATTTAGAGACCTGCTAGTATTAAAATTCTCGAATTTCAAGAAAGTAGCTAAAATAAAACTGACTGTGGCAAATTGCATGGCGCTTCTCGTACAAAATAAAAACCAGACTAAAAATGTTTAAGCATTGATTAATTTAGTTTTTCGTCAATATTTGGTACCTGTAAAATTTAGGAATTAAAAAGTCAAAAATATTGAGTTCCGTGATGCTACATGCAATTATAAAGGCTGCTTCTTTTTCTAGATCACAAATTCAGATTCAACACATATTTCTTCTTTAAATATGAATGCAGTTTGCATGGAAACAATTTCGTACAACTTGAGTTGGCGCGACTTGTCCGCTAAGAGAGATTTCACTGCAACTACTTTTGCTTTAATTATAGCATCAGCTGTATTTATGTTTTGAGTTTAATATTACACCGGTTTCTTTTGCTTTTTTTCTCCCTTATTTTCCTGCTGTCTGGATATGCGTGTTAATCTCTGTGTTTCAATAAACTCACCTTGTTCGCTCAGCATCATTCGCCGTACAAAAATTGCACATTCAGCTTTGCACCTTTATGTGTTTGTTCAATACATATCAGCGTAAAGTGCTCCCTCCCTCATAAAATCCTTTAATGTACCGTGCTAGACGCACTTTCATTTTTTTTTTATTTCCTACTCTCGCTCTCTTTGTCTACAGGTTTCGCTTTGATTTCTTTGTTTCCATCTTTTATCACATTATAATTTCAAATGGAACTGCTTTTGTTTTAAATTTTATTCCATTTATGTTATTGAGTTCTTCTCATTTGCATCCCTTAAATGGAATGTATTGAACATTACCTTGATTTTAGCGGCCGTATGTCAACCTCTTCTTTTCTTTGTTTCTTTTATAAACATATTCGTTTGCTTTTTTGTGGCATTAATCATCAAATCTATAGTCACACAACTGTAATAAAGGTGTATAAATGAACTGAGTTTAATACATTCGCACTCAGACAAATACTAACGCACAGCTCAAAGAGTACATTTGGAAATACAACAGGAGATTAGATAGTCTCCCAATCGCCCAACAAGGTGTGGGCACATGATCTAGTATGAGATTTGCAAACTATTAAAATGGAAGGTACATAGAATGGTTTACGTGGACCTCTGGCAGTAGCTGAGAAGGCAAATGCTGGCAAAAACTTCGTCACATAATTTACCTTGTTTTGCACTATGGGATCCTGTTTGACATTATAGCTGTGAAAATAAGCCCCTTCCCATATGTATTAAGCACTTAGTCTTATTAAGCACTCAAAGCTTTCTTATAATAAATTCTCTAGTGCATGCAGTATAAGTATGCATACACAAACATACATATCACCAACAAAAATGTAAACAACCAAATAAATTATAAGAACACAAAATAAGATCAAAGAGGAATGATCGACAGAAATATTATGATATGCAATTTCAAGTGACTGGTGTTAATTGAAGTGCGTCACCAGAATTGCATTGAATAGAAACAATGAATTTTGAATATACTTGATCACAAATAAAAAATATAAGTAGGGGAAAAGAATGTGATAATTAACATAGAAATTATTGGAATATGTAATGGAAATAGAATAAGGTTATCATAGAAAACATAGAATAAGAAATAGTATATAAGCTGAAGAAAATTAATAATAAAACCAGAAATAATTCTGACTTCAACTCTAGAGTTCGTTTATTTCTATTCAAAAGTTCGGCAATTAACTTTGCCATATGATAGAGTCGTCTGCCACTCTATGGCTCATAAATAAAACAAGAGTATTATAGGGTTAGAAACTTTTTTACGAAAACAAAATAAAATTACAACTCTTTGGCACAGTAAGCATTGATTTTAAAGTCATTCTGTATAAAACAATTTTTAAAACCATTTCGCACAGACGGGATTCGGTTATCGGGGATGGCCAGTAATACCATCTATTGATCTTATCAAAATTACCTAGTAAAAGCTTCTTGGGACTCAGACTGGAGTATTGTGGTGCTTAAAAAAGCAGTCGGATGGCAATCAATCTCATAGAAAGCTTTTTAGAGCAGATGGGTTATAGTAATAACGGAAAGAATTTGAGTTCGAATCTCGGCGTGCGGAATTCCAGAACTTTGATCTTTGATAATAAAATAATAGAAAAAGTCATCTTCCCAAATCAAAATGTTTGTGAAAATAAATAATAGTATAATAAGGAAAAAGGAAAGATTTTATAAACTCGTCAATTTTCTTATTCGCTGGGTATATACAATTTTCCTTTAAATTTTAAGAACAAAAATTTGCTTTTTAGCGACGTGACCATAAATTAACACAAACAGCGCGAAAACCCTCTAAGTTTGAAAAAATAACTTGAATTAATCTTCGGCCTAAGGTCATAATAAAACATTAATGTCAAAAAAAATTGAAAACGTAAAACAAAACTGTTACAAACCACTAAAAGTTGAAAGAAATAAAAAAGGAAAGAATGAACAGAATATAAACATACTCTACTACATTTGATTTAAATTTTGCTAAAAACTACGATGAAAAGTAAATAAAGCAAGGAAAAAGGCAACATAGCTTAGTAGAACTTTTATACTTCTACAATGGCACGCGGCAACACAACATATACGATACATCTACCTTTTCATACCTATGTATATTTAAAATTGCTCAACATGTGTATGTATGTGTTACTTGTTTCTCTCAAAGACGATTAAAAATATGCAATCGAGTGTAAAATAAAATGAACATGTGCCATTCCACAGCCGCTGTAACGAAGTCAAAGCCAAGAATTGCAAAATCATCATTTGCAACCATCATGCGGCTGCCAACTACGGTGTTTCAATTTGGGTTAAAAGCAGTGGCATAAATCTCATGAATTAAAAGCCGTAATAATCTATAAAGCCTTTACGAACAATAAAACAAATCACACATATGAGACGTACGCAGCTTTGTACACCTTTTAGAGATTTGTAAGAGTGAAATGAACCCTTATCCTGGCCTTTTGCACACATTCATTTACATTCCAAGCTCACCTCAATTTCAGTTCTCAACCCTGCGATATGGTTGAACGAAGAAAAGAACCTTTGAACATTTTCGTTTCTTAATGCAGGGGTAGTTTTTGCATTTGTTCCTGGTTTTTATTCGGTTCCTTTTATTTTCCCCGTACTTTGTTACATTTAAGATCTCATTAGATCTTTTATAAATGTGTAATCAGCATCAGTTTTATTTGTAATTTTATTTTGGATGAAATAATCTGAATCGAACATTCATCATCATCATTGTACTGCATGAGGAACTATGTTGTGTCGACCTCATTCTGGAGCCTTTTAGCACACACGGCTTCTGGGTTAATATGGCTTTTGAAATTGCAATTTTTGTAACCACCATACTTTGGGTGGACACACCTTGTCGTAATTCGCGCTACATAATTATATTTTAGCATTAAGGGAGTTTGAAAGCAAGAAAAAAACACGATTTGTCTGTGGAAATTAGTTTGATATTTACAAACATTTTCTACTTCCGATTTGGAAAATCAGTTGTTTTCTTTGAAAAGTAAATGTCACAGACAACGCTAATTGTGTGTCTCAAGGAAACGCTGTAGGGATTTTTTAAGCTGCTCAATAGATGCAGCGAAAAGATATTTTGCAAAGCTAGGCGCCCCTTATGTTTTAGTTAACCATAACCGGGTAATTTTGGCGAATTACCGCGATATTACTACTAAAGGGGATGTTTCGCTTATAGGGTGCAAGTTGTGTATTTTTCGGAATCATACAGTGCCGAAAGACTTCATCTACTCTCCAGCGGGAAGAAACATGTTACCGAAACGCGTTCTTGCTGTTGATGACTCTTTTTTTGACGATTTTTTTTCGGAAACATTAGACATTTTTGAAAAAAAAATGCTTCTGAAAGTCGCCGTATTCTTGTCGAGCTTTATAGTGAATATGCTCTCTATGAAACCTTTTATAGAGATTGCTTTTGAGGCTTTAAAGATGCTAAAAAAACTTTCGGCAAAGCTACGAAAGCTTGAAGACAAAGTCTTAGAGGTAATACACGGTGAATAGCCGTGTCACTCACAAGAAGAAATTGGTGAATCATTGGTAGGAATACAATCATTGTGATTCGATTGATCGCAAGGAAATTGGATGCCACATGAACTGAAGCCAAGAGAAGCTGAGTGCTTGCGCCCGGAGGCACGTCTTCTTGGTGATCGCCCGAGCTTGATGTATTATTACCGGGGGAGATGGGGAACCAGTCCACGAGGTTTGTCTAGGGCCAGAAACCGAAACACTTGTACTACGCGAACTAGTAGCGCCTGGGTCGCAAATCTTAGACTAGTTGTTGGTGAGGCTTCTTCGTTACGCGTAAACTCATTTTATTTACCCACTTTCTTGATTAGGCCGTCATTGCAATGCAGACAATTAGTGTGCTGCATATCAATAGGCAGACAGGATGGCACTTAAAAACACATAAAAGACACTCAAAACTCAAAAAAAAAAAAAAATTAAGGTCCTTGAAATCCTTTTACGTATTTTTTCTTAATTGGTTTGTATAAATATTCGTTTTCTATTTATAACCCTAAAAATATCCTTTACATTTTTATTAATATTACGAAAATATACAGAAAATCTTACTTTATTTATTCAGCTGTGTTTATTACTTCAGGAAAAATCGATGAAATAATAGAAATTAGTGCGTCAGTTTTTTTTTAATCTCTAAACAAACGGATTTTTTGAGTTCTTCTTTTCGACAGTTACTATCGTTAAATAAATTTTCAGTGGAAAAGTGTCCCATTACATATGTATTTTCATATATTAATATTGCACATTTTAGCTTGCGCCAATAAGCATCAAATTTAATAGTTTTGGTGTGTGTGTATGTTCTTGAATTAGAATTTAGAACGTAAAAATCAGTAACAGACGAAAATATTATTTAAATTCCCATTTTAGAATTAGTGGAATGTTTAATTGGATAAAAAAAGGGTTAGAAAAATAGCGGCTTTGAACTGGAAATATTTATTTGCTTCGACTCAGATCTTTTTTTTATACTTTTGACGCTTTGGCAGTTTTTTCTAATTGCGAGCTTTTTTCTAGCGAATTCAGCGATTTGTGTCAATTCGACGATTTATTATATTTGTTGTTTGTTAAATTTCAGATTTTTTATGAGTTTATCCAAATGATAGCAACTTCTTCGAATTATTTTAACAACATCATGCGAATTCAACTTATATTCGGGATGTTGGCGCTTTTATGATTTCAGCAAATTTTTGTAACCAGGTGCCAAATTACGGCATTTGATATTATTCAAAATTTCGAAAGGTATCGAAATTTCGAAAGGTATCGTGATTTTGCATGTAGTTTTTCGTTTTGCTGTTGTAAGCGATGTTTGCGAGTTTAGATCTACGTTGTCAAATATTTGTCTATTTTTTTATTTCCGAACAATCGGCTTTGGGTGCTTATTATATCTTACGCTATTTGAGAAGCCAGTAAATTGTTCACATCCTTGGTTATTATTTTGTTGCGATGTGGTTGGGTTCTTTTTAATTTTTGGATCTTTTTTTATTTAAATGTTAGCTCTATTAAGTTATTATTCCAATTTCGGAGACTTTCTCTATACTGGCTCTATTTCCAATTTTTTCGGATCCTTAAGTTCTATTTAATTTGTACTATTTCGCCGTATTTTTTGATTTTTTAAATTTTAGGGGTTTGCAATTTTTTTTTTTTTGGAGTATTTAAAAATCTTCCACAGCTTCGGAATTAAAAAGCTTATTCCATTTTTAATGCTTTTCCGATTTTTGTTTACCTTTTTGGTAATTTTTCCAAACCGTTTCGAAATATCGAACGGAATTACAGATTTATTTGCCTACAACCTCGCACAGATTTAAAGGCGTAAAGATTTTATCAACATTGAAATGTTAACTTCAATTTTTTAAACTTTCATCCATGTTTTAAGAAATCTCTGGTATAATTAAAAAAAAGTTATAATAAGACTGTTTTTATTTTTATTTCTTGATTTCAAATTGATATCAAATGTCTGATTGTCTAACTGCCATTCATATCGCAATTACAGCAAGCCTGGCACAAAGATATGGCTTGCCGTAACTGAGAAGTTCTGACTTCAGAACTATCAGAAGTTCTGACTTTTACCTCCAACACGGGTAACAGGTTCCTGTCTCTGCAAGGAGTCTAAATAAGTCGAGCGCAGAGAAGTTAACAATCTCGTAGAAAAACTTCCTAATCCACGTGGAACAGGACAATAAAATGTTTGATATTAAAAGGACAATAAAAATGTTTGATATTAAAAGTGATGGTGGCAAACATGAAATTTGTTTCCGTTTTTATTTGTACTTTTTGCGCCGAAGAAAAAATCTAAAATAACATGTTTTTGTAAACGGTTGTTTACTTTTTTTTTTTTTGAAAAGTTAGGTTTTTTTTACTTTTATGAGATTCTTTTCATTCATGCCCATTTTTTCTAGCCAATCAAACCCTGGCGATATTGTTTTATAAAATTTATACATTGATTTTCCCTTGTCTGTAAAGCTATGAATAAAAGGATTGTATGAATTTATTTTAAAACCAACTGAAGAGCCTAACGTTAAGCTTTAGATTAATTACACACTAAACAAGTTCAATGATTTTAGAATGCAAAAACTTGTACGGTCTATTCTTGATTGGATATTCCGACAGGGTGTTTTGATGTAGAATTTTGGAACGAATTTCCGTCATCCCTTGTCAAGTTTGGTTTGGAGACAAACCGGTTTCGGCTATGTGCCATCTTCAGTGTCATTTTTCCTTCTGCTTTCATTTTTTTCCATTATTTCAGAACGAAAAATGACATTGAAGATGGCACATAGCCGAAACCGGTTTGTCTCCAAACCAAACTTGACAAGGAATGACGGAAATTCGTTCCAAAATTCTACATTGAGGGTCTACTTTACAGTCTCCGATAGGTGCGTGCGAATTATCCATAAGGCCGACATTCTATAATATGTCTATCATTCTAGGCCTAGTTAAGTTCCAGATTAGTATTCTGTTTTTTTCTAGATCAGTTATATTTCAGTTCTCGTTCAATTTTAGTACAGCACTAGTTTGTTATTTCATTTATTTTGGTTCTGTCTAATTCAGATATATATAATAATACAGGTCTATTAGAGCTCAAGGATGTAGTTAGTTTTATCGTTTTTCTTCATTCTAATTTGGCTCAAGTTTAGTCAAATCTTTGTTTTTCCTAGTGTTTTTTAGATTACGGCAGCAATTGCATCAATTTTAATTTAATAAAAGCTCACTTGAAACTAATTCTGAATATTAAGAGTTATAATGCCTCTACATAGACTCGCGATAATGTTATGCAAGATCGCACTGAGCCAATTATGCAAAGCTCGAAAGAAGCATTAAATTTTGCAACAGTTTAAACCGTCAAATATTTCTTCTTAACAGTTAAAGCATCAGTATCTTGGCCAAACTTAAAGGGAAATGGAAACCTCGCAGCCCATTTGCGAGCTACTGGAACTGATTGCAGAATATAGCGCTTATCGGTAACAGTAGTGTGGACTCATTGGAATATCGACAAAATTTAGATTGTATTTTACTACGTTATGGATACTAGAATGGAATGTTTAATGGATTTATGGAACTGGTTCCTAATACATACAGAATTTTGAGTATAGTAGTTTGCGGTCGTTTGACCAGTGAGGCAAGCAACATGTTACAAGACATATTCGATTTTAAAGAATATTCGCATCGAAAATTTACATATACTTCTCACAAAACTTTTTCTCTGAATATTGTCCAATAAGGAGAATTATGGGATTTTCAATAATGCCAAGTCAATGTTAATAAAGCTGAATGTATGGTACTAACGAAACTGTCTTTTTATTTGAAAGTCCGAATGTATATGAACTATGAAATCCTTCGCATACGTGTCATTTATGTCCACTGAGTAGCAAATCCGTGGAGTGCCACTAGATTTCTACACTTCCATTATTGTTTAATTCAGCCAAAAGAATTGGTTATCACATGACTCTGGTGGCCGACGTTGGCGTACAAAATGTTCAAGATTCACACTAAACAGTGTTGGTGTCGTAAAGTTTCAAGTCATTGTTATTCAGTTTGAATTCAGCTCAACGAAATTTAAAAAGTTTTTATTTTAAAATCCTATTCCAAATTTTCTCGGTACTTTTTATTATTGAATTGGTTTTTCATACTTTACTTTGTAAAAATATAACTCTACCTACAATTTGGTACCATAAAAGACGCTTATGACTTTTTGAAACTTTGTTTAAATCAATAACTAAGAAAGATTTGCTTATTCAACTTAAATTGCTGCCAATACTAGTAGAATGTAATTTGTTACTTTTAACAGCTTAATGTAAATTCACCCTTAATTTCTTTATGAAGAATTTATGACATTCAACCATTGTACATTTAATAATACTTAAGAATGCTTGATCAACCTGGAAAGAATAAAATGCAAACGAGAGAAAAAACACTAATCGTTACCACTTGTGCTCATATAGAAGTGGTAGAGCAGCAGCAGACATACAATGGCAAAATAACCTGATGATGAGATTACCGGATTTATAGGAACAAAATAGCAGTGAAGGAACGAGTAGTAGTAGAGGCAAAATTGTAATACAAAGAAGCTGAGAGTTGTTGCATCGTTCGGATATTCAGAGGGTTTACTTTTACCAACGCTACTAAAAAAATTATGAATGAATTAATTTCCACATTTTTTTATTTTTTTAAATTTTTTTACATTTTTTAACCAGAAATAATGTAAATTTAAATTAGATTAATTGCTTGAAATACTCGAGTGTTAGTTACTTGTTCATACTTTATTCTCAGGCCATTGTACTCGTAGTAGTGTGAACAGTTTTTGAGTCTATCTGACTGCAACCATGTAGCATGTTATGCGTTTAATGATGATCATCATACACACCCGGATTTAGTGCGCGTGAGTGACGTTTTTAAAAGGTAGTTCGTCAGCGGTTCCTGTTATTAATTCTTTCGACACTCCGGCATATTTTTCTTTATTGTTCATGATATCGTTGAATAATTGTGATGATGTTTTGTTTTTGTTTTTTCGTAATTTTATTTTATCCGTAATGGTTTTTCTTTAAACGAATGTCGTCCCATTTTCATTTTCATCATTTAAACTAGCTCGTTACAATTTTAAAATCTCATTTATTTAAGGTGTGAATAATCGCAGAGTTAGTTAAATGAAGTGTAAACTGAATATCCTCTCTTGGAACACGGCTGTTGTAGGTAGTAGTTGGAGTCCTGCCCTTATAAAAATGAGAGTGTTGACAGAACATCATTAAAATATCCGTATTCGGGTGGTGGTGGTTGATTGGGTAAGTGTGGGAATTCTTACTTAAAACTAAATTTACTTGAATCTCCAAATTTTGATAAAAAGATTTAGCTGATTTTGAGTGAAGGATATTCAGAAATAAAATACAGAGCTAAAATTTAAATTTGTTGTTCCATAAAATTTACAGCAAAAATTTTATTACTTACATTTAGAAACACATCCATTCATAAAATAATATAGAATATTTTTGACCACTGTCTATTAATACAGTTTTAATTAGTTCTATATTATGAAAAATTAAATAAAAGTTCATTTCTGTAATTCTAACATCGATACGCAAGTGTGAGAACAAAATAAATCTAAAGCAATTAAAAATTAACTCCAGCCAACCCTTCTTTTAGTAACTATACACAAGCTAAATGAATGACTTTACACATGTGTAAACTATCTCATTTTAGTGGGATAATAAATGCAACAAATATTATTATGTAAATGCATAAAATGCTTAACAAACTTACTACTTGGCTATTTTTAGCCTACAGCATCATCATCACCATCAATAACATTATTGCAAGTAAGTATTAAGAGACAACAGTGATGAAATTCCTTAACTGCAACAAAAAAGTCGCAGACGGATAGAGCAAAATACAGACGCAAATTGTATTCATATTAGCATGCAATTTTTTATGATG
This sequence comes from Phania funesta, assembly GCA_963932375.1. Lineage (NCBI taxonomy): Eukaryota > Metazoa > Arthropoda > Insecta > Diptera > Tachinidae > Phania > Phania funesta. The sequence goes on from OZ010652.1 coordinate 42,940,142, forward strand.
TGGAAGACTAACGAATATAATTGGTTAGAGTGAAGAGTTATTTCTTCACACGAAGCTGACCTGCCACTGAAATGCAATTGAGGTTGTAGTGATTTACAACTGAATTCGCCCCGAGCTAGAGCTTGACAAGGTCGAAACTATTATTAAACTCAAAGTAAACTTGCTTTTCGATTAAACTAGAACTCAACCAAGTGACCAGAACAAGACAATATGGCACCTTGGCTGAACTAGAAATTACTTCAAATTATATTATTATAATACTTGATATATTAGTTATGAATTTTTGTATACTGGACATATATTTGATGCGTTACACAAAAATTAGATTTGCACACATTTAAGCAAAACAACTTAAGTCTACAGAGGTAGTTTTCGATGAAATAAAATGATAACTTTGGGTCGTATAAACTGAAAATTAAGCAATCAATTATATTCAAATTGGCGTGAAATATAAGAACACATGTCCTGATGGAAATTTTTATGTCGAAATAATTTGTCGGAAAACAAACGTTGTCGACATATCTGTCTAGTGCAGAAAATTCTTTGAATAAATGTAGAACTTATGTTGGTTTTTATTAAACTATTTAGAAATCGGTCCATATTCGTCATAATTTTTTTAATCCTACATAAGGGAGGCTTAATATAAAACAAGTTGCCACAAACCGCTAAAGCAGACGCGGATCCACCTTAAGCTTTTGAGGGCAGGGGGAAGTATTACCGAAAACAAACAATTCTTAGATTTTTCTAAGCTTTTTGTATGTGAAAATGAGGGTTTCCATGGATCGGCGCCTGTTCTAACATTACACTTGCTTGGCATTTGAACTGCCGAGTCGTTTTTAGCTTGACCTGCGGGCAGCAATCCATGACCAACAAATTATTTTTCCAGAAAGAATTCCTCGATAGACGCATAATAAGTTTTCTTAATGCCTAATATAACTTTCAAATACTACACATAATTAGTATTTCGAAGAATAATAACCACACTTTTTCTAATTTCATGGTAAACGAAACCCATTTTTTCTATTCATCCAATTTGCTTAAATATTTTAAATTGTGTTTTCCTAATTCGAAGTTGAAAATGTGTTAACTGAGGCAGAGCTGAACTACGATAGTGGAAATTTAATTATCCAACCTGATGCTTTAATAATATTTTAAAACACGACAGTTAAATATTTCTTTGTTAAGTATTTCTTTCGCGGTAAAGGAACACTAAAGGTCATTTTTTTTAAATTAACTCAAAAGGTACCAGTCCAACTAAGTCATCATCAGGATGTTATTATCATGTTTCACAGCAATAACGAAGATGCGGATTTATCACATCAGTGTTCTTCAAGTATTTAGAGAAGGCGAGGAAAGTTTCATTTAATAGAAATGCCTTTTAAGGTTAACTGGCCGGAAAATAATTTGCGATCTTATTACAGCTTGAATGATGCCTCCTTTGACGGAAAAGATATTATTGTTAAATCAGTATAATACATCAGTGCACAAAATTAAGTTTTCCTCAAATGTGATTGATATTTATTTGGTGGAGGTTAATGTTTCTTACAAAACTGTTAAAGCATTTGTATATCTCCAAAAGAGTTGCCACAACTTAGTAGAAGTTTGATTCTTAAAAGTTCCCAAATTGTTTTTGTCTTCCTTGCTTGGTTGGGGTAGAAGGGTAAGTCTCATCATAAATTAGGCTGGAAGTAATAAAAGAAATTTGTCTTTTTTTAACCCAGTCAATTTCTCGCAACATAAGTTCTACATAGCTTTAGAAGTGTTAAAAGTTTGGTTTAATTAAAACTTGCAGTAAAACAAAAAATTCAACACATTAAGTTAAACTAGATAAGGACATTGACTTTGCAGTCGAGCTTAATTCAGGTCAGCTGCGTTGAGGCTTTTGTTTTGTATGGCTGGTGACGATAATGACGATATAAAAAATTCTATTTTAAGTTCTTTTTTATTCTCTTTGATATCGTGGCTTACTTTACATGAAATTAAACAAAGAAAAAACTGATGAACGACACAACCAATTAAAGTTAACTTATATTTTTATGTATTCTTCACTAAATATTTTTGAATATGCGTAATTTGCCGCTTTTTTTTAGACCCCCTGATTATTTAAAGAGCGCATTTTTTTCTAAACTGATCGCGGCTGAAAAACAGAAAAAAAGCATTCTTTGACTTTTTGTTCTGCAGTCTTGTAAATATTTTTTTGCCATTTAATACGTTGTAAAAAAAGTGAGAGTTTAAATATGATAACAACTCAGTTTGAACATTGTTATTTGTATGTATTTCAATGGCGGCTTTTCAGGGAATATTAATTCTTGTATAAGTCCGTCAGTATTATAAGAGAATACTAATTTCGAAACTCAAAAAAATCATACCTTTACTGGAGAAAATGTTGCCAAATCTTTTAAAATTCAAGCACGTTATTGATGAATTCATTTCACAATTTTTGTCAATAAAATGTGAATAAAATGAAGAATTGTCCATCGATTTTATCTAAGACGTTGACGTTTCCAATTAATTATGAATTTTAAAAAGCAAAAAGGTTTCCTGATAAGCTGGCCTAAGCAATCAGCTAAATGCGCATACAGACTAGCTTATCCACAACAACAACAAATTGCATTAATTGATAATAAAAATTAGCATGAAGTAAAAAATTAGCTAACAATGATGTATTTTGCATGTAAAAAATATTTTCACCAGTATTTCTTGAGTAAACACAAAATTGTTAAAGATGTAAAAAACTAGTCATATGGGCCGACATATTCTGTCACAGACCGTCTTTTATGTAGACTCGAATCTATATAGACAGCCGTTTTACTGGTGGTTTCTCAATACTTTTCGATAAAACTTTTCATTTGATAACCATATTATTCATTAGTGTTGCATTGAAAAATAATTGGACCGCCATCTTTGAGCGTGAGTGCAGCGCCACCTATCGCGACCAACTGTAAATCTAAACGATTCGTCAAAATCGGTCCAGCCGTTTAAGAGAATTTTTTTATCATATTCACATACATACATAATATATAGAGATAAAGATAATATAAAGATAATTTTCGCCCTCTATTTTACCCACTCCGACAACTTGTCAAGTTATTGTGATCACCTTATTAAGGGGGTCATATTATTCGCACCATTTAAAAAACTGTAGGTTATAAAAAAACAAAAAAAAAATGTAGTTTATCATTTTGGTTTAAAGAATTGAACAAATTTAGTAATTATATATAAACATTAAAAAATTACAAATACAAATTACAAATATGTGTACAAACCAGTAATTATTCATTCTTCCATTTCCATAACACAATGACAACCAGAGGTCATTACTAACCCATCATTTAGTTTGTCTCTTCATTGCTTTTTGTCTTCTTATTCTCCTAAATTTAGTTCGTGGTTTTAATCAGTGCAATCAACATGTCGAGTCCGTGTTTTATTAAAAAATTAATTTTAAATCTCGATTTTAATTAGTTTTTCAGTGGCAAAAATTCAAACAACTTATAAAAGTTTAATATTTAAAGTGTTGGTTAAATTTATATTAAGTTTTTTATGCAAGAAGTAGGAAAATATCATTGAAAAAAGTGTTTTAAAATAAGTTTAATCAAATTATGTATATCAAGTTGTGTTTCATTCGTGTCGTTATTCTTGGTGTTGTTATTGGTGTTGTTAATGAAGTGTAAGTAAAATGCAATCAGTCATATAAGTTAATAGTAAAAATGTATGAGAACATATGCAATGGCGGTAAAAAGTTTTTTATGAGCAAAATATGTGGGTGTTGTGGAATGTGTGTTTTTAAGATCTGTGTTGCCGTAAAAGGCCAATTTTCTAAGAGAAAATAGCTCTATCAACATTGTTGCAAGGTAAGAGATTTATTAGCAATAATGTTTATTATCATGTTGTTTTCACAAATTTATATGTAGTCGTTAGAATGTTTTATTCTAATATACATCCATACATAACTTTAGGAAAAATTAAAAAGAAAGGATTTTTTTCCAAAAATGATTTTTTCCATAAGCAAAAAAAGTAAGTGTATATAAGTTTTAGTAAAAATTTAAACTAATTTTAACAATTATGGAAGAAGTACATACATAAGAAAAAAATATAAATAAAAATAAACAAAAGTTCTTTAATTTGTATTAAAAAACAAATTACATATGTATGGTCGCAGAAGATGCAAAATTTGTTATATGTGGTGAATAAGTTCCAAAATGTGGTGAATAAGTCAAAAAACATTATTTTGAATTTTTTGTTAGTTAGAGCAACAATATATAAAACTGCTCGTTACTTACTGTAACTAATTCCCGCTTTTATATCAGCATTGGTAAAATTAAAATAGTACGCGCACTTTCTCAAAAAGAGGCAAACAGTAGTAGCACGAACAAGGAAAAACTATACAAATGGGTATATTCGTACTTAGAAAAGTACCATAAAAATGTCATGTGCCAAATCAACACAATAGTATCACAATTTCAATGCAGGCTTACAGTCGTTTTTCGATGCTTAAGTTGAATTTGTATATGCAATTTTCAAGTAAATATTTTTTTTATTTCAAAATTGTTTCTAAATTTTTGTTTTCAAAGTTTTATTTGTTATATGTATTTAGTTGTTTTGTGGATTTCAGTAATGCGATTCACTATTCTTTTTTAACGTCAATCGCATTGATAAAAATTTTTAACAACAAAATTAACGATGTTGCTATTCAATAACTTTTTTTAAACAACATTCGCAATCGACTAAACGATTGCTGTTGTTGTTAGCTTAACGATTGTATACAAAAATAAACGACGTACATATATTTTTAGGTCTGTTTCAGCTGCATAACAAAACAGTCCGAAGTAGTCCGAATTAGTCCAAACGCGTTCCAGATAACAATTTTTGTGCAATTTTGAGAGAAAATGAGAGAGTAAAATTTTTCATTTCCTATGCAAAGTCGTAAGAACTTTTTCTGTGGGTAAGTTCGGACTAGAATTAAATTATCAGCTGTTTTTGTTTATATTTAAAAATTAAAAAATTTTTAAATAAAGGAAGAAAGTTTTTATTTTAAATTTATTAAAATGCAAAACGGAAAATTTTTCCAATAAACTTGAAGTTGTAAGTACATATATTTGTGCATATTTATCACTTTATTTAATAAAAAAAATGTTTTATCGATCAGTTAAGAAGTTACGGACAGCTGCTGCCAATGATGCAAATATTTTGCTTTTAGAATATTATGCATTTTAACCGTATAAAATTACTAAAATAAAATTTATTTGAGAAAGTAGGCACCATTTGTATTAAAAGATGTTCAATTGTGTTTTTTTGCGTTCCAGCAATTTTGGACAACTTTGGCACATTCAGAGAGTAATTTTCTTTTTACTCTCAATAGTCCGGACTATTTTGTTATGCACCTGGAACAGACCTTTCGTGTTGTTTATTTATTCGACAAACTAAAATTCATGGAATCTTTTAGAGGCACTTTTAATTTCTTTAAAAACCATTTATACACAATATTTTTAATAAACAAGGCACTAGGTACATACGATATAGCATGTTTATACTACATGTAGAAAAATCCGGCTAAGAGCACAAAAAACGTTTTCCAAAAAAATCGTTGTTTTTTCCATTCGTATTTGTTCTTCTCGTTTATTTGACATTTTTTTGACAAAAATTGTCGACAAATTTTGCGACTGTCGAATCGTTAAATGTTGGTGAATCACACTACAGTTTTTCTTTGTATTGCCAAAACAAAAATATGTAATTTAGTGTCGACGAGATGTGGTTACAACAGCGTGATACAACGTAAACAATCTGCTGGAACGATAGGTTTTTGCTTGTGAAGATGGATAAATTCAATATAATCGATAAAACTAGAATTATTTGATTTGTGCCACGGTGGGAATCCATACAGAATGACATGAGCCTTTCAAATGAAAACACTCAGCTTGTTTTATTTTATTTCGAAATCGCCCGCCCCTTTTTTAAATTAAATTATAAAGTTAAAGAATTTTCTGCTGAATTGAACAAATAAATATCAAATATTAAAACAAAACATTACCGTAAATTATGAAAAATTTTTTACAATTTTTAAAGATGGTACATATTATTTTTTGATATACTGAAAAAAAACAAAAGTTGTTCGCGAACAAAATGATAATTGGTGTATTCTTCTTCACATTTGTTTGACTTAAGTTGGCAAATTGTCATATATAATAAAGGTTGACTATTTCATAGTTAAAAAGTGTTAAAGCTTTTAGCTGAAATTTCTAAAAGATAAATTGTGATCTTTGATAAAACCTTTTGTGTTACTAATTTAAGACTTGGCAGAGACAATGTAGAGTCTTATGTCAATATGATAGAAAGCAATTCGTAGAAAGAACTAGAAGTGAAAGGTGTTTTGAAGTTTGGAGTTGAGGTTAGAATATGCAAGAGCAGGTTTTAATCGGAACGAAAATTTGGTGTATTAATAATTTCCGAAAATTATCCCCAATAAAAAGCTTTAGTTAGATACCTTTCTTTGCAATGGTGATACTTTTGACCTTTAGCGATTCATTATTCATAGCAGGTGATCTAGACTTCAGGCGGTAAATGGTAAGCGTGATAGCAAATTTCAATCTGACATTTCCATTGGAAAGTTTGTCATTTTTAAGCATAATCGTACTTAAAACGTTTTGACGTACGACCATTATTTGTGTTGTTTACAGTGACTTGAAAAAATTAATAAAGAAAGAAATGGAATTAACTCGTGAACATTTTCGTGCCATCATTTTTCACAACTTTCGACGTGGATTATCACGACAAGAGTGCATTGATGAACTTAAATCTCTGTATGGCGATGAAGCACCATCCTATAGCACTGTGAAAAATTGGTATAATGAATTTAATCGTAGCCGAAGCTCGCTCAAAGACGAATTCCGTGAAGGTCGTCCAAAAAAGGCTGTTGTGCCAGAGAACATTGATGCCGTGCGTGAACTCATAATGCAAGATCGACATGCGAGATACCGAGAGATAGAGACATCCTTGGACATTTCTTCCACCAGCATACATTCGATACTGCATGAACACCTGGTCGTAAAAAAGGTTTGTTCTCGTTGAATCCCACACAATTTGAAAGTCGCTCAAAAAAAGGCTCGTGTCGATTGGTGCAAAGAAATGTTGCAAAAATACGATTGCGGTGCTTCAAAAGACGTTTATAAGATCGCCACAGGGGACGAATCATGGATCTATGCGTATGAGCCCGAAACGAAATAACAATCGACCGTGTGGGTCTTCAAAGACGAGCAAAATCCAACGAAAGTTGTTCGTGGAAGAAGCACTTCGAAGCAAATGGTCGCCTGTTTCTTCGGCAAAACTGGTCATGTGGCGACTGTTCCGCTTGAGCAACGTTGGACGGTCACTTCTGAGTGGTACACTACAATTTGTTTGCCTAAAGTCATCGGAGAAATTCGAAAAACCAACAAGAGAAGACGAATCATTGTTCACCATGACAATGCGCGCTCTCACACATCGGCTCAAACCAGAGCGTTTTTGACCGGCCAAAACGTCGAATTAATGGGTCATCCGCCGTACAGCCCTGACTTGGCACCTAATGACTTCTTCTTGTTTCCGCACATCAAGAAAAAAATGCGTGGTCAACGATTTTCGTCGCCAGAAGAAGCTGTTGAAGTGTTCAAAAACCATGTTTTAGAGGTGTCTCAATCGGAGTGGAAAAAGTGCTTCGACAACTGTTTTCAGCGCATGCAAAAATGTATAAATCATGGTGGAGAATACTTTGAAAAACAATAAAACCATTTTTGATTATAAATATTCCCATTTTCACTATTAGGCCAGAAATATATAGAGCAGCCCTCGTAATGGATCAGTAAATCTAAATGTATCTGTCCAGTTAAAACAGCTTTCTGAACGGTGAAAATTTATAAAGTTGAAAAGATTTCATGCGAATGCAAGAAGCTATGCGTCCTTTATGACGGAAATACTCATACGAAGGCGGATCAGTAAGTCCGTAAGTTCCCACGTAGTTATATGAAATGCAACACTGTTGGCATCAAGTACCACCTGTTAATAGACTACTGTCAAATTTTGAGCAAGTGTCGTCAGTTACTTTGCGTTTAACAGCTGTTCAAAACATACAACCTCCTGTATTTGTCTAAAAATAGAAAAAAAGTGATTTTCGAGTGCTCATTAAACATTATTTTTTGCGAACAAAAAACCGCCAAACAAACCAACGAAAAGCCCGATAAATACTTTGGGGACTCTGCACCATCGATTTCAATGGTAAAAAAGTGGTTTACTGACTTTCTTTGTTGTCGCACAAGTACAAATGACGCTGAACGTTCTGCACGGGCAATCGAAGAGTAAAACTGCGTGAGATTGTTGATGCCATAGGCATATTATATGGCAGTGTGGTTTCGATTTTAAATGATCAGCTGGGTTTAAGAAAGTTGTTTGCAAGATGGGTGTCGCGTTTGCTCCTTAAAAAAGTTTGTCGGCACGCGTGATAATCCTCATCGATTTAGCTCAAATGATGAAATTATTAAACAAACAAATGGCTATTTTAAGGGCCTCGAAAAATTCTATTTTTTGGAAGGGATACAAAAACTGGAGAAACGTTGGACTAAGTGTATTGAGTTAAAAGGAGATGATGTTGCAAAAAAAATTTTTGTTTTGCGAAAAAAATTTGTTTCAAAAAGTCACGGACTTATTGATCCGCCCACGTATATCGAACAAGTTATTTATTCTTTAATTCTTTTTCTGATACACTCTTGTTTTAGTTGTAGTAAAAGTTAGGTTTATTTTAAATATAAATAGAAGTTATAATTTTTATTGTTCACTTAAAAAGGCGTGCAGCTACTGAAACTTCTTTCTCTTTTACTACTGCATAGAATGCCAAATAGGTAATATTGGTATGTGAAAGTTTTGCAAACAAATTCTCAAATCATTGTCATTTCACAAAGTTTGCACTGCTTAATAGCATGTGTTTTGTTTTATTACAAGAGGATATGAAAGCATTATAATAAAAGAAAACTATAAAATTCTAAATGATGAACGATTTGGAAATGTTTTTCAATAGATAAATTTTCTATAATTTAAATTTTAAAAACTAATAAATTTCTATTTATAAATAAAAGGAGTGCTAATAAAAGCAGGTCGATGGTGAGAGCAACCTCGATATAAGATATTAACGTTATCCATTGAATGTCTCACAATTAAAATGCTCGCCGCGTCCAATTTTATACCATATTTCGCGGCATACTTACAAAGAGATGTAGAAATCTCCCAATATAATGTCTCCCAAGGGAAAATTGCACGATATTGCAAAAGCCTACATGCAGAACTGCCTTAATAAGCTTCTGCCCGGTATGTAACGCCGATTCTGGGAACCGGAAAGAGACTTGTCTTTTTTGAGTTTTCAGTGTAAAAAATTGCTGCGCACGAGTTAGGCTATGTACGTTGGTATATTGTCGCTGTGAAGATATAATGCACTTCAACTAGTCTTTCGCCCAAACAATTCCGCAATGTTCTAAATGCTCATGAATAAGATGCATGATATTACAAAAATGTACCTCATATTAACAACTTTGTCCGTTTCGTCTATCGCTTTGCTATTAGTTTGACTTCTCTTTATCCTAACTAAATAAATCCCTTAATTAAAGTAAATTTTAATTTAAAAACTTTCCAGCAAAAATGTGGTCACACAGAAGAAAACTTTAACTTATAGAAAACTCCTCACACTCGCATAAAACTACCACATGTGGTTAAAAACATCATAAAACTACCCCATGTGGTTCAAAACATCTACTGCTAGTTTGAACACTCGACAGCCAGTACCTTCCATTTAATAAATGGGAATCTTAAAACAAAATTAAAATTTATTACACATATTTTTTACACTGAAGAAAGCTCTTGTTTTCAGACTTTCACATCAACATTTTAAAATAGAATTAACTCTCGGCATTAAAAACTTAAAATATTTTATTAATTTTTTCTGAAACCAACAACTTTGGATGCGCACGTACATTTACGACGTTAAATTAAGTTCTTAGAAGAGAGTTTAGTGTTCTTCTTGTCTGATTATGGTCCTTAATATCATCTAAACAATAAAATTTTCTTCTGGTTTTTAGTATCACCTCTTTCGAGGTAATAGAAATTTATCTTGCAGAAAACACCTCAACACTATTAAAATAACCAGTAGTCATTATTTAGATTCAATGTTTCTCTTTAATTTTACTAAGAAGTTTGAAAAATAAACCTTTTCAAACATAAGAAAATTTGTTCTTTACTGAGGACAACACATGTAAAAGTCGCCTCATATGTGTTTCTGTTGTTAAATTGTCAAGGATACGACAAATTTACATATGTGACATAAGTCTAAACATATTCTTGTAAACTTACGTGCACCTTCAACCAGTAGTGTTTTATTTTGATAAGCATTTTAAAGAGAAATATAAATATATATAAATATATTTAAATTTACTTGAAAGATTTAAACTCTTTCTTTACTTTTATTTTCAAACTTTATTTAAGTTGATATCTTTACTTTGGTCTTATGTGTCATCTGAGAATCTTTATTGCTTATCTTACCAATTTCAGAATGGTTAGGAGAGTTTAAACGCCTTTATAAATTTATCAAAGAATTATTTAGAGAGTTCGTTTAAGTATTCGGCTTCGGATTAAACACAACACCTGCCAGTATTTGGCCTTAAATATTTTTAAAAGCCATTGCCAAGCCTCGTTTCTTAAAAGGAATTATTTAAAGGTTGGGCTAATCATGCTTTAAGTGCCACAGAAAAGACAATTTTGCAGATAACAAGAAAACTATATACAGCTTTGCTGAATCTTACTATATACCCTTCACAAAAGTATGAACTACTGCAAATCTATTACAGATTTTCCCCGTGCAAACGATTGTTTGCGATGTTTAATTTTTGCCTCCTGTTTTAGTCGTCTTATTTAAAATTAAACTCTTCTTTCATTTTTAAACAAGCATTTACGAGAGATATGTTTATTTTTTTTATTTTTCGTTTCTCTCTTTCCTCTGACTGCTAATAAATTTTCGATAATTTCTTGGTGAATTGTAGATAGTAGCGGAATTGGTTTCATAACAAAATTTTGAATATTTGATAAATTTTAGAGTTTTCAGTGCAAATCCGAACAATACCAAAAATCTGATAGCACTTAAAACTGTAAGCTTCACAGAAATTTAAAAGTTTTTCCAATCGTTTGTCAATAGAATGCTGTAAATTTCACAAAGTGTTTTCAGTTTTAACTGTTATCAGACACAACAATTTTACAATATTTTAACCCGCTAAACTAGCGAAGGAAGAACCGCATTAGGGGAAAATTTTAAAGAAAAATAATGGAGTACTACTACTTGGGTATTAAAGTTATGTTTACTATACATTTGCAAAGAAAATGCCATCCCATGTGGCTCCTGGAAATATTGATACGTTTGTTAGTGACAGATAATCATACTAAAGGTGTTCATTTCAATGAAATATTTGCAAATATAAAAATCTGTATAAAATTAAACTTTCTTTTAATAAGTTCACAACCCTAAGGACAACAAAAACCCTTAGAAAAATGTAGAGATAAAACTAAACGCACCAAATGAAAATGCAAGGACATACTATATGTACATAAATGGACAGGCGACAAGTGTATCAGTGTCATAAAAAATAACACACAACTGCTACAAATGAATAGCACACGTAAAGATACAAACCATATGGTCCTTGTATGAATAGGACAACCGGAGTAAAAAAGTGTATATTAATAAGAAATATACATGCAAACAAAAACACACACTCAGCCGTATATAAATGAGTGTATATCTTCGCTGGACCAGATTTGAATGTAGCAACACAATATAATATTAAGCTGTGTAAACAAGAAAAGAGTTTTTATCCTTGAAATTAAATATTTAAGTTTAGCTACAAATTAATAAATGTCTTAGCTTAGGTACTTAGGTGTCATGTCTTCCAAATATTATATAGACAAACCGAAAGCAGACATACCCTTTTCAAGATATGGCAACATTTGATGCTTTTCTTTATGTGTCAAGTACAAATTGTACTGTTTTTGTTAATTTTGATGAATTCTAAAATAATCCAAAATACTAAAGAAATGAAAGATTACAAGCAATTTGTTAAATACACACACACATAGCCGAGAAATTATTGGAATCAATTGGGAACCAGATGCAGAAACAGCAGCAACAAAATGGTAGCAGCTGAAGTTGGCGAAGCAAACTCAATATTGTAGAATTGTTTTTGTTTTTATTAAGTAATAGTTTTAAATTAGTGGATTATTGTTAAATGAATCACTGCCATAGATATACTCGTATATATACATATGTACATAGATAGATTTTGGCTAGTTTTGTATGAATGATTTGCCTTCGCTTTTAAACATTAATTCGGAAGGTTTGTTTTTTGTTTAAATTATTGCTTAATAGAATATTTTATAATTTAAAAGGCTACTTCCTGATCAACAATTAGGTAGAAACATACAAAAGCAAGATGCTAAGAATTTCTGGAAAGCACTTCTTCTTCTGAGTGTTGGAAACATATTTCAATTATAAAAACAATTATTCGAGGATATCTTAATTGTGATGATCTTGAACATGTATTTGGTTATATGTTTTTATTTAAAATAAGACCTTGATACTAACTACTTGAGCAATATTTAATATTTTGGCCAACTTAACACGTACTGCTCAGTAGTAAATATATAAACGCATTTGCAACACATTCTCAGGCACTAAGCGTTAGATAATGGAATGCCATAATTTTGGATAAATAAGTTTCCACTCCATGTTCTCATTGTGTAATCTTTTGTATTTTGTCTTTGACATACACATAAAATCATAAGTAGTAAAAAAATTTCCCTAACATTAATTGACTCGAACATGTGTTTTTATGGCGATTTCAATATGGTCTTAATAAAATTTTTAATAGCAACAAAAAAAAAAAAATTTAACCCTGACTTTGTCACGAATTGTATTTTAAGATCGTAAAAATAAGATTATTTGAAAATAAAAGGTACATTAAAAATAAAAAATCTAAAATTATGTCGAAACACTTTTTTAAAAATATTTTATTTAAAGTTAATACTCAGAGAATTTTTGTTTTTTATTGTTTGGTTTAATTTGGCGTTACGACGAATGATCTTGTGTGACGTTGTCAAATTCGACACAAGTGCTTCACTTCTTTAGAGTGGTTTTAAACTGGTGTTTAAGTCACACTAAGTTATTTTAAAGGTGTCATCTTCAAACCCGAAGATATTCAAACCAATTCAGAATACGTAAGGACTATTCTCTTCTTCTTAGTAACTCTCCACGGAAAAAATTAAAAAATTATATTACACTAATCTGCAAATTAAATCCTCCTTTAAAGAAAAATAAGATGAGTTTAAAGTGTTTACAGTGTATACTAGAACCTATTTATAATTTTTTTTTTTGGCGCGTGCAGATTTTTAAATGGGAGCGTTTAATATAACTTGACTACCCCAATAGGGTAGTTACACTAGTTCATATAACCATAATTCAGGAACAGTTGGTCCGACTTAAATTATCGAAACACGGGATAATATTACCTTCCACGTTAAGCTCTTCGTATTAATCGTATCTTTATTTAAAGGAGCAACTATTTTTTTCTTTGCAGATAAGTGTTATTGAAAATATAAGTTTTGGATATCGCTCTTTCTTGGGGGTGTAAAGGAAAAACTGGTTGATTTGATATTCTGACAGTGATTTGATGTAGGTCTTTGGAACAAATGACGGAAGTCATTCCTTCTCCAGTTTGGTTTGAAGTCAAACCGGTTTTGGCTATGTGCGATCTTCAGTGTGATTTTTCGTTCTAAGAACTGGTTATATAATTATGATTCAATGAAATGTTTGTCTCTCATGATCAGCCAGGTGATGTGCCACTGACCGATACTAAAAAAATACTACATAATACGAAATGCGGTAAGACTACCGTTTTTAAAAATTTTTAATTATTGCGCAATTTTGCAATTTGTGGCGAGCATTGTCGTTCAACATCGCTTTATCGGGACGATAATTGAATTGAATACAGTTATCTCTTACGGTTTCGTTCATACCTTATTATTTTGTCACGCAGATATCGCCTGTGATTGTTTCAGCACATATTATATATATATAATCAACTGACCGGCACCTTATGTATCTTTTAAGTATCAGATCAATTATTTGCCCAATCTCTGTATAGTGTTCCTAATGGAAGTCAGTAGAGAGGTCGGAGAAGGCCGCAGATAATATGGGCACATAAAAGTTTAGAATTAAAAACTCGCTCAATCTGATTTTCCGTCTACAGAAGATAGATCAGTCAAAAATGAGGGGAGAGAAACCACTCAGAAGTCATAGGTCAATCCTATTTAACTTCATGTTTATTTCTCATGACAATAGTTGAATTAATGATTTATCAAGACTCTTACCAAGAGAATAATTCCAAGCTTCCGTTGCGGTCACATAACAATTGGCGAATTAGCGCCACAAAATGACTGTGCACCAATAAGTGGTGTGTTTGAGGTCCGCCTAGCCAAATAATTTGTTACCTAGTTACCTTCATAACCATAGTGGCCTAGTATACGCTACAAGGAAACCTTATTACTAGTGGCATTTTCTGGAGTGAAGCAGTAAGTGATCGTATTGGTGACATTGATTTATGGTCGTGTTATCCTAAAATTTTCCGTAATGAAGCCAATTTTAACTATGGTTCGAAAGTTATACAGAATTTCATTTTATTTTCTGTTTTGTGATTTGTTCATAAGAAAATCTACTCCGTTTCACATTTTTTTGTTACTCTCATACGACAGCCTTACTTCTGATTTACTCACATGTCCTTGAATCGTTTTGATATTGTTGAGCCACTTATTGCGACTTTGTCAATTTTTCGTAAGCAGATTGTGGCACAATTCTTTTAAAAGTTATAGATGAATTAACGACCACCGGTGCCTTAAGCAAGATATAGCAATATTTGAACTTCTTATGTGTTCCAGAATTAGTGATTTTCAACCCAAGAGTAAGCTTTTTTTAATTACTAATCGAAAATTCTTTATTCTTCTAAATTTACTAAAATAAAATTTAAATCTTGCGTAACCCACCCATAAGTTTCCTAATGAATTAAAAAAATAGAATATGTCAATTGATAATATTCTGACATGCAGTCCCAATACAATATTGTATATTTATAGATGGAAGTATATAGTCAATAAAACATAATAAAATTACTATAGAATTACTCAGAGGAAAGAAGCGAAACCAGCACAGAACAAATCTATCACTATCATCACAAAGAAGCATATGTCTTCAAAATGTCACTCACTCAGCCAAGCAGCCAGTTAGACATTCATCAAGTCAACCCTTGACTCGAAGTGTGTTTAGAATACTACAGCCTAAGTACAACCAAATGTTTACATAAATGTCTTCATTCGAACATAAAAAGAAACCTTCGAAATTCATACTTACGCTAAAGTAGACTACTTGGATACAAGTACAAGTATGTTCGATGATGAAAAGCTGTACTCATGAGAAATAAATAATTATTCGTTGCAGATGCTTATATGTTTCACTTATTTTGAAGATTGTCATCAGTGTTGTTTTGCATAATACAGAGAATAATTCGTTTGCAGGAAGATTGATTGATTTAAATTTTACCAATTAGTTTAAAATAAATTCTACTTTAGCACTGAGTTAAAATTATGGATAAAGTTTTGATTCGTTTTTCCCTAAAAATTAAAACTAAATTTGGACTTAAATTAATTTTGAATTCAAACTATATTTGTTTAACCTTTAATTTTATTTTATTCAATCTCTCTAAAAGAACATTACAATAAGTATTAAATTCTTATCTCTTAAATATAATTTATTAATTATAACCAAGGTAATAACGAAACTATTGTATTCAAATCTTATTAAACTATCTATTATTGTGTTATATGAGTTGTCTAGCTGTCTATGTGTCGGTCTTTTAGTTTGCGTGCATGAGCGTTACGGGGAGTTCTAGTATGTTTACGTATTTTGACTTGTATGTTTTTACTTCTTACTGGATTGATTTCTTATACCATGGGGAGCACACGTTAAGTCGTAAAATCCTCGACTCTATTTATTCACCTTTTGGATGTTTGATGCACAAATAGTACCCCAAAGATATATGCCATGAAACCATATTGGCTACATAACGATTTTGTATAAAAAAACTTTGTATTCCAACGCCAAGTTTCAGTGAGGACTTATTAACAAGTGTAGTTGATTTGTTTGCATATATGTGGGCGTTATTTTTGCCTCAATATGACCAAGTTAGGCATCGATCTAGTTAGATACCCAAATATTGCACGTGGGTTTCAATTGCAACAGTGACATTTAATAGTTTTATAGGTAGACGTTTTTTCGTTCTCAGGGAAAACGTTACATGAGCACATTTCGGTGGATTCACATGTATTCTCCACTTTTTTAGCCAATCTTCTAGCTCGTCATCATGAGACTGAAGTTGGTCGAATGGAACTTCCAGGTCTTGGTTTATACTTTAAATGCAGTGTCATCTGCAAACGTTTTAAAGATGAAACGAATAATTTTTCAAACAACTTTAATAAAGCTGACAGTAGCTAAAGCAAAATCAATTAAATAAATATATAAATAAATAATGTGGTTATTTTTTCCTTCGGTATCTTTTTTAAATTTTGGCTACAAAAATTGTTGATCACTTTGGCAACACTGATTTACACAGTATATTATTCTCAGAGAGGCTGAGTAGAGACATCCATACACTATTCTGGTTTAAAGTTATTCTGGTTCAACATTTCTCATCTAAAAATATATACAACCACAAACTTCACCCCCGTCACTGTCCTCAATATGTTTTAATACCTTTATGGAAAAAATTTTAATATTGAAGTTAATTTTTTTCGAATGTCTAGAAAATTTCAATTATAAAAACGTTGAATAAGACACTTACATATGTACTTCATTGGTTATATGAGTGGATAAAATCAATACTTCTATAAAGTCAATACTTATTGTCATGTATCTCGAGAACTAAATTGCCTGTATTATTCAAACACAAATTAAATATATTAATATCATATATATCGTAACCCATAACAATGTAAAAGTAAATATTGGTAAACTTCATACAACTGATTTAGTCATTGCAATGAGCGAAGCTCAACAGCTTTTTATATATTACAAGTAACTGATACGTAGTTATAATTTTTATAATAAAATTGTTACAAAAATAAAGTTTACTCTAAACCTGCCAGAATTCAAATCCCTCTTGAATTAGAAATTGTTTTTGTATATGCTGCTAAGCACTTGTGACACCTGTAATTTGTATAACCGTTAGAGATTGTTTCGTGATTTGTCGTTTTCCTTCGAGAAAGTCGTTTGCCTGTAAGAAAGAGGTATTTTGCACACGTAGTTTAGAATAGTATTATTCTAAGTGTTATAACGTAAGTATCACTTATAAAACGGAGTTGTGTATAACAAATTGACTTTAAATAAGTCAACGCTATAGGCCGGAATTGTCTTTTATTCTTGCGTTTGTTCAAAGAGGACAAGAAAACATTTTTAAGAAACTAATATAGAATATAATATTATCGTGATGAAAGTATTGTTCACAATAAAATTGAAAGAAATAAGAACTCTTACGGAAACTCAGTGCTTCCTTGCAAAACTCTATTTTAAATACATTTAGCTTAAGCTTAAGTTAATTAAATCATTAAATTGCCATTTATCCCTTTTTTCGTGAATATTGTGATTTTTTCTACTACTATCACTCCTGTTATCTCTTGTCTTTCCTTGGTTTCAATCTTAAAAATTCGTAAAAGATTCCAAGTTCATTAAAAATCAGTGAAGACTTTTATTTTGGGTCTTAAGGTCAACCATAAAAATAAATCAACGTATCTTTAAATAAAAACTAAGCACAAACGAACAAAAAAAAGTAATCCTATAAATCCAATCCTACTTGAGGAATAAACAAATAAAAAAACATTCTACGTTTAGTTAATTATTACGCTAAATAAAATTTCAATTAAGAAAAAGAAATATATTTACAGATACTCACACTTTCATTGCGATATCCTTCCGTTAAGAAAGTAGATAATAAGATAAGATGTAAAGCAAACACATGTTAAGGATAACTAACACAGCACAACTAAGACTCGTAATAAAAATTAAATTGAAAAAAGAGAGAACAGAAGTAAGTAACATAAATACCAGCACATTCAATTGAAAATATCAAGACAAAAAACACACGAAGGAAGCATAGAAATGAATTAAAAGTTAAATCAAATTATAGGGGTTAGAGCGCGAGTGCTTAGCAATACCTAAATATTTGTTCCTATTTATGCCAGCAACTAAGTCTGCCTAAAAAAACTATAATGATTGTCCCCCTATAATAACTGGCAGTTAAAGTGAAATATAATTTCATTACAATTGCCAAATCCGTAAAGCAAAGTAAATGTCAAATTGAATATTTTCATTCTGCTCAAGGTGCTGGGTTTATGTGTTAAATTTTTTTATTGGCTGAAACATCGTATACATGCAAATGTTTTTAGGTCCTTGTTACAATAGTCTGCCACACGCTGCTGAAGTGAAACGGATTAATTTGATGGTACTTTTCTCATTTTTATTTATTCTTTTTTGCTTTCTTCAACTGTAGATTTATTTTTTCATATTACTTTATTTTATTTACGGTTCTCCCTTACGATTTCTTCCTTTGACTATTTCTTAAACGTCAATGCCATACTTAAAGCACAGTGGGACGAAGGCAAACAAAGTTTGCTTCGCTAATTAATCGAGCTTGCAAGGACAAACAACAAATTTCTTTTTAGCTCGATACGCTACCTGTAGCACTTCAAATATCATAGCAAACATAGCGAAGATACCATAGCTGCATATTTGAAAAATGTTTTACAATTTGCTTACTAATGGATTACGAAATGAATACGAGGGTGTTAACATATAAATAGAAATTTAATTTCTTAAATCCTTAATTTTATATGCAAGCACTGGTGCATTATTACCACAACAACACATTCTGTATGTGTATGGAGTATCGAACTCGTCAGACATTAAAATAATATTATTATCTCACTTTAAGTGAAAAAATCTCAAGCCCTTGGTCTTCTTACAAAATTAGTTTAAAAAAAAAATTTAATTTATTAATTTCAGCATTTCAAAATTTTATGAATTAAATGACTATATATATGAGCAACATTATCTGTATCTGCTCTATAATCAATTCTTTGTAATATTAGTGTTATACAAATTTGTAACATTTATTATTCTTATAATTCTTTTATATATTTAAAACTTAAGCACTTTCAAAGTTAGTGATCTTATATGTAAATTTCTACATCTTTGGTCTGCCCTATATCCGGCTCCTCTAGTTTTTAGCATAGGTTGAACCAAAGATGTAGAAATTTTTATAAAATAGCTCTATCTTTCCATTGTTCTGTATTAGATCATCATCCTTATTTATTATGAAAATTTTTTTCATAACATTTATTATTATGTCCACGTAAATTAAAATGTTAATCCCATAATATTTCAACTTTTTGCAACTGTAATTTTTTGGTAGCGCTATCCGGTTGGGGAATTGAAAATATGTTCTTTTGAAGAATTCAAAACCAAGTTATTTGCAATAGTATTCCTATATAATCCCATTGTGTGCGTATTTTTTTATTTGTTGTTGTGTTTATTTTTTCCATCAACTCAAAATCAAATTAACCATCACATAAATGAAAACAAAACTTTCTCATTTTCACCACCAATGCCATGCTTTTTCCGCAGTGACCCTCCCTTTTGTTTAGTTCCAAGTCATTGCTAATGTCTTCTTTGTCTTATTGACAACAGAACTAACCTTGGCTGAGCAGAGAGAAGATATTATAGGTATTCATGCGTATGCTGAGGCTTCAAGACGAATGCTTTAAATACAAATGTTTATCTCTGCAAATATTTTTTTATTTCTTAACACATAAAATTAAATAAAGATTAGTTTGAACGAAATTCGTGGAACGTTTTTTTTTCATTAAAACTAATCTTTAAGAGAATTAAGGAAAAAAGTCGTGGCGATACAAAAATAGTCCTTTAAAACCCTATTTTGACTTGAACGTTTTCCTTTAATGTTGTTGGCTATTTTTATTTTTTTCTTTTAGTTATAAATTACTTTTTTGAGGATAATTTTTAAATATGTATGTATAGCAAAATCTTGTTGCGTTATCCTTTCTGATAAAAATTATGCATTACAAATAGCTAGTACATTTTTCAGATGGCCCAAACCATAATAAATTGTTGCACCTTTTGCGATTAACACAAAAATAATAACATGAAATAAAACTCTTGTTGGTATAAAACATGTAGTTAGTACAGTTGTAAAAAAAGCATTGCGTTGAGTGAAAGAAAGTTTAAAATATTCGCGAGTTTTTGTGCAACATACAACAACAAAGGAACGTATTGTTTTGGGTAAATGTTGCATATTTTTCAAAAACGAATACAAGTATACAGAAATGGCAATATGCATATATGTATGTAACATTTTTGCCAGAAAGTAAAGCGCCATTAAATGGTAAATTATATTTGTTTGCAAATTTTTTAGCCTTAAATTTATATATAACTAAAACGTATATAATTTTTAAAGGTAATATTGATTGCAGATGACTAATTTGAAATTTGCAAAGTGCATATGATCGTACTAATTTTCTCCCACTTCAAAAACTATTACAACCTTTAAGCTTAAAAATATAAAAATTATATGACATTGGGAGAGAATGTAAGTTAATTGCATTATTTGTATGTGGAGGCGAAGAACCTTTTTAAAAAATCTAAGTCATTAGCATCAAGTTTATAAAAATACATCCTTAAAAAAATTTGGCTAGATCCTATGCACTATACAAGAATCGCCAAATTAGATATAACTGCAGCAGACTCGGGACCAGGTGGAAGGGAAATATTTCCTTCTCCAAACGTTTTACCGAGCAAAACTTTCCGTTGGAAATGCTGAACTTTAGATTACATAAGACTACAGTTGCAAACTGTTCAGATGAATTAAAAAAAAATTGTTAATGAAATGGCATTTATTCGTCCCCTCAATACAACAATAGCGTATAATTTTTTTGGGGGTTTGAGAAAATCGAGTTTAAAGTTTTTGTCAAATCGGATGTCTATTAAAACCTCAATATCGCGGAAAATAAAAATTCTTCATATTGGATTTTTCGACGAATACATTATACAGTTTCTTGTCTTTAAATTGACCAATTTTTTTTATTCTACGCATCCTTCAAGACCATAATTATGTCATTCAAAACGCAAGCCCTCCATATAGGCTATTTTATTTTGTAGGGAATTCGTATAATGTATCTCATACACTATTTTATTTTGTATGGTATACGCTGTTTTATTCAATAATTTTACGGTATTTTTATTAAAATATTTGATCTCAAAAATATCAATTTGTAACATTATAAAACCGTGATTAATTCATAGTTTTGTTAATTCAGTGGCACATATTCTTTACTTTCCAATTTGGGTTATTATAAACAAAAAATTATGACAAATTGAGGTATACATTGCGTAAATCAGAAATAACTAGAAATTCATTCGCCTTCTTTCTCTTCCTCTGCTACATCTGGCTCATCTAAACAATTTCGCTTCTTTCCACCTTGTAAGTTAAAAAAAATGACTGCGAGCCACGAGGAATTACATTCTTTTTGCACAAATTTTGGAGATCATGCAAATTTCTTTATTGTATTTTCCAGTAAACGAAAGTTGATCACCTCTTTTGTTTTTCGCGTTCCTCCGATATCAATTACTTCCAAGTCTCCATCCCATTCCTCCTTGTATAATAATTGTTTTCGTTGATTTTTGTTCACTTGGAGGAACTTAAGATTAAGCCAATTAACCGAGTCATTTTCTATATTTTTCTTAAGGCTATGGCCTAACCTCGAAAACATGGCTTTGAGATCAATCATATCACTGTATTGAAGCCTCTCTACAGCATAGGGGTTTTTCCGTCTTGCCAGTCTCATTATAGTTGGCCATTCTCCCGGCGAATAGACGCATATACTCCTCTTCGCACGTTCTATTGCAGAGTGCATCGAATCTGCCTCCATTTGTGTATGCCCGCTTTGGAGATACTAAATTGTTATCGAATTTAGCTTCAAAGTATTGTTGATATAAATTAATAGTGTAGCAATGAACCTGTTTCTGTTCTGTCCCCCACAGCAGTCTGAGTAGAGAATAACATCGGTTACCGATTCGTCTAACGAGTTCATCATTTCCATATTGTGGTCCCAATTTCGTCCGATCCTGGTTGACCCTGATTTTCATCCCATAGAAAACAGTAACCATCTCCACTGGCAATGTCGTAAAATGTGTTATTGTACGTCGCGAACTTTCGACTGTAATACATCGTGCTTACGTTGCTACAAGTAAACACTTTTAAATTACTGTTACTTTTAGCTGATTCCTTGTCAGTTTGCTTGTTAGTTCTTGCCTTTGTCTTATTTAAGATGTGTTCATCATAGGATTTCTGAATGGAGTGTTTGTCCTCAGCGTTTTTGTACGTCTCGCATGTTAAGCAGGTGTCTTTTTTTGGACGGTGGAAAGAATAATTATAATTATTGCAAAATATCCGGCGATAAACGTTTTCTTTAATGATAGCGTCCGGGTGGAGTTCTTTGAATAAATCGTACATTTTTGATATTGTTAAGTCGATAAAGCAAGATAAAGTCGTTGACTTTTTGCTCGAGTGTAATGGCTTTCGACGGCTAGAAATGACTCGATGTGCTTTTTGATAAGCGCAACTGTTTCTGCGTCTAATTTTCTCTGGTGGCCATGTTGACCCCTCTTATCAGTAAGTTAATTTTGGCACGTCTTCTTAGCTAACACAGATATTGCGCCGTCTGACAAGTTCAAAGTATTTAAAAAAAACTTCTTGCATACCTGTTTGGCTTTGAGAGTATAATTAAATGTGTTCGCCCGCCGTGATCCGATTGTCAACGTCCTTTTGCATTTCTCAATTTTCACGCAATTGGCCAGGAACAGTCGCTGCTTCGAATAGTCGCCTAAATTCCAATAATAAGCATTGATCTTCATGCGCTCTTCGTCTGAGAAGTTTTCTGAGCAATTATGGCGGCACTTACAGTCAACGGGTTTCGGAACACGTTCTTCAACTCTTTTGCCACTCTTAGTGACATACGGCTTTCCCTTGTTTCGATGATACTTCCTTTTTTTCTGCACTCACTTGTGACTTTCAATCTATTGTTTGGAAATAATTCACAGTTAGACGTGGCTAGACCCAAACAATATTTCTCAAAAGCTGTTTGCTGTACTCACCTTCCTCTTTCGCGTAAGTATATTTCTAGCATTTTCATTCTTGTTATTGATATAAGTATCACCACAATCTACGATTTCTTCTAAAACTACATCTTCTGTCTTTATCACTGAATTGTCTAACTCATCTGCCAAAGCCTGTGCATGATCATCGGGGACATACTCGTCCGACGATCCTACAGAGAAGTCTGTACCATTCTCATCATCTGTTCCAGGTATCTCTATGTCCGCCGATCCCACAGCGAAATCAGACTCATCAGTCTTTGAAGCAATTTCCACAATTAATAGTGGTTTCGTGTCACAGCCTGTTGATATTTACCTTACTCACTTCACTTACATTATATAATAGAAGATACTCACTCAGACGTTTCAAATCCATATTTTTAACGAACAAACTTTCTCTGCGAACTGAATTTGCAAGCACAAATTTCAAATGACTACAATATTTCATTGGCATTCATGTTGTCAAAAGAACGTAAAGATCGCATAGGCTACTATTATTGTCAATTGTTAATAAAACTTTCGAATTTGTATTGAAAATAAAACAGCTTATAACAGGTATAGAAATGGTCGGAATGAAACTATTTCTCAAACAATAGTGTATATTATTCTAAGCCATTTTATGAGTTACAGTTTTCATAAATTGTGTTTTTTTCTACAGGCTAAAATGGAGTATAATGCGTATACATTATTATTCTTTTATAACAACTTTGGAGTGGTAATTTCAAAATAAAATAGCGCATATGAGCTTACACACTTATTGAAGGAAACTTTTGAACAAGAAATTATACACCATTTTTTCCAGCGACATTTTGACCCACATTTTGGAAGTAGTATTTGACGAAATTTTGACCAGACATAAAATCAATGATGGAGATTCTAAATATGCAATAGAAAAATAATAGCGTATGAGCACATAAGCTATTGTTATATTGAGGAGACGTATTGATGTTCCTACGAACACCAGCGGCTATCGAATGTTTAATAGTCAACGCAATCATTTCATGGTTAAATGAAAATAATAATAAGTTTATCGCAACCAAATTAATATTTAAAATGTTGTAAAATAATCGTTATAGGTTTGCCACAATAATATATTGTTGTAGAGAACATAATATAGTTGCAAGAACTATATTTTTAAATCCATGGTTTTTCTTCGTGTGTTATACCTGTTGGGATTTGCTGCTGTTCTCCATTTTTACTAAACTTAAGATGTGAGATGAAATTTTTTTTTCGGCTGGAAATTCAAATTTTTGATTCTCTGGAGATACCATATAACTTTCCATCAGTTACGATTTACACATCTGTTACACAGGCGTAGGAGCGATATTAGAGTCCCGAGGTGGCACAAACATATCATTATACTAGTTACGTATAAATTCTCTTTATTTCTAGAACACTTTGTGAGGGATGTAGACTTCTTATGTAAAGTTCTTACGAAGTTTGTAGGTAGAAACACTCTCGTTCTCATTGGGCAAACAGGATTTGCTTCAAATATCACGAAATAAAAAGTAGTGAAAGAGTTTTAATTTGTAATTAAAAAAGTTGTCGTCAGTAAAGAGCAACGAGTTCATCAAAACCACTTTATTAATTTCCTTATAAATTTCTCCCGCTTTTTTCCGGGGTTCTCTTCAAATAATTCAGTTTTACAAATTTTTTTCCATTAATTTGGGGTAAGTTCATTAAGTAATAAAACAAATTTCTTCTTTTCAGATTAATTTATTTATGACTTTTGTATACAATCTCTGTAGAATGGAGAAAAACTGAAGAAAAACTGCACTAAAATTATCAACAAAATGTATTTTAACGAATTAATTTAGTTTTCGTTTGCTTTTTTCTATTCTTATTTGTAAGAAGATAAAAAGTTCATAATTTACGATGAAAAATATTAAACTTGTTTGTAATAAATTCATTTATTTTCCAAATTTGCTTCTGATGAATAATAACATTTTTTCTAAAAGGCTGGAAAAGTTGTTTTTCTACCACGGACAGCATTAATAAAGACTTGCGTTAATTTCCTTTCAATTTAGGGTTAAATTAAACATGTTTTGAATGCGAAAATATAATTTTTATTTAAAGGTTTTTCGGTTTGTTTTTGATCCTCTATAAAAATACTTCATTGTATTTTTAAAGAGAATGTATCATTCAGTTTTGAAAAAGTATGTTGAAAAAGTGTAAGTTTTTGGTGTTTTTTTGATTGGAGTGGACGGACAATATTATAATTTTTATACTGATTAACTAATTAAAAGTTTTTTCACAAATTTTTAAAATTGAGGTGGGATTTTTTTGATAGAAATGGTTATTTGCATATTTTTCACTTTGGGAAGAGGATAAGTGTTAAAATTTCTTTATTTTCTTTGTAATCTATGCGAAATTTATTTGAGTAATTATAATGTTAATTAGCGATTTTACTAAGCCGCTTCTTGAAGTCACTGAAGAAATATATGTCAAAATCCAACCGTCCACTACACTGTTCCGTTACTATGCCCTCCAGCCTTAAATTATTATTTCGTGGCTACAAAAATACGGTAATGACGATTATATCTCGCTACTCAGTGGCAGTAACTGTATTAGTGAAAGCGTCCTCGGAATTATAAGATACGATAATTCATCATGCGCAAATGTCAAAATTTTTATAAATTTCTAATTATTTGTTTGTGGGTTTCCATTTTGTATTTTTATTTCAAAATGAGTTTTCAGTGAAATTAAAATTTTTTTTAATTAAAAAACTTCAATTAACAATCAATTAATAATATATGCGAAAATATGAAAAAGCACATAAAAATATGAAAATTGGTTTTTGTATTTACATGCAAAAAAAAAAAAAATGGTTGACATAACCATATTATAAGAGCAATATATATAGTATATAAAAATATATTATGAATTAAATATTTTTGGATTTGTAATATAATAATATATATTATGATTGAATTATATTGATGTATTATTTTGATAAATGTATTATTTGGATATACTTAAAATAAATTGCTTGTAGTTAGAATTTAGTAAACATAGCTCAAGCTCAATTGTAGTGCTATTATAGATGGAATAAATGTAAACTATTTTATTGCAACTAAAGTAACGTTTAGAATATTTACACATATCCATTATATGTTTCCAACAACAATATATTGTTATAGAAAACAAAATTTGTTTGTCGTGTCCATGCCATATTTTTTCATTACGTGTATGTGGTCCGTTTTTCAGTACCAAAAGGGACGAGAATTTGTCGCTCCGTTATCTGGAGTTTCTTTAAAGTTCTTTTAGATTTGGGACAGATGGGCATCGCTTAATCTAATCCCCTACCCACAAGGATATAACATCTGCAGGGATGCTGTTTTAGTTGAGAGAATACTACCTGTGTGGGAATACGCTGTTTTATATCTACACAATTTATTGTCCGTAACACTGTCTTCTTCGCTATGATTGAAAATGCTTATTCAAAATAAAAGTATACGTGGTTATACATTAAAATCACAGTAGCTGGAAAGCAACTTGTCATTGAAAAGCGATTGTACTATATTATACAAAAACGGTTTAGATTATCCAATTAATAGTGCGGTATGTGCAATCATAAAAATATTGGTCAAATAAGTGTTAGAGCATAGAACTAACAAATCTTGCTGGTGTTTTTTTTTATAACATTAATTGAAAGCAGAAAGCTGAAGCACTTTATGAAAATCTTATGAATCTAATTTTAGTGATTCTATATTTTAGTTTGATAACGAATGAAGTTTAGTCAAAAATTATTAATTTCTTTTTTTTTCTACTTTCGTTTCAGGTAAGTCCATTGAAACTAGGATTTGTTTTTCGTGTAAGTTACAAAAATTTTCCTAAAACGCAATAGTATTCATATGCAAACCCAGAAATGTGTCCTTAAAATAATAATCACTTTACAATAAAAATTTTTCCATATTGCAATTGAAAATACAGAAATTGAAAAAAAAACTCTTAGTCAATGTAAATAAAGGAAAGAAGTAAATAAACCCAAAAAATTGAAATCGGACAAATGACAATTACTTTCCGTATTTCCGTATTTTTTCTTCGGCTACTGTTTCAAAAATAATACTTTTAAAGTGGTTTATAAAAAAGTTGTTTGATAAACAACTACAATCGTTCAAAATGAAACTTAGTATGTTTTTCTTTTTCAAAAATTAAGAAAACACAATACAATTTATTTTAATATTCTGTTGGACAACATTTAATCAGTCTGTTTTCAGAGAGTGCGAAAATTCTGAGGAGAAATATTCCACAACAGAACACTTCAGAAAATTGTAATGAACTTTTCATTTCGTTTTAAAAATAGCAATGATTTATTTTATCAAGACGTTCAGTCTTTTTAAGTAAGATCTATATTGGTCAGACATTATGTTTGAAAACTTAGTCAGACGGTGTGTTAATTCTTTGAATTTATCCTATACGATTTTCCGTAAAACAATCTACACAGTGAACTTTACCTTGTAATTTATTAATAACGTAAACTACTAGGTGAAAAATGTGAGCAGACTTTAAAATAAAATTCGCAGATGTAAAGGTATAGCTCACTTCAAGTTGACAGTGAAGCATTAATTAAAACATACCTTATTCTACTAGCCTGTTTATATTTTAATAAAGATAAACTTGACACGGGGCTTGCCAGGTTGCAATGAATGCACAAATAGTTCTTTTGTGGCCCACTTTTTGTACTGTCGGCCACCACTATCGTATGATTTCTACTCGATAAAATTCTTCTTGTTTAACTTTATACAGAATATGTCTTCCATATAAAAAAATTATTTCGGTATTACCTCAGACACAGTTTGTTTAATTCCAATCCTTTTAAAACAATAGCATTTAATTGCACTTGAAGCCTTTTAAGAATGAAGTATTTTTCAATACATTTGTAAGTTTGTAAAATTATAAATATAGTACACAGAGTCAAAAGCAAGTAGTAATGCAATTAAACAGAAATAATTTTTATCTTTATTCCTCCATAGAGGTCATTTATATAACAAATTTTATAGTTACTTTCAAAAAAGAGTTCCATACAAATTTTTCATTATTCTCACTTCGAATTATTTGCGAGTGTTTATTAACCACATTAATTAGAAAAAGCAAAAAATATATCCGCAATTAAACATTTGTGTCAAAAAAGGTTACTTAACGAATTAACTTAATTTCATGCACAAAACAGCACTTTTGACCATTGAGTGCCTTTAAGGTCCACTTGATGTTATAACAGCCCAAGGGGAATTTTTTTTTCAATGGGAATGTCTATGGAAAGTTTGTTAATCTCTTCACTGGGCACTTGGTATTATTGCAGTATTTTCATCGAAAGAAACCAAAGGTTACTCATTTTCATCATCCTTAACCCAAACTAATTTAGTTGCAGACCCCTTTCGTTTATCCGATTCTTAAAATTCATGCTCTTAAGTAATAGTGTTTCAAAAAGACAAGGAGAGACGCATAAATATCTGTTGTAGAGTTTTTCCCCTTGTGTGACCTGGGTTAAGTGACACGGGAATGATTGATAAGAATTTCTTATATCTACTGCCGTGTAGTTTCAGTGTTTGCGCTTCGATTTGTTTCTTAATTTCTATTGAGCTGTTCCAAATTTGTTTCTTTTTTACTTATACCATCAATATTTTTCGAGTATCACAAGTGATAATTTGTTCCACAATCACCTCCTAAATGCATGAGTTCATATGAATTGGAAAGTATTTTTCCGTTCGCGTACATTTTTTTCTGAAAAGGAAAGTATGGATCCGTATATGTTTTGAAAAAATTGTAGTTATTTAAATAAAAATACGCAAGCGGATAACTAAGAAATAAATAACACGAGTATTGCGTTTCTTGTTACTCCTCTTGCCTTTTTCTTTCTTTTAATAATTTTTGCTAGAGATAATTGTGTTTTGACAATGGCTTGGAAATAATCCGATTCAGCCAATTATTCGAAAGTGCTTCAATTTAGTACAAAATTTTCAATGACACCGTAGTCCCAAAACAACTGCTACAAATTTTGATTTATAGAAATCCAAAAATATTCAATTGATCAAAAGTTTTATTGAAACTATTAAAGGCGTACACTGACCGTAAGCTACCAGGCACAAAGATATGGTTTACCATATCTAACTGCACTGCCAGTAGTTCTTATACCTATACGTGGTGGCGGCCGATTACAAGTTCCTGTCTCTGCAAAGAGTCTGGATAAATAAGTCGAGCGGAGAGAAGTTAACAGTCTCTTATAAAAAATTCCTAATCCATGGATGGATGGCCAAAATGGGGCTTGGTTTTTAGTATGCAAGCTCCAGATACCAGTCAATCTTCAGCTTTAGTAGAGAGTTTCCCGTGCATATGGAGCTATGTGTGGGTGGACGGACATTTTTTTGTCCATTACAGGATGACTTCTGAAGCCTGGCAAGTGGCGGAGAGCTTAATCTCTAAAGAACCTACGGTTTTAAGTGGCCAAGGGAGGAATCCGTAAGAGATGGATAAGACTGCCTCTCGAAGGGTAGACGGGTCAATCTTTAGAGGTACTTCTAAGGCGTTGGACCGTGAGATTCAGATACGGATGGTCAATGAAGCCTCACAACAGGGGGAGAGGTTAAACTTTGTAGTAACTCCGGGGTTTATTGGCCAATGTAGGAATTCTGAAGCGATGGACAAGAAAACCTCGCAAGGGGTATCACTCGCTAAAAGATGCTCCAGCGGAAGATGCTTATACGGAGCACACATTGTGTGTGAATGTCCAGCACTGACTAGCATTAGGCTTTGGTCCACGGGCAGACACTTGTTAAATGTAAATGCCTTGGTGAACCTAAGCCTTAGACAAATGGTAGTAATTAACAAGATTCTCCGTAACGAGGAAGACGATCGACAGTCACCAGTCGAAAGTCTGAATTCGAGAGTGAAGGTCAGTGGTAGCACAGTAGTTGAATAAGAGTAAGGTAGTCGTAAATTACAAATAATTCGTGTAAAGAAGAGGGTCGAAAAGGAACCCATGAAGTTAGCGGTCTGCTTCGATATCCCCTCTACATTTTTATTATTAAAGGCGTAGACTTTACACATATTAAAAGAATAATCTAATTCAAATATCGCCTAATACCCGTGTTATAAGAGGGTTAGCTGTCATAACGTTTTGATAAGTAAGACAATATTTGCAGAAAGATAACAGAAGCTTTAGTTGAAGAAAAAGAGAGTAGTGGTTTTTGAACGAATATTATTTTATGCAGTCTATTTAAATTGCAACAAATGAAGCCAATTTGGCAGGCGTACAGCATTTGCATTATACAATTACAAAGAACTGTCACCAGTATGTTAAAACGACATTTAAGTCGTACAAGTGGAAAAGTCTTTAAGTAGTCTATACTCTTTCTTGCTGAACGCTGAAATTGATGGTTGTAGATTTTAGCCAAGAGGAGAATACGAGAAAAGGAATATTTGTCATAAGCATAAGGATAACGATACATTCCAAGGAGCATAATGCTACAAAAAGCAACAAATAGTCGAATAAAAGTGCTGTCGTAATTGAACTAAATAATTGTGCTAACGACGCCACGTTCAGAGCCAAAAATAAAAGCAATTAAAGGGCATTAGAATAGGTGCCGGCTTTTACTGTTTTCCTGTTGTAATTTCTTTTTAGACAACAACGAAGAATGGTAGTGGTAAATGCCCATTCAACATTTGGTGGAATTCGAGTCAGCGGCTTATGATAGCGTAATCTTTGTTGGCGGTGGCAGTGAAAGTATATTACGTCAATTACGTCCCGCTAACAAAGTATCGGCCTATTTAAGATATCAATTTATAGAATTTGACTTAGAAGACACTACCGTACTTACGCTGAGTGGTCTCGGGAGCAGTTTAAAGCTCTGATTTCGACCAAAAGAACATCAGCGCAAATCACCATCATCACAAATTGTTGGTCACCTTGTAATAGGGGCGAATTCGTATTTTATATATGTAACCAAACTGGTTGGAGATGTGATATATCTGAAACGTAAATTATTTCAGTAAATTTTCATGATTTTGACGTAACTATTAAAATCCCCTGTAGAAATATGTTATTGATGATGGAGACCACGATGTCATGTTACTGCCGATGACCAATAACAATGGCTCATTATTAATAAAATTCATTTACATTTCATTTTTCTAGATTTTATTTTCATTGAAAAAAGTAGACAACAAAAAAGTAGACGACTATTTTGTGCAGTTCTCTATTTGTTATGTTTCGAGTATGATGTTAATGTTAAATAGATATACAGGATGTAGAGAGCCATTTAGTTTAGTATGAATGAAAACGGATGTAGTCATTATTTTTATATTTGGTTAGTTGTGTGCACTCTTCTATTTTCACTTCTTTTTTCATTCCTTCATTTTGTAATTTTCATTAGTAAACGAGTTGTAGAGCCTTTACTACAGCTGTAGACTAATTTAAAAGTCATTTTCAAAAAATATCTCAGTTACGTTATTTTCGATTATAGTTAAACAGACACTGCGTGGCAGAACATTTTCAGAACTCTAGTGTATCTATCTAGTGTATATTTTTTCAATTGTTATATATCAGAAGCTGTCAAAATTTATAACGCCATTCAGCCGTCAAAATATTCAGTAATGTTTGTCATTTTACCATCGTAAGTTCGTGCAGTGCGCATGCTATTTGTCTCACCGATCTTTAGCAATCAAGTAGATAGAGATTTGTATGAAGTGAATAAAACATGGCCGCTGTAACGGCCTGTATCACAGAAGGCCTAGAAATCTTGATACGGTGTCGGACTGATGAATTGGGCTTCGCCAGAGATTATGCTGACGCAAGAATTGAATTAGGACGACCAACTGCTTAGTTGTGTGTATAGTACAATTTAAAACTCTTCATTTGGACAAAACATCCTTTTGCTGCGGAGACGAGCCCTGTTGAGCTCATACTCTTCCCGTGATTCTAAAATAATTTTGATGTGTGAAAAAATTTACGGCTCTGATTTAGACAACTCAAATAATCTCGGCAATAATATTCAAAATTAATTTTATATTAGCCACGTAAATAATCCAAAAATTTTGTCTTTGGCGTAAAAGAATTTTTCCAAAATTCCAAAAGGAAAAATTTTGAATTGTAGTTGCGTTTCCAAAATCACAAATATTTTCCAAACGTTTCACTAAACCTTTAAGGACACACTTTCCAAATACACCTTTGGCCGCTTAGGAAACTGAGGGATACCTCTCCACCAACTCTCAAGGTACCACCACAATACTAGTCATGTATCACAGCTGAAGAACATGACCGAATTATCCGAACATATTATAAAAATGGGATTTTCGTGAATAACTTATTTATTTATTTGGATTTCGGACAGAAATTCAACTTTAACAGAAACAGTTTAAAATGTATTTTCGTGAAAAATTTCATAAAATTTGCTATATTTTTTAAATACATATAGAGTTTGAGAATTGTCGTGAAGAATATAATGTAGTAGCATTGGTTATGCAGTTACCTTGTTAAATGTGCCTTTAATTTGGTCATTGTACATTGTTTCTTCATCTTGGTGAGTTTGACTTAAATTATGGTGCACTGAGTTCTTGCATGAGCTCAATTAAGACCTTAATTGTCTAAATTGCCTAATTGTGCAATTAAGGTACTCGTCACGTTGTTTTGAAAAAAAAAATAAGTTTTTCTTAATAATTTAGTGTTGAAGCTTAACTTGATGATTTCTTGGCTTAAAAGCTATAGGAGTTATCTCCAGTATAATACTTTTAGTTGAGATGTGGCAACGTCTGAAGACTATATTAAAAGAATATTTTTTACTTCAAATTAAGTGGTGAGATAAAAGGGTGCAACGTGGAACAATGTGTCGGTAGTGTTGGCGTGATTATCAAATATCGGCTTGATCCGACCGCACCCTTGCGTTCTTATGGGGGCATCCTTTAATATGAATTAAATTAGATGAATTCATTAAATTACTATTAATTTACAATATATGAAGTTCCATAAACATACATTCATTCAAATAGCATAGCCAGGAATAAAGCAGAAGATTAATAAAATTTAGTTTCCCTGTGTCAACATACACAATTATGAAATACACAGAAGAACTATCAAAAAAAGTAAATATAAAAGAAGGACACTACTGTTTGGAGGAATAAAAAACAAACACAGGAACAGGATAGAAAACTGTGCACATCAGAGAGAATCCCACATTGCAGGATGCCTGTGTATTTTAGACTTTTGTTTATATTCCTGTACAAATTCTGTGTATGCATACACAGAGGCAAAAGAAAAACTTTTTAATAACTTTTTATCGTCATAGCTCTTGGTAAATTGAAAAGAAATTGCTTGTATCAAAGATGCGGTCAATAATATCCTTCATCGTAGTCATCAACATCACCAACATTATGAAGTGATAAAAAATCATCACATAAAAAAGGACACGAAAAAAGATACAAAGGTCCCAACATCCCAACTCAAAAAATACGAGTTAAAATTTAATTAGATTTCATCATACATTCGAGATTTTTATTTGTAATTGTTTTTATGCATTTGATTTATACTCTTCTACACTCTGTTCATTATTATGTAATCATAATACTAATGCGTTTTTGCAGAGCGCAAAGCAACAACGAAATTGCAACACCAACACACAGCCGAACAGTTTGCAGAGAAAAAATTTTAAAAGATACTTGTTCTTGTTAGATATCGTGCCAGACAAGAAAAGGAAGTCGGTGATCAGTACAATCGTTAATGAAAATCTTTTAACATCCTCTGTTTCATCTAATAGTATTGTTGCTAAGGTATTACATTATTTGCTTAGACGATCTAAATACCTACAACGAACTTAATCCAACATTGAGATCCCCATTAATTTGTTTATTGTATTTGATTGGTATCTTTGTTCCCCATAATTGAATTCCATAAATAAGTCCATACTGGTTTCAATATACCTTTGTAATTTTTAATTTTGTTTTCAAGACTGAACTCTGACTTGGTATCTTCCTAGTTTTTATATTTAAATATTCTTTTATTGCCTTAATATGTTCTTTCCCTGTTAACCTTTTATAGAGGTGCATTCCAAAGTATTTAACTGTATTAGTTTTAGATATTTGTGAGCGATTCCTATACACTACAAGACACTCTTCTCTGTGACATGTTTAGATTTCTCAGCATTAATAGGTATTTTGCATTTTACTACCCACTGTTGCAACGTATCAAGCTTGATTGCAGAAAATCGTAGAAATTCAATAGAAATTTTATGTACTTTGTTCTGGGATTTTATAAAAAAGCTACGAAATTTTGCATTTTTACAAGACCATTTGCACCAAACAATGAACTCCACTTGTAGTCTTATAAAAAAATACGTCTAACGGCATAATATCAACACCACATCTGTTGGTACTTTGTTTTTTTTTTTTTGACGTATGCATTTTTAGTTGACGTCGTTCACCGCATTTTTACGTCGTCCTTTAATTATTTCGTTCTGTTTCGAAGGTTTTATCAGCAGAGTACAAAAATAATAAATTAAAATTTTAACCAAATCAAGGTAAAGTGCAGTTAACAACGAATATAGTATGAAAAAGTACTAAACTCTTAGAAGCAATCGACGAGGGGTGTTTTATTAAAGAATTAATTTTCCGACTGGGATTATACTATCATTATGATGTGGGATCTGGCAACTCTACTATCATTTGTGCTCAGTTCAGTTTGCCATTTTGTCATAAATAGACTAAAGCTTGCGAATTGATTGAATTTACTCCGGAATGCGTTGTTAAGTACGGGAATGTCCAAATTATCATCGACACACGAGCTCTACTAACGATGGATCGTTTCCGTATCCGCAAAAACCTAGTATATTGCGCACTGAAAAATGAATTGGTTATGTAGCGCCTATTGAGGAGGTCGCAAATGAATCGTTTCGCATCACACGCAAGAAGTGGAACTCTGTTCGCTTCGTTTTTAGGTCAATGTACACATAAATAGCGAAATTGTTGTATTTAAAGTGAAGAAATTCCACGAGAAAGTCTCCAGGCACCACAGGCATCCACACAATATTTGGTACGCTCTTGGGGTCCATACTTCTTTAAAAATGAAGCCGGCGAGAATGTTACAAACAACTCCGAGGGACACAAATCCATGACTATGAATTATTGGGGCCCCAAATTGAATGGACGTTTAGTGAAAACATATTTCTTAACAGAACAACAAATGATGATTTTCTGTTAATTCTTTTGTTTAGTGAATAAATAACGTTTTAAGTATTGTTTTTAATTTTAGTTTAATTAAAATCAGCACAGTGGTTGTTCAGAAATTTTAGGTTAAAGTTAAACTTTTTTTAATATTGCATAGATATGCTTTATTTTGCTGTTGTTGAAAAAAGCCTTATATTACAATTTATTAAAGCTTAGATGATTTTTTTTATACAAAACTCTAAATATGTGTTTATTAGAGGTACTCTTGCAGGTGGACCAATTTTGATCATTTCGGTTTAGGTTTGAATTATTATTAGTAAAATGTGCTAGTTTTCATTATGATATAACTTTCACTTTTTTCGAAAAAATTTATGAAGCGATCTCACTCTGCAGCACGGCAGACAATCAGCTTACTAAAGTAAATAAATAAATGGTAAATTGGCCACCAAGAACGCTATTGGGAGAATTTGTTGGCAACATTGTAATGACAATTGCCGGGATATGTCCCTAAATAGTTCAAAAAGAGGTTGAATGCTCGACTTCCAGATTGAGCTAAATCCGAACCAGCCGCTGCGCTCACATACCCGAAATTATATTTAAACACTAATGGCATGTACTAAATGTATGTTAATTCAATACAAAGTTGTATATTACACTTTTGTATGTTTTCGGTGTTTTCTAAATGTGAGCTCACATATGTAATTGGCTTATATTAAAAGCTCAATATCCGAAACATGTCTATAAATTTATTTTCCTTTTAGTTAAGTGTATTAATTCATTCTTGATTTGATATTCCGACAGGGTGTTTCGGCTATTTGCCATCTTCAGTGTCATTTTTCGAAAAATGACACTGAAGATGGCTCATAGGCGAAACCGGTTTGTCACCAAACCAAACTTGACAAGGGATGACGGACATTCGTTTC
This sequence comes from Phania funesta, assembly GCA_963932375.1. Lineage (NCBI taxonomy): Eukaryota > Metazoa > Arthropoda > Insecta > Diptera > Tachinidae > Phania > Phania funesta. The sequence goes on from OZ010652.1 coordinate 42,976,541, forward strand.
AAAACTCTGTATTAATTCCTTTTTTGGAACGATATTCCGTCATCCCTTGTCAAGTTTGGTTTAGAGAGAAACCGCTTTCGGCTATGTACCGGGATGACAGAAATTCGTTCCAAAAATGTACTTGTTATATTCAATACATTTTCAATATAACTTTGCACTCAACCGCAAAGTTCATGTAACTGCATGTTTTTACCCGCTCTGTTTATTTGTACCCGAAAGAAAAAACAATCAAAAAGCAAGATAAATTTGAAGTAAAAAACACATAACATACTAATACATAGCTACTCCAAATCTAACAAATTTCTAAAAGCATGCGTCTAAAAAAGACCTTTCACGTGTAGACGGCGAGGACCCTAAGCGAAATATAATCAAGCATACATACAAGCCAAACCTCAAGTCAACTTGATTGTGTGAACAGACATATAAAATTCACAATGTAGCTGAAATACTACATCATAAAAACAATAGATAAAATTACCAAAGAAAAAAAGTTGTAAATTTTATTATTCAGAAAACTTCTGTGATTCTTCGCACACATACATGTGAAAATTAAAAAAAAAATAAAGTGGGATATCACAAAACTTATGTACGTATAATGAAAGTATGTACATTTGAAATTCTATTAAAATACTTCAAAGGTATTTGAAGTTATTTCACAAATTTTTGCACTGCATATCTGGCAGATAAAATGTGAAGTTGTTTCTAACGCTAAATATTTCGAAAAAAAAAAATCTATCGAAAAAGTATTAAGCAATTAAAAGTGTTGCTTGATTTAAATTTGTATTTTTAAAAATTATGAACTTTATTCTAGTTTTTTGACCTTTATTATTATTATGTTTGTATAAATTTCCTAAATACATATTCAATTGAATTACTTAAAATCTTAATTAAAATATATTCATTAAACTACCAAAAAGACCCATTAGTTTAATTTATCCATCAGTTTAGTTTCATAGTGAGTTTCGCAGGCGGACCTCTTTGGCTGCCTTGATTCAAACATAAACTTAGTTGTTTTTGATTTTCTCAGAACATGGCGGACTCAACGTTTCTCTTAGCTTGGAAAATTAAATGCGGAATCGTTTTTTTGCAGCGTAAGTAAAATGTAGCGTCTTCAGCTTAGGGTTGGTAATTTTGTTGTCAGTTGTAGTCGAGTCGACATTCTTTTAGTTTTGTTTACTTGAACATTTATATAATTTCTGCGTTATTTTAAGGCATGGCCTGGGCGAGGAGGTATTAGATATTTCCTCAAAATGATTATAAATAAGCATTTACCAATATAAAGGCTTTAGCCAGGGGTTTTTCCATCTTAAGTTTTTGAAGAAAACTTTAGACAAATTTTGGGGGAAAGAAAAATTTCATTTGAGAAAACGTTTATTTTTCATCTTATTTTGGGAGATCGGGGAATATCCAATTTTCTCACCTGATGACCCTAGTTAGATGTGTGTTATACGGAATAATTTTTACTATAAACATTGTCATACTCATGCGTTCATGTAACATTTAAGCGTAAAGTACCGATGAAGAGCATTCACCAGACCAATTGAGTTCAGATTCATCGAAGTATTGCTACCCGGGAGAAATGAAGGAACTTATCCTCTTTGACTGTTGGGGACCGTGCGAAAAAGGGATCTTCGAGATGGGAGCAGGAACTAAACCACTAATATCACATGAACAAGTAGCCAAGTGATGAGAAGTTCAGGGCCAATTGTTGTGAAGGTTGATCGATGTAGCAATGTAAGTCGCAAAATTACGGCAGTTAGACAGCCCCAAACTTCCAAGTAAGGAGTAAGCATACGCCACCTATGGGTAGTTGTAGATATATTATGTCCAATTGGTTCTCGAGTAACAAAGAAAATTAGCGTTATGTGCAGATATTGGCTTTTAACTTTAGAATAGTATTTCTAAACATTCCACACCTGCGTATTCATTCGCTTGCAAAGTAGACAAACTGCTAAAATCGTCATGAGTTGTTTAAGTACTAAGTCCTATTAGAGCAGGTGCAGGCGCAAAATCAATACATTTTAACTACAGATGGTCATGAGCATTCTTTTTATTAAAACATATTCACTTAAAAATACACATTCGGTTTTCCAAGCAAAGTATTTCAATTGTGGCTTCTGAAACAAACCACGTATATAATTGCTAGTGTATAAATACACACACATATATTTCTTTACCACGAAAAATATTGAAAATCTAAAAATTACAACCTAAGCTTTTGTTGAGTAATTTTTCAATAGGTGAATAATTGATGGTTGAACAAGTGTTTCTTACCACTAAAACGTACACACAAAGTAATGGAGGTGTGTTTCTGCATGTGTAAAGTACATAGTGAGTTTGTATTTGGAGGTGTGAAAACTTACCAGGATATGTAAAGTTTCGTTGCACTTCCTTTTTGCATTTATATATTTTTTGCACTTTATGATTCTTTATGATTGTTCGAGCGCCACTCTCTTGCTCTTTGAATTGTTGATAGACAACAATATGTTGATGGATACAATTCACCAAAGCTATTTTATATTGGCGTCTGAAGTCAGGCATAAAAACTTTATACGTAAGTGAGCATAAAGGCGAGTAAATAGAGGATGTGATTGTGAACTGTCATGGTGACCATAATGTTGCTCGGTGTGGAAGATGACATTCATGTGTGTAGTTCTAATGCTGTCTTGATATATTGTACATTTGTATGTGTTTTCCATTGCAAGCACCCGACATTTTATATGATTCTATACAAATTAAACGTTTTGCGCTGCTGTTTTTGAAACCAATTTATAGGATAGTCGGCTGGCTTCTAGTTAATCTGAAAATTTTTATTTTTAGTTGATTTTTCTATCATTGTGTTCGTTGTTTAATTGGCTTTGGCAATATTGTAATTTAACCACAAATTGAGTTTAATGGTTAACAGCTGTGATGTTCTTGATGATAATGACTAAAAGTGATTTGGTAAATAAAATTTATGGCGAGGAGAGATTTTAACTTCATTTATTTAAGAGTGGCAAAGTGAAGTTTTTAAATTTATGTTTGATAAGTTATAATTTATTTCACGAAGACATGAATATTGAAGAGATTGTGATGTAAAGAAGTAGAACTTTAATTGTTTGAACAAATATCCTGCACAGGCAGCAAAATATAAATGTTATCACTGTTCAAAATGCTACGTTAACTAATAATTGCTTGCTGTGGAGTTTGGAGTTATCTGCACTCATACCTTTTTTATGTGGTTAAATGTAGAAGATTCTCCTGTTATAGTTTTAGGTCCCGTACTAGTTTTGTACTGTAATACAAGATGTTGAGATCACCAAGACGGCACGCTCTGGAGAGGGACAATTCTCTTTTTAGAAATTCCTATTTTCAAACATATCGCTTTTAATTCATTTAGAGTTAAAAAAAATTATCCTATCACGTAAGCTTACTGAAGAACTGTGACTTGTTAGAATGTATTTTATGTATAATAAAATATAAAGAATGTAATGTATAAAAAAAAAAAAAATAAGAGAAAATAACAAATTAAAGAAGCGTAACCGTAGTCTTTGACGTATTTTACACAATTTTATTAACTAATATTAAAAAAAATAAATGTTAGATGTAGCAATGAATTAATCCTCGTGTAGCATGGAAATTTAATTCTTAATAGCATTGTGTAAAAATATTATCACTCCAGAAGTCCAGAATATATAATTTTCTTTGGCGCCATTCTATTTAAACTAGTTCTCATTCACATCCCTATCGTAAATTTATGAAAACTGGTGGTCATCGATCGAAAACAAAATAATTTATCGTTAATAGGAAATCATCGTTTTCGAAGAAGTTAAAACGGATGAAATGTACGCCCCAGGCAATGAATTTATGCAGTGGCATGGCTATTAGGTAGATCTTGTACGACGCTGAAAATTATTTTATGTGAATAAAATTAGGGATGGTTTCCACCAAGTTATCGTAACGGCGCTTGCATTTAGCGGCGCTCACTTAAGGCGACGATGTGTTAGGTAAACATTGAATTTTGTCGATTGACTATAAGCCACTAAAAACTTAGTGGGCTACTCAGAAGGGGCAGTGTTGTCATGAGAGAGAAAATAATTGCACAATTAAAAATTTGATTTGAAAAATAAAAGATTGTAACATGCTTTTCATGGAACCCTACCTATGAAGCTGCTGATATAATAAAAATACATTTATTGATAAATAAATAATATATATCATTTCCATAGCTTCTTCGCACAGCGACCTGCAGATTCAAACACGTGTTTGCTTTATAAAAAAAAATCCTTTTTATGTTTTAGACCATTATATCGGAGTCTACTCACCTTGATTGGCAAAAGTTTCAAAAGCCATAGAGAACACCAAGATCTGAAATTTTTAAAAGGGCTCGTTTTCTAACGCTTGCAGATATATATTAATTAGTCTTCTTTTAAATACTCCCAGATACACGACATCATCTACGAAACTGTTATTCGTTGTTGTTATTCTAGTTCAGTTTTAATTTACCTTCGTAACAATTTTTTAATCCCTTCATTGTTAAAAAATAATTATTTAATACTTTATCTGTGATTCTCGCTCCCTACATACGGTGGTGGCCATGACTTTAGCACATAGCTTTTTATACTTTTATAATTAAAAACGTTTGTTCCATATTTGTTATTTCTATCTTTGTTATATCTTAATGTATTATTCCCGGTGTGATATTACTTAACTTTTTTTCGTTTATATTATTTTTTATAACGAACCCTCAAAAAAAGACTCGACAGTAATTTAGCACAAAACAACAACATTTATTTCCAACAAGATAAAAATAAAAATGTCTAATATTAATTTCACAAAGTGTTTAATATTTGCTAGGATAGCCCTTATTCTTTAACACAGCTGCACATCTGCTGGGCATACTGTCCACCAGGCCAATGCAGCGTTCCTTTGGTATTGCATACCAAGCGTTTTGTATTGCCGTCCATAATTCGTTCAAATTTTTGGGGTTTAACAGCAGTTATGTGTTGCTCTACATCGTTCCAAAGGTTCTCTATAGGATTAAGATCCGGCGATTGTGCTGGCCTATGCGTGAAGTGTGTTTTGGGTCGTTGTCGTGCATGAAATCCCATCTAAGTGGCATGTGGAATCATTTTTCTCGAAATTATATTTTTGTAAACGTACTGGTCCATTCGCGCATTGATTTTAATTATTGGACCAACACCGTGCCCAAAAAACGCAGCCCAAACCATCACGAGGTGTACCTGGGATTGTGTTGCATGTTTTGAGGACGCCATACATTACGTTTTCCGTCAGAACCAAATCGACAAAATTTGGATTCGTCGCTCCAGAGGATATTTTTCCAAAAAAGCAGGGGCTTGCCTAAGTGTTCACGTGCGAATCAAGTTCGGGACTTTTTTTTCTTAGAGACATGTGGCTTGTGTTGTACAATACATCCACGCAATTTTCTTTCATGAATTCTTCTTGTCATTGTTCGTGAGAAGACGTCGATACTAAATTTTGTTGAAACTTCCTTTTGAATTTCAGTTGAGGTTTTAAGGGGGTCCTCAACTGAAGCTCTATAAATAAGGGAGTCCTCTTTACGTGTGGTTTTTCTAGACCTAGCACACTATGGAACATTTTTGTGTGTCCCATTAGCTTGAATATAACTGAGTGCATTGTACACCATCTTTCTAGAGCAGTTTAATATGGAAGCAATATAAAAAACGGTGCTTCATCTTGATCTCATATAATGGATAACTTTACGCTCCACCTCTGTGCGCCATGTACCTTTAGCTATATCTAGTTTTTATTTTACGTTTTTTAATAAAACCTATCAATTACGATATTCACAAAACTTACCAATTTAAGATTTTAAACAGCTCAGATTAAACACTTCTTGCAATAAATCAAAATTTAAATAAAAAGGGCAAAAGAGAATAGAAAAAAATAACGGTACAGATTGATCACGCCATACACAACACTTGTGGGTAAGATGTTTACTTAATTTTCATACCTTAAACAAATTAAATGCATTTGAATGCCACATACATGTAATGTGCTAACGTAATGTCCACCGCTGTATATATATGTGGAATTTGGTATCTAATTTTACCACTAATAATTGCAAACTTGAACTAAGCTAAACTAATGTCTCCACCAACCAATTTTGACCTTTGCATAAGAACATAATATCCCTATGTATCCTGTTGCATAAGCGAAGCGCTCAAATAAAACAAATCATGTCAATTAAAAGGTATTTAAACTTAAAACACATTTAAGCTTTTTAACATATTAAAACTTTAATGCCCTGCTACAAAGTACCACCCACCGAACTTACTTACTAACACACCTAAATACACACACAGCACGCAAAGACATATGACTACGTCTGAAAATATTCTCGCTGTTATTCGATAAACAAGCCAAACAGATGGTGTTTGAAAATATCCAACGATTATGGGTACGCTGAGTGGGAGAGGAAATCAAGTTTATTGTTTTAGCTTACCTTAATACCATTTTAGCAAAATTCATGTCTTACACATGCACATAACTAGCCACAGATAATTTGTACATAGGCAGATACACATTTGTACTCATGTGTATTGAAGGGGAACTGTTGAAAATCCCTTCTGCCACTGAGACACAACACAGCAGCTTTAGGGTTAAGTCGGTGTCAAAATGTCAGTTTAGTATCGATATCGTGACAGGATTCTACCAACACTACTACTAGATACAGGGTGTCTGGTAGAATATTTATATTTTCAAACTTAAATAAAAAACGTAATAATTGACACAAAGTTTTATTAAGAGCATTGACCGATAGAAAGGGAATGCGGATTTTATTTTTTAAAGAGTATGCCATCCAGATGTCTTCCGTCGAGTTGAACATATTGTTCAAAACGAAGCCTTGTGTTCGGTGCCATACGCTCAAGTAAACTTGGTTCAATTGAGCTGATTTCTCTACGAATATTTTCCTTTAAAGCCACAAAAGATTAGGGATTGTCATTATAAACCATCTCTTTAAGGTAGCCCCATAAAAAAATCCATGGAAGTTAGATCGGGCGTCCTCGGTGGCCATCGGATGTCCTCAAAATGACTCATTAGTTTTTGGGGGACATTTTCCCGCAGCAAATTCATCTAAGCTTTGGCTTTGTGTGCAGTCGCCCCATCCTCTTGAAACCACGTGTGTGAAGAGTACGATGAATGAGCTCGCAGGTTTGGCAAAAAGAAATCCGTAATCATGCGTCGATAATTTTCACCGTTGACATTCGTCGCCTGGCCTCGAGAATTTTCGAAAAAAATGGTCCTATTATTTCATGCGTGTATAAGGCACACCAAACAGTTACCCTGGGGCAATGCAATGGGTTTTGATGTTTCAATCGAGGTTCGCGGGTTCTTGGAAACCAGTAACGGCAGTTTTGCTTATTAACGTGGCCGTTTAAGTGAAAATGAGCCTCTTCGCTCCAAAAAATGGGATTTACAGTGCGAAAACGCTGCAACTTTGTTTCACAAAAAATTATGCATACATTAAAGTTACTTTCTTTCAGTTCTTGAACGATTTGGATTTTAAAAGGATGGAACTTGAGATCCTTTTTTAAAATTGGTAGTCCCAGTGAGGCTGCTCTTTTTCGTATTGAAAGTTGCGGATTTTCACGTAAACAGCTTTCAACCAGTTCAATGTTTTCGGGAGTCCTTGAAGATCTATTGGCCCCTTACCGTGGGACATTCATAGCCGAAGCAGTTGCGCGGAATCCTTGCACCCACGAACGAATTAAATTTATACGCGATCCATCATGTATTCGCCGAATACCGAACTTTGAACAAAATTGTTGACGAGCAATTACGTGAGAATTAAAAAATGTTTCCACAGCGGACGCGCGACGCTCACTCGACCACTGCGACATCGTGACTGACAAATCCGCACAATCGATAATTCCAACGGCATCATCCTCCCTCCGCACCGTTTAATACTTTTTGAAATAATCGTATTTGAATATATAAATTTGCCACCAGGTACCCTGTTTAAATATGTTACATGCCACATGCAACTGCTGCTGGCGATATAAATGCTGATAGTCACATACATATATATTGAGCTCTACATATATATTGTGTGCGAGAGCTTATTTTGTGGATATACTAAACAGGCAGGCAAATTGGAAATTTATTTAGTGAATTATAAAGAACTACCTTGGCTAGCTCGGAGGAAGTCCAGTTTTCGAAAGCTTTTTGCCGCAATGGAGCCGTACGTCAGTGATAATGTAGCAAATGATTTCTGGCGTCAATGGTCTGTGGCTTATCAGCGTGAACCACAGACTTCACATAGCCCCACATATAGTACATCGGGTTTAAATTTAATAATATTGATGGCTAATTTACGGGTCTATTCCAGATAATTATACATTCACCGGACGTTTCTTTCAATAAATCAAATACAGATTTCGTTGTCTGACACAGTCATGTTGAAACTACTACTCCTCCACCAACGATTGTACCGTTCTGGCCTGCAGCGTTTTTGAAAAAATATTTACCGATGAATCCACTTGTAAGGAATTTTATTTTAATATGTTTGTGTAACATTGATTTTGTTAAAATTTTTCGGCTAAATTATAAAATTGTGGTGAAATTGAAATTTTTGTGCTGAATATTCAAAATTTAGTGAATTTTGATTTTTTGCATAATTTTATTTTTTTTTATGTTTATTTTTTGATAAAAACAATTTTTTTATTTCAATCTTTCGATTTTGTGGTGAGTTTTAGAACTTTGGTGAATTTAAACTTAGACAAAATTTAGATTTTTTTAAAATGATTTGTTCAATTCGGTTTTTTCAAGAATTTGGGTTTCTTTGTTAGTTTTAGAAATTTTTAGATTTCTATAAAATTTTTTTAATTCGGTCCAACATACGGATCAAATGTTATTTAGGGTCTTCGAGATGATAATTGATATGTGGGGTCTTTGCAGAAAAGTTGATAAGGATTCAAAATATGCAAATTTTATGGGCTTGTGTATAATCGTTTCCACGCACGAGTGAAAATACCAAAAAACCAAGATAAATTATTCTTGGACCAAAACTCGGGAAGTGGACCTATATGAGCCACAAATGGTCTAGTGCTATCAGAAAGTTGATTTCAACATTCGACAGATGGACAGGCGGACATTTTTATTTGAACTTCCTTACCTATAAGGATCCATAATGTATACTTTGTTAGGTCGGAAATTAATAATGCAAAAATTGCAAACGGAATGCCAAACCTATATATACCCTTAGCATAATTTGTAAGGTGTGTAACAAGTAACAGCTGTAAAAACCGCACATATCGAGCCAATTTAAAATTCTGTACCTATAAAAAGCAAGTGATATAATCTGAAGTATACTCTATGGTTTTCTGAAGCTATCGACTGGTTTGTAGCATGCAGCTAACATACCCATAAATTTCAAATATTGTCCTGACAACAAAATGGACTTAAGTCTAGACTCATTTCATATTTTTAAGTAAATTTTAAAAGTTGGAAAATTCTTTCAAATTCTCTTCTAAATTTAATACAACATAAGCAGCAATGTTCAAACTACTCATATTGCAAATGACATTTTACTTAGAGCTTTCTTCGGCCTTAATAAATATACTCATAAAAATCTATAAAAGGTATCAGTAGCATTTGTTGCTTGACAATGACATGGACAGGGACTATCTCTAAGAACATAATTTGTAAAATGCCTAAATAATCCTGTGCTTCTGTAACTCTATGGCACGACGTATTTATGTGTAAAGCCTGCTGCGAGCTGGTCTACCTATTTGAAAACAATGGCCTTTAAATTTGCTTCTACTGCCCTTTCTCCTTATCAACAATATTTATAACATGTAACCACTTCCGTCATCTCTTGGTCATGTGTATCTGTAATATATGGTGTTTTACCGTGAACCACATGTTAATTTTATTCGTCGACTTGTTTTTTGTTCATTTCTATGAATTTTGAGATAACGAGTATGATATTCCACTCCAGCTTTCAGGCAGGCAGAAAGTCTATGCGCTTTTTTTGGGTGTTTTTACTTTTGAGTTTTCAGGGCAGCCTGTTGGCACCCACTCATAATCGTCGTCAGCGTACGAGTAAATAAAACACTTGGAAAAATATTTGATTCACATCATAACACTAATTATTTGTTCTGATCAAAGACGATTGGATGTTATTATTAATCGTGAATCACTTAAAAGCGAAATGCCAACCACCTTGTACTTTCTATAGTTTTAAAAATGGTAAGTTTCCATGTTATATAATATGTGAACTTCAAAATGGGGATCGCTATTATGGCGAGCTTTATTTTTACTTGTTCCTCTTTTTACCGGACGGATGACATCGCTCGATTTTCGTGATAGTGAATTGATGTCTAGATATTCTTAACGATTTGACAGAGGCTCAGTTTTTGCCCTGCAAAGTCATTAAAACTCTTTCAACGTAAAGGACCAAGCTACAAGGTGTTATAAAGACATAAGTTTCAGGCTGGTGTGAGTCGCCTATATTCAAGAAAACTAAAAATATAGAAAATTTTCGTTTGGAATATCGTTTATTTTTAGTTAATTTTCCTCCTATTAAATTTACGTCTATATTTGTACTACCTATATCCGACAAAAGAGGGTTTATGTACGCATCGTTATTGCAAAGTCGATTGCATTCCAGAGAGTGCGAATTAGTGAGAGTAAGAAATCGAATTTAATTGACTCGCTGTCCATCGATTTGGGTAGTGCTTCATTATTTCATCTATATTACATTTGAATATATTACAACAAATCCACATATGTATACGCAAAACTGTTTGCCATAGATCCCTTAACCATTTGCGTTAAGTTGGCCATTGTAACGTAAATTTCTCCGCTTGAAGGTCCACATGAAAATGCCGAGGGGAAATTTTACAAACTTAATTACAGGTAGGCTGCCCAGCCATTTTGAAAGAAATCACGTGGACTTGTGGACGCAATTTAAGTTTTAATAAAGAACAAATTAAACGGTAGATGATCAGGTGAAAAATTCTATGCTCAAATATCACGTGCAACCTCCCGTAACCTCCCAGTCTATGTGAATCATTGATGGCGCTATACTTCTCATTAAGCGTGTAATGCGTTTGTAACTGAATATTTCAAGGATTTCATAAAATTAAAATGGCAACAAATTATCTTTCAAATAAAACCAATAACATAAAATTTCTTTTTGTTCAGTGTACATTCTTTAGCACACGTAGGCTCAGCTGGATTTATGTAAATAAATATTAACTCACGTATGTGTGAGTATAAACGTGTGTTATTTTACATATATGTGAGGCATGGTGTATAATAGAATAAAAACTGTTTGTAATTTCATTTGCGCTTCATTTGCATTTGAATTTGTCACTTCTGTTGTGTAATGTCCTGCCTGTCTTGTTGTCCATTGTTTAACAATAGAATTAAAAAACGAAAGCAGAACATACCGAAATAATATAAAATAAACAATTTTGTAAATAAAATTTAATTTGTTTGACCACCTTTGATGAAAATATTAAACATTAAAGCTTAAATGTTTTAAATCCTATTCAGTTTTAGAACTTTAATTCTAATGAGGAATGCAGTTGTGCTTAGAGGATCAAGGTTACGGAGCCTTAAAAAAATTGAGTAGGAAGGTGAGTAGTGGAAGGATACGGAAAAGAATATGTGGAGAAGAAGAGAAAAGAGAAAAGAAAGAATATGCAAGAGTAGTGGCAGATAATGGAATGGAGAAAAGAACGGCTAAAAAGAATGAATAAACAATGAAACAAAGAATAGAAAATAATGAAAGAAAGTACTTTAAAAAATTAAAGAAAGAAACCGTAACAAAATGTTAAAAGAATAGTTAATTAGTAGAAAGGGAAAGAGATGGATGATTGTAAAAGAAATAAAGGGAAAAACAAAAGAGAAAAAGACCACAAAAACAAATACTTAGGTAGGCAAGAAAATGGATTGATGACATGGATTGATAACCGTGTATAGGCTATACCGTGAAAAATTTAATACGTAAAGAAGGCGAAAGAAATAGAAGGCAGGAAATGGAGCAATATAAAGAAAATAAATCACAAAGGAGAGGAGAAAAAAGTGGGAAATCAAATATAAGAAAAAATAACGGACAGTAAAGTAAGAAAAAAGCAATGGAAGAAAAAATATAGAAAGGTAGAAAACTCAAAAATTCATTTGATGCAATAGAGGTAGATCGAAAAAGGAAAGTTAACAATGTTGGCTTTGAAAAAGAAGACAAAAGAATAAAATAAAGAAGGAAAGCATAATTTAGCTTTCTTATCTAAATTATTTATTACTCTTCTTATCTAAATTATTTATCCTCAAATCAATTTTGTGGTTCAACCTGCATTAAGATTGTTAAAAGAAATAAGTAACACTGGCTACATTATTTCCAGTTATACCTTATTAGGACACTCCATGTGGATTATGTTGATAAATTCTGTTAGTTGTTTTAACATTGTCACGATCCTGCAGACACTTTAAATTTATCACTTTGATTTTATAAACATTCTTCAATAATATTGAAATTTTCATGTTGCCATATTTTACGAGATTCTTTTGAACTTTCACTTCTCTTTCTATTTAGTAAAAACGCTCTTAATTTAATTCAATCGAAACTTTATTTCAAAGTTAAATTATACATAGTTTTTTCGACTTTTTAACCTTTAATTCCAACAATTCAATTCATCAGATATAATGTCGGTAGCAGCCACAGCTTAGTGCCAAGTGAACCGAACACACATTCTAGAAGTTAAAAAGGTAGAATTCGTCGAACACGTAGAGCAAGGCTGTAGTTTTTTTTTTTTTTGTTAATCAGCAACAGAAAAGACTGCTAACGAAAGCAGATTTCAGCAAAAAGGAAGGAAAAGAAAACTTTATCCTTAAATCTAAAAGTAAAAAGTGCTTTCCTGAACAACTAGGAAAAAATTTGTTTTAAAACACCAAAGTCGCCGTCTAATTGATCCCAACAGATATTTTCAATTAGCAGCAAAACATTCACTTTTTTATCGCACTTTTTCTTTTCATTTTTTATTGTTTGCAAAAAACTTCATGTATTTTTTTAAGTGGACTTTTTGCCACCTTTAAATAGAAATCCTGTTGGGATTTGTCCATAAGTAGAAATAAGTTGAAAGAAAAGAAACTCAATAGCAGAAGTTATGAAAAGAAATGGGTGGCAGGCAAAAAAGTTTTTATTTTCTAAAAAAGTAAAAAAGTTTTTAAAATGGTCTGCTTAAGGTGGCGACTTTGTGTCCATGACTAAATATTTTAATATTTTCTTTTGAAATGAAATAATTTTTGCTTTAATTTATCTAAATTTAAATTTCTTTGAAATTTATTTTTCTTTATGGTCCAATAGACCACATGGTTACCATGTGGTAACACTCACAAATCACAGTTATTAAACAGCAATATCCTGGTTTTCCTACCAACGAAAATGTGAATTTTGAGTGTCGTTATGAATATAAGCTCATGGTTTGATGTGGATGTTGCTGATGCTGTTGCAACTCCTGTTGGTTTGTTCATTTGTTTACTTCGCGTTTAGTCTGTTCAATATTTCTAATTAATTTATTAACGCTTATCTACTGTTGTAAATCGTCAGTAAATGCATATAGACACACAATGTAAAGCAGTAAAGATTAAAACAAACAACAATGAAGTTTATACTGAAAAGGAACCGTATTGGACAGTGAGCCAAAAAATAAAAGCACCTACTTTCGACGGAAGCCGATGGTGGTCTGCATGTATACGTAGCAATTTTAGGACCATGGCTGCTCATTACTAGTATTGAGTGCTCTTTCACCAATTTCAGACCACGGGCAATTCTCGGGGAATTGTTTCAATATATCCGGCTTCTGGTAATACTTCAAGGTGACGGACATGTCCGTAAAAAACCAGGCTGGACTCCGCTGAGCCTATGCGAACAGTAAGCAGACGTGTTATTAAATAAAAATTCTTTGGTTAATTTACTAGAGTTCCTAGATCGCACCATATTTCTATTATCTCCACTGTTCCAAATTGTACTAGAAATTCATGAGCAGTACGGCAAATATGTATTTTTAAAATTCTGCAACCAAAGGAAGTCATGAATATCCCAATATTTGTGTATGAACGAATGTAATACATTGCAAAGGATATGCAATTTAGTCTCCCCTTAACTTAATGTGCAGTTTGTTGAAGATTTTACAAACGTTACTGAGTCTCTATTTCAAAAATATTTTGTACAGACTTTAGGTTTTAAAAGCTCTTAACGTTGGATAGTTTAGTAACCATCATAAATTGTATGAGAAATGGTAATAGGGGTAGATAACACGCTTTGTTAAGTAAAGATTTAAGCACACACAGAAGATATTTTGATAGCTAAACTCTGGCAAATTAAACGTTTAAGAAAAATTTTGTAATAGATTTCCGTCAGCATAGGCAAATATTATAGAAGGTAAAGGTATAGTATAATTTTTATACAAAATTATTAATGAATTTAACGTTCATCGAAAGGAAAAACAAATGTTAGTATGATATTAAACGCCTAACAAAATCTGTGGTTAATACTTCGAATACTACAGACATTTGCGCTATAGCTTCATCTTTTCTAGCGCCTGCTCTTCGAAGGTTTGGCTTATGAGTTTTTCATTTACTACGTTTGTTTACGTTTGTATGCAAAGGAACAATATAAAATACCTCGAAAATATTATGTTTAGTATGTTAAGTTGTTCCCTTTACTCTTCAACAGTGAATATAAAACGAAAAAAAAATATAAAAATTAAGAAGCAATATGAAATTCTCGAGGTAATTCGCCGTAAAGTAATAAAATAATGTAGAACATAACATAGAGAAAAAAGGTAGAAATAAGATGGAACTGAAGCACTGCTCACATAAGAATGCTTTTTATATTTTTATAAAACTATAATAACAACAAAACCAATAAACAAAACATTATAATTTTTAAGCACTATTCAATATTGTTCGGTTGAACACGCAACAAAATGTTTGAAGGAAAAAAAATCCACAAGGTTAACTAAAATCCAATTGTGGTTGGTTGTTGCTTCTTCTGCAATCTACAAGAACGTTTTTGTTCTTCTGTTGTAGTTTTTCAGTTAGTGGAAAAATGCATTTAAAATGTATTTATGAATAAGGACAAAATTTAATACAAAATAGTTAAAAGAGAATGTCAATATTTAGGAAAGGGTTGCCATGTTCAGTATATAATTTATTTTATAAAGAA
Source organism: Phania funesta (assembly GCA_963932375.1). Lineage (NCBI taxonomy): Eukaryota > Metazoa > Arthropoda > Insecta > Diptera > Tachinidae > Phania > Phania funesta. Next base: position 42,991,740 of record OZ010652.1, read on the forward strand.
ATTGATTCGGGAGGCGTATGTATTCCATTATCTACAGAAAGTTAAATAATTATCGTTTATTTTATTGCGATTAACTCTACTATACTGCAGATTGACCAAAAAAATCAATTTTCTAGATTCATTAGCGCTATCAGTGATTATGCCGTAACAGGGAAAAACGACAGTATTGGAAGTGGAAGCGACACGTCTTGTAATAATGTTGTATTCGATTTATGGCCTTTGTTTCAAAAGTCTTTGGTTCAAAAATGAAAATCTTCAAAATTAGCTAAACGCTTCAAATCTCGAATTTAAACGAAATGTGGTAACGCATTGCTTCCCAATGAGAACAGTGTACCACGCCCAACTTGGGCAAAAATATTGTTTTCTGATTGGAAATTCTGTACCATTGGAGTGTCTCTTTTTCCATACATCAATGTAAAAAACCTCTTTAACTCTAAACTAAATAAAGAATTTGAATTATTTGGTTTTCGGAATAATGTATAGAATTTTTGCATTTTATTTACGATAATTTTAAAATCGATTAATAAATTTTTTTGCCATTCTACAGAGTTGAACTGAAACTGCAGCATAAGTCCACGTTTACCGATGGCATCGGCCAATCACCGTTTAATGGCATATCCCTGCCACTTTGAAATCCACTAAAAGAATCTAGCAGAATGAAATCGTATATTCACACTAATCGTTCACAGTAGCATTCACTGAGTGGCACGTATCACCGTTCTGCGGCAACTGCTGTCAGCCGAAATTCCGCACTCAACAATAACTTTTTGTGGATTTATTGCTCAGTAGGCACCTTGTGTTAACATAGCAATTCATTGAAAGTTGAGTCTCGAGTGCACATTTCCATAATAAAGTTCTTTGGGACTTTCCACTCAATGATGTAACTAATAATATTAATTTGGCATTAGTAATTGAATAAAACAGCATGGATTTGACCTAAATCAGTTATGGGTCCTTATTATTATGGCTTGATGTTACCTGGTGCAGTTATGCCAAACCATCCCCTAGTCCAATAAACGAGTTAATTCTCTGTAGGCAGTAATCCGATATATCACCCAGGTTTTACTCAGTTGAGCCTCTCCTTGAGTCCCTTAGCGGTGGCAGAAGAAGTCATTTTGGTTTCTTTATGGTTTGTACTTTTACAGAAGATTTAATTTTCATACAGAATCACTTTTCGTAGAGTGCGCTGTCCGCAAGCAACCAATTGGAAAACTTTTTTTTTCATTCTACGAAAACTTTGGCTATACAAGAAACTTCTGGCTGTTTGACAACAGATAGCTCCACTTGTGAAATATTGTTAACGATGAGACATACTGTTTTTCTATATCGCTAAGTTTATACATCTGTCAGAGATACTCACTACAGAGCAAATTGTCTTTTGAACAATAATATAGTTTTTACTGCATTGAAAATGACAAACTTCTATTCAAAAATACTGTTTTTGTTGGTGATTTTTCTACATAATTTTTTTTTAAATAAATATTGCTGCAGTTATCGTGTTCTTCTGAAACGTAATTACAAGCTTGCTCTCTAATACCACTTACAAGATTAAATACTAGAGATAGGTTTCATTATTTCAAATATGGTAATTTGGATATTGAAGACAGACCACGTTTGGAAAGCCACAAAAAGCTTATTAATAAGGAATTGATACTATAAGCTGCTGAAAGCTTATACATAGGAGAGGTGTACAAACAACATCATCTCCGTTTGAAGAGGGCAACCAACACAAAACGTCCAGTATACATTACTAGACACGATTTTCCATCATGCTTATGTTTTTGGATCTGTAAAAAGCAACATGTAAACGTTACACGGTACCACTATTTTGTCAATCGATACTGAACTACCTGGCTGTAATGTGCTTTTCTTCTGTGGAAGGTATTAAAATCAGCTTGATTCATTTCTAGCATAAAAAAATGAACAGTTCGTTTGGAGCGGAATTCATACAGTAGGTGACAATACATTGGAACCTTTTTCAAAAATGCATTTATATCTTTTTAAAGGTTCAATATCGAAAATATCTAGTATAGAAATTTGTCAAGTCTTTCAGTATTTCACAAGTAAATAGTTTTGTTTACAAAAAAGTTTTGAAAATTTAAGAAAAATTAAAAGCATTCGGTTTTAAGGTGTTGGAAAACAACGGAAACTTAAGTTTTACTTTACAAAATCCCTTTTTTATATTTTTTCCTTTGATATTTTTTGCCATTCGCTTATAACCGTATTAGATTAATTTAATTTTTTTATATAATTTCAGTTTTATAATCTGCAATTTCCCATAGATTTTAATGGGATTGAGAGATCTGGCGATTGGGCAGGTCACTTCACATACCTCATTGAACTGTAAGCACTCAGTTAAAACTTTTGACATGTGTATGGGGCCGTTGTCGTGCTGATATCTTCAAATTAGTTGCATATTTTTTTAATATAAAATAGATCTGTGCCCGATGCCAGTAATGTTTTTTTTTAATATGAATTGCACCTATTCCTTGACCCGAAAATCAGTCCCATACCATAATGTTGCAACCACCATACTTAACCGTTCTTTTTGAATACTTAGGATCCAGTCTCTTTCGTTTCGGCTTGCGATCTTCCATTATTGTCCCTTAAATTTTATATTTGGACTCATCTGAAAAGAAGACGGACGGTTTTCCATTTCTCTCGAGACAGTTTTATGAGCTCTTTGGCAATTTTTAGCGAGCAGCGCGAATCTTATAGATATACGAGATTTTTCACGAGTCGATAGTAACCGAGATCAGTCCCATTTGCTCATCGAGTCCCATTTCGAATATCGAAACCAAGATTATTGGTAACCTCCTGTTGTGTAATTTTTGGACATTTTTCAAACAGTACGCAATTTTCTCATCTATTAACTTTATTTTGTCATCTCTAGTGCGTTCTTTTGCTCATCACTATTTATGAAAACCATTCTTTTAAATATATACATGCTAAAGAATGCTCAAACTACTATACTTTAATAGAAAACACAGCAAACCAAAATTTCTCGCAGGAATATATTTGTTTATTTGTTAAAAAATTATGTTATTGAAAATTAAAATTACCAAATGTGGTTTGGTCAACTACTGTATATTGTAAGATAGATGGTTAAAAGTCACAGGTAACGATGAATATTAGCTACGATGATATGTTAATTAAAATGCTTTTTGAAATAAAGTCGTATTTTTGACATAAGAAAAAAATAACAGCGAAAACCGAATTTCTCTACTGGACAGGAATGTCTTAATTTTATTTAACATCAGGAATCCTTAAGATTATTTCAGAAAATATTTCTATAGATATAGATGCTTACTATAAAAATCAGCATATCACGAGTAGCGAAAATGTCCTTAGGCCATCAATACATTAAAGGACGTAGAAACACACACTCGCCTTTCAAAAATACACATTCTGCTAATAATATCCTTCAGAGCAAAATATTTACAATATTTACAAAATATTAAAATAGTGTTTTAAACGATAACGAAATATGTTTGCAAAAGAATTTTAAAGGTTTATTAATAAAAATATACCCTAAGAGAATAATTTTATCTGTAACTTACTCTTATACTTCTGATACTTCTTCAAGTTTGGACAATGTCGTTCTTGTTTTTTGTTTAATCAGTACAAAATTTTTTAAATTTGAATTTCATCAGAAATATTTTGTTTTATGAGTATTTTCTTTCTTATTGCCACAATATGTTGAAACTTGATGAGTTTGATTTTTGATGGGCCACCTCAGCAAATGTTTATAATCAAAGTAATTCAACGATGCAAAAACTAAAAGTAGTTAAACTATTTCTCTCCTTGAAAACTAGCTTTATTTATTTTTCGCATGTTTTCTCGAAGTATGTGTTTGAGAAATTGTGTATCTTGAAATTTGTATGAAATTCATGATTTCTGCAAGTTACGGATGATGGGGTTACGTGTTTGCTGGTTGCTGAGGCAAGCTCCGTGAAATCGAGGGCATTTGGTGGATATAAGAACCACGACCCGGGATTTTTGGAAAACTAAATGATTTCTTCAAGTTACGGATGATGGGGTTACGTGTTTGCTGGTTGCTGAGGCAAGCTCCGTGAAATCCAGGGCCTTTGGTGGATATAAGTAAAACGACCCGGGATTTTTCTCTAATCGATGTAAAATGTCTTTATTTTATCTCGTGACGTAGGCTTGTGGCCTGTTCAGGGAGCACCAAGCAAGCATTCTCTAACACCACCACCAGATAGTTTATCGGATATGGATATCCTAGCCCATAGTAGTAGCTTCAGTACACTGAGAACGCCTTCTTCACTCAATTTTTTAACCTAATTTTATTCAAATTCATTTTATTATAAATATTCAATTTATTTGGCGGTGGCGGCGTTGCTGGTTGCGTGAGCCAGCTCATTTAGTACAGAATTTGAGACTATTAAGGGTTAAATAAAAAATTATGATGTATTTATTAAGCCTTTAGTATTGTTTTAATATAGTATTAGTATTGTTTTATATGGTTTACGAAGTATTACAAGTAATATATTTCGAGCCTTAGACTGGATTATTTAAGCACAACTAGGTTTTAATTGTCTTCAGATTGTTAAAGTTTTCAAAAATAAAAAATATCAAGTATTTATCTTATAAGAAAATATTATTACTAAAATAGTTTTAGAACTGACACAAAAGGTCTTATATAACACCACGCAAAGCAACGTCAGAATTTATATTGAAAACATAAGAAAATTTGTGTGAATTAGTTGCCATTCTTAATTTATCCTTATGCAAAAAAAAGAGATCCTACGATGTGTTTAATTGTCAAACATATCATATCTATATCTGAGGCAAAAGGACTCGAGTATTGATCTGCATATTAAAAAACATTAATCGCTTTTTAAACATATTGGTTAGAGGTAGATGCCTAATTTGAATTCTTGCTTGTCAAATATAGAATTGTCTTGAAAATTAAAAGTCGTGAGTTAAAAAAAGATCTGGCGATTAGATTTAGATCGTCTTATTTTCATTAGCAAAATTTTAATTCGTTTATCTGCTAAAGTTCTAGCTTAGGCTTTTTTCAAATTCAGCCTTACAACTGCAAGCGAAGATCTATGTAAATATTGATGATTACACATACTCAAAAAAGAAAATGTGTTAAAATAATTATGAGTGTGTGAAAGAAGTGCCGAGCACGAAAGTATTTGTACTAAACAGGTATGGTTCCCTTGCGAACTAATATAAATAATAACCCTTAAAAACAGCCTTGATTTTTATAAAGTTAGATACTGAATTACTTGAAAACATTTTAAAATAGAAGACACCTTATATCTTTTGTCATATGTATATCAAGTTCACTTAAATTCACATTAGTAAAATTTATATTAGGAAAAATTTTATTGGAAATCTTTTAATAAATAAATGAACAAGTTATTGGGTAAACGTGTTTACCGCAACAATTTTTTTTGCTAACAGTTTTAAAAGATGTGTAAAGAGATAGGAAGTTTAACATCAAGGTGTCGTTCTATATATTCCTTGCTCTGCTATTGGATATAAAAAGGTAAAGATATTAATCTTAACATTGATCAATAAAGAATGCATGACGTATCGGTGTTTTTTGTATCATTTGAATTTGGGAACAGAATATTACCAACGATTTCTTTGAGATCATACCCCCGACGACTTGCTCAATTGCATCTCACATGTGAAGGATGTGGTGAGCCAGCCTATTTTTACTTGTTTGTCCTTTCGAGCAATATAGATTACCGATAAAGGTGTTTTCTGTGTCGAACATCCCACTCTACCTCTCCGAGCCACCCTGTTGACCAACAGATTTTATAATGTGGCTTGGAGATAGCATGTTACCAAAATTTACTAGAATTTTCGTATTCTACTGCAATTACTTTTAGCAAAAGGCTCAGTAGGTTGAAACTTGCAACAATTATTTTTCAAAAAAATTCATTATAAAGAACTTTAAATCAATTCATACAGATGCTGAAAGGAATCACATACATTTCATATACTTATTTTCACTTGTACGCGCTCAAGTGCAAACCCATTCTAAGTAAATAAATTATGTATGTGCGAGAATTTTTATGGCCGTTTTTAGTTGACGCAAGCTTTTAGACGATATATTTACTTCGCTTTGAAATTAAATTGTTTTACAAATTTTGGCGTTTCCTTTAGCTTCTCCTTTTTATTACTCATAATTCGGTTAAATGTGCTCGTAAGTTTAATGGATGGATGGAAACTATGCTGCTGCTTTTAACGAGAGTGGAAAAAACAATCGCTGGTTCGTATGAAATCTCACGAACTCACCATAAAAATACCGTTTACGGCTTAATTTTGCATAGTTAGTACGAAAAAAAAAATACAATTATATACACCTAAAAGACCACAACCCAAAGTAGTCCTCAATTAAATTTAATATAAACACGATATTACACAATCATTGCTGTGAGCGTTTTAAATATTGATGAGGTATGTAATTATATTTCAATGTTTATGTGAATAAAATTCTAATTGAGCAAAGTATTTGGAAGGCAAGCAGATGTTCAATGGCAATGGTGACAGATTATGATTTTAGTTAGGAGATCCGAAAATATAACATATTTAAGCCTGTAAATATAAAATGGTACATTTCGCTGGAGTGTCAAAATATCTGAATTATTTTTTATAATCGTAAGCAATTTTTTTTTGCATCGAAACTTGTCAGTTACATACTTTATTTTTTTTAAGTGATTTTTAAATCCAAAATCAGTCGATTTTCTTGTGTAATTTGTTTGTTTAAAATATAAATAAAACATATAAAAATGTGTAAAAGAAAGTGAAACGTGATAAGACTGAGCTCTCATACAAGTTGCAGCATATGCTGCATATTACCAAATGAACATTTTTTCTTTAAACAGAAAATACATGTGCAAAAGTCCTCTTAAAACAATAAAATAACAATAAGATTTTAAAGATGAACAACAAAAATCTTAAAGATGTCAACGGCAAGTTCTAAAGTAATAAAAGAACCACAAAATCAATTCAGTTTGAGTTTTATTTTTCGAAATGAAATTAGCATATGGCCGAATTGCGTAATTTTGTTATTAATATGTGTTCTTTATGAAAATAAAAACAAAAACGGAAATTAATTTATTTATGTCAGTATGGTAACTTTTGCTTAACGATAATTCAAAACACACCATCCAAATCTGCCTACCAACTACGTCAGAAAATAAACTTTTTTCGCTTAGGAAACACAATGTTCGATTAATTAGAGAAGTTTTTCTAATATTAAAATCAGCTTGTACAAAAGTACGTTTATACAACATTTTGCATAGTATAATTTAAATAACACCTTGTGTATGACAGCATTGAATAACTCACAAAATGTGTGTCTTACTCAATAATCTTGCTAATTGTTTTCTTAAAACTCTCCAATTTTCACAATTCTTTCAAATATATTTATATATAAAATGATATAGTAAGGCTTTAATTAATTGGCAGGGTATATGTCAAATCTCAAAGTAGAATAATGTCCCGATATATCACATATTTAAAACTAAAAATCCAACAACCCCAAGCGCACCTCTAACAAGAAATAATCCATCATAACACTCAATCTTTTATCTGATATATTGTTGACAAGCGTAATACAATCCAGTTGGGAAATTTAAAAGAGAGAATCCCTAAAATACGGTTGAATTATTCATTAGATTTAAGCTGACTCTCTTGCCTGCTGAGGAGGAAAAATTGTGGACCTACTTTAAAGAATAAATCCTGTTTGTGTGTGTGTGTGTGTGTTAAAGTTAAACCACTACCAAGGCAAACTTGAAAAATTCACAATATTTTATATTTAATCCATCAGTTACTTAACAGGTGAAACTACCCTTGAGATTTTATGATGAGTTGCAAAACTCTTATACATCATTCCATCATCAAATCAAGGTGAATAATGCATGTTCGAAAGTAGCAAAGTTTCATTGCATACATATATGCAGGAAGTTAAAGATGAATCAACTTGCCAGTTTCTTACTTGAAAACTCCCCCCAGGTTAATAATAACACAATTACAACACATTACGGAACAACTAATACATCGCATTTGTATGCATTTGAATTGAGCGTGAATCTGCGAGCATACAGAACTATGACTTTAATTATTTATACGTATTTTGCTCGTAGTGGGGGTCAAAATAATGGTGCCAATTTTAAAATATGCAAAAAAGCTAACAAGCCTTTAAGAAATCAGGAAAACAAGTGATTTTTCTTTAAATCTCAATTTTATTTTATTTTTAAGGAATATTTGCTGATATTATCTCGCAGTTACATTATGCTCAATATGATGCTCACTGACAGGGAGAAGAAAATAGGATATTCCAGGTCCTCTAAACAGATTTAAAAGAAATCAAATCAAATTCAAACATTTCGAAAATATTTTAATTCGTTTACAAACAAATTAATATACATATATTTCGCCCCTGCGCAACGTAGGTATTAAAAGCAGTTTTAAATACATTTTAAAAGGATGCCAACATGGCACAGAAGGAGATGATGCACAAAAGTCAACAACGCCTTGATTATTTGTGTGCAGTGCACAGTGGGATATTTCCCGATCTAATGTCTATAATTTTACATTATATAAGTGAAAATTGAATAACGAAAATTTTGAATTGTGATCAGATACAATAGAAGTTGCTAAATCTGTTTGTGCTGTTAAATCGTCAACAGCAATATGAATTAAATGCGATTAGTTAAGTCTTTATTTTCTAGAAGAATTATTTTCTTCAAAACGGGATAAAATAGGAATACTTTTTGAACCTATCTCTGTCTCATAACAGCATAAGTCTTCCGTATAATTCCCATATAAAATATATTCTGTAAAATTATAATCTGATTTGAAAGCACACTTCGAGGCTCTTTTGTAGTTATTTCTTCAATGACAAATTCATACTATTTTAGTTATAAACGTAGTAAAAATAAGTTACAGATTCAAGCAATTTAATTTATAAAATCGTACTTACATATAATAAGTAATTGTAATTAAAATTAGTTAATAAAGTAATTAGAAAAATAATGATTTCAATAAGTAATTAGCAAATAATAAAGAAATTATTATTTTTTATTATTAAATTACACAAATTCTCAGTTACATAATTAACACAATATTAATAATTATATTTAAGTAACAGAAGAAAACGCTGTTTTTAAATAAAAACGTACTAAAACTTAAGTACCTTAAAAATTTAAAAGTGTATTTTGTCAATTACAAGTAATTATTTTGTACTTAATTGCAAATATATATTTCATGCAACTATAACTCGCTCTTAATTGCCAATATACTTAATTACTATTACTTGTAATATTTAGTTACAATTACTTTTAATATTTTCCTTTACAGTTATATGTAATTTCAATTTAGATTTCTCAATTAAAATTATATGTAATTATTAATGAGTCCTCTATTTCAACTACAATTACTTATAATTAATATCTCAATAGTAGTTAATGTGTATTTAAGACCCTTCAGACCACTAAAAAAGTAGTGCACAAAAAACAGCAATATAAATTCAGAGTAAAAGGTTTCCTGGAATAGGTTCATATAGCCATGATAAAAAAATACACATGCGAAATGATAAAAATACAAGTGCTGTTCACCTTGAGTATATTATTTCTTTCGTCAAATACCAAGAAACATGTGTTCTTACATAACTAGAATGTCTCGATTAGGCCTAACAGCTCATTGGCGTAGAGTTTATGCATAATATCTATTAATCCGGCGGGTAACTTATTGCAAATCAACTTAATTTGACAAATTTTCCAATTCAAGAACCTGTTCGTCATATAAATTGATGTGCTTTTCTGCTTACAATTAGTCTTTTTTATATTAACCGCTATTTTTCCGAAGTTAGCAAATAATTCGCATATGTTTATTGAATAATTTACAGTGCTTACTCTATGCTAACTTTTTTTTTATGAATAAACAGCATACTGGTTACCACGGCTATAATTATCCGGAAGACGATAAGAGGCTGACTGGTTAAATGTAAGGCCTCTCTGGTGGGTTAAGAAAATGACCGTAGTTGACGAAAATGTTAAATTTCCTTCGATACTATTTGCGACACCAAAAATTCTAGAACATAAATACTTGTGCATGACAATGAAAAACACACTGCGAGTGATATTTGTATAGGGGCCTACGAAGTTGGGCCAACAAATCTTAAATTTGAAAATAATTTTGAACATAAAAAATACAAAATAGAAAGCATTAAATTTTCATTTAACAGAATTTATTTGTAGTCCAATTCCTGAGTGGGCTACTTAAACAAAAACCCTCTTTTAAAGTAAACATTATTTGTTTGACCTTTTTTCATTTAATAGTATAATAATAAAGAATTACTTTAGTTCGGCCTAAAAAAACGGCTTCGATTGGATTCAGGGGTTCGCATGCAATCAAGTTCACAGCACGAATATGTTCGTACTACAGCTCAGTTGCGAACACCTTATTTTACCCCCCACACGCTTTTTTACCTTTGTGATTCTACGCACTTATTGCAACATTCATTCATTTTTTTTGTATTTGTATTATGCAAGTATATATACTATATGTGATGTATGTAGTTGGTAAATTTTAGTTACTTTGACTCAAACAATTGGGGGTTAAATGCCCTCAATTACACATCTGGTAAATTTTTTGTTAAATGAATCGTGTTTGTGTAATCGCAAGACCAAAGTGTGAAAAAGGAATAAAGTAACCAATTTTAAACTGAACGGCAATTGAAGACACTTGTAGCATTTTGATTTGGATGTTTTAGAATGTTTTATGTATTTTTATTTTGTTATAGTCCTAGTTGTTTGTTGACTTCTTGCTGTGAATGTGTTTAAGGAAATAGTGTTGATTGTTTCAAACTTTAATGGCTTTTAAAACACTTGTCTGATTCAAACATTGTGTATATAAAAAATAATTACTTGACCATCTGAATTGGTTTTGCTTGCTTTTAGCATTACTTCAATACATCTATATAAATATGGTGCGGATACAGCTTAACATTTTAGAGGGAGGGGGGGTAATTTTTAACACAAACTTTTGAAACTTCCGTATGGAAAAATGTTTATTTTGATATTTTTTAAGGAAAAAGGGTAATTCTCAATTTTTCCTTACTGCGGGTCCGGGATTCTGTTAACTGCTTAGGTGTAGTATGATTACTACATCTCAAATTTCCTTATATATCTAGCATCGTCTATGTTTTCGAATTTAGAGTGGTTAATTTATTTCAAAATCTATATTTTAATATTTTTATTTAAATATAATTTCCTATATTCTGCCCCTTGCTTGGATTTTGATATTCTAGAAAGTTTTGTTTTTGTTATAAAATTTATATAATAGGTAAACAGGAACCGTGGTATAAACTAAAACTAAAACTTTTAGGGCAATATGTTAAGATATAACCGCGAAAATAACGTAACTGACATATTTTTCAAAATCGAATTTTTGATGCAGTATTGTCCTACTGTCTCCTACATGTCGTCTCGAAAAAATTATTTTATCATACACTACTTTACTTAGAAATGGCCCAGAATTAGCAAAACAAACATATTAACAGTTGTTTTGATCTAGAGCCGAAACCTTCACTCATGATAAAACTATTACTAATGCAAATCCTGTCGTTTTGTTTATATGCATATACGGTCACGTGAATATAACAAAATATTAACCACGATGACAAAAACTCATGGACTCAAATTAACTAGGAAACTCATTTCTATAATTTTACTGTCAAAATTTATCGAAATATTTTATTCAAAATTGCTTCCAATATTGCACAACTTTTATTTATATTTTATTTATGTTTTTTAGAAATTCCAAATAAAAAATCAGAACATACCAAGCACGCGAAAATTCTACATATGCACGGTTAGGTATCCTGAGTTTATATACTCACATTTCGTATACGAACGAAAAATTATTCACGATCAAATATGATTATGGATGACCACGTAAGGCGGTGCCGATGGGATTGAAGCGATTGTAACATATAATTGATTTTGTTAACAATTTGTATTTCTAAATTTACGCAAAACCTTGGATGCATAAGGTCATTTGGAGGCTTCTATTAAATTGTCATTGAAAAATTCTGAACAAATTGGAAAGAAAGTAAAAGTTCTCATGTAAAATGTGTTTTTCGTGAGTTACGTTATTTTACCGGTTAGTGCTCGATAATATATAAACAACAAAATATATAACGGAGCAGAAAGGAGGCCCCTATTGGCCCTCGAATAAGAGTGACCATTAAAACTTATATACCACAAGTTACTTGTTATATGTTACAAGTTACAAAATATTTCATCTTCAACAAATCAAGAAGAAAAACATAATCGTGTTTTTGTATTCACATGTGAAAATATTACCTCACAAGATGATAAAGGCTTTGCCATCGTATTAAGATGTTGCAATGTATTGATGATTGGCTTGATGTTAAAATGATGCATCTGTGTTTATTTGCGATGCCGAAAATCAACCAACATAAAACTTTGGAAAATTGTTTCGAAAGAAAAACTATAATGTCTTTATATTAATTATTATAACTTATACTAAGAATAACTTCACAAGATAACTTTTACATGGGCTGTAATTTTATACGTCCTTCTTAACAATAGGATTTTCTTTATGCTACTTCATAAAAACACCTTTTCTTTCTGCAAGACTAACACGACCACCACTAGTTCTAAATAAATGCCCTCAAAAGCAAATGTAAAAGCAGCTGTTTCAGCGATATAGAAAGTGCTGGCTAAAATTCAGCCACCATAGGAATGGTGCATGTAAAATATTTCAAAAATTTTTCAATCAATTTTAATTGGCGCACATGCCATCAATATTACGGCAAACCAGATGCGATGCTTTTCTTTTCTTTCATTTCGCTGTTAATTCTTTCAAGCAAATGAGAAGCAAAATTGCTTAAAACACATGAAGATTTTAAAAACGATGAGTAGGGTACGGCGTTATCAGTGCTAAATACATATGTATAAGAATTTGTATTTACAAAACATTTAGATTTTCCAATAAAACCCCATTTATCTTTCAATCTTATTAGACAACATTGAAACATCTTACAGAGCAAAAGGGCAATATCATATATTTTATTATTGCGTCTACGGCTACAAGTCTTCTACTTGTTCAGGAATTTTGATCACTTTTAAGAAAAATCCGTATCTATTTTCTTATTCTATAGATCTTAAAGAGCAATGAATGTTGGGGAAAAAACTCAAATGATAAGCAAAATATGTGTCAGTTATGCAATAAATTATTTTAAATGAACGTTTATGGGAGTCTAAGAAACACTATGTAATATTTGATTGTTTGTTTTTACGACACATTTTCACACACATATATTACCCGAACTTTCTTCTAGGCGGATGCCTTGTTTGCTTTTCTTTTTAAGTATCCTCCATAAACTGGCTTGAATGAAAATTAAACAATTGGCATTTATTGTCTTCTACTGAAGTTTTTTTTTAAGAAAGTCATGAAATGTTTAGTACGCGATTTGAGGTATGTTTTCTGGGTTTATTGGAATAATATTGAAGTGGGGACTAGAAATTTCTTTTAAAATTGTTACGTCGGTTTCTAGATGTACTTCCTATAAAAATATCGCATCTAAACTCAAAACAATTGCTATTTTTTAGGGCCGAGGCACATAGAATCCGTAGTACGTTATACTCCGTCTTTTTCAACTGACAACCAAGTTGAAATACAGGTTTTTCTTGTTCTATTTGACAGCTCTCAGTTGGCCTTTTTCTTTGTCTTGATTTAGCGTTTTGTGGCGCAACACAAATTCTGATTTCGTGTATCGTGTAATAGTTGTGTCTTTAATTCTTTAGAAGTATTTTTTTATAAGAACATGAAATTGATTTAATATATTTATATTTTTTTTCCTTTTTCATCTGTCTTTTCCATACATGCTCTTTCATACAAAAGTTTAATTTGCTATCTGATGTTTGCAATTTTTTCATTCGCTTTGTCATAGCTACTACATGCAAGGGATCGATTAGAACAATGGGTTAACTTTTTGCAGTGTTTAGAATGCTAGTTGCGAATTATAAATAGCATTTAAAACAATATTGTACTGTGCTGTAAATTCCACAAGTTTTATTAACAAATATGTTGCTGTTAATGTGTTGTTGAGAATAAATACAGTCCAACAATAGCGAAAATCAAAAATATTTGCTGCTACAAAACAGCACTTCTTAATTTATTTATGCTATTGCTATGTTCGTGCACAGATACCCATAGCATTCACAATGGCAAATGGTGAAATGACATAGAAACCGTGCTTTGCGATAACAGGGAATTTTCATTAGCGTATAATTTTACTTATTAATTTTTAAGTACCGGGAAGAATTTCCTTCTAATTTTTTTTTTTTTAATTTTCTTTTATAAGTAGGTAAAAAAATCAACTCTGACGCCAGTAAAGCCATTACAAATTTAACAAATAGCAAGAGCAATACAGGTGACTGCAAATATTTATATCAGATATTGCTGTGCTGTTTTCTTATTTTCAGCAGCACATAAAGAGCAAACGGCATATGGTAAATATTTTGCTTTGCTGATGCTGTTTAGAAATAAATTTTTATGTTTAATATAATTTGCTCTTTTCGTGGTGTTAAAAAGTGTTTGCAGTATAGAACTGCGCAGTTTTTACTGTCATATGTGTACTGCTGCTACTGCTGTTGCTGTTTTACTTCTAATATAAGCCTTATAGCAACAGTAATAAAAATTTTAATCTAGAACTTTTTGAAGGAACGGGCTTATTCTATCCAGAAGTTTTGCTGCTAGATTTTCGATACTAAAACTATTTCCTATAGTAGCATTCAACACAACAAATTTTATTCGAAAACAACAACTATTTCTACTTGCGCGAATTAATTTTGCATTAAGCTTTTTGATTTTTACAGCGAAATAGATTTTACGAGAATTATAAGTTTCACTATATTCTGGTTAAATGAATAAGAAGTATATTGCAATGCATGCTTATATGAATAGACTTCTCAATATAAACCATGGTCCATGTTAAAAGATTTTTCTACTAGTTGTAAACAAATACTAAGATCGGTGAGAATTGTCGAAATGCTGCAATAGTCATCCGATTTTAACACAGATGTTAAATGTGATTCCAACAATTCCTACATCTTTACGAGTCAATCCTTAGTATAGTTTTGTGGAAATACTCGCTCTGAATAGATGTATGTTTACCTTTCTTCGGGAAGGCTAAGTGTTTGGAAAATAGAGTGGTAAAGAAAGACGCTTTATTTGATTTTCCGATAGGGTGATTTAGAACGATTTTTCTGCAACTCTAGTCACTGAAAATCATACATACCGTCGGGTATAACAATTTTCACCAGTTTGTCTCCAAACTAGACAACGGATGACAGGAATTATTTCGAAATGTCTCTATATTTAGCATGTAGTATATAAGTTTATAATATTATATAATAACGAATTATGTTATTTTAGAAAAAGGGTTTTATGATATCTACAAAAGAAATGACCGCAGTCATCATTGTGAAAATATATTTCAAGAAAAAGTTTTTCACCCACCCAATAAAGCATGTAATTGTTAATTAATGTCATTTATTAGTGTTTGTTAAACTTTTTTTGTTCTGTATTTACATTTTATTATAGTTTGAAATATTTTTATTTTCTAAAAATATTTTCTAATAAACGAACCTACAAAAATGTACAGATTTAAAATCTGTTTGTTGTTGTGAGAATAAAATAACAGAGAAGTTCGAGGTAAATTTGGTTTTAAAAGAAGTGGGTTTTCAAATTTAAAGAAAGATTTATGTGTGATGACGTTTTAGATGTTATGGAATTTTAGAACAAGTACGGACAGTTTTGGGTAGTAAAGTTGTTTTCAAAAAAATATTTTAGTTGACATATATTGGCTTTATACTTTGACACATTATATAAATGCGATGAAAAATCCCAGTAATACTGAAGCATTAGCTCAAAGGACTCTTGTGTAACCTTGTCTTTTTATGGCAGTTAAACAAAATTTTAGTCATAAAAATGAACAATTTAACTTTCTACTATTAAATCGATATTTGTAACGTTCTATTGTTATAATAAAGCAGAGACTGATACTACTTGTACAAGTGTTTTATTAAAGCAAACTCTCTTAGCGGCCATTGACCATCTTTTTAGTCAATTTTACTTGATGCTTATAAATAGATATAAGTAGCACAGAAACCATTCAAACATTTACCAAATGTACTTTTACACATTAATAGTATTACTCGTATATGAAATCTTAGTTTGCTACTACTCTATTTCGAATACGGAAATATTCTCGGGACTGTATATGATGCTTGGAGTTTGGGCGAAAAACTATTTTTATCTTAATGTTTCGTTGTATACAAACAATTGCGTGTATCGATATTTTCCCCCCTTTTAAAATAACCAACAGTTTTAATCCCTATGTTTATATGGTTCTTTTTCGTTTACACTATTGGTCATTCGTATGGTTGGTTATGTTGTGTATTATGTAAAAATACTAAATTATGATCTGATATGTATTAGCAACTTTATAAGATAAACGCAGTAGTAATTTGAAGTTTTAAGGAGATACTATTCATGTTGGGTCTGTTGTGAGTGCTGTAGTATAAAACAAGGTATGCGATTTGTAACATTTCGAAAAATTAGTTTTATTTAAAGAATTTCTGTACTTTATTTTCAGCTCAACCAAATTAATGTTACTTTTGCCACTAAAGCACATTTTGATATTTGCTTTGGTAATAAATTATTTTGTCAATAAATCTTTACGTTAAGATTATAAATAAAAGCAGAAGAGAAAGATTAGCAATTGAAATGATATAGATATAACTGTCAGAGATACCATATCATGTTTTCAACAGGCAGTACGATAAACATTTCAAGGACGACCCCATCTTTAAGAGTTTTTGTCACAGAGCGCGATCAGCTAAAAGCTGACATCGTGAGCCACCGAGTCATATCGGGACGTCTTAGCCGCCAATATATATGTACATCTTTTTACTGTTAAACTTTTTATTGCACTTCATCAGCTAAGCCGATGGGGTTTGATTTCTTTTGATTTTTTTTTTGTATTATCATTGCATATGTTGCTCAGTTCATGTAACAATTGTTTGCATTTTTCGCCGCCGTAAATTGAAAGTTTTAGTACAGCCACACAATTTTCAGGTTTTGTCGTCTTTTTAATTACCTACCGCCAGTCTCTATTCTAACCGGCTTCCTGCTCTGTTTTATAATCTTGAATAAAATATGTTTAGAAATGGTCTGAACATTGAGCACCAGTGACGATAAGATTCCTACAATAAGGTTAGAGATCGTAATTACAATACCGGTGTATGTGTAAAATACTCGTTACGAAGAATAATTACAATTAAAGCTGGGCAAATTTTCGTCTCTTTTGAATCGCCAGGGCATCTTTTAAAATTAGAATATCTGTAGACATTTTTCTACAAATTAGATGAGAATTATTGGCTCATACCATTATGGCTCCCATCAAATAAAAATTGCCAACAGTATGCAGGTATAAAGAAGGAAATTTTATTTGAGGCTATAGGCAGTGCATGCATGAGCTTTTTGTTGCCTACCTCGGTTAAAAATTCTTTTTTGACAAAAATGGCCTATAATGAATTTCAAATACAAAGATGTAATAATGCTGACTTATGGAATGACTCAATCATTTATTATCGCCCAAAACAAAGTTATAAACTATTCGGAACATTGATCGTGAATGAACCAAAATCAATAAAAAGGAGCACCATTTTCGCTCCTCCGTATTGTAAACTAAAATCAAATAATTAACCCGCTGTAGCTAAAAAACCCTCGTTAAACAATTATTTGGATTCTTTTATTTTTCGCTGCATTGTTGCACTTTGTCCATATAAACATGTGTCGAGAATTCTTTTCAGCAAAAATATTAGCAACAAAATGAAAAAATAGTTGTTAACACTACAGTGTTTAAAATTTTCGCAGAAATACTCGTATACTTGTAATATTATTTTGCAGGGTTAAAAATTTT
The DNA here is from genome assembly GCA_963932375.1 of Phania funesta. Classification (NCBI taxonomy): domain Eukaryota; kingdom Metazoa; phylum Arthropoda; class Insecta; order Diptera; family Tachinidae; genus Phania; species Phania funesta. The sequence goes on from OZ010652.1 coordinate 43,009,747, forward strand.
GTATTCCCAGATATAAAAACTTGTTCTTATCTAACCTTAAAGTAAACTAAAAAACATGCAACATTACAATGAAAAAAAGTTTGAACAATTTGTTCAAGATGTTTTATGTTGAAATCTAAAGTGAAAAAATAATTTTTGAGCTGGAAAAAATATTTTTAATTATTTCACAACTTTTGTTATTGTCGAGATATATGTAGGTCCAATTCGCGACAAAAAATAGGCTACTGCGTTCTCTCTGATATGCTCTCTCAGACTGCGACGATACTTTCGGTTGATCGTGCGTTTCGACGATGATTTTTGCAGACACAATCGATTAAAAATTGTGTGTTATATTCTAGACTCGAAGAGACGTGTCACGAAAACAGTGAAAGAGCGACACAAGGTTTATGATTATTATGTATTGCTGGACACAGTCACTTCTCATGATGATTTGCTTTTACAGTTCGATAGTTAAAATAATGCGAAAATATACAAATTATTTGGATTTATATTTAAAAAATCTTTAAACGTGCCTCATCTCTTATGAAGGACCCAATAACCAAAAACACGATTTTATTGCTGCAAATACTTTACCCTCAACTTAAAAATAATTTACAAATTATGTACGCATAAAGTAATTTCTAAGCTGTGCAGTACTAAATTGAAATAAAGACAAGTAAGTAAATATTCACTATAAAGACATTTTAAAAATTGGCTATAAATTCCAAAATTTAATACTCCCAAAGCTGAATTACAATAAAAAAGAAGCGAAATGAAGCAAACCACGAGCCATTGAAATTCGGTAAAATGTTAAAATTTTTTTTTCTCACAAAATATATAATTTCACTTTGATAGCAAAGCCATGAAAAAGAAATGGATGTATCAATATTATTTACAAATCAAGGATATGTAAGAGAACAGTCTTGATATTGACGTCCTTTGTTGTCAAATATTTTACAGTTCGAATTAGCAATTCCAGTTGAACTAATTTAATTGATTAAAGGAAACATTTTAATGCCACAAGAATTTCACTGGGATGTCAGGAAGTTGTACTGGTGGACATATATTACCAAAAGACTAACGAGTATGTAAACACAACGCAAATTATTAGGTAACATTTCTAAGACAGCTAATTCGAATTTTTAGGCCCTTTCCGTACTTGTATTTAGTAGGTACATATAAGTTGCACGAGTCACCTCTTAGGAGGAAAGATATTTTAATTAAGATTCTGAAATGTTTATTTAAATGTCTTGCCACGCCTCTAAATACACCCAATTTAGTTGTATGATTATTGGGTCATCTTATCAGACTATACAGTTTATAGTTGTCACTGGTTTGTAAACGGTTACATTTTTGTTTATCATCTTCTTGATATCAACTCCGGTATCTCGTATTCTGCTCTTAATATGAAATTTTTTTTAACAACAAGAAGCTTCTCTTAATACTGCAAAAATTAAGCTTCCAATAGTTACCCCTCCCACAATATATTCTTTACAACAATATATTGTTTTGGCAAACATATAATGTTTATTTGAAAACCTCTTAGTCATTACTTTAGATGCGATAAGCAAGTTATTGTTTGAATTTAATCCTAAAATTGTTCCTACTCATACAAATTGCAATATGGTTGAACTGAACAATAAAATTTTTCTTAAATTTCTCACTGCAAACAAAGTATGTTTACCACACAAAAACAATATAATAACTATAACAATAAAATGCTTGCAATATGGAAAAGAGTTTTAATGCGTAATCAAAGTATAAAGTTTTTAAAAATGGTACGAATTTTTTAACAAACCTAAATATTTACTAATGTTGTTTAGTGAATCGATCACAATTTACGAAAAACATCTGTGGCAGAAGCAACAATATAATCGTGGGGACGGAATTATCCTATACAGAGAAAAAGAAAAATTTTATTGTTAAAATATTGTAAAAATATTATGGCCAACAGTGGTCAAACAATTCACAGCTAGAATATTACACCAAGATAAATTTAGACCAGCCAAGTGCCAAAGAAACAAATAATATAATTTTATGCTATTGCTTGGAAAAAGACACTGGGAAGAGAGTGTAAAAAAATGCAACATTTCCGCCTCAATACTTTGGCCTATAATCATAGTCAAAAATAAAGTACACCCTAAGAGAACTAAAGTCGACTTTACTTAAGAATCAACTATATGTTTTTCATAGACAAGTTGAAATATACTTTTAACGTTGAAGTCGACTTTAAATATAAAACTAGCTGTAGCTGTTTTTAACTCATTTAACAACAATATCAGCTGTTCTTTGCTAAGAAAAAAAGTGTACGGAATAAATTTAAAATATGCAGGTAACAAGATATTGCCAGAGATTTTGCCAAAATAAATATGATATAACATTCAACTTTTCCATTTTTTTCATCCAAATAGTTTCTTTTTCGATTTATATTAAAGAAATAAATTTTGCGGCTGCTTCTCTTTTTTTTATAACTAGCGTCAGCTGATCAAGGATGGCACTTTCTTTTATTTCGTTATCGATTGTACAACATTTGATGTGGCAGCCATTTAAATCTGGTTCAACTTAAAACATACTTTTTTTGTCTATGGTAGTAAAATTGCAAACAACAACTTTTAAATTTAAAGTAGGTTTTTAAAAGAACCGACTTTAGTTGTTGACTATGATTGTGGTCTTTTATATTTAACATTATACCAGATCAATTGAGTAATTGATAGAGTTGCCATTACTTGCGCTTCTTTTCCTGTCATAACCTACTCTATTCCGTTACCACATATTACAGAATGCATAATGTAGCCTGAAAAGTTGAAGATAATTCTATTTTACTATAGTGTATAATTTGAAATTGCCCTGATTATTAAGTGAAAATATTTTTATTCAAATGTTCCATATCAGAGAAGTTCGTGTAAAATCTCAATTATCTATAGCAAATTATCTTAATTTCTTTTTAACTTTCTCCCTCTTTCTTTAATTTATTTCCAAATAAATTAAATTTTTTTTTAAAGCAAAAACAATCAATTACGAAATCAATCAATGATTACGAAACCTCTAAAGTGGCTGTGGATATTGCCAGCAACACAGAAGGACAAACAAACCAAAAAAGCGTATTTGAACAAGTTGACATATAAGAAACACAAGTTCTTTTAAACGAATTCTTTTTAACAAAAACCTAAAAATTCTACTAAGTTTAAAAGGGACATAAAAAAGAGCAGATCCCTGACCTTGGACGAAAAATTTTGAACTGATATTTACTAGCAGAAAAAAAATTTATTTTTTAAATAATAGTGATAATAATAACAGATTAAGCGTCAATGTGTCACTGCACTCTTGATTATAGTAAAGATAATAAAGCTGGTGGTCACCAACAGCCTACCCAGACCTCAAACACCGTATCAGCCTTTAAACCTCGACGTTTCTTTTTAGAATTTCTAATCTTGTATTATGGAAGTAAAAACAGTCCAAAAATATATATTTCCACTTTATTTGCACATAGAATCAACCATATCCTTAATTACTTAATAAAGGGCATCATTATGATTGTAAATTATTGCCATTGTGGCAGTCATCGCATCGCTGTAATAAACTTATTTTATTTAACAAAAACTTTTGTCTTGATGAAAGGCACAAAGAAAATAGAAACAAAAATGTGTGGAGGTGTACTTTGACAATTTTTATGTGTGAAATATGTCCCGTTGGCTGATCCTTAAGCATTTATTTTTTCTTAAGTGTGAAGTAGTAAAAGCGCAACAAAGCAATAAGTTGTTTCTTTATATTACTATAAAAATTCATAATATTATATTTCAATTTAGGTGTTTGTCCACGGTATTGCTCCATTTATTTGAATAACCATATTCCTTTAATATTTTTTTTATTTTCAGGTGGGCATTTCATTTTTAAGTACTCTTGATAGCTAAATTTTTCTGATCAACTTTTTTGTCATGACAGGTGGTAAATTAATGAAATAAGTTAAATAATAATAAAAAATCTTTTATTTTTAATAAAGTAGGAGTTTAGTTGTATAGATTGAGTGTGATGAAATTTAGGTTACTTCCCACAAACATAAAATAAAGTTGAAGGTACAAGTATCATGTTGCGTCTAGGAATAATTGGTTGATGAGTTTAGATACGTGATTAAAAATAATTTAATATAATATATTTATATTATATTATATTTAATAACCCAGGAATTCTTAGACGCTACATGACACTTGTACGTTAAACTACTGACGTAGGGGGTATATAAGAACAAAATTTTAGTTGAAGGTATTCATAAAATGTTTTTTACATCGTACTGCGAACTAGAGCTGTTGATGACTTTTTTGTAGCCATCAGCAAAATGTGTTATTCAGTTTGAGATTTCTGCATAATATATTCTGCAACCTTGTCTGTCATTACAAAATTGAAAACGATTTTCTAAAGACCCCAGATAACTTGCGGAGTACAAATTTGAAGTCATTTAATATCACATTTCTTTAGATTTATTCAACCATTTTCATTTGCGAATCAACAAAGTAAACAAAATGTGTTTCGTTATGTAAACATAGTAATTTATAATTAATCACCAACTTAAGTTTTTTATCAGGTTTAACTTTGCATGTAGTCTGTGCGAGTTTTCCATAGACTTCAAAATGTTCAAAATTATTTCAACAAATAGTTGTTGCCAATGAACATGGATTTTAAATGGAATCAACGAATAGTTTAAAAGCAATTCAGTTGAAATTATGCGGAGCGCTATGTCATATAATGTAAATGCTACAAAAGTATCACTTCACTGAATCGAATTCTTTGGCAATAAAAACATATGTCTTTTATTTTACCTTTTATCAAGTTCACTCTAATTTATAAAATGGTGATTTTATCGGCTGGGGAAAATATTTCTAGGTTAATAAAGTAACAACATGATTGATATGGATCCATTACGAACACTTTAACAATTTAATCAAGAACAAAGGAAAAAGAATTCGATTGTATCACACTCCTTCTTTTTTTTTAATACACATTTAGCAATCTTATTTTGGCGACTAAATAAATGCATTCAATATAGTTACGTAAACAAATGATTACAAGACAGCTTAGCGTTCATGCGAAATACGAGCGCAACAGCCCTACAACTGTCATGGTGATGCAACTTTTGAGGAAAAATGCATCTGGTAAATTAGTTACATAAGAATATGTAAGATCATCGCCATCATCGTCATTATTATGGTTAAATAATGCAGATTTTATGAAGCGAAAGAGAGGTACGAACGACGAAACGTTTGTGTCAACCAACTCATTGGTTTTTCTTTTGCAGAGGGAGAGTTCGTTTGGTTAATATATTTCATATTCTATAATAGCTGCAATGAGTTTCAACGCTGAGCAATAAGACACTTGTGTGGTTGCTTGATCTTAAGCGAGAGAGGGAGGTGGAGAGTTGTTTTATACAGCATACTTATTTGTGGTATGTTTATGATCTATATTTTTGTGCACGATCACTTTAGAATAAATTGGACAACTAAGTCAAAAGAAAGTGTTAAATATATTATGGGCGTCTTTATAAATTTTATTTTGTACAAGAAAAAATAAAGTGTCAAACAGTTGTGTTTGCATAGGGATTTAGAAATAATTATTCTTATTTCTCAAATGGCATTTTAATGAATAATTTGTAGGCATTTGTTGTAGAGTTCTCGAACTCTACTATCACTATTGATATTTTTTTTAAAGATCTCATTTGAGCCTTATGTGAAGACTCTTCATATGGTTGCCCTATGACATTCTTATAAAATACTTTGATACCTAACGGTTGCATAATACATCCATGATTAAATACCAGTATTCAAATACCAAAAATTGTAGCCCTTCTAAAACTATGAACAGAAATTTAATATTGTAGCACATTTTCCTAAAAGTCATTTTCCCCTATACAGGGGCGCACTCAATCAAAATCATGTTTGTAGCTGATATTTGAAATATTATTATATGATTGTTTTTCCTTTAAAACAACTACACAATTTTTTATTGAAATTGAGAAAATTACAAATGAAATTGGAAAAATTGTGAATTTGTGAGATTTAGAAAATTACAAATGAAGTTGCGAATTTAAATTTTAAATTGAGAAAATTTCAAATGAAATTGAGTTTGAAATAGAGAAAATTCCATATGAGAAATTTTTAGTTTAAGTTGAGAAAAGTTCATTTAAATTGGGAAAAATAAAAAAAACAATAAGAAATATTTACGAAAGTTATTATGTATAAACAATGCCACCTGCAGTCGCAGACAATGTAAATGCGATGAAACTACACCTACACTTTTACGATTAGTCTCCTATTCAGCGATTGAAATTATTTGGTAAAAAAGTAATGTGAAATCGAAAATGAATGTACCGAACTTAAGTCTCTTAATATAGGAGAGCAGAGGAGAAGTACATAACTGATATTGCAGTAGGGCTAATTAGCATACAGTAACGATATACAATCTACTCTAAATTTGGAAGATGTGTACGATGTGTACTTGGTTCCATATTTAATTTTTTTTTATTAATATTCTGTTATGAATGTTTGTAGTATATTAATTAAATAATCCTTTTAGTATTTTTAAATTAAAATTGATCAATTTCATTCTGAGTTTTCTCAAGTAAAAATGTTTCATATTCATTTGGAACGTTCTTAATTTCAAATTGAAATTTTTAACTTCATATGAAATTTTCTCAATTTCAATTAGTAATACAAATTATCCACCCAATTGGTACAATAAATACATAGTTCTTCTTAAATACACAAAGGGACACTTACACCCCAAGCACTCCAGTTATAATTAAAGTTTTTACTGCAAATATCGTTTTGTTAATTCTACCTCTATAAAAATTCTTTAAGCCATTAATTTCAATTGGTCTTCATTGCTGGTTTTTAACACTTTCTAAATGTATGCTTAGTTTTGCTTCAGATATCACTGGCTAGTTAAAGTTTTTACGTAACTATCGGTTTACTTGTCTTTAGTCTCCTGATAGAGGAGATACATAAGTTAATGGTTTCTAAGATATGTGATTATTTGACAAACAACTACAATAGCGATGTATAATTTCCCTTAGTTCGCTTTTTAAGAGCAAAAAAAAAAGAGAATTCTCGGTACTTCTGTATGACGTTTATTTAAATAAAAAAGCGGCACAATAGTTCATGATGTCAAATAGTTGTTGATGGGAATAGTATTGTTGCTAGCTGGCTGGCAGCCGGAATAAGTTTGGTTTTATTTACTTATTTATTAAAACCAATTTAATTAAAATTTCTACGTTGTGTTCTAATCGAGAAAACGCGTGATCAGAGTATTTATAAAATTAACTCTAGCCGTTAACCCCCATAATTTTAAGTGTGTAGCTCATTAGTTGAAGAATATTTAATATATACAATTATTACGAATAAAGTACGCATACATACATACGTCCAAAGGTCAAAAAGTATTAGATGACCAATGTTTTTCTTAACCTTAATCAAATAATTGTTTGTTTTTAAATTTTTCTTATTTTTTTTTTTAATTTTAATTATTTCTTGTCCTTTCCCAACATCGAGGAACAAGAGGAGATGAATATATAAAGTTGAATACTTATTGGGCTTAGAAATTCTCCTTGTTTTCTTTTGATAACAACTATGTTTTTATTTCCTTAAAATTTGCATCAAGTAAAGCACATTCCGGACAGGTTGTTTTGCATCGATCGAAACGAATGGTAGTCAGAGAGGTCAAAGCTGGGCTATATGATGGGTGAGATAAAACTTCTCATCCGCTATTTTTGTTGCTGCGGCAACATGATGACGACCAATGTCATGGTGAAAATTATTGCGTATTTTAAGCGTTGTTGGCTCTTTGCTCTATTCAATGTGATCAATTGTTGTTTGTACAGCTTGTCTCTGTTAACCCAGCAAGGTTTTAGCATACTGTAATCCAAATTAATTTCCTGATCCCAAAACAAACCGGGTATTTCCTTATTCCATCTCATATTTTGCTGTTGTGTTGATTTTGCTTGTACCCAAAGAGCTCCACTTAAAAATGCTGGTGTGATTATCGTAACAGATAAGTTTTTCATAATTTAATATTTACACAGTGCTTTTTGTAGCATTGAAGTTTTATTTTCTATAAGCAAAATCAGCGCTCTATTCGCTTGGTTTTAGTTCATGTGCAACCACGTTCCTTACTTTTGAAAGAGTCTCAATGCTTTGAAATTAAAGAAAATAGCCTGTTGTTACTCCCAATGATTTGCTGGTTATTGTTTTGTTTGATACGGATTTGTATCTAGTAATGCCTCTTATTATGTATCTTTGACCTTTTGTGACCTTGCGGAACGTTCTTTTCTTGCTTCTTGTGCAACTTGTCTAACAAGTAAGGTAAGGATACCTAGGGACCAAAAATTAACCAAATTAACATCTGATCGGATGAACTCCTAAGAACTCAACACGCTTACGCACACACCACACGTGTTTTTGATAAACGCACTGCTCTTTTTTCGATTCTTCAAAAAATTTCCTGCTCCTTTTGAATCAGAAACTAGAAAAATAAAGAGGACGGGAGATATTTGACAACGAACGTTGTCTGTTGCAAACAGTGTGTCCGTGTGAACAAATATCCCGTCTATTGGATGATGGTTCGTTTTATATTTAGAATATACTTTTACAACGGCTTACAGAATTTTCCTAGAACTTTAAACCACTTGAAATTAATACTGATTAGCATGAGTTCGTTGGAAACGTTTATCTGAAACTCTTAAAATATACAATTCCTTTATCAAAGGTTGTCTACATTAAATAAATAATTCTCTTTCTGAATACAAAGAAAAAACGAACTCATGCCTAAAAATTAAAATTACTTAACAATTAATAATAAATGAAATATTTAAGTAAAGTTTTGTCAAAATTGTGGGTCATCATTTATTTATGCAAATGTTATTTATAATTCGAAAATTATTTTGCCATGACTAAATAAATAAAGCGGAGTTTTTGGCATCCAGTTAATATTTTCTTAATTAGCTGTTGACAAAAAAAAAGACGCCCCCGTATTAGAACTATACAAAATGTTTGTAGTAATTTATTATATTTTATTTATATTGCTCATTGGTGATTTTGCATTCTGGCCAAAGCGGCATTATTGCTGTATAACTTCTGAATTGCTATAGTTATAAATCTTAGAAAATATATTGTCTTACAATTACCTCCTACACCAACGAATTATATTTATTTATTCTTTCGGAATATATTTACCAAGTAAGATGATGAGCTTCGTAAGAAATAAACCCACTCTTTGGTAATAACTTTTATGTAGACATCATAATATTATCATTTATTATATATTTATTTGTTTTTTGTATAGACGCGCTAGTTTTCCTCATCAGAAAACGGCTTGTTGTTGTTTTAATATTTTTCGTATTTCAAAGAAACAAATATTTTGCTACAATGAAATAATAAGAATGGAAAAGCAATAAAACATTGAACTTATGTCTGCATATTGATGTCAAATATATAATTTTCTACAAGCAACCACATTCATCTCATCTTTGCATCGTGAATTGTAACTTCTTTATACTGGTTTTATTGCGAGTCATCCTGCAATTGCTTTGCTGCGTATAAGACAGCCGTTAGGGGTTTCAGTGTTGGAATAGTTTTCTCCGATGCATATGTTTATATGAATCCAGTTTTTTGTGTTATTTAACTTGGTATTATAATTCTTTATTTAATATTTACGGATTTGCTGATCATCCTATGTGGACGGTTTGACATGAATAAGATTTGGGGCGAACGTTGATCTAGTACATGTAACTGTTTCCTGCTTTAAATGATGACCTTAAAGATTTTCTTCTCTGTGCTATGTCAAAAGGCGGCTGAGCTACTAAAGCTGTTCTCTTTTGCTAGTCTTCGGCGGGTTTTACGACTTTTTGGTCTGTAGTGTTATCAAAGCTGGTTACGCGATCATCCGCAAGAGATTTTTCAATACATTTTTTGTTTCTGTTTTCTGTTGAAATAAAATATCGGGTTTTAAATTAGTTTACAAAAAAATTTTACCATTTTCGAATTTATCAAAATTATCAAAGAAGAAGAGTTTTATAAAAGGCAAAGTTTCATGAAGTAACTGGACCAAAATGAGCAGTATTTGTACAGTTGTACTATAAACGAATTTAACCGAAAGGGTGGCGCAACACTTTCGAATGCCAAACAATGAATTCAGCCTCTCGGCAGGTTAAGTTTTCCATACATTTGGTTCAGTTCGATTCGAAAATTTCTCTCGCGTCACGCGTTAAACCGACTTTAAAAGTTATGTATGTATATAATTATGTATATGATTTTTTGTAGGATCATAAATTGTAGAATGATGTAGCGTATATGAAAAGGTTTAAAATGCATTCGGAATATTTTCGCAAATTTTGTATAATTACAATTGAATAGTTTGTAAACTGATAAGATTCTTATTATTTCCATGCTAAGCTATTTTCAAGTAATTTACCATTCTTACCTTAACATTCCCCTAGAACATTTTTCCGACTTTTCCAGGACAGCAAACTCTATTTATAAATATAAAAACAGCAACACAAGTATAATTACACTTGTTATATTAGTATTTGAATAAAAAAACAAATCGTAGCAAGGATTATACAATAAATAATTTCTTCAATACAGTGGTACAAAATCCCTAGACATATTTCCACAGTCGTATATGTCGAAGAATAGCAGTATTTTAAAAAGTACTAGAAGCTACAAAAGGGGTTAATACTTCCTTCTTGACAACTTGTAATTGTATGACAATGGCTTACATTTGTCACTTTTTTCTTGTCATTAACTTAAACAAATCAACAAAAACAAATACAAAACAACAACTTTGAGGGTGATAAATAAACAAAAGGGATTGTTCAAAAGTATTGTCATTTCATAGAACATTTTATGTGGAGTTTGATTAGCTAAAACAATAATGTAGTTTTTAATTGTATCTTAAGGATATCGTGGCTACTAGTAGGAAATTTTTATTATGCAAACTTGCTTAGAGAAACTATATGAACTTCGATACATCACACCTTCACACTTCAAAAGAAGCAGTTCGGGCCCGTTGGAATAAAATCCGCTGTAGCGGACAATATTTATTCCATAGTACTATAACGAAAGTTGCTTAAAAATTTTACGCACTACAATTGTAGTTTGTTTTTTATAAGTTCGGGACCATGTTGGTCATCTGTGGCGGGTAGTCGTTTTCGCTCCTTCTGTCGATTCAATCCTTGATGCCAAATCACCACGGTAAGTTATACGCTTGAAGTCGAAACGAAGGTATTGAGCACGACGGCAAATTCTGCCGAAATGTCCTGTTTAGCGACGATGCTAATTTTTGAATGAATGGCTATCTCGAAAAAAATACATTATAAAACGATGGTAATAGACACAAGGTTCACCATATAAGAATACATCCACAAAAAGGACTCTTTTTAGGCAGCCATACAGCAAATGCCAATAATAGTATCTGCGTGAACGATTTAAATTAAAGTCCGGTGGTTGCGCTGGTTATTTGAGCTGACTTTAATATCCTACATAATGACATATGTGGGGTTTTCAAAGAAAAAATATTCCCATGCTTGTTTTGGTATATTTCAACATTGACTTGCCCTTATTGAAATCCTTCCACACACTTCTAAGTGGGATTCAGTTAGAGGCATTGGCATAATTTTGTGTACAACCATCTACAATTAATAATGTGTTTTCTAGACGTCTAGATTTTTAAAATTAAAAATACGGATGTAAAAACTACAGTGCAATTGACTTTATATTAAACAAAATTAGCCGCTAGATTTATATGCAAACTAAACGTAATGCGCCAGAGATGTCCCAGGCTAGCACAAAGCAGACCTACAAAAAGTTATCGATATTACTTTGACGTCTTTTCGATTTGCAGTAAAGAATTGAGGGCTGAATTAGACAGTACACGTATGATCAGCGGTAACAACTTGATTTGGCCCACACTAAGGGTTGACAAAATAACGTTACTTAAAGCCTTCAAAAGAAAGTTATTTGCATACCCGGTTGGCGCCTTTATGGATCACTGTAAAGAATAAATGTAAGAATATGCCCTTTTCTGGATTCTGTAGGAGCCGTTTGAAAAAAGAATAGTAACGCTTGGTTCAGCAAACTCTCTGTAACTATCCTAAATTATTATTATTTTTTTTTTTTTTAAATACATATTTCATGTTAGCGTGCAAATTTTGATAATATTTTATACGTGATCATTGTGTTACAAAAGTAGGTTTAAGATGTGCAGTATTTTGTCACTCTCTGAAACTATTGCGGCGAAGCTCTAGCAATATCGGAGTAAAATTTTCTCTACGTCGTGTATAGTCTCTGTCTGCTCGCCATAGTCATTTACATTCCTCACAGAAAACAGACTTAAAATTATGTAAATTTCACTGCAATTAATGCATTCGTCTGTGTCTTATTACATGTAAGATTTCGTTAAAGAATCATCCTCTAAGTCACATATTAATTTTTGTGTAAGGGTTTTAATTTCGAAGAGTTCAATAAATTTGCTTTTATAATTTAAAGCCAGCTAATGTTTTTATTTGTCACATTATTTTGAAAAATTGGAAATCTTTTTAAATTAAAAACGAAGTACACACAATTACTTTTACAAATATTTCCAAACACACACACTTAGATATGTTAAATGATATAAACTATAAATATTGAAAAAACAACTTTAACATATAACCAACTTTTCTTTCAATATAAATTAGTTTTTACTTTATCATTCCAACTTAATAAAATTGAAAGAAACTCGACTACTAAATCAGTTATTTCTTGAAAAACAAAATACTATCAAAGGCTAACCACGACATAACATACATATTGCTTAATTATTTTAAATATATTGATTTGTTGGATGTGAATTGCAATAGTTGTTTTGATTGGGGGAACAGAAGCTAAAATCAGAATGAAAAAGAGCAACTTTTATTCTCGCAATTGGAAAGATGAAACTATAATATACTCATACTGTTACTTGCTACTAACAAATGTCTGTACGTCTATTGGACAAAGTACAGTTTTGATAAAGAAAACAAGAAAATAAATTTGAAAAACAAGAGACTTGAAAATAAATAGAGTTAAACTTCTTTATTAATGCTGAGCGATGAACATAAATCCTTTCGTTGGACTTTACTGCGGCTACACCGAGAATAAGTTATTAAAAAAAAAAGATAGCTGAGATTTATTGAAAATTTATTCGTTAAGGTTCATTGTTTTTAATTCCGCAAATCATTTAGTGTTCGTGATACCAGATCCTTAGAAAAATAATAGCTTGTTGAAAATGTACGTTTCATGCACCTGCGTAATACCGTAATTCGGTAACAACGTGCAAGTGTTTACAAAAAAGAAAACATGTATGAAAATGTTACTGAGAATCGTAATAGCAACTCGACTCAATTAGGATAGGTTGAGAGGAGGGGGCAATCGTCACTTGCCCGCACTACTTCCTAAGTAGTTGCTAATCAACGCCACTCAAACCAGACACTTATCGGTTTAGCTGTGCTAAAGTCGCCCAGTATCACTGAAGGTGTGCCATCGTATCGACCTTCTTCCTGCATGCCAAGTACACCCCACACGGCGTAGATTTTCCCACAAGCCCGAGTGACCTGTCAGTAGACTCACCATCTTACCAATTTCAGATTTGCTCAGTCTCAGTGTCATCCACGTTTGGGTCGCTATATATTTTAACACCCACTCAATTATGTGTAACAGAAACATTCATTACTATACATTTAAATGCAGCGAGAAAGATTAGGAAGATGCCGCTATGATTTCTACAAGAGGTGTATTATGTCTGGTGATGAAATCCCGGTGGACCTCCGTTTAGACGGGAGACAATCCTTGACGTTTGAAGCGTACAATCTGTTAAAAGCTGCTGAACTTTAAAGTCTTTAACATCAAGTTAGTGATTTAAGCAATCTGCTAAGAATTTAGTTTTATTTTTTAACTTAAAAAATTTACTTTCAGTGTTACTTAACAAATAGTTCCCATTCATAATTATTTTTTTTTCTCTTGTATTTAACACATGATTAAACAAAAACAACTCTAATATTATTGATAGCTTAAGAACTATACGAAATGTAGAAAACAAAAAAAAAAATAAAACTAAAATAACAACTGAAAGTATTTCCTTTTTCCTGGGACATCCGCCCAAACACACGTGTTATTTTCCTTCAAATTGTTTACAATATTTCTTGCGTTTTGCTTGAATTTCTGAAAACATTTTTTGTTGATTTTTTCAAAATGTGCAACAAAAAGCAACAAATATCGTTTGAAGTGTGTTTCTCCTTGGTTACACCCTTCAAAAAAATATATATTATGCCCTTAAAAAACTAACAAAGAAAACCGAATTTCTTCTAAACCGAAATTTCGCAACAACAAAAAATTAAAAAACCCCAAACAAACTCAAAATTCAACCCCAGTATTTCAAAATCATAAAAATTATATATATTCTCAAAAATCTTAATTAACCTGAAAAATTCAAAAATTAAAATCCGAAAATTCACCACAAAAACAAACTGTCTAAAAAATTTTGTCATTTAATTAAAATCGATGTTTAACAGACATAAGAATCAAAAATTCACCACAAGTGGTGAATTACCAAATAAATTTCTAAATTTCTAATAAATTCAAAAATAACGAAAATATTTAAAAATCGATATAGTTAAAAATTTTATCTATTAAGCTGAAACATAAAGAAAACAAATTTTTACCACGATTTGCGAATTCATCAAAATCCCAGAAACTAACCACAAAACCAGACTATATTTCAAAAATTTTAAATTACAAAATATTATAATTTAAAAAAAAGTCAATAAATTCAAAATTTCGCCTAAATTTGAAATTTGCCACAAATAAGCAAATTCACTATAAATACGAAAGACTGAAATAAAAAAAAATTAATTGCTAAAAAATATATATTAATTAAAAATCCACAATTTTACCAAAAAAATATGGTAAAACACAGTTTCACGAAGTATTAAAATTTCACCACACAAATTTTAATATAACCAAATTTTTTAATTTGACCAAAAAGCCGAAAATTCACAAAATTTTAGAATTTCACTTGAATAAATTTCAATTGAATAAAAATCAAATATATCCAACAATAAAATCTTATTTCATTGCAACATGGAAATTCAGTAAAAATTTCACCAAAAATTTATATATCATAAAAAATACAAATATTACCTAAAACCTATGTAAATTAATGTCAAAATAACAAAAAATAAACTTCACCATAATTTGGAAATTCACCTCCAATCCAATTTCCAAACATTTTAAGTAACACAATGATGGAAGAAAATTAAAGTTTACAAAAAAAAACCCGAAATTGCATTAAAAAATTACAAGCTTGCCATAAATTCAAAATTGACCAAAAATTCGAAAATATACTATAAATCGAAGAATTGGAATAAAAAATAATTCCAAAACAACCACAAATCCCAAAATACACCAAATTTTAAAATTTCCATTTTATGAAAATTTTTCAGTTTTACCAAAAATTTTAACAAACTTACAACCAAAGAATAAAAAACAAATTTCACCATATTTTGAAATTTAACTACAAAATTTATCCAACGGTTGTAATTGCACCGAAAACTATAACTTTTATCAAATAGTAAAAAATATATCCTTTGCACCGATAAAAACCTATAGTATACTCGTATATTTACTTGTTCATACTGAAGGATATGTAAGATTCGGCAGAGCCAAATATAGCTCCCTTAATTGTTTTATTTCTTGTTGTCGTCTAGATTCGTTGTTCTTGTTAATAATTGTAACATAATAATTGAAATTTTGAATTCCCTTTTAACATGCAAATAAATCTTTCATATTATTGTAGGGGTTTTACTTTTTTTTTTTTTGGAATTAGTCTAATGACTCCCTATTATAATGCATGGTCGTTGAGTCATTTGTTAAAGTGATAACTGCAGCAATTTATAGTCTTGTTTAATTTTAATATTAAATTTTAAGAAACTTAAAAGGCGCAGTGTTATTTGGTTATTCCTTTTATTATTTTTTTTTTTTTACATAAATGTCGAATTTTGAAGATTAATTGCGTTGGTTACCTTATGAAGACATTAATATTTAGATTAAACTTTTATTTTTAATCTAATACAGAGCATTTTGTGTTAGAAGCAAACGTGATCCTATGATTTTTTGAGATGTCGGGATATATCGGGGGGTTTTCCCATTATTTGCATATTTGAATAAAATCTATATAAATAAAAATGAATCGCAAGCTATTTTCCAAAAGAGTGGTTTACATTAACACTGATGTTTTACGACGTGTAAAATGTTTGTGTAGAAAACACGAATAGTATCGTCTAAACATATTATGTAGTCAAACGGTACGACATACGGAGGAAAGTCGTACGACTCTCTTAATTTTTAGTAATTTTTTAAAAACCCATCACATTTTATTAGATCAGGGAAGCATGTTTCTGTAAAAAAATAAAAAAAACGAATAAGACCAGCTAGTAATATACTGTGTATTTTGGTAATTATTTGATACTTGTTTCCCAACAGCTATTTCCATTGTTAGTAAGTGTTGCTATATTTTCACTTGCATTTGATGTCCCTAAAGCACAAAACACTATAACGGTTGGAACAATTTGGCTATTTTTTTTTAAATATTGCTTGAAGTCCGTTGATCGCAAAAAACTAAAAAAATGTTTTGGACCGAGAGTTTATATTCAAATTAATTTCAATGCTCTTATCGCCTAAAACACTCATTATTCGTGCATTTTCTAAATTATTATTTTCAAAATTAATTAACCATATGCAGGATATAGTTAATTTTTCCTAGATGTCTTTTTAGTAATTTGCTGCATATTTGACGTGAAACAAATACATGCGTCTTCAATTCAGAAGCCAAACACTTGTAGGTGACGTTTATTAACGATAATTGTAGTCATCTATATGAAGCAGAAGCAGTAGTAGGCAGTGTGTTGTAGCATGCTGTTGCTACATGAACCGCAATTAATGGTCTCACATAATATTGGAAATATTTGTTTTTATTATTTTAGAATTAAGTGTTATTTGCTAATTAATTTTTTTTTATTTTTAGTAAATGTTGTAATTTTCATGTTTTTAAAATAATTAATTATTGTATCAATTTGTCAATGGGTGGTTTTACGTACAAGGACTGATTTTTAAACAAGTTGCTTGTGTCAGTTACAATAAATATTTTCTTTCAAAACTACTATTTTAAAGCACAGATGTAAAACGTTGTTATATTACTGTTACCTTAATTGAAAAAAATAGATAAAAACTTTTTTTTAGGAATTGAAAACAGCATTTTATTAACTCTTTTAATATGGCAATATTTTAAATTTAATTACCTCCCACTTTGTTGTATTTTGGTACATTGCAAAAGTTACATATTTATTAATATATGTTACGCACAATTAATTTAAGTGACAATATTGCCTACCAAATGTCAAATACACATCCATTTAGCCCCACGAACATTATCTTGATTTTTTTCAATATCACTAAAATTCCAATCATGGCGCACCGTAAATTATTTCCTCAAAGAGGAAACAGGAAACAAATAGTGCGATAGAAAGATATAAATGTCACTCTAATATGACTAGATGAGCCGAACAACTTGAATCATTTTGCAAGTGCATTTTCCATTACAAAACCAAATGAATTTAAACAATAGAAAACCAAACAAAAAGCTATAAAAGTATTATACATTCATATGGTTTAAATTTTGCACAAAGTAGAAAGGGTCATTACGAAAGGGAGGAAATTCTTTTAATTTCCTAAGCCAAGAAGGCCGTAAAAATATTTGACTCTTTAAAATAGAAAAAAAAATCCTAAAACAAGCCACTGTGAATTTTCTCTTTAAATTCAAGGCCTACTTGTAGGGATTAAACACTTAGACTTAATTAGCACAATGTACGCCGATGAATTTGGATTTTCTTTAAGTTTCAGAATTCTATATGTGTATCTGGTGTATTTTTTTTATTTTTTTATAACTTTTTTTTTAAATTGTTTTAGTTTAAAATAAATTTTTTAATATGTATGTGCAAAGCAATTTATTTTAATTTAATTTAGTGAATTGTTTGTATCATTTGTTCTTTTGCATTCTGCGCAATAGTTGAATAAGCATTTTAATATAATTCGAATTTAATTGCATATTTTCATATAAGCAAGAATACAAAATATAAATTGGAACACGATGCGTACATTTAGAAGAATGCTAAAAGTTTTGCACCAAAATATGAATTTTGGAATTAAAATAGAATAACAAAGGAATACGGCCCTGTTTGTATCCTTGTTTGGAATATATATTTCACTTTAAAATAATTAATTAAATATTCGGTACATGGGCGGGAACTTCTTTAGCATCCCTTTTTAAAAATGAACACTGATCCTGTCCGCTACCATCGGTTCTGTGCTTCAAAAAAAGCCAGTTGAGCCAGTCACCCCGTAGAATCAAAGATTAGTTGAAGACGATTCAAAAAAACAATTCTTCTTAGTTTTTTTGTACACTGCGTCGCCATGTGCAGTATATGGCATCATATTTAATTGTTTGAAAATGTCTACAATTGAGTATTTGGTGGTTCTCGAATTGGACGTCCAATTCTAAATACGATATTTGAAAAATCCGAGATCTTCCCCCTAACAACGAATTTTTCGCAAACGATCGGATAGGTGTGTTCAGCATTTTTATGTAAAATACTATGAAAAACATTTTAACCCTCTAGCAGTTCGCTACCTAGAACTAAAATAAATAAAAAGTAACAAATACTAACTTAAATACCCACATGTGTCTTTATCGTTTTGCAAATAAATATTTTGTCTACAGCTTTCTTTTTATAGTGACAAATTTTGAAAGTTTACGTAAGAAATATTTTTAATACAAACTATCCTCATTAAATCCGGTTTTATAAGATATATGAGCATTAATTGTGAATAAATACGAAATTTAACCTTTAACACATTTTTAGTTTTGACTTTTTCTAGCGTTCGAGTTGAATTTGGAGTTTCCGTATCTTTGAAGGCTTATAGTAGAATATTATGACAAATATTTTTGTAGGACATTTGAACCCGCTGTGTTTATGGGGTTGTTTTTGACCTTTTTCAAGGAAGGGGCAAAAACTGACGCTTAGAGTGAAGAATTAGAACGTTAGTGTTCCACAAAACTATTCCCCGCAGTGTTTTACATAAAAGTTCTGAACACATCTTATGCCTAAATTGCAAGGATTACCAGATTTCCTATGCCGATTCACTGTAACAACATACAAAAAGAGGGGAACTTTAACCCCTCCTAAAATAAAAACTAAACGTAAGCCTTCAAAACACCGACACACGTATATTTATTTGGTCTCCTCTACCGGAATCCGTTATTTTGCAATAAAATTTGAATTTCTGTAAAGCGTTTTCAAGCCAAACTGAAGTAACTTTAAAAGCAAGTGAGTGGTTAAATTTTGTGTTGCATTTTTTATGGTAATAAAAAAAAAATATTTTTTTTTCATTTCGGTATATTTGTGTTTTTCAATGTATACTTTCCTTTACAGCGCCATCCAGAGCCAGGAGCAGGTTTACAATGTGGTAATGGATCGCCTTCATGGGTCCGCAAATCTTTAAAAACAACGTTAATGACAGACAATTGGCCTCAATTCAACGATATGGAAGTGGAAGTGCCACACAGAGAACGCCACATTAGCTATTCATTGTGAGCAGTTTGGTATTGTTATCTCTTGTCAAACCCGTACGATTTAACACAGCGCCAAAGGCAATAAGCTGCAATCGATTGATCAAAGTGAGCATAACTGGGATCATTGCTTACGTTCCGCTGGGCCTGTGCCACAGTCTCTGTCAGTAGTACTTCTACTTATTAGAAAACCCTTTAGTTTACAGAAGTGGTTTAAGAATCTTGTTAATATAGTAGTGTAAAATTTTAGAAATCTTGCACCTAATTTGAGACCTAGACCGTTAGCCGAGACATTGGTGTAAGAGGGATATTCAGGCATGTTCTAGAAAAGTAGTAGAATGAAAGTAAAATGAAATTATAAAAGTAAACTTTTCATTTTTGATGTTCTGCAAAAGTAGTGGTTTCCTGTTCTATTTTCAAATTCGAAATGAACTGCGAAAAAACAGCTAATATGTAACTTTAATTTAAAAAGCAAAGTTTGTTGTGTTTATAAAATTACTATTTGTATTGTTTTATGAAAAATTTTTTAAATAAAAACAATTAAATATACATTATGAATTTGTTGATAGTATCTATGGTGCAACAAAACAATGAGTTCGCCAATGTAAAATTACAGAGGCGGATTTTGCGAAATCATTCAAATCCTTTGGAAATCAGTGACGCTATGTAAATTTATATTTTTCAGTGGAATTTTAAATAATTATATTATTTTTTAGGTTTATACAGTATTATTGCATCAATAAGGACGCATTTCGTATGCTTTTAAACTGTGTAAAACCAAGGCTTCCAACGTCTTCCATCCCGGCACAAATACAGCTTGCTGCCACATTGAGGTTTTTAGCAGAAGGCGGGTTTCAACGAGGCGTTGGGAAAGATAGCGATGTGGCTCTGGGCCGAAGCACCACATGTAAGGTCTTAAATCTTGTACTAAGTATTTTAGAAAAACATATTTGCGCGAGGTGGATCGAATTGACTATGACAGACAGTGAGCGTAACTTGTCTAAGCGTCATTTTTTACAAAAGTTTGGCATGCCTGGTGTGATAGGATGTGTTGATGGCACTCACATTGAAATTACTAAGCCGCACAAAGATGGTAACCTGTTTTATAACAGAAAAGGATACTACAGTATCAACGCGATGATTGTAAGTAGAACATTGAAATCAATAGTGCTAGTTAAAAAATGTTTACCATAGATTTGTGATTATAACATGGTTATAAAAGCAGTCGATGCTCGGCGTCCCGGCGCCAGTCACGATTCTTTAATTTGGAGCATCAGTAAAGCCCGTAATTATTTTTCCCGTTGCTATGACAGTGGAGAAAGAGGTATTTGGTTGCTGGGAGATGCAGGCTACGCTCTTCAGCCTTTTTTATGGACTCCATACAGAGATACTCAACCTTGTTCGCACCAACACAGATTTAATGAAAAACATGCGTCTGCACGTAACGTAGTTGAAAGGACTATTGGTGTATTAAAAAGCCGCTTCCGATGCCTTGCTCACATTCTTTTATACCAGCCTCTAAAAGCAATTCGTATCGTAAATGTATGCTGTGCTCTGCATAATATTTGCAGATATTTTAATATAAAAGTCGTGGAGGAGTTAAATTTCAGTAATGAAAATGATGATGATTGGGACGAATTATTTACTGATTCTATAGCCTCTTCAATTAGAGATGATATTGCCAATGGACTTATGTAATAGAAAGTCATCAAATCTTATTTTTTAAACAAAACTTTTTTATTTAATAAAACTTAAAAATCAAACTCTTTGTACTTCACACTTAATTCATTAAAAACTGAAATCAATAATTCATTTTGTATACTTATTCTAAAATATAAAAAAGAAAAAAAAACACACATTCCGTGTACTTAACTAAAAAAATACATTCTCTACACTTACACTAAAAAAAATTGGAATACATGTTGTATACGTAGGCTAAAGGTAATTCAATTATCACAAAATAAACTTAAATTCTAATTTAATAAGGCACACAATTTTTTTATCACATATTATTTCCTCTTTGGCAATTAAGTTTCAATTCTTCCAGCTCTAATTTCCTTCTTTTTATTTTAATTTCCTCTTCTCTGAGTTGTTCCATCCGAAAATGGTGTGTTTTATTTTCCTCTTGATTATTTTGCAAAATTTTTCTTATTTGTTTTAGCTCATAATTTGTGTCCTTCAGTTCACGCTTTATATTTTTTGATCGCTGAATGGTGTCCTTATTTTTATTTACCTCCTTTAGTTGCTGCGCAATTGACACCACCGCATCAGTTTGGGCTTTCATGAAATCTTTCATGCAGTGATTCCAACTCTTTTCTCTCTGAGGTCTCGCAATCGGAGTGGGACAATTACTTAAAGAGGCTACACTATCATTCGGAAAGTCGCCGCTTTCTGCGATTTCATTCTCGACATTTGGATCGCCGAAATCTAATGCGTTTTCAACGCCTCCAACAACTGTAAAAATCCCGCATAATTGTCCAACAGTTTCCTCCATTTTCGTTAAAACAAATTTGTTGAACGGGCCGCCACCAGTTGCTCTAGCCTCAGTACTATTATGTGCGATTTTCTTTCTGACTGACGCCTTCCAATCCATCCAAACCTGTTAAAATATTGTCATGCACTAAACAATAAATAGTTGCATTTAAAGAATATGACTTTCCTTTTTCCAACCAGATGTGTCTTTTATTGGAGGGCCATTACTGTTTAACTCGGTGGTAAGTTCCTTCCATAACTCTTCCGATTTTATACGATCTCCTTTCGTAAATCCTTTCGCCAGGTCTTCATGATTTTGCATAAAACGCAACATAATTGCATCCTGCGTGGTGTTTTTCTGTTTGCCCCTATAGAAAATTACACATTTGTAGTTTTAATAAGTATATTTTCATTACAACGTTTTATTTTTCAATTTTTAACAATAAATATAGTAATTATACTTACATATTTTTCTAAAGTTTCCAATTTCACTACTAAACTTAGAAGTATTTTTAAACTACTACTTTTTATGTAAAAGTAGTTTCTAGAACATGTCAAAATCACTACACTTTTATGTTCGAAAGCAAAAGTAAATGAAACGTCAGAAGTAAAATGCAGAACATCAAACATTCAAATTGAAGTGATATGAAACCACTTTTACTTCAAAGTAAAATGCAGAACATGTCTGATTGTAATATGCACATAAAGATACAAACTCTTAACTCAAGTTCAATAAATGATGTTTTTGATGCATTAGTAGATGTTGTCAAATATTATTAAGTATCACTATAATGAAAGGAAAAAATAGGTGGTGAAAAATTAAATACTATTATTTCATTTCCCAAATGAAACGATGTAAACATGTGACTTTTCAAATGAAAAATAAGGGGCGGAAAATATAAGCAAATACAATATCTATTGTATTCAGCGAAATGCATGTATCTTTGTGCCATAATAAAATTTATTAAGGATCATAAGATTGAAGAAGTGACTGACTGAACTCTTTTGTATGAATATTTATAGCTCATAATTTTGTTTTTGTAATACGTCAATGCTTTTCCTATTCTTTGTTTATTTAAATTTAATATTGCTAATGTACTGTAATGGTAGGCAATTACAATTATTTAATCTTGCAGTTTTCACATTCATACGTTTGGTCATCCATTCATTCAGCCATTATAGTATTTGTTGGTAGGATTTGCAAATATGTCATCTGAAACCATTTAAACATGTTCACTTTCTTAAGCACTACAACCAGGAGAACACATACTGATTACAAATGGTTTAATAGAAATACTCGTATAAATAAATCTGTCATGGTTGGTGGCACTTAAAGAAATTTTTTAGTTATGTGCGAAATTGTATTTGCGAGTAGTTGATTTAATTGAAAAAAAATTCTTAAAAACAAATGATGCATTTAATATACTAGGAAAAGTTGGCAAAACAGCGTACCTGGAAGTTCTTATAATTATGAAATTAATCTTGTTTTTAATATATTCAGCACTTTAGATTTTCTTTCTTTTGACAAAATTGTTGCAACTGGTTGTACAGCTAAGCTCTCTACACAGTTTACAATTTTTTACTATTCCGGTCTGTTTTAACATTCTTCAATAAAATTATTTTTAAGTTTTAATACATTTTAATTTAATGTTCATGGTGTTATTTAGAGTATGTGATTTGTCGTACGATTACTCAATTTTTTGTGTAGAAGAGCACGGATGGGATCATGTAAATCCGATATGTAATTGAGAGAAAATACCGATGAAAATTTGACAGTCGTACGGCTCTCTTTGTTTTTTGAAAAATTTCAAAAACCATCACACACCATTTGATCAGGAGAGAATTTTTCAGGGATGCAAAACTAGATCTAATGAATTGCACTATATATAAAGAAAAATTTTAGTTTTTCGTTCTAAGATATTATTAAAAACGTATATAAAATTTAACTTGTATTACATAAGTATGTATATGCGTCTGCATATAAAAAAGCTTATCTATTTAAATATTAACTGTACAACACTAGAAGTTCTTTACGAAAGAATATTGTTTGGCGTAAACTTTCCATGCCTGATTTTTATGTAAACAAATAGCAACATATATGTGTGTGTGTGCACGCACCATATGTTTTGGCATTTTACCAATCATGTAAACGAAAAAAAAATCTGTCCTATGATTTTAATCTAATTTTTTTAAATACTGATGAAATTTCATCATATTTTTGCTCTCATTTTACCGATGAAAAATATCATCGTCTAAACCACACTTTAATGACAACGAAATAAGAAATCATGTCACACGTGCCAATTTATTAAGGTATGTTGACTGTGGTTTTAATAAAAGAGTAATTTTTTACCGTAAGTCAACAAGGCCACAAACGTTACAACTCAACTCGAAATTAGATCCGACGCTTATCACCATTTTTTGTCACTCAAATACTCACGAATATTTTTAAAAACGTTCTTTGCTTCTGCAACTTTTACCTCTGTATTTTTTGTTTTGCACTATCGATTTCAATAAACAGCTGATACGAGTCATCTTCGAAAGATATACGCAGATAGTGCTGTAATTAATTCAAATGAAATGCCCGGGTATTTTTTGTAATTCTAGGTTCTGGTATTAGAAATATTAAAAATACAGAGTTTTCTTTTAAAACCTTTCAATAGCAAATCGCAAGTAAAACGCGTGAGTTGCAGAACATGCAGAAATAAGTTTGGCGATTTGCTGCTCGCATGCGATTTGACACTCTTGCGAGTGTCAGAACATGCCCGATAGTTGTTATAGATATTTAGAGCGAATCACCCTGTCGGAATATAAAACCAAAAATGCATAGTTGGAGTGTGATCAGTACTGGTTTTCGTACGCGTTATATAAAATTAACTCAGGGCTTAAGGGGCAATATATGCTATTTGCAATATTTTCAATCTAAAAAAAGGGACAGGTCTAAACGGGATAACAGGTGATTGAAAAAAATGGTACTAATACAAACAGTTCATGACTTCAACAAATGTTATCAGATTTAAAAACTAATGTAATTAAAACTACTTTTATGAGGAAATTATTTATTAGAAGCCAAATAAATGTTGACATAATATGTCAGTGGTTAAAGCTAATTAAAGAAATACAGAAGATATGTTGTTATGCAAATAATCTGAGTAGGTGCATATTTTTCTAAACATGGGTGTGTACACGCACGGATTAAGTATCTTTTATTTCGAAAACTTTTAATATTCTCTTCAGTATCTTATTGCTTGTAAAATAGTACATACTGCTTAATAGTTGCTTCCACAGTTTATTATGTGAAAAGGCCGTAAGAAAGAATATTATAGATTTAAAAAAATTATTAAATAACGAAATCTCGGATCTAAGCTTTTACTGCAAAGCAACAAAATATATAAAGCAATTGTTTTTCTTTTAAAATAAGTTTAGTAAACCAACTGTACAGGCTTTCGAAAGATAAGTTTGGATTGCAAAGAATGGAAATATTAATTTTTTTAAAGGAGACTCTCTTATAAATTTGCTTAACTTCTTGCTTGATTTTTGTTGGGGTTAACACCTGTTAATACTATGTGAGCAATTAGAAATATTTAAGCTTGAAATACAATTTTAAGAGGATTTAATCGATTTGGAAAGTGAAGTATTTTGTATAAATTGCCTTTGCGTTTGAGTTTTCTTTTAAACTTCAGTTTTTTCGTATACTTTTCTAAGGTTTTATGCTGATTAATTACAGCATTTCGTATACATTCTTTCATTATTTACTTCATTTGCTTTCTACGCCAATTTGTCTAGAACAAGAGTTTAAAACTTACAAATTGTTTGCAATTTATTTAATAGAAAAGGCAGCGACATTCGCTCTAAGAAAAACTAAAGGCAGTAGTCGTAACCTGAAATGATTTTTTAACAAAATGCAATTGGTTGGCTTACAGCTCTTTTGTCTGTGTCCACCTTTTCGTGCTGGCTTCATTTGCTACTCGCAGAGGGATTCTTTCTTTATTTTTTGTTTTTTTGTAGGAAAAAATAAAATATCATTTTCCATGTAATTGCTTTACTGTGATTAGTAATATAAACAAAATTTCAGTGTTGCCTCCTTCTACGTTCTACTTTTTGTCTTTTGTTGTTGGGTGAATTTTGATTTCTTATATCTTCTTTTCATTTTAAGAATATTTATATTTTGTGGAATTTTTTGTATTTTGCAGTGTAAACATAAATTTTTTAAGAAGAAATATTTTCTTACATTTATCGCAGTTGTGGTGCTACAGTTTTATAAGTAGTTTATAATTGTTATGCAGGAAGAGCATATCATAAAGGTTCTTAAACATTTCAAAATATCGAAACAGAACATTAGAACTAATTGAAAAAGGAATGAACTTTTCGGACAGTCTTTAAATCTTGGTGATTGAGAATAATTATATTCTATTGCCGCCCAATACTCTTTGTATGCGTAGCTTAAAAATTCTGCGTTGATAGTTATTTGTTGCCGTCCACAAAATTTTGCAATTCTTAATTTCTTTATAAAACCTCAAGTGATTCGCAAGCGGGTCTCATGCCGTTGAAGGCAGTTAGTGGTGTGAGATTGCATACTTCAGGTATTTGATGAGTATTTTAAATTTGTAAAGAACCGTTTGTGTTTTTAAAAATAAAAAAACTGATTATTTTAAACCGGGTGTTTAACAAAAAACTATAAATACTACGAACAAATTTATTGTAAAAACCAGTTTATTCGACATTTCGAAAATCACATTTATAAAAGTGACAGCTATAGCTTAGCAACTACTGAGCTTATAACGGGTAAAGGACGGGCTCACACCCCGGTCCGATGAGCCTACTTCGGTTGCTTTTGAGTAAATTTTAGACTTACGCGTCTAAATTTATGAAACACAAATTTTATTTGCTTTATGGTTATAATTCGGACCACATTCAGGAGACTCAATTCCTCACCGGTGACCTTAATGGACGATAGCTTATCTTGTGTTCTGAAAGTGTAAAGCAAGAATAGCTTTGTATTGTTGGTGCAAATCGCAGTTAAGGTAATCTGCTTTGATTTTTGGAACGAATTTCCGTCATCTCATCCTGCAGATGGAACATAGCTGAAACCAATTTGTCTCCAAACCAAATTTGACAAGGGATGACGAAAATTTGTTCCAAAAATCTACATCTGAATATCAAATCAAAAATTAATCTGCTGACATATTCCCAAGCTTACATAAACCGACCTAGTACTGATTACGGCGCCAGAAATTTTATAGACGACATTCACCATGCAAATGTGGAAGTTTTATATCAGCTTTTTGAACAGAAATAAAGGCCCAACTATAATATGCTTAAGGTAGCTTAAGCTGATGTCAAAAATAGAACGAAAAGCCTGTCAAATGCTTAAGCAAATTATTAAAGACTTTTAGGTGGCTACAATGTACTTACATGAGCCTGGAAACTATAGTGCCACAGTTGCACATTTGTTTTATTCGTACTTTTGCAAAAACATATTTTATTTCAGAAAAATTAAATTCGTTAACAAAAAGGTGTTGAATAAATATATTTTATATATTTAATACCATTCATATACAAATTAATAATTATTTTTATTAGTTTTAAGAAATTTTCGAACAAAAAAATACACAATTTTTGGTGCTTGTAATTTTGGCCAAAAGTACTAAAAACTCCAGCGGTGTGCATCACTCAACTTATAAACAATAAAAATTTTTTTGCATTTTTGTGCTACTTTTTTCCATGCTCGTTCCTTTGAGTTGCGATTATAATAAAATGCGTCTCTTTTTTGATACAAACAATTTTTTTTCTATTAAATTTAAAAAAAAATTATCACTTTCGTCCTCCATTGCAGCTTGTTTGTTAATGTATGTATCTATAACACAATCAGCTGTTTTCGTACGGAATGTGCGATCGGTTTCGTACTTTGCTTAAGGAAATAACAGTTGACGGAACTTCACGAAAAGTGTTGTTAACTACATTATAGTTTGCCACATATGATTTATATGTAATTGCACAGTTGGTTATGCCAGCTTATGCATATTATAGTTGGGCCTTAAGGCCTTTATTGAGTTACAATTATTTTGATAATTTTACCAGAATTTCTTTCTTTCAGCTTTTAATTTATCATTATAGAATTAATGGCTCCATGTTCCTAATAGGTAGAGTATATGAAGATCGGCTATTACCGTCGTCTTAATTTTGTTGCTTTTTGTAAACACTTCTGAAAAACTTCCTTTTATACTTTATATATGTTCTCATATATTTTCCATACTTTTTTCATCCTTCTGTTTAATTTTTCATTACATTTTTTATAAAAAACTAAACTTTTTTCCCATGCTTCAACAGTCAACTTCGAAAAGAGAAAAAAGAAATGCTAACTTGAAATTACAAGGATTGATTACTTTTGAAAAGACTTTTGAAAGCAACAGAAAACAAAAAGAATGTTAAATAATTTTAAAAGAAAAGTACAAATTGGAAAAAATCACTAATTTCACTAAAAGTATGACATTTTTCAAATCCACAGTGAAAGCGTGAATACTTTAGAATAAATAAAAAAAAAAATATGTATAAGGAAGAAAAACGTATCTTAAGGGTGTAAAAACTATAAGTGAATAATGGCCATAGTGTAAATGAAGCAAATTCTAGTTTAACACTTGAATAAATAATGCTGAAGTTTTTTAGGGGGTTTTGTGGTATTTTTGTACCCAGGAGTTATTCAAATTCAAAACCCACCACCAAAGATTTTATAGAAATTATTAGAAATCTAAACAAATGAAAATTAAAAAAAAATCTTAAAAGGACATCATTCATATCACTACAATTTCCGTTTGTGTTTGGTTTCAATTTTATTTTAGCTACTTTGATTTAGCATTCTTTGTTAGAAGAAACTAAAAAAAAGAGAAAAAAAAAATGAAAGTGTCAAACGAGCGTATGTCAGAAATTCATAATAATTTGTCATGTCAATGGCAATGTTCATTGAACTCTCTAGACGCGGCAAGGGTGCAACAAAACGAGGAACCCATAATTTGATATCATGCGATAAAACAACAAATTTAAAACTTTATTGTCGCTGAGGTCACATAATTATTAAATACTTTCAACTAAAACTTCAACAAATTAAAGCTCTAAGAGTGCATTAATGAAAATGACACCAGCAAAAATCTGGTTATGACATTACAAAGTACATAATATACTTTTTACTGACTTGAAGAGATGTTGTGTTTCTTCTCGCAAGCAGTAAATCATACTTTTGCAGACTTTCGCTTAACAAATTTGAGTGGGAAATTGGGCTGCACCTACACAAAAATCAACTCTTGTTCGATAAGTCGGCTTAATGTGTCAATTTTTTTAGTCTCTGGTGCCCGTCAATTGCAATAAATTGCGTACAAGAATTTTTACGTATTTGGACCTGCATGTGTTTGCTTCTTCCTGGATAGTAAGAACGTTTAGATTTCTGCAGATGTTTTCATTTCTTATAAATTTATTGTTTGAGTTACTTCATCGAACTACAATTATTAATATTAAGTTATTAAATTTTTAGGCTTAAGTTCGAACTTACGATAAGTCTTAAAATCCTAAACTGTCTTCTATGTAACTGCTGGGTGTTTGATTCAGGAGCAGTACCCCACAGCTGAATGCCATATTGTCTTTATAACGGATTTGTATAAATGTACTTTGTATTCCTCAATATGGCGGGACATAGTTCGGCTTCGATCTAGGTGGATATTTAACTTTTGTTTTTGCTGGAACAGTGGTATACTCGTAGTTACATTATTGCTGGACAACTTTGCCTTCTGAGATTTCGATGGATTTACCTATATTCTGCACTTTTTTAGCCAGCTAGAGGTCATAAATATGGGACTGTTGATATTCAGATGCAAACTTCGTCTGTAAACGTTGACGTCTATGTGTTCTGTATAACAAAAGAATATTATTGTAACAGCGTGACACTTGAAATCCATTTAAAATTTGATTTAATTATTTTGTTCTACATTAAACTATGAAAATTCATCGGCCTTTTTTTTATCCAGTAAGTTATTTACAAAAGGGTGCAAATTAAACGTATCATCATCACCATTGCTGGCACTCATATATTTTTAAAGGTTTGGCCACGTGTCAGTTAAACTAAATTTCTAATTTTTTTTATTAATAACTCCCATGGTTTTGGCACTTGAGTTTCATCTTCATGTAGAAAAAACAAAGCATTTCTCTTCAGCATCCTCGTAAAGGTGTCTTTCATTTCTGGGGTAGTCGTATAGTAGTTGCAAACGAATAATTTGTGTAAAGTTTGTATATATTTTTATGGTTTGTTAATGATTTCATTAATACTTGAGCTTATCACAGATGTATGCAGCAGTTTCAAAGCATTTCGAGTGGTTGTGTGTAGGTGTAATTCTCTATCCTGACAGTAGTTGTATGTTTTTTTTTGGTACATTTGCCAATCTTTTTCAAATCTCTAGAGGTTTTTATATTTTGGTTAGATTTATTGTGTAAAGTGATGTGCGTACGTGTGAAGTTGCCCGACGGCACGCCGCAGTCAGTTTGTTGTTTCACTACTTGATTCTAATGTGTTTTCTTAATAAATATTGTTTTTAGCTTTGAATCATAATTCCACCATACTTTTTGCTTGATTTAATTTTATTAAATTTTCATAGTCATTAATTTAATTTACTCTCTGTCGAGAATGTGTGAGAAAAACATCCTACACTGTCATTTTATTTTATTACATAAATAACAATTACTAAGTTCATTTTTGCTGGCTATGAGACGAACAATTTAAGATGACTAATTTAATTTAAAATGTTTGTTTGTTTATGAGAGCATACCTGTTCATTCCTTGTTAGAAAGCCTTTAAATAATTTATTGCAAAATTTGTTGAATATTCCGTCCCAATGAATTATGGCGCCACTACAAATATATCTTAATTACTTTTATTGTCAAGTCATTATTTTTACACATACAATTATCAAACAAATTTTAAGTTCACATTTTTATAAAATAGCAAAAAAATATTTTCAATAGCTTCAGAAAAAATATCTTCAACGGCTATTAAACACGCTTCAAAGCTATTAAAAAGGAGTAAGATTTCAACCAATTTGAAAAAAATTGGTACACAAATATTTTGTAAATTTATTTTTAATAATACTGTTGCTTCTAATGATTGATCGATTTAAATTTTTTTGGAAGTATTGAAGAAGACCAACGCGTCCTCTATTCAACACCGTTTAAGACTCCAAAATCGTTGGAAAGTTTTCTTATTTTCAAACTCTTTTGACTAGAAAGTCGCAAAAAATCATTACTACAACTCTATTAGGGTTAAAACCTATACCGGGTAATTACAAGTTGCAAGTTTTCACTGTCCCACCGTGTTATTAAGATAATACACATCCAAGTTATTTTAAAAATAAAACACAACTCATTAAAAATTGTGCAATCGGGTTTTTTATTAATTCCTCTTTATGCAGTTAATCTAAAATAGTATAACCTCATCCATTATTAATCGCCACTTTAGATACAATCGAACCTAAAGCGACCCTATCCGAAACGGTAATGTTTTGGAAAATTTTATAAGATAATATTTTCTAGACGATCAAAGGTGCATATTGTTTTCGCACATATTTAGTGTCATTGTTGCGACAAACATTTTTTTTTTTAGTGGGGCAGAATTCTATTGAATTCTATTTATATCGTGCGAGTGCGAATGACCTCAGTTACGACCAGATTTAAATTGTTACATAACAGTTGGGTTTCCATGTCGACATCTACCAGACGACTAGAATAAAAACACATCCAAGCAACAGCTACAAGAAGTTTATATTTTCTTTTAATATTGGGATGGGCATTTATTTGTGTTGAAACACCTTTATTCAACTTTTGCCACATGACTCCTTATCTCTAAATATTTTACACTAAACCATAAAAGAATGGCATAAATACCAAAAATATAAAACTGAAGATATAAAATAAATACTTAAATTAACTTTGACATTTACGATTGAAATAATATTTTACTCATTTGTGTAATTGGTTCATAGACAGATATTTAAAAACTAACAGAAATATTTAAAACAGCCACTCTCAATAACGCCTCCTCTGTAACCTCTCTGCGTTAAAATCAGGAAACAAACATAAAGCAAAACTAAAAGCGAACGTCAATTTATAAACAAATGGCCGTAAGTTTGTTGTAACTAAAGTGTAATGAACTGGAGCACATTTTTAATTTGATTGATTTTGAATAAAGAAAATGAAATGAAAACCTCGGGCACTAAAAATTGGATAATTGAACAAAAACAAGTGGAAAAAACTCCAGTGTGATCGTAAAATTAATCTAAAAGAACAGTTTTTACGAGCACTTGGCGGCTGGTTGAAGGAATTGTAATGAAAAGCATTCATGCAATTTACGTCGTAAGAAACTGTTGCATGACAGAAGGGGTACTGTAGTGTATATTTTACTTATTATACCATAATCATGAAGAGGGTATATACATGTTTGTCATTCCGTGTGTAATTTCTACACTATTCTTTTCAGACCGCACAAAGCATATATATTCTGGATCCTTGAAGGTAGGAACGTATCTGTCTGTCCGTCAGGCCGATGTTTGAATCAACTCTCTAAAGCCTTATACAAACTGGTAGGTATCTTGATTATTTGACCATCGCATTTGCAGAATTTTCGCTATTTCAAATCAGCTATATCTGTCCACAAGTTCTTTACATATAGATAAAAAACGTTAAGGGTAAACGCCTATACCTAAAACAAAATTTGCATATTCTGAATCCTTGTCAAATTTGCTATTAAGTTCCCTAAATTGCACCAAAATTTACGAATAATTTTGAATTTGGCAAAATGTTATATTCAGTAAAGCTTCGAAAATTCACCACAAAATCGAAAAACTCGAATAAAGAAACTAATTCCAAAAATACCACAAAAACCAAAATTCACCACATTTCAAAACTAAGTTTTAATTTCACCAAAATGCTGCAGAGTCACCAAAACTTTACAAATATTCAATATTTTATGAAAAACAAGGCAATTTTTACAAAAAACTTAATTTTCATCAGCAAGGAATAAAAAACCAACTTATCCAAGCCTGGATATTTAACGAATAAATTTATCCAAAGTGTGAAATTGCACTGAAAACTCTAAATTCTATCAAATATTATAAAAATGTTACTATAAACTAATTCAAATATTATCAGAATTCACCAAAAATTAATATCAAATTGATAAGCTTTTAGAGAAAAGAAAAAGAAACCGATCGAAATTCTTACATTAAGGCGAAAGGAGAGCTTAAAAGTTACAATAATACGACTAAAATCGGAGGTCAAAATTAAATATCTCAAAAAATTCTTTGCGCCGGGAAAAATCTACAATACATTTTTATTGGTTCATACTTTTGTGAAGGGTATATAAGATTCAGCACAGCTGAATATGGCTTTCTTACTTGTTTTATTTTTTAATTTGATTTAACTAGTATGTGGATTTTTAATTGACTTTTTAGTTTTTATGGTTTCATTAATTATCGCCAAATAAGATGGAAAAACAACAGTAAAGAAACATACATACAGACGAACAATACAATGAAATCATCACTGTGGCCACACCGTTTTTCCTCAAGTATAGAGAATTAATATTGCAAATAAACATATACAGTCCCATATAAAAGACTCTTAAACAATTGATACCAAATGCTGTATGTGGTTGTGGAAAACACGTTAAAGTCTTTAAAGGAAGCACTGGTCATTTAAAACCCAAAGGCGATTAGATATAATTTTTAGTTTATTATAAAAAAAAAATTGAGACGTATTTCCTAGGATTTTCATTCAACTCTATGTAACTTTTTCCTTTGAATCTCTAAAAAAATATTTGTTTCGTGTTGAGTTCCCTTTTAAAATAGCACCTGCATAGTATTTTCTATATTCTATGGGTTTCTGAAATATCTTACATGCAAGTTTCAGGTGTCAATATTTTTTAAGTATGGGCGAAGCTGGAATATATAGCCGACAACAGGCATAAAGCGAGTTTTACGTACGTTTCGCCCTGCATGAAAATCTCCAGGTTCTGCATTCTTTTCAAAGTCGATTTTTATCGTGGAGGAGTAGAAAAGATCCACCCCATTATCTAGGCGTTCGTCGGTTGTGTAGATGTTAAATTAGTTTGGTAATGCATCGTGAACGAATCGATACACGCCAAAGCAGGATTGCTCAAAAGTAATTTTAAAAATAAGTCGATTAATTCGAAAAATTTTGAAACCATAAGAAGTCGTGTGCATATAACAAGTGACAGATGGCGTTCTGCATAGTGTTGATGAAGAGCCAAATGTATTAATTCGTCACCGTGGCGAACAATTAAAATCGTAAGCATTCACTTTATGAAAAATTTGACTGGGAAATCTTTGCATCCTACATGATGCACAATTTCTTTTAGAAATATGTGTCTGGCTAATTGTCACTAAGAATAATTTCAATTATAATCAATTTAGTCTAGGAACTACTACAAAAGACTACCGTTTGGTAACTTTCATAAGCCGGTGGAATCAAAGACGAGATATTTAAAGGGCTACAGTATCGATGAG
Source organism: Phania funesta (assembly GCA_963932375.1). NCBI lineage: Eukaryota > Metazoa > Arthropoda > Insecta > Diptera > Tachinidae > Phania > Phania funesta. The sequence continues at coordinate 43,044,441 of OZ010652.1, forward strand.
CGATATAAAGATATGACTACTGACTTTTTCGTGTCACAGTGGGAAGGCATCCATGCTGCATGCATACTGTTTCCGTACAACGATATATGTCGTATAGTGTGCGATACAAACAATTTACTGACCGGAAGATCCATTTCGTGAGAAGAACTTGATAACTAGGCATATCGCCCATGCGATTTGATGCAATTCGATAATTTTTTTTGCATGTTCATAACCGCCAACATGAGGTTCTAGAGGTATTAAGCAATATGTTATTGGTTCGGTTTCTTTTTTAGGTCATTAAGGAGCGTTTCATTTCAATGATAAATGCGCAATGACGGTGGCGCCGTCCTACTGGAACCATATGTCGTCCATACCTATGAAGTCCTGTTAAGGTCACAAAAATGTCTTTATCATATTTTTTAGTAACGTATGCTTCCGTTACACTCTCGTTGTAGCAACAATGATTTTAAGACCGACTAGTAATCGACCAGAGTAATAAAAAATTTTTTGTCTGCTCTTTAAGGTTTTGAAACATAAGGTGCACTTTCTAGACAAAAAATTTTCGCTGTGAAGCCGCGTCCTAATTTTGTGTAGCGTTCCATTTTTAATTATGAGAGCAATCATAGCATACGAAAACATGCCATAAAGTTTAATTATTACATTCTTATTTATACACCATTTTTAATCGTGATCAGTTAAAAATATAATACAAGTTTATTAACAAAATATACGGTTTATAAATATAAATTATTCATTTACTCTTAAGTATCCTAATCATTTGCGAAGGACACAAATTTATAGCGCCATACACCGTATAGCTTCAAATTAAAAGAGAAAAATGTATTTACTTCACGGTGTTGTAAAAACCAGATTTACGATTGATAAACACGATTTTTGACGTCTGTCAATGTCATAAAATATTAATAATAATCATTATGTTCATTCTCAACTATAAATTTTACTTGCGTTTATAGATTTTGATTTTAACGAGCAACAGTCGTCCGTCTTACTTACATGCAGATGTAGCCTTTTTCTTCACTTCTGCCCATATTTATGATCCATTACAAGTACAATGAATTATACTACTTTCACAATTCCCTGAATACATTTTTAATAAATTCAAAGTCATCGTAATTATTTTCATTAAATTCTATTTTATTAGTTTGTTGTTGTTGTGTGTGTTATTTTGTTTTTAAATAATCTCTGCTTATAGTAGATTTTTAGCGTTTATCTAATATTGGACACACGCATGCTTTATATTCACATTTTTATGCATTTCCATATTCACTTTCGTACAAATGTTTATGGAGTATATTTAGTATTTTACGATTATTGATAAGTGACATGTGGCGTGTTTATAAGAACACTATAAACATTTTTTGTAAATATACTCGTAATTAAATATTTAAACAATATGAGTTTTATGCAAGGACCGAAAGTAATAGTTAATTGTGAACTTTTAAAAAAAAAAAAAAACACACATATAATTAGCAAATATCATAGGCTTGAGATCAATATATTAAAATGTAACTTTTATTATTTCGAGCAGAAATGTGAGCATCATCACGAAATAAATTATAAAAACTTTTATTAACAATCAACAATCACTATTTCCTGATAAGGCTACACAAAGGCGTAGCGAAGTGTCGAATATCATAAATAAAATTGTTTTATGAAAATAATTTTATTAAAAACTCAATCTTTACCAATTAATTAAACAAAGTTATATTTAAATTTATTTTTTTTTCTTCAAGCAGAAAAAAAGTTATTTTGAGTTTTTATTTTTTTGAGGAAAAGTAAAAGTTTTAAGACTATAATGAAGATATTAACAAGTCATATGGCTTTAAACTTCAAATTATAAAAAAAACTAACGTTTCAATTCAATTTGCAAACGCCTAATATTAATTCAAATGCATCAATTGAATATTGATTTTTATTTTTATACCTACAAACACATACAGTAATAACAGTATAAAACACACATAAAAACTTGTTCATTTCTTTGTGCGATTTTGTACACTGAAGTAAATTATTTAATGAAAATATTTTTACACAATTGAGGCTGTCTACGTAAAAGTGTGCGTGTGTGTTTATTAGTTTTCATTGACTTTCCGAATAAACAAAAATTTCATCCAACGTATTTTGCTCACGTTGTTTTCTAGAATTTTGCATGCCCGATGTTATATATAAAATGGAAGCAACAATAATTCTAAACGTTTGTAAATAAATCGAAAGACTATAAAATATTGTACTACAAATTTCCCACATGGAACAAAGCGATTGGCTGGCCGTTCCTGGCCAGACAGATAATGTTGCTGCGAGTGATGAAAAAATAAAACAAATAATAATTTATTTGTTTGCAAAACTATTGAAATTAATACAACGAAAATAACACTAATAAACCAAAATGTAAAGGGAAATAAAAGTCTTAATAAAAATTTATTTCATTGGGAAAACTATGTGGGTGGCATTTAGCATGTTTCTATTTCTTGAAACACTCTTTTTCTCCATATTCGGCTTTAAAGAATTCTTCTGTATCGTTTTTTGTCTTTTGCTAAATATTTTGAAATATGCCTAAAATTAAGAAAAAAAAACAAGTAAAATGAACATACACACTACATACATTAGAGACATTAGAAGCATTAGAAACTTTGTGAAAAGAGCACCAGAAAAAGATTATTAAAACTGGTGGAGTTTTAAGACTTGTTCGTGTCACTTTCTTGCAAAATTTTTAATTTTGCTAGCTCAACAAATGGGTACACACAATGCCATTTAGAATTTATTTTTAATTAAGTTTTAAATTGAGTTATGCGAATTGTGGTTCACACATATGCCATATAACGTATTATGTTAGCACTTGATTGCTGTAATCAATTGTCATGCATTTTTACGTGCAAAGTTTCCAATTACCACTATAATATGACAGAGTTAATAGCAAAATAGGTAAAAATAAGATTCGCTGTCCCTTTTATATGATAATGGTTATGTCGTTGTAAGTTGTCAGGTCTAGCTAATGATCTATTACATTTAATGTGTTCATTTTACAGGATTTTTTGCTCACTAATTACCTTCATCAGGTTTGCATGGACAATTTGATGGACAAAAGTGCTAAATTTGTGGAGTTCTTGCGTGGTTTATTGAACTCAATTAACGCCTTAATTACGAAACCATCGTGATTGCGGAATTAAGGTGCAAATCTGAACATAATATTAATTCCATAAAGTTCATCTAATGTAGAAAACATCATAAAACTAATTATTTAATTGTATTGAATTTATAAAGTTTAAAAATCAGAAATATATCTGCTTAAACTAAGCGTGCCAATTTAAAATCAGAAATTACATAATTAGAATCCCAGGAAAAAGAAAATTATAAAAATTACAACAAAAATAGTGTTTGTATTCAGTCTATCATTAACGCCAGTATTTTATAGAAACGCTAGAAACACATCTTTCCTAGAAAGAATTTTTATTTTGTCCCCCTTTTAACGCCCAATACATGTCGTTTCGAAAATGTGTATTTTCCTTCGAACAAATATTCACAGTAACGGCCATGGGGTTCGTAATTGCAATTAAATTTGGTGATTCTTAGTCACAACAATTCAGCATATATCTTACTTTGTTAACATTTTTGAAGTGATAAAAAAGCTTTAGATGCAACTTCCGCACGGACAGAAGTGGTCTTCTCTATTTCTTCTTACATCAAACTTTAAACGTTAGAAAAATAATATGAACATTTTCACCTAGAAAAATGTAAAACACAACATTAAAGATGGCAAAATTACTTATAGTCTAAAATTTAGACTCTAAATTCACATACTGACTGATTAAATGCATTGACTGTGTCATATTCCAATTACCGATGCCTATTTCTGACGACGTTTTGCATATATCCATTTGTTATTCTCTGCCGTGGTGCAATCACACGTGTAGTTTTTGTTCCACGTTCCTTGTTAGTTTCATGTGCTTACAACAAAGTTGCTGATTTTTTATTTTTAAGTTCTATTTAATACATTGATTGAATATTTTTTTAAATAATCACGAAAACACTTCAATACCGCATTGTAAAAAAATATATTTTTCAAATGTCAAGAAATTATTAAAAGAAAATCAGAACCTACTCGTAGACATACACGGTTTTTGAAGAAATCTTTTTGTTGGTATTAATGTAAAGAAATTTTGTAAAAATGATTTAACGACGATCAGTTAGCAGTTCTAGAATTTACGATCAATCGTAAAACTCAATTGCCATGCAAAACCTAATGAGGCATTTGAAGAAAACAAATAGCCACTGCGTCTCAATCGTCTGCCCAATAAACATATGCATGTAAGAAAATTAATACGAAAGCGTTTTTGTGCTTTGAAAGAAAAATTTAAAATATTGAATAAATTAGTTTTCTGCTTTGCCTAAATTTTACCTTGATTGTTAGATTTAGAAGAAATGTAATTGAATACAATATGATATTGATCAAGGTTTTCTAAATTTATTAGTTTAATATTTATACTATATATATTTATATAAAAAAATTAGGTGTTTCTAACTTAAATGTACGTATTTAAAATTAGTGTCAAAGAAATATGCCAGTGCCTAAATAGTTGTAACGAGAAGCTCTAGTGGAGAAATTGGTGTAGATGAGAAAAACATATGAAAATAAACGATTTCCCTTTTTTATTTCATTTAACTTCAGGATGATGCAATAAATTACGATTTACTGGGATTTCTGGCACATGACCATCCTGGCTGATCTGGATGCAGTCAAATAAAGGGTTTTTATTTTGATGCTTTTTAGGTGTGGTGAGCAAATGGTATCGTTTCACAGTAGAAATTTAAGTATCATTAAGGTTGGTTTTAGTCACCACTTATCACCGCCAAGAAATCAGCTAGATTTTTTTTATAACTCTTTTTCCTGTGAAAATATATTTTCTGTAAATTTAAGCGTTCTGTTACGTGTAAGCTAAACAATAACACATTAATTTTATGTGATTTCTATTAATTCGGGTGACTAGATAGTAATGATAGATTTTCCAATTTTTATATATCAGAAGCTGTCAAATTATCAATTCCATCTAGCTTCCAAAATATTCAGTGAGGTTTATCATTTTATTATTTCGCGCCTGCCGAAGGAGTGGAAAGATTGAAAAACTTTACCGAAATTGCGGCTAAGTTGTAAATCGCAAAGTGAATATTGTCTTTATATCGGTCGTCATCATGGCTGTAGTGCACAGGCAATTCGTTGCACCATAGCAAAGTCTGAGCGTGGGTACACTTCTTTGGGCCATAAGCTACTACGGGCCTTCATCCGTAAAAGTTTTGCTGATAATAGACTTGCAACCGGACAAACATAGACAATGCCGTAAATTGGACATTGCCGTAGAGGTTAATTGAGTTATGTGCTGTTCTATAGTTATTTTCATAAATGTTGCTCTAAAATACGTTAGAATCAATTTAATATTCCGCACTTTGTCTATATTTCTTATCTGGTCAACCTATACATTAAGGCATAATTTCTACTAATTTTGTATATTCTTCAAATCCATTAGGCAAATATTCATAATTTCTCTATTAAAAATTTAGTTCGACTTCATTATTATTCTACTAGATTAATTCCATAACAAATCAACAGGGTATACACCTGCCCATCTCAGAACTTGATGTAATTTTGTATGAAGGTTGTCCTTGCACAGACTAAATGCCATTTCTTTGTCCAAATATCTCATACGGTTTAAAAAATACGGCGTTGTAAAGTTTCACAAAATTCGCCAAATGTGATTCTTAAAAGTTAAATGTGGAAGGTTAATGGGTTAATAGTTATTATTTTATGTCTTCTTATTTGTTTTTTACATATAAATGGATTCCTAAATTTATTTATACATTAAAAAATAAGTTTCATAAAAAGTTCTAAAATGTTGAACAAAAGACTCTTTTAAAATTTTCATCAATGAATATTACATAAACAATTTTTAAGTGATTAAATTCAGACTGAAGAATTTCTGAATAATTTCTGAGTTAGCACCAATGAAATGCTTGGGTTTCAAATTTTGGTTCTTCGCGTTCTAGCAGTTTTGGATAACTTTGATAATTTGGGGGAATAAATTTGTTTTTACTCTCAATTGGCCGAACTTGCCCAAAATCTTCGTGAACAGACCTAATAATAATTTTGTTTTAGAAATATGTGATATTATTGCTAGGCTTAAGTTTGTTTTTTTTTGCTCTTTCTATTAAGAACGAACATTTTTGTTTTTTATGACAACTTTGAATACAGTAAAAGTTAAAATTTTTCTGCATAATTAGCAGATTGGAATGCATTTTCTATGCTGATACGCACGTTTAATAACGGTACCTAATTTTAATAATTCTAGTTCGACAAGTGTACGTTGAAGTCTTGTTTTAGTTTAATTTCTAAACATATAATTGTTGTAACGTTTGCACATTTGGTTTTATTTAAATTATTTTTTACAACCATCTCCGAAGAAAAAGAAATGCGATTTTACTCATTCCTTTATTTGGATTTGCGCCAATTTATTCATTATTATTTTTTATACGAGCATCGTAAAGCTAGATGAGAGCATGTGTTATATTTTTTGTATTGTTGTTGCTGTTTTTCTGAAAATTATTTACGATATTTTATTACACATAATTGATATTAGTTTAAGTGTTGCGTGCCTCCACTATATAATTATTTTTCTCTTTTGGTTTTGATTTTGGTTGATTGAAATCGAAATCGTTTCGTGGACATCTGCTTTTTTATGGCTAATGTAGTAAAACCACATACAATGTTGCAGTGGAAAATAAAATTTTAAGGAAATTGTGATTATCTAGGAATTGTAGATGAGCTTCTGTGGATATAAACTATTGCCTATAACGACATTGGGTAAAAGAAGCATCTATAGCTTAAATAAAACCTACATTATTTAAAGTATAATATTTCTTAAAGGTCAAACTTTTTTAATTAAATTAGACTACTTGGAGTCAAATATTTAAGGGTCGTTCTTGATCGATTATTTCAAAGTTATTAATTTGAAAATCACAAAAGTATACATCTTCCAGTGCTAAGCGTTTCTTGCCCTATTTAGACAATGCACGTACGTACCTATCTTTCCACTATTTAAAACTACAAAAAACACAGATTTGTGCTTCGCAAATTTGCAGAAGGTACCAAACAATTACATATCGAGCCGCATACTTGTTCTACAGGCAGCAACACATCGCTACGTGTACTTTGATAAAATATTGAAACGAAAATAGTAATTGTTACAGAAATACAAGCTTTTCAATTTTAACGCAATCGACATCCACCTTTCTCAGTGACGGCAAAAATAACTGAACGGACATAAAACTATCTGAAAGTCGCCGAAGAATTAACGAAATAAATAATTGAATTAATTATAAAGAGCACTCAATATTTCCATACGTAACAGTTTTCGGTCAGTTATTTTGAAATAACTCTGGAATCGTAAATAACTTTTCGCATGAACGCTCATATGATTGTAATGAAAAATTAATTTATTAATGAACCATTTCATTATATTCAAATTTTTTTCAGAAATTTCAAATGAAAAATTATAATATTCCGATCAGGAAGTAATATTTATACATGCACTCCCACGCATGCAGATTATTATTCTGACGTTCATGTATAAAAGTGTGATTGGGTCGAATAATTAATCACGATCGTGCACGATCTACACAAATTACGTGAGAGGCGCCCATCTTTTACTTTGATCTTCTTTTATGTTCTTTGTTCGTTATAAAATTAACGCTGGTTAAACGAGTAAATTGGAATTTGACATTTAAATTATAATTGATTTTAGTAATAATTCTTATATCTTAATTTATGCGGAATATTGAATTCATAAGCCAATTTACAGGCTACAAACAAATTTTTATTAACAGCACAGAAAACAACTTCTGCTGTCAAATTTTTCTTCTGTGGGTTACGGAATTTTCACGGTCTAACTTGTTAGAAATGCAGACGACAAAATTAACGTAACTAACCAAAAAAATGTTTATAAGATGAAATAACGTCAAACTTAGCTATCGATTTCCTAATGTCATTAGTAGACTACATTAAAATTTGCATTAACAAATTCTGAACAAATTGGAATAATCTGAAATTTGTTTTTGTGGGATACGTTATGTTAGCCGGTTGGACTCGATATCTGCTACAATTTGTATGGAAAATTAATTTTTTACTCATTAACTCAAACATTCAGATGTTGTTGATTTTGGCCGTTTCTTCTGGTTTTAGCTTTCATAAGTCTGAATTTGCAAAGTTTCTTCATTAATGGTTGTATTTGCGGTTAAAGGAATCAACCGACTGTCCGTTTCTAAAACAAATATTCGATGAAGTGGGTGATAAGAAATTATTAAATATTTTTGGAAAACTTCAGCCCAGTCCCAGCTTAAGCCATTAATATGTGTAAATATTTTTAGTGTTCTTGGATTCTACAGGCACATCTGTTCAATACGATCGAAACTTTTTAACCATATATGAAAATTTAATAAACTCAGTAAAACTGATAGGAAACATATAAACTCTCAGCCACATCACATCTATACACCTGGACACACACACACACACAGGAAAACTAAATATAAAATCCTCTTGGTAATTTAAAATTTAAACCCATAAAAACTCTGTGGAATACCGAACTCTTTTAGGTGTCACATGTCTGCGCATTTGCAGATAAAGCTCAAGTAATAAAAACTGTTAAAAAAATTAACTTCTTAAGTAACCCGTAAAAAACCACATACACACCGATTGACACCTTAGGGGGCTGGTTAGCCTTTTGCGTTTTTTTATATAACAATATAAAACGTCTGTTTGTTTTTATCTTTTTAGAGGTTTTCTTACTTGATATTTATATAAGAACTATTCTCCTCATGATAATTATAATCTTAAATAGACATCTGTTTGTTTCCTTGCTATTTTGATGTTGTTTAAAGAGTTTCTCACGAATATATGTATGTTAAATTAATAAACATTTGATACTAAAATTAGAATTTTACGGGCTAAAACTAATGTTTATATTAGGTTCATTCGAGTACTTTTTTAGTAGAGTTTAGTAACTGAGTAAATTTTTCAATTTACTCTCCCAAAATAAATTTTGTCCAAAAAGTACCCGAATGGAAATTTAGTAAAATTTATCCAACAGCTGATTGAAAATGAATGCAGTGTTGTAAAAAATGTATTCCTTTGACTACTCGACTCTTTTTGTTGTTCGTACTCGGTACAGCACGATTTATTGTCTACAATTCTTACGAAAAAAAACGTAACTTGTGTTGCTTTATAAGTTTTTTCTTTTTATTTTATTTATATTGTAAGTTTTTCCTGATTAAATTTGTTAAATAGTTCATTGTTACTCGTTTTTGTTATTGATTAGTATGAATATCCAATTACTATATTCCGAAATATTCATCACTTCTACAACACTAAAGAAGTAAAAAAACTATGAAACAAAATATTTTTTTTCCCCTAAATCCTAATTAAACTGCTGTGGAAAGGGTGACTTAAGCAAAAAACACTTAGTCTGGTATGCAAACGTAAATTAGTACACTTTACTGTTTTCAAATCCCTATTTACTTGTGTTTGCTTTAGTTTTCCTTATTTTCACAAAAATTTTAACTCCGTAAAAATTTTTCGTTTGTTTACATTTTAAAACATATGTTTATTTCAGCCGACTAAATTCTAATAAAAAAAATTTCTTTAGCAGATTTTGCAATTGCTCAGTCATCGAACTGTCATTTTACGCTCTCATACTGTGTTCTCAACTACTAAACGTTGTGTACTCGAACGCAGTTTAGTAAAGTTTAGGCATAATTATTGGGCTCTCGAACGTAGCTATTTTTAAATGAAATTTAAGCAATCAGTTTTTTAATCAAAATTGTTTTTAATTTTCTGTCAAGTAACCAAAAGTTTTACGCTGGCCTAATTGTTTTTTAACAAACAAAAATGTTTACTAATTGCTAAAAATTAAAAAAAAAATTGTTATTCTCCTTCATTGAATTGTTAACCCTTAAAATTTGAAGGATCCTTTGAGTTAAATTTTTGTTAAAAATTGCACGAAAATTGCATTCTTGGAAAAAATGTGCAATCTTTGTAATAGTGCACATGGCAGTTCAATACTATATCAAGTCAGACTGCTATATCCAGTCAGACAGTCCAGACAGTGCTGCATAGAGTAGCAACAGTCTTCGTTTTTTAAATCTTTAACGTGTTGCTACCGCTATATTGTGCGAGACTTAAGTAAGGTTTAAGGTTTGTTACAAATTATTATCGTGAGCAAATGTTTGGCTTCAAGTTCGGTTCATTTAATGGACAAATTTATATTGTCCTTTAGCGGCTGTGTTAGTAGAAATTTAAAGCAACCTTTCAAAGTCAGAAATCTTGAATACAGGTAATATCCAAATATTTTAATGAAGTTTTATACTAGTTTATAGTAGTATATCCATAATAAACCCAAGTTAATTCTTACACTACAGATCAGTTGATGATAACAAATACCTCGTTTCTCTTATTTGCAGTATACAGGGAAAAGATTATCAATAAACACATTATATGACGTTTACTCTGCTCATCAAGGCAGGGAAATAGTCGGTTAGTGTTTCAAATAAGAATTGCTGGAGAAGCTATTCAAACTATCAAACTGCTTAATGCTCTACTGGATTTGACATCAAATTTAACTTAAAATCATATTGAGACGAATATTATTTAATGTTTATCTAGAAAGTGCCCACGCGTTAATGATACTGGAAACCGAAATCAATTCTGTATAGAACATCGTCTTCCACAAATAACGAAAGCGATTTTAGAGGCGCAATATTGGAAATTTTTTGTTTCATATGAGGAGGATTAAATATTGGTGCACCAAGATTTGTATAAAATGTTCCAAGTTGCTAAATAAACCATAAGGCATTAAACACATAGAAGACAGTAAAATACACATATTTACGATTATTTTGACGCCATCACAGCTAGAAGGCTAAATAACCACTTTTGCAACTGTCGCTAACCTATGTTAATTTTTTTTGTTAGCGACAATTAACGCATCTAGTGCCGTCAATAAAATAAGAAATGTGAAAAAGTGAGTGCTGCAAAATATTTTATTTTGTTTAATAGAAAAGAACATTAGAATATGTCAATATTCAATATTGTTGTCTTTATTCAATATTTGGAACCAATTTTCCTATCTCCCAGACCCCTCTTTTGGTTTGTAAATGAGTACTCGATGTACTTTCTAATCCTCTGGAGGTTTCTCATGGTTGTCAAGCGCATGGAGATGGATTCTCCTAATACGTCCAGACGTTAAGTTTTTAAGGAAAAAAAATCTAAAGAAAATAATTTTCGTTTAGGAAAACATTTCGTTTTCAGAACGAAAAATAGCACTGAAGATAGCACATACCCACAATCGATTTGTCACCAAATGTGGTCTTCATTACGAATAAGTTTTATTGTGTAGAGTATTTAAATGCCCACGATGTTTCACAACGACATGTATACATGTATAGCAATATTGCAATTGTCACGCATGCAATATTTTCATTTAATTCTTTTTTATGTTTTTTTTAAGTTGTGTACATACGGGCCTGGGCCTCATCATAGACAATTTACTTCTAAACTCGGAAAAAAATAAAAATTAAAAAATCACAAAACCCGCCATTTCACACCTTTAATGACTGCACAGTCCCAAACAAACAGCACTTAAATATATTTATTCCGTTGTCCACTTTACTGACTGGGTAATTCGTGGAAATTTCTCTATTCAATTTTAATAAGTGAAATTTTTTCAGTTTTCTATTTTTCTATTTATTTTATTTCAAATAAAAGAACATAAAACATTTGGCAGTTGTTTTTCGTAGCAGCAGAGTGTGCACCTCTTCAACACAACTTAAAGCAAATTATTTACTTTAGCACAAGAACAAGTAAGAAAAAGTTTTTACATGCGTTTGTACAAAACATACAACAAATAATTAAAACACACGTCATTTCCAATTTCTAACGCCAAATTAACATTTTATTGTGTCTGCTTGATATTAATCAAAATGTTTGTTGCCTCTCTTGTTCCTGTGTTGATTGCGCAATATTAAAATATTTTACATTTAAATAAAAAAACAAGTAAGACAGCTATATTCGGCTGCATCGAATCTTATATACTCTTCACAAAAGCATGAAGTATTAAAAATGTATTGCAGGTATTTCCCGGTGCAAAGTATTTTTTGAGATATTCAATTTTGGACTGATTTCAAATAGCGGGAATTCACCGAACTCAATGATCAAGTAGTCCAAGTTTTAAGATCCTAGATTGTCTAGTGCCGTCAGAAAGTTTATTTTAACATCGAACAGACGAATATCGGTAATTGAACTTCCCTACCAATATGGATCCGGACAATATATATACTTTGTTGGGTCGGAAATGAATATTGTAGAAATTACAAACGTAATGACACCTATATATCCTCTAATTTTTGTGAAGAGTATAATAAAACAGAAATTAAAGCAATTTTATTTACATTTGAATGCAACCATGGTGGTGGGGCACCAATCATGTGTTGACACACGATTATTTACTTGAGCAAAAAACACATTTTACAACAAAATGCATACGATACGGTATTTTTGAAATATTTTAGTAATGGTGACTTTTTGTTTTTCCAATTTTCATTACAAAGATTTTTTCTTCGTCATGTTGGTGAGCAGAAATCATGTCAACAATACTGTTCCAATGTTTGTACGGGATCATCATTATAGTTGTGCAAATCTTTTACTTTTGTTGTTGCCTGCTGTCAGCTGAAATCGACGGTGAAATGAAATATGAACTATTTAAACGCCTACTTAATTTATTTGTTTCCCTCATTGTCGGCTAGACTATAAATAATAAATTTCAATTAATTTCACACTAAATGACGTACTGCTTCTAGAAGTTTCTGTAAACATTTAAATTACTTGCAATTGTACTATAAAAGTAGAGTTTAGTAGTGATAGCAAATCTTCAACTATAAATAATAAATAAATAATTTAAAATATTTACTACTCATCAATTCTCTGAAATTCTGCGGTGTAGTTCATTTCCCCAACGAATTGTTATCCACCACTGTTGTCCACGATATTATACCTGAATGATGTAGCCCTGAATGACACAGTCGTTAACACTTCTTTTGATAAAATATTGAATCGAAAAAAATTATCGTAGGAGAAATACAAGCCTTTCAGTTTTGACGTAAATGACATCCACCTTTTTGTGTGACCGCCATAATAACGCAACTGGCATAAAAATATGTAAAAGTCTTCGAAAAATCAGCGATGTCATCAAATTAATTAATTATTAAGGGCACACATATATAACAGTTTTCAACCACTAGAAATAAAACCGCGAATAACTAGTCAATGAGGATAAAAATATTACTAATGCACGGCGTTGCTTTTTTGCTCACACGAATGTGCATACGAGTATATAAAATAAAAAATCATCCTCAATCAAAAATGTTCATAAAATACCCACGGAAAAGACTTATTCAATTAAGAAAGGTAACAAAGACGTTCTCGTGTATAATTCGTTTTATTCGGGTTAGGGCTTTAAATTTTGTGGGTTGTGTAGCATGTGGCATCGTCTTGTCAATAGCTTATGTATTATTACCATTTCTAATGCAGAAGTTTTCCTGCTTCTTGATATTGTTACTTAGACCAATATCAAAAAAAAAAAAACATCTATTCCTAATGAGTTTTATAGGCCGAAGCATATTTTTCAATTTGTAAAAGGTTTTCTGACTTAAAGTTCTCTGCCTCCAAAAAAGAAAGCACCTTTTTTGAGCTTTTTAATTATAATGTAAACAAATTTGCAAAGGTTATGGCTATCTCAGTAGTTATTAAGCTAAATCGTCCTTGGCCACTCTTCGCACCGTGTATAATACACGACTGGCCGAAAATCTTGCACAGATAAAATTAAATAAATATTGCATAATGAACATGGTAAACTTTCTAAGGCACTATCAATAGTAGTAGTGGCTCTGTAAATAAAAGTGTAAGAAGAAGAAGACAATACTAATTCGAATGAAAAGTTTTGTACATAATGAACTCAATTCGGGACCCTGATTAAAATATTTAAAGATTTTTGGAACAAATTTCCGTCATCCCTTGTCAAGTGTGGTTTGGAGTAAACCCGGTTTCAGCTATGTGACATTATCTGTGTCATTTTTCTTTCTCATTGAGATTCTACTTCCTCTTGTTTTGTTGATCAGAGTGTTTATGTGCCAGCAACGCCGTGAATCAAGCCTATGGCTAGTCTATGTTCTATCTCAATAAAAAAAAAATACACTTGAAAATACAGATTTTTTTAAATATAAATATTGTTAAAATTGTCCGTCATTTATTGAAATTTTATGCTATTTTTCATTAGACCTTAATGAAAATAACATACGATTATACGTACCTATCTTCATTATATAATTGTTTAGTTCGCAACAACAACTTAAACTATTTTTCTGAAGATCAACTTGTTACGTAATAGTCTCTCTTAATTAGATGTGAGTGAATAGACGCAGTAGAATCGTTAAATCTAGAACGTGACTTTCAGCCATGATCACTTCACATCATTGTCACAAATTTCAATCCAAATTTCTGAAGGTGTTTTTTTCTTCTTTGCTAGTTACGTGTTATGTGTTCAGACGTAGAAAACCTATCAATTTAGCTTGAGATGATATGGAGAAATTGATGGCTGTCTTTTAACGAAAAGTTGGTTTTTCTTAGATTCAGAACAGATGTTGCGTTATGTTAATGGTAGAAAATAAATACTTTTATTCTGACTTCCATGTCAACTTCGTTAAGGCATTTTTGTACTTAAATTTATGTTGGTGTAAATAGCGGAGTTTATAAGCATAACTATAGTATTGGGTTTGGCCATATGTTGTGACATATTCACAACAATGTCCTTTCATTTATATTTCCTACCGATTTATTTTCGTCTTATACCGGAGGATAAATAAACCTAATATAAACTTTAGTAATAATATACACACTTGAGGATAAAACTCATCTTTTTGTATTAAAGAGCAACCTGATTTCGTTAAATACAAACTGAAAGCATTTATAAAAATCTTTTCCTTTTTTCACACAGAAGAAGAGGGAAAAATACATTTCATAAGGACACTATTATACATTTACGTAGGTGAAGATACACATACGTAAACATTTTTATACACACTCGTATGACTTCCATTCGACACATTTCGTAGCTACCATATGCTTACGAATTGTCCATTTTTTTCACAATGACCACCCACCTCGCACTCATATTCTTGGCCACAAATCCAAATTGGCTTATAGCATCTTTCAGGATATTAAGAGTCCTTGTTATAAACACCTTATCGTTTATGAAATTCGTAATTTGATTATTGGGTAAATAGTAAATATGGACAGTCAACAACGTTTTATTATAACAAAAAGATCTCTGTAACAGAATGTCAATTCTCCTTAAGACTTTGATAGTAATAATAAAATAATAGTAGTCAAAATATACATAACCATTCGTTACATTTTTTGAGAACTTTGCACCGCGTGTAAGATAAACTTAGCACGAATTTTAACAACAGGAATAAAAGTAGTGCGTTTGTTGAGTGAGTCACCTTCATTTGCGTGCAACCTTTTTTAACTTTAAGTACAAAAAACCTTCCAGTAACTGATAAATCACACTTGCGTTTACCTGAAAATGAAGAGGGTATCATGTGTCCTTAGAGAAAAAATTTTTAAATTGAATACACAATTAATAATTCTACTTACGTTACAGTTTCGGCACGATTTTTTTTAACTTCAGGTCAATAAAGTCTATGTTTGCTAAAGATCCACAACACGCCTTCTATGCTTTTCCGCATTTCGTGCAATTGTCAAAAAAGTGTAATTAGTGTAGTTGTATGTTGGCCGAACAATCAACTTCAGTTAAAAACATTGGATTTGAAGAGTTTTCATACAACAAGAACAACAAAAGGATCCTTCAAACAAAAAGAATTGTTAAAAAATATATATAACATTCAGTACATATATTGTTAATGGTACTTAATTATTAACGGCTGAAAGTATATAAAGATCTTACTAAATACCTTGCGGCAGATGGTCGATCATGTTCAGAAATTATATTCCAAAGCAATAAGAGTTAACTTAAGATATCGAATGAAGCAGATCACACTTATTTCAAAAGCCTCCTCGAACCCAATTTATTCCGCTCTTTTGCTCTGTAGCTTGTTCGCATCATTCTAACGTTATGTTAATATTACAAACCCTTGACGTTTAAGGCGGTCAGCTCGCTGAGGTAGAGTCCTGACAAAAATGTCTTCAAAAACGATTAAAGTATTTAGAAATGTTGCATTTTGATGTTTATTGTTAAAAAGAGGACTTTCTTTCAGTTGGCTTATTCTTAAATAGTGCTGTAATATACTTGAGTGAAAGGACGCATTTACCTATAATAGGTGATGGATGTTTTTTTAAGCAGCGCTAGTATTACTACTGAACATTTGATCTACATTTTCTTAACTTGAAATAAAACACATCCAAAATTTAGTAGATGTTCCAGAAAATTAGTATAGTAATGTCATGGTGGAATAAGTAGATTCGTATCGTGCTGGAAAATCCGTTATATAAATACAGTCAAAATCTACAGAATATAGATTTTTTTGGAGCGAAAATCCAAACTTTATAATATTGCAAAAACAAAGAGCTGATCTTTTACTTTTGTTAATACGTTTTGAGTAACAAATACCAATAGTTTAACGATACTGAAAGCATTAAACTAAAATAATACGAATCTACTAACTTTACTATACCCTGCGGGAGCTAAGTTCTGGAGTGATAGTTGATGAGGCTCCCTCTGGCGTGCATGTAATGGTTGTGGTTCAGATCCAATTCGCGGGATGGTTGGGTGCGCGATTATATGTTGTGAAGAAAGAAAAAAACAGCTCTGATCGCGTTATTTTCACCCTGTGCTATGATTACTGTTGGATAATGTCGATATACAGGTTACTTAATTGCCTGAATGTGTTACTTGCCAATAAAAGCACAATTATTTGCAATGTGCAATATTTCCTTTTAGAATATTTTATTTTCCTAATGGTCCACAAAAGCACCTTGTTCTTTGCGAGTCCCAAATCTCTAATTTTATTTCCTGCATAAAACTTTTGGGAATTCACATAATACAATCGATCTCCTCTAAAGGAGAACCAAAAATGGAACTATCTTTATATTTGCTATTGTTGTTCTTTAATAATATTTTTTGTTTATAAACATACATATTTTTATTTATTTAGGTCCGTTCGCCTCACAACCGTTGCAAAAGGTGAGCAATTTTCTTTTTTATAGTCATAAAGGAAAAAAAAATAGTTGTTGTTGCAATAATCTAAATTTTATACTAAAGGTATTTATTTGTTTTTGGTCAAAGGCTTCTCTAACCCTTCTGTGAAGAAAGTTGCAATTTATTATTAAAGGTAAAATTTATTTGATATAATAGTGTTGGAGGTATAAGTTTAGGAACAGGACATTTCTGTTACAAGAAAATCTTCATTATTTAGTTCAACTTCTGTAGTTTGTGATGCTTTAAAGAAGAGTAATAGAAAGTGAATTTATTTTGTGTGTAAAAGAAAATAAAATAAGGCACAATAAGGTTTTTACTTTATATGGACTGTGTAGGTAAGAAGGTGGGCTAACGTTTGCGAAAAAATTTGTCATATAGCAATTTTAAGGTTATATTTTAAAACACAGATTTCAGATTATTTAATTTAACAAAGAAATTTATATACTTCTATAACACCGAATTGAAAAAAAAACTCTTTCTAAAATCGTGTGTTTCGATCTTTGAAATACATGTTTGAATTTTTGTGAAGTTTATTTAAAGCCAATCAGGATTAATTTTTCTCCAATTCTTGGCAACACTGGTTTTTGAGTGTTGCTTTCGAAATTGATAATCAAGAACCTTTAATGTAACTCATTTGTGAGAGTTTATTAATATTAATTTCACAACATTGGCGTATTTAAAGAAAAGATTCGCCCACGTTGCTCATAAGACTCACACACAAAATGTAACAATAAAGTGTAACGGCAAATTTCTACCCCAGAGTGCAGTACTTACATGGCGAGGGAATACGTAGTTAGATCCAAAAATACTCGACAAGACAATGACAATCACTTTCGAAAGAGACTCCTTGCATTGCTATTTTTTGGCTTGAGTACCCGTAACCTACTTCTTGTACACTTTAGAGTAAGAAATGCTTTTCTTTCAAACGGAGTTTTCTTTTGTGTGCAGTGGTATTACAGTAGCCATTGTATGAAGTATTGGTAAAAGAAAATGAATTTATTATCGTAAAATGGAACGTTCACACTTCAACAAGTTCCCATTAATTCCTGATATTTTTCTCTTGTTTCTAAAAATAATCGTCAGATTAGGTTAATTTGAAATCGCTCTCGTAAGCTATATTCAATAGCAATAAAAAAATTAAAAAAAAACACCTTCAAGCTTGAAAAATTTTAATAAAATATATTTTAAAAGGTTCAAGAACAGCTATAATTATTATTTAAACATTAATTTTAATCACAAAAGTTAGATTCTTACGAAAAAGGTCTATACGAATGAAGTATCTCTTTATAAAATATAAATTTCGATTTGTGACATAGTGAAATGATTGGGGTGCTATTTATGAATCTGTCTCATTCTAAAATACGAACCTTTAAAGACCTTTAACGCTTTGTACATTTACAAAGAGATTATCATCCTTTGTAAATCATTTTTATAACTTTGCGCGGCGTTGGTGTGGAAAATATTTAAAAAATAAAATAACTGCAATTCAGTTCTTTGCCAAATTCTAAACTATTAATCAAAAAAGAAAATATTAAGATGCCCTCTTTTTTTAAGATGCTTTTTTCAAGACAACAAGTAGCAGCACAAGTAATAAAATTAAAAATTGCACTTAAATGAAGAGATAGAGAAACAAATAAATATTTTATGAAACAACTCAGAAGCTGCTCGCAAAATAAATGAAAATAATAGCAAAGTTAAGCTAATAAATAATATAATTATATATATTGCAATACAAGAAAGAAAAGAAAACTAAGAGAAGAAAAGATGAATAAAAGAACTTAACATTAAAAGATCAGCCGTAATTGGAAATAAAATTATATTTTTTTTTTGGCAGCAGTAGTCTTTAAAATCCTTTTTGTTCAAAACAGCTTCTTAATTATAAATTTGTAATATTTTTGCTAAAAATTGTGTTCATAATGAAAAAACTTACAAAATTAAATGAGTAAACTAACAATTGTAAATATTTTGTATTTGTTTTTTTTTATGTTTCAAATTTAAATGTGAAATGAATTTCAATACAACTTGGCGTTTTTGTATATACCATTTTTGTTCATTCATTCATTTTTATTCTAGCTCAACTTAATGCCCAGTTATTAGATTTTTTATACTTTTAATTTGAATCCAGAACATCCTTAAGCCATTTCCTTAGACAAGAGCTGTTTCTGAAGTGCGCAATAAGATGTGAGAGATGATTGCTAACTCAAATGAGTTCTATAAGTGGTCAGTTCTTGGCGAGTTCAAGGCAGTCTTTGCATAAAAACAATAATACTCTTTTTAAAAATCAAACTTCTTTTGGTATGATGAATTTTAATTTTTTCTTCGCTTTATTATTTATGAAATTTTTTGATATTTTTATTTTAACTACTCGTTTTTTGTTATCATAAGAAAAATAGTACTTGTAGATGGGTTTTTTCTATGAAACTTTTTGTTTAGCAAAGAAGTCCAGTATTTGTTTCCGTTATTAATATTTGTTTAGTTTGAAAACTAGGTAGGTATTGAGGTAGGTAAAGAGCCTTTTTAAATGCAAAACAAACCAATGCGTAATAATGGCAACATTACATCGCTTCTATAACAGGAAACGAAGAGTATGGTGGAATTCTTTCCTTTACAGAAACATGTTCACACATCTACTGGAATTGCGCAATTAGAAAATTTACGTAACTATCGCCTTCAATGAGCTGATTTTATCATACAAGAATTCAATTAATAACTTGAGCAATTAGTACTTAATTATTGATTAGACAGAGTATTTTGATGTAGATTTTTGGAACGAGTTTCCGTCATCTGACACTGAAGATTGCACATAGCCGAAACCGGTTTGTCTCCAAACCAAACTTGACAAGGAATGACGTATTGATTAGCTTTATTCGTTTCCGGCCACGAAAGATTTGAATTTTCTCGCGGAATTGAAAATTTTATTGAAATATAATATTTTTGCACAAATAAAAACATTCAGATTATTTGATACGTCGTATAAGAATGGCCATTATTATTGTTTTTATACCTATATAAAAGACAATTGAAGAGCATTTTCTTTTCACGCTAAAAGGCCCGTAAACGTACAACGTCTAAAAGAACAAAAACCAAATACTTTCTCTTATTGGACGCTGTATGAGTTTTTCATATTTTATGCTTTTTATAATGAAACACAGCAGCAAGCCCAAACAACGTTCTAAGAAATTTATATAACTTTTATAGATAAAATTAGTTTGTATCGTTGCCCAACAAAGTAAAAAATAAACAACACATTAGAATAAGCACAAGACTTTGAACATAAGGATTATTTATTTCCTTAACAACAAGAAAAACTCATAATTTAAACAATTTGGACAAATTAAAGAATAATAAAATCATATTCTGAATTTATGTTTTAGTGAGGGAAATAGACAACAAAAGTCTCCAACTTTACGTCACCCTCCAATGTTGCAAAAATTAAAGTCTCTATTTCTTTTATTTGCCAGAAACTCTCAAACGGTTGCTTTAGATGAGAGAGAGTTAACATTAAATTACTTACGGTTGCATATTTTTGCAATTGTTTCAATTTAATTACTGTATGAAATATTAGTTTCCTTGATGTTGTTTTTATTACTCTGGTCATCACTGCGTGTCAGAACAAAGTTACTTGTAGGTATCATTATATCCGTTTCAGCTATTAGATTTGTAAGAACGCCTGGCTGTGTGTGTGTTTGCGAAAGAGAATCAATGTAACGCGTAAATTTCCGTTATTATGTCATTTAATGATTTGTGTACCAGAAATATTTATGGGAAAATATTCTGTTTTGTATTGTTGTTGCCAAAACTGGTAAAATAAAAAAATACACAACAAAAGACAGATAAATATTCCCCCTTGCTTTCATAGATAAAAAGGTAGAACAATATAAACTTTTTGCGTTGCAGATTTTAATCATTATTGAAATCTGCTACTTGCTGGGAAGTAATTTTGCATTATTTTATTTGAAGAATTATCCACGGAGTATTTCTTATTGTTGGCTGCAGTGTTTGGAAGGTTTCTTATTACTAATAGATATATGTATACTGCTATCAGGAATATGTCATTTAATTGTTAATTTTGGTAAAGTATAACATAACTATATTAGTATTCAGTTCAGAAAATACTTTAGTTTTTTTCTTAAATTTTTTTTTTTTTTTTGGTTTTAGATTTATTTTTATAAAATTGTCATTTACCCCCTGAGTTTTTGACAATATTTAGCTGTTAGTTTTTCCCTATGAATGGACCGCCTTTCTTTTGAGGCCAGAAAGTCAATATATAATACCTTCTGTTAAGTAAAGATAATTTCAGCCAGGTTGTTCTAGTTTTTACTGGTACAGTAAGATGAGAACAACCATTTCCATTTTTAATGTAATAAAAAATTATACTTCAAAAAGTCCTTTCTAACTAAAGCTTAAGAAAACAGCGATCCTAAGAAATTCTTTTCATTAAAGGTTTTTATTTTTTGGAAAAAATCAATACGCTGTGTACTAATTGTTTTCGACAAATGTCTAAACATTCTGATAAAAAAATAGACCGCTATTGTCAAATAGGTCTTTTTGTACAACAAAAAAAAAAAAAAATAATAATAATAAGTTAAGACTATTAAGAGAATATAACAAGATTAAACAAGAGTAGATCAATGAAAAAATATAATTAAAATTGTTAATTCATCTCATATTTGAACATCGTTAATGGTCATAAACATAAACAATGCAACACACAGGAAAATCTCTAAACCTGGAAACATGTGTCATACATTACGAGCTCCATATTAAAGAATTACATTTACTTCTTGTAACATTTTAACTTTTTTTATAGCAAAGTTCGGATTTATGTTGCAACATTGATTTAAGCCAAACGCGCATTCTCGTACATACCAATCAAAAAAGAATTTGTGATTGCTGGTTCTAAGCGTCAACAACAGAGATATTAAAAATTAAATAGAGACGGGAAATACGTAGTACTGTTGAATCCTGAGGCGTGAGCCGCAAACCATGTAAGAAACGTAGCAACTTTTCTTTTTGCCAACTACTTACTCAAAATTTCTTTTTTGGTGTTTTTTTTGCCGTCTTCCATGAAACCAAACTTTATTTTCATTCCGAATGGAAATATGAACACGAATTGCATTTAAATCTTTTAGTAAAATTCAAGCATTTAAAATAAGTTTGTTATTCATACTTGACAAAAGTTTGAACTATATTTGTATATTCTCTGTTAACCACTTAATAATGTAGACAAGCAACGGGCATAGAGATGGCAATCTAAGAGATTTTTTTCTTATTAATAAACTATTCGCTAACGAAACTCGAAAAGGTGTGAAATTTTCTCATTTAATTCATTTTGTGAAAATTGTGTTATTTATTTTTCCCCCTTTCATGCACTCTACGCTCAATATTCTGCATTCTCTTGTTTTAAGGAATACGTTTTTCAAGAATGCAGAAGGCACTCAACTTGCCATTGTTTATAATCGGTCATTTTAAAATACAACAGCAGTCTGCACTGGAATTCTAACACGAGCTAGCAACCAGTTTAACATGTTTGCTGTGGCTTAGCTAAAGAAAACGTTCTTCATACTTTATGGTTTGTGAATTTTCCTTCGTTTCCTTTTTACTTAAATCTTAACGAGATTTACCATGTTGTGATGCATTAAGTTTTTTTTTTTTTATTTGTTTGAAACTTGAATACAATTGAGTTTTTTTACACCATCTTTTCGCAGGATTTGGTTAGTTGCTCTTGTTATAAGTTTAAATTACAAGCCAATTTTATTACTTGCAACTGGTTTGCATACAACATGAATACTCGTTGCACTTGGATTTTTGTTCTTATGCTACGTATTATTCCTCTTTCAAGTGGGCTAGGTTGCTTTTGCTCGGGGGTGTTAAATTGTCTACTTTGTTGTGTTCAGCAGGGAACTTACGTGGATCTTAAGAGATTTCGTTTAATTGACATTTTATGGTTTATTTGTTATTTATGCGAATCATGATTTTCTTTCTTAGACCGTAATTGCTAATATTGTTGTTTTTCTTCTTTCGTTTTATTGCAAGTAAAAGAAAATGATAAGTTATGACTGTAAAATGTGGATAAATTCTTTTTAACATCATTTGCGCAGGATGTTCATGAAAAACCTATTTTATCATATTTATGTCATGAATATTATCGTGAAATAAAGTAAAAATTTCCTTAAATAGGACCTAATATTTTCCTAATACATATCTGTAATCACATGCTGCATTCAAGCTAAATAAATGTTCAAATACTTTTATTTTAAATAAACATCTGCAGACAGTGGTGGACATTTGAATATGGAATCCGTATTGCTATTGTTTGCGTCTTTACTCATCCCTTTTGTGGATAATATCCGGTCCGAACAAAAGATACCGAAAAAGTACTGAATAAATTGAACAAACGACCAATGGTCAGATTAAGTAAAATTGAAAGCAAAGGAACATTATGCATCCTGTTGTGAAAAAGGAATTGATTTTATCGTGATTTCTAATAACAATAAACAAAATATTTACCAATTCACTCACTGCCTTTAATTGGGAGTTGAATACATTATTTTGTTATGCATAATTAAGTTATGCCCAAAAGGCAGAATGAAACGTACTCTTCATCTTTTAAAAGATCCCTGATTTGTAGCACCCCAGGCAAAAAACTATTCCGGTGAATACAAATAATAAATCACATGCTAAAATAATTAAATTGATTTCTACAAGAGTGAAAACTAAACTAATCATAAAAATCAATAGCAGGATGTTTATCCTTTAAGATTTTTTTATTAATTAGGATGAGGTGCTCACACATGTTTGTCAAGGAGGAGTGGTATACTTCAACACACATCTTGTATTCTGTGTTTTCGAGTTTTGATTAATTAGTTTCTTTTGTTGTTCAGTAATTAAAGTAGCTGCCTGTAAGTATGCGGTTGCTCCTTTGGAATTTTGTTAAAACAAAAACAGGATATCTTACTTTTTATCCCAGCAAGAGTGAATGATTTATTATAGTAAATTGAGCAATTCACCTTAAACGTGGCTTTACACTGATTTTTCCTAAGTTTTCATAATTTAAAAACTACAACATATGTTGTCTTCCGTATTTCTTTGCGCATATTTAAGTATCGGCTTTAAAAAAGTTGAACACATTCATTCCTCATCAATGTTACTAATGATGCTGCTGTGACAAAAAATTTGTCATTCTTGTTGTTGAAAATTAACATCAATAATGAAAACATATTTTTTTATTTAAAATTAAAGTGTTTGATATATGTCTAGAAATAAGAAACACTATATGAGTTCCTGCAACTTATTCCCTTAATACACAAATTAACAAGTTATATTTTAATTTATTTCTTATGTATTCTTAAATTTTTTAACTTTCGAAGAAGTGAATAAACATAACATTTTTCTCAAAGTGATATTGTTTCTATGAGAGTGCAAAGAAAAGAATCCATTGCTTGTTGGATTGTAAAGCAGTGTAAAAGTGTCGCTAAGATGAAGAAGCAACAGGGATGGGAAAGTGGTCAAAAAAAGAACATTTTTCAAAAGAAAATTATGAAAATTATAAGATTTTTTATTTTTGCAGATTAGGATATTAAAAACCAAAGAGAAAGTCTAAAACAAAAGAAAAAAGCAATACCATTAAATTAATTATATTTCCGCTACTTACTAGGCGTTTTTTTTAAAGAAGAGAAAATAATTAAGAAAAAAAAAATTAATCAAAGTTTAACTCAAAAAAAAAATTGAACTCAATTTATATTTGGAAAGAAATATGTCAATAGGTAGGATTCTGGTTATGATTTTCCATCCATCGGTAAATATCGAGAGGCTATTTTGCTTTGTAAACGTAAATAAAATACAAGTTAAAAACTTTAGAAAAACTAATCTTTAGTAAGAATTCTTTTTGATAAAACTTTTTTTTATAACCAAGCAATTATACTTATAAAATTATTTACTATTTGGTAATATACAAATAATTATATATTATACATTTTACAGTGATGAAACTAAATATAAATTATCATTGGCTTGAAAATAAAAAAAGAAAGTTCAAAATCAATTTCAAAATTCGAAGTGTACAAAATTTTCAATGTTCAGTTATGGTAGAATGAAAAATTCAAGACAACTTAAATTTCACTTCTGTTTCTTGATAGTGATTAAGCATTATTTGCACCTTTTGTTAAGTCCTTTTTCTTTGAAAATTTTGTTTACAATTTCTTATTTTCGTTACCATAAAATCAAAAAAATATGTGTTGCTAAGATAATATGTTTGAAAGATTTTTCGAATAATTTTCAAAAATTCCTATAACAGCCTCGGAGTATCGTGAATTCTCTTGATAAATTTGCGATAGCAGTTTCCAGAACACCAATTCAACCTCAGTTGGTGAAAAGTGAAAATGCTTTCGATTTTATTTTTTCTGTTGAACTGTCTGAATTTAAAGACTTAAATTTCTGTGAATTTTAATGTTGTTTTTTTTTTTGTAATTTTTCTGATTTTGCACACTATTGTTAATTCTGTGGTTAGATTTTTTTGATCTTTTCCTTTTAACTTGTTTTTATTTTGAATTTTACTGTTTTTGTTGAATTGACGATTTTTTAAAGTATTTTTTCAGTTTTGGGCGAACTGTCAATTTTATTGTCAAAATATGCCTTTTTTTGATTGAACTTTAAGTTTTGCGAAAATTTTTGATTTTCTATGAATTCGCATTTTCGTCCACTTTGCATAAATGTTGCTGAATTTCGTTGAAGCTGCTTTTAATTTTATTTTATAGTACCCAAGTAACTTAGGGCTTGTTGACCTAGACATTTGACATCACATAACCCCTTAAAAAGGAAATAGAACAGTGTTAAATCATACGCTTTAGGGGCTCTAACCGAAACCAGCCAGTATACGACCGACATTCTGCCCACATCAATATCATCCAATTTCGGCAGAAAAAATTGCGTTATCATGTCGGGAAATCGATCACCAATAACAGTCGAACTGCGACCGCCAAACATTCTTTCTTTTATTATTCGTTGTCCTATCATGTAACGCTCAATTTTTACTAGCCCTAAACTGTTAGCTGTCTAATTATTTTTAATGGTTGCCAACATTTTACTGCAATGCTGGCGAAAAATTGCCAAATTAATTTCGGAACACCCTTTATTCTCGAAAAATCTACTTCTACAGCGGAGAGTCGGAGGTCGTCAAATCGACTTCCCAATCTACAGAGAATCAGTGTGTCATCTTTTGTATAGAAATGGAAATGGAAGGTTGTGCTAATCATTTGTTACAAAGCAATATGATTTCGTTTTTTTTATTTGCGGCTTTTAAAATTGATCCATTATTAAAAACTAAAAACTTTTTTTTCTTTCTGCTTTACCTCACAGAAAACAAAATCGTTAAACAAGCTTATTCGAAATAAATATCCAACTATGGACAACAATTTTAAAGAGCCAAAACCAACAATATTGATTTGTTACTTGTACTACGCACATCATTTCCACTGTAGTACTCTAGTCAGTATGCTTTAAATGAGCAACTGTACACAAATCTATTAATATTTCGATTAGAAGTTAGGTTTTTAGTCGTTTGTATGTTTGGAAAATTATGCGCATATATTAGCAATAAAACTACAAATTGCTCACAGATAACGGGGAGCTCAAAGCTCATAAAACCCACGGGAAATTCCTGACCAAACAAAAAGTTTTACTTTTAATGGTATTTATTTTAAAATTTACAATTGTAATACAACGGCTTATAAACAAACACTATGGAACTTTTTAACATCCTTTTCTGCTCCAAACGGCTGTGGCTATTAATGAATCTTGTAGTTTGTTCGTTATTGAAAAATTGCCATAAATATCCACTGAGTTAAAGATTTTCAGAATTAACAACTTACACAGATACAACTAAAATGGAAAGGACATTTTTACTTTTTAAATAAAATAATCATAAAAGCAAGTGAAATACAAAGCAAGGGGGGATACAAAAGTAAAAAAGTAGATTATATTTTCAATAAAACAATTTAAAGAAATATTCAGTCTTAAAGTACTTTTCAAAGTATAAAAGTACATGAAGTACGTAGCTGATGTGAACAATAGTGTTGAAACATTGAAGCTGGTACTGCTGCAGAGGGGTGCTCAGATTTGATATAGCAGGAGTTAAAGGATTTTACGGTATTTTTCTTACGGTATTGCATAAAATAGGTTGGTATTATATGTATTGTACCAAAAAGATCTTGTAATACTTTTGCTTCATTGGCATATTAGCACCAACGCACACAGTAACTATATTGTTAAATAAAGTTGTATATGGAATAAAATAATATTATTTCTACATAGATGTGTGTGTAAGGTATTTCTGCCAGAGGGCATAGAGTTTTGGACAGTCCGACATTAAAAAAAATATTTTACTATATTTACATATATGAAAATAATATTAGAAAATTTAGTACAAATCAAGGACTTGTGGCAATACGACAAATGCTCTGATGAAAAAACTGATTTTTCTTGAATGAAAGCGGTCCTTTTCTTTCAAACCTTCTAAGATTCATTATTATATTTTAAAGATAATCATCGTTGATATTGCCGTGGCCATGCCCGAGACCTTTTACCCTTGTTAGCGGCGACTTATGCTTTCTTCAGCGTCGGTGCGGTTAGAGAAGATGATTGTTTTGTCTGCTGCTAGTCCGCCGATTAATGGCTTTATGCAACGTTACAATATTGAGCAAGACCTATAGCTATTGCCGCCGAACAACTAAACACTTTTGAAGTTGTTCACGACAGCGGGTATGGTCAGTTTTAAGCAAGCGTAGCTCTGTATTGCGAACAGCTCTTCGAAAACCAACTGGTTATTTAAAATTGAATCACAGACCCACACCATAGGCTGCCTAGGGCAATACAAATCTCGGGCAGTTTCATTTTTTAATGTTACCTTAAAATCTTTTGTAAGTTGCTTAAGCATTTGACAGGCTTTCCATTTATTTTCGACAGCAGCTTAAGTCAGCATAAGCACCTAAGAGTTAATTGGTGAGAACAATATCTGCTTGACGGTAGTCTGGGTGCAAAATAGAAAGTTTGTAAGAGTGTTCTTACTCACAACCAGCACGCTAACACTAGTGTGGTCTTAAATTTTAACATCCGCTTTCAATTGTAGAAAATTTCTAAACTCTAGTTTGAGGTTTATCAAAGGGAAAATCCTGAAAACATACCATTGCAGGGAAAATCGTACGTTTTTAACTTTTTAGAACCTATGACGAGCAAACAGTTTTTCCCGCCTAGTTTTAGCACCATTATAATATTCATTAATTCGCTTAAATAGTATCAAAAATTAATCAAAAATATGTCCTTTGAACCACAGTTTGTTTATAACATATTATTATTAGAAAAGTTTAGTAAAGGAGATTCTATTTAATGATGTATGCGTTTGTGTTCATGTGTGTCAGAAAGTGCGTACTGCGTTACATGTTGAAGTTTAAGGAAAACGAAAAAAAAAGATTTAATGAAATTGATATTGACTTTTTTATTGTCGCTATTATGCAAGAAGACCTTTTCTGCTTACTGTTTATTTTTTCTACCCCTTCCAAACAATAGTTTTTTATGTGAATTTTGCAAAAAGAAAATTTTTTAAACTAAAAAATGTAGAATCATTTAAACTTAAAATCGATTTTAGTCTTTTAACACTGTGATAATATTATAATTTTCTTTCTTGTTGTGTTTTTTACAGTTTTACGCTTAAATTGTGAAAGGGTGTCTGGATATCTTCGCAAAATTTTTCATGCTTCTTGTTGTCTGCCCTATCGGCAGTTTTCTTAATGTAATGATTTTGACATGTGTCTTAAATTTTATTCTTTCTTGACAACCCTTTTGGTTATTTTTATTCTTACTTAAGATTTGTATGAAGTTTTTCTAAAATTTTATTACTTTGACCTCATGGCTGCACCTCAATTTGTCTTAACAAATGTGAAAAATGTGTAAATTAGTTCATTCCTTTGCGTAAAAATTCGATTTACGATAAGATTTGATTTTATATGTAGCAAGAGCGAAGAACAACGTATGTAAACATTGAGACTTCGCCTTTCATCAATCACTTGAAGCGTGTCACACCTATCAGTGATAGACAAGTTTGTTTTGAATGGTTTTTACATTCTCAAGCTTTACTCAAAAGGGTTTTTGTGTATTTAACGAACTATTTTTTATAAACGCCTTCGTACAACTGTCACTTGCCAGAATTGTGCGACGAATTCAGTTAACATGTAGCTTACTTACTTGATAGCGAAAAAAGAAGGCATTCATAACGGAAAGACACATTGACTATAAATTTGAACAAATTTGATTTGATTACTTTGTCATTAAATTTACTTTATTTAAAAGATAACTCTGCTATTTGATTTTAATATGATTTCTGGCATATGGTCAGGTAGGATATTACATTTCTTTTGAAAGCGTCACCGCGATATTCACAAAATGGTTTATTACTTTTGCAGACAGAAATACGTTGCTTTATTTCTTGAAAGTAACTATGCTACAGCAAACAATCCCAGGTTAGCGTGTCGTGGTTTAAAGCTTTCAAGCTAAAATATTATTTTTTCGTTTGCTAGATGTCCATGTCTACAACTGTATACTATCGATTGAGATATCTATACAAAAAGTATGCATATAAAACACAAAGCTTTAAAAGTGTATTACTGGCGGCAAATATACTATACTAGTTTAACTGAGCGCAGGCCGACCCATACCTTCAGAATTGCAATTTTTACCTCAAGACTTGTGCTTGTACCTGTTGGAACTGATCTAGGAAGTCATAGATAAATACACTAGACACGACAGTTTTTTTACTAAGTACACTCGAAGCGTTCACCGGATGACAATACATTCACAAAAGGTTACTGTTGGGTATGGATTTTGCGCCTGCGTCAAGATTGGCTCAATTGCCTCACAATGTTGCGACTGCAGCTGTTCGATTTATAAAGGTGAAACAATGTTAAGCAACAAGCCATTATAGTTTATGTGGCAAATAATGTCTAGATGAAAAATACTATAAATTCTTTATGAAAATAAAAAGATACAATAAATCAGAAACACCATCAACATCATTATGAACAAGTTCAACAACACAACAACAATAAAAATAATATTAACATCGTGCAAACATCAATAATTTCAGTGAAGTGCGAAGAAAATCAAGGAGAGAGAACATTTAAACAATATAACAAACAAATCCCCCGAGTGAAAATATAAATAAAATATGTGCATACCTTCTGTTTGCATACGGTGGCTAAGCAGTGTCAACAATATGTGTGTGAGTATGTGTGTAATCGAATTCACTCAGCGACACGTTTAATCGTTTCAATCAAAATTTATGCAAACTATTTTTAAATCACCCCACATCAACACGCACTCTTGGACTCTCTTGTACTTACCAACTCCCCATTTAAATTATTTTAATTTAAAAACGAACGAGAATTAATGCAGGAAAGAATACAATTTTAAACAGTATTCAAAATCAAAGACCCAACAGTGCGGCCTCTAAAAATCATCATCAGATGAATCATCAGCACCAGCATCATATTCATTTTCCTCTTCATAAATAATGCGATAATTTTTCCCGTTAAGAACGTGTGAGTACTATTATTGCACGTTTGTGCTTTAAACAGCATCATCATCGCGATCCAAACAACACGTCAATTTTAATGTAAAAATTTAATTTTTTTCACTTGGAATATCCTACATCGTAGAAAAACAAGTAAGTTATGTAGTATAAAAAAAGATTAGTTGAGCAAGTCAAACTTAAGCAAGTTATAGATTTTTGTCTGTCTGAGTTATATACTCAAGCTTACAAACTAAATTGTCCTGTAGCACTTTTCAGGAATGGTAGCAAGAACACAGCCAGCCAATTGTTATTTTATTGTGTAACTTTTTTCTGCAGGGGGTTTGTGTTTGCGATTCGAAACAAAAATTTTAATTATGTTCTTTTCGAATTGCAGAGCATACCATTTGTTTCATATAGTGTAGGATACAGCCGCGGCGGTATAAATTGTTTACTCATTGAACATTTTCCAAAATTCCCTTACAGCATTAGCTTTGTAATGCTGCATTAACTAGCGTTAGCGTTTTATATTGACTATTCAAGATGTCCAAAGGGAATAAGTCAAGTTGGTTGCATGAGACCAATAAGTTTAATAATTTTTATCCAGAACTCAGTAGTGGCACCAGAATTTGTCAGTTTTGTCACGCTTCCGAAACGATACATGTTTTTTTTAAATTATACTTCATGTCATAACTATATTCTTTGTAGGCGTAGTCGGTCATTGCCACATAGAACTCGAGCTTTATACAACAGTGAATATTAAAAAATATAAGTGATAAACATAACACCCCAAAGAGGGAGAAAAAATTGTTTGCAGACCAGTGTAATTGAATAAAATTTTTATTTGACCTAAATACGTTGCATTAACTACTTAGCAAATTAAAGGTAAGATCAGAAGAACTATGAAGTGGGTTTGGTGTCACTTTAAAAAGGCTGCAAAATGTTTACCCTTTTAATTTGTTTACAAAATAAAGCATTCGAACGGGTTTGCATAAAATTAAGAAAATTCAGATTAAGAACTAGTGTTTTCTCATACAAAAATGTATTACATTTCTTTAAAATTTCCCCCCCAATTCATTCAAACGCATTTGTATTTCTCCTCATTTTTACTCAAGTACACTAAAGTAGACGAATGTTAGTAATTCTTAAATATACTTTATATTGTTTTCCTAGATTTGCTAACCAATATTTTTCTCTCTGCATTCATTTAAAATAGTAGAAAATGTGGCCTAAAAATATTATTTGCTGTTCGTACTCTAAGTTAATCTAATTTTTTTTGCTTCAAGGAAGTAGATTTTTAAAGTCCACAGCCGCTGTCATGAAACGCGAGCTATAATTCCAACAAGTTGTTAACTGTCAATGTTGGCAATTTGTCTAGTTGCATTGCGCCTACATTTGCAGTTTGCTGTTGCACAGGTAATTTTTGAACCAAGCAACGAAGCAAACCGGGCATGTTTTATTCTAGACATTTATTTTACTTCATTTTCACTTTGGATTAATAACTCCTGATATCATTTAAGTGTTATGCAGATTCTGTTCCTTAAATAGATGCTGTTCCCGTGGCAGTTTGAATATATTTGCCAGGATATGTAGCAGATTTTTACATGTGAAGTGTGGACATTCATTAGAATGGCAAAGCAGAATAAAAATTTTGTTTTGAAACTGTTGAATTTTTGTTAAATTAAGAACATAAAATGTTTAGTTATTGTAAAATATAGTTTTGTACTGGAATTGTGGTGAACATATATTTCTAACAAAAATTTAAGTTTCATAGCAAAGTCTATTATTATTCTTGACATTTAAGCAGCGCAAAAAGCACCGTCTTTTTTTTTGCAAACCACATTTCTGTTACAAAATCCTCGCCAAGTTAATAGAAAAATACCAAACAAAATATCTTTCGAACATAAAATTCAATATATGTCTAAAACGGCTGCTTCCATTAACAGATGACATGTGTAACCACACCGAAAACACAAATTTTCAACTCAATATGCTTCTCCGATTGATACAGTCAGTGGTTAAACGTTTTTAGTTTTACAACATGTTCCTTTCTTCCGTAAAATACTCTCTCTATTTCTTAAACACTGCCATATGTTTTAGCTTGCTTTAATATTTTATTTTTTTGGCTTTTTTATTCAACTTGTGTACAAAAATTTCTTTATAGTGTGTTTTTTCTTGGCATCAAAACGGTTTTATTTAAAACACCATAATTTTTTTTTTTTTCATATAAATTCATAGCAGAAATAAGAAGTTGACGTTGCTGCATCTTATTAACACAATATTTTCTTAAGATCACACGTAAAGTTTAAATATTCTTTTACTAACAATTTGCGAAATCAAATAAATTCTAAATTTATTTCGCGGTGTTTTAAGGTAAAGTTTTTACAGCAGCTGCAGCTGGTTCTGTATCGAAAAACGTTTTAAGTAATTAAGCTGTTAATTTCGCATTTATTTTCATAATGATGTTTTTTTTCTTTACTGTCACGTTGTAAGATGTCCAAAATGCAAACGTACAGCACCGATCATATTCTCAAATTGATTGGAATGGCCTAAACATCAAGTAGTTTGATCAATAAATTATAATAATTTAAACGCCACAATTAAATATTAGCAGAATGGAATATGGAAATCTAAATCTTTGGTGAGAAGTTTCAATTAAATTTTTTTTGGCTTCGAAATAATAAGAAAAACTTATTGGAAGGTTGATGGAAGAGTGTGCTCATTCGACTTACATTTTATTCATTATAAATATGAAAAACACCCACTACAGTCAATTTCTTCCAGCTATGAAAAGTACAGATAACTATTCCTTTAAAGGACTTGTGCGGAAACAAGATTCGGTGGTAATAGCTCAAAAGTTAACGGCGTTGGCTGCTATTGAAAGATGTTTGCAATCTGACAATAAAGTAGAACTTTTGTGGATAAGGAGTACTGGCGGGATAAGAAAGATCCTAATGAAATTATGCCAGAGAACTTACGTAATAAACTCAGGCAGAAACATCAGTCCGCTATCGAGAGTTACTTAAAAACTTGTACCCAACAAAAAACACGGATCATATGAATCAACACTAAGACTTGAAAACCGCACCATGGGTAAAATTTCTATTTAAAAACAAAATGCATTCGCTTATCACTTAGAGAAGGTATTCACACCACATGACATAAATCGTTCCATCATTCCAATTCTAAGTGACACTGTAAATGATGCTTTGAAATTTCTTGATTAAAGTTGAGAATTAGAAATATTGATAGTAGAAAATTATACTACAGGATCAACGATAAGAAACTTACCTAATTCTGCTGTGAACGACATGCCGACCATTATTATATCGGTTTTTAAAAATAAGAAAGACTGTTTAGCTTTATTTCTTGACATTTCCCAGGCGTTTGAAAAGTCCTGCCATGATAGGCTACTCAAGGAAATAGCTCCTCTTCGTGAAAACTTCAACAAGCTTTTAGAGTACTAGAGCCGCGATTATATATCACATGTACAGCGGATATGTCAAGTATTATCTGCGTTAATACTGTATGTATAAGTGTTAATAATGACACAAAGGTTGCATCTGAACAACTTCAGTCCCGCATTCATGGGATATAGTGCTAGATAAGGCATTCAGCTGTGGCGTACTGCTTGCGCATCAAACAGCCTAGCATCTGGCATTTGCTATATAAGAAATTTTAGTAACCATACAGATCTTAAAGTTCTATTCAGGAATATACTCCTGCAAATACGTAAAAGTGATCCATCCCAAGACTCCCGCGCGCGATCTACTGCAATTTAATGGGCACCAGAGAAAAAATACACATTAATTCAAACGAAACGGCTATCCCTAACCAATAGTAGATAGTTTATTAAGAGTTGAATACAATAAAATAAAATTCAAATAAATTAAAACTCAAAATAAAAAAAAATATTTTGTGACTGATATATGAAAATGGCATTTAATGTTATTGTATTTAATATGTACGTCTGTGTGTCGTTTCGCTTAATATTTCTAAAGATCTAAAAACCGTTTCAATATTATTTACTTCTCTGTACCAGAAGCTTCAAAGAAAAAAGGATGCATCACGATCAAATAATTTCTTTTCTACTGTTTTTTATCCCATACAATATTTTAAGAGGAAAATATTTTAGATTTATTAATTTCTTATTAAAGTGAAAACCACAAAAATTTTGTTCTATCAAAGGAATGTTTAAAATACAATGATTAATAGTCTGTATTCCCTAGCTAAATTTAAGTTTACTGCAAACCTCAATATATTCACTTTCTTGGAAATTACCCCTTCATTAAATGACATAAATAAACGACATTTAGGACAATATAAATTACCCACATATAAAGAGAAACCAAAATCTAGCCTTAACCACATATTGAAAAACTATTATAAATAAAAGACTTTTTAACTTCCTAACCTGTAGTCTGAGGATGACACCAACATTCATCACTCTATCACAATCTAACATGTTACAATAAAATAACATCATCAGCCATCCAACCGCCCCTCTTATCGTAAGATGTGCGACACATGCACAAGCTACAGCGAAAGACATGTGCTTGCCATTTCTTCGGATATTAAAAATTTCCCAACCTGATAAATTTCCGCAAAAATAAAAACACAAACCTAAACATTTTCTAATTTGCCTTTGCAAAATTAAACTTAAAATGACGAATAAATGTTGTAGAAAATTACCAACTTATGTAACCGTATTTGGCATCATTTAACAACTGGACATTTAGGCATTACTCTTACATTTCTACAACTGTATGGCCGTCTTCATCGTACATCAAGACTCCAAACTTGTAAATCTAGGCACAAATTTTACCTGCCAACCGACTGCTGCTCTTTTTATACATCATCAAACTATTTAAACTCACGTGTGGTAACGAGGCCTTGGTTTGGTAATTGTTAACGGAAACTATTACTTCATCTGGCAATTATGGTTAAATGAATTTGCCATTTTGTACTTCTAAGGTGATTTCCACACTCCTCACGAAAGGCCCAAAATGTTTTAATCATCGTCATCAGGTAAACAAATATTGAATTGAATTGTCCTTGTTGCTAATAGATTTCAATAAAAGTTATGGTCATTTGTTATCCCTGTTTTTTTGACTTTTTTATAAAGGTAGACAGTTGTTTGCAGTTTGCCTAATTTTAATTTTTAAATTTACAAAATCAAAAAAAAAATTTATTGGTTGACGTAACTTTGTCGAACTACAATTAGTAATATTAAATAATTAAATTTTTAGGCATAAGTTCGTTTTCTTTATTCTTTCTATTAAGAAAGAAAATTTATTTGATATGATTACTTTGAATACAGTAAAAGTTAAAATATCATTAGGCATTTTCTATGCCGCTACACACGTTTTCAACATTCTTTGTGTCTTTTCTACTACTTTTTGTGTCAACTGTGAGGATTATTTATATATTTAACCCAACATTAAAAGCAAATAGAATACGGAAATGAATATTTTATATGCTTTCATTGCCAACCACTGGTTGCAGACTTTGTTTTCATCCAAGGAAAAAACAAAAACGCGAAAATTGAAAAGTATTCATTCTCGTATTCTATTTGTCTTTAGTATTGTGTTAAATAGATGATGTTTACAGTTGACACAAAATTACTAGAAAAGACACGAAGAATGTTGAGAACATATGTAGCAGCATAGAAAATACATTATTCTGCAAGTTGTCTAATAAATTTTTAACTTTTACTGTAATGCAAAGTTATCATATCGCATAAATTTTCTATCTTAATAGAAAGAGTAAAGAAAACTAGCTTGTGTGAAAAACTTAAATTACTTAAAATTGTAAGAAGAATTTATTTTTATAAAACTTTATTTACGCCATTAGCCATAGATGCTTGAATTCATTTCTTTAGTTATAAATATAATTATTAGTACATTTTAAATAAACAAAATAAAAAAAAAATTATTATAAAATTTTAGTATACTCTTGCTTATATTTACGAATAGCTTTATCAGCTCAAATAGAAAAAAAGCTTTTAATGTAATTGTTTTACAAAATTTGTTAAAAATTTGTTAAGAATTTTGGTTTAGTTGATTTAAATAAAATACCTCGTTAAGCCTGAAAAATTTCAAACGTTTGTCAAATACAAAAACATATTCCTGGTAAAAAAAATATTATACACGTCTTTTATTAGGGAAGTTCATATTTAGAAATTCAGTTTTATCAAATATGAAAATATCTACTTACCTACATATGTATGTATAAACATGAAAAGTAGATGACGTAATTTGCCTCTGTAAATGTTGCCAAGTCAATGTGTCCCTAAAAAAATAATTTCATGTGAAACAATGTACTCGTATGTATTACGTGGAAGTTGGCCACCCTGGAATTAAAACTTTGACGGACCTTTAGTAATTTTTGTTAATTACGTGTGATTCATTCGTTATAAAAAAATTGTATGTAAAAAATTAAAAAACGAATTGCTTAATAAAAAAAAAAAACAATTCAGGCTCAAGAAGAGGAGAAAATATATTTTATTTTTATTATTACTTTAATTTTTAAAATACTGAAAACCTTAAGTCAATTAAAAAAGAAAACAAATTCTGATTTTATTAAATAAAACAATTTTTTTTATAGAATACTGAACAAGTTATGATTTGAACACTAGCAAAATGAAACTCATGCATTTGCTGTGCCACTGCGCATATCATCAGTATTCTCTGTGCCTTTGTACTGAGTAGTATCTATTTCAAACATCACCTGTTTAACCCACCTAATGATAAACATTTAACTAAAAATCTTCTTACATTTCACATGTTTTCGCTTGTTCTTATGTTGGGTTAGGACCAATTAGCTCTACCGAAAAGTCACACAGTAGATAGCACATAGCCGATATATCTCCAAACCACACTTTTCTTATAAAGAAGAACTTTTGCAAAGGTAGTAGCTTTTAAAATATATCTTTTTGTTATTTTTTATAATAACTCAAAGCTTGAACAAAAGTAAATTACTCATTTTGGTTAGAGAAATTACCGTCAAAATTATAGAAACAATACATACTGAAACAATCAATGACTTTTGAAAAGACAAAGGTTAAAAAAGGTACCATAAGAAAAAAGTACCTTTTTAAAATATTGGCTTTTATAAAAGAATTACTTTCTATTTAGTACCATAACTCAAGCAACTACTTAGAAAAAGCTATAAAATGCATTTTTAAAAAGAGGGTTTTGAACAATAGATAGAATTTTAAAATAGTACAGGTCACAGCTTCTAATCTTTTATTAAAAATTTTTTCATAAAGTAAGTTTAAATAGAATACTATATAAAACTCTCGTTTAAATGATTAAATAAATAACTTAAAAAAGCTGAAGATCCCCCAACCATTGGTATATCTTGAAAATAACATATAACTACTTTTTTAAATGTTTGTAAGTGGTTTAAAAAAGTACTTTTTTATGATAATAACACGTTTTAAAAAGTATTTTATTATTTTATTTCATGTTACAGAAATCATAATTCTTCCGCATGAGAATTAAATTTACTTCTGAAACATTTGGTCATTGTAAAAAAAAAACGAAAAACAGATTATATTTTTTAATTCAATTCATAATAGGGAGTGTTTCATTAAAGTGAACTATAAAGAATTACAAAAAAAAAAACTTTAAAAAAACGAACCTTTAGAACAAATGCTTAAAAAAAATATGAGTTTTTTTTAACAATTTTATGAGTTGGGACCTCCTTAATATTATGCACACCATTAATTATTCAAACTTCTTCCAAGCTTTCAATTTGTAGCAAGAAATAACACTGGCATTTTATCACTTCCCTAAATAACAAGAAAAATTGTCATGTATGTCAACAGTTCATCGAGGCGTCAATTATTTTGCATAGAATATCCCCATTACTCTGGACTGCTGCTGTTGTTGGCTGTAGTTGGAGCCAAAGAAAAGTGAAAGTAAATGAAATATTTTTTTAAGAACTGATGAAACTAATTCAACTAATGCATTTTAGCAGTTGTATGTGAGTACAAACAGGTTAGGAAGAATGGTTGGGCTATGGGGGAATATATTTATCCTTGGCTTATATGTCACACATAATAAAAATTGCTAAAGAAAAATTTTAAGCAAAATTTAATATAAAAACGTGTACGTATGACTTAATCTCTCTGAAAGATACTTAGATGCTCGCATTTCAAAACAGTGTACGTAGGATTAACAAGTAACTTAAAATTATACACACATACATATGTACGCAATAGTTTGGCGTACAGTATAATAGAAAAGCTTACAAGGAAACTTCAAAAATATATTTGTTTTGAGGCCTTAAAAGATGTTATCCGTTTATTTATTGCAGTCGTTACCATATCTTACAACAATAACGGAAATGAAAACATCTACAATTTATCTTTAACCCACTCTAAACTTAGATGTTCTTAGGATTGACAAAAATTTAATTCACTCTACGACTCAGCAAATGTACACATGTGGTATAAGGAATAACATTAATGCTGCTACACAAACGAATCACTTTTAGTTTTTGGCCTTTTGTCTCGTAATCAACTTAGGCTCAGGATAATTGGTTAGTTTTTGCACGATTAATAATTTACTAAAAGCAAACAGACCAGAAATGTAAGTTAGGATTTGAAGAGGTCACTTCAGTTACTTAACAAATATTTAATTTGTTTATATGCTAAGAATATTGTGAACGTTTCCCTTAATACGATGTAATAAATGAATGTTATAGTGTTTTCTGTATACATGTACTCGTATTTCTTTGAATGAATGGAAAAATTTGTGTTGGTGTGTTATTTTTCAAATATTTATTTGGATCGGTAATTTTTATTACAGTATAGTCTTAATTGCCATTCACGTAAACCCGTGACTTAAGAACAGAAGTCAATAGGAAACACCCCGGTCAATTTGCAATAGCAATTTGAAAGGTTACATCTACAAATCTGTATTAAAAATGCGCTGCAGAGATTACCGTGAAAGGACGAATTGTGTGCTTAATTTTCGGAGACCCTGCCTCGTAAATTTCAGTCAGGTGGCTCTTTAATGTTTCTATTTACGAAACAATAAAATAGAGAAGAATTATAATATTTTCCCTCCCTGTGGATCCGCATCTGGCTATGGGAAATACAATACTTGCAAAGCTTCTGGCTCTGAACACAGAAATTAGGCACCTATTTTACTTAAATAGATTTTATTATTATTTTTTTTTTTTTGAGAAGAAATGTAAAAAGGCAAATATTCAAAAAATATATATAGATAATATTATATTTTTATTGCTGAATATGACTTTAAAACCATGTGAGTTAAGGCCATTATGGCTTTATTGCTCAATTGAACGGGAGATAAAGCTATAATGGCCTTATTTCCCAATGCTTGAGAGATAAGATTATATTTAAAATGCTGCGAAATGAGTGATATAGCCATATTTGAATACTTAACTTTAGTGTTTCCGGGAATAAACATTTTTTTACAGAATGTTATTATTATTATAATTGCTAAAATTTATAGTGCTTTGTTTACACAAAGGTGTGTAAATTTAACTTTATTATTATTATTACTTCTTAATTATAAAAATAAGAAAACTATTGATTTTCCCTTTTACGGAATGTTTACATCTAATTTAAACATTTTGTAAAAGGGAATAAATTAATTATAAAAATAAGAAAACTAATTATCAATGTAAAATGCAAAAGTTCTTCAAAACTGAAGTGAGAGATAAAGCCATTTGCTAATATTGCTAATGTGAGCTAAGGCCATGATGGCTTTATCTTCCAATCAAATGAAAAATATATGGCTTTATCTCACTATTGTATGAGAGATAAAGCCATCATGGCCTTATCTCACATCAGAATTTTTATACACATAGGGACCTGTTATTCGACAGGAGCATAAAGTGTAACAAGTGGTGCCTATTCTGAAAGTAATGTTCTTACAGCAATGGCCAATTAGATATTTAAAAAAAAATTATCAGCCTTTTAACAAAAATGTGCTTTATCAGTGAACGGAATTTGAAATGTAATGCTGAAATAATTTTTTCAAGCAGATCTCTACATTTGACAAACCTAGCTCCCACAGGAATAAAACGTGATCCTTTGCAAAACCAAATATTTTTTGATCACTTTTTAAACTGTTGTTAGGTTGAATATAATTATTGGCATAATTAACCGCTAATGTTTTCTCATGTTAGACTTCAAATATGTAATTAGGAATTAAATGTATAATTCAAATAATGCAAACAATGATGTATCAATTGCTGCCAAATATAGTCCACTGAACACAAAATACTCGCAAATTTCATTGAATATTGGTTCATACCCTTTTA
Organism: Phania funesta; assembly: GCA_963932375.1. Lineage (NCBI taxonomy): Eukaryota > Metazoa > Arthropoda > Insecta > Diptera > Tachinidae > Phania > Phania funesta. Next base: position 43,085,616 of record OZ010652.1, read on the forward strand.
AATTATTTAACCCTTTCCCCTATCTATCTATTCGCATTCGAATAATAAACATAAATGTTTGGCAATTCTGTAAAATATTATTTACGCATTTTAGATTATTTTCCACAAACAGAAATTACCTTTATGTGAACGTTAAATACGCACTCACATACACATGGTGTCAGACAGCACAAGGAACTGATAAAACAAACTTAGAACGAACATTGAAAACACCCGCTGTTTGAACAATGATGTTTAAATCAAGGCCTTATTATAATGTGTTTCATACAATGAAATGTCAATAGCACAACAACAACAATAACAATACAAAAATCCTTTTAAATTTAGTAAAACACACATTTGCATTTGAAATACATTCACAGTCGCATTTAAAAGTGTGCAGAAGGTAAAAAATGCTACCATGTCATGCATTGGGTCCTTAGGTGATGACGATAAGACCTCTACTAACAACAGAGACAAAAAAGCTTGACACTCGTCGTTAAATAATAAAATTTCATTCCAAGTCCAGTGTACTAGAGCCATGTTTTTGATACACCGGTGAAGGTACGACTTTATATGTTAAGGCAAAATGAAACAGGTTGTAATGATTTGTGGCGCAACGAGAAGCTGTAAATTTGCTTGCTTACTGTATTGAGAAAGGCAAACAATATTGGGGTCGCTATTTGGGTTTTTAGTGAAGAAAATAAAAGGGTTTTTTGCAATACCTTGTTTTTTTCTGTATTGCCACCCTTTGGCGTCATATGATTGTTTGGCTACAAAGTTGTTATGGATTAGTTTTACACCTTGTGATTTTCTATACATTCTGTTACTTACACAATATTGTAAGCAAAATAAAGTGCCGAGTGTCCGGGGACAAAGAACGGCATAGAGGAGCTCTTGCAGTTTTCGAAGTACTGCCGTACTCGCAACCTTCAGTGATTAAGATCTTGTGACGCCAATGTGCAATATATGTTACGGGGAAACACGTGCATAAATGCAAGAGACGATTCATAGCGGAAGCGGGATCACTTTTGTAAATGCAAGAATAAGGGGCACAAGATATATCTTGACTATTGCAGTTATATCCAATAACATTTCAAACTGGTGGGTGTTAGGTGAAGGACTCTGATAATCGTTATACTTGATTTAGTCTGCATTTAAACTTGTATTAAGCCAGCAATAATTAGATTCAAATTTAAGTCAGAAAATTATCTTATATTATTATATAAATTCAAGATAACAATTTTAAACGAATTAACGGACTGCAATACTGTTGGCTTTTTGATTGAGGAAACATAAAAAGAAATCTAGATAACAGCGTAATTAATTTTAAATGTTTTCTTTTACAATCAAATTAAGAAGTTTGAAAAATTTTATCATATCAACAAACCGAAACACTTGATTTTTACAGAGTCCACTTCTAATTTATTGTTTTCACATGAAAAGCATGGCACTAACCAGCTGTAATGTAAGAAAACGAAAGAAACATTGTAGCATTTGGTTCGTCATTTATTAAGGGAAAAACCAAAAAAAATTAGCAGAACCAGTCAAGTGACACTTTTTAACATTCCATTAAAATGGTTTAGAAATCAAACACATGTTTATGATTCTAATTTAATAAAAAAGGACTTGAAATTTATTTTGAAATTCTGAACATTAATATTATTAGACACCTGTGGATGTTAAAAATCAGCAAACAAGTCAGGATGAAGATTTACTTTTGATTTTTGGCCACTTTTTCGTAATGGATATTTTTCAAAATTCGATAAATCTTGATCATTTTTAATGCTTGGTATATAAGGGGCTATAGCTTCTTTATTCAACACGGAATACCAGTCAACCTGTTTAAACCATTCATGATTTTTTATATCTTTAACGCCATTTATCAAGTTGCCATATCTGGTACCTTAACAAGGGATTTTAAGTTACTTTTTGTTTTATTTTGCAGCAAAAAATGTAATAAATAGACCTTTTTGTTACATCCACTTGCAACAAATTGTTGATCAAATCTTTAAGAGGCCCACTAAAGAAATATGGCATTTTATACTCCCCTTCACATATTTTGGTGTACATTAGCATAACATCTTGATTGTACGAGCCAAACGGAGAACCGCCTGTCACTAATTCATAAATAAAAATACCAAATGCCCACCAATCCACACTCGTATTATACGGTTTGGACTGTAGTATTTCAGGTGCCAAATACTCGGGTGTTCCACACAATGTTAGAGTGCGATTTTCAACTTTCTGCGTTAGAGAGAAACTTTTTAATCAAATCAAAAGCAATCAACGCTCTTTAGTAATTTTATTACTTTAACAAAGCCGAAATCGGTTATTTTGATATATCCGAATTTATCGATTAAAATATTTTCCGGCTTTAAGTCCCGATACAGCAAATGCATATGGTGCAAATACTCTAACCCCAGAAGAACTTGAGAAGCATAAAATCGTGCGAATTTCTCATTTAATTTGCGAACTCTAAAAAATTTTAAATTGAATATAAACTTGTGGAAAATAAAAAATTAAAAATATTATAAAAAGAACAAAGAGGGTTTCTTCTAACGGCTTGTAAAAATATTTGGCTCAAATTTACTTACTTGCGAAGATAAGTAAATAATTCCCCACCATTAACAAATGGCAAACCCAAATATAAGTTGTCGAAATCCTTGGCTGAAAACTCCAAATTGATATGAAATGGAAAATTTATTGCCGCCAGCGCACGCTTTTCATTGTGCACATTTACAACCTGTTTAGTTTTAACAATTCCATCTTTGAGTAAAACTTTTACAGCATATAATCCGGTTGCATCATGTTGTTTCACAAGCACCTACAAATACAAGATAATCTTTTATTTAGAATTAAAAAGACACCATTGAAAAAATACCACTTGTCCAAAAGAGCCTGACCCCAATGTCGCCAACTCGTCATAGCCTTCCAAACCATTTTCAGGTGACGACGTCTGATTATCCCACAACTTATTGAAGTCTTCTTTCATTTTAGACAACAAATCATCGTAAGCAACGACTGGGCTAAAATACGTTATTGGCAGTCTCCTACGTCCAGCTGTTGAAAGTGATAAATAATTGAACGAATCTTAATATTAAAATAATCACGAAAATTATCTACTTTCAGAAGTGCGTAATTTATCTTGATTCGTAGCATTTTGACTTTTCTGTTTCCAGTCGTTAGATTCAACTTGTATACTTCATAGTTTTGCATTAGCATGAAAAAAGATACTTGTATTGAAACCCAATAGATATATTTTTGCATAAATAAATACTTACATCGACTTCATGGCTCAGAAGATATTATCCTGATTTACGCCGTATATTTACTCTTATTGTTTTTATACCCTTCACAAAAATGAAAAGGGTATATGTAGGTTTGTCATTCCTTTTGTAATTTCCGTATTATTAATTTCCGACGTAACATAGTATAAATATTCTTGGTGCTTATAGGTACGATACTTCACTTACCTATGTCCGTCTGTCGGATGTTGAAATTCATTTTCTCACAGCACTAGACAGCGTAGGATCTTGAAACTTAGACCACTTGAGCAGTGAGCTTGGCGAAAATTCGCTATTCGAAATCACCCATATAGTTCCACAAGTTCCCGAGATATAGGATAGGATTTTTAGTATTTCCACTCTTGCGTGGATATTGAAACTAAATGTTTAACCAAATTGAAAAATTTTTACAAAAACCTCGAAAATTCAAAAACTGATAACGAAAAAAATAAGAAATTTTTAAAAAATTTTAATTTCACCACAAAATCGAAAAACTGGAATAAAATTTGTTTTAAATCAAAATTCAATAAAAAACGAATATTTTACGAAAAACAACAACATTTAACCAAATTTTTAATACTCACCACAAAAGTTTAAATTTTACCATAATTTTATAATTTCGCCAAAGCCATATTTTATGAAAAAAATCAACAATCTAACAAAACCGATGTTTATCAAACATTTAAAAACGAAAACCAAAAATTCGCCACAAGTGGTGAATTCCAAAAAAAATAAAAAAACCCCATAAAACTAAAAATTCACCAAAATATTTAAATATCATAAAAATTATAAATTTTATCAAGTTTTAATTAATCTCAAAAATGAAGAAAAAGTAAATTATGCCATAATTTAGGAGTTTACAAAATTCAAAAATTCCCACAAAAGGGTTTAAATTTCAAATATATTGTAATTTTCTACAAAATAAAAATTAAAAAAAAAACCGAAGCTCAACGAAAAAATTAAAAAAATTTGAAATTTTTCCAAAATTTTAAATTGACCTTAAAATCGAAAAACTGAAACCTAAAATTTTTTTTTTTTGCAAAAAAATTAAAATTCAATGTGAAACCAAAATTTAAAAAAAATTTTGTAACTTCGCCAACAAACGCGAAAAATCAAAACAAAAATCTATGTTTTATGAAAAAAATCAACATTTTAACAAAATCGCTGTTTAACAAACATATAACCAAAAATTCACCATAAGTGGCGAATTTAAAAAAAAAATTAAGATCCACAAAAATTTCAAAATTCACAAAAATATTTAAAAATTGAAATTTTATCAAAAATTTTAAATAATCGGAGAATAATCCGAATTTGACTGTAATTTAGGAATATAAAAAATCCGAGAATTCACCAAACTATATTTTAAAAATTTTAAATTACAAAAATATCATAATTACCAAACAATCCAAATTTAAAAGAACCGAAGCTGAACGAAAAAATTTCAAAAAATCTTATATGTTAACAAGTTGAAAAACAAATTCACCAAGTATTAAAATGTCACCACAATTTTAAAAACACCAAATTTTTTAATTTCACCAAAAAGCCGAAATTCTCATAAATTAGTGTTTTTCAAAATTAAAACAAAAATCAAATATATCGAGCAAAAAACCCCCTAATTTATTCACAACTGGGGAATTCAATAAAAAATTAATCAATTCATAAAAATACAAATGAAATATCAAAAATATTATAAAATTATCCAAAAATCTATATTATTCTGAAAACAAAAAGAAACTAAATTTCACCATAATTTGGAAGTATATCAAAATTTAAAAATTCAACACATTCAAACTATAGTCCAACAATTGTAAATAACAAACACAACAAAATTTTCGAATAGATCGAAATTTACAAAGAACCAGAAATTGCGTGAATAAACTACGAAAATGCTAAAATTTAAAAATCACAAAAAATTCAAAAATATGCTTTTAAATCTAAACACTGAAATAAAATAATTTACCTGCTATAAATTTAATATAGTACAAGAAAAATCTGAATTTTTACTAAAAATACTAAAAAAATTTTAATTACCACAACAATTTAAAATAACAAAACTATACTATAGCATAGAATTGTTTAAATGACTAAAATAACAATAATTTTCAAAAAACGCAAGTATAAAAAAAATCTAAATTGAAGGGAATAATTTTATGTATAGCAATACTTTGAAAATTCACCTTAAAATCAAAAAGCTGGTATAAACCAAAATAATTTCAAAAACCAAAATTCACCATATTTTAAAATTTCAATATCGGCAAAATTAATTATTTTCACCAAAAGTTTGCAAAAAGTAAATATTTACAAACGAGGAACAAAAAACAAACTTCACTTGTGGAAATTTTACGATAAAATTTACCCAAACGCTGAAATTGCACCGAAGACTCTAAATTTGATCAAATATTAACAAACAAATTCTATGAACTGCAATAAATCTGTGGTATATACTCAGTAGTTCATACTATTGTGCAGGGTATATAAGATTCAGCACAGCCGAATATAGTTCTCAAACTTGTTTTATTTTAGTATTAACTTTTTGAAAGTTGCCAAAAGAAATTGTCAATTTAAATAAATTGTCAAAGATTATGCCACATGCACCAAGGTGGCCGTATTTCGAAAATGAATAATAATTAACATTTTGGGATTCATTGTCACAGAAGTAGAAAAAGACATTGTAAAATTTGAAAATTTTGTTGCATTTTTTAGAATCTCCTGATGTTTAAAGAAGAAACACATTTCTTTACTGATAACTTATTTTATGTCGTTGAAATGAAGCTTGCGAGTAAACGAAATTCTCTTATTATATGAAAAGTCAATGCAGGCGCCAAGAGCTTAAATCTACCGCATACGTTCGGTTTAACTTGAGCAAAGGCATGCGTCATATTGACATTTAGAACATCGGTCGAGTGTAGGTTATTATAAGTCAGGAGGAGTCAAATTACACTGTCTTCTTGAACTATTCACGTCTTTAAATATTCTCATTTCGCGTAAAAATCTGCGAGCATTACTTTTTGTTTTTTTTTTTTTAATTGTGTAAAGGTTTCCTGATGAGTATAAAATAAGATAGAACAAATTGTTATATTAATACGTAATAGCAGCGTATTTAGATCTGCACCATAGGCAGGTTATAAGTTGTTTATCGTTATAAACTAGTTTGAGAAACTTGTTAAAGTTGTGTAGTTCATGAACGAACTAGTTCAATTAAAATATTCACACAACTGAACTAAGTGAATCACCATGAAAAATACATAAACACTTATGGATTATTTAATAATTAATCTTTTTTTTTTTGAAAAAATTCCATCACACTTATTAATTTAATTTTATTGACCCTTATTTCATGTTCGTTTCAGAAAGGCGTAGGGAAATATCAAAGATGAAAAATAATATTACTTTACAAAAGTAATTTTATAAACACCAACAGCTAAAAATTAATTAATTAAAATTATAGAAAGAGCCCAAGAAATATAATAAAGTTTTATAACTTTATATATTTTCAGGTATTTGCATTATTTTTAATTTGAGTTTGCATTCTTTGCTGTAATAGTTTTACCTTTCATATTGTAGTATTTCTACTACGAACATCTTGGACGAAGATCCACATAACAACAACTGCGCTCAGCTACCGGCATAAAGTACACAACTGAAATACTGAGCTGTTGAACTAAAGAAACATTAAGCTAAAAGAACTCAGACAAAGAACCATTTAAGAAAACTTCTATTGAGCTACTGACACAAAGTGAGCTATTGAACTAACTGACTGACTATTTCTGTCAAGTCTGATCTGAACTAAAAAGAGCGCTCACGTCAAAGAGCTGATAAACCTAACAGTAATAAACATGTTAATGCAGCCATTTGTTTTCTAGATTTGGCTGGCAACACTAGTGACATTTGACATTTTTTCAATATCAAAATACAAAAAATACCCAAAATATTTTAAAATATATATTTTTTTATTATTGTTTTGATATTTAACCTAAAGGCAACAAAGGAAATATTAAATTAAAATATAATAAAAAAGTTGTTTTGTTAACTCGTTTTGTTTTGAAATTAATTTTTGAACCGCATAAAAATTAATAAATTCTTTAACTTTTATAAAAAGTAGCAACGGTAGTGTTGAAACGGTGGATCGAACCTGTGAGTTGACAACCAAGATAAGCGGGCTGCTATCTCTGTATTATATCCTGTGAGTATATTTGGAACTGCCGTGAACGCTGGTAACTAAAATTAGATTGACGGATATTTGATAATCCGATTTTACTACATACAGCCAATTCTTTTTGCTTTATTGCAAAAAAATTGTCTTTACTTTAATTTCATGAAAAAACACCCCTTAGTTTTTCGTGTTAGTAAATCTAAATAAAACATATAACAATCTTGGAATACGAAATATTAAACACCATGAAACTAACACAAAAGTGGGAATTTCATTCACATTTGATACCAGCACTGTAGCCGTTCGCATACAAAAGAAATTTCCTCTTTGTATTATAAACAGGGACCAAAGATGTTTAATAAACCAAATACAACGTGAAGACGGGCGCCTGCCAGACGGGCGCCACAAAACAGAGGTAAAATCAGGAGTAACTGCAAAACTGTGATTATGATGATGACGATTACAACAGCAACAATATTTATACATCCATATACATACCAACATTCAGACATATACACGACGTTTACAAGTATGTAGAAAAGAAAACAAAAAATAAAGTACTAAAAAAGGACATCCGAGTTGATGGTGTATAGGTATGTATAAGACCACAGTTGAAGTAAAGTTTTCCTACCACAAGTGCAAAACTTGTAGCTGGAGGTTTTTGTGTATTAATAAAACTACTACGCCAGCCACTACTACCTTCTACACTACTGCTGTATTACGAATGAAACAACAGCAAAAAGTAATAATAAAAGATACTCATGATGTTTCATCTTTTCCACATGAAAACTCACGTAAAACAAAATTATGACAGTCATGATTTTTGCTGCTGTGTCTTCTTTCCACTCTCCTAACGCTTCAGACTTTAGTGAAAAGTATGTTTACTGGATATCAAGAAAAACGTACTCTCGTAAACCTTTAACCGGCAAAAGATATTTCAAATGATTTTTATTGGATACCATTTTCACTTTTACAGTCTCCATTTGTTATTATTAACTGATTATCGACAAGCCTTAGAACTCAGTGAAATTACTTTATTTGCAGCCATTATTATGTATACCCCTTGCAGTGGCATGTCCGTTTAGTAAGGTACAATCTGAAAAGGCTAATAGGTGCAGGCGACGAATTATCGCAATCCATTAGGACACTTGCAAACATTTAAATCTCGTTTACGTAGTCTACTCATCTATGAAACCGGTGAAACGCTTTTCCCTGTATACCCTGCACTTTTTCGCAACGAGGATTTTATAACTACGCTATCCGGCTCAGCGAGATTTCTCTCATCTAAAATAGTATTAAAAGGAGAAGTTTGTTCAATCGCCCAGCAAATTTTGCTTCAGCTGTCATGTTTCCTATGCAGTATTTACAAAGCGGCCAGAGAAAACCCTGATCGGAGAAGGTATAGTGTAGTAAACCGCTAAATTGGAAAAAGTGGGTTTTGATGTTTTTGCTGTAATTTTTATTGTTTTGAGATTCATTACATAAAGAGCGTAACCAACTTTAACAACCCATTAATAGTAGTTTGTCTAGGTTAATAGAGCAATAAACAGATTAGCACTAAGTGCCTGCTCAAATAAACGAATTTAATTCAATTGACTTTTTGTGATGAAATAATATCTAAATATTTTAACGGCAATTTTAGTCAAGTCCCAATTTTTTTTATTAAGGTATTGGCCGCTTTAATAGTGCAGTCAGTCCATCAGCCTGGGGAAGTGGGTCGCATCGGCACACAAAATTCTGTCTGTTGCACGATTTTTAGAGTGTAATCGAATTTCTAAAAATGTTAAAATTATCTGCTCAAGGAAACCTCTTTAGAAGTACATCAAAGGTCATTCCGCTTGTAATTACTACAATATTCATTTCCGACTCAAAAAACATCCTACAAAATTATCATCCCTAGACCACCAGATAATGTACGGTCCTAAATATAGGACCGAATAAAAAAAATTCAAAAACTAATAAAGAAAACCAACCTCCTAAAACCGAAACTTTACAAAAAAATGTTTGGCAGAAAATCAAAATTGAATGTAAACAAATGTTTAAAAAAATTAAATTTCGACAGAAATGGTGAATTCGCAAATGAAAAAAAAAATTCGTTAAAAAATTAAAAATTTAGCAAAATATTCAAAATATATATCATAGTTTATAAAACCTGAAAAATGAAAAATGACAATCGTTTGGTAATTCGCCACAATATCAAACAATAGTTAAACAATTTTAACTTACAAATTTAACATCCAAATTCTAAAAAAAACAAAGTTCAAGAAACGAAGCTACTCAAAAAATTTTTAAAAATCATACTTATTTCATTAGTTTAAAATTCGCCATAAAATCAAAACACTGGAATGAAATTTTTTTTTAACAAATTAAAAAAAATTCAATACAAAATCGAATTGTTCCAAAAATATCTTAAAGTCCAAAATTTTTAAAATATCTTTCAGTTTCAACAAAGAGCTGACCAAGTCCTACAAAGACAATATTTTATGAAAAGGTTCGAAATTAAACAAATATACATATAAAAATCCAATTTGACCAGAAATTGTCAATTCACAAATTAAAAATTCACCACAATATATAAAAGTTATAAATTTTACCGAAAATACATTTTACCGATTAGTCTGAATACTCGAAAATTCACCACAAAACCAATTTATAATTCAAAAATTATATATTGCAAAAACAACGTAATACTCAAAAAATCTTAATTAAAAAATACATAAATCGAAATGTATACAAATTTGCGAAAAATTTTAAGTCTTACCTAAATCCAAAAACAGGACAAAAAATTTATTTGCTAAAAGCAATATTTAATATCAAAAAATACAAAAAAATTCACCAAATATAGAAATTCCACCACAAAATTCTAAATTTATCTTCTGTAGATGCCTTTAATGAGTGTTTCCATTCCTTACGAGTTTGATTGTCTAGTTTATTAACAGACACATATATCAGAATAATGTTCCAACTGTCGGAATTAATATCGAGTATGCGTAACAACGCAAGTCAGTTGTGACGATTTAAAGCATTTCAAGCTAGAACATCTAGTGGAGTACCAGTGTATGAATCTATTTGGAAGTAGTACTTTCGAATATTACTGAAAGCACAATTATTATGGACTAAAAGGGTAAACATATCCACGATACATAATCTCCTGACAACATGGCTATGTTTATTTTGGGCAAACAGGTTCATTAATCTATTAGTTGACCTTTTAATGAAAAGAATTATTCCTGAAAATTATAGTTAACTTCTTCCGAAAGGTAACGTACGTCACTAACGTTAAGTGTATTTTCCCGCACGATTTCTAAAAGTTGATTTGAACATTTGAGAAGAAGCCTCAATTTCTTGTAAGATTCTTTGGGCGTAGCGTCGTATTATATCGGCCTTAGACCGATACGTTTGTGCAGTTCGTTGCAAGTATTTAACTAACATATGTACGTTGTTCTTAAATCAGATTTACAAGATCTTCCAATGTGAAACTACTACTATAATTTGAACAATACCTTCTCTTTAAAATTTCCTTAATACATACAAGTTAATGACAAATATAGGCTATAGTAACGCAGGTAATTCTCAAATGCTTATATTAAAACGAAATTAAGGATAATATCTGTAGTACAGTTTTAGTAGTTCGTACTTTTGTAAAGGGTATATAAGATTCGGCACAGCCGCATATTGCTCTGTTATTTGTTTCACATGGTATAATAATTCAGAGTTCGAAATATATATTTTTAATAACTAAAAAGAGTTGGTTGCAGTGGATGGTAATCATTTAATAAAAAAGAATTTGTTTGCCGGAACGACAGTAGTGTTGAAAATATTTGAAAATGCGCTAAAATATTTGTCACAAATATACGATTTTGGGGAAAACAATTTTAATTATCGTAAACAGGCCATCTATGTTTTGGCTCCGCTTGTAATTGATATTGTCAAACACATTTTTTGCCAGTGATAAGATATGAACTCGCATTCGATTTTATATCGATTTTTTATTACTTGCTAAATTTGACACGTTTTTAGAAAGTACTGAACGATAACAGCAGCAAATTTTTCTTAAGTTATTCTTCTGTATTAAAGACACTCAGTTTTATCCCTTCACTCTTATTTCTAATCATCAAAATATTTTTTTATTAAATCTATTCGACCGGTAAGAACTATGTTTCATATGCTAACATATATTTCAGTCCAAGGCCTTGGTTCAGTCTGTTCTGGGCTAACATGAAAAAACGTTTAAACATTTTTTTACTATCATTTTTAATCCGAGTGTATTACGACAATATTATCTACCATTCTGTAGCAGGGCAAAAAAAGACTATGAATATTTCGCAAATTAAAAACACAATGTATACGAAAAAAATTGTAATTCTGATGGTTGTGGGAGCAGAAATACCAACATAAAACTTAAACAACTATAAATAGTATATTGAGTAAAATAATGCTGGACAGCTCTAAAAAAATCCGACCACAAAAAAATATTCATAAAAAAATAATAAAACACAACCGTCAACACAAACATAAATAAGGGCCTTGTATAAGGAAAAAATATTTCAAAGAAATTGTTTAGGTAATAGAAAAAAATTCAAAATTCGATAAAAAAAAAGATACACATAAATCATATTATTGATATGAAAAGGTATAAAAGATTTATTACTTTTTAGCAAAATGTATGTTCTTTCCTATTTAACGATTTTCCTCAATACAAACAATTTTTAAATGAATGTATTTGGAAGCACCCAATTTTTATATATCTTTGCTGTTTAATAGTATGTATGTTTTGGTTAAAGATAAACAATTTGCTCAGCAAATAATTATCTTTTAGAATAAATGCTTTTAGATCTTTCCACTTCTTCGTCATTATATGTATATTCGTTTCTTCAAAAGTTCTTAAAGCTGGTTGTTAATTGATTTGATTCTAGAACTTACTGTCTTAGAGTTACGAAACGATGTGAATGATATAATTACGATCGAAGACTTAGTCCTTATCTATCTCGAATTATTCACTTAAGCCTATTTGATTCAGCAATTGTACCGCTTCTTTTTTTGGTAGGATACAAAATTAAGTTATTTAAGATTAATAAGTTTAGGGCAAACAGAAATTAATGATAAAAACTTGGATGATCTTTGCTTTCTTTCTGGAGACTTATCATGGTATATACCGACCTATACGTGAATAAAGCTTTTATCTTATTACTAGTTCTTGTTTCTAAACATCTGTTGGTTTTTAAAACAAACATGAATAAAATTTCAAGATCTTAGTTTTTTCTACATGCGAATAATATCACATGCATAATCGGCATTTTGTTGTGACTTACAACAATTATGGATTGTTGGCAACAATTCAACAAAACAAAAAATAGGCACGTGCTTTACTTTTGTTGTAGAGTATAATAGACATAGTTACTTTCTATGAAATAAAACAAAAATTAAACATATATAGAACCAAAGATCATCTTCTGCATGAGTAAAGCAGTTGTATTCGTCTTGAGCAGCATCATTTAAACACAGTCCGCAATGCGCTATACTCCTGAGTAAACGGAATAATAGCACCAAGTATTCTTTTTTATAAGTTCAATAGGATATTTAATGATACTTTTTGTAGGTTTCCACTTTAAAATTTTTTAGATAAAGTGAAAATGCCAACCAAACAACCCCTTTGCGGAAAATGTACGACTACTTGGTTTCGCAATCAACTCAAGAACAACCAGAAGATTTTGCCATTCATGGAAATAATAACTGCATGTTGCGTGTGCGTTGATAAATTTGTTATTCCAGGCAATTGATTTTTCAAGAGGGGGTTGTTAATAGTTTTAAGCTTTATGCTTAATGAACAAAAGGTAGTTGTCGAGAAATTAATTGTTTTAAAAATTGTTTTGATTTGCTGCAAAAGAAGCACGTTAGTCATAACAACAGCTCAGTTATATCTGTCATGGGAACTTGTGTTGTCCTCAATTCTCAAAATCAAGTACCAAAAATAAAACTTTAAGTGTAACTAATTGTTGCTTCTTGTTCCTTGATACAAAAACATTATATCGTTTCACTGGCATGTTTTAAAATAAAAATAAAATTATTTATTATTCCTTTTGGCGTGAAATTCTTAAAATGTACTTGCTACAAGACTTGAGAAATTAATTTTCACTTCACTTGTCGAAGATTATCCAAATTCCGCTTCAATGCTTAGCGGCAACTCCTCCTGCACTTCGGGTGTATGAACTTTAACTGAAAACAAAACCAAATCTTTTTTACAAGCCATTACAAAATAAGCAAAGTGGTGAAAAGTTTTTATTTTCTCGAATGATTCATTATATCTGAGCTGAAAATTTTCATAAACGTGTAAATTATAGTAGAAGAGTAATCTAAAATCGGTTTCGCAGCATGAGAACAGTTCCAATTTTGCAACAACTGCTTGAATGCCCTCCATTTCGTTAGGCAGATTGATCTGTATTTTGTTTTTTAATTATTTTTTGATAAAGCATGTTTAAAAAAAAAGTATTTTGAGAAGTATTATGCCAATATCTAGAACATTCCGATGTAAGGCGACTTAAAAGTTTTTTTAGGGTTTTTTACGACATGGTAAATTTTACAATGAGCCAGTCCTTTCGTATTTTAGTGAATATTATATAGGATTTTTGTTAACCACTTCGCGTTTTTTTCGGATTTGTTTCTGATTATTAGCGATATGATCTACATTATCTGTACCGAACTTGTTTTTCTAAATTATCTACTTTTCAGTCAAGACGTACTAGAGTGTTTTTCTCCCTGTTTTTCTCCAATTCTTCGGATTTCGATTTGAAGCAAATCACAACTTCTTAACAAAAGTAATGAAATTGTATCAAACAACACGGAAATATTGGTAATAATTGCTGAAAATATTGAAATAATTCCCAAACCAATATTGAATTCACTTCATACTACTTAAACAATAACAACAACTAGAGCAATAATAAACACACTCAACGCCATTAAGACCAAAAAGAAAATAAGACGTGAAGAGAAGTTTCCGGCTCCAATTACGGAAAAAAAATTCATGTAGGTCGTCGTACAAGTGATCTGCAAAATAATTTTAAAATTCACTATTACGTCTACCTTTAACCATAAAATGTTGATTGGTTTGGTTTTTATTTGTACCAAATTGCCAGCAGAGTCTAAAAGCAGTGCATGTGAAAACTTAGTCATTTTGCGAGTTGTCTTTTCATTTTCTTTCCACCGTTTGACTTTGGCAGAGGGATGTCTGGTTAACAACTTTTAACGATTTACGCAGTAAGTTTCTTTAATTCAAAGAAAAATTTAATTTTGCGATGTGCTTTTCTTGTGACTACTTTGGCCTTAAGTTATGGTTTTTATTCTTGCAATGCAAAGTGATATGTAGCGGTAGGTATTTTTGGTTTTGTTATATTTTGAAAACTTATCTTGAGGAAAACGTCTTATTCTTCTATTTTAAATCAGCCACTTGTTTTATTATTATTTTTTTTTTTGTTTTTTATTTCAAGTCCTCTTAAAGTTGGCTATCAGATTGTGTCTCGCCAGACATTTGAGGAAATAAACCCTATTTTATGGGACAAGTCTACTAAAAATATGCTAATCTTGATTATTTTTAATCTGTGGAATTCGCTTTGTGAAATTGTTTAATTTTTGTAGAAAAACATAACGCGAGAAAGTTTAATACTAATATAAAATCGATAACTCACTTACGTAACTACGTAAAGAAGAAAAAAGAACAAAAATCCGATTTTTCACACATTTAATGCAGGCAACATCTTAGCAATAATTGTGTGCTATTATTTATTATATTGATTTCGCATTGTAAAATTGTTTCATTGTTTGTATTTTAATAATAAAAGCGGATTTTTCTTTTCTATATTTTAAGCAAAACATGTTACCAGTTATAAGTCTTGCGAATTAATATGTATGTTTAGTGTTCTTTCCTCACGGCACTCACCTGATCTCTTATGTGATCATGCTTTTTATTGGCAAAACACGTAAAGAGAGAATTGTTTCTTGCCGGTATACAAAATAACAACACAGCAAACTAGTGTTCATTGTACTCAATATTGTTGTTTGTGGCTGTATTTCTTTTTTATTTCTATATATTAGACCTTTCACAAATATCAAAATGGTATATACAAGTTTGCCGTTTCATTTGTAATTTCTACAATATTCATTTCCGTCACAACGAAGTATATATATTGTGCATTCTTATAGGTAGTGGTGTTCAATTAACGACGCCCGTCTGTTAGTCTGTCTTACCATCTATCCGATGTTGAAAATAAGTTTCTGATTGTACTAGATAACCTTGGAACTTGGATCATTTGCGGTATTTGAAATCGGCCGTATCGGTCCACAATTTCCTGAGATATAGAAAAAAAATCATTATTCTGGAGGTTTTCGTTATTTTCCCTCCTACGGGCAAGCTCTTATATATAAGCCGCTACAGAAATTATCAACCCGAAGGACCTAGATATTATACCGTCCTAAATGTTGGATCGAATTAATATATTAAAAAAAACTTAAACATTTTAAAAATTAAAAAAGAATCCCGAAAAATTTGAAACTGTGGAAAAGTTTAGAATTCATCATAAAACCGAAAAACTGAAATTTGCTAGAAATCGAAATTCAATAAAAAACCAATATTTTCCAAAAAAAAAAAAAAAATTTACCACTTTATAAAATTTTGCCACAAAAGTTTAAATTTGATCAAAATTTTGTAATATCCCCAAAAACCAGAAAATCGCACGAAAGTCGTCGCAATTTTAACAAAATCGATGAGAAACAAATACATAAAAACATCCAATTTTACCGCAAGTAGGAAATTCACCGAAAAATTAAAAATTTCGGGAATTCATATAAATTCGAAAATTCACCGCAATACCTAAAAAAATCTGTAATACGTTCTATGAATAGTTCCTACTTTTGTTAAGGGTGGGTATATATGGTTCGGTATGGTCGAATTAGCTCCTTTACCATTTTTGTTTTATTTTCTTAAATTCACATTAAATCTGGGTTAAATCACGCAAATGCGCGTAGTATGTTTACAAAATCTTGGTAGTAGGGTTGGCAGCATCATTAAGTTTAAATTGCGTTATTAGTATTAGAATTTTGCTTAAAAAATAGAAAAATATTTTGTTTTCATATATAGAAAAAATATGCACTTGTTTAAAGTTTACTTAAATATCTATCAGTAAACAAAAGCCACAACGTTAAATGGAGTTGCTTTCCCTTGCAAACGTTTTTATTTATCTCTTGAAAATCAAAATTTAATTAAGTGTTTTTAATTCTCATAAAACACATAAAACTTTTAATTTTTTCTTTAATTTTAAAGAATTATTCATAATCAACAAGGAGTTCTACGAACTTTAAATATTGAATATCAACAAAATCGATGATGTTATTTTATTTAATGCAAAATATACTAAACGACCTAATTAAATTTCAAAAAAATACTGTGAAATATTTCTGAAGTTAACAGTTGTGAAGTTAACAATTTTCCTGTGGATCACTGGATTCGAGACGTAAGGCTCTGACTAAAAATTTTATCAAAATTGGTACTGCCGGTTAAGAGATAAAAATATTTTTCTTAGAACCCTACCACAGCATCACTTACCGGGGTATAATTTTGATTGCAACCATCCACATATTCAATCAAACAAATACACATAATTTCATCAAAACCGGTCTATATACTTAGGAGGAGTTGAATTACACACTCACCTACATGAAGCTAGAATAAGATATATAAATAGTTGAGGTTCTTTCAATAAAACATATTAAAGGTTTATTGCGAAGTAATAAAAAATGTTTGCTAAAAACGTAGTTAGTCTCAAGGAGAGAATATTAAAAATTTCCTTAAAAGCCCATCCCTTATAAGAAATGCAGTAAGAGCCACAGTTAAAAAGAATGAGTTTTTTTAAATATCAAATGGGGTATGAACGAACTTTTAAGTTCTTGCCCCACAAATTATTTTCATCATGAAATGTAAATGTAATGTAAATGAATGCAAAGTTTAAAGAAAGCTTAAAATTATGCGCGTGTACAAATTACAAGCAACTTAAACTTATCCAGCAATAACTTTTTAAATACTTCTTTGTGTGAAAAGAAAAAAATTGGGGATAAAAAATAAACCATTACACAAATAAACTAACACTCAAAACAATAAAAAAAACTACAAGAATATCGTTCAAGAGATAAATCCACAGTTACAAGTTGATTCCTTTTTTCGGTTCATGGCAAAATACAAACAGACGCGCAACCAAAATACACAAACAGTCAACATGATTCATATTCCTTTCAGTGTATGTCTCAGACAACAAATACAAGTGAGTACTGGCAACATTGAAGTGGGTTCCATCTACCATTTGCCTGCTACACTTTTTTGAATGTTACAAGTAAAACACTTTAATAGATTTATGACATCAGTGACATATTTTTCGCAATGATGCGTGCTTCGTGCGTGATAGTCTTTGCGAATAATTTTTTTTAATTCGTCTTATTTTTTTTTTTTTTGGAGAAGTGACGTCTTATTGTGGGGTTCATTTAGGAAAGTTTATTGTAACAACGCAACACGTAATTTCGTCTCCATCTTTAACTCGAGTCGAATGCTCTGTCACGGTAAACTAAAGAAAGAAGAACCAAAAATATGAAGAGTGTATTTAAGTGAATCTTTAAAAATATGCTGAAAATGCTGATGACGGCGACCCTGACTATGACGGCTGTTTTCGTGCCTGTGTTATGGGCTTTTTTGTTTTAAGCAAAACATAAATGGTTTAGCAGGAGAGCATCATTGTATTAGGCTAAGGAATCATTGAGATTCACAAACGAATCACACACAGGCGACAGGCATAATTCTTACTAATACTTGGGCTTGTTGATAATTTTGACTTATGGCAGCAAGTGTTGTTCTGCGAAAATTTGTAACAATATTTTTGGTGGGCATATGTCAAATGTTTTGGCTGGATTTATTTCTTGTTATGTGTAGGAATTGGAAAGGAACTTAACTCAAAATTTTTTCTATTGGGTATTTTATAGGACGCTTTGAATGGGCTGCGTTCAACAAAGAACTCTTACATTTCCAGTTTCATTTTAAAGCCACTTTGTATACAACTTTTTAGAATCCGATATAGATTTTTGAAAAAAAATCCGTCATATCCTGCCAAATTTGGGTTTGGAGACGAACTGGTTTCGGTTATGTATCATTCTGAGAAGTTTGTATCAATGTTTTATTGCTTGCTAGGTATACATTTTTTTATGCGAGCTGGTAGCAACTGCGCCTTATTTATCACACATCCATTTGTCAGATGTGAACAGGTAATAGGAGAAGCTCGTACACGTTAGTCAATATATGTTTTCGGATGTTAGGTTTTAGACAGAGTTTTTTTTTTCAATTTTATTTTTGTTTTAAATTATTTGTGGCATTTATGGATTATGAATTTGTTTATTATTTTAATAGTTTGTTGCTATTGTTTTAGTATTTTATACATCTTGCCCGTTATTTTTGTTGCGTGTTTTGTAGATTAATTAGAGAGGATAACATATAAATTCGAATCGGTTCGTTTACGATGCGTCCTGGAAATGTCTTTTGTTTGAATATTTTCATACTTTGTAGTAGCTTTGCCGTTTTTCTAATGTGTGATGGATTATATTTATTGTTGAACATGTGGTTGCCGAAATTAAATATGTTAAAGTTGTCAAGGTTTTTCTTCCGTTTTCATTGTTGTAGTCTCTGATTCTTTGACTTCGTCCAGAGTGTCATTGCTGTATCCGTTGTTTGTAGCTATTTGTATACACATATGTCGTATTTAATTATTTGTTGTAGGATTCTGTTGTTTGTAGTGTGTGTTCTTTCCTTTTTACCGTCATAAAGTAAGTATTCTATTTGTGATTCATTATTTTGTTTACTTATGCAAAGCTATGGACATTTTTTGTTCACAAAATAATTTTCGTAAATAGTTAATATGACAGTTACAACTCGTTACTTCTATAACAAAACTAAAGATAAATTAAATAAGAATTTAGTTAAATTAATTAATAATCTTAGTAAAAACTTATTAGTTTTAAGGAAATTTTATTCTATATTAACTGATATATTAAAATATTCAATTGTAGTGCAGTCCACGGAATGATTTTCCCTCAGTATTTACTGTTTTTAGAACGCGGATTGCACTCTTGGATTCAAAGGGTATAATAACTACAACATATCCATTCAGGGAGTTTTAAAACAGGAACTCGTTTTGTGGCCACTTATTATTTGCTTTTGCGAACCGAGAGAGAAAGCCAAACAACATTTCGTGTAGTTATATGATACGCAGGCTATAAAAACGAAAAAGGATGTTACGGCACGTACAACCACAAAAGTAAGAAGTTAGGGTCGTCCCGCAAAATAACACCAGCGTCTTCTCGATTAAAAAATATGGGCATATCTTTAGTTCTACATACCTTTTAGAAAAATAAATTTATTTTATGAAATTTCTTCAATTCTACATACAGTTAATTAATAAATATTTCCAAAAAATATTTTTGGTTTTAACGAATGTTCCAGAAATCCATTAAATATTTTTCCGTAAAGGGCTTACGACATCTGCTTCAGTGCATGCTCTTGTATTTGGTTGTGGCTGTAATTTTTTCTTAGAGGTTCAAATTTTAGCAATTGAGCGCTTTAAGAAATTTTTCACGTTGCAAAATTGATGCTGGCGTTTAAAATCGAAATAAATTCATAAACGTGTTAGAATTGTTTGATAATTAATATAACCCGCAGTTAAAACAATTTTACAATAATTTCGTCTTGTAGCATCTTTGCTTGGTAATTTCCATTATCTTGATGTAGCATGGAGCAGCCATGCCCCTAGGCCTTTAATTAATAGAAGGATGGTTTCCAAGTACGGCCAAAGATTTAACACAAGTAATGCCACGGGATACAAGTTCGCTTCGGGTTGCGTCTTCGATTCTGGCTGCTGATGATGCCCTATGTCGTAATAGTGCACCGGCTTCGATTTAGGCTCATTTTTGCAATTAATTGGCCAGAGTCGTCAAATTGAAACTCTGAAAGTCGCTTAGGAGCAAAGGTAGAAGTACGAACTTTACTCGTTGTTGACACAATAATTTGGTAGCTTGTATGCTATTCAAGGTATCTTAATGAAATTTTACCTCAGCAAAACTGAATAGTTTTTAAATTTATTTGCAATACCTTTAGTAATCAAGGGCGCTCTTATGCGCGTAATCTATCTTCGGGACGATGCTTTTGGGAGAATTTTTTTTGGTGATCTTAAATTGGATATTCTGGATTTTATAAACCCATTTAAGGCAGGTAATATACATGTAGATAGATAATATATAATTATTTTTTTAAGCAAAATGTTTGACATTTTAGCAATTTCTAAAATCTCCGAAAAATCTCAGTGCAACAACAATATGCTTTTAAACCCACGAAAAGTCTGAAGATCAATAAAGGTTTAATTGATATGACGGCATCTCTCTTCGATACAATTTTTCTAATTGAATATGAGGCTTCTGGAAAAAAAAAACACACAACAACGCCAAATTTACGTAATTACTAATAATATGCACTCATACTTTTATAACAGATAAAACCTTATATGCGTTGGGACATTTTCGTATCAATTTCAACATAGAAAAAATACTTGAAGCTATTAAAATGTTTAAGATTTTCATTGGTTCAATTATTAATTTAGTAAATACAAGACTAAAAATACGCTAAATTTTAACTGCAAATGAAACTTGATTATTTTGAATGAAGTTCGATAAATCTCAAAATATTCCAATTACTGATCAATTTATCCACTTTTCTCATAAATGGCCACACATATGTAAATGTATCCAAATAGAACCAAAGCATACACATACACTAAATCAACGCAAAGCTTCCTTTCAGACACTTTTTGGTGATTTATAGAAGAAGTGCTTTTGTATTCTGCATGATTTAGTGGGAGTTTAAAAAACTTATCACACAACCCACCACTACGACATTTTAGAATTGTAAAACCTGTAAAACAACAAGCAAAAAATTAAAAATTCGTTTTAATACTTGCGAGGACATCATTGAATTCAAATGTGTTTGTTTCTTATTAAACAAAAAAAAATAATTCATTGTCCTGTCTTGACGTACGCCAGCATATGTCAAGTCTCTAGCGCAGTTGTGGGTTAAATAATTCTGTTGATTTTAATCCTTTCGGTTATTATTGTTTTTAGATGGAAGGTATTATTATTTACTTCAATTCATTCAATTAAACGCTTCATAAATTTTTTACTTTTCCACTTGCTTCAGTCGTTAAGTTAGTGCGTTCGTTCATTTATTCATTCCTGTGGCTGGCGCTTTAATCGAAAAAGTTTAACAAATTATTTTCAACTTCTACTCCTCAAATACGCATTTTGTTTTTTTTTTAACAATTTCAAAAGTTTTCTTATTTAAGCATAGCAAAAACAATCTTATGCTCTGGCTCCTTTCTGTAACAACTTTTTTGTTGTTTTTTTCGGCATTACGCAACGTTCATTATGAAGCAGATGAGAATACTGAACGTTGAAGATGACGATAATACTACATACTACAATCATTATTAAAGGGGTTAATTAATAGAAAAAGCTGCCTTCAAGGCAATGTTGGTTATGCTACCGCTAATTTGTTCATCTTTTCTAACTGACTTCTCTCTCGTATATTACTTGCAAGATCCGACCCTTTTTTGCTATTATATTCGTAATTCTCAGCATACTTTGCGAATATATTCTATAGATTTCTGTGCTTAAGTTTTTGTAGTTGAGAGCAAAAATGGTAAATATGGGTTTCTACTGAATTATTTAAATTTGCTTGTTTCTTCTAGAACCACATTAAAAAAGTTTTTTTTCTTGTTTTTTATTATTTTAATAGTTTAGCCAATATTGAAAATATCTTGGTTTTAGTGGCAAAACTTTTAAATAGCGAATTAAAAATCAATCTTTGCATTAAGAATTTTTCAATTAGTATTTATTTATTTAAAGTAAAAAATTTCCTGACATAATTACTATAAATTGTATTTAAATACTATTTTACTTTAGTTACGAAAAATAAAATAGCAATTGACAATGTCCTGCAAAATTCTAAGAGAATCCCCAAGTCTGCTGCATTAAGTTTATTATCCATTTGAATTTTGTAGGGGAATAAGTTCAAATCCTTATAAATTATTGTCTGCCTACTGACACTCATTTGAGCAGATAATCTCCTTGTTGAAACGCTGGGATTGCTTTGTATGGCAGCCGCTACGGCAGCAATAATTTCTTCTGTTCCAACGGAAGTGTTTCGATTATAAGATCTGTACCATACTCTGCAATTTTATTCACTAGTCTCATAATGGTCCATCTACTCGGACGAACGTCGCCAAACGTGCGCGTATATTCTCTTTGAACTAAAACTACAGACTCCAATGTGTGATAGCGGCGGACAATCCAGTTTTACTTTTTTCAGCGTCCAAGTTTTCTACTTTCAATAAATCTAGAATCAATATACAAAAACTTAATTTTTTTTTTTCTAAATTTTTCCCAATTAATATTGAAAGGTGTTGTGTGCTACAGTCGAACTGCATAATAATTATTGCAACCGACAAAATTTTAAAAATAGAAGAAATTTATATCAAAATGACGCAGCTATTTATAAATACATGTCAAATGCAAATATGTTTTATTATTTTCGTTTAGATGTAGTTTCTTCATTACAAACTATTTTCAACCTGTCCTTGCACACGAATTGTTAAGGTTTTAACTTCGTTCTCGCTGTATTTCCACACAGTCAAAGCTATTCCTCCTACACTCATTTATGTGTATAGTCTATTGTTTCTAATTTGATTTTGTATAACATCGGTATTCTACTTTCATGTTGAAACCAATCTTTGCAATACAATGGGAAATGCTTGAAAGTGATTCAAGTCACTCAGAAGGCAGTGATTTTTGTCAAAGAATTAATGTTGTCACGATCTAAAACTGTTTTCAATTCTCACCTTTGACAATTTTTTTTAATATTGCAGATTAAATTTCAATGGCTAGAGATTGAAATTAAATTTTATTTTATATTTGCCGCTGGTTTGTCTAACTTAATCAAATATTCATTGTAATATATTATTAAAATATCATTATATTATATTTTTCAAAATTCTTTATTTTGCTTAAAACAACAGAGAAAAATATGTTTCCTTCATTTCAATTTTTTATACAAATTTATCTTCCAAATACACATGAAAACTTAATCCTTTAGCTCCAGGAAAGCAGTGTATGCCATTAAGGTAGTTTTCTTGCGAAGACTTTTCTTTTCCATCAAAAACTTTCACACCCAACCGAAAACCACTGAGAGACCAAAAAACAGTGCTGCTTACAAAATTATTTGCCAAAAATAAATTATCTTACTTAAAGAACATAAAATAGTAGTAAAATAATCCCGGAGAGAATTCATTAGGAATGATTTGTAAATTTTATAATTTTTTCTCAATAGACAATTTCTACTACTAGTTACTTAAGACATCATTTTGTCTTCCCTCTCTATTGGCCATCAAAACAGTTTCACAATTTACGGCTCAGAATTTCCAAAATTTATCTGCAACGAATAATTACTTTTAAGTGTCTCTCTAATAAACTAAAAGTGTAGCAAATAGCCCCTTAAGATATTTTAAACACAATTTAAATAAAATTTTCCACCAAAATATAAAACAAAAATAGTTGTGCATATAAAATGTACACGATACAATAACCCAATGAAGTGTTTGCTGTTGTCAGGAACAATTAAATTTATATAAGGGAATTTCAAATAGTTTCGAGAAGAAGGTAAAAGGAAGGAATATTAGACCTTTGCGTAGTCACTGTTACGCGTAAGAAAACTAACAAATATACGAAAGAAATTGTGTGACTAATTGTATGATTTATAATTTAAAAAATAAACTTATTAGATCTGTTGTGCTTACGTACAGATTGCTGTTCGCACAGGAATTTGGCTCGTGAAGATCGTCATTGTTGCTTTTATGTTCGTGTTCAAACATTGTTTACCAAACAGGTGTTCGCACAACGCTATTCTGCCACCACACAAACACGATACAAACAGCAAAAAAAAAAATATATATTTATGCGCTAGTCTGTAAACACCCACATAAAATATGGTGAGAACATAGAAACAATCGCGATAAGAAACAAACTGAACAGGAACATCTGCATATATTCTTCACATAGAAGACCACGAACAAGTTTTTCCCGTTATTCTGCCGACGCTCTCCGTATGTGCCAACGAATTTGTGGTTAGTCAAGACGTAGTATATACTACAAACACTTAACGGTCGCATAACAGTTACGTCTTATGAACTTTCCCAATGTTTTTAATTAGTACAATGGATGTGTTTGTGTGCATGTGTTTGATGAATTTTTCAGTTTTTTGTCATCGTATTATTATTATCAACTCTATTTTTTTTTAGGAAATAAGTTAATATTTAGAAGATACTTATTTATTCATTCGCCAAAAAATGTGTGCATACGTGATGTGTGTCTATTGTCTGTTAATTGTTTATATGTGACCGAGTTAAAGGCATGTCATTCTACTCCTTCCCACTATAAAGATTGATGCTTCATATCAACACCATTTAACTTCTCAAAACTATTGATGAATTTTCCTTTCTTCCATTGCATTTCGCTTTTTATTTCGTAAATAATTGTAATTGTTGTCATTTCTTCGAAAGGGAAATCACAAACACATTATCAACGAAATACACTTGAATACAAAAATATATATAAACCTTGAAAAGGGGTCATAATTGAATCGGGCTAAAAATGTCGTTAGATACGAAGACGCGAATGGGAATATACATATGAACATATGTATAATACATACAATAAAATTGTGCCATAAGTAATTAATTTCATACGGCAATATTTTATAAAAAAAAAGGTTTTTTATAATAAAATTGCTGTTTGTCTATGCCAGCTCATCAGAGGCCTTTTCACATAATTTTAGAAAATTTAGGATTATGTTATGGTTAAACTTATTTATTTCAGTAGAATACAACAAGAAAAATTTTTATATAATTAAATTAGTTTAGGCTTTCACTGATTCCTCCGATATTCCAACGATATCAGTAAGGTCTCTGGCTGTTAATCGTCGATTCTCGAACACCAATTCCTTGATTTTTGACGTGTTGATCGTCAGTTGATGTTGATGGCCGTCCTGGACGTGGTTCCTCGTCAACGCTTTCTCGACCCTCTTTGAATAATTTGAACCAATCAAAAACACTTGCAATTATCACCGAAGGCCTTTTGCAACATTCTGAACGTTTCGGTACCAGAAATTTCATTCCGCACACAAAATTTAATTGAACTTCTTTGTTGAATAATTTCACTCATTGTAAAAATCGACGAATGCACTTGTGTACTTCAGAAAGACAAGCGTATACTAAACATTTCGACAAATGGATTTCCACGCGAAATTTAAATTAAAAAGTCTTACTATTATTTGCCATTACATTAAGTCTGCGATTACTCACACTATCGCAATTACAAAAAAGTCCGTAACCAGGTATGAGGATAGACAAACGAGAGGTTTTAACAACACCCGATAACTAAATTGTGATTTGATTTCTCCTGCTTTCGTCTCTACATTTGTTTGGCATTTGTTAATCTATAACTGTAGACTGTTTTGGAGAAACTTTTTTTGGATTTTTTTGCAGATTTTTTGAAAATTGTGCTTGGATAATGAATTTTATTTTGGCATATTTAGGTATTGTGGTGAGATTTTAAATTTTGATAAATGCCCAAAAGTTGATGAAATTTCTTGATTTTAATGATCATATTTATAGTTTCTATGACAATATTTTTTTTGTTGAATTTCGAGTTTTTTGTAAATTTCTAAAATTGTAACGAAATTTCGTTTCTTTTATTATTTAGTTTAATCTAGATTTTAGGAATGAGTCTTTATTTTTTGTGTAAATTTTTTGGTGAATTTACAATTTATAGTGAAATTTTAATTGTTAGTATATATTTTTGTGATATTGATTTTGTTTAAATTTCGATGTATTTCATAAAATACTGATTTTTTGCGCATTTGGAGAAATTGGGAAATTTCAGTGAAATTAAAATGTTTAGTTCAATTTCGAAATTTGTTGAATTTTAGTTTTTAGTTAAAATTTGTTGACAAATCTTAGGTTTTATTTATGTTGAATTTTTTGACAATTAAAAATTTTGTATTCCAGGTTTTCGATTTTAGGTTGAATTTATGAATTTTTGGTAGGTTATATAGGGTCCTCGGACAGATAGTTTCTGTGTAGAAAATTTTAGAGTAAAAATACCAAAAAGCCCAGAAAAATGTTTTTTGCCGATAATTCGGGAAATTGTTAAGCGATATTATTGATTTCAAACGGACATCAGTAAATGAACTTCCCTATCTATAAGATTTCAGAATATTTATATTTAGTGGAATCGGAAATTTATATTGCAGAAATTACAAACTTATACATGTATAACCTTTTCACTTTTTGTAAAGACCTGAAAGAAGAACGCAGCTAAGCTTTGTTTTCTTTGCTCTGTTTTATTCCTCCTGTTCTTACTGGAAGTATTATATACTGTCAATGAACACATTATTAATTGAATAATTTGTAAATATATTGTTCATATACTAATATACCAACAAAATGTAAACTTACGACTCTTGGCTACCAAACCCCCGTTACTGATTGCTTTATTTAATTACTCATGCCCAACTGTAGGACCAAAAAAGAAATCTTCGCTCGCCTGCCTCTCTGAAAGGAAAAGATTTTTGGTTAATACTCGTTCTTCACTTTACAAATTAGGAGTATTTTTGGGTGTTTTTAATATATTTTTTTTCAACTGCATTAATTTTATTAAAAGCAAAAAATTTTTCAAGAATATATGCAACTGTTTCTATTTTGAATTTTTCTTATACCTATAAGTATCATTATACCAAATTGTAGCTTAAAAATTTTTTTGTTTTCTTCCAGAGATCTTGTAAGAACGTGTTGTGTGCCAATAATTATTGCAACTGACAGAAAGTAACACCACGTTTCAAATGTTGTGTTGTTATTCCCAGAAAATGGAATAAAACAATTCAACACCCAATTGCCATCAGGTTTAATTGGTCATCAACAATAATGAAGGTAAGCAAAACTTTCTCATTTAAATCTTCTTACCAACCACCCTGCCAAAAAAATTCTCTTAAACGTGATATTTAACAGAAAAATAAGGGGTTGCTAAAAAATTCTTTCAAAAGTGTGTCTAAAATCAGCAAAGTTTCTTCCTTTATTTCGTCATTAGTTTTTGTTGTTCACGTCAAAAGTGTCTATTTGAACACCAAACGTCAGTTTAAAAATCACTTTTAATCCTGCAAAGTTTGGCTTTTAATTGCTAAAAAAAATTATCTTAAAAAGGGTGTTAGTGTTTAATTTTTATCAGGTTGTTATGTTCTTCCTAACGAAAGGTTTGTAATCCGTGTTTTCGTTGGCTCTTTAGAAATAATATAACTTTCTTTCCAAAATGTTTTTTTTTTATGATTTTTGCCCTTTTTTTTGAGATAGCATGGCGAATTAAATTTAATTACTACTGGCAGCATTTGGTCGGTTTTATATGCTGTAAAAAGATAAAATTCATTAAAAGGATTATTTTGTATTGTATATTTAGAAATTTATTTTCGAAACCTTTAAAAAACCGTTCCTCCTTATTCAAAAATTTTATGGCTTTTTAAATGAACGAGAACTGTCTTAGAATTATTCAGCAATTTATGCAAATCAGTCAGCCTTATTATGAGTGTCGTTGTCGTGTCCATGACTGTTGCTCTTTTGTTAAATAAGAACCGTCAGGCTACTTGAAATATCTATTAAATTTACCATCTTATTGACGCAAAGTGTTTTAACACCACCCTATTTTGTACGTTTAGTTAGAAAGATATGCCGGCAATTGGTTGTAACTTTAATTGTAATTTCATCTTTCAAACATTGTACTAAGGTCTCATAGTATACCTCGTCGATTGTCTTTTTTTTCAAGGGAAAATTATGAGTACCATTCCACCAGGAACATCCCATAATGACGAATGTCATAACCTTTACTTTTCTTTCACTGTTATAAAGATTCATTGTTATAAGTCGATGGGAAAGTATCGGCTGAACCTCGCTTGCAGCACTCTCAATATGCTGTTTTCGACACTAATTTTTTTTATAACAATTTAATTCTCAAATCCTTAAATTATATATAATGTTCTTTATATTAATTAATTTCCCTCGTAAGCACGGATGCTTGGTGATTGCTCACTGTTGCTTTTGTGGCGCTTGAAAAAGGATGGCGAGCACTACCGAAGTCTTACCAGATCCTTGAAATTATAAATACTCCACTGGCCGTTTGCAATCTCTTCGGTGAGTAATTTAATGACTGTGGTTAAAATCAAAATCACGTTATTAGATGCTGCAAGGACTAATGCAATGTTTAAAGAAAAAATCGGTTAAATATATTACTTTTTCGTTTAGTAAACTTTAGCAAATTTGAATTGGAAAATGTTTTGCTTTTCATGTTATACTGCAAAACATTTAGTATTGTCCGACCGATTAATTGGCTTCCACAATTGGCATGGCAGACAATCCTCTTAATATGAATGCTGTGATGCGATCGCCTAACTACGAACTTATTATTCATGACAGATTTTAGACGATGTGTTGAATGTGGGAACTTGATCAGTAAGAGTTCTATTCGACTTTAATACAGTTTTTATAAACTTAATAACAAAAATCGGCTTCAAATTCGGGTTGATCGAATTTAAAAAATTTGGGTAATTTTTTGCTTCAGCTTCAGAATGGGCATAAAAAAGAGATTTTTGTTGAAGCTAGCATTCTAAAATTTTAAATTATTTCAGTTTCTGTTAGTATACATAGGTAACATGTACCATGGTTCAGTAAGAATTTTTTCACACTTAAGTAATCGTTGAGATTTTTTTTCTTCTGCTGGATTTAAACTAAACAAATCTATAATAAAACACGACTCTAACAAAAAATTCTTTTATACTCCAAACAATAAAAGTTTTTTATATATTTTCTATTTTGCTAAAACCTTAAATTTATCACGTCTCCTTTGAGACATCAAAGAACGGCTTGTCAATTTTGTAGTTTATATATTCTGCTATACTTTAAAGTTTGATAAGAATTTAAAAATGGTTGCAATTTGCTTTCTACACACATCTTTAAGAATATTTGTCTGCTTTTGGATTTAACTAATTCCCAAAACAACAATTGTCATGGATTAAAAATACATTACACAGAAAAAAGAGCACGAAAATATATGGGCTATTTCATATCAACAGACACTTTTAAATTTTCTTCTACTGGTCAATTTTAATAAAATTTTATTATTTTGTAGGAGTGGCATAAAGGATCTTACTTTGTTTTTTAATTAAAATGTCATAATTTTTTTTTCTTAATTTGTTTTGGCTTTACATTGCGTTGCGTTTTAGAAAATAAGTCGCTAAAATTAAGCAAAAGAAAATTTATCACAGGCTTTTTTCTTAATTTGTTTTGGCTTTACATTGCGTTGCGTTTTAGAAAATAAGTCCCTAAAATTAAGCAAAAGAAAATTTTTCACAGGCTTGGCAGGCTCTTAATAGGGTAAATTTAGATCTGCACCTATTAGGGGTTAGAATATGAAAAATAGTTTTATAAAAGGAAGCGCTCATGTATTTTCGCACCGAATCTTTACTTATGTACATTTTACATTAA
Organism: Phania funesta; assembly: GCA_963932375.1. Taxonomy (NCBI): domain Eukaryota; kingdom Metazoa; phylum Arthropoda; class Insecta; order Diptera; family Tachinidae; genus Phania; species Phania funesta. Next base: position 43,115,747 of record OZ010652.1, read on the forward strand.
AGTTCCAAATTTTTTGTATCAAAATCGCAGCTCCACGAACTGAACCGAAAATTAAATAAGCTGAGGCATAAGATCTACTAGTTTTTACTCGTGTTTCTCCTTTATCACCACCAAAAGTTTGGCATCACGTTAAACTCCACCACCATCTTCTATGGGATGTGAATCAGTCAAGGTATGTATTCCTCGCAGAAATGATGAACTGCACTTTCCACCTAAAATTTTTAGCCACTACTATTTTGCTGCAACTGCATTTCGAAGTGCTACGTAAACGAATTTCAATATTTTTTCTCCTCTCGACACATAAAAAACGTAGGTGTACTATGTGGTAAACTATGTCCATCGCATTCGTGGGAGACTCTAGACTCCTCACTCAAAGGCATATAACTCTATAGTATATAATCGTATAGGCTTTTGCAGTGTAGATTTAGTCGTCAAGCTTTCAAGCGATAATTGTTTTCTACACTTGTTTATTGTCAATACCTGTAAAATCATGCTCGTTTTGCTCGATCCTGTCATATATTTTTTTTATTTGTAATATTTTGCTTTATTTTTTTTTTACTCGATATGTGACGTATGTAAATGTTTACAATGTTGCGTACACCAGAACATTGATCTTTTGGTCTAATTAGGAGACAGCTAAATATTTTTGCTGAACCGTCAATAAGCAAGCTCGAAGTCAAAAATTCATGTCTTGAACAATACGATTGCGAAACTCCCCACATAAAAAATGACTCTAAGAGAAACATAGTACAATTATTTGTATTGAACACATGTCTGTAAAAATTGAAAGAAAAAATTTAGCAAACATCGTGGTATAAGCACAGTAACAATTATAAGGTCATCAACAACTGTTACAACAACAGACAAATGTATTTCAAACAATCTTGTACATTGACCCAATAGATTGACTCACCCTTCTTGATATCGATAAATCACAGAAAGGAAAGAGCAATTGGGTACTCACACACTAAATTCATGTTGAAGCAAATTTATCCTACATCATCATCAATATAAAATAAAGGAAAACGAAATAACTGAAATGAAAAGTTAACATGCGAGGTTAGTAAAGCTTCATATGAACAAAATTGAAATACTAAAGGAAAATAAAACACATATACGAGTACAAACAAATTAAGTCCAAGTAAAAGTGTGTTACACAAGTATGTGCAATCAAAACTTAACTATTTAAGGATAAATGGTCTTCTATATTAAGTGTAAGTCTCCGCTTCTTAAATTAAAACTGAGAGAATTCGAAAAATAAGAAATATTCAAGAGGATAAGCACGAGTGCTGTTTTTATGTGTCTACGATATGTTATTCTTTTACTCCTGCCGAAGGTATTAAAAAGGTACAAAACTAATAAGAATTATATGTGTAACGAAAAGGAAATTAGATAATATTAAACAACATATGATACGATGTTATGTCAGCTTGTGTATTTGTAAGAGAAACAATAAATATTAAAGCTTAATTTAGTTGATTCACGTTTAAATGTTGAAAAGGAAGAACTTTTCGTAACAAATTTATTTCACTGAAAAGGTTTGTAATTTTTCTTGATTCATGTAAATTTATTAGCACATAATAAAAGTAAATTGAAGTTTCAATAAAATTGAATAATGAAATATTCAATACAAGCGAAAGAATGCTGTGAATATATTAAATAAGTTATCCCTAACAAACACAAAAGCGGCAAATACTTCCAATAACCAACATACCAACATGATTTTAAAACCATAAGGAGCAAAAGCAATGCCGCCGAATCAAAACAACTCATATTAAATTTGGCGATTGTAATATTTTGCCATACATCTTCAAGCTTTTGATATTAATGAATTTCGTATTGTAGAATCACGTATGTAGAGCTGCCGTGTAGCATAGCAGAACAAGGGGCTAACTGTGTAAATCTATTCGACAAAAAATCAACGAATTCGTATACCTGATAGATTACGTTTCGAAAATGATGTTTTTCGATCGAAATACACAGGCGTTCTGTAACAATATGTACCGTGTGCTACGGATCGTTATCTAGTAGTAAATTTACCTCTTGACCAAGATTCAAAATAACGGCCGATGGTATACATTTTTGTTCTATGTGGAATGGATGTCTAATGATCCAATACTACCGTCAGTAAAACTCAATTTTGTAAAATTGAAGCCGCAACAGCACCCCAAACCAACTCGCTGCTTCCACCGTGCTATCTATTATTATCGAAGCCCCATGCATCGTGACTCATTGAATTTTTTGTGCTACAATGCTGTCTAAATAGCAACTGAATACTCTTAAGCTCAAAACAAAGAAGGATAGAAAATGAATAATGATAATTCGGTTAGAATTCAACAATCAAAATTAAATCACTCACTAGAAGGAAGTTACTAAGTCTGGTCGCTGAGAGTAAGGAATAGAGATTTAACATTATCTGAATATATGAAATATCTGGGACTAGTTATTGATAAAACCCTTACCTGGAAAAAACACTTATCCTTATCAAATAAAGCCTTAAGAGCAACTTATGCATGTCAAATTTTGCAGGTTAAAAATTAAGGTCTACTTTACTTACAATTTAGTTAGGAATAAGATCTTAAAAGAAGATCAGATTTTTAAACCTGTTTTTAAAAACGATCGTGTTTTTAAAAATCAACTTGAAAGCTTACGATTGCTTTCTGTAAAGCGTCAAAGTCACAGTTACGAACTTTTTGCTTATTGCCACAGAATTTCTTAAAAACATCATACGGCTTTTACCACTGACTTTGTTTTTATAAGTGTTTTCCTGTGCTAAAAATTGATTTTATCATGTGGAGCGTATACGCAATGTCTACAGAAAGGAGAAACTCATACTCACGCAATCACACAATCTGGTGCATATAGCACATGATATCTTAGATGTAATAGTTTTCAAATGTAATAGTTTTTACCATCTCCAAAAAAAATACGATCGCAGTGTGAATTTCCATTGTTTTTTGTTTTATTTTTATGACCTAAAACACAAGGTACTTACACAATACTTATGCAACCCAACAAATATTTTCATTCATGCAGAAGGTAAAATATTATTCTAAATTTCAAGCCAAACAATTTGTTCTTTTTTATTTTCCTATTTTACCGCAACAATATTCACACGCATACAAATCTTATATTGAATTGTTGTTGTTTAGCGGATGTAACCCTGCAGTGTTTATTACTCGTACCAATTTGAAAAATACACGAAGAGACACACATCCTTTCTGAATATTGTATCTTTAAATTTATGCATATATTCACTGTTTTGGACAGCACAAAGCTAGCCTCTGTGACGCTACGTGGCAGTTTACACCCAGATTTTAATATAGATTTTTCTATGCATCTTTAAGTAGCGACTACGCAAAGTGCTACTTAGTTTTGTAATATATTAAATACCTACATGTATTTGTATTTTATGTTGCCATTGTTGTTCATATGAACAACAATTTATTTTTTTTCTATGGAGTTAAGCAATAGTTTCACAATATTTTGTCCGATGGCTTTTTTAATCTAAAATAATACGTTTTTTAATGCATGTCTCAGAATTATTCGGCTACTCTTTATTATTTGCATTAGGTTTATTACATACCGTATATGTCATATATTCACTTCAACACCTAACAACAAACTTTATTACAACCCCTTTATATTCCGGTGTCGCACTGATTCTTCGTAATGGTCTACTAAGTACGGCAATACTAAAATATATATTGAGATATAAAATGACTTAATTTAACAAACAATTTATTAATTAATTTCAAAGGAAACAGGTGCTTTGACTGATGCAAAGAATAATGTAATTTGCAGTGGTACGTTATGTTGGGCGATATCCTTGCAAGCTCACGCAATATGGCGGCCCTTGTTATTTATCCTTCATAATCAATAAATGCACAGAAATATCGAATCGTAATGGTACGGATTTTCGGTATCAATTGATAAGATTTTATCGATACACCATGCTAATGGTAATGTTTGCCGATGAGGATTGAACGACTGATGTCCTCAAAGTCAACATAACCCTTGCCATCTATCAAATTCAATCGACTCTGTCCGGCGATCTCTTTGAAAATTGGATCTTTCATATTCATGCCACAGACAAAATCGCTGCAGTAATTTTTAAAAGAAAGAATTTTATAAATGCGTAGCTTACACACGGCTGTTTTTATTATATTTCTACGCAGCAGCTATGAATTTTATTTACTGAAATACTTTAACTCGCAAGTTTTTGATATTCGGACTTGCTCATTTTTTTCTACTTTACTGTTTTTCTATTTAACAATAAACTTTTAATCGAAAATCATAAAATCATATGTCTCTATTAATGTACAATAACTATTACGTTTTCAAACGAGTTAAACTTTTTAATACAACGAGAGAAAACTTTTAACCAAGTAATTAGATATTTAGACCACCTTTTTCGCTAATAAAATTATTATACGCTTCTCCTATTTTAAATATCTTTACTCATTTTTCTTATTTAATTTTAATTATATCCACTAATACAAAAAGTTTTTACGTCAAGACAAATTTGAAGTCCTTGCTTATTGTAGAGAGGATTATATTATGATTCACGTTCGTATATGACACTCTTAATGGTTTACGTCAATAGCCCTCATGTTATGTCCAAATAAAACTCAAGGTCTTTTTAATTTAATATTTAGAAAAATGGAAAATTATCAAAAACATACCTTCAACACAATCATTTTTTTCAGCGCATTTTTTTTATTACGTTGTCAGCATTGTCATAAACATTACAACAAAATATAAAATTTACTCGTATTTATTTTTACATACAATTATTAAAATAACAAGTACCAATTTCATGCTGAATTAAATGTCAGAACAATAGTTGAAGTGTCATGTCATCGCCCGCGTGCTCTAAGAAATGGAAAAGTAGAAAAAATATCACACGAATTTATTGTTATTGTACTGCACAACACGTTTTCAAGTTTAATTCATACTTTCCTTCAACAACTTTTTGCATTAAATTGTAAAGTGTACAACTAACATACCTTGAGGCTGTTTAAGGGAAAAAAATTCAGCCGCTCGTACACATTTTATTTACTTTTCTTTCGAAGTTCATTACTTCGCCAACAAAGACCTTTTTAGTTTCTTTGCATTTCTAGTTGCTTTTTGTGGTTTTCTAAAACCACCTTACCAATATCACAGAGGAGTAATATATGTTACGAGTGTAGAAAAGCAGGGACTTGAAATACTGAGTTATTCGAATGCCTGCGAATAGACGATGAAAAACAACCGAGAAAAGTTTTATTCAAGTTAGCTTTAAAGCTTATTCAGAGTCAAAAAATAATAACAAAAGTGCAATGTTCTTTACTTTTCGCATGGGTAAACGAGTTCAGGAGTCTAGTCGTCGCATGCGATATCTAGCGAAATGTATCGACATTTTTTATTTTGGCATTATGAAATATATTGTAATAGGATTCACTAAAAACACTTCAAGTTACTTTAAAAACAAACCATTTTTTGGGGCACGATTCCTGTTTATGTTGCTTGTTTACACTTAGCAAACATGTGTTCGTAAATTTATTAAAATTTGATCAAAATTACTATTTTCTTACTCGACACTTATCGAAATATCATTCGATACGTTATTTTACACGATATCGAATGCCGTAATTAGGCTCCTTATCGCAATTTATTCTAAAGAGATTTATTCAAACTATTTCAAAACCTGATTAACTATTTTAAGGGTATTTTACACAACATGCTGCATTAAGTGTGTGCCTGATCCCTGCAAAGATTATGTATCACTTACACATCCTTGTTTCCCAATGTAAACCATTTTGCACATTTAACACGGTATGATGCAGGATATCTAGCAACATAATTAGAAATTACCCTGTATCATTACTTCCTGAATTACCCAAAAACTGCTACGTTTTCGTTTGGTAAAGGACGTACGCTTGTTATAGTCTTCACTCCAATTAATACAGCTGATTTTTCGATATTTTATTTAATGAAATTGGGAAAATTGTTCGGGATTTGTGCTAAATTTTGTATAACTACCTCAAGAATGCATAAAACAATTTAAATATAAATTATTCCTAAAATGAGCCTTAATATATAAAGGAAGATAGTTTAGCTTTTGTTGGATCACATCTATTTTTGCGTAGTGTAAACGTGGTGCACTTTATTAAACGAGACCTACTCTATTGTTAAAGGAATCAACTCCATTTACAAAGTTATTATTAAATTATTATTTCAAGCTTTTATTCTTTGAAATAGCTGTACTAGTCTTTGTACTAGTGTAAAGAGAATAAAAGGTAAGAGAAATAAGAATAAAAAATAAGTTCAGCTGAAAAAAAGTAAAAAAAATAAAAGAAATTACACCTCGGGCTTATTGCAGCAGTCTCACCTATTGGACGTGTCTGGCATAATTGAAAGTTGTGATGAAAAAAATACAGAAAATAATAAGAGAGTGCGGTAGGGTGAGAACGGTTTTGCGCCAGCTATTCACTATTATAAATTTATGATTCTTGGCAAAATAAGTGGTGGTATCTTACTGTTGTACTCAAATGAATATTTTCCATGAATATTTGCCAAGAATATTAGAAATTGCAGGGAACATAAATTTATACTCATGTATATGCTCCATCGCCGTTCTTGCATTGTTTAACTGCAATTTTTAATTTCTCTGTCTGATGTTTGCTGTTTCTATTGTAAGCGCCGTTTTTTTTCCAATTTTAGTTTATGATACTGGCAAACAATGGCTTGTTATGCGTTGGAAAGGTGGAAATATGTATTTACGCCATTCTAAAAAGCTGTCAACGCCATATAGTATTTCATGGAAAATAATTCAAAAAAAAGTTGGTTAAATAAACTGTCATAATGATAAAAGAAAATAAGAATTGGAAATAATAATTAAGGCCCATAAATTAATGCTATAAATCTAAGTTTGTAATCAATGAGTAACTGCTCCCAATTTGAAGAAGCTTGCGCGCCCTCTACATAGATTTTGTTCTGTATCATAAAATTATTTAATTTTACGTATAATAAATTAAAAATATGGAATAGTCAACTGGAAAGCTTATTTATATAAAATTAAGGATAGCTCTTCAGTTGTACTCATAACAGTTTATCATTGAACCAGGTTCTGATGGGGTTAAGTATACTAAACAAATTATTCATATCATGTCGTCATCATTGTGGTCATTGTGAGCACCAGTTTAAAAGCTGTATTTATTGGCAGCGTACCATTTAGTTATAAATACTGCTACACCTCTGGTGCTTGGTTTTTGCAAACAATAAGCTGTTAGGAAAATCTTATTATTATTTATTTGTAACTTAAACATTTTAGACTATAGTTCAGTTTCGTGAAAAGTTGGGTTGAAATTTGATTTTGTGATTAATTTCGATTTTTGGTGAAATATTAAATTTTTATGATTTTAAAATTTATTAGTGAAATCCTCATTAGCGGGAATTAAGGATTTGGCAGCCACCTTTTTTTAAAATAACACATTTAAATAAATACGTCTAACTAAAAGAGACATAAGTGTATTTATGAAATAGAATGGGAGATCGTTAAAGAGGTGATAAGTTGCATACAGGACAGAGACATAAAAGGTTTTTTTTAACAAAGAAATATTTTTTTTCTGGAATTTGGTTAAGTCACACATAATCATTGCATCGAATTTGTTTTAAATAAATATTTTCTAATGTTCAATGTTAAAACTTTTAATTTTTGCTTGAGTAACTAAAAACCTATAATCTATTTAACATTTATTAAATAAATTTTATATTAAATAAATAATAAAGCCATTCCAACACAAAAACAAACATTTAAATTTAAAGAACTAAAAAATTATTGGAATAAAATAAAAATTAAAAAGAAATTAAATTAAAAATGGTATGTGTTTCAACTAAATTTAATTGATTTTAGTACTAAATAGCAATCTGCGCCCATAAAGGGGCCTACGAGCTTTTACATTCAATATGAATTCGCTTTGAATCCAAGATTTTTTCAGCACTAAAAATTTCATACTATGTGTGGCTTCTTTGACCAAAAGTTCCCGAGAATAAATTATTATGGTACTTTCCTTTCTGACAAAAATGTTCCTTATACATATGTTGGTTAATGTTTCTGCAGTTTTGTGTTCGTTAAAATTTCGTAACACAATAATTTTTGTGAATAATCCGCATTTTGGCGGAACTAAAAAATTTTGTGAAATTTAATTTTTGTTGGTAAAATTTCGCAATTTCGTGAATTTGTTTGAATTGTGTTAAAATATTGGATTGATTTTGTTGCTTTTTGTTTAATTTATATTTTTGGTAAAATATTTAATTTTTATGCTTTTAAAATTTTTTGGTGAATTTAAAATTTTTTGTTAAACTTTTAAGGTTTTTAGCGAATTTGGCGAATGGGTTTTGGCCCACATCCCGGGAATTCGTAGACCAAAATCGCGGATTTCAAATAGCGAAATTCGCCGAACTCACTGCTCCAATAGTTCTAGTTTGAACATCCTAGTTGGTCTAGTGCCGTCAGAAAGTTGATTTCAACATCGGACAGACGGACATCGTTAATTTGAAGTTCCTACATAAAAGGATTGAGAATATATATGTATATATGACAAACCTACATATACCCTTTTCATGTTTGTGAAGCGTTACATGAAAAGAAGGAAAATTGTGGGTTCAATATAGAAGTCGTTCGTTACAGCAGAAGTAATGTCATATGTATTTCAAGATCATTTATCAAGTTTTTTAACTGAAAAAATACCGTTAAGCTTGTTTTAGTTTAATTGCGTCGCTTAAAGTAAAAAGCACAATTTTTAGTTATGACAGTACGCATACGAGTATCTGACTAGTTTTGTTTCTTTCAGTTCACCATTCTTATTTCGAGTTCTATCACAGGTGCATTAGGAGTTGTGCATTTTGAAAATCAAAGAGTTACATATGTAAAAACTGTTCTTTGCCTCTGCGGAACATTCTGGAATTTTTGAGTAGTGATTAATAATTGCAGTCCGAATATAATGGTACCTGAACGTAATATTTAAAAAATCTACAAACCTGCTAGTATACATATAATAATAAAATATGATTGGTTAGCAAACTTTCAAATAAAGGTACAAATTTCTACAAAATGTATTAAAAGATTTAAACTTTTTCAATATTTATTGTAAAATTATCTTGGTATTTGTTATAATTTTGCCGCTGCAGAAAAAAATTGTTCCCGCACTGGAGAAATATGAAAGCTGTTCGTCAGAACTTAATTTCAAATACATCGCTATTAATTCTAATGAGACCAACAAATGAAAATGTAATAGTATCGTGTTATGTGTTACTTTTTTTTAACTCGTAGCTGTGACATAATGTCTCTGATTTGTATCTATTGATATTATGATACTACAATATCAAGCAACATTTACAAAATCCAATCCATAAATTATTCCTAGTGAACGAAAACTTTATTTTTTTCCGGATTCTTGACTATTAATATGTGAAGTTATTCCAAATTCTAGTAAAATTGTGATATAAACTTCGTGATGGCCAAAAAATCAAAACAAATGCTGGTGTAAAATTGGGTTTCATACTCCTATTATTATTTTGTCCAAAAAGTTATCCAAGATAACTTTTAACAACTGCTAACGCTCCTTTTTTATTTCGGCATCTGGATAAGTAGTCAGATATGTGCAAGCTCTAAATGTTATCATTTATTCGTAGGTTCTTTTAATTAAAAAGTCTCAATAACACCCACTGCACAATTTTACTTTTACACACTGTTACTGAATTTACTGTAACTCTTAAAGTCAACACTCTTTTCATTATGATGTTTGTTTTTGTTGTTTGTGCTTATTCATACTAATTTTCGTTACGTGTTGATGTTATATCGTTGTTGTTGCTCTGTGTGTTTTTACTTTCTTGGAAGCTTGCCTGAGCTAATAGATGTCCAGTGGATGACAAATCTTTCGCACTCTTAACTTCTGGAATTTTCTGTACATGTAGAACCCCAAGTATTCATACATCTCAAGTCTTAAAAGTAAGAATACTTGTTCGCGCTTATCGTCGTAACAATATATATGTAACTTTTATATCAACACATTGATTATTACAACCTATTAATTATTACTATAAAATATCTTTAACCATACCAACCAAACAAAACAATAAATTACAGCAGGCACTTGTTTTTTTAATATCTGTAATGCAGCATTCCAGGAGTAGTGTAGACGAACTACTTCAACGCTTGCCTCCTTTAGAAATCCAATGGATATCAAAATTCTTTATTTATGGCCGAAGACTAGACGTGAAATATAAACAAATGACAACTGCTGAAGCCGCGATATAAAGGCAATTAATTACCTTAAGGATAGACACAGCTTGCATATTTGGATTATTGCATTATATGGTACATATATATTACTAAAAATAAAACAATATCAGGCTGTTCTCCTCCTATCAATGATTATTATTGCACTAATAAAAGCTTCCCTACCTGTTCCATTTTAGTATGTAGAGTATACTGCTACTCGCACACAAGTGTAGTTTTAATTTATTATGTTTTCATTTCGCGGCTTTGATAATGTTCTGCTACGTTATCCGTAAATTTCAAACAAGGCTACCAGGTACTTTTTATTGTTTTATCCACAAATTAAAAAAAAATACCCCCAAAATCCCCTGTTTAAGGAATATCCCCTAAAAATCCTATAACAAGAAAACTAAGTTTTTAATTAACCTTTGACCTAAACATGTACTAGTAGAGATAATTTTTTTTAATACACACACAGTTTTTATATATTATTTACAAATGTATTTGTGAATTAGAAAAGCATGCACTATACATAGGGTTCCAATTAAAATTTTTTAAATTGTCGACAAGAGATTTGATTTATTCTTGATTTTTTAATTTATATTCCAATTATGATTTTAGTTTTAAAATGAGACTAGTAAACTTCAAAGTGGAATAGTAAACGACATAGTAAATCTCAATATGAAAACTTTTATTTTGATTTAGAACAATTTAATTAAAAAATATATAAAAAAGAAATATTTATTATTGCACATTTTCTTAGTTAAGAATTGCATTGAATTTTTCGTAAAATGAGGTAACGAGTTCAGCTAAATTAATGCGGCAGTTATTATCGATAATTTCGACAAAATAATGTAAATGAATTTCATGATTTTTTTTAATCTTTTCCCTCCTCGTCTGTCTAAGGTTTTTCCCTTTGATATCCAGCGATATGCTGTTAATTGTAGAACATTAATCATGTGTGCAAGATTTCTCCACTCTTCATTCATGTTTGATATGGCATGTGTTTAATTGCGGTGTTTTTAGATATTTTTTTAATTTATTAATTTTTGTAGACAAAAATGGGCTTAAATTTTACTATAAAAACCGCATATGTGTTTTTTGATTCTGCAGTAAAATTTAAACAATTTATGGAAAACCATCACAAGCGTTTCTTTTTTTAATTTGGTTTTAACGATTTTTATATTGAAAGTCACTATTCATTTCTGAAGTTTACTAGCCTTTGATTTTGATTTTAATATTCTCATTTTGAAACTAAAATAGTATAGATTTTTTAAACCAATTTCCGTCAAGTTTTGTGAAGTTTTGTTTGGAAGTAAAATTGTTTCGGTTCGCTCCGCGAACGACAAATGACACTAAGAATCGCAAATAACCGAAACTGAGTTGTCCAAAATCGATTTGAATTATGTTTAAATAAACATGTAATCTCAATAAAACCTCTAGAAGCTTATACTGCATACTACTGCGAAGTTTCATTTTTGTAAAATTTATAGCAGAAAATACACGGTCCAAAGAATATTCAATTAGGCCTGAGCTTAATCCTTATAATGCTTTGTATCACCTGCATCTTGGAAGTTCTTCTTCTGCATCTTTTTGCCAAAATTGCATCAAATTCAGAGGAATAAAATTTCAGAATATTTATTCCAATTGGTAAAAGAAAGTTTATGTCACTGAATATCATACACGTCAGAAATCAATATTACTTTAGCTGGGCTTATATATTTTATACCAAAATATAAATACGCTTAAAAATTTAAACATTTTATTTCAAATAATAATTTTGTATATGTTTTATATTCTGTGGTATGAATTTGCTTGAATTATCTTCTTATTTTCCGATTTTTCTTTTTAAATCAATCACAGTTAAATGGTTACATTAAAAATAGCACAAGTCAGGGTAGACAGAATATGTAGTTTCGTGATTTTTAAGGAGAGGATTGGCACATATTTAAGAATGTATTTAAGAATATGTAATCCAATTTAATATAGTGTTTTCCAAATAACCCCAATGAAAATCCCAAGCACAAATGAATATTTTCCTCCTCTTTTTTTATGAAAATTCCCTTAATTTGGGGTTAGAACGCCAAAACTGGCAGCCTTGATTCCAAATTATGTTCATACTTATTTTTTTACACTGTCATTTTGCCTCCTTATTTTTTCTATTCTATGGCCAGTGGTTTTAGCTAAATTGCGCAGGACTTAACACCAAATGCCAGAACAGAATTATGATTTTATTGTCTGTAAAAACTTCCTTGAAAAAAATATACAATAATTTTTTCTTGTTCTTGCGGTAAATTTGTCTACATGCACCTTCTGTTTGATTTCTTTTTTCGTTTTTAGCTGCAGTCGTGTTAAAGATGGTCAGCAATACCATGACCACCGCTGCTTACTTGCGGTCTTATGAAAAGGAGTAGTACCCGCGAAATGTTTTTATTACATGTACGCCTCGCCACGTTTTCTTTATTTTGTTTTATGTTTGTTGAGTTCGTGGGTTTTAATTATAATTATGTGATTTACCTTAAATTTAGGTAAAAGGTCGTTGTGGAAACATAAAAGGCTTTAAGAATCCAGAAGATTAAGTTATTAATTGCACTAAATTTCAAATTTGTTACATTGAGAAGAGAGATCGAAAAAATCTTAACAGACATTTAATTTTTTAAGTTTCGTAATTCGATTGGCTGCACAAATAAAGCTAGGCATTTCTTTTTTACATGCGTTTGTATTCTGTTTTTGATCTATCAAGTTTTAAAATAACTTTATTACTAACAAAAGAAAACTTTTTCCTTATAAACGCAACACTAACTGAAAATAAAATTTGTTCTATCTTATCAAATTCTTCAATTCAAGTAAAATAACATTCGATGACGAATTCAGAAGATTTCGTTGTTTAACCACACAAAAAGTTGTACTGCAAACAAGGCAAGCATCTTGTTAACGTTCTAATAATATTTTCTGTAACTCAATGTGACAATAGTAAAGCCTTCATTAAAACCACAGTACCTACAGAGTAGTAAAGAGTAAACAAGTAGTACATCAAGTTTTTGAAAACGGAGATCCTGATTATGTTGTCCTTAAAGATAATCATCAGTATGGTTGACCCCTACGAATATAATCCTGCTTTTATATGATTTTCAAAATACAAAAATTGCTTTTATAATTCAAGTTCTCAAATTTGTTAATTTTTTTAGATTTAAGAAAATAATACTGCAAGAAAATTGTTTCAATTAACGCAATAATTTATTTATCACACACATTGGAAAGTATTTTGAAAGCTTAGTGTTTAACTTCCATTTGAGCTCTAATAGGTTTGTGTGAAGACATTTTTATAAAAATTTAACTTGTAATATTAAAATCGATCAGTTAGACTCGTAGCAATAGGCGAACATTAGCCAAAAACATATACATAGTTACAAATAATATAAGACATAAAGAAAACTTTAAAATATATCCTTTCAAGCAAAACATGCCTTAAACTTGTTTAAGCAATATTAATTAAGTTGTTGTAATCAACTCAGCTATACACAGTAGAAAGATTCAACACGTTTTAGAGGAATTAAAATTTATTGACTATTTAATTCCAATGCAATCGTGTCGTACACGATATTTCCTGAAATGTCCCCAGTGAATAAAACGTTTTGTGCAAAACTGTTTTGATTTAAGACCTTAAAGCTTATAAAATTAATTCACATGTTGTAAAAAAGTTAAAAAAACTTGTAATTTACTCAAAATATTTGTTTTACTGATGCAGACAATTTTAAAAATAATATGTAAAGAAAACACAAGGCAATGTTTTTTTTTTAATTAAGTAAGTAAATTCGATTTAAAATAACTTAAAAACTAAGAGTTTTAAATTTTAAATATTTATTAATCTCTAATTGCAAAGAAAATTAGCAGAAATAAGCATATTTTCCTTATGGTTTGAGGTCTTTCGGAATATTTCAATAATTTTTGAAATTATACCTAAATACGCCCCTACTGTAACTGTACAGAGTTGTGGTTTAAATTTTTTCATTTCGTCCCACGGTGACTCAAACTGTCACCAACATACCTAGAATACTTGACAAGAAGTAAGTAATTGTCATTACAAAAGTAATGAATAAAGTGAAGATTACTTCAAAGTGGCGCCAGTTTAAAAATTGTGTGATATCCAAATGTTGTGGTTGGTGGTTGCTGTTGTTGTTTGCATATCCTCCTGTGTAAATCAAAACATTCCTTTTTTGCAAAATTCTACATTGGGTTGTTTTGTAATTGCTTGGTGGTGTTTTTTTTTTGCTGGTTGGTTGAATGACTGACGGACTAAATGACTGTCAATAAAAAATAAGATGAGTATGACATACTTGCTAAGAATGCCAAAAAAAAAAAAAATGCAAATGAAAATTTTTACTAGTTTGTTTTAAATATGAAAAATATCTACCGCAGCCACTAAAATATCTACCGCAGCCACTAAAATATCTCTGATGTTTTGTGTACCGAAGGCAACATATTTTTGACAATAAGGATGTGTAAAAATAACAAGCATTGACTTATAAGTTAACCATCAACTCTTTGCATAATTTAAGTTGCACTCTACTGTAATCAGACACTTGCATGTTAAGTCGTACAGGTTATACTAGCTTAGCTAGAATTTGATGATTAACAAACAAGGGATTTCTACAGAGCTTGATATTGGAAGGTTGATTTCTTCAAAAAATATGCAAGAGGGTCGCTACCGGCATTTTTAAAAGAGAAAAATAACAGGGCCTTATATAAATGTAACGATTCTATACTAGGCGGCACAAAATTTAAATTAAAGGTAAAATAATAAATTATATTTTTTGAGGGCTTCCTGTAAGCTGTATTACAGTATTGTTAGTGCAGTAATGATATGCATACGCTACTTGGCGATAATACATAGATTAGAGGAATAACTATAAGAGGTCCAAAGACTAAGCAAAAGCGATTAATACTACCGAGGTTACTGATAACCCGATAAAAAAAATTAATAATAATCTATTATTTTTTTAATTTAACGGCTTATTTGTTTCATAAATGCTTTTTGCAATAATTAACAAGTTAAAAGAATGCTTACAAAACAATCGTAAAAACTTCGCGAAAAGTAAAGAAATTGCGAAGTGGGCACTGAATCAAGTCCCAGATTTTAGGTGTATTTAAATTGTAGTACAAAATTTGTAGATGTTAACAAATATTAGTGAAACAAATATAGCATTCACATCATTAATTTTTGCTTATAATTAGAATGTAATGAAACTTAGTGATTAAATAACAGGTGGGCCATTTAAAGTTTTTAATTTTAATCGGTTATAACAACAACTAATTATATTTTATCAGAAGTGTCTTTTCTTTATAAAGACTTATCCTTTATATATAAACACAAACAACGGATGGTCTTACACCACACCATCCAAAAATTAGGCAGTAAAGTCAGCATTGAGAACTCGTTGCACCCAAAATGGGTGACTGTTCGGAAAATCTATCGATATACTGACGTTTTCAACCACTTTTTCGCACATATCAGGCGGTATTTCGGCAATATCTTGACGACTGTTGGCTTTCAAGTACTCCAACGTAGGGGATTATCCGTGCAGACAGAGTTTTTGACGCGGCCCCACAAAAACTTCTAGCGGTATTAAGACGGCTCTTGTTGGCCAACTGACGTCGCCAAAACGGGAAATTATGTGTTCTGGAAATTTCTCGTCCGATAAAGCCGAAATCGGGTTTGTTGTGTGGCTTGTGGCTAAATATATAAAAAATCTTAGTCCTATTATTAAACATATTAAGCTTTTATTATATACCTTCACAATTACTTTAGTACTGAAACTCTTTAGGGATGTTGGAAAGTCGCCTTCAGCCAAGGAAATTCCCGAGTTTGTTTACGTTAAGACTTTTTTATTAATAATTTTCGATGTTTGTAATTTGACGCAGAAATCTAGTCATTCGTATACAAATTTAAACAACAAACACTGACACCAGAAAATCCAAGAATGTTGTTTTCGTATTATGAATACAAATTGCTTTATTTTCTTTCTCCCGCCCTGAACGAAGACCGCACTACGGGAGAATTTTTATGTTAAACTCCCCCTTTTTAATCCCATAAATTCTGAATACAAAATTTTTAAATATGAACATTTTTGCATGCCAAGTAGAAGATAGAATTTTGCAAATAGAGAGTGTTTGACAAAGCAGTACTGATTACTGCATGTAAATGTGTATGTTTGTACGCAACTTAGGTTATACACAGACGACTTCATTGATGTTGTGATTGTGTGTAAAAAGCGCAATATTCCTATCAAAATTTTTTTATTTTTTTAATTGTTCCCTAGTGTATGAACAATAAAGCTTTTTACACAAATACCGCTTTACATACCTTTTACAATGTTGCAGTAACAATATTGATAATAATTCCATCATAATACTTGTCATGTAAATAAATCTCTGCTCAGTTAATATGACATCAGATGGTATTTGTTTTGGCAATGTGCACCTTGTTTCATTTTCATTGAAATAATTTTGACTTACATGAATGTTTCTTTTTCTCGTTCATTAGTATTTAAAATAATAAGTAGAATTTTTGGGACATTATTCTTTTTATATCAAAAATTGTTTCTAACTAATTTGTCTCTATTTCGTATTTCATATTTTCGCTGGCTGCTTAGGCAAAATCATCAGGAAACCTTTGCCCAAATTTTAAGAAAAACTTAAACGTCTTATGCTCGAAATTCCTGCTGTTAAAATCTCGATGTGTAATAAAAACCTTTTGTTTTAGGAAGCTAAAATAAAACCAAGTATCGTTTAAGTTTATCCTCGCTATCACTGAAATGAATTTCGCATTCGGCACTAGTTATACAAAAGCGGTAAAAGCCAGTCCCTGCGGTTTTACAACAAGTTTTTTAAACAATGATTTTTATTTTAAGTTGCCTTATTTCGGTTTCATATAAAAATACACGAGTATTAAACGAAAAAGAAAAACAAAAAGTTTTGGCTACTGTATAATTATTTTCTGACGTATCGGTATTTCAATAATTTTCGATTTTTTGGTAATTTTTTATTTTTTTTATTTTAATTATTAAATTTTGATGAATTACCGAAGTGAATTAAAATTATAATAAATTTTTTTTTAAATATATGGTGAATTTTCGCTTTTTGCATTAATTTGGATTTATTAAAATTTATCTGTGGCTCTCGGGTAGCTAATTTCTAAAGAGGAATTTAATAGCAAATAAGTATTCAGAATAGAAATATTTTCTAGGGATAATCGTTACCCCGTAAGAGTATACGAAACAAAAAAATTAGGAAATGGTTTTTTGCTCATATCTTGGGAATATGTGGACCGATATTGCCAACTTCTAACAGCGATAATTGGCAAAATGTCAAACTTTCAAATCCCTAGTTTACCTAGGGCCTTCAGAAACATGACTTCTACGTCGCACACGAACGTCGTTAAATGAATTCTCCTACCTATAAGGTTATAATACACATAAACGGATGGGGTTATATGTAAATATTGTAGAAATTAGGAACAAAATTGCAAACTTATGTATACTATTTACGACAGTGCGGAAGAGAGGTTAAAACTAAAATAGGTTAGCTTCATTTATTTTATTTAATACAGAATTGGCCATAATTCGCAAGTAGTGTATAGTGCACTCCACTACTCAACTTACTTAGAGACAAAATACAAAAATCACTTCTGGAAATAATATTTAGAATAAAATCTCTTGTCAAAGTCCCAATGGATAAAATATATTTTTTTTTCATATGTTCAAGATAGACACTTTCTAGGTCACAGGTTTCTGAAAGGAATTTTAAAACAATCTTTACCACGACAATGTTGCTCTACTTGAATACAAAAAGGTAATCCGTTTTTCTTTAGTCTTTTATTCTTTCGTATAAAGTGCATGGATTCGTAACAAAAATTTAAAAACGAAACACCACATGGTTGTGTATGGTGCTGACAGATTCAAAGCTTCAAATGATAAAAGGGCAGCTACATAAAAAGGACAATATAAAGCCGCATATCAATAAATACTCATATGTAGGTTTACAAAGCAGGATGCTTAAATGTCTGAATGAAAGAAGGCTTTTGTGTGATTTGGTTTCTTTCACATATTTAACCGTGAGCTTTTCTACGGTTATTGTTAATTTTTATTTGCCAACGTCAAAACTGTTATGAAGGTATCCAATACAAAAGAAATTATGAAACGCCTTAAAGGATTTCGTTACGCTATTATCGAGATATTAAAATTAATTTTGGAGAGGATTGGTTACGTTTAAAACGTTTTTACTTTGTAAAAATCACAAAATTGTTACATTAAATTTAAGTTATTAAAATAGTCGATCGGCAGTTTTTTAATAGGGAAAAATTTTAATATTTTTAAATTACATTGAAGTTGAGATTTTCTGAAACTAGAAAAATCCATTTTTGTATTCAGATTTTTCAAGCTTTTGCAAATTAACATATTCGTAATTACGGAAGAACGAATTTGCTACTTTATATTTCCGTTGATACTGACTTCTGTTGAAACCAAATGTAAGTAAGATTTTTGGTAGCGCAATAAGTTTCTGTTCATATTGTATAGAGTATTCCTCTTTCGACTCAGATGAAGAAAAAATATACAAAAATCAACTTGTCCTAAACAGTGTAACCGAATTGTATTGTATACATATTTTAAAACTTGTGTATGCATTTTATTTGCAAAAAGGATATTTTGGTGTTTTGTTTAGCAATAAAAATCATTCATGTTTCAAAATTGATAAAAAAAGACAAAATACAAATTTTCACAGATTAAAATTATTTTCCTTTCCATGGATGTGTGTATTATAATTACACTATATAAACAGATAAGTGAGTGCAACAGTAATTAAACGCGAGTAATATATGACAAGTTGAATTTAATTTCAGCTTTTAACAATATAAAATTATTTCCTGCTTAAATCCTCTAAAGATTTTACACAGGCACACGAACACACACACATAGAGACGTTTGCGGGAATAAAGTTCATCAATCATTAAAGTGGCTTCCTGTATACATAACTGTCTGTTTCTGCCTGTCTTTGGTGTCTTTGTCCTTATTTTTTGACCGTATTGCACAGAAACGACTCGCACGTTTAGTTGCTATTTGGCATTTAGTTTGCAGGAGTTTAAAATTGTTTATAACAAAGA
Source organism: Phania funesta (assembly GCA_963932375.1). Classification (NCBI taxonomy): domain Eukaryota; kingdom Metazoa; phylum Arthropoda; class Insecta; order Diptera; family Tachinidae; genus Phania; species Phania funesta. The sequence goes on from OZ010652.1 coordinate 43,135,171, forward strand.
AAATGCCATTTTATTTCCAAATACTTTAATTTTATGATCAATATCGCATCTATGAGTACTTGTTGATTTGTTTTTCCGACAGGGAGCTCTGAAATATATGTTTGGAACGATTTTGCGTCATCCCTTGTCAATTTTGGTTTTATCGATAAAAATGGCACTGAAGATGGCAACTAGCCGAAACCAGTTTGTCTCCAAACCAAAATTGACAAGGGAAGACGGAAAATCGTTCCAAACATATAAATCTATGAGTACATAAATTAAAGCTGTCAATTCTTTATTAAAGTAAAAGACACGTTACAAATTAAATGTAGCTTTTTGAAAGAAGAAACACACAGAGAACGCAGTGGACTGAGTGAAATATTAGCATTCTACTATAGAAATACCTATCACTTGATAAGGTCGGTTCATATATATATTACGAAAAATGGTTGGTATTTATAGCCCCAAAACAGAATCCTCTAATTTGCACACACGTAGAGAAGTAATAATTAAAGCCATTTCTGGCACTAAAGGAACCATCGGTTTTATATATAGTATGTATGTACGAGTATATACATTTACAATCTGTGGTAAAGGATATCAAAAATAAAAGAATATTGCCAACAATCAAAATTATTAACAAACTTTGAAATATTATTTATGTTCAACACTAAGTTTCTGCTCTTGCGCATGAGTTTTTTCCACTAAGTTTCCATATTTTTACTGTATCCCATTGACTAAATCCCGTATGCATGAATATATATATATACACACTCAAAAATAACATTAAATAACAAAAATTGCCCATCACTGTAGAAATAACCATAACATTTTACCATAAGCTTTCTAACCCACACTTTAGAACACACACGTAAAACACACACAAATCGTAAGGGATGTACATCGCCTTCCAATAAGGAACTTAACTAACTAACTCTACAATCAAATAAAAAAATTATCTGATCTTATGATAAGTGCTGACATAGGTAAGACTAAGGAAAAATAAAGAAAATGCAAAAACTTACGACTACCGAAACCTCCAGCATCTTCTAAAGCTAAACGTAACGAATTTGCGTATTTCCTTCTGTTCCACAATTTACAATTAAGGTATGTGTAAGTAAGAATGGTTGTACTTAACTTTTACCTCTAATTGAAACATTAAATTTCATATCACGTACACGGTGTTAGACAATGAGCCACCACACATAAAATTAACAGAGTTCTAGTATTTTTAGTAAATGTTTTTCCCCGCCAACCAGCAAACATGATATGATCTCACCGACAATAGCAGTAGACAAACGTATCGTTCAAGTATCAGTAACAACAATCAGTTGCAAGTACATCACTGAAGGGCGTTTATAATGAAGAACAAATAGAATAAAGTTACTAAAACTTCAACACGGCTTAAGTTTACCTAACACTTTTTCGTAACAAAAATACTATTTAGAGTAGGTGAAGTAGGACAAAGAAAAGCTGCCAAATTACTCATACGCAGCGTAGGGCAGCATTTGAAATACTTTCGTATCTGTATAAAGGTTCAAAGTAGTGTGCCAGGCCAATTTCAGCACTAAACTATTCCCGCTTTTTTACCCCGACCATAACGATATTTCCTTTCAACAATTCAAACTGTACCGGCTAGAAAATGCAGTGATTTGCATTTTGTGTGCTATGGGCACTGAATAATATGCTTTGATGGTTTAAAAGTATTTAAATTACAAGTAATCGAAGGACAACATGGTGACTTTTATACTGTGTTTTTGCTTTGACTGGTAGGCAATGTGATACTAGTAATAATACCACAACAATAATAAAAAAACAAGATCTAAAAACGTTTCTGTTATAACTTTGTGCTAGAAAATAAAGGTGATCGTGCGTGATCGTACAGGAGTAAGTTATATTGCTGATAAGCGCATATAATGGTGGGTGGAAATTTATTGGGGATAAACTCTCTAGTATAAATCACAATGGAATCAATAAAAAGCGCCTTTCTAATCTTTTGTATAAATAATATTAAATAATAGTAAACAAATACAATAATATCAATCATAGTATGGTAATTATTAAGATGACAGATGACTGCAAGAGTGTGAAAAATCACAATTACGTAAAATGTTGTGATTTGGACATATCAAATAAAATGTCTGAAGTCGCTAATGCACCCCGTTAAGGCAGAGCGAATTGGCGAATTAATGAGAAATTTTCGCCGCGTAATGATCGGGTTTTGCAAGAAATCGCACTACATTCGAGCTAGCCCTTGAGACCAGAAATAAAACATCCAGAAAATTCTTTCTCAAACGCGGCCGTTTTACTTCAGTCCTTAAATTTCCCTGTGTTTGATATGATTTTAATTTACCCACATTCCTTATTCGTCACATTCCACAATTAATAAATGGAAACTATTTTCGAACAAAAAAAGAAAGCAATTAAATTAGTCATAATTTTTAAATTATTTTAACCTCCTCGGTAAGTCGTAATGAATTTGCTGTAAATATCCATTTCAAATTACATATTTTTCCCTTAAATATTAGTGACCATTCAGTTTTTTTTTTTTTTTAATTTTTACAACATATTTCCGTAATTACTCGAAGCACGTCCACTACGACTTCCGCTTTAGCGAAAATTAGTGCACGTAGCAACGTTGTTACACATTTAAATGTTCCTTTTTTGTGAGGCTTTACTCGCAGTAACAAAATTTTAATAAAACCCTAAAAGTTTTTATGTTAATATTTTTCCAGCTGCAAAGGAAATATTTTTAAGAGTTTCATACCTACACAAGATTTAAAAAAACACCTGAGAATATTCCCACTACTCTTCAATAAAGTTTTCTTAATTTAATGTATGTACAATGTGTGTGTTTAAAGCAAATTTGTACACATTTCTATAGATTTTACTTTTGTCATATAATTAAAGCAAAGTAAAAGTTTCTTTTTCTTGTAAGAGAGACGATTCGTTTCCTTTTTTCCTTCAAACATTTAAAATAATTTTCTTGAATTTCTGTTTGTGTTACAGTAAGTGGCTGTGTGTGGCGGTATGTTACATATTTCTTCAACTTGTTTCATTAAATTGTATACATCTTATTTGCATTGTTTTACTTTAACAGCATTTGCATAAACTTTTATTTTAGCAATTTGGGATTTTCACTGCCCCATCGATGATTTCATTTGTTATTTTTCTATTGTTTTGTTTTATAGACGTCTTCTATTTCAAATGACCAAAAACGAAATGAGAAGCTTGAAGCAAATGTGTGTTATTTGTCAAAAGATAAGTAGGTGGGGATAAGCTAGCTCAGCTGACTTTATGCACATTTACTCTACTAAACTTCATACTCACACTCAAAGTAATTGATTCTACACAGCTGCTTGAAATTCAATACCTTTTTACTTGTATGTGTCACTTGTATCACTGTATGTGGTATAAATGCTAGTGTGTGTTGGTTAATACTTTCTTTTTATTCTTTGGTGTGGTTGTTAACTTTTATGCATCGCAGGACATTGTATTTTTGTAAAGAGCGAATTTGTCATACAATGAAAAAAAAAATATTTGTATTTTGTCGTTTCTGTCTGGTACATAAATTTGTTGGAAATAGATTGCCTTTGATGACGTCAATTGTACTGCATTCCCTTTTTATTGGAGATAATTCAAAGAAAGGTAGGTTCCCTTTATTATTGAAGGAAATAAGCAAAAGTCAAGAAAAAATCATAAAAACTTTGTGTAAGGACGTAGAAACAATATTTGCGAAGGTACTAAGATACTGAACGGAAATCTGATTAACTTAGAAAACTGGCTAGCTTAGTAGTACCTACAGCGTTTCCCAATTAGGGACGGACGATGTTGTCAGTGAGGCGGCCATTCTGTGTTGGCAACGTTGCTAAATTTGTTGTTTTTTAATGCCACTGAAGCGAAAGATCACAATACAAAATATTAAGTCACACATCCCAACGATTATTTGGAAGACTTTCCCACTTTTAACCGAAAAATAATCCTTAGCGTAGAGGAGAATTGTTGGATGAATGGCCCTGTTAACAATCTAAATACCTGTATGTGGGAGGACACTAATTCACACTAGCTGCAAAAGGTTACAAAAAGTTATTGATCCTTGCTTCTTCGTAAACGAGATGGCTAGAAATCAATGGTAACCAATAAAATGGACAAAAAAAACCATCCGGCTATTGTCAAACGATCGGACCAATACCAACAAGACATATCTTGATAAAAGATTTTGTGGGATCTTTTTGTTATTTTAAAAAACTTTATTTCAAAATGAAAAAGTCTAAAGAAATTCAAACGACGACAATAAGCCAGAAAATAAATTATTGATTGATCGCGGATTATTGATTAAATCTTAAACGCAAAGCAGAAAAGCTCAACTGAAATATTTTTTGTTCAAATTTTAAGCTTTCGAATTTTTTGAAAACCGAGTTTTGTGTACTAATCGATTATCCTAGTGTTCATATATAGATATCTATGCTTGTATGTCTATAGTTTCTATCACCCAACAATTGAAAAAGTACATATCCTTTGACATCTTAATTAACAAAAATTAATTAAAAGAACGAATTTATTTAAGCAAAAAATCTCTAATGTCTAATTGTTCCTCTATGTGTAGAAAATATTTAGCAATATTTCATGTAGGCCTCTCTTTAAGCTTTTAACCAAAACTTTTTGGTCACTTTGGCCGAACTTTCCACATAATTTAATTGCACGTTTTTCATTAGAGAAACGAAAAACACATTCATTTATGTATTTGTAGGGACATTGGGCATCTTGTTATATTCGGTAATTATGAAATTTATATGCATCTTTTCTGTTATCCCAGATAGATGATAGTGGGCCATCTTCGTTTCTATATGGTAATTTCATAGTTTTCGTATGTTAATTAATGTTCAGTTTATGAACATTAATTGTAGTTCACAACAAAAAAAAGCGACAAGAAAATAGAATGTGTTATAAATTAATATTCCACAAGTGTTGTGAGAAACAATCTCAAAAATTAATCTACATAAGAGTTTAGAGTGTATGTGCATATGTATCTCGGAAATAACAATTAAGTGAAACAAAATGCTGGAATTAGCCTTCAGAGATAACATCACTGCTAGGATACAATTAATTAATATGCATTTAGGTTTTTGTGCGTGATGGTATTAAATGCCAAAAGTTACCAGCATCGGGAATAAGTGAAAAGAACATAAAACCAAACCGGATTATTGGTTCTGATTTCTTAGTAAATTAAATTTAAAATTTTTTTTAGCATATTTCTTCGCTTTTATTTAGGTCATATTAATCTTAACTTGTTTAAATTCTAGCGAATAATGTCGGACAAAGTTGGAAACAATCGTTTTTGATTTAATGTATGAAAACTTATGCTCTTAGGAATTATTTGGAAAAGGTCAATTGAAAAAAAAAACTAATACTCGTTTGCCTATTAGTCTAATTAGAGTCCTACGTCCCTAATATAAAAAATTGTCTAATACAATTAGACTAATTAATTTTGGCCACAAATTTTGAATATTCTTCATTGGTGGGTAAGTAAGCAAAAACACTCTTGCAGGTTAAAAAAGCAATTAAAAAAAAAAAAAGATTTCTTCTTAAATTTTTTTTAATATTAAAATTTTTATATAATATCGGTACGAATACTATAAATGCGAAAGCAACTTTTTTGTTACGCTTTAACGTATGATGAGACTTAAAACATAGATAGATCTACACCTGGAAAGAGACATAGACTATATATTTTTTCAAAACTATAATCAAGAGAAGGAGGAAGGTGTGCTTGTCTGAAACTATCCAACCGATTTTGATGAAATATAAAACATAACTAGGTCCGTATTTAAAAGTGCACATAAGCTTTTAAAAAACTAGAATTCAGAGGGCGACCGAAGCCGCGGGTAAAAGCTAGTATGAAATAAATTTTAAATTTAAAGCACTAGAGGATTTTAAGAACGGCGAAATTTCTGGCATTATTTTGTTGCACATTTGATGCTTTTTTGACCCAATACCAAAAAAAGCCATCAAAATTTTTATTAACAACTGTAAATGCATTTGGTGCATAACTATTTTAACGACCGCGCTATGCCAATTGTCATATTTGCCAAAAATGTAGAAAGACGTAACTCTATAGTTCTACACATCTCCACAGGTGTAAAACATCCGTCATTGCATTTGTAATTTTTAGAATATTTGTGAACCCAAAAACTTATTAGCAGGCACGAAATAGCGTTATATCGGAAGCTTCGAATCAATGATCGACTCAAAAATAAGAAACTGGTGCCGGCCAAATTTGGTCAAATTTGCTCTCCATTTCCTGCAATAACACTTTCCATTTTCCGACAAAATCTGCCAATGTACCAAACTGAGTTCATATCCTTAAACAATATTTATTATATCCATATTAAGGTTCACAGTATAATTTTTAGTCGGTTTATCTCCTTTCGTGTGTGTTCCTTTCGTTATGTTGTTGTCTTTTTCTAAAAGTTGCTACTTCAGCTGATGACAAAGCAGTCATGTTTTGTTTCTGGGCTTATAGCTTTTTCTACTTACGTGAAATATATCGTAAGTAACTATTTGTTAGCCTGCAGGTAGTTTTTTAGTTTAGCACTGAAAGAAAAATTTTTTTTATATGATAACTTTGAGTACAGTAAAAGTTAAAATTTTAATTATAGAACGAGCAGAGTGGAATGCTTTTCCTATTTCACTACGCACGTTAACAATACACTTTGTCTCTTTCTACTAATTTTGTGTCCACTGTAAACATCAAAAATTTCTCAAAAATAATAATGCGCTTTGGAGGCCCCTTCTTTAAACATCTAAAATAAGTAGGACTTATCTGCTCCACTGTCTGGCAACATTATAAAAGCAGTAATATTAGCAAAATAATGTTAATTATATGTAGTTTCTGTCTTGAAACAATTTTTAAAGAAAATTGTTTAGATTGCACAAAAAATTACAGGAATGCTAACTTTTCTCCACATTATTCCAATTGTGAACATACCTGTGGAGCTACGAAATTTAGATTTCCTAAAGCGCCAACGTGCCCATTTATAAAATACGATAGAAATTGAAATGAACTTTCGAAACTTATATATTGCGAATATAATTGGCAGTGGCAGTGCTCTTTACCCTGCCATTTTTAATAATTTGGTCATACTAAAGAGCTTTATTATAAAAACGTTGTTCACCTGGTTTGCATGACTCGCGTTTTGAGAACAAATTATTACTTAATACAGTTGGTGCTTACAATGACAAGTCTGGATTATCTGTATCCTTTCACGTTAAATCAAGTCGCAATGAGAAATGTTTGTCGTACCATATCGTGTGTTTATTTTTTAACCAAAAAAAAAAACAAAAAAAATGATAAAAATGAAAATTCATATTAGGAATAGATTTTTTCTTTAGAGTGCATAAGCGCCTGCTAGAAGAATCAATATTCAATCTCAATATCTGAGTTTGTGTTTGTTTGTTTACAAAAATTAATCATACACATACATTGTGTGTAATATTGAAGAATGTCAAAATGAGCTTGTGTTTTTTTTATTGAAAATATTGTAGTAGTTGGACGTTTGTGATGGTAAAGACTGACACCGGCTAGAGAAAACACGCTTCAGTTTCCTGTGGGTAATTTTCCAGTTAAGGACAATAACAAAAAAAAATACAAAGATGTTTTTTGCCAGAGTGAAGAGAAATAATTCACAATATTCTCTTTTACATTTTTACATTTGGCCTGTTTGAAAATTTCACTATAAGTACCATCAACAAATATCATCACATACATGGTTATATAAAAAATATTCTTATATAAATGTGAGAAGGATACTATTTCATCCTCCAGCACGTTTACGAATGTAGCAATGTATTTTATTCCTTTGCGTATTTTTTTTTTCTTTTGAAAACCTCTTTTCTCCATTTCCTTTGATATTTTAGTTGTGTATGTTTTTTAGGTGGTTGTGGTCAAATTATTGTCCTCAAACGTCCTGGTATTGCCATTTGAATTGTATTTAACATAAAAATTTAAGCGAACAGTAGAATGTGTACGACAACAAAAAGATATGGGACATGCTTTTGTTTGATTTGTGCAAACGCCCACTCATACACTTTAATATACAATTTATATGGACACTGTAAGAGGGTTGTTGGCCACAGAAAAATTGTTATGACGCAAATATTAGGACACAGAAAATACTATTCAATCTTTTCCATTTTTTTTAATTGCTTTAATACAATTACAAATTATATTGTAACCTTAATTACCGAGCATGGTAACGAACACCTTCACTCGTTGTGGTGAGAAAACCCCCGCTAGTCGTATAAACTAGCACACTACTAACTAGCCTACCTTTTTCAGATTTTAATCAAATTCGATTTAAAGTGACATGTTTCTCAAAGTAACTGTGATCTTTTGGGTTGAGCTTAACACCCAGTAAGAAAAATATGTTTTGAATAGCAGAGCACATTAGCGCTACAAAGAAAACCCAAAAATTTGTAATATTTTTGGTTAGAAACATGATTTTGAACGTTAAACATTCAGGATCGTTATTAAAGTCGATTTCGAAAACAAGCACGTTTGCGGTATGTTTAATAAAATTGTTTTTTATACACTACAGAAGTTGTTTTTTATATATTTTTATGTCTTTTATATTGTTTGAATTTTAATTTTTGCTGTGTATTTTTCCTTAAGGTAACAACTTGGAATTGGTTTAAAATTCTCAATGCCTACCGTAATTTGCCGCACAATTTTAAAACGAGCGTTTTAAAGTCAATCGATTTCCATCACATATCTGACTTTACATATTACAGAAAGTTCGATCTGAACTGACAAGTTTCGAAATTTCTAACATATTCCGCATCAGAATATTTGTACACTTTTGTATATAAACCATTTTCTTAATAAAAACGCTAGGAAAAGAAAAACAAATATTTTGGTGATATAAACCCATAAAACCAGCTTCTCGCAAATACCACCAAATACGCTCTAGAAACGCCTAACTAAAGAATATATATAAAGGTCTCTTACTGTTTTTAGTTAAAAAAATGACTAAATAATGTAAAACGCTTCAAGTTTTGTTGCAGAAAATTGCCGCTATTAATAACAAAATATACCAGAACCGGTACTTAAACTACTGATTCGGCAAGACTGGCTTTTTTGTATGTGTCTTAAAATTATTGGAAGTTTCCAATTAAAATATATATATATTAACGTTGTACGAGTATATAAGTATAAGAAAAACAAAGAAGCCTTATAAATGGAATCATTGGTAGAAGCACTGACAATCATTTCAAATTATAATTTGAAAGCATGATGTAAAAATCATCAGTGACTTTTCCTATTTCGGGAAGTGCAGGTTTGGCTATTTTTAGAAGATTTTATTCATCCAGAATTTGATAATTAAAAATTGAGATATTTAATATTTGACCGAAAAATGTAGTCTGTTAACTTATTTTATTAAAATATTAATATGAATTGTTAGTTTCATGGTACTTTTTGATTTTTTTCCTGGTAAAACGAAAGATATTAATCATTGTGAATCGAAAACGGGAAACCGTAAATATCGATGTTGAATCTTGGTTTGTTCGGCATTTGTTCTCCTGTTATGACACCGAAAAAAATCAAATCAGAGATTGAATATTTCTAAAACTATATTTATAAAAAATATTTTTTATTTATAAAAGATTTATTAATCAAATTTCTAAATACAAAGCATTTTAAAATTATCTCGAGTAATGAAAAAAAAGCTACAGGTTTTTATTCTGTACTCTTCTGATTTTTTTAAGGTTATTATGGTATGCAGATTTTGTAGATTTTTCATTTTAAAATACTAAATTTTTAATGATTTAACCTCTAATAGTCCTAGCAACACTGGTTAGTTTTTAAACTTTAGAAGAAATGTAGGATATTACGTTTGAATGCAGTTGCACACTTGAAATTTAAAAAGTAAAAAAAGACAATGAAAAAAGCCACTTTAAAGATGTTTCAACATCGTCTAAATCCCCTAGTCTGCAATATACTATATTCACGATAATGGCTGCATTACGTCAAATAGGGAAAGAGAACAGTAAAGGGGTAAACAAAAAGTTAAATAATTAAATACTCGTTTATGAATTGTTATTGATAGCCAATGTTAAATTGAAGAAAAACGTAAAAATTAAAATGTGAACAAAAATTTGCTCTCAAATTTGCAACTCATAAGCTTGAATAAACGTTTAGCAGCTTACTATTAATATAAAAATTCAAGGAACCCTTTAATTTATTTTTTTAACAAATTTCTTACGTGCTTACTTCATTTGGTTGTTTCGAATTCTGTTTAAATCCAGGTTTCCACTACATTTGTTACAACTCAATTCTCTCTGCAACATAATAAAAGTTAGCAACAAAATAGCTCGATACAAATGTGCGGTGAATTTACCAACATAGCAATTCCTAAGATATGGTGAGTTATGGTTTTGTCCTTGAAAATTCAATTACCTATAATGAGGTTACGACGCATTTGCTCTTTCTTCTAATGTCTCCTTTTCTTAAAAAGTTCTTCGTAAATACCTTAAGATTGATTAGCTAGTTAAACAAACCTTTACAAATAACACACCCCTGCTGGCCCGTCCTAAAAACCATTAAGAATTTACTATTTCATTCTTAAAAGTCGTCGTTGCTTAAGCAGCCACTCTATCAACATAATTGATGGTAATCTATTAGCTAGAAGCAACTCAAACAAATAGAATTGTATCCGTATCTGTAGCTGAGTTTTTATCTATTTGTGCTTAACTTGCGTTTGCTTTAAATTAAAATGGCAATTAATTAAACACTTATTTATTTAACAATGAAAAGCTTTTTAGATTTTTAATGAAGTCTAAAATTTTTCTTGAGAGGAAATGATAAGGAACCAATAAACACTTGAACATCAATATTAATTTCAAGTTCTGACGAAATATTAGGCGCAATTTACAATATTAAAGGTTTTGTTATTATCAGCCCAATTATGAAAATTCCCGGGGATTTTTTCCCCTCTCAACCATTTGTTACCGCACAAAAAGTTCCTTTATTCTAATTTCCCAGGAAATAGGAAACAATGGTGACAAAAATCAGAATCAGCTGGTTTGATTTTGACAATTTATTTTGTAGAAAACCAGGCTGTTTTGTTTACTTTTATTAAAAATAAGTTTAAAATGTTTAAAGAAAAACAACATAAAAATTGTGTGCTAAAAATAGAATTATAGCAAAAAAATTTAGTGTAGCTCTCCATTCCTTGCTGATGAGCTAAATAATGAGGAGCACAATGAAGAAATTAATCAGAGCAAAGAGAAACATCAACAACATCGCGATGCTTCTAATCCATTGGAGCACCCGCAGTCATCGTAAGTACAAAATAAACTTGTTTCTTTGAAGTATTAACAAATAACATGCGAGACATCCCTCTCATTCGGCACGGTACTTCTGCTATTATGTTACATGTTTGGTCCTCCCTTACCTTACTTACATTGCAGTCCACACCTAGAATTTAATTAATTTATCAAGCATTAATTACTTTTTTTTATAGATAATGCAAATTTACCTTTTTCCATTCATTGCTATTTATCTTTTCAGAACAAAGTGAATTTAATTACTGTTCGGCTCTTTCAGGATTCTGCTCCATTAGGGGGAGAAACTTTTGCAATTTATTTGTACTGGTTGACCTACAAAAAAATGTTAACTTTTATTTTATATTTTTTTTAATTTAAAACTTACATTTTTTTCTTAGCTTATTTTAAAATGTTTAAGGAATAACTGTTAAAAGTGTTCCCGTTTTTTTCATACCAACTTTTTTTCTGGGGAAGAGTTTCCCTTTTTTAATTTGCTTAGAATAGGAGAAAAGGAAAAATAGGAGAAAAGGAAAAAAATAAGGGAACTGGGAAAAGGGGAAAAACTTCCAGAAATTTTTATTTATAATTGAGCTGAATATTTTTATGTCTCACAGTTATGCTGTAGAGCTTTCTTGAACCGGTGCTTCTTACGAATATTCGATTTGAAAGGCTAGGTGCTTTTTAAAAATAATTTAAGTTTATTCAAACATATTTTATAATACTTTACTTTGTACATAAGGGTAATATTATGTCTCATATAGTGCGCTCTCGATAATGTGAACAGTAAGTTACACACATTTTCGGAAATAGTAAATATTCAAATGAAAAAATCCCTTGGATTGTTATAACGATTTACATACAAAGACTGCGTAATATAATTTGAAATGGAATCAAAGTAAAAGAGTTAAGTTTTAAATAAATTTTCTAAGGTATCAAAAGTTAGTAAAGGTCTTTCGTCTGTTCCCTTTAAACGGCACGACTAATTACTACTGAAGTTTTTTGAAGATGGAATGCAAATATCAGATGTAGCCATAAGTAATAATCGATTATTTTGTCGCGATTAATTATTTGGTTAAATCAAAAATTGTGTCTTAAATTAATTGATTGTTTCGAAATTAATTAAATTATACATATACAAAAAGGTCTCTAATTTATTTCAGTTTTAGATTAATTATAATTAATCGATTATTTTTTCCACATAATTGCAATCAATAATTCATTGGTTCATTTAATAATATCAATTAATATTTCATAATTCTACCTGAATATTATAAAGCATAATTTTTTTGTTGTTAACATCATTTAAAGAACTATACCACAAGAATATTTCGTATGGCCAAATGGGAAGACACTTATTTAATGGTATCCTTTATTAGTTTACTTCTCCCTAAACAAGGACAATGAAAAGACAAACTATAGTTACAGTAGTTTAATTTGATTTATTTTAACCCTGCTACAGAAATGTAATTCAACTCCGTTAATAAACCTACCACTTCTGCAACCCTTTAAGGCTATTGATTTTTATTTATACAAGGACTCAAATTCAACTCTTCGACACCTATTCACAAAAATAAACCATTAAAGATGTCCTGTCAATAAATATGAAATTGCCAATAAATACAATCCTTTTATGGTTTTGATATTAAACATACAAAACGCCATTCAAACGCACAACCGCATATAAAGTATTGTGTTGCTGGACAAAAAAGAAAGTGATAAAAAAGGTGAAAACCATTTTGCGTCTTTTCTTTAGATGTCCAGGCCACAAAATTGCAGAAAATTTATTTTATTTATGACGGTTCCGGGTTGCATATGACCAGACTAATAATTTTTATAAATTACAGGGTTCAGCTTAGTAGTTTTTTACTACGACTTTTCCTTTACGTCATCTACGCATGAGAAATTTCGGATTTTTATTCTTGTAAAAAAATATCTTTGAAGGTTAAAAAGGGACATGTTATTAATGTTTTTATCTTTGAAAAAATTTATAGAGAATATACCTCAAAGTATTTATTACATGAATAACTTACATACGTTGTATTTTGCGAACAGCCAAAGAATTCAAGCAACAAGTCTGGAAAAAAGAGCATAAAAGTATATTTGGATTGTTACTATAAAACATAGTTAACCAAAACGTCTGTATTGGATAAGATATTATTGCGCAGCAAACGCAAAAACAACAAAAAAATGGCTTCAGGAAAATGGAACAAATGTTTTAGATTGGCCGTCGTCTAGCCCAGACCTCAACCCTATAGAAAATCGATGGGCAATAATGAAAAGGAAGCTCCGAAATGACCCACAATATACTGTTAGCGGATTGAAAGCCAAAATCCAGGAAATATAGGACTTAATATCCCCTGAAGAGTGTAAAAAGTTAATAATTACAATGCCAAAACGAATATAGGCTGTTATAAAAAGCAAGGGAAGCGTAACACAGTTTTAAATAATAAAAGTAACCACTGTACGAATTAATATTTTTTTATAAAAATAATGAACTTGAGCTTTAGTTTGTGTTTTCAGAACATTTACCTTAATATGTACAAATTTTTTTATAAATTTAAAAATAATAAGACAACCTTTCAGAAAATTCAACTTACGAGTTGCATGCATTATTGTTTTCTAAAATATGTAGTTTTGAATGTTGATTTGTCAACAAGATGCTTGGTGTACGAATTAATAATGATTAGGGCTCGTATAACATGTAGGATTTTGTTGAATTTTTGAATTTTGCATTATAAATTATAATATTGTTACATTTATTACCACAATAAACATTAATTTGTAGGGTTCGTCTAATTGCAAATATTAAAATACACACTTTATGATTTTATCAGTATACAACTTTATTCAGCAATTAAGACTCTACTCACAACTGTTTAGTAATAATTTACACTGTACTCTTCTGTACACGCAGATATTCACTCTTCGAAATCGCAAAGTCAACTATATCTTCTGCGGTGGACGGCGCTTCTTGAAATGTCCCGAAGATTAGTAGTCTTGTATATGTGTTTGTGTGTGTATGTATCTTTTGTTTACTTTTTCTTGCTGTAGAAGTTGTTTTTGTTTCTACATTGAATCACGGTTCGGGGAATTTTTGCTATGCAATTTGTTTTTGCTTTATGTTTATAATATTGCGTATTTGTACAATATTTCACACATCTTTGACTATTACTTTGTAACAATATCAAATAACTTCCTTAAATTGAACAAAGCTAAAAATGTTAATTAATAAAAATATGACTTCTTCTTCAACCAAATTACGCCAATAAATTTTGTTGGCAGTATTTTACTTCCTTTTAGATTAAATTTTATTAAATTGAATGTATTACAAAATATGGAGATCAATATGGATATATAGTACATACATACATAAACGAGAGCAACCCCGGAATTTCCCTACCATGCGGACCTCTTTTATTACATAGCTATTTTATGGAGTTTATTGCCAAGGGTTACGGTACTGTTCAGAAACGAGGAACTTTTGTTGGCAAAGGGAGCTTGAGATACTTCTCCGGGGGTGAGGCAGACTAATTCCTCGCATTAAACCTCATTCAAAAATTGGAATGACCTTAGACGTTTGTTTGGTGTTCTGTGCGGTCATTTTGGGCTGAACTATTCTTTCAGAAGGGGAACAATTAAGTTATTCTTTGTATCCTTTATGAATGTTTTGTTTGAAATAGCGAAAGACAACTTTTTTAACCTTGACCTATTGTATCGGGAGGATATAAGTAGGGCATTTTTAACCTTAGTACTTACTTTCATTCGAGCCGTTCTACAAATTGGTTTAATAAATGGTCTGAGACCACAGTGGCGGTCGCGTGACCTGATCGAACCTTTGTATTGCTATACTATTAGTACTAATTTTATCTAGATTTTCTTCATCTTGTCTGATATGACTACATAATCGCATCTCTTTCAAATTTTGTCAGCCACTAGTTTATTAATTCAAACGAGAGTGCTCTTTAGGTGATGAATTAAATTAAAGACGTATGTATGTTTTTTTAACCACTGCGAACATTTCGATGTATCCTACTTTCTTCACCTTGTGCATAATAAATTTATTGTTCCAATTCTAACTATTTTATTTATTTATTTTTAATTTACTTTCAGTGTGCACTTATAATATACTTTATTTTGAATATCTGTTCAATGAAGGGAACAAATGAATGAAAATTCATGGTACCTATTTGCACTTTCTAGGGAATGAAAATTTTATGAGAACAAAAATTTCACTTCTTATTCAGGTTTTGCGTTATTATTCGTCCCTATTGCTTTAGTTGGTAAAAGTCAGACCTATGGATTTTTATTTATATATCAAGAGCATTTGAAATTAAATATATTTAAAATGATTTTTTAAATTAAACATTTTCAGTTAGAAAAACTTGTGATGTGTAGTTGAAATACATAATTACAATTTTGATTTCAATTACAATAGAATGTATTTATAATTGAGTTGTTTAATAAGTCAGAAGTAATTCGTATTTTAAAATTATAGTCTTAAACTAGTTTTATATTTAATTTTAATTTTTCAAAGTATTATTTCGAGTGTTCGACTGCCGAGTAGCAAGACTGACACATGTCAGTAAAAATCTTAAGCTAATTTTCGGTATCATTCGTGTGCATTAAGGAACTGCAATCAAGTTTCTAAATAAAATAAGCAAATTTTACACATCCATGCAGAATCTTTTATAAGATCAATTTGTGTATGTGTTCGGGTGTGTATATGTCCATGATTATTTTATTATATAACTTTTATAATTCTTTTTATCTAGATTACAAGTTTCAGTAAAAATCAGCAAAGTGTAAAATAATTTGTTTTTTTTGGAAAACCTAAACAAAATCTTATTATTTTGGTGTTTTTTTTTTTGCTTTTTGTTTTCGACACAAACAATTTCATTTAGTTTGATTTTATTTTAGTTTTGTAGTATGTAACCCATTTTGTGGTCGCCAACAACCACTTTAATTAGCTTCATTAGTTACTAACATAAATTAACATTAGCACAATATGGTATTTCAATAGATAAGAAATAGTCTCATTACATTCTTCCAATCTCGTACCTTATGTGGTCATCTATGAAGGGTATTTAATAGTGAAACGAGTTAAATGACAGGACTTGTTACTTTTGGCGTCAGCGGAGTGAAGTAACCTGTGCACCTTTTTGAGAAAAGCCTTAGCAACACATTGGAATACAAACACACTTGTGCACTCACGTATAAAATACAAGTGTCCTCAGCAGCAACAATAGTAACTATAGAAGTATGGTTTTGATTTCACAGAATATTACATTCATGTGCTTAGCTGCATTAGAGAGGGAGTATTATGACATTTAAAATAGCTTGATTTTGACTTTAATTAACTCACAAATCAACAACGTATTTTACACCACAAATTGTGCGGTAATTAGTAAAGTAGTCTTCTAATCGTTTTCTCACTCTTTGAAATATTAATGACGTAAACCCATCAAAACATACACAATCGCACTAACGCCGCCATACGAATTCCTAAACTTTACACTGACCTCCAGTTTAGGTAGCAACGAATTATGTACACGCGTGTGTTCCAAACATGTTTTGTGGTAATTTATTATGTGGTAAATGTTATTTGCTTTCAAAACTTACCATATTAAAAGTAGCTTTAGATTTCACTCTTTAGAGAGCAACCTGCCAACTACTTTGCATAATATTTGTGTCTCTTCATACATGACAAGGCCTAAGTGCTTAAGGATAATTATAAATGTTAATGAGAACTATGGAACAGCCAGGCTGCTTTCAAAGCAGTTGAAAGTGTTTAGGTGAAACATTGAATAAAGTTAAGAGGCAAAGAGTTCGAACCAATAGCAAAAGGTTCATGTTTAATAACATTTTTTTTATTGATTATTTCTAATAGAAATTTGCAATAAGTATCCAAATCTTAGCTCTAGATTTTTATTTAGTATTTGCAGCCAGTCTTATAGTTAAAATGAAAAACCAATCTAAAATGTCGCCGGTAACCTACCTGTACAATACAGGAACATATTTTTACCTGAAAAAAGTTTACCAAAACTTCAACTTGTATTCTATCTTCGCAATGTGGCACCAAACTTTCTTGCTTTCGAATTAATCGCAATACTTTTAAGCAAATCCTCAGAGCTAATGCAAGATCTTTTTGTATATGAGCCTCTAATGCTGAACTTACAAACTTCTTGGACTTTCATTAATATCGCTCGTCTCAAATATCAAAATCCAGGCTTTACAAGTAGACACAAAATACGGTGTCATTCTGCAGCACTTTTCTTCATAAAACATAATGAAGAAAAATTCCTGCAAAAACGCTTTTTTTTTGGTTTAAAAATTTTTATTTTTGATGCAACATAAAACTATGTTGTTGCGGAGATAATAATTCGCTCCATACTGAATTATGTTGCAACATTTCTTTACATTCCGATGAAACAAAAAATACTTTGTGTCATCGGTATCAATACAGCTAATAAATAAATTGAATATTTTATTTACAAGAAGAATTGACGCGAAAACTTTTCAGTTCAAAGAAATATAAAAAAAGAGTATTATTTTCAGATTTTTCATTTTATTAACTTATTCTTATAAGATTCAAGATATTTAGTGATTTGACAAAACTTAAGTTCCACTTACCTTTTTCGAATAAATAAAACTTAAACTTTTTAATCCACAAGATACTTCATATATATCAAATCATTCTGAAAGAAAATCAAATCAAGAATCATACTTTTTTAAGCTGCACTAAATTTACGGATCTCTTTAAATTTAAGGAAACAATTTTATGCCACATAAACTAATTAGTAACATTCTCGCGTAGGTAGGTTTGCTTCATAAAACAATTATAATGGAAGACTAATAGCTACTAATAGAATAATGGAACGTAATCGACAAAATATAACAGCAGGAGCTTTTCTTCCTTTGAAGAGAACAATAGACAAATTTAAAGGAACATATTTACACTTTTTAACAACAACTACTTTAACTTTAAAATACAATGCAATTTTGTTCATTTCAGTTGGCAGTTCAATTCATGCACATAAATCATACTTCCTGTAAATCTGCACTTGCTGCACATTCACACACACACACACTCATACAAAAATATGCAAAGGAAGTCAAAAAAAAGCCTTAAAATACTGGTTATAAGTAAAACAAAACGTATGAATGAACGAACATAAATTTTTGCACATAGATTATGAAATGGATTTATGTGTGAACATACAAAGTCAAAATCTAGAGTATTGACCTTAACGTACCTTCATACGAATTCACATAAGTATTTTTTATATATTTTTTTATTTTATGATTGGAATGAAGAATACTTTTTATGTTTTGGTCGACTAAACCATTAGTTGAATATCGACAACATCCGCGTTAGAGATTGTCTTTAACAAAAATAGTAAAAATTGTAGTTTTTCCCCTGTTAATCTGTGCGTTTTTGCACTCACTTATCGTGTACCTTAAAAAAGCAAAAAATTAAAATTGGGCACAGTGGCAATGATTATGAAAAGTATTTTTAGATGTCATTTTTGATTTTTTGTCATAATTTTTTGAGCGATTTATGAAGAAATTATTTATTAATTTTTTCAAGCTTTTATTTCCTGATGATGCTACCCAATGGAGTAGCGCAATATCGAAATAACCCTTTGTTATAAAAGCCTTTCAAACTTGAAAAATTTTATAAATTGAATTAAGAATAGGTTCGAGAATCCATAATTTAAAACAAGAAATACATACATACATACATTGTTCTAAATTTTCTTACTAAGAGAATATTTCTGGTTATACGTCGTTTCATTAGTTACACTAAAACACTCTGGGGGCGAGGACAAATTAATCAACCAAAGAGAAAATTTAGGCTTAAATATTATTTATCATAAAGGGATTCAACTCGAATAACACTTATTCGAATACAAACAAAAATGTTGCTGCACTAACTATATATTACACTGCAAGTGTATGGTTGGATTTAGAGAACAGTATTCAACAAAATCTTTAACAAAAATAACTTACACTGCTGTACGAATTATACGAGGTTATGAAAACTAATATTGACTGACTAATTATTTGACCTTTTCCAAAATCCAGTCAACGAAAATTTTAAAATTTATAATATTTAAAAAAACTGCTTTTAAATTTGAAAATTACACATTTCATATTTCCGGCACTTTTTTATATAGAGTTCGAGATCCTCAACGAAGCCGGATATGCTTTGAATTCGCCCGTGAGTGTATCTGTTATAAATGTGCCTTGATTTTCACCGTTGCAATCTCTTTTGAGAATTTTTTACTTATCCTTGCTCAAATTTTGTAGTTAAGCGATTTCTAAATTTCACAAAATTTGTTGTCCGTTGCCTTTCCATAAAAAATTTGACTGTTTTTTTCTATCTCTTTTTAAACTGCCTGAGTTATATGTTTTAGAATATGTTGCTTTAATAAGTTGCGACAGTTCAAGCCAATTGACGATTTTTTCGAACAAGTAGCATTACAACGTACACTATTGATACAAATCATATGGCGGAAAGAGTTTTTAAAATTGTTTTTGATGATCTCTTGATGGGATTTTTTTGAAAATTATTTTCGATAGTAATATATGCGCAAATAGTCTTACTTTGTCTGCTCGGAACTGCACGTGCCTTATCTTAAAAATTTTATATAACAAGGTGGAATAAAATTTACTTTTTTTTAGCTGTATTAGAGTAGATCATAATTTAGCATTGTGTTGATTTCTTTTCATAAAAGGAAAACAAAGAAACAAACAAACCCTTTTTAAAAGAAAGTGGAATTTTCTAAACATTTGTTTATCTATTTGCCATACTCTTCCTTAATGTTGTAATGTTTAAGTAGAATGAAAAAACTATGATGTAAAGTAAAAGTAAAACTATTTGAACACACAAATATGTAGGTGGGTACATTCATGCAATACACATAAGTAACATATGCTTATGTGAAAATATTTCTTTGAACTTTTCGAGTGGAAGTCTGTTGTCAGTTTGCTGGGCATTGCTAGAGTATATTTTTTGCTTTTAAAACTTTGTTGTTTTCTAATAGACTCTGTATGAGCTGTCAATGTCTTTGATTATCGTTTTTTTTTTCTTTCTTTTTGGCTTTTCTTTGTTCACCGTTCAATATTATCTGCATTTAATATGTGAATGGAGTTTGTTCAACAACAGGTTTTATATGCGACTCTATTTTTCCTTTAGTTTAAGGCGGATGGTTCACTGGATGTTAATGATGTGGATAAATGGTAATAACAGTGATGTTTTCATATGTTGAGGAGCTGTGGAATGTGGAACTCAATAAAGTCTCAAATTTCACAATGCTTTTAAATAATTTGTTTTATTCAGTAAACCTTTCTTTTTGTACATGCTCTAAATATTCTTGACAACAGGTTGCCTGATGATATGATAATATAATTAAGAAAAAAATTGACATTCAATGTTTCATAATTTACATTTTATTTATTTATATTCCTTAACAATTTAATGTTTTCCAACAGGTGTAAATTACATTTCACATACTTCCGGTTAAAGGTTTACATTCAATATCAAATGGCTTTTAAATTGTTGGATTATTAAACTCGTGACTTATTATGTTCGATTCAAAAAGACAAATAAATTATAAATTAAATAAATTGTAATCCTATCAATTGATCAACTGTAATACACAGAGGGAAAAAGATTTTGTATGTTTTCTTTAAGTGACCATACAAATAAAGATTATTTTTTTAAACGATTAATTAAATAAATTATTTGAAATGGAATTTTCACACCGAATAAAGCGAAAGTGTATTGAAGTTATTAATACGAATACTGCTGTTTAATGTTAAAGCTGAGGTCTGAGATTTATTAAATTTTTAAAGAAATCATATTCTTTTGAATTTTAGTATCGTAACAATAACACAGTGAAGCAAAGCAAGCTCTAAATTTGCATAACTCAGACGGAACCAAAATACATGTATGTTACAACAAAACTTAGTATTCTCATAACTAATTAATTTTTTAATAGACTTTTTGTAATTACGTGTTTTGGAAAGCTAGCTTAATACGCTTTTTTACAAAAAAAAAAGTCATTTGAATCTATAATCAACGTAGAGTGTTAAGAAAATAATTTTTTTGTTGAAAAAGTACGTTTTTTCAACTTATTCGACTTGCCGAAGCGGATTTGAAAATTGTTCTCGTTTAAAATCTAGAAATGATGTCTTTCAAATAAAGAAAATATTGAATATCAGATTCAAAACAACAAAATTCTTATATTTTCAACTTGCAACTTTTTATGCACTCCAACAAAACAGAATTGCAATATGAGAACCCCTGTAGCACAGAGCACTAACGAAAGGGCTTTAAGTAACATTGAATTTAAAACTTCAGAGTTCTAACGCGCAGACTGACGAAGTAGACAATCCATCGATATCAGGAGATTTCAAAACGTTACATTTGATACTACGGACTCTGCAGAAGACCAGCGACCAGGGCAATCTAAGCTGTCGCATATAAACGAAAAATATACCAGAGTTCTTTATATAAAACTTTTAAAAACTTATTTAGGCTTTTAGAGATATTTACCTAGAACTTTTATTGCAAATTTTCTTCAAAAACGCGAATACTTTAAAAATAAAGTTTTGATTACTTTATGATTAATTTCTACATAAAGTAAATATAACTGCACCCACGCCAACATCGGTATAAATAAACGTATGCAGAAGAAAAGGTAATAAAAGAAAATTTATAGCATAAATTTAAATATCGCGACCGCATTGTTTGCGTTCAATAAATCATTTCCAAACCATTGACAAAATTCCACCGAACAAACGAAATTTGTAAAATCCAAAAAAGAGGAAACAGAATAAAAATCAGTCTGCACAAGTGCATCTATCGTTAAGCCAATGACAACAAATTGGTGGCTTTTCACAGGTGAGTGGTTGTCTGATATTGAAATGAATTCATGTGGAATTTTAAGTGACTATAAGTGCACCGACAATTGTAACACGCAGTTAAACACAGCTATAGACTCTTAGGCGGTTAAATGTAATAACGAAATGGTTTTAGAGCTAAAGCGTCTGACCAAAACTAATAAATCTACATGTATAATAATAGGTAGACAAATTATATGTGCAGGAAAAGAGAACCAAAACAATTTATTTTATGTACATACATAACCTTGCACTTAAAGAGGAGGTCAGGCTTGTAGTGTTTATAAAATGAAAATACTCACAGTTATGAGGGATTAACAGATATGAGTTATCGATAGTCCAAGCAAAATACTTAAAAAATTTTTATTCAATGCCTTCGAGATGTGTTATGGCTGCCGATAACTACTGACTTATATTTTTTACGAACGCTCGGTAGTAGCACAGACAATATTCATTCCTTTATCTTACTGATTTCGGGCTTGTTTCGTCAGTCATGAACTAGTTCGTTCAAATGCGACATTGTTTCAGAAAAATGGTAGCAACTTTACATCAATTACAAAAACAACAAGCAATTTTTTTTCGTGTCTACGACGCACCACTATAAATTCTTGTAAAATTCTTACCACCCTCGTTAAAGGGAGATCTCAATTGAATGAAAAACTTCTAAAGATTTCGTCATGATTCCCACCGTGTCAATATAGTCCAAAGCAATATGGGTAATCATTTTTCAGTTTCTTAAATTCAGGTCTTATAGTCTTTTTATTACCAATTACCTTACGGTGAACAGTTGCCAAAGGGTTGCACAACAAGGATATAACATGTGACAAGGTATCTTTAAGTGATCTTTTTTAATCCAAGACTGTCCTTGAATTCCCTTTGTCGGACTATGTATATTGCTTCTATAATTACATGGGTATCAGCTAATGTACGTTGGCCTTATTGATTTCCGAGCCATTCTACAGATTCCTTGATTGCAGCACTTACAAAATTTGCAACAAATCTGTAAAGTCGTATTAATGCACATTTATTAGGGTGAAAATGATCAGTTTATTTGTATACCCTTTGAAGCCTTTTACGCGTGTTACGCCATAGTTAATCTCACACATATATGACGCATCATCTCTTGTTGTTAATAATAAGTACTGCAAAAAAATTTGAAGAAACTTTTAAGACTAACTTCATCCAGTTTTTTCTTGCTTCATGCCATAAACTTATTTGAAAATTACTCGAATTTACGAGCCTACATAATCCATAAAGAACTAGTTCAGTGTTTTATGGGATTTTACATTTGCGCAACTTTAACAAATATTTTTATGGCCTTGACAAAATAAAATTGATGGTTTTAGCGTTAAAGCGAAATTTTTTTATATGGCTTCTTTTTATTTTGTAGAAAGGTGTCAAATGTGATACAAGCCGTTAACATTTATCAAAGAAAAACCAACAACATATTAAACTATCCTGAAAATAATGCCAAAAAATGCTCAACTCACGAGTGAATGCTGCGTTTAACTTCAATAGTTTTGCGCACGCTTAAGCTATGATCTGCCTAAACATTGTATTTACAAAAAGTTTTACTTTTTCTATTATAGGTTGAGTGTAGTTTTTGTGCCGTACGTTAGTACGTGTTAACAGCTACAACAATAAACCGTAATTGCTGTGCAATTAAAAAAAATATCCTACGGCTACAAAGTACATAAAAAGAACTTTTAGAAAATATTAAAAAAAAGATCACATATACAACCTGATGGTTGGTGTATTTGTGTTAGTGTTGTTTTTTACAACGGCTGTTCTAATTTGAATTGTGTTATTGTTGTAGTTGTTGTTTATTTATTTCATTTTTGATTAAAAGCAGCTATTTAATAAGTAAAAATGTAAAATTATATAACACATAATTAATACAGAATTTGTTTATTGTCATTTGCTTCAGATTCTTTTGCACTTTCAAGGTACGATAATGAAGAAATATCACATCCGCGTCTTCTATAAAAATATAAATGGATGTTGCAAAACTTTTTTAAACCAATAAAGTCAGACGTAAATTTATGTCAAAGTCAAATTCGGCACTAAATATCAATTGATGTAGTTTGAGTCCACGATTGATAGCAGTGTTTTAAACGGCGTGCAACGAATGTATGGCGGCATTATTATTTATCTATTCTTCCTTATTATCAATTTTGTATCATTTTTTTTTTATTTTTAGATTAATTTTCTTAAACTCTCAGTATATTTTTTCAATATTAAATCAATTTATTTCAATACAAAGAATTGTTTAAATATCGCCATAATGTCAACAAATTAGTTTCGCATATTTGCGCATGCATGTTACGACAATATCCAATACACACACACAATTAAAACACTTGCAAATACATACAACCATACCTTCTGCTTATAAGGGCATAATTTTAAAATCAAAGCAAACCACAAAATCAACACATCAACACATCCATTAACTCTCAGTATATTGACAAGTCATGGGTGATTGGTTTTGACACATCCCCTGAAAAATCAACATAAATACAAGACAAATAGTGAAATGTATCAGTGTAAAAAATCCTTTAAATTGCAACAAATTTATGAAACAAATAGGATTAAGATCGAACAAAATAAAAAAAAATCATATATGTATAAAGGAAATAAAATATTATGAACAGTACTCATGAAGTAATTTATTATTTAGCGTTCTTCACTTAAATATATTTACACATTTACAAAGACAGGCAAAAATGTAAAACAGTGAGAAAACAATTAATTTAACTAAGCAGATTTAATTTCATCGATATCAAGGATACTTTAAAAAGAAACACATTCTCACATGCACCTGACAATACAAATCAAGTTCACGTAATATGTCGAACATTCTAAGAAAGTAAACATCAATTAATTGAACTTAAGCAAACTGAAAACGGTTTAAAAATACAAAAAAAGGTAATCTTAATTCGAATTAAAATTTAAATTGACGTGTTTATGACTGTTACATGTGAGTCAGAATTTACTTTAGTTTTGTTATCATGGTTCTAATATTTTTCCACATATTGAGTAAATAATAAAATTTTATTCTTGATTTGATATTCCGACAGGGTGTTTTGATGTAGATTTTTGTAACGAATTTCCGTCATCCCTTGTCAAGTTTGGTTTGGAGACAAACCGGTTTCGGCTATGTGCCATCTTCAGTATAATTTTTCATTCAGAACGAAAAATGATACTGAAGATGGCACATAGCCGAAACCGGTTTGTCTCCAAACAAACCTTGACACGGGATGACGGAAATTCGTTCCAAAAATTTACTAATAAAAATTGTTACATATGTACGTGAGCAGTTTTATTAATATCACAATGATATTCACAGGATAAAATTATGGGCAGGCAAAGATTTGACTGGGGCTTCGTACCACCAACTTTAGTGTTTCTCTCAGTTTATAACGTTGTTCTATTATATCGATTTTTTGTCTTCAGGTTATATCTACCGCTAATTTGATTTACTTCATTAGCCGGAAATTGTATAGTTAAATTTTTTATCAGTTGCTACAACATCCATTAGCAAAGGGGTTTTCAGTGGGTTTATACGAATTTTTATTTAAGTGTGAACCACATTTTTCAGAACTGTAAATTACACTGAAATTCGCTTACAGAAGAACCAAATAGTGCTGACCCTCCTATTAGATAAGTTCACGCATATTTTATAAAATCTGCGCAGAGACTTTTTTCTAAAGCATGTAACTCTTTAGAGAGCACCTTGCAAAAGTGGATTGCGCCATTCCTACTTCGTAATCTCTTCCAACGCCTTTTTGGTATCTACCCACTGCAAAAAAAACGTAAGCATGCGCTTAGTTTTACGATTGGCGGAATACCAAATGATTTTTTTGTTTCCGGCAGAGAGTCTGTCAAAATATTCAGCAGGTATGAAAACGCCGATTTATTCACCCTGTAAATGTTGAATAAATCTGAAATGGAAACAAATTGATTTAAATTCTTTAAATAAACTTAACCCACTTACAATGTATCGGGCAACTCTAATGGATTAGATGCATCTCGCAAAGCACGACGAGCTATCCACAGTTGCTGAATCTCCTCCTCTTGTAATGATATAATGAGACAAATTCTGAACATATTTTTACCTTTTAAACTACAAACTAATATAATAATATTAATATTAATTATAAAACTTAAATTTAATTACTTTTTACATCACTTACCCATAAATTTTCAATAATTTTTACTTAGCATTTATATTTACTTCTTCCCTATTGTACACTCACTACATATTGATAGCAAAACAAACGTTCCCGTGATATTCATGATAGCAAATTTCCCTACATGGGAAATGAAAATTTTATGGGAATAAATATTTCACATTTTATTCACGATAGGGGTGATTATCTTTCTTTCATGGTAAAATATACGAATGATCAGCGTTTAGGAATCAAAAAATAAATACTCGTACTATCAAACTTTCGATACTGCAGAGAATTCAATTTTTATTTTATTTATTTAATCGAGGCATTTAGAAACATGCAGAATTAAAAATAGTAATATTGATATCTGTTCGAGAATACGCGTCGACAATATGAAACTTTACACGGAAAACAAAAACTACGTTTCAGAAATTCTTTGATTTGTAAAAATGTAAATTTTCCATCGTGTTCCTCTCTCCTATATAAATTAATATATTGTATGAAACACTAAAATAAATTTTGGAGATTTGTAACATTTTTTTATTTTTTTCCAGGTAATGTTTCACCTATGTGTTCCCAAAGGGCACTAATATCCGAAATTCAAGTCATATTAGTTACTTTAAGTGAAAGAACACACCAGCCAATCAGGTGTAATAAAGTTCGGTAGGGATTTGAATAGAGAAGATACAGTGCGAACCAGGTAAATTTATTTTAACTATTCTGTAATTGTAAACTAATTAATGATGTAGTATTATCAATTAAGAAGGAAGCACTAGTATGAATAGAAATTAAAAATATAAAATAAATTAATGTTGTTGCTTGGTAGCGGCTATCAATCAAATCAGCGCTGACCATGTATGTTCTGTTTCTCTTTCAAATGATTTAAATCAAAATATCTCAAAATACATGTGGCAAAGACTGTATAAAAATTTAAAATTGAAGCCTCTCGATTAGTTCAAAGGCACAAACTTTTTTAAATGCGATACAGAAACTAATTCGCATAAAAAACCATAATTCCCTTCAAAATTAATTTTTACTGATTAAGCTATTTTCGGTCATTATGACTTTGCTAAAAAAAAATGCGCATAGCAAGCGTTCCAAGCACTAGCTATTGAAGAATAATATTGTCACTTTATGTTTAGTTGAAATCGGTATCAGGCCAAGTTGAAGAGTATTTTTTGCCACTATTAGTACTAGATGGTATCACATGCTGGTCAAATATTATATGTACGTACTGAAGACAAAAGTTGATGACCATCTTTTATTGAAAATTACTCGTTCGAATGCCAATTCCGTTAATACGGCTTAATGTATTCAGATTTTGTTTTATTTTTGTTGAAGTTTGGAACGAACAACCAAACACTGTTACAAAAGTTTATACAGAAATTATATTTTCAATTTTATTTATTTAAGTTTTAGCCAACAACACAAGCAGGCAGGTAGACAATTTAGCTTATAACTCTTTTAAATAGCTACTTTGAACAAGCAAGTGTTCATATATAGTAAATATAAATTTTCGTATTTTACACTTACAGAAGAGAACAAATTATCCGAATTAGAAAATTCATACCTTTTTAAAATTTAAAATCATCAGCACTCTTGAAAGTTTGGATACAATATCGGAATAGTAAAACCACTTCATATTAAAAAGAATTTTCAAAATAACAAAATCTTTCAAAAACTAAAGAGAGATATTTCCTTAATTCGAATTTAGTAAAAAAAAATAATACGGGTTTGACAGGAAATTTCTCTTTCTATCAGTTGTAAATTAAATACTTTAAAAATATTTCAGAACAAAAACATATTATCCGAAAATGCATCTTTTTAAAACGCGAGCAACTTGTAGTTATAATTTTATAACCGTTTTATGTTATATTTTTCTACCACTGTAGTTTCCTTCGTAATTCAATTTAAGCTAAAACCATTAACATCTGAGTTTACCAAACTAGCAAGTTTCCTAGAATCGGTATGATAATAAACATATCAAGAACTGGATCCTCATTTTATACTCAGTACTTTTAACGGCCGAAATTTTTCGATCGGAAATTGGCTTGATTTTCACATATATGTTTTTCTGCGGATCTAATTTTCAAAAATCAACCCTTTTTGATACTCCTTATTTGCAGCAGAACTTATAACTCATACATGCATAAATTGTAACTACTCTACAATTATGTTTGCCTAAGCAAATTGTAAGTGAATTCAAATCACAATATAAACGAGTGAGTAACTCACTCCAATTTTTCAAGCGCAAAAAGAATACAATCGCATACCTAACCGAGAATAAGATAAAAAGCCATTTTAAATGTTGGAGATCATACATATGCAGAGTTTTATAACAGCAATAGTATTAAGGAAGGTCTCCTAAGCGATAAATAGTCACTCATATACGAAAACTAGCCGGAACTCTTAACTTAAATGAGAAGGATCGGCATTCTTTTTCCTCTGCCCATTAAAAGCTATACATTTATTCCCAAAAAACATTATAAGTTTTAGTTAAAACAAGTTATTGTTTATATATAATCATTACGTGACTTCCATTTATCAGAATTGCAACATGGTTAAGCTGAACAATACTATTTATACTAAAATTCTAGCCACAGAAAATTACTTTAGCTATACGAAAATAATGTAACTCTAATTTTAAGATATTCTTAATAAATACATTATGCAACATGCGTTTCGTGTTTAATCAAAGTATGAGAGGGCTGTAGCTAGCGCGTGGAGTATTAAGCATTCGATAGCATTAGTTAATTGCCTGTATTCGTAGCTAAGCAGTTGCTAAACTGTAGCATTAATTGTTCTCTTTTCGTTCGTTTTGAAAGGACCATATTTTTAATCTCCAATAATAATATGAGTTGTTTACAAGCCTATATATCAATCATAATGTTTTGTTCTTTGATTATCTTTTTCATTGCGTGTACCAAAAAGAAAAAAAGAAATTTACAAGCTTTGAGTCGTACATGCAAAGCCAATAGTACAAAAAAATTCTTAACTATTCCAAAAGGATACCTTCCCATATACAGCTGCTGTGAGTTAGTTTGTTTAAATCGTCAGAAAGCTAAGTCACTTGCAAAATTATATATTTCGTAAATTGTATGCTAATATTTTGAGGCAGAGTATGGATAATACTTTGAGAAACTAAAATAAAATGAGCAAAAACTTTAACTAAGTATTCATTCAAAATACTTGAATTTGTAGTTTACTTTTATACAACAAAGAAACTAAATTAATTTCATCATCAAATGCATATTTACCCACAGACTATAGCAAATAATAACTTTTTGAAAAAAACTATAACTATGCATTTCGAATTTTGATATTATTTGCTTGTTAGGAAGAGGCTGAGAAACCCTTTTTCGAAGAAAACTTTTTAAATGTAAGTTTAGGATAATATAAAATTTATGCTTTTTTAATTTACATTAAAAATGAATATGTAAAAATTACGGAAGATTGAACATGTAGTTGAAACTACAAACTAATCACAGGCTGCAAGCATATTCGTTCGAAATACTAAAATTCTTAGCCATTCATGGCAGTGATTTTTGGCAAACATTTAATTATTAACTCTTCAGCTTTATGCCAAATCAAATTTTTTCAGGAGAGTTGTATTATACTCTTTCACGCATTGAAAATCAAGTAGGGATAACAGCGATGTACGTAACCACATTCACTTGAACCCTAATTATTCTTATTCTAAAGTACACCAGCATATACTTAACATATGATCAGCTGTCGTTGTTTGTTTATTGTAAATAAGTAAAGTTGTGGACTGCAAATTGGGTGTGCAAATTAAATCCCAATTAATAATTAATATAAATTTTTCACCGCTTGTGTATATAACATGATAACCCAAACTGTTAGCATTTACGACACCCTTTCTTTACACATTTTGCATGTAATACATTTCAAATGTCGTGAATAACACCTTTCAGGTGTCATGCACTGAAATGCATTTGTCAACAAAATGTAAAAAATATATATTTAGACGGTGTTATTTTTTATAATTGTGTTTTATTTTCTGCCAGACAATTTATTTGCACATTTTAAAACTATTTTTGTATTGTTTGCCAAGAAAATCAGTCGTATCGAGATGAAATTCCGTGTTTTTTCCTTTTTTAATTTGTTGACGTTTTGTAAAAGCAGAAATTTTAAAATGTGTCTACAATGTATGTTTGCATTTAATGAATTATTCTAATAAAATACAGTGCTGGAAAAATATGAGTTAACTTAAAAATCAAAATGAAATAAATTGAAAACAAAAAGTACAGAAAAATTTTTTGCTTATTGATTCAATTAAACTTTAATTGATTCAATTAAAATTTTTTCATGAAAATACTGCTCATTCAAATATAATTAATTTATATACGGTTTACAGAAACAACTTTGAATATAAATTTAGACATCGAAATTCGACTTAAGAGTTATGTTAGATGCTACATAAACGTTGAATCCGCCATAAAGTTCAAGTTAGCCCTACTGTGAACTTAAAAAAATGTTATCATAAAATTAAATTTTTTCTATTGAAAATTTAAAAATTGTTTTCGTTGTTTTTTGTTAGTGTAGTTTTCATGTTTTTAAAATTTAAATCTTTTGGTAATTTGTAATTTTTTGCCAATGGTTTTTATGAAGAATTTTCGGTTTTTAATGGTTTCTTGAATATTGGTGACATTTAGCTTTGTTAATGGCTTTTGGGCTTACCCTCGATTTCCTTATAAATGTATTTTTTTTGTTGATTTTAAAATTCTCTTTTGGTGAATTCCTTATTTGTGGTGAATTGTGATTTTGCTCACGATTTCTTAGTGATATATTGATTTTTGGTATAACTAATAGCTCTGAGCATCCAAATAGATATGTGCAACATTCACGGAAGTATTACTATCAAGTTTTGTGATTATAAAAATATTTATACCACTTTTTACATATAATTAACATAACCGCTTTATTTAGTTTTACCCGCTTACAATACCCCACACAACATTAATAATATTTTGCTGTGAATTATTTATTTATTATATTTTGAACTGGTATTGAATTAAAATTTTAGCGTTTTTTGCTTTGAATGCTTAACATTTTTTTAGAAATAAGTACAACTTACTTATAAAACACAGACCAGCATATAATTACATTAGCGGAAATCACTCTTCGTTGCATATCTGCAATTTTTGCATACTTTGTGTGATTTTCGGCCACAAAGCGTGAGTATCTTTTTTAAGCGTTTAGCAAATTTATTACAGAGTCGCATAAAATAACTTTGTCGCATGCAATAAGCTAAGCCGCAGCCAGTATATAAACGCTAACGTCGCCTCTAAAATGTTTACGCAAAGAAAGTATTTGGTGTGTGCATAAAGTTTCTAAAAACGTTTATCAATTAATGGAGTTTTGTTTGATATTTTAATTTTTACTATTTTAGCAAAAACATTTTAACAGTCTTAGCAGCAATTTTAAGTGTTCACATACAGTTTTTGAGACGGTTCTACCGCCGTGAAACTTTGTAGGCACAGGAGTCTAGTTAATTTGATTTAAAAAAGAAAAATGATATACACAGCTGTTTTAGCATTGCAAATTACCAATCTGCAACAATTTTTGCCTTAGCATATTTGCTCAAGTGTAGCAAATCTTAGCTTCATATATTTTGTTGTTATGGTTTTGCAAAATGTAGCATATTTGCTAGACTTGCTACATTTGCAAGGTTTGCAACGGTTGTTTACAACCAAGAGTGAGTTCCCCTATTTTGTTAATACAGCAAGCCTAAGCCCTAGACTTATAAATATAAAACAAGAAAATAACTAATAATCTACTATCGAAAGTAGTATAAGAAATTTTCACACAAACGTGACAGAACTGCTATAATTCTCCGACTTCATCATGTTGTCATTAAGTAAACCCCAATAAAAGGTACTGCTTTATTATCAACATACATATGTATAAAGTTAAAATTTAAAACGGTCCTTGTCGGCAGTTCCGACACTGACATTTTGTACGCGAAATAAAGTAATTTAAATTTTAAACACATTTCAAATCAAAGTTACATTTAAGACACCTGATTCCACATTCATACAATAAAAAAAACCTGCAACAGTTAACGGCAAGAAAAATAGCAAACGTGGCAAAAAGAGCCACGTTTTAAAAAAGCACACAAAGCGTGCAGATGAGTTTAGTCAGGTTATTTGAAGACACCCTTCACCTCAGTTCGTTTTGTTTTGCAACAAGTAGTATGTAAAAATACACATTGGTATGAGATTCATTTTTTGTTGCTGTTGTGTTTGTTTTGGTTCAATCAAGGTTTGATGTCAGCGGTGTAATGGAGGGTGTGTGACGCAAAAACAATTTCATTGTTTGCAAAATAATTGCACAGATTTTTGCAGCTGATGACTGTCTGTCAAGAACAAATAGCACAACATTCAAATTATAGTACAAATGAAAGCCGAAGTATAAATAAAAGACAATGCAATACAAATTTATGATTGTAAGGGATGTTGAAAGTAACACATGAAATTTTTATTTTAAAAACAGTAGTGTACAAATTGATTTTGGTGTCCTTTGAATTGGTAGAATAGTACCAAGTTGTATAGCTCTTAAAAGTTTGCATTATTGAATTCCCTCTTTCCGGTGGTTCGATCGCATCCAAGGTGGCACTATTTTTGATTTTTTAAGAATTAAAATTCTTTAGTTCAACTGGATATCGGGTAAGAATAGCTAAAAAGCACATCTATTGTGACTCTAGATTTATTTTACTTAGAGGGAGGCAGCCGTATAACACAATTCAAGCTAATAAGCTAGTCGTATGTGGAGGTAAACCCACCTATTGTCCAACAGCATTTAACAATTTTGCCATTGTCAAAAACATCAGACACGAACAATTATTAGTCAGATCAACCTACGATTTATCTTATTACCATTCACCTACAGTCACTATTCTATAAGACAGGTTTTCCACTGAAACTGATGCCTTATTTCCTACCTCAATAAAAGCACGAATTGGTTAAAATATAAAATGTATGTTAACCCTCACCTAGCTCAAAACATTCCTCCAGAAATTCGGCTGATATTCAAGAAGCTGCGGATCCCTTTACAAGCACCGTGACTGTAGCAGCCAGAGTTGCAACGCCAATAAAATCAACAGTTAACAGAAATTCGTAGCAATCATCAGCTGATATATAGATTCTTCTCAGGGAGAAGAGACGGCTTAAAATGTAGTAACAGATTAGTTGTAATATGAGCAGAGTTCTATGTTGTGCTAATATGTTAAAGTTTCTCTCTCAACCTTTCGACTGGAAGTCAAGCGTTATTTTGTTGACCATTGTTAGGTTCTCATTTTTAATTTTAAAGCGGTTTTTCTTATTTTACTCTGCACAACGTGCCACTGTCTTTTCTTTGTTCACCGTTCAACACCATCTGCATTCAAAATGTGGATGGAGTTGATTAATTCAACGTAGTGTTTGATTATAGTTTATGAGTTTGTTTTTATAACTTAGTTCAGAGCAGAATATTTAGTTGATGTTACTAATGATGATGTTTTCATATGGAATATGTATTTTGTATATTGACAAACAAAGATGACATTTTTCAACATCCAACATAATTTAAAACGTTAGATTTTTTAGTACAATATTTTTTGTTTTAAATTATGTATTACTCTAAATTGTCTTGTCAACAAGTTGCTAAAATTTCATAATTTTAAAAATAGGTTAAAAGTCCAAAAATAAATACTAGGAGGTCTGCAAGTAATGTCAACTTTAGTAGACGAAGTGGCCAATGCAGGTATAATAAGTTGCCTTTAGGTGAATTAAAGAGGTTTTATATTTTTTATTACTGCCTCAGATTTTGAAACAACAAGATCTGCCACAAACAAAAGTTCACTTCATCACAGATAAAACAATCATAAATGAGATTATTACAGTATCGTTAACATGACACTTTAAAAAAAATTGTTAAGGTTTTCAACTAATTAAACCACGTCTTATTGCAAATGTGTTCATTATCCTAAATAATTTATTTATAAAAATTCCAACAGAAATTGGACAAAACTGCAACTACGCAGAAACCAGAGGAAATATATGTGTACATGTGATAAGGTAATAATAGACATTTCATAGCATAAATTTAAATATGCCGACCCTATTATTTTCGTTCAATACATCACTGCAAAACCATTTATAAAATATCATTGAACACACAAATGTTACAAATCCAAAAAATTAAAATCAGTCGGCACAGTTGCAAGTAATTTTAAGTGACTACTAACACCCCGTTTTATACAGCGATAAACGTACAGCTGATTATATGTACAATCTGCAACAGAAAGTATACTAACGGATTTGTTTTATTTATTAACGTGGGCAAAGGTAAGACTTGTTGTGTGCTCTCCATTTATGAACCAAAAACAAGATCATTAAATATATTATGTCTGGTAGTATGCCAGAGCAGAAATAATGAGTTCATTGTTATGTGAAAACTAGGCAGTGGTTCCGATGCCCTCTCTGACAATGCTATAACCTGTTTGTCACAGCTCTCAAGATTGACTAAGATGACTGATTTCGATCTTCCTCAGCATCAGCAGACTTTTTGTTTTGTCGTCACTTGGATGGCTTCTAAGATTATTTAATTATTCAAATAATTTTCTAATTCTACAGTGCTCTAACAACCACGTTTTATAGGTTTTTGATTGCGTACTCAAAAATTCAAATGGTTGCACATTTATACTATTACTATTGCTGTTGTGATCAGTTGGTTCTCAGTTGGCCTTATAGTTTGAATCATCCACGGCAATATATCTGCATAGTCGTATGAATGAACATTTATTACATCGAAAAAGTATCGTTTATTTATGAACTCTTGCCCGTTTTGTGTTTAAACAGCGCAATACATAACCTTACTGACGACTCACCATATGTGGAGTTACTTCCCACCCTACTTTCTCGTCATTTATTTTCAGCTTGCTAGTAAAAAGTAGTGTCGCGATACATATTTGTTCTCTACTATACACTTTTCCTCACATTAGGTCTGTTCCAGGTGTATAACAAAATAGTCCGGACTATTGAGAGTAAAAAGAAAATTACACTCTGAATGTGCCAAAGTTGTCCGAAATTGCTGGAGCGTAAGAAACCACAATTGAATATCTTTAAATGCTAATGGTGCCTTCTTTCTCAAATAAATTTTATTTTAGTAATTTTATACGCATTTGCATCATTGGCAGCAGCTGTCAATAACTTCTTAACTGATCGATAAAAGCATTTTTTTTTATTAAATAAAGTGATAAATATTCACAAATATATGTACTTACAACTTCAAGTTTATTAGAAAAGTTTTTAGTTTTGCTTTTTAATAAATTTAAAATAAAAACTTTATTCCTTTATTTAAAAATTTTTTGATTTTTAAATATAAACAAAAAACAGCTGATAATTTAATTCTAGTGCGAACTTACACAAAGAAAAAGTTCGTACGACTTTGTACAGGAAATTAAAAATTTTACTCTCTTATTTTCTCTCAAAATTGCACACAAATTGTTATCTGGAACGCGTTTGGACTAATTCGGACTAGTTCGGACTGTTTTGTTATGCACCTGAAACAGACCTATTATTATACTTATGAACTATTTTATCATTCTGCCGAAAAAAGGTTAAAAGTTAAATTCCGATCATATCATGCAAACATTTTTTACGTCATGCCATAAAATACCTTTGAAATTACAAGAATTTATGAGCCTTCATAAACTATAAAGAACTAGTTGTGTTTGTGAGATTGCATTTTGCGCCATTAAAACTTTTTTTCAACTTTAACAAATATTGTTATGGCCTTGGCAAAATAAAATATATCGTTTTAGCGTAAAAGCGGAAAATATTTTTTTAAAACATCTTGGCTTCTGTTTTTGCAAAAAGGTGTCAAATTTGACATAAAACTGTTAACATTAGAAAGTACAAAACAAAAACACACACATAAAACTATCCAGCTAATACTGCCAAAAAAATGCTGAAATGACAAGCGAATACGACGTTTAACTTCAGAAGTTTTGAATAAAATATATTTGTTGCATGTTGAAGCATATCGCACACCCACTTTGAAGCTGACACAACTAAAAATTTTTAATTTTTAAGAAAACGCTAAAAACTATTTTTGAGTTTATAAAATTATTATGACGCTTTTGCTTAAATAAAATTGTAAAGTTAATGAAAGAAGTGAATAAAATTTTAAAAAATATTACTAATAATTCAAGATCAAATTAAGAAACATTACAGTAGTTACTTAATTTAATATATGCTTATAATAAATACGTTTTATATGACATACATGCCGATTGCTGTGCAATTATGTTTTACAAAAATTTACAATAATAAAAACAAGGTATAGTTTTTCAAACGGGTAGACGATTTAATTTCTCTGTATTAACTCAATCAATTTTGAGTTGTGGCACCTTTGAAGTGGGTGCGCGACATGTTTTCCTGTGCCTTCGCCTCGTATTTATAAGAACTTTTACATTTTTCTATTTTACATTGAATGAAGCCCTAGTGACATACAATGTTGCGTGTTAAAAACTGCAACAATAAAATGTAATTGATGTGCAATTCAAAACAATGACACTACGGCTGGAAAAAATACAAAAAAATAACTTTTACGAGAAAGTTTAAAAAGTTTAGATACAAAACTATGGTGTTGTATGATTGTTCTAATTGTTGGCTTTTTATTTTATAGTGGACTTAAAGCAACAAAATAGTAACAAACATTTTCATTTTCTAACGGCTTTAATTTACACATGTAAATGTTTTCAATTGTCTAATGTGAGGACTTTTATGATGAAATGTTGTATTTTCTACTTATTTATACGTGTGTGTGTATGCCAATTAAGTTGCAATAACCTACTTAAGACAGCTTCGTCCAACCAGAGAGCATGAAACTATGTTTAGACTTGATGTTGTTCAGGTTTTGCTTAAATTTTTAATTTCTGAAAAAAATAATAATAAAAAAAATGTCTAGAGTTTCTTCAAAATTTTAGATACATTTTTCAGCTGGAAGGTCTGCCATAATGACAGCTTAAAAACATTTCAAAGTAGTCATTTGCACAGATAGTTGTTCGGGCTATATGTCATCTGCTCTTCCCTTTATAGGGCGCGGTTAATCATATCCTCGATGCTTTGACGACGAACAAGGCACTAGTGTCATAGGAAATACTATTGCGAATGAAACTGCATAATTAGATTGCAAAGCGCCAATGCTATTAGAAATTAGACCCCAGAACTTTATATTTAAAAATTTATAAAAATTACATAAAACAGAAGAGAAAAAGTTCGATTTGGTTCAAATATAAACATCACCATTCGAAACAATTTAATATAAGATACTTAAATATACAATATACTACTACCGTGAGCAGACATTAGAACTAGACGTTTTTCCGTTTACGTTTTTTCATATCAATTAGACTTTAAAATAAACGTTTCAAAAACAGTTCAAATCAAAAAAAAACTTTCGTATATAAAATTTTGTCGTATTACTTAACATCTCTGTTGTTCAATACTTTTACCATGTCAGGTTCAAGCAGACTTAGACTAGCAGATAGATCCAGAAAACCGAGGTTGCAGATTATTAGATAACATGTAAGGGCTAATTCAATTTGGACTTCTGGTTGCTGCCGAAAAACCTCAAGTCAATGCCTACAGTTCTTCTTCGAATGCCACACAAAAACGTCAAGGCAGCAAATGGCTTCCTTAACATTGTAAATTCCTTGTTTTCCTATATCTGGCACTATCCGAAACACTCTGACGTTAATAGTATAATCGATGTTGAAATTCCCTTTTCTAACATTATAATAAAGCCACTGTGTAAATTATGTTAAAGTCTTAAACATTGAACAATACATATATGAAAACCTTATAATTAAGATCACAGGGTAAATAACGGCATTCGACATCTACTGAAATTAACATTGGAATTCTATTGATATTATGATCGACATCTATTGTTGTTATAAAGCCCAGGTGGGTTAGCATTGTTTTAAACGATGTCATACAAATTTCAAGGTGACAATATATCTGAATGTTATTAGCACCATCATTTTTTTTTTTAATTCTTTATATCTTGCTTCGCCCATATTATGCATTCTGTATCATTTTATGTACGTGAGTTATGTATGTGAGTTCTCCTCCTTTATTTTAAGCTTACATTTTTGTCAATCGCTCAGTTTAGTTTTTCAATTTTCAATCAATTTGTTTTAATAGAAACAAATTTTTTTTAATATTCTCACAATGTCACCAAATTAGTTCCGCCTTTAAACACTTACAAACACATACAACATTAACCAACTACTTTCTGGTGATAGGAAGGTAATTTAAAAACCAAATCAAACGTATCGCATGCAAATCAAAACAAACCATAAACTTTACACATGCAAACACACAACAACACTCATGGGGGGAGAATATTGCCAGATACGTAGTAACGCCAGCGAATGATACGGAGGCAGGAGTGTACGGTTTTGTTACAACCCTTTGAAAATACGTAAATATTTAGCAGTAAAAATTCCTTTCAATTACAACAAATTTGCAGAATAAAAAGGATAAAAATCGAATTGAAGTGATAAACAAACGAAAACAAAGTAGAAAACCTCACATACAAAGGAAAAAAATAGCATGTTGTGAAATGATAAGAGTAGTGTTTATGTAAGAATACGAAAAAGGATTTTACTACTTAGAGTTTTTACTTAAGTGTATTTACACATTTACAAATGCATACACAGACACCTAAATACCAAGCAGTGGCAAAACTTTAAAGCTAACTAAGCAGCTTTGCTTTTGGCGAAGGACACATTAAAATATACACACGGTCACCATGCGACGGAATATACAAATAGAATTCGCTAAATTCGTCGTATATTTTAAGAAAGTAAACATCAAGGGTTGAACATAAACACACTGAACACGGTTTAAAGTTAAGAAAAGGTAATCGAAATTGGATTTTTTAACATAATCGAAATTTAAATTCTTATTTTTATGACTGGTGTATGAGATTTTATGTGAGTTGGAATTTGCTTTAGTATGTGTTAAAATTCACACATGTATGCGTAAATTTGCATACGGTAATATGAATGTGTTTTTTAAGAAATACTTATTTCTATGATTAAGTAGGACGGTATGCGCTCGGTAGAAAACACCAAAAAATTGCGTAAATTTATTACACGTACATACGTTTTTTTATTCACAAAACTTTCCACTGAAATTTCGCCTTTGTAGTGCATATGATTCCGGAGATTATAGGTTAAAAATGTTGGTATCATAGAGAACATATTTAAGAAAATAATGTTTATAAAATCCAACATGACATTTATCGGGCAACATATGTCCCACCTGAAATAAACTTTTGGTCCAAGTCTCAGTTGTTCTCTGTTTTATTTAAATGCAGAAATATTATTTCCCCTTTACCATTTTCCTTTTGTTTATTTTTAGCTATTTTTTCTAGTGTTCCTTAATTTTTATTTATTAATTTTTTGTTTTTGCCACAAAGAAGGCTTGTACGGAAATTATATTTTCAATTTCATTTATTTAAGTTTTACGTAACCACATAAGCACGTAACAAATTTTGTTTATAATTCTTTTATATGGAAACTTTTTTGTTTGTGTTCGAATGTAAGTGTTTTTGCACTTTTTAAGAAAAATGTTCCTATTTTACACACTCAAACAGTAACGATATTTGCAAGCAAGAAGAGAAAAATGTGTTTGCACTAGAAAATCCATGTGAATTGTAACTTGAAAAGCATAAAGATACTCACATTATTACTTGCATCCATAAAACTTGTGAAACATAATCGGAACAGTGAAACTACTACAAGTTAAAAAATGTTTTCGTTTTTCAAGCGCAATTCAGTGAAGAAGTATCGTTTTCTTTTGCAACTGGAAGCAATGTCCCCAAAGTGATTCTTTATCGTTGCTTTCATACATATCCAGACAGGTTTTCGGAGCATGATCCTTTTCCAAAAATTTTTTTGTGGGATTGAATTTTTAAATACTATCCCTCAATAAATCCAACTCTGTTAGGATTAAAATTTTTAGAAGTTCAATTTTTATTCACAATTTTGTAAACGTGTAACTTTACATTTTTTTGGCCACTGTAGTTTCCTTCCTAATCTAACTAAAAATTAAACCTTTTACATATGAATAACCATTCACATATTCAATTTAGAAAAACAAAACTGTTCTTGGTTTTTCTACAGCAACAGCTATGAACTGTACAGGCGTAAATTGTAACTTGCCTAGAATTATGTTTGATGAAGAAAATTTATAGCAAATTTAAATCACATTGTAAACGAATTAGTAACTTACTTCTAATACTTAAGGAACAAAAAGAAAACACTCGCATATATACCCAAACACAAGATAGAAAATAAGTGTGAATTTGGGTTTTAGAAAGGCAATAGTTTTAAGGAAGGTCTCCTTAGGGATAAACAATAACTCATACTTAACACGGTGTAGAAAAATTGACTGCTTTATTTAAGACAGCAGACCAAATAAAAAAGTTTATGCGATCCACTTATTTACAGCCCAGAAACTATCCTGAAATGTTCTATATTGTGATTCTCTAAAGCCAATTCTCTAAGCTTAATAATCTATAAAGTCGACATAGCCATTTTTGGCTAAGAATACAATTTTGAAACGCGCCTTGCTAAATTTGCTAGTGTCATAAAAATTGAATTCGCCACAATGGCTGGTGTGATCGCTAATATCTTCTTATTTTTTCAAAAGTCCGAAGTTTAACCATAAACCCAAAAAATTGGAAAATTTCTATAACCAAATTAAAAGAGCCAAGGAAACATCTATTTACCAATGGAAAATGTTAATAATAAAACAAAAAGCAAGTTAAAATATTAAATAAGGTACGCAGAAGCGGAAGCCAAAATTAAAAATCGTCAACAATCCCTTGCACTGGAAAAAATCATACATGGGTCGAGGGTGTATACAATTCTGAATTCGTTTTAATCAAGTTTCTTCAAAAGGATACATTTCAACAAAAATATACGAAATGTAAGAATTTTAAAGTGAAAATAGCATTTTTTAATTTTCGTTAGAAATAACACAATATACAATATATTTCCAATCAGTATTTTTATTGTTAGCTGAAATTAAAAAAATCTTTGCAGGGATACTACTTTAAGAAATGTTCCTATAATTCAACATTTGGTGCTTTTACGAAAAAGTACTAAGCATAAATTATGCACTTCAGTATAAAATAAAAACAATTTACTAGAGGTTTTGAACATAATTTAAAATTTTTTTAAGGAAAATGCTAAGCATTTATAGTGGAAAGAAATTGTAAAGTGAGGTAACATTATTATTAACTCTGAAAAAGGAAGGCACAGTCTACTGATAGCAAATTAGGTATGAAGGAAATATAAATTTTAGCTAAGATTTAGCAACATTGCTAATATTTTGCTGAACTTCGATTTCGTGTGACATTGTTATGTTTTTCCACTCACAACTGTATTTAACGCTAGGGAAACTTTTAACTATTTCTAAGGATACCTTCCTAAGTACTTGACATGAGGTCGTTCATTTAATTGTAGTGTAGGCAAAATTACATGTAAATTCAAACATTTTGTAAATTGTATGTTTGATATATTGGACGGAAGTTGAGGTGAGAAACTAAAATAATATTTCCAGAAAGTTTAACTAAATATGCATACAAAACATCTAAATAGTTTAGCTTTATACCAGAAAATCCACTACTGCAAATAA
Organism: Phania funesta; assembly: GCA_963932375.1. Taxonomy (NCBI): domain Eukaryota; kingdom Metazoa; phylum Arthropoda; class Insecta; order Diptera; family Tachinidae; genus Phania; species Phania funesta. The sequence continues at coordinate 43,177,280 of OZ010652.1, forward strand.
TAAATTTGAGTTTATTTTTCGTTAAACAACAAATAAAACGATAACTATACATTTCGAATTTTGATTTTTTTTTTTTTGCTTTACTTTATATTTGCCAGGAAATAGTTGAGAAAAACTTTTTTGAAAAAAGCTTTTTAAATGTAAGTTTGGCTTTAAATAAGATTCATGGTTTTTTAGTTTACATTTAAAATGCATATGTAAAATTACGGATGGGGAACGTGTAATAGAAACTATAATTTTCCGTTGTTTTATTATTTAAAAACTCAGTTATGGCCTTTCAGGGGCAAAGTAAAAACGTTTAAACTTAAAAATACAAGAACTAAAATTCATTATATATAAAATTAGTTAAATCTACCTTGTTCTAAATGTGTTTTTTAGCAATAGCTCTACTAACATAAACTTTCGTACTTAAATGTTTAATATCAATTAATATAAGTTTTATGCATACCTAGGTAGTGGCGATTGTTATGCTCCTTGCTTTTGTAATTGGTATTTCACATATTGAAATTGGAGAAATGATTACAAATTAACCAGAGACTCCAGGCTTATTCGTTCGAATTCTAACTTTCTTCTTAGCTGGCATATTTCAATTGTGTGTCAATCATGCTAGTGATTCTTGGCAAACCATTGTTAATTAGTTTTCTCTTCAGTCATATTCCAAAGTCAGAGTTAGCAAGTAGGACTCAGAATGACGTACGTAATCAGACAAATTCTAGTTCTTGCAAGACCACGTTCCCTTGGACCCCAATTATCCTGATGAATTCTAAGACCTTTATTAAAATTAAGTTTTCGCCACTAAAGTATAATATATGATTCTCTTAATTGCCTGCTGATTCGCTACCCTCTTTTAACGCGTCATTAGTATAAAAATAAATTAAAATAATTAGCAGCAAATAGATTCGTAAAAGTATTCGAAACTCAAATGTCTCGTAATGTACTTGAACAATTTTCTTGGCACATTTTGCATGAAATACATTTCAAATGCCGTGAAAAACACCTTTCAGGTGGCATGCAGTGACATGCATTTGTCAACGAAGTGGAAAAATTTTACATTTAGAGGTTTTTTCGTAAATTTGTTTTATTTTGTGCCAGATCATTTATTTTAGCATTTTAAAAGTGTTTTTGTATTGTTTGCCAAGAAAATCAGTCGTATCTAGATGCTATTCTGTGTTTTTTTCTTTGTCTTTTCTAATTTGTTGGCGTTTTGTAAAACAAACATTTTAAAATGCGTCTGCATTGTATGTTCGCATTGAATGAATTATTTTAATAAAATGCAGTGGTGGAAAAATTTTTTTAAATTAAACAATTAAATGAAATAATTAAATGAAATAAAGCAATAGAATATTTGTAAAAAAAATTTTAATTATCTATTTCAAGCAATTAAAAATTTAGTTAACTTAATCAATATTTGCTCATGAATGTATTGTCCATTGAAATAAATGTATAATTTACAAACGGTTTACAGGAAGAAGTTTTTATAGAAATTTCGGCAACGAAACTCGACGTAAAGAATTATGCTAGATGCTACATAAATATCCAGAATGGAGTTTAAAGAAGCCCCTCGCCGCACTTAAGAAACATATCATCATAAAGGAGGTTTCTAGCGTAAGCTGGCACTATGCTGTATTTTAATGCCTGCGCTGTGGAGGATGTTTATACACGAAAATACTCAAAAATTATTATTGTTTTGATATTCACTGTTCTAAGTTTAAACTAAGAAATTTACCAGAACTCTAGTACATGAGGTTTTTTAATGTAAATATGTGTATTTTTTTATTTCTGCCCATTAATCACTTTTGAAATATATAGCGTAATCTCGTAATCTCAAGAAGGTGTAAAGTAGCTGAAGTTTCATTTTCTTATTTCAACCATTCGTTACAATACATTGTTGTGTTCACATGATTAATTGTATTTAATTGTCAGTCTCTCGAGAAACACAGTTTAAGATTTTTCTGTTGTAGTACCAACAATTTAAGAAAAGAATTATATTAATTATGTACTGTTTGCCCGCCTGCGTATGTGAAATGAACTTCTACAAAAAAGAAACAACTGTACGAAACCTTTTTCTCGTTTGCAACCGAAATGAATGTATGATGTCATATGTAATTTATAATCATAACTATAAACTCGAATTGAGAGTCAACCGATATCGTATATATATATATATATACAAGATCCCCTACGAAATGTTTTGCATTTTCTTGCTGGATTTTATTAAAGAGCTACCATATTTTGCATCTGCACTTCTGCTTTATTACTTGCACCAAACACTGAAGTCTACTAATATAAATTCTTTGTGTTTTATAACATAAGACCCAAAGTCTCGTTAACATACATATATACATGTGCTAACCCAGTGCGTATGTAGTTGCTAAATCAATCGATATATTACCGTTAGCTAAAAACAGGTTTTTAGAATACGTGTTTCTGAAGTATCAGGTTTCTGCGAAATTAATTATTTTATTAATTAAAAGTTTTTATTTAATTTTTTGTTTTTATGTAAATTGTTTATTTATAACTCTTGGATTTTTTTTTGGGAGTTTCCGATTTGTGTTTAAATTAAATTTGTTGGTAATTTTTTGGCTTCATAAAGAATTTGTCTAAATTTAGACTTTTTGATCAAATTTAAATTTTTTGGTGAATTCCAAAATTCAACGAATTTTTCTTTAATTGTGTGTCTATTGTAGTTTCTTTGCTACATTTACGGGTTTTAATGAGTTCCGTATTATTGATGAAATTTCGATACCATAGTGAATTTTGGGTTTACTTTCGATTTTTTGTAAACCTCATTTTTCTATTTTATATACTTTTTTCGTAATCTTAAAAAAAATTTTGTGCATTTTTTGGTATAATCCTGATTTGTGGTGAAATTTGAATTTGTACATAGTTTGGTGTACATGGAGACATATGTATCAATTGTGCTATCTATCTTCTATATATATATATATATATATATATATATAAAAGAGAAACTCTGTCTGTCTGTGTGTGTGTGTGTGTTAGCTATAGACTCCGAAACCGTAAAGCCGATCCGACTCAAACTTTGGCAAGTTGTTGTACACATGTCAGGGAGTGTTTATGGGTGGTAATTTTTAAAATAAGTGGGCGCAGCTACGCCCATGAAAAACTTATAATTTTGAGCTACTTGCACTGGACCGATTTTTCTGAAACTTTGCACACATATTGAACTCACTAAGGGGCGTAGCAACGCGCGCCGGGCTTGGCTAGTAGCTAATATTTATGAATTTACCCCGAGAATTTTCATAAATTGAATAAAAGCAGTCACAATAGTGCAGTAAAGTTTTCTGACTTTTAAAATATTTATGCCGTTTTTTTATTTACTTATATTAAAACTTAAGGTTTTATTTAGCTTTACCCCCTGCAATATCACACAGTGCGTTAAAAGCATTTTGCAGTAGACATTTATTTTATTCTCTTTTAAACTAATATTATTTATTGCCAAAATAAGGTTAATATTTAAATCCTCTTTTACGTGCAGTTCTAAGAACTAAAAATATCCATTATATAAAACAGGTCCCTTTTTAATATTCCAGCAGCCACACACTGAGTAAAATTAATAAAATAATTTAATTTTTAAACAATTTAAATTTTTCAAAAGTCCCAACTAAGACATCTAATTCTACATGAATATAACAAAATGAAGAAAATACGTAAAACATTTAATGGCAAGCCAAATAGCAAACGTGGCAAAAGAAGTCGCGCAAAAAAAAGGGCACACACATGCAGATTTTTTTAGCCAAGTTATTTAAAAGCACCATTCATCGAAGTTGATTTTGTTTTGCAACAAGTAAATATATACCTTGATATGAGATTCTTTTATTTGCTCTTTCTGTTTCAGGTGGGTGGGTTGGGTCAATCATAATTTAATCGCAGCGGTGTATTGGAAAGAGGGTGATGCAAAAAACAATTTCATGTTTGCAAAATGATTGCATAGAATTTTGCAGCTGATATCTGTCAGTCGGCAACGAATAGCACAACAATAAAATTAGAATACAAATAAAACAACAAGTATAAACAAAAAATATAAAAAAAAAATAGAATTGTAACGGATGTTGGAGGTTAATTTTTTCTTAAAATTGAACACATAAATTTCATTTTTAATAAGAAATAGAGTCAACATTGATTTTGGTTTATTAATTCGTTATGGTTATTAAAACTGGATATAGCGCAAAAGTATATAAAATTAAACATCACTATCTCTTATATTGTTTTCCTTTCTGACAACAATGTTACACATATGTTGCCATTTCTACATGCTTGCATTTCATTATAAAAAATATGCAACATTATAAGAAAAACAGCATGTGCCTTTCTAAAAATGTTGCAAAAAAAATGGTAAACATGTACCCTAAACTTAAAGTTTAGTGTGAAATACTACTAATTTTTACAAATGTATTAACTCCATTGTTTTTACAATTTATACAAACATGAATTCGAATATTGATTTAGTTACTTCTCTTCCGTCGTAATCGCAAAATCTGCTTCACCTTGTAAGGGTACCGGCAAGCTGAATGAAGTACTAACAGCATTTATTAGGAAAATCATTGCCGTAGGCCGCATTTTTTCACATACGTTGAAGGTTGGTAAAGTTTTAATATTCTTTACACGTTTCAAATTAATTTTAAAATAGAACTGACAACTTCAGCTATTTAGTCCACGGTTGAAAAATTATAATTTAATTTTTTTGTTATTGTAAAGTTAGAATTGTTGTTATTATAAAATATTCCAAAATTCCGATTATTGTCAATATTTAATGGAGCATAAATCAAAATGTTGTTAGTTTTGTTACTCTGTGATAATATATAGCACAATATGTTAGCATTCATTAAAAATAACTTGCACGTTTAATTTAAAATTAAGGTTTTATTTAAAAAAATAATTTCGAAGAAATTAATATAAAAACAATGCTTTCAACCAAACATACATATGTACATCCAATGATCCATATAACCATTGTTACATTTTAAAGTAAAATTATTAAACAATGCAGGAATATTGCCAATACAGCACATTCTTTGCATTTTGTTGTACAAGTGCTCAACAAAAGCAGCCCATAACGTAGTAAAAGTGTTACAAAGAACCCGGTATGTAGTTTTAGGGCAATGTGCTACATTTAGTGTTTACAAAATATATGTGTTCACAGGGCTGAACCTAATTTGTCTTTGAGTAGCCTGTTATCTACAACGATGTAAATTATCGTTTTATTGTCTCGGCTTTTATACAAATAACGACTAAACCAGGCCAATAACTAATTTACTGTCTCTTTGTACTTTTCGGTGGAGTCCAAAGAAAACACTGTGCCATGCTATGTCCCTTATAGCGTGCAGCTGCTTCCCGGATCCTGTTGTGAGTTTTAAAAGCCTTAACTACTGGTGAAATTTTTTTTTAATTGACATTTGTTTGCTGTTTCCACTAAACTTCAGGGTATTGACTCAAGCACTCGTGCAATGTAATATGTCAAGGATTAAAGCTTTAGTACTTATAGTGGCTAAATGCTTATCATAAACCTATGAATAGATAAATGAGTGACTGAATAGGTAAAAATAAAATTGCTTGAATAAGCAAAAAACTCTTTTAAAGGGTTTTTTTATATTTTTTATATTTCTTTTTTTTTTTGTTGCTTGCTTCCATTGTTGATCTGCTGCTTATTATTAGAACCGGAAGAATGGTCTTATTATTATGTTGCCGTCAGGGTTATGTAGCATAGCTTAATATATACATACAACTGCATCCTACCTACATTTACGTTGCTTTCATCGAAATGTTTGATGTTAACACATGCGATAGACAATTATGCAAGAAGAGTGTTTCTACTACCAGCACTTAAGGTTTTATATTATTTCACCCTTTAGTAATAAAGGATTTCCCAATAATGGCGGGTCGGTGATTGCGGTGGAGTAACACAAGCTGTGTATTGTGACGATGTCGGTAGAATTTAACTGCATTATATCTCGTAAAAATATAATTTTTGACATGCAGTTGTGCTAGTTTCTTAAATTTGAAAATTCTAGTCTCATAACATCAGCATCGAAATACTTAGTTACGCCATCCTTAATGTTTCTAAGACATATTAAAGACAAAATTATTCCATATTAACGGTACTAAATAATGCAATATTCACTTGTGTATTCAACTATGGTGGTATAAAAGTAACTTATCAAGATGCAGTGGGACTTTAAAACATAATTAATTTGGTAGTGTCCATGATTTGCATTATCTATGAAATTCTTTAATACGGAGTATTGTAGGGTTCTAGTGGCATTTCACAATTATATAGTGAAGCCCGCAAGATAGAATATTTTATATGAATCGCTTGCAGCGGTGAGTGATACCGGAGTTGAGAAGCAGCATAGCATATATCCGCTGCTGCTTTGATGGTAACTTGGCTACAAGGGATATACTTTCCAATGAATCAGACGCATAGATTAGATTGAATTTAAGCGATGGGATTGAATATTTTGATTTTGAAGGCAGCGGTCGATTGTTGCTTATATATAGATTTTTTGGAGCTGTATTGGTTCGCCGTGTGAACTTTGTAACAATTCATATCAATATCTTGTACGTAATCAAGCAAGAGAATTACTATACACCTCATTGATATAATTGTATTTTGCCAATAAGACAAAAAAAATTCATTTATTAAATTCTTAACACAACATCATCATCAGAATCTTCCCCTATATTACACATTCTTGCTCCTAAACCAATCATATTGCTACAAGGTGTATGAGTAAAACGCTATAAAGCCAACAGTAGACAACATTACACACATTTTTATACAAAAACGATTTTCCATTGTACACCTTACAAGTAGTTTATAGACACAGTACGTCGTAGGCTGTGCGTGATTCTGATTAAGTAAAAACTATACATGTGTGTTTATATGAAGGTCACTCATATACTCACGAATTTTATTATTAACCGTAATACGTTAGAGATCTTAATTTTTTATGAATCTCTTTTAATAGGCATCACACTTTCCTCTTCTTTTTATTATTCCTGTTAATAAAATCCAAACCCCTTGTGGGCGAAAGAAGGAGGAAGAGCGTGTGTTTAAGCGCTTAAGTTGTGGAGTAGTAAAATCTATTTCCCCAAAGACTTAAAGAGAATTTGTTGTGATTTAAATTAAAGCAAGCGCCAGATTCTGGTTCAGAAATACCGCTCATAAAAACAAGTAATACAATACAAAACACACCCATATACATGCGACACAATTGCTATTAAGTGGTTCCAAATATCAATTGTTACGTTGTTTCTTGACTTCTTCATATTGCGTTCCGCCCTAGAAGCTGGATAAAAAGTGAAACTAAAGTTAAGTAAATATTTAAATAGGTATTTAACACAGTCCATTGCAGTTGGGTATTTTTCTTCTCTTCGTTACATAAATTAACTTAATGTATCTGTATTTTAATGTGATTGCATGAGTGTACGTGAGGAATGTGTGTATTATACCTTTTTCAGTGTCAAAATATACATGAAAAACATTTACATAAAAGTGTACAACATAATTCATCCAATATTTAAAATTATTATTATTTTCATTACGCATAATGTTCGCGAATATTTACACACATTATTCTTGTTGGGAATATCTTTTCTTTCCATGTTGGGAAGGAAATCCAAGCGAAGAAGAAAATTTCTTGGAAAAGTATTTTATTTTAACCTATAAAATATTGACCCGAGGCACAACAATAATCAAAAACACAAACGTTACCCAGAACTAGTTGTGATACATGAAATTTATCACATTATTTCTACTTTATAATATATGAATTTTAATAAAAACTTTACTTTTGTATTCCTTCCTAAAGCAATTAAATATGAACTTTATTTCAGCACCAACTAATGTACGAACAAATGTAGTGTTTTTATTAACATACATATCTTGTAAAGTCACCACCCTATTGTCCGACCACTGTTCCACATTTGGTTAAATCTTCAGCCTTTGCACAAATTATGCAGGTAAAATTCCTCGGGCGGGCAAGTAACATTACGCCGATCCAAAAAAATTGTTAAAAAGATACATATTTCTAAACGAAGATTTTTAAAACTATGTTTTTTTCAATTCTATTTAACCCACCATTACGTCGTAAGGCTTCATCCACGCCAGATGTAGTGTCAAGTCGTAGGATTTAAAGTTTAAATGTCTGGCTTGCGTATATAAAGCGATGCCATAGCTTTGGCCTGAACATTGGGCATACGAGTATTCTTGACCGAGTCAGAAAAGAGGTTACGCAGGTTCAGACACCAATGGAATGCATGAGTAGAAGTTAAGTAGTCGAATAGCCGCACTGGACACTCATTGCGGAAAGTATTTTTTTATACAGCTACAATACCATTACAAATTATATTGTAACTTAAATTACCAAGCATGGTAACGAAGACCATTACTCGCTGTAGTGATAAACAGCCAGTCTTTGGTGGGAATACAACCCACGACCTTCAGTTTGATAGAATAGTACACTACTAACTTGCCTACCGGAATGTGTTATACACAGTGAGACTATGGAGATCGACATAAGCATTTTTACTGAAGGTTCTCTTATGGAAGCCAGGGCAGGAGTAGGTCTATGCTTAGCTGAGCTGAACTTGTGCTGCAGTCTACGTGTAGGTGAGTAGTGTCACAATTGCTTATGCTACTCGTTAACAGTGCTCTGTTGAGTGCTAATCAGCTATGTTAAAAATGTGGGTTTGTGTCTCTGCTAGTTAAATTCAAATTTATCTTACTACACATCTTGGAGACTGTGCCTGGAAGAGGATGAGACGGTAGCGCACATTATATATGAATATACAGCACAGGTTTAGGATCATGGGCAGACACTTAATAGTGATGAATGCCACGGGGCTTTATCCAAGTGCTATCTATTTCAGAAGACTCCATGATGAACAAGAAGTTCGACAGTTATCAGTCGAGAGTCTGACAGTACGAGTCTCGATGAATATAACGTAGTTAAGCATTACAAATCGGTTGCCTGAAGTCGAGGAATGAAGAGGGTCGAAAAAGGACCCATAAAGTAATCAGTGAGATTCGTCGGATACTATCTTTTAAGAGGTGCAAGATAATATCAGAAACAGGAACAGCACAGTATGCTAAAGGTAATTCTATAGTTAGTTGGAGTTTGTCGTATGCTACATGTGATAATTATTTTCCGACTAAATGAGTAATACATGACTTCTTATCTGTATCAAGGTGAAAATCATTGTCTTAGGCCAGTGCAAAAATGGAAGTTTCGTTGAAAATTACCTTCACTGCATCAAATCCTCTTTTAATCACTGTTTATGTTTTAGCGTTTACATAGGTTTAGTAGAAATTTGAATAACTGAGTTACCCTTATTTGCACGTAGGATAAAAACGCAAGATTTAGTTGATGAAAACGGAACACGGAGGAGTTTTATACTCGTTTGCAGGCGTTTGACATTAAGCTGAGAATTTTCGGGCGACGCTATGTCCTCTATTAGTTGGTTGACATACTTTCCTTTTCGTTTATGTGTAGAATTCGCTGTTGCCGCGATAAGGTGGCCTAGTATCGTTTGTAAATCAAACTTTAATTCCCTGCCATTTTTTTAACTAAATTAATTGAAGAATTTTTGTCATTTCGTTAAAATAGTTAATTGCACAACTAAAATATTTGATTTACCCCATAACAAATAATTTATTCTTGGTTTCAATATAAGTGGGTTGTACGGGCATCCTTCCCTTGTGAAATAAATGTCTCTTGTAATTTTTTCATTTAATGCACTAGTAATAGTAAAGGTCATGCTAGTTGTAAGAGTAGCATTTTATTTGCTATTCGAAATACTTTAATGGAGTTCGCCATAAAATTGACTTATGGTTTCATAGTCATAATATAAAATTCGACAAAATATGGTTTGTTTGGAAACAACAGACTCTTTCAGACTTTCTTGCTGGTAGATAGTAAATGAATTTAAAAAAATCTGCACAGATTCAAAGCTATAAAAGCAACCAGCACATACTTAATGTATGGATGCAGCTGTAAAAATATATTGAATTATGAACAAGTACTTGTGCTACTATATTCTTGAATATTTGCGGTGTTGTCTGGTATTTATTTCTCTTGTAGCATTTGAGTGCATATATTTTCATGAAAAATTATAAGAATAATATATATTCACTTACGAATTCTTTATACAAATTTTTAATCACAATAAAAATAGAGTTGCATTAAGAAACTTCTAGTCTTTCTAATGACAATATCTGCTGCGTTAATATTATAACAATTGGTTACGTAATAACGATGGAATTTTTTTTTATTGTAATAAATGTGATTCAATGTTGTTTCGTTGTTTTCCATAATCGTGAGTATTACTGACACCTGGGTCAGACATGCCATTCATTAAAGCACGAAAAATAATTGTTTCTAGTTTAATTAGAGTTTGCTTCTACGCGCTATCTAATTACACTGGGCAACAAACTACTCTTCGCGTTAAAAAGTTCCCGGCTGGTTGTGATTTTAAGGGGGAGTGATATTAATGTTCCCCGTTCTCACACATTGCCGCGAAATAAAAAAGCTTACACAAGACTCTGAACTTGACCAAGGGCTCTCGGCGTCCTAGGCGAAAATAGTTTTCCTCTAGCTCGAATATACTTAGGTCGACGCGATGCTAAGTGCTTTTGAAAATTTAAGTGTTCATACTGCCAGCATCTGTTAGCAAGACAACTGGAATTTTTTTGAAAATCAAGGGAATATTTTATTCACGCTCAATATCAGTTTTTGATTCTTTCTATTAGGAAAGAAAAAGATTTTATTTTTTAATAATACGGTAATTTGTATAGAATACTGAAAAAGTTAAGTTTTGAACACTAGCAGAAGGGAATACATCTCTTTGGCCTTTTTATAGAATAGTGATAATTTTCACACTTTTCGATAATTTTTCTGTTAGGTTGGAACGAAGTTTGTCTCACCATAACTTTACTCATTGTATTCTTTATCGGTCTCTTTTTCCGTCACATCACAATGAGTGTGATATTATAACACCTTAAACAAAAGAAGTATTATAAATCGTAATAAATACTTCCTTTCAGTGTTAGTTGGGAGCTTGCTAAAACAAAAAAGTTAAAAAAGAGTAAAGAATATAATAAACAAAATTACAGCAAAGTCTTCCCACTAATAATGAATAAGTACGAAATTAACCCATAAACGCACATTAAGTTTTAACTTATTTCTGGCGTTCAAGTTGAATTTCAAGCTTTGGTGTCTTTGAACAACTATAATAGAACTTTATGCTGGAATTCATTGTCATAACCTTCGATTGATACCTCTTTCTTCCTCCTCTTTCTTTCATCGATTCCAACACACCATTTTGCATCTATGTATGTTTAAGATACGTTTAAATTTATTGACTTCAGTAACTTGCTTATAAAATTTAATCTAATTTTAAATGAGTAAAATCCCTGGTTATTTCCATATTACTGCACACACACACATTCACCGCATGCTCTCATCCACATTCGTTTACCCAGAAAATCAATTGTAAATGTGTATTTAAATCTCTGAAACCAGACGTTTTGTATTGTTGTTGTTTTGTTTACGGAAAAAAACGTCACAAATTTCCAACTGACCATAAAAAGGTTTTTGGCATATAAAGGATTGTATTTGTTGTACTGATACACTGTAGTTAAGTACATACACTGATACTATGAGTGCTGCAATATCTATACGATGATTATTTGACCAAAAATCGGCTTAAAATTTATTATTTAAAAGTTTTTCTGTCAATGAATAGGAAAGCCACATGTTTATCATGAAAATGTTTAAAACCATATGTTGATATTAAATTGAAAATTGGTAACTAATTTTATTAAATGACTTTTATTTATAACATTTTACTACAAAGATGAATAAAAGAAAAGTGCAGTGGCGAGATGTTGTGAATATTATTATTATTATTAATTATTATTAATTTAAATAAATAAAATGCCTTGAAAGTGGTATGTTAAATATTTCTTTAAATCTAGGAAAAACTATACTACATTATACGCATTATGTACCCACTTGTGTCCCTATCAGTTTCTGCATCTGGCAACACTTATATATAAGCTTAGGTTGCAAGACTAAGAAAAGTATCATATATAATAGAATATGTTATCGTTTCGCGTAAAAAACCACGCAAAGTGAATGCCCCACAAGCAATGAAATTGGAAGGTTTATAACTCTTGTATATGAGAAATCAAATAAAATAATGCACCCGCCAAAAGAGAACCCAAAATTTGGACAGTACTTTTAGTAATACATTCAAGTATTAGACAAATATTAAAGCGTATTTGAAATTGTATAAAGTTTTTAAAAAGTTGGAACTGCCCAGCGTGCCTACAAGAACCAAGGTACTTGTAGGCTTAATTTTATGCTTGTTAGTCGGAGCAAACAGTTACGCGTTATGGATTAATTATATCTCTGTCGTATTATTACAAGTTTGTGTTACAATGTTGCAGCTTCTAGAGTGATGGCACCGTCTTCGCTGGATTTGCTGCAAAACCACCCAATATAATCGCCACTAATATCAACTGGGGAACTAATTCTCCATGGCCACTAGCTCAAATATTACCATGGGGTTAACGATTGGTATATTTTAAAGAATTATCCCATTATATCTATTAACCCATTTTACTTTTTCTCCATCAGTAGACAGCAACAGTTAGCAAGGTCCTCTGAACTACGGTGGATCTACTAACTCCAAATTTTTATTGGCCGTTCTTTCTGGCTGCAAAAGCATGAGCATTTAGTCGATTGCAAAAGTTACTTGTTACCACTTGTATGAAATAAATTGCACTTGAAAAATATATTATATTTTCAATATACATCTTATTATTCTTTGCATAATAACTTCAAAGTGAAGGAGAACGAAAATTTTATATATAGCTGGGCTGCAGCAATTTAAGTCTTTATACGAGTAATGGTAGTTATGCCAGCAAGCAATCAAATGTCTTGTTTTATGTGGTAGGATATTTCGTTTGCCAGCCTCCTGCTCCTGCTGGTGGATATAAAAGAATAATGGAAATATCAGAGCTATGCTGTTATTACCTTTAGGCCATAAAGCCAAAAAAGTTTTATTAAACCCATCGTGTGTGCGTATAAGATTGTGTTATGCCTTTTTAAGCCAGCACAAAACATAATTATTTTTATAAGCTCCGGTACATGTCTATCACTTGTAATGAATTGCTACATTCTATTATTATGATATATTTAAATACTAAAGTATCATGAGGTTGTCGTAAATTTATTTCAGCGCAGCCTTTGTATGCTTCGTGCACCCTTCCTCCAATCACTCGTTTTTTCATCAGCCAATTTTAGTATTTACTTTATTTTGTACGCTTGGTTGTTAAGATTATTGCTAAAGACATTTAGTTAACCGGTTTATATTGATTGTTTTCTTGCACCAGGGTAGGAGTAGAAGTTGTTTTCTTTTTCAGATGATAAATTGCAGATTTTATAGGAATTTGAGCGAATGTTATTGATATAATTTCAAAAATATTTAATTCAATAAAAGTGAGGATGGATTTTCAAATAAATTAAAGAAATATCTCAAAAAGGATAAAAAATTATTACACCAATATTTACGATACTGGGATTTTTCTACACTTAAATAATTTTGTACAAAGGAAACCATTGCAAAGCACGATCAAATAATGAAATATCTCAAGAATTAAGCTGTGACAGTTGTTTAGTACAAACCTGGGTTATTTTAATCATACAACGCTACACTCGTTAGCAATGGCCATTGTGGGCGGAAAACATTTGTGGATTGGCTTGCTGGGAACCAACGCATTTTAAGTAAAATCATCCTGGGCGACGATGCGCATTTTCAACTATGCGGATATATAAAAAAACAAATTTTCATATATGGTGCTCAAAAAATTCACAAATCGTTATCGAAAACCCGTCACATCCAAACACACTGTATGATATAGTTTGTAGTCAGGTGGCACCATCCGCTGGTGTATTTTCTATGAGACAAGTGAAAAATTGAGTTTTCGTAAACAAACCACAAACAACTGCTGCTCTGAAAAATTTAATGCGTCACTGCGAGATCAGCGAGGCATTTTTGACAAATGGGGTTGAAAAAATGTTTGAATAGAGCGACCGTGCTAGATGTCGACATTTGTCTGACATCAATCAATAAAATACATTATATTTACCGATATTTCTTCTTTGCATTGGTATTAATAAAATTGAATTTATAAAAAAAGAGTTTTTAAGCCCATTTCCTTCAATTGATAAATTATTAAGAGGCCATAAGTCTCTTTACATGGCAACGTCTAAACAAAAGGACCAAAATTCTTCCAGTTTAACAAATTGTTAAGAATATAACTATAATTAAATGCATTATTTTTTGTTATGCTGTAGCGCTTTCCCGTATCGTCTTAAAACCACTTTCTCTTTTAAATCAATATTTTTTTCAAAAGTTTCCATTTGAATACTACAAATTAAATGTTTTTTAATGTGTTTGTAATGTTAGTATGTGCGTCTTGTTGCGTTTTGTATATTTTATGGATGCGTACATATTCGTAAATTAAAATGTGCATGCAAAGTGTTTGCTAATTATAACAGGTGCCAAAGCATTTCTGCGAGAGTTGTCGTAAAGGGGGAGTTAATGCATAAAGTTTGGTTAAAAACCTACTTATTCTGTTACCGACTCTACATCTCTACAAAATAGCGTATCGCCTGGTACTCTTGATACCAAAATTAAGTTTAGAAAAACTCAAAGTATTACAGATTTACCACTAAGATTTTAGAAGAATCCGAAATATTTCATACAAATTACTTGATTCCATATTTGTACTTGAAAAAAAAGAGTAATTTTACTTTAGAAATAACCTTGCTACGTATCAAAACGCAACTCATAAATATCGCGTTGAATGCCACACACACTACAAGACATTATTATTACTACATCAAGCGTTAGCAGCAGCAACTAAACCTAAATAGTTATATCAAAATTAAGTGTAGCAAGACAATAAACTTCTCTATTTTATATATTTAATGAAATACGCTAATTTTCACTATTTAAATTCTTTTTTTAAACTTATGTACATATACATATAAACATATATGTTTATAATTTTCCTTGGGTTTTTCATTGCCAATGAAGCATTTCATGCCTTGTATTTTCCATTTTACCAGCACCGCCAGCAACTAGTTGACAGTTTGTTGCTGTTGCACAAGGTAATTTCATAGATAGTTTTCGCTGCTACACTCGTATATAATTGGCTGGAAGCCGGCATATGCAGAGCACTGCCATGAACGAACACCTTAAATAAACAAATTTATTCAGAGATGTCCAATTTAAAGTTAATCATAAACGCTTTTACAATTAATAACAAGTCAACGGAATATGTTGTATATGTTGTTGCGAGTGGTCGCAAATGAATACTTAAAATTTATTATTTTGTTGGTTACATGGAATAGTGGTAAAGCAATTTCGAAACTCAAAGATATGGATTTTGAAGAGTGCAGTGTACGTTGGACGTTTTTATTCCATTATGCTATGCTACCACAAATTTGGAACATTTATTAGAAAATTTGCAGATACAATCCCATTTTACAATTTTTGAAACTACCAACGTATAGGTGATATGTAATTAGTTGTAGTGTCTACAAAATTCAGCTACTTCCTTCTTAATTGCAGTTTTATTTTTCAAGTTTTATGGCGACGCTCAAAAAGAAGTTCAATATGTAAAGATGTTTGAACATAAACTTGTCTTGTTTATTGTAGAGCATTATAATCTTATAATAATGTCATTAATATATTTACTTTTTTAAATATATTGTTTGGAAATTTTAGGTTTACATGCACGATACTCGTAGTTAAATTTTGAACTTCGTGCTACTTAGCTGTTAAAATAAACTTTATTATATTTCAGGTTTAATATTTAATGCCCATTTAAGTGATCTCCCATCACTAAATAAAACTATTTTTTATATGAAATGATATGAAATTCATGAATATGAGATTATCTAACTTAGAAAAGCCTCAATACAAATGAATATTGTGTTTGGATCTTGGAAACTGTAGACAGCCTACGGTATTGGAATATTGATCGTAACAGAATGTACATGTAGTAAGTTTGACGTTGAGGGTATCATATGTGCTTTCGACTTTTTTTGCATAGATAAAATGAGTAACATATCTTTAACTATAAACACTTGGCCAATAGTGAAAGTATATGGTATGGATGTTTAAAAGAGGTTTCCAATACGAGCGGTTCGACGTTGATATTATGGCTGTCATGCAATTTCGGCAGCGTTTGTCAAATTTGGGTTGCTCAATCGTGTGGCGATGTCTAATTGATAAAACTTTGTTATCGCAATGACTTTCGGTTAGGGAAATTATTGCTTGCGTTTCACTAATTTTACAGAAAATGCGGTGATCCTATAGCGTGAACTCTCTAGCATTTGATGTGCAAATCGGGTCTTTCGCTTCGGTAGACAATTACACCCATGTTACGAGGATTATGACAGATCGACCAAAAAAGTGTGCAGGAAAACTGAAGGTGGTCAATTCTCCGCCGTGTCCAAAAGTTCGGGGTTTCGTGGATCTAAAGCTTTTCGTTGAACTTGCACCCAAAGAAGATCCAACATAAGCTCAAATATATTTACCATATCATAGAAAACCCTATTTGTGAGGTGAATGCGCTTCCGACCATTCAAAATATGCCCTCAATTTCGGCAGAAAAAATCATTTTTAGAGACGAGTTGCATTTTTGAATGGCTTTGTTAACTGGCAAAATTTCTATTAATGGGAATACGTCAATCACAAATAGGTTTACCGGGCGGCTATGCATCTGCAAAACTTGCTGTTTTCCGTGAATTTTGAGCCTGCCAAAATTAGTGTACACCTAATAACCAGGAATTGTATGTGAACCACACCACCACTTTCGGGCCTCCTTTATCTACGATATTATTTCGAGTTTTTTCAGGTGGCGTGCAATTCCCAGGCTCGTTGGCAAAGAAACACTCCAATACGGTGATAGCTGGCCAGCATTACCAGCTATCTGGCAAAATTTAAAATATTAAATAACTTTAGGTAAGAGGCCTTCCAGCAGAAAGGCCCTACATGATACACATTGATCGCTGGGGATTTCTCATGGAGGTTACATGAAGCGGCAAAACAAAACAGTCTTAGTACGCCCTACGAGATCTTTTGTATTTGTTATGAAACATATAAGCCAGAGAATAGTTTTGCCCCCGATTGTGTTTAAAATGCATATTCCAGCTTCAGATTCTCCAAAATAAAGATCGATTCCAAATGTTTGGCTTTTATACTTTTATTTTAGCTCTACTACTTCTTACTAGTTCTACCGCAACATCACATCTGCTTATCACGTTCATTTGTTCAAACAACTACAATAATAATAACAACAAATATCACTCCTAAAGGACAATTTCTTATTTCTGGATTTCGGTTCTACAAACATACGAGTATACATTTTTAAAGGAAACGACCTTCAAGACATTTAGAAAAGCATGAATGATTTGTCGACAACTTACTGCATTGGCGAATTTAACAGTCGCCTGTCTATACACACCTACATACAAGTTCAATAATAGAAGTCTGAAAGTTTGTTTACACTCATGACTTGATCTTTGAAATGTAAGCAAAGGAAATTCGTCATTTGTAAACACGTGTGTAGGGGAGAGGGGCTGATAAAATTAAACGTAATTTTTTGTCCAATGTTCTTTTGGTAGGAAAGGTAAGAAATGTTTGGCCATTGTTACTGTTGTTTTTCAAGTGGCATAGCAAATTTGCCGCATGTTACATGCAGCTTTTTTATATAAAAAGGACATCTTGCACAGATGTGAGTTCATTTTCGAAAGTTTTGTTTTTGTTCTTGAAGAACTTGCAGACATTCACTTCAATAAAACATAAATACGGAAGTCACTTTAAAAGGAAATAAAGTGTTGGTGCTGTTCCGGAAATTATGTATTAAAGTATGAGTGAATGTTTATTTTATAAAGTAACACGTAAAATTTACGTCATTCCTTTTTATAAATATTATTGTAAATACACTTGACTGCATTAAAAAGGGTTAACAACAATTTCGTAATTTTCCACTAAATTAACTTGACATAAACTAAATAAAGAAACAAGTCGCAAGAAATAAAAACAAATAACTTTAAAAAGTATATAATTTAATATTTACAATGTGTTTTAAATTTTTAATGTATGAAAAATGAATATCTTAAATTAAAAGTTCAAAGTGCGCATTTTTCTTTTAATTGAAGTACAAATACCCCGTAATTTAAATATACACCATAACTTCTCCCTTGTATGACTTCTTTCCATTATTTACAAACAGAAGCTTAGATTTTAAACTGGTACTTGGGTATTTTTAAATTTGAGACTTCTAACCTTGAACAGAACTTTTTAAAATACCGAAAAGTGGAATAACGACATTACGCAGGTGAGCCAAGCCAAGAGCCAACGCTTAGTGTCGGATTTAGATTTTTAGCAGGATTTAACTGCAAAAAATCACTCCTTTCTTTAAATATTTACTTTTTGATATTATAAATAGCAATACTAGCATTAGCACAAAAAAAATTGTTAAAGCAATCAATATATATTAGGTGAAAATAAACAAGCTTTGACTAATTTCGACAGGGTGATTTGATGTAGACTGTACTAAACATGGTGTAGTATTCTTTGAATGAAATCAGCAGGGAATCTATTATGGATTATATGGATTTCATAATCCAAATTAAGTGCGGAGGATTGGAAGAGATTACCGTAAATTACTAAAACAAATAATTAAATAATTTAAACATGAAAACTCTGTATAAAAACTCTAGAATTAGAAAAGCATATATGAGGAAAACATAGAAATGTTAGATCAAATTAAAACGATATAGTTTTTACTGTCTAATGCCAAGTCCTTAGTCTAGCTCATTAGGCCATTAAATCTTATATGGCAAACAACTTGCATTTTGAAGTGTGATGAATATCAAAAGTGCAGAACTGTTTGAGAAAGTCGGTACAACACTGACGGTTTTAACTACAGAAATAATTGCGCCAAATCCATATCGCGACGATGATATTGAGAAAAATGTTCGTTTCTGTTCTTATGAGTTCTGAGTGCGATATCTGTAGGAAGGAACTATTATTAAAAAAAGAAAATGTTCTAACAGTTTAAGTTAAATGAACGATATCTTATCTTCTTCAGCATTCAAAAGCATTTTAATTCTCTCAAAACTCATAAAATATAATAACAACTATTAGATGTGGGCAAAATCAGCGTAAATCTTTTAACTTCTGCATAATTATGCGTGCCATCATTTCTGTCGCCGCCACTAACTTACAAGTTAACGAGATACTAACATTTGTTTTCTTATTTATTTAATTCCATGAAATATAAATTTATGAACTTTTATGTTTTTTTATACGATCTGAAAAGTGCTTGTAATATTCACACAACTTATCGTTGCCATCAGTGTTTTGGCTTTAGTTGAAGTGGCTATATTAATTTAAATTTTACATACAAAGGTACAAATTTTGAATCTTAAAAAAGTAAAATGTCACAATTTCATAAAGAAGAGAAAGAGCTTATTAAGTGTTGCAGCACTTTATACAACATCCACCCACTTACAAATACTTAGAAACACTTAAAATATCGAAATTCAGGCATGAAAGCAGCATTAAGTGGTATTTCTTTCGTTTTGTAGTTATCCCTTTCCCCAAATTCCCAAATTATAAAACAGTATTCCTTGACTCATACTCGTGGTAGTAATACTTGTTTATGGCAGAAGTAACAATTTTAAGGTAAACATCCCTTGATACAATTTAGATATTAAAACATTGAGGTTTTTCTGTTTCTCTGCCTTTCACTGTTTACACAATTTTGGCAGTTAGCAGGGGTGAAGACGTTTTCTTAAACTTACTCTACTTTCTGGTTTTAAAATTGTTTTAACGCGGTTTTTGTTCCCCTGTTCTTTTTGTTTAGTCGAATGTCTAAGGATATGAAGACGGATTTCTTACAGCAAAGAGTAATGGAAACTTGAGGTTACACTGTGTGATCACACACAATTTTTAATGTTTCTAATTAACGCATTATGGTTTCAACATTGAAGGCAATGTTGGAAACATTGCCAAACTTAAACGAAAAGTTCTTAAAGAACTTGTAAAAGAATTCTTAAACTGCGAAATTCAGTTAATTTAAATGTTTATTTTAGTACTTAACTCTATTTGAAATGATAATTTAATTTTTACAAATGATATGGATATGTTTTTCCTAGTATTTTTTGTAGCAAAAAAAAATAGAAACAAAGAATTTAAAAAACATTTTTAATCCATATTTTTAGAAAATATATATTTTCATTATTAGCAATTCTCAATTGAAAACTCAAAACAAAAGAAGACAACAAATTGCAAATGTGTATAGTTGACAATATTGGTACTTGCTGAATTTTCTCTGTAGAAATAATTTCAAGGCTTAGAAAAATTATTTGAGATCATGATATTCAAAAATGCAGATTTAAAAAATTTTTAAAGCACCCTGATTTAATTAATGCCGATTTTCTTATTTACTCTTCTAAATCAAGTTAAGATTTATTTATTTAACAAATCCTGGATAAATCAATGGATTTGGACGATGATTGCAACTAGAAACCATCTAGGATATCTCTTAACCACCACGTATTTTTCACAATATATGTTTGCGTTTATTCTAGAAAGAAGTTAAATAACAGACAGGCACTTATATCCCAACTAATGCACATTAACTGGATTAATTCATAATTATTAGTGATTAGTAAAACCTTACTTTTTAGTTTTAAAATAACTTTTATTAAAAATTTTCTGTTTGATGAAATCAAAAAGTGATTTAAAAACATGTGTAAAACTTTTCATTTCTCCAAAAAGAAAACGTTTAAATTTAAAGTCTTCATTGCCTAAATATTAGGTCTTCTTAA
Source organism: Phania funesta (assembly GCA_963932375.1). Classification (NCBI taxonomy): domain Eukaryota; kingdom Metazoa; phylum Arthropoda; class Insecta; order Diptera; family Tachinidae; genus Phania; species Phania funesta. The sequence goes on from OZ010652.1 coordinate 43,198,222, forward strand.
TTGGTCTTCGCATAATATATTATTTTAACTAAATGAGTAAATTTTATCTATTAGCCGTCTGTGATAGTTTCTAATAATTTTATAACGACCCGAAACGCCATTTAACAAAATATCAGGCATCATAACAACGTGGCCTTGTCAAAACAATTTGTAGAATAAATTTCACCTTGTGGTTTACACTACACAGCTGCCAACTCTACGCTTTAGAAAATTTTTTCAAACACTTATTGTAGAGACAAAAACAGAAAAAAAAGGTTTAATGGCCAATTACAACGACATTTTATGGCCACAGTTCATAAATTCTAAAAATTATTATCCGTAACCTGGCAGAATATTACAACGAATGGTCGTGCTTTTATAGCTGCTGCTAAGAACGATACTCGTGATGATGTTATTCGTACGGATATACTAATGGTTCTTCTGATGACAATAACAATGATGCAGAAAATGGTGTGGCTTATAATGCAGGGAAATTCAGTGAGAGTTTGCTGCCTTTTTAAGTTAATTTACTTACTAAAGGAAACATGACTATATGGCAGGTAATAAAGTTTGTTCACTTGCGACCGTTTATGTGTTAAATTTCGTACATTCTAAATTTGAAAAAAAAATCCCGACAAACAAAACGGAACATACATAGATTTCCTTATTTTAAATAGTTTGTTGGATTTTTCAATTTTAATTAAGTTTAAAAATTTACTGAATTAATTATTTTGTCGAATTTGATCTGTCGATATTGATTAAATAATAATCAATTAGCAAAATAATTTACAAAACTAATTTTTAATGTAGAGAGTACTGGAATCAATTAAAAAATTAATTATTCTTGCTGTGCTGAAGCAAATTTAAGCAAAATGTCCTACAAATTGTTATTTAAAAATTTTATAATATTAATTTTTTTACTTGCAAGCGCACATCTATATACTCTCAATCGATTAAATTATGTTTGAGTGAGTATAACTTAAGAGTGGGTGTAGTAAAGGGCAGTTTAGACGGTAAGACTTTACGAGAAAATAAAATGAAAATCTATCCGTATGAAAAAATAGAGATTAAAAATCGTATGGTTTTTTTCTTACGTTTACATGTTGAATAAAATGAAGTAAAATTTAAACAGTGGTTGTTAAAACAATAAAAAAATTTAAAACAAATAAATAGTGCGCGTACTTCTGGAAAATATGCCAAATTTAAAAAAAAAAATAACAAGGAAAAGGTTCTTTGTGTTGTACTAGATTGTCATAATAAAAAAAAACTAGAAACCAACAATAATAAAAGAGATAGACGCACTTGGTGCCGCGAATAGCTTATACGACGGTATATGGACAAGGATCTTACACACATCGCTGTAAAGGAATAGCAGCTTGAGGATCCCAAAAGTTTTATTAATTTTTGTAGACTTTCTTAGCAAAGATTTGAGCTTTTAGAAATTGATATTAAGCAAGCAGACCGTGCATGCCTATTGTGGTACAACTCATGCCTTTCATTGTACAAGCTTTCCTTTTCTCTCCAAGCTTTATCAAACTCAACACTGCTTTTTGGCTCTTCCAAGTCAATTTTTTATGTGCTAAAACAAAATTAAAAAATTTTCAAGTTCTTTTCAATTTCAATTTCAATTCTGTTTATTGTGTCTAATGATATTTACAATTTACTCACAATAGTATATATATATTTACAAAGAGTTTAAGGGTTTTTCCTTTTTCTACTTAATAATACAATTTTGTTTTGTTTTGTTTTGTTTTTTAAGTTATCAGTAATTTTTAATATAGTATTTAAGTTAAGGTGAAACTTTTCAAAAACCTTGTGAAATTTTTATTATGATAAAAACTTAAAAACTACTTAACTGACTAATCTAAGGCGGGAGAGGATAAATTATTTGTAAAATTTGTTACGAGAATATCAAGCGTTGAACTTTGACGATTTAATTGGTGAAATTGGTGAATTGTTGAAATTGTCGGGGCCGGCGCTCCCACCTGGAAAATAGCAAGCATAAATATTTATATTACCAGTAATGGTTGGAACTTTAATACCGATATTTTCTATAAGAGTAGTGTTTACAATTGGGATTGTCGAATGGCTAATATTTTTCTTTACTATTATAGCTATGCCCCCTCCTCTTCTTATTTCTCTATCATTTCTATGTATAATAAATTCTTGGTGACTAAGGGAAAAATTTGGTTTAAGCCAACTTTCAGATAATAAACATATGTGAATGTTATTATTTAATAAGAACTCAAACAGTTCAATACTTTTATTTTGAACGCCTTCAGCGTTCCAAGCTACTATATTTAGTTCATCGCTAGCCATTATGAAAGGAATTTTGTGGCGAGGTTTTTTATCACCTCAAATTGATCTAGCTTATTTCTACAATTCCGGAGTTTAGTGATTAATTCAATTGTAATTGCTTGTAATTCCTGAATGGAGAACAATTGTCCGGAATTTTCAAGAGAATTTGCACTCTGATTATTGTTGCTATTTCCACTGCTCTGCAAGTTTCTGGATGCTGGCCATACGCCTGATGATTGTGGAATATTTTGCTGTAGAGTATTCGGAAAGTTCTGGTTGTTCACAATGTAAGGGTTGCTCACTGTTGGCCTTTTGTTCACTGGCTTGTTACGCTGCTTGACCAGTAAGTAGTTTGCTTTGCTGGGACAATTACTATCAGTTGATTGATGAGGCCCATTGCAATTTGCGCATTTTACAACCTCCTCATTGCAATTTGCGGTTGGATGGCTTCCAGCACATTTTGCACAAAATGTTTTTACCTTACAATAACTTGAGCCATGACCATAAATTTGACAGTTGCGACACTGTGTAACTCTGGACTTATTAGTCTTTTGGAAATCCCATTTGACTTTAACATAGTCAATTACGGAGTAGTTTTGCCTTAACTCTTTGATAGTTATAGTCTTGCGTTGAAAGTAGACTACGAAAATAACATACACACCATATTGTGTTTTCTTGTTTACAATTTTTACGTCCAGGCATTTTAGTCCTTTGGCGATTAATTTGTTTTTTAGCACGGCAGGATCTTGGGTTTCCAACCCAAATAATAATGCTTTATAAGGGTTTTCTTCTTTAGAAGCATACGAGAAAAATTCGTATTTACCATCAAGAGCGTTGCCAATTAAATCAAGGTCTTCTTTTGTATTACAAAAAACTTTATGACCGATAGAAATTTTCCGTATGGCATAATCATTTATTTTAGAAATTTTACAAATCTCATGAATTTCTTCCAACTTGCATTTTAGAAGAGTTATTGGTGGAATGTGTTTTTTACCTTCTTTTGGTATTTTATCGTCTTCATTATCATTATCATCATCGATGGTTTGTAACGGTGAAAAGTAATTGTTTTTGTCTGCATTTGATGCAGAGTTGTTGTTTTTATGTTTTTTATTTCGATTCATTGAAGTAAGATGTGCATGCACATCATCACTTTTGTATGTACGCTTTATTTTGTTTCCAATAATATATGTAATTGTTTTTGTTAGTTTAATTTATATATGTATATATGAAAATATGTTTTAATAATGTTTATTATTTTTGTTTTGAAAACGGACACAAGAATAAGTATAGCTAGTGAGCGAAAACACGTCTGTCGTTGGAGAGAACGAATCATTGACTGTTTCAAGTTCTTTTGCCAAAAGTTTTTTATTGTTTACAAAAATATTTGTGATGCCGAGTTTTATCTTTGAAAAGTTAGCATTAATAAGAAAAACGCAACCCTGATCTAATGAAGTAGAATAGTTTTTGAAAAATTTCACACCATGAAACATTCTACAGGTATCGCAAGCAACGCTGGTTGGGTACACCGTCCTCAGCCCAGATGAGGACATTATTATTTTGAGTGTTTAAAAGTATCTCTTTCTCTTTATTTAAAAAAAACAGGTGGTGCATTAGATAAAGGAAAACTGACGTCATGTTATCAAGTAAACAAAAATTCAAAAGCAATCCTAATTATGCTAATGGTAACAAATCTAACCATCACACACAGTTAAAGGCAAAATTGATTGTCTTAAATAAAATATACGAAAGTAAAGCAAAACTGCACTTCGAGTCGTAATAGAAAACGTGTTTTAGCATAAAAGTTGGCGCTAAGAAAATGCATAAAAATTCTCAACTTAGTTGTGAAAATACCAAGAAAAATCCATTTTTAAAATGCAAAATTTACATAACTGAGGAATAAAATCGAACGATAAAAAGCCTTCAAGGAAAGCATCTTGTGTTGCTCACACATTTTCCACTTGAGTTTACGCTTTTCAAAAGTGCATAAAAATTTAAATGTTTTAGAAAAGGACATGTATTGATACGTAGCATAAGAGGGACCTTTTATGTGTGTCCCCTGTTTGTGTGCTCTGTGTGTGTAGTTTTATTTGCACTTCTCACACATGTTCAAATATTGAAAAATATATTTACTTTTGGTCTTATAAAAAGCAAAAAGAAAACAAAAGTATAGAATGTTTCAACAAACATCAAGTTTCTATATTAATAATATTTTTTTATTCTAACACACACATAAAGACCAAACTCAAATATCGCAGAGCATAAAACTCCTTAATTCCATTTAAAAGTTTTTGCACACAAAAATAAGAAGAACAACTAACTCTTAACAAAATTATTGAACTTGTGATCAATATAAATTTTAAAATTTAAACAATCTTTGTTTCATTGTGCTGTTCTGTAAAAGTTCCCTTCAAAATCAAATTCTTCTAGACATAACTTTTGCCTGGAATATGAATAATTTTTGCCTTCATTAAGCATAATTTTCATATAATTTTACCTTACGGATTTAATAAATTTGTGCGTGATTTATTTTTCCCATGAATAAACCAGACTGTTTTATTTTGAGTTTGTTGGAGTTATTGAAACACCCCCATTTATCCATATTATATCCTGCTGAAAACCATAAATTTTATTGATGTTAAGATTTTAACTTTTACTTTCCTTTTTGTCTTCATCATAATTTTATGATTGGTTATTGCTTGGTTTTTCGGCTTTGAAATATTTAGTTAAGGCAACCAGACTTGGAAAGTTTATCTTATTTCCTTTTGGAATAATCTCTTATAGATTTTCTCAAAGATTTTCTAATCGAAATTTTTGCCATTAAACTTTTATAAATATTTTCATACAAACTAATTGTATTTTAGAGATTTCAGCTTTATATTTGATCTTTATTGTAGGGATATGTTAAGTTATATTTAAAATAACCTAAACTGTTATGAAATTGAAAAATAAATTAATTAAATTTACTTTTCTAATCACGGCAAGGTGTTTAACCGTTTAAAATTTCCAACAAAGTTAAGGCCTCGTTACTCATACGTAAACGTATACGTTGCGAATCAGCTGATCCATTTTGCTTATGGAGCTTGTATGCAAATGCGTACTCTTTCGTAAAGTTTGCGTAACGTATCAGCTATAAATTTTCAATGTTGCTTTTATACAATGTTGCCAACAGACTTTTCTAAGCTGAATTTGTTAACGATTTTTTGTTTGTTTAAATACTTAGATTTGTTGACATAATTTGCAAAGTCCGTCTAGACTGCCAAAAAAAATTGTGAATAAACAAGTAAGAGTGCTATACTCGGCTGGACTGAGTCTTAACTCCCCTTCAAAATAGTTACGTCCGTATTAAGTATATGCTAAAAATGCTTTATTAATTTTTGACCTTTAAATACGGCCATGTTTCGACACTCGCATCTTGCACAAAATTTGCGATTGTTATTTTAACTCGCTTGTGAGCTGTTCTGTAACTCGCATGAGTTTTGGCGAGTTAAATACTGCTGTATTTAAACTAAACTAGTTTTTAAAGAAACTACAAAGTTATGAATTAATTAAATTAACAGTATTTTCTTTTTATTTTAGTCGAAACTAATGACATTTTGTAACAAATTTTTTCTAATAACATGAATTTAAAAACGTTCTTTGCTTCTGCGACTTTTGCCTCTGTATTTCTTCTTTCTAAGTGCACGTTCTTTTATGCATTCACTTATTGATTGTAATCTTTTTAATCCTAACGCGCTTAACAAGAACACAGCTGGCATTTTAAATTATTATTTAATTCTGTTTGTTTTGCTTTTGTTTTGGTAAAACATATGTTTTTAGTTTTCGAACACAAGTTAGAAAAAAAGCAAATCGCAAGCAAAATGCGTGAGTTGCAGAACAAGCAGAAATAGGTTTGGCGATTTGCTACTCGCATGCGATTTGACACTTGCGAGTGTCAGAACATGCCCGATAACTTTCTTTTATTACTAGAACTGCTTTTTAGCACCAAAAATTGTTTTACTTCGCCTCAAAGGTATATTTATCAAAAAATCAGTTTGTACTATATCTCGGCTGTACATAGATATGTATGTATATGGAGCAATATCGCAAATTTTGCTCTTTTGCCCTTAATAACCTAATTTTGTTATCCGAGCAACATTTTGGTACCAAAAATTGTTTTAGTTCGTATAATTGTTAAAAAATCGGTTTATGCTATATCCGGACTATATATAGCAAATTTCCATTTATTTGACCCCAATATCCATTTTTTATGACGAAAGTAGTGTTCGTTCGCATGTATACGAAAAAATCAGTTTGTGCTGTATCCCGGCCATATATGTACCGATATTGCAAATTTTGACTTTTTGACATCAATAGCCTTATTTTGTTACCAGACCTGCTGGTAAAAATTATTTCCAACAAGCTAGAATTTTTCATGTTTTTTTATATTAGCGTTTTTTAGCATTAAATTATATTTCAAAATTATGAAGTAAGCAGCATCATTTTAACCAGTTGTTTACTTTAAGAAATTAAAAATATATGAAACGTAAACAAAAAATATATGATACATTTCCGTTTATGAGTAACTAACAAACGTCGAAGCTGAACGTAAAATTTACGTATCCCCAACATTTACGTAAGAGTAACGAGGCCTTTACACTTTTCTAAAAGCTTATTTTTGTAATGTAGGGGGAGTATCGAATCAGGCCGCTAACTTTATGGATACCTTTTCGACCCCCTTCTTTCCACGAGTTGATTTCAGGCAACCGATTTGTAATTTACGATTACCTTAGTCTCATTCAAGTACCGACTATAGAGATTTCAGTCTGCCGACTGGTGACCGTCGACCTTTTTCCTCCTCGTGGAGTGTCTTGTAATTGCTGGCATTTGTTTTAAAATTAGGTCCACCCTAGCGTTTGTACTTAACAAGTGCCTAACCGTAGAAGTCTAATGCTAGCCAGTGCTGGACATTCACACACAATGTGTGCTTCCGTCAAAACCTCTACCTCAGGAGTATCTTTGGATGCTGTTTCGTCCACCCCTAGGAAGGTTTTGTGGTCAAACTCTTTAGAATTCTTCCATTGGCCAATGAACACCAAAGTTCCTACAGAGATTAACCCCTCCACATCGTGCGAGCGGTCACTGTCGGAATCTCACGGTTAAAGATTGACCCGTTCACACCTAGCGGGGCATGCTTGTCCATCTTTTTCGGATTCTTCCTTTGGCCAATTAAAACCGTAGTTTTTGTAGAGATTACCCTCTCCGCCTCTTCATCCCTCTAATGGAAAAAATATGTCCACCAACACAGAGCTCCATATGAAAGGGTAAGTCTGTATAAAAACTGTAGATCGGCTGAAATCCAAAGTTCGCATGCTAGAAACCAAGCACCCTCTTGGCCACGCATCCCTGTCGTATGCTGTTCCACCTTCGATTAGAGGTTTTTTATACGAGCGTGTCATTAAACCTGAATTAACTGGTGGTCTCAAAGTATATATAACGCTACCCAATTTTTTCACTTTTTCACTCTGAACGTTTAAATTTCCAAAAATATAATCTTTATGTAACGTTTCTTATAATTTTTCTCAATATTTAGCACTGACACATTTTTAAAGTTAGGACAGTGATTCAATTCAGAACAATGGGAAGTTAGAGCTGTTTTATTTGAATTTCTACATCTATGGTCCGACTTATGTCCGGCTATTCTAGTTTTTAGCATATTTTTCGTTGTACCGACATATACTTTACTACAATTCTCCTGATCATTACCGTTACAAGGTATTTTATAAACCACATTCAACATTTCCAATTTCTTAATTCTATCTTTAGTTTTACTGAATAATCTATCAAGATAATCAAGATTGTCAAGATAGTCAAGAAATTTCAAGATTGAATTACGGCGAAATTAAAAAGAATTGTGAAGTGAGAAGGTTAATCAATAGATTTAAGACGGTGAGGGACACGATTATAAAACTCAAACCTACCATAACCTTCCTTATTCGGTGCAGAAATCCTGGCATTGTTCCAAAATTTATAACAATCTCAACAAAAACTATTGCGGGTATTTTTAAGATCAGGAGATTGGCTGGAATTCAACAGACCATAAATAGTTATAGACAGGATTTACATAATAAGATTTCAAAATTATATATAGTCCTTATATTGCTGGTGATATCATTTAAGGAGGACGATACATAGAGGGACAGAAATAATCTATTTGGGAAATAAATTTGCATCTTCAATACAGCTGGCCGGGTGTACATTAAATTAAAACTGTAAACATAGCAAAGCATCATCAGAGTTCTAGATTCAGTAATGAAATTCTTCTAATTGTCTGGGAATGCCTTAACGTTCACCTAAATTTATTTTGCAATAATTGTGATGAGTTTAGAATTACAATTGCTTTTAGCCAAACATTGGTTGGTAATGAAATTCAGATACTTTATTAAAAATGTAAAATATTTGACTTTTTAAACAACAAGACGCTATCACATTAAGAACCAAACATGAGGGAAGAGGCATGTTGCTTAGGATGATCGACTGGGGGTTTTTTCTGGTTTACAACAACCTTTTCGGTGTATAACTGATGGATTTCTTCTAAAAGACTGTTTTTCGAATGTCAAATAGAACGTTATTTTTCTTTCTCTTTCTAGCGATACTTTTATTTTCGAACCGCTACTTAAAGAGAAATGGTTTAATGGTTGTTAAACAACATAAATTCTTTTTACATTTATACTAATGCGTCTTTTTGTCTTTATTCGCGTCAACCATGTCTTACATAATTTTAGATCATCATCTAGTAAGACGACCGAAAAATTAAGTATTAATTTAAATTTTCCTACGCCAAATAAATATCGTGAGCTGGTGTGATAATATTTACAAAATTATATAGACTTTCTACTGTGCCAGATATAATCCAATTTGTTTATATGAAACGCAATGACAAATAAATTCCCAGAACTGTTTGTAGTTTTTTTTTTAAATTGTATTTATTTATAACTTTCATCATAACTTTTCTGCTTAAAAAAATAGTTTTTCTATATTTCAGTTGTTGCAACATTACAAAATTTTTACCTTTTGCTGAAAATTAATATCTGTAATGTTGCTAGTCTCTTATTTTTAAGTGACATCAATTCTTATTAAACATTCAAATGGTTACTACTTTGTACACAAAGTAACATTGTTCTCTTATTTTCGACTTAATCAAAAATATTACTACCGAACTACTCCCTAAACTAACAGCTTGACTCTTACGAGTACTTTCTTCTGTTAAATGTTTCGATAGTTTCGTTATTTTAAATAAAGTTGATGTTAGCATTCATTAAGTAAAGTTTCCTGATACTTTTTGGGTATATTTTTGGATCATATAATACTTTTCTGGCAGCTGGTGAGAAAGAACAACGCCTATTTTTCGTAAAGTCTTAGGTAGACAATATGATTATTACTTAGTCCCATGATCAATTAATTAGTTTAAAAAACTCGCCAAAACTCGTGTAGAAGTTGTTGAAGACTTTATTTATTGGTAGCTAAATATTGAGAATAAATTCCTGCAACTGTAAATTTGTTTAACCGTAAAGAGATAATTGATAAAAATACGATGCTTAATTTTATACTTAATACCTTGTTAAAACTATTAACAAAATCGCATCCTATTAATATCTAATAAATTCTTATTATGAAAATGCCAACTCAGAAGAGAGGTTTGCATTTTAATTACATACACAAAAATATTTTTAATTACACAAGATAAACAGTTGTGTTCTGACGGCACAGGCACACAAAATCAACAACGTACTCTTTTCTGTACACTAAGAAAATTAATGCATAAATTAACCTTCTTGCAAAACAAATCAAAGAGTGATACAAACAATAAGTTAAGCAAAAAAACAACAACAACAAACTTTTCACAGGAGATAAAATTCTTAGGGAAATTTTCAAATTTTTTAACTCAAAGATGAAAGAAAGAAAAAACCAAAATGATTAAAAGTATTACGAATGAAAGGCAACACTTTGCCAGGCTCTTCAACACGAAAAACAATTAACTGACTTACGAGCAGAATTATTAGAATAAAATAAAAACACACACACATTCCAAGGATTTAAAGCCAAAGTGAAGATATCTCTTTTTTTTGTGGATGGTTGTGTGCGCCTTGTAGTAGTACAAGTTGCCTGATGAAGTTCTTAAGTTAATTATAAAACTGTAAATGGCAATCACATAAAACCAAAACAGCAAGGAAAGTAAAACAAAGGTTTTTGCTGTTTTTATTTATTCTTTAATTTAAAGATGGAGTTTGGCTGGAATTATATTTGTTCGTAATATTTAAGTTGCTGCTCTGTTGTTTATTTGCATAAAAACTCGCACCATGACGCTTTCAGTATTTCATCCAAAAGTTACAAAAATTAAACTTAAATAAACATAAACAAACATAAACAAATCTCAAACCTCACAAATTGAATTAGCATTCATTAAAAAATCAACGAACTCATCATTCATAAAAGGATTTTATTATGCTGAGAATCTGCATGTAGCTCTTAAAGAGTCTCGTTGAATATTCGAAGATGAATAATAAAGAACTGTTTGAAGGGTATTTTTTTAAAAACGGATTATATGAAATCAGCAAAATATATAAACTTTCCAACGCAAAGCAGCATTCAGGAGATTGCCCTTACTTATGCAATGCATCGTACTGGAACTAGAAAAAGAGGTTAAAGGTATGCGGATAGCGGGAGTAGTGTTTGTGGACATTTAATTTGAATTTACTCACATCGAAAGTGTCAGAAAACCTTCCACATACGAATAGTGCGGCTAAAGAAGGAGTATTACCCATAGTGAGTTCTGCGGTCTAATGGCCGATCTACTACGAACGGATGAGCACTTATTCAAGACCGTGATATACGTTGAAATACTCGGATATCGAAAGCAAGTTTCCTAATTTGATTGGAGCACATACAAACCACATTGGGTCGATATGTTCATTGAGGCAACGGAGTTGAATACCCGACTGTCACCGATAAGAATCTTCGTCCTATCGTGCACGCGGTCAAAAAGCTTCAAAATAGGTGTAGATTTTTGCAACGAATTTCCATCATCCCTTGTCAAAATAATTAAAAAATAAATAAATATCAAATCAAGATTTAAATTAGGCTTTGGAGCAACGGCAAACAAATGGGAGTTGTATTTTATTTTCGATCGGATATAAATGGTATAAATAATAAGGAGATCAGATGAAAGGATTATTACTTATACCTCTTAAAAAACTGAGACACTTGAGTGTTTTTTGGCGATCTCAAAGTTTTAGAGTTTCTGAAATCGACCTGATCCGCACGATCCCATTCGGAGATTATCGGAATATCTCGGTGGAATTACTCACATCACGTCCAGAAATGTAAGCATATCTTCAGAAAAGGAACCTGAACTGCTAAATAGTGCGCCCTGATTTTGAACTTTACACAAAAGCAGCTAAGATCGGCATTATGTGCGTCTAACGATTAATGGATCTAGAACACTCCTTTGCTGCGTATACATATATACATATTGTAAGACCTCGATAGAAGGTGGTAACCAGGTGTTCGAAAATCCTGTGGATCAACATTTCCAGATATCTGAGCCTTATATAAGGCTAAAATATGCGGCCTTTGGAGGCAGATGTGAGTGAGCTCTTAACCCACGTATGATATTAAAACATCCTGCAATAATTTTTTGCAAGAGTCTTTTTAAGTCGATAGTCTGTTTCATAACGCTGACACCGTTGAGTTTAATTGCTGTTAATATAACTGTTGATTGTCCAGTGTTATACCTTCATCGACAAACAGTCCAACATCAAAATCAGTTCATTAAAGGTATGGGAACGGAATTAGATAGACATTGCAAAAATGTCCCACAATGCCAATACTGCGAATAACGTGACAACTCTCTTCTCTCAGAGATGGTTTTAAGCCTTTGCTGTTTTATTATATATGTATGTAAAGTATATAAAAATAATTGTTTCTATTTTGTCGTTATTTTTCTCTTTGGTTTATTGCTTGTGTAACAGCCTGATTTAATATTTAATAATTTAAGATTTGTGGTAGTTTTTCTTGCTTTAATTACTTTATTGGTGAATTTATATTTATGTTTCTGTTGCAAGTTCTGATGTCGTGCAATGTTCTGATGTCGTGTTCGGGGAATAATGCGTTTACAATATTTTCCATTTTTTCCTCGTCCATCTTGTCTACGGAGTTTCTCATCCCGAGCTTTTGCATCACGACTTTATATCCAAGGTTCCATGGATTTTTATTGATGTCTTGCTCTTATATATACAAGTTTGGAGCTGTTTTTTGGCTTCTTTATATGCTTCGTGTTCTGTCTCTGCGTCTCCCCTGCGTCTGGCTCTGGTATATTTTCTCCTCGTCCTTATACATTTCCGCCTAGATTCGTCAATCGAGGCATTCCACCAGTATATTGCCTTGCGATTTGAGCCTGCCTTTGCCTTGGGCATTGCCTTGTTGCAGCAGTTCTTGATTATTGACATTATGTGTTTTACAGTTTGTCTGGCATCTCTTCCGGTTTGATCTTCCTCTGAACGCCTGTCAAATTCGGCGAGAAGTACCGACGTGTCAAGCTTATTGGCGTTCCATCTGCGGGTGGTTTCACAAGTCTTCTTTGTCTGTGCATCTTCGTCAGCTTTCAAGCGAAACGATATATATTGATGATCGCTTGCCGTGTATGTTTCCAAAACTCTCCATGCTTTTATTTTATTCGCTATTTCCTCAGAGACAAAGGTTACATCCGGGATGGTGCCTTCACATCCATGGCATTTGAACGTTGCGGTACCGCCGATGTTTGCAGTCGCTAACCCTAGTTGTGCGATCACCTCGAGTATTCTTTTCCCTCTCGAGTCTGTAGTAGTGGCATACCCCATTCAACTGCGCAGGAGTTAAAATCGCCTGCTACTATTAGATCGCCATCTTTGGATCTTGCAAAGCCTTCAATGTTGTCGAGTTTCTCTTGGAAGGATTCGATGGTGTCACTTGGAGTGAGATAGCAGCTTATAATCGTCAGCGTTTCAATTTCTATCCATACAAAGCCATTTCCACTTCCACTGTTTTTTGTAGTCCACGCGGACACTATAAATTAAAATCATACTCGGACTTAAGTAACGAACTATAAAAAACGCGTGTGGACGGTACAAAAATTCTTCTCTTCTTATCCTGCATCTGACTAACGAGAAGTTATTATTGTCGTCTAATACACTCACTACTCACTTGCTGGGTATGAAACAAAAACTAACTTTAAAAGAAAAACAACGTAAACTTTTTGGGCATCTTAACTTGCAACGGAAATAATCTATTAAAAACTACAATCAATATATGAGCATTAAAGGATCTAAATTACTCGTACACATTGATTAACGAACATCACATGAAACTGTAGCTGTTAACAGCAGCTGCTGCTACCAAAAGGACAAGCCAAACTGAGAGTAGACAAATAAACAAAAATAACAAGAAGAAAATCCGTAAATCTTTTAGCATCTTCCTGTATAAAACCTTAGCAAGCTGTCTGCGAGTCAGTACAAGAACGTGTATAAATGTGAATACAAAACAATCACGATACAAAGAATAGCAACAGCTTTTAATAGCAACCAACTACAGCAAAACAACATGTGAAACTGTTGCGATTGGTATCGCAATTCAATAGAGTTTTATCACTTGTTTTTCTTCTGTTGGGTTTTCAAGGGCAAAGACAGCCAACATATCGAAACAATAAAAACGTACCCAGCCCAAGCTGTGTCGAAGAATTAATATATGTTGTATACAGGAAGTTATAAGGAGACACATTTGTGTGGTTTTAATGTGTTTGGAATGCAAGCGGATGTGTGTGTGTGTGTGCGGTTAGGTATGGGTACTGATACAAACGTGTTAGTGTTATTTTGACTTCCTTTTCCGTTGCGTTTAAATAATCGACAAAGTTTGTAAAAGGTGACAAGCAACAATCTAAAGACGTGCTAACATCTTTTTTTTTTGTGATCGTGCTACTTTCTTTTAGCAGAGTTAAAGTTTTATTTAAATTTTCTTTTATAAAGTTTAATGCAATAAAACTGTTGACATTTTTAAAGGGAAGTCGAAAATAATTTTAAAACATTGCTTCGATTAGGTTTAAATTTCGAAAACAAACCTAATTTCATTTACTTGAATTTATACAGCGTGCGCCACGTATACAGTCTTCATTCATAATCTTACCGCCTAATATTATTTTAGTACACCATATGTTCTTCTTGTAAATTTTTTAAAAAAATTTAGTCACGACAATTATGTGTACAATTATGCACGAAAGCGTACACACATTTTTTCACCTACGCGTATGCTTAATAACATTTTATCATTTGGACGTACTACTAAACATGTAACGTGCCTTGGCGATTTGGCGTCAGTGACTGAACAATAAGCAATAGGTTCGACAGACGTCGCCTATCATAGACTACTAACAGTGACTTGTTCTTATTGGCAAAGCCTTTAAATATATATTTATGCTCAAATTTTTTGGTGACATTTTTTACATGTTATTATTTAATACGTCCTTCGTTTTTATTCTAGATTTAAGTATTAGTGACAGCCTATTTAATATTACTTATACGTAACCACCTAAGACTTTTCATTTGATAAGTTTAAACACTTTTCCACTTTAAATAGAGCCAACTAAAAAAACTATGATATCATCGTTATAGAGTGTATAAGGAGTTCGGTTTTGTTATGAAACTTTAAAAATAAAGAGTTAAATAAGCCCAGAAGAATACATTTCTGGTTTTAATTTTTCGAGAGTGATTTTTAAACCATTTGGAATTTTAAAATCGAAGCATTTACCTTTTTTTTTGTTTTTTGTTCAAGAGTTTCCTAAATTCTTTTGCTTTTTGTTATTTAAAAAAATTTTTCGGAAAATATTTAGCGCTTAATAAACAAATTGAATAGCATTGTTGCAAAACAACCCGACGCAGTCGACTAAGGACACTAGGCTACAACAAATTGTGTACAGACGCATATCGGTGAATTTTTAAAAGAACAACTAACAACAGCAAAGTTCCCGTACTTATACCACAACTCAAAGTCACACTAGTTTAACGACGTGACAAATAGTTACTGTTTTTCTTGATTTAATTTTCGGATATTGATATTTAGAACAAATTTTCATTATCTCAAACCCATTTCGTAATTTTTCGTTGACGAAACGAAAGCAACTAAAACCCTTACTCCAAAAGAAATTTTCCGATATTTGCGCCTTTGGCCGTTTCAAGTAAATTTAACTACTTCTAGCAAATTAAATTTGAGCTTTTACTTCCGAAAATTGCTTCGCTTTATGTTTAGCTTTATTATACAGTCTACAGTGAATTAAACATATGATATGATTTGTTGAGCAGTTTCTTTTAAATAAAAGGTTTAGACTTATTTCTCAATCTAAAGGATTATTTCTTTTAGATTTTGTAAAAGGCATGGCCCAATTGTAGCTTTTTTCAACATAAACCGAGAGTTTCACTTCTAAGAGTTCTAGAGTTTGAAAAAGGCAGGACTGCAAAAGAGCGATAAACGATTAGACTACGGGTCAGCTAGACTGTCAGGTGATATTTGCTAATGAACTGCAACACTATCCCAATAAGGAAAGGAAGGGAGAGAGAGTGCGTTAAGTGCCCGCGCTGAACTGAAACTCCAAGTTATAAATTTAATAATTTTTTAATTTTCGTTTAATAATCGTCACTATATATGATAACAGAAAAAATTTATATTTTAATAATAAATTATTGTTATAAATCTAATAAATGTCTATAAACATTTTGTTCATTGGGCAATGTTTTGACATTTAGTCTGAAAGCATCCAATAAGCCTGCAAAATGCTCCTCTTGTGACGATACTCGCAATTTTATGTTGCGGTCAAGCAATCGTTATCTTTACAGCTAGTTCTTTGCTCTGGTTGGTTTTAAAATTAACAGGAATTTATCTTTATCAAAAGGTTAGTTCTTGTTTTTCTTTTTTAATTTAAAAACACTTAAAGTGTTTAGAAATCACGTAAAAGGTCGATGCATATAAGCCGCAACCCGATGCTCTCAGAAACAATATAATTAGGCTATCGCTTAAATTTCAACCGGATATGTACAGAAGATTTATTGATAATAGGACCCTGTGGATCCATGCCACGGTTCGAAGCATAAATGAGCCTTTCAAATAAAACAAGAACATTATGAATGCCTCACACACAAATTGTTTTATTTTACTTCTATTCTTAAACTTCATCAACAAATTTTATTAAAATACTTTTTTATTTAATGAGTAGTTTAAAATATTCGCTTTTCAACAAAAATATGTTACCTAAGCATTAACATTTTTTTTAATATTATTAAATACCCAGTTTATAAACTTCGACCAATTTCATTTGTGTTGTAATAATCCAAATAAATTATGCGAAAAATATTTTCTCTGCCACAAATCTAAGAGTGAAAACAAAGAATTGTGAGAAAGGTTTTTAAGTTTGTTGTTCTCGTATGCTGATGTTTGCTGGTGGCAGAATAATGAAATATTCAGATACGTACCTACATATTTATGTATATATAATTAATAGATATATATTAACACTTCACACACTTACACACACATATATTTATATATTAAAACACAATTTCAGACTCCCAAAATCCAATGTAGATGGAGTATTTATTTCCAGTCTTACCTACAAATGATATAAAACTTTACAGTGAAACCATTTAATGGGGTTGACAAAAAGTAAAAGTTCTTTTTTTTACACCGACTGTGGTGGTAAGTGAAAATGAACTGTGGAATTCTAAACTTCTTTCTTTTTGCGGTTTGAGTTCAAAATTGACGACAACAATCTGCTCATACAGTCAGTTTATACCTTTAAAATTGTAACAAATATCTTTTCTCTACATTTATCCATTTCGTGTTCTAAAATGACCCTTAATAAAAATCTAAAGTAAAGCAAGAAATTTTTAATGCTGTTTGTTGAAATTTTTGTTTGTTGCACAAACATTGTCACGTTCCACATTAGATATTATTATTGTCAATACACTTAAAGAATGTTTGTCTTGATGCTTATATTTCATGAGGAATTAGTCAGATGAAAATTTGTGGAGTAATAAACCTCATTTTTGTTTATTTAGTTCCGTTACAGCTGAACCTCACGCAGTGGTTCAGTGAGCTCATAAGACCAATAGACTCAACATCATCATTAATAAATAGCCATCAATTGATTCCGAAGCAGTCAGAACAGTATTGTTATTGGACTGCAAAAGTGCGACTAACGACTGCTCAATAAATGGTAGACTGCGGATCTGGGCGACAGGCCGGCCACTAGGGAGTATTTGATAATGAACGTGCAAATTTTTTGTCAATCAAAGCTAGAGGTTTACAAGAAACAAACTCAGATACTGCTAAGCCATTTGATTTACAAAATGGAATAAAGAGGGCCCATATCGTACAGTGGGAAAAATAACTAGAACATTCGTGCTGAGGCTACAATGATAAAAGTTCAAAATATGGTGCAGAACATTTGAGATTACATCCGATTCGATTGGAAGGAGCAAACAATAATGTCTGCAGCAGATTCGATAACGACATCGAAACAAAGGAAAATCTTATGTTCCAATGCCCAGCTTTGCGCACAAGACAATGCTGAATGCATTAATAATGTACGTCTCTTAGAAAATTTAACATGTCAAAAAAGAACTTTATTATAAATTTTTAACGCCAAAAGTAATGCTCATGTATATTTGTTATTATATGAAGCAACACGGTCTAGTCTGATGTTGTGTTTCGATCCTTCTGTGGTTCGATGTTAACATTGCGAATTAGATATGATATATGGTGTCATTTGGCGCAAGTGCAATATATGTGATAGGAGAAACAATATTCTATACTTTAGAATAAAGCTTTTGCATTTTTAAAAGTATGCGAAATTCAACACATTAAAAAAGACGTCCTAATGGAAAGTCACGACTTTTACAAAATTGGTACCAAAGTGAACTGTAAAGTGTTAGTTATGGTCGGTTTATAATTACTCGTAGGTCTCAAGGAACACTGTATTCCTAATAAACTAAATTTATTCAGACGAAAACTTGCCTACTTAAAAATCTGAGAAACATTTAAACTCGTACAAAATTTGTAATAGTTTGTTATTTAAAAATAAACATTTTGTCCCATATGTTTTTGCTTTTGAATGTTGATGCCAAAATAAAATTCCACAAAAATGTTTTCATATAGAAATATTAATTTGCTATTTTAATTAAATTGCAACGCTCGTCTAACTTGTTATCCAAAAGTAACTTAAGTAGCATTCAAAAACCCATATATTTAATTCATTTTATACATAACATCCTTCATAAAGTCTCAGAACAGTGGTAAAGTGACTGATTACAACTAAATTTCTGTAACTTTAGAAACTGTACAAAATGTTTAGTTTGAAATAGAAAGCTTTTTTACAGTGTAACTTATGAGAAATACATTATAAATTTAATTGCTGCTTCCCTGCCAACAATTAGACAATAGTCTTTTCACCAAGAGGACACATGTGCCGCAATGGGTCTCTTAGATTCAACAACCAACACACACTCTATTCACACATACACCATTCACATGACACATTTATACTCTTTGTTAATGAATGTTTCCTGGCTTTCGCCACTCCTGCTCTCTGGATGCTACCATTATCCTGGAGGATTATCAAATGAACTTTCATACAATTAGATGTGAAGCCAAACGTGTTTTACTCTCTCTCTCTCTTTCTCTATTACTTTTTTATGGTTGGGTTTTGTTTATGTACCCAGCAATTAAGGTAGTTTTGAAAAATTAAATATGAAAAGTGACCATTTTTTTTTCTTCCAACTGCATGAGGTTTTAGTGGTCGGCTTTTTCATGTGTTATAGACCTTTTTTGCGTGCTTGTGATGGTGTCTGTAACTAGTTGGGTGCATTTTTATGTGAATTAAAAATTTAATTAGTGTTAGGATTTAATTATGTGATCCGTAAGCGAATGTAATGTGCTTTTATTTGTATTTTTAATAATGTGTTGAATAAAAATAAATGTTGGGGAATGTATTAATTTTAAGTGAACAAGTTTTCAGTTTAGCAGCAATTTAAATTATTTTGTTTGCAGCAAAAGTGACGTATTTTTTGGCTTCGAGTCTAAGTTAAATAAGTGATAGGCATTTAAAGTTACACAATGTATTTCAGGTTAAGAAGTTTTTTCAAAATTTGCTTTCGCTAGCTACGGTATCTCTGCCGAGCAGGCAAAAAAACAATGTATGTAAATTGAAATACAGTTGAAGACTTGTTTTAAAAATAATAATGTATTCTTATCTTCGATATATTTCTGCGAAGTTTTAAAAATACATGTTTTGAAATCGATTTGGAAGCTTATTTTCACTATTCTCTATATCTATATACTGATTATTACAACCATTTAAGTACAAATTTTTAATAACAAAGAACATTTGTGTATAACTTGAAACCAAAGCTTTTCATTTTCCTTCATTTCTACAGCTATGTCTATAATTAATTTACCTCACAGCAACGTGTGCTCCAAGAGACATTTTTCTAAACTGATATTGGCGAAAAATAAGGCTGGTTTACATGTGAATTATATATCGTCAGTTTTTGTTTTACGTATATGCCTTTAATACCTCGGTGCGTTTTTCTCATTGAAATTGGAATTAATCTTAGAACAAAATATATGAACAAGCCAATAATGGAATAATGTGTTGCAGGTCACTACTTTTTACACTCCACAGCCATTTTTGGAAATGATTTTTACGCCAACATAGTTCTAGGGAGTATTTTAAGACTTTTACGGCACATATCGACAACTATTCTAGTAATTTTCTCCTGATTTACCATTTAAATAAATTATTTTTCGCCTTTACTGATCGCCCGCAAGGAGCTATTTGTATAAAAAATCTAATTTTAGTTACTCCAGGTACAAAGCAACGAATAACAGGATTTGATGTTGAAGACAAATACAACGATATGGCTTAGTATTTCTTCTTGGGCTTGTTATTAGCCACAGAAACTTTTCTTATTTTTAGAATCGGTTACTTTCAAACGAAAATCGCTCTTAAATACTGGGATGTTTTAGAACTGCTTCCTGTGTAATATGCTGTAATTCCGCAAGCTCTCTTTTTATATATGATAAGAAACTTCACCAGCTAATGCTTTCAAAACAAGGTCAAACGGAGTTTGATGAATGTTAGTTTACTTTTTATGTAAATGCTTAGGCGAAGAAAGCTAAAAAATCAAAACGGTAGCAATACAAAAGTCAGTCATTTTTAGCTAATATTATTTTAACTCAAATTTAAACAATGTCAATAATGCACTTTTCCATTTACTTTATTTAAAAACTTCTTTATTTATAGTTATTTGATACAGAAAAATCATGCGCTCTTTTGAATTGTTTTCTAAATTGTTTTTTACATTTATCTTAGATAAAAGTTTTAAATATTTTACTGCTTTTTAAACAGTTGACAAAAGAAAGTCAACGACATTGAATTGCAAACATAGGCAAAGTAAATTTAAATGCACCACATGCATATACCAGACAGATGTAACAAATTCCAACTTTATTTTAAAATGAATCCCAAAAGTGTTTAAATACTTTCATTCTAACACAATGATAAATTTTATTTTTATTTTTTGGCGAACAATCTAGCATAGTTTGTGATAGTGTATACAATGAAACTAGTACAGCTCTGAGTACACCTTCAGATGCCAACATACTTTAAAGAGTCTTACATATTCAGGCACCTAAAATTGACAATGGCTATATGCCAGCGAATGCTGCTGAAACTTTGAGAAATATTAGAAATTTTTCCACAAAATTTCTAAATGCTGTTGTAAGAGATTTATTGTTGTATTGGTTAAGCGGGAAAATAAGAAGTATAACGGTTTTCATTTTATTTCGATAATGGGAAAAATTTTGCGCGGAGATAGTTCCATGTGCTGAAACTCTAGCAGATCAGCTCGTTGGAATCCCAGAACGCTAACTAAACCTTACTTTTTACTTAAGAAGCAATATTGTAGAATGAATATAGAAACAATAACTCACCTCATTTGGAGTATTCTAGCTAACCTGATATTCCGGTGAATAGCCCTTTCTCTTCCTATTTATTATGATAACAAAGCAACTGGACAGCTTCATTTTACTATAACAGTGGTTGCCCCTTTTGATCCAGTGCATTTTTGAATCCCCTACCAATGATTGTGATTGGTTATACGAATGAAAAATGGATTTCGGTACCATTATTATGATCTTCTATCCTCTATTGAACAAGGCCATCGGAAGCTAAACATTACTAAACATTTATAACGTAATCTTTTATATTAATACTCCTGTCACACCTTAATCACAGATTTGTGAAAAAACTCCCGTTTTGAACATTATGAAAACGGTTTCTTTTTCTGCAAAAAATAAGGCAAGTACCAACCAGGCAAAAGTTAACAGCGTAACTGCCACATTTTCACCACTAGTGATGCATGAATACATCAGGCTTTTGAAAAGTCACTTCCTTATAAAAATACTCATGTGTTGTTTCTTTAACTACGAAGCCCTAAACCTACCATTTTGTAAGTTTGAAAACCACTTACCAAAAGTTAAAAATATAGATACGAATTTTTTTTTGAGAAATCTAAATAAAAATTTTGAATTGAATGGCTCAAACGACTCTTTTATTACGAAGTCTTTTGTATTGTACATCGAAAGAAGAGCATTCAAAACTGAGTAAAATGTGACAACTCAATTTATCTAGTACAGTTTGAAGAAAATCTATGAGGCATCCGTGAAATAGAGATTTCAATTGCATGTGTAAGTCTCTATTAAAACTGGCACCGCTAAGCGTTTTTCACTTTATCGCACTAAGTTCAGTACTGACTGAATAAAGCAAAAATTGAAAAAAAGTACGATAAATAATACAACGTGTAAAGTTATTTTGGGTAAAGCTTCGTTCTAACTAGAGAAAAAAAAATATTCGAAAAATATGAAAAATTAAATTTTTCTGCACAGAAAATTCATGCATTCGAAACTGCGTTTAACTTTTTCAGTTCTTTAAAAACTATCGTAATAATAAAAATAAATTTATTGCACAAATTATTACAGTAATATATTTCCTGATGTTGCTACACAAAGACGTAGCGAAATATCGACTGTAAATAATAAAATTATGTTGGAGAATTTTACTAAAGACCTTAAGTGTGAATAAATTAAGTAAACTTAATTTTTCTTTCTTAATTGAAAGAATAAATCAACAAACTTGTGCCTGAAGAAATTATTTGCTTAATTAATTTTACCAAATTTTTAAAAAGTGAACTAAATTTCCTATACAGTTTATTTTTCACATTTAAAATTAATGGACACTTTATGCGTAGGGAAATCATATCAATATCCTCCCAAAACCATCACTGTGCTTTTAAGGAGAGCTACGTTCTCTATAGGTCCTTTATTTGAATAAAGCAGTTTTATAGTATTTGTTAGTAGGTAAAACGGTTCCTGCGAAAAAGCCCGTTATTGCGTGCAGATGTGCGTCTGTTGGCTTTTTTTCTATTTGTGTATGTGTTTGCATTATTAATACTATTGCATGTAATGAGCTGCAATTACATTAACAATATGGTTATTTTGCATGAACTAATCTATACATTTGTTTCCTGCTTCTACCGTTTATTGAGTGTGATTTTACCGCAGACTATATACGATAGCAAATTGAAAAGTCTTTAAAATATGTTTGTAACGTAAAATATACAACCAGCGATGAAGACTTTCTTTAAAAAAGAATATAATTCTGCGGTTATGATGCAAAAACGAATTTAACCGGCAGCTAACAGCATACACGCTTATTTGCTCTCAAATACATTGTAGTTTTGCAGATACCGTGTGGATTTTTTTTAACTCTTCTGGTACTGCCTTTGCACACACATACGCTTGTTACAACAAACAGTAAGAAAAATGTTGAAATGAATTCACTCCATTTCTGTTAGCACGTTTGAATTTTGGCCATTTTTTGGGGAGGAGAAGATGCAACTAATTGTGTGTTGCAAAACATATATTTCTAGGTGACCAGAGAATAAAGTTAACAGGCATCGCTTATAATTGAACGTTGTATAACATTAGGGCGGTAATAGCGAAGGACTTTGATTGCTTCCATTGGTAAAACTTGGTACGCTTGCCACTTACTGAGGAAAACTTTTTATAATAAGCCCATCGAAATACTGAAAAGAGTTACAGATGTTAGGTTCAGTATTTCTACAATACAATCAGCCATACCTTGCAGTATTTCTTAGTTTATTCAGATATTTACTTTTTCCATTCTAAGACACCTCTATAGTGCGGAATATGGGTTTTTCAACGCCAAGAAAAAAGTAATCCAGATTTTGGAAGTACTACATTTTCTTTTCTGCCATAAAGAAGTGCTCCATATTACGCACTTATATTTTATCTTAATAAATGTAATACTGTATCAGAGCTATTATAATACTACTGTGAATAAAAAATCATACATTTCAGGATGAGTTACGAACAGAACATGACAAATTGATAGTATGCACTTAGTAATCTCCAAAAGCTTACGAAGCACCTAAAAAGAAAAACTCCCACGCGATATTTCCTTTCAAGACTAATGAAGGCGACGCAGTAGTTTTCCCTGGGCACATCTTTCTTCGTCTTCTGCGCATTTATTGAGTCGGGCCAAAGATAAGCTGTACGGTCATTGTGTTGTCGGGGAAATTTAATTCCATATCTTAACTAATCTCTTGTCTAAATCAATATGTACGAGTATAAGTCTCTGCATCGATCCAAATGAGATACAAAAATAGGTTGTGATGATTTTCGAGCACAATCTTCTAAATCTTTTTACTTTTTATATCGGTTACAAAATAATTAGAAAATTCGCAATCTTTTTTGTTGTAAATACATATTTGAATCGAATGATTAGAAGATCATTATAGTTTTTCAATTACGCTATAAATTTTGAGTAAATATCAGTCAATTCGCCGAAACTAGTTAATTTTGTGTAATTCATCTTTCTCTTCGTTTCACTGTTCTTCGAGAGAAAACAGCAACACCAAAACTATGATATTTTATAGAAACATGGTAACGTTGTTGCCAGTGTGAGACTCTCAAAATAAAAGCATTACAAAGCTTGGCACTAAAATCGTATGGTAAATATAATTAAGCATTAATTCTTAACTCTTTCCTGAAACCATATCGAGACGACCACAATAATGAAGACACTCCATGGCAGTTATTGATAATGAAGTGATGCAAAAGTCCTTATAAGTACATAAAAGCTCTACTGAATCTTAATGGCTTTCCAGACAACTTGGTATAACCTTAATGTCCATAAGTAATCAGACGGTGAAAGTTGAAAAAAATACAAATGGATTTTCATTTGTACTTATTATGGTACATAAATACCCTCAAGCAATTAAGTTTACATTAATTTGTTTTAATAGGTTTATAAATGCATTGAATAGCTATAAATTTTGCAAAAATAAAAAGCAAAGAATATAAATAAATACTTAAATATTAATAAAAAATTTTACTAAAATAAAAATATTTAAGCCGTTTTCTGATCTTTATTCACTTGCTTTTGATTACGCTGCAATTTCCTTGAGAAAATCACTTTAAACTTGTATTTAAAACTATTAAATATTATTGCTAAACGCTATTCAAGTCGAAAAATAAATTGTTATCGTAAATATTTTTTTTCTACAAGTATAAACTTATTTGTTAAGGGATTTAAGTTAAATAAAATATACTAGTGCAATAATATTTTCCTTCCTTTTCCTTTCTTTTAATATACATGTCTACAGCTTAGTATCCTTGATTGTCGTTCGTTCAATATAAGTATAAGAAGAAAATGAAAATAGTACGAACATTTATTTACTTAAACCCCAATACAAACGATACTAGAATTAGCATTCAATATATAGAAATGCATTTTTTTTAAGAATTCGTGGCCGTTAGATTTTCTACGGACTGGAAACGTAACGGTTATTTGT
Organism: Phania funesta; assembly: GCA_963932375.1. Lineage (NCBI taxonomy): Eukaryota > Metazoa > Arthropoda > Insecta > Diptera > Tachinidae > Phania > Phania funesta. Next base: position 43,223,490 of record OZ010652.1, read on the forward strand.
TGCTTATTATCCTTTAGCTGTTCTGCACCGTTCTTGCAACAAATTTTAAGTCTTTTTAATGGCCAATAATAGAATAATATTTTGACTTTGGAAATTCATGTGTACACATATTTATATATTTGTTAGTAGTGGAGTTCAGTGTTTGGTGAAAACGGTATCGCAAAAAGTGCAAATGGAAAATATTGTAGCTTTTCTATGAAATTCAACAACATAATACACAGAGTCTCTGTTGATTTTTTTTAAAGACATGATATTTTGCATTGGCACTTTTGCAAGTCCATTTGCATCAAATACTGAATTCCGCTAATATTTTTATTTATTCACAGACAGTCACACATATTTATCAATTGTTATAGATTATACTTTACGAATGCTAAAATAGTATCGCAAAGTCTTTCACAAGGTTTTATGTTTATGGTTTTACACTATTGATTTTCCGGTTTGTGGGTTGCGTGAGAATTTGTTTACCTAAAGAACAATGTTTGTATTTTTTTTTAATTTGTGTTTTATCTAAGTTGGTGTTAACTTGTAGCGAAACTCTTATTTTAATGCGTCACGGCAGAGAGTTGAAAATTTTTAAATAAATGGATTTTTTTTCTATCAATATTTTGTATGTAGAAATTGTTTAACATTAATCACGCCAAATGTAAGGGTGCAATAAATCTGTTGGTCAGTGTTAAGTCACTGATGTGAAATCACCATAGGAAGTTACACGATTAAGCAACGCTCCCAAATAAGCATTAAAAAGACAACGAAAATTTATTATTAGCGGCGTGGCGGATTTTTCAGGACTAGTCCTCTCAAGCGTACGTACATACATCGGATCCCAATTCATTTTTAAAACGTTGCTAAATGATATCACCTTTGAAATTACGTCTGCTAACTCAAAATTTAATAATCTACATAGAAGTAAATAACAATTTAATTGTTTAGTTCACACAAGCTAAAATTAGCATTGTGGTGCAGTAATCTTTTAATTCGATTTTTAACTGATACTGCAAATTAATATAAACTTTTTGCAAATTAATATAAAGTTTGTCGAATGTATCACTAGAAAGAGCTTAATGTGTTAAAGCATTAAATATGGAAAACAGATATAACAAAACAAAATTCATTGCTAAAAATTTTTTATTTACTCGGAAAGTAAAATATCGGTTGTGCGTGCAGTTGGATTTTCATAATTTTGAAGCGTTGGAGGACCATTTATTTTAGATGAATAAAAGAATAAACAAATGCAAGCAACCTTAGAATAAATTGCACTTCAATTAATTTTGTTATTTTGATTTACAGATTAAAAAGCATGTTCAATAATAGGATTGGGCAGAATTCTGCACTGTATCGCGGTCACTTAGTTTTATTTGCTCTTAATTTTCCTATTTTTTATACCCATCCCATCTGAAATGGTAGAAATTACCTTTCAAATTAATTTATAAATATGTACATTGCACCTAAACACTTCAGTTCAAAAAATTAAACCCACATAATTTTTTATATTAGCAGGCCATATTTTAGGTTTTTTATGGGTAGAACAAAAATTTTAATACCAGGGGATATCGTATTGAATTGAGCTCAGAAGCATATCAAAAAAAATTTTAATTTAAAACGCAGCGGCGACTTTGTCACCATTTTTTGAAAAGATAAGATAAGAAAGTGATATTATACCCTTCACAATAATGAAAAAGGTGCATATAAGTCTGTCATTCCGTTTTCTACAATGTATATTTCCGACCCAACAAAATACTGCATCCTTATAGGTTTAAATTTTACCAAAACCTTAATTAATCTGAAAAATTAATAAACCAACGTTGATTATAATTTGGAAATTAAAAAAAATTCAAAGATTTTAATTTACGAAAATAATATAATATTCGAAAATATTGAAATTTTAAAAAATCGAAACTTTAAATTCACGCGAAAAATCAGTATAAAATAGAAAAACTGCAATAAAAAAATAATTTCTAAAAATGAATATTTAATAAAAAATACAGAAAAGAAACAAATTCAACAAATATTGAAATTATAATTTCACCAAGTTTTGTAATCTCGCCAAGAAGCCGAAACTTCATAAAAGTATTTCATAAAAATTATTTTACGAAATTTTAACAAAATTTCCCCAGAAGTAGGGAGGAATATCAGTAAACAATTAATCTGATAATAAAAAAAATAAATATGTTTGGAACGATTTTCCGTCATCCCTTGTCAATTTTGGTTTGGAGACAAATCGGTTTCATTTGGGAGCTTAAAAGTATTCGAAAATTTACCACAAATGCAAAATACAATCCAAAAATTTTCAATTACAGAAATAACAATTTTTTTTAAAAAAAACCAGAATTTAAAAAAAAAATTGGAAAAATATAAAATTCACTAAGAATTTGCAAATATATCACAAATCGACAAACTGAAATAAAAAATATAATTTGTAAAAAATTTACATATAATAAAAAACCGAAATTTTACGAAAAAATACCACGAAAACAAAATTCCCAAATTTTAAAATTTCACGACAAAAATTTTGATTTATACAAAATTTTACAAATTCGCATGAAAATACAAAAAATTTATGTTACACAATTATATAAAAAAAAATTACTTTCCCTTCAAATCGGGAATTCACCAAAAAATTTAAAATCTTAAAATTATAAAAAATTAATTTTTATTAAAATCAAAACTAGCTGAAAAATTAACAAAAATTACAACAAATTTCTCTCAAAACGAAACTAGAGCACAGTCTCAAGAATATAGAAATTGCAAAAAAAAACTACGAAAAATTCAAAAACACTAAAATTCACCACATTGTTAAATTTCAAAACTAAATTTTTAATTTCATCAAAATTTTGCAGTTTTACCAAAAATTTGCACAAAATCCATGTTTAAAAAAACTGATGTTACATAAGTTTCCAAAGACAAAAAATTTCATTTTCACTAACAAGTTAGCGGCAAATTTTAGCCAAAGTATGAATTGCACCGTAAACTCACACCCAATTCCGCTATATCTACAAATCAGCATAAAATCGAGAAATTATCAAAAATTTATAAGCATTCAGAGAAAAGAAAAACTCACCTATCGGAAGTGCTTATATTAAGACGTCTCATTACGTATAAATTTTAATTAAATTAAATATCTCAAACAACCGGAACAAATTTCTTGTACATTTTTAGTAGTTCATACTTTTGTGAAGGGTATATAAGATTCTACACAGTCGAATAAAGTTCTCTTAATAGTTTTTTATTTATCTCAATAACATAAATTATGTGGGTAAATTAGTTCTTCCTGTAGAAATATTAGACATGTGGTTGTAGCTAAATTCAGACATAACTGAAAATAAACACCTAAAGATGTGTTATTTATAAGGCATAGCACTTGTATGTTCACCTAAAATGGAGAGAAGACAAATTGCGAAACTCCTATAATTAAATTCCGATTCACGCTGACAGACTCCGGTATCATCATACAGATAATTGTCTATGATCTTAAGAAAAACTGACACATGTTTCAAGTTTGAAATACAGAGCAGTTTCCTACATAGTAGAAATTATTTTTAAAATGCAAAAAATAATTCGGATAACAATTTTGAAGATTTCAGAAATATAAATGAATTAAATTATAGTGTAAGCTCTATTTCTTTTAACCGTTTTTAAATATAAAATCAAAACTTAATAATCAGTGCCCATGAATCTCTACAGTTGAGATCTTTGTTAAAAAGTTGATTTCAAGATTTCATTCAACATGCAACATTAATAACAACAAGATATTATTTGATTATAATACAAGAAAGAAGGTTCATATTAATCTACTTAATCTACAAATCGTAGTGGACAAAAGGCAACAGTAAACGTAAATTTGCACGAATTACATACGCTTTATTATACATTTAATTATAAATCTTTGGGATTAATATGATTCCTGAAAAAAGTACAAGGGATGTGAATGAAGCAAGAACTTTACTACATAAATGCAAGTGAATAGAGGAAAAAAAATAACTAAGAAATATATTCAAGGTAAATGACAATACTTCTGCAAAAATTCCAAATGAATAAATAACCATAAAAAATACGAGTGTGAGTAGTGAAAGTTGTATAAAGAAAAGAAGCAGCTCATAAAGAAAAAGATTTTCCTCCTGAAGAAAAACAAACAAACTTAACTAAACAAGAAAACGTAACAATTAAAATATGCAGAATACGAGTAAACACGCAATTTTCCTACTCAAGTAGTAAGTATCCTTAAGGATTTCTTCATGCAACATCGGCTGCAGAAGCAGTGAACACTTAACAACGGTAGAAGCACAAAATGTGGTTACTTAGGAAAATGGACACATATTTTTTAATAGTCCTGCAGAAAGACAGATCTCATGATATTTCCGAGCATTATTACAATATTTGGTTGAAAAATATAACTTAAACAAAGTTACACAGAAGGGATGTAATGAGGTAAGAATATTTGAAGAATTCTGTCCGCATGAATATTAAGATGTAGATAAGTTCAGCATTAATTAGTCAGTGGGTAAGAAAACTACTTATTGTATATCGGTGAGAAGGAATGGAGAAAGCTTTGAGCTTATCATTATATTTATTAGAACAAAAATTATTTTCAACCAGGCAAGCTTAAACACATTGGGTTCAAATTTTGTTATAACTCCAATCCCTATTCGGTACAAACCTCAAAATACAATTGAATTCATCGCAGGCATCAGTATCTATTGGGTTACTTTGCTTCCTCTATCAGACAATGGCCGCTAGTAGAATCCTCTAGAAGGTACATTTTTCTTTTAATCTACATGTGTAACTCCGCCATGTATTAAAACTTTAACATCATGATCTAAGTTTTAAAAATAATTCTCGTTTTGTTCATGAAACTGAAGACAGAATATACGATATGCTTAGTTCTCTCAAAATTTGGGTAACTGCTTTCTGATGAGCACGCTTAAGCGCATAGGGACTAGGTCAATAAATAATTTGGAACTTATTTAGTAAAATAATTCGAATAAAAACAGAAAATCCATTTTCGAACAAAAATATTCTAAATGGCTATGAGCAAGCTTTGAAATACAAATTAAAGTTCAATAGCGTTGTCTTTGAAAAGAATATTTTATTACCATTTTATGGTATAGGAAATTTTTTTAGTGGCGTAATTAACATTATTGTAAGCATACATCACCGCTAGGGCAAAGTTGCTAAGGATCCCACTTCAGGTATGACACAAAGAATACAGATGAAGTTTATAGGGTGCTAGAAAATACATTTAATTCTGGCTGCACCGTCTGCAGATATCATGTCATCTTACTAAAGTTAGTTAGGAGTTACAAATGCCTTTTTGCAACTTAAAATACCACGTTTATGCTTACATTGTGTAGCAGAAGATAGCGTTGAGTAGCATGATTGTTGTACGTGTTTAAAGCCACAATAAGAAAGTACTAAATATGTGTATTTGAACAGACATACTCTGACATACCTCAACTACGTAGTGCATGTACAAGGAATACTTAATGTTGTACCATTGCCAGTTTCTGCACATTTGTTAACGTAAATAAAATCATTTTGCAATATAGACCCAACATATACAGAGCTTTTAAATAGAAACAGATGCGTCTTGAAAAGGACATTTGTATACTACATTTCAACGATTGTAAAATTTCTGTTAAGCTGCTAAGTCAAACAAGTATAATTAAATTATAGTACTGCGTCTCTGGTTTGTTTCTTTTACACTGGAGCTCCTCCTCAAAGTATGCGTGTGTTTGTATAGCAGTCGCACAGTTAAGATGCTTAGTACTCCAGGATTAAAGAGTCACTTAAGTTAAATGCATTAAAACTGAAGCCAAAAGAAGCGTGTAAAAATATTTAAGACGTTGCGTTTAGCTTTATTCATCAGTAATACTCATTCACTTAAAATTCTATATTTTTTTGAGTAGACCATTTCGTACTAATGTTAGGGTGGGTCCTTAAAAAGTTTTTATATAAATTTGTTTAATTTTTATTATATAATTTTGTGCTTTGTGCATTTTTAAATGATTGTTGATTTTGTGGAATGTAAATACTGGTTTATTTTTTATTTTTCTATCTTTAAAGAGTTTTTTAAGGAAAGTAGCATGGTAATGGCGTATTTCTTAAATAGATTCCGTATATTATGGATTTAAAATATCACACGAGTATTCTTTATGTACGAAAAATGCGTAGTTTGAAACGGAAGTAAAGTACGCGTGTGCTGTGGCTTAAGTGGGTAGCACATTGACTCTTAAGCATTGGATAAGTTTATTCGCATGCCAATAGTAATGTGATTTGTTTCAACCTCAACCATATTTTTTCTTTGCGTGTATTTTGCTAAATCGTGCGAATTTCATAGAATACAATTCGAGGATCAGGGTGCTTCTAGTAAAGTGTTAGGATTTTATCAACCTTGCAAAGCAGCAGTTCGGTCTAGAGAAGAATCTTAAGTATTTAAATGTTTAAATCGAATTGTAGGAGGATCCAGAAAGTGGTTAAGGTTTAGGGGCGAGGGCATTAGAAACCGAGTACTATAAAGTAAAACTACTGCAATATTTGTATCTACTTCCAGTGTTAAGTTTATTATGACTACTGAATTTTCTTTAGATAAAATTGCTATTAAAAAAGCTTTTGGCACTAACCGTTGAGAACTTAACACACAAATTTCTCAGGAAATAAGTGCTCAACTGATAGAAATTTAACTGAGTTCCAAAAAATTTCTTTCGAAAAACAATATTATTGATTCCTAGCCGTAGGTAAGTTGCACAGGGAAAAGCTTTTAATATTCGAGAACGAAAAATGACCCTGAAGATGGCACATAGCCGAAACCGGTTTGTCTCCAAACCAAACTTGACAAGGAATGACGGAAATTCATTCCAAAATTGTACATCAAAACACCCTGTCGGAATATCAAATCAAGAATCTTTTAATATTACGTTTATTTATATTTTATGATCAAAAATATTATATTTTTGTATAGTTAAATAACCCTGGTTATGGTTAAATGTTAGCACAATATATATTTTCTCCACCATGTTTGAATTTTTATGTATGATAACAAACACATCTAAAACTGCATGCACTAATAAACAGTTATAATATTCAACAAGAGAAGACTGATACAACCGGTTTTCATATTCAGAATCGCAAACAACTTAAGGAAAAAAGCAATAAAAAAAGCTGTGCAAAAATTACTAAAAGCCACAACTAGAATTTAATACCGGAAACTCAAAAACTTATTATGCAAATATCTCTAAAATAAAATTAAAGAAATTGTTAAAAAAAACGCGTTAACTGCCAAAAGAAACAAATTAGAAAAAGTCATTGCATGTACACAGGATTTTCTTTTAGCCTATAACAAATTTCAAACAAGGCACTTTCGGTTAAAATAAAAATAAACTGTACTTATCTGTCAAATTTATGTTTGTATAATGAAGTTTTTATAAAATTAGGAGAAAAATACTTTTACAAACATAAACTTTAAATCTGACTTTCAAAAATAACTTCATTACACCTTTCTCTCTTATTTTTAAAGTTCTTTTCCATTCTCTAGTTTGTCCTTGAGTTTTATATTTTTTCTCTTATATAGTTCCAAATTGGGATTTGACCATTAATGTATTTTTGCGAAGTAAAAACAAGATATTCTTATGGGTACTAAAGTTCTTCGTTGGGCTGGAACTTTTTCATTTTCTGTTGGATACTCTCTTTGTTTCCTTTCCTTTCTAAACAATTTTCAAATGAAGGAATAGTCTAATTTGTCACACTTTATGAGGACTACCTATACGTTCGTTCGTACTTCTTACTTATCCGCAACATATACACTCATCTACATGTACACAGTCCTATACACACTCACACACTACACAGTATTATAAACACTTCGTTAATTAAAGTGCAAAAAGGGATGCTTGAATTTAACAAATGTTGAGGGACTATTTCAACTTAGCCATAATTTAAAAGTAGTTGTGTATTTGCCTTTCAATTTCCAATTTTATTGTTTAAACGAAAGTTACCAGCTGTTATTTTTATGTCAAATAATTAAGTCTTACGTCTTGCATTGAATTAAGTATGTACACATACAAACTTATTAAGAAAATAGTTTTTTATTTGCAGATCATAGGCACACACTCATACATGCACAATATAAGACAGTTAGTCCATTTGTTTTCTTAGAGGTCTTTTAAGAGTCCCATGTGGTTTTTCTGTAGACTAAGGCATTAAACACAGCAGGCTACATGGCTACACCAATACAAATGCTGCTGGCCTTGTAGCCATCTACTGAATTATTTTGAAAACGACAGCTAGCTACATAGTAATATTAAAATATTATTCGTTTATATTTCAGTAGTGCCACTTTAGATTTTCAATGTTTTTTGATGGAACACGTCCTCTGTTTGGATGGGCGGGCCTGCAAAGTTGAAAATATAATCGGATATATCTTCTGAACTGTAAAGCACTTCTTACCTCTTCGAAGTGTGCGCTCAAATTAGGTCAATTTTTTTAGAGACGCTAAAAACTAAAAAACCATATTCAATTCTGCTTCTCCATCTCATTACCTAACGGCAAGCAACTATGGTATCCCAGTTATTTGCAAATATATTTGTTGTTGTAGTATTTATTTCTTACATCCACAAAAATTCGGAAAGTTCACGTTAGTCCATAAGAAATTTTAAACTTCGAAAGCAACTGAAAGCTGTTGTTGAGTTTTGCCAAATTTGAAAGGCAAAATATTTTAGATTTCGTTTACCACTTGATTTGATAAGCATTTAGAGAATAACAGCTACTCATAGAATCCATTTTATTGAATCTTATAAAGATACTGCATGAAGGAACATAGCGGCGACAGTGTTTAAGAACAATCGATTTAAATCTTGACAATTACAGCAAAGAATACTGCGGAGATTTTATTCTACCTACGAACCGTACTGTGCGATGTACAAGTTAGTTAACGACAAAGGAGTTAGATTTAGCCACTATGCCACATTTCTTTATATATGTTATATATGTGTAGGCTTCCAGAAATTTTTTATATTACGTACTTTATTTTGATATAATTTTAAGCTCTAATTGAATTTCTTTATTTAATTTATTTCCCTTGAATTCTTTCTTTATATATAATTGTTCATCTTTGTTACGGGACAGTCTGATTTTGACAGTGAAACAGGAAACATCAATAAATATTTTAAACTAATCGTGTGTGTGTTTTTATATGTATATAAGTTCTCATTTCTCCTATAAGAATCATAGGGCCATAAGAAATTTATTATATGCAATTTGTTCCGTTTCCTGACTTGCATTCCAATGTCGGTGTAATGTAGTTTTTAACGGATTTTCGCAGACACTAAGTTAGTTGCTTACTTTCCAGTATGCATTCCACGATTTGCACGACAGAGAAGTGCTGATTTAATACAGTTTGGTTTTTATTAGGCTAACGATACTATACTCGTCATTTCAAATGACTATCGAGATAATAGCAACTGTTAACGTCTTCTAATTTTCTAACCGCTAGTCGAATATGCTCTGTGATTTGACGTATTTGTACTTATTGCCTTGGTTTTTGCGTTGTTATTTTTTGCACCAGTTTTAGATACAGTTTGTACTACCTGGATCTTGGCTTGCATATCATTGTAGTTGTGGTATGTCAGACTTGTATGATCGGCATAGTCAAGTTCTTCTGTTAAACTAGAATGATATTCCCCTATTTTGATGTGACGAACTTTTCATAATGTCATGTACGACTATGCTAAAGAATACAAATCCTTGTCCTACCCAAGCTGCAATTGTTCGTTCTTATTGTCTGGTTAATTCTTTAACAAATCACATCTTCCAGGTATTTTCTTTTGATAACCCAAAAACAATGTTTTATGGAGTTTTAAATACTAAACCATGGTGTGGTATTATACAAGGTGTCCGCATGGAAAGTATACTACTTTGTTTGTATATAATTTTTGATTAAATGAAAGAGAATGGATGGTATATTGATAAATGTTTTATTTAATGTCGGCAATTATGTATGGAATACAATGTCAGATAAATGTCCGCCTCTTTAAGCCTCACAAGTACGAGCCCTTTTTAATACATTTTTCATTACATTCTCACACATTTCACGCGGTATTTCACTAATTTCACCACGAATATTTTGTTTGAGTTGCTCCAGCGGTTCTGGTTTGTTTGCATAAACCTTGCTTTTCAGATATCCCCAAAAAAAAAGAAGTCCGAAGCAGTCTAATCAGGCGACCGTGAAGGCCAATCAACATCACCATTCCTTGAAATAACTTGTTGAGGAAAGAGGTCTCGCAGTAATTCCATTGTAATCCTAGCTGTATGCGACGTGGCACCATCTTGTTGAAACCACATGTTAGTCAAGCCCAAAGCATGATTTTGTGGCATTAAAAAGTTTTCAATCATATCACGATATCGCTCCCCATTGACAGTTACCGTTACGCCGTTTTCAGTTTCAAAAACTCCTGACCAAATTGCACACCAGACTGTCACTTTTAATGGATGCAAAGGTGACTGATGAATAATTTGAGGGTTTGTCAATGCCCAGAACCGACTATTCAGTTTATTCAAATGAAAATGTGCCTCGTCATTCATTTAATTTTTCATGAAAATCGGGATTGTCATGGGCGAGCTGTAGCATCCTATTGGCATATGTAAGGCGCCGGAAGAAGCTCTTGTGTCAACTGAATCTTAAATGGAAACAAATGCAAATCTTTGTGCAAAATTGTGGCTAAAGTTGTTTTTTGAAGTCCAAGCTCCTGAGCACGGTGTCGAATTGCGGTTGATGGATTGTTTTGAACACTTTCTTGAACAGCAGTAATGTTTTTAGCCGATCTTGTGGTACGTTATGGTCCATGCTTGGGCCTATCAGCTACTGTCCCTCTTTTTTCGAAATCATTCACTACACGATAAATAGTGCGTCTTGTTGGCACGTTGTTTCTCCAAAAAATTTCACGTAACTTTCTCATCGTCACAGTAATCGATGATTGATTTTGATAAAATGTTTTAACGATTAAAACACATTGGTTTACCAAATATTTTTCCATAATAAATTTGCCACGTCTCTCCTTCACGACTGCCAAATATGAACTGTCAAGACTAATGTTTACCAAAATAGCGGCAAAACAAAGTAGTATACCTTCCTGGAAGACACCCTGTAGTTCTGCCAGTTTCTCGCATTGATCAAAATATGGAATTACCAGGGGAGTTATATTAGATCATGCAACATTTATCGCAGTTAAATTTAAAATGATTTATTTAATTAAATTTAAATTTATATTTTAAAAACTTTTTCACAAAAACTAGCCTACTACAGTTACTATCTGCGGTTTAGCTGCAAAGATACCCAATTACTTTATTTTAAATGCCTGTTAAACGGGTCTGATAAAATTTTTTATTTGACTGTTAAAATAATTGAACATCTTCATTCTGAGCCAAGAGTATCCAACAAACCTTTTGAAGGTTCTTCCAAACAAGTATAATTTTAGATATACTTTCCTGTTAGTGCAAACCATACAATTGTGAAACTCATATAATAATTTCAAAGTATATCATGAGACTTACTAACTAAATGGAAAGTGATGCAAAATTATTCACCAATTCTTTTAATATTACGTTTATACTTTGGATATTTTCTTAATTTTTCAATTCTTTTCAATACAAAGAAAAACTAACTATTTAATGACGCCAACTCAACAGGAAAAATGTTATAAGAAAAGTGAAAGTAATAACGATTTTCGGTTCTTCGATCCCGTAACTAGAAAACTGTGACTCCATTAAACAAAATCTCAAATTACAAATTAAATTTTGATAAAAGCTTCAATACCTCGAAAGGTTAAAGCAGTTGAGAAAAATATATGTTTAGTGGTTAACTTAACAAAAATCCTTATGAAGCATCCAACAAATACAGTGACATGTGTACATTAGTGTGTAACTAATAGCAAACTGAAACACATTTAAACATTTGACCACTTTAACAAGATCTTGTTGACTTTGTTAGCAATATCAAGTGGTGTTACAACCCATACAAACCGCATGTATGTATGTTAAACGTGTATGTGTATAGGTAAGTTTGTGTTTATGCCAATGTGTTCCATATAACATATTAACAAGTTAAAGTAACTGAGTAGACAATGATAAAAACGTGAAAAACCTCAATATAAACGCCAGGCTGCCGCATTGTTATAATTTTTCTTCTGGTTCGGTTTTTTTTAAATTATTTGCTATCCTTTCAAATACTCTATCATCACTATGAGCTAAAATTACAAGGAAAATCTTAAGTATAAAAAAATAAAAGCAAAAAAAGTACTTAAAACAGTTTATACTTATACATACGCAACGAAAAGCTGAATGGTAAACAAACCTTTTGGAATTACTTTAAAAAAACCTAAGTAACCGTCCGGTGTTTAAGTGACCTTAAGGAGTTTGCGAGTACAGTAGATTTAGAAAACTACAATGACAACAAATATACAGATGCCGAAGGCTTTCACCCAAAGGAAGCATTAGACAAACCACCAGCCAACCAAGAGCCATCATCAGTTGCCGACTTTAAATGTAGCAAATATATGTAAAAAAAATGAATATGTACTTAACAATAGAAATAAAACCTAAAGGATACAACCACGACAACAGTGATACAAGTGCAATGCCAAATGTTGTATGGCGTAAGTGGAGTTGGAGTAAAAATCATAATGACAAGACACTGTTTAAGACGACCTAGGGTCAACTGAGCAATCAAACTGAATAATTCCATAATTTGTACGAGGTTTGTTGAAGAAAAATACAAATTTCTTTTAAATCTATGAAATTTCGTTACACATATAAACACATTTATCTATTTAAACAAGAAACCTACAAAATGAAATCAATTAAATTATTAATTGATAACAATGTAGACTCTAGGATTTGGTTGACCTTTGTGATCGGCCAGGATAATGAAACTATAACGTCTTATATTACTTTAAAGAGAGCTCTTCATAATACTTATTCTCCTAATTGGCGTGAAAGTTTCAGTTTCGTAACAGCTTTAAGAAAAATATATGTATTGCTAAAACTAAGAAACGAAATCTACTTATATAAGAAATCTATGGGACAAACGATCCACATTAAATGGTTTACAAAGAAAGTGTGCCTCTTTTTAAGATCTGAAAGCAATTGTTGCTACAAAATCAAATATGTATAAATTTACTTTAAAGCTTTAAAATAACGAGGCTAAACCTTGACTTGCTACAGGCGACTTTTTCCGCTTTAAGATAAACAAGACGGAATTGTATGTGCTTGTCATTGCTTTTGAAATAGGTAAAAACTATTGCTCAAAGTTCGAAACACCACCCTCATAATAAGACAGTTATTAATATTACTGTCAAATACCAGATCTGACATCAGCAAATAACAACATCTAAGTAAGTACAGGGCTTTTCTACATCACCATTGCCAATTCCATTATCAGTTTCAGCACCATTATAATTGTATGATTGAAGATATCCTCGCAGTGTGGTTTTTTCATTTATGTGTTCCCTAATATTTTCATTATAAGCACAAAAGTAAACAAAAGCGGTATTCACTGTTTGGTACAAATGCTTTTGCAAATTACACGACATTTCAGTTGAATTTCATACAGAAGCTATTATCTTATGCATTTGCATTGCAGCAAGAACAGTTCCACTAAATACTGCATATCGTTAATATATTTTGGGGGGAAAAATATGAAAATGGTTTATTTAAGCTCTAGTCTTATATTTACGACACGCACACACACATATACATATACGTAATAAACAACCTCTTAACTTGACCAGTAGTGCGATTCACTAACTTTGAACGATTCGATAGTCGCAAAATTTGTCGACAATTTTTGTTGTTCCCAGTAACGATTGTGTGATTCACTAACTACTCGTAAACGACAGTAGACATCATTAATTTTTGTTTATTCAAATTGACATCAAGCGGCATCACTGTCGAAAAAATTTCAAATAAACGAAAAGTGCAAAGAAGAATGGAAAAAAACAAAGACTTTTTGGAAAAAATTGTTTGTGCGTTTATCTATTTTTGCAAAAGCTTAGTAAAAAACATTAGAGGCTTTTGCTACATGTAGTATAAACATGCTATGAATGTACATAGTGCCTTGTTTATTAAACAAATTGTGTATAAATGATTTTTAAGCCAAATAAAACTGCCCCTGAAGATGCCATGAATTTTAGTTTGTCGAATAAATAAACGACACAAAAATATACGTCGTTTATTTTTGTCTACAATCGTTGTTTAAGAAAAGTTACTGAATGGCGACATCGTTACTTTTGTTGTTAAAATTTTTTATCGATACGATTGTCGTTAAAGAAGATAGTGAATCGCACTACCGGTCCCCCTTATGAGACTGTTTAGCTTTCCACATCGTAATCATGCTACTGTAAATAAAATACTTATCCACACGCACACATGCCCATACACGTCGAGATTCAAATAAATTTTATAAGTTGTAGTTCAAAACTACGTCTAGAGTGACTCCTAAGTATTAGTTTAAAAATGGTTGGTAAAAGTTAATGTGTAAAAAGCTGTCTCAATCTAAAAAACTTTAAAAATTAACATTTTCTCTTTGAGAAAGAGAAAAGTTTCCGTAAAACTTTCCACATACGCGTTCCCCGAGGAACCAAACTGGATCCGCGCTTGAGTAATAAAATGTAAAATACCATTATGGTTCCCATTTTGGGTCCCATTAATATTATATACAATAATAATATATTCGACTAAAATCATATAATTAAATCATGTTATGTTGATCTTAAATTATATACTGGCATTGACACTAAATCTTAGCCAACATGACTTTTTAAAGTAAAAAATAATATATATACCGATATTTATAAAACATATCGAAATAGATCTAATAAAATAGTAAAAACAAACCAATGACAATAAAAGGCAGATATATTAAATAGGAGCAAATATACAAAAGGCAAAAATCAATACAAGAAATGCATACATTATTTCGTTTTTTTATTTAGAAATAGTCTTGAGCAAAAATGCCGCAAAGACCAAAATCAATTCTGAGACGAATGAAAATACTATTAAATATTTAAACAATAAGCAAAAAACACTTGTCGATATAAAAATACCAAACCATTAAAGAATTGAGAGAAAAAAAAAACAGCCACGAAGGTCAAATTAAATGGCATAAAAAGTTATCGATGTCTTAAACAAGTTTATTCACCATTTTAATTTTTGCTTTATCTCTTCGTATTTGTATTCTTGCAACATAAGAAAATGTTGGCTAAAAGATAAGTTTATATAATATTGCAGATTATATATAGATTTTAAGTGTACATAAGTGGTTATATACACAAAACAATAAAAAGAAATGAGGTTTAAACATGCACTCAGATACAACAATGACAGCAGTGACACCGCATGAATGAAACAAATGTTCTAAACAACAAATAAGAAAACACAAGTAATAATACTTCCTACATTTGTGCATACAATCTATACAAAAATCTTTCTACACTCTCGCATAGAGGATGCTACATAATTTCTTTATAGGATTTTCAATGCACCCTAAAGATAGAGATCACACGTTCTCCGAAAAATACGACACAAACACAAAAATGTCCAAGGCGTTTATGTGCTAAAAAGCAATATTTATTTTATGTGTGTTGTTCTCACGACTCAAATGCTTAGTTTCTAATGCGTTTTAACAAAATTTTCTTAGCATTAACTTGAAAATTAATTTGTAATTTTTTTTAGATCAATAAAAACTTCTAATTTTGTGTGCGTTACTATTTTGACTTCACGATAACAACTTTTTACATAAGTTGTTTATTTGTGATTTTTAATAAAGTTTTTATGCCCGGACTGCTACCATCTGTTTTGTTTTAATTACAAGTTTTAGTTAATAAAATTTTTGGAATATATCGTACAATATATTGGGATAAGCTTGCTCTTGCGTTATCTGGCAACCTTTATTGGGCAGCCAATACAGCTCACAACAGTACGCCACATAATGATAAACTATTGCATACCAGAGGGAATAGTGTTGAAAGTATAAAATGAAAGTTTTGAAGAAAGCTTTTGAACGAAAATAAATATAAAAGAAATTTTATACTTTAAATATTAAAAGTAAAATCAAAAAAGAACTCTTAAAAAAAAACTTGAAAAACAAACGAATGGTCTACGGAGAGGGAAGAAAGTAATACTATTCACTTATTAATGAAATAAAAATGGAAAGGACAACTTTCTTCAACTTTTTCTGTAAATGAACTTCAACATAAAGCCAGTCGCTAATTCTAATATTAAGGATGGTGTGTGTTCCCAAGCGTTTAGTATATATGTGTTAAATAGGACATTTTCCTACATAGAAAGGGTGGGAAAAAGCCATCGCAGAGGGGATAGGTTACCAACGATTTTTTCTGTGCTTGTCTGGCCGTAGGTAGGGAGTCTCGCTTAAGGCTGCATCCCATATTCACACAATGATTGTGCGACCCATAATAACTTTTGCATCTTTGGTTTGGTACACTTAAACGTAAGTTGTTATTGTTTTCGGCCGAAGATCGGACACTCTTATTCTGGACCTAGTGGAAAAAGGGGTTAGGGAGACTAAGATACCGCTGGAATGCATGAGTAGAAGAAAAGTAGTCGAGAGGCTGCATCGCATACCCACTGACGAAGGCGATATACACAATGAGTCCATGAAGAACGACATCAGAATTTCTAAATATGGTTCTCTGTATACCCAGCTTAGCTGAACTTGCCCTATGGTCTAAGTCTGGGGCAGTATGTGTCCGTTTATCGCTTTAATTGGCTTGCTGCATGCTTTAGATCATTTATTGGAAAGTCGGCTGCATGGCGGAAAGGTTCTCATTACACTTGACAATCAGTTGGTTATAAAACGCATGATGCACTTGAAGTGCAAGCTAGTGATGGCATGTGTTCTAAAACTAAATAAAAAAGAGCCCCTTAGCAGGAACGCCAAGAAGCTGCTTAGATATAATAGGCGTATCTTACGATAGATTACTGTGTTTATAACAGGTAATGGAAGCTTCAAGTATAACTGGCAAAGACGAAAATCGAAGAAGATGAACACTGGGCTTCATTTGGTTTCTAGGCAGATGGCTTTAATTACAGAAGCAGGGGATATAGTAAATATTAGCATAAATAATTGATACACAAAAATAGCTTATTGTTTTGTCATCTACACATGTCTAATTTAAAAATACAGTTTAAAAACAAATACAAAAATTTCGACAAAAGAAAAAAGCGAAACAAGCAAGGCATTCCCTTTGCTGCATTTTTGTGCGCATTAAGAATAAAAAATCCCATCGGCTTTCATTATTAAAATGCTTAATTTTTCAACTTTAAGTATATACAAGTTTTTCCACCTCGATCAGCTACTTTATACACACACTCCTGAGCAGGTTACTAAATATCACACCTCTTGGTAAATACACAATCATTGGCTGGCATAAATCAAAATCGAATGAAAGCCTAGGAATGAAAAGTCTTCACTGTTTGTTATTTTAAGACTATGAAGTTATTACACGTGTGTACACAAGCGTTACGTGCATTTCATGGAGTTTTTTTTTGTCCTAAAAATCCTAGTAAAAAATTTATTTTTCAATGCCGGATTTTATTTTTAGGCAATTTTATGCAAAACTTTTTTATTTTTGGATAAAAAAATATGCAATATTAATTTAAATATTTTTTTATTTCGTGGTACATTTCTTCATTAATTATGAATTCGAATTAAAGTTCAAAATTAAAATCAAATTTATTATTGAAGTATACTAACTTTCACGTAGTTTTTACAAAAAATATATTTACTTAATATGAGACTGATGTTCTTAAAAAGTATTATTTTTTTTTAATCAGATTCAGCATAAGTTCACACTGCTCCGAAATATAAACATCTAGTTGTTATTATTTCTCAGCTTAGTTTAAATATGTAGGTAAAATTTAAAATACCAAATGATAATTACTTCTAAATGCATTTTAATTACTTCTAAGTGCATTCGGCAATTTTTACATTGAGTGAAATTATTCAACAAAGAAGTTCCAATAAATTTTGTGTGCGGAATGAAATTTCTGATGCCGAAACGTTCAGAATGTTGCAAAGGCTTTCGGTAATAATTGTATGTCGCGAGCAAGTGTTTTTGATTGGTACAAATTATTCAAAGAGTGTTGAGAAAGCGTTGACGACGAACCACGTTCAGTACGGCCATCATCATCAAATGATCATCAACACGTCAATAAAATCAAGGAATTGGTGTTCGAGAGTCGACGATTAATAGTCAGAGACATTACTGATATCGTTGGATTATCGGAGGGATCAGTGAAAAGCACTATCAGGATGTCATTGAACGTATTATAACTGGCGACGAGTCTTGGGTCTATGCTTACGACCCGGAAACAGATGAGCCATCGGCCAAATATCGTGCCAAAGGTGAGCCGAAGCCGAAAAAACCACGTCAAAACAAGTTAAAAATTAAGGTCTTGTTGACAGTTTTCTTCGATCATCGAGGTGTGCTGCACTTCGAATTCCTTCCGATCGGCAAACTGTCAACAAGGAATACTATTAGAGTGTTATGCGTCGTTTGCGCGAAGCTATTCGTAAAAAGAGGCCGGAATTATGGGCCGACAACTCTTGTTTTTTTCACCACGATAATCCACCGTCGCATACCGCATTAATTCTTTGTGAGTTTTTCGCCAAAAATTCAATCAATATCATTCGACAACCACCGTATTCGCCTAATTCGCTTCGTGTAACTTCTGGCTGTTTAGCAATCTCAAGCGACCGCTTCGGGGAAACCGCTTTGAGTCAATTGAAGACATTAAACGTGAATCGCTAAGCGCATTGAAGGCTATTCCGGAAATTGACTTTAACAACTGTTACGAGAGTTGGAAAAAAACGTTGGCATAAGTGTACTGCAGGTGGGGGGATTACTTTGAGGGGGACGAAATGGATTTGGCAGAATAAAGAAATTTAAAATTACGTCAAAGTCTTACTATTTTTTGCCCATAGTAGTATATTAACTCAAATTTAACTTTTTAGTAACCGATTCTTAATTCAGTATATAGATGTGTGGATCTGTACGTATTATTTGGCAATTGATTTGGAAACTGAGCAATGACTAACCTTTAAATTTATTATGAAAAAATGTAAAGCAATTAAATTAAAAACACTTGACGAAACAAAGAATTCTAGAATCTAGTTTCATGAATTTACTTATTTATTTTAAATTTAAAAGTATTTAGTTTTCTGAATAGTTAAAGTTCTAGCATTGTTTTTTAAAGAAGTGATGCTTTCACTCGATTATTAACGTAACGTTTACATTTTGTTTCTTACTACCAGTCTTAAGGTTAAGTAAAGAATAAGTAAGTTGAAAAAACATTTGCATTGGTCATATTTTATAAAAAAAAGCAATTGAACTCAGTATAAAATATATAACAATTTGTTTCAGAGACGTTGCAGTTAATAAATATCAATTCTAATCTTAATCATAGTAACGCACATTACAACGTATGATTCATAATTTGTCCATATAAATTTCAGACGAAACCACTTATCATACGTAACAATATTAATTTGTTGAAAGATATGTGGAATTGTCCAATAAGCAATTTGAAACCAAGCTTTACATTTTATACAAATGTAACAACATTAAAAAAATGTTTAGGTTTAAGCAAGATTATCAAGATTAGATACACCATAATATAAATTTCAGGCTACCGCGCGAATTTTCGAAAAATGTCTTTCTTTTTGCTAAAACAAAAGTTCAATGAAATAAAAAAAGAAATCAAAATGAACAAATAAAATAGAAAAAAATCCTTTACTTTTGGTTGGCTGCCAAGTTTTCTCTATAGAACACCTTGGCAATTCGCACACACTTACACAACTACATAAGGCCAAATTAGGAATAAAAGGAGAGAATAAGGATATGTACAATGAATAAATTTCAAGAAAACAAATACATATAAAAGTTTCACGTTTTTATATAAAGAAACATATTTATACTTATATTTATATTTATTTATCCATGAATATAATATGTAAATATATTTTACATAGGTTCGAAAAAATGAAGTACATAGAATTGTTAAAGTTGATTGCTACTTGTGGCTTATGTGCGTATTAATAGATAGGCAAATCATCATCGTCCTCATTATGATATTAAGATGGCTCATGAGGTATATGGGCTGCACGAGTATATACTCGTATATGTAGTTGATTTGAATTACATATATGCAAAGTACGTATTGGCTAGGAAGAAAGCCTGCTTGTGAAAAAAAAAATTTTAGACCATTAGTAAATTTTTTTTTTTTGTTGGCAGCAAGTGGTATATGCTGATTTCACAGTGTCGTTTTTATTTACACACCCATATGCAACTGTGCCCGTTCTTGCTGGGTGTTCGTGCATATACTAACACTATTTTCTACAATTACTAAAATAAGTTGCTACAATATTTACTTCGGCGAATCCAATCAAACTATTTGGTGAAATGCTACCTTTTTATTCGACTATATAATACAATTTTACTATTCCAAGCACCCATTCAACACCACTACCGTGATATATTGTTCTATACTCTTTCAACAACTTCGGTT
Source organism: Phania funesta (assembly GCA_963932375.1). Lineage (NCBI taxonomy): Eukaryota > Metazoa > Arthropoda > Insecta > Diptera > Tachinidae > Phania > Phania funesta. The sequence goes on from OZ010652.1 coordinate 43,244,064, forward strand.
AACTCACGTATCTGCACACCGATACACATTTTATATGGATCCAATAACAAACACTACATGAACCTTCTCATAACGACACTGTCCAAACATTCAACATCAACAAAAAGCACAACTGCAGGACACTGGACAGAATGGAGAGTGTATATGTAGCATATTATTTTGTTGTTGTTGTGTCCAGGGCTGAGTAGTAGGAGCTTACGAATTTTGTACGGCTGTGAACGCGTGTTGTTATATATATTGCAAGCACCCGTAATTCCTTTTTTCAAATCGCAGGTAGATTGGTGGTTGGTTAAATTAATGATGGGTCGCGAAATCTATGTATGTTGTCTGTTTTATATACATGTACAACAACAAACTGTTTAGATTGTCATTATCGCCAGTGGGATTTAATCATATTCTACTTTATTCCCTAGAACTACTGCAACAACAAAGTATAAGTCCCTTAAAATAAGAGCTGCTCCATCTGTAGTTATGGGTGGTATAGATATTGTGGAATCAGAAGCTCTTGATGTTCTTGGCATGAAGATTCAATGTGATGCCCGATGAACCTAACACATCTTTCAAGTGTCGAAAGAAGCATTCAAGTGCCTAGGCTTCCTCAAACGGTGTAAGATTAATTCACCCCATCCGATCTCCTAACTATCTATGCCACTTATATCCGAACGAAAATGGAATACAACTCTCATGTATGGGCCGGTGCTTCAAAGTCTATTTTGGAGTTACTCGACCGCGTACAGGAGAGGGCAAAGATGCTCATCGGTGACAGTAGGGTATCCAACTCTATTGACTCTCTCGAGCATCGTCGCAATGTGGGGTGTGCTTCGCTGTTCTATCGCTACTACAATGGATTGTGCTCTGATGAAATTAGGGATATTATTCCCGAAACCCCGTCATTCATACGAACCACACGTACTTCATCAAGAGCACATCCATTTGCGGTCGAATGGCCAGTGGATCGCACAACGCACTACAGACAGAATTCGTTCTTTAGCCGGACCATTCGTATGTGGAATAAGCTTCCAGCAGAGGTCTTTCCTCCCACTTTCTCTGTGGAAAAGTTCAAATCAAATGTTAATAAACACCACTCCCTCTATCCTCCTTTCCATAACCTCTTTTCCTAGTTCTAGCACAATGTATTGCATGAATAGGGGTCATCCCCTGAGTGCTGGTCCTACCATAAAAAAAATAAGAGGTAATTGAACACATGCGCACTTTAGGAGAATTGTTTGCGAAAATTTCTAGAACTTTCAGCTGTTCATTTTTAATAGAAGTTACGAATCGATAAACCCTACACGATACTGGTGAATGAAGCTACGTCAACTTCATATTATCCACCAATTTGAAACTGTGTAAAAAACTCATAGATTGACGCCAAAGTAAATCCAGCACAATATCGTGTATAGCTTATAAACTTCAAAACAAGATCGGTTAAGACCGACAGCTGATTTTTATGTAAATTAAACATATACAACACCTACCAATTGTTCGCCATAAACTTACATGACTCCTGTTGGCTTAGAGAATTTCCCTACCTTATGTTGACTTTGAGAACGACTTTAAAAAACTGAGAAGAAACGGTCTAGCGGTCAAATCATGCAAACTTGGCGGCCAGTTTTCCTCACGTGCGCGAGATATACCCATACCTACAAATTCTTTATGCATACTGTATTATGGCCTTCGCTTTTTCACAAGTAGTTGTGACCTTCTGGAACCACAAGTTAGCCACGTCCATATGGTTTCGATAAGACCAAAGTAAATTGGTTTTTATTGATATGTTGCGCTTTGATGGCTTCTGCTTGATTTCCGGTACAGAACAGTGATGCCGCCAGCCAAAAGCCTGCTCCAAACAGTAAATTTTGTGGGTGCACGGCCACATGATACATTAGCAACCACTTCCACCAAATGCAGCGAAGCTCACTCAGCGAATAAGTAATGTAGTCTATCCGTATGCCAATTGAATCTTTTTTTACGAAAAAGCCGATGAAAAATTTGCGAAATTGAAATCTGAGTTCTAATACTTGGTTTGACAAAACGGCTCGGGGTCTCCTGCATACTTCCCATATCCAAAAAGCGTCCCTCTTGTTAACCAGTTTATGCACCAAGGCAAGGAATTTATTTCAAAATATTTTCTGTCTAGATTATTTATTTTCTTTTGCATTCATAGAAATTTGTTGCCGGCGAACTATAATGACATATTAACGAATGCACTGTTTGATTCTATAGCGATTTCTCTTAACTTGTCATCTTTTAAGCGGTATAAGTTTTTATCTTAAAAAATATGCAAAACTTGGAAATGATTTTCATGGCAACCTTATAGTGTAATATGAACTTACAACATCAAGTAAATGAATACGAAAACACTTCTTAAAACAACCTCTTAAGCGCTAGTTAATCATTGAGAAACATGTAAGGAGATCAGTTACTTTTCGGCATCGATTGGTGGAATCATTATATTTTCCACACAATAACTTTGTGCTATATTTGTTGGCGTTTTTGTGTTCAGCTGCGGGAAAGTTTTTTTGTGATAAGCAATTTTCTTTGTATCTTTATCGTTGCTACTTTGGCTTCTATTTCATTTAAGCATTGATAAATACTCATGAAACGTTATACATACATACATAAGTAAAAGTATAAGTTTCGGTACTAACAGACATCTCGATTATTTCTATTCCTTCTTGTTATTTACGTCGTTTGAAGCCTCTTAAGCAATATTTAGCAATATTTCGCATATTTCCCTTCCCATTTCCACTTCATGTCCTTATAATTTTTTCCGTTTTCCTACTTACATTAACAAAGTTTGTAACGTAATACGTTTTCGTTAAGCAAATCATATGTATAACACCTTTATACAAGTAAAAGTTTACTGGTTGTTATTCTTGTTCGATTAGGTAGATGATATATCTTATACCTCCAAAGCAAGTATAAAAAACAAATTTTAAAAAGAAATTGTTTAATGTTTCATAAAACTGTGGTAAGGAGACGCCTAATTGTACATTCAAAGAATTATTGTTTTATCAGCATTTTTCCAGCAGCTTGTTTTAACATAATTTAATTTTTTTTTGGTTATTTGTTGATTTATTCAAAATTTAATTTGTGACAAGAAAATAAGAGTAGGATAAGAGGTTTAAGTTCGTTCTTTTTTTAGACATGCGTAAATGCATAGAAAAAAACATGGTTCAGGTAACCATAATCTAAGAAAACATACTAAAATGGATTATATGGTTAAAGTAAAATCATGTTCCATCCCTTGATTATAAATTATTGTTTAATACAATAATAATATTATACCATATAATCACACAGTAGTTAAAAGTGTTCACATTGTAATCATATTATAACGTAATATAATCATTATAGAATCAAGCACTATAATAATGTCATTCAAGGCTATTTTAGTGTGATCAAAATTTGTTCCTTGAGTTCACTATGAGTTTTAAAGTCGGGTCATATTATGTCTACAGATGATCCTAATGTAGTTCAAATAGCCCATATACCCTTTGTATTTGTAAACTATTTTTTTAACAAGATTTTACTTAAAAAAACTTTTAGCACTAAACGTATATACGAACCGATTGCTGAGAAAGACGGAATGATCGGCCTCAATACCAAACAAAATTACTTTCAATTGCTTCAAGCCAGAAATTTACCTAAATTTGTGAACGTGTATATATAGGCCAGAATATTCTGCTTGATGTACGTAGAGTCATATTAAAATGTCGAACTATTAGTACGCTTTGCGAATACAGTATTACAATATTCTTACAATTTGTTAAAGGTCAAAATTAAAATTGAATCTTTTAAACATTCATGTCATCTTAGCGAGTCTTGTGATGTCTTCCCAAGATTTATATTTCTTTAGTTCACAAGAATTTTTAATTTTAATTTTTTAATTCAAAATTCTCAGATTTTTACGCCTTATTAGAAATTAGAAAATTTTATTCGTTCCATAAATTCAAATATTTAAGATATAATTCTTATATGAACAAAATTCAAATCAAATTTTAAGTTATTGGTAAAAATTCCCACTTGATTTATTATAAAAAAAAAACAGAAACAAACGAAAAAACATCAAATGGGCCTTAGACATATTAGCAAAAATATTAGCTAAATAAGACATATAAGGTGGTGCAAAAGTATATATATAGTTTGATATGGTTGCCATTATCGCAGATGGCGCCATATGTCACAATGCATTGTTATTAAGGATGTAGATATATGGAGAACTAGCTGATTCGGCAAACGTTTTTTTGCTTAAAAATATCCCATGATATGTACTATAGATGTACGTATATGTATGTATTTAGGACTAAAAGATACATTGATCATATCCATCCACCAATGAAACTGAAATGAAAAATGCAGATATAATTTGATATCTGACTCCACACTAAAATTAGCACTCTGAATGAAATAATCAACAAATAACAATTGATTTTCAAAGTAGTCCACCTTAAACTTAATTGCACAGTCCGAAATTAACGTCTCTTTTCGCTGGTAATAGCAAATTTACAAAAAATCGCTTCAAAACAATAAATGTATTTAATCAAATTTACTTACAATAACTGTCTTAAGATGATAAAAATTTTAAAATTGTTCAACTCTTCTGTTTGTCAGAAGTTGATGCACACACCGCCATCTACTGGCAATACCGGAACCAGCATTTGAAATAATGTTCGATTTTATGAGTTCTTGAGTTAAGATGGCGTTGTAGAATCGCTCCATAGAAAATGTATGGGGAAATTAATTTTCTTCATAATTTTTTTTTCGGGAAAATTTGCGGAATTTTCTTGTGCATTATCCTTTTTTGGGTGGAGACCTAACCGAATTAGTACTCATCACCGAAATCGGTCCAGGCGTTCTTGAGTTATAAGCGTAGTAACTAACATCACTCTCTTTTATATATATATAGATTAGTTTTCAAGAAGTGTTGAGCATTACCCTTCAAATAAATAATTTTTATAAAAGCGGATCCCTTTTTCTAACAATATTACAGCCAGTTCAAATTATGACATTACTATTGTGCCACCTTGTAATACTCTTGGTAAAAAATAATAATAAGAAAAGAAAAAAAATAGTAATAACCAATATTTGATATCTGACATATGACTTTGCCGTGTAAAAAAATGGCGAAAAATTAAAGGTAGTTTTGGGGAAAAATTTTAAAAAATCATAAATTTATATAACGCAAATCGCAACAGGATAGTGATATATAACACATATGTTTTAAACTCACAACAGGAGCAATGTCATAATGAGCAAATAGCAAACATTCACATGTGTATATGAACGTGTGTCATGGCGCACAGTGGCGCCGACTAAAAACCAACAAGCAAAAATGATCGTCAAAAACTCTTAAAATTTAAATCAATATTTCAGATAAATTGTAGTTTTTTAAATTTGTTTTGCAAAAAAGTTAAATTTAAGTCAAGCCATGCGTGGCAGATTAAAAAATTAATATTATACAGGATGTCATCCCAATAACCTAGAGCTAATGAAGACAGTATTGAGTAAATGTATGCTGTTATTTCTCAGTCTCATTGATGGAAAATAATTGATTCACAAATTCAACTCTAGATAGAAATACTGATCGTTTCCTTGACCATGACACATTGTATTTCCACGAATTGCTATTGATTATCAAAAATCGAATTTATCATCTACACGGAAGATATCTCTTTCAAGATACTACATCAGCGCCGCCACTTCAAAACTCTAGAGAAATTCGGAGGAGAATAAAGTCTTGTCAATCACAAATCTCCCTCAGCAGTGCACTTTAAATATATCCCATCGTATGATGACCATAATCGGTTTTGTTTTATTGATAGTTACTACTTTATTTTTTTCATTTTCCATTATCCAATTATAGAATTTTCTCAATTAAGAGCTTCACTGTTCTTCGTTGCAATCTCAGCATAGGAAAGATTTGCCCCTGACGCTTATAAGATCTTTTGTTAAAAGAAAAACAGATCTTAAAAAAAGTCAAAGCACAACGGAGAAAATGAAAAGCAAGCTGTATTTACTTGTACGATTTCGTGCGGGTATTAAAAACGTCAGACATTTTACGACATGCTAAAATACAGCATAAGAGTAACACCTCCGCACGTGATTTATTTTCGTTGAGTTAACCACAACATAACACACACACATTGAACAAAATGAAATGAAGCGCACACCAATCCAAAACATAACAGTTTTTGAAAACTACAGGAAGCAGCTGTTTTGCCTTCAAGACATATGCGTTGCGGTAAAATGCAACAAGGCGAACATACTTACATACATTGGATATTGAACCGGAAAAAATATTTGTTTGATGAAAGAAAAGGCAAGTTGATGAGAACACGAAAGAATTAAAAAAAGTACTGAAAATAGCTTTTAGTGTGCGATGGAAAATTATACATCACGTCTGGAATCTTATTACTACACTGTCTGACGACTTATGAAACGTTTGCCAATATGCGAACCATCTTTTGTTGGCCCTTAAGGGAAACTTAAATGTGTTCAAATATGAACGAGATGAAAGTTTTGTTTTTAAGTTTGATACAATATTTTTATAAGAACCTTATGCAAACATAGCGGTGTGTATACTTCATTTCACCAAGCTTATGCTTCCAAGTTCCTTTGTGAATTGTATAATTTGTTGCAGTTAGGTCTAATTATACTTGCAAACGAGTTTCCAATAAGAGCAGGTTGATGTTAACATTATTTGGCCATATCTAATAAGTCTGTTGTTTTTTTTTTCAGTTGTTAGTGCATTGGCATGCGTTCGTATGGCAAATAATCGAGTAATGCCTGTTCGTCAAATGAACGTCATATAAGCAAAAAATTAGAACTTTCGCAGACTTGAAGTTGTCAAATTTTATGTCGGGACTTTAGACTGCTTAACTTAAAGTTAATCGCAATAGACACTGTTCGTTCTCTGAGTGAACGTCCGTGCATTGAGATGAGAACCCCAATGTTGGGCGAAAACATATCCTAAGCGACGAGACGCATTTTCGTTAATATAATTTGCAACATTGCAATATCTGGGTCGACATTAACCGTCTACAGGTCACCAGGCTGTAATGCATCCAGGAATTTTGGTAAAAGTCGAGGAAAATATATCTTGGTTTCTTTTCCTTATTGAATTAAGTTATATTAACGATCCAAAGAAAATCCTTGAATAATTGTAATGACGGATAATTCTAAATATGAAATATAAGTACGTTGCAGTTTTATATTTTTGCTATATCTATACATTCGGCACCTTAAGAAACTGTCTATTTAGGCTTCACTGAAACTTTAAAACGTGTATTATTTTATAGAAAATTGTAATTAGTAAACTTTTGGTTATTAGTAATTATATGATGAACATCTGTAAATATAATAGGATCAATGTTTAATATAGTGTAGGTTAATATCATGTGAAAATACGACCATCATTTAAATAGAAAATAAATAGAAAATAACACAATTCAAAGAGCGGCCGTAAAATTATTTATGAAAATTAAAAGATTTGACAACACCTTAGATAATAGGCTGAATGTTGTTTGCATTTTCAAGCAGCAAATTGTTAGAAGTTTTTCTTACACACTGGTTTTTCTTTTCTCCTACTACTGTCTCTTATTTTTGTTTATTTCATACTAGCCAAGCCCGGCGCGCGTTTCAGAAAAATCAGTACAGGTACAGTACCACAAAATTATAACTTTTTTATGGGCGTGGCCCTGCCCACTTTTCAAATTACGAAATTGTATAATCATGAGAGTTCAATATGTGTGCAAAGTTTCAGAAAAATCGGTCAAGTTCAAGTAGATGGGCGTAGCCCCGCCCACTTTTTAAAAAAATTACCACCCATAAACACTCCCTGGAATGTGTACAACAACTTGCCAAACTTTGAGTCCGATCGGATTTACGGTTTCGGACCGTATAGCTAACACACACACAGACAGAGTTTCATTTTTATATATATAGATTAAACGATGTGCCTGCTTGGTTAAAAATTGCAACATAGACAGACTGCTAAAGCTAAGTAAATTTATTTTTAATGAAAAATGTACCCTTTAAAAATTTACTTAAAGAATAAAACATCAAAATTTATTATAAATCATTAGCAAAAACACAGCTCGTGTGTATTTTGTTTTTTCTTTGTTGTGTGCAATTTTTTGCAACAATTTTCTTGTCATCATAAAACCTCTTTTTGACTTAAAACCTTGTTAATGGGAATTTTATTGCGGCAACATGCCCTCTAGATTACCTTAGATCTCCTAAAAAAATAACAGCAATGAGAAAAAAATATCAAAATAAACTTCAATCCACAAGCTCTAAAACACTCCGGATACAAAAACAACACGTAGAGCCATCTATATGCAGGGATGCACATGTGATAACTTTTATTTTGCCAGAACCAATATCACTGACAATACTTGCGCGCACAAATACAACAAATACAAAAAAGAGTGTACTGGTCTATAAAACCATCTTACCTTTCACACGCTACAACTGCCCAAATTGCTCTCAGGTTACATGCATTGTGTGACGTTATATTCGTTTTATATTTTGCTACTATACATCTCTATAATACATGTGTGAGGAAACACGAGCATCAAGTAATTGCCCCTCGAAGAATACTTTTGGTTAGATAATCATTTTAAGTGTAACTTCCTGTTTTGTTAAAACTGTAGAAAGGGGGTCTCATGTTCACATGAGTGCCGGAGTGTTATGGCGATTGGAAAAAATGTTTGCATTTGTAGCGGATTACTTGTAGCAAAGACAAACTTTTATTTCATCTTAAAACAAAAAACTCATTATGAATATCGAGTCAAACCTTGTTGAACATTATCGAATGGTGAAGAGAAATGAAGCGTTAAGAAAGTCTATCCTAAATTTGGTTAACAATATGTAAGTTTTTGTGAAAGGTTCACTGCAACGGAACTGTGTTTATTAGAATCCAATATATTTGTAATTGGCCACTATTCTAAACTGACAAAAAGGCCTTAATTTTTTTTTTGTTATCTAAGAAATTCAAGGCATTGAGTTGCGACTTGAGGTTACACAATTGTTAATAATATTATCGTAAACTAGTAGCTCATACAATGGGCGCTGGAGTCGCGTTATTTTTACAGTTTACTAATCGAAAGTATGGGATGCGAAAGAACTATATTCAGCAAGCAATAGGTAATCAATAGTCTCTGCATCTCTACATTTTAACTCTCTTTCATACTTTAGAATGTTTTGAAATTAAACCATATTTTGAGAAGCCGATGGGATTTTTTTTCCGAAAAATCGGGCTGAAATATCAAGAAATTATAATAATTTTAAACACCGTTTCGATTGCATCTGATGTAGTGCAGTTGTGGACATTTGAGAAATGGCTAATCAGCTACCAACCAAGATAATGCGATTGAGGGTGTTATTAATTATTTTTCCCCTACGCTACTTGAAGTTCGATTAAAACCTTTACTATCCGTAGTACTATCACATTTCTTAGCCTGTTAAAAAAAATTTCAGATTTTGACTTCACTGAAATACTTTTCAATAAAATTGTGAAAAACTTTAGGCTTTCCAAGAATTTTTATTTTCGTGAAGTAGTAAGGCCTCTATTTTCAATTTGAAACTGTTTGTTCCCCACATACTTGTACAGCTGGTTTATTCACAATTTGATCACACTCAGGTTACGGATTAAACTAATACCTTTTTGCTTCAGGTCTATTAATGAGAAGTAAATTGCGACTCAGCCCAAGAACTAACTTTCATTATTACTTGGAATATAGAGCCAACTTGTTGCACCAAGCTCTACCACACATTTGCTTGGACATTAAATAATCTTTTTGTGTGATAACTAAAAGTCGTTAAAGTCATCAACTCTGGTAGCGTCTCTATTTAAACAGATTCAATTCGTTTGCTCTTTTTTGTTTCTGTTATAACGCCGGGTATGCAAACCCTTACAATCATTGCAACGGTGTTAAATATCTATCTATTTGTGTGTGTTGAATCCTAATCTAGATTTGCTTTTGGTTACATTGCGTAAACACGCAACAGAATAAACTTGCAACACAATGGTTATAATCATTTTCCAACTAAAATGGTTTTGTAGAGATGACCAACACTTTATTTTGTTCGCTGGTGTACGAGTACATGCATGCGACAAATTCGTCTTATATTGCAATGCATTGTTATTTGGCAGGGTAGGAGTGGGAAGCCCACTACTATTTAGACTTTCTGTTTAGCATATGTGTACTTAGCAATTTTTTTTTAATTCTTGTTTGTTTCCGGTGCAAGAGTTCGTATTGTTGCTTTTTTGACATCTGTCACACCCTGGTGTACAATTGTCTACAATTTGATGACTATTACAACTCACCTCTTGTTTGTCTAATACATTGTTGATCTTTTGTGTTAACTTTGCGGCTTAGGGGATTCTCAGCAATGAAGCAACCAGTTAAAGGTTGTCATGTGACATCCTTTAAATGAAATTTGTTTAAATACAATTAAAGAGTTTAAAGGATTTTTCAATGAATTGCAAAATTAATTTATATGACCATGGGAAATTCAAAAGCTAAAAAATGCAATGACGAAAGTACTTTAAAACTTTGCTAAAATATATGGAAAGCTACAAGTGCAGAGCTTAAAAATGACAAGTGTTTGAATATCATTGAATTAGTGATTACAGATGATTCGAAATGAAATGTGTTTGGATGCAATAATGAAACTTATTTCTGTTCTTATATAATTTTAATTATATATATCTCTATGAATATAGATTAGTAGATGAATTTTTACTATAATCCTAGACTATTCCAACATTCTTGTGTATGTTTCTAAGCCAAGACGCGTTCATGCGTTCATATGTTTTATATATTTTAAATCTTAATTTAAAATTGCTATAATATTTATGCAGTTAAAAATAGTTAAATAAACTTTTCAATAGTTGCCAAGGTAACAAGTAAATACCAAAATGCAGACATTCTCGACGTTTTTTTTTTATTTTTCTTATTTCATAACGTCTGAAATCTTACGACATTAGGGAAAATGAAAAAAAAAGATTAAAATGAAAATTAATGATCACATACACAAGACAATTTCAGGCATATAAGCACATATGCATGAACATTTTATAACAATTGTACCTTTTTGAATTGTCTTGTACTAAAATGTGAAAATCTAAATGATTTCGGAAACATGTTGCTACATATAAAGCTACTCTTATGTGTCAGTTGCAAATAAAAGTGCTTGAAAAGTCATGAAGAGAGTCTGACGTTAAGTCACAAGTGAATTCTGAGGCGAATAAATACATATTATGCACTCTTCACAATGGAGGCGGTTATGATGATGGTAGGGCTAATGTAGGTGATAGGTGTATGTGCAGAATCTAACCCTCACCTTCAGAAGTACATGTTCGTGTGGAATATGTCTAAAGAATTTGTAAGATTTTTGTAAGTTTCGTGTGCCGAATTATTTAACCCAATATACCCTACTACTTGACTTATTAGCCAAAAAAAAAGTATAATTCAAAACAATACTGGTACGCTAAGATGTCAACATATGTATGTGTTTTAGTGCATGCATGACAGTAGTCGCATTCTCCCAAAAGCCATCTAGACATTGTTACACAATCAGGAAAATATATTAAATATTTTCGGGCGTATTCATAAAGAAATCTTATTACAGGTTTAAAGAAATTTGTTGGAAATTCGTATTCATAAACAATTTTTAACGAATATATATTTTTGTATTTTTAAACTGACAGCGACATCATATTTTCATGCTAATATTTTAATTTACATTTATAAGTGGGTTGTTAATGTTTTAAAATAAATTCACGTTTGCCTTTAAAATTCTTATAAATTCTTATAAATTTTTGTAGGACGTAAAGTTTTTAAGAGTGAAAATTGCAATCGAATAACTTGTATTTTTTTATTAGTTTTTATTGTATATTATGCATCACTAAAATAAGTTTTATTTAAAATAAAAAAAATTAAATGATGAACTTAAAGAAGAACTCTAAATTAGAAAGATGTAAAAGTCGGAACTGAGAAGATAGACGTGCTTCTAAAGCAGAATTTCTCAACAAATATACATAGGTATCGTTTTCAAATTGGTTTATAGTACTTTATACCTGCTTTGAAATACAGTTGAACTTTCTTGAATCGACATTATCTAAAAAAGATAACGATTATGAGCAATATTATAAAAATGAAGTAATAATTGTTATTTTTTACTTTTATTGTTTAATTACCGAATTTTAATTATTGTTGAATTTAATTTTTTTGTGCTCGATTTTTATTTTTCGAAATTTATTTCTCGCTCATGAGCATGAAATTTAAATCAAATGCTGGGGATTTAAGTTAAAATTCGGCATAATAGTTAAATTTAATAAACGAGTATAAAGTTTTGTCAAAAGAATCTAAAGACAAATTACATCTTAAATCGGTTAAAATTAATGTTAACTTTAAAACTTTACCTTTATATAAGGGTGTTATTACTTTTATTCAAAAAATTAAAAACTTTAAATATTAATTTTTTGTAAACAAGATAAATAATATTCAAAATAAGCGTTGTATTTTAATTACAAAAGATAAAGTAAAAATAATATTTATTTGTCAAAAAAAAGCTCAAAAATAAAAATTGTTTTTAGCTTCTTTTAAAGTTTACTGAGTTAAAAAACTCAGCTATATTCATTATCATCGGTCCCTGGTTATTAAAATTCTGAGTAATTTTTTGTTGAATTTCATCTTTTTTGTTTTCCTTAAATAGCGACTCAAATTTATACAGTTCTTTGTAATGATCATCTGATCACCGCGAATGGAAATAGATTTGTGTGGTAATAAAAATTTAAATTGTTTATTGAATCCTTCGTGGCTTCTGTAGAGGGTTGTCTGCCAGAGTCTCCAACAGTGTCATTATTATTGTTTACTGTTGTGCTGCCAGCATACGATAATAATTCGAACGCATTTTAGTAATCTTTAGAATTATTATTATTATATCTAAAACTACTCAAATGTGTCAAGATTTTATGACAGCTATATGATTTATTTTTGAAAATAATATTAAGGAGTATGTATCAGCAATGTGTTGTAATAAACCTTCAGTAAATTCATATGAAAAAAAAAATATTTCTCTCCGTCATGCGTATAAATTAATAAAATCTATGAAACAGCTTATGAATCGTGGCCAATTTTTACTTGCAGTGCCGACGACTGCTGAGCTTATTAAATTTATTTGCAACGCCACCGGCAGCATAAAAAATCTTAGGAACTGGAAGATTCTTATAAGTGCTATAAAAAACATCGGTCTGGTAAACTTCTACAATATGTTCTACGTTTAGAGAAGTTCGATAAGTTGTAAGGCAATGAAACGCAACAGGGGTTCAAAGAACAGAGCCAGGGTGACCCTGGAAATAGTGGATGCAGTCGTACAAGTACAAAACAGAAGGTCCAACCGCCATATTAGCTTATTTAATTGTGCGTTACATAGATTCAGGCCTGAAGTACTTTCTTCACAATTTATCTATAATCACACTCGAAGGCGTGGTTCAGGCGAATTCAGAGGGAAGGAAAAAAACTATTTCTTACACCCAACATTTGTAAGGGCATTTTGTTAATTAAGAAGTGAAGAGAACTTGTTAAAGTTATTTTATATTCGCTTTTACATTTCTTTAGACATGCGGAGACTTTTAAATTGGTTTCAAACGTAAAGATGTTCCATGAAATTAATCTTACAATTATTTTTATTTCTTCTTGCTATATTGCACCATGATAAACTTTATTGTATCTGCGTGTGAGTATACATATGTATTTTTCTCTTATATGATTCCCTGTGAGGAGTATGACATGAGGGAATTTCCTAAAATTAGTCTTGGCTCCACATGACATCAATGTATTAGTTTATATAGGAATACGTACTTACATCTAAATACTATTGTGTGTGTTGGCTTCATAACTGTAATAAGAAATATTAGGTTTGGCATGGAAAAAAGTTATTAACTCGATCTCTCTCCTCATCTACCTCTGGCATTCCCTTGCCGTTTAATCTCTGAATATACTATGTATACATCTGCTCGTATACGTATTTGTAACTTCTTTACTTGAGGAGGAACATTGACGGAGCAACAATATGTATTCATGCTTGACAATCTGTTACAGGTTTGTGTTGTAACAAGAGCAACACAACTCGTCTTTATTTGTCTACGCAATTTGTAATTTATCCTTTGTTGTGGATTCTATATTAAGCATGTGTGTGTGAATTCTTGTTACTTTACTTGGCAAAAAATTTTGATAAATTGCTTTTGCTACCTTTTGTAAAATTGGAGGTGCGTCGGCTGTTTTCGCACTAAATTGTTATTATAGCTTAACATGGCGTCATGACAAAAGTGAGAAATAAAAAACATAAAAACCTCAGCGTGTGCTTAGGGGAATTTGGTGTCTGAAGAATATTTTGTTTGGTTCATTTTTATAGCCGCAGTATCAAAATGTATATGAGTTACTACGTTAACTCATATACGTTTTTTTACTATGATTACTTGTATTATGTAATATTAATCATCTGTCTATTAGTCGTACTTTTTAAATGTCATCCAAGTGTTACTTAACTAATTTGGAAAATGACAAAGTTTTGGTTCGCTTTTACCCATATCCGTATGTTTCTATTTATTCTGCATGTTTTCCATATTTCCGTGGATTCACGAGTTTGTTGCATGTTTCATTAAATTTTTTAAACTAGTTGGATTAGTTTTAAACATGGCGCCCACTTCCGTCCCTCTTTTTTCATTAATGAGCTAGTTTTAATTCAATCGATTTTAATTTTTTCTATGTAACGTGTTTTGAAAAGGCAAATTGATGTTCTAGTGCCACAAAATAGTCTATTTGAGATGTACCTAATAACGAAGTTTTGCAACATCGGTGACACGGATTTGTAGATATTAATCCCAGCAAATAATAATCCGGATTGGGCATATTTTTCCTGGCGCACAACCGGGGTTCATAGTAAGCATTGGACACGCAATAAAGTGCGGCAGAAAATGTACACTTGAGATTAAAAATTTAGCTAAAAATAATTTTTTAAATAGAAAGAATAAAATCCTGCTTTTCAACCTATTTCACATCATAGCTTGTGTTGTAAAGAAAAATAAAGTAACAACTTCTTGTTGTACGAATTTTTGTTAAAACTATATTTTTGTCTTGATTTTCTTTCCATTTCTCATTTGGTCTAAGAAATTTCAAACATAAGATGTTTAAGTTTTTCTAAAAAGTTGGTTAAAGCTGGCTTATGCAACCAGCAAAATGCGTATAGAGACAACAAAAATGAGTTGCGATTAAAAAATTAGATAAATATACATTTTACAGAAAAAACTCATATTTTTATATATTCAGTTACAATGCGTCCTAGAAAGCACTTACTACTGTATGGAAATGAACACAACCTTATATATATCACGATGAGTAAAGAAGAGAATACGGTAAAACAAAGAATTTAGTGTATCTCAAAGAGCATACGAAATGCTGAAATAAACCCTTAAAAGAAAATGCTCCAAAGGGGAACATGGCAAACAAATATTATGCCCTACGTAAACAGGCTCGTATTCCCTTACTGATTGCGAAGTAGTAGCTTATAATCGTATTTAAAACGCCTATCGCGCTGATACTAGCTGAAAGTGATCATATCTCAATCGTATTCAGTTATTGGTATTAACCTGCGACTGCCGAAAAACCTGAAATCGTCAATACACAATGTTCGTTGTGGCTTTCGTAGAAGCATATGTGGTGGACGCCCATATCGTTGGAATTAGGAAAAAAGCAATTAGTTATTAGAACCAAGGAACAATGGTGCTATATACGACGATTTTCCCGAATACAAAAAAACCTCTTCCCTTAAGTTAACTCTTTGTCTAAGAATTCAATAATAAAACTGTTTTAGTTTTTTGTGCTCCTCAATAGTGTAATTTGTCATGGAGATTTAGCATTAGTGACTATTTCATAATCCACAAATTTAATAGACACCGCTACAGGCTGTCAAAATCGACCCAGCCTTTTTTTAATCCCTTTTATATTATTTAGAATTATCTATCAAATTTTGTTTTGTTTACATGTTTTTTCGATCTGTATCGAATGCAAATGGAACCTGTTGGTTCTCTGGACGAATGTAGAAATATTTGCTTCTCTTGATATTTCAACAATATTTTTATAGCAAGCAATATCAGAATTCGCCTCAAAAGAGAGTTTAGTAGGTTTTGTTGCTTATTGTTTTTGATTTAAAAGCAAACTCCGTTCACCCAAAGCGTAGATCTATACTGAGAAGAACTGAAACATCTTAATTTCTAAAGTATCAATGACTTTCTTGGCACTTTTTAACATTCCAATGTTATTACCCAACATGTCAAGTCATGACACAGCAGGCATTTGTTATTCATTTAAGACTTTTATAGGTATTACGATACATTTCAAATATGAACACACGCGTACATGTTCAAACATAATATAAAATAGAAAAAAAATACGGTTTACTTTATAATTCGGGACACATGTTGTACAATGTTCATTTGACTGGTGAATATAGGGAGGAGATACTTCTAGAAAGCTGTAACTTCAGACTATGTCTACCCTTACATATACTTCAATTATAGAGTTCTTCAAACTCTGCACATCATATTATTCATTTGCCTGTTTAGTCGACCTCTCATTTCTATCCAATGAACTAACGGGTACTCGCAAAGGTACGAGTATAATCGTACTTGCGAAAATACACGGATGTAATCCTAAATATGTTTGCAATTGTAAGAATATTTATTAATAACATTCTACCTAAAAGACTAACGTAACGATAAATGTGTAATAAACAAAAGACAGACAAGCAAACAAACTTACGAAACAATGAATGCAAAAATATGCGTAAGGAAAAATTATCGACAAGGAAGAGATGAAGATGGTATAACAAAAATAATGGAACACTCACACATCGAGACAAGTATTCGTTCATTTTCATACAACACACACACAATACCTGTATACAAAATATTTTTTTTCAACCCATTAGACAGTTTATCAAGGGTATTGATATTTAATAGTTGATTGTTAGAATTTTTATGGCTTTTACTACTTTTGTTCTGTCGTTATGCTTCTTTCTGTCCATATTTCTTAATAAATATCTTTCAATCAAACCTCATTTATTTCATCGTAAATTTTCATTATTCTAAATTTTATTTGCCAGTTCACATGTATAAAGGAGCAACCGTACATATAAAAGCAACTAAATAAATAATTTTCCAACTCATGCTCAATGCTTTCAAACTAATTTTCATTGGTTTTTATTTGAAAAAGTTTTCGACAGATATAAGTTTCCACACATCATTACTCATGTGTATGGGAGAGGTTTACAAAACAGGAAATGCTTAAATCTCACACCTCGTTCTTTTGTTACTTATGAAGGAAAAAAAGGTGTCATTCTACACATCGCATTGGTAAGAAATCTTTGCAATTTTATTTTCACTGCCGTTTAATAGCTGCATCAATGGCAAAACTTTGAACATTAACAGCTGAAAAAAACTTATTCATTCTTCCAACCCGCCTTTGCTGCAATAACACGTTGCTATTATAGTAATATATAAAAGGTTGCCAAGTTTATAAGGTATTTAAAAATAATTTTTATTCCTTTCTTCTTCGGTACAAAATGACAGGCTAGTGTTTTTTACTTTGAACCTTTGCTAGCAGGTTTGACAGTGTAATCAGGGGTATTCTAATTCCTGGTACTACGAGTGCAACAACTATAAGTAAAACATGTATAGGCTACCCAAAGATTAAGTAGTGGGAGAGTAGTAGTTCCGTATAAAAATTAGACCTGGCACTTCTATCAGCTAACGGGCGAATTATTATCACAGGGATTGGTTCTCACAGGAACGAGAAGTAATACTTCGAGCCACTAATACTACGAGCGGTCCTCTCTCTATTCCACATTAATCCCATCCGTTATAAATATAAAATTTATAGTTTCTATAAATAAAATTTTAAGCTTTATAATGCCGATCAAAGCGGAAATATTTATTTTGACTCACAAGGCACCGCGGTAACGTGTCGACTTAAAAACATTTTCCTAATTATGCATAGCGTTACCTGGTATTTAACTAAAGACGCCAAGTTCAAGTTTAATCTATTTCATCCAGATAATTAGCTGAAAGCCAATACTTAAGTTTTGAAATGTTTATAACGTACGAATTTTGCTACTTTCTGTGATCAAGATGAATTATGTCATCTTGATTTGAATTAACTGAAGAAAAATCTGACTGCGTCGCCTATAATGAAGGTGGATTTCTTGAAGATTGGAGATTTTAGTACTTTATATTGACCTTATGCTCATTTATATACAATTATTTGACACTCTTATTTATCGTATTAAGTTAAAATCCAAATTTCATAACCCTGAGACTCTTGGGCAACCCTACTTGTTAATACTTAACGATTATAAGAATAATAACAAAAACGATAACACTCTTGAAAATTGCAATTGATTTTATTCTCTGTCCCATTCTGTGGCAAATTAAATAGTTTTACTACCAACGGAAAACACGCGCAGCACAAAAACGTAGAGTATAGAAAAACTTTTGACATTTTACTTAAGAAAACAATTTGAAAAACTTGATTATAAGTTTTTTCTTTAATGTAAAATGCAAGAAAAACTTCCCCATCCTTCCATTACACCAATCATTTCGAAATATTATTATATCGAAAAGAATTGGAGCTACATGCATGAGATTGAATTCGAAGCAAAAGAGATTCGATCAAGATCATTGAACCATTCAGTGGGCAATTAAATTCATTTAACTTCCGACTTCATATCAAAACAATTGAAAAGTATAAGTTTCTTTACTATTTCTTAATATAGAAAAATCTCATTCATAGATTTTCTTTTGTAGTTTTCAAAAAGTTTTATTTTCTTTTCTGATTATTGCATGCAATATTTTTTAGAAGACTGACGCCAAACTGCAAATAAATGAAAATAATTTTTTCAATTTATCATTTTAATTTACAACCGCATGTACTCTTATTATAACTTTAGGTTCTCTTCATAAAGAAATGTTAGTTTTATTTCAAGAAAATATTTTTAGTTTGTATGAAAAATCAATAACATTGGCTTTTCTGTCATAAACAACGATAGCGTGTGAAAAAAGGAACGTATTTTGTTGTCAATTAGATATTCATCATTTTTTATATTTTTAGTTTTTGCACAAAGTTGCCTATCTTATATTTGACTCGACGATTAGTTTTTATAACCAAAATTCGTGTGCAGCACATTTTCTAGGTCAACGATGTCTGCGAGTTAGTTTATTAGGAGTTGCCATCGAAGGTGAAGCGGCTATTCTATAGATAATGGCACAATGTAGCTTCAAAATAAAGCCAGAATAAATGGTTTTTTTAATCTTGTGAATTTATTTTTTAATTGAACTCGAAAATAAATTGAACTTGAAAATCGATAAACTGACATAAAAGTTTTCTTCTTTTTTCAAAAAACTTACACGAAAAACGATATTTTATGGTCTTGATAACGACCATTTCTTAAAATGTATTTTAACATTTTTTGGTGGCACTGAAATCTACCGTTTTTACAAACAATTTTGCCGTTTTCATCTTGTTGACGCTATAAACGATAGTTTAAAAAAAAATTGTACACTCCCTTAAGGTGGTGCTGAGAAGGACCGTTTAAGTGTAAATGTTCCCTTTTTTAATATTCTCAATTGTCCTTGACCGACTTATTAAAAAAACGGGTTTGTTCAATACTTTTGTTAGCTCTATGACTACAATCAATTTGATTGGCCTGTTCGATTCGCTACTACATTTCCTGAAAATATATAAAAACAAAAGAAAGATCAGAATTATAACAAGTCGATTTTAACACTTGTATTAACGAACAATTCTAGTCCATAATCCATAAAATTGCTACCGAAAAAAGGTTATCAGTCACGTCATATTTGTGTTTATTCGGATATATGTTTTTAAATGAATATATGTCTTTTTTATTTAAAAGGGTCACTTGAGGCATTGTTTACAGTAAAATTAAACTATTTATATACTTATATTTAATTCCAAAATGCTCTATATAAAATTACTGGATGATTTATATACTCGTATATTAACAAATCCTTTTGCCTTTGTGGCTCATGACGCTGTGGAAGTTCAGTTTTTTCCAGCCTAAGCGGGCCATGCATTTGCAATACAATTATAAAATGCGTTTGTCATAATAAAAGATAATACAATAAAGTGTTTACTATACTGTGTAATGTATAGGCAGCATTCTTCAATATTATTTTCCGACAGAAATAAATTTGCGCCATTATTTATTTTAAAATACTGATTCATTTATGAATAATAGAGAGTAAAACGACAACACATGAACAATAAAATCTTCAGTGGCATGTGTGATAAGCTGTAGGGTATTATTATTATTACTGTATGGGGGGATATCGAAGCAGACCACTTACTTTCTGGGTCCCTTTTCGACCCCTATTTCGCTCCTCAAATTGATTTCAGGGAACCGATCCGTAATCACAACCACCTTACTTTCAATTGAGTCTCGTGCTAGCCCTAGCCTTTACTCCTGACTAAAGTGATTTCAGACTGTCGACTGGTAACTGTCGACACTCTTCCTCATCACGAAGTCTTTTGTAATTGCTAGCATTTGTCTAAGGCTTAGTTCCCCCATGGCATTCACATCTAACCAGTATCTGTCCGTGGTCTTAAGCCTTATGCTAGCCAGTGCTGGACATTCACACACAATGTGCGCTACCGTCTCAACCTCTTCCAGGCATAGTCTGCAAGTATCATCTTAGCCAGATGGTACTTGAAGTTTCCATGTCCCCTCACTAACGCAGTGATCCAGCTTAAAGTAGCCCTATTATACCCGAGTACCTTGCTGGCCTTCCTGCCGAGGGGCTCTTTGAGCACCATTCCAGCCTTTCTACATGTGGTATTCTCCCTCCACCTATTCAGGTGTAATGAGTTTACCCATTGAAGAACTTTAGCTCGCACTAGGCCATTCGCCAGGGCAACCCTGGGTTCTGGTCCACAGAAATCCACATCAGATCCTCTTTTTGCTAGTTCGTCTGCTGCTTCATTCCCAGCTGTGCTCTTGTGCCCCTTAACCCACATCAACGTTACCTCATTCAACGAGGCACATCTGTTTAGTTTCAGAACACATGCCAGCACCAGTTTGGAATACACGTTCACTTGCCTACTTGCTGTAGGGTATCTCAGCTCCTTATGTCATATTTTACAGTCAATTCTTTCATAACACGGAACACAGATTGGAAAAACTTTCGGAATCGCAATATTGTCCAGGTTTGTTTCAGGCCTCAAACTATCACCAGATGTATTCAGATTAGGTTCTAAAATAGCAGGGCATATAACTTTTAATAATTTTCACAAGCAAGACAGTCAAAACAAACTTCACCATATTTTGAAGTTTAATAAACAATTTTTCCCAAAGGTAGAAACTGTATTGAAAACTCTAAATTTTATCAAATATTAGAAATTTTACTGAAACCCCGATTTTGCTATTATCTACAATTCACCAAAAAATCGAGTATTTATCAAAAATTTATAATCATTCACATAGCAAACCGATCGAAAATGCTGATATTAAAACGAAAGGAGAGTTTAAATGTAAAATAATACGACTGAAACCGTAGGCCAAAATTATATATCTCAAACAATCATTTGCACCCGGAAAAATCTGAAGTACATTTTTAGTTGTTCTTACTGTTTGATAGGTATATAAGATGCGGCAGCGCCGCATATAGAGCTAGCTCTCTTACTTCCTTTCTATCTAAATGTCACAACATAAAGGTTGGCAAAAATATGTTTTTCATTTTATATAAAAAAACAAACTTATAGTAAATATATCACACATTTGTTAAACTATGTTTAAAATAAAGCATGAATATTTCACATGTTGCTATTTTGCATAATACATTGATTTTCACACATAATATTGGCGTAACAATCGAAATTAATGTACATTAAAAATTATTTTCATGCTGCACGTTTTTTATGCGTTTGTGTGTTTAAGTAATTATTTTTGGTAAAATTGTTGTGTTTGCTTAAATATTGCGATAGCAAGGTGTTTTATGTTAATTGCAATGTTTCACATTAGTTTTGGTTAATTTTTTTTAATGAAATTTCTTTAATATTGTTAGAAAGCAATGTTTAATTAGTTGTTAGGTTTATTACCACAATAAACGTTGATTTGTAGGGTAGATAGGCAAGAATTAAAATACACAGTCCTTAATGATTTTATCAATAGACAACTTTATTCGGCAATGGCTACTCTTATTTACAACTCTTTATTTTTGTTTTATTTACAATATTTACTTAAACTGTTCAGGCATAAGAAACCTGAATTTATTTATGGATTCTGCAAATAATACATAACATGATTGTGTTTGCCTTTCAAATACAGAAGAAGTATCGTCATTGTAAACTTTCTTAAGAAAGTTACAGTTTTCGTTTCACATTTAAAGTAAGAAATTAATCAAAAGTAATTGTTATGGATGATTTTTAATTGACTTTGCGAAAATTTATAAAAATTTTATATTTCTCAATGGCTTTTTTCTTTAAATTCTGTTTACTAAAGGTCACTTTAGATTCAATTTGTTATTTCTCACTGTTCAGTATTATATAGTTGGAATTCTTTTACAAATCTGTAAAAATGGGCGAACTAACTGAATGTTTGACAAAAAAAAAACACAAACTGGCTGCCTGCTATTCCAGCAATCAAGCCTTAAACAAACAGACAAACGACTCCATTCAAATTCTCAGCCGTGTTGCTTTACACGATTGTCACAGGGGCAGGAGACACAGAGTCAAGATCCTTGTGAAAATTATTTTCGCATTGTTTCATGTTGCAGCTGCCTTTGTTTAAAATTGGTTGGTTTTAATACTAAAACGAAGAAGTGAATTGTTTGCCAATATTTTGTGTTGGACTTGTTGTAAGTTATATGCAACTCCTTAATTGGCGGTGGGGGTATCAATGAAAAAAAATATATTTTTATAACAGTTGTAAAACTGAAAATTTTATGGATTTTTTTTTTACTTCCAACTTACAGAAATATGCAAAAATAACTTTTGGGTAAAAATCATGCCGAACACCAAAAAAAAAAAATACTTTTACAGGAAATAAAATAAAATACAAGCAAAAATAAATATGTTTTCCCAAAAGTACATTACATTACAAGAAAAAAGGGACATTTTCGGAAGATTTAACAAAAGGTATTAAGCTGCACTCTATTTAAAGAGTGTAAAAAGAAGAAAAAACCTGTTTTTTTTATTAATTTTAAACACATTTTTCCACAGGATTTTCAAGGCTTTAAAAACAGTTATTTATTTGGTTAATAATTTTATCATTACAGAAAATCGCTTTCCGCCTAGAGAAAATGAAGCAAAGATCCGTACTGCGGTTGGACAGTACGCTGTTTGGCATTTCTTTGAAGTACATTGTGAGCAATGGTGGCACTCAGATAGGGAACAGATTTTACAAACCCAACTAAGTCGAAATTACGGATGTATGTAATATACGCATTGAATCAATATATCGTGCCTTTTTGATATTTTCGAGAGTAGTGACTTAAATTTATTGTTAAGGGCTTATTTTCACCCTTTAAATTGTTGGAGCAGGATCCCAATAGCAGTCGCTACGCTGTTCCTTTGCTAATATGTATGATTAACGTTCGAAATTCACCTTTTACCATTTTTACGAAAAATTCACGAAGATGTATTAATTAAATAACTTAGTGGCGATATTTGCTCCAAATTTAACATATGTTTACTCCCAGATGAAGAATTTATTAAACGTTCCTCGTAGAATTGTGTATATGGGTAACTGAGTCTTTATTTGGACAAAAACCGCGCAAAGTCTTTGCATCCGGTGATCAGAGGGCATCTCGTTCATTAAACGTAACACGCAAAGTGACTGCCAGTTGTTTACAATGTTTGCTGCCGCAATAATAAAGATGAAAATGAGATGGCGCATTGAAACATTTACAATGTTATTATGAAATCGGACGAGAAAAACGCAAGATACACATATTAGGTGTTATGACGTTTATACTGGTATTAAGCCAAAACTCCCTTTTATCAGAGTAAATCAACAGATGCAACCGTATATAATGCAATTCTCCCGGCTACCAGAAACAGCATAAGCAAAAAATAAAATAAGAATTTTCAAGCTAAAATATGCCAACTAAATAATTACATTTTGTGGTCAACTTTTAGGCCTTATAGTTCCAAAAGAAAGTCCTTTCATTTCAATATTTCCGGTTGCCATCAATATGCTAAGATGTTTGTTCTACACATAATACATCGTGATGCCTTGACAAATGTATCTAGAGAGAACGCAAAATAAACATTACAAATGCGGCAAAGAAAACGAACGAAGGCGCCCAGGAAGAAGCAACGTGGCATTATATACAAACAACTTTATTCTCACTGCTGAATCAGGTAAGTTTCTTATCATTTATCCTGTAACATGATTAGGTCTAAGCGATTTTATCATATTAAGATTTTTTAATTTTCGTTAGGCTTATTAAAGTCACTGTCACTGATATTTTTAATAGTAAAACTGTTTCTGTCAGGTGGTGTGAAAACCTTTGTAAATGATTAGCGAAAGTTTTGCGGGGATACGTAACCAATAGGAGATTTTAAGTACCTTACAGCTTTCCAGGGGGTTGATCACGTTTAATATTTTTTGTGATAGCAGAATCAATAAGGTCTTGCAGCTTATTGAAGTATGTCGTCTAGACTTTTAGCTTATTTTCTTGTTTTGTATTATACTGCCACCTTCCTCTAGGATTATTGGTATTGTTTAGGTGTGTGAAGACTTTTCAGTACCTATAATTTGGAGTGTGATTTTCACTGCAGTTGATCTTAGCGTGTGTTTTGGAAGAAGTCCATGGTGCCCGAATTCCTAGCAGTTTTTTCTCTTCTACAGTTATTTTTCTGTTCAGGAAGTATCGGAAGTTGTGTATGGGAAAATCGGAGCTTTTAGATTTTAACTGAGATGCATTAAATTTAATCTTCAGATGCATTGATTGAAGTACTTTATTTTTATTTAGAATATTATATAGTGACCTTCCGGCGTAACCTTCCGCTGCTACTGCACTTCTTTTATCCTAAATGGAAACAGAACTAACATGAGCCTTTATATCAAATTTATCAAACCTTTATAATTTTTTAGTTGATAGGTGTAGTAGTGCTTATGTAACATAAATATTTTAATTACCTACAGACTGGGACATGTTTACGATTCCATTTGATATTTGCTCCAGAAAATAAATAGGTGGTAGGTTTTGTTCTCTGACAGCGGATTCGGCTTCATCATCTGGTGTAGCAAATACAGAGAAACTATTTCCGTTACTGACATTGCAGCTACTTGGGAAATTTTGGTTATACGTAGATGCTTGGAACGAATTTTCGTCATCCCTTGTCAAGTTTGGTTTGGAGACAAACCGGTTTCGGTTATGCGCCGTTTTCAGTGTCCTTTTTCGTTATACATTTATGCCTACCCTTTTCCACTTCAAATCATCTAAAGTTAACTGTCGACCATCTACTTGCAACACGACAACGCAATTGCAAATAAATAACACTTGGTGGTGTTCTCTTAGATATCGGAATTTAAACTAGCAAAACTGCTTTCCGTCTCAGTAATTTTACCAAATTATTATTTGATTTAACATTTCACAGTAAGTACTGGGCACTTAGGAAACTGAACTTATTTTCCGTGACCGTGACACCATATAATTTCGAAGACAATCAGTTTCTCGAACTGACTGTCTTGTATGCCGTTGTAAATGCAAAATGTTCGCTGTAATTTTTTAGAATTCTCAATGTGTTCCATGTCAACTTATTAAAACAATAATAAAATCAGTTCTTTAACGAAACCTAACAATACCAAAAGTAGAGCTATTTAAATAATAAACCTTACGCAGTACTCTATAGACCTACTTTTCATACGTCAGCACTTGTTTTAATGTTAAATAACTGGAACGAAATAAATATAAAAACCAACAACAATGGTTAAAAACAATAACAGTCACAAAAAGCAAAACCACCCATTAATGAGCATTTTTGTTGTTTTGTTGTGTTGTCTGATTGTGGAGGTAGGTGGAGCTTCATTCACAGAAATGATATCTATAATTATATACACACACACCTACGTACAACTGTATATTTTCCATACTGATTTGGTTGGTCTATTGGCTCTAGTTTTTTTTTCAATTATTATTTTTACTTTTTTCATGTCCATATTGTATTTGTTCTTTCATACATGAGTTAATATCAAAACTCTTTATACAAATGTATGTATATGAATTTGAAAAGCCCATATCTATCAAGTATAAAACGTTACATTGTTCAATGTGACAATGATCTAGAAAGTGCTGTAAAGGTTCACTAAATTTGAGCGTTTCACTGGGTTATGTTGATTAGGAAGTTATCGGTCGATTGCGACGTATAAGCATAGACCTGCGTTTTCAGAAAACCCGCTGAAAATAAATCTACCGTAGTCAAATTTGCTTAGCTAACTCACCGCGAGAGATGAAATTACGTTAGTGAAATTATTATTATTTATTTCTTCTAAAAAAGGCGTATTAATAAGTATTTGTCCAATAAAATATTTTCAATCATTTTATTTAAGATAATTTATCGATAATTTCATTATTTTCATATAGATGCGTTTATTAAAAATGTTTGACTGTATAGTTGGTAATTTTATGAACATCCCACGTACACACAAAAGACCTACAAGGGTTGATTAATTGAAGATTCCTTTGTTTATTAATAATTTACTAATATGACTCTTTGAATGTTTTTTTCTCCTAAAAAGGATATAAATAACGCAACGTGTTTGTTAGAATTCCACTCTTTATGATTATAAATGAACGATTGAAATGAAATGAATAATATGAATGAAATGTAAATGTCAAACGCAAGGATAATAACATCTATGCGGTAAATTAAAAACCGCATGAAGTAGTCTGTAAACGAATTGATATTTCTTTCAAACACATTCCTGTTGATTTCTGGGGGCACAAAGCAAATGAATTTGTTAGACTGCAATATAAAAATATTGATACTCTTTTAGAAGAACCGTTGAAAAACACAAATTTTATTTTTGTATTCGAGTAACAATCTTTGAAAAAAGGATTTTTAGTGTTATTGGAAAACATATGGCACAAAGTAAATTGAAAGAGGTATCTGAGTGTGTGAGAGGGAAATATGGGCGATATGACTCGGGTTTGTTTTAACGGTTTTGTTAATATGCAAAATTGGCACATATGCTGAGAATCTAATCCACAGCAGATCCTATTGACTCCATTCCTTGGAGAAAAATTCACCGTTTAGTGCAGGGTACACGCTGGTAGCATCATTAGATTTTACTTCTTTAAAAATGAGGAAAATTTGATGTCCAGAAATCTCTTCCTCAAGAACAGCAGCGGTAGCCATAAGCTCAAAATAATTTCAAAATGTTAATGCCATGACGTTTTATTGAGCTTTCGAATAAAAAAAAAATTATTTCGATTATTATTTATTTTTCTGCGTTATATTTTACAATTTCTAGTTCTTAGTTAGGCTTAAAAAAATACCCATTATATGTTATAAGAAGTTAAATAAACACGGTCACAAAAAATTAGTATTTAGTTTTAAAGACAGAAAAAACTGTAAGAAACACAGTTTTAAGGTAGGCGCTTCATTTCAATATTCTTTGCATTTAATATATTACAAGTAAGTCTTCATACTATATAAACTTAGTAAAAATATGTTCAGAGAAGGCGCTAACAAGGTGTAGTGCACAACTTAATTAACATCGTTCCTTGAACTTGCACTGTAAATATTGAAACATAACTAGGGCATACGGATTTTTTGCATTTTAAAAATCGCAAAGCTATGCAGTCGTAAACCAGCTCTATTGGGTAAGGTTTTAGCTTTTATTATCGGTCTTCTCGCTCTCTCTCTCTCTCTATCTCTCTCATCGAATAGTTATCAAAGCTGCAGTCGAATTTTGCTTCAACATTAAGAATGACAGTATATTGAGTGTTGCTCTTGGAATGAATCAATATCATATTTATGCAGCTACGTCAGAGCACCCGCATTAGAAAGTATACGAAATGTTATACATTGCTAACTGTAGATCGGGTTCTAGACAGCCAGTGTTCTGATTTATTCTTTAACTTAAAGTATATCCTTTTCCAATAATATAAATTTCAAGTTCCTTAGAATAGTTGTTGGTGAAGTCATCGTTCTTTTTGCGGGCGATTTATTTACACACATGTAAATTTTTGCCAAACTTGGCACTGCCAATTACATTTTGTAAATACTTACGACTCCAGTTAGCTATCACGTGTATTTGATGTTAGCCAATTACAAACTGATGATCCCGCGACTTTGATGTATCGTTGCCAGAAGAGATTGCAAAACCAGTATGAGAGGCTTATCGCAGGAAGATCTTGGTATAGAATGAATATTGCGTTGCATTGCAAGGCAGGCTGTCAGCACGAGATAGGATCAAAATCGAAACAGCTACAGTCTTGATGTTTGTCAATTACAAACTACATGTAATGGGTATATTATAATTGTAATGCAAAGCAGTCGAAGGAAATTATGTAGATATTACTATGCCGTATTAGCTAGTCATAAATCTGTTCAGCCATCGTATATATTGCTGTTCGTAATATGGGTCGTAAAAACTGTCGCTGTTGATGGTTTGTTCGTGTTCAAACTCAGTTGTCCGAACAATTGTTCACACAACTCTGTTCCACCATCACACAAACAAAATACACACAGGCAAAATAAAAAATATGTGTAAGTGCGCTCCTCTGTAAACACCCGTTTATAAACTATGCTAAGATAATTGAAACACTCTCGATGACAGACAAAAATTATGCTCAAACTGAGCAGAAACAGGAACACGTATTCTCTACACAGAGGACGACCAAAAAATTTATTCTTGTTATTCTACCGACGCTCTTTACTATTTACGCCATTTTCTAATGATTAAAAAGGGATAAGATTGTTTCTTTATGTAATTCTGAAACATTTTTTAATTAGCAACAAACTTTTGTTAATACCACGATTTTAACATGTACAAACATTTACAGTCACAGTACAGTGGTCGGCATATTTATTTTGACACCTGAGAAATTTTACCATTTTGAATTTTTTCAGATTTCCAAAAAATTAAAAATTCCAAATTTTTTTTAAATGAAAGTAGCATTTATTTAATAAATAAAAAAGATAAAATCACAACTTCTTAAATTAAATTTGCATTCTATGCAATTAATTTAAAAATTTAGGGGGTGGCATAAGTATTTTGACATATAGTATTTTAACTCTTTAAACGAAAATATGTTATTCCAACTTTTGTAATACTTTTAGATATTTTTAATATTAATAAAACGTGTATCCTCCTTTAGCGGCAATGACATTCCGGAGTCTTTTAGGAACTGAATCGATCAAGTTTTGAATGTATTTTGTTGGTATGTCCTCCCACAAAGATTTAACCTCTGTAATTGTTCCTTCCCTGGTTCTTATCAGATCTGTGGTTATTTGGCGCTTTATATAAGACAAAACATTATAAATCGCATTCAAATCCGGACTTTGGGGTGGCCAATCTAAAGTTTCACGGCAATTTTCGGTCAAAAATATCTAAATCATTTTACTCTTCTGGCAAGGCGCATTGTCCTGTTGGAAAATAAATGACGGTCCAATCAACCTATCGTCAGAAGGAAATGCGTGTTCATTTAAAATTTTCAAATATTGGTTTTGGTTCATCGACCAGTCGATGGGAACCAAGTCTTCCAAGCCTTTATATGCTATATAGCCCCAGAACTTGACTGTGCCACCTCCATGACTAACTTTTTCGACAACAGGTGCGGTTTTTTTCGAGTTTTTTGGTCTAGTCTAACAAAAACTTTTCTCTTTGACGAGTGATATTCGAAAGTACTTTCGTCGGTCCATAAGACACTTTGCCAGAAAGATAGGGGCTTTTCCACGTGTTTGCGAATTCTAGCCTTTTAATTTGGTTCCTTGGGGCTATACATGGAATTCATCTTGCGACATATGTATTAATGTTGGCTTCTTGTAGACTTCGTCGAACTATTCTTTCGCTTAAATAACTATCAGAGTGCGAATTCCATTCCGACGCAGCGGCTTTGGATGTCAAACCTGGATTAGATTTAAATTTTCTGATAATTTGTAGATCTTCCACTGCCGTTGTTTTACTTTTTCTTCCTGTTCGACGCAAATTAATAACAGATTCTGTTTCTTTACATTTATTTATTTGATAATAAAGGCTTTGTCTAGGTATGTATATTGTAAACCTTGGCAATATTTGTTACAGATATTCCAAGATTATACTTGGTTATAATTTCACTCCTGACGGTGGTAGTTAATTCCGATATTTTTCCCATATTTACGCAATAGTAATAGAATTATTTTCTTTATCTTTCATCGAATGTTAATACTTAAAACTCAACAACGACCGCTTTGTATTAAAGCTTAACACAAAAAGCAAAATGAGAAAATTATAGAATGTCAAAATAATTATGCCGCAACAAATTCAGAATGAGAATGGGTAAAGATTTTAACAAAATATTTTGCTTACGTATACTTAAGAATTAGTGTAAAGAAAATGTTAAATGATAACTGTGCCGTTATAGGAATTTCAATGTTAAAAAACAATAAAACAATTCTTCACTATACTTTGTCAAAATAAATATGCCGACCACTGTATAACTCTTTCACTCGTTCCTTTGTTCGGTTGTTGTTGTTCTTCTAAATGCAACACTTGGATTTATTAGTTTTTTATACCAATTAAATTTTATTGACATCATGTTTACTTTTCATTTCTAAATTGGGGGATTCAGTTTCAAGTGCTTTAATTTCCTTTCTGTTTTTCTGTTTGTTGTTGCATAGAATTTTAATCCCAATCAAAATTGTGTGCCCCAAATAAACTATTGTTGCATGTTACATGTGTTCATTCGAAAGTATGTATGACAGCAAGTATAATTTTTATATTGTGGGATACACATTTTTTTGGAAATGTTAATACTTTATGCCATTTGTATAATATTATATTCATTGGTTGTTAGTGGTTTCAATGGTGAAGGGTTTGTGAAGTGGCAAAGGATATATGATTTTCAATAAAATATGTCGGAAAAAATGGAAACTTATTCTTAAAGATTTACAAGTGTGGGAAGTTTTTCAGATTTTATCTTTTCTGGTTTGATTAGAAATTGCATTTGATTAGAAATTGCATTAACAAAGGAAAGGGGGAAAAAGCGAACCCATGTGAACACACTTCTTTCATTTTATTTTATTACTTCCTAAAGTCAAGGAAATTGAACGTACTTGACAGTGATCGTCCCATTGTCAAAGTGTAGAATATTGTCATTTTATTTAAATTAAATTTTTTTCGCGTTCCAACCAGACTTTTTTTTATAAAAAACGAAAATAAAACGTAGGTTAGGGAAGAAATTGAGATAATTTTAATGGAAATGTCTTGATTCATTAAGATGTGGTATTCGTAGAGCTTCTCAAGATCTCGGAAGTTATGACTAGCAGATAGTGCTGCGAGAGTATAAAGATAAGAAGAGTTTACTTTCTGAAGGTTAATCATTCGATATGAAACAAAACCAATTTCATTTGGCATAATGTTTCAAGTGGACTTGCTAACTCCTATATAGAACAAATATTCCTTAGCGCATATTTACAGATCTGCTAGCACTAAAATTCTGCAATTTCGTGCGAGTAAATTTATTGCGACTGCATATGTTTAAAATACAAAAACGACTGACAGATCTAGTGTATACAACACAAGAACTGTCTTTTGTTTATAACCAATGTAGATAACTAGAATTAATATCTGGAAAAGTGGTGTCACTTTCCATACAATGAGAATATATAACAGCTTTTGAATGAGTAAAGCAATTTCAATCATTTTTAAACTTTGTGGGTGCTAGTTTCCCGTCAATGTTTTGTACCTGTAAAATTAAAATTATTGACTTCGTTGGTGCATCATGCGACTGTAAAGCTTAATGCTTCTTTTTCATAAATTTATGATTAAGAAAAATTTTGCGCTATAG
This sequence comes from Phania funesta, assembly GCA_963932375.1. Taxonomy (NCBI): domain Eukaryota; kingdom Metazoa; phylum Arthropoda; class Insecta; order Diptera; family Tachinidae; genus Phania; species Phania funesta. The sequence goes on from OZ010652.1 coordinate 43,276,153, forward strand.
AGGACTGTTTTAATCAAAATTTATTACCACACTCAAAACTAAAAATTCAACCGATTTGATATTATTCTATTTCAGCTCTAAAACCTTTTTTGGGAAAAAATTATCAGTCAATATACAAATCAAAAAATATTTTAATTCAAAGAGTCAACATTATTTTTGTTGTGTTTTTTAAGGAAATAGCTGTGTTCATTTACTAAAAATTTGTAACAATTGTTACTAGAAAGCGTTCGTTAACGCAAAAAATTTGCAACGAGAGGGCGTCGAAAGAGCGTAAAAAATTGAGGGACAGACGAATTCTTGCAAGTTTTTACAAGTAAAATTTTTACTTGCAATAATTATTCAAACAGCTCTTTTGCGTTTGTGTTTACATAACAATATTTCTAAATTATGTTGAAAATGAAAATATTTTGGAAAATTTAAGAAATTGTATGTAAATAAACGATAAAAAGTATTAAAAAGATAAATTTATTTTTGTGTAGCTTAGGAACAACAGAAGCAAAATAAGATGTCTAAACCTGTGGTTTTAACTGCCTCTGAAATTTTTTTGTTCTCCTTTTCAACTCACATTTGTTTGCGCTTTAATGTAGTTTCTTATTAGTGTTACACAAATAGTTCTTCATAAAATCACATTAAAAAAATACTTAATATTATATAATTATTATAATAATAACGCAATAAGGTGTCAAAATAATAATATCTATTATCGCATGCTTATTCTAACACGCATTAAAAACACCATTTTATGAAAATCGTTTGGAAAATAAATAACAAAGTTGGAAATAAACATTTCTGCGACCTTATTCTGTCGTTGTTTCCGGTGTTTGAAATAAAAATTCTATATGTAGGCAGACTGTTATAACGTATAAACTAATTAAAAATAGATATTTTATTCATTCATTTTATTCAAAAGTAGCTAATCACCTCTATCGTGTTTAGCAAATTTCGACTACGTCTAGTACTATATTAAATAAAATTGCAAAACTTTTCATTATTCTATTACAAGCCGTACTCGAAAAACGCCAGTCACGACAATGCTGAATATAAATGACCATAATCACATCATTTTTATAATAATATACATATATGTATAATTTTTCTAAAAAATATGGGGGTAGTTATTGAGTACTCATATATATCTATGCATTACAACACTACTTTAACTTGCAAATTTTAGCTAGTAAAGTGTTCATTTACTTTTTCACATTTTTGAGAGTAATTTTGGAAAATTTCTTGTTACTCTCTCGTTGCTAATTTTTACTAGTAAAGTAAATGAACACAACTAATATCTTAGTGTTTTGCGTAAAATGTAAAAAAGGCAACAAACTTGTTTTAATTACAACATCAGCTGTGTTTGTTTTCAATTTAATGTCACACAGGTTTTCTTTGTTTGTTTTTCTTTTATTTCCCTACTCAATGTCTATGCGTGTGTGTTAATTTCACCCTTTTAACAAGCTCACCTTGTTGGCTCCCGCTCATTCGCTCAAAAAAAATTTGCACCTTTCTGCTTTATTTTTTTTTTTTTAATTCATTTCATTATAACATCTATCAGCGTATTTTTTGTGCTCCTTCCCTTATATAATCCTTTAATGAAACGTGCTAGACGTACATTTATTTTTATTTACTACTCCCGCTCTCTTTGTCTACAGGTTTGGCTTTGATTTATTTGTTTCCATCTTTTGTAGCAACATGATTTTGAATGAAACGGCTTTTGTTTTTAATTTAAATTCCCTTCATGTTGGTAAGTACTTTTCAGTTGCATCCCTTAATTTTTATTGAACATTCACCTTGATTCTGGTGGCAGTATGTCAGTATCTTCTTTTGGTTTGAGTCTTGCAAAAACTTATCCATACTGACAGACACACAATTCACTGAATACACTTGAAAATTGTTGCAAGGATAAATTTACCCTCAGCATTATAAGAAAGTTAGACAAAAATATGACTTCTAAACCTTAATTTTTGTTATAAATGATAGTTTCTTTCAGCAGTTCATTATTTTTGTTCCTAAATTTTATAATTTGATGTTCTTTAGAATAACTTTAAGGATAATTAAATTACGAGACCTTAACTAATGTTAAAGATTAAAAACTATATACACAGGACTACGAATATATAGAATATAAGTTTCGTAGCTAAATTTATAGTTTTCTAAATAGCTTTCCACTTCATCCGAGGACCTTCATTTGAAGCCATATTTCAATTAAGTTCTTTGAAATTAAGTAAACCGCTGTGTGATACATGTCTGTTAGTACCGACGCCAATTATACAGCTAAATATTATGATATTCCCCTCATAAAAATCTTCCATAGGGGTTCTTGGATAATGAAAGAATAAAACATACTCTACAACATTTTATTTAAATTTTGTTACAGGAAAAAGTACATAAAAACAAGTATGGAGACAATATCCTAGTAGAACGTTAATATTTTTACAATGGTTTGCGACAACAGGACCTACCTCGCTCAAACCTTTTTTCAAATTAAAATGTGCCACTGCACAGCTACTATATCGAAATCGAAGCCAGAAATTTTAAAACCATCATTTGCAATCTTCAAGTTGCTGCCATCCGCTGTTTTACGGTCATTCAATTTGGGTTAAAAGTGGTGGCATAAATTCAAAGCAAATCTCTTGAAATAAATACCATAAAAATCTATAAAACCTTTACGTATAATAGAACAAATCACACATATGAGGCGTATGCGGCTTTATACTCATGTTTTATCAAAAACACGAACACTCGCAAGCACATATCCTGGCTTTTTGCACTCATCCATTTACATTCCAAACTCACCTTAATTTCATTTCTCAACCCTGCGATTTTGTTGAACAAAGAAACGAACATTTCGTAAGTTCGTTCTTTAATGCTGGGGTAGTTTCTGCATTTGTTTCTGATTTTTATTCGGCTCCCTGTGCTTGGTACTTTGTTACTTTTAAGATCTCACTAGATCTTTTGTAAGCGTGTAATCAGCATCAGTCTTATTAATAATTTTATTTTGGATGAAATAATCTACATCGAACATTTATCATCATCATTGTACTGCATGAGAAACGATGTTGTAGCGACCTCATTTTGGGAAGTATACCGCCAGGTTAATATGACTTTAGAAAATTACATTTTTGTAGCCACCATTTATTGGGCGGAAATAGCACACGCTATGGTCAGAGAGAAAAACAACATGCAATGTGAGTGATCAGTAGCAGTTCCATTTCCACAAAAATGTTCAGCTTCCTTCTTGGAAAATCAATGTTTTTTTTGAAGTGGAAATGTCGCAGACAACGCTAATTTTAAAGCTCAAAGGTACGCTGTGAGAATTTGCTGAAGACCGCCCGATAGGTACAGGGTGCCGCCGATGAAATGATTTTCTGTAAAGCAAGGCGGCTATTATGTTTTATTTAACGACAGTCCGGTAATTTTTAACGAGTTATCGAGATATTGTCTTTTTTACAACAACAGTGGTTTTTATTGTATTCAAAATGGAAAGTTTTGACACAAAATGATTTGATCTTCACGGGATTTTACTTAATTGATTTGTTGTTAAGAAAAATGCTGCAGAAAGTCACGATATTCATGTTGAGCTTTACTCGCTGTAAAGCTGTCTATAGAATTACTTTAAAATTGGCAAGAGATGCAGAGTGTCGATTTGACTTGTCCCCGGAGACATTTGTTCTTGATGATCCCGCCACCTTGATGTATCGTTACCAGAAGAGATTGCAAAACCAGTGTGTGAGACTTATCGCGGGAAGATCTTGGTATAGAATGAATATTGCGTTGCATTGCAAGGCAGGCTGTCAGCAAGAGATAGGATCAACATCGAAACAGCTACAGTCTTCAATTCCTATCTATATAAGTGCATAGAGGGACGTGGGTGGCCCTGTGCTAAGACACAAAACTGGTGCCGATCGTGGCGTATCTGCTGCATTTTCTATACCAGTAAAGAACTATTTTGAATTTCCCTGACATCCTTATAGCGCATACATTGCCCTGTTTTGCTACCATATGTTTCGACCGATGAAAAACGGCCTGGCTGGAATATACTTCACTTTATTCGAAGGTATAAAAAATTGTTTTGATTCCATAACGGCCACAATAGATACGTACTTATTTTTGCACTTTACATTGAAAACGGATGCAGTAGCTCTTAACTCAGTAAAAGCTGCACTTAGCATATATATATATAGCTAACCAAATTGGTACTCATAGTTGGGACTTTGTTACGCAAAGACTCGTTGTTTTTACCACCTGCTTGTTTACGCCGTCATCGCAATGCACACAATTAGTGTGCTGCATATCAATAACCAGACAGGATGGCACCTAAAATCAATTAACATACACTGAAAACTACAAATAAAAAATTAAGATCCTTGAAATTTTTTTACGTCTTTTTCCTTAATTAGTTTGTATAAATATCCGTTCTCTATTTATAACCCTAAAAAATATCCTTTACATTTTTAACAATCTTACGAAAATATACAGAAAATCTTACTTATTTATTCAGCTGTGTTAAAACGGAAGTGTTTGATAGATCACGAAGAAATAAAAGGAATTTGTGCTTCAGTATTTGTGTTTCCAAACAAACAGTTTTTTGTAGTTCTTCTCTTCGACAGTTACTTTCGCTAATTAAATATTCAGTGGAAAAGTATCGAATTACATATTTTAATATAGCTCGAATTTAGCTTGCGCCAACAAGAACCAAATTTTCGAGTTTTGGTTTGTGTCCCCTCTTGATTATAATCTAAAAAATACAAATCAGTAAAAGATGGGAGAATTATTTAAAGAGACACTTTAGAAATAGTGGAACGTTTAATTTAATCATTTTTTTTTTCTGGGAAAAGTGCTTGAAAAGTGCTGAATTTTTAACTTCAAATATTAATTTGTTTGCTCGATTCAGTTCTGAATTCAAACGAATTGAATTTTTTTATGATTTTTGCAATTTCAGCGTTGTTTTATTTTTTGACGCTTTGGCAGTTTTTTAAGCGATTTTAGCGATTAGTGTCAATTTGGCGAATTATTTGATTTTTTTTAATTTCAGCTTTTTTGTGGGCTTTTGCAGATGACAACTTTTTTATTTAACAATATCTTCGGAAATCAACTTATTTTCTGTTTTTACGATTTCAACAAATTTTTATAATCAGAGGTCAAATTACGGCAATGATATCATTCGAAATTTCAATACATATCGAATGCCGTGATTTGCCGTCAGGTTTGCATTTTTCTGATCTTAGTGGTTTTTTCAAATCTTGGAATTTATTTTCTATTTGACGTTGTCAGGCGATTAAATTATTGTTTTTTTAGGTTTGTTTCGTTTTTCCTTTTTTGAATATTTTTCTATTTTAGAACAATCGGCTTTCGAATTTGGTTGCTTATTTTTTCTTGCAATTTTTTGGGTGCCAGTAAATTGTTCACATCCTTGGTTATTATTTTGTTGCAGTCTTGGTATCCCATTTTGGCTTTTTTCTGATTTAAGTTTTAGCTCTATTGAGTTATTATTCCAATTTTGGAGAATTTTTCTATATCTACATGTTTCACTGCGTCTGCCGATTTTAGTACATTTACTTATTGCATCTTTTTTGAAATTTTTTTCAGGATTGAGTTCTTGCATAGCTTTGGGCTCCAAAAGCTTATTTCTTTTTGGTGCTTTTCCGATTTTTGTTCATCTTTTGTTAAATTTTTGCAAACCATTTAAAAGGTAAATTTCTTGACACTCAATCTCGCACGTGTTGCAATATTTTATCAACAGCGAAATTTTAACTAAAAATGTTTGCTTTAGAAAAACTTTAATCTATTAACAAAAAAAACTGTGGTATAATTTAAAAAATAGCATGCTAATAGATGGTGCGCAGGCATTGCTATTTCTAGTCCAACCCTTCTTTTCTAGTACATTGTTTTTTGTCATCTAAAAACTTATAAAAACTCCCTTCCTAAAGTGCCTGTGGTAATTTCCATACTGGCATATCGGAGGCTTACACTTGAAATACCAGTTTACAGTTTACATATGGTGAAAATGAAATGAAAAAGCCGTAGGGAAAAACACAATCCAATCCATTTGGCACACACTGCATTTAAGGTTGGCGTATTTTGTTGCTGCTACCTTGACTGGTTGAGTATGGATTTTTTATTTAAAGCTATTAGTATTTTTGTTGAATATTTAACAGGTAGTAAAAATTGGATGAATGACTGTGAAAGTAATGCAAAAAAGTCAAACAAAAAACTAAAAAAAAAGACAGTGACCTGATACTACTAAAATTAGTTATGCGCTCGTGGAGGGTGGGACAAAAAAGTGCAATTAAAATTTTTGATATAAAAACTGATGGGAGTTTTTATTTTTATTTTTTTTTTTTTTGGCTGAAGAAAAAATCTAAAATTACGCTACATATCCAATTGTTGCGGTAGTTACGAGTATTTATTAATATTCATTCCTTCAGATGACAACGTTATGGAGGATTGCACTGAGCACATTATACAAGTCTCGAAAGCAGCGATAAATTAGCTTGGTTTTTTAAAACAGTGTCTGAACTAAAACGAAAATTAAACACTCGTATATGGGTAATTTTAGAGCTACTCGAACAGCTTGCAGGAGTATTGATCCAATAAGACGGACTACTCGTGTTTCCAATAAGCGCAAGTCGTTGTTAATAAAGCTGCGCGTTAAGTACTAACGGAATTCTCTTTTTATTTGAAAAGCACGCATTTGAACGATGTCATATTTCATGTACAATCGGACTTTCTTATTGGATCAATACTCAAAAAAAAGTTATGAGAAAGACGATAAAGGGAGAAGTGTATGTAAATTTTCGATTTGAATATTGCTTAAAACCGAATATGTGCTATAACGTGTGATTTTACCTACTAGTATCCAGAACCAGTTTCCCAATCCCATTCAACATTATATTCTAGTTACAATAGACATTTAAACAGACCTCCAATGAGGCAACACTGGTGTCCACTGAGTCGCGGATTGGTAAAGGGAAAATTTCAGTATCCTTGCCATGTATATCTGGCAATGGCTTTGGTTATGATTACTTTGAGGGTATAGGCCTGTTCCGGCTGTTGCAGAGCAACGCATTTCTTTCACGCCCATATCGTTCAATTCAGTTAAAAGAAATTTGTTATCACAGATTTAATGCGGCACTTTTCGGCGAACTAATTATGTCATAGGCCTAAAAGTCGCACCAAAGTGCAACTTTTTGTAGATGCATTGCCATGGTAACCTTCTTTTGGATGCGCGTCGTAAAGTCTAACTTAGTTTGAGTTCAGTGCGAAAACAAAGAGAGAGAGAGAGTGATAGAGATTTTGTTAATAAACTGGTGTTCATACTTTGGTTTTAAAAATAAATTGATTTCATGCAATTAGCTTATGCCTTCTTGAATAATAAAGTTATTTTAAATTTTGTTTATAGCAATGACTAAGAAAGGTTACTTATTCTGCTCAAACTACTGGCAATACAATGTTTGCTTTAATTCGTTACTTTTAACAACTTAATTCAAGTGCGTCCTGATTTTTTTCTTTTAAAGTATTTATGCTATTCAACAATTATACATTTAATAACACTGTGATACAAAAGTTGAGGAAAAATTTATTCAGGGATTCTAAAGTACCAATTCTATTTTGTTGAAGTGCATGGATGACGAAAATACCGTTGGTTTTTTTAGGTCACTTCATAAAGTGATTTTATAACGGTAAATGTAGTGAAAAACGGGTTTTCTTAGATTTTCAGCTTTAAACAGTTGTAACTTCTTTGTTTCGGAACGGATTTCTTTTCGTTGATTAAAAGGATCGAATATTATCTTTCAACCAAGATATATTTTTTGTAAATCGACTAACAAATGGCTAAGTTACAGTCGTTGAAGTGTACGAAAAACGCATTAAAAAAGTATTCTTTTATTTTCCACATGCTATAAGTGTCTTATGAGTTACCAAACACTATAGATATTTATGATTGCAAAAAAAGCGAAGTAAATTAGCTTTCCAAAATGGGTAATACCGCTAAAATCGGATAAAAAATAAAAGACATTAGAACCCCTGAATATTTTTTGTGTATTACAGTGTAATACTTTAGAATGCTTGATCAAGAAAGAAATGCAAGCGAGAGAATAAAAAAAACTACAGAAATGCCACAAAAGTGATTATACAAAATCGCTTCCACTTGTGCTCGTACAGAAGTTGTAGAGCAGCAGTAGAGAAGGTAAACGTTTCAATGGTAAAATAAACTGATGATGAGATTACAGGATTTACAGAAACTAAACAGCAGTGAGAGTACAAGTAGTAGTAGAGGCAAAATTGTATAAAAAAGAAATTCACAGTTGTTGGATCGTTCGAATATTCAGGGGGTTTACTATTATGCTAATAAAAAATGAAAATGAAAAAATTAAAATATTTTCAATTTGTTTGTGGTATTTTCCAAATTTTGCTACCAGGAGTGGAATTGAAAATAAGTAGAATAAAAATGTAAATTGAAAATACGTTAATTGATTGAAATACTTGAGAGTTACTTGTTGATACTTTATTCTAGCGTCATTGTACTCTTAGTTATGTGAGGAGTTTTTGGGTCTATTCTTGCATGGGTTGGAGTCTTGTAATATATTTTGCAGCGGATTTTTTTCTGAATGTGTGATGAGTGACGTTTTTAAAACTTGTCCATCAGTCGTTCCTGTTATTACTTCTTTTTACAATAGTATTTAGACAGCGACAGAAATCATTGGCAGCTATTACTCACATTGTGATCATTTTTACTCTATTGTTCGTGACGTCGTGGAATGATGATGATGGGGAGATATTGTGTTGTTGTTATTTTCTCATTTTATTTGATCCGTATTGATTTTTTAAAACAAAGTCTTGGAAAGAGTGTCGTCCTATTTTGCAGTTTTATCATTTACACTAGCTCGTTACAATTTTAAAATCTAATTTGTTTAAGGTGTGAATAATCGCAGAATTAGTTAAATGAAGTGTAAACTGAGTAACCTCTCTTGGCGCACGGCTGTTGTAGGTAGTAGTTAGAGTGCTGTCCTTATAAAAAGCAGAGTGTTGACAGAACATCATAAGAATATTCTTATTCGGGTGGTCGTGTTTATTGGCTAAGTGTGGGAATTGTCATTTGAAACTAAATTTACTTAAAAATCCAAATTTTGATGAAAAGATTTAGCTGATTTTGAGTAAAGAATAATTGGAAATAAAATACAAAGCATAAATTAAAATTTTTTGTTGTTCCTTAATTGGCAAGTTTACAGCAAAAATTTCATCACTTTCATTTAGAAACTCCTTCGTCCTTAAAATAATATAAAATATTTTTGACCACTGTCTACTAATACAGTTTTAATTAGTTGAATATTATGAAAAATAAAAAATTTATTTCCGGAATTCTAACAACGATTCACAAGGGTGAGAACAAAACGCATTTAAAACAATTGATAACGAACTCCATTCAAACTCTTCTTTTAGTTACTGTTCACAAATTAAATTAACGACTTTAATGTTGTGTGAATGATCAAATTTTATTGTGTTTTTTCAACAATTGCTTGAGTTACATAAAAAATTATTCTCTAAATATAGGCGATTATTTTTATAACCATAAAATGTTTGAAACAAACTTACTATTTGACTATTTTTAGTCTGTAGCATCATTATCGCCATCAAGGACTTAATTGCAAACAAACTAACAGATACCAGCAACTAAATTCATTAATTTCAACTAAAAAAGTCGCATTTACTCAAGCTTACTAACCTTATTCACACAATACTTGGAGGCACATAGAAAGAAAAGTAGACGCAAATTGTATTAGCATTCAATCTTGTACGATTTGGAAGTAACAAATATTATGGAGTTACAGTGGGGAGTTATTTCACACACGAGCTATTTTAATAAACAAATTGGAAGCGAATTTGAACTGAACTATAACTTGAAAGTTCTTACAGTTGAAGTAGTGTCGAGGTTGTTTAGGTTTAAACTACTATTGAACTTAAACAGAACTGGCTCTTCGAATAGACTGGAGCTCACCGCAGTGAGCTGAACAAGAACTGTATAGAACCCAGGCTGAAGTAGAACTAAATCAGGGCTGAAGTTTAAGCCGTTTCAACTTCCAATTGGAATTCACATTTTCTTCATTTTGAGCAATGGAGAGAAAACTGATATTTTTGCACATTCGCCTACAGTTGTGTTTACCAGAATACACTACTGAAAGGCAATTAACACAAATAAGCTCAAAAAAATTCGAAGACCCTTAAAGTTAAAATAAACACAACGCATTTTTCACTAAATATTTATGCAAATTAGTGATTTGCTGCTTGTTCTCAGTGTCGCTGGTTATTGAGAGAGGGACGAGTTTTTTCTTTCTAAGAAACAGAAAGAAACTCGATAATCGTTCACGCGATGTTTCTGTTTTGTTTTGCTGTGTTCTGAATAAAGTTTTGCAATTTTAAATATGATCACAACTCGTTTTGAAAACCGCTGTATTTTAATTGCAGAGAAATTTTGAGGAAGAACTGAAAGAGGTAATTGTGGGGATGATTTGGTTTACATGTGGCGTCATGTTCGTTAAGTTTAAATTAAACTCAGAACTATTTATTAAAATACATGGGAGAACAATGAACCTAAATAAACTATTTAAAACTTTGTTTACAATTAAATATAAAATTAAATAAAAACACAAAAACTGATATTGTATGAGCTAATCTTCGAAACAATTCATCTGTATTTAGAATGGAGCTACTGTTGGGAAATCTGAGGTAGGGGTGGTAGTTCCAATTTGAAGAGAGGCACTCATTCATGAATAGGAGCGCCATTTGGCAGATATTTTGGCGTGATAGCTTTGTACAAGTTGGCCTAAAATAAATTATCTTCTTGGAAGATAACTTTTAAATTTTGCAAATAGAGTCGAATATCACTTCAGTTCTAGTCTGAAGAAACCATAGGACGCTATACTTCTCAAAGACACGGATTGATTGCATCTATTTTTTAAAGGTGTAAGTCATCTGTGATTTTGGCCCAGCGTGAATTTTGTTGTCATTTTCCTAGCAGTCCAATGCCTACTGCACGAATGTTCCAGCGTTTAACCACAATGCGTTCACCACGACACCTATGGATGGCCATTTTAGCACCATGGCTGTCTGAAACATGAACTTATTTCTTGCTGGGGAGCTTTAAGTTATCTATTTTTCTTCCATTGAGGGTTCACCATAATCTTCGCGCGATTTGGCTCGAAACCACAGACACTAATTTATTGCGCCGATGAGACCTCACTATCAACCACTCCAGGACAAAGTGTACCGATAGTTAGTGGTTGCCTTCCTACCAGTGGTTCAGTTGCTGATCGAACCCCGAAGGCCCCCAGCTTTAGGCTCTAGACAAGTCTAATTAATGATTAGCTGACAAATGAAGCAAAACTCTCAAGCATTGAATGTTAGAAACATGCAAAGAAAAAAACAAAAAAACAAACGTTTTTTTTTGCAACAAAAATCCATTGCGATCTTTGAATTTGAGACTGTTTTTGTGGCATGTACATATGTATGAAATATATAACAAATTATATAAAAATATATGGATATACCCAAAATATATAACAAGCATTTTAACATGCGGTTGGAGCTCTAACCGTATTTTAAAAACCCATTGACTATCGGTTGGCAAGGCAAGATTTTGCATGAACGGTACCTTCATACTGATAACATTTGATGTATGAGTGCATATCTGTTTGCGTTTAGTTTTCGAGATGTGCTTTTTTCTATTGTGATTGCTTTTCTAAATGATTAACGTATGGATGCATACATGCGTTGACTTACGTGTTTCAAAGAAGGCGTTGTCCTGGTGTTTACACCAACAATCCATAAAACTTTAAGCAAATATGTACGCGAACACACTCTGTTTTTAATTCTTAAACCTACACATGTACGGTAGACTGTGTTTATTACATGACCAAATTCCGGATATCCTTTTTCTGACATGTAGTTGAAAATTTCCAGCCAGGATTTTATGATTAAATTTATTGCTTTACGTTTGCTTAGTTTTTCATTTCGGTAGACTTCACAATGGTTTTTTGTTGCTGAATTTTGAGTTGTAGTTGTAGTTTTTTCCTTCTATTGTCAGGTACCCCTTCTGACTATTTTCAATGGTATCGCCTTTATTTATTTATTTATGTATTTATTATTAAACTAATTATAGGCGAATCAATAAAAAGACGCCGTTCTAAATGTTTTCAGGTAAACTTAGTTTTCGCAAAAGTCAGCATTGTTATATAATTATTATTCTATCAATCTTAAAAAATTACAGCTTTGTTTCGGACAATTTTGCTAAAATCTCAAGTACGTTATATACAAATAGATTGCATCGTTTTTAATTAAATGTGAATCAAATAATCGATTCCCATCTGATTTGTGGCTTATTTTATTGGTAGTATGTTAAGCTCTATAAATAGCGACAAATAAGGAAATATTTTGGATTTCTCGGTATTTTATTTAACTTCTTACTTCAAAAGGCAAGAACTTTTGCATGAGTTAAAGAATTAAAAAACAAGTGTTTGGGCAGACATTTTCCTGACACAGACCGTTTTTTATGTAGATTCTATTCTATAAAGACTGTCGTTTTCTTCCCAAAAACCCTATCATTTGATACACATATCATGATCAGTACTCTCGGGGCATCTGCCGTAATGAGCACAAAGTGGTATTAAGTTAGAATGATATCAATTAAGTCTCCGAAAATATACACAACATTTCCTCAAAACCGGTCTATTCGTTTAGGGGGAGCTCAATTTTATGCAAACGTACAAAAGAATTGGTAAAATATCTGCACCTGAAAAAGAAACTAAAAACATTTTTTCTTAGGCCCTTCATATATGTATGTATGTAGGAACATTAAATAAATAAAAATACGTATGTAAGTGAATTTCCACCATTAAGTACCGATTCTTTTTCACTCTTCGAAGCAAATCAGAGTAACAGTGACTACAAGAGGTCACTTACTAACCCATCATTTACTTTGTCTCTTAATCTTTTTTCGGTCTTCTTATTCTCATAAATTCAGTTTCTGGTTTTATTCAGTGCAATCAACACGTCTGCTCAGTATCTTATTAAAAAGTTAATATTAAATCTTGATTTTAATTAGTATTTCTGTGGCAAAAATTCAAGCCACTGTTTAAAGTTCGATATTTAAAGTATTAGTTAAATTTATATAAAATTGTTTATGCAAAAAGAAAATATCAGTGAAAACTGTGTTTCAACTTTCAACAAATAATATTAACTCGTGTTTCATTCGTGTGTTTGTTCGTAGTGTTGTTAGTGTAGTTTTTAATGAAGGGTAAGTGACATGAAGACAATCGTGGGTATTAATAAATGTTTAAGAACATACGAAGTAGCGTTAAAATGTTTTTATGTGCAAAGTCATGTGAGTTGTATAGAGTATGTGTTTTTATAATGTGTGTTGGTATAACAGCTCAATTTCTAAGAGAAATTAGCGCTGTCAACATTGTTGCATTCTAAGAGATAGTTATAGCAATAATTTAGTATTTACATGTTGCTTAAACAAAAATTAAACAAATTTTTTAAAATATAGTTCCTTTAAAAGTAAATAGAACAAGAGAGAGAGAGAGAGATATAAAGTATAAAATTTTTTTTGGTACTATATTGGAACTTTTTAATTAAGAGAAATCAATATGAATTTTTCGTTACGTTATGTACCGTTTTGAACTCTTTTTGTTGCTGTGTTATTTGTAAAATGTTTAATCGGTAAATAAATAGCACAAAGGGTCACAACTAAAAATTTTCCAAAACTAACTTTTTTCCATAAATTAATTCAGAGTACGTATCTCTAACTACTAGAAAAATTTCTTTCCCATCACTATTTTTTTTAACTGGAAAAATACAATTATGTCTATTATTATGTTAAGTATGTTGCTTCTGCACGATGAACTAAAGAAAATTATTTGGAGTCATAAATCAAAATTTTATTTTATATTCGGAAACATAATATAAAAAAGTATAGCAGAACCTTCTTCAATATTACTTTTTACATAAACAGTTTTTTGTCTCTCCTGAAAACTATTTTGAGTTGTGACCCTTTTGTATTTAGGGTACGATATGTACAGTTTGTAAAAAAAGTCTTTTCAATGGTAAGTAAAATTAAAAACTCTGGTAGAAATAGTTTTTTTTAAGTAAAACTAATAACTTTTATTAATTTTTTTTTTATTTGCACATTTTAATATTTTTTTAAATACATTTCACTAAAACAAACAAAAAGAGATCCATAAAAACAGTAATAATCCTAAATAAAAAATATAGTTCAGTTTATTCCCTGTAAAATAAATGTTTTCAAAATTGCACTATGATCAATTAAATCTTTTTTTAAATAATTTAAATAGGTTTATTGATGCTAGTATTTAGTGTACCTTCCTTTAGCATCAATTACAGCTTTCAAACGTCTACACATTGAATGAATTAATTTTGGTATATCATAGTCTGTGTCTATTTTTTCCCACTCTTCTTTTATAAATGTTATTAACTGATCTTTGGTCTTTGGAGACCTTTTACCGACTTTTTTCTTTAGGTGGACCCATAAATTTTCAATAGGGTTTAAGTCGGGGCTTTGTGCAGGCGTATCAATTACTTTTGTGCAGTTGTACAGCAACCAGGTTCTACATAGGTACGACTTATGTTTCGGGTCGTTGTCCTGGTAAAATTTATATTTTAACTTTTCCGGATTTTCCGGGTCTAAAAAACCAAATTTCTGTGCACTGGCAGCCAATTCATTTTTTAAAATATCCAGATAGACTTCTTTTGTCATTATATTATCTAAAATCCTAATTTCGCCAACACCTTTGCTTGATATACAACCCCACACCATAACAGATAATTTACTAAACTTCACAGTGGGTATTATATTTTTGTTTTCTAAAGCCGTCAGTGGTTTACGCCAAACTTTTTGAGGTCCGTCGTGGTAGTAGAGCATTACCTTCGCCTCGTCGCAAAAAATTACATCATTCCAGTGCTCCACAGGTAAGGAAATATGTTCCATAGCAAATTTATATCTTTTTTCAATGTTTTGCATAGACAGCAACGGTTTTTTCCTGGCAGGTCTAGAAAAGTACTTGTGATTTTGCAGCACATTTCGAACCGTCTGATGACTAATACTAACTCCACACTCATTGCTGATGTCAAGTGCTATTCCTCTAGTGCTAGAGTGTGGGTTTTCATCAATGGTCCTTAGAATTTTCTTCTCAATGCGACGAGTTATTTTTTTCGGTCTTCCTGGTGCCGGCTTTGGTTCCAGTCTGCCTTCTTTTTCAGCACGATTAATGATGTTATACACTGTCCTTAGGTTAAGGGAGAACATTTCAGCATTGTTACAATTTTCTTTCCTGGCATTGTTACAATTTTCCCTCGTGATCACTTGTTACATATACGCGCTCAATTTTATAATTAAACGTTACTAACTGTCCTTTTCTTGAAACACCATCCGAAAAAAATACTTACATGCAAAAAACAAACGGTTTTTGTTTGCTTTAGCTGTTTTGAAAACATTATTTTTACACTATACAAAGTAAAAAAAAAAAACTTTATGGTGTTGTTGTTGTAATGTGTGCATCTATTTTGCGAAGTTTCGGCGCCGCCTCGTCGACAACATCACAAACAACAGTTACATACAAAAACAAAAAACAAACGGTGCGATCTTGTTGTTGTTATTCTTTATTTAAAATGAAATTCATAGAGTTTTTTAGTTTTGAAAAGACTTTTTTTATGATTTTTCAAGACTATATGTAACTTATGCATATTTTTCCTCTTCTGTGATTTATTCAGTATGTTGACTACCTAGTATAAAATTTATGGTGAATTTTTAACTTTTTGTATGTGTTAAAATATCAATTTCAGGTTTTACAATTTTTTGGAGTTTTTTGAATAAATTAGGATTTTTTGCGGATTTTCAATTTCATTTCGCTGTAATAGGTGAATTTTTGTATTTTTTTTCAATTTAGAATTATTCGGAAAGTTTTTTTTTTCACTATTATTTTGAAATTTTAATTAGGCGTATGCTAGGTACACATTCTGATAGTAGCTTACACAGTCAACATTATCGCTAAAATTATTCCGGATCTATGCTTTTAAATAAGAATTCTCGTATTCGTGCTACCGTAGGAAGCATAGGCATACATTTGAACAATGTCATATTCCCTATACAGTAACATCCAGTAGCCTTTCAAATGAAAAAATAAATTCGGTAATGCCTCCCATAGACCTTGTTTAATTTAATTTCAAAATAATAAAATTTTGTTAGTGTAGTTTAATAGATACTGCATATACTCGTATAGGAATCGCTTTTAAATGTCACTAATTTGAAAATCGAGAAATTATATCGCAAAGCGTACTAAATAATAATTTTCATTCTAAACTTGTCCTTAAATCTAGTCATTTAGTAGCGATTGTATTATATTAAAATTCATCATCATTTTAGTCCACGATTCATCTTCCTTAAAATCTCACGAGTCAATCAGAAAAAAATCTAACAGAAATATGTCCCACCTTAATAATCTGCTACTCATATTTACTTTTAATCTAGACTATCATTCAAGCACACATACAATTCTAGATCTAACGATTATTATGACCATACATTATTTCTTTAGCCATTATACTCCCGAGATTATTAGGTGATTTCTTTTGACAACTTAAGATTACACAATTTCTTTTTAATATTTTTATCTACTTTGGTTTAGGTAAATGGAAATTTTATTAATTGTAACAAAGTGATGCAAAAAGATTATATTTAAATTAAAAACCAGGAAATTATTTGCCATAAAAACATAAGTATATAAGTTTCAAATCGCCAAATCATCATGTTTTCGTCGCCGTCGATCAACCAACCAGATGTTGCTTTGAGTAACTTTTTTAAAGTGACTTCACGTTCCCAAAATGGCATAAATATGTGAAGCAAATTCTAGTCAAGGCGACTACTAATTCCACTATAAACCTTTTTTTTTAATTTACAACTTCAACCACCAAACGAATATGAACTATATTGGACTAACTCAATCATACATATCCTGGGTAAACTTTTTTCATTCCAAATAATCGGTTTACACAATGTGCACATTAATGGCATTAAATAAAGCATTGGAAATATTTTTGATAAACGTCAACGTTGTGTACGCTTTTAACTACATGCAATAACTTGTTGCAGTTGTTTTTTTGGTTGATATTGTGGGTCCAGCTCAATAGCAATAATAAAATTCATAAGCATTCCCGCTGTCATGTAGTACAAGTATTATTTAAGCACGTACCACACACAGTTCTTGTTCAGTACAGTTTATGTTTTTTGTGGTTGTTTCTTAAGCGCAAGAGATGATATTCTACGTTTCACGTTCAGTTCGAAGATAACGTTCACGTTCACGTTCAGTTCGAATTAATTTTCTATTGTTGTAGAAAATATTTGAAGCATACACAGAAAAAAATGGAAAATTTACTTCAATGAAATATGTTATTGAAAATGTATATTCCCAATTAAATCGTTATGTAATTTCAGTCTGCTAACAAATTGATGGTATCAATTAACGATTTTGTAAATTTGAGGTTGTTCATATTTCAACTTTAACAAAATGAAGTAATTGAGAACCAACTAAACTAAATAGTTTATAAAACGTTTCAGATTTCCAAACAAACATTTGGCTAACAAAATAATAACTCGAGTGTCATTTGTTATTAAAAGATCAATACAGCGTTTTCTGTGACTAGTTCATGTCAGAGTCAATGCAGAATGATGTGTACGAAACACTAGTCAAATCCCCTGGCATCACTGCTTGCAAGGCGATTGAGATGATAGAAAAAGATTTGTGGAAAGAACTGAAAGTGATTTCAAAACCATGATATAAAAGGTGTTTTGAATGTTATAACAAAACTTCGAAAATAGTTCGATTTGCTAAAAATTTCCAGAAATTATGCCCACCAAAAGTTTAGGTTGGATATCTTTGACGGCACTCAAAATAACCACAATTAATTGAACGATACCCACAATGATTAAGAGTTGAATAGTAGCTGTTAAGCTAAAAATCAGGAGACGAATGGCAAGCGATACAACGACTGAAAACCAGCCTCAATTGAATTATGTGACATAGCGGACATAGAATAGGACTACGGTGGACCACCATACTGTGGTATTGTGACGGACGAGTAGGTCTTAGGGCATCTGATTTGAAATTCACCGTCGAAAGCTAACGTTGCCTGATCCAGTCTTGGCAAAAAGACACCATTTTCAATTCACAGCTTTGTGAATGGTGGAAATTAAGTAAATTTAATTAAGAGATGTAACTGAGAAAAATTAAAAAGCTAAAGAAAAGGTTAGCAAATGATTCACATATTATACATATTCACAAACTTTAATTAATAACGTAACCATGTTTTTACAATCACTTCGTTCACACTCCAATTGTTCCAACTCTTCCATATCTCTTAACCAACACTATTTCATAATTGAGTTCATGGAAGTTTTTCTAACTAAATATAGCCAAATAGAATTATCCATATGATTATTAGGATAAACGCCAAACTTTTATTGTTTCGCATTGGGAGCTGATCCATATTTCTGTTCGCAAATATAAAAACATTTTCATTTGAAAATATTTTATTTCATATAAAATGTCCTTCCCCAAAGACTAAAGTGGAATGCGAGACTGTTTCTAAACAAACATCATACGAATGCGAAAAGGCATGCCTCCTATACGAAGGAGATAGTCATATATCTAACACCTTATTTTTTGTCTATTTGAATTGTTTTAATTAAACTATATTGATTTATTTGTTAAAAAAAAAGTCGAGTTTATTTTAAATTTAGTAGAAGTTGTAGTTTTTATTGTTAAAAAAACGTGCAGCTAATAAAACTTTTCTCTTTTAATACGTTTGAGAACTAAATTTGGAGGATGCAAAATAAAGGAAAATAGAAGGGGAGGGGCTTACAAACAAACTTACAAATTGTCGTGCTAAATTAGTAATGCCTTTCATTGATTAGTTTGCATGTTTTTTGTTTTCTTAGAAGAGGATATAAAAGGATTATGAAAAAACTATACTATAAAATTTTATTTCAATTCAAGTTTATTGAGACTTTAAAAAATAGATTACAAAAGCAGCAGTAAAAAGGTAAAATGAAATGCATGAAACTCAAAACTATAGTGTATTGTTTAAATAAACGGTTATGACGTTAATATATATAGAGGAACGCTACATGCTGACAAGAATAGAATAGACGATTAACATTTAATACAATAGACAACGATGAGAGTTACAAATATTGCTCAAAAAAATATATAACAAAAGTTAAGGAGGACTGTTGAATGCCGAGTAAGATCCTAAACTAAACTAAAAACTAGGACTAAACTAAAATAAAGTATGTACAAGAATAACTTAAAAACTAAATAAAAAGCTAACATTAGCCACTGTTGGACCCTGGAACTGAATGAGCCTAAAAGTCGGGTAGACTGTAAACATTAGAGATATATAAAAAATTAAAATCCTCTTGTAGAATTCCCACTGCAGAGAGGTAAGCGCTGTTGGACCAATTAAACTCCACCTGGGAATGAAGACCGTTGCTCATTAAGCTATTCTCCCGCTTTCCTGTAGATGATTGTATTAGAGAACCGTTTAACAGAGTTCTCGTAGTTGGCGTTAACACAGAGTCTCAAGCGGCTTCGTTCTAGTCTCTGTAACTCAACAGAATATCTGAACGAATACAAACTTTGTATATTAAGAGTTTGGTACGCTGACTGTTCCACAATAACCTTGAAAGCATACCCTTTATGCGTAGAGCCTTTTTTATTGCAAAACTCCCATGTTGGGATTAAATTTAAACAGAGTATTTAGAGTTATCCCAGGGTATTTTATATGGTGTAGATTATTGGAACGAATTTCCTTCATCCGTTGTCAAATTTGGTTTGAAGACAAATCGGTTTCGGCTATGTGCCATCTTCAGAGTAATTTTTCGAGAACGAAAAATGTGCCATTTTTCGAGAATGACGAGAATTATAAATATGAAAATATTTGGCTTCTTAATTAAAGGAATACTTTTTGCAATTTTACACGCACCTGAAGATTTCTTCGCAGTTATAGATTTTATTAACTCACAAACCTCATGCAAGTTAGTAGAAAGTTATTGCTGAATTTAAAGCGCCAAGGAAATTTGTAAATTGGGATACTTATTCCGGGCAAATATTTAGAACTGAATTTACGGACGTAGAAATATTTGGACTGAAATAAGTTGTGTTTTTATAAACGAAAAAGAGTTTAAACTTTATCAGGATCCTCTTAATAAACTTCAACATAGATTTTTTTTATTACAAATGAGCTTATTAACCTCAGAAAAAGCGTTTGACCCTGCTTTAATTTTCTCCATTCTTATTCTAAACACCCCTACCTGATGCATTTCAACTTGTTCCTTATTCATCGTTTTTAGCAGCTGAATTTGACTACTTAAGACACGACTACCGTATCTTTAAAAAATTTTCTTTAATTCTTTTTACCATGTGTACTTAAATCTAAAAATCTTTTTTACTATATATTTTTCGGTATTAAAAATAGTTCCTTTTTTAATTCAACGTGTTCCTGTATCGTCTCAGCACTTAAGTTCCTATCAGAAGGGGGATCCAAGCACATTAAACCGAGGTATACATCGTTCGAAATTTCTCCCAATTCGTATTCTCGAAAAATACAAAGCTTCTACGTAGTGAAGTGATTAAATCAAAGAACAAAAATTTTAAATTCAACCTTAGTTGAAAATGATCTTAGAACGTAGGAAGACCAAGGTGTATTTTGTATTAATTAAATCAAACTGGTTTGAACTTATAAGGAAATGGTATAAAAAGATGGTCCTGTAGGAAACGAAGGAGTTTTACCAAAAAGTCTTGTAAAATTATTACCGGAAAAACATAGCCAATTTGAACAAACTTTGACCGTTTAAATTGTCTATGGAATCTCCCCATCGTAAATTCCTTGTACATTTTATATACCATCAAGGCTGCAACTAAAATCATTTCGAGAAAAATTAGTTGGAATGTAGATACTGCCTAATAAATATCTTCTAACCTGACTTGAAAATTTATCTGAATAAAAATTCGGAAATTTGATATTAGGTATGTAATGGATTACAAATTTTATATTTCTTTTAATAATAATTGCAGTGCCTTGGCTTGAATATTCCCTAATAATTTTACAATTATCAAAACTTATTCTATAGTTTTTCTTAAGGCGAGTTTCTTGCACAAAGCAAATGTCAACTTTATGAAAATTTAGAATTTTAACTAATTCACTACGTCTATTTAGCTCCACTAAGGATCTAACATTAAATGTAACAAATGTTAAATTATTCTCTTTTTTGACATATCTAAAAGTAGTGATTTATAAGAACTAAGAAAATTCAATATTTTTGATTCAAGTAACTGGGAATTGTGTTCAATGAACATTTCGACTAGTTTTAAAAACACCTTTATAAAAGGAGACAAAGGCTTGTTATTATGTGCAGTATAGAAATGGCTTCCTTAACAGATTGAGTGCTTATTACAGCATTTCTAACATTTTCCCTTATTTCCTCTCTACTACTTTTAACTTTGGCTAATATATCTTTTTTATTCTGTATATAAGATTTGTAAGACGGACAACCTTTATAACTAGCGACATGGCAGCTTTCGTTACAGTTGACATATATTGGAGAAGCATCACCTTTTTTAATACTACAGTTGCCGGGTTCATGTTTTAAATTACATTTTACGCTTGTAATACTCAAAGAAAAACTATACGCTTTGAACTTATTGTTGTATTACCAAATGAAATTCATTCATTCACAAAGTTAATTATATAAACTTAAGTAACTAAAAAGCCACACCCATATAATCAGCTGTTGTTCGCCAGGGAATCCCTTGTACCGATTGTTAGTTGTAAATCATATCAATGTTGCCACAACGCACTTAAAAGAAGAGTTGCAATTACGGGCCGAATGCCCCCAAGATTGACAACGATAACATTGAATTTCCCTTTTTTTGTCTCAGGAGTTTGCCAAGCAATTGATTAAGAATAAAACGTATTCTATTAATGTCATTTAATTTTCTTCCCTGCTCTAGGGTAACAATAAATAAACCTGTATCTAAATTGTTTCTGGCAGAAAATCGTGTAACAAATTTAGTAACCTTCTCAACTGTACTGGGATATCAAAATCTCCGTAATTTCTAAATGGGCAGAAATGTCTTTAAAATAGAGTTTGCTCTTATTTTGAGATTAATTAACTATCTTATAAATAACTTTGGGGATTCTTTCGTCAACAAGTTTTTTTATGTTTACCTTGTGCAATATAATTGGTGGACAGACATCCTTGTTAACTTCTGCATCCTTAGTAACTCTTTTGCTGGTAGTGGCACTATTGTTGAGTTCAATATCAAGATCACCTAATAATTTTTTATTTTTTCCATTAAATATAGATAAGTAAGAATAAAAGCTTTAAGCGGATCAGAATACTATGATATCAATACACTATAATACTGGGGACATTGCAAAAAGTTACCGTATACAACTTTTAAAAGTTTGTTCACACAACTGAAATTTTTTTAACATGGAAATAATCCCCTATTAAAAATCACTCCTTATTTATCAATGTTATTCTGTTTCCTTCAAACTATTATTAGTCCCACGCCTGAAAAAGCTTTACCGCGGTATGTAACGTCATTTTGGGACTTTAAAAGATACCTTTCGATTCTAAGTCTACGGAACGGTTAAACAATTGTCGCGTACGTGTTAAGCTGTGTGAGTCGGTATTTTGTCGCTGTTAACTCGGATTTCGACCAAATCATTGCAGTCTAAATATTCATGAATAAGAAGCATAATGTTACAAAAAGTTGCGTAATATTTACAGGTCTGCCCTTTTTTTCTATGGCTTTGTTTTTACTTTGACTTGTCTTTATCTAAACTAAATCCCTTAATTAAAATTAATTATAATTTTAAAACTTTCCAGCATAAATGTGGTCACACATGAGAAAACTAGAAAACACGCTCTTCCTTTTTTATAACAGTGACATATTTGGAAGAGAACATCTACATGTTTGTACTGCTAGTTTGCACACTCGACAACATACACAAATTTACATATGTAACCGACATTCTGAAGATACTCTCGAAAGCTTACGTGCACTTTTAACCCAGAGTGTTGTGTATTGATAAGCCTTTTGAAGAAAAACTGAAACACTTGCGCTATTCGATTGTTCTATTCAAATTTAGTTGGGGGATTTGTACTTTTTGGTAGTCGTATTATTTTTTAACTGCATTCTTTTATTTTAAAACTTTATTAAAGTTTATATCTTTACTTTTGTCGTATAATTCTCTCTTACTTTTATTCAAATTCCAATGTGTTCTTATGTGGCGTCCAAGAGTCTTTATTTCTTATTTTTCGAAATTTCCCGTAAACAAGATTTTAAACATTTCCCTAAAAGGACCCCAGAAATTGAAAATTATAAACAAGTGTCATGAATAACTATTTTTTAACTACTGTTTATTTTGTATATTCAAAGAAAATAAGATTCTTCTATATGGCCCCTGAAAACCTTGATACGTTTTCTAGTAACACATTATAATACGAAATCAATTACTAGAATGAAACATGGGGAAATGCAAAAATTAGTTTAAATATGAAACTTATTTTAAGAAGTTTTTAGCAAAAATAACAGCAACAAATACAATATTAGAGGAGGAAATTGAAGCATGGACATACGTAGATGAAGAAGAAGGAAACAAGAACAATTTGACAGGCGACACATAAACACAAGTATTATAATGGTAAAAGTAATCAAAAAGCAACTCTTCACGAACATACACACACAACACCTACTTATGAATAGTTCAAGTAAGGATACAATATGGACCAAGTAAGAATACGATAATGGGAGTAAGAAATATTGTAAGTGTAAATTACGTAAGGAATAAACATGCAAACACACATCCATACACATATACATGATTATATTAATTTGGCAGGACGAGTGTCGAGTGTAGTAATACGAAAGAAATGTGAGCTATATTAAAAAGAAAAGGGTTTTTATCGTTGAAATAAAAAGATATAATATTTCATACTGGGGAAATTAAGTATTTTAGCTTAGCTTAATGTATCATGTCTGCCAAGTACTATGTAGACCAAGGGACCGATGTTTTAAAGAAAAGGTATAAGAACGTTTATAGTTTATCCTATGTGTCGAGTACAAATTGTAGTGTTTTTATTGATTGCATTATAAAATAATCCAAAATACTAAACAGATGAACAAATACAGAAAAAAACATTTAAATACACATACACACATAAATTGTGCAGCAGCTGAAGTTGGTGATGAAAACTCAGTATTGTAGAATTGTTTTTGTTATTATTAAGTAGTAGTTTTATATTAATGGATTATTTTTCAATGAATGACTGCCATTATATATTATTTTTCATAAATTTTGTCAAAATTTGTATGATATACCGTCCCCTTGAAACATTAATTTGGAATGTTTGTTTTTTGTTTTTGTTTAAATTATTGATTAATAGAATAATTTATAAATTAAAAAGCTAATTTGTCCAAGTAAAAACTGACCTAATTACTTGCACTATTGCATATACACAAATTGATCAACAGTTAGGCAAATCAAAGCGTATTAGAGTTAAGCTACTTATTTAAGGTCTTGAAATGAAAATACTAATCTAACTTACTTGCCCTCGAAAAAATGCCTTGAATTACACTACCTGCAAATGAAACCCATCTTTAAAAAATATAATGAATTTGAAATGTAAATTAAATTTTTTTATTGTTTCTATCACGTACATAGTTTTTGGGCGTCGTCAATATTGTCCCCTCAATAGGTCGGTTACATTAGTTTATGGCACCATAGGCCGTCAGTCAGCTGGCAGGCACATAGATATGGCTTGCCGTAACTGACTTATACCTCCAAGTCGTGGCGCCCGGTAACAGGGTCCTGTCTCTGCAAGGAGTCTGGCTAAAGAAGTTGAGCGGAGAGAAGTTAACACTCTCGCATAAAAAATCCCTAATCAATTGTGGCGACTATGCGAACTCTGAATACCAGTCGATCACTAGTGGGTGGACATACTTCTCTACATTAGAGGGATAAATAAGGAAGTCCCCCAAGAGGCGGAGAGGTTAATCTCTGTAGAAACTACGGTTTCAATTCGCCAAAGGAGAAAGGTACTTCTATGGCGTTAGACCGTGAGATTCCGACAGCGATGAACAATGAAGCTTCGTCCGAGGTGGAGAGGTTAATCCATGTAGGAAATCCAGTGATTATTGGCCAATGAAGGGATTTCGAAGAGTTGGACAAGAAAACCTCGCTAGCGGTGGATGGGACAGCTTCTAAAGACACACCTGAAGAAGACTGAGGTAGCACACATTGGTTGTGAATGTCCAGCGCTGGATAGCATAAGTCTTAGGACCACGGGCAGACACTTGTTAAGTGTAAATGTCATGGTGGACCTTAGCCTTAAACAAATGCTAGCAATTACAAGAGCTGAGGAAGAAGGTGGACCGTCAAAATGTTTGTCACTCATGAGCAGCAATCCCGATTGCCACTGACCGAAACAAATGATAGCCAGACCAAAGAACTACTGCAAAATACGAAGTGGTATAAGTGTGTCTTCAGCAGTATACCATAATCGCTTCATCGTGGCTTTAATTGAATTTAAGACGTTTGTCTCTTACGATACCGCGCATACCTTGCATATTTTTCTGTAGATATTAGGAGTTCCTTCTTAACAAGAGTCTAGGATCTGCTCCATCATTCGACACTGCGACAGGAAAACAATCAGCAGTCGTAGGCAATTCTTATTAATTTTTATGACAACAGTTGAATTAATGTTTTAACAAGACCCTTACATGGAGAATCGTTCCAAACTTCCGTTGCTGTCAACAGTTTCTCACTCCTTATTAGAGACCTAACCTGTGGTGAATTAATGGCCTCAAAATGACTCAATGTTGGAGGCCCGCTTGGCCAATTTATCTGCTACCTAGTTGCCCTTACGTGTATTGTGGCCGGGTACAAGGAAACCTTATTACCACTGGCAGGTTCTACAGGGAAGCAGTGATGGGTCGTATTGGCTGGGGACATTGATTTATGATCGTGATATCCACATGATTTCCGTAACGAATCAATTTTTACCTTTACCTTCATAGATATACAGAATTTCTTTTCATTTAAATATCTGGTTAGATCTCATAGAGCAGCCTTACTTCTAATTCACTCTCAAATCCTTAAAACGCTTTGAGATTGCTGAACCTGTTACAACTACTGTATCAATTTTCGTAGCGTCGTAAAGGCACTTAATTTGCCTTTACAGGTTATTTCACTTTACATCGGAATTTAAAAAACTTGTGGAAACTGGTATTCAGAATCAGGAATAACTTAGTTAATCAGACAAAAACAAATCATTTTGTATGTCGATATGATCTAAATACTTCTGTCAGTATTTACCACTGAAGCCGTCTGTATTAATGTGTTTTTTAATGTATTTGAAATACTTATGCGTTCGAAAACTAGTGATTTTTAACCCAGCAGTGATAAGTTTCCTGATGAACTGAAAAAAATCTATTCACGTCAATTGCTGATACTTTGACATGCAGTCCCAACACAATATTTTATGTCAATAGCTGAAACTAGAGAAAAAATAAATCATAATAAAATGACTTTAGAATTATTTAGACAAAAAAAGCAAAAGAATACAAATGTCTTTAAAATGTCACTTACTCAACCAACCAGTTATACTATACATTCATCAAGTCAACGCTTGAAACGAAGTGTACTTACAAAACTACAGCCTGCATATAACAATTCCTCAAAATCTTTACGAAACGGTTTTGTAACATACAAAGAAGCCTGCATGACATTTGATATTCGGAATAATAAGGTTTCCATACTCCGTACTCCTACTCATACTTACGCTAAAGTAAACTATGTATTTGTGTAGAAGTATATTTGATGATGAAAATCTGTAGTCATGACAAGTAAATAATTATTCGTTGTAGATGCTTAAATGTCTCATTTATTTTTAAGATTGTCATCAGGGTTGTGTTGAATAATGTAGAGAATAATTTGTTTGCCGAAAGGTTGATTTATTTAAGTTTTACTAATTACTTTAAAATAAATACTAATTTAGCACTACAATATCTCATTATAAAAAAACATGGGGTGTGCTTACGAAAAACGACTTCAATTGATTTTTCTATAGGTGTGCTTAAAAACTTTAAAATAATGTTTTTTTTCCTCGAAATATTTCCCTAATGTATCAAGTGTGAATAATTTGCCTTGTTCGAAACAAAAATTCCCCTATCATGAATAATTACAATCTCTTTCACTTTTCAGCTTTAATTTCGTAACTATTTTTTATGAGAACCGCATAAATACACTACGTAAACATAAAAGCGGTATCATTCTTAATTGGATGCAAAGAAAGGTGTAGCCAACCGAAATAACTTACGTGGACCGAGAGTAACTTATACTAAAAAAATTTGCAGAGGGAAAATTTTTCGTTTTTTTTTAAAGTTAAATGTGCACGTGTTGTCAAAGGCCTATTTTCCCACCACTTGCAGACATATTGTGTACATTTAGAATAAACACACAGCTTGTAATATTAAAGAATTTAACTTAAAACCAAATATGTTCAATTAGATTACCTAAAAAGGATCGGGTAATTCACAATCTTTGAGAAATGGTCTGATTTTTTATTTCGTTTGTTAAATTTGAAAATCACATTTGTAAAATTTATTAATATTGATATATTCACGTTTTTATAGTGTTGTATTGCTTAGACTGTAAACACCCGTAAAATTTTGTTGTTTTACTAAGTAATCAACTTTGCGTTACCGGAAAGTGCACACGTAAAATAATCTTGTCAACTTTAAGGCAAATTAATTAAAATTAACATTTTAAATAAAGAATATTTATTTTTTTATAGTAATAAATTTAATTTGCATTTGCACCGTATCTTAGTAACAGTTAGACGTAGGGGGAGAGAAAGTGAGATGTATGTTTCAAAAATAACTTTTAACTCAAGTTTAATTATATTGGAAATACATATTTTTATTCCTCATCTAAAAATTTATGCAATCGAAAATTTCACCAAATTTTTTTCGAGTATCATTGGTATGAATGAATATAAGTGAATCTAGATTACTATATTGTCTAGGCTCTTCAAACACAAAGTAAATATTTACATCGTATATCTGGAAACCCATAAGAATGTGCAAATAAACTTGGGCAAAGTCTCCATAATGGACGCGGCACTGTTAATACAAGTGATCTAGTTCATTGTGATAGACAAAGTTCCAACAGCTTATTCTAAATTTTAAATATCTTATTTGGTAACATTGCGATTTGTATAAGGCATATTGTTTTAAGAGTTTTCTACAATCTCCAAGAAAGTCGTTTGCCTGAGTGTTGTAACGTAAGAATCAGTTATTGAACATTTTTGTGTATAACAAATTGACGTCCAGGCTATAGGCCAGATCTGTTTCTAATTATTCCGTTTGCTCAAATAGAACAACCAAGCATTTTTAGAAGTAAAAACGTAACAATATTTTTTTATAAACAAATTTTGTTGATGAGAATAAAAAAATGTGTTGTGGTAAATAGCAGACTGTAATTGCGTGGTCACCGCTGCAGCCATTGAATAATAATCATGTTGCTGACTATACTAATTTTTTGAAATGAAACAAGAAATGTTACGGAAATTTACCGCTTTCCTACTCTGTTTTTAAAAATAAAAGGAAAACTCTGTTCTAAATACATTTGGCTTAAGCTTTAGTCATTAAAGTTATTGCAATATGATAAAGCTTTTTTATTTTTACATTACTGTAAATTCTTCTAATACTATCACTCGTAAATTATTCTAATACTATCGTTATCTCTTGTGTACTTCCTTCGCTTCAAGCACAATTATTTTTAAGACATTCCAAGTTGATTTACTTGGAAAAAACCGAACAAATAATCCTAGAAATTCTACTTGTGTAATAAATAAATAAAATGTGGAGAAAAAAATCTACGTTTAGTTAATTATTATGCTAAATAAAATTTCAATTAAGAAAAATAAATATATTTATAGATACTAACACTTTTATTGTGATATCATTCTGTTAAGAAAGTAAAGAAAAAGATTGGATGTAAGGCAAACACATGTTAAGGATAACACAGCACAACTAAGACTCGTAACAAAAATTAAGTTAAAAAAAGAGATACAAAAGTAGGGATCATAAATACCAGCAGATTCAATTGCAAAAATTAAGGCAAAAAAAAAACATGAAGGAAGCAAAGAAATGAATTGATAATTAAATAAAATTATAGGGGGTTAAGGGCGAGTGCTTAGCAATACCTACTTGTTCCTATTTATGCCAGCCACAAAGTCTGTTTAACAAAACGATGATGATTGTCCCCATATAATAACTGTCAGTTAGAGCGAAATATAATTTCATTACAATTTCCAGAACTGTGAAAGCAAAGTAATATCAAATTGAATATTTTCATTATGCTCTGGCGAAAATATATTTATAAATACATTTTATTTTGTGAAGGTGCTGGCTTTATGTGTTTAATTTTTTTTTATTGGCTAAAATATCGTTTATATGCAAATGTTATTAAATCCTTGTCACAATAGTCTGCCACACGCTGCTTGAGTGAAACGGATTAATTTTATTTCACTTTTCTTATCTCTTTTGCTTTTTTCAACTGTAATTTTATTATTTCATATTACTTTCTTTTATTTATGGTTCTGTTTTACGATTTCTTCCTTTTACTATTTTTTAAGTCAGCGCCATACAATCATTGAATTAGGGCACAGTGGGATGAATACAAACAATATTTGGTTTACTAATAATACGAGCTTGCAAGGAGAAGCCACAAATTTTCTTTTTTGATCGTTTCGCTACTTCTACATTTCAATTATCATATAATTCCGAAAATACCATAATTCTGTGGTTGAAAATTGTTTACCAATTGCTTACGAATGGATAATGAAATAAATGCAAGGGATGTATTGACACAACAACAGAAATAGCACATTCTGTTTAGCCAAGTGTAGCCTTTTTATGTTACTATATTCTCTTAATTGGACACTATAATACTCGTTAATATTTTTTTATTTCAGAGTTATTCCATAAAAATTACATAGCGGTATAATATTGCCTGCATATGTAAATGCATTTGCTTTCTCTTTTTTTGTAATCGTTCCATTTTTTTAAATGTGAAATGCCGGAACGTGTGGATTGTAGCATTCTCCTGGTTGAGCTTCATTTGGAGCAACGCCTTTTTATTCTTAATGTGTGCGATCATCTACTTCAAAAGCTCCGTCCATGTTTTTGTTGCTCTAAACGGTGCATCAAACTCCTCAGATATCAAGTCATATAATAATTTAAAAATGCAATGTAAGATTCCGCCAAATAATTTTTTTTTTAAATTTATATTCTTAATTTTTTAACACAACAATGTATCACTTTTTACAACTTTAATTTTTGGTGGCGCTAAGTGGTTAGAAAACAGAAAAAATGTTAATTTAAAGTACTCAAACCCGATTGTTATGCAAGAGATTTGTTCCTTACTAATCCCATTGTGTGCAGAATTTCTATTTTACTGTTGTTTTTTTTTCATCAACTTAAAATCATATTAAGCATCATAAAAATAAAAATAAAACGTTCTCATTTTTATCAACAAAGCCATGCTTTTTCACCAGTGACCCCCACTTTTATTAGTTCAAAGCCATTGTTGATGTCTTTGTCTTATTGACACAGAACAAACCTTGGCTGAGCAGAGAGAAGTCATAGATATTCATGCGAATGCAGGGGCTTCAAAAATTATCCTCTAATACAAATGAAATTAAATAAAGATTAGTTTGAACAAAGCGTCAGAAATTGGTAATTTTAAAATTTGTTTCTTTAAGATTAATCTTTAAGAGAATAAAAAAACAAAAAATCTTGGCGATAGAAAAATAATCATTAAAATTCTATAGGTTGACTTGAACGTTTTCTTTAATTCTGTTAGCAGTTTTAAGTTTCAAAGAGATTTTATAAATCGGTTTTAATTTTTTATTTTAAATTTAAAAGAATAAATACTCTTTTCAGATGGCCCAAACCTTTACAAAGTGATAACCTTTTTCCGATTACAATGGAACTAAAATGATTTAATAAAATTTAAACACACAAATAATAACTTGTAGTAAAACTTGCTTGTATAAATAATGTAGTTAATATAGCTGAAAGGAGAGTAGTATTTCACCGTGACAAATAAGTTTAGTACAAAAAATGTAAAATATTCGCCAGTTTTTGTGCAACATATTTAGAAGGAACGTGTTGTAGTCCATAAATTTTACATATAGCATTTTTGCCAGGATGAAAAACGATATTAAATGGGCAAATGAAATTTGTTTTCAATTTTTTAGTCTAAAATTTTTCTTATTCACTTTCTTTTCTGACTATTTGAGATGTTGAAAGTGTTCTTATATTGCATTTTTTTATATAATTTTATAAGATTGATTCAAGATGACTAATTTGAAATTCGCGCAGCACATATCTTCGTACTGACTTTATGCATCTTCAAAAACTATAACAACCTTTAAGCTTTCAAATACACAATAATACAAAATTGAGAGAGAATGTAAGTTAATTACAGTACTTGTATGTAGAGTAAAAGATATTTTAAAAAACCTAAGTTACGAGTATAAAACTAGCTCTTTCAGCAGTTACGATTTGTAGATTTGTTACAAAATCCGCCTTGACACTTTCGGAGTGACAGGCGTGAGTACGATATCAGACTCACGAGGAGACGCATAAGAAGCACCGTGCTATCTATGTATATATTCTCCATATTTCTAGACAAATTTTAAGAGAGTAAAGATCTGAAAGTTCTAAGCTAGTTTGTGTGAAGATCAACTGTCATCCTTATTAGGCGGACAGGGTATCTTTTGTACAGCACGAAATAAAAAATTTTGCAATACTCGTATAGTCTTAATGTGTTATTAAAAAACTTGTGTTCAGTAAAGAACAATGAGCTTATCAAAACCATTTTCCTTTACTTATAAACTTCTTTCGCTTTTTCTTTCTTTCTTTTCTTAATTTGGGGTAAGTTCATTAGTAATAAAACGATTTTATTCTTCTCAGATTTAATTATTTATGGCTTTTTTATATAATCTCTGTGGAATGGAAAAATGCCGAAGAAAAACTGAACTAAAATGATCAACAAATTGTATTTTAATTAATTAATTTAGTGTTTGCGTGCTTGTTTTTTTATTCCTAGTTATTCGTACAATAATAAAAACGCTCGCAAATTATGCCGAGAATATTAAACTTGTTTGTAATAATTTCATTTATTTTCCAATTTTGTTTTTTGGTCTTGGTTTTTCTGAAACTCTGGAAATCTGTGTTTATTTTGTTTGGTTTTTCTTGTTGGTTGTCTGTCTATCAGCGTCAGCATTAATTAGGACTTGTGTTAAATTTCTATCAATTTGCGGTGAAATAAAACACGTTTCGAATACGAAAACAGAATTTTTATTCAAAGTATTATTCGGTCCTTTGGGTCCCATAAAATTCGATGCTTTTGAGTTGAAGATCATTAAGTTTTTGTGAAAAAGTGTAATTTTTACAAGTTTTTGGTTTTTTTCTTTTTTGTTGGGTAGAAACAATATTAGAATTTTTACATTAATTAACTAATTAAAATTTTTTTGAAGAAATTTTTAACGAGGTTGTTAATTTTTATTTGTACAAATGGTTATTTTTGCATTATTTACATTTAAAACGGTTCTCAATTTGAGATGATAAGCGTTAAATTTCTCTAATTCTCTTATAAATTCGGCGAAACTCATTTCAGTCTCAATAATGTTTGCGAAAAAAGGCAAATTAAAGAAGTCATAGAGTACTTTCGAGAATTTTTCAATTAAATGTTGGCAAACTCGATCCTTTTAACTATGAATAGGTTCTTTGAAGCTTTAGTATATACAAAAAATGGTAATTGTCGCGCTAGCCATATGTCGAATTGCACTGTTGTGTTGGCGTCCTTGGAATTATATGCCCAATTATATATTGTAATGCCATTGATATAATTTATAGTGCGATCGAAGTACAAATGTTATTTCCCTATGTAAGTTAAAATGAGCTTAGCCGCCCACGAGATCTTTAAAAAATGTTGTGGCACAATTTTAATTATTGTTGTAATCTTTGTGGTCATTTTTTTTATCCAAATACAGCTATTATGGGAAATGAAAAATTTTTGTGAAGTGTAGCCATTTTTAAATTTTTTAGATAAAATTTCGGTGAAATAAAAATTTTTAAACAATTATTTAATAAATATCTCTTTGGAGTTTTTGCAATCTATTTGATTTATTATAAATATATAAAAAAATTTGTTTTGTGGGATTCGGAAAGATGAGATCTAGAGGCAGACTGATATATATATATATATATATATATATATATATATATAAAACTACAAACGAATTTTATTTGTTATGGCTATTAAGAAGAACATTTTAGGGTTAGAGTTATTATACAATTTTTGTATAGGTTAAATACATTGATTGTGGTTAGAATTTTAGTACAAATCGTATTGCTTAACTCAACCATCTTGCAGTTTTGTGGATGAAAATCAATTAAATGATTAAATATAAACAAGAACTTGTATATCGCAACTAAAGTAAATTTCAAAATGCTTTCAAGTAACCATATGTTTGCCACGATAATGCCCTCATGGATCCGGTCTGGGTATACGCTGTTTTGTCTATAAGCAATTTATTGTCCGTAACACTTGCTTCTTCGCTATAATTTTAATATGGTTTGAAAATGCTTATATCCAACAAATATATTACAAATTATGTTGTAAATAAGACGTTTAAATGCAAGTCTTACATGGTTTTGCAGAGGTTATTGGTATGAAAACTATTGTACCCTACAATAGATACACAGTAGATTAACTGGATAAATGTTACCATGATACGATACTAATATCAACATTATACAAACACGTTTTAATATATCAAAGTAAATACGAGTACACCTCACTTTGTTCAATCATAAAAATAATGATCAAATGTTAGCCCAGAGTTAACAAAGCTTGCTGATTTTTTCTATAAAAACCAACAATTGTAAATGACAATCTGTAGCATTTCATAAAGAGCATATAAAACTAATTTCGAATATTAAATGCTATTTTTTGTAACTTATTATAAGTATGTATTTTACTTTAATAACTTAAGGAAATTTATTGCAATACTTATAAATTTATTTTGTTCTACTTTCATTTCAGGTGGCCCTTTGGAAATTGAATTTATTTCTCATGTAAGTTATACAAATTTTTCTATACCTTAACAGTTCTCAAATGTAAACCAAAAAGTGTGTTCTGAAAATAATAATTACTTTACAATGGAAAATTCCTTTCCTATTACAATTGAAAACATAGAAATTGAAAAACAATCAGCGCCAATGTAAATAAGCGGAAAAAAGTAAATAAAACAAACAAAAAATACGACATTGTCAGTCAATAGGTCGTTTATATTTCTTTAATAATTTTCTTTATTTTTTTATTCACTATTGTTCCGAAAATAAACAAAAATATTAACTTTCTACAGTGGTTTAATATAAAAAAAATCACGGTTTTTGATAAACAAACAAATTCTTTCAATACATTTGAGTAAATACAGCAAAATTTATTTCAATATTCTGATGTTTTCCTTGATATTTCAAAGATTTTTTTGTTTTAAGTGCTTTTGAATTAGTTAGTGCTTTACTTTTAATTGAACATTAATCACAGCATTAAATTGCTGTGTGGCCATTATTTTCAAATAAATTTTAGCATGATATAAAAGTAGTAGACAATTTAGGTGTTACTTTTATCACATGTATCGATTTTATAAACTTTATCGGCAGATAGGAGTTGGGCGTTTCCTTGCTCTGTTTTTTCCAAAAATTATTATTATTCTTAATTAAAGTATTTTGTGCTAGTGTACTAAATTTCAAAAGCCTATGGCAATTCATTCTGTCTTTGCCTCATCGTTATATGAGCTTAAAACACTGTGCGCCGTAATTATAAACTTTACTGTGGCTGACGAGCGATACAAAACCGTGAGTAATGAGTTCTTATTGTTGCAAGTTTAACGAATTTGGAATGGATGCACATATCAACAGTGCTTGCAACTTTTCAACAGGGCTTGCAACTTTCGAGAAAGTTCTAAGGCGAAATATCCCATAGGGAAACATAGTATTGTTAGGAAATTTGATCATATTTTGAGCTAATATTTTGGATCATCTGGAAGTTCTTTTAATTTTTCGGCGTAACCAGAAGCAGAGGAAACCATAATAGTAATGCATAAAGTTAATATTATAAGCAATGATTTCTTAATGTGTTCATGCATAAAACAGCACTGTTTACCACTTGGTGTATTTAAGGTCCACTTGCTGTTGTATATCCAAGGGGCATTTTTCTATAAGTATTACTATGGAAAACTTGTTAAGCTCTCTACTACTCACTGGGCACTTCGTGTACTTACAAGCATTTTTGTCCAAAAAAAAATTAAAGACAATTCGTTTTAGCGTCTTTAACCTAAACTAGACTGGGTTTGAAACTGTCAGCATCAAGTTTGGGTGTACATGTAACATTGGTTTTGCCTGTTACGCGACGCCTCGCATAGACACAGATATTAAAGTGAAGTTGATTTTTTAAATGCAGTTTATTATGTCTCAGCAATCGAAGACGTCTGCTTCTTACCGTAAAAGGTTACAAAATGATTTGAAATGCTCTTAGGTGAAAATGTTCCATGATTACGCTTTGTAAACGTACCGCCTTAAGAATTTATTCCGCAGTATTCGGTGCGTGTTAAGAGTAAACTCCTGCTGCGAAAACTCGTGTTATATAAGGGTTAGTTGTAACTACGTTTTCGTACATAAGATAACAAAAGCTCAGTTTAATGAAAAAAAATCTAAATTACGAAAAATTATGGAAGTTTGGCAGACATGCAGCACTTACAACATACAATTACAAAGAATTGCCAGCAGTATGTTATAATGATATTAAAGCCGTTTAAGTAGTAAAGTCTTGAAGTAGCCTACACTACTTCATACTCAATACTGGTATGAATTTTTATTGGTTTTGGCCAAGAGAAAAGAAGAGCAATGAAAAGTTTGTCATAATCATAATCATTACAAGGATCATAATACTAATAGAAGCAACAAATATTCAAAGGAAAGAGCTGTCATAATCTAACTGAAATTACGTTTATTTTGCAGTTATTGCTGTTGTTTTTCTATTTCGTAATTGCTAAGGACGACACATTAAAAGCCGAAAAAACCACATTATAGTTTGTGGCATGCAAAGAGTTTTGGAATAGGTACGGGCTTTTAAAGTGACAGTGGAAAATGATAAAACTTTGTTGTCAAAATGGTTGATCTTAGAAAGTTTGATATCGCAGTTCGATTGCTTCTCACAACTATTGGTAACCCCTGTCGAAACATATAGTAAATGATATTGATGATGACATCGGCATGATACTGATGCTGACCAATACCAATGGCTCATAAATTATTAAATTCATTTACAGTTCATTTTTCTAGGTTTTATTGCTGTCATAGCAGACAACAAAATATTGTTAGAGATTGTTTTGAGTATTTTCCGCAGTTCAATATTCGTGGTTTGTTTGGAGATGAGAGCGTGCAAAACTAATATTAAAAATATTTGCAGGATGTAGAGAATTATTTAGTTTTGTATGAATGAAACCGGAGGTAATTATTATTTTTGTTTATTTTTATTCTTGTTTATTATGAGCACATTTTTCAATTTCATTTGTTTTGTAATTTCTTCAGTTCGTAATTATAAAGGAGTTGTAGAAAGGGATATCAATTTTTCCTATATTGTTTGCATGAACAATAGCATTCATATTATTTTTAAAGGGCGAAAGAACGAATAGTAACTATTATTATGATTATTTTGTAACCAATTAATTTTTACACTTTAACGATTATTAATAACAATTCGTGCAATGCAATTCGAGTTGTTGTTACTGAAATGTATTTAAAGGAAGTATTTTTGTTTATTTTAGTCAAAAAGTAATTTAAAAGAGAAGACACAATTAGCTTTAACAGTAAGTTGTTTAATCTATTGTTATCCTGTAATAAACAATGAAAATTCACAGAATATGTTATATTAGGGTTTTAATATTGTCCCAAGAAATTTCAGGGTTTCAATAATGGGTTTTAATATTTCAATAAAATCTTTTATTGATAACATTTTATAAATTTTTTAAACGATTTTTACAACCGGCAGTTTTTAATAGTGAACTGTATAATATATACTGGCTCAAGTTCATTTTTATTCTTTCGATTAAGAAATGTTTATTATTGAGACGACTGAAAAAGTTAAGTTATTAGACACTTTGAAAATAAGACAGATATTCCAACAACTGCCCTATTTATATCGTAATCCTTCAGTGTACAGACTGTAATAATTGATAGACCGGTGCATATTCAGATATAGAAGACTTCGTATTGAGGACTTACGAGGGCGGATCAATAAGTCCATGACTTTTCGACCTTCCCTCTTAGTTATATGAAATGCAACACTCGTAGTATGCTTTCATTCCAAGAGCACAATTATGTTTAATTATATGTTGTGTTTGTTTGCTCTCGGAAAAGGCAGATTCGTTAGAAGTCATGAACATTTTAGCATCATAACTATTTAAAGTGTTACAACAATAATTTTTTGTTAAGTGCTGCTTTTATCTGCTCCCTTTATACTTATAAGTTAGTTCCTTCTTTATTTCCTTTAATCATGCAAAATCTTATTTTCCTTCCCTCAAGGCTGGGCTGTGTAAGCCAGCATTATATTCATTATTTCCACATTCTTCACAATGGTTTTACACCAACAGCAAGTATTTATTGAACAGTTTTATTTGTTCAACCCTTTTACACCCTTCACAAAAATAAAAAACAGTGTACTATATATATACAGGTTTGTCATTCCGATTGTAATTTCTACAATATTCAATTCCTGCCCAACAAAGTATATATATTCTGGATCCTTATAGGTAGATTTGCTAAATTTGCTTATTCTAAATCCTTATCAAATTTGCTGAAAAGTTTCTCGCCTAAAAATACTATCCCGTGGCCACCGATAACTTACGGGCCTAAATATTGGACCGAATTAAAAAGAAAAATACATCATAATTTCAAAAATTAAACCCAAAAACCGAATTCCCCCAGAAACCAAAATTTTACAAAACAAAAAAATTGCAAAAAATTCGTAATTTTGCAAAAATTTTAAACTCACCACAAATTCAATAATTTGCCGTAAGACCGAAAAACTGAAATAAAAAAAATCGTAACAAAAATCAAAATCTAATGAAAACCAAAAATTTTACCAAAAACACTAAAAAACCAACGATTTTTAATATTCTCATATTTACTACACAAATTTAAATTTGACACACATTTTGTAAATTCAACAAAAA
The DNA here is from genome assembly GCA_963932375.1 of Phania funesta. Lineage (NCBI taxonomy): Eukaryota > Metazoa > Arthropoda > Insecta > Diptera > Tachinidae > Phania > Phania funesta. The sequence goes on from OZ010652.1 coordinate 43,314,602, forward strand.
TTCGAAAATCCCAAAAATCAATATTTTATGAAAAAACGTCGAAGTTTTAACACAATCGAAAAAATATATAAAAAGACTCACATAAAAATTTCAAAATTCACCAAAAATTTAACAATTTACCAAAATAAATAAAATCATGAAAATTATAAATTGTACCAAATTTGTCAATTAAACTGAAAATAAAAAAAAACAAATTTTACCTTAATTTAGAAAATCCCCAAAATTCGAACATTTATAACAAAACCAAACTACAGTGAGTTCAAAAATTTTAAATTGCAAAGATATCATAATATCCCAAGATATTGAAGTTTAAGAAACCGAAACTGCAAAAAAATTCATTATTTTGTCATAATTTGAAATTTACAATAAATTCGAAAATTCATTATAAAATCGGAAACTGGAACTAAACAATATTAATTCCCAGAAATAAGAAATCAGAATTCAACGCAAAACCTAAATGTCACCCAAAAATAAAAAAAAATTATTTTAACCAAAATTTAAAAATAATTCAAATCAATATTTTATAAAAAAAATTCATCAAAAATGTTAAAAGCACAAAAATTAAAACATTTATGAAATATCTAAACTAGTATAAAAAAAATTAATTTCGCCATAATTTGTGAATTCGCAAAAATGCGAAAATTCACCATAAAACAAAACTATTGTCCAAAAATTTTAATCTAAAAAATAATATAATATTCCGAAAAATTTAATTTTAAAAACCGAAACTGCACAAAAAATTTCGAAAAAATAGAAATTTTCGCAAATTTTCAAATTAACCACAAATTTGAAATTTTACCATAAATTTAAAAAAACTAGAAAAAAATTTAATTGCCAAAAAAATAGCTCAATAAAAAACAGAAATTTTGCCAAAAAAAAAACACATTCACCAAATTTCGGAATTTCACCACAAATAATATAATTTCCCAAAAATCAAGCAATATGTTATAAAAAACGTTGAATTTTTTACAAAGTTGATGTTAAAGAAACACAAAAAAATTTAAGAATCATAGAAATTATAAAATTTATCAAAGATTCTGAATTAACCTGAAAAAGACAAATTTTACCATATTATGAGAACTCACCAAATCGAAAAATTTTAAATTTAAAAAATAACATTTTCGAAAAAATACAAAATTTTCTATAAAAACATATAATTTTACCACATATCGAGAATTCACCAAAAAAAAAAGAATTTTTTTAATTCAATAAAAAATTTAAAGTTCACAAAAAAATTAACAATCATAAAAATTAAATATTTTACCAAAAAGCATAAAAAACGCGAAATTTCAAGACAATTTGTGAATTCACACAAATTTAAAAAATTTTCAAGAAACTTAAATTACAACCAAAATTTTACGAAAACTTTAAATTCACAATAAAATCAAAAAACTGCAATAAAACAATATAATTGAAAAAATATAACAGAACCCAAATCTGGCCATAATTTAAAGTTTGTGCTTCATGGTATATACGAAATGATGATATTCACAGGGATTTAAATACCAAAGTGACAATTCGTTATCGTGATCCTTGCGAGACGCCTTTCCTATGCCATTTCAAAATAGTCTAAGATTTGAACACAGCAATTTAGTTACTACATTGTTCTTTATTAATTAATAAATATAATAATAACTAAGATTAAGATTTGAAAACTTATTATAATTCTTTTTAAGAAAGATTCAACAATACTATTATGTATAAAACAAGTTATAATATGCACACACGTGTGTATATAGCTTTAAGATACTCGTAACTTCTAATACTACAAATAAATAAAATGATTTTCCTATATTTTCAACAAGTAGAACCTGAAGTACGGATGCGACGTTTTAGACGTGACTGTTGTAGGCAATCATCAATCCGGTATATTTATTTAGTAAGAGAAGAAAAAACTGCACTCATCGCTTTAAACTATCGGCTTTTTGGTTCTCCTTAAGAGTCTTCATATATACCCCAAATAAACACTTGGTGTTTGGGTTTTTTTTGCTTGTAACTTTTGTCATGAAAAAGTATGACAACGGTCATACTTTTTCATACAACGGACATTCAAAAGAAAATATGAGGGAAAAATGTGACACAAAAGTTTAGACATTGTCCCTAAATCCAATATATCGATTTTTGCTTCATAATATATAAAACTTTAAACTTAAGTTTCAAAGAACAGCAGCTACAATATTAAATATTATAGCAGAAAATGTTTAATTTTAAACTACTGCTCATTAACTTGGGTAGCCAATATTTCATGTCTTGGCAGAATAAAATTACCGTTTCACTTTCATACAAAAAAATCATTTTTCAACTTGTATTGATGACCTGCTCCTGTGTGTTAACGTTTGATATTGTTCTTCCTTTTGTTGAAGTTTGTATAAAAGTTTTTCATCACAAAATCTCTAAACGTTATTTTTACAAGCACATTTCTATATTCACCTTCGTCCCTGAAAATATATCTGTTCCTTTTTTTAAAAGTTTAACTCGAAATATTTTGTTTAATTTTTTGTCCAAGCTTCCTGTTTTAAAATTTCTAATTGGTATATTCTTGTTAAGTTTTTTGTTATTAACCTCTTAATTTGATTTGTTGTTTACACACTAACGACTTTGGTATAACAACATTTTTAGAGCATTTTTATGATTAGGCTCTTTAATTTTTTTAATTTAATTTCTAAAAAGCCGAAGATTTGAGTGAATCTTACATTTTGAAGTATGAATGAGTTAAAAAATCGTTATTAGAAGGGTGGTGACGTATATAAAAAACTAACTAAATCGATTATTGGCCATCAATATCCCTAGTTAACAAGTGATTTAATGCGTCTATATCAGTAGAGTAGCTGTTATATATTTAGCTATGAATGAATGTATTTGTCTTTATTATTAACATTTTGGGGCTGGAATTCTCAAATCTTTACAATTTTCAAGTTTGTTCTTAAATTCTATGAAACTTGTTCAGATGGCTTAGTATAGTAGGGATATACATGCAAGTTGTGGAAAGTCTGCATAACCAGCTTGATTAAGCATCGCTCTTTTGCTGTTTGCAAATACCAGTTGGTGGACTACTGCCTAAAATTATATTGCTGAAGGAAAACCACAACTATGGTCGCTTGCCTTACAGGTATAAGTATTATTGATAGTCAACTGACGGTCCCTAACGATAACAGTTATCGGACTTGCCGAAAAAAATGACTTTCTCACAGTTTTTTGATTTTTCTACATAACTCAGTGGTACGAAACTTTATAGGTTTATGGAATCGTATCTTTAGAAGGATAATAAATTAATTTGTTTAACATTGGGAAAGTTTAATACTAAACCAAACACGTTCCAATATATTGCCTCGATTTTCCAAATACCGATTTTTCTTTTATAAAGTTTTTACACAAAATATAAATTCTTGTGACTTTTGCGAAAAAATAATATTTTCTTCCCTTAGGTTTTATTTTAATTTAATTTAACGTTTATTCGATTTTAAAGAATCCTCATAACCTGTTTGATTATTGTTATATTTACATTTCTGATACCAATAATTTAAAGCTACTAATGCAAATACGAAGCAAATTATCAATCCACCCCAACTCCTATGCCCGGAAAATAATTTAACGATAACTGCAGCAAGCAGTTTGGTGGACACTAGAGACTAGAAAAAATCGACACGCTGAGCCTTGTGAGATGGCTCTCTTAATCCATTATAAAGTCTAAGATTTGAAGGCAACAAGTTCGTTACGACATTGGGAGTTATTAATAAATACAATAATATCTAGAGTTAAGATTTGAACGCTTAGAGAAATTTTCTTTAAGGAAGATTCAATAATAATATTCCTATGTACAAAAAAAAAGGACTCACCTTAATCTTACAGTTTTGCCAAAAATTTGCAGCAAAAATCAGTTTTTCAGCATATTTTGAAATTTACCAAGGGCTAAAATTACACCGAAAACTGTAAATTTTATCAAATATTAGAAATGGTAAATACCTTTATTAAACGAAAGGATAGTTTAAATTTAATATAAGGCGACTAAAACTGGCCGCAAAAACTAAATATAGCAAACATTCTTTCGCACTGGAAAAATTCTGTAGTTTGGTATTTTATACTTTTGTGAAGGGTATATAAGATACGGTACGGACGAATATAGCTCTCTTACTTGTTTCAATTTTAAATAATTGTCAACATTTCAATACATTTTTAATTCACTCCTCTCAATTGTTATTATTTTTGTATCTTGGTCCTGTAGAACGAGTAGACATACCTTGACAGCATCTTGTTTTGTTCTTTATAGATCTTCCTTTTTTATACGGTATTTGTGGTTTCCGCTTCTTTGTCGTTTTCATGTGTCGTAATCATGTGCATGACATTGTCGCTGGTACTGTCATGTACAATTTACGTGCCGCTTGTTCGAATATGTTGTTAATAATTGGCTTGAACATCATCTTCGAGGATGTCTGTCTTAAAGGCTTGACCAACTCGGTTATGTGCTGGTGTGTTTGCATGACAAAGTCTTTGAATGACGAACGAAAAATTAAAAAAAATTCAATTAAATTCAATTGCAAAGAAAACTTATTTTGTTGTCAGTTGTCACAAAACGAATTTAAAGAAATAAAGTGTCTCACGCAATGATAATTTCTCTACGCGTTTAAAGCGCTGAACGGATAAAAAGCTTAACTGCTGCAAATTTAAAGTATATTCTGTATGGTAAGAATTTGTTTTATTACTATTTAGATTGAGAATCACAAAACTCTAAAATGCAATTGGCAACAAAAACTATTTCATAATATGAATCTTTCATATATATTGTGTAATTTTATATCATTTTGAGTCATGTTTTAATATAACAGTACATAATTTGCATGTGGTTCACAGGTACGCTGTCACCTCGTTAAATGTGTTTTTTTCACAAGCATAAGAGTGAAGGTATCATCAAGTTCTGCCTTTTGACGAGGCAATGTCTAAAGATGTTATTACTGTAATAAAGTTTGAAAGTGGCACAATGAGTCAGTACTCTTGGTGTGTTTATCAAATACTGGTACGCATTGCGGCCTTTTACACTCCCCTTTAATATAAACAAATTTCGAACATGCCGTTAAATAATGAATGCATAGCATTACTGATCCACGATATGTCAAGTTCTATAACAACATTTGAATTATACACATAGTGACGAATAAAGGAGAAGAGAAAATATTAACAAAATTTATTTTTCCCAAAAATTAATGACACAATATCAACATAAACATTTTTAATTATGAAAGTCTGCTACTCTAAAGCTAGCCAGAAGAAAAAAAACTATTACATAAAGACATTACTACGTATTTGGAGGAGTAAAAAAAAACTGTGAATGGAACAGGATAAAAAATTGTGGAAAACAGAAAATATTCCACAATGTTACATATTTGTAAAGTAAAGAGTTTTGTTTATTTATCGGTTAAGAATCGTGTGCATACATGTACAAAGATTCAAAAGAAAAACTTTTTAATTAAAATTGTCTTCAGCGTACTTTTTTTGTCGTCATAGCTTTTGGTAACTGGAAAAAAGTCATACATACATTTAAAGATATTATATAAAAAATAGTAATAAAATAAAATTCCCAAAAACAAACCCTCCAGGACGCGTTTAATAATGTTCATCATCGTACTCATCAACATTGAAAAGGGGTATGAAAAAATACAACAAACAAATATCGAACAACTAAAAAATATGAGTTGAATTTAAATTACATTTCGTCGTGTATTTGAGATTTTCATTTGAACGTTTTTTTTACGAGTACATTTAGTTTATGCTATTCATGAATTTGTATTCATAATTTTAATGCGTTTTGTTAATTTATAAAACATTTGTTCTTGTTGGTTGTGCTGAGAAAATCAAAAAAAGGAAAAAAAGAACATCGGTTTTAAATACTGCAAAATAGTTTTGTTTTCTTTAGAAAATAATAGTCTCAGGATTTCTTTATATGATGTTCTTGTAACAAATGCTTTTGTTAATAACCTTCAAACTGGTGTTAGACTTCAAATAGCTTGCCGCTTGTTGCTGTAAACTTATGATTTTTTAAAAATATTGCGTTTCGTTTAAATACTCTAGAATTTTTTGTAGTTCAGTATAATTAGGTATGCGTTTATTGGGAATTAAAATCAATAGATTTTAAGGAAGCGTTAAGACCAGCCAAAGGCAGATAATATAATTAATAACTTCTTAGTATTATAATGGGAATGTCTCTCAACTACAGCTAATTTTCAATATACAATCAAGTCTAATAGGGCATAATAAAACTCAACGTGCCACAGATTTAAGGCACGTTCATTATTTTGAAGAGGTAAACTCAAATCTCGTCAAGATGATCTAATGAAATATCGATTTTTTTTAATTTATTCAACGAAAGTGTGTGTAGTAGGACAGCTAACTAATTAAATTTTTTTCCAAAGTAATCATATTTTAAATCAAGGCTTTGTTATGCCCTGTAAGAAAATCTTTCCATACAAATTTAAATGAAGTCTTAAAAATGTACAGTAAGCTTTTGTGGCAAAGCTCTTAGAAATATGAAGGTCCCTTAGTCGGACCTGATCAGTGAGCTGTCTTGATGATGATTGTACTTTAGTTGATGGTGATTTCTAATTTTCTAATAAAAACACTTGCAGGCAATAACTCTTATATTGATCAAATTGAAAATAATGCCATCAACACTTTCGAGACTAATTCGAGTGATTTTCTTTTCGAAACGAATTAGACTGTAACCCGCTAGGACGCGTAAATTCTACACAAAGAAAGCAATACGTGATGGACCGAGTGTAAATTTAATTCGCTCGTGAGTGCAGAGATTCCGCGCAACTGCTTCAGCTATGAATGTCCCACGGCCAGGGCCCAGTCGATCTTCAAGGACTCCCGAAAACATTGAACTGGTTAAAAGCAGTTTGCGTGAAAATTCGCGGCTTTCAATACGAAAAAGAGCTGCCTCCCTGGGTCTTCCAAGAGCGATTATTCATGAAATTTTAAAAAAGGACTTAAGTTCCATCCTTTTAAAATTGAAATCGTTCAAGAACTGAAAAAAGTGACTTTGCTTTACGCAAAAATTTTTGTCAAACGATGTTGAAGCATTTTCGCACTGTAAATCCCATTTTTTTGAGCGACGGGGCTCATTTTCACTTAAACGGCCACGTCAAGAAGCAAAGCTGGCGTTACTGGTCTCCAAAAACCCGCAACCCTCGATTGAAATATCAAAACCCATTGTATTGCCACTGGGTAATTGTTTGGTGTCCACACATGGGATAATTGAACCATTTTTTTCAAAAAGACTGCTACCAGACATTTCGTATATTCCGTACATTAACGACTACCCTTTAAAAATATCTTATAGCTTTGAAAGCATTCGGTGTTTCGTAAATAAAACAAGAATTCCTTTTGCAACGTGTCTATAACTTTAAATTTCCTTTTATTTATGTGTTTTGGAAACGTATTTATACCTAATAAAACTTGATTAATATATTTAATATTTAGACATTTTCAATATAACATTGCTCTAAGCCGCAAAATTTTTTGTTCGCTCTGTTTATTTGTACTCGTATGTTATGACGAAAGAAAAAAAACAACAAAAAGATAAATTTGAAGTAAGAAAAAAAAACACATTAAAAGCTGCTCTAAATCTAGAAAATTTCTGAAAGCATGCAACTAAAAATAACCTTTTACATGTAGACGGCGGCTACTCTAAGCCAAATATAATCGAACTTACACACAATTCAAATTTCAAGTCAATTTGCTTGTGTGAACAGACAAAAATTTTGAAAAAAAAAACACTCAAATAAAATGCACAATCTAGCTCCAATACCACAACATAGAAACAATGGATAAAAAATTACATACCAACGGAAAAAAGTGGTAAATTTTATTATTCACAAAAGTCCTAAGATTCTTTGCACACATGGACACGAACATATGGGAAAATTAAAAAATTTATGTAAAAAATCACATGGACCCATGCTATGTACATACGATGAAAGTAGTTGCATTTGAAATTCCACTAAAATACTTCAGAGGTATTTGAAGTTATTTCAAAAAATTTTTGCACTACATACATATCTGGCAGATAAAATATCGAATTATTTCTAACGCTAAATATTTCGAAAAAAAAAAATATACTAATAACATGTTTAACAATTAAAAGTGTTGCTTAATTTAAATTTTGATTTATAAAATTAATTTTTATTTGATATATATTTAATTGAATTAATTAAATTTATATTTAATTGATTTAATTAATATTTAATAAACTACAACAAAGTCCCGTTATTATAATTTATCCATCAGTCTAGTTTCGTGATCAGTACTAATGACTGTGAGTTTCGCAGGCCGACTTCTTTGGCTGCGTAGATTCAAATAAAAACTTAACTGTTTTTTAACTACTCAGAACATGACGGTGTCAACGTTACTTTTGGCTTTGTAAATTAAATGAGGAATCGTTTTTTCGCTCTGTGCCTTAGTTCTCTGCAAGAGAAGGTATTTTTTCAAAATGTTTTCGTTGGCTTCCGTAAGAATCGTACAGTGTTTTTATAAAGACCTGGGATGGAATAGACACATCCGTGAACGTATAACACGTATCGTAAAAATAAGTTTTTTGGATTACAATATACTGATGATAATTCACAATATTGAAGAGTATTGCATAAGTTATCGTATGACTAAACGTTCTTTTTTACGACTTCTCATCCGTCAACAAAACTTAGTTGGACTAAATTGAAAAGTGCTGGAAATTCAGTAAAAAAATTTAACATAATTTTTTTTTCCTACGATTGTCGATACGATCACGGATTTAACGATTCCCCTGCACATCTTTTTAGTGCTCAAAATTCTATGTTAACTGTCTTGAAGGGATTTGTAAATTCGCAGCCAAGATCTTCAGTTCAAGGTCTTCAACTTTAGTTAAGTAGTCATTTTTTTTTTAAATCGATAATTTAAACAATTTGTATTAGTGATCACCTGTTTTATTATAATGCAAGGTTTACGGGGAAGGAAAGTTAGATATTGCTCCAAATTGATGACAACTCCTTTGCTTATACAAAAGCTTAAGCCTGGCGCGCATCCTTGAGTTTTAATTAGGGGAAATAAAAAAGATCAAAATATTTCGTTCGGGGAAACGTTTCTTTTTTTATATTTTAGGGGGTTCGGAGACTATCCAATTATCTCTCTTGATCTGCGGATAGCTTAAGTTGGATCAGTGTAATCCGAAATACATTTCGCATATAAACATGATGGTACTCATACGTTCATGTAGCATTAAAACCTGAAGTACCGATGCAGGGCATTTACCATTTATTTAAATATTTTCCTTGCAAGGCTTGTCTGCTTCCGCCACCACGAAATATTGCTACCAGTGGAAAATAAAGGACCTAGTCCCTTTTTTGCTGGAAACCTTAAACTGAACGATAAGGATCTTCGAGATGGAACTAGGAACTAAATCACTAGTACCGCACGAATAAGTAGCCAACGTGATAACATATCACATTTACTTTTATATCAAAATGATATTAGCGTTATGTATTCGTGTATAAGTTTGGGAGAGTTGCGCTAATCCTTTCCACCGCAGGTGTCTTCACTCGCTTGCTAAGTACACAATTTGATAAAGTGGTCATCAACTTTATAATAATGACGTCCTATTAGAACTGGTGCAGAAGTAAATTGGGTTCTAAGTGAAAATATTTTAACTGCATTCTTTTTATTAAAAAATTAATCGTCTTGGGAAAATTTGTTATTAATTGACAGACAGTCTCTTTGTTTTTGCCAAAAGTACACATCCGGTTTTGTTAAAAATATTTTTAATTGTTGCTTTGAAAACAAACCACGTATAAAATTGCTTGTAAATAAATAAACATACATATTCCTTAACCATTTACTAGTAAAACAATAGCATCATATTCTGGCTTATCAGAAGCAGAACATGAAAAAAGGAGTGAATGGAAAAATATTGAAAAAAATTTGTAAAAACTACAACCCACGCTCAGTTGAGTAATTTTTCAATTGGTGAATAATTGATGGTTGAACAAGTGTTTATTACAACAAAAACGTACAAATATATACACACATTGATCCACAAGATACGTATATTTAATTACAGGATAATGGAGGTGTGTCTCTCTGTGTGTAAAGTACACAGTGAGTTTTTTTTGGAGGTGTGAAAACTTTTCAGGATGTGTAATGTTTCGTATCGTTTCCCTTTTTGTATTCATATTTCTTTGTTTTTTATTAGTCTCCCTTAGCGCGTCCTTCCCTTATATATTGAACAGTTGAGAAACAACAATATGCTGACGGAAACATTCCACCAAAGTCATGTTATATTGGCGTCTGAAGTCAGGCATGAAAAATGAATATTTCAAATGTAACTGAGCATAAAGATGAGTAAATAGAGGAATTGTGTTGATGATAATGATGACGAGGATGGTGCTTCGTGTTGATGGCGACATTCATGTGTGTCGTTTTGATGCTGTGTTGATGTATTGTAAATTTATACGTGTTTTCCCTTTTTTGCGTTTATGAAATTAAACTTTTTTCTTGTGTTTTTTATACTCGTCTCCTGGTTTGTTTATAAATTTTTATTTTCGATTGATATTTCTATCATTGTGTTTGTTGCTTAATAGTTGTTGTCAGTATTGTAATTTAACCACAAATTGAGGTTGGTTGGTGATGAGGATGAATCAAAGCAAAATGTTTGATAAGCTAAAATTTATTTCACAAAGACATGAAATAAATTTTATGTTATATGATGTAAAGAAGTAGAACTTTAATTGCTCAAACTTATAGCCAAATATAAATATTATCAGTGCTAAAAAAGCTACGCTAAAAATTTTTTTCTAGACGGCAATTATAAGCTCATGTAGCTTGGATCCACCCTTGATATGGGTCTAAACCACATCCACCATGTTCAGCAACAACCAATCCGGAGCCTACTGATTCCTGGTTAAACGTCGAAGGTTTAGTTCTTACAGTCTCAGACCCCAGACTAGTCTCGGACTGCAATATAACAAGGTGTTGAGATCACCAAGAACACATGCTCCGGGGAGAGACAATTTTTAATTTAATAATTTCTATTTTCAAACATATCGCTTTCAATTGTTTTATGGTTATATAAACAAATGCTCCTATTATGTGAGCTTAGTGTAGAATGTACATTGAGATTTAAAATGACAGAATGGGAAAACTGTAGTAGAATTTAATCATGTAGAAACTAACAAACTAAGAGAGCAACCATACGCGTAATGTTACAAGAAAAGAATACTTTAGATCACAATAGAAATTAAGCCACGAATTCAACATTACTCTTTTCTTAAAGAAGTATGAATGAAAAGACAAAACTTGATAAACTAAATTCACTTCACTAAAAAAATTTACCAAACATTTTTAATTAATAAAATAAAACCATCAAATGTTAGATTTAGGAATGTATTTGAATTAATCCCTGTGTAGCATCGAGTTTATAATTATTTACAGCTTCGTATAAAAACATTAGCACTCCAAATGTCTAGAATATATAACTTTGATTGTGGTGTCCACGGCTCAGTGTAGCGCCATTCAATTGGAACTAGTTGCCACTCACGTCCTTATCGTAATATTTGGAATTTGGTCGTGATCGAGCGATCGATCATCGTTTGCAAAGAAGTTAGGCCCGGTTATATACACCTCTCAACCAGTGAGTTTGTGCAACATCATGGATACTTGGCCGACCTTCTGCATATTATAGAATTGCCAGAAATCTAGCAATATAACTTCTTGATGATTTCGTTCATGCAAAACAAAATGTCGTCCTTGAAAATTGATTTTTGTTGTTGAAATTAGGGATTTCAATTACAATAAAACGTTGATATCTATTAAAATTTAACAAAAGTCACTGCTTCGCCGTCAATAGGTTTGGTAGGAAATATCGAGTTGGAATTACACACGAATTTTCTTACGTATGACTTGAGATTTGTTTGCGATGTCCCACTTTGGAATATTTTCCCTTAAATGCGTTTTTCAGCATTTCGCAATCTTTTGCATGTTTACTGAATTATTACTCTCGTTTTGTCGTGTTCTGTTCTGTTAAATCATCGTAAAATTTATAAATAGTGCATTCTGTGATGCAGGACTGTAAGCGAATTTAAAAAGAATTTTTTTATGCATTGCTAAAAAAATATATGCGCAAATTTACGAAAAATTTAAATTTTCCCCTACACTACTGCAAGATATATGTGTATGTTTATTATAAAGTGCGTTTGAGTGCCAGAAAAAGCATGAACTTCTTACAAAATCTGATTTTTTTTTTGCTGGGCAAGGGCGTGTTGTCACATTAGGCTGGAGTAGAGCTCACAGCTTCCGTTACAAAATGCTTTATTTTATGTTTCACCAAGGAGAGACAAATCAAGTTTCGTTTGATTTTTTCAATAAGCGCTTGCGGAATATAGCTACTATTCCTTGAGAGTGGACATGAGCTGACTTTCTATTCAGGTCGAATAAAGTTCTGGCCCAGTGGTACAAGTAGTCTCCTCTTCTCACTCACCAACGGCCTCACTCGCTTAAGCGTATAAAGTTCTACCTCAAACGCTTGCCATCAGTATCCAACCAATTAGGGCAAATAAAATTCACGCCCAAGGGATATAGGGTCACCTAACTCACTGGCTTCTCTTGTCACGGGGAATAAAATTCTGTCCTAACACGATATTGCCTGGTCTTATTCAGTGAGCTGTGTTGTCGGTGGGTATCGAGCTCATAGAAGCTTAGTGGTTAATTTACCTTTGTAACAATTGACCTTAAACTTTTCATTGTTAAAAATAATTATTTAGTACTTTCGCTCTAATACCTCCCTACCTATTTTTATCAATAACACCGTTTGACAGAGATATTAAATTTTATCACTATTAATTACAAAAGTTTTTCAATCAAACTAAAATTAAAATTAATGTCTCTATGAAACAACTATTATCCTGTGCACAACAACATCCCTATGTCCCTAAGCACCTCTTGCTACTAGGATTATTGGTCACGAGTATATTTAAAAAAAAAACTCTTACTCTTACATGAGCAAAGCGCTCAAACAAAACAAATCATGTCAATTAAAAGGTATTAAAACGTAAAACACATATAAGCTTTTTAACATATTAAAACTTAAACACCCTTTGACAAAGTACCCCCGAACTTTATATCATTCGAAACAGATACACATACACTTCCACACGCAAATATATGTGACTACGTATGAAAATATTGTTGCTGTTATTCGATAAACATGCCAAACAGATGGGTTTTGCAAACATCAATGATGATGGTGACGCTGAGGTACTTTTTGGTTTGGAGAGAAAATAAATTAAATTTTGGGTTACATTTCATTTGAAGGAAGGAGTGGTAGATTAAATCAAGTTTACTGTTTTAACTTACCTTAACCCCATTTTGCAAAATTCATGTGCACAAATGCACATAACTAGCCACAAATGCATAGGCAGATAAGCATACATTCATACGCTTACTGAAGGAAAGTGTTGGAGTTTGACTAAGATACACAGTCGTTTTTAGGGTTAAGTCGATGTCAAAATGTCACTTTAGTATCGGTATCATGACATCATTTTACTAACACTACGATTAGGTATAAACATAATACATGCAACATGCTGCTGACGAGAGCAATGATAATACTAATGTTTAGTCTATATATACATATGTATATGTGTTTGTGATAGCTTGATTTGGGAATTGGAAATTTATTTAGAGAATTATGAAGAACTACAGAAATATTGAAAACCCCAGAAATAATCACAAATTTAAGATCAGAATAATTTGAAACTAAGAATTAGCTATTCCGGCTTTAGAACGGGGCCAGAATAATTGTAATCTTAACTCCCCTGAACTGCAGTTAGATCCATAGACTAAAAGTTTATGAAACTTTTGTTTGATTAAACCTTTATTTTTAATTGTTGGCTAGGGAGGGTCCAATTATGATATTTATATCTCTCTCGGTTGCATTCCGGAGAGTACGAAGAGATGGGAAGAGTAAATCTGATTTAATTAACTCACTGTGAGTAAAGCTTCATTATTACATTCGAATATATTACAACGCAATGTTTATCGCGATGGTCGGTATAGCCGAATTTAAGGACCTCCCTTTTTCAGTCCATGTGAATCACTGATGGTTCTGTGTTACTCATTAAAAGTGAAATGCATATTCTACTGAAAATTTATTTCTATAAAGTGCCCTTTTTGTCCAGTGTACACTCTTCTACATTAATATGAATGAGTGTTGGTGTGTGTACGCGTATAAACGTGTGTTGTTTTACATCTGTGTGAGGCATGAGATTGTGTAGCGTGGCCTATAATCCAATAAAAACTGTTCGTAATTTAATTTTCGCTTCATTTGCATTTGGATTTGTCACTTCTGTTGCAGTGTTCTGTGTATCTTGTTGTCCCCTATTTAACAATAAAATAGAAAAAGAAAGAAGAAAACAATTTTGTAAATAAAATATTTTTTTTTGTTTGGGGGGGAATAAAAAACCTGTTGTTATCTGTTTTGATGTTCGATCACCTTTGGACAAAGATAGTGAAAGGAATGAAATAAAGACCAAAAGGGAAAGCAAGAAATAATGTGAATACAACAATTAGTAAAAACCAAAGAAAGAAAGAAGAAGTAGTATCAAAAGGTAATTATGAGAAAGGGAAAGAGATAGAAGATAAAATAAGAAAGCAATCACTAAGAAAAAAGGCAAAGCAGTATGAAAAAAACTTGTAGAAAGGAAAGTGCTGTGAAAAATAAACAAAAAAGTTATTTTGTAGAATAGCGGTAGAGCGTAAAAGAAAAGACACCAGCGTTAAAAATAATGCAAAAAATGAAAAAAAGACAAAATAGTAGCTTAAAAATGGGGAAGAATGGAAAATAAGTACAATTATTTCTTATTTTCATTACCGCAAGAAACTATTTCATGGCTGGGCTTTGTTTGGTCTTATTATTGTGCGAGATTTTACTGTTTCTTCATCTGAAACTAATATCCCTAAATATATCCTTTGTGTTTCAACTTGCATTACTATTATTAACAGACACATGTTGCTCTGACTGAATTTTATCAAGTTATGCGTTTTCCAGAACACTTCGTATGTTGAATAATTTATTCAAGGTTGTTTCCATACTTTATTTTGCAGGCACTTTGCCTTTAATTTCTTTCCTTTTAAAATCAAAATGTTCATTTTGTCATATTTTATGGGCTTTTTTGAACTTTTCAGCTTTTTAGGCATTTAGCAAAAGTGCTAGTAAATTAGTTCAATTAAAGTTTTAAATCAAAGTTCAATATATGTAGACTTTTGACTGCTTAATATTTAATTCCAACAATACTATTCACTAGATAACAGATCGATAACAGCTACAGCTAAGACGATGTAGTTTTTTGCAGATGAGCAACATAGTGGACTGGTCACCAAAGCAGATTTCAACAAAGAAGGAAAAGAAAACTTTATCGTAAAATCTAAAAGTAAAGGTGCAACCATTAGTGTTACTATGCACGACGTCATCTAATTGATCCCAAAAGATATTTTCAATTAGAGGAAAAACAATTTGGTTTTTTATTTCTCTTTTTTCTGTTCATCTTATATTGTTTGGAAAAAGGTTTAAGCAGTTTTTTAGTTGGAATTTTTCTCACCTTTACACTGCAATCCTGTTGGGATTCACCCATAAGTACAAATAAGTGGGAGGATTAAATCTTTTTATTTCCATTTAAAAAATCCGATGTGAGGAGTCCAAAAGGTTTTAATTGCTTAACAAACTTAAAAAAAAATTTAAAATGGACAACTGCACTGGCTAAATATTTTTGTATTTTATATAAACCTCTAAATTTAAGTTGAGACTAGAAAAAAAAATAGTTTTTGGTTTGGTTTAAGGTCTAATAGACCACAACGAATGCATAGGCTATAATCACCTCTTCTTAAACATGTGGTAGCAGTCACAAACCACAGTTATTAAACAGTGTTATCTTTGTTTTCCTAGCAACAAAAATGTGCATTGTGAGTGTTGTTTGAATAAAAGTTCTGCGTCTCACGTGGAATCTGGTGATGTTGTTGCAACTCCAGTTGGTTTGATCGTTGGTATACTTCGCGTTTAGCCATTGCAATATTTCTAATTAGTTTATTAACGCTTATCTGCTATTGTAAATCGTCAGTAAATGTATATAGAAAAACAATGTAAACCAGTAAAGATAGAAACAAACAACATTGCAGTTTGTCCAGAATTCAGTAGCAGGGGAAAAATTAAAGCGCTGAGTAAATTTAAGTCTCGATTTAACAACTTAAAAAGCATTATGAAACTGAAGTAAATAAGTCAGCACACGTTGTGAGTAAAGCCCACGAATAAGAAAAGACTTGAATAAATGATAAAGGGATATAAATAAAAATCAGAAATGAAAAGAAACAAAAGAAATAATGAAGTAATGGAGTGGAAGTAAGGGAATGAAATAAGGGACGAATACATATAAAGTAAGAAAGAGTAAGATGGAATGAAAAAAGGGGGAAAGAAGAAAATTAGACAAATCAAGGAAGAGGCAATTAGTAAGCAAAAAATGGAAATGAAAAAAATTGGTTAAAAAAGTATAGGAAGTCAATGAGTAGGTAAAAATATGGACCCAAAATAAATGAAAATAGCAACTCCTATTGCAATTGATGCGTTATGTCATTCCCCTGTCGAGGCGCAGTAGATACAATTAACTGGCCTAACAATGACGATGCTATCACAGGAACTCTCAGCAGCTTAGATTTCTAGTTTGCGATGCTATTACCTTGACTCCTGATGCTTTGCTGTATCCAGTCGCAATTGTTTTATTTTAAAGATTATTTGGGAAAATAATATATTTTGAGAAGGCGGCCAAAAATAATTTTTTTGTGGTTACCGATCTTAGTATTTTCTTATTCATTTGAAAATAAATACCAGTAAACCTCGAGAGGCAAAAATTTAGAACTCTGTTCCAACTATAACACACTGAACAGGGTGATCCAAAATAGACTTTCTGAATATTTTGTTAAAATGAAATTTTTTTTAGTAAATTTTAATTTTCAAATTACTATATCTTTTTTGTTTTAAAAGATATCAAATCAAAACAAATTGTTTTTAATTATGCAGTTGGTTAGTTATCAGTGCTAGCAAAATAAAATCATTACGTTTTTTAGAAGTTTTTAAATATTTTATTTTAAAAAAGGTCAAAAATCTTCAAAAATCTCGAGCTTAATAGGGCATTACTCCCACCTGTCAAACCACGTCAAAAAGATATTTCTCCGTGTTATAGCCCAAAGCCTCCCCTATACACCTATACCCCATTATATGTGCGCGAGGTTGCGCCCGTCTGACCAAAGGTCAGGTATTTTGTACAAAAATTATCAATACATACGAAATTTTTCCAACAAAAATTTTTTTCTACAGAGTTATTTTTGAATTACTTTAACTTTTTAACTCAAAGGTAAAGCCAAATTTTTTTTAAATTTCCTTGAAAGATGGCGTTTATAATTTTTGCGATGGAATCTAGTAATACACAAATGCACTATATTGTACCTATCACATTTGCAAAATCTAAATTTTCAATGAAGTTTTGGTTACCCATTAGAGTTGGTAATGGCAAATATATCATAAAACAATAAGATCATAAAGAATTATGAATCCAGAATAATGAAATAATTAAAAAGGAAGTCTTAAATAATTCTTTCAAATGTAAGTTTTATTACCACATAGGTAAGGAAATGTAAGCTAATTCCTTGCTTAATTGAATAACACAATGTGCGCACAGACTGCATAGGATGATCTGTACCTGAATATTCTTAGTACCTGTTTATTTTCGTCACAAAGGTTATTATGTGCAAAAAATCGTGTCCGTATTAGTCTTAAAGTGTTCGCAAAACGAGATACGCATACTAATTGCACATAAATATACCAATTAGGGCAGAAAATTTCTATTTAACAAAAAAAGACATCGAATTAAATTTTAAAATGTGTCTAGCAATGATTGATGGAAAAGTTGCGCAAGTTTTAACGGAAACAAAGTCGTCGTCAAGCTGCATTATATGCCAAAAGACATCAAACCAATTAAATCAACCTCCAGCACAAGACGATAGCTTTAAGGAAGCTTACGAATTTGGATTGTCGCGTCTTCATACTAGGATTCGTTTTATGGAGCATATTCTTAAATTGGGTTATGATTTGGAATTTGGTTCTTCAGGCGAAACAATAAGAAACAGTAAAGAAAATGCAGAAAAACGAAAGGAAAAAAAGAACAAATTCAAGAAAGATATCTTCAGCTAGGCCTTATAATCGACCAACCTAAACAAGGAGAAGGAAATTCGAATGATGGAAATACTGCAAGAAGATTTTTTTTCCGATCCAGAAACTGCAGCATCTATCACAGGTGTAGATTATGAGTTAATAAGACGATTCAAAATCATATTACAAGTCTTAGCATGTAGCAGAAAGATAAATGCAAAAAAAAATTGGAGATTACGCCAATAAAAAAGCTGCACTTTACAATGAAAAATACTGTTGGAGATATATGTGTTCAACGGTTCATAAAATTGTGTATCATGGGGAACAAATCATTCAACATAATATGCTGCCAATAGGAGATCTGTCTGAAGAAGAGCAAGAAAAAAGGAACAAAGACTTCAGATTCTTTCGCGAACATAGCACAAGAAATATGTCTAGATGTTGTACTAATGAAGACCTTATCACCATTTTGTTGTGTACTTCAGATCCATATATGTCCAACATTCGACAAAAATTGAAAACAACTCCAGTCGAATTAGAAGAAGAGGCTAAACCACTATTAGAAGATGAAAATCAATGCTATTTAGAAGAAATTTTTACTAAAATTGCTTAATGTATAGTGGCTCTTTGATTTGAAAGTATACGTATGTATGTAAATTAATCAATATTTATTTTATAAATTCCTATAGAAATATTTAAAAATAAAATAAAACTTTAACTAAAATAGGATTTTTTCATTAAAACTTTTCGTTATTAAGAAAATTTTAACTTTTTAAAAATTTTAAATTTTTTATTTCAAAAGGTTGTTTAAAAAAAACCAACCTTTGTCCCTTGTTGCTTTTAAGCTTAAAAATATTACGGTGGCCAAAATTTGACGTTTCCTGACAAGATTTAGTTTACAAAACTATTAATAATTATAATTTGTAACAATAAGAATAGGACATATGTATGAAAAAAACAAAATTTTTAATGTTTCAGCACTCCTCTTTTATACTCAAATTCAATCAACAATGGTAACGAATATTAAACCATTCGTAACTTTTTTTTGTCGGTCGACTTTTATGTTTTTTATCAAAAATTAAAGTTTAAAATCCAACCTACCAAACAGAAAAAAACGCATATCAAAATTCCAATCCAATCAAAAGTTACGGATTTTTGACCGCCTTCTCGCCAAATGTGCCACTGTGCGAAACTCAAATAGTTGTGCAATTCTAGTATTGTTGTATCATGTATTAAAATACACCTTTTGTTTATCTGTTTTACGGATATCAAATTGATAGCACGAAATTTGTATATCAACAAGTTAAACTTTTCTGAAGTAAGACAAACGTTTTGAGTATGCATTTGCATACGAGTTTGTCTACGACTGCTACTATATCGACTTCAAATTTATTTTAATCGTTTTTAGAGAAAACAAACTACAATTTTTTAATTGTATTGTTACGACTACAGCTACAGACACTTAATATCGATGGTAGTAGGGCTCCTCATAATTCAAATAAACATAAAAGTACTCAAAAAATGTCCCAAATACAAACTAATGCTTAAAAGCCTGGCCAGGCTCATAAAGATGGTGGGAACGGCACGTTAAAGATTATGTTGTACAAATATTTTTGTAAAATCTATGTAAATTTGATACTATGCAAGCGGCTAACATAAGACATATAAAACATCTCAGTAAAACAAAGAATATTCACTATAGATGTTGATCACAATAATTTTAAAGTTTTCCAATAAGCAATTAATAAATGTAAATTCCCAGAGATGTTTGTAAAGCAGCCTCAAACAAATTAAAAAGAAAAACAGATTGTGCAAAACCAAAATTTCATTCGAAAATAAAGAAAAATATGGCCAAAATATGACTTTGGTAAATGATGTAGGAAGATAGTAAGTTCCTATGCTGGTTGTAGAGCTGGTATATCCTACATAAAAAATATTTTGCTTTTTAAAAAGTTTATTTATAATAGAAATTTTGTATGGAAAAACGTTTTAATAGTAAACCTTTTCTTTTATTAAATGAAAAATATATTATGATTTTGTATAGTAAATAATTTTTATTATTTAAGATTTGTCTTTCATTTTAGCAAATGGTTAATCAGAATTTTTCATTTCAGATATTCAAGTTGGTTGCTTTACGCCTCCCATATGCGACATGTTTTTTGCATCTAACTTTCCAACCTTGCAAGCCATACATGTGTAATCCTGTATGCATGCCAAAACAGCTGGTCTTTTACTTCGGCTTTTTCTCACACAGATATTTTAAGCCATTGGATTTGCGAATTGGCTTGGTTGCGCTCCCCGCCATAATTTTTTTTTGTTTGCGCCACAGGAAGAATTTATTGATGTTTTCACCGCACTCTGAAAAAAAAAAATTATTGAAAAAATTTGTAAATTTTAATTGTAATAAAAATAAAATCAAAATATTTAAAGCATTTTTACTCTTATCGACTGGTAAGTAAGTAAAAAAATAAGAATTTTTTTTTGCCAATAAAAAAATATCCGTTTCTGCAACAGAAGTCTAGAAAATGTGTGTGTGTGTGTGTATGGAAAAATCGGTAACCAGTGTGAAACAGGAAAAAAATTTTAAAATCCATTCCTAATAACAGGCTTTCAGCATCTTTAAAAAGGTAATAGGAAAAGTTTTTTGAAACTGGGATTGATTGAATCTAAAAATTCTATTAGCTCAGATTTTCATAGCATGTGGTAAGGCACTTAAAAAGGAAGATTTACATAAATAATTGCTTGCTACCGAACCAAACAACCGCCCCGCACCAATAGTAAACAAATTTGAAATGAAATACTAGGAGCACAGAAATAGTAGGCAGACTTTGCTTTATATATTCATACAAATATTAATTATATACCTATATTCTTGATGCAGTGATTCAAATGAATGACTTTGTTAATAAAAATTAAGCAATTTCTTTTATTGAGTTTTAATAGTTTTATAAAATAAACAAATTTAATTTTTTTTTAATTTTTTTTATTACAAGAGTAAAATTTCAATCAAGTGTGGGTTAAACAGCGAAGTATCAGGCGTAGAAAATATTAGCAAGACTCTTTATATTTGTATAAACGAAATGCAATCGCGCCCTTAAAAGAATTAATTCAATATAAATCCTGTATGAAATTAGAGCAAAGTAAAATACACTTTTTAAGTGTCACACTCATTTAATTAAATTATTGCAACTAAATTTTTTGCTTAAAAAGGGTAGAAGTGCAACAGTGGTCAAAGAAGTTAGGAAAAATTGCAAAATGTACATGTGGACTTCAATCGTAAACAACCCTGTTTCGATTTAATTTTTGTAATATTTGAATAGATGTAATTTATTTTGTTCCACATTCTTTTTCGAGTGCATGCTGTAAATGTTAATTGTCAATCACAATAAAAGAAATGTATATTTTAAAAAAATATTTAATTTATTAGTTTTTTGCAAGAATTTTACATACTATTAATTTACACACTGATTAAAATATTTCACTCTTTCAAGTTTTGGTTCCACAGTCCCGTTATTTATTTTGAATGCCTTCACGATGGGATTTGTTGTTGTTCGGAAGAATTTATTTACTTTTTACTACATTAACGCAGAGAGCTAAATCTTACTCTTCTGTTTTTTGTAAAAAGTATAGGAATTAACATTATGATTAAGTACCGAAATGCCTTCTTCAAATGCGTACATATCGCACACCCACTTCGAAGGTGGCATAAGTCAGCCGTTTTATTTTTTCCAGAAAACGCAATAACCCGTGTTTGTGCACAAAATTAAGAAATCGTGAGTTGTGTTACATGAGAGGTCTGTGCGATACGTATATTTTTTGTACCATTTACAAAAAGAGGGCGTGGTTTTCACTATTATTTAACCCTGTTCTATAAAGTACAATATCACTATAATTTCTCTCAGATTTTTTCAATGTACATAATAAAATAATGTAGCTTCTCTTTCATGGCAGCCTGGTAATGGAAAACAACCATTTAAACTGTCAGTCAGTCAAGCATACAGCAATTTTTGTATGTAGTGTTGCCAGAGAACTCTGAATGCAATAAAAAAAGTTAACTTTTAATATATGTATGTATGTATATGTATGTACATAATTAAATAACATTTTAGATTTTTTTTTATTAATTAAAAAAACTAGCGATTTTTTTAATCAGTCTAGCTGTTTTGCTAGTTTGGAAAATATTTAAATGTAAATATATGTACATACTACGTATGTATGTATGTACCTTGTCATTAGCATTTAGTATTCTTTAATTTTTCTAAAAAATATTTCCTATAAATTTTCGTTTTTCCTAGTTATTAAATTCGTACTCAGAATTAAATACTTTTTGCACGCACTTTTTCTTACTCACGGCTGAAGTTGCTTGAGCTTTAATTTTATTTTATTAAATCTTTTACAAGTAATTTAGTCTTATCTCTAAAATATTTGATAATTATTACTAATCTAATTGGATAGCGTGGCCAGTCTCTGATGCCCGCGAAATTCTAATACCAACCAACCACAACCAACAAATAAACCCCCGTTAGTGCGTAGCGTAGCGTCCGTCCGTCGTAACCAATATTTCGTAAATAGCATAGATTTGAAACGAAATTGTAGGAGCTCAGAAATAGAAGGTAGACTTTATATTTTGATAAATATATATGTATATGGAATTCTTGATGCAGTGACTTAAATAAATGACTTTGTTAATAAAGATTATCATTTCTTTGTTTTTATTTTTGTAAACTCCCTATTTTTATTTTTAAAATATAGATTCACGAATCCATGCTCCAAACATGCTCCAAATGTAAATTTTTTATTAATATTAAACACATATTATCAAGACTGTTAAATTTATTATTTGTTTGTTGCAATTTTACATACATAAATATGTATTATTACTATACACACTGATTAAAATAATTCACTCTTTCAAGTTTTGCTGCCACAATCCCGTTATTTATTTTAAAAGTGTTTAAGATGAGTTTTGTTGTTCTACGCAAGAATTTACTTATTTTTTGGTGTATGAAGGCAGAGAGCTAAGTCCTACTCTCATGTTTTTTTTTTATAAACAATTGTTTTTGTAAAAAACATAGGAAAGTACGTTATGATTAAGTACCGAAATGCCTTTTTCGAATACGTACATATCACACACCCAAGTACTTCAAAGGCGCCTTAAATAAGTCAGTAGTTGTCTTTTCTTCAAAAAACTGAATGTAAGGAATTTTTAGTTGTGTTATGATCGTTAAAGTGTATGTGCTAATTATACTTTTTTGGTACCCTATACAAAAAGATTGGTAAAGTTTTTATTATTATTTTGTACTGTTCCATAAAGTACTATGTCACCATAATTTTATCCCTCTCAGTTGCTATTTTTTTAAAACTCCGGAGTTTTTTTAATGTACATACATACATATGTATGTAATAAATTAATGTTGCCCTCTTTCATGACTGCTTGGTACTGGCAAACAAGGAATTTTAGGCGTTCCTATTTATTTTATTGACAATTAAAATTTTCTGACAATTAAAAAAAATATTTTTGCGTTGTGAATTCAGGAAATTCCAGAAAAAATGACTTTTTTATTGAATGTTAGTTATAACTATATATATATACTACTACATTTACACCTACTCAAAATCTAGTAGATTTCAGCTCAAATCTCGAAGAAAATCTCTGCCGTTTATACCTACCACGCTTTTTGACGTATAATTGGCTGACTGAAGAAAGAATAAATAAATTGGTTCTAAATATTACTTACACTTTATTTATTATTGTTTTATCCATATTGAAACAACTTATTTTAAACTTTTATTATTTTTTTAATGTTGCTGTTTCTACCGCGCTTTTTTTTGTTACAAATGTCAAAATTTTCTTGTTCAGCGCTGTATATTTCAGTCCATAAGCAAAAAATACATAGTTGCATCATTTAGTATTGCAAGATTTTGAGAGATTTTGCCAAAATCTAGTTCGTAAGTAGATTTTGTTTTGTATGGGAAATCTGGTGGAAATGAACTAGATTTCGCTCAAAATCTCATAAGTACCAGATTTTGCGTAGATGTAAATGTAGTATAAGCTTAAAATACATTTACATACCTACATATATTTAAATTGATATGAAATGGGTGGCAAGTCTTTAGTTCACTAAAATATTTAGTTTGCTTTTTTATTTTTTCCCATACATAAGTACGTTATATTACTTTGTAATGGTAATTTTAATATTTTGTACAGAATTTATAATTGTTTGCTACAACTAATTCCAATCGTCGCAGCGCATATAAGCTTAAACATTTCAAGGTTAATACTCTAAACACATAGACACAGCAGACTACATGGCTACAAATGCAGTTGACTTCATATGTCGCCGTGTGGTCAGCTACCTAATTTTTTTGAAGGCGGTAGCTATATCATAAACAGAACATAGGAAGATTGTAGCATTATTAGTATTTGTGTTTGGCGAACAATGTTGCCACTTCAACTTTTTTTGCCTTAACGCAAAACCACTCATTTAAGAAACTATAACATAGAATAAACTGAATATGGTGAGTCATTATCATGTCGGAAATACTACTCATTCCTAGATAGCCCCATTTTTTTCAGCAATATCATATACATAGATTATTCCTCAAAGTTGACATGCTTATGCTTAATGCTCTCAATAACACCCAATTTCCCCTATCTAGACACCGACATATAGCCCCACATGATAATGTTTTACTGGGTGTTTTAAATCATCCGATCCAAATAAGTTAAATTTACTTTAATCACTTTATATTCTCGAATTTCTCGAAACACAATTTTGTGGAGCTAAGTAAATAATAAACGCTTTTGTCTGTTGACTTTAGAAATAAAAGGTTTCTTTCTTGCCACATGACCATTAGTATAATTAGCTCTTGCAACCCTACAGACCGTTTCGTCACTTTCGTTTTCGTAATGTCCTCCTACATTTCTCATTAATTTTAAGGCCATATCAATAGGGTTTTTTTTTACGAATTTGTCTCTGGTTTCCTAACGCCAATGATTTTGAATGTCACTTTCGCGTGCTTTTGCCCGTCAAAATACGTTTTCTATTGTTTGCCGACATCCGCCAAACATATCACAAATGTATTTTGTGCATCAATGTCCATCTCGTTTAAAAATGTTCCTTGCAAAGAAACCATTCAACCATTGACCATTTTTAAACAGCTATTACTCGTATTTTAAATCTTTAGATATCATATCTTTGCTACTTAATTTTTTTCGAAGACTTAAATTTTCTTGCATCAATATATGATACTTGAGCTCGGGCGAAAAACAATTTTTATCTTAATGTTGCGTTGTATACAAAATAATTACGTGTATCAAGATTTTTCTCCCCTTGCAAAATACCCAGCATTCTCTGTTGCGCAATTTTTATCTTCATGTTTGGTCTGTTTGCACTATTGGATATTTCATGTGTTACTCCTTCAACACTTCCTTCTTTAGTGTTGTTTACAAGAGTTTTATATGTTGTGTAGCTCTTAAAAATACTAAATTATGTTCTGATATTCGCAACTTCATAAGATAAACGCTGTAGTAATTTGAAGTTTTACATTCCCGTTGCGTTTCTGATGTCCTTTTATTTCGGTATATTGTGGCGCAAAGTCTTTTTGCTTTAAGTGTTTGCGTTTGTTTTGAGTGCTGTAATATTAAATTAGTTACGCGATTTGCAACATTTCCAAAAATACATTTTATTTAAAGAATTTCTGTGTTGTTTCTTATATTAAGATCAAGAAAGTTTATTTACACTAAAAGACATTTTTAATTTAAATATTTTCCTATTGTAATAAATTACTTTCGAAGTAAATCTCTATCTTAAGATTAAAAATAAAAGGCAAAAGTGAAAGATGAAAATCACCCACCCTTCTCAAAGGTAGTACTTTAAAAAGGATAATAGAGAGCGCAGCGCGATCGGCTTAAAACTGAATTCGTTATATGCCAAGGAACCACTAAGCCGCCGTTATATATATCTTAAAACTGTTGAGGGCACTGCATCACCTAAAATAAGAAACCGCACTTCTTTCCTTTCATCTTTTGTGCAATATCATCGGATATGTTTAGTTAAGAAATACGGCACCGTCCATGTTACAATCCTTAGCACATTTTGCCTCCTTAAGCTGCAAGTTTTAGTACAGCCGAACAAATTTTGATTATCGACGCCCCGAAGTATAAATGATATGAACATTGAGCGTCAGTCACAAAGGAGCAATCAGTTGGAGGTGATCGGTATTCTCGTCTTGTTGTTCTATAAATTTCGACGGTAACTTTGAAGGTCGTAAATTCAATACCAATGTATATGTGTTTCTTTTGAATCGCCACTCCAACAGTTAAAATTAAAATATCTATAGAGAATTTTCTATAAACTAGGTGAGAATTATAAGCTGACACTGTCATGACAGTTACCACATAGAATTTGCTGGTATAAAGAACGAGAATTTATTTGAGCTAGTAAGCAAATGCGTACCTCTGTAAAAAACCCTTTCTGCCAACAATGGCATTGTTTGTTCGAATATAAAGTTGTAATAATGCCGACTTATTGAACGTCTCAATAATTTTTTATCGCCCAGAACAAAGTCATAAGCTATTCGGAACATTCGTTCGAAAAGGAATGAAAATCCATAAAAATCTTTTGTAATATTTTAACATAAAATCAAATAAATATGCTGCTGTAGCTAAAAGCAAAGTCGCCTGTGACGCATATAAACACCCCTTTGCTATAATTTTCACATCTTCGTTGCATTTTAAATGAAATGAATTTACAATTAATTTCTGTATCTGTATAAACATATGTTGTGTATTCTGTTCAGCAAAAATATTAACAAAAAAAAACATACCCGTATACTTTAATATTTTGCAAGGTTAAAAATGTTGGAGTTCTGGCATACTCAAATGCCAGATATAAAAGCTTATTCTTATTTGAATTGGAAATAAACTAAAAGAAATATGCTCGCATATCAGCATTACAATTTAATCAAAATGTTTAAGTAAATTATTTGTGAGAAAAAATATAACTAACGATATTTTACAACTTTTACAAACTGATAATTTTTAAAATCAGTTCTAAGGCGGAGGCGTATTTCAGCGAAGATTATAACCACTCTCTTTTAACATTTGTGAAGTTTTTAGTCGCGAAAGTTGTGTGCTGCGCTAAATTGGCTATTACGTTCTCTCTTATACGCTCTCTCGAACTGCGACGCTGCTTTCGGCTAATTCTGCGTTGCAGTGATGTACATGTGTTTCAGCGAAGATTATAACCACTATCTTTTAATCCCGGTTGCATTTTTTAAAGATATAAGTCCAACTCGTGCCAAAACATTTGTGAAGTTTTTAATCGCGAAATTTGTGTGCTGCGCTAAATTGGCTATTACGTTCTCTCTTATACGCTCTCTCGAACTGCGACGCTGCTTTCGGTTGATCCTGCGTTGCAGTGATGTACAATTGTTGGCAAATTTTTTGCAGACACCATCGATAAAAATGGAGCAAGTAAAATATTGGACAATATTCTGGACTATAAGGGACGCGTCATGGTAAAATATTCTACTGCTTCCAGCGACACAAGTTTTATCATTTCAACATATTGTTGGACACTGTCACTTGTTATACTTTTAAAACTAATATGTAGCAGAAAGATCAAAACTATTTGGATTTATATAAAAAGATCTTAAAACGCGCTTCGCATTGTATAAGGGACACAAAAACTTTGTTCTTAAACATTTTTCTCAGGATTTTTTACTGCTAATACTTTTCCCCCACGCACTAAATCATTTACAAAATATGTATGCAAAAAGCAATTACTAAGCTGTACAGTACTAAAGTAAAAATTGAAATAAAAACAAGTAAGTAGAATGTTCATTTCTAAGACAGCTGAAAAATTGGCTATAAATTCTGAAACTTAATACCAACAAAGCTGAATTACAATAAAAATGAAGCGAAATGAAATGAACCACGAAATGAAACAGAAATGCTGATTGTCCACGAGACATTAAAATTCGGTGAAATTTTTCAATATTTTTTCTTTTCACAAAATATCTAATCTCACTTTGATAGCAAAGCAATGATAAAATAAATTTTATGTGTCAATATTATTTACACACCAAGGAAGGATATGTAAGAGAACAGTCTTAATGTTGACGCCCTTTCTTGTCACATATTTTACTGTGCAAATTAGCAAATCAAGTTGAAGTAATTTAATTAAATGTAGATTAAAGGAACAATTTTAATGCCACGTTCTTGTACCCCGTAAATACAAAAAAAGTAAAGAACACTGTGTTGACAAGAATTTAACTGGCATGGTAGAAAGTTGTAGTGGTGGAAAATTATTACCAAAAGACTAACAATTATGTCAACACAACGCAAATTATTAGATAAAGTTTCTCAGACAGCTAAGTCGAATTTTTTGGACATTTCCATACAATGTACAAAAAAGTTGTATGCGTCACCCCTTAGGATGAAAGATATTTCAATGAAGATTCCGAAGTGCCTATTAAAATTTGCTTGCCACGCCCACAAATACAGCCCATTTAGTTTTAAGTTTATTGCGTGGTCCGATGACCACATACAGCATTTCGTTGTGACTAGTTAAAAAGCGACTTCAATTTCGTTCTTGGTCGTTTTTCAATCGGATGTCAAATGCTATATACGACCTCTTGTGCCTCCACCCTAGTAACCAATTTTTTTAAAACAATCGGTTAGCCCTCTTAAATTCTCAACACTCTCAAAATGCCACCCATTTTTTTGTCGAGTTCTTGTTATCACTTCTGGTATCTCGTATCTTGCTGTCATCTATTAAAACTATATAAATTAAGTTTCTAGTATTAACGACTCTTATAACATATTCTCTACAACTATATATTGGTTTGGCAAACATATAATGGTTATTTTAAAACATGTTAAACCTTACTTTATTTGCGATAAGCAAGTTATTGCTTAAATTTAATCCTTAAAAGATTTCTACCTATAAAAATTGCAATAGGGTTAAGTTGAATAATACAATCTTTATTAAAATTCAAACTACAACCAAAGTATTTTTACCACACACAAATAATATAATAAGTCTAACCATAAAATGTGTACAATACGTAAAATAGTTTTAGTTTAAAACCAAGATATCATATTTTTTAAAACGATGAGAATCTATAACAATTTAGAAAAAATTTTTATATCAGAACCAACAATATAATCGTGGGAAAAAGGAATGATCAAATACAAAGAAAGAAAAAATTATATTAATAAAATATTGTAAAAACATCAGTGCCAACAGTGGTCAAACACTTCAAAGTTAGAATGTTATACTGAGATTCATTTAGGCCAGCATAAGAATAGTGCTAGCGAAACAAATAATATAATAACACGCGATTGTTGGGAAGAGTACACTGGGAAGAGAGTCTAAAAAAATGCTGATTTTATATGATACTTGAATAAAAAGTATATTACATATACGCAATGTTTTCAATTGATGCATAACAAACTTATATAAATACTTTGCATCGGTCCATTTAAAAACATTTAAAAACTTTTTATCTAAGTCCGTAAGAAATTAACTAGTCCATAAAATTGTATAGAAACTATGTCTGTGTGTGTTAGCTATAGACTCCGAAACCGTAAAGCCGATCGGACTCAAACTTTGACAAGTTGTTGTACACATTCCAGGGACTGTTTATAGGTGGTAATGAAAAAAAAGTGGGCGGGGCTACGCCCATCTACATATACATAAAAATGAAATAGGCACATACAAAATAAATATTAATTTTTCAGCTACTTGCACTTGACCGGTTTTTCTGAAACTATGCACACATTGAGCTCATTAAGGGGCTTAGCAACGCGCGCCGGGCTTGGCTATAATTGATATAAAAACTAACGGTACTTCTGAGAAAACGATGCCATATTGTATTTAACATTATACCAGATCAATTGAGTAATGGCGAGAGTTGCCAAACTTATCATCTTGCGCTTCTTCCTGTCTAAACCTACTCTATTCCATTATTACATATATACAAACAAAATGCCTGAAGTAGCGTGCTAAGTTGAAAATAATTCTACATTACTATAGCCTATAATTTGAAACTGACCTGATTATTAAGTGAAAATATTTTTATTCAAATGCTCCATATCAAAGAAGTTCTCATAAAATCTCAATTATCTATAGCAAATTATCTTAATTTCTTTTTAATTTGCTCCCTCTTTTTTTAATATATTTCCATTAAGAGACTGTCCTTTTAGTCCTTTTCAACCAAATAAATTCAATTTTCTTAAAAGGCAAAACGAAAAACAATCAACAGAACATGAATAACAAACTTCTAAAGTGGCTGTGGTTATTGTCATTAACACAGAAGAAGAAACCAACCAACAAACTGCACAAAGAGGTGAAAAGTATTTGAAAGAATTTAAATATAGAAAAAAAACAAGTTCTTTCAAAGGCCATTTTTTTAACAACAACCTAAAAATTCAATTAAACTTTAAAGGGACATAAAAAAATACAAAACAGAAACAGATCTAGGACGGAAAAAACGTTGAATTTTTAAACACACGTACCCTGATATTAACTTGTAGGAAAAAAAGTATTTTTTCAAATAATAATAATAACATTTTAAGCGTGAATGTGTCACTGGCAATCTTGATTGTAGTACAGAAAATAAGCCTGCCACCCAGACCTCTAACACAGTATCAATTGCAAGTGTAATAATTTAGAAACACGAAAGGTGACAGCAGTATTTTAAATGTTCGGTTCAGCTTAAGGGCATAGTTATGTTCAGCACAATCACAGCAGGCTCTTCGCCTTAAAACCTCCAGGCTTTTTTTTCGATCTTCTAATCTTGTGTTATGAGAAAGAAAAAAGCAATAATACCTTTTAAAAGCGCTACAGGGATACAAAGCAGCAGCATCCCCATAAACATTTTTTTCTTATAAAAAGTGTAACTTTTTTTTATATATTTCCACTTTCTTTATACAAAAATTCAGACGTAATTACTTAATAAAGGACATTATTGTGATTGTAAGATATGGCCATTGTTGCAGTCATCGTGTCGTCTTAATAAACTCATTTCATTTAACAAAAACTTTTGTGTTAATGAAAAGTCGCAGAAAGAAAACATAAATGTGTGAAGGTGAACTTTCACATTTTTTATGTGATAAATATGTCCCATTGGCTGATCCATAAGTTTTTATTTCTTCCATAAGAATGAAGTAGTAAAAGCGCAACAAAATTAGAAGTTGTTTCATTTTATTATTATAGGAATTAATAATATTATGTTCCACTTTAGGCGTTTGTCCACGATATTTCGCTTGAGTTCTGTATTTATTTGAAAAGCCATATTCCCTTAATAATTTTACCTCATTTTCAATGGGTCATTTCCTTTTTTAAATGCGTCTCATAACTAAAATTTTCATATTAACTTTATTGCCATGATTGGTGGCAAATTAATTATAAGAAGTAATTATTATTTAAATGAAATAAGTTAAATAATAATAAAAAAAACTTTTTTATTATTAAAGTAGGAGTTTAGGTTTATAGATTGAGTGTGATGAAATTTTGGTTAATTCCCACAAATACAAAATATAGTCAGACGTACGAGTATCTAAGAATATTTGGTTGATGATGTTAGACGGGTTATTAAAAATAATTTAATATAATACATTTATATTGAAGTAGAGACGTGGCAAATTTATTATGGAAAAATATTCGGTAAACCAACGTGTTTTAATCGTTAAAACATTTTATCAAAATCAATCATCGATTACTGTGACGATGAGAAAATTACGTAAAATTTTTGGGAGAAACAACGTGCCAACAAGACGCACTATTTATCGTGTAGTGAATGATTTCGAAGAACGAGGGACTGTAGATGATAGGCCCAAGCATGGACCAGAACGTACCACAAGATGGGCTGAAAATATTACTGCTGTTCAAGAAAGTGTTTAGAACAATCCATCAACCTCGATTCGACACCGTGCCCAGGAGCTTTGTCTTCAAAGAGCATCTTTGGCCGCAATTTCGCACAAAGATTTGCATTTGTTTCCATTTAAGATTTAGTTGACACAAGAGCTTCTTCCAGAAGACCATTTACGCCACCATGCATACGCTAATAGGCTGCTACAGCTCGCCCATGAGAATCCCGATTTTCATGAAAAAATCATAATGAGTGACGAGGCACATTTGCATATGAATGAATGTGTGAATAAACAGGATAGTCGGTTCTGGGCAATGGAATACCTTCAAATTATTCATCATTCGTCTTTGCATCCATTAAAAGTGACAGCCTGCTGTGCAATTTGGTCAGGAGGAATCATCGAACCTTACTTCTTTGAAACTGAAAACGGCATATAAACGAGGATTGAAAAGTTTTTAATGCCACAACTCCATGCTTTGGGCTTGACTAACATGTGGTTTCAACAAGACAGTGCCACATCGCATACAGCCAGAATTACAATGGAATTACTGCGAGACTGGTATACTCAATGCTGTGATAGGCAAAACTGCGATTAATCAATTATACATATGTACTAGGTGCCAAATCTCATTGAGATGGCACCTGAAAGTTATTGTCTTGAGGGAATGGCAATATTTTACACAAATTGTATCTTTAGTTGGCGGTTATATTATAAATTTGCGTGCCGGCTATATAATAAATTCAACGTTAGGTAGTTATAAAAAGTGGCAATAAATAAGGCAATTCAACAGCAAACGTGTGTATATAAAACCGGTAAATTTTCTTCTATATCGAATTGACTTAGATGTACCTATACAAAAGTTCTTTTTCTTTATTAAATACTTCACGCACGACTTATTTATTTTATAATGGCTGACAAACACCTTGCTTGGTTACCTTGAAGGCTCGGTTCCTCATATATTTCTTGGCGCGTAACTCACACTCGTTAAGAATTGAAGGCATATAAAGCGATAATAACCTGAGCAAAATGCACATAGTTACAGAAATCCGTAGCGTGAAAAGATTTCAAATCTAGATGGCATTTACATATATTCGTTAATTAGAAAATATGAACATTGATGGTATGAAAACAATTGAAAAAAAACACATATTTGCTTATTATATTACAATTATTAGGCAGACCTTTGATCTATCTTCCGAACTTTCAGTAAAAATCGTTATTTTACTGGACAGCATTGTCACTGCAGATGAAACCCATAGTTCCTGTCCAAATAAAAAGACAAATCGGTTGAAATATAAAATGTATGTAAGCTCTCAGTTACCTCCGAACATCTCACGACTGATACCGCAAACGATCAGTTAAAATTAATTTATACAAATTAATTTATACACACTCTCGCCAGTAAAAAGGGTAGGCTTATAAGGCAATTGGCAATATAGTTATTCTCCTGACGTCAAAACCCAATCGAACTTATGTCAATGAATTTTACGCATTAAACTGAGATAAAAACAAATATAGAGATATATTTAAAAAATTTTAATCCAACAAAGACACGGACTATAGGCTGTAACGCACTTAAAATGCAGTACATGCAGTACAGATGGCCGATATATTATTGCGCATATTAATAGTGGCTAGCGCTAGGACAGATCACACTCACAAAGAGGTATCGAAAGCTTAATTCCCTGTCTAATGGCAACAAGGAAGTGATATCTAAATTAGACAGTGCACAGGTGACCACCCATAAAAAATTGCTGCTTTCTACGAAGTTGTCTGAACATCTCGTGGGCAACCTTACGGGGTACTGTACTGCCAGAGGCAAGTAGAAATGTAGCGATATTAATTATCCTGACAATTGTACGTGCTGTTTGCAACAGTTGGTTCATATAGTTTTCATTTACTATTTTAGTATCCCAAGGATGCACCACTGATTTACTTGTTCTTCGTCAGATTTTTCAAAGAATTCATATTTTTCTTATTAAAAGTATTTTTTGTTAGCATGCAACTTTAGTGTGTGACAACTGATTCTTACATTGTTTTATCGTTATATCGGGTTGTGATGGGATTGGGATGTACTATAATATTTTTGGATCTTAGAAACATTTGCTGCGAGCGTCGTGAACCGCCTTATTTTTTGTCGTAACCTAGGGACTTAACTTCCAAAATAGCAAATAGCGTAATGGTAAAAATAAATGAATTTGAATCCTTGTCTTATTCCATATTAAAATCTATTGAAATAATCACCCTTTTAAGTCAAATACTATTTTTTTCGTATGATTTTAAATCCATAGAGTTTCACCGAATTTCTTGTTATAATTTAAAGCCACCCAACTCAATATTATCAGGTGTTATTAAAAAAATCTCAATATAGTACTTAAATTAAAATCAAATGTAAACAATGATTAATGGAAATGTTTTCACACACGTACACACACGTACGCACAAGTTAAATGCCCATAACTTTGAGTAACAATGTGACGTAAAACCCAGAGAGATATGAAAAAGAATCATTGAAAATTGAAACTCTAAAATTTAATCATTGTTAGTTCTTCTAAAATGTAAAAATTTTTTTACTTCAACCTTTCTTGTTTCTTTAAACAAATCGAATAAACTAACTCCATTTAATGGCATATCAAGCACAATAAGTTTTGCCAATAAAATAGAAAAAACTTACAGAATGAAATATCGTTCTCATTGATTAAATCTGAGAGAAACTCGACTACTAAATCAATTTCTTCTGGAAAATCTCAATACTAAAGAAACATGAACACGACATGACATGTGTATGTACATATAATTTGCTTAATTCTTTTGTCTCTCTACTAAATATATAAATTTTTTAAATATGAATTACATACTTAAGCTTTTGTGATTGAGGGGAATATGTGCAACTTTTTATTTTCGCAATTGTAAACATTAAACTATAAGTATTTGCTACTTCAATATGTCAATACGACTAGAAGAAAAAATACAGTTTTGCCAAAGAAAACAAATATGAAAAACAACAGACTTGAAAACAAATAGAATTAAACTTCATTAACGCTGATCGATGACCATAAATCCTTTGCGAATACACTGAGAGTAAGAAGTTATTTTCTGAAATAATGGAAAGATTAAGGAGGAAATATAGGGAATTTTTTAGTCATGTCAAATTTACCGCAAAATGTCAAGCTGGCGATAGGCATAACTTCGATTAAAATATTCATTTTATATTTTAAATAAAATTGATAAAATTAAACAAAGACTAAACAAAAAATCTGCAGAGGATTTTGTTTTTAGAAATTTTCCTACTTTCCAATCAGATTGAATTCTTTTAAATAAAAATTCGATTTTTTTCTACATAATAAATTTTCTTGCAGTGTTAGTTACTCCACGAATATTTCGCATTCATATTTAGTTTTTTTCTTTAACGTATGATTTCACAAAAAACAACATCTAGTGCTACTGATAATCCCATTAAGAACCATGCGAAGTATAGGAAACAAAAACAAAACTAAAAGAACAATATAAAGTATTTCCTTTTTCTTGTGACATCCAACGAAACAAACACTCGTTGCTGTCACCAACCAACCCTAAGCGGTGTGTATGTTCTTTTCATTAAAGTTGTTTATAGTTTAGTTTGTTTTATTTCTTCTTTGAGTTTCTGTGAACATTTTTTGGTTGGCTTTTTACAAAATTTTTTTGCAAAAGCAACAACTATCGTTTTAAGGGTGTCTTTTTTTGTTTGTTTTATTTGTTGTTGTTGTCACTTCTTGTTTTGTGGTTGTTGTTGGTTTGTATTACAAGTTGATGTACGAGTATTAATCGTTGCTTCAATTTTTAATTTCATTTTGACTTGCAAATCAATTTATCATATTTTTTTCTAAAGTTTCCTTTCTTTTTTTGTTGGAAGTTGTCTTTTGCTTATAATGATGAATTATTTGTTAAAGTGACGATTGCTTGTTTTATATTACATATTAAATTTTGAGAAGCTTAAAAGGCATTTGGTTCTTCGTCTTTAATCTTTTTACATGAATGCCTGATTTTGCAGACATTTTGTATTTACATTTTAACTTGAAACAAAGCATTTTGTGTTAGAAGCACACGTGATCCCATGGTTATTTGTGTTTGCGGGATATATCCGGGGGGTTTCGCATTAATTGCATATGCGGAAAAAATCTATATATAAATAAAAATAGAAATGAATCGCACCATTTTTTGCTAAATGGTGGTTTAGAAAAGTCTAATGGTATCGTCGAAACATAATACATATGCACTTAGAGTGCACCGGTAGGTCAGTTAGTTGTTCTAGTAAGTTCTCGATTCACAACAAAGACTCTTGGTGTTTTTCACTACAACGGGTGAATGTCTTCGTTGCCATGCTCGGTAATTAAAGTTACTGCATAATTTGTAATTGTACCAGCTATAAAAAATGTACTGAAACGGTACGACATTGTTGGCAAATACGGACGAAAATATCAAAGTCGCATTACTCTCTTCATTTTATTAGCTCAGGGATGAATTTTTCTGTAAACAAATAAAACCAGCAAGTAATTTGCTGAATGCATCTTCTTGATTTGTATTAACTTAGATACATATTGTGTCTATTTATACAATTGTTTTACTATTTGGTACTTTTTTAAATACAGCTCTTTTCATTTTAATACCAATCGTGTAAAAGCAGAAATATCAATTGCTAGACTATTACATCCACTTTTCAAATTCGGGGGATAATTGGTATTATTTTATACAAGACCTGCACACCAAGAAAGTATTATTTTCACTTGCATTTCACGTATGTATGTAAAGTCACACCGTTCATACCACCTTAAAGCATAAAGCTTGAAAACTGTTGGGAAAATTTAGCCAATTTATTTTAATCTTGCTTAAAGTCCGATGAAGGTTTTATAGAAAGAAACATTATAAAAGTTGCCACAAAAAATTGCTAAACTGAAGAAAAACGCAAAGTTTTTTCAACAAGTTTTTTAATGAGTTGAATACCATTAAATAATTCAATCCGAATAGCTGGTCTTGGTGCACAGTTGTTTTGAAGAAACGCATTTTTGGTTCGAATGGCGACGAACTTCGTATAATACTGCAAACCAGTATTATATGTAACAGGAGGAAAACGCGTTGGCAGCTAGTATTAAACACGGAATAAATTCAAACAATAAAAATCCCCAAAAAAATGTTAATAGTATTAAACACTCATATGCTTTAAATTCTGCACAAAGCAAAAAGGGCCGCTGCAGATAGTGGAAATGATTATTATTTTTGCAGATACATTTAAAAACCCAAGCCGAGAGGGCCTTAAAAGTATTTGGTTCCTTACAAAATAAAAAAAAAAACATATAAGTCGTAGGAAACAAGCCCTTGTGCTTTTCTATTATTAATATAATACTTAGACTTACTTATGATGTAAGCCGATGACTTGCTATATTTTTTTTTTTGTTTATAATTTTGATAAGTTTTCAGTCTGAAGCAGATGTTTTTAAGATTAATGTACTAAAAAATTTAAAGATACAAGTTGTGCTTACAGTCTTTTTGAAACTGGGTAAATATTTCATATGTAATGTAAAAATGCTGATTTTTTATAGCTGGGCAAACTATTTAAAAACAAAATTTTTTTCTGATAAGAGTCGTCTTCCTTTCCACTTTGTTACTTATTTTTGGCTTATTGGCGACTTGTTTGTTTTGTAAGAAGATGCGCTGAAAGTCGACATAACATCTGGGTATTGAAAAAGAAACATATATTTTGGAAAATGTTGATATATAACAAAAAGATCTCAAAACCTCGTTCAACTAAATGTTCATCTATCATAGCCCCAAAAACATGGACGTTATCCAGTTATCGATGTTTGCCGAAAGATCCGTTAACATTAAAGTTCTTAATAGCGGTACTAAATACCTGATGTAGGATGCGTTCAACATTACCATCGAGATGTGGTTTGATTTGCCGTATCTATAAAATAAAAGCCAGAAATTTTGGAACAGTTTCTTACTATCTTTTCAAATTAAAGTGAAATACTCACATATGGGTCCGCTGGTGTCGAAAAGGACGTGAGAACTTTATATCTTTCCCTTTTACATTAACTATCATAAAAATACAGGTTTCGAGAATTATTAAGTAATGTGATTCCGGCAATGTTTATATTCATTTAAATTTCGTTGCAGTTTTTCAAAACGTCTCGAACTTTTCTTAGCTGAGTGGTAATAAGTACTGGGGAAAGTATTTTTATTGAAACCTGATGCCTTTTTCCCAACAAAGCTGCTAGTATTACACAAGCTAGCAGCTTCTGCTACTGTTTCAATGCAGCAACTTTTTAATCTTTCTCATACAATTAATTATGGAAAAGAGAGAGAGAAATCTTCGGAAGACTGCAGAAAATCTTCAACCTCCTCTACAAAATCTCTAAATTTCGAACTTTTAACACAAGCTGTTACATCCTATTCGCTATTAACTTGCCGTTTATAATTTATTTTGCTCACAGTATATAATTGAAAATCACTGTTTTATGTTTTTTTAAAAGGAGACACACATTCAAGCTTTTTTTAAAAAAGCCGCAGTTCGGGATATTTTCATTTGTAGCAAACACACCTAGCTTGAAGACGAAACTCTCGGAAATATGGGATCAGAATTAAAAGTTTTGCAAAAAAAGAGTCCTATGGATTTCGGGTTGAAGAGCTAAATAGTTATTCTCTTTTTAATCGATAATTTCATGATCATTGCCGTATCCTATAAGATGTTCGAAGATACCAAAAACCTTATCCGCATCCAACAAGGACAAGTGTAGTATTCACATAAATAAATATTATTTTCTTTATAAATCGCCTTTGTGTCTTTTTTTATACAACTTAAGTTCTTCTATATACTTTCTTCTATACGCTTTCTGCTGATTAATTACAGTTTTTAAAATTATAAAAAACTACACATTCACACACAAATTCCGTTTCGTAAATATTCCTTCTTTTGCTTTCCAGACAAATTTTCCGTTGTCGACAATAAAATTTTAAAAGTTACAAATTGTTGGCAATTTATTTAATAGAAAGGGACTTTATTTCGCTTTAAGAAATACTAAAGACATTAGTAGCCTGAAATGATTTCTTATCGAAATGCAAGTGGTTAGCAAGCGTCCACCTTTTCGCGCTGGTTTCGTTTGCTTCTTGAAAAGGGCTTCTGTTTCATTTAATTTTTTTTGTCGGAAGAAGTTAAATATCATTTTCCGCCTAATTGCTTTACTGTGATTAGTAATATTAAACATTTTTCAGTGCTGCGTACTTCTGCGTTCTACTTTGTTTCTTTTGTTGTTGCATGATGTTTGATTTTTTGAATCTTTACATTTTGAGAATATTTATAATATCTTTGTAATTTTACTTAAGTGTAAACATTAATTTTTTAACAAGAAATATTTGCTTAAATTTTTTACAGATGTGGCGCTACAATTTTATATATGTAAGTAAGTAAGGTAAGTTATGTAGGAAATACATATAATGAAGATTTTTAAGCTCTTTAAAATATCATATTAAAATAATGAAACTTCAATTGAAGAATGAATTGGCTACTTTGGCAAAAATTCGGGTATTCAAGTAATTCGAAGCACATTTAATCCATTGCCGACCACAATTTGTTCTCTTATGATCCGCATAAAAATACTGAGTGTGGAAAAACTTATAATCGCTTGTTACCTTCCACAAAATTATGCAACTTTCAACTTTTTTTTTATAAAATTTTATGTGACGAAGTGACGCACTTATGAAGATCGGCTATTATCTTTGCCTTAACTTTTTATCCTTTATGTGAACACTTCTCTTAAAAACTTGCTTTTATACTTTATTTTTTTTCAATAACTTTCCATACTTGTTCCATTCTTCATTACATTTTTATAAAAAACTGAATTTTTTCCCCACGCTAAAAGCGAAAGAAAAACTTTAACTTGCAATTACAAGGATTGATTACTTTAGGAAATACTTTTGAAAGTTGGAGAAGACAAAAAGAATGCTAATTGATTGTAAAAGAAAAGAAAAAATTGGAAAAATTTACTAATTCAGCTGAAGGTATGACATTTTTCAATTGCAGAGAAAAATCATGAATATTTGAAAATAAAAAAAAGAAATATAAAGAAAAAAGCTTATCTTAAGGGTGATGAATAATAACCATAACTTTAATGAAGCAACTTCTAGTTTAACACTTGAATAAATAATGTTGATTAAATTTTCAATTTTAGTTTGGTTTCAATTTCACGTTATTTACCTCGCTCTAGCGTTCTTTGGTAGGAGGAATACGGAAGTGTTTTGGTACTATAATAATATTTTTTTCGTTCTAAAATAACACATACACACACAAGTGTCATACGAGCGTAGAGCGTGTGTCAGAAGTTAATCCGTTAAGGAAGAACCATAATGATAAGCCCATAATTTTAATTTCAGAGGACAAAAAAAAAACAAGAAATTAATAAACACCTTTTTGATTCGGTATTCCAATCCATTCGCATATAATTGAATAATGAACTGTATGTGTTTTCTCATAATTATTAACTAATACTCCACTACATTTCATTTCAGATGACACCAGCAAAGAGCTGGTTATTGACTTCAAGAGACTCCGAGGCTGCCACTTCCTTGCCGCAAATAGAATATCGTACTTTCGCAGACTTCCACTTAATAGTAAAGTTTCTTTAGAACTTGGGCCTGCACGCGCACAAAATCCTACTGACCTGCATGTTTGGAAGATGAATTTTGGCTGACAAATTACTTTGGGCGACGAGGCGCATTTTTGGACGAATAGTTACGTGAATAAGCAATCTTTTCATTTATAGGTTGGCGCAAAATAATGTCATAATTTTAACTTTTTGTAATTATGATATAAATAAAAATAGAGCAGTAACAATAGTTCCACAATCTTGAGGCATGTATCACTCCATGGCTTGTTGACACCTAATTCTCAATATATCTACATCATAATTGTCAAAGCACTGTGAGCGATTTAACGGTTACCTCTAGTGTGCGTTTTAACCCCGATATACTTTTTCTAGAGTGGGTATTTAAAGTCCCATAATTGACCGAAGTCAACATAACACAAGCAATGGCTTGAATTCAGACGCCTCTGAGTTTATAGGTGCGCAGCGAGTAAAAGCTGTTAACATCTTTAATAAATATAAATATTTACTACGTAGTCGATGTAAGCAAAAAAAAAAACAGCTAACACAATTTTAAACACTGTTCTTAGCTGCAAAGCTTTTGCTCCCCACTGTATGTTTATTTCAAGAAAAACTACACTAGAACTTTCAGAAAGTACTACAAACAAAGGATAAATAATGATAGTTGGAACGAAGAAAATCTTTTTATAAAAATAATAACAACAAAAGATAATATTATTTTTGTAACAGCGTACAAAATTAACACTTGAAATTTAAACTAAAAAATTACAACTGTTTCTTTCCTTCGCCCAGTAAGTCACTCATAAAAGGGTGCAAATTAAACGTATCATTACCATCATCGCCCTCGGCAACAGCATCATGCATATTCGCATACTACAACCTTGATCTATTTACCGGCCCTCATATATGTTCCAAGGTTTGGTCACGTGTCAGTTAAATTAAACTGTTTTTTTTTTAATAATACTCATGTTTTTTGTCACTTTAGTTTCATCTTCATGTAAAAAAAAACAAAACATTTACTCAATGCATTTCCCATCAGCGTGCTTGCAAAGGTGACCTTCATTTCTGGGATGCTCGTTTAGTAGTTGCGAATGATTAATTTGTGTATAGTTTGTTTATAAATTTAAGGTTTATTAATGATTTCGTTAATACTCATGCACATTCCTGATGTCTGCAGTTACTTTTAAGTATTAGCAATTTTTGTGAATATGTATCCCAACAAACCAATGCATATGCGAAATGTAATTGAATTAAAGAATAAGCTTGCAATAAATATTTTTCTACAACCTTTTCGAAGCATACTTATGATATGTTTATTAATACTTATGTATGAATCATTTTTCAGTAGTGTCTTAAAAACGCTTAACATAGCAGCATAGCATAACAAAACAGTTTGACAAATATGATTGCAAACGATTTATGTTTCGTGTTGTTTTGCTTGAGATGTCCCGTTATTTTATTTCGAACGTGAATTTTAAACTATTTACTAAATTTCTCATTCTTTTTGTTTTGTTTGAAGGTGCAGTGTCGCAAAGGTGAGTAGTGTTTAGGAAATGTAATTAATTTAATTTAAATTAATATAGAAAAGGTAATTAATATGAAGTAATATTTACTCTAGATTTGATGTATATTTCTGGTACGACTTTCCGTCATCACTTGCCCAGTTTGGTTTAGAACGACAAACTACACTGAAGAGGGCACATAGCCGAAACCGGGTTGTCAACAAACCAAACTTGGCAAGGGATGGCGGAAATTCGTTTCGAAAATCTACAACGAATAATATTAATATATAAATGTATGTTATAGATGTGCCATATGTGTGCGCGAGAAATTGAAAAAATTTATAAATAAAAATAAATAATACCTTTTTATTCGAAAAATAAATCAAAATCATTGCATTATGGACGTCCCATTATGGGTCACTTTTTCAAACATCGCTGGCCCTATGTCACGAATAACTCTAACAAAGTTGGTCTGCGAGGCGACAATTATTGCCGGTTTATCAGCATGAACCAGTGAATGCACGAGGCCGCAGAGGAACTAGCCTAGAGGTGTCAAATCGCACGACATTGGAGGCCAATTGACAGATGCATTTCATGAAGTCAACTAATCGCCAAATTTTGATTTCAATAAGTCAAAGGTAGCGGTGAAACCACATCTCGCCCCGATCAATGTCATCCATATTTTTGAACAAAAAATCATTCATCATCGTGCTGTATCGATCTCCAATGACCGTAACGCGAGCGCCGGCTTTATTTTTGAAGAAATAAGGTCCAATGCTGCCACCAGCATGTAAACCGCACCAAACGGTGGTTTCTACTGAATGTAGTGTAGCCTGTAAAGTTTGTTGTGTATTGGCTTCACCTAATATACGGTAGTTTATTTTATTAACAAACCCGTCAGGCAGTAAGCCATCAGATCACTTAATGGCTGATTTTCAAAGTAAATCAGAATAATTTGGTAGCGTTGTTCAATCATCAATCTATTCATGATGATTTGCCACAGTATACATATCATAAATGTGAAGAAGTGAGCACAGTGTGCCAGTTCGTTTGGCATTTAAAGTGTTCGTAAATTTGATCCGACTTGAAAAACACCATATCGCAAACAATAGTTAAAAAACTTCTATTTATAAGCTTATACAAAGCTTACAATAAGCATATTTAAAAAACTATTTCCAAGTAAGCTTATTCTATAATTAGAATTCCAAGCGTGTTGCAGCATATTACACACAAGCAATATTATCGCAAGATT
Source organism: Phania funesta (assembly GCA_963932375.1). NCBI lineage: Eukaryota > Metazoa > Arthropoda > Insecta > Diptera > Tachinidae > Phania > Phania funesta. The sequence goes on from OZ010652.1 coordinate 43,358,088, forward strand.
GGAATTTTGTTTATTAAACAATTGTTAGGAGGCCTTTAACAATAATATTCACAACAGATTCCTGAGCTTTGGTCTTTTGGTAAAAGTGTGTTGCAAACTACTTTTACAGCGTTTTGGGTTCTTGGGATATAGTCGCTTGGTTAGATTTATTATATAAAGAGGTGCGTACGTGTGAAGCTACCCGGGATACGGCACGTCATGTCAGTTTGTTGTTTCACTACTTGTTTCAAATGTATTTTCTCAATAAATTTTATTTTTGGCTTTTAATAATTTCTCTTCTTTATTATATTTTCATGGTCGTTAATTAAATTATCTATCGAGCATGAGTGTGAAACACATCCAATACCATTTTAACATTTTTTTATTTTAACGCATAGAGAACAATTATTTAGATCTTTGTTGTTGGTTATTACACGAACCACGTGGATCATTCTGGTTAAAGCTGCAGTTATAAAACTATTATTTCGAAGCGACCTTTTCAAAAATCTCATATTTAAAAAAAAATTAAAAAAAACCTATCCATAGAATTCGAAATAAAGGCGATTTTTGTAGTGAGGCAACCACAACATATAAAAAAAATATACTGGTTGTTCATTGGCAGAAAATTTTTTTTCAATTTGTTGCATAGTGTAATTAGTGAAAATATTACAAAATTTGTTTAATATTTAGTCGCAATGGATCATAGCGCCTTCACAAATGTTGTTATTTTGTGCACAACACTTTTAAAAAAATTAAATTCATATTTTTAGTAAATAACGACAATAAGAAAATATTTCCAACATCCAGAAATAAATTATATTTTTTATACGTCTACGTAAACTTTAGAGCCATAGTTTTAATATACAAGTTTTAGCTGTCCTATTTTAAAATTAGTTATTGAGATCAGATGAAAACTTAGATAATGTAACGACAGTTTTAGATATGTAATAAATCGTAATTGTGCTCAATAAATACATATAATAGTGTAGATCAATGATGGAAAATCAAGATTTTAAACTTAAAAGTACTATCGCAAAACCTAAGGAGACAATTTTTACCTGTACGTATTAAACTGCTTTAGTTTTTTTAATTAACAGATAGAAACGTTATACCGTGCAGTATATTATTGAAGGTTTAAATTTGAAAAGAAGAATTTTTAAAACAATTTCATTACAATATCTTTACATAGTGTCAGATATATATATACCGGTATAGATATTGGATGCATCCTTAACATGAACATATAATTTTTATTCTTTTAATTACATATATGTATATTATAGAAATATATTATCTGCTTATGATTTGTCATATCGAAATCTTACTAATGTCCAGATTTTTTTCCTTAAAAGTAGTTTTCGACATATTTAGTGTGGAAATATATAAATTTTTATCACTTCGTGTACTAATATTTTACATATCAAATCAAAAATACGATTATGTCTTTTGAAGATCCAACTTCGAAATGTTGTCTATGAAAAATTTATTTGAGCATAGTCGTTTTTGAATCCCTTTTAACCTAGGGCGAATTGGGGTAACTTATCTTTCCTGTTTGTACAAATATAGTACTTAGAATGGTCCAGTAAAAATGAATAGAACATTATCTAACGATATACCAGAAATATAGTTTCCAATTTGATTTTTATTGGATATTTCTTTAGCTTCACACCCATTTCTTTAAAAATTTAGTTAAACTTCTATTTTTTAAGATATCTTAGTTTAATGTAAAAAAGAAGTATAAAGATATATTGAAAGCATTAAAGAAATTTCCAGCTAAAGCTAGTTATTTTTCATTAGTTTCTCATACAAAACCAACGATTTTGTTGAAATTTGCTAAAAAAAAAAAAATCTAATAGTACTTAGTGATGCAACTGTGGTTTTCCCGTTAGTAAATCTAAAAGTACTACGCTGTATATGTGTAATCTAGCCAGCTACCGCAGTTGATGGTACTTCTTCTTAATTTGTTGCTTCCTTACTGTCAAACTACATTTAATATAGTCGACACCCAGAATATAAAAATGTTTTTTGTTGCTTTAACCTCGGTGGCAATGTGAATTTTAAAGCTTGCTATTGTAAAAAAAACAAATTAAGTGAAACCGGTGTAGATTTCAAAAAAGATTTCAAATCAAATCTACTACATTTCGGTGTAATGTAAATGCACTATGACATACATTATTGCCTTTACAATTGTTGATATTAACATCAACAACAATCGAATCCAACAATGTGCACTGACGTAGATTAAAACTTAAGGAAGCATCGCCCCCGATTCGCTAGTGTTATGAAAAATTTCTTAAAACAATATTTTCTATGCGATCCAAGGTGCAATTTGCTTTCGCACATTTGTTAGGAGATAGTGTAGCATAAACAAACTATTTCATTGTGATTTCTTATTTACGTGACAGAAATTTTTACTGCGTCAGAATTTTTCTGATTGTATCACATCGGATAGTGAATCATGGATCTTTACGGCTAATTATATAATAGTGATAGATAATGTTCTACTAGTCATTGGCGTTTTTTAACAACAGATTTGAAATTTTACATTACAGTTACCAGACTGTTCTACCAAAATAATAGAATAACACCCTACTAACTGCCTACCAGGACACCTTTTTCTCTCAATATTTTGTACTTAAACATAAAACAAAACCATAAATAAAATGTAAAACCATAGACTTAAAATAAACAGTTAAATTGAGTTTGACATTTACGATTGAAATAATATAATTTCATTTATGGTTTCAAAAACAGCCATTTAAACAATTAACAGCAAAATATTTATAAATTCCAATCTTAATGTCGCCTCCCCTGCAACCCTATCAGCCTGTTATAAAAGCAAAAACAAACAAAAAAAAACAAAGAACAGAGAACATCTCAACGTTAAATAATGACCGTAGAATTGTTGCAACAGAAACAAGTGCAACGAACTAGAACACATTTTCAATTGATTTTCAAAAAAAGAAAATGAAACGAAAACCTCAGGCACTAAATATTAGATAATTGAACAAAATTGGAAATAAAAACTCAAGAGTGATGATAAAATAAACGAAAAGAATGAAAAGCAGAAAAAATTTAAAACATTTCTAACACTTTTTACGAGCATTTGGCGGCTGGTGAAAGGAGTTGTAATGAAAAAAATTCGTACCATTTGTTACATTTGCGTCATAAGAAACTTTTGCCCGACAGAAGGGGTATGTTGGCGGAGGTTGAAATGGTTGTTTTACTTATTTTTTATTATTTGATTTAACTATGTATGTGCATTTTTAGTTAATTAACTTTTGTTCTTATGGTTTCATTAATTACGCCCAGATATGTAAGATGGAAAAGCAAAAATAAAAAATCACACACACAATCAAATAATTGGTGCGGTCACACAGTTTCTCCCACGGATAAGAAATAAATATAGAAAAAAAAAATATAGAGTAATATGAGACACTTAAGCAATTGACCTCAACTTTTTTGTAGGAATATTTAATTCATAATTGCGATAGTATGTGGTTACGAAAAACACGATAAAGCTTTTAAAGAAAGCACTGTTCATTTAAAAGGCGGATGCGTTAAAATAGAATTTCTAGTTTATAATAAAAAAAATTATGCGTAATGAAAATTCGACCCTATTTCCCTAGGTTTGCCATTAAAATCTACTTAACTTCTTCTTTTGAACGTTCCCAATATATTTTGTCGTTTTGAGTTTTCTTTTCGAGTAATACTGGTTTTTTAAGTTCATTGTTAGTAATCGCTGAATATTTATGTTCTTCGACATGGGTGTAGTTTACATTGTGTCATGCAAATGTTAGGTGTCATGTTACTAAAATAGTTTCATGGCATTTTTTTAAATTTGGGATTTCAGTTCGACGACGGGAAAAAGTTTGAATATATAGCCCGACACGCATAAATCGAATTTTACGTTTCGCTGTCCATGAAAGTGTCCAGAAAATCGCTTTATATTGTGGAAGCGTAAAAAAGGATTCATCTCGTGATATGAACCGAATAACTAGGTATATCCTTCACGCGATTTGATGCCATTCCATTATTTTGTTGGGGATATAAAAAATCGCATGTTTATACCAATAAACCAGAAACAATGGAGCAATCTGTTAACAAACGAAACAAGACATGAGGTTCTCCAGGTTATTAGCGATCGTTACATATCAAGGATACCTAATTTCTAGTTCTGCATAAATGATTTGAGGGTTCGGTTATCGGTCGCGGAACGAGCAATTTGACAAGAATTCGACAAGAATTTCTTTATCATGTTTGTGTAACGAATTCCGTTCACAGTCACCACCGAATTGACAATTTCTGGCTTTCGCTAACACTTTTGTTAAAGAGACAATGTTTACAAGGTAATAAGCGAAAATCGGCCCAATTACTTAAGATGTTTGAAGGATTATTTGAATTCTTTACTTGACGTGCAGCCTTCGGGTCTAAGCGTAATGGGTTTTCACTATGAAAATGCGTTCTTGTGTTGTCCAGTGCTTTATTTTTAATAATTTAAATAAAAATATTGTATAAGGTTATGAAATTTGCAACTGCTATTACCATTACTGCTCTTACCGCAGATTTAAACTTTAACTGCGAAGTAAATAATTTTATTCTAATACATTGCCTTCCACAAGGCTGTAACTAGTGCGAAGCTAAAAAGCGATCAATTTAAACTTTATAGATAAAATTTAATTTGATTTCTAAAGACTCCTCATTTTAAAGCAACTAATACTTCCTCCAAAATTGGAGCAATTTAGTCAAACAAGACTTACGGAAGTGAAAACATTGCACCTTAATATGATATAAAATTGATATTCCTACTTAGGAATAATGATGCGTTCTCGTTCTGTATATTATTTTCATTTTCGCAGATTAATTAATGTATTTTTTATTTGCAGTATGTGCAGCAAATTGAGTTTGACCATTCGTACACGTCAATTTAGCGTGTTTAGAAGAAGAGACAGCGTATAAATCTTATGAAAATTAAAATTTTTTTAAATTAAAATAAATTTATTTTAATTAATTGATTTTTCTTAAGGAGAAAAGTCGTGAGAAGAAATGAGAGTAAAGTCCTGTTAAGATACCAGAGCTAAGCTCTTAACAGTGCTAATATTAATGTTTCAACTATAATGTATAGAATTTGCAACGGTATTTTGATCAAAAATCTAATGAAGTATGTTTAAAAAAAATCTTAATATCTTGCACAACTTCCTCAAAAAAAATTAATAAAAAATTATGTGAGCATTACGTTTAATTTTTAACGAAAATAAATACTTAATTCTTATTTCCATAATATCCATGGCCATTTTTCAGAAATGACAAAAGACGGACGGAAAAGGATACTAGGGGTGTATATATAAAAAAAAATATTAATAGAATAAATATTCAATTAATCAATTAATGCAGCTAAAGTTCACATTATCACAAATAATATTGCAAAAAACATAAATAACTTCATGCAAAATTCTTTGTTTAATTCCGACTTTAAGAGATTTTTAAATTGATGTATTTAAATTAGAATTTAAAAATAGGAGCTTAAAAAAGCGGTTGCACCGGTTGTGGAAAAAAGGCTTTATGATGGTGCAGAAGTGCGAATTAGAAATAATGTTCTCGGCCTAGCGTGTAAGTCTTAGGGTACACTTTTGTCAAGTCATCCCATGCGTTAACGACATCATTTTATTTGCAGTTCAACATCAATAGGTAGATGTGTTAAATTACTCTCGTTTCAACGAGCATTTTCACTCAATACGCTTCCTACATGTCTCATAATCGCAGATAGCGCTGATGGGTTTTAGAAGTTGATTTGGTTTAAATCTGGGTTTTAAAAGATTATAAATTATTGTTCCATAAACTTGAACCGGTGTTGACACTGCCTAAAAATAGTTCTTGTAGATAACTTGCTACCAGATATATTAGCACTTTATCGGGATATTTTACTCTGGAAATAACCGATTATCCCGTAAATAATTGGAAAGAAAATTTTTGATACAATCAAATCGTTAATCGCAGCAAAATAATCGTTTAATATTCGTCTTTCCCTTATTCATGCGTCACTAGTATTAACACTTGGTTGTTTTAGAAGTTGCAATTATTATTCTAAAATAGCAGTTTGTTGAATACTGCAAAGACGTTGCCCCATTTCTCAGAGATATTTGTAAAACAGCGAAACATTTTTATAATTTCTAAAACAAACCTAACTTATACTTTAAGGTATTCACTTACATTCTTTTTCCATAGTGAATTATCTTCAACATGTTTAAAGTTATAAGCTTTCTTTTTATATTGATCAAAAGTGTAATCATAGGCACTGGTAGTTGCGGAACCGTAAATATTTTTCCACTACTCTGTGCAGTACAAAGCATAATAAAAATAAATACTGGCGATATTATTAGAAAATAGTTTGTGTGTGCTTCTACAGCACACAAAAAATATTTTGTTTGCTTTCTAATGTTAATGGTAAAATTATTAAACCAATTTTTGAAAAACGTTATAATTTTCAAACGAAAGCGATTAAACAAAGTTACAAGCTTACAATAATCCCTGATTGGTAACCTTTAGAAATCAGTTTTCGGCTTTGATCCTGGTAATTAGAATTATAAATACGAGTATGAACTCGTATTAATAGGAACGCATGGAAATAATATTTCTTGTAGCGGTATAATGAAATGTAATAAATTTTTTATTTATACTATAGTTGTATATAAAAAGGTGTTGCTAATGCTACATATTTAAACTGAAGACTAGGATAGCTGGACATAAATCAAATCTTAATTGCAGACATTCCCTTAATACAGCATTATCTTCTCATTGTTTTGAATCAAATCATTATCCTAACTTTGAAAACGCATCGGTTTTAAATACAGAAATTAATTATAAGCGTCGTTTTATATTAGAAATGTTACAAATTGTTAATACACCTAGTACACAAAGAATTAATTTTAAGGCGGACACGAATAATGTTGCACAGATTTATAGACACTTAGTTCATAGAATAAGATAGTTAATATAAGTATGTTTTTAGGCGTTTTTGAATTAATGTTAAGTTTCGTTAACTGTATTTACATTTTTTAAAATATTTAAAAAAAAACTCATGTTATTTTTGTTTTATGTTAACTTTGGAAAATTTTTGAATATTTGTGACAATATTTTTTTCTATAATATATAATTGGTTCGTTATTTTTATTTCCTGATGATGCTACACAATGGAGTAGCGAAATATCGAAAAATAAAAATATAAAAAAAGACCTTCAAGCTTGGACAATTTTAAATAAATTAAATTTAAAAAAAGGTCAAGAACAGCTATAATTTTAATATTTATAATTTTTATTTGAGCGCGAGGTCCGTTCTTTATTAAGCAATTATTTAATTAGTGTAACGAATATTTCGACATTCTTTGAATATCATCATCATGATTTTAATGCAGAAATTTTTACACAATTGAAAAAAACATCTACAAAATATCTATAAAACTTTTAGACACTGCAATTAAAACGATAACGAAAAACATATAACAGTGGGGACTTATACTACATTTACATCTACACAAAATCTAGTAGATTTCAGCTCAAATCTCGAAGAAAATCTCTGCTATTTACACCAATGATTTTTGACGTATTATTGGATTTCATTTTTATAACAAAAACAGTTTACTGAAGAAAGAATAAAAAATTGGCTCTAAACTTAATTAAATTCGTGCTACAATTGTTTTTATACACATAATTACATATGTAATATTACCTACACTTTATTTATTATTGTTTCATCCATATTGAAACCACTTATTTTAAACTTTTATTATTTTTTAATGTTGCTGCAAATATTTTGTTTCTATCGCGCTTTTTTGCGCGGCATATTTCAGTACATTAGCAAAAAATACATAGTTGCATCATTCAGTATTTCAAGATTTTGAGAGATTTTGTCAAAATCTAGTTCGTAAGTAGATTTTGTTTTGTATGGGTAATCTGGTAGAAATGAACTAGATTTCGCTCAAAATCGAATATTAGCAACTAACATAAATACCTCATACAAATATATTGACACTTAACATTTACATATAGAAAAGCACACAACATTTCCCCCATATACGAAATACCCTATAGTGGCGACGGAAAAGAAAAATGAGGCAAGGTTTATATAGAAACAACTAAGAATAAATTAAAAACAAAACTAGCAGCACATAAATCGGAGCACTAACAACCCAATGTGCAAAAGATAAACACACTTCTGACTTGGATAATGTGAGAGTTTTGGAAACAGAGAGGAATTATAAACGCCGCTACATATTAGAAATGCTCCACATTAAAAACGTGCCTACTAACAAAATAATGAACTTTAAAATTGACATGGAGAATTGCGCTCAAAATAATTAGAGTGCAATAAATAATTTTATGAAAAATCAGTGCAGTTACAGCCGATGACATGGGAAGATGTGCGATATTTATATTGTGTGCTTTTTAATAAATATTAGCGTGAAATTATTCGGATATGTGTTTCGTTATCGTTCTAACTGCAGTGTCTAAAAGTTTTATAGGTGTTTTGTAGATGTTTTGTTTCTCAATCATGTAAAAATGTCTATAATAGAACCCTGATGATGATATTCAATGAATATCGAAATATTTGTTATACTTATTTTAAATTTACTTAAAACGGACCTCAAACCCGTATAAAAATTATGAAATTTATTATTGGAAGTTCAAATAATAATCAAGAAATATTTTTTTATTTGTTTCAATTTGTTGGTTTATTTCACAAAACTTGTATGCTGGGCAAATCCTTGTTAACAAACAAAACTCATTTAATTGCTGAAAACTCCAATAAAAATAAAAATTGTAGTACTATGTCATGAAGTGTAAACCCCTCAAATTTGAGGGTCCTTTGAATGCAATTTTTATTAAAAATTGCATTCTTGGTTAAAAAATGCGCAACACTTCTAAGAGTGCGCATGCCATTTTCAACTTTATCATTTTTGACTGTATCGAGTGGTACTGGGTAGAGTAGCAAAAGTTTCCATTTTTTTTCTCATTTTTGTCTAATATGTTGCTACGGGTATTTAGTGGGCGCCTTAAGTTGTTTTGAAATATTGTTACAAAGTATTTTCTTGAACAAAATTTTGGGATCAATTTAAATTTATTTTTTTGGTGTGCAAACTTAAGTTGTACTTTAGCGATCATTTTATAGAAATTTAAAACAGGAATAAAAAGCTGTTGATACGCAAATCGCAAAAAACTTTTACACAAGTATACAAAGTTCTGAACTGAATCAACTGGAATTTGTTTTTATGTACTTTCAAATATGCTCTCCATTTTTTTTAAATTGCCTCTTGCACGATATTTCGCCAAAGAAAATGAGATGGAACGATATGTTAGTATAACTTGTGAACAGGTTTTTCCATTTCGCTGAGGAAAAAATACGAAATTCCTTATTAAAATGACCTTTAGAGTTATACTTCAAATCTACTTAGTAGTTTCAGAAATATCGAGGAAGTTATGACGAAAAAAAAGTTTTTTTTTATGAAAAATTATTTTTTTTAATGTTTTTATTTGCAATATATTTACAATGTAAACATAAGTAAAATTAATAAATACATTAACTATAAATAGTAGCATTAAATTCCATTGAATTTAACAATTTAAAATTTATCAATATTGAAGAATTACTCGTATATTTTCTATACATTCAAAGAGATATTACAGTTTAAGATTTAAATGGGAGATCTAATATGTGCGTTCGTTTTAACCGTCTAACTTCATCACTGTCGTCTAAAAGAGTTATTGCAAGAATGTTTTGGTGGTCGCTTAGTCTTTTAAAATAATTTGTGCTGTAATTTTTAATTTCCTCCTTTATATTTGGAATATTGAGATCATTGTGAGTTGACGTGTTTCTTATATACCAAGGAGCACCTATAATTAATCTTAAAGTTTTTCACTGATATTTTTGAATTATATCAATGTTGGAGTAGGAAGCGGTTCCTCATAATTGGATACCGTAAGTCCATATAGGTTTTAATACTGTCTTATATAATAGTAATTTGTTGTTTATGTTTAACTCCGATCTTGGACCAAGAAGCCAGTGCATTTTATTCGTTTTTATTTTCAGTTGTGTTCTTTTTATTTTTATATTCGTTCTCCAAGTTAAGCGTCGATCGATGTTAAGATCTAAATATTGGACTTCATTTGACTTGAGTATTACGTCACCATTTAAGTTGACATCAGGGCAGTCCACCATTTTTAAGTGTAAATGTCACGTGGGAGCATTTTTCTGCATTTACTTTAATATTCCACTTTTTTAGCCAATTACCAACTAAATCAAGCTGCGTTTGAACAATATTTGTTGCGATGGTTGCGGATTCGTTGGCTGCTAGTATAGCGGTAACATCAGCGTATGTTGCAACTACTACATCGTTGTTTGTCGGCATATCAGAAGTAAATAATGTGTACAGAGTTGGACCCTTGTGGTACACCAGCCTTAATTAACCCTATTGCTGAATCTGCATCGTTGATGTTGACATAAGAACTACGATCACTAAGATGTGACTTGAGCAGTAGGTAAAATGGAGCTGGCACCATATGTTTTAATTTACACAAATGACCATTATGCCATACTATATCAAATGCTTATGGCCTAGTGCGAGCTAAAGTTCTTCAATGGGTAAACTCATTACATCTGAATATGTGGAGGGAGAATACCACATGTAGACAGGTTAGAATGGTGCTCAAAGAGCCCCTCGGCAGGAAGGCCAGCAAGGTACTCGGGTATAATAGGGCTACTTTAAGCTGGATTACTGCGTTAGTGACAGGACATGGAAACTTCAAGTACCATCTGGCTAAGATGAAAGTCGTAGAAGATGATACTTGCAAACTATGCCTGGATGAGGCTGAGACGGTAGCGCACATTGTGTGTGAATGTCCAGCACTGGCTAGCATAAGGCTTAAGACCACGGGCAGACACTTGTTAGATGTGAATGCCATGGGGGAACTAAGCCTTAGACAAATGCTAGCAATTACAAAAGACTCCGTGATGAGGAAGAGTTTCGAAAGTTACCAGTCGACAGTCTGAAATCACTTTAGTCAAGAGTAAAGGCTAGGGCTAGCACGAGACTCATTGGAAAGTAAGGTGGTTGTGATTACGGATCGGTTCCCTAAAAACAATTTGAGGAGCGAAATGAGAGTCGAAAAGGGACAGTGAAAGTAAGTGGTCTGCTTCGATATCCCCCCATACATTAATAATAATATCAAATGCTTGTTTTACATCAAGAAATACTGATGAACAGTAGCGTTTCTTTTCAAGAGCGTCTCTTATTGTTTTACAACTCTATGGCACTGCTCGGGAGTCCCATGTTTGCTTCGATAACCAAATTGATGATCGGGTATAATTCGTAGAAATTCTAGTATAGGCATTAACCTTTTTTGAAAAAGTCTTTCGAATAATTTCGATAAAACTGGTAGCAAACTAATAGGTCTATAAGATTCAGTGGAGTTTTCAGGCTTGTTAGGCTTTGGCATCATTATAATTTTAGCGTGCTTCCATTGAGTTGGGAAATATGAGAGTCGCAGAACAGCATTAAACACAACTGTGAGAAAAATCATAGCCTTCTTAGGTAAAGTTTTAAGAGTTTTGCCATCTATATTGTCATAACCTGGAGATTTTTTTGAATTTAGTTTACTAATTTCGTCTTCGATTTTACGATATCTGAAAGGCTTCATTGGTTTACTCATTTGACATGCAACGTCTAAAAAATTATTGACTGCCGCATCTTCTTCTGCAGTACAGAAGGAAAATGGGGTAAATGAATTTTCAAGTTGATCCTTAAAAGCAGCCACTTTACTATGATCGGATCTACAACAAACTCCATTTAAGTTAATTATTGGAACATTTCGTTTTTTAGCGCTTTTCAGATATATTGTGGCTTTTCAAAGATTGTATTCATTTGTATAAATTATTTGATTTTAAAGAAATACTAACTAAAAAAACAAAAATCATGCGGATTTTTGGGCAGGAATATAAGTTTCAAATCTATAATCTATGCATATCTTTCGACTTAATTCACAATTAAGTTAAGGTATCTCATTTTGATTAAAGTTGCCATATACATGTCACCGTATTTTCCGTAATTTTCTTAGAGAGCAGCTTACTATGTATTAAAATGTGAATACAATCAAGAGTTGTGCATCGATTTTATTTTTGAAGAATTTGTTGAAAACAAATTTTTTGATAAAAAGTTCCACGATATCTTTGAAACCTGATCAATTAACAATGCTGGCACGGCGTAAAGACAGTTTTGTTGTTGAATAAAGCAAAACGTTCGGCAATTAAGTTAATATTTGTCAGGCAATCAGCACCCCACACAACATACGGAACGGAACAACTTTTTCTTTCGTTTTTATTCTAGTATTTTATGGAATTTATACAATAAATATACTCTTAATCTTCACTCTTTACACAATTCGGGTCGAACAGATACTTTTTTTTATCATATTTTTGTTATATGTATAAGGAAAAAGCTTATTTTTGAGCACTTTACATTACGTCTACTTTGCCCCTCGAAGTAGAGACGTAGGTGGGCGAATTATGTTTAAAATTGATTGCGAATGTGTTCAGACGACGACACAGCCTTGTGTATTTTAATATTTTTTCGCAGGGGAGGCAATCGACTATCAATCTAACTATTTGGTATTAAATTTAGGCACAGCGTATAATATTTTTTATTTGATATGAGCCAAGCTTTACTTAGACCCTTATTGAATGTAATTATAATTCGTGGCAATATGCAGTTTAGCTTGGCTTAGAAACGTATGGATTTTTCTGAGGACTGACTATAGATGCACCAAGGTTCGGAATTTTTGTCTGAATCGTCTTTTTTTTACATCTACTTAACCATGCTGTAACAACACGTTTTGCATGTAAGGCCTGGTACTCTGTAGCAACGAAGCTCATTATTTTTTTTCGTTAGGTTTTACAACCACGAAACGGAACATTTTCTACAGGTCATTATTTCTCCCTATTTTTTGGGCAATCCATTCATATTTTCGTGCCAGGCAAAGCTATGGGTTGTGAAAACAGCATCATTAGGTTCTCGACAAATAAGTTTAGATTTTATTTGCAAATACTCTGTGGTCTTTAATACGAATAAGTTTTATCGTGTAGGGTATACTAAAGCACACAATGTTTCACAACGACTTAATTTTTTATGAAAACATTTATGCAGCAATATTGCAATTGTCACGCATGCTACATTTTGGGTTAAGTCTTTTTTTGTATTTGTTTAAGCTGCATACATACAGACTTTAATCATTCACAATTTGCTTTTAAACTCACAAAGAAATAAAAATAACGAAGGTTGGACATTGTCATCAGCACTTAACACGACCATTTCACACCTTTAATGACTGCACAGACCACAACAAAAATCGTTGTTCACTTTTCGGACAATTTAATTTTAATAAGTGCAATTTTTTCAGTTTGATTTTTTTATATATTTATTTTATTTAAAATAAAAGAACGTAAATTATTTGGCAGTTGGTGACAGTTGTTTTTGGTAGCAGGAAAGTGCGTAACTTGGAAAAAAGAACTCAGATACTCACATTTCAAGGCCACTTTCTAGTTTGGCAAAATTTTTTTTAACTTTCAAATATGGGAAAGTGGAAAAATGTTACTAAACTGGCGAGTTGCCTAGAAATGGGATGGTATTGCACATAGGACGAACTCGGTCCTCACTCAGTACTTTTTACGGCCGACATTTTTGGATAGGAACTTGGTCTTATTTTCACATTTATGTTTTTATGCGGATAATTCAATTCAAACCTTACGTAAATTTTGGTGCGGCTTTTATTAACATAAAATAATAATGCTTGTCAGAGCCTAATGGAAATATTATTAAACCATATTTTATTTATATTTATTACTTTATTAAACAAAACTATTTGTAGTGAAATATTTTTTAGGCTTTAAACTCGTAAAATGTTCGTAGTTCTTAAAGTTTGAGCAGATACAACTTTTCACGCACTAGTCTCTTCCATGAGCGTTAATAAAATGTGAGTAATTAAAAGTAATAGAATCGTAGGCACGTGACTTAAACTTTCACATCATTATCACGAATTTCACTCCCTTAACAATTCTTATATTTAAGAAAGCGTTTCTTTTTTCTTATTTTCTACAAATATTTATCTGCATGAACTTCAACATTTAGTTACGTGTTATGTGTGACAGACATACAAAAAGCATCACTTCCATCAAAAAGTAGGTGATTATTTTTATTATCATGAAATTTACAACAGAAGGTAAAGGTAAATTGCAGATCATAGTGGAAAAATGCACCAATTTGCGCAATTTTTTGCACACTAGTATAGATGTCACCTTAAGCTTTTTTGATCTTAAATATAATTTTGAATAAATAGCGTCGTTTATAAGCACAACAATTGTTTGTTTGTTTTTGGCCATATGTTATCACAACAGTGTTCTTTTTATTTCCTACCTACTCATCTTCATCACATGTCACCGAGGATAAAATGTTACCTAAAACAAACTTAAGTAATAATATACTACCAGCCCACACTGGTGGGTAAATTTCACTTTTAATACTTAGATGACTTTGAAGAGCAATCTACCTAAGAGGGTGGGGTTTCCTTAAAACAAACTGAAAGAACATAGGATTGCTGTTTATAAGGCTAAATAAGAAGCAAAAGGCCATTTCATAAGGACACTCTTATACATTTACGTACGTGAAGATACTGAACTATACATACGTACACTTCAGTTCGTTATATTTCATAAATATCATATGCTTACGAACTGTCCTTTTTGCACAATGATCACATCACCCCGCACTTATCTTCTTGGCCACAAATCCAAAATGGTTTTTAGCATATTTCACGATATTAAGAGTCCTTGTTATAAACACCTTAGCGTTTATGAAATTCGCAATTTTATTATTGGGTAAATGGTAAATATGGACGATGAACAACTTTTTATGATAAAAGCAATCTCAATAACTGAATGTGGAAATCCCTTAATATAAGAAAATAGTGGTGGCAGAAATATACATAACCAACCGGTTACATTTTCTGGTAACTTTACACCGTGTGCAAGAACAACTTAGCATGTATTTTCACAAAGTGGAATATGAAAACAAGTAATGCCTTCGACGACGGATTAACCTTCGTTTGTGTGCAAGAAATTTGTTTACTTGAAGTACAAAGTACCTTCCAAAAAGAGATATAACACACTCGCGGTTACCTGAAAATCAAGAAGTTATCATGTGTCTTTAGAGAAAATATTTTGAAATTTAATACATAAACTATAATTCTACTTGCGTTACAGTTTAGGCGCTAGCGTAATATACATTTTATAAACAAAATGTTTACACATCAAACAATTTTTTTTAGATTTCAATTCAAGAAAGGATATCATTGCTGAAGGACCATACTACGCGTTCTATACTTTTTCGCATTCTACGCATCTAACAAAAGAGTGGATTCAGTGTAGTTATATGTTGCAAATTACAGAGCAGAAAAGCGTAAGATACCTTGTCGCGCAGGATGAGAAATACGAATATGTCGGTGGTTTTTTTACCCAGGGATGACATGTTACATTTTATTTTCAATACGTCGCATGTAACTTGAAATGTAAAAAAGCGTAGAATGCGTGGACGGTATGAAATGATATAGGCTCTAGCAAAACTTCAATCTGATTTCTAGTGGAATTTTTTCTGTGCTATTCAAACGGAATATTTCCTCATATTAATATAATTTTATTTTAGTTTTAACTTTCGATTTAAATTAGGAAATATTGTATATTTTTGGAACGAATTTCCGCCATCCCTTGTCAAGTTTGTTTTGGTGACAAACCGGTTTCGGCAATTCAGTGTCATGAACGAAAAATGACATTGTTACACTTACACTTTTTTTTCGTTGTGTAACTTTCTCTTAAGTTTTGCGATGTTGCTAAAAATTATCAGTAGCTGAAAAATATCGTATTCGCATGTTGTGTGTCATTTCTATATAGTTGATGATTGAACGTAGGATCAATTTAAAAGAGCGCTGAACGGATTAACGTGTAAAAGCGTAATATGTACTCATTCTCACAATGTGTTAAACACAATTTATAAAAATTAAAAATATTTTAAGGGAGGATTTAAAAAAAAATTTATGTTTCTCTTCTATAAAAAAATAAAACAATATTTGAAACCAAAAGATTGGTTAAATAAGATAAAAATGAAACTTTATCAGAAATATTAGTAATGGTAGTTAATTCTCAACATGCTGAAAGTATATAACCTTGCGGCGAGCGGCTTGTCGATCATCATGACCTTTGTAAAGCAAATTATCGTACAAAGTCGATTGATAACGGAAGATAATAAATGGTAAAGACCCTATTGAAAAAAACATTATGTTAGTCGAATCAAGCAATTAGCTTGTCAGACTGACGTTTTTTTGTCTATTGTTGCCAAATATTCTTTAGGTTGACGGAATTATTTTCCTAAGTTTTAAGCTTAAATTAAATTAAAATACTACGATTTTTTAGGATGACGCACTAAAAGTACATATGTATTTAATACGGATTGGAAGCATCCAATGCGCTGAAGTAAGGAAAAAAAATAGTAAGTAGTAACTATGTTCCAAAGCCATAAGTGGTAACATAACATTTCGAATGAAGCTATTTCAGAACACACAAATTTAAACAATACTCTCGCACTGCAAAAAATTACAGTTGCTACAGTTACAGTTGTTGTGGAAACAGTAAAAACCTTTGACGTGGAGGCGACCTTTAACGTATACCTTATTAAAAGCTCTCCTAGGTAGTGCGCTGTCAAAATTGTTTTCAAATACGATTAAAATATTTAGACATTTTAAAGTTTCAAGTTTCATTCGGATTTTTTGTTCCCGTTGGATTTTTCTTAAATAAATCTGTAGTAGATTTGGGTGTAAGGACACATTTACTAATAAAATATGATAGATCTTCTTTTGTCTTTTCTTACCATGACAATTTGATTGCATGATTTCAATGGAGCATATTCTGCTGTAGTAACAAAAAAAAAAAAAACAGTGAAATACAACCGATGGTCCAGAAAGAGATTAGAATTAGTAGCACGAAAACTAGGAGCCCCCGGGAAGTAAGTTCTTGGTAGGCTGTTGGTGAGGCTTCTTTTGCGATACACGTAGTTGCTGTGGTTTAACCTCGAATCACGGGAAGATTGTGGTGCACCACCGATATGGCGTCAATAAAGAAGCTATTGACGACAGGGAACTGGCAGCTTCGGATCCCTCAGCAAAAGGTGGGTACACGGTACAGGAAGCCATGAATCTACACCTGCTAGCCATACAAATACTTATAGAGGAGTTGGTGGTTTCAATGTGTTTACCCTGGGTCTAGACTACCATAGGATACAGTCAAAAGACAGGTAGCCAATCCTTATTCCTGTCCTATCTACTTTACCATTTCCTAAGAAAGTAGGTAAATTAATTAGTAGGCCTTATTTGCCTGAGTGTTACTTGCCTTTAGAAGCTTATTTCTGTGTGATATGCAATATTTTTTTTTAGAATATTTCGAAGGCAATTTTCTATTTTTGTACCCACGGTGCGTGTTGTTCTTCTTTTCAGGGTACTCCACAAATACACCTTGTTCTCTGCAAGCTACAGAACATTTGGTCAGCATAAATCTTTAATTTTAAACGCCGCATAAAACTTTTGGCAATTCAGATGATACAATCTCCTCTAGAAGAGAACCAAATTTGAAAATATCTGTGTGTTATTGTTATACTTTAATAAAATATTTTGCTTATGAACATATTTTTATTTATTTAGGACCGTTCCTCTCACACCCCCTGCAAAAGGATAACAATTTTCTTTGTTTACAATCTTGAAGGAGAAAAGTAATTTTTCTTACAACAAACTAAATTTTATATTAAAGGTATTTATTTGTATTTGGTCAAAGAGTTGGAGTTGATGGACACAGCTGCAATTTATTATTAAAGGTAAAATTTGTTTATTAGTTTTAACAGTGTTGGGGACGTAAGTTTAAGAAGAGGACATTTCAGGTAGAAGAAAGTTGTCCGTATATAGATAAACTGCTGTAGCTTATGAAGCTTTAGATAGGAGTAACAAAAGGTGAAGATATTTTGAACGTAAAGGGAAATAAAATAAGCTGATATTTTACATAGGAGATATGTTTAAGAAGGAGGGTTAAAGAGAATCTAAATATTGAAATAAATCTATATATATAAAAGTGAAACTCTGTCTGTCTGGGTGTGTGTTATCTATAGACTCCAAAACCGTAAAGCCGATCGGACTCAAACTTTGCCAAGTTGGTGGCTTTGCTAGTATTTTATATAGCAGGACTAATCTTTCCCGTTTTTAGGATCTTTCATATTATACTTTTCAAATTTAGTGGCGTAAAACTGATGCGCAACTAAAGGAACAGGGAGTAGCATAAGCCTGCATTAAAATATAAACGTTTTACCGAATTTTAAATATTTTTTTTGTTTTATTATATTTTAACAACTTGGCGAGATTAAAATTTGTGGAGCAATACTTATTCATTTTTAGCTTATAACCACGAAAGTTTTTATCAAGTTACGTCGCATTTTTATATTTTTGTTTACATTTTTAAACCAGGTTTGAAGAGTCTATTAAATTTTCTTCAGAAGCTTGCGCTTAAAATCCTTAAATTCTACAGTGATCTAGTAGCAACCAAGAAGTAACTGAACGGTGAGACTTTCTCCGAAAAATATTTTGAAAACTCTTTAAGCTCTTTCTTGCCTTGTGATGAGAATTCCCATTTATCTCGTAGTTAATGATTATTTTAAGCCTACTTTTTTCTGCCCGTGGCCAATGAAATCTCTTCAATTAAGGTCGAATAAGGTTTACCAATTTCATTTTTGTACAAAGCTTTTTGTAAGATTCTTTCAGAAATTAAAACAATATATATATATATATATATATATATATATATATAAGTATGGTAACGCTTGGAGGAAAGTATTTACCGATCTAGGGTGGAATCTTTGCTTCCGTGATAGTATCGACAACCGTAGTTAAAAAAATATGCGACATTTCTTTTACCGAATTTCCAGCACTTTTTAATTTAATCGAACTAAGTTTTGTCGACGAATGACATTTCATGAACAACATGCGTTTAGGCATAGGATAACGTATGTTATAAGCTCCAATATTGCTAATAATCATCTGACGTATATTGTAATAAAAAAAACGTATTTTTACGATACGTGTTGTACGTTCACGGATGGTAGGATTCCACGCGTGTTTTTTTTTTAATTTTTTTTTATTTACTGCAGTCTATTGAACCTACGTGTTTTGTCCTCTGACAAACATACTTGCGTCAGAAAGTTGTATCTTTTGCATTTATTTAAAATAAAATTTAAGTTTAATTCATAAAGAAAAAATTACGTAATATTTTGCTTATACATACGTACTATATCGCAGTGCAAATAAAAATTTAAATTTTGATTTCGATATTTTTTAAAAGTGAAGGTAAATTTTAAATTCTTGATTTGATATTCCGACAAGGTGTTTTGGTGTATAATTTTGGAACTAATTTCCGTCATCCCTTGTCTAGTTTGGTTTGGAGACAAACCGGTTTCGGCTATGTACCACCTTCAGTGTCATTTTTTGTTCTCGAAAAACGATCGAAAAATGACACTTGTCCAATACAAACTTGACAAGGGATGACGGAAATTCATTCCAAAATTCTACGTAAATTTAAAAATTTATAACCATTGACACTCAGCCCTGTTAATAGATCTGTGTTAGCATGCGAACATCACTCCGTTAGAAATATAAAACAGTCATAATAAAAAAAAAAACTTGTACATGCATAGACATTGGAAAAAACACAGTTCTAAAGCTTTTTTGAACTTTTTTGGGCGGTTTACCGTTTTTTTCAAGCCAATTAAATTGTATCTTAGTGTAATGTATGTGCGAGAGTTCGAGGTATTCACTGGAATTCCGCGATGTTTTAAATTCCGAAATACCGGGATTATTACTGCGGGAATCCCCGGCAATTTTACCAACTTCTGATTGTAGCTTTTTTTCATTTAAACCTGCAAAGTCAAACGTTAAACTGCAGATATTTTTAAACAAAGATCTCTAGATTTCTTTCTAAAACTTAATTCCAACTAATTCCTTTTTGAAATCGCTAAATATTGCGAAAAAATGGGAAAGTTATTATCATTGTTAGAAACTTTTCTTTGTTTATAAAGATCCATGAAACTTCTGATGATAGTGATACAGTATAAAATAAAACTTTTGAAAAGGTTTTTAAATGATGCAATAAATAATATTGACGGAGCACCCAAATCAAGTGCAAAGACAAAATCGAGTTCCATTTTATAAAAAATTTTCATTCTTTCAAAGCAATCGCTAAACAACAGAAAGTAATCAAATATTTTTGATGCTTTGCGATTAATACGACGAGCTTATTCGTTGAAAGCGAGCATTCGTTTTTCTTTTCGCTAGATCTTATTAATTGTAAAGTTCTAATAAAATGGAAAAGTTATACACTACTTTTGTTTACTAGTTCGGATCCGACAGTCTTGGGATGTCGGAATATAAATTTTTTCTCCGATTTCCCGGGATAGCTAAAAGTCCGGGAAATGAAAAATTCGAATGGCGTTGTGTAAATATATAATTAATACGATTGACATATTGAAACAAATAATTTGCGGCGTTACTGAAGATACTCGCCATCAAGGCAAACGCAAACCATTTTTAAGAGTCAACTACTAGATCGATACAATTTTTTCAGTGATATACGTTGTCTTCAATACCATCGGTAGGCACGATCATACACTTATCAAAGTAAGAAATGCTTTTACTTCCAAATGAAGCTAACTCTCGCGAATGGGGTGGCTTAAAAGTTGTTTTACTTTTGCAATTGTATGAAATAAATTTTTTTGGTTAAATGCAAAGTTATCAAGTTTGCACAATCCCAGTAAATTGTCTCTTCTTTCTGAAAATAATTGCCAGCCTAGGTAACTCCGAAACCTCCGTTATAAACGCAATTCCCAGATTCTGCTTTTGGCATTAAGGCTTTTCATAAATCCTGAAAAACTGTGGTGTATGAACAAGTCTTCAAGAATCTCTTTCATTATCAAATAAGAACTTTTAAAGGCCTTTTAAGCTTTTAAGACTTACAAAGAAACATTCAGTTTCCCTAAATCATTTTTATAAATTTGCATGGCGTTGGTGTGGAAAATATTTAAGAAATAATGTATGACAAAATAACTACAACTCTATTCTTTGCCAAAATCTAAACTATTAATCAGAAAAAAAATTTTCTATGAATATGAATGTGCTTTCTTTGAAAGAAATTTTTTTCAAGCCAACAAGTAATAAAATTAAATTATCCAACTAAGTAATGAAATTATATTTATTGCAGTACAAGGACAAGAGAACTAAAAGAAACGATATGTAAAAGAACTTAACAAATAAGCCGTAGCTGGTTATAAAACAATATTGTAGTTTCATTTTTTTCCAAATTTTTGGTACAAATTGTGCTTATAATGAAATACTGACAAAATGTGAGAAAAATTACAACTTTGTTAAGAGCATAATAATCATAAATATGAAATGAACTTCAATACAACTTTGCTTTTCTCCACATCCCATTTTTGCTCAATTTTCTATACACTTCACAAAAATGAAAGGGTATTTGTATATACATATATTTGGCATTCCGATTGTAATTTCTACAATATTCATTTGTGTCCACACAAAGTATTTACATTCTGGATTCTTATAGGCAAGGAAGTTCAGTTAACGATGTCCGTCTCTCCGATGATGAAATCAACTTCCTGACGGCACAAAACAACCTAGATTTTGAAACTTGGACCACGTGAGCATGGCGAATTTTCGCTATTGGAAATCTGCCATATAGGCCCATTAACAATTTTTCTGGGTTTGTTTTTGGTATTTTCACTCTTGAGGGGAAAGACTTATACAAAAGCCCATAAAATTCACATATCTTAAATCCTTATCAAATTTGCCATAAATTCTCCCTACAGAATTTATTATCACGAGGCCCACAGATAACCTACGAGCCTAAACGTTGTACCGAATTACAAAACTAATAAAGAAAATCAAATTCCTTCAAAAACCGAAATTACACAATAATATTTCAAAAAATCCGAATAAAAAAGCCGAAAAACTAAATTCTCCTAATTTAATTCACCACAAAAACTTAAACTTGATCGCAATTTTCTAAAAAACCGTCGAAGTATGGCGGTCGTATTGGCAAAACTGTCAAAAATGCTGTTTCCTGTTTGTTAAACTTAAAAAATCTTCCTTGTTCTTCTAGCGGCCGATTAGAAAGGTAACCACAGCATTATAACATAAATTCTTTGTCCAAACTACTAATTTCCTTGTTTTATTTTGCTTCATTGCTTTCTGTGATTTCCTACTGAGTTTGGAGACTTCCAAGCAAACAAAATAGAAAAAATAGATTTTATTTTGTTTCATCGATTGGCTCAGAGTATAATTGATTCAATTATTTTCCAGCCAGATTCCATCCAATTATTCTAACAGAAACACCCTGGTAGGTATTTAGGGAGGTACAGGGCCTTGTTAAATACAAAAGCAAACTAAAGTATGGTCATTGAATAGAATAGTAGGAACTTTTCTTTGCTCGAAAAGAAAAACTTAACGATCAGTATATACGATGGTATGTTGTCGGTTGCAGTGGAAACGTGTATTGAAGGCGCTTGTACAGATCTAATTGGTGCTTTGCCATTGATATCAGAATTAAATCACCATAGTAGTGTTATCCGTTTGATGTTAAACTTACAAAGTCCGTACATTACACTCTCATACCATGGCACTGTAGTCTATTAAAAAATTTATTTTTAATATGTTTTCGTTGGTTATGAAACAGTCTGTGACTGTGTGTGATGTTTTAAAAAATAGACTTACATTTACGGCGATATCTTCAAATAGACGCAACGATTTTAACCCATTTCTGACTCCGAATTTCGTTTAAGTGTCGACTGATATTCTGACTTTCGACCTCGTAGTGAAAATGTGCATTTACTACGGATTTTTTTCGTGTCTCTTTGTAAACAAAAATATCCATCGTTTATGAATCTAACCAAATTCTATTATAATGTGCTGAGGTTAGCAATTAAAAAAATGTATATTGCTAATATTTATAACAATTACTGCTTAACCCACACAATATTTTCTGTCGATATTAGCAGAAGTTTTGAAGTTCTTTTTATAGTATTATTTATAGTTTGAATTCCCAAATAATATTTGAATTATGTTGCCCTTTAACAATTTTAATATGATAATCGTAAATATGATTGTGGTAAACATATGGAACAATCATTAAATTATTAAACGTTTGGGTATACCATAATGTGACTAAATATTTCTACCAATTGAGGTGCCTGTGATTACGTACTTCTTCCACCTCCTTCATTTTTTGGTGAACACTCTTTAAAGTTTTTGCAAAATTAAGATCTTTACGAAGTTGTAACGCAACTAGTTTTTAATAATACACATATAGCAGTCAAAATATTATAGTTATTGGAAGTAAAAAATGTGTTTGTTGTTTGACAATACATGGCTTCACTTGTTAAGAATGAACGAATTTTTCGTATTCTTAACTTTAGACAATTGTTGTTTTCAAAAAATTTAAGTTTTTGAACTAAAAAAGAATTTTTTATGAACGAATTGCTGTCGCAAGTATTATTGTGAAAGTTAATGGCGAGCAAGCTCTCTCTGAAATCACAATCCAATCCAAACAAAAAACGTTTGAGAAGCCCACACAATTTTCGCTCAAGATCCAGGTCAAATACTTGCCACTTGAACTGAAGCCGAGTGATGTCGAGTAACGATCTGGTTGTACCAGTTAAAAATAGCGGAGGGGAAGTATTACATCACTCGCCTCATACCCCAGAACTTTTCTCGTGTGACTAATGTTTGTTTCGATTGATGAAGTAGAACCTAGCTTAAATACGTTTTACTTGAACCAAACGTATTCAATAGTGGCTTTATTTGTTTCTGGCGTCAGGAGCTGAGCAATTGATTTTAAATTTATTTAGTGTCAGAAAGATGAAAAAAATAACCGCTAACTGCGGGCAATTTCAGTTACAAAGTAATTAAAAATTTAATTGAAATAAAGCTATATTTTGTCTAAATAAAAAAAACGGGATCTTCTTTTATACAGATAATTTGTACAGCTTTCACTATTGGTCTTAGTTTTTATATAAGCAAGTCCTTTTAACTTTTTCTTTTTATACAAAAAGGCCCATATAAAAGCTATGCGCCTGGATAATGTACTTCTAAAAGAACAAACAAAGTTACAATGGTCTTACGTTTGTATTGTTTCCCAGTTAAAAAGGGTAGTCAGAATAAGCGCAATACTTTGATTATAAAGAAATGAATAATGGGTACCAACAAAACACAAAAAGTCATAATTTAATAGAATGTAAACAATTTGGCGAAATTAAAGAATAATAAAATCATATTCCAAATTTATGTTTTACTGAGGGAGATAGACAAAAAACTCTCATGCTTTAAATATTTCCTACACCACCCTCAAATTTTTCAAATAATAATTTTAATAATTTTTCAATTTTTTAGATTATGGGAAAAATAAATGATATTGGTATGTTTTTCCATATATTAATTGTAACCAATAAAATCATTAACGATAAATTTAAAGGAAGACTAGAAAAAATTTGTCGTCTTTCTGTGATATTGAAAATTTCGTTATGGGTTTCAAAATCTCTAAAGAAAATGCAAATTTCTGAAAAAAATACAATTCATAATCACAACAAAAACAGTAGTGCAGATATCATATTAATCAATTAAACTTTATTTGCAACTACTGCTCCCTTAGTCGATTAGAAAGAATTGTATGGCGAAATAGTGTCAGTATCTGCCCTCTGCGAGAAGATCCCTAAATTGCAACCGTTAACACCCTGGGCTCATAGCTCTTGTAACAAATCAAAACATCAATTGAATTTTACTTGAAATATTTTATATCGACAATCGTCAATATTGAACGGCATTTCAATATTTTCCGTAAATTTTTTATACGGCATAATTTTCGCACGTGTCGTTTTTTATTTCCTGCTGTATCATTGTATTTCTTTTATTTTCCGGAAACTGTCAAACGGTTGTTTTAGATCGGTACAATAACGTGTAGGAAGAGAGATAGAGAGAGAGTTCAAGACAGCGTGATAAAAATTTTCTAAAAATCATTTACGGTTGCACATTTTTGCAATTTGTTTCATTTTAATTGCTATATGAGATATTACTTTCGTTGTTATTGTTGTTTTTATCTCGCTGGACATCATTGTTGTTGTCATCCTTAATATTGTTACTCGAACAGCAGTAGTTGTAGATATCATTACATTCGTTTCAGCTATTAGATTGTAAAAAAGCCTGCCTGAGTGTGTGTTTGCGAACAAGAATCAATGTAACGTGTAAATTTCCGTTATTATGTCAATGAATGATTTGTGTTACAAAAATATTTATGTGAATATATATACTTTTTCGTATTGTTGTTGCCAAAAAAAGTAAAAAAATGCACAACAAATAAAAATTCACTCTTGCTTTCACATATAAAAAGGAAAAACAATGAGAACTTTCTGCTTTGCAGATTTTAATCATTATCGAACAGAAGATGGGCAGAGGAAATGACACACTGTTGTGTATTTTAGCTCAATTGTGCACCATTTAGGAATGGTAGTACCAAATTTTCACAAATTTCGTAATACTTTCTCAAGTTTATCTGTCATAAATATCTGCCAATTGCAGAGAAGTGTTTTTTTTACATTATTTTATTTCTAAAATTATTTATTAAGATTGTTAACTATCGGAATCAATAAATACTTAAGGTTAACTTTTCAAAAAATATATTTTTTTTAATTTTGCATCGTTATTATTACTGATATATTATTTTTCACTACATCATGGCACATCAAAAAATGTCTTGTCACAAGAGGTACACAAAACACGTCTATCAATTGTGCATATATTTCGATCATGGTGTAGATCAAAATTAAAAATTATGGTTCTCTCTGCGTTTTTGTAAAGTTATGCGTTTATTTCAATAAATTTTTTAATTACCAAGTCATTGAAAGTATTAGCCACCTCTTGCAGTGGCTTATCTATTGGCTGGATTCCGAGCAAAAAGAACTGCTTATATTTGAAGGCTAGGAAAGAATTGATCTAGTTTTATCTATCGTCGAACGAAGTGAAGCATGCTGCAGCTAATGGTAGCCAGGCAGAGCAAGGACTAATAAGCGGTCGATATCAATCTACCTATCGCCTGTTTTTCAAGAGGTTTTACCTGGCACAGTAGCATGGCCATTTGATTATGTCTGGTCTCGTCGCGGCCCTGAAATTGTGAAGCTGGCCAGCTCTAACGCCGGAAACACTTAAGAAGGAAGACCGATGTTTTTGTCCCCTATTTGTCTTTCCTACTTGGTGCAATTCCAATAAAATGTTATAGTAAATAATGCCCCCCTATATTCACACACACACTTATCCCAGCGCACTTACCTCACATCACCAACCTACCTCACCCTGAAAAAAAGTTAGCAGAAAATTTCTATATTTATTTAAAGATACTTAAATCTAATTGTTTTTCCTATTTATTTTTGCGTACTGTAGACTTATTCTTATGACAAATATTTAAAATAAGTCTTAAGTGCTTATGAAGTTATAGAACTTATTACAATATTTTAACCCAAATTGTTTGGTTAACCCGTATTTGTTTGTGAGTGGTTGTCTGCACTGCTATTAGTTTATACCAATATGCATACGGTCGTAATGAAATACCTATCACTGTTTTCAGTTTTCGTCGTTGCTATAAAAAAACTTTTTGTTTTGTCACCTGTTTTTTGCACCATTACTCCCACCGTGATGAATCGGTTTTATGATTTTGTAATCATGGTTTGGTGACATATAGAGTAAACTTTGGGCATCTTGAGTGAAGAAAAAACTCATACGTACAACATTTCCTCCCCAACATGCCGCAAAGTCATAAAGATCCATTGAAAACATATTACAGCCAACACAAAAATCTGTTTGTTAACTGCAATAAAGTATTTCTCTTTTTGGATTCCAATGCTTCATATAGTAATTTTCTGTTGTTTTTGACAACATATAAAAACTTGTGAGTTGTGTTTTAATTCACGTAAAATCCATAAACAATCCTATTCAAGCACATTGTCATTTGGAACTTTTTTAATGAAAACAGACAGGATACTTTAAACTTAAGAATAAGACCAAACATATTTTTTATAGATTAAAAAACAAGAATACTTCGTCCTTAAGTTGATGAAACCTAATTGTATAAAAGTTAATTACAGCTCAAATTGCAAGGCATATGTAAATCAATGGGTAATATTTTGCTGAAAAACGCTGTTGATAAATTTTGTGGTTTTTTGCAAAGGTACTGGCCGACTACAATTGGAACCTCTGTCGACAGTGGAGAACGATGCGTTAGTCCTAAGTCGAATACCACGGATTTATTTTATGAGAAGTAGAATGTGAAGATCGCTAGAGGAAGCAAGGAACAGAAAAGCGATCTGAAGAAAAATATAATACTTTAGGATTGTTGTTATTTTTGTGATAACTTACTGCAGGCACTAATGTTATTGCAGTTGTATTGTAATTGGAATTTTTTCAATTACAATTAAATGTTATTTTAAAGAAATTTTAAAGTCAATTACACGCAACACGCTCTCTCTACACAATAGAAGATAATTTAATAAGATTGGGATACGAAAAAATAGTTACTACATTGGTAGTAACTGGTAAATAATAATTTAGAAATAAGATTTGAATACTTATTGTAAATTTCTTTTAGTAGAAAGATTCAATAAATTAAAATTAAGGATAAAAAAAAATTACATGCACATTTTTTGCAAGTGTCGCAAATGTTAGTTTCACATATTTGTTTGTTGGTGATAATGGTAAAATGTATCGTTATTGGTGGACGCGCTAGATCTGAAATATTTCCTAGGTCATGTTAAATTTTCAAATATTTGTTCATTCATCTACCACAATACTCCATTAAACAGTTTATGGTCATTTTTAGGAACGATGAAAAATATTAATTAATAACCAAGAAAAACATGGACAAATAACAAATAAACAAATAAAATATGCTCGAGTTCCTGCAAAAGAAATGTAAATGTCTTATTTTGGTTTTACATTTTCTGTAATGTATTGTAAATGAAACTTTAGTAGTCATGAAAAATGCGATTATTAGAATGGTTTCTAAACTGCAGAACAAGGATGAATAAGGAATTGTTTGGAAGAAATGCACTAAATAAATTTATGGGAATATTAATAACTTACACACTTAAAGAAATATTATTCTATTGAAAATAGTCGGTGCTACCATGCAGCAACATAAACTTAGTAATAAATATTTTATAATATTATTCTCGTTGTTTCTGCTCTTTTTTCTAAGGCTGTAAGGTGTGTAAACTGTATCGATGCTTTTGGTAATGGCCACCATAAAATGAAATTTTTTTCTCATAAATACCAATATTTTAAACGATCCGAAGTTCGATAAGTAATAGTAAATGATATTAGTCATGGATTTTTGCTTTTTGAATATTTGCTCTATTGGATAATTTTCCACAAACTACTTATTTTTATTCAGATATTTTGTACAAGTATGTAAATTGTTATTGTATTATTTGTTAAATGTTTAAGAGTGTAAAAGTAGAGTATTTTTTGTTTTTTCTATAAAATTAGATGGCATTTATCCTGCCTTTCGACAACCACACATTTATCCTCACCAAGTTGCCTTGACCAACAGTCACTACCGGTTGAAATTGTGAAAATATGCTTAACGTGGTAATTGCTTGTTTTCTATTTATTGTCAATATTTTCAATAAATTTTCAATTTCGCATATCATAAATAAATTTATTTATAGAACTTATTTTTGCTTAATTACACCTTACTAACTAATGGTTCGAAATTCATTAATGTATTTAGTAATTTCTTCTATCCAAGCACAGCTTTACTTCTTTGTAAGATATGCAGTTTTGCCGAGATGTGACGGCTGAGGTTGAACTTCCCAATTCAATGTAATTAGCAGTGCCTTGACTACTTTAAGGCAATCCAGATGCTTAAAAACTCTTATGGTATCTCTCGTCGTATTGTGAGCATTTTTGTTTCAACACGCTTAGAGAAGACATAGTTGAGGTAGCCATAACAGAGAGCAACATATTGCGATTGATTAAAAACAATATTCTAACCCTACTGAGAACGATAAAAATAAAAAAGCATTCAACTTACTTCGAAAACGAATTTTTTTGGAATCAAGTATTTTGTGATTAAAAAAGATACATATAAGATTTGTTTAAGCGGTCACATTAATCCACTGACAATCTCAAAGTTGAACGATATTTTAATAACGTAGTCCGCTAATTAATTTTTGAAGTATGTCCAACCATAATGCAAGATGTTAATTATGCGTCAAGACCAGCGAGATGATAACGGACTTCTTGCGGTCAGTAATTGAGGAAATGGACCTGGGCGATATGTAGTTCCAACAGGATGGCACCACTTGCCACAAAGCCAACGTAACGATAGTTTTTTTGCGCCAGAAATTAAATGGCCGTGTTATCTCACATGGTGGCCGTCACGATCATGTGATTTGACACCGTTGGAATTTTTTCTTTGTGGATATTTAAAACAAAAACTGTACGTCAATAAGAACAATTCAATGGCTAAAGGATAAGATAATTCGGCATATTAACGACATTGAACCTCAATTAAATCTTAGTCATTGAAAATATCGACCGCCGGATATAGGTATGCCACCGAAGCCATGGCGAGCATTTGGCCGATATTTCGTTAAACACATAATTGTAATGAATCCTTCTACCATAATAAAATATATTAAGATAAGTCTCTGAAAACTTTTTGTTTTATTTACAATTAACATCGTGCATTTTGGCTGGACCACCTTATACATCATTTTCTCGTTATATCAGATAAATTGAAAAGGTCGTGCATTAAATACTTTCCCCCCTATTTCACCTATTTTGGGTCCACACTTAGAAGACGTTGATAGATATAGTTCGTTATTGTGCTCAATATAGTTCAGAAGATATATCAGATCATATTTTCAACTTTGCAGGCTCACAGGACGTGTTCCATGAAAAAATTCCGAACTTTGAAAATTTAAAAAATCTAAGGTGGCACCACTGAAGTGTAAATGAATTGTTGTAACAGCTGTTAATATTAAAACATTAGTATGTAGCTGTTATTTTAAAAATATCACAGTAGCTGGCTGCAGTACGATATTTGTAGCTAGCGGCATTTCTAGTCGTGTAGCCTTTTGTGGTCAATGTGTTTAATGTCTTATGGTTAAACCATTTTTTTTCTAAAATACAATGTTTCAATGTCAACTATATCTGTATATACGAGTATATCAATATATTTGCTAATTGTTGTTTAGTGCAATATAGTCAACATTGTAAACATTAATCCGTAGCCCTCACATATAACACCGCAATGAGCGTTGCTATCAAGTTTTCAATTGTCCTTGGCCTATCGACGTAGACTTACACAATCTTGAAGAACTTGAAAATTATTGTGAGTTTCTGGCCTATACACATCTACCATGACGTCCAGCATGAGCCAATTACATGTGTATGCCTAGCTTAAGGCTTCTTTTATACTTCCTAGCAGTTATTTAATATTATGGTCTTTGAAAATCCAACCTCACTTACTGCTGTCATGCAATAAATATCTTTTTACATTAAACAACTACCACAACAATTTTAAGTTTGCACTCACACATTTCTAAATCCAATTAAGGGCACAGGTCATGTCGCGGTCATAAATATGTTTTGTCTTTACATAAGTGGAGCTTTTTTCATTTATTCATCTGTTTTGTTTTTGTACTCGTTCTCATATTAAATTGTCACATCACGTTTCTCTACAACAGAAAAGGCCTTTTAGCAGTGCAGCACACGGAAGGACTTATGCACTTGTCTGCACAAACCCGATGGCCCACCATATAGTGGAAACATGAGCCATAAATTTTGCACTTCAAGTGATATGAAAAAACTACGAGCGCTGATTTGCTTCTTGAAACATTTAACATTATTTTTTGTAACTGCACACGGATTTATGTTGCAGCATTGGTTTAAGCCAAAATGACACGAAAGGTTCTGTGGATGCTGGTTCTCTGTTCTGTTGAATCCTGCTAGCCATGAAACGTAGAAACTTGAGTTTGCGGTTGCAAAAAATATAATTCTTGTTGCCAACTATTTAGTCTATACATTTTTCCTTTTGGTTTTTGATGTTTTTGTGTTGTCGTCATCTATGCATTATGTTGCATAAAACCTACTTAAACCAGCACGAACATGAATTGCATTTAAAGCTTTTGTGAAATCCGAGCACTTCATAAAAGTTTCCTAGTTGGCGAAAGTTTAAGCGTTAGTTTTTGCATTTCCTGTTAACCACTTCATAATGTAGACAGTTAACTGTCATCGAAACGGAAAGCTGTAATGTTTTATTTTTTTATAATTAAATATTTCGCCATTCAAACTGCAAAAGGTGTGAAAGTTTCTGTCACATATTTGGAAACTTTCTTATTTAATTCATTATGGAGAAAAGTATAATTCTTTCCACTATATACAAACTAATTTTTTCACTTTTCTATATTCTTTTGTAGGGTTGCTTTTGCTGTAGGGATTGCGTTTGTCGAGAATAAAGAAACCCCGAATCTTGCCAATAGGAGCTGGCAGACGTTTTGGAATATTTGCTGTGGCTTCGCTGTAGAAAATCTTATTCACACTTTATGGTTTGTGAATTTTCCTTCATTTCATTTTTACTTAATCCTTAACGAGATTTAGCCAGTTATGATGCGAGTTTTTGCTTTATTTTATGCCTTATTTTTGGTTTAGATGAAACTTGAATACAATTGTCACTTTTCGCACCAGCTTTTCACGGGATTTGGTTCGTTGCTCTTATTATAAGTTTAAACTACAAGCCAATTTTATTACACGCAACTGATTTGCATGCAACACAAATACTTGTTGGATTTAAATTTTTTTTCCTTCTTGTACGTTGTATTGTATTCGGAATTAGATGCTTTTGCTCATCGTGTAGACGGCTGTTAATTTGACTACTTGATTGTATTGAGACCGGAACGAAAATAGAACTAAAGAGATTTAGTTTAATTGACACTTTATGGTTTATTTGTTATTTATGTGAAACATGATTTTCTTTCTTATAAAGTTGTTGCTCCTATTGTTATTTCTCTTCTTGTTCGTTGCAGGTTTTTGGGAAAATAAAAGAAAATGCTAAGTTATGAATTTTAAATATGGATAAATTCTGTTTTACATCATTGGCCCAATATGTTCACGAGAAACGTATCACCGTTACGTAACCAACATTCGTCTCCGTTGCTAAAGAACGCAACTTAATTATATAATATAATTTTTATTAGATATAAATACATGTTTTAATAATAGATGCCCTATATGTCGGTCAACTTGTCCTACAAATTGGGAAATTAAGTGACGATTTCGTCACTTAGAAGTCTGTAACGTCACACTACATAAATATTAAAGCTGTTTTCTCTTAAATAAACTTTTGTAGGTAGTAGTGAACCTTTGAATATTGAATACGCAAATGAACATGAATCTTGTTTTGCTATTGTTCGTTTGTTTACTTATACATTTTAAGCATAATGTCCGTGTCTACCAATAGATACCGAAAAAGAGTTAAAAAGTTCAACAAAGGACCAATGGCCAGATTAAGACAAAATGAAAATGACATCCTGTAGTGAAAAAGAAATTGATTTTAGCATGATATATTTACCAATTCACTCACTGTCTTTGATGGGAAATTGGCAACTTTTTTCGTTTGTTACGTATAATTAAGTTACGCCCGATACGTAGACAAATAAACTGATATGAAAGGTACTTTTCATCTTTTAAAACATTGCTGATGCAAAGGAACCCAAGCCGAAATATTTTTAGTGAATTTAAACAATAAGAAAGAAACAAACTAACTGAATCGAACTAATTTCTGCAATAGTGAAGACTTTACTATACTCTAGAAATCAAGGTACTAGAAATCAAAGTTTTGATCAATTAAGATTTGTTCACCCATATGTATACTTCAACATACATCTTGTGTTCTTTGTTTCCCTGTGTTCTTAATTAGTTTGTTTTATTCTTCAGTAAGTGAAATCTATGTCAGTAAACGGACCTAATAATTTATTATAATAAATTAAGCATTTAACTTTAAACGTGGCTTTACCTCATTTTTTCTCATTTTTTATTATTTCAAAACTGCAACCTTTTGCGAAGCCAAATTTGTTGCTCAGGTTTTTTAAAAACTCAAAGCATCATTTTAAAGTACCATTTTTCTCTGCTCATCGTAATCGATCTTGATTTTGAAAAGTAGACATTTAAAAATTTTTAGGATCATTTTACTTCTGTCCCTAAATTAACAAGTTTTTATTTATTTCCTATGTCCTTCTTTTAGCGTAACCATCTCTTAAATCTTTAAATTTTTATTTTAATTTTGAAAATGTAAATTTGATTACTTTGTTAAAAAAAAAGAATTAACGATCAGGCTTAAGTTCATTTTTTAGTTCCTTTTATTTTAAAAGATTATAAGTTGTATAGAAGACAGGACATTGCAGCAAGTAATGTATTTTATATGTTACTACATACAACCTTACCAAATCGTGTATTTATTTTGTGAATTAATATTAGAAGAAACAGTCGTCTTTTCAAGCTAAACATTAATGACAAACGATTTCGGGAATTTTGGATATAATTACCGCTACCATGTATATTTTTCTCTAAAAATGCTTTCGCTTGGCCCGATATTTTCCTGTCTCGTAAATAAAATTTGTTTTGTAATTAGTTCAATTTACTGCATTGATTTGTTTACTGTATTAATTCTAGCGAACTTAATAGATGCAACCCTGTTAAATTCAAAGTAGAGGATCCTTTCCCGCTAAGGTTGCCTAAAGAGTCGCTAACATGAACCTTTCTATTCTATTTCTAATAATGCAATTTATTGCTGACTATAAACTAGTCTATATGCTCATTTCGCTGGTTGCGAGACCAGCTGAGCAATTCATACAAAATCAAGAAAAAAAAAAACGCTAAAGTTTTAACAAAAGGCCGCTAAACAAAAAGTTGTTATTTTATCTTTCTTACTTGCCTTACTACATTTGGTTGGTTGTTTGCCAACTCTAAATGTAGCGGTATATAATAGAAGCAACACAGCTACGATTTGCTTTAGGTTGAAAAGCAAAAATAGCAAGTGTTGCCAGTGTTTGCACAATCTATTGAACATTTATTATAGGAAGAATTTTTACGATTTTTTTCTTGAAAACATTTTGCCGATGGACAATTTTTAAAGTTTGTTGTTTCATTTTAAGTTACCTCCTACTTATGCTCATGCGGGCAACCCTCTGAATCCCATCCAACTTACGCTTAATTTCCGAGTGCATGGGAAAAGGGTTCTCATTGCACTTGACAATCAGTCAGTTATAAAACGCATGAGGCAAGTGAACGTGTATTCCAAACTGGTGCTGGAATGTGTTCTGAAACTAAACAGATGGGCCTGGTTGAATGAGGCAACGGTGATGTGGGTTAAGGGACACAGGCACAGCTGGGAATGAAACAGCAGACGAACTAGCAAAAAGGGGATCTGGTGTGGATTTCTGTGGACCAGAACCCAGGGGGAATGGCCTAGTGCGAGCAAAAGTTCTTCAATGGGTAAACTCATTACACCGGAATAGGTGGAGGGAGAATACCACATGTAGACTGGCTCGAATGGTGCTCAAAGAGCTACTCGACAGGAAGGCCAGCAAGGTGCTCGGATATAATAGGGCTACTTTAAGCTGGATCAGAAGAGGTTGAAACGGTAGCGCACATTGTGAGTGAATGTCCAGCACTGGCTAGCATAAGGCTTAAGACCACGGGCAGACACTTGTTAGATGTGAATGCAATGGGGGAACTAAGCCTTCGACAAATGCTAGCAATTACAAAAGACTCCGTGATGAGGAAGAGTGTCGACCGTTACCAGTCGACAGTCTGAAATCACTTTAGTCAAGAGTAAAGGCTAGGACTAGCACGAGACTCAATTGACAGTAAGGTGGTTGTGATTACGGATCGGTTCTCTGAAATCAATTTGGGGAGCGAAATGGGGGTCGAACAGGGACCCCTGAAAGTAAGTGGTCTGCTTCGATATCCCTCCATACATTAATAATAATTATAATAATTAATACCTCCCAAGGCTTAAGTTGGCTCCACATGACGGCACATTTACTTTACAAGTACTTTGTGATATCCATCATTTGCAAAAAACTATTAAGAAACATTAATTGGCGATTGACGGAATAGCTAATGAGTTCTTTGCATGCAGCGGAGAAACATTTTGTACTGCCAGAGTATAAACAAAGTTTTATTTATCCAGCAATAGAAGCAACAGAAATTAATTTATTTTAAAATTAAACATATTTAACTAGGCCACCCATAATGGCAGGGGGCAACACTACGGACAAGATAATTTCGATTCTAAATTTTATTTTAAGATTTTGATTTACTCACTATTAAAATTCAAGGTCACAAAACTACAATTTTCACTTATGGGGGAGTACCGAGTTCATGGTAACACAAATTTCAATGCTTATTCTATATAGAGATTTGTATGCCTGACTTTAAGCTTTTGCTAAAAATTTTTTTCTTTTTTTTTGAAAAATTTATTTACAAATAATCAACTTTCTTTACCATAAAACAACACAAATATATGTGTGCTGATAAATGTAGTAAAAAAGTCGTCAAAACATTTGTAGCAAGATGATAATACACAAACACTTGGTTTTTACGCCTCTAAATTTAGATTTATGCACGTTATAGCGGGTCGTATTTGTTAAGGTGCTTTGAGACCTCTAATTCCATTTTCCCAATGTTGTTTCCTTTTAATATTTAAATTCAAAATAAACGATTCTTATTTCGAAATTTCTAATGAATATTTTCTCTTTATTAAAACTGCACTGGAAAATCACGGTCCCTCCTGCGAAATTGCCGTTAGCCCTGTACAGAACCTCATCAATTCAACTTCGGAAATCTGGAGATTTAAAAGTTTTAAACGCAGTAATTTCTAATGTTTTTTTGAAGGTCTATGATTTTATTTGATATAAGAAATTACTAATAATTTTGTATGCTGAGCTCCGTTTTAATAATTTTATTTTAAAGTTTCCATGTTAGCCACAAGAATATGCTTTCCTTCTTCTATTTCTTCATGTACTTTTCCCGATTAAAATTTTTGGTAATTTTTTTTTTTTAATTTTTTACCTGTTCCACTAACTACAATTTTTTTTAGTTTTTCTTTGGGGACTTTGTAGGCATATTCCTCATTTTTTGGCGAATTAAAAATGTTATAGTGTGTTTTTCGCATACTGTGGATATTTTCCTAGGCTGCTGTCTTTGATTCTCAATTGTGATATTTTTGGTACATTTTTGTGTTTAAGCTAAGCTTAAATTTTCTGTGTTTGAAGTTTTATCTTCTTGACTATTTCTGGTTTTTTGATGTTTCTTTAATTTTTTACGCATTTTCAGAGTCTGGCAAAATTATCATATCTCTATGAATTTTTTATATCTTTTTTTAATATTTGGAGTGTTAAGAAAATGTATGTCAACACCGGAGAAGCGGACATAGTTGAATCGCTTGTCCAATCTACGAGAATTTAATGATCCTCCTTTGGTGTAGAGATGTAGTAAGAAGGTTTTGCTCATTATTTATCGATTTATACTCAATTAATATTTAAAAAACAATTTTCTACAAATTTCAACTAGATAACGACAAAATGAATGCCAAGTATAGCTTCCTGTAACAATATTTTTATTGTTTTTTGGTTTTACAATATCGTGTTTTTATATGCATTTTTTAAATGTGTATTTAACCAGCAACAGTATTGGCACATAAAATATTAGAATTTGTTTCGCACAATTTAAAACGGCCAAATGCGCGTTTCGTAAATAAATTTCCAACTATGGCCAATAATTTCAAATGATCAAAACGTAAATATTGTTTAGTTAAACAACATTGATTTGTAACTAGCAATTCACTATTTCCAATTTAGAACTCCAGTCAGTATGTGGTAAATGGGCATGTGTGTGTGTACAAATAGACTAATATTCGAATAGAAATTATGTTTTTAGTCGTTTGTAAATTTAGAAAATTATGCGCATGCATATATCAGCAATAAAAGAACAAAATTCTGATCGTGAACGGGGGGTCTAAAAACAACAAATCCTGACCAAACATAAAGTTTAACTTTTAATGGTATTTATTTTTTTAAATTTACAACTGCAATACAAAGCCTATCAAACAATCGCAATTAATCTTTTACTATAATGCCGCAAGAACACTTAACACTTTGGTGGCCATTAATGAATGTTAGAGTTTGTTTTTTATTGGAAAATTGCCATAAATAAGCATACCAACGGATGTGAACTAAGACCCTACCATCCGAATGCATGTTACAAGCTATGCGCAGACTGATTATTAGACCCCTGTTATAAACTTCCACAAATCCATTGTTAAAATACCGAGCAGGGATGAGTGGAAGGGGAACTCTGTAATTCAAAACAACGCGGTCTCGGTCTTTACGGATGGCCAAAGACAGACACGGGGACTGGATCTTCTCTTAGGTGATTGACCTTCCACTCTTTCTAAGGATACCCGATACCTGCACCGTATTTCTGTCGGAAATATATTCTATATTGTGGCTGGGAAAATTAAGGAACTTATAGCGATGACTGTTGATATTTTTGTGGACAGTCTACCCACCATGAAGTCGGCATATGTACTAACGTGTATTCAACCTTTGGTCCTAGTTGGACGAAATCGTGTGCGGTGGAAACGAGAGGCCCGATCAATGTACGACGAACGGCTCGAAGTTGGATGTGGTAAATGCGCAGGGAGGCATCAATATCCCCCGGCTGAACTTATAAACACCACACGAGAATGGTCGCTAAAAAGGTTACGATAACCACATGCCATAAATATCAACTGGGTTAATCATTTGCGAAAATATCAATTTATAGGCGTACGACAAAAACCGTAGGGACATTTTTCTTTTTAAGTAAAGTATACAGGAAATTAACAATATCCCTTGAAATGCGTAGATGAAGAAAAGGAAAGTAGTTTATATAGTTTTTTCTAATATACAAAAGAGTTAAAAAATATGTCAAACGAATTCAAAACTTAAGTTGAAATTAAGATTTCCAAAATACATGACGTATGTATGTATGTAGCTGATGTAAACAATGGTGTTGCTTAAATATGGCACGGAAGGAAAATTGGATCTAGAATTGGTAGTGCTGGAGTTAAGAATTTAAGTGATTTTCCTTACAGCCAGTCAATATCGTCGTAAATGAAATGGAATGCTTAATGGCATTACGCATGTGTGTGCGTGTGTGTGTTTGTACTTTTAGTTGTAAGTTTTCCAAACTATTAAATCAAAAGAACATTGAAGTCCTTCTGCTTCATTGCCATATTACAGCGAACGCATACACGAATTATATTAGTTATTGGTTGGCACTAATGATCTTTCAAAGGTTGAAACGCAAATAAAAAAATAGTATGTGCTGGTGTATAGATATGGCTTACGCATATACATATATAAGGTCTTTTTTCTAGAGTGCACAGTGTTTTCGACCGTTTGAAAACAAATTATTTAAATATAAAAAAAATTTTTAAATGACGTTAGTATGTAAAATACAAATCATGGAATTTGATATGCTAACAGTGCATATGTTGACCTGTGTATTGTCGTAATGAAAAGACAATGCGTTTTCTTAAGCAAATTTCGTCGTTTTTCTTTCTTCGTTAAGTAATGTTCATATTGTTACGTTTATTACCACAATAAACGTTGTTTTGAAGGGTTCGTTTAATTGCAAATATTAAAATACACAGTGCCAATGATTTTATCAGTTCACAACTGTATTCGGCAATTACGACTCTTATATACACCTCTTTAGTACTAATTTACACTGTACACTTAACACTTTTGTACGCACAGATATTCATTCTCTGAAATCTCAAAGTCAGCTATATCTTCTGCGGTGGACGGCGCCTTTATATACAGATCACGGCCGCTTCTTGAAATGTCCCGAACATAAGCGAAATTGCGCATCATTTATTTCAGTTGCTGGCTTAGTAGTCTTGTATATGGGTTTGGGTGTGTGTGTATCTTTTGTTTACTTTTTCTTGCTATAGAAATTGTTTTTGTTTCTACGTTGAATCACGGTTCGGAGAATTTCTGCTACGCAATTTGTTTTTGCTTTATGTTTATGATATTGCGTATTTGTACATTTGTACAATAGGTCGTTTCACACTTCTTTGACTATGACTTTGTAACAATATTTTAAAAGTAATTATTCTGCATTATGCAACTCAGAATTCATCAAAGCTTTCTTCAGTGGTAGTTCGTCCAAAAGTATCATTTCTTTACACTGCTACTGGACGCTTGCTACATCATTTATTACCGTTAAACATACAAAGACTCTGTTAAATTAGTCTCACCATAGCGCCTATGGTCAGTTGTAAGCAAATGTGGCTCCTGTATCGTAATCAGCACTTGTAAAGCCAACTGTTCCTTTAAAATGTGCATCGCAGGCACACATGGCATGCTTCCTATGACAACAAAAGTTAGTACAGTTTCAACATCAATTACTCGTGATGGATTACTTTTTACTATACAATTATATTTATATCTATATTCATTTAATAGGCAAGATGAATTTTTGTTATGCCATTTACGCTCGCATTATAAAACCGATGTGTGTCATTTTAGTAGCATTTATTTTCGGATATGTACAATCTATCTTCATTAAAATCTATTAATTATTATACTAGCTTTAAGGCTTTAAAATAGCTACCAAAGAATACGCAATGTATGAAAAGCTTCA
Source organism: Phania funesta (assembly GCA_963932375.1). Lineage (NCBI taxonomy): Eukaryota > Metazoa > Arthropoda > Insecta > Diptera > Tachinidae > Phania > Phania funesta. Next base: position 43,398,002 of record OZ010652.1, read on the forward strand.
AGTTGAAAAATAAACAAGCATGCAAGGTTGCATATATTTAGCCAGTTAAATTTCTTACCGTCATTAGGCGAGAGGTCGAATTCGAACCAGCAGAAAGGCGTATATTTTGAATAGCTGTCCATCACAAAGTAAATGCTGTGGGTTGCTCAAAATTTGACAGCTGTCAATTAACAAATAATAGTTGATTGACACAGTAAATCACTTTCAAATTGGTAAAAACTCACCAAGATTCCTACAACAACAAACAATTTAACTTAAAGAGCTCCAGCAAAACTTGGACTGTAGAAATAAATAAGCTCATTAGGCTGTGCTTTACCAAAAACCTGTCTTTGCAAATTTGCTTTATGTGGATTAATTTCAGTAGACACGACCCTAAATTTACGTAAACATAGAGAAGAGAATCGGACGGAAGCCACAGACCTTGCAATAAAAAAGCCCATAGAATTATTACTCGCAGGTCAGAGCAATATCTTACGCTCATCTGGGTGCAAAGAGAGAGTTTACAAATCTGTTCTTACTGACAACTAGAACGCTGGAAATAGTGTGGTCTTAAATTTTAAGTGCAAATAAAAAATATCGTAGGTTTTTGTAATTGCTCATTTGCAAGACTTATTTGATCTAAACTCTGAGTACCGCTAATATTCATTATTTCACTTTAAAGTAAAATAAAAAAAAAATTAAACAAAAATTTATTTTTAGAACCACAGTTTGTTATTAACAATATTATTAGAAATGCTTCACAAAGGAGAATGTATTGCTGCGTGCGTGTGTGCTTATGTTTGTGATGAAGTGTGTACTGCGTTTGCTTTTGAAATTGGAGGAAACCGACAAAAATAGTTAATAAAATTTTTTATTGTCGTCAATCGACAATAAGACCTTTTTTGGTTACTTTTGTTTTCTCAACCCCTTCCCGACAATGGTTTTTATCTGAATTTCGCAAAAAGAAAACCTTTTCCACTTAAGAAACACACTGGCATTTAAAATTAAAATCGATTTTAGATTTATAACATTGTGATACGCTTTATATTGTTTGTTGTGGTGGTTTTTACAGTGTTACGCTTAAATTGAAAACGTGTGCCTAGATATCTCTTTCATTTTATTAATGCGGTTCATCCTCTGCATGCTCGGCAATTTTCTTAAGTCCAAGATTTTGGCGTGTGCCTTAAATTTTATTCATTTTTGACACCCCTTTTTGTTATGATTTTTTCTTGGGATTCTTTATTTGTTTTCTTAACTCTCACTTTTAATGAGTTTATTTAAAAAAAGTTATTATTTTGACCCAATCCTTAGTTTGTCTTAATAAATGTGAAAAATTTGTAAATTAGTGAACTCCTTTGCGTAAAAGTTGTTTGGTTATTTACTTGCAGTTGTATGTTTTTTGTATTGATTTTTTATTTACGATTTGATTTGATTTCGTTGTAGCCAGAATCAAAAACGCGGTATGAAACAACTACTAAGATCTCGCGTATCATCAATCACTTGAAACGTGTCATACCTATCAGTATTTGTTTTTAATAGTTTTACAGTTTTGTTGAAAATGGTTTCTAAGTATTTAGCGAACTTTTTACAAACGCCTTCTTAGAACTGCCACTTGCCAGAATGGTGTAGCGAATTTCTTTAAATGAAGCATTAAATGAAGAAATTAATTATTTTATACAGTTACCAGTACAGAAAGTGATACTTCTGAGTATAAATTGTCGTTACTAAATTACTCCTGAAAATTGTCAGGCAAATAAGTATTTAAAATTAATATTTAATCCACGCTAGACTTTTTCTTTTACTAAAAGGAAATGGAGTTTTTTAAGCTTTTCGACTTTACAAATACCATAAAACAGATACGATTTTCTTATATTTCATTAAATTTACGTTATTTGACATTATTAATTTGAATATAATTTGTGGCATATGTTCTCTTCATTAATAGTGGAAGAAGTACGGCATTGATCGCAACAGTATCTGACGAAAAACGTGCGTTGGATAGAACGTCACATTTCTGTCTAAATAAAAGCATGGCCGAGATATTCCCTTAATATTCTGAGTACTATAATTTATAGCATTTCGCTTTGAAAGTTACTATTGACCTGCAAACAAATTTAGGGTAACGTCTCATGATTTATATTTTCTGAACATTTTGCCTGTTTGATAAATACTTTTCGACCCGACACGATTCTTTGTCAAAGCAAAACTCGTTTCTCAGCTTCCGCTACATCGATTATGACATAAAACTTCAAACTATTGAAGTTTAAGCCCATAAAAAATAGATTGTTTTGAAGCCTTAACTCAAAGCCTGATTGAAGAGAAAAAAAGCTCAAAAACTGCAATGTTAATTGTTGTTTTGGCAGGCGGACAAATTAACATCTGTATCTTACCAGTCAAGTCATCTCTAAATGTCAATTTGCTATTAATTGAATGCCAATAAGAGCAGGTCAACAAATTGGCTACAATTGGGTCATCAGAAAACCTTTACCCATTTTTTTAGAAAAAACTATCAATATCTTATGTTTGTAGCTACTTCTAGTTGTGGTAAAATATTAGGTAAAGATTTCCTGATGAGCTGGCGTAAGCAACCTGCGAAATGCACATAAAGTCTAGCTCATTCGCTAGAAATACGTTTTGCGAATTTATTGTTATTTACTACTTGGTAAATAAGCGCGATCGGATTATATTTATTAAAATTTAAATTCCCAAATAATACTTTCATAGTTTATGTTGCGAATAATATCTAGAAGTAAAATAGCATAAAGTATTTATGAAAACAATACGAATGCAATACAAATCATAATATTGAAGTATTGTACGCATAAACACCAGAAACATCACTATGAACAAGTTCAACAACAGAAACGAAATAATATTTACATCGTCCAAACATTAATACATTTAGTGAAGTGCAAAGAAAATGCGTCTGAAAAGTAAAAAATAAAAAAAAACATCGAAACAAGATTACAAACAAATATCTAGGGCGGAAAATATAAATAAAATACGGTGGCTAAGGAGTGCAACAACAGTCAGGAATGTGTATATGTGCGTGCGTAGTGCTTCCTAATCGACCCGTTTAGAAGTTTTGGTCATAATTTCATCATCGTAGAAATGATGAGCACCAGCAGCATCATTTTCGTTTCCCTCTTCATAAACAACGCGATAATTGCTCCCGTTTAAAATGTGCTTGTACGTGTCTTATGTGTGTTTGAAAAATAATTGGACATATGTTCTTTAAACAGCATCATTATGCTCCAATGTACAACACACAAGTCAACTTTAATTAAAAAATTATTAATATTTCAGCTTCAAATACCTTACATCGCAATAAGCGAAATATACTTTGCCCATAATTCTTTCCCATATTAGAAAGTTAAAAAAATATTGCAAGCGAAGCTAGCGAGTTGCTTAGAAACGGATTGGTATTTTACATATCAAAAACTTGTTCGTCATTTCGATGTCATTACTTTTAACAGCCGAAATTTAGAATAGATAGAAACTTTCCACATTTTATATAAATCTTCTTTTAACTTGAAACTTACATATAGTTGGGTTGTGTCGAATTCCAGGTCTCTACCTATAGGAGGCACCATAGCCGCCCTATATGAATAATGAACGTTTTCATATTTTTTTGATCACTTATTTCCCAAGGCCTACACGCAATTTTAGCTCTCTGTCTATAGTGAAGGCACCCGATTCAAATAAGGGCCCTTGTCCGCCTGAGTAAAAAGTGCTCCTGTACCGCCTGTTTACCAAATTTCAGCTCTCGAGCTATAGTGGATGTGCCCCATAATATTGAGGAGTGAGTCGGTGAATAGGTATTAAAAAAAAGCACTTTTTACACCTTCATATCATATTGTGGGACAATTTTATGGTAAAACTTTTAACCCTGGCCTATGAGGTTATCTGTGTGTGGAGTCTAAACTATTGATTTTCTTTACCCTTTTTTTAAATTAAACTTAATAAATTTTTCAAGCTAAAAGGTCCTTCCATATAAAAATTATTTTATTATTTTCGATATTTCGATAATTAGGAAAAATTATTTTTTATATCAACGAAAAACAAGAAACTAATAATATTTAATAAATTGCATGTAGCGTCCTTGTGTTTCAAGTTTTATTATTTTATGATTAATGGTCCCAAAGTTATGTTGGGGGTAAAAACGGCGTGAATGGTTTCGTGTAATATACACACTGTAAAAAAGGATTATTCGGAAAGTTAAACATAATCAAGTTATAGAGTTTTATTCCGTCTAAATTACATATTAAAGTTTAGAAACTTATTTACCCTTTAAGAATTTTTCAATAGTAGGAATTAGAACACAGCCTCTGAAAATTTGCCTGTGTGACTTTCTTTTACTATTGCTCTAACTTTGAAATTCGAGTTGAAAGTAAATACTTTCAAACACATTTACAATAGTTCAGAATTCAGACGCGGATCCAGGTGAATGGAAAAATGATATTGCACCCCGCACCCAGATCAAAAAAAAAATAAAGATTTTTTCGAACAAACATTTTCAAACGTTTTTGTTCACTTAAGGCTTCCCGAAATCCCCAAAACTAAAACTGCATCTACTTTCAACTTTGTTCCAATTGTATAAACACGCTACTTTCAAAATATGAGCGAGTTGGGTAAAATTTATTAAAAACTAAGACTGAATTTCCTGCCCAGAATTTCAGCTAACGCGTTATCTGCCTATTTTGTTCTTTGTAGGTATAATCTGACATTACCACATAAACTTTCAAGTTTTATGAAACTAAGAATGTAAAAGAAAAACTAATACCCCATCTACTTGGCTTGCAGAAAAAAGGTAAGCCGTCTTAGACGCATGTTAGGACGAACCAGGATTCGATTAAGAATAAGTGTTTTCTCATACAAGAATTTATTTAGTAAAAGGGGAAAATTTTATGTGTTTTTTTTGGTAAGGTGTATGACATTAGTATTAACATATACAAATCGTATGTCTACTTTTTATACTTTTCTCTCAAATACATTTTCTCAAATCATTTCCTCCTGTTAATTTATTCAAAAAATTAATAAAGATGATCTACTAAATAATACTATTTCGTACTGTAAATTAGTCCAAAATCATTCATGTGAATTTATTTCATTTCCTTTACTTCAGGGAAGTCGATTTTTAAATTCATCAGCCGCTGTAATATAAAGGCAAGCAATAATGATGGTATGTTGTTAATTGTCAATGTTGGCAATTTGTCTAGTTGCAGCTACACTCTGTGTGCATTTGCAATTTGCTGTCGGACAAGTAGTTTTTACAGCAACACACTATGCAAAACGTATGAACATTTTCTGCTCTAGAAATTTGTTTACTTCACTTTTTGTTTTGATTAATAACTCTTAATGGCATGTAAGTGCTACGTGAAAATGTATTCCTTTCTTAAATATTGTTCACGTGATAATTTTGATATATTTGCAACGATATGTTAGAAGATCTCACAGGTGAAGTGCGAAAATTAATAATATGTGCAAAGCAAAAAATCCGACTTTTTCGAAACTCTGTTGATAATTATGAATGTTTCTAAGGACAAGCAATTTTTATTTTTGGGAAAGTAAAAATAAGAATCTTGCAATATTTTTGTATTGGTATTGTGATGGCTAAATATTTAACAAAAAGTAAGTTTTAACAAAATCGATTACTATCGTTGACATTTATCATTAGCAGCACTAAAAACTGATGTTTTTTTTTGCAAACCACATTCCAGTTAAAAAATCCCCACAAATTAAAGGGAAAAATACCCAACAAATATCTCTCGACCATAAAATTCAATACCTGTCTAAAACGACTGCTTCTGGTTATAGTTGATATGTGAAACACAGAAATCCGAATTCATATTCTTCTCCTGTTGATACAGTCAGTGGTTAAACGTTTTGGCTTTACAATATTTTACTGTAAAATATTCCCCCTATTTTCTTAAGCGATGTCATATATTTTAGTTTTCTTTAACGTATATTTTTTGCATTTTTAATTCACTTGTACACATAATTTTCAGTGAACTGTGTGTCATGTTCTTGGCATCAAAACGTTATTATTTAAAACACCTTAGAAATATTTTTCATATCAAATGCCAAAAAAATATATATATATACATATATATACATATATATAAAACTCAAGCAGAAACAAGAAATTGATGTTGATGCATCTAATTAGCACAATATTTTCTTAGGAATACAAGTCAAGTTTTGCTACCAATTTGCGCAGTCAAAGCGATTCTAAATTTCAGTCGCAATATTTTTAGGTAAAGTTTCTACAGCAGCTGCTTCAAACTCTTTATCGAAAAACGTTTTAATGAATTAAGTTTTTAATTTTGCATTTATTTTTAAAAGCATATGTCTGGTTGGGGCGAACAACAAATTTTAAAATCCTTGTTCTAAAAAATACTTTAACGGACTTGAAAATTTTTCCGCATTGTAAGCGGATGGAGTTGCATATGTTATACATAAGGTGCCAAATATGCACTTTTATCTGTATTTTACTGCCTTTTGTGGATTAAGAAGTATAAAAAAATCGATTTATGATTTGATAACATATTTTAGAATTTTTAAAAATTGAAAATTCAGAAATCCCAAAAGTGGTCAGTTAGGAGGATTTTGTAACTTTATAATACGACATTTATCAAGATATTATTCTCAGCGAACAGACAGAACTTCCATTGGTTCTTCAGTTTTTTTATGTGAAGTTTGAATCTTTCAAGGGCTAAAAAAGCTTTCCTTTTCTGTCAAACTATAAATTTATAATATAAGCCATACTCTCCTGTCCATGAGCACATTAAATGCCATTATAACAACTTGCCTTTAAAATAAAAACACCTTTAGCTAAAAGGAAAATCTTGTTACATCTAGCTTTTTACATAAGGTTTATTCATTTGAGCTTACCTCACTTTAGTTAAGGTTATCTTTTACTACCAAAAACTTTAAAGGAAAGTTGTAAAAAAATCGTATCCAAATGTCTTTTATGTTCGTAAAAGCCGGCATAAAATAAAAAATATTTAATTAACGATTAGCGTTTCAGTTATTGCACATTAGTTGGGCTTATTCGCGCTTGCGTTATCGTTTGCAAACGAAATAAAAGATTATATTTGGCATTACCGTTAGCGTTACTGATATTTATAGGAAATATATCGGAATTCTGTATTCTGACATGCAGCTAAAAACATTCGTTCTCTGTAGTTGTGAACATCGTAGCTGAAATGAAAATACAGCAATTTGAAATTTTCGTTTCTGAAATGGAGAAATACCCCGCATATCACAAGAATTTTCGCAATATTATAAAGCACCGAATTTCGATGGTTTGTGGAATGAGATTTGATTGCATTAGTGCTAAAGAAGCTTTTTCTGTTGTAATAAAGACATTGAAAACTTTCGCAGGGACCAATTATTTTAATATGAGTTCCGTTTACGTTACCACTCCAATGTTTCATCATCTAATATTTGATATTTATCATTATTGCAAATTGTGTCCAAAACACCGTGGGTGGAGCCAAGTCAAAATTAATGCCACTCCAACGCTGAGTTAATATGATTCTTGCGAACAACTTCTGCGTCAATTTTGTTGTTGGCGTAATTCTAGTCTTTCGCATAATACATTTTAGTTTTTGACAGATTTGTTTGAAAAGAAGTTTTATTGTAACTGAATGTGTTTACAAAATTAGAAAACTACAGGGTGCCATTTTGGTAAACATTAGTCTTGACAGTTCATATTTGGCAGTCGTGAAGTAGAGACGTGGCAAATATATTATACAAAAATATTCGGTAAACCAACGTGTCTTGATCCTTAAAATATTTTCAAAATCGATTACTGTGACGATGAGAATATTACGTGAAACAACGGGCCAACATGGCGCACTATTTCGAAGAAAGAGGGACAGTTGCTGATAGGCCCAAGCATGGACCACAACGTGGTCCAAAGAACATCTTTGGCCATAATTTTGCACAAAGATTTGCATTTGTTTCCATTTAAGATTCAGTTGGCACAAGCGCTTCTTCCGCCGCCGTGCATATGCCAATAGGATGCTACAGCTCGCCCATGACATCCCCGATTTTCATGAAATGTGAGTAAACATGGATATGTGAGAATAGTCGTTTCTGGGCAATGGAATACCCTCAAATTATTCATCATTCGCCTTTGCATCCATTAAAAATGACAGTGTGGTGTGCAATTTGGTCAGGAGTCTTTGAAACTGAAAACAGCGTAACGGTAACTGTCAATAGGGAGCGATATTGTGATATGATTGAACACTTTTTAACGTGACAGTTGCATGCTTTGGGCTTGATTGACATGTGGTTTCAACTAGACGGTGTCGCATCATATACAGCCAGGATTACAATGGAATTACTGCGAGACCTCTTTCCACAACAAGTTATTGTAAGGAATGGTGATGTTGATTGATCTCCACGGTCGCCTGATTTGACTGCACCGGACTTCTTGAACAAAATATTCGTGATGAAATTAATGAAATACCGCATGAAATGTGTGAGAATGTAATGAAAATCGTATTCAAAAGGTCTCGCATTTGTGAGGCTAACAGAGGCGGATATTTATCTGATATTGTATTCCATACATAATTGCAGACATTAAATAAAACATTCATAAATATACGATCCCTTCTCTTTCGTTTAATCAAAAATTATAAACAAACAAAGTAATATACCTTCCCGGCGGACACCCTGTACAACCCCAACGGGAATAGTGTATGATAGCCACGATCACATCAAATCCAAGTTCTTTTATAACCACTTGAAAATATTTTAACTCCAACTGTGGGTGATTGAATCCGTTTTACTGTATGGTTCTAGTGCATGGCATTCTCGTCACTTTTAGGAGGGACTTTGCTTAATGATGAAAAAAAGGCTATGAAATTGATTTTGTATTATCATTTTTCGTGTCGTCCACTAAGCTTCAAATTAGCTTTATTTGTAAATATTTCATTGTAATAACAATATTATTATTATTTTTTTTTGTATTATTTTGTCTCTTGCCGTTTTCAAAATTTTTATTATTTGTTGTTCGTCTGGAATCATAGTGAATCATGCAATTCATTATTCTTCAATAGAACAATAACAATTGATTTATGTTTATTGGAAACGCAATTATAAATATTTATTCGAATAATGTTGCATGTTTCGCTGACACACACACACACACACAATGAATTCGATTCGCAAATAAAATTAGAGGAAAATTTGAATTTATGAAAAACATTCCTGTTGCAGGCCAATAATGTTAATATTTTTAAACAACAGAAAAAAAATTCTCTAATAATATTGCGGGAAATAAATTAAATCAATTCGTGTTAGATTTCTTCTCTTGTTTTGTATTTGCAATATAATTCGTTGATAAACGTTTGTTACTAAAATGAAAAATCATAGATTGTTTCGCTTTTAATAAGCTAAAAAAAAATATTCAACTAATGCACAGACCTGTCAGTTGAATATTAAATTATTTCAATTTAACTGTGAAAGTCATGTCAGGGAGTAACACTTAAAAGCCACACACTTCAAAATTTCGCATTTTATTTGTATCTGAAAATAGATGTTTCCTCAAATCCAGAGCAAGTTTTTATTCACGTTTTGATTTTAATGCTTTAAATATTGGCAGGCTAACGAAATAGCTTAGATCAATTTACTTAGTTTTCTGTTTTCGTTTGTCTAGTGGGCCATTTTAAAGGGTGACGAAAGAGCCCAAAACTTGTATAAAGCTATGAAATGTTCGTTAGGGAATTATTAAAATTTCGTCTAGCTTGTGTTGAGTTTTAGAAAACAATTTGCGCTGCATTTATGATATTATACACATATGAAGTTTCTAGGAGTACTTTTCTTATATATTTGGTTAGATATTTCTGCTTAGAGGTTCACCATAATACGTAAATATTAGAGAAAATTCTTTTAAACTACTTCTTGTGAATTTATCACGATGATGATTTAATTTGCTGTTGTAGAACAGTTAAAAGCATTAAAGTATTAATTTATTCAAACGCATACTAAAATTGTTTCAGATCTACGCAAAACTGACTCTTTAGTTTGACTCACCAAATTTTGCGTTTGAAGCATATGGGTAAATTGGTCTCCATGATCGTGCGATTTAAAACGCCTGTATTATTTTCAGAACGATATGTGAAAATTGCAGAAAATGTTATTGCAATTTGTTGACATGTCTGTATGTTATTTTATTTTAAATTTCTATGAAGCAAAAATTTAAAAAAAATAAGTATTTCGATAAAAGAAATTTTTTTAAAAATATTTATATTCCATTCCGTTAAGCAGCCAATAATTAAAACAAAAAACCTTTAAAAAAACCTAAGTATATTCACTTTTTTTGGAAATTACCCTTTCTTTAAATGAACAGCTTTTAGGTAGACACAAATAATTTTCCACAGTCAAAGAGACAAGATAATATAACCTTTACTACAGATTGTCTGCCGTCATCATACATCTAGACGTCAAACATGTAAACATACGGACAAATTTTATTTTCCAACATACTTCAAAAGCTTTCTTATATGGTCGAACTATATGATATAATGTGTGGAAGAAGGCTTTCATTTGGTAAATGCTACCGGAACCATTCACTTCATTTGGCAATTATAGTTGAGTGATTATGTCGTGGTGTACTTCTAAGGTAATTTTCATTACCCTCACGAAAAGTATAAAAAAAGTTAATCATTGTCATCAGGGTTGAGGGAAAAATAATTGAATTGTCTTTGGTGATAATATATAACAATAATAGTTCTGGTCGTTTATTGTGCCTTTTTTCGTTTTGTTGGCTTAATTGGTGTGGCTTTTGTTACGACAATGGAAATGGAGAATATATTTCACACTTAATTTATAGTGGGAATAACAGGAAATTAAATAGAAACTATAAGACACTGTTTAAATGGAGAGGTGAAGAAATAAATAATTTTTAATGGAAGTGTGGGAACAAATAGATATATAAATTTGTTTCGATTTGTCATTCACGTTGCCAATGCTGTTTTTTAGACTCTAAAGTTTAGAGAAATATGGTCATGAATTGAATTGTCACCTTTGTTTGATCACATGGATGGGCTTTTAATATATTGTTTTAGACTATTTGTTGAAAATTTGGTAGAGGATTGAAATAAATCACCTCGATAAGCCTGAAACATTTTAATCATATTTTGCAGCATTTGTCATATTTTGAAATGTGATTTTGATGGCTGCCGAACCGATCGTAAATAAAGCACTTTTCTCACTTTATAAAATAATTATATTTTAAATTTTAAATATATCAAATTATTTTCTAAAAACATCCTGCAAATAAGAAAAATACTTCTAAAAAATTAAATTTTTTAAATTAAATATATTTCTGAACAAATTATTTCGGCGCCGTTTAAGTCTTCAAAAAAAGTTAATTAAAGAATGTTTCAAAAAGGAATTTTGACATAAAGTACCTATTAAGAAAATATCTGAAAAGAAAGTACTACTTTAAAACTAATGTCTTCTAAACCAGAGTAAGTTTTTATAAATTTAGGGAATTTATGAAAAACAAAAAGATATTTCAAATATATGAACAATTTTTTTAAGTTGATTTGATTCTTATAGTTACAAGAAATACAAGTAAAACATAAGCAAAGTTTTAAACATTTTTGAAATTTATTTTTCGTGTTCATATTAATTCCGGTGTTGCGTTTTATATAAATGGTCCTTAAATTTAATAGTACCTTTAGGCCTTTTACAGTGTAAGTTTTTAAATAAAATGCTTAAAATGCATAACGCTTCTGGCATTGTGTACACTTCAAAGTACCCAATTGAAAAGTATTTGTGTAGTACGTATTACAGAAATACAATTGGAAAAAATCCACTAATGAAAGACACTTTAAAAAGTACCATTTGGAGAAATTACGTTCTATTTTTTAGTTCCTGTTTTAAAATGGCGCTTTCTAAGCAAATGTACCTATTTAAAAACACGTATTTTCAGTTAATTTTTCATAAAAAAGTATCTTTTGATGCAACTTAAACAAAAATGTAGACTGCTTTTAATATCATTAATTAATAACATTATGTTCCAAAATTAGGTTCAAAAATAAAATGTTATACAAGAGTCGTTTAAAACGTAAAAAAAAATAAATAAATTTACGGTAAATATATTTTCGGCAAGTGTTTTGTGGAGTGGCATAGATACTCCTTCCACCCTTCAAAGTATACTTTGACAAAACATAAAAAAATCTATTAAAATTAGTATTGATGTATTTAAAATAGAGATGGTTTTATATATAAAAGCACCTTTGTAGAACATGTTAATGAAAGTATTTTGCATCTTAAAACCTAGATTTTGTTAAAGTAAAGATTATAAAACAGCCTCAAAAAACTCGAAACTATAAAACGAGTACAATTTAAAGGTCAAAGTCACAATTTTTTAAACCTCTTACATTTTATATCCATCAATTTTCACACATATGTATCTTAAGCTTTGAATTTGAAGCAAGAAATAATGGTTATTATTCCTATTCTTCTGCTGCCATTTTATAAAAAATTGGTATCTGTCAACGGTTCATTTAGTTAGTTCCTACTCAAAGAACGTTGTAAAAGTCATTTTTAATATTCTTTATATCATTTTATAAATCTATGTCGCGGGCTTACGATCAGATCGTGATTTTGTATGACTTAACAGTCGGAATATTCAAAGCTAACTTCGTAAGTATTAAGCGCTGTTTTACGTTATAAGGTATATATTACGAGTTTCAACTGGCAGCTGTTAATTTAAGTTGCGAAGTAGCACGATTTCTGGCAACCAAAGTATTCAACTGAAGTTCGGTTCTTATATATAATCGTAAATAATATAGGGAGAAAAAAGAATTAGTTAAACTAATCAAATGTCACTTTTCAATCTAACATTGGAATGGTCAGAAACTTCTTTATACTTTCTATTCAGGCAATACGGAACCAAATGTGCATTGAGCTTTAATTTATTTTAGATGGTCAAATTCAGTAAACAAATGAGGATAGTGATTTATTTTGAATTTTTTGCCAGGCCTTCGGTTTGGATATTTCTTAAAGTCTGACCAATCTTTCCCACTTTAAACGCGCCGGCAGTTCTTTGTTCAACATAAAATATCAGTCAACATTTTCAAACCAATCCTTGACGTCATTTGCTAAGTTGCCGTATCTGCTGAAGGAAAAAAAGGTTTAATTTGCTTTGATATTTTGCAGAGAGAAAATATAACAAATAGACCATTTTATTATATCTACCTGCAATAAATTTTTTAAAAATTCCGTAAGCTACACACTAAAGTATGATGGCATTTTATACTCCTCTTCACATATTTTGCGATACATCCACCATAACATCACGACACAACGGGCTAAACGGAGAGTGCCCCGCTACAAATGAATAAATTAAGACACCATATAACCACCACACCATAGGCCTACACTGCTACCATACGGTTTAAACTGTATTATTTCAGGAATCAAAAACTCGGGAGTTCCGCACAAAATTAAAGTGCGAGCTTCAACTTTCTACGTTAGTGACAAACTTTTAATATTACTTTGACAAAACCAGGGTGAAAATATTCTAAACCCAGAAAATTTTGAGCGGCATAAAATTGTGCTTGCTTCCCATTAAGAACTCTAAAAAATTTTTAAATATAATAGATATTCCTAAAAACTAAAATGTCCATAAATATAATAAGAAATAAAAATATTTTATAGAGAGTGACTCATTTTACCCCGTGGTTTTTCGCGAATGGCTCAGATTCACTTACTTGTGATGGTAAGTGAACAATTCTCCGCCATCAGCTAATAGCAAACCGAAAAACAAATTATCAAAATCCTTGGATTTTCATCCGAAAATACTGATAAGCAATTGAAAATTTGATTGCAGCGAAAGTACGGTTTCCATTGTGCAAATTAATTTTAGGTTGCCTTGCTGAGGTTTTTATTAAAAATCGGAGTAAATATGAAAACTCTTTTTTTAAATTGTTTATATTTTATTTAGTAATAATTTTGTTTATTTGAAATTAAAAATTTAAAAGTATTATATTCATTTGATAAACTCTTCTGCTACATGTATGTAGAGTTTTTATTTAAATTACATTCGACCAAGGTTTAGTGGAGCTGCACATTTTTGGTTTCTTTTTTTTATTATTCTTTAAACAACTTTATCCTTCCAATATTCAATTACACATTTTTGTACTATCTAGAATTTGTATATACATTTTAACTAAGCAAAGTAAGCACTTCTTTTCCTTCAATACTAAATAAATTACTTTATAATAATATTTGCTCTTCTAATGCATAGAATTGATGTTTAGCTTGTTTTTGTCTGAATCAAAACTGACCCTTTTTAAAAACGAAAATCTATATTTATTTTACATATTTCTCGTTACGGTGCAAACTATTTTAAAAGATTTTTTTCTTTTTGTTTCTTTTCTTATATCTTTTTCTCTTTCACATAGGAAGTCACGCCTAGACCGACTCACTTATTATCTACCCAAACTAGTTGTTTGCTCTTCTACTAGGCATAATTTCAAACTGGTCTTTTTTAAAAACGATGAATTGTTTTGAATTTATTTCTTGTAAATGAACTAATTATTTTATTATTATTTAAAAATAGCAAAAAATAGCTACAGTAAACAAACCAAATTAATTGATCATTGTTGTCAGAACAACTCTCTTAACTACTCCCGCTATTCGAAACTCAACATTAATTTGAAAATATCTTATGACTAACATATTATTAAATTTTCTTTACATTTCACAACATGAATATGAGGAAACGTTTTTTCCCGTTCAGCATTAGCAATGGAAAGTTTGAGTTTTGTAGGCTGCAATTTGGGCTACAAAACGCGAGGCAGTATTTTTGAGCGCACTATAGATGATATACTTTGTGATTCAATAGGTAAATGTTGCCACGTCTACATTGACGAGATCATCATATTTTCTGACTCGGACTTGCAACATATCGATGTTGTAGACTTCAGTTTTTACATTAGTTCGAAAATAGAAGTTTTATATTGGAAACTCAGATATTTTTGTACAATTAAAAGCTTATGAATTTATGGTTGAGAAGTCTGTAGCCTGATGAATGCCGAACTTTTAGACATTTTGTTTTCAATATTGACTTTTTGAAAGTTCTCGAAACATGTTAACAACTTAGTGATAAAGAGGTGTTTTTGTAAAATTTATACCTAATACCTTAATATCTTGAAGCAGAATTTAATAGGGGGTCTAACAGAGTTAGTATACTAAAGTGGCAATAAACCTGAGCTGCATTTAAAATTAAATTGATGTTGACAGTGCAAAACGTGTATAATTTGTAAATTTCCTTACCTAAGTTTTGTTTTATACCCAACTAAATAGGTAAAAGAATACTAATGTGTGGAATTAAGATTGACTGGAAGGTTTTTTTTTGTAAGGGGCTTTTTCGTATAGATTTAGAAATAATTAAGCAGCTGTTTTAAAGAAAGCGTTTAAACTGGGCACTTTTTCATTTTGGGCCTCAGAACTGACATTGAAAATCAATCGATTTATGACCAGTGTAGCATTTTATGAAGTTGCTGTTTTCGCCAATAACTCAGATTATTGGATAGTTATCCGATGGGGAATATATCGAAATTATGCTTGAATAAAAATGAAAGAGGATTATCTATTTAAAAATGGTTTGTGGTGCCGGTAAAAAGTAAATAAACGTATACAACAGCCTTGTAATACGAATTATTAAACAACCTGATATAATGTTTAACTAAAAGAAAGATGCGAATTTTCATTCACATTTTATACCCTCACCACTTTTGCATACAAAAGAAAAATGAAATTCCTTTTGGTATTATAAAAAGGGAGCGTAGAAGTATAATAAACAAGACCAGAAGATTGGTGCCTGCTAGACGGGCGCCACAGAACAGAGGTAAAATCAGGAGTAACTGCAAAACTATGGTTATGGTGATGACGATTACAATAACAACAAATTTTTTGACAACACACACATATACGACATTTACAAGTGTATAACAAACCAACCAAAAACTTAAGAACTAAAAAAGGATGTCCGAGTTGTTGATGTGTAGTTATGTAAATGTATGTATGTTTTCATACCACAAGTGCACAATATGTAAGTGGAGGTTTTAGTTCGTTAATATAGCTAGCACTGCAAATATTACTATTTGTAGAAATACTGGATAACACAAGAAACAACAAAAAAAAGCAGATATAAAAAGTTACTGATGATATTTCATATTTCCACATGAAAACGCACGTAACACAAAATTATGATAATCATAATTTTTGTTGCTGTTGTCTTCTTTTGTATCATTTCTAGAACTAGATTACTGTCCTCCATTTCCCTAACGATTCAGATTTAACTGTAATGTATGTTTGGTTAAGAACGCTTCAATTGTGGGCAAGGTATGCTTTTTTTAAATCAAGAAGAATTATATGCGTTAGAAGATATTTCAAATGATTTTTATTTGATAAAATCCGTTTTTATAGTCTCTATTTGTTATTATAAACTGACTACCGGCAGGCCTCAGGGGCTGATTAAGATCTGAGACTATTTGACTTGTGGCTGTTCTTGTGTATACGCCCTTATTTTCACATAAGGTCGTTTTGTCCACAAATAATAGAGATGTAAGTGTATATATATGTAATTCAAAATGAAGCGTAAATAATATTTTGTGTCTCGTAATTAAACGGTAATTTCAAAAATTCTAATTAACTTTTAGAATTTTTTAATCTGATTAATTTACAGATTACAAGAAATAAAACATAATATTTTTTGCGATTGTTACCTTTGTTTCTGATAGACAGGAATCACTGTTACTCCCCTGTGTTCGGTGTGATCGGCAAATACGGCAGCGGCAAAGACGAGGCATGGAGCAGCAACAATATTCACAGGTATGTATGTAATGGGGGTCTGCGCTTTAATTTAATCACTTCAATCGCGCACAATTAAAAACTGACAATATGGTTTGGTTGTAATTAATAATTTATCGCAAGCACGATATATGTATTTAATAAAAAAAATTAATTAAATATTTGTCGTATTTTATTAAAAAGTTTCTCATAAATGTTTTTAAATCAAGTCCCTGCTCCGACGCCAAAATGAAAAACCTTAATAATTTTTAAGGTATTAGCTATAAAATTCAAGTGATTTATGAATTTTATAATACTGAGAAAATGCTGAACAAGATTTAAAAACTATATGAACAATCGAAATAAAACACGTCTTGACTGGTAAGTATCTATTCAACAACTGTAACTATTTATTATTAATTCTTGTTTAATTGTGATTATTTTCTTTTCAGCACAACAGTTATATTTTAAATTCTAGTGTTTAACAAATAAGGGTTTCCATGTAAGTTAAGTAATTGTTCTAAATCGTACTTTAAGTTCTTATAGTAGTAATTTAGATTTATTTGTAAGTTAATTAAGTTTTATAAATTTAGCAAATTCCTTTAATAATTAAATGCACATAGAAAGAAAATTTGCAAGTGTGTTGTTTTTGAAATTGTAAATTATAGCAAATCTTTAAATAAAAAAAAATAAGTAATAAATAATTTTAATTTGTAGGCATAAGTTCGTTTTACTTTCTACTCAGAAAGAGAGGTATTTTTTTTATATGGACAACCTTTGAAAACAGTAAAAGTTTTAATTTTATTAGACATCTAAATTAAAATTATTTAATAATTAATAATACTTGTAGTTCGAAAAAAACAAATAACTTAAAAAAATAAGTATATTAAAAAAAAACGGTTGTGTGGAGAAAACCTTCATTGACCTAAAAACTCCACGCTCCAACATATGCATTTGCTTTAAAGTGCAAACAAACGGACGGTCTGAGTTAATCACAATGAATTGAATAAAGAGTATAAGAATTTAACAGGAGAAATTCATGCAATTTTTATTATAAGGCTAAACTTATTTTACGGTTTCGCTTAACGTCCTCAACTTTTTTTCACAATTATCATTACATAAATTTTTAAAATTTTATTGTGAACAAAAATTGTGAACAAAAATTGTTTTCTACTTTTCAGTTTTTTTTTTGACTTGATTAAACACTGAAAAATTTGCTAAAAATATGTTTAATACAACGATATTTATTTTGCCTAAATCAACAGCAAAAAATGTTTACTGTATCAAAACTTCTTTATACAAATTTATGTTCCAAATTAACATTTAAAGTTGATAAACTTTTACCTCTGGGGAAACATTAGATGCCATTAAGGTAGTTTTCTTGCAAAAACTTTTCTTTATCTTCAAAAACTTGCAGCAAAAAACTTTTCACACTAAACCGAAAACTAAAAGTCACTGAGAAGAACAAAAAAGAGTTGATTACAAAACTATTTGCTTAAATAAAGAATTTATCAACAGAAAGGAGATAAACACATGAAAATAAATATAAGTAAAATAAATAAATTTTTGTTTAGTGCAGGTTTTATAAAGAATCATTTGCGAATTTCATTTAATTTGTCATAATAAAAAATTATTAATTAAAAGAATTAAACGAAAATAAAGCTAGATATTTGAAATATATTTTCTTCTTTCCTTTTTAGTGGCTTTAGAAACAACTTCACAATTTATCTAAAACGAATCCAGCTTTTTAAATATCTTTCTTAAGTCAAGTTAGAGCAAATAACCCCTTAAGAGTTATTGGAGCCAGAAAGAAATATGATTTTAAATTATTATGCCGCTGCAGAAAAGCTAACGATAATAATTTCAACACTTTGTAATTTATATTTTCACTTTAATAGTAAATTAAAAAAAAATATTTGTGTATATAAGAGCTATACGATACAAAAACTATATAATGTGTTTGTTGTTTTTAGTAAAAAATAAATTAATTTAAGGTATTTCAAAAAGTTCGAAGATGAAGAACTTTGGGTAAAATTTAAAAGATGAAAAATGTTTCTTGTGTTCACAATTTATAACAAGGAAACTAACAAACAAGACTGACTAATTGTATGATTTGAAATACCACAGCAAAGGTTAAAATTCATGCAATAAATTAGAGGAACAAAATTTACTTCCACAAAAATAAAAACAATTTTCTGTTCTACCTTTTACTGGTTGATAACATTGTGTAATAGTAACTTGTCATCTATAATAAATAATACAATTTATCATATAGCTTAAACCCTTATGACTAATTTGTGCGTTTCATTTCACTTTTACCCCTTTCGATGAAATCACATCTGACGTGTCTGTATTCAAAATGCTTGACATGACAGTACATGTATATACGGGTGTGTGTATGATTTTTATTGTACGATTAAATACCTTGTACTGCCAACTCACAAACTCGTCTATGGATGTGGATGTTTTTCAAGAGCAAATATTAATGAATTGTGCCGTAAGCATTTATGCGGCATTAGACAATAATATCGGGTTTTCGCAATTTTTTTCCTCGCTCAGGACGTTTTGTTTAATTTACTAAACCTAAACTAAATTTAGAGAAAGAATAATGCTTTTAAAATTAGTTCCCGAAGCATCGGAAAATCCTTTCATATTATGTAGTCGGAAATGTAATGGAAAGATGAATCTTGCGATTGAGCGACTACTAAATACCCGAATAAACAAGTTTATGTGTATTTATTTTTCTTCCTTTTAAAGGTTCATAATCGTTTGTCTAAAAAAGCACGTAAAGCATTATTAAGAAATTCTTAGTATACCTCTTGCTGTTTGTATAGTCTCTTGTTGCAATGCTTGATCAGCAACTGAAATATGTTGCAAAAACCTGTATTTGACGCGAAAACTAAATTTCAAACACAAATTTTAAAATTCCGATTCTGTTAAATTTTTCCTACTGTCGCATACTCTAAAAAACTATGTATGTTAAATAAATTCTTAAATATTCATAATCACTATGTTTGTTTAATTTTCCCGAGCTCCAGGTCAAAAAACTAGAATAAAGTTTATTCATAATCACTCTCATAAATTCGATTTCTATGTACGTAAGTAAATACACAAGTACTACATTCAAGAAAATACGTACATATTTGTTCAAAAGATCTTCCTCATAATATCTAGTGAGTATATTTCTTCAGTGTGTACGATTGTGTGTGCATGTGGTATAATTAATTTCTCGTTGTATTCTTATCGTATTTGTTTTTTATCAACCAATATTTATTTGCCAAAAACTCTTTATTGCACACGTGATCTCTGTCTATCGTCTGTTAATTATTTATTTGTGACAAAGTTAAATATAAGTAGCACATTCTATTCTATTCATTCCCACTACGCCGCGGCGCCGGTTGATGTTTTATATCAACTTATTTCTGACATGTCAAAAATAATCATGATTTTTCGCTTTTTGTTTTGTCAAATTTGTGTATGATGTGTAAATAATTATTGTTATAATTCGAAAGGCAAGTTACCGAAACCGAAAACAATTTCAAAATGACTGAAAATACTGGAAAGGGGGGGAATTATTGAACAGGTTATAAATTGGTATGGGATGCCATTAAATACAGAAGTGTGAACGGGAATACACATATGAATATATCTCATACGACAATAATATAAAAAAAATATTTTCAATTAAACTTGCAATTTATCTATTGAGGGACTCTATGTGCATTTCGCTGGTTTGTTAATGCCTGCTCACCGAAAATGGTGCCCAACATTTCAGAAAGTCTAGATGTATCTTATGGTTAACCATTTTCAAACACAACGAGAGGTTTCAACAACTAAATTAAGATTTTATTTTTCATACCAAACTGTAAATGTAGGAGTAATTCCTAATGAAAATAAAAAGACTTTAGCTCTGGTTTGATTTCATTATGCTGATCTTTACACCTTTTGCTATTCAAAATATCCTATATACCAATACCTCACTTTTCGTCGGGGTTACGCTCCAAAAAACCACGATGCAAATTGAAACTACGTAAAGTGAATTAAGGTTCCAGGGTTACACAAAATACTAGTTTTTAAAAAGAAAATATAACAAAATGAACATTTAAAAAATAAAAATAATATAAAACATTATTATATACATACAAAAAACAATCAAAAAAGTATTTAATTAGACCAAAATAAACTATTCAGTTAATTTATGAAAACGAAGAAAAAATGCTGTCAGAATTTTTTTTCGCAATTTCCCGGGATCCCGGAAAAAAATCCCGGGAGAGCGGGGAAACTAAAAAATTGAAATTCCCGGGAATTTCCGGAGCGGGATTTCCCGGGAGAAAACTCTATTCTATATTTATCATTTGCGTTTTTTTTTTATTTTTCAAGTCGATCTGATATTCCTGGTTCATCAGTGCATAATTTCTTTAATTTTATATACAACCAATTATATTGAAAATTTTCTTTGTACTCAGTAAATATCCTTATAACAGATTTTAGCTTAAAACGTTTTTGCCTGTTTCCAGTAATACGAAAAGAAATGAAAAATCATTATACTAATGAGCAATGAAAACAACGTGTTGTTTGCAATTAGTCTTGCAAATTATGGAAAGAAACACCCTTCTAATGTTGTGTAGTTCTTAGACGGAGGAACAAAATAATCCAACACCCAATTGCCGTCGGGTTTAATTTGCCATCAACAAAGATATAACAAAATCTTTTTCTAAAGTTTTATTTGGTTTTAATATTTTCAATGAGATTTTTAATCGAAAAGCAAAGGGGTTTCTAAGAAATCCTTTTAAAATCGTCTAATAAGAGTAAAGCTGTTTCTTCTTTTACTTCGTAATAAGTTTTTCTTTTTCACGTTAAAAGTGTGTAAGTGAAAACCAAAGTTGTAGATGGGTAAAAAAAATCGCAAAAAGGGTTGATGCATAATTTTTTGTCAGATTATTTTTTAAAAAATTTAAAAAAAATTAGGGTTTTAACGCCATTTTTTGTTGTTGTTGTTATTAAACAAAGTTTTTCCTAAACAATGCTGCGTATTTCTATCGCGTCTTTAGAATAAAGATAACTTGCTTTCCAAAATTAATAATTTTCTAAGATTTTTTATTTTTAATACCATGTCAAATTAAATTGCTAATGTCAGCACTTGACAGATTTTCATTGTAAAAAAGGAATTATTTTGAATATGATTTTAAATTTATTTCACAAACTTTCCTGAAGACAGTTTCCGTGTTGGTTAAGAATTTGATGTCTTTTTAAGAAAACGAGTGTGCCGAAGAATTGTTCAGCAACGTACGCAAATGAGGTGCTATGAGGTTCGTTCCCACGTCGACGACTTCACGTTCCTTCAATAATTAAGTTTTGATTTTTTTGGTTCCTTTTTTATAGAGAATGAGGATAGGTACATTTCAAATGATTAAAGATTTGTCTTCGCTTTCACTATTGTGTTTGGCACAAAAGCATCTACAGATGATGGATTGCATACTTCGCGTGATGCTAGTTTAAAATCACTTTGAGAAAACGCAACACTCCCTTTGTGCTTAGGAATTTAACAACTAATCTCCCAGTTTGTTTGATACTCGATACCAATATTACTTTGCTGGTCGTAAGGCTTACCAATTCCTAAGGTAATGTGATGACCGAGATTTAAACCGTAACCATGTTATGAGATACTTTAATGTTGGTTACTGTGATATTGCGAATCGTATAAATCACGGCAGGGCTTTCAATGTGCTCAAGCAAGGGCGTATATGGCCAAGCAGCTATGGTGATACAATTGTTACCAATACATTGCAAGCACGCTGACAGATAGCCCACAAGCCGGGCTGGCGTCAATCTTATGCCCTCCGTATGAGTAGCAAATAACATGTTTGAAGATAAACTTTAGTAAATTTAATTTTTTGCTTTTTATTTTGTTAGTGTTGGCTAAAAATTGTATTGTGGGCCATAATCGGTATTCGGCAGTATTTAAGCCGAGTAGAAATTTCAAAATAATTTTCATAATACCAATGCTGCAATACGTTTAAGTAACTTCGAATGCTTGTTGTTCTCTGTATATAAACACTAGAACCTTACATGTTGTATACAGATCTATTGTGGGCTGTTTCGAATATTTTAAATGAAATGTTCGCAAGCAAAAAAGAATACAAAAGCACATGATACCCCAAATGAACTAGTGCACGTTGAACCTTGCACGTCTTCGGTATCTGTTTGATCGAATTTTAAAATTGACTTTGTATTTGTCCTAAAAAGTCAGTTTTGTCAAACACTAACACTAAATTGTAGGAAGTATCTACGCTTCTGTTAGTTTACTTGTAGTTTAGATAATTGTACTAGAAATTTCTATGTGCTCTGATTCTTAACAAATTGCCTATGAGCTCACAACAAAACAAACTTTGTATGATTCTAAAATAGTTGCCCTATTCACAAGCCCCCTAGTACGTGCTAAGTGCTAACAAAATACAACGGTGCTAGCTGTGTTGTTGGTAATTTCCATGCAAACATGCGATACAACACTTAGTACTTTTTTTCATATGTTTTTCAAACGGTGTATTTTTTAATGTGATTTTTGTTTTATGTTTAAATGTTTTATGTTTAAATGAATTATTATTTTTGTGTTCATGTGTGAATTATATTAAATTAAATTGAATTAAAAGATATTTTTATTCGTTTTATTTATTTAATTTATTGATTTGACTGATTTATTAGAAAGTGGAATAAGTCATTTCTGTTGTATATAGTAGGAGTGGGTATATTGGAAACATATCTTAAGGTTTGTTCTCTGCCACCTTGTTCTAAATTATTTAGTTTTTGACGTATGAAGTACAACGTACAATGGCACATTGATACAATCGTTGTTCACAAAGAAGTAAACAAAAGGTAGTATGCAATACTACCTACACCTTAGCAGAGCTTGTGAATACGGTATAAATTGAAAAAATTGTCCTCCTCCTTACGCGTACACAGTTAAAGTGTAGTAATTGGAAAACTAAGCCTGTGCACTGTAGGTCAATTTCTCCAATGCGGATGACTCCTTACTAGACAATCGTATAAATTTTTGTGACACAAATTTAGTGGACTAACTCACGAGCGGTCAGAGTTTTCTCCACTCGCTTCATGTTAAAACTGTAAGATCAATATTTTCTCTCAAACTATTTAACTTCTATACATTATGGGTTTATATAACTTTGTTATTAGTAAAATCTGTAATCTCAAATACAACTGACTATTAATCTTAAAGTCAGATATTCTTATGTTGCATAATATGTATGCTGATGAAACTCTCCACAAAAAAAAGTTACTTTAGAGAAATGCAGTATATGTAATTGTTTGTATTGAACACAGGCCTGTAAATGTTAAGTTGTAGGCGAAGGTAAGCCCGAATATACACTGTGGTGTAAGAACAGCAACAATTATATGGTCATCAACAACTGTTGTAACAGCAGTTGAATGTATTACAAACAATCTTGTATACTGACCAAATAGATTAACTCGCCTCCCTTTCTTTTATCAATAACACACAAAAAGTACTCACACACCAAATTCCTATTGAAACAAATTTATATCACAATACACGTGAGACTTTTTTATCATCAATATAAAATAAAGCAAAAATAAATACCTCAAATGAAAGGTCTACATGGGAGGTTAACAAATACAAGCATCAAGTGTTAGTGCAGCATACCGGAAAAATAAAAATACTAAAGGGAAATAAAAAATACACACGAGTGCAAACATTTTAAGTCCAAGAGTGTGTAACACAAGTATCAGCAATAAAGATTCAAATATTTGAGGATAAATAAATTTCTGCATGAAGTGAAAGTCTTCGTTTCGCAAATTAAGCCTGGGAGAACACGAAATATAAGAAAAAAATTTAAAAGGATACGCACAAGTGCTGTTTTTATTTGTCTGCAATATGTTATTCTTCTTTTCCTCTCGAAGGTATTAGAAGATGAAGGAATAATAATAGTTTAATGTATAAAGAAATGGCAATTATATAACATTAGGCAACATATCACATGGTGATATATTAGCTTGTGCACAGAAACATGAAATACTAAAGCTTAGTTTAGTTTATTCACGTAAAAGGAAGAAGTTGTCTAGTTTTTCGCCACAAATTTATTTGATTGTAAATCGTTGTAATTTTTTTTTATTAAATTAAATTTTATTAAATTTGCTCTCTGATAATAAGAGTAAATTGAGAAGAGAATTTATTTCGATTTCTAATTTTCAATATGAGTATAAAAGGAATAAATAATTTAGCATTAAAATTGAATAATGTTGCCCATGTGTAAAACCAGTTATAAATAATGTTTTTTACACTAAGCAGTGGTTTGGTTTTATATACGTATGCCTATGTGATTATAAAGATAATGATATACCGTTGTACGTCCACCGCGTAAGCACTAAGTCACCACCATGCCCTTTTGCCACGTAGCTAACAATTGTAATAAAATGAATGAATCAATTCTACTTTAGGGGTTTCGTAGTACCCATTCTCCTCCCGGATCATTCATTAATGCCACATCGATTATTTATCATATATTTAACGCAATTTTTCTCTAAGCCACAAGCATCGTATTACTTCTCTGAAATCGCCTCACCAATATTTAGTTCAGGAGTTATCATTACTTTTCATAACTCGAAAGTTTTAATTTTTGACTTTCAGGCACCAGTTAATCCTGGAGGACTGGTTCCCGCATATACCGCGAATAGTAATACATCATGAAATGTTCTTTTAAAATTATATTCGCCGGCAACTTCATAAATATTCTAGTTATATTGATGAACCAATTTCATCCTTTATTATTTTCATCTATAGGGTGCTAAACATCAACAACATAACTGTTTTCTAATGGTTGCAAATTATTTAAATTTTTAATCTCTTTAGATGTAAATTTTTTGACGGTGCCATCTGTAAGATCAAGGAACTTGTTCTTTTAAACTCCATATGTTCATCACTACGTTATTTGGTAAAAATGGTGATTATGTCTACTCCTAAATAATGTGTATTTTAAAATTTCACATTATCAGTTTCTCATGTCCTAAGTCGCGAACGTTACTTGTACACAGATTAGGGTCTTGTCAGAGCAGAAAACAATAGTAAAGAAGTCCGTCAAAATATATTCCCTATATAATCACTCATGTTGTTACAATTTCTTACAATTCATGTA
This sequence comes from Phania funesta, assembly GCA_963932375.1. NCBI lineage: Eukaryota > Metazoa > Arthropoda > Insecta > Diptera > Tachinidae > Phania > Phania funesta. Next base: position 43,423,972 of record OZ010652.1, read on the forward strand.
GCATTTACGATGCGAATTGAATTCGCACAATATGTATTCTGTAGTTTCCAATCTAAAGAAGTTTAGGGATTTCAACACGCAAGAGTATATTAATTGAAGCCAGCTGTTGACTTATTGCCTAATCTGAGCTTAAACTAAGAATAAAATGATGCACGAATTTAATTAAATATGTAATTTTTTATATTTGAAAAAAAAAAACCAAATTAGTTGTCGTATTTTCAAAACATAATAATTAAATAAAAAGATAAAATTAAAACTTTATTATTTTGTTTTTATTAATTGTCTGTAGCAATTATTTTCTTAAGGAGTGGCGATTCAAACGAACAACAGATGTAAATAATCTTTGAAATTGACACCAAAATATGGAGAAGTAAATTTGACGATTTTAAAGCCTCATGTGATTTTAAAAAAGGGGTAAGAGTCAGGACTTAGTTATAGATTAAACTTTAAATTCATAAATTATGTAGCTATTGATTAAATGATCCAACAAAATTATATTGATTTATATTTTAACCTAATTTACCCAACACAGTAGTGGAGACCTCCAACCGCTATAGTGAACAACACTTTAAAGAAAAATTCATCAGCTGTTGGCACCATTTAAAAATGAATGTTTTAAGAAACACCTCATATGGAAGTACATATCATCAGATAACACGCAAAATTACTAAAATTAATAGTAGCACTATCCTTAGAATTAGTTTTTGCTAGGTATTTCCTTTCTACAACCAAAACATTAAAGAAATATATGCTGGAAAATAATTATGAATGTCGAAACCACAGAAAAACAATACATTTTTTGCGAAATTATTGTGAGCATAAGTATTGCATAAGTTTTTTTTTTTTTAAATATGCTTACGTGAGTAAGTTAATGATGTGGTAACACAGATTTTTCAGTCTTGTATGTGTGAAAGAACAAAAAAATTACTAAACTATAAAAATTAATCATGTATTTTGTAATTACACCAGCATGGTAATATGGCTGCCAGGCATATTTTCTGACATAAAAACTTAACGAGGATATTTAAAAGCAACAACAACATACATTGCATACACACATACTCAAATACTTCGAGTAATAAAAATGTTAAAATTACACTCTCATATAATCCACCACTTATAAAACGATTTTATTATTTAGAGCATTTAATTTGCATTAAATTATTATTTAAAGTTGAGAATGTACAACATATGTATATCAAAATAAAATATGACGAAGAAAAGTTTGAGGAGGCATTTTACACTTCTCTAATGTCCAAAAATATATTAAATTTTCTTCTATAATCTTTAAAACTGGGCGAAGTGTATTTGTTAGTGTTTTTTTTGTAACTTTAAGCGCTTTATTGAATAAAAATTTGAGTAGAAAATTAACACGTCATTACAATTAAAAATGACATTCTAGTTGAAACTATTAGCATACCGGGGCACCTTGTTACTTTTTTTTATTTTATATGTCTAGCACTTTTTGTCAAAATTGCAAGAACTCTTTATATAATTTTTGAAAAAGAAAATTTAAAGGAATCTTAAATATAAGTATTTTTACTTTAGTTGAAGTTTAAAACCACTTGACTAAATTTTAGCATGTATGCCTGTCGATCGTGATTGAGTGCATTTGGCACAAACTGGTAAAAAGACTTTTAACGCCAAAAGTGTGACTGTAGCTACTATAACCAGAGCCAGCTATTCTTGGCTTGAGTTAAATAATAGAAATCATAAATTTACTTTTAGAAATAAAACTCTATTTTCTCATAAACCATACTACTAACCATTTACACACAACAACACTTAAGCAATGAGAAAATTGTATATGGGAATGGAAATATTAATGTGTATTCTACCGTTGACTTTGAACTTTTGAAGTGGTTTCTTGTGTTTAAAAGAGACTGTCATGTGGAGCGTATACGCAATGCCTGCAATACAAAGAAACTTATACTCATTCATTCTCACACTGGTGTGTAGTGGTAGCGAAATGCAAGCGAGGAAGGGGAAAATAATAGATGCAATAATTTTCATTATCTCTAAAAAAAAAGTACGTTAGTAGTGTGTTTTTCAATTATTTTTATGTGTTTATGATTTTTATAGCCCAAAACCCAAGGTACTTTCTTTATATTTGTGCAGCCTAAACAGAAATTTCTAGCCAAGAATTTATTTTTTTTCTAATTTTACTGCAACAATATCCACACGCATAAAAATCTTATATTGAATTGTTATTCTTGTAGGTTTTTAGCAGATGTAACCCTACTGTGTTTACCATTCATATCAATTCGAAAAATATACATCGAGACACACATTCGGTTGGAGGACTGCATATTAAAATATATTTATAATTCATCATGTTATACGGCACAAAGATAGTCCGTACGACGCCACGTTGTATTTTACACCCGGATTTTAATGTCTATTTCTCTTCTTATATTTACGTGGCGACAAAGAAAAAAAACTACTCAGTTCCATTAAGTGTTAGGTATGTACACATTTATATTTCGTATTGTTATTGTTGGCGTTTCTTTACATTCGTATAGCCAACAGTTAGTAGTTGCAGTTAAACAATAGTTTCTTAACAAGTTTCCTATACTTTAGATCTTCAATTTAGTTTGAAATTACAGTTAAAGAGCATGTACTTATGGTAATATATTTAAGTTTATAGTAATTTCGGAATTTAACTTTAACATTTTCTATAAAAATTCTGAATTTTATTATTTTTTGTCTTATTTTTACAACTTACATTTTTATTTCTTGCACATTTCAAATTACTAATGCCTTGAATAGTGTCATGTACAGTTTTCATTAACTTCTTTTGCTAATTCCCTCATAAATCACAAAATCGAACGCTGTAAGTAAACTTTTTTTGTTAAGTGTAGTTTCGGGCAATGCATTTAATTTATATACAGAATTTTATTTAAGCTTAGGTATCGATCAAATATTAGACAACTGTGTAGCGGTCTTTACCTTTCAAAACTGAGAAGGAATAATTGTTTTAAAGAATTAGTTTGTCTTAAATAGCTTTACCCTCTATTCTTAGAAAAACTATTTCCACTGATAGGACAACTTTTTATATCGACAGAAAATATGTCGCTCATGCTTCATGTAAAAAGGAGTATAGTATTGTTCACTTGTGTACATAACACTTTCAGTGTTATGATTAATTTTCAAATTAAACATCAAAAATGCACCTTCAGTACAATAATTTCTCATCGTATTTTGCATCATATTGTCATCTTCAGTAAAACAAATAATAAAATTTACTCATATGCATGCGTACATACTGTTATTAAAATAAACACAATAATACTAATTTCACGCTTAATGAAACTGTAGAACAATAGTTGAAGTGTCATGTTATCACACGTGCGCTGTAATAAATAATAATATTGAAAAAAAAAACACTTGAATTTTTTATCATTTTACTCTGCGACACGTTTTCAATTTTAATTCCTACTTTCCTTTTTTTTTTTGACTTAAGTTCAGAATATCATAGAAGGCGGACGTGTGTGCTCAAAAATAAAATAATAAAAAAAAAGATTAATAAAATTTCAATTTAAAATTTTTGAGAAAAAAAGTACTCAGAAGAAGGAAAAAAATGTAAACGGTACATACTAATAAACAAAAACAGATTTAAATAAAATCGTGTATTTAAAACGAAAAACAAAGAATACAGAATATTTTTGAAAGCAAATAATTCACAAAAAAAAAAAACAAAAGCTAAAAAACAATTCTACCTACTAATGGGTTATATCAATTGTGTAAAACTGCCAATATGAATACCGACGAGCTAAACTTGAGTGAAGACAGCAGCGTTGATGATAACGATGATAATTTAGTTTGGCAATCTGTACCAACAAAACGTAAGAACAATGATTCGCCTAAACTATACCAACATAAAGGTAATTACTATTTAGATCAACCTGGTACATCGTCCAGCAACAAATTTGCAGCCATAAATGTCGAAAATTTAAAGGGAGAAGAAGGAGCTCAAACAATACCAAAACCACCACCTATTTATATTCCCAACGTGGAAAATATCAAATTAATAATGAAAAAATTTGTTCTGTTATGGATCAAAACGAGTTTAATTATAAGTCATTAAAACGAGGTGAGGTTCGTTTAATGATCAAGACTGTAGAATCATATAGAAAAATTTTCCAATATTTAGAAACTTCCAAGATTTGTTTTCATACTTTTCAATTAAAAGAAAAAAGTTTTAGAGTAGTAATTAAAGGTCTTTACCATTCTACACAGACTGAAGATATTAAGGCAGAATTGTTGTTGTTAGGTCATCAAGTAAGGACAGTGACTAATGCCATAAGTCGCATTACAAAGGAACCACTTTCTATGTTTTTTGTTGAACTGGATCCTAGAGATAGTAATAAAAAGATTTATGATATAAAAAACATCAATAATGCTCTGGTTAAAATAGAACCAATGATTTGGTACAACGTAACCGCTGCCAACTTTTTGGGCATACAAAAGCATACTGTAAGAGACCATTCAGATGTGTTAAATGTGGAATGGATCACCCTACATCAGAATGTACTAAAACGGTTGATGCTCCACCACACTGTTTACACTGTCTAGGTGACCACACCGCAAATTACAAAGAATGTAAGGTATACCAGCATCTAGTTCCTAAAAGAGTTAGCAGGCAAACAGTTTTTCCAAACAACCGTAGAAGTGCAAATTTTATGTTAAATAATAATGAATATCCTCAACTAAATAGCATTTATCGTTCTGAACCTCAACAAAATATTAATCAACAAAATGTTAATCAACTCTCGTACTCAGAGGCCTTGAAAACATCCCAATCAAACTTTAACGCTCGGTTAGAGAAATTAGAAAATTGTTGGAAAATTTAATGATGACAATGATAACGACTAAATTATGCAAGTAAATCTTAGGATTGCAATATGGAATGCCAACGGACTTTATAAATGCAAAAACGAAATTGAAACATTTCTTATAAATAATTTTATCGACATACTCCTGATCTCTGAAACTCACTTTACAGATAAAACCTATTTCAAAATAAGAAACTTTGATACCATTGCTGCAAATCACCCTGATAATCGAGCACATGCAGGTGCAGGCATTATAATAAAATCTCATATAAAATATGAAGTCCTAAATACAATTCAAAAACCACCTATTCAATCTGCTGGTATACAAGTAAAATGCGATAATGAAAATGTTAACATTTATTCAATATACTGTCCTCCAAGACACAATGTTAAATGTGAGGAATATGAAGAATTTTTTAAACAGCTTGGATCCAGATTTATAGTTGGGGGTGATTTCAACGCCAAACATCCATGGTGGGGCTCTCGATTATCTAATCCTAAAGGAAAAGAACTCTACAAATGTCTGATAAAAAACCATTATAATTCCCTATCAACAGGCAGTCCAACATACTGGCCAACTGATCCTTCTAAAATTCCAGATCTTTTGGATTTTGTTATCTTTTGTGGTATACCAAGAACTTTTCTAGACATATTGGATTATGACGATCTCTGTTCAGATCATAGTCCAATAATCGTAATTTATAGCACAATTTTTCAATTTAAATCAAGACATTGTAATATTTTCAACAAAAAACAGACACAGAGTCTTTTAAACATTTAATTGAAAGAAATCTTAATTTAAACATTTCTCTAAAAAGCAATTACGAGCTGGATGATGCAGCTAAAACACTCAACAATGTTATATACGAAGCAGCTTTCTCAACTACGTCACAAAATTCTACAAGCATGGGTAGCAATGTCAAAATATCTTCTGAATTAAAGAGCTTATAGAAAACAAACGTATTCTACGTAGAATCTACAAAAACACCAGAAGCCCAATTGATAAAACAAATTGGAATAGAGCTTCAAACTATTTAAAAAAGCGCTTAAAAGAATATAAAAATGATTCTGTACAGAGTTATTAAAAAAATTTAAAAGTTAATAGAACTGACGAACATGATCTTTGGAAGGCGACAAAATACCTCAAACGCCCTGTCATCCGAAATGCACCCCTAAAGAAAGAAAATGGTGAATGGTGTAAATCAAATAAAGCTAAAGCTAACGCGTTCAAAGAACATTTGGAGAAAAAGTTCAAGCCTTTTAATATATGTACTGTATCGCAACAAGATAACATAAAAATTTTTCTTGATATCCGATGCCAACTGGATCGTCCGATTAAGAGCATTTAGCCTTTAGAAATTAAAAACACAATAAAGGATTTAAATAATACAAAATCACCTGGCTACGATTTCATTAACCCTAGAATCGTGAAAGCTTTACCTAGAAAAAGTATTATATTTTTAACCACAATATTTAATTCAATACTTAGACTAAATCATTTTCCTTCCCAATGGAAATACGCAAAAATTATAATCATTCTTAAGCCAAATAAATCTGAACATGACGTAGCGTCTTACAGACCATTTAGCTTGTTGCCTGTGTTTTCTAAAATATTCGAGAGAATCCTGTTAAAAAGACTACTACCCTATTTAGAAAGTAGAAATATAATTCTGGATCATCAGTTTGGGTTTAGGCATGAACATGGCACTCCGGAACAATGTCATCGGATTGTTCAAGAAATTACTGATGCCTTGGAAAAGAAATTATATTGTTCGGCTGTGTTTTTAGACGTCAGTCAAGCATTCGAAAAATTTGTACAAAAGACCAATGTGCCAGACATTGGTCTTTTGTACAAATTAAAGCATCTTCTTCCAGCTCCTTTTTACCTATTTTTCAAAACATACTTGTGAAACAGATCTTTCTATGTTCATGTCAATGGGGATGATTCTCCGTTTTGAATGATTGAATCAAGAATCCCACAAGGAAGTGTGTTAGGCCCTGTTCTTTATAGAATTTTTACTTCAGACATGCCAATCGGCAATAACTTAACAACAGCAACGTACGCGGATGACATCGCTATTTTGTCTTCGAACGAAAATCCTGTTGAAGCTTCCGCAAAGTTAAAAACCCAGCATAATGAGATTGAAAAATGGTTAATAAAATGGAATATTAAAGTTAATACAGAAAAATCTGCACATGTTAATCTTTCGCATTTTGAAGTTGTTTTTGGTATTATTACATATTATTTTGTCATCTGTCATCGCTTGTTTTTTCGGTGAAAATCTGCACACAAAAAAAACAGTAAATAAATAATGCGTTGAAAGGGAATATACACAAAACTCCATCAGATTCCATCTCGCTCAAAATCATTTTTATATATAAGCGTACAAATATGTTCTCTCTATACAGTTCAATAGTAGCTTTTAAAAATGCATTTAGAAATTTATTTGTTTCTTTTCCAACTTTTTCAATAGCTCTGAAATATAGTATTCGCACTTCTTGTAGAAAATTAGAATTCAGATTTTTTCATATTTTATGTAATGAAATCAGGAGTTGTAATAAAATTCGCAAAACCACCGAAAATTTGAGCAAACTTAAATATTTTAATATATTTTACTGAGAGCGGCCTAATTATTGTGCCAACAAAGGCCTATCAGTTAAAAAGGTTTAGTTTTTGTTCGATCACACTAATTGTTGTAAAGTGAACTATTGGACATTGTACAAGTTCACCTACTCTATGGTTTAACAAAGAGAATCAGATCCCATCACAAAGTTATTGCTAAACTTAAAAATATTTCACACATTCAAACTTCTGCACTAGTATTTATGCTAATGTTAAAGTAATAATGTAGTGGGTGGTAATAAAAAAATAACTTCAACTGAAGAAAAAGTTAAAAAAAAAAACAAAGTGCACCTCCGGCGTATTGCAGGCGTCTCGCTTGGATGTGTCTAGTATAATTTAAAGTTTTGATGCACAAAAAAAAACACACAAAAGAGTGTGATGGCGGAGGAAGGCTTTGCCTCTTAAATTTACTACAATAAATATATGATTCTGCGCTTAATAAGTCGTCGTATATTTTTCTTTTTATTGTTGCACTCGCTGCTATGGCAAATATCCTTTTTTAATTTATAGCACTGGCAAACAATGGCTTGTGGTGCGTTGATAATGTATATATTTTTATGTCAATCTAAAAAGCGGTCAGTGCCATTAAGTGTTTTATAGAAAATAAAAATCATTCTTGAAAAAATATTCATAGTGACAAGCGAAAGTGAGTATTGAGAACAATATTAAAGCAACACAAATCAATGCCATTATACTAATTTTGTAATGGAAATCAAACGCTACAAGAAAAAATAGTTTTTTATTTATTAGATCAGATATTTGGTAAACACAAATTCCTGCTTCGCTTGATATTTTTCTATGATTTTTTTTTGGATTTTAGGATCCAAATTCTTAAAATTATTAGTTGAACAATAACGCAAACAACGTTGAAACGTATTACGTTTCTTTTAATTTATTGAATTATTTATTGTTGTTATTTTTGATTTAAACTGAATTATTATAAATGAAATGAATTTGACTGAAAATTTAAGAACTTAAGAGAACTTTAGCACATGCTAATAACACTTTTCTTGCACCTATACCCATTACCGGGCTACATATTTCAAGCAACATTCCTATATTCCAATATTTATGAAATCCAGTATTTACATACGCCACTGCTTGTGTAACAGCTCAATTTATAAGATTTAAATTTCTACTAAAGATTATCCAAATTCCCTTTAAATTCAGTAACTCACATTGACACTCAATAAGCACAACCTGTTATTTTTTACCATAAAATAATAACCAAGCAAACAATAAATCTCAGCAACACCTGTTTTATTCTCTGTAACAGGGTATTACAGGATGCGTTATAGACTATCGCCTTCAATGTCTGCTTGATAAATAAAACAACAACTTTTCAAATGGACATCAGTTTTCGTTGTGTATGGCCGTATTTAATTACGCACGAATTTGAATAAAAGTATTCCAACCAAAAAATGAATCGTAAGAAAAAGAAGAAGACAGAGAGTATTTTCAAAACCAGCTGTTTCGCTGAGCAACGTGTAAAATATGAACGCAAAAACAGTGATTCAATAATTAAAAAAAAATAAGAATTAATTATTGTGGGTACAATAATTACATAAACACATCAGTTATGTACGGAAAGGCAAAAATCCCCGGAACATAAGTAAAAGGTATTTGTGGCCAAACTATTCCTGTGTGAAGAATTCTGCCACGCCGGGGTAGATATTTTAATATTCTTTATATCATTGCAGCACAAAAATAATGCGTCTTTGTTTTAATTTTAAGAAAATATGCGATAGCTCCGACGTTGTTGTTGGAAGAGAAAAAAATTTTTTTTCGACCTACAACAAAGGAAAAAAAGCTTTCACATTTCAATACAAAAAGATAAGCAAAATAAAAAAAAGTTATGTAGACTCATTAATGAAACCTTTAATTGCATTCTTTTTTAATTACACATTTCTTGAAGCTAAACAAAATAATATCGAAAGACTCTGCACCACTAAATTAACAACTTACAAAAACGTAGATGCGCTCGTAATGCCGAATATACACAATCGTAAAAATTCGAATCAAAACGGAATACAGAATATTAAAGTAGCCAAATTGGAGAAATTTTCAATTCGATTCGAAACGCAGAATAGGGGTGAATATAAACAAATGACGCCCGCTCAAACCGAGGCATACAGACAATTACCTCACAGATAGACATAAGTAGAAATAAACGCAAAAAAAATTATTCTGTTCTCCTCCCAAGGATTATTATTCATTTCTGCTTCCTTTTACTCTGTACAGTGTGTTACTACTCGCAAACAAGTGTGGTTTTAATTAATTGCTTTCCATGATGTTTTTTGGTTACATTTTACAGCTTTGATAATGTTCTTCTATGTTTTCTGTAAGTTTAAAATATGATCATGCTTATTTTTTTCCACCGTCGTTTTTGCCTGCTTATTTTCTATGTTCTATGGTCAGTGGTTGTAGCTAAAGTACACAGAACTCCACACAAAATGTCACGTTTTTAATAATAAAGAAGAATTATGATTTTTTTTCTCTAGATAAACTTCCTGTAAAAAAATATAAAACAATTTTTTTTATCGTTCTTCTATTATAATTTTTCTACATGCACCTTCCGTTAGTTTTTTTTTTTTTAATTCTATCTACGGTCGTATGAAAGATGGTCAGTATTTTCATAACTACCGCTGCTTACATGAGGTCTTATGACATAAAGTATAAGCCGCGAAATATTCTAATTACATATCCGCCACGTCACGCCACGTTTAGCTCATTTAGTATTATATTTGTTGGGTTTTTTGTTTTTAGTTGTAATTATGTGATTAACATTAAATATAATTAAAGGGTCATTATAGAAACATGAAAGGCTTCAGATATCCATGGAATTAAATTTGTTAAATTCTGGAGTGAGATCGAAAAAAATATTTTAACAGACGTTTCATTTCTTAATTTTCTTAATCAGATTTACTAAATCCAGTTCTGCTTGAGCGGATTTGAAAATAACAAAACGCAATAGTTAATTAAAAAAACACCGAAGGGCCCAAAACGTGTCATAATGGCTATAGATATACTGCTTTAAAGTCCATAGAAAAAATTTCATCTAGCCTGAAAAAATTACGCTGCCAAGCCATAGCGATAGACATAACTTACGAATATATACCATGGATCTATCTTTCTGATACTGTAACCAAACTCAACCAAGCTCTTTTACTTATTTTACTTACAACGGCTTATAGGTATTTTGCTCTGCTTAAGTTTAAGCAGTTAACCCCTAAAAGTATGCTCAATATTTAAGTAAATTGTGTCTCAGAAAAATATGCTTTTATAATTTAAGTTTTTATGATGTTAGATTTTGGAAGGAAGTCTGAAGGAAGGAAGGAAGTTGATCTATTCAGTTATAACAAATATTTAAAAGGTTGTGATAGTCTGCAAATGTGAAAACTCTTCTCGTACAATATTTTGAAGTGTTTATGTTTAACTACTATTTCAGCTCAAAATTTGTTGTATTGCTATAGATTTGTGTAGGGAGTAATTCTATATCGAATTCGCACATTGTATAAACCTGAAAACCTCAGAATTTGATGAAATTTAGTATGAAGATTGTTCTCATAGAAATAAAATAAATACCTCAAACGGTTTCAAAGCTACTGCTAAGAAATCTCCAACAGCTAGGCCGACAATATTTTGAAATCAGTCTAATTTTTCCTCTCACTGAGCTAGCGACATGGAAGTGATGACATTTAACTCAGTTTTGGGTTTTCTTTTGATATACAACAAAACTTACTTTGCTATAACAAGGTTTTTGTGACATCAAACTTTTAATTTTCTAAAATAGCACATTTATAAATATTTTTCTTGACCTCTGTTCTAATTCCAATGAATTCTTTTATTTTAGTCCGTTGATTGCATACGGAATGGATCTAACGACATTACCATCAAAATTAACCTCTAAGTTATTTAAATCTTTTAATGGGGTTTAAAAATAACTATTTGTAGCAGTTCGAAAAAGTTTACCAAAAACAAATAGTAACAAATAATATCAAAGAAAAACAAAAACTTTAATAAATACCCTTCCAAGAATAACACGCCTTTTACTTAATTAAATAAACAAAATTAATAGTAGTTAATTACGCACAATGGGCATAATCAAAAAATCGGGGAGCAGTAAGTGACATATAAATTTCTTGTAAATAGTTTTGTTAGTATGGAAAGATAAAGAAAATCGTAGAAAAATAGAAGAAATCGGTTACAAAAAACTCCGGTATTTAAAACAAAATTTAGTCATGATTTGAAATAATTTGGATATGTAAAATATTTGAAAGCGCAACCACCAAAAACTTGCTTTTAACAAATATTAATTTAGTAATATTAGTTTCTACTTAATATACTACTGTGGGCAAAAAATAGTAAGATTATGTTCATAATTTTAAATTTCTTTATTTATTCTGCCAAATCTATTTCGTCCCCCTCAAAGTAATCCCCGCAGCTGCAATACACTTATGCCAACGTTTTTTCCAATCCTCGTAACAGTTGTTAAAGCCAATTTGCGCGTAGCGATTCACGTTCAATGTCTTCAATTGACTCAAAACGGTTTCCCCGGAGCGGTCGCTTGAGTTTGCTGAACAGCCAGAAGTCACGCGGAATTAATCCGGCGAATACGGTGGTTGTGAAACGATATTGATTGAATTTTTGGCGAAAAACTCACGAAGATACAATGCGGTATGCGACGGTGCATTATCGTGGTGCAAAATGCAAGAGTTGTCGGCCCATAAAATGGTTTTCACTGATCCCTCCGATATTCCAACGATATCAGTAAGGTCTCTGGCTGTTAATCGTCGATTCTCCAACACCAGTGCCTTGATTTTATTGACGTGTAGATCATCAGTTGATGTTGATGGCCGTCCTGGACGTAATCCGTCGTCAACGCGTTCTCGACCCTCTTTGAATAATTTGTATCAATCAAAAACACTTGCTCGTGACATACAATTATCACCAAAGGCCTTTTGCAACATTCGAAACGTTTCGGCACCGGAAATTTCATTCCGCACACAAAATTTAATGGAACTTCTTTGTTGAATAATTTCACTCATTGTAAAAATCGCCGAATGCACCTCTTGTACTTCAGAAAGACAAGCGTATACTAAACACTAATGATTACTTTGATGTGATATTTGTGCACAGATGGCACTGACAGTCATACGTAGAAAAAAATTTCGGCGAATGGATTTCCGCGCGAAATTTAAATTAAAAAATCTTATTATTTTTTGCCCACAGTAGTAGAATCACTTTTATATTATTAACTTCATTTTGTTCTATGTATGTCATGTATTGTTTAATAAGAATTTGACAAAAGTAGCGATTACACTCCTTTGGTCAAATATTTAACATATCTGACCGTACCTTAAGTAGCACAAACTTATATTTAAGCATGTTTCATCTATGCCCGTGCGAAATTTTGATTAATAATGACCAATTTATTTCCAAAATATTTACATTCCGCCCCACAGTGCCAAGCAAACTCAAAACAGAAAGTAAGTCATTGTCATTACAAAAGTAGTGACTGAATTGAAGACTACTTTGAAGAGGCGTCAGTTTCAAAAATATGTGTCACCAAAATGTCGCTTTCTACATGGGTAAGTATTGTAATATTTTTTTTGTTGGAATGACGCACTGTCAATAAGTGAGTAAGATGAGTACGAAGTATATTTGCTTGTTTTTATTTAAATATGAATAATATCTACAGCAACCAATAAAATATTCCTCATATTTCGTATACCGGTGGTTATATACATAAATATATTTTTATTTATTTAAACAGCAATACGGATGTTAAAAAGGAACAAGACTAAAAGAAGGTTACAAAAATAAGAAATTGTTTCATGCAAGTTTGCCACCGATTGTTTGTATAATTTTAGATGCACTCAACAGTAATCAGATACTTACATCTTAAGTCATACACTGGTATGCTATGGTGGTTGTTCCAGCTTTTCAGTTAAGCGATATTTAGTCAACTGCCGTAGATGAATTCTTACGGAACTCTTTATACTATATAGAATAGAAAAGAGCTATAAGATGTCAGAAGTCCTAGCAAAAGCTCTTATGATTACCGTTACCTAGGTTAGTAATAACACGATGAAGCAGATAATTATTAATAATTGATTACTTTATTAAAATTATCGATCTAACAGATAAAACAGAAAAAGAAATCTCTGTATTGACAGGTAATCATATCCCATTATTTTAGTTGCATTTCAGGAAAAGAGTCATTAGTAAAAATGATCATAGGTGTTCACAGCTATAATGTTGCCGTCTAAACTAAATACAAGAAATACTTAAATACTTCATGGTGTCTATATTACCCACCACTAGGGGCCCGGGCAGACGCTGTCCTGCTGAAGAATTTAATCTATATCACATTTACATAAACTGCCATTTTTCCGCTTGTTGTTAGAAATTTCATGCACTTAATATACATTTAAAAAACGGTTTCAGAACCTGGCCTTATATTTTTAGCACAGAAAACGTATATCATTTTTTAAAGTCGCCTTCATAAAACCAACTCAATTAATTTGTTATCGTTAAATTTTTTTTTAGCAATTTAACACGAAAGTGTAGTCATTCATATACAAATTTGGACAACAGCGTTGACAAAACAAAAATAAAATTAAAGAAAACTTTGAAAACGTTTTTTTTTCATATTCAGGTGTGTGATGAAAATCGGCCGGTTTGAAAAGTAATTCGCTTTTACAATTCGTTAAATATGTGATGGATTTCGCTCGATTTCATATTCCAATTTTGTTTCATTTCCATCTCACTTTTTTTAAAAAAGCTTTTGAAATACTTTAATACAACATTTTGTGGTATAAAATTGACGGTTGAAAAATAAAAAAAAAATAGTTGAAAAATTTTAATACACAAAATATAGCAATATGCCTTATGCTGCTGCAGTTTTTTTAATTCTAAATGAAAATAATGCAAATGGTGAGAGCGAAAACATTCGCCGGAAACGTCTAAGAGATAAATCTGATCCCTTAAGTTTGCCCGAGGAAACGTAAGTACAGAATTTTTCTTTCTGATTGATGTGCGTACGTACGTACGTTAATGTACGCATCCACCCTTTAGATTTATAGAATATTTTCGATTAAACAAGGAAGGGTTTATTATAGTTTTAAATAAGATTGGAAATAGATTAAGAGAATCTTCGATTCCCCCTGTAATACAACTGGCAGGAGCCTTAAGATTTTTTGCAGAACGAAGTTTTCAGCGGTCTGTTGGAAATGACGCGAATGTTAGCATGCACCGCACAACTGTTTCAAAATGTTTTTCAAAAGTGTTGCACCAATTAGAAAGAAAAATTTGTCCGGCGTTTATTAAGCTTAGCTCTACCGAGGCAGATTTAAGGACATCAAAACAGTTTTTTTATGGAAAGTATGGTATTCCAGGAATCATTGGATGTATAGACGGTACTCATGTCGCTATAAAGGGGCCATTGGGAGAAGAACATTTATTTTTTAACAGAAAAGGGTACTATAGCATAAATGCTATGATTGTAAGTAAATTATGTTTAGGAAATGTAATTACTGCAATATATTTGATTTTACTTTCAGATATGCGATTAAAAAATGGATATCAAAGTCGTTGATGCTACTAGGCCTGGATCAAGCCATGATTCCTTTATATTCAGCATGAGCACTGCCAGAAACTTTTTTATGCAAAAGTATCAAAATGGTGAACGTGGCTCTTGGTTGTTAGCAGACTCAGGTTACCCAATTGAACCCTTCCTTATGACGCCATACAGGAATGCAACAGGAATTTCTCAACAGAGATTTAACAAAAGACACGCTTCTGCAAGAAATGTAGTGGTGCGAACAATTGGAGTGCTCAAAAGTCGATTTAGATGTTTGTCAAGAAAACTATGGTATTCTCCTTTAAAAGCAGTAAAAATTAGAAATATCTGTTGCGCTTTACACAACTTGAGTAATATGCACAAAATAAAGCCACCCGAATATGTGACAGAAGAAAATACAAATGATGAAAGTGATGAGCGATGCGAGTTTTATGAAACTGAAAGTACTTTAGCAAACTCTGCAAATGTTATACGCGATAGTATTGCTGAAAATTAAAATTAATTTTTTTATTTCGTTAACGTTATTTGTTTACATGAACAAAATAAAATTATTTATTCGAAATTTGCATTTATATTTATTGATATTTTAAAATCTCTATCTCTAATTGTCTTTCTTTAATTTGTAAATCCTTTTTTTTAAGGTTATTTTTTTCAAAAGCCGCCTTTTCCAGCTCTTTGTTATGCCTTTTTATTTCAGCTATTACAGAAGTCGTTAAATTTTCTATTGATTTATAAACTCGGCGTATATTGGATGATATAAGATTTAAATTTTCTGCGTTTCTATTTGAAATTTCAACCAGAGTTTTTAAGGAATCTGAAATTTCTTTCCCAGTTTTTAAGTTGCCTTCCATATATCCTCTTAAAGACTTTTTTATGTCTTCATCCTTGTTTTTAATTTCTATCGAAGGTTTTTTAGAAATACTTGGAAGATCATCAATATTATCAGCTCTTTTTCTCTTTTCTGGCCTGCTTTTTTGAGATGTTGTTGCTGCAGATGAAACATCGTCATCATCAGATGAAGAAATCTCATTTCCAACTATAGAAACCGCAAATTTGACCAACAACTTCTTCTTTTTTTTAAATGTATATCTGATTGTACGGACCGCTTCCCGTAGTAATTGCTTCTCGCTTATTAGTTGCTATCTTCTTCTTAATGCTTGCCTTCCAGTCACGCCATATCTTGCATTTACAAAAAATGAATAAAACTTTCTTTTCATTTTTATTAACTCACCTTTTTCCAACCACTTACATCGTGGATTGGCGGACCAATGCTATTAAGTTCGGTTTCTAAATTCTTCCATAAATTTTCCACGTCCACTTTATCACCTTTTGTGAAACCCCTCGCCACAGCAGGATGTTTTTCCATAAATTCTATTAAAGCGTCTTCTTGAAGGCTATTTTTATGCTTACCCCTAATCAATCAACTATAAAATTAGTTTCATTTAATTTTTATAAATAATTGCTTACATACATTTTTTCTTATTTTTTTAATTCGTTAAAGAAAATTTAACCCATTTTTAAACGAATTTAAAACGGTATTGTCGAAATTTGTCACATAGTAAAAAAGTCATTGTTTTTATTGAAACAAAATAGAATATGAAATCGACACAGTGAATCGACGCAATGTGAGCCATCACATGTTTTGCCGATTTCAAAACTTTTTAACGTCGAAATCGATTTCCATCACATACCTGATTATCAATACAAATTGCTTTATTTTCTTACTACTCGAACGAGGAACGCACTACAATTGTAAAGAAGAGAACTTTTATGTTAAACACGTCCCTTTTTCTAACACATAAATTTTAATCACGAAATTTTTTCATGTGTGCAGAAAGCACAATATTTTTCTTGAATAATTGTTTTTAAAAATTTTTCTAGAGTACGAAATAATAAAACATTGTTGCACACACACTAAAGCTTTACATGCCTTTGACTAGGTTGCAGTCACAATTTTTATAATAATTTCATCATAATACTTGCCATCTATAAATCTTTGCTCAGTTAATCGGCCTGATTACGGTTGTCGAAGACGAAAATCGAGAGCAGTCGAAGTCGTTGTCGATTTCGATCATTTTTGGTACCACGTAACTTTTTCGACTCTTGTGATTTTGTAATAGACTGAAAAGTACATATTTGCAATGCCCAATTGGAAGTAAGTAGTGAAATTGAGAAATGAGTGTCAATTCATACTCCCCATCTGCACTTTAGTTTCATTGGCATTTTTAGATTAAATAAAGATGCATTCAAATACGTGTTGGAGAAAATATCACCTAGATTGGAAGACCAAATAAAGTCGTCTGCTGTTCCCAAAGTATTGAAGTTGGCGGTAACATTGCGCATACTTGCAGAGGGCAGTTATCAAAAAGAAGCTGGCAACGATTATAATGTTGGCCTTTCACAGTCTTCAGTAAACAAAATCTTCAAAGAATGCATCGATGCAATGCACAGTGAAATTTGCCCGAGTTGGATATCGTTTCAAATTACTGAACTGGAGAAATCTGAAATAAAGGATTATTTTTATAAAAAGTTTAAATTCCCCGGCATTATTGGATGCATAGATGGAACTCACATCAAAATTTTGGCTCCAGGAGTCAATTGGTGTCAAATGAATGCGGCGACGTCTCTAGTCGTGAGAAAAAAAATTATCGACTGTTTTAGCAACACCTTATCAGTCCTTTTCGTCTTCCGTGTTACGAAAATTGTAACAGATTGTGCATTTTCGACAACCGTAGTACCATTTTCCAAAAAAATCGACATTCGACTACGTCTTCGACAACCGTAATCAGGCCGAATATATATATATTTTTTTTTTGACAATGGTCTTACGTTGATATAATTTAGGAAAATATAATAATACATTTTTAATAAAATAACAACGCCTTCTCTTCTCAATTAAAAGTTAACTTAAATGCCGCGTGTTAATAACTTTTAATAAAATATAGATTTAAAATTAAAACCTTTTTGGTTACACATAGACAAAGGAAGCATAGAGAGCTAATTATCATTCTAGTTTTTACCTGAGGTCCTTGAAATGATTACCAGCTTCGATACTAGTGTTAGTTAGGAGTTTAATGATTTTTATTATTTAATTTCTATCTCAAAACAAAAACATAAATAATGTTGGTGAAATTTAATTTTTTTTGTTGAAATTTAAAAATTTGATGACTTTAAGTTTTTGTAAAAATTTTTATATTGCAATTTTCGGTTTTAGCAGGAATTCGGATTTACTGTAAACTTCATGAATTTTTTGCTTTGTTTTTCCAGTAAATTTTTGATTAGGCACAGCAGCCAGGTCCATAATTATATGCGGCTTTCGGTAGACAATTTCTATAGGACTTTAGTAAGAATTTAGAAAATATATCTTTTCTGCTCTTTCGGACAAACATAAAGCCATATACACCCTTTATAGCTTTGGTGTATTTAGTTTATTTGATCTAAATAGAACATAATTGACCATAACGCCCGTATAAGGGATATTACTACAACCGTTAACAGTAACCTATGGCACATAAATATTTGATGCCACATTTAGTGATGAACAGTCTATAACTGACTAAGTTCTCCTAGTGCAAACTCCAAAAAACACAAATAACTCCTTTGTAAATAACTTGCGGAAATAATATTAACACGTGAATCTCTTTTTAGTTTTGTGCAGGTGAATATTAATAAAACAAATCTTTCCGGAAATACATTGATGCAGAAACATGAAAGTAAGGTCAAGTCTAATTCTTTTATTCTTTATGTGGTAAAAGTTTTAAATTCGTTTCCACGTATTTGAAATAAACCTTAGCAAGATAACGTTACTCTACTTGAATAGAGGGTAAAAAGAATTTAATCCTTTTTTTAATGAATTTTTCAAACACCACATGAGTGTTTGGTGCTAGGTCCTAAGCTTTTAACAATAGAAGACAGTGGCTACATAAAAAGTACAATTTAAAGCCGCACATCGATAAAGGCTCATACGTAGGATTACAAAGCAAAATGTTGGAATGGCTACATGAATAAAAGCTTTTGTGTGATTTGGTTTCATTCTCATATTCAATCGCGTCTTTTGTAGGTTTATTGTTCACACATGATGATAATATTTGCTGAGCGT
The DNA here is from genome assembly GCA_963932375.1 of Phania funesta. Taxonomy (NCBI): domain Eukaryota; kingdom Metazoa; phylum Arthropoda; class Insecta; order Diptera; family Tachinidae; genus Phania; species Phania funesta. The sequence goes on from OZ010652.1 coordinate 43,443,114, forward strand.
TCATTTTTATTTGTCAATGTCATGGCTGTTATAAAGGTATTCAATATAATAAGACTTATGAATGGGTTGTAAGGAATTCGCCACGCTATTGTCGAGTTAGGGAAACTGATTTTTTATAGGATTGGTAACGTTATTAAGGTTTTCATTTTATAAAAGAATTGTTACATTTAATTTCAGCTGTTAAAATAGTGAAACCGTAGTTTCATAATATGAAAAAATTAAAATATTCAAGAATTCAATTGATATTTGAAATTATTTTATTATATTTTTTTAAGTTTTTTTAAGCTGTTTTCATACTCATACGTAAAGAAAAATGTTGTACTCGTTTTTCACTTTATGTCGCTGTTGGTATTGACTTCTACTGAAATCGAATTCCAACGGTCCTTTCAATCTGGATAAACGTTTTTGTTTAATAATTAGTTTCTGTTCAAATTTTATAGAGTATTTCACTTTCGACTCGGATGAATAAAAAAATTTCAGTTTTTTTTTTAACTTTAGATAATTCAACGTGTCCTAAACAGGATAAAGGATTTGTTTTATATAAATATTTTCAAGCCTTTATATATTTTTTTGCAAGAAATAATATTTTATTGTTCTTTTGTTAGCAATAAAAATCATTCATGTTTAAAAATTGATAACAAAAAGACATAGAAATGGTGGGAGAAGCAAATGTGTATAGTGGTCAAGGAAAGGAAATTAAATTCTTAAACTTTAACGGATTTAAATTGTTTTTCTCTTCCAAGGATGTGTCTATTATTGTATATGACGTTATAAGTGAGTGTAACATAAAGTATATATGAGTAATTCATAATAAGTTTAGTTTAATTTTAGCTTTTAATAATAAAACATTATTTCCTGCTTAAATCCCGCAACAATGACAGATTGTATATACGCACGGATAACAGACACTTACAAAACTCATGTGGAAAAAGTTCATCAATCATTTGGAGTGACTGCCTGTATACTTAACTGTCTGTTTCAGTCTGTCTGTCTGTTCTGACTCTGGGCTTATTTGTTCCTGTCTTCGTTTTATGGGGATTTCCTAATATTGTGCAGAAGCAACTTCTTCGTACCTTTGGTTGCAATTTGCCTCTTTGTTGACATGATTTAATATAGAACAAAGAAAATCTTCATTTTATTTCTAGACAAATAAACGTCTGCTTACACATTTTTAAATACACATAAACTCTAAAGTAACTAATGTTATGATTAATATCTCAACTACGAGTAAATAAATTCAAGCTGAATCAATTCTGCATTAAAGCTAAAGTAATGTTACATATTACAGGGAAAATATATTAAACAATTTCCATAACATCAAGCTTCTTTTTCAAGTAGTAAAAAGTTTGTGCTATACAAACAAATTAATTAAAAGTGCTTAATAAAGTGTTTTAGTTTTGGGATTAAATTAAAATACTTTACGATAATATACCTTTTTGAAAGAGTAGACACACAGAGAAAACAGTGGGCTTAGATATTCTTCTGTTGCAATTAAAATTCCACTCAGTAGATATGGTCGGTTTAGGTATCCATAACGAGATATAGATAGACCTTAAACAAAACCAGCTAACTTATCACACGCGTAGAGAAAAATCATTAAAGCAATTTCTGGCTCTAAAGAATATATACGAGAATATACATTAATAATCAGCGGTAAAGGATATATAAAAATTAATATGTATTTGCCGGCAATACAAAGTGTTAATATATTTATGATTAACAATTAGTTTTTACTCTTATGAACATGTTTTTTACAATAAGTTGCCATATTTAAAAAAAGGAAATTAAATATGATTTAAGCCCACTGTATCCCATTGCGTAAATCCCATATACATGAAAATATAACCATATAAAAATAACATTTAATAAAAATTTGCTAAGCACTTTAGAATTAACTAACACATTTAACCACAAGCTTTATAATAGAACACACACGTAGCGTAAGGGAAGTTCATCGCCTCCTAATGAATAGGATGAAACTCAACAATAGAAAAGAAGGAAAAAAAATGGAAAAGTTTAACTGATCCTCCGCTAAGTGCTAACACTTTATTTGTACTAGGTAATAATACCCGCAACTAGTCGCAAAAAAATATTGAAATAAAAATGGGAAAGTAAAATGTTCAAAAACTTACAGTATCAAAATCTCTAGCATCCTCTTCAGCTCATCAGTTAAGCGTATATTCAGATGAATTTGCGTATTCATCAGTTTTTCACAATTTACATTTAATGTATGTGTAAGTAAAAGCGTTTGTACCTAACTTTTACCTCTAATTGAAACATTAAATTTCATGTCACGTACACAGTGTTAGACAATGAGCCGCAACACAAACCCAACAGGCTTCTAGTATTTTTAATAGAGGTTTTTGTTTCCTCCTGCCAGCAAACATAACATCATCTCACTCACAATAGTAGTAGACAAGCACATTGTTCAAGTATCATTAACAATATTCAGTAGTTGCAAGTATGTACCTCTCTGCAAGCTACACAACGACTTCATATTAAAAGAAAATCGAATGAAGTTACTGACACTTCAACACGACTAAAAGTTTACCTATCACTTTTTTGTTCCATAGAGACTGGTTATAGTAGGTGGAGTAGGATACAAAAAAGGTGCCACAAATATTGAGTGCACGTTACAACACCTATACATTTGTACTACTGTGGAAGATGGTATCTATGTGTTTTGTAAACCTCATAATCTATTAAATGTTGAATATAAAGTGATTATCTTGACAATTTTTATTCTTTCCTTTTTGTTGTGTTTTCAAGTACATATTTTGAAGAGGTGCCGTGCCTTATTTGTTTATGTTAATCACGACTACGAGCATAAGTATAATAAGCTGAAAATGTAAAGAGGGAGAGAAGGTAAAATTAAGTTAACTCTCATTATTGTCTTAAATAATTATTAAGTATTTGAGGAAATGGCAAATCAAGTGTTGACTTAATTACAACAAGTTCCTAAATAAAATACAATATTTTAGAAATCAATTGGTAAAAAAATTTAATATGTCATCATTCACTTTTGCTTTAATCATTGTCACTTAAGGAAGTATATTCAAATTGAATACGGCCATAGTAACACATTTAAAGAGAATTCTTAAGTCGAGTTAAACAAAAATATGTCCTTAAGTTAAATTTTATGTGCTCGGGATTGAAAACTGACCTAGACGATATGAAGTGTATATTTGCATCAACCATGTCGGCATATAAAAAAACTCCTGCTCTCAACTTGTTATACACTCTTAATAACTTGGTGGAAAGTTTCTCCAATGGCGCAAATATGCATCATATACTAGGGTTTTTAATAAACAAATCTTACGTGTGGTTGTATGATTTCCTACTGCAAAATATTAACCACGGACAGGGTGCATTGGCAGTTTTTCATTAAATATATCAGGCAAACAATTCAAATAGTATCAGAAGCAGAAACAGTACAGCGCCCAATAACTAGTCCAATAAGCAAGCCTGTTTGGGCATAACCTATAAAGTTGGAAATTATGCTCAATTTCTGGGAGAAAAATCAGCTTTACAAGGATTTTCGTCGTTTGTCTGTTTACTGTATGTGATTATTGCTAGAAGTTAAAACCGTATTCAAAAACAAACGCAAAGTCTTAAATTTAGTACAATATGTGGGGAACATTATATCGATCCCAGCAACGCCTCTTTTGTTCGTGTCAAGGATATGTTTTGGATAATGTTTTTTATCAGGTACCGCAGAGAATACCAAAAGAAGACGATCCTTGTGATCGTTTGCGGTCACCTCTTATTTCACTTGCTACAAATGTGTTATATTTACCTTCAAAAGATAATTTTCTACTCAAGTTTCGTAATGTAAAAAAATTGTAAAATTAATTCTCTACCGATGTATTCCCAATGGCGGACAAGTTTTTGGACCAAAATTTACCCCATATTCTTAGAGTTAGCTGTGGAATTCAAAGACAAACTCAGAAAATGTGAAGGTATATAGGGATATGCTTGGAAGATCTGAGATGAGCAATGTATTAATAACAAATCCGTAACAGTGTAATCCCGAAAATGTCTGGTTTTACTGAAGCTTTTAAATTCTGCCTTTTTATTAAAATGACTTTCAAAATCACTTAATTTTATTCGGGAAACCTGAAGAAGCTATTTCGAGAAATTTCTGGTCCGGAAATTCACCAAATTTTATAGAAGTGAAAAACTTTTTAAGCTCTGCATAGTATAGTTAGTATAAAAACGGAATTGTGCTGCAATTCAAGTATAAATTTCCTTTTTCATACGCGAGATCAACTTAAGATTCTGGTGGCTAAATTTTCATCAAACAAAAGGTAAGAAATGTAAAATAACCAGCTTGTTTGCAGTTGGCGGTTTTTGTTAAAATTTTAATGGTTTTGACGTTTTGTGAATTTCTCAATTGATCTAGGGTATTTCGAGCATAATGCGTTTAAGTTGATGAGCTGTATTAAGCATCCAGGGTTAGAGACCGAGGTTAGAGACCTTCAACAAATAAATTGCATTTCAATATAAAATGATAAAAGGATTGAATTAGCTAAAAATATTTTTTAATTAAACAACTTTTTTGAAACTTTTTAAAGGCTTATTTTAAGCCGTGCTTTTGCCTCTAAGTACAAATGCTCTTTGGTGTTTACTTTGTAACAGTTTATAATACTTACAAATATGCTACCAAGTGTAAGCTCCTCTAATACTATATTTGTTTACAGTTAATTAAAAATATAAAATATTGTCATGCCAAAATCGGTAAACATAAAATATGATGTGATGTGATGTGTGGCAAAGATTTATTATAAGAATATTTCTAAAACAAATGTTTGTATTGTATTGACCAAAACTTTTCCTCGTTCTTAGCTTCAAATTATTAATTGTTCTTATTAATGCTATAATAGTTCTTGTTATTGCTACAAATATCTTTAATTTAAAATCTAATTTATGTATTTCAAGCCTGTAGAAGAAAATTCGAAGTACTAATTAATTTCTAAACCCTCCCTGTAATAAGTCAAAAACAATCAAGAGAATAGAAAACTAAGGAAAATAACTAGACTATTAAAAAAAGAAAGCAAACTGAAAGTCCTTTAATAAAACATATTGCTGTTCTTATGCTCCTTCCTGTGCTTAAGCGTTTCTATTTGTAGTCTTAAAAATGCATTATTTCTAGCAATTGCTTACGCAGTGATTTACAATTTGTGTGTTATGGGCTCTGAATGATGGCCATTGATGGCGTACAAGTATTTAAATTACAAACAAAAGCCCATACTAAAAGAGACGCACACTAACACAGTTACTTTTTTTATTCTTATAACTGATATCATCATCATCGCCCTCACCAACACCATTATAAGGCACAACTAAAATCTCCTTGTCTTGTTGTCTGCTACCTATTGACTAAAACGTAAGTAACAGCCGTGATGTATGACCGCTGTTAGTGGCATCCTTAACAAGGCTCTTATACTTTCACTTTTCCTTAGCTTGTTTATTATACTCTTGTGCGGGGTTGTGAATGATTATATAAAAATGAAGAAATCAAGAAGCACGAAATTAAATTAAATGTCATGTAGTTAAGTTTTGTTTTTTCTTCGTTGTTGACATTATTCGTATTTTGTAAGTTTCAATTACAGGACAGCGCAAATCAGGGGGAGACATTGTTATTTGAATAGTATTTTTTTCAGACATAAAAGGTGTGGCAGAGCTTTCCTTAAAAATAATAAAATAAAATGAAAAAAGTTTTTTAAAGACGACAGACAAAAATAAAATGAAATAGACTCGTAAGTGGTCAAGGTTATATTTAAAATTAAAAACATATTCTTTTTTAATATTTTAAAAGTATTCAATAAGTAAATAAAATCAAATTATTAAATCAACGATCATGGAGAGATTATGTTCGCGAATTACGCGTGACCATTTTAATAACTTTTTAATTAGTTTTTGTCTGACTGATAGGCAAACTGCTATAAGCGGAAGTATGATAACAATAATAGGACCATAAGACTTAAAACAATATTTGTGTTTAAAAATTTTGTTCGAGTTACGTTTTTGATTCCCCATATTTACCCAACTCTTACAAATGATAATGACATCGAAAACATAATACAACTGAAAAGAAGAAATCAATAACACCAAAGTTCGTTGTTCGAAAATTGTAAGAATTATGAAAGTTATGAAATAAAATTATGAAATAAAGTTTTAAAAAATTCGAAAAATAAAATCCTAGTACTAAGTAAACATAAAATAGTACTTAATAGAATATATACGTAAATTTTACGATTGCCCAATAATTCTCTCATTTGTCGATTTTGCATTATTCTTAAAGAAATTACAAGTTTGATAAAGAAGAAGACATTTTTTAAAAGTTAGTCCTTAGATCACATCGAAGGAATAAACCCATTCGTAAGAAAATAAAGAAAATTTAAATTTTTTTAATAACTTGCGTGTTCGCACATAATTGACGATGCTCTTCATGAGCGCATATGATCGTGACTAAAAACTTATGCACGATAAACTGTCTAGTAATGATCACGATTGATCAAAGTCAAAAAAATGCATCTTTAAAATTTTTGATATAATAAAATTGTAGCGTTCAAAGACCCACTTGTATATTGTAAGCTCAAGTATGGTAACTACTAAGATGTGGCAAAGAAAAGTTGCTATCACAAAAATATAATTCCCAGATTGAAAGGTACAAAAAGGTTCCAACAGAAACAACGCAAAGAACCAAAATAAAAACTGAAATAAATATGTTCGCTGCAGATAAGTGTGTGGCAAATTTCAAAAGTGTTTTTTGAGCGCAAAATTGTGCGATTTGCGAATTTGCGATTAAATACATAATGTACATCACGTCATTATCGAATTGATCTACATTAGAGGCAGCCAATGATACCAGCAATTATAATCGAAATAAAATAGCTGACCAATTATTTTTGAAACAACGTAATGATATGGGTGTCAAAGGAAAAGGTTTGTTGAGAGGTACATAAATAGTAATTTGACATTATTCTTAATGTAGCGGATGCTCAAATATAACAGGTCGGTTATTTGTTACGTAACCTCATGATATGAGTGTAACATAAAAGGGTAGAAACTAGTATTATATAAAATACATGTATGTTAAATTTGAAAAATATGCAAATTTCGCGTAATACCGAGTCTATTGACTTTGTTAATAAATTTCTCTGTGCTTAGTGTGATTTTAATGTTACATAAATCTGAGAAACTTGTCTTTAAATTGATCTATGCCAAATAGTTTTTAAGAAATAACAAAACAAAAAATTTAAATTATTTATAATTTTTGAATGATTTTAAATACCAAATAGGCGTTTTAATTTGAAATTATTTCGTAAAAAATTACTGACCATTGAGTTTTTGTTTACTCTACATTTTCGTAATCACTACGAAACATTTCCTCCTTAACTTTCGTTTTAGCGATAATTGTAATAAAACATAAAAGTTTTAATGTTACTTTTTTTTCGGCTGTAAAGAAAATAATCTTAAATTTTTTCCATCTCTCGTTTTTATTTTTTACCTACACAAGATTAGAAAAAACATGAGAAAATACTTTCACTACTCTTCAATAAAGTTTTCTTTATAAGAAATTTAATAAATGTAAAATGTGTGTGTGTGTGTGTTTGAACAGAATTTTTAACAATTCTAATAGATTTTCTTTTTTGTCCTATAATTTGTATAATATGCAGCATATTAAACAGGATAAAGGAAAATAAATATAACAGTTTTCTTTTCTTTCATCAGGTATAACTTCAATTAAATGTCCCTGCAGACCATGAGACTTGTAATAAAAACGATTCGATCACTTTTTTAGTTCAAACATTTGAAATAATTCCTTGAACTTCTGTGTGTTACTCTATGGTATGTTATTTCTGCAACCTTCAATTTTATATATCTACTTTGCATTGTTTTATTTTAACAACATTTGCATAAACTTTTATTTTAGCCCGCACTTTGGGATTTGTGTTACTGATTTTTAGTGCCCTTTGGATGACTTCTTTTAACATATATATTTCTATTGTTTTAAATGGCCAAAAATGAAATGAGAAGTATGAAATAAAAGTGTATTATATAAGCAGGTGGGGAGAAACTAACTCAACCAACCTCTGTACACTTTACTCTGCTCAATTTCTTACTCATACTCAACTAAGCGATTCTACACAGCTGCTTGAAATTCAATACCTTTTTTACTTTTAAGTGTCACATGTATCTCTGTATTGGTGTGCAAATATGTGTGGGTGTGTCAGTTAGTTCTTTCATTTCATTCTTTGGTCTGACTGTTAAATTTTATGCATTGAAGGGTATTGTATTTTTGTAAGTAGCGAATTCGTCATTACATGAACAAAGGAAGATTTCTTTTTTCTTTAACTTCTTGAATTTAAATTTGTTGGAAGTTGATTGCCTATGATGAAAGCACTTCTTATGCATTCACATTTTAGTGCAAATAGAAGGAAATAAGCAAAATCCAAGAAACCAATCAAACTTTGTGTAGGGACATAGAAATAACATTGGCGATGTCACTTAACGAGAACTTGTTTATCTTAGAAAATCGGCCAGCTAGAAAGTTTTGTATGAAATTTTTGTTTGTGTTTAAACTTTGATTTTAGTAAAGTTTATAAACTGTTTATGTTCTTCTAATAAAACTTGTTAAAATTTAATTTTGAGCAAAAAATCAATCGTTCAAAAACTGTTTAACCGATTGTAATTTTATAAAGCGTAACCGGGTTTTTTTTTATTTTCTATCTTGCGAATTATTCGAAAACCGATTCTTGGAAATTGTGGACTAATCGATCACTCTATTATACATACGTAATTATGTATGTATGTATGTAAACCTAATAATATATGTATTTTGACAAATGTTAAAAACCACAGTGGTGATTATATTTATGTTTCTCGCAATCTCCCTTGTGTTGTATTTCTACACTGAATAATATAAAAATTAACATTAAATAATTGCAATGTTATTTATTTTAAAGCAAAACTAGTCGCAAGAAATATGTAAATATTTCACTTTGAGCTTTCTTTTAAAGGTTCTTTTTGTGAAGTTTTTCTTAATACTTGGAAACAATTTTCGACCATGGCATGAAACACCACACGATACAGTGAAGAACCGTATTTGTGTTAAATCAGAACATTACTACACATAAACACAACTAAAGTATTAAAGTTTATGGCCTTATATATATTTATTAACAGAAATTAATTAAATAAACTTGATATTCCATTCAAATATATTCAACCCAAAAAAATTTTAAGCGTCTAATTGTTTCTAATTGTGTAAAAAGTATTAAGCAATATATCATGTACTTTCTCTTCAAACTTCCTTTGAGAACTTTGTGGTCAGTTTAACCGAATTTTTCACATAATTTAGTTGCACTTTATCTATTACAGGAACGAGAACACATTAACTTATATCGGTAAAGACATTGGTCATTGTGTACTATTGGGTAGGTTTAAAATTTATATGCATAATTTTTATCATGCAAGATCATAGGCTTAAGCTGTAGTTGTGTTAGTGAGCGAGCTACCCAGCAAACACGAAGTCAAAAGGTTGATACATGATGCTCATTTTATTCCCTTAAGAAATAATTTACGCATTCGTATTAAACAAATATTTTTTCAAAAGTTTAAATTGCGAGTGCGTGAATTCTTAGAAACAAAAAAATAAATAATACCGAGCTTGATGCACATTGAATCAGATTTTTTTTACACAAAATTGATAATAAAATGGTCTGTATTTATACTCATATGATAGTTTCGTATTAATAAAATGTGTTTTAAATGAGATGAGCTCTGTATGTTACTAAATGCATTATTTATCATGAAATATTTCTCTCATATCGTCATCAATTCGAAACGAAACTCGCATGATTCCTGTATAAGTATTCCTGTCTCATCGGCGACTAAATGAATTGGCATAAGAATTTGTCTCTGCACAATTGTGCTATGAAATGTCTGCCTATGTCCTAGGTACACGATAATGGACCTTTTTCGTTTTCATTTTGTAATTTTCATATGTTAGTTAATGTTCAGTTCAATAACATTAATTGTAGATCACAACTCAAAAAGTGGCTAGAGAACTGGATGTGTTATAAATTAATATTTCACAATGAGCCCTCAGAGATAACATCACTGCTCGCATACAATTAAATAATTTACATGTATGTTTTTGTGCCTGATGGTGTAAAATGATGGAAGTTGCTAGTAAGATGACTAAATAAAAATAATACATAAATCATCAAAATTAGGGCAAATTTCTTAGTAAATCAAAATTTTACGACAATTTAGCTCATTTCTTCGCTTTGCTATTAATATTCTATTCAACTTAACTAATTGAAAGAGTACTTAAATTACAGCAAATATTTTTGGATGAAGTTGGAAACAATCATTTTTAATTTGATTTGTGAAAAAAATATATTTATAATGCAAAGCTAAATGTCATTTAAAGATCAAAAAAGTTATCTATTACAATTAGATTAGATTTCTGACGGCTAATTAGCAATAGAATATTTTACAAAATATACAAAATTATGTTTCGAAGATCTAGCTTTCTAAAAATTTGTATACACCAGGTTTATGACTAATTTTAAGAAAAATTTTTGCAAAGTCCGATCATTTGGGTAAAAAAAGTTCGTCCACCGCAAGCCCTTTTCTTTTTCGAACTTAAATATAAATTGCACATTCCACGTAGCTTGTGTAGTTTGTTAGTTTTGATTTTTAATAATAAAAATTTTATTTCCTGATGATGCTACACAATGGGGTAGCGAAATACTAAAATAATAAACCAATTTTTTGGAAAAGACCTTCAAGTTTGGAAAAACTTAATAAATTGAATTCGAAAAGGTCAAGAAAATCCATTTTTTTTATTGTGTTCATTGATTGCAGGCAACTAAAAGCAGTTTGAAATAAAATTTTACCTAAATGAAAATATTAGTTATTTTGTTGCAATCATTTACAAAAAATATTTAAATATAAAAGAATATAGTTTAAGAAAAATGGACAGGAGTTTGCCTAAATATTTCCTTGTATTTGTACGAGTATTTTACTTCATAATACTGACAACAATTTCTTTGTTAAAATATGTTTAAAGTAAAATTGTTAAATTGTTAAAACTTCGGAAGTCTTACTGTACTCTGGTTCTGATCCGTAAACAAAAATATTTATGTATTTTCGAAATTTAAGTTTCTAAGGGTACCAAGAGATCTCAGTTGAATCTACGATAAAAAAAAGTGAGGAGCTCCATTATAAAAAAGTTTTTCTTATCGACAGATGTTGTCAACTACTTTGCGTTGAAAGGAAACAACTTCCTCTTAAAGCAGCTAGAAAAATTTTAATCAAATTTAATTTGATGAGACACGTTTTTCCAAAGGAATTTTTTCGGTTAAGTTTGTCAACCAGTAAGAACCAAAGAAAATTTGTATTATCTAGCATTTATCCAGATACTGCGTAATTGGAGCTTTTTAAGTGGAATATTTCCATTTATATTTCCCAAACACAGAAAAGAAGAACATAAACGCATTGAAGTAAATTTTTAAGTACTTCGAAATTTATTGATGGTTGTACTCAAAATATTATAATTTGGGACTTTTCCATAAATAAAAATAAAAAAATTCCAAAATGCAGCTATCTAACGAATTCGAAATTTACTGCCAGCCCCACGATGTCGAACGTTAACATTTGCTAGTCCGTAAATAAATTCATAAAGTACTTCTTTTAAGGGACCCAAACAAGTTTTTTTCTATTAAAATTCAGCAAAATTTCTCACAACAAGATTTTTAATTGTAGTTTTTCGTAAGTATATCCGAAATTTTATATTATTATTCTCAATATGACTGATAATTGGAATGGTGTAACAATTTTTGTCATAAGGTGTGAAAACTTCTAAGTGATTGGGGAAGGCATTTGTCTTTTTACAGGAGAATTTGGCCCTAGGGAGGTCTTCAAACCGTGGTGGGAATTCGGAGGCAGTAGGACATTGTAAGTGACTTATAGCTTTCCACAGGCTATAATCCGTATTTTTTGTTCTATTCAAGTTTTTTAAATAACTCTCGATAGCAGAGTCATGTTTCTGTCTCAATTTACAGTGTAGGTGTTTTTGGCATAAGTTCATTTGCCATTTTTGTGTGTGGAGAACGACTATTTTTCCACTGCTTTCTAAGTTTTTTTTTTTCTCAATGATGAGCATCTGTATATCAACTGATGACTGGTGCGTTTTCCTGTTTTTATTTACGACGTTCCACAGCTGCTTGATTATCAGCTGGATTTCTCAGGGGGATGTTCGGAGATAAGTGACAGCTCACATAAATTTTATATTTTAACCAATTCGTGTTTTTATATGGGTAGAAAATAAGGATTTTAGATGAAGTGACAAAACTGTCGCTTAAAATAACAATTATAGGTCATTGGATGAACGCACTCACAGTTGATCCCGTTTGATGTTTTTTACAATAGCAAAATCAAAAAGGTCTAGCAATTCATTAATTTTGAAAATTGATAGAAAGAATTATTAAATCAGCGAATGTTTCAGAACAAGCTATGAAGTTGGGTTATAACGCTAGAGATGGATTACCGATTTTCTTTGCAGACACATGTTCCGCTACTGTCGAGAAAATATAAATTTTCTTTTATACTTCTTAAGATGATTTGTCTTCATTTGTTTAGCAAAACGAAACTAAAATTTTCTAGTGGAGTTTTTATTTTCGCCTAAAACCGTGAACACATGTTCATTATGTTTTATTTTTATTTATAATATATTTTTTTCATAGCAGTTTAACTTATTTAATATTATTGTATTTTCTGTGGTTGTTACAGTACTATTGTTTTTTTAAGTAAATCAGAAGGTCCTTCAAAGATAAAAATTTTAATTCAATTACGTTGTTTGATTTTATGTTCTAAACGTTTTCTAATAAAGGAATAAAAAGCAGATGTTTAAACTCTTATTGTGCTCATTAGATGTTCTAAAATTTAGTTAAATTTGTAAAATGTTCCACTAAAAGCTAAAATCATAATCAAATAAAATCTTATTACTTTACGATTTAAATATCCTAAAGTCATAAAGATACATAACTGAAATTGCAAAAAAAACAACTTGTCATTGTATACATATTGTCCAAGGAAATTACACATGCATAGGGATTTATATATAAAGTTTTGCTAAAGCAAAGCACAAAATTGGTTTCCTTAGTATTTGGACAAACACAAGCTGCACTCTGAGGCTTTTACTGCTCTTGTAAAATTGTTTCCGTTTAACAACTTCTTAATTATTTTTCTTTGGAATAAAATTCTTTTATCAAATACTTGTTCAGTGTGAGCGCCTGCACTCAACACTTTATCTTCTGACCACAAATATAATTTTGCTTTTGGCTATTATAAACTTCTGATTCTTCGAACGCTGACCTTTTTTATATTTCATTATTTATTTGCTTCTTTTGCGTTTGTTTCATCTTCTGACCATCTTATAGTATGCTCTTAACAAAAGGCAATTTTTGTTGTTTGTTACACTTTAGTTTATTACCAAACATGTTGCTTTCTTCACACTTGAAGTAGTCCCAAAACCTCATACTCACTCATACATACATAAGTTTGTATAAAATACACTTGAAATGGTGGGGGTGCTAAAAACTTTTTATATGAATATCTTAAAGACGAGGCATGGTCCTTCTGCATTTTTGTCTACTTTTTCATTGTGTACATGACAATAATATTGTTACACATTGTCTTTTGAAATGTCGTTAAGTTGCAAGAAAAGTTTTTTATTACATTTTTTTATTTGTTATATGTTTTAGTAGGGTAAAATTAACATCCTGTTAGTTCTTTTGTTTTGATATTGTGTCAATATCTTTGCTCCCACTAGCTGCATTGTGTTGTACATTTGAATTTAAATACGTGAATGCATGTTGTAAATGTAGTGTTCAGTTAGTGCATTTATTTATTAAAATGCCTTTACAAAGCAAAAGTTTTTATCCTTTGGCATTTCAGGAAGTTGTTACAAAGCATTGCATTCAATATGTAACGAATTCAAGAAATATTTTTAACCAAAATATATTTGTGCTAATACTCAAGCAAACAGAACTCGAACTTCAATGAAGCAAAGCGTACAAAAATATAAATGGGAGAATAAGGCCAAGTTCCCATCCAAATATTTTGGGCGTTAAAAGTACTGAGATCAATATTAGGACTTGATATGTACAATACCACCTCATTTCTAGGCACCGTGCTAGTTCAGTAATATTTTTCCCACCTACCGTACACACTAATAAGATAGATCAAAAGCATAGTTTTACGACATTTCAAAAGGCCAAATTATATATTAAAATTTTAACTACATTAATGAGCTACAAAAATGTAATTGGAAAAATAACATCTTCTACGTAGTAATGGCAAAACTCAGTAAATTGAGGGTATAATCTAAGTAATCATAACACGTAAATGTAATAGACACGAAACAAATGTCACCAGTTTGGATCCGTTAAAAAACACAGTGAACCCCGCGTAATAGATGCTTTATTTTAAGCGCTCTCTTCCTGAAAGTATTTCAATAATTAAATTATTTTGGCTTTTCTTTCTAAAATGATATTTTGATAACACCATATCAGCAAATATCGGGACAATATTTAGCTGCGTAAACCTAAATGAAGGAAAGTTGGGAAGCGTTTGGAAATTAAATCTTTTAAAACTCAACAATTGAAACTCTTTTACCTCACTAATATCACCAACACATCTTTTGATCAGGTACTATCTGAAAAATATGCATTAAGTAGATGTAAAAGTTTAAAAAATATTTTGTACTTTTTGAACCGCGGTCTCTTTATATGTATGTTTGATTAAGATCACAAATTCAAGACAATTTTATATCCTATTTGTTAATCCGTTCGCTAGTAACACACAATCTGCGGAATTATAAGAGCTGACATTTTTGCCATGGTTTCGAGTTGACAATGTTTGTGATTTTTTTAACTTTGTGCTCTATAGTTGGTATAGAGGCTGGGTTATTTCGCAAAAATGTATTTGTGATTCGATCTTACGTTAAAAAATGGCGATGACTTTCGCACTTTTTGTTACCGGATGTAGCCAGAGTTTTATAAAAATAATAAATATGCACCGTAAAAAGTTTTGATTTATTTTAATTTATTTATTTTTTCAATGAAACATTAATGGTTACATTTTAGACTATTTTGAAAAAAATGTTCAAAATTTCTGCACTCTTAACATCATAAGCATATATTATTTATACTAAAAAGAATTTGTTACACTTAAATTTTTTTATTATAAAATTCCCTAACTTAACCTCTAGCAGTTCTGGCAATATTTGTCATTTCTTCGACTTATTTAAGAAAATTTCAAGGAATTCAATTTTATCCAATTAATAAAATCATATTTTGAATAATAATAATAACAGTAATTTTAGTAAAACTTTATAATATTGCGTTTGGCTGCTGTTTCCCAAAGACAATTCAAAAGGTAAAAGAAGACAACGAATATTGTAAAGGTCGGCTTAAAGTTGTTTGTACTAGACCATAATGTATACACGACAGTGACTACATTACATTACAAATGGAAAGCGACCAGCAAAGAATTAAATAAAAATTAGATGCAACAATGATAATAATAAATATTTAAAAACTGGTTTATGAATTGCTATTGATAGCAATTGTTAAATTAAAGAAAAAATCAAAATTCGAAAGTGAACAAAAATTTAGTTTTAAATATTTTTGAAAGCAATGCACAAGCTTAAATCAAACGTTTAGCAGCTTATTATTAATTTAAAATATTAAGGCCATCTTCATTAGGATAAATGTTCCTTAACAAATTTCGCACGTTCTTACTTTATTTGGTTGTTTCGACTTCTACTTATATTTCGGTTTCCACTACATTTATTACAACTTAATACTGCTTCGATACCACCACACAATAAAAGTAATCGAAATAGCTGCTGTGAATTTACCAGCACAACAATTCTTAAGATTTGGTGAGTTATGGTTGTGTCCTTAAAGATTCAATTGCCTAAAAAGAGGTAACACGGTATTTGCTGTTTCTCCTAATGTCCCCTTTTCCTTAAACGTTCTTGTTAAATACCACAAGATTGATCAGCTAGTAAAACAAATCTTTACAAATAACATACCCCTGCCAGCACGTCCGTATGAAAATATCAAGTATTTATTATTTAATTCTTAGCAGTCGTTGCTTAAGCAGCCACTCTATCAACATAATTGATGGGCATCGATTAGTTAAAGACAACTCAAGGAAATAGATATGTATCCGTATCTGTTTAACTAGTAGCTGAGTTTTTGTCGTATTATGATTGATTAACTTGTGTTTGGTTAAAATTCAAATGGCAATTAAATAAAGATTTATTTATTTAACAATGAAAAGTTTTTAATTAAGTGGAAATTAAAAAAAAATTATAAGAAACCAACAAACACTCGAACAACATTAATAATAATTTAGAGTTCTAAACGAATGTTTTATAAGGCTTCATTTACAACATTAAAGATATTAATTGATAAATAACAAGACAGTGTTAGGTGAATGAAAGAATTACTATTAATATTAATGACCGGTATTGGGAAAACTAAAGGAATAATTTGAATAATTTTTAACTAGAGGTTTTTCTAGTTTTTTCTTATAATATTTTTATGTTTTATAATTATGCTGTAGTGCCTTTTTTAAAGCAGTACGTTTTTCAACAATAATCCGAACTTAAACGGTGGGTAAATGTAATACAGTGCGCTCTTGATAACGTCAACACTATATCATACGATGTGAACTGTGAGTTACACACATAATGAAACAAATTCAGAAATAGTGAATATTCTAATGCAAAAAACCCATGGATACGAGTGTAATTTTAAATGAAATCAAACTAAACGCATAACTATTGACTTGTGTCGAAAATTACTTTTTAAATTTATCGAGGATGATCCAATTATTTCCAAAAAAAAAACCGAAAAAACACATAAACAAAAAAGACCTCTATATTTTTATTTTTATTATGCGAATTTTTAACATTTGCTAAATTGGCCGTTTTATCGTTTTTTCTGCTTAATTTTTTGTTTTCGTTAATCATATTAAAATTAATCACTTTAAAAAAAAAAGAAGTTGCAAAGAAGACAGTCTAGACTTTCTCGAATGCGCCCCCTGGTACATAAGAACTGAAAATATACATAGAGATATAGAAGTTTCCACTGACCAGGAAGTAGCAAAAACATACTCGTCCAAATACGTAAATAGAAAGATTCAATAAAACAAGATTAAAGTTTAAAAAAAAAACATTTTTCAAAAAGTACACAAAGATTCGATCTCATGTACTAAAGAATTCTAAATTCATATTGTTGCCAAATTATTTTGAAGCATAATATTTTTTCTTAACTGTCCATCTTTTGATATTTAGACAATTGTACCATAAGAATATTCCATATGGTCAAATTGACACACCCATATTACTTTGTACATACTAAATTGTAACCCTTTATAATTCACTTCTCTTTAAACAGGGACAATAAGAAAATAAACTGTAGTTACAGGAATTCATTTTGATTTATTTTAACCCTGCTACAGAAATATAATTTTGCAAATTTACGTTAATAAACCTACCACAGCTGCAACCCTTTAACGTCATTTATGTTCATGCATACAGCAATTCCAATTTCAACTCTTCGACACCTATTCAGATAAATAAACCATGAAAGATGTCCTGTCAATAAATATGAAATTGACAATATATACAATCCCTTTATGGTTTTCATATTAAACATGTAAAACGTCCTTCGAACGCACAACCGTACATAAGGTATTGTGTGGCTGCGCAAAAAGGAAAGGGGAGACAAAAAAGGTAAGAATCATATTTATGTTTCTCCTTTTGTTACATGTCCAAACCACAAAGTTGCATAAAATTTATTTTATTTATAACGATTGGGGTCTGCATATGTCCAGACCAATAATTTTTATAAATAACATGGTTCATTTAGTAAGGTACAGCTTATACGTTCTTTACTACGACTCTTTCTTTTACGTCAACTACGCATTAGCAATGTGGCATTTTTTTTTAAAGAAAAATATCATCTTTGTGTGTAAAGTGAATTCATTTGATTGAAGAAGGTTAAAAAGGGTTGATAGTAAAATGTATATTTTTAACAAAATCAATACAAATATTTATTATTCGAATATCTTACCGAGTAATTTTGAGCCACTGATATAGAATACGCTAAGCAAATTTGACAACAAATAATATGGACCCGTGAAAAATTGGTTTTCCTTGTACAGGCGCGGATTGAGGAGGTGAAACTTGGAAATTTCCCACACCAAAAACCATGAAAAATTTACATTTTACATACGAAAAGTTTTGAAAATTGAAGAATTGTTTCTTTTTGTAAAAACTGATTGTGGTAAAATAAATTGATCACATGTGGATGTAGTTGTACTTTTATATATGTATTTAAAATTTAGTGTAATATTGAAATATAGAACCTCCTTTAACATCTTAACTACGGAAGGTTTTAAAAATTTAACTATGAAACTAATTTAATGGTTCAAAATATATCGCATTCTTTCGAAGTGAAATAAAACTGCACATGGATTTTTATGTTTCACTAATGGCGGTATTCAGTGTTTCGCGCAAATGGTCAAATCCAAAATATCATTGTTTTTTTTTTCAAATTACACAAAATTTCTGTTAAATTTCATAAAAAAGTTGTTTATGAAAAAAATTTAAGGTGAATTTAAATGCAAGTTTTGGAAAATATTATTTTCGTGCTTGAATTGTGCAAATCAGACAAGTCTCTCAAATTTTTCTTTCTATTTTGTAAGAAAATCTTGCGGTAACCGAAGGAAATATGCTTTGAATGCTTTCGATGTGATTACATGTGACCACTTTATATGATATCAAGGAATGTTATTTAACGTGAATGAAAAACAACTTTAAGAAACCAACAAACACAATGAAAGGATAAAGAAATAAAACTGAACACCGTAAAATCATAACAAACCGAAAGAGAAATCAATAGCAATCATAAACTATTGATGGGTTAAAAGGAAATTGAGTTTCTTTTATGGTCATATGTAGATGCCAAAAATACTGACAACAAACTACGGCAACAAAAGCAACCGAACAAAGAGGGACAACTTGAACGTATTTAATTTATGAACTTTTGTAAGGAAATCAAGCAAAGAAAAATGTAATATTTTCCCAAATGTATACGTTTATTCAACTGTAAAATTTCCTTTATGACATGGTCACCGTTTTAAAACAGACAGCACTTATAATCAACAGACAAAAATCTAGAAAAACAATACAAGCTGTATAAATGTTAAGATAATAAATTTAATAAGAAATTCTTGGCAAAAAGTTTGGTTCGAATTTTAAATCATAAACAAACAAAGGAAAATATAGAAAAATTTTAAACTTTGTTGAAACAATTTATCACCTGCACCTTAAAGACAGCCTTATCTTTTTTATTCAATAAATTTTGACTCACTTATTAAACTGTGACATGTAAAATATGAATTGCCAAAAAAGCAAAACCAATTTTAGATTACCAAATAAAAATACTTTCTTAAATTTATCCAAGCTTTATCAGCTTTAACAGCTATTAAAAGAATGACTTCTGTCTTTATGAAAATTACACGGCTGCTAACAGTTTTGGTTGATATTATTTTACTTCGTTTTTCATTTAAATTTATTAGATTGATTATAATTGAAAATGTTGGAGGTCATATAAACGAGGGCAGCCCAAAAATAATTTCTTTTTCGCTGTAAAAAATCTAAACCTACCTCTTCGTAACATCCTCATTACTCTATGATCGTACTGGAACTATGATGCCCGATACTAAATACACATACGTCCTACGATCACTTAATACCTTCTGTATTTACTGGACTTTCTTTATAAATACTGGCATGACCACATTACCGAAGCCCTTTTGTAATTCTGTCAGACAATATTTTATTATTTCGAAAATTGTAGCGGACTATTAGCGTGATCAATCACTCGACGTTTCTCTAAAACCTTTTTCGAATAGTTCTGCTATTTGTGAAATTTTAAAAAAAACGCGTTTTAGGTTCCAAAACCTGTAAAAAAAAACGTTTAAAATTTGTTTATAATTATTGCCGTTTAATAATAAAATATGTAAATCTAAAAAGTTTACTTTGAAAACTGGTATTAGTGGAACTAGGACTCTGATATATAACATTCTCTAAACAAGAACAATTTGCTTTTGTATAAAATGCCAAGCGCTATGAGCTGGATGGTTAATATTTGTGGACATACTAACAAATATGAAAATCCTTTACATTGTGGAAATGGAAATTCAAAGGTATGTTGAGAGTGCACTATGGAAATCGTAGCACTGTCCTGCTGAAACCACATGTCGTCCAGCTGAGCTACAAGAATTTCTTTATCGCATTCCTGTAACGAATAATGTTCACAGTCACTGTCGAGTTAAAGTTTTTAATTTAAAGAAAAAATTGTGTGTTTGGCTGCCATACAAAAAATGGCTAGCTACTCCAAACCAAAATAGCAGCAACATAAATGTTTATAATTTTTTACATTTGACAGTATGTCAGAATGGCAAGTAGTTTTGGAACTTTAGAAAGTAAAAGTTTATTAACTTGATTTTAGTTTTGTTAATTCGATTAATGCAGGCGTTTGTTGTCGAAGTAATACTCAAAGTTTGCATTCTGTATAATGTCTGCTGTGAACTACTACAACAAAGTATGATTACATTCATGGATTGATTTGTGTTCATAATGTCAATAATGTGTCATCAATCATTTTTGTTTTTTGCCTTTTATGATATTGCTCTTGTTAAATTGTATCGACGTATCACGTAAAATCCTACATGTCCTTTTTAAATGTTCAGGTCATCTTTTAAAATGAAATCAGTAAACATGTCATCGTACAAGACTCATACAATCCAATACAATACAGAACATATTTGCCCTCCGGACCTGCTAATGACGTTTTTAACCTTTGACGATAAAAACCGCAAAACAACAACATCGAGAACAAGACCAAGAACAACTTGCTTACTTGTTGTATTCAACAAAACTATTTTGCTGCTGTGATTTTTGTAGGCAAGTGCAGATTTGTTCAAAGCTGTTGTTATTATTATTGCTGTTGCTCATTTTTTGTTTATCGAAGAAAACCAAACATTTAACTTTCTATCTAAGCACATGCAAGAACTAAATGATTATAAAAACACACTCCCAAACAAAATATGATATGAAGCAGAGAAGTTAAAGTTAATGGTTTCGAACGTACGTAATTACCTTTTGACGTTATAAAAAAAAAGTGCAAGAAGAGGGAGAAACAAACGTATACGTATCTGTCATCTATAATATCGATTTCATCATGACTATTCTACACACCCCTACGATAATTTCGTTAGCCCCATGATACTGACATGACAGTGATTAAATATCACGTGTTTTTGCAACGTTAAACCTTCGTAAGCAAGTTTGTTTACAGGACACTTTTTGGGTATTAAGTAAATTTACCGAATACATTTACAATGTTAATATTGATTGCGTTTTAAATTACAAAATAATAATGATTTTAAATGTAGTTAAATTAGTAATAATAATAAAAAGTTTTTCTATTTCACTAGCGTAAGTGGTGGACACAAAGTAGTAAACAGAGGTGAAACGACAGTATAGTGATCTTTTTCTCTATCCGTCTCGTTCCCTCAGAGCCTTAGTTTTGTTTTTAAATTTTTGTTTTTATTTTGATTTTCTTGCCGTGTTTTCCTGTATTTGTTGTTGTATTTCGTCACAAAATACTATATTAGTCTCTTTCTAACAGAGCCCATAGTAAAATAAACTGAGTTTTTTATTTTTTATGTGTCAAAGTCTTCACCTCTGGTTACCCTGTGGTGGTGGAAATACAAAAACTGTTCAATAAAACACTGTTTAAAATGTATTGTTCCCTAGAGGGGAAATAACTCATACAAGATTAGACTTTCTGGCTTTTGTTGACTTAAAGACCCGATATCAACACCTGTAATCTCATAAAACCCCTAAAAAAACCGTCTGTCTGCCAAATCTTATGTTAAAACTGGCATTGGCAGAGTGGTCGTGCTATGACCACATATCTTCCGCACCCTAAATTAATTGGTTATCGCTGATCTGTAGCAATTACCTTTGATGACAAAAGTGTAATGATGCTATTGGCCAGGAAGCCGCAACAAACAACATCTCTATATGTTGTTAACATGACATGGCATCTAAAAAAGCGTCCCGTCATGGATAAGGATCTTTCCGCCAACATTGGTGTCATGCTACGCAGCCGAGTTCTATATATTGTTGCAGTGTCTTGGCATCAGTAACCGAATAATAAAGAACAGATTTGCAAGACACCGCACAAAACAATATGGCCACCATGATCTTTCAACATTAACCACTGTTATTGCAAACCTTTTTACAAATTCCAAAAAATATTTAGCTGCCCGTTGAACAAATGTTATTCGCAGAGAGTTTTATATTATGCAATGAATGTCTAAATATACCGGGATTATATTTCGAGCCTTATGGAGAATTGATTTTAAAGATTTAAAGAGCTTTATAAAAAAGAAAAATGTTTTCAAAGGAGACTGTTTTCGGATATTTTGTCCACGTCCTACTATTTGCAGCAATTCACAGTTTGGAGTAGTACTACGCTTGTTTACAGGTGCGAAAGTTTTGTTATATTGAACAAATATTCGCTCTTTTACTATTCTGTACAGAAAAGCTTAATGGAAAACTATTTTTAGTTGTTTGTAACTGGTAATAAAGTTACCATTGCATGCATTAAATCTTCCCACACCAATCCGACCAATCACCAAGGCATTTATCACTGACAGATACTCGTGCCACAACAACAAGCACTAACAATAAAATTGTTATATTACATGTTATTGCCATTGCTTGCTTTGCTGCAGTAAAAAGGACTTTCTATTACAGCACTCTAGACAATATTTACAAAATGCAAATTTTGCAACGTTTCTTTGTTTTCCAGTTTTTTCATTGTTTAGTAGAGATTTCAAACAGTTTTTGGGTTGGCTTTGATGGTCGGTCAGTCTTCAAAAGCAAAAAATTAAAAACAAGTAACTGTCCAGCATGTTAGTTTTTAAACGAATGTTTGATTGTGTAAAACAAGAAATTCCCAGATAAAAGCACAGACCGCACATTGGCAGCTAAGCGTATGTTTTTTGGGAATGTGTTGTTCTCTAAAAAGAGTTTTGCATTATTGATTGTAATTTGCTTTAAAAGTTTTCCACTAAATGAAAAATTAAATAAAATCTAGTAATTTAACTAAGTCATTTATTTGTCTCCTCAATGCTGTCTAAAAGACAAATTACCATGAGATTATGTTTCTCCATACAGTCAATAAAGTATTTGATTTTTAAGTAAAACTTAAATAAGTACTTAACCGCAAATTATAGTTATCACGTTGATTGTAATATACAGAGGGGAGCAAAGGTAAGTACATTTTGTATTTCTTATATGGCAATTTGTATTTCTTATATTGCAAGTGCATAAAAATAGTAATAGCGAAGCGATCTTGAAAATTCTTTTTTGTAATCTTTCTTATTTAGTTCTTAACAAAACTTCACTTAAAACAAAGTAAAAAACAATAAGCAATGAGAGAAAGTTGAATAACAACAACTCAGTTTTGCTCATACTTGTTCTCAACTAAATTATTAGAAAAATTGCTAGTTTACCGGTATTTTTAATCCAGTTTCCGAATTGGTTGCTGTTATCCTGAGTTTTATTAGTTTTAAACTGTAATTAATTATCTTCGCATGCCAAATTTTTAATTTAAAACAAAAAGTTTATATTTTTTAAACAATGTAGAAACCCGTGGAAAATTCGATTGTAAAGATGACAATGACAAAGAACTTAAGTTAAACCAATCAGTTGTTATTAGAGTTCTAAAACGGCGAAATGTAGCTCCGCAAGAGCAGGCTAGAGGTCGCCAAAAACTATTAACCAATGGTGACGCACGCCTTAGGACGAGAAAGTTGATAGCAGACACGTCTTTAATACCAAAAAAAGCTTCCCTAGCAATAAATGAAAATGTTAGCCGATGGATAAAAAGAAAAGCGCTACACAAGAGTGGATACCTCGCAGCAGGCAGCACAAAGATTGGACTGTTAATGACTGGAAGTTCGCAATATGATCCGATGAGTCCAAATTGAACTGATATCAGTGTGATGGGAAACAGTATTATTGGCGCCGGCAGCCATGGTATAGAGTTGTTTTAGATGGTGGCATGTTGGTCCACTGCGAAAAAATTATGCCATCATGTGAAAGGAAGACTATTTGAATATATTACAGACACATCTTCCATATTTTGTAGATAAGAGCGCATATCCTGAGGAAGAATTTGTGGTTCAACAGGATGGATGCACGTAAAATACCGCAAAAATGGTTAAGGAATTGCTGACTGGGCTAAATATTCAATTGATGCAGTGCCCCTCGCAAAGTCTCCACCTTCATCTTATTGAGAATTTGTGGTCAATTGTGAATAGACGGTTGGGATAATATCGAACAGCTCCATCTAACTTAATCGAGTTAATGGAACGTGTGCATGTGGAGTGGCAGAAAACTCCACATGAAATTATTCAAAAATTGGTTGAGAGTACGCACAAACGCATAAATACTGGATTACAAAACAAAGAGCTATGAATCTGGACCAAGCACTAAAATTGAGTACATAAGAGTTATTTTTATTTTATTTTGTTGTTCTTTGGATATGTAATATTTGGTCTTGTCTTAAAAACATTTTTGTTAGCAACTGAATAACAAATAAAATAAAAAAAACTTGATGCTCCTGCAAATGCAGAAAATACAAGCATGTACTCACCTTTGCTTCCCACTGTAAGCACTTAATAGAAAAAAACTTTCAAATTATAAAAATGAATGTGGCCACAAACAGAAATTAATTTGAAATATCGGTTATATTTTTTTGCATAACATTATCTACTTAATACGTTATGTGGATTATGAAAGTGAATACTTTCGTCGACAGGTAAAGCATAATTCACATGATGAGAGTACTGATTATATATAGCGAAGAAAACATGTTAGCTCAAAACGAAAAATGACACTGAAGATGGCACATAGCTGAAACCGGTTTGTCTCCAAACCAAACATGACAAGGGATGACGGAAATTCGTTCCAAAATTCTACATCAAAACACCCTGTCGGAATATTAAATCAAGAATCAAAACATGTTATAATATTTTTAAAATTTCATTTTATATTATTCAATTCATTACACTAGAAGAAATTTACACTAAGTATTGAAATCTTATTTCTACAGTGTTAAGTAATTGTAATTGAATTTGAAATTGAATATTCTTAGTTATTTTCAACTTGTATTGTGTAGTTGAAATACATACTCGTAGTTACAACTGCAGTTAATTGGGACTGATTTCCGTTGGTTTCACAAAATGTTATTTCAAGTGTACGAGTGCCGGGTAACAAGAGTGAGTGACACATGTCAGGACCATAAAAATCTAAGCAAAAATGATAAAATTTTCGGACTCATCCGAGTACAAAAAGAAACTGAAAATGGACAAAAATTACACATATATGCGCAGAATCATTAAAATCTAAATTTGTGTATTTTGTTGTATGTCTACTATAGCGTTAAATGGCTTAGCATGATTTTGTTATTATTTTAATTTTTTTAATCTAGTTTACAAGTTGAAGTGAAAATCAGCAAAATGTAAAAAAAATGCTGGTGGGAAAAACTAAATTAAATTTTAATTTTCGTTTTCAAAACACCCGAATTATTTATTAAGGTAAATCATGTTGGTTACAAATAGCTAGCAGCAAGGATTTACATGTAATTAATTGTATTAAAGTCAAAGTACCAGGAAATGGCCAAAGTTTGTTTAGTAGAAAAGTACAATCATCTAAACAACAAAAAGTTTAAAATTGTTGAACATTGAGGAAGACTTTAAAGATTAAAAAATGTGTGAGAATAACGTTCGGATATCATTTATTTATCCGTTTGAGAATATGAGAAAATTTGTAAGACTCTCCAATACATTTGGTAACTCAGTTAATTATTTCAATTTAAAGATCTCTCAGTTCTTTAACTCATCGTATGATGAAAGATTAAATACCACGAGCTTTTTCATCGTCATCGTTACATGTCGTACGAAGTTTAATTTAAAGTCTAAAGTTGTGTTCACATTACGTGTACAAGTCATAGGGTAAAATCATTTAAGGAAACCGAATACACGAATTGTGATCCCTATTAAATATAACGTGTATGTTTTTGGAGAACGTTCTATTTTCGTGTAGACAACTATGTGACAACAGTCTTTAGTGCTGTTACCCTTTGTTTTCAAATGTCTGCACAGCGTTTTATATAAGGCTAACGTATTCCTGTTTATAATCTAATCGTCAATATTAATTATTATAATATTAATTAATACAAATAAATAAATAAATAATTTAATTTATAATTAACTCCGTTTATTCAAAAATTTCTTATTAAGAATGTATATTAATTAGATGATATTAACCACATATAATTATCTTCCGTTAGACACAAAGAAAGCTATTAGGTATTGTGGGTGCAGAATTCAATTCCATGCAACTAGTCGAAGTGTTGAATTATTATACTGTAATTAAAAATTATTAACAAAAAACCTGGTGTAGCAACTTGCACGCAAACATTTTTTTTGAGTACGTGATAAAAACAGCTGTTCAAGAGTGTAATTTTTAGTGAGCGTTGCACATTACTTGTAGCCTGTCAAACTTTTCAAGCAGTATAATTCATATTTCTCTGCATATTTAATTATTGGAACAGAGTACTTAGTTTAATACATAAGAGAGAAATATGAACAGACTTAACTGACATTAAATTATTAGAACCCAAAATGCAGACCAAAAGATAAGATTAAAATAATATAGAAGAATTTGGGTAAAAGAATTTATGTATGAAAACATTAGGAAATTCCAGGTGTTCCTATATTAACATTTGTATCGCATAATAAACCAAACATTGTAAACATTGTCTCTACTCAAATAATACAAAATGTGATTTAGTTGACGAAGTAAAGTATGTGTTACTTGCATGCATAATGTTTTTAATGTTATTACAGTCATGTGTAATATTCTCAATCAGGTAGACTGTAGGCATTAAAATATATAAACAATACTTTTTAACTTTCTGAAGTTACCAAAACAAAACCCATTTTTTATAATTAATTTATTTAAAGACTCAAGCTTATATATGGAACATTTGACATGACTACACTCCAACAAATCACTACCATTATCTATTACGTGTATTTGGAAATAAATATAAATCTTAAAACTTGTTTGTGCAGGTGAAACACTTAAGTCCTCACACAATATTTATGAGCACGCATTAAGAAAGTCCTTTACGGTTATTGTCACACCTGAAACTATGACCAATCACACGTATACACAGTTGGGCACAGATAATGTTACTCAATCAACTCACGTCTATATCAACTGAACATTAAGTAGCACGAGACGTCCTCGTATATGTGCAAAATAAAAGAAACACAAACAAACGCAATAAACTTCAATCGTTACAAGTAATAAATTTGACACTGATGATTGAGCTCCCAAATGCAATTGATGCCATCGCTATTATTTCTACTATTCTACTATTTTGTTTGTTTAGTTTAAACTACAAGAATAGGAAAAAACACAATCAAAAGATATATATGAAAATCAGGATATCCTATCGAAAATATTTATACACAGTGCGAGTATGTGTGCTATGGTCTGACGAAAATAGAGACAAACGAAAAAAAATGCAAAACTGACCATTCTAAGCGTTAACCAAAGAGATTTATTACCTCAACAATAAAAGGGATTGGAGTATATTTTTACTGTAACTTATGGCCGCTTGTAATCGGCTTATATATAACATTGTGTAGTCTTTATGGCCACGAAAACGATAATGTGTATGGGGTTTTCGATACGTTAAGTTTACGGCAGGCCATTTAGAAATTTATTTGGCTTTTTATGTAGTTAATACCTTTGAAATTAAGTATAAATATATTTTTGTGTAAAGCTAAAGAGGCAAATTGTAAGCAAATTGAATAAGACCCTGAATCTTAATCAGGACATTATATAGTTTAAGAGGGCCTTTGTTTAAGTGTAACATTTCAATAGCACAGTTTAATTTTATTTTTCCACAAATCAGCGAACTTAAAACTAAAAATTGTATGCATTATCTAGGAAGTAAAACTCCAATCGCCAAAGGGACTTTTCAGATAAAACAAAAAAGCGGAAACATTAGCCTCACTCTCATTGAACATGAGCCTATGTAGATAAACCTAGAGTTTTTATAGTCTGTTACTAACCCAAAAGATAAAAGGAACTTGGTTTTGAACTTGTTTATGATCCAACAGACACACGAACACAAAGTTAATCGCCATAGAAAATGACGTGTTTTCACCGATTGGCTTTGAGAGAGTTGCAATAGAAACTTCCGTTGGCCGAAAAGTCAACTCCTGCGACAAGGCATGTTTTGGATGTGCTTGATAGCATTATTTCTGTTTGGGCAACGAATCCAGTGGTCCATACTTCTTTGAAAACAACTTAATTAGCGCAATTAGCGTCAACGAGAAGTGCTGCGAATCAGTGTTGATGTGAAGTGGTGATTTGATCCAGCTGGATTTTTCCCTGGCGATTGATTTTAAAGACGCAGCTCTATGTCAATAACCCGAAATATATGCCCTTAGAGTTAACATCACTTTTACTATCGCTCGAGTATATTCGGTATAGTTGCGAGATTTATTCGGTATAGTTATTAAAAATTGGACGTCTCGGCTTAGTGCCACCATCAGAAACCGATAAACTGTAGATTCGCCTTTATTGGAAAATACTTTTTGGAATTTTGTAAAACATTGGATATATGTATATGACCATTTACCGGAAATGGCGAAAAAACTTTGATATGGAATTTGACATCCAATATGTACCCTGGCAATTATTGTAGACATCTGTTCTTTTATCAAGGAATTTGTAAACATTTGCAAGACGAGAGTATACAGGCGCAGTAGATCTTCACGGTCAGGTCGGCAACATGCACCGGATAACCAGGTCTTAAACAATGTCTACTTTCGTTTGTTTTATAAAGTTCTAGCAGCCTGGTACGTGCTCCGCTACGTATCAAGTGAAATAGCCTTTTAGGATCTTTTTGAATTTTTGTGCTACATGCATTTGGTCCGAAGATAAAATATTACCGATTTTACCCGTTTTTAGCCCTTTTCCCCCTAAATTCCAAAGTTTCGAAAACGTACAAAAATTAATTATAGATTGTTTAAAGGAGAGTAAAACTACGTTTTTACTTTTTTCCTATTGCTATCCCTCTCAAAGATAAATGCGGTTCAAAAAAGTACCAAAATTCAGTTTTTATACCCTTAAAACTCAAAATTTCCAAAAAGTACCAAACACCTATCCAATTATTTTTAACAGACTCTTTGGTCCTTTCTGAATTTTTTGATATCTCTATTAAGCCCAGAGATACTGAGTTACCGATTTTATCATTTTTTACCCGTAAACTGCTCAACGGATTTTGTGCAAACTTCACATAAACCATCTACTAAATAGTCCGAACAAAGCCTAAACATTTGGTTCGGATAGGTTAGCCCGTTCTTGAGTTATAAAATTACAACAAAATGTGGCATTGATTTTTATACATATAGATTTAATGACTTACATAAGTTTCGGAGAAACGTGTTCGAAAAGTTTAGGATCTTGCAAACTGAGTTTTATTTATTTAATATAACGGGAAATATACATACAACTATTTTAATTTTATTATAGATACGTCAAGAAAATAAACAAACATTTGGAAAAAATATAGTTATGCTTTATGCACAATATGAATAGAAACAAGCTCCATAGTACTAGACTGTACTAACTGGTTTTGGCAAAGTGGTCATATCAGGCAGGATTTTATAATAGCCGAAGCCAAAAACCAGCCGAAATCTTTTACTTGCTATTGAATTTAAGCAACTAATGTTTTAACGAAACGTAGAAGCAATCGGTGCGGCTGTATTTAGATTCGCTATTGTGATTAAAAGTTTTTAACCGTTTACCTGAACTATACTTTCTTGGCTCAACTCTGATATCTAACATTTGGCTCGACACTGTGCAATTTAATAGAAAGTCTATCTTTCTTTGGCATGATTTTACATAATGTTTTGCGCATTCCATTTTATTTAATACGTTGAAAACGAAGTAGAAGAACTAAATAATTAAAGTATTGTTACAAGGTAATAGTCAAAGATGTGTGAAACGACCTATTGTACAAATGTACAAGTACGCATTATCATAAACATCAAGCAAAAACCAATTGCGTAGCAGAAATTCCCCGAACCGCGATTCAACGTAGAAACAAAAACAATTTCTACAGCAAGAAAAAGTAAACAAGAGATACACATACACACACAAACACATATACAATACTACTAAGCCAGCAACTGAAAGAAATGATGCGCAATTTCGCGAATGTTTGGGACATTTCAAGAAGCGGCCGTGATCTGTATATAAAGGCGCCGTCCACCGCAGAATAGTTAGCAGACTTTGCGATTTCATAGCGTGAATATCTGTGCATACAAAAGTGTTAAGTGTGAATTAGTACTTATTACAGTTGTAAATAGAGTCTTAATTTCCGAATAAAGTTGTGTACTGATAAAATCATAAAGGAGTGTGTTTTTTAATATTTTCAATTAAACGAACCCTACAAATTAACGTTTATTGTAGTAATAAACGTAACAGTATTATTGAAAAGTTTTAGTATATTTTGAAATTTTTTTAATATAAACTTCATATTATTTAAACATATTTCCCACCATTCAATCCATTCGGCGCTAAATTTATTAACAATAATTAAATTGATAAACATTAATTTATTAATATTAATCAATTATGGTAGCAACTATATTTTGTTGCGAGGCTGCCACTCAGTGGGTGAAAAATTGTATTCGTAACAAATTTGAGATAATAACGAATGTCCACTTAGATATTAGCCAGCGTGAGCTGCAATATGCATCAGATACAATGTTTTACAAAATAAAATAAAAAATACATAAGGTTGTATGCCATGGTAAAAACCCCCCGACATATAAAAGAAATCCATTCGAGTGGAACATAAAACTAACTTAATTTGGCACAATGCTTTAAGATTATATTAAAAAAAGTGTTCGGTAGCTATTCGAATGAAAAAAAAAACTAAAATAAATGGGTGAAAAAGAATCGAATGTTGTTGCAAAATTGTATGGTTTCCCACTAATAACACCTTTTATATTTTCGCGCTTAATATTTTATTTGCCAAATTAATTTTGTATATTTTTTGTTAAATAAGTAAAAAAAGTATAATTAAATGTTTTATTGCTCTGTTGCTGCAACTTAGTGCAGCTTTTGATTGTGTTTGTAGAGTAAAATAAGCAATCTTTGAATTAAAGAAATAGACACGTACGTGTGCTATGATGTTTGCACGAATTTGAGAAAAGAATGTAGACAAGTTTTCCTTTTTATCCATAAAAAAAAAATAATAATAATAATAAAAATAAGTGTACAAAATATCAGCTAATTAACGCCAATATTTTAAATTAGCTAAGAAATAAGAGATACTGCATACCATTTAAATACCTACATATATATAAAACACATACAAGACTCGAATTAACTTATACGTTTTAGTTATTTATTTTAACATTGTTCTAAGCAAATTTATCACTTATCTTTCTCGCTAAATACCTTACCTCAAAGGCCCGGCCCTATAACAAAAAAATTTCCGTATTTGGGGTTTGCAAAATCCCAGACAGATTTAGATTTTTTACAGTAACTGCTTGGTATGCCTTGTTCTATGAAAGCGTAACTGGTACATACTTTGCAGAAATCTTATAGACAATTATGACAATCGTATTACGTTATGCCACGTGAAACGGGTGACCACCACATTTGAATGATGTCTTTCTTCGTAATTAAACGCGAAAACCTATATTAAATCCGCGTTTATTTGTGATTTCAAGAAAGCAGTACGCAGTTTGCTTTATTTATAGAAATTCTGCTAAGTGTTCACTTTAACGAAATCATCTCACTATGAAGCATGGCGTAGATGAATTGCAAAAGACATTTCTATTACCTTTTCTACCAGATTCACAACTTTGTAAAGTATTCCCTATGAGAATGGGAGAAACAAACTAATTTCAGCGAAATCTAAAACAACGCTTGAATTGCCTACACTGTAAAAATCCCTTCTGGCATATCCGAGAGTTGTTTTTTTATATATATTATTATTAAAAATTTCTTAAAGAAAATTAAATTAAGTTTTCAAGTCTGAATCCTGGTTATTATATTTATTAGCTACTACCAATGAATTTAGTAAATTGCTGTGTTCAAATCTCGGACTACTTTATAATGGTGTAAAGGGGTCATCTCGCAAGCGTCTGCGTATCGATTCTACTTTGTCTCTGGTGTCCACCAAAGTGTAGCAAGTCCCGGTCATAGTTAAGATGGACTCAACATTTGTTGGAGTATTTGCATGAGTAACTTTTAATTATTTCTTGGACTGTGGAAGTACTTATATATTCTCATTTGGTATGTACCGTAGAGCGTAGTCGTATTACTTTAGACTGTCTTCTTTGTAAATTATAAGCCAATGCAGCTGAACAGTTTTGGGTTTTACATATGTTATTTTTGCCTCAATATGGCGATACCATGTAAGGCACCGATCAAGATGAATTTGAAAATATTTCCGCTGGAACAATGATAAAAGTTTTTTATTTTTAGGCAACTTTGTGTTCTGAGTGTGGAAGTTATGTGAGCGCATTTCGAGGGATTGACCTTTATCTTTCATTTTTTTTACCCAATTGTTTAGCTCGATAATATGAGATTGTAGACGCTCAGAGCCAACCTTCAGGATTTTATTTGCACATAAAAATGCAGTGTGATCTATGGAGGTTGACTGACATGTTTAAGTTTGTTCACATATCTGCCGACACTTTTCGAATTGCCGAAAATTTTTCCTTTGTTCTTACTTAAAATTTTCCATCTGTTGAGAAGCTTTTAAGAAATTTGTGAGATTCGCAAGATTTTAATGAGCAGCCCATGGTGTCAAGCTTTATAAAATCCCTGGGAAATATTTATTAATAAGGCCAAACAATATTGTTTGTTCTCAAACACCTTTCTAATAAGTGTAACAATTCTATAAAATTGCTCGATCCAACTGATGTTCCGGGGTAATGTGCCGCTCATTAATGGAAGGAGTTATACTCAGTACGAATGTTTTCTCAAATAGCTTCGATAAAAGTGGATGTAAGCTAATTGGTCTAGATGACTTGTATATTTTCTTGGCTGTGGATCATAATAATAATTTCCAAGAAGAAAGGAAGACACGAATTCGTAGCATAGCATTAATTGTGAACAGTATAACTCTAAGAGCGAAAATAGTTACGTTCCTTACCATAGATCCAGTAATAAGATCAAGTGCGATTCTTTTACATCAATATTTTTGATTGCCAATTTCAGTATTTGGCCCAGAAACGATTTTCAGGTAACTTAATAAGTAAGTTAATATTTATTTCCCTTACTTTAATTTCTCTTTACTTTGTTACCTCGAACAACACGATATTGTTATAATTATAATAACATTTATTTGATAGAACTATGAATACAGTAAAAGTTAAAATTTTATTAGACAAATGGCAGAACGGAAAGCCACTACACACTTATCATTATCTTTTTGTGTCTACAGTATTACTATCTCTCTGTCTCTCTCCCTCTCTCGCCCGATCTGTCTGTGTTCGTTTGAATGTAAAATGATGTAAAAGCACTTTAGTTTAGTCTTTTGGTATTTTATACTAGTTTTGATATGAAATTTTTACAATTACGTTTTGTTGGACACGAGTTTGATTTTGATTGTTAACAAATTGAAATGGAATGGCTTGAAATTTATTCAATGAGTAGCTGGATGATTGCTCGAACTTCATAAATACGAAAGCAAGAGCATAAATTGTATTTATAGAAGTAGCGATCACATTCTGAATAAAGACTGGAAGGAGTTGCTGTAGTTAAACGAATTATGTTTAATGAAAACTTGCAATTGTGATGTCAAATATGATTTCAGTTTAATTTATTTAGAAATTTTGATATGATAACATATATGTATAAGTATTTGTCAAGAGTGAAGTATAAAAAATAAAAATTTTGTTTTCAAGGACTCTTTTTGGTAAATTAACGTAAATCAATTAAAGTAGTTGTTAAGGAATTTAACATGAAAGAAATTGAATCGAAATGAAAAAAGGTTTAATTGGAACTAGATCATACTTGGTAGCTTTATCTTAGAAAATTTAAGATATTTGTGCGTAATTTAATTTCAAATGAAATAAACTTAATAAGATTTGAATGCATCAATGTAAACGAGTGTGTGGCCGTAGGTGGGGAATCTCGCCAAAGGCTGCATTCTGGTTTTACACAATGATGGTGCGACTCATTATAACTTACGCATCCGTGGTGTGGTGGCCGAAGGCCTCTCAGGGCACAATTAAGCGTAACTTGGATGGGATTCAGAGGGTTGCCTGCATGGGTATAAGTGGTGCAATGCGCACGGCGCCAACACAGGCAATCGAGGCAATGATGGGATTGCTGCCATTAGACCTATTCATTAGGTCAACGGCCGCATTGTCAGCTTTGCGAATGCGGTTTGGAATAGCTTTGGGCCGAACATCGGGCATAAGGGTATCCTGGACCTCGTTGGGAAAGAGGTTAGGGCTGCTCAGATGCCGATGAAAGGATGCGGAAGGCATTATACACAATGAGTGTATACAGAACGACATCAGCATTTTTACTAATGGTTCTCTTATGAGTGGCAGGGCAGGAGCAGGTGTATTCTCAGTTGAGCTGAACTTGTCCTGTAATCTTCGTCTGGGGAGATACGTGTCAGTTTACCAGGCAGATCTGCTTGGGTTGCTGCATGCGTTGGATCACTTGCTTGAAAGCCGAGTGCATGGGAAAAGGGTTCTCATAGCACTTGACAATCAGCCGGTTATAAAACGCATGTCCAGCACTGGCTAGCATAACGCTTAAGACCACGGGCAGACACTTGTTAGATGTCAATGCCATGGGGGAACTAAGCCTTAGACAAATGCTAGCAATTACAAAAGACTCCGTGATAAGGAAGAGTGTCGACAGTTACCATTCGACAGTCTGAAATCACTTTAGTCAAGAGTAAAGGCTAGGGCTACCACGAGACTCAATTGAAAGTAAGGTGGCTGTGATTACGAATCGATTCCCTGAAATCAATTTGAGGAGCGAAATGGGGGTCGAAAAGGGACCCAGAAAGTAAGTGGTCTGCTATCCCCCCATACATTAATAATAATAATAATAATAAGATTTGAACAGAGGTAATTAGCCAAAACCGGTCAAAACGTTACCCTGGAAATGTAGTATATAATGATTCGCAACAAACGCGTTCCTAAACTACCTATTATGTATAATTTACACGTCTTATAACTCAAAATTGTTGTTTTAATTTTTTGTATCAAGCTAAGAAAGTAGTTAGAAACTCAGATCAAATTGCGAAATATTTGCTGTAAATAACGTATCTTTTTAAGCATATCCTCTTATATACTAAAGGCGCTTATTTCCTTGCACCGTGTTTTATAAAAGTAGTTGTTGATGATATTGTCGTGTCATTAGTGATCTTGGGTTCAACGACTTGTTATTGAAATGAGTCTTATGACCATTGAAAAACCTGTCGGTCTACTGGACTCAGAATTAAATACAGCACAATTTTTTGGAGAATTATAAATTTGCATATATTATATTCATATGACTTACTTATCTTTCAACGAATTAGCGAGAAGTCCTTCGGATTCGGAGACAGAAATCAAACTGTAAAGTGGCAATCACTTTTAGTACCCCAATACCCAAGACCCGTAAACGCGTTTCAAACCTAATGACGGAATTATTTCAGTTTCTTTTATTTTTAAATCTGTTTAGTAAAAAACCCATGAATAATCATCATCTAAACAGTGCATATCCCTTGACAATATACCACACAAACGTACAAACTCGTCGGCATATTGCTTTCAAACGGAAAAAATTATAAAATTTGTGAAGGGCTTTGAATTTATAGCAAGTTGTACTAATACGAATATATTCAGGATAACAATTTTACGCATTCTTTCAACATTATGTAATTAAGAGACCATTGTGTAAATTGCTGACAAAAGTGAAATATTATATGACAGATAACATGCCTGTTGACACTTTAAAAGTATTAAATTTGTAATTGTGTGTGTGAAAGGAAAGTAAACTGAAAATGGTTTGGGTTAAAAAAAAACACAAAACCAAAAATACACACACACCCACATCAACACATGCTCAAAAACATTTAGAAAAAATATGAAAGCTGCTTTAAAGCTTTGCACAAAGGAAAAACACGCACACACACCATTCATTTAACAATTTTGCACTCGAAATATAAAAAAGGTTTTTGCTTTCACTTCAAATGTTAGTAGGTGTTCGTAAAAGATCTAAATTAAACACAGTGTTAGACAACAAAGTCATTTCGTCTCTCAACAGCAAGTATAAAAGAAAAGTGTATTTATATCTTTTTAACGAAACACTTGTATCAAAAAGATAGCAGGAGGATAGACGTGCGATTTTTGATTTTTGCTTAATTTTTAATCAAATTGTTCAATTTTGCCTCAGGAGGATGACGCTTAATTGTTCGTATTATTCTACCTCAAGTATTGTGCGCGATACGAATTAATTTCCAAAAGCATTTCATCCCAGACGCCTACATTTTTTAACAAATAATATCAAAATTAACAAGCGGAAGCTTGGGAAAAAATGATGAGTGGTCTTAAAAAGTAAACAATGCCAACTAAAAAACGGGGAGGAATATAAAAAGAAAATCCTTTGAAAATGTTATTTCAAGTATGTGGCAGTAATTCAACAACTTAAGTGTATGTTGGTTTTTGTTTATTATTGTGTGTGTGAATCAAATTAAGTACTTGCGGTTGTATCACTTTATTATGTGGAAGGATAAAATTAATAATAAAGGAATACACTACCTAACACACATACTAACGCACTACTGTGCGCCTTAATACACTTGTTGGAATGCGGGTTTCATCTGAAGTTCACTTTTTAGATTAGCAATATGCGCCTTTAACGATTCAGCTTTTATATTGTCGGTTCAGTTTTGTTCGTCGCCCTTGTAACGTTTTCTCAACAAGTAGTGATAACTTTGTTTGTGAACAGATTTGATTCAAGATCCACGTCACCTGCCATGGCATCTTGTAAATTTTTCAAGTTCCCTAGTCTTAAGGAAAGCACTTTCTGACGATTGGGGCCGTAAATGATTGCAAAACAAAAGAGGAGAGGAAGCATTGCTTAAATTGAAGATGACGTTGAAGGGACCACTGCAATAAATATTAGTAAATTATTTTACCATTATCGTTTCATTGAAGATCCCTGGGTACTCCCAACTCCAAATAATCTTTATGCAAAGTAAATTTGATTTAAAATTATATTAGTTTTAAACACAGCGAGAAAGAAACCACGTGGGTTTACATTAAAATATTTGTAAAATAAATTTTAATTAATCATTGCCATTAAATCATGACTTAACAACATTATACTGCTTTTTGTTGCCTTAACAAGCCTTGACTGCAGAGGTTGATGACACTAGTTGATTTTCGTTTTAAATTGAACTTATACATTATGATTTAACATGATTTGTCGAAATAATAATTGAAAAGTTAACAGATTCAAAAATGATTAAGGTTCAATAATTAAAAAAAAACAATGTCTTAGTAAGTGAAGAAATTGACGAGATTTGACGTAAATCTAAAAATCATGTAGGTGTTAAAAAAACCCTGTTCTAGATTCTGTTTTATTCCGTATGCATTGCTGCTGTACTTAATGGTTTGCTTGAAATTCTTAAACAATGAGTCGTTTATGCTATATCGTAAAATTTAAATCAAATTAAACTTTAGCGTAATTTTATTTCTATATAAGTGACTCTGTGTAATGTGATAGAATGCAGACGTAAATGTGTTTAGAGACCTGGTTGTTTAGTTATAAATTATGGTACCTTGCAACCAAATATTAGTTTGTTTGCTTGTACATGGGCGGGCATTCTCAAGTGTATGCGTTTGTAAGCCATTGTGTGGTTGCCAACAACCATTTCAATTAATTAGCTTCGTTCGCTGAAAACCTAAAATTGCATGTAACACATGTGACGACGTAAACACACATTACTACAGTGTGGCATTTAAATATACAAGACATATTCTCATAACATTCTCCCCATCTCATATCTTTATGCGGTCACCTGTTAAGTGAATGTAATAATGATGTTGTCAACTCTATATAAAAGATCACTCATTTGTTTTAAAGGAAGAAATTTACAGTTAAAAAACTCAGCGAGTTACATTGGCTTCCGAAAGTTTAACACATTTTTGGGAAGGTTTTTAGATATTCAAGAATGACATTGTAGTAGCTGCAACTAATATTATGTTTTTGCATTATAATTGCACTTCGCACTTTCAAAGACCTGGTTTAACTTTGACTGATCCTGGATAATCTTAACAGGTTAGAAGCTTCAAATTTTATTTTTAAGCTCCTTAACAATGACATTAACTAAGTGCCTATATCGGCGAAAAAAAATGGTATGAAAACCACTCAATATTTTAAAAAATGTTTCTATAAATATTTTCTAGAATATTGAAATGTTCGAAATACAGAAAACTATGACGAGTACACAATAAAATTAAAGGGTTTTTATTTAAAAAAGAAATTAGTTTCGCCCAACGAAATACTATGGATTACTGGTGGAAACATTCTGTGAAACAAATTACTCCATCTAGCATAATTATTTTTAATTACCTCGCACATTAAATTGATCGTACATATCGCAGCCAAACTCTCTATCCAATACAAAAGCAACCGGATTAGTGTTCTCAGGTATGGTGAGTTGTCGTGGGTTATTTATCTTCCTTACGTATAAAAATAAACCAGAAGGCCAGTGTAACGAAAAGTACACAATATATTTAAAAAAAAAAACAAAAAATACATTAACATTATTTAAATTAATAAAAAAACATCATCGACAACAAACCTTATAAAAGTTTATCGTTACCATAATACCGAGTGGAAGAAGACACTCTAGGCAAAAGGAAAAACTTTTTGAATTTTAAGTTGTTATAAATAATGTCTCTCTTAAGTTAATGTAATATTACCATATTTGTAATAATGAAATATAAAAAAAATTTATAACTAAAACTACATACGAGTAGTTGTATATATTGGCGATATTCAACAAGCTATTTGGTGAGGAAGATAAAAAGAAAACTAATAACATTACTCACGATATAGTATGCAGATACTACCTAAGTTTCAGAATTGTCTTTTGTGTAATCTGTTATGATTTAGAGAGGATAGACTCATTGAGAGTATAAACAAATTTACGGGATGAAAGAGTAATAGCTTTAGTATACTTTTCTGAAATATAAAGATTTTTTCTAAACTGTAGAAATAGATTTCAGCTAACAATCCGACCACATTGAAGTATTGCTATTCAAGAGATATTTTTCAAAGGGCTTATCTAAAGCCTGTAAGCGTAAGGTAATGCTTTGAGGCTTCGACCAGTAACTATCCGACTGGTACCAACTCGTATGAACCCAACTCGCGAAAAAAAATCGAATGGTTATGGAATATTCAATCTGTGCTCATGGGCAGAAAGAAAAGTAATGTTGCTCGTCCAAAATCAAACACAGTCAAGCTTCAATAAAAAAATTGGGCCAGTACAGTCACAAGTGGCTCCTACGACTTAAAGCATTGAAAAAGTCTGATACCTATCTTTGTGGCCTCAAAACGCAACGACAGCAGAATAAAATAACCTGTGCAGTTCTTGACACATTTGAATTCAAACAAACTCGTACGCCCACGTTTAACTACAAGTAACTAACCGTCAACAGTATCTATACGAGTATAATTAAGATTCGTATTTTACACATATATATAGCTGCATTAGAGAAGGAGAACAATGATATTTGAAATAGCTTGGTTTGACTTAAATTGACCCACAAATCAATAAATTGTGCGGTAATTAGCAAGCACACTTATACCACTATACAAACTCTCACACTTTAAATTAACCTCCAACGCGTATATTTTGGCCGTGTTTTGTGGTAATTTATTACGTGGCAAATATTATTTGCCTTCTAAGTTAACCACATTTTCAAAAGCAGCTTCAAGTACATCAGCATAAGCACTGTGCGTGCATTGGAAACATTATTAACGAATATTCTGCAAAGTAGTTTAATTAGATCTTTGTGTATTTTTACGTATGACAGTGTTTGTTTATGTTATTTTACAGTCACTCATTGAAATTGCCTCCTCCAAAAGCAGACTTTCAGCTTGAGGAATTAAACACATTGACCACGTCAGGCCACACGGCTACACGACTACAAATGCCGCTGGCTACCAATGACGCCCTGTAGCCAGCTACATAGTATTGTTAAAATAATAACAGCTGTAGCAACAATTCATTTTTATTTCAGTGATGCCACTTTAGATTTTTTACGTTTCTAAAGCTCGGTTTTTTTTTCCATGAAACAAGCCCTGTAGAAATATAATAGATGCGATGCATCAAGCTCTTCGAAGTGTGTATCCAAAAGAGGTACTGTGCATACTGTGTATATATTCTAAAAGCAAAGGCAATTCGCATTCATTTAATGTGTAATATTCTAGCGTAGTTAATAACTAAAAGAAATAAACGTGGTGAGATATAGGGGCAGAGAGTTTTCAAATGTTGTACCCTGCTCGCACGAATGTAGGTGTTGCCGACAAACAATACCGTCAAGTATTTTTTAACGCTGAAACTTGGAGTATAATCGGAGAGGTTTACATAAACGAGACTTAAG
This sequence comes from Phania funesta, assembly GCA_963932375.1. NCBI lineage: Eukaryota > Metazoa > Arthropoda > Insecta > Diptera > Tachinidae > Phania > Phania funesta. The sequence continues at coordinate 43,484,034 of OZ010652.1, forward strand.
CCAAAAAAAAAAAAATACATGATTCCAGACAATTACATAAACTTCACTCAATATTATAAAAATACAATTAAATATTTTGAATACATGTATATAAAAATAAAACAAATGAATTTATTTATTTAAAAACTTTTGATGCATATTTATTGTAATATTTAAATTTTATAATTTCCTCTTTTAGTTTACAATAAAAAATATATCTAAGCACTAGTTTGCTTAATATATTTTGATCTATAGAAATTAGCTTAATTTGACAACAACGACAAAAGCAGCATGGACAACAACCTGCAGGCATGTTGCCTTGTTGGCGTCAAAATAATCGTTCTCCTATAAACATTTTGACAGATTGTAGTCGGTAGCCTGCTGTCGTGAATGTGTTTAAAGCTTAAATGCTTAGTGATAATTATTATGTTAATGAGGCCAAACGAAAGTCGTAATAAACATCTTGCACACGCTGTTTTTAAACTGTTAAAAAGATTTGCTTTTGTTTGAGTTTGTCGTTAAAGAACATAATATGAACAAATCCTGATGAAAATTTTAATGAAAAATTCGAACCGATAGTGGCGCCCTTGCCAATACCTTTTTTTGAAAATGATTCCTCTTAATCACTAAGCCTTGGATCATCGTGTAAATTGGTTAATATTAAGGTGCACGCTGGTACAATTTTAAAAGCTGATTTGAACAGACATTTAGCAATTCAAACACCAGTATTTCTATCTGCACAAAATATTTTGCTCACATATAAATATAATGACTGTTGGGTGGCAAAATAAGTAATAAATTGTTTTATTGATATTAGTAACTCTAGGCCGTGCTCTCATAGGATTTAAGAAATTAAATAATTAAAAAAAAAAAAAATAAATTTAATTTGCTTTTTCGAATAAACAAATATAAAACTTTTTCTCAATTTTAATTATAATTAAGAAGCCACTAAATAGAATAATACCATGTAATCCGTATTACAAGAACAGAAGTTTTAAAGGAACACACAGGTTCACACTGTTTAACAACAACTACACTTTAGAATAAAACTTTTAGACACTTTACGAGCCAGACATCTCTTGAATTTCGGCGATGAGATACACATACTCGTACAGCAATAAATAATGAAAGTAGAAAAATGAGCCTGCAACAGCATCTTAGTTCCTTTCAGTTTATTTGGAAGTTCATACATAAACATAAATACTGTAAATCTACTCATGTTACACGTATGTGTGCGGGGGTATGTGTTTTTGCAGTTACTTGTCATGTAACATATCAATGTTGGTTTTAATATCTTGTCGTGTTTTTTTGAGAATTCATGAAAAAATTTTAAATTTTCTTACTTGGATAATGTAGAGCGAGTATGTATAAGCGATTATTCAAAAATTTAATAAAGTTTTTATCGTTGCTAATTTAAATAGAACTTTCGTTTTTTATGTAGCTTAAAAATCTACTCGTGGTGACTAAAAGTTACTCAATCAAAGGAGGCTAATATACATATGTATATGACTTATCATAAAGGGCTGCCACTCGAATAATTGATCAAACAAATATTTTAAATAAAAGTAGTTGCCAAATATTCCACGACTAATCGAATATATGAATAATAATTGCTATTAAGCAAACATACCCTATAAAGAAAAAACAAAAAATACCATATATGAGTTAGATTAGGCTTATGGATTGCACCCACACAAACTCACGTTGAAAGTCAAAAGGTAGAAAGTGAAGATGATTAGTATCAATGTATAGAGAGAAAAGGGTTGAATTCTCTGTATAACTAGGACGAAGTGGAGTTATTCCCGAACTAATTTAGCTTCTCTAATAGTTCAGAGAGGCTTACCTACGTCGGAGTTGAATATTACGTTAGTCCTCTCGGCTAAAACATAGGCAGAGGAGATGACATACTGTCCTCCTTCCTTCTCATATTAAGAAACTAAGCAGTTTACTGTTTTATTTTCTGGTGGAAAATAACATCGCTGCTACCATATTACGCAGTATATTAAACTTTCCGTGGCTGTGCAATAAAAATCCATATTTTGATTGCTGTGAATATATTTTGCCATCTTCTAGAATGCTATACGGAAGACCATATTATTGTACAATATGAAATATTGCTCAATTATATTAGAAATATATGGGCCGCTTTAAAGAACACTATTCAAGAAAAATCTGTAAAAAAAGCAATTTACAATGCTATACGAATTTTACAACTGTTATAGGAAAGCATTAAGCGGTTGGTTTGTTTTAACTAATAGCTCTGGAATATGTTTTTTAATTTTACCAGACGACTTAACTCATCGTATCTTATTTTATCTAAAAACTGTAGTAAAACAAGGTGCATAAAATTTACTTATTTCCTGTATTCGAGTAGAACCATATTGTACTTTTGGTAGCTTTTTACAAAAGGCAAACCACTGTTCTTATGCTAAAAAGTTTAAGCAGAAATTCAAAAACTAATCATGATGAAATTAAATTACAAATAGTTGAACATTTGCAGGAGTTAAATACGAACTATATGTTTTATCATACACATGTGTAATACTTACTGATACATACCTACCTACATACATACACTACTAAAATACATATTCATACATAGGTGTGTATATCCATGCAATAGACAAGTAATATGTATATGTTGGGCTAATATGTGATAGCTTAACTTTCAGCTTTTCCACAAAAAGTCACATGTCATTTAGCTTGCCATTGCTAAATCTTATTTTTTGCTTTTAAAATGTTTTTTTAGTCTGCATAAAGTGCCACTGTCTTTTCTCTGTTGGCCGTTCAATATTATCCGCATTCAATATGTGAATAGATTTCGTTAAAAAAAGTTTTTAGGAGTTTTTATTTTTCACTTAGTTCACAGCGGATGGGTTTGTAGATGTTTATGATGAAGATGGAAGTTAATAATGATGATGTTTTCATGTGTTGGGGATTAATAATTTTGTAGCTTAGAGCTGTACAAAATATTGAAGAACAAAGCTGACCTTTTTCAACATCCAAAACAAAAAACAAACTTTTTTAAAGTTTTAGTTTTTAATGCAATACTTTTTATTTTAAATATTGTGTTAAATTGACAAACAGCTGTGCTATTCAATTCGAAAAAGACTTTCATTTCAAAATGTTACTTAATGTTTTATAAACCGTCTCTTTGTAATGCTCTGAATATGCCAGGACACGACAATAGTACTAAGTTTATATGTTTCGTAATTTACATTTTATTTGCTCTTCTCTAATAAATTTGTAAATTACATTTTACTTGGAAATCTTAGTCTTGCGTAAAAAATGTTATTAATTAATATAAATATAAATATAAAATATTAAACTATCATAAAATTATGGGATAAGTTCTTTTAAATATTTTATGTTAATACCACTTTTATAGTTTAAAAATGCACAAAGGAGGATCGGTAAGCAACCTTGAACTAAGACTCTAAGAAGCCTTAAGAATCCTAAGACGCACAGTATACAAATGGCTTTTATAAGCTGACATCAGGAGAACCAAAAAAAACCTTGACTTGCCATTCAGCTTTATTACTTTATGATAAATAATGCAGAAATCTTAACATAAAATGTATTTAATCTTTTAAAATTGTTGACCAAGAATCTTTTACGAATGTTCTTTACAAACGTTTTGATTATTTTACAAAAAATTCGTACAGAAAATAAATAAAACTTCAATCACGCCGAATTCGGCATAAATGAACCTGTGAATGATAAAAGTTAACAATAGACAATTCATAATACAATTTTAAATACACCAACCACATTGTTTCCGTTCAATAAATCATTTCCAAGCTATTGACAAAATACAATTCAACAAACGAAATGTGTTACATCCAGAAAGAAAAGCAAGCAAAAAGAGAATAATAATCAGTCGGCACAAGTCCAAAGACCGTTAAGCCAATGACAACAAATTGGAAGCTTTTCATAGGTGAGTGGTTCTCTGGTATTAAAATTAATTCATGTGGAATTCTAATGCACCAAGAAATGTAACACAGTTTCACACAGTCATAAGCATGTGGTCGGCAAAATGTAAAATGAAAATGGTTTTAATGTTAATGCATCTGGTCAAAATCTACATGTATAATAGTGATCAGACAAATCACATATATGTATGTACAAGAGGAATGACACAAACCAATTTGTTTTGTGTAGATTATAATCGTAACGTTACAGGTAAGTGACATATTAATCTTGTTATAAGCTCTCATATGAATCAAAAACAAGATCATTGAAAGCTTTAATGGGTCGTTGCTTCGGGCAAAGACCCACAAAACTTCACATTCAATACCTTTAAGATGATTTTAGAAAAGAATTTTAGGAACGAATTTCCGTTATCCACTGTCAAGATTAGTTAGGAGACAAACTGGTTTCGGCTATGTGCCATCTTCAGTGTATTTTTCGTCCTTACTTGCGCGAAAGGTGAGCAGTAACTATAATGCTTTGCTTGCATTCCTTATACCCAATAACCTTATACTTTTGCCAGAGGATCACCAATCACTTTATGGCGTGCAGGCACTCATAGGATGCATAAATTTCACCCCTTTTTTGTCATAGTTAAGAAGAAGAGCCATATAATGTCAAACAGGGGGATATTTGTTGTACACCTTACTTTTCACGATTTAATAAACAATGGACCTAAAATAATGTTAAAAATTTGACGTAAAATGCATAGTAGTGGGTAAAAGAATGTCGGCTTATTTCCATGATTTTGTACAAACTTTCAAGGCCCTTCGTTTGTATGTCATAAAATACGTTTGCAATTACAGGAATTTATTAGCCTACATAAACTATAATGAACAAGTTTCGTTTTCTATATGCTTTTACGTTTTGCGCCATTCATGTTTTGTTTCAACTTTAACTAATATTTTTATGGCCTTGACAAAATAAAATTTATCGTTTTAGCGTAAAACATTTTTCTTGGCTTTTTTTGTGAAAAATTTCAAATGTGACAAAAACGGTAAAACTTTGTCGAAAGAAATACAAACAAAACAAACACACAGATACAGCTCTTCTGACAGTCCTACCAAAAAATGCTTCACCAGCGATTGGTGCGTTTAACGTCAATATTTGTGCATAAAATATATTTTACGAAAGTGTAGACACATGTATGCAAAATGTTACTTTTTTCTGTTTTAAGTTGAATGAAGCCACTGTGACATACTATGTATTAGTACGTGTGAACAGCTGCAACAATAAAATGTAATATATATGTGCAATTCAAAACAATTAAATTACGGCTGCAGAATATACAAGCAGTAACTTCTATCAGAATATTAAAAAAGTTCCTATATAAGACTTTATGGTTTCTGTATTTGTTTAAGTTTGATTGTTGGATTTGTTGGTTATTTATTTTATTCTTGACTAAAAGCAACAAATCAGTAACAAAAACTTTAATTTACTAACGCTAGACTTCTAATAGCTTCTAATGGTCTACAGTGAAGACTCTTATGATGAAATATAAGATTTTTGACCTACTTTAAGCCCTTCCGGTACGATATAATAATGAAGAACTGTGCATGAAATAACCATTTAATTTTTATTAAAAAAAACTTGTTAATATCAAAATCCATTATGGTATTTATTATACAACACGTTTTTCTTTTAGCAAAAAGATTTCGCCGCGTCTTGTACCAAGGAGTTCTAACGGTATGTGATATTTCCACAAGTAACAATAGTGTTGCCAAATTCGAGTCTAGCTCGTCATTGTGCGGTATGGCATGAAAAACCGATGATAAGCTAGACTCGTCAAAATACCGGAAGGGGTTAAACTTACATATTTGTATTTTCTTAAAAAATCTTGAGTTTATGTTGAAGTTTTTGATTTCTAAATTGTTTTTTGCATAAAAATAAGATTTAAAAAAAATTTTTGGCGATGCACTTTAAATTGCAGAAAATCTTAATTAATATGAACCAAATAACCAAGACTACAAAATTTGTTTATCAACTCGGTTTTTTAACAATGAAGTATATATATTTACTCGGAAATAGCCTAGCAAATGGTGCTACATCATATGCAATCTTTAACAATGTTAATGCCAAAAGGCTTTTCATAGCCGTTGACATTAATTATAACGAGGGACGAAAATGTCCCCCTTGTAACTAGTATATATATGCAGGCTGATTGTTGCCTAATCTGCCTGGCTATTTCGCCCATAACGTTTAAGTGTGCCTGTCATATTGGCAAAACTGTCAAAATTGTTGTTTCCGGTTTGGAAAACCAAAAAAACCTTCCTTGTTCTTCTAGCCGCCGAATAGAAAGGTAACCACAGCATTATTCAATAAATCCTTTGTCCAAACCACTAATTTCATTGTTTTATTTTTTCTTCACTGCTTTCTGTGATTTCCTACTGGGTTTGGAGACTTCCGAGCAAACAAAATAGAAAACATAAATTTTATTTTGTTTCATCGATTGGCTCAGAGTCTAATTGATACAATCATTTTCCAGCCAAATTTCATCCCTGTATTCCGACAGAAACATTTGGTCCTTCGAACCGGATTGGAAAATCATCAACATCAATACTCTGAGAGTTCAACTTTGGATTGCGTGTGGTTATTATAGAATTCCAAATTCATTTACTCTACAAAAGGTACGTTCTGTTTTTTGCTTGTTACCTAATTTAGTAAGTAAAGTGCATTTCAACAACGTGCTAATAATCGGGTCCCTTAAAACTATAAAAATTAAAATTTCCAAAATAAATATATAAAACCTAAAAAAGGTATATGTATATAAAATCCAAATAAACCATAAAATTAATTGATTAAATAATATTAAAAGAATATATATTTAAAACCAAAATAAAATAAAAAGAAAGAAATTATTATCAAAAGAGAGAAAAGTTAAAACAACAATAAAACCAATAAAAAATATTCATGTCGTGTCAGAGTCGTACGGGAAAGAGGATTTATTTGATCACTACCAGCAGCAGGTAATATTGCAAAATCCTCATACAAAACTAGTAAAAACAAAAAATAAATAAATAATTCAAAAATTAAATTTGTAAAAATTGTTTTAAGTCGGTGTGTCAAAGTCGCGGCATTTAAAGTTTTTTTTCTTCCCCTTTTCCATTTTTTCTATTTTGCATTGGTCAGACTCATGTATGCATGATTGTGCTTTATTTAACATTTTTTCAGCTCCAGATCTATTTTCTTAATTTCAATTGCTTCATTAAACACTCTTAATTATTGGATTTTACAAGTGTTCATTTGTTCGTGCTCTCTCTTTTTTTTTTTTTAATTACAATCCACATGCAGTTTTATCAAAAGCGTAAGTGTTAAGCGGTTTTAATATATTACTCATAGAGACTCTTAACCTTTAACATGAAATATCTCTTTATAAAAATTTAATTCTGCAATACTCTTAAACCATACCACTTAGTAATCTGTTTTGTTGGTACTCTCTTCTCATTTTTTCCATTCATCCAGTCATTGTTACGAAAGTGTTACCGTAGTGCTATAAGACTTACACTCCCAAAATAAAATTAAAATTTTATATGTTTGTGAAAAATCCAGCCGTTTCATGCATCTGCATACCTGGTCCTCCACCAGCGGATAACTTATAACACCTTTTTTTTTAATTCGATGGTTATCAACACCGGCGTGCCGTGTAATACGCTTAGGTCGTTAGTTGTTAAATAAACGAATCAAATTTGTTTTTTGGTTTTCGGATTTTAGCATTCAAGAAGCTTAAAAAGTGCTCCGCGGTAACATTGTTTCATATAAATAAAAAACTTGGAATATTTGTTAAGCAACTGGAAATATTGAGCGAAAAAGGGATTTTGCATGCCATACACAATAGGTTGGTTCGCATCCGTATCCATTTAAAATTATATTTATTCAAAAAGTGAATTCAAATAAATTTTCTACATAGCTAAACTAAATTTTAAAGTGGGGACGAGTTACGATTATTTGAATCCTACTGGAATAGCGAATAAATAATAAGGATCAAATTAAAATCTGTTTAATTTCCTTGCTTTTTCTCTTCATTGGAAATCTGGTCGCTTTGGGTTGCGTTTACAGAATTAGTGTGTGTAAAATATTTTACTCATCATCTCTTAGTAAGAATTTATTTTCTGTTACTTCATGTTGGGGTGATATAAGTATACGAAATCACCGTATATTCCATATAATAAAAGTTCTCTTTCCAATAAACGAAAGGGTGAATGAACTTAAAAAATAATTCGAATTGAACAGCTGATCTGCATTCCAGCAATTTAAACGTGTGAAATCTTTTTTGGATGAGGCACTTAAATATATGCATTCGTCAAGTATTTTGTAATCTAGAGTTTGAAACGAATGATTTTCAATGCATCGAAATTATTTTTCTTAATTTGATTTCTTGACTTAATTTATCAATTTTTTCTTTTCTGAAAGTTTTACCGATTCTTTTCTTTTGCGTTCTTTCGCATTCGATCTTGTATTTATAATACCACTCTAATTCCAACTACAACTTTTCGAACTTTCGAGTGCATTTTGTCTCAATTTTTTTCTTTTGTTTCCGGAGTTTGAATTTTAAATAAAAGTCCAATAATGTCTTTGGATCAGTTTATACGCCTAGCCGACAGCATAGTCGAATTCGAAGCCGACCTGAATGATAATAATTTCCCGATGACTTCAGTTCATGCGCTTGAAGTGCATAGGTATGAACTAAAGACAATTTGGAGTCGAGTCAAGGCAGCCTACGAAAAGTTTCTAGGAGAGGCTGATAAAGAGGCTGATGAGGGCGACGATCCAATGGACCTCGAATCAGTCAAACTTAAGTATAAAAGTACTTATACTACATATTGTAGTTGTTCGGTCAAATTATCCGAAATCGTTGAAGCCCTCAAATTACCGGTCACTTCTAATCCAGACGTTGGCACGCGTCAGGTTGATACTTCTTCTAAGAATTTGGCGGCTACTAATTCTCATTCATACGATACACGTAGCCTACCTTTGCCTCCTATAGAGATTGAACCCTTTAATGGTGAATATGCGTCCTGGCCCACTTTTCGTGACCTTTTCACCGCCGTCGTTTTCAATTCAAAGGCCAGTAATATTGAGAAGTTATTTTATTTAACTCAAAAAACAAAAGGTGAGGCCAAGGAAATTGTCCAAAAGAGTCCCCTTACCAATCAAGGGTTTGACCTAGCGTGGAAAAACCTGTGTTCGCGCTACGAGAACCGCAGAGTCTTGGTCAATGGCCAGTTGAAAATCCTTTTCAACCTTCAGGTCATACATTCAGAAACGGGCAAGGCATTGAAGCAATTACAACGAGAAATAAACTCGTGTATTTCCATTTTGACTCTGTACAGCATCGACGTGGCAAGTTGGGATCCGATTTTTGTTTTTATTTGTACAAATCGACTACCTGAGAACACGCTTACGTTGTGGGAACAGGAGTTAAAGGATATGACGGCTATTCCGAGTTGGTCTGATCTTGATGCATTCCTTACCAGTCGTTACGGAACGCTAGAGTCCGTATCTGAAATTCGAGGTTCAAAATATTCGCAGGATTCTGAATCAAAACCAAAAAAATCCTCCTTTTCAAAGGCCAACAAAAGGATTCATAGTTTTCAGGCGAACGTAGCGGGTCCTAAATGCCAGCTGTGCCCTAAGGAACACCATGCCATTCGCCTCTGCCCTAAATTTCTTAAAATGAATCACCAACAAAGACTCAGCGAAATTAAGAAGGAAGGGTTATGTTTGAACTGCTTTTCCAAAACACACACGGTAACAAATTGTAGTAGTAGAAATAATTGTTTTAAGTGTCAGAAAAGGCATAATACCCTCTTGCATAGGGAAGAAGAGCCCTCGAGCTCAGCTTCACATGGCGCGAACGACCATAAAATTTCGAAACTGAATCCGAATTCTGTTCCATATTCTCGCCCAAATCCTAACTTTATACAGTCCACTACCACTTCAGGATCAGGCAATGTTCAATCTTGTTTTGCTACCAATTCAAAATGCGTTTTATTGGGAACTGCCTGGGTCAATATTTGTTATTCAGGAGTTAAATATAAGGCCCGCGCCTTGATAGACTCAGGTTCAGAGGGAACCTTTGTTTCAGAACGCCTGATCAATCTTCTTAAGCTACCCTTTCAAAGTACAAATGCGCAAATTTCTGGATTGAATAACACTGTTTCAGCCAAAGTTCACCGTCAGTGCTCCCTTGTGTTATGCCCCCTAGAGAATGACAATATGGAGATTTCTGTTGATGCCCTCGTGGTCCCTCAACTTTCGAGCAACCTTCCTTCCCAAAACATTTCATTTGCCATGTTTTCAAACCTTCCTGACATTCAGTTAGCTGATCCTAAGTTCTATTGCAGTTCCAAGATAGATCTGTTGATTGGAGGTGACATCTTCCCTTCCATCGTTCGTACAGGCATAATCCATAATGTTTGTGAATCCTTAATAGCACAAGAAACCATTTTCGGCTGGATCCTTACAGGTCCGGTCTCAAGAAACTCAAATCACAGCCGTACACTCGTGTCACATTTTTGTGAAATCTCCTTAGATAAGCAGATTTCACGATTTTGGGAGGTGGAGAATCTTCCGAAGAAGAACTTCATGTCTCCCGCTGATAAATCATGTGAGGATTTATATTTAAGGACGACAACGAGAAATCCTGACGGAAGATATATAGTTTCTTTGCCCTTTAAGGAAGGGTTTCCTGATAATTTAAATATCGGCCATTCGCGATCCAATGCAATGGCGCAGTTCTTCCGAAATGAGGCCAGACTTCTTCGATCTCCAAATCTTAAACGTACTTATGACAACGTGGTTCAAGAGTATGAAGATTTAGGTCATATGGTTAAAATTAAAGTACCTACCTCCTTTGAATTTTCAAAAGTTTACTATTTACCACATCATGCGGTAGTAAAACCCGATAGTACTACCACGAAAGTGCGGGTGGTATTTAATGCTTCCGCTCTTTCATCCAATGGACTAAGCCTAAATTCCTTACTTCACACCGGACCAGTTCTTCAAAATGATATAACAATTCTAATGTTAAAATGGCGATTTTTCCGATTTGTTTTTAATGCGGACATACAGCAGATGTACAGACAGATTTTAGTGAGTCCCAAGCACACTCCTTACCAGCGAATTTTATTTCGAAGTAATTCAAATAATCCGATTTGCGATTACGAGCTGAAAACGGTAACGTTCGGTGTCAATTGCGCACCATATCTAGCTATTCGGACCTTACTACAGTTAGCCAATGATGTCGAAACTATTTATCCTATAGCAAGTTCCATACTTCGAAGTTCTATGTATGTTGATGATGTAATTGCCGGATCTCACACAAAACATGAGGCCATAAAAGCGAAAACTGAGCTCGTCCATGCTCTAAATTCTGCGGGATTTTCACTAAGAAAGTGGACGTCCAATTTCAAAGATATCTTAGCGGATATTCCATCCGGTCATCTTCTAAATGAAGACTTCCTGAAGTTTACGGATAGCAGTTCAGCGAAAACATTGGGCATCAGATGGAATGCACGCTTGGATGAATTCTACTTCTCTGCTAATCCATGGACAGAGAATTCACCCTATACTAAAAGAGAAGTTCTATCCAACATTGCCAAACTCTTTGATCCTGCTGGTTGGTTGGCACCATGTGTGGTACAAGCGAAAATCTTGAGGCAGCAAATATGGATGGATCGCACCGATTGGGATGAAATTCTAGCTCCAAATACACTTTCACAATGGAAAGCTTTTCAATTCAATTTTTCAGTGATCAATACCATTCGAATTCCTCGATGGGTTGATTTTTGTCCAAATGCCGATGTCCAATTCCATGGATTCTGTGATGCTTCTGAGAAGGCATACGCAGCGGCATTATATGTACGTATAGCACATGCTGGCTCCATTTCTACCCATTTATTATTGTCAAAAACTAAAGTAGCTCCTATAAAAACACTCTCTATTCCGAGATTAGAATTATGCGGAGCGGTTCTCCTAGCTGAAATGGTGGATAACCTTATACCACAATTAGATGTCGAAAAGTACGTTGTATATTGTTGGACGGATTCAACGATAGTGTTATCATGGCTTGCAAAACCACCCTGTAGCTGGTTGACCTTTGTGGCGAACCGAGTCTCAAAAATATCTCAGGTTCTAAATTATTCACAATGGAATCATGTTAGCTCGGAATTGAATCCTGCAGATCTCGCCAGTCGCGGTGTTTGTCCAAAGGAACTAATAGACAATGAGCTTTGGTGGTTTGGGCCGCAATGGCTTAGAAGTTCCAAATCACATTGGCCCTGTTCTACCTTATCCGATATTCCTAACACTAACCTCGAAATTAAACCAATTAAGGTATATTTCTCATATTTTGCGGATTTCGAGGATTTACTAGATAGATTTTCCTCATTTCATAAAGCGCTGCGCGTAATGGCATACGTTTACAGGTTTCTCCACCGCACTCATCATCGTTACAAACTGGATTTTTCTCAGAACACCCACATATTATCTAGCTCTGAACTTACTCTGGTTAAGTGCAAGCTTATATCTGTCGCTCAAAAGGCATGGTATCCCAATGAGTACCAAGCTCTTTATGCCAGGCAAACCATACCAAAATCCAGCACTATATTGAATTTAAACCCATTTTTGGACTCTGAGGGGATAATACGTTCTTGTGGTCGACTGCAATCTTCACCTGGACTTACGTATAATGAAAAAAATCCAATCATCATCCCTTACAATTCCCAATATTCAAGGCTTTTGGTTCAATTTGTTCACGACGTGAGTCTACATGGGCGAAATCAACTAGTCCTGAGATTACTGAGAACACAATTCTGGATTCCGAAGGCAAAAAACTTAATAAAAGCAACTATCAACAAATGTAAGATTTGCCTTATCTACAAGAAAAAATGTCAAAAGCAAATAATGGCGGCACTTCCAGCAGAAAGAACTGAAATAACGCGACCATTTACCCATACTGGTTTAGATTTTACTGGTCCATTCGACGTAAAAAGTTATTCTGGACGTTCTTGTCGCATTTCAAAAGGATACGTGTGCGTTTTCGTGTGCTTCGCGACCAAAGCCATACACTTGGAAGCAACTTCTGATTTGTCCACAAAATCGTTTTTAGCAGCGTTTAGTCGTTTCGTCTCACGCCGAGGTTGTCCACTTCATCTGCATTCCGATAACGGATCAAACTTCGTTGGTGCCTCTAAAGTCTTAGCCAGAGAATTTCTTACCACTTCCAAACAGCGTATACAAAGTAATTACGCTCATCAAAATATTTCCTGGCACTTTATTCCACCAGGGGCCCCTCACATGGGCGGACTATGGGAAGCTGGGGTCAAAAGTTTCAAGGCCCACTTCCGAAAGATCGCCGGTAGCTGCAAATATACCTATGAGGAACTTTCAACTCTATTATCCAAGGTTGAGTCCTGTTTGAATTCCAGACCTATTTCCCCTATATCGACGGATCCTACCGATCTTTGTGCGTTGACCCCAGGACACTTTCTCATAGGTTCGCCAATATTAGCTCCAGTGGATCCTGAGATAAAGAACTCATCAATGTCCATGATAAATCGATGGCAAAGACTAAACTTAATTCAGCAGAACTTCTGTTCAAGATGGAAAAACGAATATTTAAGGGAAATGAATAAGAGAGTTAAATGGCAACGACCAGAAGAGAATATTAAAGAGGGAGCTATGGTAGTGATCAAAGACGAAAACCTCCCCCCAAATTGTTGGCGACTTGGCCGAGTTGTAAAAATTTATACGGGTGGTGATAGTCGCGTAAGAGTCGCCGATGTTCTTACTCAGCGTGGCTTGATTACCAGGCCTATAGTCAAACTCATACTGTTACCCGTTTCATTTTAGGGTTCCTTTAAAGTATATTTTGTACAGCATATCTCTTTTTTTTCCAGCCCAAGATGCCAAAAATTTCCACTGTATCTACAAAATCCAAAAGTTTTCTTGATACCTACAACTCTTTTCCTTGCCGTCTTTGTTACCGCCCCCATCCGCTCCGTGCCTGCAGAAAATTCCTGGCCATGAATATGTCCGATCGTATTCGTGCGGTACGAGAGAACCAATATTGTCCTAACTGTTTGGCACACGAACATTCACAGGGGAAATGTTTCTCTAAACATGGATGTAAATACTGTAAAAAATTCCATCATACTTTGCTGCATGTCCACCCTAAGCTGGTGAAAGGTCTTTTAACGTCGCGTTCTGAATCCCGCTCAAGATCTAGGTCGCCGCAATCAAGACCATCTACATCGTCCAAAAATCGTGGTTTGCCAGCCGCTAAGCCGACAATCGTATTATCGCCAGCAACAAGTACGAAAGCATCTTCTTTGACGTCTATACTATACCAAAATACGCTAGTCCTTCTACCTACCGTACTGGTGAAAGTGGGTTCCACCACGTCACACGCGCGATGCTTATTAGATTCCGGATCACCGATAAGTCGAGTTTCGAAAGCGTTAATTGATAAACTGCACTTAACTGCTTACACCCTACGCGATGAGACAATATGTCCGATGATACTAAAGTCAAGATTTGACTCCACTTCCAAGATCGAGGGTACCTTCAGGGTAGACCCTCGTATAGCAATCCGAACCCCTTCGCAGTCACTTCCTGAATCCTACAAAAAACACTTTAAGGATTTATTTTTAGCGGACTCACATTTTCATGAGTCTGCTGCAATAGATATAGTCATTGGAGTTGATTTATATCCTAAGATCATGTTCCAGGGAGTTTTCTCGAGAACTGGATTTCCAACAGCTCAAAGCACCTTATTTGGATGGACAATTTATGATCCATGCAGTCTGTAGATTTTCGAATAATGCACTTTAACTTTCTATCTATAACATATGGTCAGTAACAAGCAAATAACAAAACGAAATCCTGTAGTTTAAGTTTACTCATAAATTTTCATTTCTGAGATTATTTGAATTAAAATCTTATTATTATAATTAATTTCTATTGTATACATACACCACACATAAAGAATTCCTTGTAGTCAATTAAGAACAAAAATGAATTATACTTACTCCTAAGATTACCTTTTTAAATCGGTTTATAATTTCTTCTGAACAGCATTTTTGACAGGACCAAAATTGACATCTATTTTTCATTGCACATACTGCAAGGGGGCCGGCAATGTTAATGCCAAAAGGCTTTTCATAGCCGTTGACATTAATTATAACGAGGGACGAAAATGTCCCCCTTGTAACTAGTATATATATGCAGGCTGATTGTTGCCTAATCTGCCTGGCTATTTCGCCCATAACGTTTAAGTGTGCCTGTCATATTGGCAAAACTGTCAAAATTGTTGTTTCCGGTTTGGAAAACCAAAAAAACCTTCCTTGTTCTTCTAGCCGCCGAATAGAAAGGTAACCACAGCATTATTCAATAAATCCTTTGTCCAAACCACTAATTTCATTGTTTTATTTTTTCTTCACTGCTTTCTGTGATTTCCTACTGGGTTTGGAGACTTCCGAGCAAACAAAATAGAAAACATAAATTTTATTTTGTTTCATCGATTGGCTCAGAGTCTAATTGATACAATCATTTTCCAGCCAAATTTCATCCCTGTATTCCGACAGAAACAAACAACAAGAGAGAAATCCTCTGCCTCTGCCTTATGAAAGATATACGTTTATTTCTTGGAAGAAATCTCAAAACTGGCACAAACACAAAGTACAACTAACGCTATATGTGATCCACCCTCTCGTAGATGGAACACGGTTAATACTATGATTTGAAAAACAACACGAAGATAATGAAAATTATATGAAGCCCATGGATACACTAACGTCAAGGAAAATAATATAGCTGCCGAATTCCCTAGCATAGCCATGTTATTAGAAATTAAGCCCGAAAAAATTTATATTCGAAGTTGCATCAAAAATTGCATACAACAGAGAAACATTTTGCCTTGGTCCAAATAAAGTGCCGCAAAATATAACATACTACTGACGTGAATACACATCGGATCCAGGCGTTTTTTCTAATTACGTCACGTCAATTAGACATTAACTGCAACGCCCACGCTATCGAACGTTAACGTTCGCTTTATTTTTAATAAAAAAAAAACTGAATTGCGTTCCACTAATAGCACTTTTTATGAGTTTATTTATTTATCTAGGATGTAGATAAATAAATGAGTTTATAATATAGTTCCTTAAGGGACGCTAATCATTTTTTTTGTGTTGGAATTCAAGCTTACACTTACAGCTGGCTCCAGAATACTGAGGTTGGAAATTATCATATAATAATACCTTGAGGCCAATTCAAACTTGACTTCTGGTTACTTCCGAAAAACCTGAAGTCCTTTTTTGAACTCATAGCAGAATTAAATACAAACCGATATCGTTATACTTTGTTTGCATTTATGTCTACCCCAATCAGCGGGATACGATGATTCCGCCTAAAATTTTGGCAAAACGTTAAGGAAAATATCTTTCTTTCCACTCTCTATGCAATTAATAAAGTCATCGGTATGTTACTACAGAGAGAAGGATGTGTTATATTTTCGTCGTCCTAACGTGGGGTGTCGTCATTGTATACCAAGTTATTGTAGTACAAATTCTATATCTGTCAGGGCTATAAGTAAATTCCTTAATATCCAATGAATGGAAAAAAGTTTGAAGAAAAAATAAATCCAAGTGTCCTGGCGAGTTTTTGTAAGAAACTACTGACATATGCTCCATGAATGATTTTATTTAGTACATATGCAAATCAGTGTTAATATATTCGTCACTATTCTCTTCAACGACACAAAATCCTGAATGTTGTTTAGCACCATCATTCTTTGTTTTTACCTTCTTTTTATCTTGCTGCTCCCATATCATGCATTCTAGATACAACAATTTTATTTGTGTTTCTTTAGCTTTAATTTTTTTAAACTCGTAAGTTCATTTTTTAATATAGAATCAATTTATTTTAATGCATAAAATTGTTTAAGCATTCTCGCATTGCCAAAATATTTGTTTCGCATTTCTGTGTACGCAACACTTACAAACACACACAACCATACTTTCTGCTGATATGAGGTTAATATTAAAATCAAATCAGGAGTATCACATCCAAATCAAAACAAATCCTAAAATGAAAACATGCAATACACACCAACTCTAATGTGAGGAGAATACTGATAAATACCTCAGCAAACATATTGGCAAGCGTTTTGTAAATTAAGATTGCATAAATAAGAGTTTTGCGAATGTCGTTGACAATTTGCTTGCTAATGCAAGTGTTTCATAAATTTAGGCAAAACGTGTCATTCTCGTCGTTAAAAATTGTGCTAATAAGTTGTGTTAATAAATTGTGTTAAATTGTTGGAAGAAAAGTGTTATGCGTAGCAGCACCGACATTTTTGAGCATCTATGAAACGTTTCGGCTGCAAGTTCTGTAAGTACCTAGAGAAAATTTGTGGAACAGGAGGTTGTGCCTGAAGCACAAAATAATTTAGATTCCTTGTTGCCAAACGAAGATTATATTTCTGAACATGAGCATTATATTTCTGATGAAAGTGAGAAGTCGTCGGATGGCGCCGATATTGATTTCAATAAACGTTTAGCTGCATGGTTTGTAGAGAGCAATGTGTCCAATATGCATGCTAATAAATTATTGGACTTATTAAGCGACAAAATTGAAGGCGTACCAAAAGATATGAGAAAGCTAAAACGTACGCCGACTGATGCTCCAACTGTCTCGTTAGCAGGTGGAGAATATGCCCATTATGGCTTGAGAGACTGTTTGACAGATTTATTGCGGGAACATAAAGTGCATACAAATATTTTAGAATTGAACTTTATCATCGATGGGTTACCAATTTCGAAAAGTTCGCTGAAGAGCGTGTTGCCTATTTTAGTGAATGTAAATGGGAGGGATTCAGTTTTCGTGGTTGCTATTTTTTGTAGAAGGTCTCATCACAATGATGTGTATAAGTTTCTGGCACAATTTGTCGATGAGTTAAACGATCTTCTCCAAAATGGATTCTCATACGAAAACAAAACTTTTGTAATAAAATGTCGAGCATTTATTCTGGATGCACCAGCTAGGGCACTTAAGCTTAGAGTCAAAGGACACGCTGGCTACAGTTGCTGCACAAAGCGCATTCAGAGAGGCGACCAGAAAGAGAATCGTATGATATTCCATCATCAAAACCATCCTTTTCCTTGCTGGTAAGAATTTAAATTAGAAATGTCCGGTGTCTGTATACTGATGTTGATTTTATTTCTATTTTTAGAAGGCAGATCTAAAAAGATTGTCAACATCCAATTCGAGAAAATTTGTTACGAAAGCATGGCAGAAGATCATGACTGACAATGTTGCTGAGAGCTTTTCCTGGCGAGGAACTGCAGACAAGAAGTGCATTAGGGCCTTCACTGTTGCCACTGCCATTCGTCGTAAGTGAAATACGTTTAATAGGTTTCTAGTTATATTTATATATTCATAATTAAATTCTATTGCAGAAACTTTCGCTGAAAATGGAGGCAAGGAAGAGGAGTTTGTATTTGCCTCTAAGTCATGTTTCCAGTACGCCAAAAATCGTATTAAAATTAAAACAACAAGAAAAGTAAACTAAAATACGAAGTAATAATGATTTTTTAAATGAAAAAACAATGATGTTCCTATTTTTATGTTTTAATTTTATATTTTTCTATTAAGAAAAAAATTTAATATTAAAAATGCTTTTTTAAATGTATCAATAAAGAACATATCCTAAACAAAGTAAATGTTTAAAACGCTTACTAATTTCATTAAAAATACGTGTTTTTAAAGCATTTAGAAAACGTGTAATTACGTTACTTAAAAAGCATGTTTGGCAATCGACTTTTTAACGCTTATAAAGTTGGGTGCTTTTCAATTATAAACCTCTTGCTTTGATGTCTTTTTAAAGATCACAACAGCGTTTTATCAGTGTTTTGCTTATATTCGAACGCTTACAAAACGCTTATTTTTATATGTAAATGCTGGCTGGGACGATATAACGCCAACATACGATACGAAAACAGGAGAATATGGTTTTGGCACAACCCCTCAGAAATCAGCGCGATTACAAGTCAAATAGTAAAATGTATCAATGTTAAATAATCATTTCAATTGCAACAAATTTAGAGGATAAAGAGGATTCAAATCGACTTTAAATGATACACCAAGGAAAACAAAACAAAATAAAACACATATCAAGGAAATAAATTAAAATGATGTAAATTGATGAAAACAGTGTTGATTTAGGAAGGAAAAAGGATTTCACAAATACACATACAGTCATATAAATACAAAACAGTGGCAAAACTTTAAAGCCAACTAAGCAGATTTTCTTTTACCGATATCAAGGATACAGAAAAAAACATACACACACACTCTCACATGCGACAGAAAATACAAATCAAATTCACTGACAACATCGCATATTTAAAAAAAGTAAACATCAAGGAATCCGCTAATGCAAACTAAAAACGGTTTCAAGTTAAAAAAGGTAGTATCACTTCGATTTCTTAGCATAATCGAAATTTAAATTTTTGTTTTTATGGCTCTTATATAAAATCTTATGTGAGTTGGAGTTTGCGTTAATATATGTTATTATGTGTTAAAAATCACACATGTGGGTAGGCATAAATTTGTATACGTTGATAAGGGTGTATTTATGGAAAGGTTTTTCTATGAGGGGAATGTTGCGGTGGATCGTTAATGAAATGCAAAACAGCATAAAATTGCGTAAATTTCATATTTTTACCCAAGCAAATTTCACGTCTTCCAGTGAATATGAATTCCAGAAGTTTCGCTATCATTAAGCCGACAAACAATAAACTAATAAAAATTATATCAGCAAATATTCCACATAGTATACTCGTACATTCATTATGTCTAAAGAATTTTCCTTTTAAATCAAATAAAAAACCAAATCTCACGTCCGCTTAGTATTTATTTCAACTATTTAATCTAAGGGGTAACGGCGCGCGTTGCTACGCCCCTTAATGAGCTCAATATGTGTGCAAAGTTTCAGAAAAATCTGTCAAGTGCAAGTAGCTGAAAATTAATATTTATTTTGTATAGACGTATTTCATTTTTATGTATATGTAGATGCGCGTAGCACCGCCCACTTTTTTTTTAAATTACCACCCATAAACACTCCCTGTAATGTGTACAACAACTTGCCAAAGTATGAGTCGGATCGGTTTTACGGTTTCGGAGTCTGTAGCTAAAGAACGTAAACAATTCTTTCTGTCAAATTTAAATAATTATCTAAAGATTACTGATTTATTTGCTAAATAACACACAAAACGAAAATAAATTAATCGCGCTACTTTTTAAGGTAGAAAATTAACGTAGATTTTTGGAACGAATTTCCGTCAACCTTGTTGTCCCAGAACGAAAAATGACACTTAAGATGGCATATAGCTGAAACCGGTTTGTCTCCAAACCAGACTTCACAAAGGATGACGAAAATTCGGTCCAAAAATCTACATCAAAACACCTTGTTAGAATATTAAATCCAGTATTAGTAAATTAACAATAAATTCCCAAAAAATATTACTAAGGTAGAAGCTGGTCTCTATGCATATTACGGTGAGCCGCTGGGTGTAAAACCACCATTTATGCTTTAGTCGGTGTTTGGAGTTAACAAGCCTAACAGTATTGGCTTGAGAGGTTTAGAGCATATATGGAAAGAAAACTTGCCAACGGTTGACTGAAAGCTGCTTTACTATTTTTCTTTTTGCTCTTTTTTGTACCATTTATTATTTTTGTGCCACAAAAAGGAGATGATACGGAAATTATATTGTAAAATTTCATTTATTTAAGTCGTACGTAACCACACAGGCACGTAGAAAATACTTCTAGTATATAAGTTTTTTTTTTATTTTACAAGATAAATTTTCATATTTTACACAATCAACCAGTAACGATATTTGCAAGCAGAAAGGGTAAAAATTATGCGAATAAGACAACTCATATAAATTGAAACATTAAAAGCATAAGCGTACACACACTATGACTTGCACCCTTAAAAGTTTGAAACAAAATTGGAACAGTAAAATTACTAGATGTTTTTAAGTGCTTGCCTTATTGATTTTTTAACGGTAAAGTCCAGATTGGTAGATTCGAGTCTTAGTCAGTAACTTATTTATTTTCGGAATTTTTTTTTCCAATCGAATCAAATTACATACTGACGTCATCGAAATTCAGGTGTGTTCGGATTAGAAACTTGAATAGACCAACTACTATTAGAAATTATGTAAACGTTTTCTTTTATATATTTTGTACCACTGTAACTTCCTTACGAATTCAACTAAAAGTAAAAACTTGTATGTGTGAATAACTTTTCATTCACATATTCAATTTAAAAAACCAAACTTTTTTGCAGTAATATCTATGAACTATACAAGCGTAAACTATAACTACTCTAGAATTATGTTTGACTATGAATATTTTAAGTGAATTAAAGTCACAAGGCGTACGAGTAAGAAGCTCACTTCTAATTCTTCAGACTCAAGAGGAAACACTCGCTTACACACCGCAGAACAAGATGGAAAACAACTCCTAATTTTGAAAATCATGAATATGCAGAGTTTTTGAAAAGCAATAGTTTAGAGGAAGGTATTCTAAGCGCAAACAGTCAGTTGTACTTAATGTGCGTTATAGGAAAGAACACAAAATGAACAAGATAGAGAGGTTCTCTTATTTACTGCCCAAAAACTGTCCGGTATTTTCTATGAAACTTGAACGATGGAATGAAGTTTTTCATCGAAATAATTTTTATTCTCTTTCGATTGAAAGCCCAATTATTCTCATGCTTCCCTTAATATTCATAACACGTTTGATATACTGATTCCTTGCACTTTTCGCAAATTCGTAACTTGAGTCCTAGAACCGAAAAAAGTCACAAGGAGGTAAATACAAACTTTGCGGAGGGAAATGAACATCATGAACATTTAATTTGGTAAAATAATAAGAACTAAGGGATGCTTTTTAGAAGCAAAAGGGAAAAAAAATCTGGATCGCCTTTCACGGTTTTGGTTCGCCCAAGTATTATCTTTGAAGGTTGAGATGAAGAATAATAAAAAAACTCATGTTCGTTACAGCCGGTGCTGACATATTTGAAAATTTATCGTCATTTTGAAAAAAAAAATTTACGATTCTTTGCCCTTATTTTATCTTTTGTAAAGTTTTAAAAGAGAATCTATTTTGAAAATCCCATTTGGCACGCATTTACTATATATCCAGTGGCCGATCTAGTTTAGCATTGCGGTGAAAAATATTTCTTTTAATTTGACATTTTCAAAACCTGTTCTAAACAACAAGTATTTTACAGTCCTGTTCTACCATGGATTTGGAACACTTGCTTTTATTATGATTTCAACTTAATAAAGATATTCGCGTCACCAAGGTGTTGCGAAAATAATAAAATGCATAATTTACTACTGTTGAAGGTGCACCCTTTCTCACAACAAGAACATTTCAAAATGAGTAGAGATTTAGCTGTTAACACATGTAAAAATGGCCATTTATAAAAAGTATTTGTAAAAAATTACGAAAAATTTTTATTTACTTTCTGGAGATGCCGAGCCAAAACCTTAAACCTTTCTTGCTAATGCCTTTATTTAGTGCAATATTATCCATATTTGGAACACTCGAGGATAAAACCTTTTACATTTAAAAATATTTATTAATTTTTTTATTTAAGTAGTTGCTACTATATTAGAAGCTCTAGTATTCTGATATTTTTCCACAGAAGTGCTTGCGATTTTACTACTTCTAAGTATGTTAAGGGCATACGATGCTTTTAATTGTTTAAATTAAAAAGTGATATGTTTCTAACCAATTAACACACAGATTAAAATTCTTTGATTTTAATGTTATTTGTAAAAAGTTTATAATTGGTGTATTAAACCATTAATATTCTGTAGCAAAATTCTGTTATCATACACTGACGATTTGATAAAGTGTTTTTAAAGATTTTGACAATTTTAACGATTTTCTAACAATTTCAGCTGCTATGGTTGCAGCCATAATTACGTATATGAACCGGAGGGTAAAGCCAAACAGTAAAAGAATTCTTAATTATTCCTAAGGAGACCTTCCCAAGTAATTGATATAATTATAAAGACCAAATTACGGGTAAATTTTGAAAATTATATGTTTTCTTTGGAGAAACAAGAATAAAATTTCCAAAAAGTGTAACTAAGTATTCATACAAAACACCCAGATAGTTTAGTTTTCTACAAGAAAAACAATATTAATTTCATCATCAAATGCATATTTAACCACACTCTACAGCAAATAATAAATTTGAGTTTTTTTGGAAAGAAGATAAAAAAACGAAAACTATACATTTTATAACCTTGTAGGAAGTGGTTGTGAATCCTTTTTCCTAGAAAACTTTTTAAATGTATGTTTACCATAAAACGAAATCTATGGTCTGTTAATTTACTTTAAAATCAATAATGAACAAATACGGAAGAGCGAACATGAAGTTGCAACTATAGTTTGTCGTTTTTTCATAACGAGTATTCAAAAAAAAAACTCAATTATGTTTATTCATGTGTAAAGTGATATGATAATGTTTTAGTTTTTAAAACTAATTTTGTTTTTACGGAAACAAGAACTGAAATTGATATAGATTTTTGAACGAATTTCCGTCATCAATCTATATCAAAACACCCTGTCAGAATAACAAATCAAGAATCAAGAGCTGAAATTCATTAAATTCAATTTCAATTAAAATATACCTACTTCTACGTTTTCGGTTTGTTTTAGAAAATCCTTGCTAATTGAATCTTTAATGCTTAAACTATCTGTCATCGTCTATAAATGTTTTAAATCGATAAACTTTAGCTTAATGTACTGGCGACTACTATTCATTCTGCTTCTGTAACTGGTTTTACACACATTCAAAGCGGAAAAGTTTTTAAATAAAAACTAATCACAGATTGCAGCCAGCTTTGTTCGCTTTCTTCTTGGTCGGAATACTGCAATTGTCTGTAATCCTGGAATTTGCGCGTGGCAAACCATTTTTTACAAGTTTTCTTCTAAGTCTTTTGTTGATGTCAAAGTTTTTGCAGGAAAGTTGTCGTTTAATCCTTCCAAATCCAATGGAACTCGAAAGCAAGGTCAACTGCATTTTCCTGCACGCCGGCTTTTACTTCAACCCTAGTGATCTTTAAAAGGCACGTCCGATCGTGAACTGCATTTGTTGTCAGCAAGGGGTTTGCGGTTTATTTAAACCTTTAATTATAATGGATTATTCAATAAGACCAAGTCGATGATTGAAATAAAAAGACATATATATGTGTATCGTGACGATAAATGTCGGTGAACTTAAACTTAAAATATTTCACATATTTATTGTGCTATGGATTTCTTAAAAGGTCGTTACAGTATAGAAGGCCCATATATTCTTTTATATATGAAATATGACATCTTGCAAATATCAGCCACGGCTTCGACGGTGATACAGGTACAAGTAATACAATTTTCAATAGCTTCGACTCATAGATTCGTTTTAATATAATCGCTTAATATGTGCTGTCGCTGGCCAAAAATTCGCACCAGCTACTAACTTTGTAATGACGTATAGTTACATGGTGAACCTCTTAACAATTCTTTTCAATATCTTGTACCTAATCAAGCAAGACAATTGCTATACACCTCATTGATTTTACTGTATTTTGCCAATAAGAAAAAGAAATTCAGCCAGTAAATTCTTAACACAACATCAGCATCATCATCACATTGTACTCCCACTCCCATTGTACTACCACACACTCTTGTTCATAAAACCAATCATGTTGCTAGAAGGTGAATTTGTAAAATGCTATAAAGACAACATAACACACAAATTTTTCCACAAAAACGATTTTCTTTTATACGGCTTACAAGTAATCTATAGTCACAGTACGTCGTAGGCTGTGCGTGATTCTGATTAAGTAAAAAATATGCATGTGTTCTTGTGCGAAGTTCACTCACACATCAACTTGTTAATCGTAATATGTTACATATCTTAATTTACTATTAAACGCTGTTAATAGGGTCCACACCTTCCTTTTCTTTTTACTATTCCTGTTAATAATATCCAAACTCCTTGTTGGTTTGTTTAACCGATTAAATTGTACTGAAGAAATACAGCTCGTACAAAAGCAATATAAACTACTATACGAGGTACCGAAACAGACGTGTTGTACGATTTATATTAATTGGTTCTTTTCATTCCTTCATATTGTATAAACAGTTGAACTGAAGGTAATTAAATATTTAAACAGGTATTAATTTCCAGTTACATATGTATTTTTTGTATTCTTTATATAACGTTATTTATCGTGACTTGAGTGATTGAGTGTGCGTGTGGTACTCCTTTTACCTTTTTCAGTGTCGTTTAGTGCATTTTGGTTTGTTAAAAAGTACACACGAAAAACACTCACATAAAAGTGTGCAACACAAATCATCCAAAATTTTTAAATTATTATTATTATCATTACGCATAATGTTGGCGAATTTTTATACACATTGTTTTTGGTGTGAATGATTTTTTTATGTCGGGAGGAAAATTTAAGAAAAAAAATTTAAATATTGGGAAACTACTTCGAAATTGTGAAACCGCTCTGAGAATAAGAATGTTTATATACCAATTTTTTATAATTGCTCCACCGAAGTAATAAATCGAAAAGTCAGTTGATAATTTTGCGAAACTGCTTTTGTTAATAAATATACAATAAAAACATAACCTGGAGATGCAAGGTGTAAGTAACTATTTGGGATGCAACCAACGTATGTTCTATTCATATGGATATTTGGAATAACTTTCTGTCACCCCTTGTGAAGTTTGGTTTGCAGGTAAAACGAAAAATGACAAGGAAAATGGCACATAATCGAAACCAGTTTATCTCCAAACGAATTAATTTCATGCATTAGGGCTTACTGAAAGACGATATGAAATAAATAATTCATTTACCTCATGAGCAAATAATTTAATTTTGGTTTTAATATAACTGGGTTTTGCGGGTATCTTTCCCTCGTGAAATAAATGTGCTATGTATTTTTTTAATATACTGCAGTAGTGATAGTAAAATTGTCGTGTTGTAAGAGTTGCATTTTTTATACTCTTCGAAATACTTTAATGGGTTCCGCTGTTAAAATAACATGGTTTCATAGTCATAGTATGAAATTCGACAAAATGTGGTTTGTTTTGGAAACAACACACTCTTCCAGACTTTCTTGCTCGTTGATAGTAAATGATTTTTTTTAAAATTCGGCAATGATTCAAAGTTATAAAAACAATGCACGCATACTTGAAATCTACTGAATGTATGAACCAGTACTTGTGCTACTTGATTTCTTAATACTTGCAGTGGTGTCTGATGTTTATTTATCTTGTCGCAGGTGAGTGCATATGATTTCTTGAAAAATGAAAGTTGTTTCTAGGGTTATTTGGAGCGCTGAATTCAAATATGCACTAAAATTTTTCGGATTCAATAAAAGTTGACTAAAACGCCTAACGTAAAAGTAGAAGCTTATATTGCTTGTGTAAACATGTGCGGGTTTCTTGCGTTGTAAAACTTTACAGGTAGTTTTTATTTTATGACAAGGTGGTTGGTTTTAAATTTGACGTTCTTACACATTGTTGCCTTGATATATAAAGCTTATGCTAAGCGCTGAATTTGACCGAAGCCTTTCTCATCCTGGGCAAAAATAATCAACGCCATGTTGAAAAACGAAATGTTCATATGTCAGCCATAATTATTTTTTTGAATTCTCACAGTAATCCATACGGTGAGCATCAGTTAGCAAGAGAATACGATGGATATAGCGAACAATCTCATCAGACATGTGCGCCTATTAAAGAACGCCATAATGCCTTTATAGCGACTATTCACTCTTTCATAGCCCAACCATGCTGGCTATTTTGTGATCAAGATATACAATTGCCTATAGCTAAAAACAATATAATAAATAAATGTTTTCTAAAATATCCAAAATTGCCTTCAGCGTGTAATAAACTGATATTATATTTACGACTTTATTTACTTCGACTTATAGTGAAATTTTACGTAGAACATATTTTCAATACAAACTGGCCTTACACAATCCGGTTTTGTGAGATATTTTATCACAAATAGATGCCTGACAAACAATAAAACACTAACGAATTGATGCAAACTTCTCAGAACGAAAAATGAGACTGAAGATAGAACCTAAGCCGGTTTGTCACCAAAACAAACTTTTGAAGAGATGACGTAAATGCGTTCCAAAAATCTACATCACAACACACTGTCGGAATATAAAATCAAGATTCATATTTTAGCACTAGTTAACCCGTGCGAATTGAGTTTTGCATGTTGGTGTCTGTGAAGAATAAGAACAAGAACATACAGTGCAAAATTATAGGGTTAAAATGTTCCAGAAAAAAGTTCCTCGTAGTGTGTTACATAAAAGTAAAAAATGTAAGGATTACAAGAATACCTGCACCCTTAAATCAAATCCACAAGTTAACTCTTGAAACTCCGGTACAATTATATACATTTTTTGGTCTCCTCTACCGGTATGCATTGTCCGAACCTTCGATCATAACCTCCTTTTTATTAAACATTGATTGCAGCACATCATTTCAAAGCTTCGTCGCATCTATGTATGTGTAAAATACGTTGAAATTTATCGACTTTAGTAATTTGTTTATAAAATTTAATCTAATTTGAATTGAGTAAATATCCTGATTATTTCCACATTACTACACACACACATTCACCGCACTCTCTCATACACTTTCATTTACCCAGAAAATCAATTTTAAATGTTTATTAAAATCTCTGAAACCATAGGTTTCCTATTTTTGTTTCATTTACGGGCAAAAATATTACAAATTTCCAACTGATTCTAAATAAACAATATTATAGGTACGATCGTAAAAAGGTTTTTGGCACATAAAGTGGTAAAGCAATGTACACACACTGGTACTACGTATGAATGCTGTATTATTTATACGATGATTACTTGACCAAAAATCAGCTTAAAATTTATTACTTAAAAGTTTTTCTGGCAATGAGTAGCAAAGCCATATGTTTATCTTGAAAATGATAAAAACCATATGTCGATGTTAAATTGAAAATTTATGATTAATTTTATTAAATGACTTTTATTTATTATTTTGTCATTTTGTATGTGGAAGTTCTAAAAATACTTTTTGTAATTTAAATTTAAGCAAAGTGACTACATCATTATTATTTATGACTTAGCTAAATTTTAAAATATTTGAAAATAAAACCTGAATTCAAATAAGGCAAAAATTATAGCACTAAGAAGTGAGCCGCGGCGCAACGAGCTACACAGCCGGTGAAAATAATTCAGTTGTTACATTTCTCAATTATATGAATTGGCCGCATCGTTCTTGCAATTTGACACCACTGTACTATTTTCTATGGGGTATTTGAAAGGTGCTCCGAAAGATGAAATTTCTCTCTGCAGTGACCAGAAAAGTGAATCACTTTTGGTAAATGTGGCTTAAAAACTGTATAAGAAGGGCGAATGTCTGCTTACGTGCTAGAGGTGTGCACTTGTCTGGCATCATATTCCAGTATTAATTTCCATATTTCTTCTTAGTCATAAAATAGTATTTTTGAACCAATTTACTTCATTACCTCAAATTTGCACGCCATTTATGTAAAATAACTTTCGGTAGTAAATTAGTTAGGATCACGCCAATTGGTAACCATTTTAAGAGAATTTTTTAGCAAAAGTATATTAACAAAAGTTAAACATTTTAAGATAGAGAGTGTAATCTAGAATACATTACTCTTACGTATTACTCGTATTTCTTAGTTTTCCTACCTATTGTATTTTTGAAAGAATATGCAATTCATCTTGGCATTCTACAGCGTCGATATTGGGTTTTTACCCCAACGGATAAGTTTTTTAGGGGTTGGATTATTTCGCAGTCCCTGCTAATGAAACGCAAACAATCGGTGATTTCAAGGTCAATATTATTCCGAAAGGTTTCAAATTAAGTTCGAAATTCTCTTATCAGGTTTCACAATGAAGTTCATTAAGAAGTGTATTTTCAAAGAATTCACAATTGGAATCGAAAAACTAGATGTCTCTTATGAAAGGTCTTTTTTTCAACAAGCTTTAGCTGTCAGGAAATTCTTCTTAACAGTACAGCCGTGTGAAAAAAACATGTAATGTGATCCCTAAAACCATGTCTTCAAGTACTTTTTGAAATCCGCATAAGACCACTTTATATAGCTCCAAACTTTTGTTGAGACAACAACGTTGTCGTGTTTTTTTATTTTGATTCCTCCGTTCTTTCTCCTACCCTATTTATTATTTTCCTGAATGACCTTCTCTGTCTAACTTCTAACCCTTTCCTTTTCATTCTGTGGCAGGCCCAGCCTTTTGGAGATTGAAGCTACGAGGTAAAATATGAATAACACCTTGAGTAACGATCTTAGGACAATCTCTAAATGGGGCCGTGCAAACAGGGTTGATTTTAAAACCCAGTGTTGCTTACTTACGCACAGTGCACAACCGAACACTTTGCCTCGTCTGTAATAATGGGTAAATTCGATGTTGAGGGATTAGAAGCTCTTGATGTTCTCGGCACGAAAATTCAGTGCGATGTTCGATGGACTAAGCACATTTTTCATGTCGCAAAAGAAGCTTTCAAAAGATACTTCAGCCCATTTGAGCTTCTCAACATTTATGTTACTTACATCCGACCGAAAATGGATTACATCTCTCATGTATGGGCCGGGGCTCCAAAGTCTATTTTGGAGTTACTCGACCGCGAACAGGAGAGGGCGAAGAGGCTTCTCGGCGACAGTAGGATAACCAACTCTATTGATTCGTTGGAGCATCGACGTCACGTGGGGTGTGTTTCACTGTTCTATCGATATTACAATGGGAGATGCTCCAATGACATCAGGGAACTTGTTCCCGAAACCCGGACCTTGTTGCGCGAGACAAGATACTCATCAATAGCTCACCCATTTGTAGTCGATTGGCCAGTGAACCGCACTACGCATTATCGAGAGAATTCGTTTTTGGCCGTACAGTTCGTATGTGGAATAGGCTCCCTGCGGAGGTATGTCCTGCCGCTTTCAATATTGAGAAGTTCAAATCAAACGTCCACAAACACTACTACATCTTTCCCCCCTCCCATAACCTATTTTCCTAGTTCCGGCACAATGCACTGCATGAGTAGGGGTCATCCCATGAGTGCTGGTCAATGTTGACTTCGGCAGATTTTTTACCAAAGACAGCGTTATACCAAAATAATATCCTCCGCTGTTATTTACCTATTTATTATAATACGATCATGGATGGTCACAATGAGATTGCCGACAATAGCTTGGCATCCTTTATGCTACGTGTACGATTAGGTGTTTTAACACTGTGAGGGAAGCGTTGAAATACATTCGCAAAATACAAATGACAATGACTTGTGTACGATGCCAAAGCTGCATTTTAAGCCATAAAACAAATTGAGGTTTTAAACTCGTTAACTCTTTATTTTTTAAGACAAATATTTAAAGTTCAGTTTCATATTATTTTAAAGAAACGTCTAATATTTTGAAATCTTGAAATTACTTTCATTTATACAATTTTTGATTAAATTTCTAATTAAAATGCTTTAATAGGCATAAATGTATAAATTAATAAGCTAATAACTCACAATTTGCCACATAATAATTCAAACACTGATTTGGCACCACCTTTAAATTGGATTAATATACAAAATTTAAAAATACATTTTATGATATAATACAAATAATGAATTTAAGCACCTACAAATTTAAAGTATGCTATAAGTCTCTTAGTTATAATATCTTCGAAAGAAGCCAGAAAGTTTAAAGAGACGTTCCTAATGGCCTGTAGAATTGATACGAAAAACTCTTATTTTTAGTTGTTGATCTCATTAAAAATTTTTTAGGCGATTCGATCGGTTATCGTACAGAAAGAGGCCACGTGTAATCAAAACGGTTTCAATTCTTCAATTTAATAAATTGTTCTAATTAAGTAGAGAATTATATTGAAGTATATTATTTATGTCAAGCTGTAGTGCTCTCCCGTATCGTCTTAAACAACTTTGTTATTGACTTTAAAATTTTAACGCTTCTTCTTTTAATACCACAAAGTATATATTTTCTTTATGTGGCTGTAATGTGTGTTATAGGATATTATATATTTTATGGATGCGTACATATTCGTGAAACAAAATGTTTATGCAAAGTATTTATAAACAGTTTGCAATTTACAACAGGTACCAAAGCATTAAGACATTTCTGCGAGGGTTGTATGGTAATTTTTGAAAAGTGGAATTAAAGCAAGAATTTTGCGGAAAAAAAACCTACTTATTCTCTGACAGACACTTCATCTCGACACAATAATATTATCTTCTGGTACTCAGGAGATCAGTTTAAAAATTAAAGTATATAAAAAAGTACTACAGATTTACCACCATATTTTTTAAAAGAATCCGAAATATTTCATACAAAACACTTTATTTGTCAAAGGAGTAGTTGCTCTGAACTTTTACTTTATAAGTAGCCCTTCGATGTATAAAAATACAACTCACAAATCCAAAATCATTATGTCAAAATTAAGTGTAGCGGCATTTTCTGTGGCAGCAATATAATGAACTTATTTTATATTTTTATCCATATACGCGTTTATATATTTGCTAATTTTCACTAAGTTGAATCTTTTTTTTTAAACACACATCCACACTTAATTAAATAAATATACTTCTAATATAGTTCTAGCCTCGTATTTTTGATTTTACCACCACCGCCAGCTGTTGAATGCAATTGCGTAGATATTTTTCGATTGTATATTGTATTGGCTTAACGCCAGCATCTATTTGGACCCACTGTACACTACCATTAACAAACACCGCATATAAACACATTTATTCATAGATGTCCATTTTAAGGTTAAAGACGAATGCAATAACAAAATATTAGAGTTCGTTTTAACTCATTCAATTCTATATCTCTTGAGTATTGGGTTAAATAGATATTGTTTACAGTGGACACAAAATTAGTAGAAAGACACAAAGAATAATAAAAAAAATTTACTTTCACTGTATTTAAAGTTATCATATCAAACAAATTTTCTTCTCTTAACTTATGCCCAATAATAAAACTACTTAATGTTAATAATTATAGTTCGAAAAAAATATGTCAAATAATAATTTTAATTCTATAAATTTGTTATTATTTTATTAAATTGTCACAGATATTTATTATTTAAATATTTTTTACCATTTGTCTTATAAATTTTAAAAAGTCTTTGTAGAATATTTTATATGTTTTGTTACGGGTGGTTGCAAATGAATAAATAAAATTCAACGTTTTGTTGGTTATGTGGAATAGTGGCGAGGAAATTTCGAATGTTTTCTGAGCCCTCTGAGTATTGTCTTAAAGTTTTCAAATGAACTTTTGACGTCTTTATCGGCATCTTATCATATTGATTGGTACATTTGTAGTGATTTCCGAAAAGTCAATATAATTGTGCCTTCGACAGTGGGAGTCAGCGACGGCTTCTGCGAAGCAGTTTTGAAGAAGGAAGAATATGAAATTTTTCTATAGCAGTTGTTTTAACGAGAAGGAAACGTTGATCGTTGTATAAACCAATTCGCAGGGAGAGGAATCTTCTTTCTTGGAAGTTAGTAATAACTAGGGAGTCGAAAATTTCTCAATAAAGAAAAAAGTAAATTTTCCGTAAGTAGCTTAAAACCGAGGTGCCTTTAAAGTTGATAGGTATTTCCGGTGGGAGTTGTATACTCGAAATATTTTCTAATGGTACTTTTCATTTTATTTTGTAAAATTTATTGCGTGACTCTTCATCGAATGAGAAATACACTTGATATAAATTTCTAAACTGCTACCTCAAAATTCCGAAATCAGACAAAAAAGCATTTTTTTACTTCATGAGCTTAATATAAAACTCACTAAGGAGTATCAAAAATGCAACTATTGCCTTCTTAATTTCCGTGTTATTTTAGAAGTTTCCTAATGCAAGATAAAATCGCTTGTAGACATATGTACATACATATGTACATGGGTACCTACATACATATTTATATACACACATGCTAAGCTTACATTTTAGATGTTTTTTATCTGTGAGATGAAAAAAATCAACAGAGTAGAATGTTTACAAGATTTTGCTTTTTATATTAAGTGTTTTAAAGCGAAGCTGATAAAGAATTTAAGCATGTAGAGATGTTGCAACATAAAGTTAGTACGAGGTGTCTTGTTTATTTAAGAGCATTATAGTTTGCTATTATAAGCATTATTATATTTATTTCTACGACATATTGTCTGGAAAATTTAGTTTTACATGCAAGATACTCATAGTTAAGTTTAATTTTAACTTTGTGCATCTAAGCTATTTTCTAAAAAAAATACACTTTATTACATTACAGATTTAATATTCAATGCAATAGGGGTTCGGGACGAATTTCCGTTATCCGTTTCCAAGTTTAGTTTGGAGACAAACTGCTTCGGTTATGTGCCATCTTCAGTGTTATTTTTCCTTGTTTATCACGTAGGCATCGATTAGGTGTGAACAGGTAACACGTAATGCTCATAGGTCGGGTTTTTTTGTACGGATTGATGGACATTAGTGATTATTGTTTTATTGCATCCGAATTGGTGTTTGCGAATGATAGGTAAATTTTATAGGCATAGAGTTTTCAGAAAAGGCACACTGTTCACTGACACGTTCCGGTAGAATCCAATAGGTCTGCCGTCACTGTTTAGCTCTTCGTAAAAGTCAGAGTGAACAGTAGTTTACGATACCATGAATGCTAGTCAAACGTGGTACTCGATCGTTACCGCAAAGTAAAACTGCGCGAGCGCATGCCTATAAGCTAAACGGCAAGAAAAAAAGTTATAAGGCTTACGATCTGTGCTTTTCTTATTTGGTCACCTATAATATTCTTGTGACTGAACATCTGGCACTAATATACAGTATGCTAAAATTTATAAAACACGTCCGATTTGACAAGTGATTTTGAACTGGTGAATTAAACAGCAATTCTTTCATTTCATACCAGTTTACATAGATAAATTCGTAGTGGAATACAATTTCATAAAATAATCAACATATCTACATACATCTTTCTCAAATTTTAATAATCAATCCCCTTTTTTATTCTATTGCAGAGTCAATATGAGATCTAATCCTCTGGAACAGGTCCGATAACTTATTCATTTGGTAATGCAAAGCGATTGACAGATCCCAGCAAGAAATAATCCACAATTTGGAAGCACTAGATGCGGTTTCTAGCAAACAAACGCACGCATAGGAATCACATAAATACTCCATTAATTATTCAGTGAATCTACAATTGCCTATGAAGCGCGGGAAGTAACACTTAAAAAAAATCTCCAAAGTAGGACATCGCGAACAAATATCATGTCATATGTAATGGATTGCGACATTTGATGTGATAAGAAAATTACAGGAAGTTTTGCTTCTGGAAATACACACGGTCGGCTTTTCATTTCCTTTTCAATAGTACAATGATTTTGTTAGTTTTTTTTAAATCACTGAGAAAACTATCGTGGTTTTCAGAGACACTCTGATTCGTTGGCAACCTTTACAAAATTTTGAGGAATAAATTCAAGGAACATACAATTTTATTCTAAAACTAGAATGAAACTTTTAGTTCTACACTTTTTCTTTATATTCTTAACTTTCAAGGAAACAACGAAAAATTTTATATGCACATACATAGGTATGTACGTTGCACTTATTAATTGGGTTTATATTTGGGACAAATGAAGGAAATTTTAAAGAAAATAAAATTGATATAAATTATTTATGGGAATAAAAAGCCTGCACGAAACTAAAATAAAGAAACCTTATATGTACATTTATAAAGATTGTTTATTTTTTTGTTTTTGTAACTTTTTTAACAAACGATTTTATACGTATGACATGTTTCATAACTAAAGAGCTGCTGATAACCATTGGATGATTGCATCCTGTCACATTCTGTCATGTAAAAAATAAGAAATGAAGCTAACTAAGAAAAAGTATTTTTGTGATTTTCTCCTTTAATGATACCAAAAATACCTGTAGCAAGTTGAAATTTATTACTCAATATTGTTGTTTTCTTTTCACAAGTAAAATAACAACAAATACAAAGGTCGCACAATCTACTGCATTGCACTATGGAGCGAATTATAATAATTTGCGAAAATATAAATCAACTCCGTACAGAAGAGAGTAAATTTAAATCGTCCATAATAAAGAAAAATTTAAGTTGTCCACAAATTGCCGCAAAGTTATGTTATCAAATTGTTCTACAAAAAATATATATTTGATATTGATAAGTTTCTTATAAAAAATTAAAGTTGTAGATAAATTATCCATAGAACATTTAAGTTGTCGATAACTTTTCTAAAGAAAATATAAATTTTCTATACCGAATAAAAGTTATCGATAAAATCGACCGGAATGGTTCAATTTTCTACAGAAAATATAAGTTGTATATAGAATATTTAAGTTGTCGATTAATTGGTTTTCTATAACAAATTGTAATTGTTTTATAGAAAATCTGTTGAAAACTTAAATTATCGGTAAAAAAAATTATAGTAATATATTTCTGAATTAAATTGATGGGTAAGTTTTGCATAAAATTTAAGTTTTTGCAAACATTTTCCAAAACAATTTAATTCATCTATTAATGCACAATAGAAAATAAGTTATTGAAAATATTTCCAAATAAAATTTAAGTTAAAGATTTACGATTTTCTTTAAACAATTTTTTCATGGACAATTCTCTCGATAAATTTTCTACAACATTAGCATGAGAAAATTTAAATTGAAAAAATTTTTGTATAAAAATTAAGTTTTGGCAAGCTTTTTATTAAATATTAACAAACCAAATAACCTTTAATATTTTTCAACCTTTCCTCCCCATAGTACGCTTTATGCAAAATATTTTTTATATTTATTCCCCATAATGCTATGCATGGATACACGGAAATATACTATACGTTTGTGCTATACAAATACATCTTGCAAATTTTTCACTTATTTATTTGTTATTGTTGTAGATATTGTTTTTGCATCTAAAAGGTGTCAGGCACTTACTTTACAAGAGACTGAAAGGCGCATAAACACACAGAATTTTTATACAAATAGCTTTAAAAGTTTATCAAAATAATTTAGAAACTGAAGTGCAGCCGTACGGCTAGTTTGGTGGTTTCTTGTTATATTGACCAAAATCGCTGACTGGTTGTTTGGTGGGCTTGTATAATTTATGGGGTCTTTTTGTAGACAGAGCACAAATAAGAACAGTCAGTATGACATGACATATCATGTCATGTAAATAAATGTCTTAGGTGTTATAATAAATACGATTTTACGTGAATAAACCAAATGGTAAAGCAACCTCAGTTGTTTTATATAGGCTTATTTTCATTCGTTCAGAATAAATTGTCAAATAAAAACTTCAAAAAAGAAAGAAATAGATTAAATCTGAAAAAATTCTATAAAACAAAGTAAAAAAAATTATTTGACTGCAGAATTCAAATTAAGCTCTGTTGCAAGCTTAAAACCTATTCACCGAAGTTCGTTGTTTCAAGTATGTCAAGTACATAAACACCTTATAAATAAATTCATTACTTTTCATCAAATTTATGAGACAAATATGAAAAAAGTAGTGATTGTTCTTTTAAACCAATAACGTCTTTAAATTGAATACAATATATTTTAATTAATATTTCGTTCTTTTGTTAATTAGTAGTGATACCTAACCGTATGTCTGCTCGTTAGTCTAAAGTGTCTCTTAAATTATTTTCAAAACGTTTTATTTATTTTTAAGCTATAAATTATATTATTTGTGCCAAAAGTTATTGGAAATATTATCAACGTGGACTGCGATTAGATATTTGCTTTTAGTTGTGCTTTTAGCTCCACTGTTTTTCGAAAATGTTTAAAGTTTATGGATTAAAATTCTATTAAAAAAAATTAAATTCCCTGGAATTGGGACGGCTCGGGATGGCTTAGTTAAGAACAAAATGCGTTTGACATAATAGTAATGCGGTTCTTTGGATTAAGAAACGAGTTTTCAAATTGCAGAATTCAATAACGACCAGAATTTCCATTTAAATTCTTTTCAAATTTCGATTGATGTCGAATACAGAATGTGCTAAGATTATAAATTTTAACGTGTAACATTAATTACATGCTCCAAATATGACGTTGCCTGTATGAGAAACGTTATCAATGATAGCCCGATATATGATATTCATTATTCAGTCACTGACGTCATATCACCATACCATTAAGCAAATGATAAAATTTTATTATCAAAACTACTATTATTATTACAAATGTAGCTTGCGTTAACTCAGTAGCATTTAATGTCTGCTGTCCGTGAAAATGTGCGGAAGAACTCAGGTCGGCCAATTTGTCGCGGTGCACAATAAATAGGGCTTTCTCTGAATTTAACTTTGCGAAATTTTTGTTTGGCCCGCATCCAAACAAGATTTATCTAACTTTTTGTTAGCTGGATAGGCTTGGGAACATTTTGTTGAAAAAGACTATTGTGACCGATGACTAGTTTTCTTACCTCGGTCCACTGACGAGGTTGACCAAATGGCAATTCATCCACATACTGGTGCGTACTTCTTTTAAAATAAAGCTGTTAGGTTATCAACATCAAATGCGAGTGCTATAACGGTGACCTTTTTGTTTTGTTCAAAATTAACGATATGGATTTTAAGGTGGCTACATTAGGACCGCACTACAGGCTTCAACGCAAACTCTTACGAATATGGTGTCTCACGAAGGTTGCATGAACTTAACACCAAGATCGTGCTTGTTGGAAAGTTCAAAACAGCTTTAGTATGAAAATTAGATTCATCTTCCGGCTCCATATTCCCAAAAAGAACTTATTCTTTATGTTTGACTTTTCCTTTTGTTCTTCTACCTCAGGCCAGATACATCGTAACATTACTTCTACTTGTCAAGTTTATTCACGACAATGCAACATGGCCATTTATGGAAACAACCACAAAAATAATTTCACTTCATTACTGCTTTCAATACACAAAATAATAAAGGCTATTTTCATATTGCTACCTTCCCATTGCACACAATTGTCAAAGGGAACGACATTTAAGACATCTACTAGTAAAGTATGTATGATTTTTCGACAAATTCCTGCATTATTGGACTAGTGTGGCACTTAGCAATCGCCTGGGTGTATTTGCAAACGTAAACGAACAGCATACAAGTTCTACAATAGAAGTATGGAAGTTTATATACACTCCTGACTTAATCATTGAAATGTAAGCAAAGGAAATTTGATATTTGTAAATAAGTTCGTGATTCTAAGAGTGTATTTGATTAAATATTATTTTTTTGACCAGTGTTTTGTCTAACAGGAAAGGCAAAAAATGTTTCCCCATTGTTACTGTTGTTTTTCAATTGGCGTAGCAAATTTGTCGCAAGTTAGAAATAGTATTTTGTTTAGAAAGGATTTAAAAAGAAACATCTTGCCCAGATATGATTTGGCTTTTGGAATTTGAGTTTGTACACATTCACTTAAATAAAACAGAAACACGGAAATGAACTTTTAAAGAAAAAAGTAAATAAAGTATTCTTGCTGGTAAGGAAAATGTGTACGAGTATGAATGAATGTCACGTAGATTTTATAATATTATATTGTGTAGATATTATTTTAAATGCAATCGTTTACTTCAAAAAGTCTCAACAAGAAATTTGGAATTTTCCAATAAATTAACTTTACGTAAACGGAAAAAGAAAAAAAAACCTCTCAAGAATGAAGAAAGAAACAAAATTTAAAATGTTTTAATGTGTTTTAAATTTTTAATGCAAGCTACATAACGTGCCTTAATATAAGTAAAAGACCAGGTTTTTTAATATCTTTAGTTTTAAAATACCAATGTGTATTTTTGCGTTGATTTTTGAATTTTGTAATAACTGAAATTTGGGACTTGTACGCTTGAAAAGTATTTTAAAAAATGTCGAAAACCTGAAGAAGATTAGGATATGCAGTTTTTTGGTTTTTCGTATATTAATGTCAGTTTAATATTATTAAAACTATCTGGTCTCACTAGCAGCAGTATTAAAACTTTACATATGGATGTCTTATATGCAAAGAAATATCATACATGGTTGTGGCATGAACAATACAACTATATTATCTTCTGTTAATCAAAGTCTTACTAAGCCACATTAATTTTTTTTTGGTTACCTGTGAATTACAAGTCGACTACTTTTCTTTTGAATATAATAATTTACTAGAAATAGAAATTCGAAAACAAATTACACATTGCGAACAAAACCAGGACTTTTCTATAGATTTTTATAATATATGACTAAATCCATTTATTCTCTTTTTAGCTTGAGAACCAAAGAACGAAATAAAAAATTTCCCGTCTTAATTTTTTATACAATTTTTAAAACCAAAAGTTATAAATTTGTTAATACATTTTTCTAACAACTTTAAAACTTTACTAACAAATTAGAATCTGTTAAGAAATAAATAATTATTATTTAAATACAAGTTACATAGATTTCGCGTTTAAAATTTAAAGCGGAGGATTTAAAATTATCTCAGTAAATTATTCACTAAGATCAAAATAAGGAAGACACAAAAGATCAAGGATGAAAAAAGAATATGGAAAGCAAAAGTACAAGTTTATGGTATAACTTTAAGCGATATAAGATTCAAAATCAATTGTCGATTGCCGTAAACAATTTTTAACTCAACTGTTTTACTCTCGCTTATAATGCATTTAATTTTATGTTGTTGTCGACTATTCTGATATGTAAGTAAGTCGGTCGCACATTATCGGCCTTCTATTTATAAGCACGAGTGTGGCAACCCTATATTGTTACTAAAATTAGAATACGATCGTGGTGACCATGATATGGAGAAAAATGTTTACTTGTGTTCATTAAAATTTTGTTATTTGCGATTTCAGCTAAAGGAGTGATTTCTTGATTCTTGATTTGATATTCCGACAGGGTGTTTTGATGTATAATTTTGGAACGAATTTCCGTCATCCCTTGTCAAGTTTGGTTTAGAGACAAACCGGTTTCGGGATGACGGAAATTCGTTCCAAAATTCTACATCAATTTCTTTCTTTCTTTCGCCACTCAAAAGCATAGTAGTTCTCCCAAAACGCATATAATATAATAACAACCATTAGATGTGAATTTTATCATACAAATAATAATACGCGCCATAATCGCTGTTGTCGCCACTTACATGAGAGTTATCAAGATAATAACATTTGTTTTACAAAAATGTTCTTTGTTCATTTAAATCCATGCAATAAATGCTTATAAACATTTATGTTTCACTTGATACGATCTGAAAAGTGCTGTTAATAATATTCACACAACTTATCGGTGTGGCATCAGTTTTTTTGGCTTTCGATGAAAAAGCTGTATTAAATCAAATTTTATATACAAAATGTTTGGATTATTTACAAATAATTGGAAACACGTAAAGTAACGAAACTCAGGCATGAAAGCATTTTTGAGGAGGTCATTTTTTCCGTTCTATGGTTGTTGTTGTCATTCTTCTTAGTACCAAAAAGTATTTTTTTTTATCTGCTACAATTAACTCGGTTACATTTAAAACAAAAAAGAAGCAGTAAAACAAAATGTCCCCGTATTTCTGCTTCATAAAACATCATTCCTTGACTCCTACTGGTGTGTTTGTAAAATCATTTTATCATTATCAGTGCGTAAAAAAACTTACTTTTAGTATTAAAAAACTTTAATTGTTTGCCTTTTCTTCAAAGTAACTCTCACCAAAGAAACATCGCTGTTATAGATCTGCAGTTATAAGAAACATCAGAATTACTTCCCGCGCACGAATGAAATTATTGTGTTGTTGTATATAACTATCAGAAGTAGGAGCTAATAGTGAGAGTAGATAGTAAAAACGTTTTAAAATAAAACTTTTGTTAAAATCAGCTTTTACATTTCAACCCATAATAAGAAACCCAAAAATAGTTAATAATACCAAATCAAAAAACCAAAGTTTCCCAAAAAAATTTCGAATTAAATTTAAATCTTACCCAATAAACGAAAATACTCTAAAAAATTAAATAATTACCAACAAATTTTAAATACAAAAAAAAACCTTCAACATTAAAACTGTCCCAAAGAATGGAAAACTGAATTAAAAAAAGTTTAGCACACAATGCACAAAGTATCTAAAATTTACAAAAAGAAGAAAACAAAAATATTTCAAATATTCGAATTTTTACAGAATTATCAAGAAATTATTCAACAAAATTAAAAACTCAACGTCAACATTTTATTCAAAATCCAGCAAAACATAAAATTTTATTGTTAATACTATTTCACATTAAAAATATTATAAAATTTCTCACTAAAATTTCAACCACTTTACAGTAAATTTAAAAAAATATATATTTTCATTAGTGTTTCAGCAAATTGTATACAATTAATAAATAAAAAAACTGTTTCTTTTCCAGAATCTGAAGCTCCATTTAAATAATGAATTTTCCTGATTTTTAATATGATGAATTTTTGTTACATAATTTTAATAAAAACACCTCTATAATTGATCGCCCTACTGCAATGAAATTAATGCACAATTTTAAAGTTTAACATTTAATAAAGAAAAAAGGTTTATAGGCAGAAAACAAGGCATTTTAAGTTTACAAAATGATGTAAATTTCCACAAAATAAACTTGTCAAAAATTAAGAATTCAGAATATATAAAAAAGGCCTAAAACTTTCCATTGCTCCAAAGTACAAACGATTAGGCTTAAAGTCTTCATTGCCAAAAATATTAGGGGTACTTAACTTTTCTTCGCAAAATATGTTATTTAAACTAAATACATGTTGTCTTTTCTTTTAGGCGTCTATTTTATTTTGTAATAATTTTATAACGACATTTGCCATCAATTAACAAAATATCAAAAATCATAATACCACGGCCATCTCAAAACAATTGGTAGAATTAATTTTACCTCTTGGTTTACATTACATAGCTGCCATCAAACAAATTTATGGTTGGGAAAAATTTATAGTAGAGAATATAAAAAAAATGGTCAATGGCCAAAAACAGTCAGGAAAACTATGAAATTACATCGACATTTATGCCACAGTTTGTAAATTTTAAAAATTATGATCCGTAACCTGTCGGAATGTTACAACACATTGTCGTACTTTTATGTCTGCTGCTAAGGACGTTACTCCTGATGATGCTATTCGACGGGGTATTAATGCTGCCGCTGATGACGACGACAATGATGTAGCAAATGCTGTGGCTTAAAATATACAGAACATTTCATTGGTACAGGAGTCTCAGTGATTTATTTAGTGGCAGATTGCTGTATTTTTCATTTAATTTACTTTACAAACAATAAAGTTGGTTTACTAGTAGAATAATTTATATATACATATATTAAAATTCACACAGGCATTTATATTTTAAGTTCGAAAAAATACATACGAACAAAGCAGAAGCAAAATCTGCCACCTATTAAAGTTTTTTTTGCTTTAATATTCTAATTAAGTTTTTAATGGCTGCAATTAATTATTAATAGAATTCGATTTCGTCGACTTTTTGATTAAAGAATTAATTGAATCTATTTGGAACCATATTAACATAGTAAAAAAACCCTTAATAATTTAATAAATAATTAAATTAACTAAACACACTAATTAAATTTCAAGCAGAAACCGAATGAAACTCATCCAGGGGTATGGAAGTCGTAGATTTTGTAACGAATTTCCGTCATCCCTTGTCAAGTTTGGTTTGGAGACAAACCGGTTTCGTTCTCCGAAACGAAAAATGACACAGAAGAAACCGGTTTGTCTCCAAACCAAACTTGACAACGGATGACAGAAATTCGTTCCAAAAATCTACATCAAAACACCCTGTCGGAATATCAAATCAAGCATGGATATTTGGCTTTTTTCAGTGCATCAGCAAAGTTATAATAATTAAAATTCTTCTAACGCAATTGGCCCATTGTGATAAAATGAAGTGTAGTTTTGTCGGTGTCGCCGCCGTGAACCAATCCTAGGTCGATGTAAAGGCCATAATACTCTCGTTTCCAATGCCTGCTTCTTCATACAGTATAAAGAAACAATATAAGCATACCGCAGCTTTCAGGAGTTTCCTGAATAGCTCAATCCAATGATATTCGCATTCTTAAGTATAGATATAACGGCTATAACTATCCTGGGTGTATAAAAGGGATGTGACACATTTTTATTACTATTCTCCTCTCATAAGTTTCTGAAAGAGAAGGAAGCTATGCTACAATTAGTAAACCAGATTCTTGAATATTGCTCTGACTCACAGAAAGGCCAAAATGCGCAAATGCCTTCATTGTTGAAATTTCAGGGTGGAAAACAACAGTAAACCGTAACAAAAAATGTTGCGATAAGAAGGCGTCAGTACAAAATTGTCTGCCCCTGTTCTGGTGCACAAAAACCCAACGAATCGGGATAGATAATAGTGTTAGTGCGCTTCAAAGGCCTTAGAGAAAATGAGATCTAGTCCAACTTTTAGCTAGATATCTTAGCATTCAGTATCTTATTATTCCTGCAGATGTTTGCTCTCCAGTCGCA
Source organism: Phania funesta (assembly GCA_963932375.1). Taxonomy (NCBI): domain Eukaryota; kingdom Metazoa; phylum Arthropoda; class Insecta; order Diptera; family Tachinidae; genus Phania; species Phania funesta. Next base: position 43,527,582 of record OZ010652.1, read on the forward strand.
ATAGATGGTACAAGGTTCTCCATGCATTGACTAATTGTGTTGCGTTCTTTAGAATGACAGGTAATGAAGTAATTAAACATTAATGTTATCAATGGTACTTATAAATGTAACAATGACATACAGTTTAACACACAGAGATTACTGTCTTCTTAAAAGAAAAATGTGATATTAAAAGAAAATCGCATTTATAGACTTAATAGAAAACGTGTTTTAGCATAAAACTTCACTAAAAAATGCATAAAACTTCACAGAAAAACCATTTTAGTAATACAAAGTTTACATATGTGATAAATAAAATAAAATTTCACTTCAGATTATGCTTTTCAAGAGTCCATAAAAGTTTGAATACTTTAGAAAAGGACATGCATTGGCAGGCAGCATAAAAGCGACCTTTTACTATGTAATTTCATGTGTGTCTTATGTTGTGTGTGCCAGTTGTGTATTTTCTTTTGCTCTTAAAAGAAGCAACAGTAAAAAAAGTACGCAATTTTTTAAACAAACATCAAATTCTTATAAGCTTTTGCAGTGCGTCCTTTTTGTGGTAGCGGCACAAACACACATACACAATATCTTTAAACTTAAATGTCATAGACAATTCACTGGTATAAAAAGCAACAAAATCTTACCAAAAGTATTATACTTTAAGATTAAATCAATATAAATTTTCCAATTTAAACAATCTTCGTTTCATTGTGCAGTAAAAGTTCCTTACAAAATCAAATTCTTTAGAAAACAAGGCTGAAAGACCAAATATTCTACAATCACATAAATTTCCCTGTAATACTAATAAATTTTGCATTCTTTAAGCTTAAATTTCAAATAATTTTACTTTATCACACGAATAGACCAAGCGGTTTTTTGTTGGATTTTGGGAGCATTTTAAACACACATTTGGGAAGAACCCACCATTTATCCTTGTTATGTACTGTTGGAATACGCAACCTTTATTGATGTTAAGGTTTGCATTTTTACTTTATTTATCGTATTTATCTTAATTTCATGATTTTTTACATGTTTGGTTGTTATTCTGTTTAAGGTTGGGTATATTTTTACAGCCTTCTTATTTCCATTATCAGAAGTGTGTCCCAATCTTAACTGCACTGGTTTTATTTATTAAACATTGTCTTGTTATTGAACATGGTTAAGCAAATTTACCTTGTTAATAGTTCGAGAATATTATAAAACTAAACAGCTATAAAAAGGATTGTCGTCTACACTAAACTGTGAGTATAATTCTTGTGGAATAGTTTGTACAAAAACTTAAAAAAAAGTATGACAAAGAGACTGAAGGTGCAAAAATTTAGTGTCAAAATATTTTAAGTAACTTCGTTCCCAGAAATTTGAAACAACAGAAACTTTTATGAAATTGAAAAATATTTAAGCAAAGTTATACTTTTGTGAAGTCTCTTTATTTTGTTTAAATTGGTTTAAGAATGTGAGCCAATATTATATAAATATAATTTGCAAACACATACAAATTCATTTCTATTTACATTAAGAACATTAAATTGTGAATACAATGTCAACACTAACATAATAGAAATTGTTGTCGTACTTTACTTTTAATGATAGCGCACGGTAAACCAACATTTGAAAAAAATCCATTGCTACCTGTTACCCGCCGAACTACCGCGACTCAAGGTTCGTACTAGCCAAATGCACTTATAGTGTATATTATTTTGTAATATTACAACAATTATTAGCTTTTATGTCATGAAGTTTGTCTGAGCTTCATGGGGAAAAATGACAAGAAGTACGATATCAAATAAAAACTTATTTAGGGCAAGAAAAGTACAACCAAACAAGAAGTGTTTATTATATGTATTCTTTCGCACATTCACATACTCGTAACCTTCAATAAAATTAACAACAATTTTTGTAGACCTACATACAAACAAATTTAAGTATATCTTTTGCAATTTTAAAAAATACACTTGAAAAAGCCAAAATCCCAAAAGATAATGACAGTCAGTATGCTTACTTCTTATATAAGAAACAAATCTTCATAAACAGCTAAAGAAATTACGTAAATATCGTCCCGAAAACGAAATAAGAAATTATCTCTTTCTAAGAGTTTGACTCAAGAACAAAAAAATGTATATTCTTACCGAGAGTCTTTGGTGCCGACTTTTAGAGATTGTTTGCTTCATTTCATTGTTTTAAGGTGATTTGAGTTTTCTTTTAAAGAAATCTAAAATATTTATAATTTTGTTGCAAGTAAATATTGAGGTTTTACTGTCTTATACTTCTTAATTTGCATATTATTCCAATTTTGTATATGTTTGTTTTTTTCTCTTTCGGTTGCCAGTGACAGCCAGTACTGTAGCAACAATTGCTTGGTGCGTTATATAAAAATTTAACTTTGTTGTATTGTAGCATATTCCAAAAAAAGAATTGCAGACGCCTTATGCTGCAAATCCCAAATACTTAAGTATGTTTAGTCTTTGTGTGAGTAGGAATGTTGCTGTAGTCGTGAGTTTGTTTTTTAATTTAAATTTTTATTATTGCTACAAAAAAAAACAAAATATTCAGATGTTCGAGTTATGCAGACACAAGGTCGTCTGCTTACAATTTTGTAAAAAATATTTAAAATTTCTAATAAATACATGTATATAAAGATGATAAAATTTAAAATCAAATTAACAGTCCCTCACAACTTCTTCTGTATAGTTTTAAAGGATACATTTAAGACAATTTAGAAGAACATCTAACATCTAAGAAATGTCCAAGTCATGGAATCTGCATGTTTTAAACAGTCAGTTTTTTTGAATCATCGTGACCTTTTTTTTAAGGAACAATTAATCTGAAAATTTTCTACAAACAATCTATAATAAATATTTTAATTACTAAATATGTGGTTATTTTTATTATAAATAAAATAGTTAATAAAAAATTATGAAAGCAAAAATTGTAAAACAACAACGAAACGCTAATATTCATAAAGTCTTGTAACACATTTTATTCGATTAAATTTTTTATCAGTTCGAGTAGTATCATCGTAATACAGCAACGAATCAACTGACTACACCTGCATTACTCTAGGTTGATACAAATGTTTTACTATTGTTTGTAATGAGGTATCATTATTCTCTAGTATTCGTATTAACTATAAAAGAAAAACCAGCATTTTTACCATGCGTTCGGCTCGTACGCTGCTTCACTGGATTCCATCATAATAGAATATTTGACTTTTTCAGTACCAACCCGCTTTCTGGGCTTACAGATGCCGAATTTCTTTTAAAATCCTTTAGATCTTACTTTTTTTGTATTTTGGGGATAAAAATAAAAAAAGTTTATGTCAAGAGCCACTTATTTGTAAGTGGTTTTAATTATAATTGAACTCTTAAATGGTTACTGCTTTGTATACAAATTAAGTTCGATAACCGACAGAATATTTTATCTGTATAAGTTAAATATATTGCTATCAAGTTACCCCATAATCCAACGGATTGGCTCTTTTTTTGTTGAAAGTTTCGAATGTTCCTTATTTAGAATAATGTTAGTGTTTGCGTGGATGATATAATACTCTTCTAACCACTTCAAAAAAATGTACGCCATTGTGCGCAATTGCTGAGAAAATAGAACGCATTTTATATCATTTCGCAAAATTTTAGGGATTCAAAATGATTATTACTTAGCATCAAAATGATTATTACTTAGTTGGCAGGCACAGAGGTAACTGAGTGCACTGTCAGAAGTTCTGACTTTTACCTTCTCCTCGTGACGACCGGTAACAGGAGTCTAACTTAATTAGTTGAGCGGAAAGACATTAATCCCTAATAAAAATCCGTAAATCAAAGTGAAACAGCATACACCAGGGATGCGAGCCCTCTAGTATGCGAACTCTGGATACCAGTCGATTTCCAGTTTTAACACAGACTTATCCATGCATATGGAAATTTGCGTGTGTGGACTCCTTTTTCACCATTACTTGTGGGAATTATATGAATTCTCTAACGGAACTTCGGTTTTAAATGGTCAAGAGAAGAATCCGGAAGAGATTGACAAGAAGGCCTCACTAGGGGTGGACGGGTCAGTCTACTAGGGCGCAAGAGGTGTAGGAGTTCCGATGTTTTTTGGCCAATTGAGGAATTCCATAAGGATGGAGAGGAATGGACAAGAAAACACCGCAAGGGGTGGACGAATCAGTCTGCAAAAATATCCCTGAGGAAGAGGCTGACACGGTAGCGCACTTCGTGTGTGAATGTCTAGCAATAGCCAGCATTAGGACCACGGCCAGACATTTGTTAATGGTGAATGCCATCGGGCCTAAGTTTTAGACAAATGCAGTCAAGAATAAAGACTAGCATTAGCACGCGACTCGGATGAGAGCAGGGTAGTTATAAATTACAAATTTGTTGTCTGATATCAAATCGTGGTAAGAAAGATGTCGAAATGGAGCCCAGAAAGTAAGTAGGGATCTTCGTTATCCAGCCTAAATTAAACAATAATAATAACTTCTCTAAGTAATTAAATAAATAAACAACTAGTCAAATCGTTCGTAAAAGTTGTGGAAGACCCATTTAACAAGAAGTTTTTTTTCTCGATCTAAACACAAATATTTAAATAAATCCATTTAACTCTAAAGCAATAATCAATTAAAGTACGAGGCTTCTTTGTATTCTTAAAACCTGCTTAAAGCCATTAATCAAAATGCCAAAAAAGTCATCTTAGAAGAGATGTTTTTATCATGACACACGCAAGAAAATTTTTAATTACAGAAGATAAACATACATATATCTTTCGACAGCAGAGGCATATAAAATCAATAACATTATTTTTCCTGTGCACCAAGAATTAATCCATAAATTAACCTTCTTTAAAACAAATACAACATTACTGCTAAGAATAAGTTACACCAAAATAAAAAACAACAATTTTTTTATAGAAAATAAACTCCTTAGGAAATTTTAAAATATTTACATTTCAAGATGAGGGCAGGGGAGACATTTAACAAAAGCAAAAATTAAGATAATAACAAATATTTTTGTACGTATAGAACTTTAACAAGTTTTTGAACACGAAAAACAAATAAGTACTCGTAACATACGAACAGAATTATTAGAAAAAAAAACACACACATCCAAATGATTTCAGACGGAAGTGAAAATACAAGTTGCGTCATAAAGTTCTTAAGTTAATTATAAAATTGTAAATGGCAACCACATAAAACCAAAAGAACAATGAAAGTTAAACACAAATGTTTTTTTATTTTATACATACTCTGTTGTTTATGTGTGTAAAAATAGCAGCATGAAGTTTTCAGTATTTCAATCAAAATTTAAGAAGGGGAAATTCAAATATTTATAAAAAAAAACCTTAAGTCTTACAAACTGAATCAGCTTTCATTAAAAACTTCAATATATTTTTCATTTATAGAAGGATTTGAACATGCCAAGAAATTATCTGCACCTGCAAACAGTCAAACAGTTACGTTAAAGGCGAATAATCGTCAACTGTTTTAAGACTGACATCTTAAAAGTGGATGTGTTAAAGATTATATAAAATCTGATATAAAAATAAACCAGCTAATATTATTTTATTTTGAACTTTCTAAGGCAAAGCGGCTACGAACGAATTGGTACCATTATACTAAACTGTTAGAGTTCCAAACATTACGTTGTCCAATGATTTTCGCATGGTTATTTTATGATCGTAATTTTTTTGATACAATAATAACTTGCATTTTGATTCTTTAATTTTGTTTCACAAACTCTTAAATTTGTTAAAATGTGTTTTCAAATACATGAAAAAATCTCCTTCACCAATTATGATATATCTGCCTAACGAGGAAATATTATTGTCACATAAATGCACTCGCTCACTAGTTGAATATGAAAAACTAACGGAACCTCTTTTGCGCACTTTTAGTTGCAATGGAAACAATCCAATAAACTCTGTGTATCAGGAGCTTTAAAATTCCTGGTATATATTGATAAACCAAAATCTCAAACTACCGCAACTCTTACCAGCAACTGCTGCTATCAAAAGGGAAAACCAAACTGTGGGAAAACAAACAAAAATTAAAACAAGATTATCGGTAAATCTTTTAATTTAAAAAGCCACAAAACTGTGTACGAGTCAGTACGACAGCACGTATAAATACAAAACAATAACGATACAAAAAAGTACAACAGTTTTCAATAGTAAACAACAGGAGCAGCCAATAGAGTTCAATCATGCTGCCGGTATCTTGAAGGCAAGCACTGCCAACATACCGAAACAATAAGAACAAACCTAAGAGAACAAGAATATTAACAAATTTGTATTACCGTTAGCTGTGTCAGAGGAAAGGAATATTTTGTTAGCAAGAAGTTATATATTGTATTTTTAAATGCAAGTGTGTGTGTATGAGTGCAGAAACAAATGTGTTAGTGTTGTTTTAACTTTCTTTTCTCTTGCATTTAAAGTTTAAACCGAGAGAGTTCGTAAAAGGTGACAAACTAAAGACGTATTGACATCTTTTTTTTGTGTCATCTTGAGATTTTCTTTTTGAAGCTTAACATTTTATTTTAATTGTCTAAATTATAATGGAAAGAAGAGTGAACATTTTTAAAGACATTTCCTAAATTTTATTTTAACCTTGTTAATATTTTCGATTAGACTTATGTTTTGTACAGAAATAATAATATTAAATCTCATTCTCAAAAAATGTGGCACACATACACTCGTTGGTAATAATCTTATCGGATAATTAAACGAAAATTCTACCCATTGGCCAAATTTACACAGAAATTGTTAGCACACGCCCATGTACGCTACGATCCTGTATGCTTAGCTGACATTTCATCTAGTGAAATATTCAAGCCACCTTTAATACAACCTTTATCTGGCTGCTATAAAAAAGATTGAATTTTATAATTTATTAAATATTTATTTCTATACAGCCAATTTTTCGTACATCCAGCAAAAATCTTTCATAAATCTCCGTAATCGTTTTATCATTAATAAAATAATCTCCAGAAAGTAAACAGGCGGTCATCTAAAACGACATTTAGAGGAATTAATGGCCCGTGTTAAAAATAAAGTAACTTTGTTGCGCACTATGCAAATTTTTCTTTTTCGAATTCAGCAATGTTGGATTTCGAAAGAGGTCTGGAGATATTTTGTAAATTTTAGTGTTCACTGGCTACAAAAGCCTCCTAGCTTTTTACACCAAAATCTAATGTACTCTTCCGATACTTTTTTCCCCTTTTTTATTTGTTTTACGTAAGATTACGTTACAAATTTTCTTTAACATTAAAAATAAATTTACTTGTGCATATTTGGAGAAAAGGCGCAGGGGCGTAAAATATATCTGTTTATTTAATGAAATTTTGGATACGGATGTAGAGGTCAAAGTGTACCATACTTTCCACAAATTTCATTATTTATATTTTTATATATTTCCGGTGCTGCATCACCAGTTAACGGAACGTATATGTCTTCATTGTTAGTATCTTCTTCACTACTTTCATATTCACCAAATAGTTCTATTCAATCATTATTAAGCTAACGCGTTAACAATGTATGAATTCTCAGGCACAAGAGAATACTGATGCTAACTACTGCAAAACTAAAGTGTGTTTCATGAGCATGTAGGCATGTCAAAGGGGAGTCCCCAAACTTCAACTATATTCATTAAAAATGCAACCGGCATTTGAAAACGGTTTCTTAACATTAATATTTAATAAATTTTTTTTTTTGTTTCGTAATATTAGACTTTCATATATATTGTATAACTTAAAAAAATATTTTGTAAACTTATAATATAACAATACATACTTTGCACATATATTGTTTTGGTATCTGGGTACCTTGTCACTTCTTTAAAGGTGTTTTTATTTGTCACATATACAAGGGTTAATAGAAATATGATAACATCCTAATGCGGTGTTCGTTTCGTTTTGAAAATTTATAAGCCGCATACTACAAAACAATCTAGAAAAAAAATTATGAACTATAATTTTAACTATTAAGTAATTTTAATTTCTAGGCATAAGTTCGTGTTTTTAACTTTTTTTACACGTATATACCGGCATAGCATTTTGTTACTTTTATCATAAATCATTTAAAAAGCCAAAAATATTCTACTGCAACACCGACACACATTCACTAAGTGCACATCTGTTTGAATTGCGGCCGTTTTTCAACAAAAATTTCAATCGGTATTCTGTTTTGTTTTATTTTATTTCATGTTGAAAAATTGGTCAAAAGCCAAACAATTAGAGACCGGAAACAATAAGACCAATAATATTTATTGAAACGATTTAAAATAAAAGGAATTATTACACAAACATAAATTATATTACGTCTATACTAATGCACAGCCCGGCGTATACATACAACCTCACACATAAAAGTGAATGCACAATACGTGCATTAAAACACATTCTAATGTGTCACAAAAAAATTAACTAGGAATATTATACAGACCTTTTAAAAAATTGACAGCAATTGAAGATCTAAAAAGCAAAACTAATGCTGATACACTACTGCAACTGAAATTTAAACACGAAGACTGGTGAAAGTAAGAGTATGTGTGTTTGTAAAAATTATGCGGTTATTAGGCATTTAAAAAGAGTTTTTAGATTATAGTTTTTCTAAGTGTCAGAATAATGTTTCACTTTTCTTCCCCTCACTAAAATAAAAAGGATATATGTATACAGATTTGTCATTCCGTTTAATGTGTCTACAATATTTATTTTCGACCTCACAAAGAATATATATTCTGGATCCTTATAGGTAGGGCAGTTCAATTATCGATGCCCGTTTTTCCGTCTTTCCAGTGTTGAATTCAACTTTCTGATGCACTGGACAACCTCGTATCTTGACACATGGAGCATTTTGTTCGGTGAACTTTCGATATTTCAATTCATCAATATCGGTCCACTAGAGATATAAGCCAAAAACCATTATTTTATTTTTTTTTTTGTATTTTCAGTCTTTGGAAACGCTAACATATAAGCCCATAAAGGTTGCATATTTTGAATCTTTATAAAATTTTCTAGAAAATCTTACTACAGAAATTACCGAGTCCTGCAGAAACTTGCGAACGAAAAAAATATTCAAAAAACCAGAAAATTTCGAAAACCGATTTTTTCAAAAAAACGTAATTTTAAAACCAATTCAAAGAAATTAAACATTTTTCCGAAATCTTAAATTCACCACAAATTCGAAAATTCACTTTTTTTTTGTCAACAAAGAAAGTTCAATGAAAATCAAAATTAAAAAAAAAACTTAAAAATTTTGAATATTCATCACAAAAATTTAAATATTATTATGTAATTTCACTGAAAACCCGAAAAATCATAGAACATAAATTTTTTGTGAAAAACTTTGAAGTTTTAACAAATGTATATAAAAAACAAAAAGTTGCCACCAACGATGAATTAAGAAAAAATTAAAAAGTTCATCAGAAGATTTTATAAAAATTACAGAAATTAAAAATTCGTTCAGAAATTTCAATTAATCTGAAAAATGGAACCGAAAGAATTTTATTAGAATTCGGAAATTCACCACAAAACCAGACTATTGTTAAACAATTCTAAATCACAATACCATCTCAATTTTTTAAAAATAGAAATTAAAAAAAATTGCATATCACCTCGTCAGAAAACCAAATCAAGATTTAGTTATTCATCAACATTGTTTTATTAGCTCCAAACTTATCTTCACAAAATACTATTACTAGCCCGATTACATAATCGACTGCAGTTGTTTTGGTGAATTCTTCTTTATCGACTGAAAACGTTTTTGCCAAATTATTTGTAATGTTCAAAATTTAAAATTTACTACAGTTTCATAAATTCACCATAAAGTCGAAAAACTAACAAACCGAAATTGTCCAAAAAAATACAAAGAAGATTCCAAATTTTTAATATTCACCACAAAAATTTCAATTTCACCACAATTTCTTCAAAAGGACGAAAAATTTACTGAATTCAATATTTTATGAAAAACGTCAAAATGTTAACAAAACCGAACAAAGACGTAAAAAAATCAAATTACACCACAAATAGAGAACACGTAAAAAAAATTTTAAAACCACAAAAAATTTAAAATGCACCAAAATAAAAATCATAAAAATTGTAAATCTTACCAAAAATCTCAATTAATCCGAAAAACAAATAAACGAAATTTTACCACAATTTATAAATTCGTCGAAATTATAAAATTCAATACCAAACTATTTTGAAACTATAGAGTTAAATTAAAAAATAACGTAATATTCCAATAAATCAAAATTTAAAAACCAAACTTTTCAAAATTTTGTCAAAATTTAAAATTCACTAAAAATTTTCATAAACAGAAAAAGTGGAATATAAAAAAGTATTGCTAGAGAATTGACAATTAATAAAAAAAAACAAGTTCTACCAAAAAATACTGCAAAAACTAAATTCCCAAATTTTGGAATTTCACCACAATTTTTCACAATCAAACTTTTGCTAATTCATCAAAAAGCCAAAAATTAAAAAAAAAAAATGATTGTATTGTATAAAAAATCTTTATTTTCACCACGAATACATCAAAAAATATAAAATTTCACCGAAAAAACTGAAAATTTATAAACAATATTATAAAAATTAAATATTTTGCAATAAGTCTATATCAAACTGAAAAAACAAATCGAAATTTTAATGCAATTTAGGAATGCATTAAAATCTAAAATTTTTCGTAAAACAAAACTATAGTCTAAACATTTTAAATGACCACATTAACAAAATTATCCAAAATAGCAAAGTTTGAAGAAAGCCGCAATTGCGCCAAAAAATACGAACAATTTTATATTTGCCAAAAATTCGAAAATTTACCACAAAATGGAAACACTGGAGTAAAACAAAATAAAACCAAAAATACAAAAATTTCATTAAAATCTTGCAGTTTAAAACGTACAGAGAATTTATGCTACAAAACCGATGTTACGCAAGTTCCAAAACACCTATATTTAAAAAAAACGTAATTATCACAGACAAATAACCAAAAACAAACTTCCCTAAATTCTTAAATTTAACTAAAAAAAATACACAAAGGCTAAAATTACACGGAAGACTTTATATTTTATTAAATATTAGAAATTCATCTATTATCTACTTATACAGAGAATAGATAAACAAACCTATCAAGATTATATTTAGACGAAAGGGGAATTTAAATGTAAAATAATATGACTAAAGCCGGAGGTTAAAATTAAATATCTCAAATAATCATTTGCACCCGGAAAATCCTGTGGTACATTTTTAGTAACTCAACCTCTTCTGAATGGGATATAAGGTGCGACACAGCCGAAAAAAGCTCTCTCATACTTGTTATAATTACAATAGTACGCAGTCTTGGAGAAATATGAGAAATTTTTTTAGTCTACTGGTTAAGAGCACTGCTTGCAATCTGAAAGAAAAATCATAAAAAGAATAAGAAAATTGTATTTTTCGTAGCCTATTAGCTAACTGAAGGCCTGATAACACAAATGCTACAAACACTTTCCGAGTGTACTCATTGCAAGATGTGGAATCGTTTTTGGTCATCAGAAAGGTTCCGCAGAGGGCCGACATTCCTATAACACTTGTCTACAGAACTTATTCGAAATTCCGCTGTTAGACCCAAATACCCTATTCAAGAAGTTCATGATCAAAAAAAAAAAACAAATAATGCGATCTACTTAATATTATTGTGAATAATATCCCAAATCCTATAATGCTCGACGGCAATCTTATTTCTCAAAGTAAAAAAAAATTTACATTCCTTTAAGCCTGCATATTTTATAAACTCTATACCATCCAATCGGAAACGGTTATCCAGTGCAATTTTTGCAAAAAGCAGAAATGCACACGACTATCTGTAAAAGCACAATTGTAGTATACTGCACAAAGTCTTCTGACAATTTTTACTAATTTTTGATTTTCAAATTAGAACTACAAGTACTATAAAATAAAAGCCCATCAAATATTTCATGAAGAAAAAAAACGTGTAAATCGATTGGGAATTTTAAAGTCAAAAAAGGACCAATAAAAATGCATACACACCAGAAAAATAGATTCCTATAAACCTTTTAAATATTAATGAGTATGAGTAAATATTGCAATCAATAGAAATTTTCTTGCTTTTATTGATTAGTCAAATTATACATTTTAACAATAAAACTGTGCACTTTTCATTTTTTGTTTTATCTTTGCTTTATTTACCTCATTAACAAAAGCCATGGAAAAATAAAAACTTTTGATTGGATCTTATATAAAAATGTTAAACTCTTTTGTGGCCTTATATTGGGGGAATGTAAATTTGCCAAAAGTTTACTTTTCGAAGAGACATATTATATGTGGTGTTAGCCAGCCTATAAAAGTTTGTTTCAAACCGTCAATGTTCACTGAATTGCAAAATTTATTTTCAATTGACGGCAATTTTTTGTTACTTCTTTTTGCACATTTGTTTTTAACTCTTATTTAGTTTAAATACAACCGCAAGGATGATTTAATTACTTGACGTTTTACCTTACGACAACAAATAGGGCGACCAAACACCAGAAAGACATTTTTGTCATACGACGCTTATAGGTTGCGCTTACAGAAGAAAAAACGTTCGAAAGAACAAATTTTAAATCTCTAAAGCCTACCGAGAAAAAGGTATATAATTTAAATTTTAATCTTTACTAATTACATATGAATTCATACGATATTTACCGCATCGTAATAAGATAATTTTGCGGATCTAGTATATTCAGTTTATCTATTTGTTCAATTTGAAAGCTTTTTGAACGACGTTATTCGGCCTTTGGGGTAGACGTGTAGTACGAGTATATTCCTTGTATCTCTAAAATATTTTCAACTGAGTCTGTGCACATATCAAGGAACGTAACTGTTACAAACTTTATTAAAAAAATTACTTTTTAGAGATTAAAAATTATTTTTAAAATTAATTATTTTAATAAACTCAAAAAAAAACTTTTCATTAGGATATTTTTGGTTGAAATTTTTAAAAATAATTATTATTTGCGGGTCCTTGGTACATATTTATTCGGATAGCGTAATCAAAAAAAATCAGATATTTGGGCCTAAGAACGTTTCAACATACCTTGTAACTAGTTCAAGCATACATAATTATAGCTTTAACCTTCAAAATTGCTTTCTTTCATAATTAGCTTTATTATACAGTACATAGTAAATTAAATATGCGATATAATTTTGCAATACGGAAATCGTATATTACGGCACAGCCTGAAAGTTTTGATTCTAAAAATATGAATCTGACACTCACAGGCAAATATTGCGCAAAATTGTATAAACAGACTCTTGAAAAAAAACTAGCAATAGTTTTATTTGAACATGATTACTTATCACATGGTATACTACGGCAATGAAGTAAATGGGTTCCAGGCTTTATTTAAGCCAGAGAAATACAAGCAACAAACTATAATAAGAATAAGCGCAACCTTTTGAGGGTACGAAAGCTTAGATAACAAGTTAGGCAGAGATGGCTAATACGCACTGTAAAACAACGTACTGGTGAGAAAATGGTAACAATCATGTGGAGTGACCCATACGTAAATAATAATAAGAAATGCTGCTGCAAGTATTTGCCCCAAACAAAACCAAACCATCAACATCAGTAGAATTAACATAAGATATTCTACAAAATTTACTAACGCTTTTCTATAAGATTTTTTGCTGCATTGGTTACCCAGGAAAGTAAAAAGAAAAAACGTTTTCATTTTATTTGATTTTTTCCTCACATTGGGTAAGGTGATATAAATTGAAAATGAAATGTTATAAAATGTAAATGTTAGTTTTTTAAAAAATAAGGTAGAATATATTACAAAGATGTTACGCATTTCCACTTGATTTGATTTTCGTTGTTTAAATTCACACAATGAGAATACTACACACATCATAATTGTTTAAATGAATTTAAGGTTTAATATGGCGTATGAAGGATATTAATACTTACCATATCTACTTGTTTGGAAAAATTCAATGCGAGAAGAAAAAGTCGTACTGTTTAATATTAAGAGGAATTTTGAGAAACATATGCATGTGGTGCTACTGTATCAAAAATTATTTATGGAAATAAAAGCTTTTAATAAATATGGTTTTAAGATATTCTAAGTTCGAAGACTGCAGAAATTTCGTCGTATTTCAGAAATTAGAAAATTTTCATTGAAAAATGTTGTTTTTTTAAGCCAACCAGAACGAAGACGAACATATAATAGTTATTTGTTCGCATATTTCTAAATCATGGTCTGCAGTGAATGGCTTCGTATAGACAGATTAAAGGATGGAGAATATATTGATATTACATATTCTGACATGACTTAGGCAGTGGTTTAGATCATGCTAAATAAATTACTAGTTCTACATCGAAAGCAAACGTTACTGAAAATGCTTAGCTAGTTAAGCATAGAATTTTGCATTTCATGGGTATGTACACATCGCGCATATTTAAATACTCACCTGACCAGCAAATCTGAATTTCGTTGAACCAAACGCACCTTTAAAGCTTTGAAAGAAGGGTTCCGTTTAAGAAACTTCGTACATATTATTTAATATAATTTAATATGTTACCGCTAATCTACGTAATCCAACTAAAGTAGAAATATAATATACAGGCTATATGATGAAACTTGTGGCAAAAATCCATCCCTAAACAAGCCTTTAATACAAATGGTTCATTCAAATTTAAACTGTTTCTTTTTTTTGTAGCAACGCCTTTTATCAGCTGCGAGCTATCGGCTAAAGTGTGAATATTCGCAGAAATATAAAGCCATATTTTTCGCTCTAGAAGCATTATTATAAAATAAATATAACATATAAGCTTTACCTTAATTATGGCATCCCAGCTTACTTGATTTTCAAGTGTGTGTGACGTAAGCTGGTAATTGCAGAAGATGACTGAGTTCCAAATCTAACTTGTTTAGAAAATAATTTTCTGTATAATTTTTTTTCGTTGTAACAGCCGAATATTGTTATTATCTTTCGTTCTATTCATTTATGTTATCATAATTATATTTTAATATTTTGTTGTAATTCTTTATTTATGTGTTAAATGATTAAATTCTTTTAAATTGCGTTAAAATTTTTTGGCCTTTGCTGTATATATATATATATATATATACATAGGAGTATATATCACTGAATGTAAAATACTCAATTTCTCTTACATTTTAACTTTTGTTTCACTCATGTTTTACTCATTAATGTTTTATTTTGTGATATTGTTATAATCAAGAATGATAAACTAAAGATTATGCCATCACTCACACAAAATTAAAAATTTCTGCGCATGTTGAATCAATGACGTCACGCAATTTGTGTTCCTATTGGCTAACGATTTTCGACTGTCAAACTATTATATTTATATGTAAATATAACAGTGGGACAATTTAACTTTTGTTTCTACAAAATTATTTATTAGCAAAAACTTTTTTTCAAAAATGTATTTATTGCAGTTTTAACTTTGTTTGGAATTTCAGTTTCCTTTGCTGTATCGTATTTATGGTCGGAACTGCTCCCGGTCTTAATTTTGGTGTACGCCGGTTGCTAAATCCTGTTCTTAACTATTAAGTAAAGGACTGCTAAGTTTATATTGTGGAACTTACCCATTTCAAATTTCTTTCAAAATCTTCTTGGGTGAAATGTAAGGAACAAATTTTCTCCTTTTCAACATTTATGGCTTTCCACCTGTTGCAAAAGTGTACCCAAGACTTCCTATCATCCTTTTAAAAATTATTAAAATTTCATTAAAAATACGGGATAATTTTTTTTTTTTTTTAATTTCTCACTTGTTTTTTTACCACTATTTTGCTTGCACTTGCCCACTGCACACTTCATGTTGTTATTTTCCGGTAATATTTCCTTTTAGTTTTTCTTTGCTTTGTAGCTTTTTTAAGAAACTTCACTAATTTATTTTATAATGTTAATTTTTTTAACGTCCTTTTTCACTAAATTTTTCACAAAATTCGATGTATATTTCAAGAATAAATAAATATTTTTTTTGAAAACTGTCAATGTAATTTATATTGCAGGGCTGCCAACTTTCACGTAATGCACACATTTTTCAGAAGAAATGTTAATTTTCACATATGAAAAATACTTGGAAACCTTTCAAATAGCCCAACTACGTCATCTAACGGGAAATCATGCGCAAGGCGTAATCTTTAATTTATCATTCTTGGTTATAATTAACTGTTTACTTCTAAATATATGTATTGTACTCAATTCTTTAATTTCATTTTGTACCAGTTTTGTAAGAGCTGATTATAAAAAACCAATTAAAGATTCAAAAAGATTCATTAATTCAAAAACTGTCATTGAATAAAGACCAACTTACTTTTAACTAAATAAATAAATTTTGTTTCAAATATAAATTAATAATATATGAGGGCGAATATAACGTTATCCAGTTTGTTCAAGCCCCATATATTTATAATCATTAAAAGAAATATTAAAATATTGAGGTCAATTATGACGATCCGTCTGGTTTAGACCCTTTGTTTTAATATATTTTTAATCATTTCGAGTCTCATTCCCTACATTGGCGCCCAACTCAAAAAACCTACAACTATTCCTTAAAAATATAAAAATTTCCAAGCTTGAAGAAATTCTTCGCAGAAGCGTACAGCAATTATATTCCAGACGTGCAGATTTGTTGTTGCCTTGGAAAAACCTACATTGGACTTTAAACAGACTCCGTTAAAGAGTGTTGTTTTTGTTTTTGAATATTAAAAATATTGTCTTTGGTCGTAACTGTACCTTGGCTGCTATTTTGCTTCACAACTATTGATTTTGAGTGATAATTGTTACGAGTGTCAGCTCTCACATGAAATTTTCGTACAATTGATGTAAAGGAAGAGAAACGGTTATTTTCTGCGATATTAACGACAAATTAATGTAAAAAAATTTTTACAGGGTGTTAAGAGGATTTTGATACGGTAGATCAAATCAAGATCAGTCTTCATTTTTGTAACAAAAAGATAATTATCTGAAGTTGTGAAATACAATTTATTTTCGCTTCTTTCTGTTAAACAAATCTTATAATGCGAAGAAGTCCACGTAACACACCAAATTATTCGCAAAACTCATCTGTCCTACAGAATGCTTCCGGTAATCAAAACCAGATTCCAGTTTTTCCACGAACTACAACAGAGGCACAAAATGTCAAACCACGGTTAATGCTCAAAATTCAACTGATTGTTCAGAAAATTGTATACAAACAACAACCAGTAGTTCTGCCAACATTATAATAACTCAAGGGCAATTTACTGAATTACTAGGCAGTTTAAACATAAGGCAAGAATCAAAAACAACTTTTGTAAACTGTAGTGCCAGATTTAATGGTGGTAGAAGTGCCACTAAGGTTGAAGACTTTATTGCAACAATATTAGTTTTTAAGGCAGCAGAAAATGTATCTGATGTCATGGCTTTGACAAGTTTTCCTTTATTGTTAGAAGGCTACGCTTCCACTTGCTGGCAAGGTGTCCAAAATGAAGCTAAAAACTATGATATGGCAATAGATTTGCTGCGAAAAGCCTTTTCTCCACCGAAGCCAGATTGGCGAATATTTTCAGAAATCAGTCAAGAAAAGCAAAATATCTTTGAATCCACTGACAGTTTCATATGTAAAAAACGCAGACTTTTTGCTCAACTGTCGGAGCGGTTGTCAGAAAACACAATGCTCAATATAGTTTTTTCACAACCAATTTTTACCAATGAGAGAAAAAATTTCAATAGAAAGTATAAGTTCTTTCCAAGAGTTATTGCTAAAGGCTAGAGAGGTTGAAATGCTCATACAAGAAATAAAGAACCCAGACAGAAAATAGCTAATACTGCTGAAAAGTCATTGGTTCGTTGTTCCTTTTGTAGAAAAAAGAATCATACATCAGAGTCATGCTACAAAAATTTAGTAGCTGATCGAAAAGGAAACCCTAAAACTAAGGAAACAAATTTAAGTTGTTACGGTTGTGGTTTAGCAGGATATTATCGCTCAAACTGTCCAAATAGCCCAGAGAAGCTAGATTTCAATGCAATTCATAATACTGTAGTTGGAAGAGATGTTCCCACGGTCGATATATGTATAAACGGCTTAAATGGAGAAGCATATTTTGACACTGCAGCTCGCACGAGTGTTGCCGGTTATTCTTTGTTTCAAAAATTAAAGCAGAAAGATATGGAATTTCAACAAGTCTCAGCAGAAATTATCTTAGCGGATGGTATATCACGTGAAGAAATCGTCTATTCAACAATTGTTAATATTTTGATCGGAAAACGTTTCAAACGAATTCGATTCATATGCTTGCCTAAAGCACGAGTAAATCGAACTCTAATTGGCATTGATTTTCTTGAACAAGCAGGAATTGTGTTAGATTTAGCTCAAAGAGTTTGGCATTTCAAAGACAATCCTAATACACATTTTGAATTTAAGAAGACAAAACCAAACTTGATTAAATCCATACCACTTACCCAAACCAATATTATAGAACATGATACCATTGATAATTTTCTTACAATGTTCGAAAACTCTAACAAAAATCCACATAAAGGTGAATTCACACCTAGGAGTATAGACAATACATCAACATATGATTATTCCCCTGGCGGCATAAATAAAATCTTTGAAGGAAGTATTCCAGATGGTTTAGAAACTGACGTTGATGATTGGGATCTTTTTCCACCCCTAAAAAGAGCTAAAATTGATAATAGGTTATTGGAAAAAGATAATGGAATGGAAATAAATTCCCTTGATTTAAAACTTAAAAATCCTGAAGGAATGAAACTTTTAAATAGCCAAAAATTAAGGTTAGAAAATTTGCTGGAAGAATTTCAAACAGTCTTTCAAAATACCAATGAAACAGTCCCACAGGTGGAACATTTTATTGATACAGGCACGCATGCTCCCATTTCATGTCCTCCATACCGCATTTCACCGGTGATGAGGGATAAACTGAAAATTGAAATTACCGATATGCTAAAAAATGAAATCATAAAAGAAGAAGAATCTCCCTGGGCATTCCCAGTTGTGCTTATTCCAAAGAAAACTGGTAGTATTAGAGTTTGTGTCGATTACCGTCGCCTAAATGCAATTACGGTTACAGATAAATATCCACTTCCACGAATGGATGATTTGTTACAAGCTGCTAAAGTATCATCTTTCATGTCTACAATTGACTTAAAAGCGGGATATTGGCAGATTAGAATGTCAGATGCAGATAAATTGAAAACTTCCTTCACAACTCCATTTGGTATTTATGTCTAACAGAATGCCTTTCGGGCTTAAAAATGCACCGGCGACATTTCAAAGACTTATCGACAAATTTCGAAATGGGTTACCGCAAATTGTCATTTTAGCATATTTAGATGATATAATTATTTGCTCAAAGGATTTTGAATCCCACATCCATGATCTTCGAAGAACATTCGAAAGAATAAAAATATTTAAACTGCAATTAAATCGGGAAAAATGTCACTTTTGCAAACCGGAAGTAAAATATCTGGGCCATGTGTTAACTGTAAAAGGTTTAAAACCAGATCCAGACAAAACAGCAGTTATTTTACAAAGATCACATCCTAAGAATCTAAAACAACTGATATCATTTTTACAAACGTGTTCGTGGTATCGACGATTTATACCTAATTTTGCTGACATTTCAAAGCCGTTGTCAAATCTGACTAAAAACGATGTCAAATGGAAATGGAATGATGAAGAAAAGGAATCATTTAATAAATTAAAATATTCCTTAGTATCACCACCAATTTTACAACAAATGGATGAGAATAAACCATTTTTTTGAAAACTGATGCGAGTAGTTATGCACTCGGAGCTGTTCTACTCCAGGGGGAGAAAGAAAATGAACATCCCATAGAATATGCTAGTCGTCTACTTCTTCCCGCAGAAAGAAACTACTCAACAACAGAGAGAGAAGCGTTAGCTGTCGTTTGGGCTGTTAAAAAATTTCGTGGGTATATAGAGGGTTCAGAAGTCTCAATTTTAACAGACCACCAACCGTTAAAGTGGCTGTTTAGTTTAAAATCACCCACTGGCTGTTTAGCACGATGGGCTCTTCAGCTACAACCTTATAATATTAAATTTGGGTATACACCCGAGAGGCAAAACGTTGTTGCAGACACTTTGTCTAGACCACCATGTCCCATAGACAACCATACAGAAGTAACATGTGAATGTTATTCTATATCTATAGATTTTCCGCAAAAAAGTTCAGCTGACATAAGAAAGGCTCAACTAGAAGATCATGATATTAAAACAATTATAACCTCATTTGAAGCTGATGAAGAAACTTCGGATAAATACACCAACCGTGGATATTTAATGATCGATGGAGTATTATATCGTTATTGCTCTGATCAAGATTCCGAAAATGGACAACTGGTAGTTCCAAAATCAATGCGAAGCACAATCCTTCAGAGATTGCACGACGATCCAACAGCAGGATATTACGGTATTCAAAGGACTATTAGCCGCATTGCTCCGCACTATTATTGGCAGGGTATGCGAGCAGATATAACATCATACGTAAAAAAGTGCACTGAATGTCAAAAATATAAAGCAACAAATCTTAAACCGGCAGGGCTACTTCTTACAGTCGCAAGCAATCAGCGCTTTGAAGTTATTGCCATAGATCTCGTTGGCCCATTACCACGCACAAATAGAGGCCATCAATGGATCCTGGTTATAGAAGATATATGCAGTCGTTGGGTAGAATTATTTGCGTTAAAAGAAGCTAGCGCAGAAAATTGCTCAATTATTATCTTAAATGAAATTGTGTTACGTTATGGTGTTCCAAGGAGAATACATACAGACAATGGTTGTCAATTTATTTCTGCAATCATGCAAAAACTTACTTTTTGCTTGGCTATTGGTCGAACTTTTACACCTGTTTACCACCCTCAGGCAAACCCAGTAGAGAGGAATAACCGGGATCTGAAAACACAATTAGCAATTTGTGTTAGAAAAGAACACACAACGTGGCACTTGAAACTACCTATGATACGTTTTGCGATGAACACATCAAAATGTGACAGCACTGGTTACTCAGCGGCTTACTTAACATTTGGCCGAGAATTAAGAAGTCCATTGGAAGCGCATTATGATTTAAGATCCATTATTGTGTCCGAAAACTTTATTCCTCAAATCACACCCCATTTATTAAGGCTAGCAGATACGCTGAAAATGGCAAAAGAAACTGTCGAAAAAACACAAGATCGAAACCAAGCCTATGTTAATGCTAAGCGCAGACCACAAATTGATTTTAATATTGGCGACAGAGTTCTAGTAGCAACTCTACAAAAAACATAACATCAAAATTTATTCCCCGTCGAGATGGTCCTTATCAAATAATAAGCAAAAGAGGTTCATGTTACACTATAGCTGCAGAAGACAACCCTAAGATACCACTCGCAAATTATCATGCAACAGATCTTACACCATATGATAATTCTTCAGATAAACCAATTTATCCCATACACCGACGTGGTCGCCCTACATCAAATACAAACACTCAAAAACAATCAAATAAAATTATAAATGATTCTGGAAAATTTACTACAAATGATACTCATCCAAAAACAGATACACTCATCCCAACACACACTCCGAGCAGCAGAATTTTAAGGCCAAGGCAACACAAGAAATACAACTGAGGTCCTGCCACATCATCGTGACGATTAATGAGGCAGAGGGGGAGCCTGTAACAGCCGAATATTGTTATTATCTTTCGTTCTATTCATTTATGTTATCATAATTATATTTTAATATTTTATTGTAATTCTTTATTTATGTGTTAAATGATTAAATTCTTTTAAATTGCGTTAAAATTTTTTGGCCTTTGCTGTATTTTATATATATATATATATATATATATATATATATATATATATATATATATATATATATATATATACATAGGAGTATATATCACTGAATGTAAAATACTCAATTTCTCTTACATTTTAACTTTTGTTTCACTCATGTTTTACTCATTAATGTTTTATTTTGTGATATTGTTATAATTAACTGTTTACTTCTAAATATATGTATTGTACTCAATTCTTTAATTTCATTTTGTACCACTTTTGTAAGAGCTGATTATAAAAAACCAATTAAAGATTCAAAAAGATTCATTAATTCAAAAACTGTCATTGAATAAAGACCAACTTACTTTTAACTAAATAAATAAATTTTGTTTCAAATATAAATTAATAATATATGAGGGCGAATATAACGTTATCCAGTTTGTTCAAGCCCCATATATTTATAATCATTAAAAGAAATATTAAAATATTGAGGTCAATTATGACGATCCGTTTAGACCCTTTGTTTTAATATATTTTTAATCATTTCGAGTCTCATTCCCTACATCGTGAATTTTAGCTTTTATTCTGCTATTCGAGAGAAGATGAATCCGTCAAATCAAAATATTAAAATCGTTTTACGTGTTCTTGAGTGATAAAAAGCGTAAATAATCCGACTTGATTTTATGAATCAATTCCTTTTATTTTTATTTTTCCTTATGCCGAAAATACAATGCCAAAAAAATTATATTTTATGAAAATAGAGCAATATGGTTGCGAGCGTGAAAGTCTTAAAATAAGATCATAATAGATAACGCCTTTAAAATAAAACAGGTTCCGTCACACGACTATATAGCTTAGCAGCAAAAATGTGTGGTAAACATCGTTTAATGCTTGTCTTAAACCATGTTTAGACGACCACAATAATGAAGATACTCGATAGCAGCGAATCTAACTAAGAGACCTTATGCAGTTTAGATATGTCAGATATCGATAATGGTATAATGTAGGCGTTTTTCTTAGTCGCCATATCTTTATAATATAACCACTCAATTTATATGAGTTTGCGAAAAATTGGGCAAACGGCATAAAGGGAAAAAATAAAAATGGATTTTCGTTTGTGGTTATTTTGCATAAAAATATTCCAAAAGCAATAAATTTTACATTAATTAGTTCAGAGAGAGATTTATGAAAACATTAAACGGTTATAAATTTTGTAAAATAAAATACAAAATTCACAAACATTGATAAATACTTAAAAATTAGTAAAAATGTGTGCTAAAAGATGACATTAAAGGTCCTGTGTTATAATATGATTTTCAAATTAAAAAGGTCATAAGTTTGTATTTAAAACCATTAAATACAAATAGCTTTTTCGAAAAAAAAATATTATTGTAAATATTTTTGCTCAAAGAAGCTGAAACTTTTTTATAAAATATACTGCAGCGATGATATACATAGTTTTCATGTCTTCAATACTTTTACTTCACTAAACTTTCGCATGTATTCTTGAGAATGCTCTGTTTGAACAATAACAAAAATTTTGTGGCCAGTTCAATATCTGTATAGTATGTGAATGAATATAGTACAGGGTGTCCGCCGGCAAGGTATACTACTTTGTTTGTTTATAATTTTTGATTAAATGAAAGAGAATGGATCGTGTATTGATAAATGTTTTATTTAATGTCGGCAATTATGTATGAAATCCAATATCAGATAAATGTCCGTCTCTTTAAGCCTCACAAGTGCGAGCACTTTTGAATACATTTTTCATTACATTCTCACACATTTCACGCGACATTTCATTAACTTCAACACGAATATTTTGTTTGAGTTGCTCCAGCGTTTCTGGTTTGTTTTCATAAACCTTGCTTTTTAGATATCCCCACAAAAAGAAGTCCGGAGCAGTCAAATCAGGCCTTAAATTAACTTGTTGTGAAAAGAGGTCTCGCAGTAATTCCATTGTAATCCTGGCTATATGCGATGTGGCACCGTCTTGTTGAAACCACATGTTAGTCAAGCCCAAAGCATGCAGTTGTGGTGTTAAAAAGTTTTATCACGATATCGCTCCCCATTGACAGTTATCGTTACTCCGTTTTCAGTTTCAAAAACTCCTGACCAAATTGCACACCAGACTACCACTTTTAATGGATGCAAAGGTGACTGATGAATAATTTGAGGGTTTGTCAATGCCCAGAACCGACTATTCAGTTTATTCACATATCCATTCAAATGAAAATGTGTCTCGTCACTCATTATGTTTTTTTCATGAAAATCGGGGTTGTCATGGGCGAGCTGTAGCATCCTATTGACATATGTACGGCGGCGTAAATGGTCTTCTGGAATAAGCTCTTGTGTCAACTAAATCTTAAATGGAAACAAATGCAAATCTTTGTGCGAAATTGTGGCCAAAGATGTTCTTTGAAGACAAAGCTCCTGAGCACGGTGTCGAGTTGAGATTGATGGATTATTTGAACACTTTCTGGAACAGCAGTAATGTTTTCAACCGATCTTGCAGTACGATATGGTACATGCTTGAGCCTATCAGTAACTTTCTCATCGCCACAGTAATCGATGATTGATTTGATAAAATGTTTTAACGATTAAAACACGTTGGTTTATCGAATGTTTTTCCATAAAAATTTGCCACGTCTTTACTTCACGGCTGCCAAATATGAACTGTCAAGACTAATGTTACCAAAATGGCGGCAAAACAAAGTAGTATACCTTCCCGGCGGACACCCTGTACAAGTATTTATTTTCTTAAATCCCAATACAAACGGTACTAAATTAAATAATCTCACCACGAATCAATATATCTTTATTCTCCTATAATAAAAAAATTTTTTCACTTTAAATATTTATGTGTGCAAGTATGTATGTATTTGGTAGTGTTTTCATTTGTTAGCACACATATTGATCAATTGTTACAAATTATCCCTTGCAAATATAAAAATAGTATAGCAAAATGGGCTCACAATATTTTATGTCAATAAAAATTTAATGGTTTAAACCTTTTATTTCCTGATTTGTGGAAAGCGTGAGAACTTGTTTATATAAAGATATTCTTTGTGCATTTTTTTAGAATTTTTGGTTTATTCTGAGGTGGTGTTAGAGGAAATCATAATTTTTGCTTAAGTGCCACGACTTAAATATTGTACGTAAACGTTTAATAAATTTATTTTGTTCATTGCATATTTTGTATACATTTTTAAAATGTAATTACGGCAAATTTAATTTAGTAGTAGATTTTAAATCGGTAGACGGCGATGCTCTCCCAACATCAAAAACATAATGTTGTATTTTAAAAATTACGATAGTAAAGTTGTCAATATATAAATTGCATTTTATAATAAAAAAAATTTTAATTAAAAATATAATATCTTATTTAACCGAAATGCAGAACAACGCTTGTGGGTCCATTTAGTTTTTCATTATGTTTAAACTTTGCTGGTTGATGTAGTACATAATGATAAAACTATTAAATACTAAGGCATTAAACACATTGACCACGTCAGGCCACACGACTACAAATGCCGCTGGCTACCAATGGCGCCCTGTAGCCAGCTACACAATTAGTTTGAAAACGGCGGCTACATAGTAATGTTAAAATATTAACAGCTGTTGCAACAATTCATTTATATTTCAGTGATGCCACTTTAGATTTTTTACGTTTCTAAAGCACGGTTTTTTTCATGAAAAAAGCCCTGTAGAAATATAATCGATGCGATGCATCAAGCTCTTCGAAGTATGTACCCAAAAGAGGTACTGTGCATACTGTGTATATATTCTAAAAGCAAAGGCAATAAGCATTCATTTGATGTGTAGTATTCTAGCGTAGTTAGTAACTAAAAGAAATAAACGTGGTGAGATATAGGGGCAGAGAGTTTTCAGCTGTTGTACCCTGCTCGCACGAATGTAGGTGCTGCCGACAAACAATACTGTCAAGTATTTTTTAAAGCTGAAACTTGGAGTATGATCAGAGAGGTTTACACAAACGAGACATAAGCCATAGAAAAAAATACGTGATTATAAAAATACAATTAAATATTTTGAATACATGTATATAAAAATAAAACTAATGAATTTATTTATTTAAAAACTTTTGATGCATATTTATTGTAACATTTAAATTTTAAAATTGTCTCTTTTACTAATTTGCACTAATTTGCTTAATAAATTTTGATCTATTGTCAACATTACTTTTATTATGTAGCCAGCAAAAATAGAAATTAGTTTAATTTGACAAGAACGACAAAATCGGCATGGACAACAACCTGCAGCCATGTTGCCTTGTTAGCGTCAAAATAGTCGTTCTCATATAAACGTGTGTATTTTAATTTTGACAGATTGTAGTCGGTAGCCTGCTGTCGTGAATGTGTTTAAAGATTAACTGACAATTCAACTTTCATAATGAAATGTATATATTATAAATTGAATTCAAATCTGGGTGCCATTATATTCATAACAAAAAACGTAAGAATATTGTAAATGAAGCAATAAAAACATATTGGTGATAATATTAAAATAATTTTTGGATACCTAAGCTCATCAAGAGATTTTGCTACAAAAATACAAGTATATAGAAACAAGTAAGTGAGCTGTGCCGATTTTATATCCCTTCAAGAATGTATGAACTATTGAAAATGTAATACAAATATTACCCGGTGTAAAGCGTTGTTCGAGGTAATTAATTCTGGACTCCGGTTTCAGCCCTATTATTTTACAATTAAACTATCGTCTTAATATAAGCATTTTCGATCAGTTTGTTTTTAGACTCTCTCTCTCGATTTTTTGAATAATAGTTTGGTTTTGTGGTGAATTCCCAAATTATGGTAAAATGAAGTTTTTTTTTTTAATTTTTCAGATTTATTGAGATTTTTGATAAAATAAATTTTTTGATGATTTAAAATATTTTGGCGAATTTTGAATTCCTTGCTGAATTTCGTAATTTTTTTTTTTTGGAAAATCAACATTTGTTGTGAATTTTTGATTTTTGTTCTTATATATTTGTTAAACATCCATTTATGTCAAATTAAATAACGATTCAGAATGTGAAAATGTTAAATTCTTGGGTATCAGTGAAAATAACAAAAAAACAGAAAAATGGTTTTTGGCGCAAATATCGGGAACTCGTGGACCGATGTTACTGTTTACAATTGTGAATATACGCCGAATCCACTGATCAAATGGTCGAAGTTTCCAGATTCTAGGTTGTCTAGTGCCGCCAGAAAGTTGACATCGTTAATTGAACTTCCCTACTTAGGAGGATCCCGAATATATACACTTTGTTGGATTGAAAATGAATATTGTAGAAATTAAAAAGGGAATCACGAACCTATATATAACGTTACCACTTTTGTGAGGGGTATAAAGCAGTAATAAAAATACATTGAAGAAGTTAAATGAAAATATTTTTGCAAAACTTCCAAACGTGTAAATAAATAAATAAGATACGAGTTTTGTAGTGAACATTTTGCATTGCAAATGTTTAGGGCAAAAGGATAAAAGTTAAAGAAGAAAAACAGTTCAAAAAATTAAAGAACAACAAACAAACTTAAACAAACAAGAAAAAGTAACAATTAAAATATGCCCAATACGAGTAAACACGAAATTGTCCTACTATATTAGTAAATCTCCTTAAGGACTTCTGCATATAGCAGCAAAAACCGCTGCAGCAGTAGTGAGCACTTAACATCAGTAGAAGCATAAAATCCAGTTACATTGAAAACTGACAACACATTTCCGAGCAATATTTTATTGTAAAAAGAAACTAAAATAAAAGTTATACAGGAAGGATGTGATGAAGTAAGAATATTTACAAAAGTCTTTGTCGACTTGAAAATTAAGATTAAGGCAAGTACAGTATTAGTCAGTCAGCAGAAAAGAAAATTAATAATTGTACAGCGGCCAAGACGAGCTAAAAGAAGCCATCTATCCTTATTATTGTGTTTATTTAAACAAAAGGCAGTCATGAAAATATTGAGTTGACATTTCGCCATAACTACAATCCTTGCTCGATACAAACCTCAAAATATACTCGTATTCATCGCAGACTTCAGTATCTTTCGGGCTTATTTGCTTCGTCTATCAGACATCCTCCAGAAGTTATATTCTACTATACAAATCTTTATAACCTATACGTGTTCACTCTGGTGGACTGACTATACGTATTACAGTTTTAACATCATGTGCTAAATTTCATAAATAATTCTCATTTTGTTTATGAAACTGAAAGAATAGGATACGATATTCCTACTTTCTATTAAAATGTATGTAAATATTTCCTGATGAACTGACTTAAGCATCCAGCGGAACGCACATAAAAACTAGTTTATCCCCCAACAAATAAATTGAAACTAATATAGTAAAACAATTAGGATAGAAACAGAAAATGAACTTTTGAAAAAAAATTCTGAATTGCTATCAGTAAACTTCGGAATACAAATTAAAGTTCAATAGCATTGTCGCTAGAAAAGATTTTTAAAATTTCTGTATTAACTTTTGCTGCTCACAATCCCAACTCTGGTATGACACGAAAAATACAGATAAAATTTTTAAAGTGCTAGAAAGTAAATTTTAAAAATAGACAAAAGAGGTGTAAAACTCAATTTTCTGTCAAATTTGGTTCAAAACACATCTGAAACTGTAGTACGTGCCCAAGCTCGTCAACTATTAACAGCAATTTGAAGGATTAGGAAAAAATTGCTACAACCCGAAATAATAACCAAAGTCCCAAACTCTTAAGGAAACAATGTAATAAAAGAATAATTGTGCAAAAATTACTAAAAGTGATGAAGACACTTCAATACCTAAAACTCAAGAGGGGAAAAAATCGTAAAATAATCAAATATGACTTTTAAAAATAACGCCGTTAAAAAATATTTTTTTTAGTTATTGAGTTCTTTTGCTATCTACCAAATTGCTCTCGAGTTTTAGTTTTCTCTTTCCTAATTAAGATTTTGACATTATTATATTTCTGCAAAATTTTTATGGCTACTAGACAGTTTCGGTAAGCCGCAAGCCTTTCATTTTCTGTTGGATAGTTTTTCTCTATTGGTTTCTTAGCAATTTTCAAATAAATCACTCATTTAATTTGTCTTTGACTTCCTATGCGCTCGTTCTCACACATTCGCAACTAAAGCTCTCATTTATTTGTACACTAACGCCCACACTTAGTCACTAATTAAAGTATAGAAGATGTAGTTCAATTTATCAAACGTTGCACTCTAAGTGACTATCGCAACTTTACAGTTTAACCACAATTTAAAGTTTGTTGCGTATTTGTCTTTCAATTTACAATTTTATCGTATTTTACCGAAAATTACCTGCTGTTGTTTTTATGTCAAATAATTAACTCTAACACCATTCATTCAATTAAGTACGCTTCTCTAGAAAATAGTTCTTCATTTGCAGAACATAGGCACGCACTCATACTTGCAAAATACTACACAGTTACTACTCCAGGAAGTCCATTATTTTAGATTTGCTTTCTTAGAAAGCTTTTATGAGACCCATGTGGTTGTTATGTGGATTAACAACTATATTGATTATTTTTCTTTCTTTGCCTGCCTCTGCCTTTGTGTATATGTTTTGTTTTAATTTTCTTTTGCGTGTGGCTGTTACATGAAAGTGTGGGAGTGTGCATGTGTGTGTTAAAGTTAATAGGATACATTCTCTAGCCCGTATGTTATTTACCTAAATTTCTGTTTTCAGAAATCTTCCCATATGTGGTTAAATTTTTTGTTCTTTTTATCATTTTTTCTTTGATTGCAATTGTTTTGTTATTAAACTATTTTGTATTTGTTAATATTATTGAAAGCACAAGAAGAAATTAGTTTTAAAATCCTAAGGTATATAAAGAGTTCATAGTTAGAAATCCAAGCAACTTTATACCAGACAGCATTTATAAATAACTACTTTTACGGCGTTTAATATACTACTTTTAATGTTTTCGGATATAATCTACTTCTCCATCTGTCTTCTGATCTAATGGCATGCAATTATTGTAACCTAATTACCTGCAAGTCCATTTGTGGTTGTAGTATTATTTCTTCCAACAGCATTCCAATTTTTGAAATTTTTGTCACTTTCGTAAGCAATTGATATCAGTTGTAGGCTTTGCGATATTTGGACAACGAAAATTAATACCCTGTAGGAAATATCCTCTATCCGTCAAATGCATTGTATTGGAACTAAGGAAAATACTAATGGCAAAGCATAGGGGCGGCAGTATTTTCAAACCATCGATATAAATATGGAAAATTACGAAAACGGCCACTGCAGGTATTTTACTGAACCTATGTATTGTAAGATTGACAGCGAATTAAGCGCACAAAACGATCAACACAATAGGTTGAATAAAGTAATTTCAGACTTCCTAGAATAAATGGACTTGAACTAAACCTGTCAGAAGTGTGAAATTTTTTTTGGCGTAATTTTGGATAGTAAGCTATCCTGAAAACCCAACTTTGAAGCTAGAGCCACAATGGCGCTAAACACGGCGGTACGGCTAAACGCCATTAATGAATGAAACTCCAGACCATGGGTCCATTACAGCATCGTTGGGACTTATAGCGGTTTTCTTGATCTCATAGATTATACCACTCGATCTCGACGTAGGTGTCTACGTAAGGGAACTGGTAATCAACATGTCCTTCAGAATCCCCAATGAATGTACTTTTCTTAAAGCTTGAATGTACTTTTCTTCTTACTTGGCAAATTTGGCAAATTTGAAGAATCTGTCAGAAGGAAGAGAAAGGCAAGACGGCATATCATCTCCTGTGCCTCAATGCGGCCATAGATAGCCCACGCCAAACGCATCGCTTTCGGCAACCACTCCGAAATATTCGAGGTAGGACTACGGGTAATGTATTCCCTCATGCGGAGAGCAACTGGCTTGGGATTGACTATACATCGGCACAGACATAGTGACAGTTTAACTCATTGCTGTTTTTAAATTTTCTATCTCTTCTTCTCTCTCTCGCATTATCTTTGCTCAGGCAATACAAAGGGGCCGGATGTATTAAAATGACTGAGTGGAAAATGACAGAATCGTGAATTGATATAATTTCACTTCTTGTTTAGTATATTATAAATATTTTTCTTTCTTTTATACTCTACCAACACTTAAAGCTAAAATTACAGAAAAAAATCTTAGAGAGAAAGAAAAGAAAATGGAAAACAGTTTGCACTCACGCATTCTCATTGAAAATCCGCAACCTTTTGTTAAAAATTACTCTGGAGAACGTAGGTAAGTAACCACCCGACCTTGTTTGTTAGTTTTAGAAAAGTTTAACAAAAATATCGAATTACACCGGACACCCAAACGAAGCAACATACAAACAAGCAACCAACTAAGCGCAACGAGTGATGGAAACCCCTATAAAATATAGTAGATACATTTAAAAAACTAAATACTTATATAAAAACGCAATTAGAACAAAAGGATAAAACTACAACAGTGACACAAGTACACTTCCAGATAACGTTAATCATAAAACAGAGCTGTCGATAAGAGAGTGAGGTGGAGATGCAGGAAAAACTATGACAAAATCTACTGCTTTACACGACTTCGGCTCGTCTGAACAAACTAACTGAATAATTTCATAATTTATGCGAGGTTCATTGAATCACCATACAATATTTAATTTTTAAATCAAGTCAAATTATTTATTTTAGTTAAAGTTGTTATTGTCGGTATATGAAATAATTTTTGACTGATGACAGAATATTTCAAAACACAAATACAAAGGCTTTCTTTGTTTACATTGTCAAATTTAATTAGTTTGTAAAATATACAATTATTTATTGATTGAAAAAGATTTTTAATACATTTGAGTTAAGTTCCCAATCGATTAAATTATTTATTTTATTCAGAAATACATATATCAAAATAAATGTAAATAAATAATTATTTTAATTATGTTTGTCTAATTTTCCCCAGCTCCAGGTCTTCAGTAAAATTTAAAACATAAGATAGTATAATGTAATTTAGGATTATACATACATATGTATTGTTTTACATATGTACATACATACATCTACACATTAATGTAGAACTTTTTTAGTTTGTAGTTTTTATGATATGTATGTATTTGTGTTTTTGAAAATTTGAAACATTTTTCATTGTATATGAAAAAATTTTTCAATAATTTTCACAATTTGATTTTTGTTTTGAAGTTTGTAAAATATAATTTTATTTTATTTCCTGACGATGCTACACAAAGCCGTAGCTACATATTGGATGGAGTAAAATTAATATTTATTATAATTTATAATAAAGGAAATTTTATTGAAGACCTGGAGCTCGGGAAAATTAGACAAACATAATAATAATAAAGGTCGAAAAACTAGAATAAAGTTTATAATTATTTTAATTAATTAAAACTTTATTTAAATCTTGAGATCAAACCATGCAGCACTTTTAATAGGTGCAAATTATTATTATTTTTTTTTTTGCTGTGACCATCCTAGCATATTTAGATAACGAAGGTAGAATTGAACACTCTGTGGCTGCCTATGCCCACAACCGCTGCCAGGATAGGTGACACTCAAGTCTTAGCTTAATTATCTATATTTTTATAACCTCCACTAATCGTCTCTAACACTTTGATTACGAGACACACTTTAAATAACTACACATCTGTTAACAAGTTTGGATAAAATAAATAAGAAATATTAGTTAGTACGGTCTTTATAAATTGTTTGCTTAACTGAGTAAGAGTTGTACATGAAATTATGCTGTTAGCATTGACGTAAATGTTTTAATGACGAATATTTTTATTGCTAATAATATTTAGAAAACACAATAGTGAAACTAAAAATCCACATTAAACGTTTTACAAGGAAATTGCACCTATACTTAAGTGTATTTAAAGCAATTTTGGCTGTGGGACCAGATATAAATAAATTTGCGTTTCGATTTTTAAATAATAAGTTTAAGCCAATGAATACATTTTTCTTAGTGTTAAAAATATTATGAGGATTTCAACCCTGAAGCTTTTATGGATATAATGAGCAATTTTATTTGTTTTGCAATGCTTTTGAAATAGGTAAACAGGACTTCTCAAAAACATTCTCCAAACACCCCTCGCGTTAAAAGAACTATTATTATTACTATTGTTGAACGACCAGACTGGACATCAGCAAATAAATAAAATTGTCTCTTTAAGAAAATGCAGGGATTTTTTGTATCGCCATTGCCAATTCCATCATCAGCATGATTGTTGTAGCCATATCGTATGATGGAAGATATTCTGGCAGTAAGATGATAAAAAGGGCCATTAGAAATCTGTATGCGTGTGGTTCTTTTATTTATTTTCTCACTTATATTTTCATTATAAGCACAAAAGTAAACAATATATTTTTGAAAGAGAATATATGAAAATGGGGTATTTGGCTCTAGTCTGCGTTGTATATAACCAACACATACGCTCACACACATATACAAATATGAAATAAGCATCTTCTTTACTTGACCAGGCCCTCTTATGAGACTGTTTAACTTTCCACATCAGTCATAATCATGTTGCATACATAAATGCAGACATTTTCTTTAATGTCACATGCACACATACACATTCGATAATTTTATTTTTACAAGTTACAGGACAACAATATATCTAGAGTGGCATCGGAGGTGTTTGTTAAAAAAAAAAACAAATAAAGCGAGCTTCTATTAAATAAGCACTGATATTTCAAATTATGAGGAGTAATCAGTTTTGGTAAAGTTTTAGTAAAGTGGATAGACTCTAGTGAAAATTATTGCGCTATATATATATAAAATATCCTTATGAGGTTATATACAAATCAAACCGCAACTTGTTAGAGATATCCTAAAAGTTCCGAAATAAAGGAAATAGTGCTAGCAATTGTATCTCATCCAGATAAATCCTAAAGAAGTTGCTTACAGACATTCGCATAGAACACATAATTCTTTTAAAAAAGGTTGTTTTTGACGGTTGACAAGTCGGACTTATTGAATAAATATGTATCATTCTTACCGGTTGTTTGATTTGCATCTAGAACGATAGTGCTGAATTTAAAATTGCTGGATTTGCCAACGAAAGTAACCAATAAAACCTAGAAGTGATGTGGAAACGAAGTTTTTCCCACTTTAATTTTTTTCTTCATTTTTGTATTCTTTATTACTATGAGCTACGAAAATATTAGAGTTTTATTAACGAGCATATTTATATTTGTGCTATTTCTTGGGTGAACCCAATTTGTCTGTAAAAACTTTAGTGTAACTGCTTTTAAGTTTTTGCTAACAGCAAACATTTTACATTTCAACATTTTATATTTATGACTCATTTCCATTACACCATCATTCGCCATATCGTGACCTGTACAAATAAAACAAAAGGGTGTGTAAAAATTAAACACTGATCTCTCTGTTTCTAAAAACTTTATAGTTATTGTAGCTATTACACTCATCAAAATTCTAGGTATTTGAATTCAAATAATTTCTCGTGCGATTTCTAAAAACATGAACGAGGGGAGTTCAGGAAATTTTAATTTTATTTTTTGTTAGAATCATTCCTCCGATGAAATACACCATTGTTGAAACCAACAATCGTAGATCATAAATTAATATTAAGAAAAACTTAAATTTATTTAGATTTTTCGGATTCCAAATATATTTCAACATCGGAATACGTTGTAGTACAAGATATTTAAACAACACGTTTAAAGTACATATGTATCGAAAAAATGTTTTAAATTTCTAAAGAACCGTTCCTTAAAAAATTTAAATGTACAATTTTATTTTAAATATAATCTTATATAACTCATAATACTGAAGAAAATATTTCGGTATTTCTTATTAATAAGTAATACAACATATAACAGATAATATCAATGCAGAGAGTGGCGAATAAAATTGTGAATTAGGTTTTAGCTAGAATGAGCACTAGGATTTCCGATATTTATATTTATATTAATCAGTTTTCTACAACACGTTTCGCTGATAGAATTTCTTACAATTCTTGATAATTTGTTTTGAAAAGACTAACAGTTTTTATTTAATTATAGCATCCAAATTCTACACAAATTATTATTCTATCAAATTTTTTCGAAGGATCAGAAGTAAGATGCTGACGATAATTGAAAAAATTAAGGGTAGAGTAGGAGAAATAAGGGATACCTCTCAACTAATTTCAATCTCGTTTGACGAGATGCCATCTGTAGCTTCTAGTATAGTGTATACATGCCGAAAGTATTAAGTAGTGCACTGAAGCCCATTATATCAAACCTCCTGGAAACGTCTAGAAAAATTGCATCATAGACGCCAGAACAAATGAGGGACTTCAGGTGAGTGTTTGCTATAGATAAGGTTGTGCAATGACTTGTGGCATGGACTAGATTTTTAATAGTTCTAGAGTTCGATGTTGCATTAAAAGAGTGTGTGCGTTATTTAAATACACAATACGCTTGACAGAAAGTATCATGCTGTTATAGCTTCTTATACACTATAAAAATATATGAATGATTTGGACCGTAATGAAAGCGCAGAAGGTTTTAATTATAGAAGAGTAGGATATAGTTCATATAAGCTTAAAGTATTGACGTTAAAAAACAGCTCATTATTTTATCATCTGCATGGACACGTTTAAGTAAATAAAATCATGGTTTAAAACTAGTCCAAAATTTATTTCCAAAGTTTAAGAATTAGATTAGAAGAACTTCTTTAACAACTAAGGAATATAATTAAATTCATTTAAGAAAGCACTAATTTTTATATGGTGCGGCGAAGAACAATATTTGTGTATTTTTATTTCAGTCCAACAGTCCTGTTAAATATCTCTAAATAATTTTTCTAACATTAATAAACAAAAAACAGCGAGTTTTTAAATTGAACAATTCAACAGGGCAAATTTAGAAGTCAAGATTATAATAGGTTGTAAAAATGCACAGTTTGCAAAGCTTTAACAAGTTTTCATGAATATCCTTATTGTTTTAATATAATATGTGATTTAATATATTTTATTGTATCTTTAACTTAAAATACGAGTATTATAGTTTTCTGGCCAACTAACGTAGTCGCAAATTTGTTTAAAAGAAACTACTATAACACAACCTTTACTTTTTGTTTCTTAAAGATTAAATAAATTCTAAGGCTACTGCACGACAGTACCTCAATACCCTCACTTCTATTACAGAAGTAACGTATGATTAATATTTATTTTAATTAATAAAACGAAGACATAATTTTTTAATCCTCAAATCAATATTTCAATTAAAATTTTAATTTTTAGAGATAAATTGTCGCATAAAATAAAATACACTTGTATTATTTCCTTCAGTTTCATTTCGTTGTTATCCGCTACAGGATTTGTTATAACATACAAATTTTAAGACACATTTTGGTTGCAGCCTGAAACTGAGGAAGTTGTCGTTGATCAATCTTACAGTGATGGCGACTCATTGTAAAAAATCTTTTATTCCAGGTTTTCCAAAATTCATTAATTACTAAAATTTTATCGGCTCTTTGCAATAAGGTTGGTCAATATTGACAATATGTGGCATCCATATAGTATCGTCGTCTTTCGATTCTGCTATTTTTTACTCAACTTTTGGGACCAAGTCACCTCGGAAATCTATATTGATCTGTATTCTCAAGAAAACACTTGGAAGAGAATGAATGGCTATGTTAACAAGCCGATTTTGCATGTATGGGACAACGTTCATCAGTCAGCATTATTGCTATATAATTGTTCATAAACAATGTTTGAGCTACTATATGCACATAATGCTTATATTGTTATCCCTCACAGGTGTTCTCATCAAGCCAATAACTTTTTAAATGGGCTTTTAATCCGTTTGTAATTTTCCTTGATTCGGTGCTTGAGGCCAATGTTTTAATTTTAATGTCTATAGTCGTCTGCAACTGGATAGTGTAGTTTTTTAAACTTGACGGCGTTTTCTTGATGCATTAATTCAAGAGCATATCTGTCTCATCATGTTACTTTTCGAACATTAAGTAGTTCCGTCATTTTAGATTTTGCTGATTCAATTCGTTGCACCCCCATGTTATGCTTACGCTTTTCCAATTGAGATTGAATCCGTGGTTTATTAGTTTAGAAGATTTCGTTGCGTTCAAATGTGCTTTACTTCAGATCAGTTTTAGACTCTACTGTTGAACATATTTCTCTTCATTGCTGTTGTATTAAAAAGTTTAAAGATTTGTTTTTTAATATAAAACTAACCACGATCCCTTAAAGGCAGTCAAAACAATTAATATGAAAATAATGGTTCGTTTCTGCATTGTTTTTTTAATATATCTATTGGTTTCTTTTCTAGCAGCAGATGTATTTATGCAATAAATATCTTTCCGTAGCATTGGTAAAGTACGTCTAGAAAAGTTAAATTCAACTGTTATAAAAGTAAACTTGCACTTCTCTTCAGGTTATCAGTTGCCACTCGAAGAAAACGGCAAGCACCCTAATAACTGAAAAGTCATCAACAGCGTTAATCATTTTGCCTACCAAATAGGAGCTTGCGTTGCGACACCACATCAATTATATGAACTAATTCCACGTTGATTTGGGTTTAAACAACAGCCACAGTTGTACTGACCTATCCTCGGAAACAGCCTCACCTACATCCCAAAGATAGGAATGTGTAAAGGCAACGCTTTCCCCCCAGGGGATGTATACGAAGGCAAATAAATGTGCACTCCTGTGGAACTTGAAGCGCACTTATCATTCACGAAGAACCACTACATCCGCTCAAAGTCCCTGCATAATACTAATTTGCAGATATCATCGATTTTTATTTTTTGGTCTAGACAAATAATTCCAGCACATATACGCATATTGAATTGGAAGGGGGGTTTGTGAAAAAGCGACATACTCTATGTTCTCTTAAACAGATATATCGGACAAGAGTGCGAAAATGTATCAATTTTTTTGTGTTAGAATTAAAGCAAATGTTAACAATCGATATCGGGGGACAGACTGCTTTTGGTTTTTGGATTTGAAAAATTGAAATAGGAATTATTATTTTCAATCAAATTAGCTCTATGACGGTATACTTCACTCTCTTCTACTTGGATATTTTTCGAAAGCAGCTCTCTTTCGAAATGATCTGGTACCGATAGCCTTTTCCGATGGTTTTCTCACATGATCTCCTCAAAAGAGATACTGGTATTGTAACTTAACAAGAGGCAAAGCATGTGACAAGATAAGCTAAAGGGTAAAACTTCTTATCTCGAACCCCACTCTTGCTTCTACAAACAAGAACTATAATTGCAAGTTGTAATAATTGGCCCTAAGTTTATTAATAATAGGAACGAGTATTCCGTTTTAAATAACTTCTATTGGAAACAGAATAGTAGAGGGCTAAAGCTTCGAAATTATGGAAGGTATGTCCTTCAAATTTTATAACGTTATTTTATACGTTATAAGCCATTTTTCAAACTTTTACGGCAGTCGTACTCATAATTGATAATGGTTTGAAATTACTTTATTAATTTTGTTTATATTTGGCTTAATTTACGATGAGCAGAAATATAATTCATTAACTAATGTAAGTCTTCACTCAACTACGCTGTTTTAAAACATAAATATACCTATACAATTTCATTTACATCCGCCAGTTTCGCGCATCGTTGCTGTCGTAAGATGTTTATGAAAAATTATACTTTAACAACAAAGTAAAATATTGCAACATGGACAGTAAGAAACTTTCCAAGTAAAAAAATGCAACAACTTTCGCTAAGTGAGAAATTAAAAAAAATATAAATATTGTTAGAGATTAAGTCACAACAACAAAAAGTGGACAAAAGGTAACAAGAAAAAGTTGGCTTAAGAATAAAAAACTTTCAAGTATTTAAAAAAGAATGGATATGAATTCTTAAGGGGAAAAAATAGAAACCCTTTTTTGTGATTAAAATAAAATGTGTAAATAGGAAGTGTGAAAAGCTGAAAAACAGAAGGAGGTTATGTAAGGAGCAGATAAAAAAGGAACAGAATATTTATGGTTTAAGTTATACCAATTTTACATAATTTACAATTTTTAGTTAAACGATTTATGCAAATTTTCAAATGCATTGAGGAAATTCCAGAATTGATTCCGTCGTTTCTTCTTAAATTCAAAACTATTAATAGAAAGATATGGTTTAAATTATTGGGAACAATGGACTCCAACGTTAGAGAAAACACGATTAGGCCTAAATTTTTATTTCTTTATTAGAGTAGACTAGCCCGTTCACGCCGCGCAGTTGTAATCAGCGGTAGGTCTTATTAGCTCACAATTTTTCGCCGAACTAGTGCTACCAACTACAGGGTATTAGTTGGAAGCAATAATGAAAGATGTCCGCATACGAATGAAGTTTTTGTATCACCACTACTACTAGAGCCGAAGATCCCCTTCGTCTTTACCCTTCAGGTAACAATTCACAAGTATTTGTAACGACATAATTTCCAAGTGTTAGAAGCACTTTGAAGTCCATTATTGTGCTTCTCTCAATAATCTTGTCAGTTATCCTCGAACTCTTTCAAACAATGCCTCCTTTCTGCAATCGTTAATGATTACCGAATGCTAACCTTTTCACGGCTTGCTCTTGCAACAATAGCGATCTCACCATAAGTATTTAAAAACACCAGCCTATGATTTCTTCTAGACAACTAACAAATATAAATCGCAAATAACTATGCACAGCCATTTTAAATAGAAAATATCTTTATGATGCGCATAGATAAAATACACTCAAAAATTTGACACAAAATTTACATATATGATGTACCTATCTTGACCACTGCATTAAGCTACTGTAAGGAAGAAATGTTATACACTTAACATAATTTCATGCTTTTCGAGCAAGGAAAATTTTACATAGACGTCAAAAGCTTTCCGATCACAACTTCAGCTTTAGATGTTAGGAAAATTGCACCCCGGTATCCGCGCATAGGTTCCTGCTCGTCAGTAGAAAGCGTGAGAAAACAAACAACAAATTCTACCAGAAATTGTGAAGAACATGCTTACTTAGTTTCTTTTTTATACTTTAAGACAAGTTTTGGGCTTTAAAAATTTAGACATTTTTAAATACGAACTAAAAAGTTATTCTAATTTTTTTCCTAATTCTTATATCAAAATTATTTGAAAAACTATTTATTTCTTATTTAAAGGGTAATCTTACTGACCCAAAACATTCATTCATCAGTTCGGTTTTCGAGGAAAGCAAAGAACGTTTGAGCAAGTTCATAGAATCGTCACCGTTATTAGATCGGCCTTTGAAAATAAACACTACTAGTCATCTTTATGGAACTATCCACAAGCATCTTAAGAGCTATTTAACAGATAGAACAACTACAGTAAGATCAAAGGCCCAATTTTCTGAAAATGGGTTCCTCAAGATAGTATAGTGGTGTACTATATATCATCTATACAGCCGATATGCCAACAATCCTGAATTCATATAAGCCAGCGTCTACAGATTGCACTGCGTTTATAAGTATTAACCAATATCCGAAATTTGTATCTGAACAACTTTAGTCCCACATTCATGAGGACTGGCTAGAAAAGTAGATAATAAAGAAAAATCAATCAATATGTGCTAACGTAACTTTTTCCCTCAGATAGCGAAATTCTTAGATATTCGTAACTAATTTGATTTAAAAAAATGTAATTGGCCCACAATTAGAAACGATCACATGGCCAGTATCGCTATTAAATACAAAGTTAAAGCTGATTCATTATTATTGAAGTATTATTTTGGGTAAAAAATTATAGTGATCACGGTGTATGCGAGACATAAGTTACCAAAAGCTGCAGATGAACTCTGGCTTTATTATACATTTTTTATTACTTAGTGTCTGTCAGTATAACTGTTCTTTAATTGGTGCCTTGGATAAGTCATGACATTTAAAAAAAAGTAATGTTTTTATTCGGTATCGAAATAAGAAAAAATTAAGTTTCCACCACTAAACTAATTTTTTATGTCCGGAATATATGTAAGTGTGAAAAGACAGTTGAACGTTTCTACTAATAGTTCTAAATTTCATCCCTCTAGTATTTTTTGTAAAAAAAAGTAAACTTCAATAAATTATCACTTTAAAAAATACAACAACTAACACTCGTGTACTCAGTATCATGCCCTCAGGGAAAAATTGTTATTGGTTCCTTTCTTTTTTAACTTGCACATGCTCTTCTCGATGACCAATTTCTCTAGCATCATTCTCATAAACTTGCTCTTTGATTATCGTTAAGTAGTTAGTTTAACCGTGATGATATACAGCGGAAGTAGAACAAGCAAAAAAGTTCCATCGTTAACGCGAATAATGCAAATTTTGCTCTAGGTAAATCTGTTTAAATATTTTTTTTTAGAAATTTTATTTTATTCGACTTTAAATTTGTAGTTTCAATCCTTTTTCTTGTTGTCGTTACTATAGCTGTTACTATTTTGCATATTTAATAACAAATTTTTTTTGTTATCACCAGCAACAACAAAATAAAAATTTAATTCACAGAATGTTGATCTATCGTCCATATACCAGAGTTACTATCGCTATCACATTTTAGTTGTCCATAAGTTTTCTTAAGCAACATCTGGGAAACTGCTATATGTTGTTCTTTTTGTTCTCTTCGTTTACCTCACCTTCTTCAAGTGTTTTTTCCTTTTTACACGTACCATGGAACCAAACGGTAACAGCCGTAGTGGCTAATATACTTATAAAGAAATGTAAAACTGTAATTAAAATTTAATTACTTTTCCCTTTTTAATGGTACTAAGTAAACAGCAGCAATATTTAGAACTACCGCCTACGGCCGTAGTTTAGCTTCAGTCAGGGAAAGCAAAAACAGAAAACTTGTTCCAAATCGATTGTTGTTTAATTTATGATTATTAGTTTTAGGACTTTGTCAAATTTTATTTAGGTGAATTGTTTTTGTGTTTGGTCATTTATTTTTATGGTAAACCAAATATATGTTAAGACACTTAAAGCAATCAAGCATGCACATAAAAGAAGTATAAGATAGAAGTGCTTTAATGTAATGGAAGTAATTTATAATTATAATATAATAATATATTTATATATAATAGTATAACTATTTCTAAAAAGCGCAAAGAGATAGAGCATGTGTGTATAAAGGCTGTCCCTTGGAGATATACAGAACTTTGAAATGGAATATATCTTATAAAAATTAAATATTCTTTAAAGATTAATACGTCTAAAACAATGCATTTAGTAGTTAAGATTTTATTTAAATAAAATTCCAACTCCAAAAATGTTTACTCAAAATGGTGCTCTTATGAAATCACACTACGCTGGCGATGGGTTTATCTTTAGCTGGACAGTTAAAGTCCTTCAAATTTATTTGTGTGTTCCTTATCGATGTAATTTGAGGCGAGTCT
This sequence comes from Phania funesta, assembly GCA_963932375.1. NCBI lineage: Eukaryota > Metazoa > Arthropoda > Insecta > Diptera > Tachinidae > Phania > Phania funesta. The sequence continues at coordinate 43,569,711 of OZ010652.1, forward strand.
TAAATTTGTTGAAGAAGAAAACTTCGCATGGCCTTGACAAACAAGAAGGGCGAAGTGCAATAGAAAATATTTTAACCCCAGAACTCGTTTATTAAAATTACTATGTGACAAGGATTATTTATAGTGGTGATACAACATACAATGGTGTCAGCTAACAATTTCAATTGTTGCTCATTATTTTCGCATTAAAACGATGTACTGAATGAATAAGATGCCGGATTTTGTCAATAGTTTTGTAAGTTTTTGAATTTTTCACGAACTCCAACTTTTTTGAAAGTCCTTTAAAATACGGAGACACCTATGTAACCATTTTCGCTATTTCCTAAGCATTTTTTAGCACATAATTAGAGGAAATTAAAACATCAAACCACTTGCCACAAGGGTTACTCGCTAACTTCTGCTACTACAATTAACTTTTTAATTCAAACAGCTTTCAAAACACGTTTCTACTTATAAAATGTAGAACTAGAAAAATTTTTTACGGAGAAAAACTGAAAAAGTATTTAAGAAAATTACATAAGACACACTTTTCAAATATCTGCCATGAATTCACACGGTGGCAAGGATCCGAGAGTTCAAATTTTCAGTGACTCCGTCATATAGAATTGGCTGGTTTTAAGGAATAGCATGTTAACTTTGAAAGCAGCTTGAATAACCCCAAAAGAACCCATCACCTATAAGGGAAATGCCCGTACCTTTAAATCGTTCACGCAGGATGTCCATTATGGCGTTCGCTGCAAGCAGTCCTTGAATGATTTAGCTATCGATAAAGATGACTTCCGGGCAAAAATAGGGTTCACTTCGACCAAAACCTTAGACGCCTACTTAGCGAGCAAACGATGTTCTCTGTGATCGTTAACTTTGAGCTCCTGCGTCAACTGAATCTTTTACGAGTGGAAGCCCAAAAAGAATAAACTGCTTCACGCCATTTTAAATTTGGCCACCAAACGAATCTGACGGCTCTAAACAAAATTTTCTTCCGATATCCGCACATTAGCACAGAAGAAGAATAAATGCTTTTTATGTACCATTCCTCAGTCAAAAATCAAAATTAATTAATGAATTAAGTCGCTTCTTTTCGTTTATAGAAATTTGTTAGGAATCCACTATAATAATAATATATTAAGCAATTTTTGATTCTATAGCGATCCATAATAACTGGTGGCCTTTTGAAGTGCTAAAAGTTTTATCAATATTCTTGATTTAATTGGCAGAAGCTTCCAAACTAAAACTAAAATATTTAAAACCGACGAAATTATTTTTACCCCAACCCAAGAAGGTAATATAAACTTGCAGCATCAAGTAAACGTATACAAAAAGATTACTTAAAACGACATTTTAAATGCTAGTTAAACGTAAGAACACTCATAGGCAGTACATCTGTCCGTACATACTTGGACCTATATGTGTTTGCAGTTTGTAATTGTGTGTTGATAGAACTATATTATGTTCCAAACACCCATAATGTGCTGTTTTTTTTTTTTTATGATAAGCAATTTTCTTTATAACTTTTATGTTTCTATTGATGGTATTTTTGCTTGTATTACCTTCAACTACTCCATTAACGTATTCTATTTCCTTTAGTATTGGGTTAAATGGGTGATGTGTATATTTGTCAGTGATATTGCAACTCGATATATATTGATATATATTGCGGATTAAAAGTAAAATTACCAAAAAGTTTAAGTTCGTTTCGTGCAATATATCTGTAGCTGTCGCAAAATACATGCAATTATATTCTCTTTGGGCTCACAAAAATCATAATTTTATTTTTATTAAAAAGTGTAACTATTCAAAATGCACTCATTCTATAGTTTTAGCGGCAAACAGTTAAGAAAAACGAGCAAAAGGGCTAATATGAAAATATTAATTAAGACCATGGAAAATGATAAAAATAGTGGAAAAAAATAATTTTTCGCTGTAGTATGAATAATTAACTTAATACATTGCATCTGAGCATCTAAACATGTTTTTTTTAAATTTTAAATTTTTTAATTGCTTAGATTACGTGGAAGTTTGAAAGATTAAAATTTATCTTTGTTATTTAACTCTGTAATTGCAAATCTTCTCACACTATCAATAATTCTTTAACGCGTTACCAATTATTGTAAGAATTTGTTATGTCCTGCATTTGAAGAAGGTGAAAAAAACATGTATCCATCCTCGCCTTCTCAGAAATCAAAAACCTTCATTAGTGACATAAATTGAAATATAATTCTACTACTAACATAAACAAATATAAGACAAAATATTAAGTTAATGCTGAAAACCCTGACATGATTTATGATCAACACTAAAGACAAATAAAAATAGCTTCAATAAAGTTTCAGGCCTGCTAGCACAAATATTACCTAAATAACCAATACTACCATGACAATAAGAGCAAAAAAGAATAGTAAAAAATATATGATTTGTGACTTATGACCTTGCCATGTAACAAAACTAAACTGAACTGCAAAAAAATAAATTTGGTTAACATTACAAAAAATCATAAACGACATAACGCAATCACGCAACAGAATATTGAAATATAACACAGATGGTTCATCTCACACAGTGGCGCCGACTAAAAAACATTAAGTTTTTGAATTCAACACTGGTCAGTGAGTAGCTTCAAATTTAAAGCAATGTTTTAGATAAATTAAAGTCCTTAGAAAATATTATGCAAAGAAAAAAAGCCTTCTATGGTAGAGTCGAAATGTTACGCAATTCAGTATACAGATATTTTTCTACGTCCGAAGGTATCTCTGAAAAATTGCTGCATGTCAAACAGTAAACACTTCCACTTTCAAGACAGTACATTTGTCCCACTGCCTGAAATCGAACATCAGACCGAAATTTTGTCGCACTAGAAAAATACTAAATTGGGTTTTGACTTTTTCATCTATTTCTACTCAATTTTTTTATTTACACACAAACCCAATATAATTTTTTGCTCCATAAGCTTCACTTGCTTCCTTGCAATCTCAGCAATGCATATTAAAATAAAAACAACCCACTAAACATAAATGTTTCACCTCATACGTTTAGAGGAAGAAATCAGAAAAACAACAGAAAAAATGAAAAATAAGTTGCATTTGCTTGTACAATTTCATGGGGGTATTAAAAATTTGAGGCGTGTTACGAAGTGTTAAAATGCTACATAAAAGTTACACTTTCACACATGATTTATTCTTGTTAAATCAACCTGAGCGAAACATACCAAAAGAAATAAAAAAAAAACGCGCACTAATCCAAAAAAATAACAGTTTAATAAAAACAGGAAGCAACTGCTTTGCCTTCAGGCTATATGCGTTGTGGTAAAATGCAACAAGCCAAGCATACCAGGAACAATAAAAATACACATACTTACTATACATTAGCGGAAATCACTCTTCGTTGCATATCTTCAATTTTGCACACGTAGTATGATTTTCTGCCACAAAGCGCGAGTGTCTTTTTTAAGCGCTTAGCAAATTTATTTCAACACCTGATTGTTCGGAAAATAAAGGAAATTAACAACAAAAATAAACAACAAACCTCAACTTCTTGATTCTCTAGTAAATAATCCAATATTTTTTAATTTCTTCATCAGTCCATCTCTTATTGTTTGGCTTTTGTGTTATTCTAATTTTCTTTTTGATTTCTTCATTACGCATTAATAATTTTGTCGCATGCAATAATCCAAGCCGCAGCCAGTATATAAACACAATTGCTGAGACGGTTCTACGGCCGTGAAACTTTGTTAGCGCAGGTGTCTAGTTGTTTTGATTTAATAATAATAAAATGAAATAAACAGTTATTTTAGCATTGCAAATTACCAATATGCAACGATTTTTTCCGTAGCATATTTGCTCAAGTGTGGCAAATCTAAGTTTCATATATTTTGTTGTTATGGTCTTGCAAAATGTAGTATATTTGCTAGACTTGCTAAATTTGCAAGGTTTGCAAGGGTTGTTTGCAACCAAGACTGAGTTCCCCTATTAAAACAAAAAAATATTTGCAAAACTGATGCAAGAACGAACAGTACGTTAAGATTTTAAAAATTCTGAAAGTAGCTTTTAGGGTGTGATTGAAAAATTGTAGTAAGAAAAAAACCAAAGCAAAAGCCGATACATACTAAGCACACTGTCTGATGGTTTACACACAGTGAACATCAATATTAAGAATTGAGATGCTGACGTTGCCAATATACGAACCATCTTTTGATGGGCCCTTAAGGGTTATTGGGGAAATGCTGATATTTTAAGGAAACTTTAAAGAATTAGAACATGAACGAAATGAAAATTTCATTTTTGGGTTTGATACCATACTTTTTATAAAAACTACCTGTATGCCAAATTTCTGCTCTCTGCTATTGTGGAAGTGTCCCATAATTATGTAAGTAATCAATGAGTCAGTGAATGGGTACTAAATTATTCACTTTTTTCGCCTTTATATCTCGGGAAGCTTTTATGGTAAAACTTTCAAAATTCATCTTTAAGGTTATCTATATGTAGATCCTTCTGTTCCAACTTTCATTACTTTATGAATAAATAACACAAAGTTATTTTCGTTAAGTTTCGTGTATTACACATAATGTGCATAGGCCTGAATTGGTCTGCACGCTATTGTGCGCCTTATGCAATTAGAATTTTATTATGAAATTAATTTTAATAATTTTTAACAGTAATATCTTTTACATAGCAGGGTATATTTTAGTATAGTAAATAAAGTAGAAATTTATTTAATATAGTAATATTATTATATGTAAATGTATTAATAAAAAGCTTTATTTTGAACATATTAAGACAACTTTGGAATAATATTATCATGTGTCTTAATATTATGTCCAAATGTAATCGTTATCTAAATTTTGTGGTGATATGATAATATTATTTTTTATATTGAGCAATAGTTTTAGCATAATTTTAGTAACGAGCAAGTGTATTTATATAACAATTCCAAAAAGAAATTAAAATTATACCATTTTGGTATAACTATTATATTTTGAAGGTATTAAAAGTATTTCTTTAAGCATTAAACTACAGAATTTTATTCCAAATATAAAAGCAATTGTAGTGTGCTGTCATTTCCCAGATTGCACTAAACACCTTTGCTACGTCACATTTAAGAAAAAAAAGAAAAAGTCGTTCTGAAAGTATATTTACTCTCTAACTAGTCAGCAGGGTAATAAATGAATGATTCTAGATTCTAGAAAGATTTTGGGTTAAATTTGTGTCCTCAAATCTTTAGTGACTTAATATATTTTTCTTTAAGTTCATTTCTTTAATGTTGCATGTGGAATTTAACATTTTACACCACTTAACATGTCATAGATGTTGACATTTTTTCAAATTTGCATTGTTTAAGCTTGTACTTTTGTATTTATATTTCTATAAAAATCATAAAGGAAATCTTGTAACTTGCATGATTTGTTCAAACTTTGACAATTTGGAGTTCAAAATGTTTCTTCTTTTAAGTTTCCTTTTGTATATGTATGGAAAGTTTTTGAACTTTCATTCCATTTCTATTTTCTGAAACTGTTGAAGTTATACATCTTTTCGGTAATATCTTTTTGATTTTCCTTATATTCGTAGTTGGTATTTCTGCAAATAAAGCTTAATTATTATTCGCGGTTGGTGTTTAAATAGAATAGAAAAATAGTAGATATATGTATATAATATGTACACGAGTGTTAATAACTTGAACAGAACTTCTAAAACCACACTTACATAAATGGGTTTTAGTTACAAATATGTTTAATAATGTGAACTTGTTGTAAGGATCTGACGTTTTTGACATGACTGTTGTAGGCAGCCATAAAGCCGGTACTAATGAATTTAGTATAAGTCATGTAAGAATGAAATCTGAACTCTATTGTAATCGCTAATATAATCTTGCCAAATTGGATTATGTGCTCAAATCTGATACTAAAAACTGCGGTTATGCTCAGAAATTTTGTGTATTAAACCTTTCATCGTAGAAATATTATAATATAGCCTCTAACAAAGAAGATAATCTTAGAACTACAAAACTAGTAAAAATCATCTCTACTCTTTATACTGCAGGTAAATTTAGTTTGTAGTGTTTAACGCCTTGAATTGTTAGCTTTTTTGGTTCCCCTTGCACGTAAACTTTGATTTTAAATTAATAAACATGGACAACATTAAAAAATACAACTTAATTTAAATAGCGTAGCCGAAAATATTTAATTTAAAGTTAGTGGACAACCAATATTTCAAATCGTAGCAGGATAAAATTACCGTTTCATTTGGATACAAAAGCAATTGTTTTTCAAACTTTATTGATGTCATGTGCTGCTTTAACTCTTCTATGTATTAAGGATTGCTGTTGTTGTTCTTCTTTTTCTGCAAGCTTGTGTAATAAATAGTCCTCAATCATAAATTCACGCAATTTTGTTTAGCGCATTTTTCTATATTATCCTTTGTCTTCCTATCGTAAATGTATTTGTACTGATTGACTGAAGTTCCAAAAGCGTTCAAAAGGTTGTAGTATTCATCATGTATTACATTTAATTACTTCTTTACTTCATGTACTTGCTTTCGATCGTATTCTTTTATCATGATAATTGAGTGTTTTTCCGTCTTCATCTCTTCACGTTGCTTTTTTCGGCACAGTAAAAACTTAATCATTTTTGTGAAAATTTTTTTCGTCGTTGCTAAGAAGAAGAAAAGGGTTGGTTTTCTGATGATTGACAAGATTAGAAAAGTATTTTAGAAAACATTAAGGCGACGAATTTTTCAAAATTTTCGTCCACGCTGCCTTCTTGCCAATTCCTAATTTGTATATTCTTATCAAGTTTTTTGTTGGTACTTATTATCGTTTTAATATGATTTGTTGTTGACAAATTAAGCACTTTTGTGTAGCGATATTGTTATAGCGTCTAGCTTCTTTATTCCTCGTTTTCAAAAGCGTTTTAACATTTTAGGTCTAGAAATGTCAAGTCTATACAATATTCCAGTTGGCTCTTAAATATCGAGACAATCAAATATTAATCTCGTCCAAATGTTTTAGAATAGGAAGGATATACAAGAGCCTGTTTTGTAATTTATTACGATGGGTGCTGCCCTAATATGATCTGCTGCTTCTGTGCTACAAACATACGTACTTTAATATTCGCACACATCATTATTCGTATGATGATAATAAAAATATTTCTACAAAACCACATAGCAACAGCGAAGCACTTAACTTTTGCAATAATCACAAAACCTGTAAAAGAATTGAATATACGCACCCACATAGCTACAAATTGTTCAGCTGAATTCTATGGCACATCTACAAACTGACTAACATACTTATAACCAACGGTACCCGACATCATACTCATTCTATGCTTGGGTTTTGGCCTAGCGGGATAGACAAAAAGTAGACATTGAACGAAGAAGATCGTTATAAATAAAAATCAATATAATTGAAAAAAAGCAGTACAAGCAAAATTTGGAAAGTCTGCATAACCAGCTAGACTAAGTAAGCATCGCTTTCATGCTGTTAGCAAATACAAGATGTCGGACTGCTGCTTAAGAATAATATCTACAGGAGAAAGCAACAACTATGGCCCATTTAAACGATAACAGACGTCGGACTAGGCAGAATGAGAGGAAAACGTATCTTGCTTGCTTTTCTCACAGTTTCTTAGTATTTCTAGACAAATCAGTGGTGCAAAACTTTGTATATTTTTCGAATTGTATGTTTCGGAGGTTAAACGCTAAACCAAACACGTACCAACATATTGCCTCCATTTTATAAAAAGAGAATGTTTATAAAGTTTTATACAAATTATAGATTCCTTAGGTTTTTTTTAAATAAGCGACATTTTCGTACTTTGATTTTATTTAACGATTATTCGATTTTAGCGATACCTCATAACCTGGTTGATTATTATAATATTTAAGCGATTTTTTGTAATTTTCATTTGTTTTGGGACAAATACTCGTATATCAAAATACGATACCAAAAATTGTTTCGGATTTTAATAATATTTTTCTCAAATTTAGCGATTTTTTCTACATTCTTAAAGTTTTTAAGTTTAGCGCTTTTTCTAAAATTTTATGAACTCTCATTTAAGCACTACCTTGTTATAATGTGAACAATATATTGGTAATTCCACACTTTAAGAATAAGTCCCATGTAAAGCATTCTACCATTACAAAATGTTTCAACTCTCGTAATAAGACATCAATAAATACCAGTACATAATATCGCGTGATAATGCTTCTCAAATACTTTAAAATAAGTTCTTCACCAAAATCGTCAGATGATAAATCACATCTGACACACATTTTATATGAGAAAGAACGCGTAATTTAAAACTCAATCAATAAATTTTCGGTTAATCGAACAATCGACAAGAAAGGCACTTCTTAGAAAATGTTTGGGATTCGTAAGAAGGAATTTTCTCAGTTGCTTTTAAATAAAAATTCTTACCAAAATATTTGCTTTCTTTGGGGAAATTTTAAATGCCGAAATAATCACTCTGTTTATTTCGTAACAACTTTAGTAAGTACGCCACCTAAGTAAATAAAGCTATTTTACAATGCAAACACAGAAACTGATATGACTTCTACTATTTCCACTTGTGCAAATTAAACAAATCTTGGTAAAATCTTTTAACAGAATACAAAGTCAACAGAGTGTTGATAATTTGCGTTAATATCTATTCTGTACGAGACAAAAACATACAAATATTACTACAAGTAAAGTTCACATATTCGCATACCACACATCCAAATATTTCATTTCACAAATACTAGTTCGCAAGAACAAATTCTCAAATACTTATGTATGGCTGCTTAAGTCTAGGAATGTTGAAAATTTTACTTTTGTTTTTTTGTTAATAAGACCAGGATATTTATGAGTTTCCTGAGAAATATTTTTTTTTGCATTTTCTTTAACTTTCTTTAATTGCTTTTTAAAATCATTTCAGTGTGATCGCTTTTTTTTCTCTGTGACGTTTAAGAGTCGTTTTTTCTGTTTATTTTTTGCACTTCAGATAATTGCCTGAGTGCTGTTGAGATTTTCAAGCAAGGAATTGTTGATAGTTCGTTAATTTTACTACTGTGTTTTTTTATTTATTTTATATTAAAGCAAAGTAAATTAAACTGGTTAATGAAATAAGCAATCAAAAACGACTTTAACATATTTCCCTTAAGGTGCGTTATACTTTTAATATAAATATTTCTTTAAAAATTTACTAAAGAATTAAACAAACAAAATTTAGTAGAAATTTTTAGCAAAACCACAGCTCGTATGCAGCTTGATTTTTACTCTCTTGGCTGTAATTTTCATCAAACCTCTTTTTTTCTTACAACCCTAATGGAAACTTTATAGCGGCAACTTGCCCTCTAGATTACTTTATATATCTTACAAAATAACGGCAACTAAAAAAAAATAAACTTCAGTCCTCTAAGCTCTAAAGCAATAAGCTCTGTAAATACAAAAACAATACGCATAGCTATATAAACACAAGCATGCACATGTGATAACTTTCATTTTGACATCACCAGTACCTTTGACCATATTGCTCACTCGCTTGCAATAAATATAAAAAAGAGTCTGCTGGTTTATAAAACTATCTAAACTTTCAACCTCTATAACTCCCCAATTTGCTCACAGGTCACATAAGTTGCATGCCGTTACTTTACTTTTATATGTTTGCCACCATACATCTCGATACCACATGTACGAGGACACATGCATGTGAAGCGATGCTGTTGCATCAAGTTAATTGCCCCTTGAAGAATACCTCTGGTTAGAAAGTCATTCTTGTTTAAACATTTAACAGTGCCTCATGTACACATGAGTACCGATGTAATATTACAATGTGAAATGGATGTTGCAGTTGTAGCGGATTATTTATAGCAACAATACACATCTTTTTTAACTTAAAACCATAATGCTCCGTTAAACAAAACAAATAAACTCTTTATGAATATCGTACACACCAAATCACATTGAAGATTTTCGACTGGTGAAAATAAATGAAACGTTAAAAAACGTTTTGGATAAGAAAATGTTAATGGGTTTACAGGAAGAATTTTCGCTTTATAAAGTCAAGTACAATTTTTCGACATTACAAAAATCTCTTGTTTAATAAATAGAACATTTAAGTAGACAACCCTGGTGTCGTCTCGATTTAAACAGATTCAATTCATTTGTTCTTTTTTGTTTCTACTACAACGCCTGGTTTGCAAATCCTTACAATCGTTGCAACAGTGTTGCTTGCACATCTACTTATTTGTTTATGCTGAATGCTAATCGGGGTTTGGCTTTGGTTACGATGCGTAAACCAGTAGCAACAACAGCAACAACAAAAACAGACAATAAAAACGAAATGAACAAGAACAAGCAAGTAATTATTATCATTGTCGTCTTTAAACGTGAATGGTTTTGTAGAGGTGGCCAACGAGTGTTTGCAATATGGAATGCGTAAGTTTATAGGTAAATTCTTCCAAATAGCCTTGTGTACGAGAACATCTAAGCGAAAATTGTGTCGTATGTTATGTTGCAAGCTGTAATGCATTTCTTAGTTGGGAAGACAGGAGTGTGAAATGTGTACATATCAATTTTTGTAATTCTTGTTTGTTTCCGGTGCAAGAGTTGGTATTGTTGCTTTTTTCTTGCATCTCTGTTGTTGGCGATTTTTGAAAATGTTTCATTAACGTTGACATCTGTTACACACTTGTGCAATTATATAAATTTTGATGTCTAGTAGAACTCATTTTTTATGTGTCTAAAACAATGTTGGTCAATGTTTGTGTTAAATTTGTGGCCTAAAGGATTCCCAGTAAACGCTTAAAGATTGTCTGTCATGTTTTATGGGAGTTTATCTGGAAGCAAAAGCTACAAGTGGAGAGCTTAAAAATTGTATTTAATTTAATACGTCCGAATTAGTGAAATGCTAAATTGTTGCATAGTAAGGAACTTTACAAAATTTTGTACCATAATTGCCAAGACTTTGGGTTGGAACTATTCCACATTTAATTCGTATGGAGCTGCAGTAATCAGGACTTTTTACAAAAGGTGTGAAAAAGGCTATAAGATTTTTGTTTTTGTGTTAACGTTGTTGGATAGCATCGCATTTTTGTCAAAGGTATTTAAAAAAAATTTTCGTCTCGAGTGTAACCCCTTCTCTAAATGAACAAAACGTTTTCCCAGATCATCAGTTTGGTTTTCGAGCAAGGCATAGTACTATTGAACAAGTCCATAGAATCGTTACCATTATTAGGTCGGCTTTTGAAAGAAAGCAATACTGTTCAGCTTTATTTATAGACATTTCCCAAGCATTTGATAAAGTCTACCATGATGGGCTACTCACTAAAATAGCTCCAAATCCGTTATAAAGCCAATTTGGTCATATGCCATTCAGCTGTGGGGTACTTCCTGTGCATCAAACATCCACAAGTTACAGAGAAGACAGTCTAGGATTTTACGTTTAATCGTATGCGCTCCTGGTACATAAGAAATGAAAACATACATAGGGATCTAAAAGTTCCCACTATCCAGGAAGAAGTAAAAACATACACGTCCAAATACGTAAACAAACTAGTCGTACATCCCGACAATCTTGCATGCAATTTATTGCAATTTGACGGGCACCAGAGACTAAAAAAACTGACACATTAATCCTGGCGAGGCGGCTCTCTTTCTCTCTCTCTCTCTCTACACAATAGATGATAGTTTATTAGATTTGAATACGAAAAATTAGTTATTACATGGGTAATAACTAGTAAATAATAATTTAGAAATAAGATTTGGATACTTATTTTATATTTCTTTTAGTAGAAAAGTTCAATAAAATTAAATTAAGTATAAAAAAAAATAAAGTCGTACTCTGGGATGCTTTGCGTATTTTTGTGTGCGAGCCCATTACCGAAACGGTAATTATATAGTTCGCGTTCAGCGTTTGTAACGTGTGGACTATCATTCTTGCTATATACCAAGCAAACATAGAAAGCAGATTCGGATGTTCAAAAAGATTCGAACAACTGCAAATTCAGAAAAAACTGGAAACACGCAGCTCTATTAGAGGAGAAGAAATGATTTAGGAAATAAGGGATTTGGTATGCCAAATCCATTATTAACCATTCTCAAACTAAGTCAAATACTCCGTACCAAAAAATTTCTTTTCAGTTAATTTTGGAGAAAAAAACTATAAAACCCAGTTGGTTGGCTGAAGACACTGATTACTCGAAACGAATTATATCCGAATAAAATTATGTAGAGGCACCATTAACTGGTCTCCCAGGCGTTCTGATCTGAAGTTGCCTAGACAAATTTTCCAAGGTAAGATATACAAGATCATTAAAAATGGTCGCCAGGGTAAGATCAACGCGTGCTTTCAATTATCAGTCTAGGTTAGAGCAGTGCCAGCAGCGTAATAGGCATTTAGACAACACTATATTTTCGGAGCAATTTTTCTTTTATATGAAAATGTTTTTATAGAAAAAAAAAAACCTTCAAGCTTAAATAATTTAATAAATTTACTGAGAGATTTATTTAGAAACTTCCTATACTATATTTTTCCTTTCTGATTAAATTTTTCGATGCCTTTATATTACTTGTTATTTTTATTTCCTTGCCACGTCTTAGTTTTGCAATTTAATTTATTTTCAACATACTGAAGTTACCATTCAACACAATCATTTTACCGGCATTATTCACCTCCTTAGTAGCTGCAGAAACCAACAGTATTTCTCTTTTTGACATATAATCCAGTTACCTTAAGCTTTACGTCATTTTACTTCCACAGAAGTTCTGAGTTCCTCTTTGCACTACACACTTAAACCACAAAAATATATAATTTATAATTTTTCACCAGAACTCCTGTCAGTAACTGAAAGTAATTTAATACGTTGCAGAGAGGGAGGAGAAAAATAGCAAAGGAAATTTTCTTACGTGTATATAAAGTTGAAAATCTTTACAAATTGCATTTGATAAAGTAATATGGAAGTTTTCAATAAAAATATTTATTTTCAGCTTGGGCGCAGAGATGGAACTTAATTTGGAAGTTAGTAGATCCTACGCAGTGATTTTCAAGAAACATATTACATTTCCAAATTGTTACCTGAATTCAAAACATATCAAGTACAATATTTTTGCCTTTCTTCCTGGAACACAAATATAGAATTCTTAGGGCTTTCCTATTTGCAAGCATGCAACGTAAAGCTATCCATGCCAAGGCCTCAAACTTGGGAGACTGACCCTGGGATCTAGTAATTTAAATCGCAAATACTAAACGAACATGAAGCTGCAAATGTTTAAAATCGAATATCAAATTCGTCATTGGCATATGCGTGTGTGTTCCCTTTTATTTTATTTTAGTTATTCAAGTGGATTATTCATAAGTATTTCTGCTGCAAGACAAGTGCACTAAAAAAGTCGGGGTATGTCAACGTTTCGAAATAAAATATAAAGTACCTCCATTTCCCTGAAAATCTAAGGAATAATCAAGAGGATAAACGCGAGTAATTCGTTACCATATCGATAGACTAATATGTTTTTTCCCTTATTTATTATATTCAGAATAATACTGTTAATATAATTGTTTCCGTTAAACTACGAAATTATTAGACAGATTAAGGTTAGGAGGGTAGGTGAGTTTTCACGGCTACCACTGATTATACAATGGCTCTCTTAGGTCCACACTGCGATTTACAGAAAAGTGTATATATAGTCTTGGTCCTTATATAGGGTGGTGCAACCATAATTGTGAGTCACACCCGCAAGATGATAACGGACTTCTTGTGGCCACTTACCACACAGCCAACGAAACAATAGCGATGGTAATTGGTCGTCACGATCATGTGATTTGTCACTGTTGGACTTCTTTCTTTTGGGGATATTTAAAAGAAAGAGTGTAAGTCCATAAGCCAAGAACGATTCAAGAGCTAAAGGATGAGATAACTCGACACATTAACGACATTAAAACTAAATTATGTCTAAGAGTCATTGAAAATATTGATGATCGGATAACGATATGTCACCGAAGCCGTGGCGAGTATTTGGCCGATATTTTGTTTTACACATAATTTTCATAGATCCTTCTATTATAATAAAAATAATTCCCTGAAAACTTTTTGTTTTATTTCTGTCTGTCTGTCCGATGTTGAAATCAACTTCCTGACGGTATTAGACATCATCGGGCCTTGGAATTTAGACAAGTTAATCAGTGGGTTTGGCAAATTTTCGCTATTTGAAATCAGCCATAGAAGGCCACAAGTTCCCGAGGTATGGTTTTCTTTTGGTATTTTCGATCTTGCGGAGAAACGCTTACATACAAGCACAAAAAAAATTTACATACTCTAAATCTTTATAAAATTTTCTATAAAGTCCCTCTACTGATATTATTGTCCAGAGGCTCTCAGATAAGCTTAGAACCAAAATGTTGGAACAAATTGAAAAAAAACTTAAATAACTAACAAATAAAACGGCAATTGACCAAAATCCGAAATTTAACACAAAATTAAAAAAATGCGCAATTTTGCCCAAATTTTAAATTTATAATATCGAAAAAAAGGAATACAATTTTTTTATTGTAAAAAATCTAAATTAAATGAAAACCGAGATTTTACACAATACATACCACGAAAATTTAAATTTCACCGCAATTTTGTAATTTTGCCGAAAAGCCGCTACATATTAACAAAATAAATTTTTAACAATGATGTAAAAGCAAAAATTAAAAAATTCATCAGAAACACTGAATTCTCAAAAAAAAAAAATCCCAAAAATTAAAACTTCACCAAATTAATCATTTTATCAAAAATATCAATTAATATGAAAAATAATGTTACCATAATTTGGCAATACATCCAAGTCCGAAAAATATTATAATATTCCCCAAAATCGAAACTTTAAAAAACCAAAACTGCACAAAAACAATGAAAAACTTCGAAATTTCACCAAAATTCGAAAATATCAGTATAAAATGTAAAAACTGGATTCAAAAAATTTATTTGCTTAAAACTCAATATTTAATAAAAATCAAAAATTTACCAAAATATTTACCAAATATTTTATTATTAATGTTTTATTTTATTTTTACCACAAAAATTCTAATTTCACCAAATTTTGTTATTTAGTATTTTAATAATTTCAACCAAATCTATGTTAAACAAATATATCAAACACAAAAATTAAATTTCATCACAAATAGGGAATTCAGTAAATAATTTTAAAATCAACCATAAAATTTTATTTTAAAAATAAAATTTTCACAAAAATTTTAAATTATCTAAAAAATTTTCATTTCACTATAATTTGAGAACTTTCCAAACCACACTATAGTCTGAAAATTTTAAATTAAAAAAATCTAAATTTAAAAAAAAAATCCCGAAATTGCTCCAACAAATTTTCCAAATTAAAAATTCACCAAAAATTTGAAAATATACAATAATTTCATCGTTTGAGCTAAATCTCTTTCAACCGAGCCATTTCTTTAGGTTTTGAAATAGGAGGTAGTCACTAGGGGCTAAATCCGGAGAATATGGCGGATGAGGTAGCAATTCGCAGCTCAATTCATAGAGTTTTGCCATTGACTCTGCATACGTGTGCACCCGTGCATTATCTTGCCGAAAAAGATATTTTTCCTTGGCCATATAGGGTTATTTTCTTTTTAAATCCTCATTAAATCGGTCTAATAAGTTGGCATAATATTCGCCGTTTATTGTTTTTCCCTATTAAAGGTAATCGATGTGGATTATCCCGCGTGCATCACCAAAAACTGTTGCCATCACCTTATTGACCGACATACTTACCTTGGCCTTCTTCGGAGCAGGTTCACCCGGAGAAACCCATTGTTTACACTGCTGCTTGGTCTCGGGAGTACAGTAATCGATCTACGTTTCATCCACAGTTACAAAACGCCGCAAAAACTCATTCGGATTGCCGTTAAACAACTCCTTTGAAGTTGTCACACGTTTACGTTTATGGTCAATTGAGAGCATGCGCGGCACCCATCTTGCAGACAACTTTTTTAACCCCAGCTGATCATTTAAAATCGAAACATATGAAACGCCTATTGCATCAACAACCTCACGCACTTCTATTCTTCGATCGGCCAACACCATATCGTGGATTTTTTTAGACATTTTCGGGTGTACTGACCTCAATTGGCCTTCCAGAACGTTCAGCGTCATTTGTACTTGTGCGACTATAACGATACTCAGTAAACCACTTTTTGACCATTAAAATCGATGAGTCGCCATAGTATTTGTTGAGCTTTTCCTTGGTTTGATTGACAGTTCTTTTTCGCAAAAAATAATGTTTAATGAGCACTCGAAATTCACTTTTTTCCATTTTTAGACAAATACACGAGGTTGCATGTTTAAAACAGCTGTTAAACGCAAAGTAAATGACGACACTTGCTCCAAATTTGACAGTGGTCTACAAACAAGTGATACTTGATGGCAACAGTGTTGCATTTCATATGACTACGAGGGAAGTTCAAAAAGTCACAGACTTATTAATCCGCCCTCGTGCCATAAATCGAAAAATTAGAATAAAAAATTTAGTTGCTACAAAATCAATATTTAATGATAAAAGCAAATTTCACCACAAAATCTTCGATTTAAATAAAGTTTTTTTCAAATTCTCCAAAAACCCGAAATTCAAAAAAAAAACAACATTGTACAAAAACTTTAAAACAGAATAAAAAATCCATAATTTCGCCATAAATCAAAAATTCACCAATAAATTACAAATTCACCACAAGTTAGGAATTTACTAAAATTTAAAAAATTACCAAAATAAAAAAATTAGAAAAAAAAACCGAAAATGCATCAACAAATTACGGATAATTTGCAACATTTTTGTATTCCAAAACTGCAGTTTTACCAAAAATTTGCAAAAGCAATATATCTTACAAAAAATTTAATTTTCACAAACAAGTAACCAAAAACAAACTGGACCAAATTTTGAAATTTAACAAAAAAAATTACCCAAATGCTGAAATTGCACCGAAAACTATAAATTTTATCAAAAATTAAAAATTTTACTATAAACCCCATTTCGCTATTATCTACAATTTTCAGAAAAATCGAGAATTTATCAAAAATGTATAAGCATTCAGAAAAAAAATCCTCACCAATCGAAAATACATATATTAAGACGAAAGGAGAGTTTAAATGAAAAGTAATACGACTAATACCGGTGCCCAAAATTAAATATCTTAAACAATCCTTTGGCACCGCGAAAAATCTGTAGTACATTATAGGTAGTTCATATTTTTGTGAAAGGTACAAAACATTCTTCACAGTCGAATACAGCTCTCTTACTTGTTTTACCTGGTTCTATGTATGTATGTATATAAAAACACACCTTCCCGACAACCGATAAAACGAGTTTATTTTATTGATATTTCTGTCAGATAGTTCTGCCGGCCGTCTAATATGAAGTTCTACTTCCGACCAGAGCAGGGCAGAGATAGAAGTTTTCTAGTTGTTTTTCCTTTTTTTGATTCTTCTTACATGTGCCCCGCTACCGTTGTGCGTCTTTGTTCTCGAGGAGCCGCCACTCAAAATACAGACTAATTACTTACTTTGTATAAGAGGAGCCAGGCCCATTTAAATTACAGTTAATTGGTTTATCATATGTTTCATATATAAATCTTAATTGAAAATTGCTATAATATTTAAGCGGTTAAAAAAAGTCCAAAAGAAAACTAATCAATAACTGAATGAGCAATAATTAAATACCAAAATGCAGACATTCTTGACGTTCTTTAATTTATCTTATTTCATAAACCCGGCATCAGGGAAAATTAAAAAAAAACACAATCTTAAAAATGAAAATTAATCATCACATGCTCAAACCAACTTCAGGCATATATGTATGTTACATTAACATACACATCCATAAACATCTGACAACAATAGTACCTTACGGAAACATGTTGCTACATATATAAAATTACTTTTAAGTGTCAGTTGCAAATAAAAGTACTTGAAAAAGGATGAAAAGAGGCTGACTTTCAGATACAAGTATTCAGTGAAACGAATGAATACATCCCATGAAATATATTTTCAAAAGTACATATTCGTGTAGAGAAGGTCTAAAAAAATGTAAGATTTATATAAATTTTGTGTGTATTTGAAATTGAAATAATAAACTTTAACTCAATGTGCAATGCTACTGCTTTTATGAATCAAAAATAAGTAAACTTGCAATTGTCTACATAATAACAAAAAATAATCTAAGACAAGCCTGGTGCGATTATAGGGAAACATGCGTGTTTTTGTGCATGCATGTGGCAATGAACATAAAAGTTAGACATACAAAAGTATACAGTCATGCAAATATTATTAATATTTCATGTCGAAGTTATTAAATTTGAATTGCAACTGTTGGGTTTTTCTACATAAAGATCTTCATGATGGCATTCATGTATGACCTACAGTAAGACTTCAGGTAAGATATACAGACAACCAAACGTAACTGTTATATATCAATCCTTTATATAGCGTTAAATCAATCGAAATTCTTTTATAGCGTTAATACCGGAAAAACACTATAGGTTTGCTTTTTAATGCAAAGGAAATGTTAAACTTCACTTAAGTGAAAATCTGTATCTAATTCAATATATTTTTAATGTAAATAAAAATATAATTGTTGCCTATTAATTTTTATATTTTTTTATAAGAAATAATTGTTATTATCTAATTTTCTGTTAATTGTTAATTTTGTAATATAATTGTGTTAGCGTACCTTGTCCTGAAAATAGCTCTTATTTCTGCCAAAAACAAAAAAAAAATTAACATTGAGATATAACAATTATTTGTATAAAAAAAAAATTTAAATCCAAACAATTATTTGTATAAAAAAAATAAATAAAAATCAAAACAATTTTTGCTAAAAAA
Organism: Phania funesta; assembly: GCA_963932375.1. NCBI lineage: Eukaryota > Metazoa > Arthropoda > Insecta > Diptera > Tachinidae > Phania > Phania funesta. The sequence continues at coordinate 43,588,550 of OZ010652.1, forward strand.
ATTTCAAATCAAATATTTTTAAAGCGTGTGATATGTATCTAAATATCTAACTTAAAACGATGAAAAAAGTGTGCTTAACATCGTTCTCTTAAAATGTTTTGTGCCTTCTTTTTGTCGATGAAAATCAAAAATAATGTCTATTTTCGGTCCCTGGTCAATACATTTTTAATACTTCATACCCTCTTCCTTGTTCTACTTATTTAAATTTTTAGGGTGGTGTTTTATTCGATTTTGTATCAACATGTTATGCATCATTGCTATAAAAATCTCTTACTTTTCAACAATGTAGAGATCTCTGATATTTCTGAGAAAGTAACGTTTACACAGCAACTCACATCATAACAAGACATTTTTCATAAAACTCATTTTCTAAACACATAGTCCACAGCAGACCACACGGCTTCATGGCTACAAATGCATTTGATTTCATATGTCGGCGGCAGCTACGTCATAAACAGCTGATAGGAAGATTGGCGTTGCATTATTAGTATTTGTGTTTGGCGAACAATATTGCCACTTCAACTTTTTTTGCCTTAACGCAAAATCACTCATTTAAGAAACTGAAACATAGAAGAAACTGAATATGATCAAAAAGAAAACCAAATAAATAAAAAAAATTATTTTAACAGGTCTGGCCTAAAAATACTTTTTTCGCACCTTCCATGTGGTATTTCAGGTAAAATAACTTGTTTTTAAATGTATATAAATATAATTCATTCCATATATTCAAGCTGATTTTTTTCTACGCTTTCTTTGTAAGTTGTCAACACTTTATTTGTCAATTATCGTCACTAAAAATAAAAATTAGTTTAAACTGGCGGCAGCGAAATTGTATTCTAGTAGTCATGTAGCTGAGATGTCTCCAAAAACATCGCCTTCATATGAACGTGTGTATTTTACTTTTGACAGATTGTAGTCTGTAGCTCGCTGTGGTCTATGTGTTTAGTGCAAAACATATTTAACACACAAAAACATTCAACGGCGAATTCTTCATTTTACTAACATTCCTTTAAAAACTACAATAACAACATACGAAAAAAATGTAACCACCACTGAAAAACCAATTAATATAGATAGACATAAAATAAACTTTGTAATTCGACGCGTTGATTGCACTGAACAAAACTACAAACTATATTCATGGGAATAAGAAGACCAAATAGAAATAAAAATGATTGTAATTTTTTATATTTTTCATAGGGGCATAAGGGCCCGCCCCGCCCCTTAGTTATATTTGACTTGACATCGACGATTTGTTTTGATAACAAACAAATTTGTGTGCAGCACATGTGCCAGAATATGTTTGTGAGTTCGATAATTAGGTCTTGGAAATTTTGGCCAAAAAATAATCACGAAGGACTGACATCGAAGTTGAAGCGGCCATTTAAAAAAATAAAGCCAGAATTAATATAATATGTCACACCTATATAATATATAATATAATTCGTTTTTGAATTTTGCAGATCTATTCTTCAGTTGTTATTGTGCTTATTTTTAAGACAACATACATATTTGGCTTATATATAATAAAATTAGTATTAACTGTATAGCATTAATCTTCATGGACTATGGGTTGCAAGTTGCACCATTTATTTAATTGAAAAATCAAGTTAAAAAGTGTGGCTAACAATTAATTTAGGGAAGAGCTGAAAAACGTTTTAAAAGTTCATTATTTTTGCAATATGTTTAAATAAATATTTTAAGTATATAATAATTACCATGCTAAGTACTACTAATTCATATACTATTTAATTGAATTTTTGTCTCTGCATTACATAGCTATCAGTCAGTTTGCCTCCATGGGCATTGAATTGATAAACGAAATAAGAAAGTAAAAACATAATAAACAATTTTATTTCTAAATCAATATCTAAAATTGTTAAGGCACTAGTTATTTTTTCAGTGCTCATTTGATTTATATAAATTATTAGACAAAAAATGCTATTACATTTCGGTTACCTTTTGTTCAATGTATTAATTGCAAGATTTTGACAACGGATTCTGGTAGAGGAGGCCAAAATATATATACGTGTATTGTCGTTTTGAAAGTCTACACCTGTCCTTTTTTAGAGTGAATCGGTTTTTGGTTTGGTGAGACAAAGACGCGATAATTTGGTAATTTGAAACTCATACGTGTGCTTTATACCTCATAATTTCATAGAACTTACTTGCGTCAATTTGTAACCATTGATTAAATTTGCACGTACTTAAAATAAAAAATAAAAGATAAAATTAATTAATTGTAGAATTGTAGTACCTTCAAGCAAAAGCCGCCCCTTTTCCACATAACAAACAAAAAAAATTCGTGCTCACTAATAACTCAAAAAAAAAATAGTATTCCAAATTTTCAAAAGTTTTTACTAAGGAATATTTACCAAATAGTTTCATATAAAAATTTATCAGCGTTGCCGTTGTGGTTTGAAAGTGTAAATTGGGCCTTTTTTTTAATGTCCATGACAATTTTAACTAGTTTGTGCTACTTTTTGCCACTTTCTTATACATTTTTCCCCACTACTTTTATTTTACCAACAATTTATATAGCAACTTCTTTTATATAGTAACTAACGAATAATTCTGAGTGGTGTGTCAATGACTTCTTTAGTGTGTTAAAAAAATCATGAAAAATTTCTGAGCAACAACTTTTTCATCGCCTGCGACCACGTGTACATAATTTATTTTATATAATTTAAAGTACGTTTGCTTATTTTTCATTTATACTTATTTATTACTAATGAATGTACTATTTTGAAAATAAATTTTAAAAACTCAATACTTTTTTGGTAAAACTGAAATAAAACTCTTTCGTTTTCTTCAAACTACATATGTTTTGGAATTTACCCTTTCAACCTGCTGCAAATCCAAACAATTTTGAATATACAAAATTCTAATGTTAATTTTTAAAAACTTGCGAAAAATCAGCAATGCTTGAACATACCCATAAAATTAAATTCAAATTAAAAAAATTAAGAAGAACATGTATTGAAAATGTAACAAATACAACCACCAAACTAGTTAGAATGTGAAATAAAACGGGTGAACTTTGAGCTTAAAGTACAAAATGTTTGAAACCATTATTAATATCGGAAAAAGACTTTTAATGTAAAAGAAACGTTCAATTTCACTTGAGTAAAAATTCCTATTTCAGAAATTTCCAGTATATGATTGTCCATGTCCGGGACCGTAATAATCATGATTTTTTTCATGAATATCGAAATATAATTGTTGTATGCTGAATTTTCTATTTTTTGAAAGAAATAATTTTTATTTTTTTTTTTTGGCGAAAACAAAATTAGAAGTAAATATAAGCATTGATTTTGATATTTTCTGCCAAAGATTTTAAAAACCATTTTTTTTTAATTTCTGATAATTTTTGTGCCTGCTTTTTCAGTTTCAAAATTCAAAAATAATATTTTCACTTCTTGGTTCAAACACCTTTTTAGCACTTCATATCTCTTTCTTATTCTATTTATTTCTGGTGTTTATATTTATGTATATACAAATTTTAAGGGGGTTTTAAGTACGATTTTGTCTAGAAACATGTTATTTTGCATTAATGCTCTAAAAATATCCTACCTTGCTTGGATGTTGACAGCGCTGATTTCTCTTAGAAAACTAACTTTTAACAGCAACATACTTTACAACAAAACACACACTCCACACAACCCACATAACATTGCACAAACAAAATTAACGGCAAATGTTTTTATTCTCCTACATGCATATTAACTACTACGATTGCTTGCTTTTCACTTACACTTTTTTTAAACACTAACAACACTAGAAATATGTGCACGAACGAAACACGAGTGGATATTGTTTAAATTTATATTAAAACACTATTTTCACGGATATTTTTATACTTTTTGCATAAAAAACTTAATATAAATGTAAATAACACTTTAAATATTAAACTTATAACTGTTGCTTAAATTTTCACCACTGAAAAACCAATTAAAATCAAAATTTTAAATAAACTTTTCTATAAAACACCAAACGGACATCTTGACTGCACTGAATAAAACCACACACTAACTTCAGGAGAATAAGAAGACAAAACACAGTAAAAGACAAAATTAATGATGGATTAGTAAGTGACCTCTGGTAGTCATTGTTTTATTGAAAATTGTTGTGGGAGAATAATATATGTATATAAGTATTTATGATATATGTACGTACTCATTTTTATTATGTTTCTATACAATTACGAAAACCATATATTCGAATTTATATTATACTGGTCTGTAAAAAAATTCTTCTTTAACTAAAAATAGGATAATATGTGCATAAAATGTAAGCATTTCCAGATTTCCTATGTCAGTTCCATTTCCAACTTTAACAACATGCAAAGGGAGAGCACTTTAACCCCCATAAATTAAAGACCAGACGCTGATACACTTATTTTTTCCATCTCTTATGCTGGAATCCGTTATCAGAACCTTGTTATATTGTTTTGTGTTGTGCGGTGTATCTCATTAGGAGGCATACAGCTGAATGTGGTATGTGGTTAATTTTTGTACAAACGTTTCAATACTCGTACTACATGGACAGCCGGACTTAATATAAATTTTATTGTTAACACTGTAATTGCAGCCACAACAACAAACAAACTACTGCAACAAGTTGTAAAATTGTGTTAAAAACAAACACACATACGATGTTTAACTCAAATATTGCAATGTGTTTACTAATGTCAAAAATGTTGCAATGTTTTAACCGATCTTTTGGCAGCGATACATTTTTTCCCAGGAAATGAATGAAAGAAAGAACATGTATTCTTAAGAACTTAAATAAGATATATTGTATTTTACTTTGCGACTAAAACGATTTAGATTTAATAGCAAGTCAAAAGTTATTTAAAATTTTAAATTTATTGGCAGCTCACTCGTCTTACGAATGTATTATAATTCTAATGTGTTTGTACAAAGCTTAAAAAACAACTGACTATACGAAATACGTTTTAGCAATAATTCTCTTTTTCGATGATTTTAGTGGTTCTGAGAAGGACCATTTTATAAAATTTAATTTAACATTTTTGATATCAATGAATTCGAACGCTTTTATAAAAAATTTTGCTGGCACTAAAAACGACAGTTTCATCGAAAATTGTGCACTGGTCCTGAGAAGGGCCGTTTAAGCAAGAATTCTATCTCCTTTAATATTCTTAAGGCTCCTGAAAGGGACCGACTTAATACAATTTTAATTGTTCAATACTTTTGTGGCTCTTTGAACTATAATGCCTGTTCCAGTCATTACTGCATTTCCTGAAAATATATACATAAATGTTTTATTTAAATACATATTTGAATAATTTTTGAAAACTAGATCTCTGGAGGTATTGTTTCCATTAAAGAGGAGAAGGCTCCTTTAAATTATTTGTGGGCTTTTGTTTTGAAAATTTTGTTCTAGAATTTTAAGTTCATTTGGAGGTCGGAAATTATATGTATCATCAGTTTATTTTGACTACATACATATGGCTGTCCGATTATGTTAGAACTAAAATCACCCTTTTCAAGCTACAAGGTCGGTGCAGTACACATGTAACTATTTTTTACTTAATGTCCTTTTACCTCAAGACACTTTGTCAACATCTTTCCAATGATTTCATAGCTGGAAATAAATTTTTTTTCCAGCGAGCCACTTTTCTAGATTTATAAATAGAAAGAAGGCGGATGATGTGGCAATTCGAAGCACAAATCAGATATTTATCATGACGAGTTGGCATAACATCACCTTTTATTAAGTAATTTTATTTTTATGCATAAGTTCGTTTTCTTTATTGTTAATTCTTTCGAAAGTAATTAAACTCGATTATGTTTTTAGCACTTAGAAACGTCTCAATAGTGCAACTAATATAAATACTGAGATTGTGCTACGATCAATATAAATACAGGTTTAGATGTATTTTATGTTAAAAATGTTTCTATATTAAACTTTTCTTTATAATAAAAAAAAAACTGCTTTACAAAAAATAAATTTAAAATTTAAGAAATTTAATTATTAAGAAAAAGCCTCAACTTAAGCTGAACTGTAGATAAAACACAATGGAGTTGTGAGAGGTTTGACTAAACTACACTAACTGCGTAAAATTAGGACAATAGCAAATTCAAATGCAACTGATTCTTTTGATAAGAATAACGCTGTTTTTTCACTCTTAATATTTAATTGTTATTGTCTCGCTGAACCAACCGCCTTATACGAAATAATAGTATAGTAAAGCAACAACTATATATATACAAGCAAAGTGATACAGGTTTTTTTTTACAACATTGCACCTCAAAGTAAATACCAATTAATATTAGTTTTACTTTCACATTGCTGCTGTTTTAAAACATGTTTCAGTCATAATAAGTTTACAAAAAAAAAACTCGAATATAAAAATATTTGTAAATTTTTGGAACGAATTTCTGTCATGCCTTGATAAGTTTGGTTTGGAGACAAACCGGTTTCGGCTATGTGCCATCTTCAGTGTCATTTTTCGTTCTGAGGAAATTCGTTTCAAAAATCTACATCAAAACATTCTGTCGGAATATCAATCAATTGCTTAAGTATGTTCTTTGCTCTTTTGTATTCATTTATTCAATGGCTTTCTTTAATTTTTGTAACACAAAAATAGAACTCTTTTAAATTTTTTAATATCTCTTTGGGTTTTTAATTTGATTTTAGTTCAATAATTCTCAAGCACTAGGTCTTTTTATGAAATTCCTATAATTAAGTCATTTTATTTATTATTTCAGCTATTTCATTACGCCTTTGTGTAGCATCATCAAGAAATAAATTCTATTACCAAAACGTCAATTAATAATTAAACTTCAATACATGCTCAAAGAAGTATGCATTATTTTTTCTCAACAAAACAAAAACAAGCTAGCGAACAAGTGTCTATTGCTATTACAAATTTTATATTGCGGATTAAAAGATTGGTTTTACCTTCGATGCAACTATTTTACAAATCTGATTTAAAGAATTTTATGCTCAATATAAAAGGTAAAGAAAATCGTCTCTTACTTTATTAAACTTTTTTGCGTGTGTGTAAAACAACATTCGCATGCACTATTGGACTTTACAGTACGTTTTACAACGTTAAGTGTTTATACAACATTTCAAATTGCAAGTGATAATGATGAAAAAACTGACTTCAAAATTCTCCACCGAGCAAGTCCAATCGGGCCTTAAAGTATTTTAAAATAATCCTGAGTAGATTTAAAAAATAGCTTTCATATCTCTGTACTGTAAGTTTATGTATATACGAGTATATGTATGTCAGTACATATCAGCAGAGTACAGATGTTTTTTGTGTCTGTCCAATGGTCTGACCATCAATATGTACATTGATATTTACAATTGTTTATATTTAACAATTAAATGGCAGACATCAGGCATAAAAGGTTAAAAAATTGTGGTCATATATTTATGTGTAAATAACAACAAACTCATATACACATACTGGCAAATGTATATTTAAACATTTCATACTTTGTATATATGTACATAATATCCGATTTTGTCTCCCCTTACTTCACACTGAGGTCAAGTGGATGATGCCAGCAGAAATAAGTGAAAATCTAGCGTATAAACGTACATTTGTTTGACCCATGAATGTTAGTTTTGGTGTATCTGGTGTACATTTCTTTCTTTCAAAATGTCAGCACTAGTAGTGTATCTTAATAGTGTAAAAATTTTGTTTACATTAATACAGAAAATCAATATTATAGTAAATATATCATATGTGTTAAACTACGTTTGAAGTAAAGCACATGTCATAAAAATAATATTTAAATAAAAACAACATTTGTATGGCTGCATTTACTCATAAGCAACCAAAATATGGGATTTTGTAAACATTTTTTTCTGAATGAGTTAAGTACTACGGAGATATAAAATTTATATTTCATATGTTACTATTTTGCATAATTAATTGGTTTTCACACATAATAAATGAGATTATTGTATATAATTACGCATGTTCATGCTGCAGGTTGTTGCCTGGTTCATTTATCATGACTTTTAATGCTATTTGTAGCAAATTAATTACTTTTATTGTTATATTCGTTATTTTTGAAAAATTTAATTTTTTGCTTGAATATTGCGACAACAAGGTGTTTAACTACAATGTTCCAGCTGATATTTGTTAAATTATATTTTTAATTTATTTAAAATTTTAAATAAAACAAATATTTGTAATAAAGTTTTTTAGAAATAAAAATTTTGAGTAAAACTGATTTTCGATTTTATATAATTAAAATTATAGATTTCACTTTTTTTCGTTTCCGTATCATTTGAAATAGTATTCCATTAATCGTATGTGAATAGAGTATAAAAATTCGCTGGAAGCAAATGATCATTTCTAACTTGGTATCAAACACCATGTATACAAAATATTAAAGATCTCACGGAGCATATAAAAAGAACCAAATTTCTGCTTGTAAGAGCGAGTGCAAAGCAGGCAAGAAGTGGCAACATAAATTCGCTGTATCGATGTTCAAACAAGTCTGAATGGTTAACTTCAGTACATAGGCTTTCTTTCATACATATATAGAGGTTATCATTAAGGGCGGGGTCGACGTTGTCCAACAACCAGGGGTTTACACAACAATTTATTGTCGCTAATAGAATGAAAGTAAACAATAATTGTATGCATAGTTATGAAAATTATAATGAAGTTAAGAATTGTTAACTTTGAGAGGCCTAGGAAGGACTATGGAAACCATAAAAGCCATTAGCCAGCAGTTTATAGGGAGGACGCGATCCCCGTCCTTTCAACTCCTTTCTACACATATTGACGCTGCGACACAAATCAAGTTTATTTAAGAATGGAAATAAAAGCTAGTTTAATTTGGTTCTAATCAATTTATATTCTCTAAGTATTGTCTGTGATGGTATTTGAGTTGTTGAGGAAACCACTGGCTCGAGCCAAGCCGTACCTTTGGTTTTAGTAGCTTACATAATAAAAAATCTATTTAGAATAAAAATGTACTTTACATATAATTAATACTTGCAGCTTTTATACAATTTTTAAGTTTTTAACTAAAGAGTTGAAACGATGAATAAATAAATAAGTAAAGAAATAAGATTGTGGTAATTGCGCATTCGGTGAATGCATGAGTTGCTGAGGATTTTGAAATATATTCGCGCAGTATAGGCGTAGATAAGAATGGCTGAAACTGCTAGCAGCTGAAGTAGCCGATGGGCTAGGAAATGATTCAATATTTAATTTATCTTGAGGATTTCCTGTGGCCATATGATTGCGTGGGGGATGAAGGTAGAGATTAAGGAGAAATCCAGATGATGTTTATGCTTGAAGGAATACCCAGAGCGGGAAAATAAATGTAAAATAAAAAGATTCCCACAATATAAAATTGGTTCGTTTTGGGTGTGGCGGGCGTGGTACGCACGTAGCCACCTGTGTGCGTACCACACAGCATATCTGTAGAATTATCATCAACTGTAACCGCACTACCGCTCTTAAGCAGATCATGTTGTAATGTTGAAGTCAAAAAGGAACTGTAAAATTAAATAGAAAAGAAGTAATAATAAACGTAACAGAGACTAAATTATTTTAAGTTAAAAACATATTTATTTAAACTAAAATGCACGTACATACATACATTTGTATATACAAATATTTTAAGTCTTATTTACATATACAGAATATTGAGTATTTCCAGTGTCCTATGCTACCTGGAGGAGTAACAGTCTTCAGACTCCTTTGCCTATGGTATTTTTTTTTTTTTTTTTTGTTAAAGTTTCCGACCTCCTTTTACCAGAATGTGCTGCCTGTTGGTCAGATATAAGCTTTCAAGAATCTTGATAGACACACACGTGCATATATCCAACAATTTAATATAGCAATTAACTATGACTCTTGAGATGGAGAAATGGAGTACCATTTAATGTATGTATTTTTGCGTAAAAGGTATTTACAAATTTTGATGATTATGTTCTCATCCTTCAACAAAACACAAAAATTTTAGCAAAATTTAAAGTTTTCTAGAACAAACAACTTTTAAAAAAAGAAGACATCAACGACAAAAATGACTTTTTGAACGTTTTCTCATTTATTTCACAAGAATACGGTTGTTTGCCTTAACGAAAACGTCATATTGCTTTTCTTATGCGTTTAAAAACCCAGCCATAAAGTGTGAAGTGAAGGTGAGACGGCAAAAAGTGAACATGATGTAAGAAACAAGAATGATGTATGGTTTTAAGTTAAGACAGAAAAAAAATAAGAAGTTATAAAAAGTTTTCCTAACTTGTTCATAAGAAAATGACGTCAAGATATTAAGAGAAGAAAGAATGCAAAATAGAAAATTAAGCTTAGTAGTAAATTTATAATTGGTTATTTTTTTATGTTAATGTGTGGTAGAAAACAATAATTTCAATTCAATTGAATATAAAATCGTGACCATGACGATACGGTCTACGCATACTTTATTGTTGCAGACACCGAACCTTTCATTTGTTATTTGTTAAACAACGAGAGAAGTATACATTAAATTGCTTCCTATATGGGTTTAGTTTCATCAAATGACAATATATGTTAAAGTACATTCAGTATTTTGCATATGTTTGGGCACTTTTGATTGCAAATGCGTCAAAAAGTACAGAGCGAAAAAGGCCAAATTGTTTTTCCAAAATAATAAATTTAACAAGTAAATACATACAAAAAATTAAGAAAATTCAGTAAATATTGAAAGGCATAGAATATTTCGATTCAAAGGGGACTAAAAATCAAGAAAAATGGGGGTTTAAAACGAAAAAAATGTGTAAGGAACCAAAGATGCTTATGTTTTTATTTCTCATAGAGGCAAATTTTTTGGAACTTTGTTTATGGTTCAAAATACGAAAGTTTCCCTATATTTGGTAAAATTTTGGATTTTCGGTTTCAAAGTGTGCGGTCAAAACGAAGTTGCAAGATCATTGAACAAGAAGAAGGTTATGACTTACAAAAAACTTCATTTGGAGTATTATACCATGGCTTCGAAGTCTGTACTTTATTAATGTAGTGTACTATAAAATCGACTGAGGCGAGCAATTGGTCAAGATATATTTTAAAATATCGTTGCGGTTTGACTTTATTCGTTCAATAGCACACCAATTTTATATATGTTACCAGAAAAATAAGAAGAAATTGTGATCTGTGTGGGACAATATTTTAAACAATAACTTAACATGGGCGATCGCAAATATTCTTTTCTTAAATCGTGCCTAGGTCTTCCTGCGAGAAAACTCTCGGTGTTTACAGTGTTTACTAATTGAATTTTTGTTGTTATAAATTTTAGATCGGTGAACACTCGTGCTTAAAAAATGTGATAGAGTAAATTCAAAATAACTGAGAGTAACAGATTTCTTGACAGGTCTGTTCGATTTTTAAGCTGCATTTTCTTTTTTCATATTTTTTTTAAGTGGTTCACGTCAAACTCTGGCCCTTCTGATTTATTGCTTAGGGGTTGAAGAGGAATATTGTAGAGCGCATTATGCATTAGTCTGTTAAATATTGCAAACATTTTTTAAACCTGTTTACAGAAAATATAACTTTTCTCCACAAGTTAATCCTTAGGCTTTTTGTTTAAGAACATTTTTATTTGTAGCCATTTGGTGTGAGAGTAAAATATTTTGGCTCTCACTAGATTCGCGGCTAATTTTCTTAAAGTTAGAAACGAAAAATGACACTTAGGATGGCACATAGCCGAAATATTAGTTGCAGAAAACGGTGTCCTATTTCCTAATATGTATTAAATTATTTTTTGCAAAATATAAAAATAAAATTGACTTAATCGATAACATCTCTGTTTACTGCTTTCATTGATTCCACCTACATTGATTTATTAATTTTAATTTATTTACTTAAAGTGCTGAAAAGCTAACTAAAAATGAATTTTTGAACACTATAAATAAATATCAAGTAATTGCGTTCAGCTTTAAAAAAATGTTTAAGAAAGTTATAGTTTTTGTGTCATATTTACTAAGTATAAAATAATAAATATTATTATAGAAACAAATTAAACAAACGTACTTGTTATGTGTAGTTCCATGGCTTAAAACTTAGTTAATTAAAATTATTATAAAAGGTCAAACAAAAATAATAACATTTTCTCAAGGAAAATTACAAATTTTTTTACCATTTTGTTTCCTAAAGATAACTTTAGTTTAAATTCAGTATTTGTTGTTGTGCTTAAAAACTCATAACTCATGACAAGAATACGCTGCATCCTTATAGCATAAAATCAATTTCACTGTTCAGTATTTAAATATTTGCAGCTCTTTAACAAATCTACTAAAAAGGGCAACATATGAATATTGTCTGGCTACTATTCCAGCAGTCAAGCCATAAACAAACAAACAAATGACTCCATTTCAATTGTCAGCTGTACTTTTGCACACCATCATCACTGATAGGAGACAAGTTCATAGTGAAAATTATTTTCGTATTGTTTCATATTCACAACAATTTTTGTCATTGCTGCTGTATGCTGTTGTATGTTGCTGCTGAAAAATATTTGGTTTTAATACCAAAAAAAAAAAGAAAATTATTTGCCAATATTTTGTGTTTTGCTTGTTGTTTCCCTGGCTGAGCAAAAAACAACCTCTTTAAAACAGTTGTAAAACTGAAAATTTTATGAAATATTCTTACTGCCAAACTCATCTGTTCAGTTAAAATAAACGCCAAACATATGCGAATATACCTTTTGAGTAAAAAAAAACCAATACCAATAAACAAAAGAAAAACCCTTAAAAGGAACTAAAATAAAATACAAGCAAATATTGATATCTCTACCAAAAAATATAGACTTCAATAAGAAAAATAAGTAAAATTGGAATTTAATCTGAGGTTCAACAAAAGATTTTAAGCTGTAGTCTTATTTTTAAGGGAATAAAGGATCTATTTTTTTTTGGTATTAATTTTAAATAAATTAGGTGAAGAACATAAGCATTTGCCGAAGGCTACAATGCGATGCCTGCATTAAACTACGTACTTAGCATGACAGAACTCCTATACTCATATTAATCTTCATATGTACAATAGATAAAAGTTTCACACAATGGCCAATTAATTGTTAAAATGTTAAATAAAATCCAATAATATTTGTTATTGTATTTTACTAAAAAAATAACACAAAAGGATTTATAATGAAAAACAAATAATTGCTATAAAAATGATACAAAAATGAACAACAATGTCCTACTAAAACTTTAAAGTTTGGTCGAGAAAAATGGGTTTACATTTCTGGTAGGGAAATATATTTTTTTTTTTATTTGGGATCACTAAAACGTTTTTTAGATAAAGATTCTAGATGTAATGGAGCTTGTGGAGTGGTTGAAAAGAATTGTCATCTCAACACTTTTGAATTATCATTGTTTCCTTAGTTCCACGTTTATGTAAATTGTTATTCTAAACCATTTCTGGTATTCTCAGCACAACCCTTGAGCAAAACAAAATTAAAACTGATATTTTTTACACACACAAGCAACATTTACAAATGAGTCGCTCTTCATAGACTTGAAAATGAAAATAAAATATATACTACAAAAAAACAAAAGAATGCGTATGTTGACGGCGATTTCCTCTGGTTTTACTTGCAAAAGATAACTAGTTCTAGCGGACCGTAAGTGGGTAATATTGCTTACTTTATGTAATGAGTCTTTTATGTATTATTAAATAAGTTCGGATTTTGTAAGCCTTTTAATGAAAAACGGTCATTTTTCATTGAAAATATCGCTCGCTTTCATGATTTAAAAAATGTTGCTGGAATTCAAATCACTTATTGTGACATTTTTTCTAAGTATCTTTGAGGTTCCAATAAAAAGTCGCTGTAATGCTATTGAAAACACGCCAGAAGTAGCTGAAGAACAATTTGGTTTTAAAAGAGAACACAGTACAGTACACCAAATTAGTCGTATTGTAAACATAATAAACGCTTATAAACGAAATAAAAAATCCACAGGAATGATAACTTTAGACGTAGAAAAAGCTTTCGATACCGATTTTACTCTGCCCTCATCTAAATGTTGCGTAATATGCAGACCACACCGCTCTCCTAATGTCCAGCAAACTTACTAAGGCACTACTTAAGAAAATGGAAAAAGGTTTTCAAGCTTGCAGAAAATATCTCTACAAATGGAAAATTAAAATTAACGCCTTGAAAACTCAGGCCATAATATTTCCATATAACAACTCACCAAAACGACTTCCTAACCGCCAGCTAAAGCTCCAAGATGAGAATGTTGCAATGCAAAATAATGACAAATATCTTGGCATGTGTCTTGATAATAAACTTAACTTCGCTAAACATACTGAAGAAGTTCGCAAAAAATCTCTAAAAACCATTAGAGCATTGTGGCCAATACTATGTAAACGCTCAACTCTCAACTTGAAAAATAAAAATTTAATATTTAAAAGTGTAATTGACCGTCTTTGACATATTCAAGTCCAATTTGGTATAATGCGGCAAAAACACACTTAAAGAAACTTCAAATAATTCATAACAAATACCTAAAGATTACAAACAACAAACATTGGAGATACTCCACTTAGCTCCTTCACAGTGAAACTGGTTATGAACAAATCCTCGAATTCATAAAAAGAAACAATAGTAAATATCACAAAACCATAGAAAGTTCTCCTTATTAACTGATAAGGGAATGTAGGGAATCAGCTTGAATATATAATCAAACTACAAATCATCAAATTAAAAATGATATGTATTCGAGTATAATATATTATTTGAGATAATTTAATTATAAACATGTATATTTTCTAACTATATTTGGCTATTTACGAGTATTTTATCAGATAAAGATTTTCCTATTTTTCCCTATTAACATTATTAAATAATATTAAAAATATATCAATGTCTACGATTCTTTATATAATTCGTTGTAATATCTAGTGATAAAATCTCGAAAAATGTAAATATGTAAATAAAAACTGTAAATAAAGATGAATTTGAAAAAAAAAAGTCGCGCGGTTCCCCGTCATGCCTCTACGTGGGATGACCTCTTTATTTGATATTTTATGTCCGCAAAGATTGGCTTTTTTAACCGATTAATGAGAGCTAGTTATTATGGTAAAACAATTTTACAAAATGTTAAAAAGTACCTTAAAGAGGTTTTAAAAAATTCTTTCCTAACCCAACATTTAAGATTTAAAAATGATAAAAAGATACTTTTCAAAATAATACAAATTTATTTTACATAAAATTCTACTTCTTCTACTGCTTTTATCTTAAGACTAGTATACGGTGTACTATCAGTTTAAGTTTAGAAAAACTTATCTTCGAAGTATATTTTAAAGAAAGTTATAAAAATTCGAAATTGCAGAGCAACCATTTTGTAAGCTACAGTAAATCTATATTTTAAGAAAAGCTACAAGAATCACAAATATTGATTTATTATATAAATATATATTAATAAACCATTTTTTTTTAAAATAATTATTTACTTTTATTTGATTTTCAGCCATTTATTTTTACTACAAAACACAAAAACTCATTGATAAAAATTAATGACTGACTATTAACTACCACTGCTCTCTTTTACCTACCTGTGTGGACCTGTTGCTTTTGAACGAGATTAAAGTGTAACTGTAGCCAGTCATAATACATTTGTTTGTTTGTTAAATAAAACTTGTTCCTGTGCGCATGTCTGACCAAAGGTGCGACAAGTGTGGCGTATGAAATGTATTTTCAGATTTGTTTTACACTGTGGAAAAGAAAAATGCCTACAAAGGAACTTTGGAAACTTAAAAATATTTTTGCTAATTTTAATAACGTTTTCCAAATCTTTGTTTTGTTTCTTCAAGTTCTCATCGACGTATATTTTGCAAGTTTTACCAATACCAAACCTATTGTTTATATTTTTTATCGATTTGTCAACATTTTATTATCTCGAATTTTTAAAATAATAAAGCACCAGCTCGGCTGAACTTTAAAAAAAATCTGTTTGTTTAAACATTCTAATGAACTGACTAAAAGCTTTTTTTAAGAAAAATGAATAACGACACTATTTAAAAAATGCCCTTAAAAACAATGACCGCTATAATGTTTTATTGAATTCAACTTAAGTGGTCGCTTTTAGAACCAACAACCTTCTGAAAATGCAAATGTTAAAAACACGAAAAGGTGGAATCGTGACATCCGTGATCGTATCGACAATCGTACGAAAGGAATATTACAAGATGTTTTTTTTACCG
Organism: Phania funesta; assembly: GCA_963932375.1. NCBI lineage: Eukaryota > Metazoa > Arthropoda > Insecta > Diptera > Tachinidae > Phania > Phania funesta. The sequence continues at coordinate 43,604,739 of OZ010652.1, forward strand.
AATTTTAGCACTTTGTAAAAAACGTAAGTATAGTCAGACGCTAACGTATGTTATTGTGAATTATCATCAGTTATAATTTGAAAAAACCTATATTTACGATACGTATTGTACGTTCACGGATGTGACGATTCCACCCCAGGACACCAAGTTAAGAGTAAATAAGAGAGCTAAATATAATATTGCATATAATTGTTGTTCTTCATCATCAACAATACGAGTATTTTAACACCAACAAACACTTTTATATTCCATTCAGCTGAAGATCAAAAATATTGTTTCCGTTTTTCAATTTAAACACAATAAAAAAAAAATAGTGCATCCGATTACGTTGTCTTGGGAAGAAAGGGACCACAGAAAAGTATACTAAAAATATTTTGGGACTTAGCAAATTAACAATAGTAATTGGTTCACGGTAAAGTCCGTGAATATTATCTTAAAATACACAGAGGATTGCGGCGACACAACTACACGACTACAATTTACGTTGGCTGCATTGAAAACGACAGCAATTTCGTAATCAGCTGATATTGAACACAGACGTTTCAATACGTTTTCATATTATAAATAATATATGTGTTGCTTTGAATTACATACATACCAAGGCATATTTAACTTAAGTTAGATACGCCTTGATACATACTTAGTTCTTTTTTAACGTGAAGAATTATATTTCTTACTTTGAGTCATTTTAATGTTAACTTAAAATCTTTGAATTATTATTTCAGAAAAGTGTACACTTTGAATAAAAAGGGCCCTAAAAGAAAACCCCAACGGGAATTTTTGCTTACTATTCATTAGAGTTGCTAAGCAAACTTGAAAACAATTAATTATGAGTAAGTAGTAATGAGACATGTAATTACATGACATGGCGAAGGCTGGCTGGTGAGCACAATCTGACTGATAATCCTCTTAGAAAAACGTCTGCACCAAAAGGAACAACATTTAAATGTAATTCAGTTTTGTGTTGAGTTACTTTTTTTATTTTAACGAATAAAATTTCACAAGAAACTAAGTAAATTGTATTCTTTAATTTTTAGCTCTACTTTTTCTATTAGAATCAAAAATGTTGTTTTCAAACAATTTTCTCTCAATGCTTTAAGGTTGATTCCATTCAAATTTATAGGTATGAATTATCCAATACTTAGTGTTATTTTTTACACAAGAGGCGAATTTCTTGAAATATTTACTTTTAATTTTTATATGAAAAATTAAAAAAAAAAATTGCCTCTTACACATTTCGGTATTCTAAATAATATCTTTTAATTTAAACTTTATTGCTGAGCCAAAATTTCTTTTCCGTACTCTTTGAAAAGTGTTTACCCTTTTTACATTAATACTGTTTTCAATAATAACATTATATTCTTTCTAATGTTAATGATATTTTAAGTGTAACCCTCTACTGCCTAATTTTTTGTATACTGTAAAAAAGTCCAGCGTATGCCTTTCCAGCCGACGTTTGGTACACTACTGTTAAAACAGTAAAAAATAAATCAACTTTTTGCCCACAGGTCTGTAACTGAAAGCTACTCCGTATGTATGACCCTGTACCATACATATTTATACCGCAATAAATGCAAAAGAAGACAATAAAAACTACTCTCTGTGTTTGCATATATACGGATAAAATATTACACTGTTATTCTCTGGTGACTGTCAGGTTGACTGTATGGATGGATAAAGATGGAAGAATGGATGTACATCTGTACATATGTATATGAGGTTTTGTTTTTTATACAAGAAACAAAAAACAAAACTTTTCTTAAGCCCTCTTGGATGAGCCCTATTTTACCCAAGAGTACCACATAGTAACAGATACTACATCATTTTCATTATTAAAGCCATCGCAAAATTAAAATACTCACTCACCCATCAACAATTGCTGGTTTTATACAGTTATTGTATTCTTACTCTCTGCATATACTGATCGCTCTTGTTTTACACATCTTAACATTTTTAATATGGATACGTTAATTATCATTATAATTTCGTTTGGGTGGGAGTTTGTTTGAACGTGTGCTTCTATGACTTATTTCTTGTTTTGAAAAAGAACGTGTAAAAGAAATAGGGAGAGTGAGTTCTTTTGCAGTAGCTTTTTTTTTAACAGCAAAATAAATGAAATGGTTTTGGTCGTTGTTTCAGGGGCATATTTAACAGCAGGGATATTTTAAAATGAAGGTAAAGTTATCAAATAAAAGATTTTATATAATGTTGGCAAATACAAACCACTTCAGTACTGTATTCTGTTCTAACCCTTTTGTGGTCAAAATACTAACCTAACCCTTTTGTGGTCAAAGGATAATAGTAAATTTGCATATGATTTAAGAATACTATATACTACTAGGTATATGATAATCAATACCAATTCTCTTACCGTTTTTTCTTCGTATCAACATATTGCACTGCTTACGAGAGTGTTGGGGTAGAAACATGTATAAATTTTATTTTATATACTAATAACTGCTTCCTGTACACTTTTGATACCTAAGTAACCAGTAAAGTATTTAATTAATTTTGATATTAATCAGCATATCAGAGAAAATATAGGTATGCATATAATGATATAATGTTAGACATTTCAATTACAATATTTCTTAATAAATTTATTCAAGTTTTGGTGAAAACAGGGGAAACGCTTTGATTTTGTGAATACTGTAAATTCATAATGTTACGTTAACAGAGATATCCTGACATTCTAAAAACCAAACTGTTAAAGTTACTTTGTCGTGTAGATATAAAACAGTTATCAAAGATGAGAGTTAAAACAGCAGTATTTGTTGAAGCAGCATAGGGAAACTGAACTCTAAAACTTGCTATAACCACAAATTGGAAGATGTGAAAATTATATAAGCTAAACAAAATTCTTGGTATTTAAGAGAAATGAATATTTAATAGAAATTCATTAATATTTAGTAATCAGATTCAATTAATAATCTACTAATTCGCAGTTTAGGAATGAAAGTTATTTTCTTCAAGAAGAGACACATTTTGGTAAAATGGTTAGGTTTACACGCCGCATGCAACACAGGCTGAAATCTGTTACCATTGTGTTATAAAAATAATAATAATTAATAGCAAATTAAAAAAAAAAAAAACTTATAAAAAGTGCAAAGGAAGCAATTTTATCTCTGCGATGAGTATTTCAAAAATTTTTTCGCTTTCTTAATTTTCTCATTCATATGGTTAATTGTGTGTGTTTTCTGCCGATTTTTTACAATTGACTTGAACAACATACTTTTTTATTTTGTTTGTCTTCATCGTTCGTAACAAATTAACTCTTTAAGTATTTATTTTCGTTTACTTTTTAATTTTTAAACCTAATGAAAAATATCCCCGAATATAATATCGCGCGACTAGAATCTTATTTTTGTAAGGTAAACACAACCTATTGGTTACAATATGCTGCCAGGGATGTTAAGCAATAACGTTTTTGTACTCGTATAAGAATAAATTTATACTTGCAAAAAAAAAATTTGGCATATTAAAATATTTTTTGTTTTGATATACTAAAGTTTTACATTCTTAAATATCTACATCTTATAATATTAAGATTTCTATTTAATTGTTAAGTAATTTCAATCTTTAGGCATGAGTTCGTTTTTTCTTTCTATTCAGAAAGAGAATTATTTATTTAACATGGACAACCTTTTTGAAAACAGTAAAAGTTTTAATTCTATTAGACATCTAGCTGAATGGAATGCATTTTCTATGCCGCTACGCACGTTATCAACATTCTTCGTGTCATATCTACAAATTGTGTGTCTAAACAACTTCTATTTAAACCAACATTTAAGACAAATGGAATACGAGTACGAGCAATTTTCGCAATTTTTGAATTTTTCATATTATAGTCTTTTCAATTGGTTGAGTATGAAGTTTTACAACACTCTAACTTTTCTGTTATTGAAATCTAGGTTACCATATGCAATTTGCTTTTGGAACGAATTTCCGTCATCCCTTGTCAAGTTTGGTTTAGAGACAAACCGGTTTCGGCTATGTGCCATTTTCAGTGTCATTTTTCGTTCTCGAACGAAAATCCTTTAATGTTGTGTTCCGATTATTTTCTGAATTCAGCATTCTTTTGAACGCAAAAAAATAATCACTTCACATTCTTCCTGATTTCTTTTTTAAGCAATTAAGAAAAATTAAATACGGTATCCGCCATAAAAAGATGACATTGAATAAATTTATTTGTCATATTCTTATCAAAAAACTCATTCAGTTGATAACCAAATCGTTGCATGCAAAACAATTGGTTAGTTATCTTGGGACATCCGCCATATTAATTGGACTTCTAATAATGTCAATTCATTTCCCGGAGTTTTTCTCAACAAACCCTTGCGTTTCATATTCATATCGTGGAGCTGCATTAAAAAATAATTGGTCCGCCATCTTTAATCACCTACCAAGACCAGTCAGAAATCTAAGCCATTCATGGACCCACTTAAACATGCACACACAATTTTTTCAAAATCAGTCCAGCCGTTAAGGAGTTGATTTTAATACACACCTACAGAAGAATTACATAAATGCGTACATACATATATATGTATATAATAAACCGTCGAATGACAAACGGTTATCTACAATGACGCCAAGATACTTCAGCTAATCCTTTGTCACTATCGTATAGTTTTGACTTCAATACCACTTACTTTTGCGGCTATTCTAATGTGGTATGGCATGGATTTCCTGAAGCCGTATTGTGTTTCAGAAAATCCTTCAGTCGTGTCCACGTATTCTCTTAATAGTTTACAAATTATGGTATCTTTCATATGGAAAGAAATATCATCTATGAAGACAGTTGTATAAATACCTTTGAAAGAACAGTATTCCGTATGACATCTAGTCTAGGTGCTTTCCTGACTTCACATCCTATAGCTGCCAGTTGTGTTTCAGTCATAGTGACTGGTGGGAAAATAAAACTTTCCAAGGCAATGTCATTATCTCGTTTAGTTATTCAAATACTATTTTTAGTATGTTGCGGGAAACGCAAGTAAGACATGAGCGGCTCTATTTCTAATGATGCCAAACAAAAGCACGAACACTAACTTTTAACAAATCTTTTTTAGGCTTAAAAGAGTTTTAACTAATCTGTATTTGAACCCCGACTTAAGACTTTTTTTATGAATACGGCTATCATTATTTTGTGAATTTCATTTATTTTGCATTTTTAAAACAAAAATGATTAACTTTTTCTCTCCACTCACATTTACAATTCTTTTGATTTTTTTAACTTTAATATGATCTAATGTTTGCAGTGTTAAGTCTCGCATAACTGACGTTCATTTATTTACTCACTCTTCTTTTTTAACTGCCGATAGCCAGGATTTTATAAATAAATGTATTGTAAGTGAAGACCCCCATGTATATTATTAAGTCAGCACTTAATAGTTTAAAGTAAAGCCCAATCTTTAGCAATAAATTTTAGCATTGGAAATAAATATACTTAGTATCTGTAATTTCAGTAATTTTGTAGTTTTTCGTTTTTATATTAATAGTGTTCCATTCTCCAATATACATACATACATGCATTAATTTGATCGAGTAATAACATATTTCCATAGTTTTTTTTTTATTTTTGTTGGATGTGCTTGTCGAAGCAATAGGTACTTTTGGCGATTGTAAAATAAAATAACCTTTAATCTAGTCTTGGGCCAATCAATCCTCAAGTTTTACTTGGAAACCAAATTCTCGCAAAAAGACCCTTCGCATTAATTCAAAACAATTTAATTTTGAATATATTTTTTAATTACAATTGCAATTGTAAATAAAAGCTAATACGTATGTCAATACATATCCATATTTTTCCCCACTTAACGATTTTTATTTGCTCTTCGAACTATTTTGACAACCAGAGGTCAATTAGTATTCCACTACTTATTTTGCCTCTTAATATGTCTTCTTAATCTCGTGAATTTAGTGTTCGTTTTTATTCAGTGCAGTCAACAGTCGGGCCAGCGTTCTAATAAAAAGTTTAATTTAAATCTCTATTTTAATTAGTTTTTCAGTGATGAAAATTTAAGCAACAGTTAAAAGTTAAATATTTAAAGTGTTAATTTCATTTATATTAAATTTGTTATGCAAAAAGTATGAAAATATCCTTGAAAGCAGAGTATGAAAATTTTAAAAGAAGTATAATTGAAATGAAATCAATCAAATTAGTTAATAACTAAAGCAATGAGAATATAAAAATTCGCCATTGAATGTGTTTTCGGCAACGACACGAGTTGTGTGGAATGTAGGTTTTTATTGTGTGTGTTGCTTTGAAAAGGTAATTTTCTAAGAGATATTAGCGCTGTCAACATTGATGCTAGCTAAGAGATTATTAAAACATGAATACAATTTTAACATGTTGCTTTAATAATATATAACATAGTCTATAGAAATAAATAAAATAGATCAAGTATTACAAATGTGTATTAACACCATATTGGATTTATATTTCCACTTAAGTAAGTTTTAATGTTTCTTTTGAAATAAATATTCTTTTTTCCCCGTTATGCTTCACAATTTACTTTTTTTACGGGTTGACTTCCAGCATTTTTAAACGGGGAATATGTTACATATCTTTGATGAGTTTTTGATTTTTCGTAAATGCTAGAAAATGAAATTTAAATCTTTGGTAATCTTTTTGGTTGATTTTTTTAAATTAAAATTTTGTTGTTTTTGGTTTTACGTCGATGTTATTTATGCAATTTTTTGGAAAATATTTTTTTGTTCGAAATTTTCTCGACTTTTTAAATTTTTATTGAGTATTTTTTTTTTAATTTTTGCGTTGTTCGACTAAACTAATCTGAAAAAGACGAAGAAATAAAATGAAACACTGGTCACGTTGAATCTAATTTTTGAGTAAGAATCACATGTGCAGATATAAAGAATATCTAAGTGCTTCTTTCTGTATAACAAGCTGTAAAACAAGCGAATCTTCCAGAGAATTTATATAAAAGACAGTTATTTATTGTTTTTCATTTCTATACAAATTTTCTAGGGGAGTCGGTCGCTTGTCATACAGAAACAAGCCTTGTTATCTAATACTTGATCATGAAAATATTCATTTAGTTGTTCTACTTCCGAGAAATTGGACATCTTGTGCGATTCTAGAATAAATTTGATTCCTCTTAATGGTTATTTCTTTTTAATTTATTATTTTATTTGCTATTTATTTATAGGTAAATGCAAATGTTCTTAAGGATACCAAAGTTATGCAAGTAAGTTCTATTTAAATTAAAAGCTATTAAAAAACTTGTGGTAGGTTTAAATTTCCAAATAATCATGTTGTTTTTTCACCGACAACCAACCAATTGTTGTGTTGGGTACCTTATGTAAAGAACATGTGTGGGCGTTTTTAAGAAGACTTTATGAATTGAAAACAAAAACTATAAATATGTGAAGTAGGCATTAGTCAAGACGACTATTATTTCCACTATGCCAAATTATTAATTTCAGCCACGTTTCAAACGAATAGGAAATATATTTGATCAGTTATCCGTGACAAAAAATCGGTTTAAACAACATGCAAAATTATTGGCATTGAAGAATATAATACAAATATTTATGACATACATCAAGGTATTTGTGTATGGTTTTACCAACATACGACGGATGTGAAACAATTGTACAAAAATTAAGCACGTACCTCATTCTGCTGTATGCCACCCAATTAATAATTTATTATTGTCGTCAGTTTAGTTTTTTTTTTTTGTGGTCACTTCCTAATCGTAGGAGATATTGTGCATTCCACATTTCTTTTGACACGCTTGATGCAGCACAAATAGGTATCGCGGAAATCTGACGAATTTGAGTAGAAACGTCTTTGTGATATCCATTAAATACTGGAGCGGCCTAAAGTATTGTTTTGTTAAGTTTTTAATTAAATTTTTCAAAATTTTTCGAACTTGAATTATTAAAGTTAAGTAAATAATTGTTAGGCTTAAGTTCGTTTTTTACTCTTGCTGTTAAGAAAGAATAAATGAAAAAAAGTAAAGGGAATTTTTAAGCCTAATTTAAGGCTTTCAAAAAAACTTTTCGCGAAAACACAGCTTAAGTTTTTTATCCGCAATGATTAAAACTGTCCAACTTCAGAAAAAAGCTCATTTAAAACGGAACCAAAACGTTGCGAAATTATCGACTAGTTGGTATTTTTAATCGCCTTTTCCTGAGTTCTTGGCTGCTTATATACGATCGAATTTATTTTCAAGGCCAACGTTTTTAACTAATAGAAAAGCAAGCATGCTTGGGTCATCAATTTCCCAGTTAACATTTTTTTGCGGATGAAGTGTGAAGTCAGTATAGAGAAATTTCAACGAAAAGCCACTTTTTTGGTCTGTTGAAGCAAAATATATCTTTACGCGTAAATTATGCGCTAATTGAAGTTTTTGTCAAGAATATCCACAACAGAAAAAAGTTTTTATAAAATAAATTTAAAATTTGAAAATGGAAATATCTTCTGCATTAGGACATTTTTAGATCATCCAATTAATTTTACCCTCGCATCAAACGAAACCCGATGCTCTCCAGTGAAAGTAGTAGTAGTTGATCACTTTTACTTCTTTTGTTATCTGATCTAAATCCCTTAATTAAAATAATTTTAGTTTTAAACGTTTTCAACATAAATGTTGTCAGACATAAGAAAACTTTAACTTATGAAAAATTCCCTATCCGGCTTATAAAACTATCACATGTAATGAACACTATCAGCAATTAGAAATAAAGGAAGGCAAAATTAACCCTAAGCTTTCAAAACTTAAATTATTTTATTATTAGTGCTGGAAAACAAAACTTTAGATACACACTCACATTTGCGACCTTAAATATGTTTAATTAAGAATTTTATGGAAGACTTAAGCCTATAGACTGCGCGGTTCTTAAAGACAGACTCACACTAACATTTCCTTGTGGTTTCTGGTATGACTTTTTAAAAGAAGATATAAAATTATCTTAATTCTTACTTAGCAATGCTTTCCTTAAATATTGCTCAGAAGTTTTCAAAATACGTCTGTCCTGCAAAAGAGGTTATTGAAACTTCTTTAGTCAGGTCAATACAAAAAAAAAGTTGCTTCACATGTGTTGCTGTTGTCGATTTGTTAGAGATAAAACAAATTTACATACGCAAACATTTACCTTCAACCAGAAATGATAAACATTTAGGTGTAAAATGTTTACTTTATGGTAGTCGTATTATTTTATTATTACATTTCTTTTATTTTAAAACTTTCTTTAAATTGTTAATATGTTTACTTTTGCATATGGTTTTTTCTTTGTGGTACTTAAAATTTAAAGTAATCTTATGTGGCGTCCAGGAGTGTTTATTGGTTACCGTACAAATTGCATGCTTAGAAGGGTCTAAACGCTTTTCTAATGGCCGTGGAAGTACAAGTAAAATAAAAACAACTTCAATTATAGATCAATTATTAGAAGAGTTTAATTTAGTATTCTGTTTGTGCTTGTCGGAGCTATATTCAGCTCTTTTTTGGCCCTCTTAGCCTCAAAGCCAGCTTAAACAATCTGGCAACGTAATATAGTATAGATGTGTATACATATATAGTTTCTTAATTTTGCCTTTAACTAATGTTGAGATGGACAGACCATGAAAATTATTAAAGCAAAGAAAAATCGTACCAATACTTCAATGCTTAATTTTTTGCTGTACATTCGGTGCTCCTTAAAAAGATTCGAAAAATATTGCCATGATTTTCAAATAACTGACGATGTTATAAAATTTTTGGGCTCTCGTAATAAAATAATAAAAGCTACAATACTTCTTGTCATAACGATGTTATCATAGCTTATATATGTATCATAAAACAAGAAATATAAATAGTTATATATTATTAATAGAATTTAAAGACTAACACGCAATATTTCATCCAGATGTTGCTTATGATTATAAGTACATTTAACTAATTATGTTTATTAAAAAAATTCATTGCCTTGCTACTTTGCTTTAAGAGTGTAAGCAAAACTCTATTCCTGATTCATTTAGCTTAAGCTTTAGTTAACTAAATCATGGCGTTGCTCATTAATTTATATTACCATTATGTCGAATTTTTCTAATACTAACACTTCTGTTATCTCTTCTGTATTTCTTTGGTTTTAAGTATATAATTCTTAAGATATTCCAAGTTTTTTAAAAGGCCGTGAAGGATTTTATTTTTGGTCTTAAGGTCAACCATGAAATAAATCAACGTGCCTTTAAGTAATAATTACACACAAACAAAGAAAAAAACATACAAATATTCCCGCAAACCCTACTTGTGAAATAAATAAATTAAAAAGAAAATCTACGTTTAGTTAATTATTACGCTAAATAAAATTTCAATTAAGAAAAATAAATATATTTCCACAAACTCACCATTTCATTGCGATATCCTTCCGTTAAGAAAGTAGAAAATAAGATTGGATATACAGCATACTTATGTTAAGGATAATACAGCACAACAAGACTCGTAATAAAAATTAAGTTGAAAAAAGAGGGAACAAAAGTAAGCAGCGTATATACCAGCACATTTAATTGAAAAAATCATGAAGGAAGCAAAGAAATGATTTGAAAGTTAAATCAAATTATGGGGGATAGAGGGCGAGTAATTCCCTAGCAATACCTATTTGTTTCTACTTATGTCAATAACAAAGTCTATTTAATACCACGATAGAAAATGTTGTCATATAATCACTGGCAGTTAAAGCGAAGTATAATTTAATTACAATTTCCAAATCTGTGAAAGTAATGTCAAATTGAATATTTTATTTTGCTCTTGCGAAAAAATATTTTCAAATACATTTTATCTTTGGAAGGTGCTGGGTTTATGTCTTTAATTGTTATTGTATTGCCTGGATCAAACATGCAAATATATAAAAACATGCAAATGTTTTTAAGTCCTCGTGGCAACGGATCTGTTACACGTCTCTTAAATGAAATGGATTAATTTTACGGTGATTTTCTTATGCTTTTTTATTTTTTTGCTTCAGTAAACTGTAATTTTATTTTTTCACATTACTTATTCATGGTTCTGTACTATCATCTCTTCTTTTTTCGTTGTTGGTTATCTCCTTACTATTACTTAGAAGTCAGCGCCATTCTGACGTTGAATTAAAACACAATGGGACGAAGGTAAACAATATTTGGTGTTCTAACTAATCGAACTTGCAGGAAGCTCTCTTTAAAGCTTTAACCATCACAGTAAAGCTCTTCAATAAAACTGTAGGTAGCATCTTTATGTGTTCGATCTTTTACCATCTGCTGACGAATGGAGAAAAAAAGGGTGTTGATTCGGATGGATATAAATTGTGCTCTTTACATAGTCAAAATGAAGCAATGCATTCTGCGCTAAATGTAGCCTTTTTATTTTGCTATTTACTCCCATGATTAGTAATAAGTGGCCACAATAAACTTCGTTGAATTATCTTTCATTTCAAAGTTAATAAATAAAAATTACATAACTCTATAATCTTTCTTGCAAATATAATCGACTTTGCTTTCGCTATTTTTGTAATCGTTTTTTTCTTTTAAATATGCATCATAATTTTTACAAATCATTTTAAAATACTCGATTGTAACATACTCCATGCGCTGATTTAGATCCATTGTGTGCAACCCCATTTTGTTAATATGCGTGATCACATACTTTGCTGAAAACGGAGGACGAAACACTTCAGACATAAAAATAATATTACTGTGTTACATAATAATTTCAAAATTCATAATTCAGGGTTAGATTCCGCAAAATAAATTGTGGATAACTTTGTATTCCTATAAACTAAAATTTTTAGGTGGCGATATACGGTTGGGGAACAGGAAATATATAGATTTTTGTTCTGGGGAACGAAAAATTACCCTGAAGAAGACACGAAATTGTCTCCAAAGCAAACTTGACAAGGGATGACTGAAATACGTTCCAAAATTCTATATAAAATCATCCTGTCGGAATATCAAATCAACAATAAAAACCGACAACATGTTTTTTTAAAGAATTCAAAACAAAATTTTTCGCAATGAAGTTATTTATTTCTAACCAATCCCACTGCTTGCTTAATTTTTTTTATTTACCCTCATTTTATATTATTTTCCATCGCCTTAAAATCAAATTAAGTATTACAAAAATACAAACAGAGCTATCCACAAAGAACTTAAATTGACTTAGCGGAGAGAAGATTTAATTGGTATTCATGCGTATACAGGAGCATTAAAGAAGAATCCTTTAAATACAATTGCATATCTCTGCAAATATATTTATTTTTTGTTTAACTTTTAACACAAGAAATTAATTAAAGATTAGTTTAAAACGGCTCGAAGTGGTAATCTTAACTTTATCTTTTGTGTTTTAGAGAGTAAAGAAACAAAAAATATTAGCAATGCGAAAATATCTATTTAAAATCTCTGTCTTGATTTCAACGTCAGCAAGTGATGTTATGAATTGTCTTTAGTTTTTTACTAGGGAAAGGAAAATTATCTCCTTGTGTCATGGAGTAAACACATATTGCATTTAATTTGTGATTGCAAAACTTCTCTTCAATAAAGAGCAACGAATTTTCAAAACCAGTTGTTCCTTTCCTAATCCTATCACTTTTCCGGGTTTCTTTTTTAAATCAATCCTTGTAGAATGGCAAAATACTAAAGAAAATTGCACGACAATGATCAACAAATTATATTTTAGTCAATTCTTTTAGTTTTCGTTTGCTTTTCTTTATTCTTATCCGTAAGAAATTAAAATATCTCATAGTTTATGCCGAAAAATAATAATGTAATAATTTCATTTATTTACAATATTTTCGTTTTTCGCCTTCACCATAATAAAATTTTCCCGAAATGATAAAAAAGGGTATTTATGTTGTGTCTTTTATTTTTCCAAACAATTAGGTAGTGTGTTATTTATTTCTCCATAAACATAAACAAAACACGATTTGAATACGAAAACAGAATTTTTAATAAAATATTTGTTGTTCGCTTTCGGCGCTAAAAAAATTATTCATAGTTTTTGAAATGAAGATTTCATATCATTAAGTTATTGCTGAGAAAGTGTAATTTTGTCTAGGTTTTCGTGTTTTTTACTAGAATAGCATTGTTGTTATGTTAATTAAATAATTAAAACTTTTTAAGATTTTTTTAATGGCGTTGTGTTTTTTTGTGCAATTGGTTAATTTAATTTCAAAAGATTATCGTTTTGACAAAATTGTTAAAATTTCATTATCCGCTTTGTAATTCATGCGAAACTCATTTGAGAAATTATAATGCTTATATGCGGTTTCATTATGCCAAGACTTGAAGTCACTGAATAAATAGTTAAAATATATTTTGCAATAATTGTTCAATTTAGTGTTGGAGAAATCGATCTAGCTACAAAAACTCGCTGATCATGATTAGGTATCGATCATCAGTGACAATAACCGATATAAGGCCCAAAGCATAAATGGCGCACTATGTATAGTAGTGAATATAAGAGGGATAAAAAATAGAGAATTAAAATGTTCCTAGTCGTCCGCGATAAATTTCAAAAATAAGTATGTATATATATTTGTGAAATTTCGCCGTTTCATTTAATCAGCTATTATATGGTCATTTTTTGGTAATATTTGATATATATTCGGCTGTTATCGGAACTTTAAAGTTTTTGGAGAAAGGTGAATAGTTTTTTCTTGTGAATTTTTTTAATATTGTTGGTGATATCGACGCTTTGGTAAATTTGTTATATTGTAGTGATTTTTAAGTATTTTGCTGAAAGCTTAGTTTTTGTGTAATGTTGATTTTCTACTAAGTTTTCGATTACTTGTTTGTAAGTTTTTTTAAGTTTATTTTTAGTTTTTGTTTGTAAGATTTTTGTGAATATATATGTATATATATATATATATATATATATATATATATATTACAAAAATTACATAACCTAACCACAAGCAATTATGTCTCCGTAAATTACAATAGTTTAGCCATCCCTTAACGTCTGGTATGAAATATAAGATCTGTGCCACAACAGTGGTACAATAGACCATAGCGCAACCGCTACCACTTTCACAACTCTTTATAATATATTATACTTCCGGATTATATTTCACAAAGGTGTATTAAAATATTGAATATAATAAATAAAATTATTTTATTTAAGAGCTTAAAATTTAATTAATTAATAATGTAAATAATACAGTTATATCGAATATTTTGTGTTAATGGTGAAAATATAAATAAAAGTTAAATTTTGTCAAATGGAAATATATATATATAAATATATATGTATTTTATTGTACGAAAATTATTTATTATTGTAAGTTGCTTAGTAATGAATAGAGATAGCCCGTTTTAAAACATTTTTCCCATTTTAAAAACTATTTATGCATGATTTAAGAGCATAATGCAAATTAAACACAATTAAATGTAAATAAGTTCTAAAACCTATTGCTTCTAAGCGGTTCATTGCGAACAAAAATTATGTAACATATAAAGGATAACCTTAACTGCAAATGATGTCGTAATTTTGTCTGCTTTACAAAGTTGCTTCGAGGTAAGCAATACTTTTTGCGGAGTAACACCTTAGGTGATATAATTTCTCCTTAAAGTAAAACGCAAATTACAAAAAAAAAAACAGTAAAAAATTGTACGAAGCGATGAAGCGTGTTTAAAGTTTACAAAAACGACATTAGTTTGTCGAAAAACAGTTATATCTACAACGTCCAAGATCTCCTCACTATTTATACCTCCTATATCCGATCGAAATTAACTTCAACCCGCTTGTATAGGCCGGTGAATTGAAGTCTACTTTGGACCCAGCGACTGCGTTCAAGAGAGGGCGAAGTTGCTTATGTTTCCAACTTAATTCGATTACTGCGATTGTTTTACTACAGCCTTCCTCAGTAAGGGCTCATTCGTTCGCAGTAGATTGGCACATAGGCCATAGAACACACTGCAGTAAATTCTCGATCTTCATTCTTACTCTTTGTATGTAGAATAGACTTCCTACAGAAGCCTTTCTCTTGATATAGGATATTAAAAATCTAAAACCGCACACACTACTCTCGCAATATATCTTTACATAACCTTTTTTTACTTCTAACACACCTGAGCTCAGGTCCAAACAAGCAGGTAGTGTAATATCTAGTTTCGGCTACCATAACTTAAGCCCGAGATCATTTGCTTTGGAATTATTTCTATATGGTTATTTGATTGGATTTTGATGTAGTACCTATATTCACCTAGGAGTTAGAAGCACCACGTGTGACTATGTACTCAGAGTACGGAAATAGCGTTACTACCTGTCGATATTAAGACAGCAGTTTAGTCGATGTCAACCTCGATACATGCTGAAAAGCAAGTGGATGAGTAGATTTCAGCAAGTTGAACGAAAATTACTCTCACCCTTACCCTCACCAAGATCTTTACGGTTTGTTCAATTGATCAATTTTTAAATATAAAAATTATGCGCTTTATAAAAATTCATCAATGCATTTTTCGTTTGGTTTGCTGTTACATTTTTTATTACCATTATTATGGTAACGACCTTTTTTAGATGCGATTGCAAGTGGCAAAACGCCGCTATTGCTATAAAATAGTGTGTGTAGCAATCAGCAAAGTACATAAATTAAGATTTTAAAATAACCAGGACAGAGTGAAGTTAACCATGGTCGATAATCAAATATTTCTCCCTGTTGAACTCTTCAGAATACAATTTTAGATCAGTTGCCACAAAGGAACCAAAATTTTGTACTCTATTTCTCCACCTTCGGCATCAATACTGTCTAGCTCTACCGTTCGATGTTTTTGAACTATTTGACCCAAATATAAAAGGACGGAATCAGGTGAACATGAAGTTTAAGACATAAATTGTCATATGGATGTTGGATTTGGCCATTCTATTATCATTTGTGTTCAATGAGCTTAAAATAAGCTGGAAATAAACCCACTATTTTATCGCAATATATCCGCGTGAGATTTTCAATATAAGTTTGCAATTATTCGTCCTGTTTACTTCTATACTGACAAAATAAAGCAAAAACCAAATAAATTTGAAGTACAAAATCCAACACACCAAAAGCTGAACCGACTAGACTTTTTTAAAAGTTTGCGACTACTAAAGACCATTAACAAGCAGGCGTTGAGGTCTCTAACCAAAATGTAGTGGAACATATGCATAAGCCAACTTACTTTGTGAACAGTCCAAAAATGGTGAAAATAAGAACTTTTATATAAAATGTCCAATGTAGTTAAAATACCACAGCATAAAAATAATAAATAAAAAAAATTACGTACCAAAGTGGAAAAATTGTATTAAAGTCACAAAACGTTTGCGATTCTTCGCAGACATCGATATGTGTAGAAACGTATAAGAAAATTAAAAAAAAAAAAATAAGTAAAAAAGCTCCTAGACTTATAGTAGGTGTACGTACGTTAAAAGTAGTTACATTTGTAATTTAATTAAAATAATTAAAAATGTAGAATTATTTCTGACGCTACTGAAGAAATCTTTCCCAATCGAAAGTGTTGCTTAATATAAATTTTTATATCTGAAAGTTTTCACTAAATATTGAAAATTGAATAAATAAAAATCCCAATTAAAAAGTATTCAATGGACCACAACAAAGTTCCGTTATTTTAATTTATCCACCAGTTTATTTTCGTGCAATATCAGCACCGTTTTGATTCAAATCTGAAGAGATATATATATGTCCAACAGCTTCCATAAGAATTATATATTGCCTTTGAAAATCTTTTTAGAACTCAAAAATCTCATTTAATTGTTTAAAAGCGATTTGTAAATTGGCAGCCGCTGTAAAATGTAGCGCCTTCAAATTATTTCAATTGTTGCTTTTGAAACAAACCACGTATACATTCCCTAATAAAAATAACACTCATGTTTTTTAACCTTTTACTACTAAAACAATCCCACCATATTCTAGTTTATCAGAAGCAAAATCTTCAGACAGGAGTAAATAGAAAAATGTGTAGAAATTACAACCCACAGTAATTTTTCAATTGGTGAATAATTGATGGTTGAACAAGTGTTTATTACTACAAAAAACGAAAGTTGGAATCACAGGATAATGGAGGTGTGTGTCTGTGTGTGTAAAGAAAAAAGTGACTTGTTTTTGGAGGTGTGAAAATTTATCAGGATGTGTAACGTTTCGCTTGCTCCTGTTTTTTGGTTATGATTTTTTATGATTGTTTTTTATTAATCTTCCTTTACGCTGCTCATTGAACTCTGGCCAGGCAACAGTATGTTGAATTAAACAATCCACGAAGGTCGTGTTATGTTGGCATCTGAATTCAGGCATAAAAAATGAATATTTTGAAAAGTAACTAAGCATAAGAATGAGTAAATAGAGGATGTGATTGTGAATTCCAATGGTGATGATGGGGACGATGATGTTGCTCAGTGTTAACGATGACATTCATGTGTGTGGTTTTGATGCTGTGTTGATCTATTGTACATTTTTACGTGCTGTACATTGCAAGCTTCCGGCTTTTTATATGAGTTTATGGAAATTAAACGTTTTCGTTGTTTCTTTATATTAATTTTTATTTTTGAGTTGATTTTTTATCATGGTATTTGTTGTTAAATTGGTGTTGCCAATATTGTGAATTAACCATAAATTGAGTGCAATGGTTGACAGGTGGTATATTGGTGATGATGATGAACTAAAGTGGTTGGCAAAATGAAGTTCATAGATACGCAACTCCTTATTTATTTGCTTAAAATGGTATTAAATTTATGTCTGATAATTTAAAATTTATTTTACAATGACATGAATATTTGATGTAAATGAGTAGCACTTCAATTGCTAGATCTAATCAATATTTATTCACGTAAGAAAACAAATAAACACAAGAGTAAGCGTATTTTTTGGGGACTTTCGGCGTGTTTTGCAATGTTATCGGAAAGAGAAGTTCTTTATATCACAATACAATGCAATTTCAACATTCGATTTTTTCTAAGGCAGATGCCCAAAAAGCAAAACTTGCTAAATTTATTAAATAAATTCAAAAAATAATTCAAACATTAGATGTAGGAATGTCTATAAATTTATATCTGTGTAACATAAAATTTTTAATTATTTACAGCTTCACGTAAAAACATTAGCTATTAGATGTCTAGAATATAGAATTTTCATTGAGGTTTTAACGGTTTAGTGCAGTGCCATTCTATTGGAACTAGTTGGTATTTACACCCTATCGTTAATATTTAGAAATTGGTCCTTATCGATCGTTAACATAATACGTTAAGTTTAATAGGTCTTCATCGCTTTCAAAGAAGTTAGGCCTGAGGATATACACTAATGAGTTTGTGCAGCATCATGGCTACTTGGTGGGCATTCTGAGTAATAAGCAATTGACATAAAAATGGCAATATAATTTCTTGACGAACCCGTTATGCAAAAAGAGACGTCGATATTGAGAATTGCGTTTTTTGTTTGTTTTCAAATCGTATTCCCTTATTGCAAGAGTCGTAGAAAGTATCAAGGCATAAAATACTTAGAAGTATTGAAATTGGCATTTTTACTACGTGACTTTTCTTCCAATGCCTGAGAATATATTGAAGAGTTTTTCATTAGTTTTCTTATATACATGTAAATTCCAAGAGACTGGACATCATCTACATAAAATTTTACTTGTATTTTATGTAATTGAAAACTATTTATTATAAATAGCGACTGTAGCGGTTATGACGTTCATTCAAAAAATTTCTTTTTAATGATTATTTTTAAATTTTTTTTCGTTTGAAAACTAATAGTTTTATTAAAAGTTCTTTTTTTACTTTCAAAATAATGGTTATTTTTTAAGTTTTATTTTTTGCTTGGAGAGTTATTTTGCGAGTTTTACTGTTTGCTTAGGATTGACAGAAATTAAACAAAGCAAGCTCAGAAGTAACTATTCTTTTTTAAGCAAAATATAAAACTTAAAAAAATAACTATTATTTTTCAAGCGAAAAATTACACTTGAAAAATAAATAAAGTCAATTTTTTTAAATAAAACTCAAACAAATAAAACAAACTCTAATCCCTTGTCGTCTATTTATATCAATAGCACAGTTTAACTGAGATAGTCTATGTGGAATTTGTTATTTAATTTTGCCACTATTAATTACAAAAGTTTTTAAATTAAACTAAAATTAAAACTAATATCTCCAAGAAGCAACTGATGACCTGTGCACAAGAACATCACAATCCTATGTATCCTGCAACTCGGGTTCTCATTCACATGAGCAAAGCGCTGAAACAAAATAAAACAAATCATGTCAATTAAAAGGTATTTAAACGATAAACACGTTTAAAATTTTTAACATAATAAACCCTTAATGGCCTTCGACAAAGTACCCCCGAACTTACCACATCACCTAAATACACTGACATAAAATTATGATGGTGTTGTTAGATAAACAAGGTAAACAGCGTTTGCTTACATTCAATGACGATTATGACGCTGAGATTTTCGTTTGGTTTAATGAGAAGAAAAATAAAACTTTGGTGGTAATTTCATTTGAAAAAAATTGAAGTGGGAGAGGAAATCAACTTTATTGTTTTAGCTTACCTTAATGCCATTTTAGCAAAACTCATGGTTTACATATGCACATAGCTATAGATTACTAGACTGTAGGCAGCTAAATACACACGTGCATTGTCGGTCTTCAATGTTGGAGTTTTAACATCTCCTCTGTGACTGAGACACAATATAGCAGTTTTTAGGGTAAAGTCGATGTTAAAGTGTTATTTTAGTATCAGTATCATGACATGATTATACTAACAGTGCCATTAAGAGAAAACATGCTACATGCATGGCACATGCCACTACTGCTGATGATGACAATGATGATACTCATGTTTGGACTATACATATAATATATATTATTTGTGAGAGCTTATTTTAGAGATATACTAAGTAGGCAGGCTAATTGGAAATTTACTTAGATAATTATGAAAAACCACAGCATATTGAGAACCACTGAAATAATTGACCATCGAAAGAATCAAAACAAACTAAACAGCTTTAAGTCTACTGCAGTCTTAACTGTAATCTCAACTCGTCTGGATTGCAAGATTAAGCTATATTAACTACAGCAGGCGCGAGTTCGTTTAAACCTTAATTTTTTTAATATTTGATTGGTCGCTTATCCTATTTGCTATACGCCTGTATCCGTGCCTAAACTATAGTCACTATAACTTTAGACTATAGTCTAAACCAAAACTGGGAATTTTATCTGAACTATAAACAGGCTATATTTCTGAGTAAAGTCTGGAAAATTGTCTGCATTACGGCGTGGTTTTTTTAGTAGTACCTTACATTGAAATAAATCACAGATAAATGACGTAATTGTCATGAATTTGGCATTGTTCGAAAGATATTTTTTTTATTTGTTTTTGAGATCCAGCCCATGATTAAATCGGCTGGCCGTATGTCAGTGATAATGTGTCAAATATTGTCTTGTAAGGCATAAATTGTCTGTAGCTTATCGGCGTATACCAGAGACTTGACACTGATCCGCAAAAAATATTACAGCAGTGTTAAATAGCGTGATCTTGGAGGCCTTTACGCAGAATTATTCGGTCACTCGCCGAATTTGGCACACGCTGTCTGGCATGTTGCGTCGTCTTATTGAAACCACAGCTCTTCGACATTAAGCGCAAAAAGTTGGTGATCCTGGCTCTGTAACGGTTACCATTAACTGAAACGTTCTGCCCGGCATCGTTTTGGAAGAAATACGCACCAATAATGCCACCGGCCCATGATGTGTACCAAACAGTGACTTTCTCTGGATGTAATGGTTTTTCGGTAATATCATGTGGATTACGAGTATCTTCACTCCAAGTGGGGCCGTAACCATTTAACCAAAAATCGGCCTCTTCGCTGAACAAAATTTTCTTGTGATATTCGCGATGACCTTCTCGAACTTAGCAATGACTTTTGTAAAAAATCTTCATAATTTGCAGCCGCTGTTCAGGCGAGCTGAAATGGCACGTCAAACGAAATATGAAAAATGTAACAGGAGCCAATATGGCGCAGATATAAAGCAGTGTTGCCATTATTAAATTATATACATAAAGAAACATTCGATATAATCTGAAATATTCTCTGGAGTTTTCTAAAGCTATCGACAGGATTATAGTGTGCAACTAACATTCTCATATAGTCCTAATATTATCCTGACAATAAAACAGATTTCAATCTAGACTGATTTTTGCAACTCTGGATAATAAAAGAACCGCTCACTCAATATATTTTTTGTTAATTTTCAGGTAGAGTGTGTAGTTTAAAAACATAAATTAATTATTTATTTTTCCTACATACCTATATATGCAACCACTACTGTTTCCAATATAATTCTGTTGTATAATCTAGACACTTAACACGAAGTAATGAAGAAAGAACAATTAGTAGAAATCAAGTGGATACAAAATTCGATTATATACTCCTCTGCGTGCAGTATAAAATTCAAAATATACACAAATTCTGTGCTAAACTTCACAAAGAAACGAGAACAATGTTGTAACATCTTGTACTGCAAATTATATTTGTCTTATAAGGTTTTCTTCGGCTTTAGAAAATAATCATAAGAAGCCACAAAAAGTATCACTATTTAACATTTTTTGTTTGACAATATCCAAAGACTATCTCTAAAAAGCTGTAAATATTCCTATGCCTACGGAACTCTTTGGCACAACGTATTTCTGTGCAAAGCCTACAAGTGAGCAATCCACTACGCAATCTTTTTAACAACAGCTGCCAGTTGTATCACTACCACTGCCATCTCTTCGTCATGTGTAGCTGTAAAATACGGTGTTTTAACGTGAGCCACATGCAATTTTTATTTGTGGACTTGTGTTTTGTTAATTTATATGAATTATTAAATATGTGTATTCATTCCTGCTCCTATGCAAGCATAACATTTACGTGTTTTATAACTTTTGGGTTTTTAGTCTAGTCTGTTGGCACGCACTCATCATCGTCGTCAGTGTATAGGTAAATGAAACATTTAAAAAAATATTTGTTTCGCATTGTAAAATTATTTATTTGTCCTTTCAAAGGCATTTGATACTACATGGCAAATTTTATGTTATTAAATATTTCCGTACGTCAACTTTTACCTGGTACTTCCTAGTCTACTTACCAGAGTGATAAAATCGCCCCATTTTAGCGATAGTGAATTGGTAGCTGTAGAAGTTTTAAAGTTTTTGAGAGAGTCTCACAATTTCCCAGTCGTTAATAACTTTTTTCCATTTAATACGAGCTTCCCCTCTCCCTCAATTCGCGACTGAATATTTAACATATTCCTTATGCATGAGACAATACTTCAAAGTCGATAGCGTTCCGGATAGCGTGAATCAGTGGGACGACGCGTCGTATTTACAGTTGAATTGAATAATATAACATATTTATTCTTTTTTAATCCATATGTAGTTATTTCGCCATTGATACGAAGCTCTTTCATACTGTTGTAAAGTCAGCATACGGTTAATTTGAAAAAAATGATAAATTTAGCCTCAAGGACGCTACCACGGGGTTTTCAGAAAATAACAATTGTAAACATAAAATTTTTCAGTATTATTTCTTAATATTTCCTAAAATGAGAATAGCATAATGAATCTCTCAAATTTTTCTTAAATATCTTAAAACCACACTTTTTTTAATGTGCAATTGCGATCTCTTACTGTCAAGTGTGAATATAAACGGGAGTTGCTTTACATCTGTGTGGGACATGAGATTGTGCATTATGGGCTCTCATTCAATAAAAATTGTTTGTAGTTTATATTGCGGTTCATTGCATTTGAGTTTGCGTAATATCCTGCGAATCTTGTTTTTTAACCATAAAATTAAAACAGAAAGAATAAAATAAATCGGACTGTTTCAGCCCGATTCTAAATATTCCCCGGGAAATAAATTCCCTGGGAGTTCATTTTCCCCGGGAACAAATTCTCCCATTCTAAACACACGGGGAGAATGTTATTGCGGGAAAGGGAATATCGAATTTTCGTAGTCAACGATTTTGCTTTCAGCTGTTTTTGTTTTGACTTAAAACTTACAATTCATTATTATTAAAAATAAGTGTCGAATATTTAAATAAAATAAAATGTTTAGTGTAGCATTTCCAGTGGTAGCTGAAGCAGCAGAAGCTGACGAACAGCAATATTCAAGAAATGAGCATAGAATTGCAAGGAGAAAGTTGCGTGATGACGAAAATCCACTTCAGCTGCCACAAACGTTGTGACTATAAAAATATGTTATTGTATTATATTTATTTGTTCATTTTAATTATGATTATTTCACTTTTGCAATGCAGATTCAAAAAATATTACATGGTAAATAAAGGCTGGCTTTAAATATCTGCTGGACGAGTTAACGTCGCACAGTCAGCCACGAATATTTACTGGTCTGCGATCATGAGCTCAGGATTAAATATGCTGATGCTTCCTATGCTGGTGCGTGCCATGATTCATTTATTTGGAACTCCAGCGATTTGCGAACACGTCTTGAGCAGCAATATATTAATGGGTGCAGCAATTATTGGCTTCTCGGTAAAGTTTAAGTGATAGTGTATTCATGGCTTAACTACTTATACATAATTAATATTAGATGGAGATGCATTCTTGGCGCTAGAGAACTCCACTATGCTTCAAAAAGGCAGCGAAGACAGTTAATGTTTGTTGTGCTTTACATAACATCTGCATTTATTTTAAATGCAATAGTAATGTAGATAATGTCGAAAATTTGGATACTTTTCCTATAGAGAGAGTGGTGGCTTTAGTATCACATCAGTATTTGTCTGCTGCCCAAGTTATTAGAAATAACATTGGAAATAATTTATAACAAGGTTTTTGTTTCTAAATAGATTCTCGCCACTCAAGTCATATTTTATGTAATGAAATACACCCGCATTTGCTGTTTATAATTATTTTATTAAAAAATAAAACTAAAAATTTCAAAAACAAAGATTATAATATTTATAGGTCACAGTTCAGTTATATTAGTTATTTTGAACCTGAAAATGAGGAAGATATTGTTTATGTTTAGTTTATGAAAGAAAAATTAAAATACTTACATTTTTTAACACAACTCCCTTTCAATTTTTTGGGGGAAATCTCCCAAGTTTTTTTTATTACATTCTCCCTATATTTGACATTCGTAATACCTACTTTTATTCCCGGGGAAGAGTTTCCCAATTCGAAGTTCGTTTAGAATAAGGGAAATGGGAAAAGGGAAAAATTTCCCTGGGAGCTTTTATTTTGAATAGGCGTGAAAATGAAATTTCTTTTTGGAAATAAAAACCCTATTGTTGTCTGGTTTTGTTGTTAGACCACCTATGATGAAAATAATAAAATTCTCAGCAGCAATAATTTTGAAAGTTCAATGTTGAAAACGCTATTGGGTTTTGGGAATTTCATTGCCAGTATTGGATGTAGTTGGGTTTCGAGATCCAAGTTCGGATTAAGGGAGGGTAATAAACGATAAATCAAGATGTTATAGAATAGAAAAAAAGAAAACAAACTTTAAGAAAAAAGAAAATAAAACAAAGCAAAAAAATTAAGTAAGAAAAAGACTGTGAGAAAATAACAAAGGGTTATTTGATAAAAGAAATGTGGAGCGTAAAAGGGATGGTGGGTATGTTTGTGAGAACGGCGGCGTGGAAAATGATGACAAAAAAGCATAATAAAGAAGGAAAGAATTCAAAATAATGAAATTTGGTTTTTCGTTTTCATTATCAACAAATAACTAAGCAAGTGGGCTTGTTTTGGTCGGCTCAGATTTTACTCTTTCCCGATCGTAATCTGGCGTAACTTAGCTTTCTTACGTTAATTTGTTACTATTGGTATCTCCAAATCAATTTGTGGTTCAACTTGCATTAAGATTGTTATAATAAATACGTAACTCTGGCGAAAATTTGTGCAGTTATACATTTTTAGGACACTTCATAAGGTATTTTATGCATTTTGTTGATCGATTTATTTAATTTTTTTTTTAATTTTTTATACACGACTAATCACTTCTGCTTTAATATTGAATTTTTAATTTTTTATATAATTTTATTCAATTAAAACTTTATTTTAAAGTTACATTACATATATTTTTCGACTTACAATACAATTCATCAGATGAAACGTTGATAGCACAATCAAGTAAACCGCACGCATATTTTAAAAACTAACAACGTACAATGCCTCGGACACATAGATCAACGATATAGTTTTTTTGTTAACCAGCAACAGAAAACACTACTTACTCATCAAATTGGATTTCAGCAAAAAGGAGGGAAAAGAAAACTTTATTTTAAAATCTAAAAGTATGAATGCAACTATAAGTGCTTCCTTGTACAAGAAGGAAAACATTTTTGAAAACACCAAAGACGTAGTATAATTGATCCCTACAGTTGTTTTCAATTAGCAGAAAAACATTCAAACGTTTCTTATCGCACTTTTGTCTGTTCATCTTTTATTGTTTACAAAAAAGTTTAAGTAGCTTGCTTCTAGGTGGAATTTTGCCTTAAAGGTGGCGAAATCCTGTTAGGATTTTTCTAGAAGTAGAAACAAGTTGTGAGAAAAGTGTCTCAATATTAAAGGTACCGAGAGCAAAATTAAATTTTTTTTAATTTTATTAAAGCAAAAAAGTTTTTAGTTTTTAACAAACTAAAAAAAGTTGTTAAAATAATCTGCTCAAGGTGCCTCTGGATGTTTATGAATATATATATTTACATTTTCTTTTGCTTTCCAACATAAAGTTAAGGCTAGAAAAAAAAAGCAATTTTTGCTTGCAAAATTTGTTCGATATTTCATTATATTTAAGGTCTAATAGACCATATGGAATACAACGTCTATAATCATACCTGTTTAACCAGCCGAATATGTGCATTGTGAGTGCGTGTTGTTGTGAATACAAATTCAGCGCTGCATGCGGATGTTGCTAATGCTGTTGCAACTCCAGTTGGTTTGTTCGATTGTTCTCTTCGTGTTTAGCCATTTCAATTTTTCTAATTATTTTATTAATGTTTATCTGCTGTTGTATATCATCAGTAAATGTATATCGCATACAATGTAAAGATAGAAAAAAATAACTCTGAAATTTGTTTGTCGGAATAAGGTCTTTGAGAAATGGTAGGCCAGAAAAATGACATCGTAAGAGTAACTTTTAGTCTCGATTCAATAACTTAAAGAAAAATTTTGAATATAATGTCAATATGGCAGCACTCGTTTAGAGTAACATTGACGAACTAGAAGAGAATGGAATAGCAAAAATAAAGGATAATGAGATAAAGGGAAAAATAAAACGCACGAAATAAACAAAAGGAACGAAACTAATGAAAGATGAAGGAAATAAGGAAGAAAAATAAAAAGGAGGAACAAGAAAAAGAGACTAAAATAACTGAGAATAGCAAAAGAAAGACAAGGATAAGTGACAGAAGGTTATACTGTGGGAGGAAACTAACGAAAGAAGTTAGCTATAATCTGTAGGAAGTCGGAGAATGAATCGTAATTTAAAAAAAGGACGGACCGGAAATAAATGCAATAATTCACTTTTACTCCCAACTGTTAAATCCTTCCCTTGTTGAGACGCACTAACGCACAATCATTATTAAATTGGTTTCTTTTAGCATCTTCGCACCTGATGTCTTACTTAGTTCTCTGACCAGTAGAAATTGTTTTAACGGTGCGTGACTCAATGTTGTCTGAAATCACCAGTGTTTAGATTCTGACACGCCGCAAGCTTATACACATGAAGCGAAAGCTTTGTAACAAAAAACCCACCTAGACTCCACTGAGCCAATGCCAACAGACAGTTCTTACCTTAAAATTTGTTGATTAATTCAGCACTTAGCATTCCTAGATTCTCCCATATTTCGACTATCTCCACTGTAATTCTACTATACATTCTCGAACAGTACAGTAATGGAGTTTTGTTTTATCAAATTATTGTTGAATCTTTGCAACCGAAGATTTGTTTTAATATTCCAATATGTGTATACGAAGGCTTGCAACACATTTTAGAGCACAATATTGTCTTCTATTTTGCTTAATAAACATTTTGTTAAGCATTTTGCAACCCTGACTCTATATTTTCAAAATACTTTGTTTAGACTTTAGGTTTTAAAAGCCCTTAACTTTGGATGGCTTAGTAACCATCATAAGTTGAATGAGAAATGGTAACAGGGTTTTAGCTTGTTGTTGGCGCAAATGTTAACACGTTTTCTTAAGTAACAACTTTTCAGTAAAAACAAAAGAAATGTTGACAGTTAAACTATGGCGAACAAAACGTTTGGAACAATTCCTATAGTATATCTCCTTCAGTACAAACAAATGTATTTCCTTTATTTTTTGCATGTTTATGAGTTTCACTAAAATCAAATTCCGAAAAGATTTTATCATGCACAATGGTATAAAAAATTTTATACAAGATTATAAATGAGTTCACTGAAAAGAAAGACAAATATTAATATTGTTATTAAACGACCAGAAAGAAACTGTGGGGTATTACTTCGAGTAACAGATATTTGTGCGTTGATTTCATCTTTTTTATTCCTTGTGTCTAGAGGATTTGTGTTTTTGGTTTTTCATTTATTAAGCTTTTTTTACTACAAGAGGAGAAAATTCTGATATTTGTATGCAAAAGAACAATATTAAAATAGCCCAAGGATATTATGTTTAATACTGTTACGTTGCTTCCCTTACTCTTCACCAATGAATAAAAAGGAAAAGAAGGAGCAGCAGGGACATGAATTCCTTGAGATAATGCCCTGTAAAATATTAAAATAAAGAAAAACGATACATATAAGATAAAGCTTAAGCATGTTGCACATTATAATGCCTTTAATATTTTTATAAAACATAACAATAATAACAAAATGAAAAAACAAAAGCAATTTTTAAGTACTTTTCAATATAATTCGTTTCGGTGTTCTATACAACGCAATAACAAAATCTGCGAAGAAAAAGTCCAGCATTGAATTGTGGTTGCTTCTTGTGGTTTCTTATGCAAACACTGTGAATCTTCTTCCTTAATGTTCTGTTGTGAAAAATGAAATTAAAAAATGCATTTTAGGTAAGGACAAAATAAAATACAAGCTATTGAAAAGAGAATGCCAATATCTAGGAAAGAGTTGCAATATTCTATGTATAATATTTTTTATAAAGAAATTTAATTACTTGTGGATATGGAGATGCCGGAATTTGGTTCCAAATATCTAAATTGAATTTAAAGCACAGCAGCGGTGATGTTATCGACAGAAATGAAATCACAAAAATGAACATTCCTGTTTATATAGAATTTAATACTTTAGGAAATTCGACATTAAAAAATCTAACAATATACAGCTGCATCGCCTCGTATACACGTCAATGTTTTTAGCTTCCCCAATTTCGGTATTTCCGAAACCTCTAGTCCAGTATTCCCTGGACATCGTTAAATCGACTACCTTTTATCCGAGAATACCCAATAGACGTAAATAAATATTTCCACTATTGATTAAAACAGCAACAAAATAAAAAATTGATACTTTGGGTACTTCTGGACCAGTACTAACAATTCCGTCCAATAATGCGCACCGTAGCTTACTGAACGTTTTTTAATGTTTATTTTATTTTCTGCAATATGCATTTCTTCTGCGGTACTATTAAATACTATAAAAATTACACATGGAATGGCTTTACAAGTCTTACGACGTATCGAATTTTTCTGTAGAAGTGCACGACCTTTCGATGCCTTTATCGTCTAAACATAAAATGAAATGAACGATAAGATACTAAGAAAATACGGATGAAAATTTGACAGACTCCTTTCCTTTTTTAAATTTTGCAGAAATCCACTGTAACAAATAAAAACAGCTAATAATATACTGTACAATTATATTTTTCGATTATGATTCACGTGCACTATTATAGTACTTTTGTAATAACAGCTGTTTTCATTTTGCTATATTTTGCTCTGTACCAATGGGAAACATTCGCAAAAAAATCAGTCCTACATTTTTGCTCTAATTTTGAAAACACGGATGAATTTTTATATACAACCCAATCATTTGCCTTAAAAACAAGAAGAAATTTTCAACATGCATCTTTTCATTTTATTTTACCTCGGTTATCTTGAAATGTATTTCTTTAAACACTTTGTGGATTATAAATATCAGCATATCTTGAGCAGAAAAAATATCATTCAGAGTTCATAAGGGCAATATCGAACAACAGCTTAGTGTTATACTCCTAAAGGCATACAAACAAACTTTATACATTAAAGAATGTACAAACACACACTCGCTTTTTAATAATATATATTCTAATATACTTAAGCTAATAATAGCTTTTAAAACAAACTATTTATAAAAACTTAAGGGATTTAAAATATTGTTTCAAATGATGACAGACGGATAGATAGAAACAAAAACAAGCAACGAACATCGACCGATTTCTGAGTAATAAATATGTTTTTACAAGAATTTTAAAGGCTTATTAATAAAGATAAACAGTAAGAGAAGGACTTTATATTCCATATTCTTATACACTTTTCTAATACTTCTTCAAGTTTTACAAAATTTTCTAAATTTGATTTTAATGAGAAATTTTTAAAAGTGCTCAGTACCGTTTATCCTGGAAGTGAATGATATATAAGGTATAAAAGTAGTAAAACTATTTCTTTTCCTCATTGAAAACTAGCAAACGACAAAAATTTTAATATTTTTGGCACTTTGCCTCAAAATATATATTAGACAAGTTATGTACCTTGAAATTCATACCAAAAATGATTTCTTTAAGTTACAGATGGTGGGGAAACGTGCTCGGTGAAATCTTGGGTCGCTTGTGGAGAAAAGACTCTGAATTTTTCGGTAAACGTTATGAAAACTCTTTATTCCCCTTTTACTTCTATATATATAACTACGCTGTAGTAGCTCTTAGCTTTCTGCTTTTTCGTAGGAGCATCAAGCTGGACTGCCTTCTCTATCACCTTCTATTGGAAGGTTGCCACAGCCTCAGTAGTAGCTGCGGTCTACTGAGAAGGCCTTGTTCACTCAGAAGTGCCTCTACTGGAGCAGTGCTTTATTATGAATTTCTTATTTATAATATTTTTTATGATAAAAATCAAATTATTGCCTTTTGCTTTCGTTTCTGTTTTGTTTACCTCTCACAACTAAATGTAATATTATTTTAAAAATGTTGAATTTAATTTTGTCGTAATTCATTTTATTATAAAATGCCACTTATTTGAAGGCGGCGGAGATAATCTAGTCCCTATTATATATCGCTAGTTGCCTAAGACTGCTTATTGATTAAAAGACTTCAAGTTGTTTAAGATTGAAGCAAAAAATAAAAAAATAAAGTTACGATATGTTTGTTTGTTAGGCCTTTAGTGCAATTTAGTACAGAGTTTATAGCTTCATATATAACTCTCACTTGGTTCAAGAATATATTTCGAGCTTGATACAAAAATATTTTATATGGTAACAAATAATTTTCAATTAATTTAAATGTGTAGTAATTTTTAAGAAGATAAAATTTAAAAGTACAGAGTATTTATCTTATAAGAAAATATAACTACTAATAGTAACTTCATATTATAAAATAGAACGTCTAAAAACAATCCATACATATTTGATTAAAGTTAGTAAATTAGTGTTATAACCGATAAGTGTTTATAAAAATTTATAAAAACATTTTCTTGCACTGCTATTGCGTTATTTTTACCAGACACAAATGGCTTTATATTATAAAACACAACGCAAGGTCAAAATATATTTTGAAATAAAAATATTTTTTTGATTTCTCCACATATTTTGTGCTCCACATTTATTTTTTATCATTAATAAAAAAAGATCCTACGATGTTCTAAGTTGTGAAATATTTCATTCGTCTCAGCCAAATATATATATGTTTGTCAAGTATAAAAGCGAATCTTGAAAGACGGAAAAATATATAAGTACATGTTAAACTCATTAAAATTGTCTTTAAAATTAAAATTTGTGAGTCAGAAATGGAAGTCATTACAATGTGGCGATTAGATTAGGACTCAATGATAATCTTGCGTAACACATGAGAACCATCGAAGTTGAAATTATTTGCTGTGAAGTACAAATATCGGATGGCATCCATTTTTTCTTCAGATAATTAATTTCTTAATTATTTCGCAACAAATTAGATTAAGAAATCAAACAATATTGACATTGTCAATGATTTTTTTTCAGCTGAAAGTTATTTTAATCAGCACATTTTTAATGTTCATTCGTATGTATGTCGTTACTCAGCTGAACACGTTTCGACGTTTCAAATTCACCCTCACCAACTCAATCGAAAATCTTTGTAAATATTGATCATTGCAATCGCTCTTAAGCATCGATGTCATGTCAATAAAAAAAATTCGTTAAAATGTCACCAAAATTTTTTCCACTAATTTCAAAATTTGTTTAGTTACATCAAAAAGCCAAAAATTTATAAATATATCAATAATTTACGCTATTTTAACGAAATTATTTTTAAACAAAAAAACTCAAATTTGACCACAAATGGGGAATTCCAAACAATATTTAATTCATTTACCAAAAGATCATTAAGCGTTAGAAATTTTACCAAAAATCTAAATGAATCTAAAAAAACCAATATGGAAGCGAAAAATTGGAAAACTGACCACAAAATGAAACTGAAATTTTCCAACAAATCGGTATTAAAACCCGAATTTGCATTTAAAAATTATGAAATATACAAATTATTCCAAAACTTTAAAATTATATAAAAATAGCAAATATTAGCACAAATCTGAAATTCACCAAAAAAATTAAAAAACCCAGCAAAAAATTCAAAACTTAAAAATCATAAAAAATAAATATTTTACCCGAAATCTAAATTAAAATGAAATATCAAAAAATAAAATCAAATTTTCAACACAAATTTAGAAACAAAACCAAACAAAATTTTATCGTAAAACTATTGTTGTTATTCAAAACAAATTACTGCTTTTAGACTAAAACGAGTTCTTGTCGGCTGCTCCGTAACAGCACGATACTAATTCGTGTTATATGTTGGCCGAAGGTTCGGATTTTGGCAAAAAAGTTAACGTGAAACACTGCCAGCGATGTTGGGTCGGTCATTTGAATGATTTGCTATTCCATACATAATTCAAAATAAAGCCAGAATTAGTTTAATATTTCACACCGTTGTAGTTTTATTTGCATTTCTTATTATATTATTCTCATCTGGTCACCCTAACACCTTAATGGCCGAATGTTGTCACTTGTTACGGCATAGACTAACAATTTCAGATACCACCTGCAAATTTTAAAATCTTAAATGCCAGAATCCAGGTCGAAACGTTTTACTCGTATGTATATTTCATTATTACATAAGACTCTTAACACTAGACACACTTTATAAATGCCGCCACTTTTAAAATGCTTGTCTTACGAAAACCTGAGTATGCAATATAATTCTGTATTTGCTTTTTAATAAATTTTAATATTATTTCAAAAATGAAAAATTGGTCGCTATTTTTAAGATACCAATCTTGTTTAGCATTTATGGTTTAAACCGGCACAAAATTTAATTAACTATCTGCAATTGTAATGGAGAAAAACAATCATTTCTTCATACTAATAAGCGTATTTTGACTGTTATTTTGTTTGCCAAACATACGAAAGTGGATCAATGATAAAATTGATGGCGATATTTTTAATTAACTGTGTATTAGAAATTGCTGTAACAAATGTCTTGAGAAGAAAAAATGTATGGAGTTTGCTCATTTATACAATAAATAATTGTAATTTTTTTATAAAAACTTCAATTTTATAAAAATTTTTTTTTATAAAACTTCAATTCTATATCGTTATTATAAGAAATCAACACAGGGTATAAACCAACAAAACTTGGTGAAGTTTGGTCTTACGGTTGTCCTCATAGAGATTAAATAGATTTTTAAATATCTCATACGGTTTCGAAATGTAAAGTTTCGCAAAATCCCCCAAAAGCGATTCTTAAATTTTCAATGTGTGTGCTAATGGGTTCATAGTTATTATTTTATGTATTTTTTTATAAATGGATTTTAAGGTTTATTTTTTAATAAAAAAAATGTTTAAAAAAGTACTAAAATGTGGAAAAACGTACTCTTTTAAATTTTTAATCGCTGTATGCAAACCAAAGTTTAAAATTTATAAGTTAGCACCAATGGAATGTTTGGGTTAAAAATGTTTGTTTTTGACGTTCCAGGAGCTTTGGGTAACTTTAATAATTTGGGAGATAAATTTGTTTTTAAATTCACTTGCCCGAATTTGTCCACAATCTTCTAAAACAGGCCTAATAATATTGTTGATGAATTTTGATTTCATAACATAATTATTCTAACGTTTGCAGTTAAGTATATCACTTTTTTTTTGTGATATTATTCGTCCATTTCTTCGCATTTGCGCTGATTTATTAATTAATATTTTGTATACGAGCATTGTAATGCTGTATACATAATGGCGTGTTTCACATTGGTTAAAACATTTAGATGTCGCGTGCCTTTGCATTTAGCAGAATCCACTATAAAATGATTTTTTCTGTTTGGTTTAACTTTGGTTAATTAAGAACGAAATCGCTTCGCGGACACCTGTATTTTTATGTCTAAGGTAGTAAAACAACACTCAGTGTCACAGAGGCGAATACAATTTTAGAGACATTTTATTTACAACGATTTTTGTTAGATGAATTTTCATATTTGCTTTATTTATTTATTACTAGAGACATATTCTGTGATTATTTGGGTGTTCTTGATAAATATGAATATGTGATGCAGTCTAGTCTATATATTGTGGTGTAGCGCATATGGTAGTAGAAGCAGCATAAAACAAGCTGAAAGACAACAAATTAAAAGTAGCAATGCCTAAGAGTTAAAACAAAAGAAAAGGTAAGTTCCTTTTATGAGTATTTTATTTCTTTTTGGGTTACTCCCTTTTTTTACATATTATTTTTGATCAGTTGATTTGAGGATGATAAGATAGAAAACCCTATGCCGCACTAAAGTTTAAAAACGCTTGTAAAATTTCCCTGTTATTTAACCTTCATATCAACATAATCAAATCAAATACTCCGATAAGAATTAATCAAAATCTTGTGCAAGGTAGAACGACTCCATGGCACAAGGGTTGTGTCAAAACCAATATATTTAACAATAAAGGTAGTTTGCTTATTAGCGCTTATCCCAGATATAGTATATGTTCTTATACGCTCATAAGTAAAATTTTTTTTTTTCATACAATTTCATTAGCTAAGAACGAATATACGTTCGTTAGTTTGAAATAATCAAAAAGTACCGGAAGCAGCCAAAATTTTTTCAATATATTACCTATTATCTTGTGTAAAGTTATCTGTTAAACTCCGGTTTTTATTTATTATCCGGTTCGAAAATATGCAATAATTATGGCTTTACAACACGCGTACATGCGACCCACAGTTCCTTACGTCAAAATGGTAGTAAATTGTAAAATTTTTGGTGAATTTTAAAATTTTTTTACTTTTAAATAAAAATTCGCTTTTTATTGGAAAAATCAAAATTGTTTGTTAAACTTTTTAATGTATATAGAATTTTTGCGTTTTCTGGGGAATTTAAAAATTCATGTTGAATTTTCGGTTTTAAATACCTACTTTTAAATCGAAAGTCGATGTTTTTAAATGTTAATACATTTGTATTGTGGTGAATTAAAAATTTGTATCTAGAAATTTCGATTATGGTTTAATTTCGTTTGATTCAATTTTTGAAGTTGAACTTTACTTTTTTTAAGTTTTTTGATTACAAGATGAATTCTCAAATGGTTAAATTTTTGGAAAGATTTTGTTATTGATTATGTAAATTTTTTCTATTTTTTTCGCAATATTTTATTCAGTAGTCGATGCTCATAACTAAACCACCAATTAAGATCTTTTCAGTTTTGTTTGAGTTTTCCCTAATATTTTTGATTTTTAACTTTCCCTATATTATAACGAACAGAACCAAAAAGTACCAGCAAGATTCAATTAATAAAATATTATTTTTAATAGTACACATTATAATATATTTCGACATAGGGTTCTAGTAACTAACAAAAACCAGATTTGTGCTTTTTGTTTCGCTGATTTCATCATGAATTGACAAAAAGTGCCAAACACATATTTATTCGCTCTATTGTGTATGTAGAGTAATAAAAAAATTTTAATTTTTGACTTTGATATTAACTTTATTTGTCATCAAATTCGCTTAGTTGTTCAATTGTGCTTGCTGAACCAAAAATATTTATAGAATTTCTCTACGTAGTACATAGTATGTACGTAATAATTAAGCTGAGGTTAATTTAAAAGAGCTTAATTCCTGCTTAACTAGATGCGGATGTACGGCATAGCAATAATAAAAAAAAACAATAACAAGTTGTTCGGTAATTCTTAACATTCATGAATAGTGTGTAAAAAGAGGCAAATGACTGATTTATTCAAGGATTGTAAATTATGGCCTTTTTTTAAATTTGAGCTTTTATAAATTTTAATTTTAAGACATCCTTCATTAATGGTTCTATTTGGCCTAAGGAAACCCGCTGTCTACTTAAAAAATAATAAATCAGTCAATCGCTTAAGTGCCAGAAATGTTTTGAACCTGTGATATGTGGATTTTGCAGACACATCTGCCTAACACGAACATAACGTTTGATAATGTATTCAACCAAATATCACGTTGAAATACATGGTCAATAAAGATAAAAATTTAATAAAGTACATAAAACAGGACATAGGAAAAAATTTAAATTCTCAGTCACGGCAAAATAAATATAAAATGCTGTTACTAATTTAATATTCATACCCATAACAAGCGTGTGGCATAACAAACTCTCTAAGGTATCGAATGTGTGAGTGAAATCGTCGAGAAAGCGCAAGTAATAAAAAGCTGCTAAAAAACTTAACTTCTCAAGTTACCTATAAAAAATAAAACACACACTGATTTCCACCGTAAGGCTGGATGCCCTCTTGCGTTTTTCTTATTCTAACGAGTTCCCAGGAGCAACATATACATAAATAAAGATGTTTCATATAACAATACGAACGTCAGGTTTTTTAAATCTTTTTTACAGGTTTTCTTATATTATATTCTTATTCTAATCACCATGGTTGTAATTTTAAAGAAGCACATAGATAAATTGCATTGCTGCATACTGCTGTTAATGCTATTTAAGTACATTCTAATGAATCTGTGTTCAGTATTAATACACTTGTGGTAATAATAGCATTTTATTTTTTTGGAAATTAAAGCACTTTAAGTGCTGTGTCTAATATTTTTCTGTAATACCCAAAAATGCTTGGATGTCCTCATTACCAAACACACAATTTTTTAATTACTAAAAACTCTCTTCTCTGCATTGAAGTGTGAACCCTTCAAATTTGAAGGGTCATCTGAAGGGTGAAATTTTTAACAAAAATTGCACGAAAATTGCATTATTGCAAAAATCAGTGCAATTCGTGTCAGAGTGCACATAACAATTTTTTACTTTATTAAAACAGAATTTATCCAGCAGTTTTGTATAGAGTAGCAAAAGTTTCCTTTCTTTTATTTATATCTAACATGGGGAATTTGGTAAGAGGTTTAGGTTATTTTTAAGTTTTGTTGCACATATTAGGCTTAAAGTTGGTTTTATTTTGTTGAAAAATTTATATTGTACTTTAACTGACGTTTTCACAGAGACTTAAAACCGCTTTAGAAAGTTATGGGGTACCCAATATTTTTAGAAATTTAATACAGTTACTAACCAAGTTTTTAATGAGGGTTCATAGTAGTGAAGACCTAATTTAAATATATACATTTCGGTAATAATATATGCATATATCGGGTGATTTTTTAGTTTTTGGTATTTCTGTGTAAAAAAAGATTTACATGTGGCAATGCTCAGTAAGGTTCGACATTTCAGTATGAATATGAAATGATTGAATTTTATTACCAAATTTCATGCTGTGTGAGAAATGTGTTTCGAAAATTACTTCCATTACTTCACTTTATTGGCCATTAATCCAGCAACCCAGAAGAGAAGAGTGCATACCAAGGAGAATATTGCTCCTGTACCGCCCAGTTTCAATTAAGATTATGATATGTGTTATTCGACCATCTGGAAGGCAATTCAAGAGCACCTAATGGTGCAATTTGTCGGTCGGAGGCATCATACTTTTTCAAGAACGATGAAAGTCTCAACGTTATAGTAAATAGAGCATTGTACCGTGCGATGATTACAAACTTGTTTTTGGCCAAAATGGAAGAATTAGACTTGGTTGACATATAGTTTCAACAAGACGTTGCCATACGACACGCGATACTATGAACCTATTGAGATGCGAGTTTAGTGAGCAATTAATCCTACGTTTTGGAGCATCCCGTTGACCGCCAAGATCATGCGGTTTGATCCCACTAGATTATTTTTTGTGGGGATACGTGAAGTCTCTCGAGAAAAACGCTTTTCATTTTTCCTCCTTCCGCTTGCATTTCATAAGTCCAGGAGTTATGAGTTTCAAACTTTTTCGGTTGTCTTTCACGTTTTATTTCCAAATCAACACTTTTTAATAATTTCCAAAAATCACCCAAATGTAGGGCGTTTGAAGAACTCCGCCTAGTTACGTAAAAAACCTACCACATTTTTAAGTCGAATTTAAATAAAATATAAGCACGATTTTTTTTTAGTAAATTGAAAAAATGTAGCGATCGGTTTCAAATTTTACATACAAAAAATTCTAAGCCTAAAGTTTTTGTTGAAAGTTTAGTTTTCTTTTACATTTAAAAAAATTACCAACTTTAAGCGGCCACAACACACATCTATAATTTGCATACTTTTTAAGAACGTCTTTTGTTTCTCAAAATTTTATAGTCGAATTTTTGACTTTTGCCACGGTGTTTAGCGAAATGCAACTGTGCAACGTTTGCAACAACGAAGAATTTGTTTTAGATTTCAAAATATATAGGAAACAAGTTGGAGAGCTATATTCGCCTGTACCGAATCATACAAAAGTATGAACAACTAAGAAGGTGCTACAGATTTTTCCCGGTACAGAGGATTGTTTTCAGGTATTTAATTTTGGCCTCCGGTCTTAGTCAAATTATTTTACATTGAAATCCTTCTTGAGTCTTTGTGTTTTGATTGATGTGTTTTTCTTTTATCTGAATGCTTATCAGTTTTTGATAAATACTAAAGTTTTTGGTAAATTGTAGATAATAGCGGAATTGGGTTTATAGTAAACTTTTTAATATTTGGTAAAAATATAAATATTTTGTTGCAATTTTTTCAGGTATTTTTTTTTATTAAATTTCAAAAGTTAGTAAAAATTTCGTTTTTTGTAAGAAACTTGTTAAACTTGCGACGTATTTCATAAAATATTGCTTTCTTGCAAGTTCTTGATGAAACTCCCAACTTTTGATGAAATTTGAATTTAGAGTTGATTTTTGGAATTTCTTAGTTTTATTTCAGCTATTAGATTTTCGAATATAAAATATTGCCAAACTCTTTAAATTATTCGTAATTGGTGCAATTTTGGTGTTCTTGAAATATAACTTTTTGGAATTTTGTTATTTTGGTAATTTCAACATTTGGGCTTGTGAAGAATTTTTTAATTATAGTAAATTCTGAAATTGTGTTGAAATTATAATTTTTCATAATTTTAAAACTTTTTGGTTAATTTTTAAATTTGTGTATGAATTCCA
Organism: Phania funesta; assembly: GCA_963932375.1. Classification (NCBI taxonomy): domain Eukaryota; kingdom Metazoa; phylum Arthropoda; class Insecta; order Diptera; family Tachinidae; genus Phania; species Phania funesta. Next base: position 43,643,353 of record OZ010652.1, read on the forward strand.
AATTTTTGGTGTGTAATTAGAGATTTGATTGTTTAATTTACTTATATTATATTTTAAGGTTTTTAGATTTTTTTTTAATTTTCGGCTTTTTGGTGAATTTGCAAAATTTTGTTAAGATTTTGTGGTAAAATTTTAATACTTGGTGTATCTTTTTTTTGGTTTTTGGTGTCGTGGTGAATTCCCAAATTATGGTAAAATGTCGCTCTTTTTCATTATTCAGTTTAATTGAGATTTTTGATAAAATTTATAAGTGTTATGGTTTTAAATATTTTCGTGAACTTGTCAATTTGTTTCGGATTTCACTGCTTCTGGTAAATTTGTTATTTCTGGTTTTGTATATTTTCATTTTTGTGAAGCGAATAAAAAGCACAAATTTTTGACAAAATTACAATTCACAACAAAATCATTAGAGCAGATATCATATTTCCCAACTTAACTTTATTTGCAACTAGCACACCCTTAGTCGATTAGAAGTGTATGGAGAAACATTGTCAGTATCTGTCCTGTGCGGAAAAATTCCTAAATTACAACCATACGACTCATAACTCTTATTAAAACAAATCAAAACATCAATTGAGTTCTATTTGAATTTTTTGATTTCGACTATCGTCAATATTTAATAGCTTCTCAATATTTCACTGATGGTTTCTTCGGCATAATGTTCGCACGTGTTCTTTTTAGTTTCCTGCTGTAGAATTGTATAAGTCTCATTTGCCGGAAATCGTCAAACTGTTATGTTAGATGGGTGAAATTTCGCGTAGGAAGAGAGATATAATAATTTTCTCTGGACTTTACTGTTGTTGTAATTTTTAATATTATTAGGAATTACAGATATCATTACATCCGTTTTAGCTATTCAATTGTAAGAAACCCTGTCCGTGTATCATTTTGTGAGCGAGAGGCAATGTAACATGTACATTTCCTTTACTATGTCATGTAATGATTTTTCTAACAAAAATATTTATGTGAAAATATATTTGTTTTTGTATTTTTGTTGATAAAACCCAAAAAAAAAGACAAGTGAAGGTAAAAAATATACTCTGGCTTCCATGGATTGAAATATAGAACAAATGAAACTATAAGCGTTGCAGTTTTAATCATTATTAAACGGAAGATGCGCAAATGAAATGGTTCACTTACAGTTTAGCTTAATTAAGCGCAATTTAGAAAGGTTGGAGTTTTGCAATATGTTGGTAGTACTTTCTCATGTCATGTCATATCTGCAGGGAAGTTATTTTTCAGTATTTTATTTTTAAATTGATTCATGAAAAATTTCTTACTGTTAGAGTTTTTAAAAAGATTACTTACTATTTACAGATACATACTCCTTTTGCTAAAAAAAATATTTTATTTCGAATTTTGATATTCTATTAAAAATAATTTTCTTTTTTATTATTATTGATAATGTATTTTTCTACGAAATCATAATTATGTGTGTATCTTGTGGCAGCAGCAAGTCAGTTGTCTTACGAAGTACACAAAATAAATCGGTCAGTTATGGATACCGTTTTGATCAGGGTGCAGATCAAAATTGAAAAGAAAAGTTCCCGCTGCTGTTTTTTTTTTTTTTTTAAATATATAGTCATATAGTCTGGTAAGATTTCAGCGGTCATAGTGCAAGACACCCTTCTGATCATTCCAAATATAGAGCATTACTTTAGCTGCAACGGCTATTTTACTTTCATGTTGGTTTTGTACCACTTGGTTTCCAAATGAACAAATAAAATTTTACAAAATAGTAAAAAAGGAGAAAGCAAAATTCTGTACTTGCTTGAGGTTTTGATTTTAGAAAATGACTATTCACTAAATAATTCGCAAATATTCGTACGAATTGGTTTTTTTTAATATCGAAATTTATTCAAAATAATAATTCCATTCGTGCTTGAAATTTGCGTACTACAAACATATGTACATCTTACTTCTGAACACACTTTTAACTTTTTAACTTTAACTTTAACCAAAGGGATGATGTTTTGGAATTACACCTTTATGAACACCAAACAGAAAGAGTGCAAGAATTTTTATTTAAACTGTATTGCTGTACACCAAATAATTTAACATTATTTCTAATACAACTACAATCGATTTATCAATCGATAAACAAAATTAGTTACATTGAAACATAAAAATCATGCTGTTGTGTAAAGAGCATTTTAATATACGTAGAATGCAGAAATTTATAAGGTGGGGAAAATTTTTGGGAGGATTGCATAAAAAGGTTTTTTAAGGATTCATAATTAGAACAGCTTTGAATTTGTTTCGACAGAAGTTTTTCTATTTAATCAAATAATTTATACATTTTTTTGTTGCTATATCTCAAAAAATGCGACAATACAGCACAGAAGTTGCGACAGAATTAATAATTCTAAAATCCGAATATGCGCCAATCAACCGGTCAGTAGGATACTGTAAATGATGAAGAGGTAGCGTGATATACTTCTTATTAGCCAATTCTTGCAATTATCCTGTGTCGAGGCCTGAGGTCTTTTCTATATGAAGGCTAGACAGACTTTCGAACAAATTTTGTTCAATCTCCAAGAGATCAAGAGGGTCTTTAATTTATTCAAGTTCGTCTGGATTTCGCGAAAAAACGTTCTTTGCCATGATACCTTTAGCCGAAGTCAAAGATTTTTGTCATATTCGAGGCATTTCGAAGTCTCTTTTATAATGCCAACACCGCCTTCGAACTTAGCGTAGGACGGGTAATAAATCAGCTCAAAATTAAGGCGACAGCTTCTGCAAATTGAACTTTTTAACATTATTCTTAACTCAGTATAAAAATTGGTAACTGTTGTAATCTTCAAACTTCTTTTATTCACTTCTCAAATTCATCTAGCTTTTACAATTGCCTCTTACATACTTATACTAATAAAGAAAATTCATAAATTCATATACATGGTTTTGTTTAGGAAATGTTCAAAAAACATATAAAATAGGGAAACCCAACACCTCCCCTTTTTGAGAGTTTAACTGGGGCTGAAACGATTAACTGGACGGCGCTGCCGCTGAGATCTCCGGGGCGTTGAATTGGCTGCAGCATCTTGAAAGTTAGATACGGTTGTAGACGGTAATCTTGTATTTGTACCTTCGGAATTGTCGACAGTTGTAGAACTTGCACTTGGAACATCTTTTTGGCAAACTGAATTCCCATATACATCTAAGGCATCACACCAGAATTTCTCATCAGCAATATCGTCTTCATTATATCTTTTTCTTAATTGATTGACATGTGACCGAATTAATCTGTATTAAGAAAAACCGACTTTTTCGATCATTTTACCAGGACTCCAGCAAAAACTGTTGTTACCCTTGTATACTCTCGCATATACAATATCGTTTTCTTTGAAAATTCTTGGTTTTGCGCCATGTCTTCTGTTGAATTGTTCCGCAACTTTGTTGTTGTGGGTTGATGGCATTTTTTCAATTTCCATCATTGGTTTCAAAAGATCTAAAGTTATACGCATTCTTCTACCAAATATAATTTCGGCTGGCGATTTTTTATCGGGTGTATTAGGATTTGTCGACAAATCTCTCAGCTTGTCCATTTGACATTGGGTAGTAGGGGCTGGAACAAAAGTGCTTAATACCATTTTGAGCTAAAAATTCCTCGAATTGTGCGCTTTTAAATTGCGTTGCGTTGTCGGACACAATTATTTGCGATAATCCGAAACGAGCGAAGACATCTTTGAGTATTTGAATTGTTTGGAGCGTGGTAATATGACAAGGAAATATTCTCCTTCTATTGGACCAGCATAATCAACATATAAACGTTGCCAAGGTTCCGTTGGCTTAGGCCATTGTTGAAGTAAAGTTTTTGTTGGCATTTTAGCGACTGCTGCACAATTATTACAGTTTTGAACCAGTGTTGTGATGTCTCCATCTATGTTTGGCCAATAGACGTAGCTCCTAGCAATTACTTTTGACCTCTCTATCCCTGGATGCCCATGTTGAATTTGTTTGAGCACTCTTTTACGGTAAATTGAGGGAATAACAATCCTGTTACCTAACATAATAACGTCGTTTACAATAGAAAAATCTTCTTTTCTATTAAAATATGGCCTTAGATCTACATTTGATATGCTATCAGGGCATTTATTTTCAATGAAATAATAAATTTGTTTTAAAATGGGGTCTTTTTGTGTTTCATACTTTACCATTTTGTGTGTTATTGGTAATTTGTCTAAGTTTTCACATAAAACTTGTTTAACTTCATCCTCGAATTTGATTGCGGCAATAACATACTCTTCATTGTTTGACAGTTGTGTATCAATAAGATGTGATAACACACCCGCATAACCAAAACTATTAGTTGAAATAAAACTAATTTCAAAATCGTATGCTAACAGTTGTACTGCCCATCGCTGTAGTCGATTTGCTTGGTGTACTGCTATACCAGATTTTTTTCCAAAAATTGCAAGCAACGGTTTGTGATCAGTGTGAAGCTTGAATTTGCGACCAAAAACCATTTTATGAAATTTTGTTACTGCGAAGACCAAAGCTAGTGCTTCCTTTTCTATTTGACTGTAAGATTTTTAGCGGGCGTCAAAGATCTTGAGGCATGGCAAATAGCTTTGACTGTACCATCTGCATACTCATGAAGGACACATGCTCCCAAACCATAGTTTGAGGCGTCAGCTGCAACTATAATATTCTTCGACGGATCATAATGGGTTAAAAGTAATTTTGAAGAAAGAATTTCTTTTAGTTTAAAAAAACAATTGCTATGAATTGGTTTCTAATCGAATTTAACGTTTGTTTTGCGCAATTCATCTAAAGGACCCCTTAAGCCGCGCATATTATTCACAAATTTGCTATAAAAATTAATTGCTCCTAAAAATGAACGAAGTTCTGAAACATTCGTTGGTTGTGGCATACTCTGAATAGCCTTTATACGATCTGGGTCAGGTTGCAAGCCTTGCTTATTTATTATATAACCGAGATACTTTACTTCGGTTGAAAAAAATTTGCATTTGTCAAATTTGACTTTAAAACCATAATTTTGGATTCTACGTAAAACTTCCTGGAGGTTGTTGTTGTGCTCAATTTCATCCTTTCCTGATACAAAAATATCGTCGATATATGCTGCAACGTTTGGCATACCAGCTAACATTTTATCCATAATTTGTTGAAATATGGCAGGAAATGTGTTCACTCCAAATACCATACGATTATAACGAAATAAACCCATGTGGGTGTTAATCATTAGGAGATTCTTGGATTCTTCATCAACTTCTATCTGAAGAAATGCGTCAGATAAATCGATGTGGCTAAAATATTTAGCGTTAGTGTTGAGTTTCGTTATCCACTGTATCGCTTAGTTGCTAAGCCCGATTTTGCAAGTAATATTAAAAAAAAACACAGTTGGTATGTGACCTAACTGTTTAACATATTATTAAGTACGCGTAATAAATATATTTACATTTCTCTTCTCTTTTACACTATTCATATTGAGATTTTACTTAATCTATTGATAGAGTCCAAAAACACATTCATTCAGTTTTTGATCTTACAATCAAACGGCTAAGAATTTTGTCAATGAAAAATTGGAACATAAAAAATAAGAGAAACTATTATTAAATTAGAAAAATTTTATAAAACTTCTACATAGTAGAAAATTAAGGAACAACTAGTTCGAACTATTCATAAAAATTTTACATAGTAGAAAATCGGTATTAAAAGACTACTGAGAAATTTATAAACTAATAATACTTTTAAACAGTTCCATTCAGTGCAAACCAAATTACAAATTAATTAAAAGATTATAAATCTGAGACCAAATAAAGAAATTAAAACAAAGGTGCAGATATTAAAAACTATTGTTATAAACACAATATTTAAACGAGTTAATAAACAAATGTTACTCCTGATTGAAGTATTTGAACTAAAGTATTACTAAAACTAAAAGTTTAAATAACTATGCTGCTTTGAACACTCAAATCTTTAAAAATAAATTGTTGTGCTATTGCTCTCCATATAATCATATTTAAATGTTAATATAAAAAAAACTTTTTGAAGCTTGTTAATCTTAAGTTAAGAGAATAAACTCATTAATCGAAAATCTTATATTGAAATTGGACTAAATTTGATTTTATTTCAAGTCAATAAATAAATTTATGAGAAACTTTAACAACTACAAAATTATTTGGAAAATAATAAATTTATAAGTTCAACTCATACGAGGTTATTTGAGGAAAGCAATGAATAAAATTAACTTATATCCTCTGGTAAAGGGAGTGGATATTGGTGAGGCTCTAGAGCATTGTTTAAGCCAGTAGAGAAATCAGCGCATATTCTGATGGAACCAGTTGCTTTTTTAATGACCACAATTGGTGCTGCCCACTCAGAATAGTTAACTTGTGAAATTATCCCAGTATCTTGTAATCTTCGCAGTTCTTCTTCCACCAAATTTTGAACGGCATAACCTACTGGACGCTTAGGACGAAAAACAGGTTGTTGATTTGGTTTAACAGTTAAATGTGCCTTCATTTTTGTACATAAACCAAACTTTCCATCGAAAACCTCTGAAAAAGAGTTTTTTAAAAACGAAATTTTTTCATTTAAATTACCATCGATTTCCACGGATTGTGCTTCCACAGAATTGCATATATTGTTTATCGACAAATTCTCTAGTTGTAAAACTTCGATCCAATCAAGTCCTAAAACGTTCAAATGATTTAACGGTGTCACGTAGCAAGTTACCGTAGCATGTCTGTCCCGAAATTTGATTGTAGCCTCAAATTGAAATGAAAGAGGTAATTTACCCGTTGCGCTCTTGGCGGTATTTCTTACTTCTGTGGTTTTGTCTACACAGAGTTTTTTAAAAGTGCTTTCTGAAATGATCGAAATGTCAGAAGCAGTATCTAGCTGTAGTTCAACCATCGAATTATTAATTTCAACACAAATATATTTTCTTTGCGTGTTAATTTTGTTAACAGAAAAAATGCTTTTAGTTTCAAAATTGGTACTTTTTGCTTTTTTTTTTTTTTTAAATGGCTTTTGTTTTGAATTATTTTGTTTGAGTTTGCTTTTAAAAACATTACTAATATTCCTTCTTTTATGGAAAATAATAATCTAATTTTGTTACAAATAAAATCAAATTTTAAGATGGGTTCTTATTGTTAAATGTGCAAACTGAAACATATTTAAGTAAAATTTAAAATTCTAAATTTTACTTTCAAATTAAAAGCTTTTTATTCTTTTGGCCTAATTAGTTTGAATAAAATATATATTGATGTTGTTGTTTTAATTAATTGCTAATCAGTCATTTTTTTTGCGGGAGAATATCGGCTTAACAACTCTTTCCATTTACAACAGCTGCGAACATTTACGAAGGACTTTAATAGTGTCTTATTTAATTAATACGACTACCTTCTTCATTTAGTGATTTTTTGGTAAGAACTTTAGACTAATTCAAAGGACAATCTATTGTATCAGGAAAAGATGTGAGTTTAATTATGTTGTAAAAAAAACTGTTAAAGATGATTTTTTAAGCGGTTGGTTCTTAAATTATAAAACCAGAAGGTCTTCTAAAGTGGCCGCAATTGTATCTGAGTCGATAAATCAGAGAGTTTAAATCATGAAACACTTTTTCTACTACAGACGATAAACAAGAATCAGTATAGAATACGATCTAGATGATAAACTTACTGTTACTGCACTGCAGCTTCTCTATAAGTTGACTCTCTCACGTGCCAAGAAAAGTCAAGGTCGCCTCATTGACGATAGAGTTTAGTTTACTGTCAATATTATAGAATACCAAAAGAAAACCTTTTCGAAACACAATGTATTAGGCATACAAATTCAAATGATTTTTCTTTTTAATCGAACTACGCAGTAACCCCCCAGTCATTGTGTTTGATGACAATAATTGACGAACGGAATAAGGGCGACAAATTTGTTTAACATTAACCATATATAAATATTTTCGCAATAGCTTTACGTTTTCGTACCAAAGTCTTTTAAAGGATTTTCTTAAAAACTTTTTGTTCGACTTTTGATTGTTAAATAAACATTGTAAGTAAAGCTAAACAAATTAATTAATATTGGAAAATTATTACAACACTCCCTCCCTGCGCGCAAAACTGTAAAAAAATCGTTGCTTAAATTTTAAATGCTAAATTAATTTGTATAAATTTGTTTTTCTCCAAGCGATTGAAGAGATATTTTAAATGGTTTTGGTCGGAAAAATGCTTTTGGCCTCCTTCCGCATTTATCCCTGTCTTTATCATAATCACAATTTTTATTATTTTCCATAGGAAATTTTCGTTATATATAATTTTTCAATGAAAATTTTTGGTATCGATAAATTTTCTAAGCACATTTTTTGCAGATTTCTATGAGAAATAGAAAATCTGTTATGGAACAATTTGTGTTCGACAGTTTGCCTTATCGATTAATTTTCTTTAGAAGTGTTTTATATAAAACTATGATAATCGATAGATTTTATATTAGAAAATGTTTTAATCGATATATTCTTCAAAGGAGTTTTACTGCTTCGCTTTGTTCTAAATTGTGTATCGTTAATTTTTTTATTAAAAATTAGTTCTGATTGATTTTTTTTTTTAATTTTTCATAACATTTTCTATCAAATGTATTTCTGTTTTCTATAGAAATTGTACATTTTTTGTTTTGGTAATTAAATATTTTTGTGAAATTTCTCACCGAACATATTGCTCTCACAATATTTTTGTAAATCAAAAGACAGAATAACGAGCCTGTTCATGATCCTCGCATCAAACACTCTGCTGTTGTAGATCGATCACACTATTTGCAGACTAAACTCAATTAAATAATTTAATACTATTTTTCTTAAAAAAAAAATATACACTGATGATCCTCTGATGATAAAATGATGTGAAAATCAGAAAAAGTAAATGCTGTTAGTGTTTCCCAAAAACAGTAAACACCAATAAAATAGGTATCGAGCGCCAGGCAAAACGCACCATTAAGTTACCTGAACGTAAAAAACTTTATTTCTTAAAGACGAAACAGAGATAAGAATATGAAAAAAATCCATTTTATTAATTTCCCAACGTATTTAGAGAGCTACAAACTAAGCTTTATAGTTGAACACAAAGTCAACAACACAAACAAAAATGGCAACTACAAAAAAAGTGTAATTGATGAAGTGACTTAGGTGCGATTTGAAAAATTAACTGTGGCAAAAAAAAAAAACATTTTAAATATACAACTACGAATGCCAAATTAAATCAAATTCAACCTCAAAAACAGTAATTTTCGGGTCGTAAACTCATATCGAGCAAGCAGGAGAAATAAAGAAACAGACAAAAGCAAATGTACATATTTTCAAATGCTTCAGTTTAAAGCAAAGATGCCATCGGAAGTCAACACTAACATTTTGTCCACTTCGAGAAATGCAACCCTATAGGTTTTTTTTTTTAAATCTTATTTAATTATTTAGTCTACTTTAAAACAATAAACAGACGTGAGTCAAGTTAAAGAACTAAAACGCTCCTAAGTCTGCGGGGTAGGTGTCCAAATATAAATGTTAATTATCTTTCAATGACATGTTATGAACCAAACCATCACATATACATAAATAAAAGCTCTTCAACAATAGTGTTATATTCACCTAATCGGTGATTTTCGTCAAAATTGGAAGTGACTTTCATGAAAAATTCCCAAGCTGATTATTTCAAATCACAAAGTTTTTCTTTAAATATTTCGTCTTTCAGTTTTGGAAGTTTTTCTTTGAAAAATAAAAATCCATAACTTTCACAAAGTTTTCACCAACACAAATTTAATTTGTAAAGGATGTAACTATACAAATATTTCCAGGCTGTACTCTTAATTTTGGGCCTAAAGTAAGAGTATATATTTTAGGCCAGTTCTTCTTAATACAGTGATTTTTCTGCCTATACTCGATAATTCTGTCCAAATTATAGGAATTCCGAAAGGCATAGATCGAGGTCTTTTTGCCCCTTAAGTAAGATGTCACACATGTGTAATTTAACAGTTGTGTGGGACCCAAGCTTTGCCTTGCTGAGTAATGGCAAAGTCAAAGTCAAAATAAAGGTCATATAATTTAATTAATGGCGTCAAATTTCTCTGCTTGGCAGAATCATTTTTCATTTATTTAACGTTATCTAGGAGACACTTTACTAGAGCAACTAGAGCCTTCATATAAAAATACTCTGAATATGACTTAAAGCAGTAGCTACAACAAAAAACTAAGTATGGTTTTGAATGAGGATAGGTAAGTTATTCATTAAGTAAACACCTTTCTTGTTAAACAGTTTTGTTAGCCAGTGTTATTACTCGTTGTATTAAAAATAGAATAATATTTATGCGTTAAACAGAAGTTTTCAGCAATTCTACAGTTTACGAAGATTTTAGTTCGCACCGATCACTATTGACAATTTACTATGTTTTAGATCAATTGTTCTGTTTAACTCTTGTTGCCTGTGTGTTCACGCTTTTATTTTATTTTTGTACTGTTATTTTTTTTAATCCATTTTGTAACTGTCAGCAACACAAGTGTTGTATTTTATATATGGAAATACATATGTGTGAATGTATATGTATGGATGGGTATTTAAAAAAACAATGACTATTTTTGATATATTTCCACTATGTAGACAGTGTCAATGTGTTTTTGATGCAACTGTTTTTCTAAGCCTCTGAAAAATGTATATTTATATTAGTGACATCGATTTCTAAGAGTAGACAGTGCGTGTCTGTATGATTCTAAAGATACTTATGCACGTATGTATGTGCACATTTCTATGTGCGTGTTTATTTATGGCAGAGAGCTTTTTGTTGAATCGCATCCAAATTGAAACTTAAGTTTGCAGTCAAATAAATTTGGCAAAACGTACGAGCTATATAACGTTAAAGGAAAAAGCCACTTCAGAAGTTTTATGTAATACCAATTCCCCTTTCGCTATTTTGGTATTGCAGAAAGGTAAAACTTCACTTGTATGGTACATTATTTCGAAACGTTTAGTTTAACTATAAGTCTCAAATCTTTTGTTAAAAAAACTACAAGAAAATCTTACATGGCGGTTACAAAGTGAAAGACTTAATAGGGCGGTGTCACCACCAAATAAATTTTGAAAAATAGCGGAAAGAAAAAAACTTTTTAGGATTAAATTCCTTAGACAAAGTCTGGCAAAAAAAACCTAAATTAGTTATTGTAACTGGTTGCAAATTAAAAAGCAATACTTATAGGTGTAACATTCTGATATACATATCACTGATTTTAGCGTCCTCAGTCAATATGAAATAAAACTTTTCGCTATGTGACCGGGTTTTCCCGCCCCTGCTTTTGTCCCTAATGTCAATTCTGTTTTGACATTTGTGTAGTAAACACTTGCGAAATACACGTTAATAAACAATAATATAAGAGCCACCATAAAAAGCGATCAGTTTTTGAATTCCTTCATGCAGTTATTTTACCCGCTATTTTGACAGATCATACAAATTTGCGAGTTTTGTTTTAATTCACGTAAAATCCATAAACAATTCTTTTTAACCCAAAACCCGACCAACGATTTGATATGTCCAAATATTTTACATTCGTTGAGGAGAATTTTATTAAAGTTTGTTATCGTTGACAATATGATGCGGCATACAGGCTCTGAAGTGAGGTATAAGCCGCGTCCCAAAATTTGTCAAATAAAAAAGCCACTAATTTTACTTTTAATAAAAAAATCAGGTAGAAGCTAACTCGTCGTTTTAAAATATAGTAAAATAGTAATTTGGAAATTAATCAGCACTATAGAAATTGCTTAACTATAATATAATTGAAATTTGAAAAATGAGTTAATTTATCAGTTTCACTGCAATAAATTCATGTGAATTTTACTTTATTTCTAACCTTTTACACGCACACTTCATGCGAAATATAAAAAACCCAAGCGGTGGCTTAAAAAAAATATTTTTAATTTTAACGTAAAACGTTAATTAAATTAGTTCACATAATTTTGAATTTCTCTTCCATAGTTGGTGATCATTTTAATACTTCAACAAATTGTTTAGTTTATGTTGTTTTCAGGAACAATAAACAATAATTATAATTAATAAACAAGAAAAATGAAGAAATAGTAAAAAGCAAATAAAATATGCTCGAGTTCCTGCATAAATTTCTTTTTTTACTTGCGATCTACACGTCACCACTCAAAAACATAGTGTTTGTTTACTTTTTATTTATTATAAATGAATTTTTTATTAGAGACATGAACAATTTCCAAACTGCCGAAATTGGTGCGGATTTATCAACACAATTTTTATTTTCAGCACTAATTGTCAAGCAATGCCTAAGGAATTGTGTGGCAAAGATGCACTAAATAAATTTATGGCAATGTTAAAAACATACACACACATGCATACGTAAGCAAAATTTTAGGTAACGATCTACTAAAAATCTACTAAATATCAAATGTGTAACAAAATTAAGTGTTTTCGTTGTTTCTCTTTTATTTATTAGTTTGTTAATTTGAAAATGTAGACGTGATAAACTATACTAACGCCTTTCGGAACGGCCACTTTTAAAAAAGTTTTCTGTAAATAACTCTAAACATATAGTTCGGCAAACCAGGCGTAAATGCAAAAATGTTAAACATTAGAACCATATGCCCGCAATATCAATTGTGGCAGACACGAAATTTTTGTATGGTTCTATTTCATTTACTGATTACAAATAATTTGTTTCAAATTCAATAGAATAGATCTGTTATACAAAAAACATGCATTGCAGTAAAATTAGACCCGTTGGTGAAATGTATTTTTGAAAATTTTACAAAAGAAGATAACACCAACAAAATTATAATTATCATAATTTTGAGTCACATGAGTTTTCATGTGGAAAAGATAAAACATCATGAGTATATTTTTATTATTTCTTTTGCTCTGCAGTAGTGATACAAGTAGTAGTAAATGGCGAGGCAGTTGTAATTACAAACTAGTTACATGTTCAACACTTATGGTATGACAACTTTGCTTCGGCTGTTGGTCTCTACATATCTACACATCAACAGCTCTGATGTCCTTCTTTTTGTACATAATTTTATTTTTCTGTGGAACACGTGTAAGCGTCGTATATGTTGTGTTGGTACGTATAAATATTGCTATTGCTTTACCTCTCTTTTGTGGCGCCCGTCTGGACGGCACGAATCTTTACGTTCTATTTCATTTATTATATTTATTTTCTCCCTGCTTATACAAACAGGAATTTCATTTTGTTTTCAAGCGAAAAACTAAAGTGGCGCGGGAATGAAATATGAAAGAAAATTTGCAGCTTTTTGAGTTAAACATCACATCATGTTCTGTAATATTTCTTAGTGCCAGATTGCTGTATGTTTTATCTACATTCTACCGACACCGACAACAACAGGGCGTTTATTTTTAATGAAATGAAAGTACAGACGAATTGCATTAATTTTATTCACAATTTTCTGTCGTTTTTATTTAGATTTTATATACGCTTCATGTGGCTGAACCGGATCAATTGATTATCAATTGATTAATCAATCTGATTATCAATTACTCGGCCATCTAATCAGAATTATCGGCATAGAAAGCAATTTAAAATTACGCTACAAAAAGAATCTGAGATAGTAAATTGCTCGATCTTGGATATTAATTCAAAGGCCAAAAACGATGCCCGTGAGAACAGTGAACTGAAAATAAAACAAAACTTGCAATGTAGATTGGTATAATAGCGTACTATAGAACAATAGAAGTACAATTTCTAAACATTGGGATGACTGGGGAAACTTATAACACTGTTCTTAATTCGGTTTTTGCAGAACTAAATGAAATTTTTGCCCCAATTTTAATGATTCTACAGCAGGATAATGATCCTGTACATAGCACCCGAGCTGTAAAATAATTTATTTCAAGCCAAAGCATACACACAAATTTGAGAACGCTATTCGCTGGTGTAATTGTTTTTTACCTCTAGTAGTTGAACATATATGGCCAGCTTAGTAATAAAAATCATATAATTAAACTGGAGTGTATGTGATTTTTTTAATAAATTTTTTCCGGCTATAAAATAACACCCGATATAATTAAACTAAACTAAATTATTTGTTTGTACATTATTGTCTGAACTTGGACTTATTTAAAGTTTATTGTATAGTAAATTCTAAGGCGTTATTAATACGTTTTAATACGAGAGAGAAAGAGAGCCTAAACTGACGAATCAACCTCAAAAAAAATTGTAGATTTTTGGAACGAATTTCCGTCATCATTGTCAAGATTAGTTTCGAGACAAACCAGTTTCGACTATGTGTCATATTCAGTGTCAGTTTTCGTTGGCTTGTCGTCAAACCAAACTTGACAAGGGATGACGGAAATTCGTTCCTAAAATCTGTATCAAATCACCCTGTCGGAATATCAGCTCAAGATACAAATTGAGCAAAAAAATAGAATTGAAAAAAAATTCGATATAAAACTGAACTATCTCGTTTAAATCAGGAAAAAGGTAAAATATATAAACAAACTAAAAGAACAACAATTTTAAAATCATATGTATGTATATTAAGCGCTTCGTACATAACGGAAAATATTCCAACTTTTTGCTAGTTTATGCTTGGAATGTAAGATTCATAACAGCCGAATATATAAAGCTCTCTTACTTGTTTAGTAGTAGATTAAGAAAAACCTATAAAAACTTAAGCATTTTTTTCAAATATATTTCTTATTCGTATGATTTTTGACTTATTCATGTACAATTAACCATTCATTGCATGTGTATTTACCTCACTCTTATCTTTAGAATTTATTAAATTTTTTAGTCCGTAAATAAATAAATTTAAAAAACTAATCATTAGAGGAACGCAAATCAGTTTTTTTTTCTCTTGGAAATCAGTTGAACGTTAGCGTCGGACATCGTGGGACAATCATCTATTTCGGACTAAAAATTATTAAAATAAATCAAGACAATGTTTAAATGCTAAATAAAAACGAAAAGTAGGTCAAATTACAGATCTTCAACAATCCTTTATACTCGAAAAAGTCTGTATGGTTCTAAGATTTTTAGTACTCGTAGTTCAGGCTTTCTTTTTTCCATGTAAAATTTGTAGCTTTAGTCACAGAAGTAATAAAACTTTGTATAAAATAAACTTTAGTGTATCATGCAGTTGTTGGAACATTTTAACTAAAAATTGCTCATAAAAGAGGAACCCAATTTACATTTGTTGTGTGCAAAGATAAAATGTTCAAATATAATTTTTAGCAAATGATTTGATTGCCCTTGTTTTAAAATCTTATAAAACTTTATAAGCAAATGCAGACCTGATGGTTGAAAATCTTAAAAGCGGGAAAAATATTGCAACCATTCGACTCTACAAAAAACAATTTGTTTGGCTGTACAATAAAAATTAAAACTGAATTGGTCTTAGAAAAAAAAAACTATGTAGCCCTTAGAAAGTAATAGAGCCACTTGAATATGTTTTAAAGGGGTTTCCAAGTGGGTCAATTTTGTTTTAAATTATTATATATTTTACCTCTTTATCTTATCTAATTAATAAATTCACAAGCTTGAGGTGATTAATAACATTTTATTATTTGTACAGCATCATCAGCAAATAAATTTAAATGAAGAAAACTGCAATTAACAATCAATAATTTTATGAACAACTTCACCATGATACTGAGAAGTTCTTTTTAAAAGATTATTTTTTTTTTGCCTTTTGCCTAATGCGGGCACCTTAATACATTTTTGTGATGACTAGAAATTTGTAGACTTTTTGATTTGTAATTTATTTAAAATAACAGTTCGTTTTGAGAACTATCAAAAATTTAGTATTTAAGCCAACAAAACTAAAAATTTGGCATTCAAGAGGAGCGGAGCAAGTCTTTTCAGCCAAGAACACGTAAGTTTTTATTCTTACAAAAATAAATATTAGTTTCCAATATAAATTTATTTTTCGCTCCAATGCAAATCTGAAGTATACAAGTTGCATCTAATAATATGGGAACCAAAAGTCCTAAAAGGTTTTTTTTTAAATCCAGATAATATAAAATTGTTAAATTTTAAAGGTGGTTGGAGGGAATTTTCGCCAATATTTTCACATAAAGATTCCGTAAATTATTTATGATTACCTGCAGGTGGATATGGGAACACACTAACAAAATACGTTAGTAGTGTAGTTGGCTACGGTGATGAGTTATCTCAATTGTGAGAAGAATTCTATAAGTTTTGAGGGTTATGACGAGTTGTCTACATTAGGTACATGCTCCTTTGGGTAAGTACTTCCACGGTTGGCTTTTTTATGATATTTTGATTGTAAATTCTGGTAAAAAAAACATTTTGCAGCCGGGTTTTATGCAGTAAAAGTGTTAATAAAACATGAAGTTTTTAAAACCACACAGGTTACACATGTGCACAATAAAAACATGCTCTCGCTGCTATAAATTTTCCATTTCTTATCAATTTAGTATTTTCAGCCAAGTATTTTGATTACTTTAATTGCATACACATTTTTTTCTCAAAATATTTTTTTTTTTACCAATTTTACCATGGGGACCATAATTATAGGCAGAATGTTTCAATTTGTAGCAAGAGTAATACTAACCATCTATCTTATTAAATATAATCCATGCATTATTAACACTCCATAAACAAAGCCTTTTACAGACCAATAAACACAAACATTGTCTTAGATTTTATATATATCGACCAATACCATAGGTAGGGTACATATGCATTATAGAAAAACGTATAAATGATCTCTTACTACGTAAAAATATAAAATAATTCAACATACTTTTTTGCAAATTTAAAAGAAACGGAAGGCACTTTTTTGGATAAACGATTTTTTAGTTAAGTTTCAAAGTTTGGAATTTAAACCATTTTGATGATTTAATTCAAAGATTCTTTATTTAAAATTGAATCATTGAGTTAATTGTGGTACAAAGGCTTAAAAGTATTAAAGCGACAAATTGTATTTTTGAATTGAAATAGCTTTAATGCTATATGGAATACCAAAATGTTTATGCAACCAAAAACACCTTGTATAGCAGAATTTAAAACGCAGAAAACGTTTAAAATTATCATAATACGGAAAATTTTATCACTTAAATATTTTGGACAAATTCGTTCAGTACTTTAGAAGTCCCAAATTTGGTTCGCAAGAGCAATTGTATATTAGGTGGAACCAAGAATAGTTCGGTTAACACCATTACAATTTAAACGAATTTAAATTACAACTTAATATTTAATTACTCAGAATTCTCTGAATTTCGATTCCATTTAGAAATTTCAAGCAGCAAATTTCTTACAGCAAGTAACAACTTCTTAACAAATCTAATAAAATTTTATCGAACAATACGGCAATTATTGCTGAAAATATTGTAATATGTTTTAATTTAAATACACAAATTCCACACCAATATTCAATGAACATTCAAATACACTAACAATAATAACAACAATATCAATAATAATCGGACGCAACGCCGTAAAGACAAAAGTAATACGTAAAAGAAAATTTGCTCCTTTCTGTTGCGTAATCAACTATCAAAAGCCACTTTACAACAAAAGGCGGCAAATTCTAAATAATTTACCAAAAAAATATTTTTGCAATTTACTATTATGTCTTCTCTACCCTAAACAATTAATTGTCGTTTCGTTTAGTCCACTTGAATGGCCTTAACAGAGGGATGCCTGTTGATTAACTTTTAACGTATATCACAGTGAGCAGCTTTCAATCAATTTTGAAGTTTTTTTTTTGGAATCCGTTCTTCGTTTGTTTTTTTTTGTGATTATTTCTATACTTAAGTTGTGTCTTTATAGTTTTTATTCATTCAGTGCAGAGAGAAATGTGGCCTTAGGTATTTTTGTTTGGTAAGTCGTTGTAAGCAAAACGTCTTATTCTTCCATTTAAAATTAGCCACGTGTTGTATCTTCTTAGAAGTTTATTTAAAATTCTCTTAATGTTGGCTATTAGATTGTGTATTGCCAGACATTTGAAAAAAATCAAAGATATTTTCTAATGTAAGTCTATTGAAAATATGCTAATCTCGATTTTCCATCAAAGTATTTCTAGTTTGTAAAATTTGTAGAAGATTTAAAAGTATAAGGTTTTTTTGTGATAGAAAAAGTACAGGATGCAATCGAACCATACTCTAGCCGTAATAGTTCAATTTCCAGTAAGTATTTAATAAAAATTTATAACTTAAAGGAGTTTTGGTAACCAACAAAATTCATTTAAAAGAAATTCAGAAGTTCTCTATACAATTTTTTAAAGTTACAAGCATGGACTAGTGGCTTAATCTAACGGGTTTCGTTCGTCATGTGTGGTTTACTTATACACTTCCTGATTGCTCTTACTTGTACCTGAAGTACCTTGTTATGGTCAGGAAGCTGCAAGCACATTCCCGTTTCTAGTTCCTCAACAATGATTTTATAATCAACAACTATTTCCTACAAGTTTTTGTTAATTAAATTTTGCAAACTGAGTTTTAAAAATGTTGAAAATAAATTATCTTATATTTCTTCCTCTAACTTGATTAAATATTTAAATACCTCCTTAAAATACGCTTAATAAAAATCACGTTTTCCGTTTGCTTCTAAATTTTTTACTTTGCGTAAAACAACAAAAGAAATTAGGCTTCCTTCAACAAAATGTTTTATTAAAATGTATGTTCCAAACACATACTAACACTTGTTAAGTTTCTACCTCTGCGGAAGCATTCAAGACCATTAAGGTAGTTTTCTTGCGAAAACTTTTCTTTATCTTCAAAAACTTTTTTAAACTAAACCGAAAAGTCACAGAGAACATTATAGAAGGGTTTATTACAAACCTATTTGCTTAAATATATAAACTATTAACTAAAAGGACATTAACACATACAACAATTCGAGTAGAAATATAAAAATTGCTATTTGTTGCATAAAATATAAAGAGCGATTTTTGCATTTTATTATTTTTGTCGTAATAAAAAAATATTTTAATATAAAATTAAAAAAAATAAAAAATTCTGCGTTTGAATTTGCAAAAAATATCTGACGCCATTCAATACTTTTAAGTGTCTTTGCTTGCCCTTTAAGAGTTCAACTAGACTAAAACGATTTATAATTTAAAATTATCACACTGCTGCAAAAAAGTAATCAAAAATATTCTCATCAAATTAATTAATATTTTCGACTTACACATAAATATAAAATATACATATGTATATGAAATATGTATGTTCGATACAACAGGAATAAATAAATTAATTTAAGAGCATTTAAAATAGTTTAGAGAAGAAGGAAGGCTTTAAGTAACATTAAGAAGATAAACTTGTTTCTTGTGCTCATTATTTTGAGCAAGGAAACTGTGAAACTAATTGTATGACTCATAAGTTATAATTATAGTTAATGAAAAGTAAAAAAATCCTTTCGAATTTAATTTATTTAGCAAACAAATATTACGTAGATTTAAACTTAAAAATGTGCTAGCTTCGATTCTGTCCTTAGAAGATTGATCTTAATATTGTACTACGTCTGTACTAACCAGAATAAATAAATTTAAATGTAATTATTTATTTTTCACTCTTCATAATCCTACGTAAAGCGTAGTTAAGAACAGCTTAGTATAACTTTTGCTCTTTGTGTGTTTTCTTACTCAGCAACAGAAAAATTCCTTATTCCAAAAACTTGATTAAAAAGCAAAAGTTTAATTTTTTTGTGTGTATGTGTGTGTGCTTAATCAATTTCTCTGATTGTTACAAACTTTTTTTTTCTTGCAACACCTAAATAAATATTTAATAGATATTTATTTATTCATTTGCCAAAAACTATTGCACACATGATCTCTGTCTATTGTCTGTTAATTATTTATTTACGCGCAAAGTTAAACACAAGAGACACTTGCTTCTTCTACGAGGGTTGAAGATTCACATCAACTCCTTTTTGGCTTATCAAATCTCTTTATAATTCGCTTTTCGTTTTGACATATTTGTGTATGATGTGTAAATAATTATTATCAACCTTCTGGAGGGAAATCAAAAACACATCAAGCAAATACACTCCTCAGAAAAAATGAGAGAAAAGCTTAGAAATGGCATAGCTATTAGTATGGGATGTCGTTAAATACAGGGATGTGAATGGGGATCGTTAAATACAGGGATGTGAATGGGGATGCATATATGTATGTATATGTCTGATTACATATGTATTAATACTTGGTATGATTGAAATGAGGTTTTCGACTTCAGGTTAATTAAAAATTATTTTCATTAATATTTATTTAGATAAATATGTGTAATGAAAGAACTATATGCGTTGATTTTCAAATTAGTTTACAAAACTATAAAAATATCTTAACACAAATAAATATTGAAAAAAATCTATGAATCTTTGTTACATTTTCTAATTAATTAAAAATGCAATTTATAGCTTTTAATTACAATAATGTAAACTCAAATGCATTCAGTTATAAATTACTGAGCTTTTTAATTATACATAATTACGTAGAATTTAAATTTGCGTTTATTCTTTGTCTTTAATTACAATTACACATTACATTTAATTTCACTGTAATTTAAATATAATTTAGAAATTCCAGGTCTGTCGAATATCAATGTTAATTATGACGAAATAAACTATATACATAAATTTAAACACTCCATTGTAATTCATCGTATTTGTGTACATTTTCTATAAATTTAGTTTATTGTACTTGTCATTTTAACACTTTAATTAACTGGTGATACAAATATGTTACCTTCCTTTCAACATTTGTTTGACATTTGCCAGTCTCTATATTTTGTTTTTATTACACTGTTTCATTCAACCTGTTCAAACTGGAAGTATTCAAGGTAAACTGATAACAGGTAAACTCACCAGCGACTTTAAAGTAATTCCGAAATCTTTGCCGATGTCAAACTCTATATATAAAAAATACGGACTTTGACATCCAATAGGTTTAAAAAAAGTACTCCACTGCGCTAGTGAGTTTACCTGTTTAGTCTACCCTGGTATGCTGTGAATACAGCTAATTATTCACACAAACACCATCAAAATTAAGAGCTTTCGGCTACTAAAGCCCTCCTTTTGATATATTTATTTGTACCGTTCTCAGAAGTATTGAAACAAAATCCTTTGGCAAGATATATCTGGTTTAGAGCCAAAAAAAATATATCGCTCACCTGCCTCTCCGGGAGATAATGAAACTACGAGCCTTTTTAGATTGACCGCTTAAATCTCACTTCTTTTTAAATTTCTTTAATTTTCTTATATTTATAAATATTATTGTACCAGATTTTAGCTTAAACCTTTTTTTTGCAGAGCTTTTGTAATACGAAACGAAATAAAGAATCATTCTACAAATGAGCAATGAAAACAACGTGTTGTCTGCCAATTAATATTGCAACTGATAGAAAGCAGGAACCCTTCAAATGTCGTGTTATTTTCAGAAAGAGGAATATAACAATTCAACACCCAATCGCCATCAGGCTTAATTGGCCATTAACAATAATGAATGCAAGTAACAATTTTTCATTCAAATCTTCTTACCAACAACCGCGCTGTTACAAAAGAATATCCTATCAATGTTCTTCTAAAGTTTTATTTAGAAGAAATTCTTAAACGAAAAATAAGGGGTTGCTTAAAAAATTCTATCAAAAATATTCGAATAACGGCAAAATTGTGTCTTCGCTTGTTTCTTCGTTTTTCACCTCAAAAATGTCTATTTGAACACTAAATGTCAATTTAAAAATCAAGGGTTTTTAATTTTATATGGCAGAAAAAATAAAACCAGAAGGGGTTGGTGAATAATTTTTGTGTAGTTGTTTTCGAAAAAGTAAAACAAAAAACTGAGATTTTAACGTCTAATTTCTTCTTCTTAAACAAAGTTTCTTTTTTCATTTCTTTCCAACATCCATTTTTTTAGGGTTTTAATTATTTGAGAGATACCGTGGCGAATTAAAATTAATTGCTAATGGCAGCATTTGGCCGATTCTAAATGTAGAGAATAGATAAGATTCATTAAGTGGCTTATTTTAAATATGATTATATTCTCAAAGCTTGGCTAAAGACATTTTGCACCTTGTTTTGCAATTTGATACCCTTTTAAGTGAACGAATGCTGTATAAGAATTATTAGGCAATATAAGTTTATCAGGTTATGCAGTGAATCTTTAATAAGCGAACCCGGTGTTCGTTATATCATAAATATTGAAGTCAAAAATGCCTGTTTCGAATAATATGCGTATGAAACCATTCATAATAAAAAAAAAATTAAATAATCATACCTGTACCTGTAGGTATGTTTGAACATACAATGTTGTGTGACAATTTGGTCATCTACAACTGTTAAAACAACAGTCAAGTGTTACACAAACAATCTTTTTTGATTAACTCACCCTTTTTTACATCGATAATGTATGTAATGTATTTTACAACACACATAAGACTTTTTTTATCGATATAAAATAAAGAAAAATAATATAACTAAAATGAAAAGTCAATATGGGAGGTTAACAAATACAAGTACTAAATGTTAGTCAAGGGATGAATGGTCATAGTTTCTTGAATTTAACCTGGGAAAATTCGAATAATAAGATAACTTCTAAAGAATAAGAACGAGTGCTATTTGTATGTGTCTGCGATATGCCATTTTTCTATTCCTTTAGAAGGTATCAAAAGGTATAGAGCTAATAAGGAGTAACTGTCTAACGAAAATGCTGTTAGATAAAATTAAATAACATACAACATTATGTCATGTCAAATTGTATATTTATCGCAAAAATTACAGCTTTAGTTGGTACTTGTGCGTGAAAGTGGTAGAGAGGAAAAACTTGTTTCTGTTTGCAACAAATTAATTTGATTGTAAATCGTTCGCAACTTTTCATAATTGAAATAAATTTTTAGCAAAAAAAATATTGTCGATGAAATTATTATATTTTCAATAAAGTGTAAATAAACATTTGAATTATAAATAAAGCAAATTTAAAAAAAAGTAATATTCTATATTAACTAAAGTAGTGCAGTGCATAACTTTCTATTCTTTGTCAACACAATTCAACATAAACAATTACAAAATAATTATGAGTATCGAATCCACAGAAAAACAATACTTTTACAATATTATTGAGTTCTTCTATAGAGAATAATTCTTATTTGTGATTTTTTTCTAATGTATTTGCATGAATCTGCTAAAGAACAATTAAAATCCGTGAAGCGAAAAGCAAAACTCATACAAGTATACACACAATAAAACCGGTTAGTACTTGGACATGCAAAGTAACAAGAAAATACTAAACCATAACCAATAATTACTTTGTGTGCGATTGTATGTAAATATTGATAATATGCATATTTTCAAGGAATTTCATAGCAACAACAACTACGTGAACAAAAACTTATGAGTAGTCGTGTAATAATAATGTTGAAAAATCATACTTTCTTCTTCATTGTCTTCACCAATTGGAAAAAAAAATATATATTCTTTATGACATTTAATTTGCATTGCCTTCGTTTCTTCAATTGAAATGCTAAAGGGTAAAAAAAATTTATTCGCTTAACTTCTTTAAGGGGAAAAAATAAATGACTGTTTCTTATTAAGCCTAATGTATTAGGGTACGGTAAGGAAAACTCGCTGATGTAGAACAGGCCAAAGCCTTTGGTGAAAGAAATCGATTCCAAATCCCCTGGTTTATATGCGACCGGAGTACCCTGTTTAGCCACTTTGGTCTATCAATTTTTGCCAAATGTGCCATTAGACTTTCATTAAATATTTTTCAGTGAAAATTTGAATTCTCTTTAGGTAAGAGCCTAATTTTTAATTAGAAGGACATGCTTGTTATATTCTAATCGTTGAAGCAAATAACGCATTTAGATATGACTATTTCTTCGTGAATATAAAAAAGATGCGAAAGAATGTATTGCGTTTCTTCAGTCATTGGCACGAAATCGTCGGCGAAGAAACGAACTACTAAAATGGCTTTGGCGCCTAAAGTAATGTGCCCACATAGCGCGAGATGCTATGCTACACTATTTGAAAGATAAAAATAATAGGCAGTTGCAGAGGTGTTAACTATTGAAGTTCTTCTGTCACCTCTACTTAACAACCTGTGTTCCTTACTATATGCCTTTTCAAAGAAAATAGCACAATTATTCCAAATAATAGCTAGGCATTAATTCCTTAAGTGTTGTTTACCTGAAAAACTAATTGTAGTCCATATTTATTATGTATTATTTATTTGCGGCTTAATATTTAACTGTATCTCAAATTAGTAAATAATTATTCCAAAACAATAACAAAAAATTGCATTGTGCCAGTTAGACCGCGGGTTTAGGTTTATGCAACATTCATTTTTACTAACTTAATCAGTCCAAGATTTATAAGCGATATCTGCGGTTATGAGAGATGTAGGAGGGAGTGGTTGAGGATACTCGTTCAGACGACAGTATTGAAATTAGAAATGAACCAAACGTCTTCTATTGGTGTTGATTCGATTTATGGTCTTACCGCGTGTACTTCGTCCACAAGTGAAAAAGGAAGAACAACGACAGAAGAACAAATCCTCAAGCTAAGCTCGCAACGCTACACTTCTCACAAAGGCGCAACCGCTACAAAAAAGGAATATGTTATGTAGACTTTTGGAACGAATTTGCATCATCCCTTGTCAAGTTTGGTTTGGAAACAAACCGGTTTCGGCTATGTGCCACCTCCAGTGTAATTTTTCGTTCTGAGAAGTTTGCATCAATTCGTTAGTGTTTTATTGTTTGCTTGGTATCTATTTCTCATGTGAGCTCGTAGGCATCTGTAAGGAGTAAACAGGTAGCAGGTAAAGCTCGTAAGTCGGGTGTTTTGTACGGATTCGTAGATGTTAGTGATGACTGTTTGATAACTGTATTGCTTTGTATTGCATCAGGATTTTTTGTTTGCGGATGGCAGGTAGATGTTATAGGCATATTTTTTTTTCTCACGTAGCCACCTGTAATTGGGACATGGTAGCAGGCCGGGTGTTTTTGTATAGATTAAGCGATTGTGATTACTATTTTATTGCATCAGAATTTGTGGTGTGGACGGCATGTGTACGTTGTTTTTAATTGTTTATAATGTTGCTTGTTGTGGTTGAAAGAAGTCAGTGATTAATGGATTATAAATTTGTTTATTATTTTTGTAATGTTTTTTTAGACATATGTTATCTCCAAAGCGCCATTCGAAAGGATCGTTTTTAACAACTCAATTAAATTTGTTTGGTTGGAGGGTTACAACCAAACAAAAAATCTTAATAAACTTATTTATGTTTTTTTTTTTAATACTGTACATTATTTTTAGTTTTTGAATTGATGTTTCGAGAAGGTGTTTTGATGAAGAGTTTTGGATCGAATTCTCGTCATTCTGATCGTAAGAAGAATTTTTTGTACTTTGGTCAAAAGTTATGAACAAATATTGTAAATACACTTCTTCGTTACGACTTGATTTTGTCATAGGAAATTAGATTGAAAGAACTCGTTATTGTTTTATGTTCTTATTTGGTAACCATATATTAAGAACCATGAACTTCATTTTTGTACGGGAAGTTAAAACTTGTTCAATATCGAAATCTTAAACTCGAATAAAGTATTAGTTATTGCTCTGACTAAATTGCATTTTATACATTTTTGTATGAGAACATTTAATCCTTGAAATATATGAATGTATCTACATCCTTACTACGGTTGAAGTTTAAAATCACTTAACTTTAACACTTATGACTGTCATTAGTGATTAAGTGCATTTGGCACAATCGCGAAAAGTGTAAATGCAACTACAATAACCAGACCCACCGCGCAATATTCTTGGCTTGAACATAAAAAATCAGAATTTTTCCTTTTAGAAATCTATTTTCTCATAAAACACAACACACACAACAATACCCAAGCGAGGAGAAATATTATTAATGGGACTAGAAATGATATAAATTTCTTATAAACATTATATGGCTTTTACCGTTGACTTTTAACTTTAATTTAGTGGCTTCTTGGGTTTAAATGAGATGTTCTTATGTGGTGCGTATACGCAATGTCTACAACAGTGAGAAACTCATACTCACTCATACACATATTTCTGCTAGTAGGTCATGAATTGCAACCGAAGAAGGAGGAAAATAAGCAAACAATTGCTTTTGATAAATATAATAATTTGCACTATCTCTAAAAAATAAAATTATATTCGTAGTGTGCATTTCAATTTTTTTTTTAGTTTTTTTTGTTTTTATGGCCCAGAACACAAGGCACCGACTCTGTATTGGTGCAACCAAAAAAGGATTTTTTCGTTCATGCGGAAGGTAAAATATGTTTATATATTTCAAGCCAAGAATAAGTATTATTTTTTTATTTGACTGCAATAATATTCGCTCCATACATTTTTCAAAATGCATATTAGTTGTTTAGCGGCTGTAAGTCTATAGCGCACCAATTTCAAAAATATACATTGCAACATAACATATATGTATTTATACATATATACTTTGGAGAATTGTTTCTTAAAATTTATTTATAAATCATTATGTTATACCGTACAAAGGCAGACTATTTCTCCTTTCATGTTTACGTGGTGACTACTAAGTGTTAGGTACATATTTATATTTCTTATTGCTATAGGTATTGTTGCCATTTCTTTATATTCCTATGGCGAACAATTTATTTTTA
The DNA here is from genome assembly GCA_963932375.1 of Phania funesta. NCBI lineage: Eukaryota > Metazoa > Arthropoda > Insecta > Diptera > Tachinidae > Phania > Phania funesta. The sequence goes on from OZ010652.1 coordinate 43,669,951, forward strand.
TAAATTTTTCCATGCAGCTCAGTAACAGTTTGCATTTTAATTGGCCGCTAAAGTATACGTAGTTGTGTAAATGTATATTTCGTTTTATATTAACTTAATAAATTATCTATAATTCTTCTATACAAATTTTGATGTTTTTGTTATTATTATATGTCTTATTTTTACCAACATTATTATTTTCTATAGTTGATCGTCGCAGGCTGTATGTAAACTACTTTTGCTAGCTCTAGTTCCGGACAATAAATCGAAATTTATATACGGAATTTTATTTAGGTTTATTGGTCGTAGAGAGATATAGATCTTATGTTACAGAATTGCATAGCGGTCTTTACTTTTCATCTTATTATTAACTTATCTTATTATTGACTTAATTATTCTAAAACAAACTGGTAGAAAATAATTGTAATGGAAATACATTTTTATATATTGCTACTATTTTAAGATCTTAAGTGAGGGTTTCATAACTTGAAGGTCGCCTTACGTGACATGTGTATATTTTTTTAATGGTTCTGAAAATGAAAATTTTTATGTGATATAGGTTTTCAATTATTGCATATTCATTCAAAAGCTTTTCTCAGCGTAATATTTTGTTTGATCCCGGTAAAAATCTCATGTCGACCACGCAATTTATAAAGTATGCTCAATAAGAGAAATCCTTGTATCCCAGCAAAAATTTGCTTAGAGTACTTAACATGAACCGGGGCAGGATAACGACTAACATCGGGGTAACTGAAAATTACTCCGCGTCATTGCTTCCTGAATCACCTACAAGCAGTTATAGATTCGTTCGTTAAACTACATGTAGGCATGTACCGTGACAAAAACCCTTCTTTGCAAATGGGACGGCACATTAATGTATAACACAGGCTCATGTCACTCCAGTTGAGCTAAAGTGGACCAAGTAGAAGGCCTTGTAGACGAGTTCATCGTTTTTCTGTTTCCTAAGTAAACACCAAATATTTCCACTGGATATCAGTTTTCGTTGTTTATGATTAGAAGACGTTAACAATAATACTTGTTACGTGCCATATACGCATGTGACACCCGCAGAAACCCAGATATATAAAAAAGTGTAACACAGCTAGCATCTTTGGATTTTAATAACAACATCATTATTGCCTTATTATATACCGAAAAACACACAAACATATTATTGGAGTAGTATAAGCTTAATTCCTGCTCCCATTTATTCTGTACAGTTTTTTATTACCCGCTTGCAAGTGTGATTTTAATTTATTTTGTTCCATGGTTCTTGGTGCCATTCCGCAGCTTTGATAATATTATGATATGTGTTCCGTAAACTTCAAATTACATTATGTTTATATATTTGCACTTTTTTTGCTTGCTTGTTTTTATATCATATGGCCAGTGGTAGTAGCTAGAATGCACAGGACCCAACACCAAATGTCATGTTTTCAGGCATAAAGAAGAATTATGTTTGTCTTGTCCGTATAAACTTCCTTTAAAAAATATAGTATAAACATTTCCTCGTTCTTCTGTTATAATTATTCTACATGCACCTTCCGGTTGAGTTGGTTTTTTCTTATTTTCGTCTATCTACCGTCATGTTAGAGATGGTCAGTATTATTATGAAAATCGCTACTTACATGAGCCCTTATGAGACAGAGTATAAGCCGCGAAATATTCGAGTTACGCTACGCCACGTATTTCTCATTTTGTTTGTTAATATTTGTTGCCTTTTGTGGTTTAAATTATAATATAAACATGGTTAAAGGGTCGTTATATAAATACAATAGGCTTCAAATATTCAGTATTATTCATTTATTGTATTAAATTTGTTAAGATGTAAAGTGAGATCGAAAAAAACTTAACAGACGTTTTGCTTTTTGAGTTTCAACATTCCTAGGTATGCATAACTAAATATAATTGCGTCATAGAGTTAATTAAAAGGAAAGTTTAACCGTAGTCTTTAACCAATTCTACGAATTGTTAAATATATATTTTTTGAATAAATGAAATTATATTATTGCCCATCATTTTTCTTTTCATTTCTATATAATTCACGTTCTATTACAAACAAAAACAAACTTTTTTCTTAACAAACTAAGCACTACCTGAAAAGAAATTTTGTATCTAGTCAATTACTTAAATTTACATCAAATAACTTTTGATTGAAAATTGCGTAAAAAGTGCACAAGAAAAAAGAAACATAACCAAAATATTTCTGTATTTAACATCACAAGTTGTTGTATATTTGCCAGCAAAGGTAGACAATTGCTATTTTCACTTAAAACCAAACAAAAAAATTTTTTGTGGTAATATTTTTCCCAAAAAAATATTTAAAGTTAAATATAAAGGGTGTTAGTTTCTTGTTTAAATAAAATTTATTTTTCGTAAAATAACTTACGTTCGGGTTCGAGGGAAGCACAAGAATGATACAATTAGCAAGAGTTCTATAAACGAAAAACTAGGCGCCAGAAATTAGAATGCAAAGGAAAAAGTCAAATTACTAAATGTAAGATTGAACATACACTAGGGGTATTTCGTACGTAAACACAAATTAAATGTAATTAAATGTGAAAGTAATAAAATATGAATCTTAAATCACTATATAATTTATGTATAACTTATATTTGGGCTCAGAATTTATTGAATTCTTAAGGATTTTTATAATGCCATTTTTTTATGAATTCTACTTGTAATATTTATTTATTTCAATTGGGAAAAGAACCTTTAGTAGCAATTCACAAAGATTTGTCAAATCCAAGTAGTTACAAACAATATACAAGACAAACAGAAATTTTAGTAAAGAATCTTTTATGCAAAACACGCTTTACATTTTTCTAAAAAAAATAGTTTGGTTGTTGTCTTTAACATAGTTGCGCACAGTAGGCAGCATTGACAAACTTTGGAAGAGTCGAGTTTAGTTTCATCGAGTATATTTCTTACTCTCGTATCTCAAAGATTTTCAATACATTATTATAGCATTCAGAATACCGATCATAAATTTTCCCTAAATATTTTTGTTAGCGAGGCAGAATTATTATAAAATATGTAAAGGAAATTCAAATCACGGCCTTTAAACTTTGTTTCTCAAAAGTGTTTTTTAATGTTTTGAAAAACGTTTCTTTTAATGTGATCAATTTATTAAAATGAGTTCAATTTCATTCGACCGTATGAAAATAATTCAAATCCATTTTGACATACACTAGTATCTGTGGTATACATTTCACAGATTTTGGAAATTTGAGTCGACTGCAACTGGAAGGTAAATAATTAAGTAAGATCAAAAAAGTTATCAACTGGGCAAGTGCTACATGGCGAATTTTAAGCAAGTATTTTTCTCTTAAGCTTTACAAGGTTCAGGTGGAGAAAGAATTTACGTAAAATACAATGAATTAAAAAATTATTATTAAAACCAGGACAACAAATTAAACATGGTAATTGCAAGTGATATGTGGCATAAACAAGCACTTTGTCTGTAGACATTCAGGCCTTTTGGATGTACAAACAATTCTTTAAATTAGACCCACAGCGCTACGCAAACTAGCATTATCTTACCCGGAATTATTGACAAGCAGGAAGTCATTGTAAATATACTTTTATATTGAATGAATGAAGTGAAGATTAATTTAAAGTGGCGCCAGTTTTGAAAATATGTGGTATCTAAGTGTTGCTCTTGTTGTTGTTTGCATATCAATTTGTAAAGCAAAACATTCCTATTTGCAAAAGCCTACATAAGTAGTTCTGCATTTTTTGTTGCGTTGTTTTTTTTGTTTGTTTGTTGGTTTAATAAGGGATCTACCGTATGGAAATATTCCTGCAAATAGTAGGCAAATACTTACATCATAAGTCATACACTTGCTAGCTATGATGCTTGTTTTAGTTGGGTGGGTGATGAAAAAGTTATTTTTTCAAAATATATGCACGTAATTCGTTGCTGAAGTTAAAATGCCTACATATGCTAATAAACGAAGTGATCGAGAAAACCTTACCCTATGGACTAAAGCTAAACAAAATTGCTATATGAGAACCCTGGCATATTTTTCATGTAGCCCAGTGCTATTAATAATGAAAATTTTTGTTAAAATTAAGGACTTAATTGTATAATAAATGCCTTTTTTTAATTATCGATAAATTAGACGAACATTGCTATATAAACGTAAAAAATCGCTAAACAAACAAGAAATTCAGTCAATGCCAGTCAACGAAGTCCCATTATTTCAGTTGTATTTTAATCGCAATAGATACAAAGCTTGACAGAAAAAAATAAACACAGCACAAAAAAAGACGGGCTCATCATAAACGAACAAAGAACCTCCAATTCAGATGTTATATTCGAACCTCTAAAATGAATCTACAAAGCACGCAACAAAAATAACGGACATCATACACATATCAACAAAATAATAAAAACACAATACCAAAATAATAAACAAATTCATAATCCAATAATCACTGACTTCTTTCAACCCCAACAAAAAACATTATAAATAAATAATATCCGCAAACACAAATTCTGACGCAAGACAAAGCAATAAACCAGTAATCACTAACGCTTGCCAGTCCTTACAAAAACACCCGACCTACGAGATTTACCTGCTACCTGTTCTCACCTTATAGATGCCTACGTGAGATTCGCCCGCATTGATGCAAATTTTTCAGAACGAAAAATGACACTGAAGATGGCACATACCCGGGACCGGTTTGTCTCTAAACCAAACTTGACAAGGGATGACAGGAATTCCTACCAAAAATTTACATCAAAACACCCTATCCAAATATCAAATCAAGAATCACTTAAATAGTTCATTGCATCTATATTTATTTACTATTAATGCTCCGAGCAGACGTTGTCGTCCTGCAAAACTCATTCTATATAAATTTTGAATAGATTCCCACCATTATTAGCATTGAGATTTGCTGCTTTTTTTACATAAACAAATTTTTTTATTGCAATTTCCAGATTTGTTTCTCAATTATCTTTGTGAATTTAAAATTTTTGTGAAATGTTGAAATTTTTTGGTGAAGTTCCGATTTTGGCAGCAATTTGAATTTTTTGTGAACTTTGCAAATTTTTTTGAATTAAGTTTTTAATTCGAGCCCACTGTAGACCAATATTGCTGATTTAAAGTATAGAAAATTTTTAAATGGTCCAAATTACCGGTCTCTAGTTGTTCCAAAGCATTCAGCAAGTTGACTAACGGATACTTATTACCGTCCACTGTGTATATCACATAAGTGGTTGGGAATTAATATTTTGGAAATATCAAACGAAATAAGAAACTTATATACCTTTTCACATTATATAAAGAGTATAAAAATAAAAAATCATCAAATATAATATTGCTCTACTTTATCTTTTATCTTTAACAAAAAGACATGAATTTGGAAAATAAATATACAATTCAAACACAAAATGCGTGTGTATGGCGCTGACAGATCCTAAGCTTCAAACAATAGAAGGGCAGTAGCCACATAAAAAGTACAATCTAAAACCACACATCAATAGAGCCGCATACGTAGATTTACAAGCGAAATGGCTGCATGAATGGAAGCTTTTGTGTGATTTGGTTTCTTATATTTAACCGTGGTTATTGTTCACACATGATGATAATATTTGCTGAGTGTTCATTTTTATTTGTCAACGTCATGGCTGTTATGAAGGTATTCACTACAATAGCATTTATGAATGGATTGTTGACCTAATTCGCTACGCTATTATCAAGTTAGTAGAATAATTTTTTATGATATTGGTTACGTTATAATTGTTTTCAATTTATAAGTCACAGAATTATTACATTCAATTTTGGTTATTAAAACAGTCGAACTGCAGTTTCATAATAAGGAAAAATTTGAATATTTTAAGATTTAAAATCAATTTGGAATTTTTTAAACTAGAAATTTCAAAGGCAACTAGCAGTTTTGGCGTTATGATGTGTTAGTATTTGCATGCTTTTCCTAATGTACATAGTCATACTTATGACGATGGTATTTTCAAAACAAGTAAAAGTTTTTGTTTTGTTAATAATTAGATTCCGTTAAAATATTATAGAGTATTTCACTTTCGACTCGGAAGAATAAAAAAGTTGGTGTTTTTTCAACTTTACAAAAGTTAACGTGTCGTAAACAGAGTAAAGGGTTTGTTTTATATAAATATTTCAAAGCTCTAATATGTTTTTTAACATGAAATAATATTTTGTTGCTCTTTTGTTAGAAATAAAAAGCATTCATGTTTAAAAAATGATAGCAAGAAGACACAGACATTTTGAGTGAAACAATTATGTATATAGTGGTCAACGAAAGAAAATTAAATTATTAAACTTTAAATTAAAATTTTAGATTAAAATTCCCTTTCCCAATGAGTGTAATAGAAATTATGGACGACCATTGATGACCAGCTACGTTTCGTTTTAGCTTTTATAAAGAGCACATTGTTTCTTGCTTAAATCCCGCAAAGATGACGGATTTTGGATACGCACGCATAACACACACTTACAAAGTCATGTGAAAAAAGTTCATCAATCATTTTAAATGACTGCCTGTATGTTTAACTGTCTGTTTCTGCCAGTATATTCTGTATTCGTAGTTATTTTCTCCTCTCCTCCTTATATGGGGTTTCCCCAATATTGCGCAGTAGGAACTTCTTCGTACCTTTGGCTGCAATTTGCCACTTTTTATAGAACAAATAAAATCTTCATTGTATTTTTAGACAATTTGCCACTTTTTATAGAACAAATAAAATCTTCATTGTATTTTTAGACAAATAACATAAACAGTTTTATGATTAATATCTCAGCTACGAGTACATAATTTAAAGCTGGATCAATTCTGTATTAAATTTAACAATTTCTATAAAATCAAGTTTAATATGCTTCATGCCAGTAAGAAAAAGTTTGTGTTATGCAAACAAATTTACTAAAAGTGCTTGATAAGAAGATTTAGTTTCGGGATTACATTAAAACACTTTTCGATAATGCACCTTTTTATAGGAACAAATACACAGAGAACACAGTGGGCTGAGAGGTTATTCTGTCAGTTCCGATATTCATAACGAAGAATAGTTGCGAGCTCTGGACCTAAAACGAAATCATCTAACGCGCAGAGAAACAATAAAAAGAACTTCTGTCCCTAAAGAAACAGTACTATAAACTGCAAGACATATGAGTATATACATACCACATACGGTAAAGAAAATAAAATAACATTGCCAACAGCACAAAAAAATATTATATTTTTGGAAATATATTTATAACTAACTAAAGATTTTTACTCTTACGATTTAGTTCTTTTCATAAAGTTCCATTACTTTTTAAAACCAAAAAAAATATCTGATTTAAGCCCACTGTGTACCAATGATTAAATGCCGTATACATGAAAATATATCCAATTAGAAATAACATTATATAAGAATTTGCCAATCACTTTAGACTAAACCAACACATTTAGCCAAAAGCTTTATAGTAGGACACACACGTATTGTAAGGTAGTATCTCGCTTCCTAATAAACTAACTCCACAACGAAAAAAATGAAAAAGTTAAACTGATCCCTTGATAAGTGCTGACATAGGTACGACACTTTATTTTTACTAGATAATAATACAAGCAACTAGTCGCTAACAATATCGAAATAAAAGTGGGAAAATAAAATGTGCAAAACTATACGAATAGCAAAATTTTCATCATCCTCTTCAACTCGTCAGCTAAGCGCAACTCCAGACGAATTTGCGTATTTCTTTTTTTTCCACAATTTACATTTAATGAGTATATAAGCAAGAGTGGTTGTACTTAACTTTTACCTCTAATTGAAACATTAGATTTCATATCACGTACACAGTGTTAGACAATGAGGCACCGCACATAAAACCAGCCAGTATTCAACAAACACGACATGATCTCACCGACAATACCAGGAGACAAACACATCGTTCAAGTATCAGTAATAACAATCAACAGCGAGTATATCATTACAAGCAACACAAGGACTTTATAATGAAAGAAGAATGGAATGAATTTACTGAAACTTCTACACGGCTAAAAGTTTACCTAGCACTATTTCGCTCCAAAAAGCTGGTTAAAGTAGGAGGAGTAGGAGACAGAAAGGGTGCCGCAATGATTGCATGTATGTGAGGACACTTTTGTAGTACCACTAATGGTGTCTGTATATTTTTCCACATAATCTGTTAAATGTTGAATATAAAGTGATTATCTCGAAAATTTTTATTCTTTCCTTTCCGTTGTATGTACATTTTGAAGAGATGCACGTTTTTGCTTGCACTAGTCACGACTCTAAGAACAACAAGCTAAAAATATAAAAAGGATAAAAGGTAAAATTATGATAACTTTTATAATTCGCTTAAATTAATATTTAGTATTTACGAAAATGGCCAGTTAAATATAAATTAGTGAAAAAATCGAAGTATGGCTTTATTTAATTTGTGTGTTATGGCCGTCATGGACTTTGATAGTGTACAAGTATTTAAATTGCAAGTAAAAGCCAACACCAATTCTTTTTTTTTATTTCCTATAACTGAAAAAATAAATTGTCATTTAAATTGATCATGGAGAGAAATATGTTCGGGCAAGAGATGCGCACTACTTACAATACGCGTCATGAATTTTGAAATATTTTTATTGTTTTTTCTCTAACTGCATGGCAAAGTAATATAAGTAGTAGAACCACAACAATAATAAGACCACAAGACTTAAAAATGTTTATTTTATAATTTTCTTCTTAAGAATGAAGGTGTTGTGCATAATCGTGCGTGGTCGTGCATGAGTTAAGCTTATTATCAATGCGTAAATAATAGTAAAAATAATATAAATCTGAGTGTGGTAGATACTAAGATGTCATTTTTCCCTAATCTACGGTGGACCAGCATACGCCAGAGATCATGCATCATGCCAAGAGGATGCGTAGACTCCAGTATGAGAACTCTGGTTGCCAGTCGATCTCCAGTTTTAATGCAGACTCGAGCTCTGTGTTGGTGGATATAATTTTTCTATTAGGGCGATGTATCGGGAAGCCTCGTAAGAGGCGGAGAGGTTATTCTCTGCAGATACCACGGTTTTAATTGTCCAAAGGTCGAATCCGGAAAAGATGTGCAAGAATGCCTTGCAAGGGGTGAACGGGACAATCTTTATAGGTATTCCTAAGTCGTTAGACCGATAGGGATAGACAATGAAGATTCGCACGAGGTGGAAAGATTAATCTCCGTATAAACTCCGGTGCTTTTTTGCCAATTAAAGAGTTGAACAAGAAAACCTTACGAGTGGTGGACGGGATAGCTTTTAAAGATACTACTGCGAAAGACGCGGAGACGGTAGCACACATTTGTTTGTAAATGTCCAGCACTGGCTAGCATAAGACTGGGCAGAAACTTGTTAAGTCCATGGTGGACCTAAGCCTTAAGCAAATCGTAGCAATGAGAAATGGACTATATGATGAATTAAAAGGGACTACGTCTGAATTAGAAGGGACTAGGTCTGAAATCACTAGAGTCGGTAGCAAAGGCTAATGGTAGCACGAGACTTCATTAAGAGTAAGGTAATCTTAAAATACAAATCGGTTGTCTGAAATCAATTCGCGGAAAAAAGGTGTCAAAAAGGGATATTATACGCAGCGGACATCTTTTTTGTATATAGGGATCCCCCCTATATTAAAAAGAGATTTCAGCAGCGTATAATATCCAGAATCAAATATACGCAAATTAAGAAGATTTATAAGATTAAGAAGCAAAATTATTTCAATAATTTGCACAATTAGCTAATCACAGCAAAATAGAAACTGAATAAGTTTGTGAAACATAACGCTTAGGTTAGGTCACAGCGAATTTCTGTTTTAATAATTAATATGCGCCGCGAAATTATCGGATGCTGCAAATAATCGGATTATGTTCGAGCTAACCGTTTGACGAGAAATAAAACAGCCAATAAATTCTTTTTCAAATGCAGTTGCTTCACTTCAGTCAATAAATTTCAGTGTGTTTAATATGATTTTACTTACCTTACAGCTGGAAAACGGTGTAAAAAATTAACGAATGAAATTTCAATGCAATGTGTGTGTCAAATATTTTTTAATAAAACAAAAATTAGTCATAATTTTTAAATTATTTTAAATACTCGGTAACAAGAAATTAAGTTTATGTAGCCGTTTTACATTACATATTTTTCCTTCTCAAATTACTAATCATTGAGACTCTTTTCAACTTTAAAAATACATTTCCGTATTGACTACGAAATATGTCCGCCATATTTTCCGTTTTAGCAAAATATGAAGGTAGTGAAGTTGTTACACATTTAAATACGGTGCTATTATTTTATGAAATCGTAATAAAAATTTTAAAGTTTTTATGCTAATTTTTTTCAGGCTGTTGGGAATATATTAACGTTTTTCCTGTCTTTTGTTTTTATGTTACCTACGCAAGATTTAAAGAAAAAACACCTGAAAATATCTACAATATTTTAAAAAAAAGTTTTCCTAACAAGTATTTTAATGTATGTAAAATGTGTGTATTTTAAACAATAAAAAAGTGAAAGGAAAATAAAAGTTTTCTTTTCGGCCATCAGGTATAAATTAAAATGAATATCTCTGCAGACCATGAGACTTGTTATAGAAACGATTTGTTTTCGTTTTATTTCAAACATTTAAAATAAAACCCTTGTACTTCTGTGTATGTTTCAATGTCTCTGTGTGATTTCTGCAACTTCTTTTATTTAATTTTGAACATTTAGAATGCATTGTTTTATTTTAATAACATTTGCATAAAGTTTTATTTTAGCCCGCACTTTGGGACTTTTCTTACTCTTTTTACTGCCCTTTAGATGATTCCTTTCGTTATATTTTTGTATTTTAAAGACGTATTCTGCTGCAAATGAAAGATGGGTAGTTGGGGATAAACACCAACTCAACCAACCTTTATCCATTACGCTGCTCAGTTTCATGCTCATACTCAATGAAACGATTCTACACAGTTGCTTGAAATTCAATACCGTTTTACTTTTATGTGTCACATGTAGCAATGTATTGATGTGTTGGTTAATACTTTTGTTCCTTTGTCTGATGGTTGAATTTTATAGATCGCAGGATATTGTATTCTTGTAAGTAACGCATTCGTTTACAAAAAACAGTTTCCTTTTATTTGTTTTTCTTTCTTAAATCTTAAACATGTCGATTGTTATACATTCACATTTCAGCGGAGATATATCGAATAAAGGCAAATTGAGCGCTTAATCATGTAAGAAAGAAGCCAATGGTCAAATGCCCTAAAAGTTTGTGCAGGGACTTAAGAATAACATATGCGAGGGTCTTAAAATATTGAACGAGAACGTCATTATCTTAGAAAACCGGCCGGCCTACAAAGTTTTCCAATTAGCGCTGGACGATATTGGCAGTGTGATGGTCATTTTGTTTTGAGAGCATTTGTATAATTTGTTGCTTTTTAGTAAGTCATACTAGGTTCATTAGGTTGCAGAGAGTTATTTTCTCTTACTTCTTCGTAAACAGAGTTGCTAGAAATCAATGATAACCAATAAAATCCAAAAACTTTTTCTTACAAAATGATAAAGCTTAAAATTTCTTATTAAAAAAACCCATTTATTAAGCTATGCGATGCTAATCTCGTTACAAGCACTATATAACTATCCCGCTTACGATGTCGAGCAAAATGTATCGAAATTTTGTATTTTTGCATTCTGACAATCGATATCGTATGAAATGTATCGTAATTTGTATCAAGCTACCATTCGATACTTCCGAGCCTATCGTATACTTAGTAATTATATGTTTAGCGGAAAAATATCTACAAAATTATATTTTTGAGACTTTGTTTTAATAAAAAAAAAATAAAAATGTAGTTTTAATTCAAATATAATGTGTAAAATCACAAAAAGTAATGTACACAAAATGCGATGCAAAAAAAAACTAATGGCAGAAATGCTGACTCAACATCCATTGTTGGCCAAAAATATTTATCAAATTGTGATCAAGGAAGACTGTGCTTTGACATAACCTTACCAGGTAGTTATTATCAACAGTGTTTTGGGAACTTCCAATTGCCAGAAGTAAAAGTGTGGCTCCGAATCAATACTTTGTCGGCACTGCTATCGACAGAGTATGTACAACGAAATTTAGCTGGCAAAGAAATATTCTGAATGCTTCCTTGTCTGTTTCAATTAAGTTTTACATTGAAAAACAAAACATAGTTATAAGAAAGGTCTAAAGTTGAAATTACTATCTTGCGTGGTGGCAAAGATAAAAGATCTATACTCCATAACGCGTAGTACACAACTTTATTCCTTGTTTGATGAATATAAACAAAATAATAATTAAGGATTACTTCTTCAAACACAGTAATTTTTTTTAAAAACAAAATTTTTTTGCGCACTATTCCTGTTTAAGGTGCCTGTTTTTATTCATTTGTTAACACTTGGCAAACATTCGAAATTCAATTACAATTTGCTAAAAAATACGATTTGCTAGGTATCATATGTGGGGAGTTAGTTGCTTACTCGATACGTATCGAAATGTTGTTCGATACGATAGTTTATCCGATACTGGGTTAAGCTCCTGATGTAAACAAGATTTTATAATTCCTATTTAAGTGTTATGTTTAGCAACACTTATAATGAAATTTTAGTCTGGTATATTCCGTGAAATTGTCCTACTTAGAGTTCTAAAACATTATTACAGTATCCTGAAACTTCACCGTTTCTTAACTTTATCGATAGATTATATTATTTGAGCTTTTGGAAGCCAAATAATTAACTAAAATTTCCAAACGCATCCTGCGAGCTTACAAAGTTACCAGGTGGCTTCATGTTCACTTTGAGGATGAAGAGGATAATAACACTGAAACAAGATTATGGATAGATCGCGTGTCATTCATTGAATTTCTAATGCAAAGCAGTATTCGCAACAAAAACTAGCAAAGTTTGTGTGAAATTAACTGATTATAGTTAATGTTTAAACTTTAGTTTTAGTAAAGTTTATTAACGGGTTACGTTTTTTTGATAAAACTTATTAACATCAATTTTGACGCTGAAGTGTCAATTACTCAAAAAACAGTTCACTGGGTGCTAATTTTTAAAAGCGCAACTGGTTTTATTCATGGTATACAAATCTAAATGTGTATGTATGTATGTACATATGTATTTATTTTTATCTAATTAAATAGAAATTATGTTATGACAAATATTAAAAACCACGATGTTTTCGCGTGTACTCCATTGCGTTGTATTGCTACGCCGAATAATATAAAAAGTAACATAAAATAATTACAATGATAATAATATTAAAGTAAAAATAGTCGCTTGAAAACTTAAAACCATCCCACTGTAATATATCAGTTAAAGCTCCTTTAGTTCTGGTTTTATGTACTCTTCTTAATATTTGAAAATAATTGTCTATAGTTTTTGTATTAAGTTTACTGCTTATAAAGGAAACTAAAATATTAAAGTTCATGTCCTTCTTAATCTTGATTAACAAATTAATTAAAAGAATTTAATATTACATTCAAATTTATTTAAGCAAAAAATCTCGAATGTCTAATTGTTTCTGTATGGGTGGAAAATATTAAGCAATATTTCATATAACCCTCCCCTCAAACTTCAAAACAAAACCTTTTTGGTTATTTTGACAGAATTTTCCAGATAATTTAATTACTCGTTTACCATTACAGTAACCAGAACACATTCATTTATATTTGTAAGAATATTGGGTATCTTCTACTGTCCGGTAATTATGAAATTGATATGCATCCTGTTTATCGTCCTAGATACATGATAATGAACCATATGTTAATTAATGTTCAGTTTATGAAAGTTAATTGTAGTTCCTAACTAAAGGAAGTGGCAACAGAACAGGATGCTTTATAAATTATTATTCCACAAGTGTTGGGATAAACGATTATAAAGATCACTCTACATACGAGTTTAGAAAATTTCTAAATTAATAAGTAAGTAAAAATAATACTGACATCCTCCTACTGATCATTGCTCCAATAGAATTAATAAATTTGCATATAAGATTTTGTGCGTGATTCTGTGAATTGTTTGAAACATTTGAGGTGCCCTACTTTTATACCTTTTCGACCCTCTTCAGGATTTGAACTTGACCCAAATTCAAGATGTTAACACCGCTTTTATAGGCCTTTCGAACTTTACCAAGATCCCATTTTTCGGAAAAGTCTTCCAGTGAACGAAACTGTGTTCATAAACCCTGCGGTTGTGTTATCTGCAGCATAAGTTCTATGGATATGCTTGTTTGGCAAGGTAGTAACAGTGGCATAAATCTCTTTAAAGGACTTTTTTATTTCTTGGAATACTTTCAATGTTTGCAGGAACCTAAAATCAATTATGAATAAAAGTTATTCTAAATGGAAGAAGTTGCAAAATATCTATTTCAATGCCAGATTTTATAGAAAATATGAAAATAATAAAAGTAATAATCTAAAGAAAATGATAGGGAACATCCTCCTTGTGAGAAATAGCAAACGCTTTATGTCTGGGATATGCCCCTCTAACACTGCATAGTTATTGTGAAAGAATTCTACTCAATTGTGAAACCCCCAGACGACAAGAATACTTAGCTGACATTAATTTCTGTGTTGAAGCAATTTCTAAATGAAATTATTAAGTTCCATAAAAAATTATAGAGAATCTTTTCTTTTCTCTACTGTTATCTACTTGTGATCTTTAAGGCATTATAAACGACACTATTCAAAATTATAGGTCTTTCAGACTTTACTACTACGAAAAGTATGTCATTGGTAGTGATCTTTACGCTTCAACTTTTTTAAATATTATTACAATCGTCTAACGCTGTCACCTGGTTGGCATAACTTACTTAATACAGGTGGGGCCTATAAGTTTTAGGCGCGTAACCAGGTATGGTCGCTAGGATACCGTACCGTACCAAATCTTATGTTAATTTATTAAAAAACAAAAAAAAAAATCATGTCAATACTCCTAATTATGAATAGATGTAATTTTTGCCATACAGAAATTCATTAAAGTTTTGATTTCATTTCTTAAAATTTTATAAAAAAGAGCCAACAAAAAATTTGCAAGCACGTTAAGGCCTTTAAGAAAAAACAACTTTGTAATGGCAAAGACTGGAACAGCCAGACAAAAAAGCACTTCTGTTTCCTGTGGGATATTTTCCGGTTAAGGGCAATAAAAAAATATGCAAAGATGATATTTTTTGTGCTCGGGCACAATAAAAACCAAGTGAAATAAAATATTTTGTGATATTCTCTTTTAATTTTTTTACATATTTATCATTTTGTCTAGTTTTGGTGGCAGTTTCGTAAAACACATTTGGTTGACAATAAGTATCATCAACAAACATCATGCATACATGATGATATAAAACTCTTTCATGACCAAACAATATTCATCTATATTGTGCTTATACGATACTTAAGTTCAAGCTAAAGCACACACACACACCTACACACACACCTACACACACACACACATTTATATTTGCAGGAAGATATGTTGTCCAGCGGAAAAAAACTTGTTAGAATAGATGCCTGCTGTTGATAATATTGACCATAAGGTAATGAAATTTTTATCTGATTTTAGTTCTTTTGCTTCCAGATTTTTTTGACTTGTTCTTGTACAAATGTGAGAGGAATGCTTTTTCATCGCACAGTAGGATTGCAAATGTAACAATGTATTATATACATATTTATTTTTTTTTATAGAAATATTCGTACTATTTTATTTTGAAAACCCCTTTTTCTCCTATTTCATTTGATACTTTTGTTGTTTGTGTTTTCAAACGTGGTAGTATCGCCATTTGAATTGCATTTGCCACAAAAATTTAAACGAACAGTAGAACGTATGCGACAGCACAAACATGCTTTGATTTAATTTGTCCAAACGCTCACACATACACTTTAATATACACTTTATATGGACACTGCAAAAGGGTTCTTGGCCACAAGTATCATTCAATCTTTTCACATTTTAATCAAATTCAATTTGAAGGGACACATTTCTCAAAGTAATTGTGATCTTTTTGTTTGCGTTTAACACCCAGTAGGAAATTAGGAAAATATGTTTTTAATAGCAATCTGTTACGAAAGTGAAGATTTATACTTATCACAGACACGTATATCAAAAATGTTCAAGTGTTCAATTTCCATAAGTGGGGGAAAAAAGAAACCCCAACAAATTTTAATATTTTCGAAGAGTAAAACATAGAAATGTGATTAACATAGATGTTCTACGCGGTTAAAATGTGCTTAATATTTTCGTTTTGTATACGTTTCAAAAGTTATTTTCTATGTTTTTTAAATTGAAAATGGATTGATTTACGAGGTACTCTCAACAGATATCGTGTTTTATCGTAACATTTTAAAATGAACGTTTTAAAATCAAACGTTTTCCGTCACATATCTGATTTTACATATTTGTACGATTTCGTGTGAAACATTTTTCTGATTTTGAAATACTAAAGGTAAAATATCAACAGACTTTTTGGTAATACAAATCCCTTAAATTATCTAAAAATAGATAGAAAATACATTAATTTAATAAAATAAAATAATTAACATAGAAATCATACATACGAGAATCAGTACGTAGATAAAAATGGCTTAAAAAAATACAATAATTAGGCAAAAGTTGTTTCTATAAAAAAGTATAATTGATACATAGTATTTTAAAATTGTACCATATACAGGCGCAAACGCAGGTTGTACTGTAACGAAATAAAATTTTAAAACATTATTTTTATGGGACTCCTTGGGGGAAAGTGGGAGCGAATTTTCTATTTGTCTTCCCTCCAGATTTGCACAAGTACATATATTTTACTATTCATACGATACATTCCATCATAAATCCCATCATACGAGTTGTTACTGTAAGAAGATCTTACTAAAGAAACTAAAATCCTATTAAGATGTACTACAAACCTCAGTTTTTTATTATAATATTTTCTACATCATAAAACTTGCCAAACTTAAGATCAGTACTATACATTTGCATATGACAAAAGAATTTTTTATAAATATTCTTTCGGAGCTACTCGACCGGTGTCAACTCTACTGATTCAGTTTAACTTAGACGCAATGTCTTTTATTGTTACTATAATTTAAGGGAATGGAATTAGGAATCTACTTCCAAACACTCGCCCGTTTTATCCCATTCCTTTGTGGTTAACATTGCTTAAGACTTCACTTAGAAGTCACAGAGACTACAAATCGCACTGACTATAAGTTTATGTATTTGTATAAATTTTGAATTTAAACTTTTACCATAACAGTCTTTAGCTAAAGTGCGATTAAAACTAAGCCCAAAAGACATGCAGAGACGAAGTTACCATGTTTTGAGCATGGAAATAAATAAAACCCCATCTGCATTGTTTTTACATTTCGGTAAGTTGATTAAAAAAAAACATTAAAGAAATGATAAGTTAAATCAACCTATTTTTTTGAACAATTTTTAATTAATTTGCTTACCATGCGCATCTGATGATCATGTCCCATACTTATATTAATTCGAGAAAATGCCGATGTTCGTTTATCATTTGCTAGATCTTTACACGATTTCTCTCTAGCCGTATAGTAAAATGAAATTAGAATTTTCTCATAGGGTTTCGATATTCGCCTAAAAACCAACACCACATGTCCATTATGTTTTATTCGCATTTAAAGCAATTTTGTTTTGCTCCAAATATATGTACATAACTTGTATTATTGCAGTGTATTTTCTGTAGTTATTATAATAACATCGTTTTTTTTTTAATCAGAAGGTTCTCCAATAGATAACAACTTTAATTCAATTATGTTGTTTGATTTTATGACCCACATTTTTTAATAAAACAATAAAAAGCAGCTGTTTAATTTTGTGTGCACCCTTCAAAGTTCTAAAATTTAATTAAATTTGCAAATTTTTCCACTGAAAATAAAATCATAAAAAATTATGTTTCTCTATTGTCATAATCAAATAAAAGCTTATTACTTTGACATTTAAATGTCCTAAAATCATAGAGATAAATAATTGGAAAAAAACAAGTACGTGGTCATTATTTACATATTGTTCAAGAAAATTACACATGCTAAGGGACACATGGTAATCTTTGCTAAGTCAAAGAACAAAATTTGTTTCCTTCATGTAAGCCACACTCTCCTCTCACTTTACTACTTTCGAGAGATTGTGGCTGTTTAACAACTTTTGATTTTTCATTGGAATAATAATCGTTAATCACAATAACAAACAAGGATTTTCAGTGTAAATGTCAGCACTCAATACTCTATCTGACCAAAAATGTAATTTTGTTTTTGTCCACTAGAAATTTCTTGTTGTAGGTATACAGCCTTTTTTATACTTCAACAAAATATTTGATTCTTGTCCGCTTGTTTCATCTTCTGACTACCTTGTGGTATGATGCATTTAATAAAAGATAACTTTGTGATCAGCGCGTTTGCTTAAACCAGCAACATTAGCTTTTTTATAGCATTTTATGTTATTATAAGCATTTTGCTTTAGCCAACCATCGGTCATATGAATGAAATAACAAAACGTCAGAGTGATGCAATCTTCATTCTAACCCGAGGAAAAAGGCAAGAACAAACATTTTTTTTTTCAATATTCATTCTTATCTTCCATTTGTCATGAGTATTGGGTTGAATAGATGATGTTTAAAGTGGCCACAAAATGAGTAGTAAGAAACGAAGAACGTCTACTTTATTTAAAGTTATCATATCAAACAAATTTTCTTTCTTGACTGAAAGAGTATACTCATATAATAAACTTAAGCCCAACAATTAAATTAGTTATTTTTAATACTTTTTATTATAATAGATTGGCATCGATTAATTAAAGATAACTCGAAGAATTAGATTTATATATGTACGTATCTGTTTAACAAGTAACTAAGATTTTGCTTGTTTTGCCTCACTTTTATTTGTTAATTGACAATCAATTTAATACTTAATTACTTAACACCAAAAATCATCCTAGATTTTTAATGAAGTGTAAAAGCTTTTTTTTATGAAAATTATAAGAAAGCAACAAACATTTGAACATAAATGTTATTTTCAAGTCATAATATTTGTATTATGAAAGATTCTGAAAACAGTACATGAAGTCAATTTCCAAAATAGTTCTTAATAACCGCTATTGCGAAACAATAAATGTGATGCTGTATTACATGTAATAGTGCTTTTTCAAAATGGTATGCTTTTTAAGAATAATCCTGTTTTAAAAGCCGGGCACTTTTTAAAAATAATTTGAGGTTATTGTGAAGAAATGTAATCTCTTATAAATGCACTTCCTTTTTTCAAGCATCTTTTTATACTACTTTATTTTGTACACGAAAGTTTTAAGATTATGTCTCATACAGTTCGCTCCCGATAATGTCAATGTGCATTTTTCTTTTGAACAGAGTTGAAAAGTTTTACAATGCAAACAGAAAGTTAAACGTGCAAAAGGCTCTACGGTGAGAAAATCCCACATTACGGAGCATTAGGCTTATGTGGCCAGAGATCTCTCAGAAGACGCAATTAAAGCCATTGTGGCAACGCGTACTGGACTGCAAATTTTGGAACCACGAATAAATAATGATTTTTTATAAGTTGTTGGAATGAAGAGAAACACGAGATGGTATAATCTCCTGTGCATCTTTCCTACCTTACAGATCCTACGACGGACTCATCTCAGACAGAGGCCTTTCTTCAGTCTCCCCTAAATATCGGCTTAGGGAAACTTATTCCCTCAGAAAGAGCAGCAGCTGGTTTAGTACTGCACCCTATCTGTGGGGTGAGCATTTAACCCCACTTTATTCTTTATTTTTAAACTCTCTGTCTCTTTCGCGGTCTGTCAATCTAACCTAAATATCCATTGGACCGTGTCAACGAGTTATATACACTTAGACTGGGTAATATAAATTTAAATGAAATAGAACTAGAATAATAAACGTTCTAAGATATCAAAGCTTGAAAAAACTCTTATATTATTTTTAATCGGGACGACTGATTACCACTAAAGCATTTTAAAGATGGAATGCAAACATTAAAAGTAAACATAAGTATTAATCTAATAATAATCGAATAATTATTTAGTTGTATCAGAAATTTCCTTTCAAATCAATCGAGATTGAACCGATTAATTTAGATATAATCGAAAAAATACATAACAAAAAAACTGAATTACATTACATCCCTAACCAGAGTCACAGTAGTCTAATTTAATTTATTTTAACCCTGCTACAGAAATGTGATTTCCCATATTTCCGTTAATAAACCTACCACTGCTGTAACCCTCTAATGGTATTTATGTTCATTCACACAAGAACTCCAATTTCAACTCTTCGACACCTATTCATATAAATAAACCATGAAAAATATCCTGTCAATAAATATGAAATTGCCAATATATACAATCAATCCTTTTATGGTTTTCATATTAAACATACAAAAGGCCATTCCATGTCCAAACCACAGAATTGCAGAAAATTTATTTTATTTATAAAGTTGTGGGCTGCACGTCACCAGAGCAATAATATATATAAATTACAAGGTTCATTTTGTAAGGTACAGCTTACATGTTCTTTACAATAACTTTTGCTTTGACGTCAACTGCGCATAAGAAATTTCGAAAATTTGTTGTTGTAAGAAAAATATAATCTTTGAAGTTTAAAAAGGGATATGTTAATGAAATGTATATTATAAGAGGAACATTTCAGAGACATCACTGAGAGAAATTTTGCCTAAAGACCTTGGTATAACGCCATACAAAGTCCAATTGGTTCAGGACCATCCAGTGCAGTACAGGAGCTGCCGATTTTGCCAAAAAAATCATCTTTTGAGATGATGCTCATTTTGATCTTGGCGGGTATGTAAACAAGCAAAATTGTCGCATTTGGGGCACCGAAAACCCGCACGCATACATTGAAAAGCCGCCGCACCCAAAACGATTTACTCTTTGGTGCGGATTTTGGTCCAGAGGCATAATTGGGCCATTTTTCTTCGAAAATGAGCAAGGAGTTGCCGTCACAGTCAATGGCGATCGTTACCGGGCCATGTTGAACGAATTTTTGTGCATAAAAATTAAAGAGGAGGATATTGGCAACATTTGGTTTCAACAGGACGGTGCTACGTGTCACACTGCGGAAGCTACACTCGATGTTTTGCGACCTGCTTTTGAAGATCGCATTATCGACCACAGAGCTGATGTCGTTTGGCCACCTCGGAGCTGCGATTTGGCACCGTTGGACTATCATTTGTGGGGTGCCGTCGAAGATAAGTGTTACGCCGACAAGCCAGAAACAATTGACGCTTTAAAGGACAATATTCGTGAAGCCATTGGTGAAATGCAGCTGCACACAATCGATAACTAGCTTAAAAATTGGACCGATCGGGTAGGCTACTGCATGGACAGCCGAGGCAGCCATTTGAATGAAATTATTTTCCATTATTAACCGGAAGGATTGTACTTTCAAAAAAAAAAAAGAAATTTGAGAAAATATTCAGTAGTTTTTTTATAGCATTTTCAAAAAAAGTTATTTGGCGGACCCTGTATTACGAAAATGAATAGAGAATATGTCTTAAAGTAGTTATTGTATAAATAACTTATGTCGTATTTGGCGAACAACCAAAGAGTTTAAGCTGCAACTCTGAAAAATGCGAATAAAAGTGTGTTTGAAGTTTCACTACTGAAAACTTGTTAACAAACATTTAAATAGATTCAAATCAATATTTAAATTAATGTGAAAATTAACTGTTGAATTTAATTGACAAATTTAGTACTAAATAATATCTCGCGTAACAGGCGTAACAGGTAGATATGGTCCAACTTGCAGTCCAAGTTGTATTCGAAATGTTTGAACTTTAAAATATTTATGTAATGATTAGAAAGGTTTCTTTTGCTTCGTGCCGCAAAAAAATGTCATTGCAGAGCAATTTTATTTATGTTAAAATGCTGCGGACTCTGGCTATTAGTTATATTTGAATTGTCCGCTTGTTTCATCTTCTGACTACCTTGTGGTATGATGCATTTAATAAAAGATAACTTTGTGATCAGCGCGTTTGCTTAAACCAGCAACATTAGCTTTTTTATAGCATTTTATGTTATTATAAGCATTTTGCTTTAGCCAACCATCGGTCATATGAATGAAATAACAAAACGTCAGAGTGATGCAATCTTCATTCTAACCCGAGGAAAAAGGCAAGAACAAACATTTTTTTTTTCAATATTCATTCTTATCTTCCATTTGTCATGAGTATTGGGTTGAATAGATGATGTTTAAAGTGGCCACAAAATGAGTAGTAAGAAACGAAGAACGTCTACTTTATTTAAAGTTATCATATCAAACAAATTTTCTTTCTTGACTGAAAGAGTATACTCATATAATAAACTTAAGCCCAACAATTAAATTAGTTATTTTTAATACTTTTTATTATAATAGATTGGCATCGATTAATTAAAGATAACTCGAAGAATTAGATTTATATATGTACGTATCTGTTTAACAAGTAACTAAGATTTTGCTTGTTTTGCCTCACTTTTATTTGTTAATTGACAATCAATTTAATACTTAATTACTTAACACCAAAAATCATCCTAGATTTTTAATGAAGTGTAAAAGCTTTTTTTTATGAAAATTATAAGAAAGCAACAAACATTTGAACATAAATGTTATTTTCAAGTCATAATATTTGTATTATGAAAGATTCTGAAAACAGTACATGAAGTCAATTTCCAAAATAGTTCTTAATAACCGCTATTGCGAAACAATAAATGTGATGCTGTATTACATGTAATAGTGCTTTTTCAAAATGGTATGCTTTTTAAGAATAATCCTGTTTTAAAAGCCGGGCACTTTTTAAAAATAATTTGAGGTTATTGTGAAGAAATGTAATCTCTTATAAATGCACTTCCTTTTTTCAAGCATCTTTTTATACTACTTTATTTTGTACACGAAAGTTTTAAGATTATGTCTCATACAGTTCGCTCCCGATAATGTCAATGTGCATTTTTCTTTTGAACAGAGTTGAAAAGTTTTAGAATGCAAACAGAAAGTTAAACGTGCAAAAGGCTCTACGGTGAGAAAATCCCACATTACGGAGCATTAGGCTTATGTGGCCAGAGATCTCTCAGAAGACGCAATTAAAGCCATTGTGGCAACGCGTACTGGACTGCAAATTTTGGAACCACGAATAAATAATGATTTTTTATAAGTTGTTGGAATGAAGAGAAACACGAGATGGTATAATCTCCTGTGCATCTTTCCTACCTTACAGATCCTACGACGGACTCATCTCAGACAGAGGCCTTTCTTCAGTCTCCCCTAAATATCGGCTTAGGGAAACTTATTCCCTCAGAAAGAGCAGCAGCTGGTTTAGTACTGCACCCTATCTGTGGGGTGAGCATTTAACCCCACTTTATTCTTTATTTTTAAACTCTCTGTCTCTTTCGCGGTCTGTCAATCTAACCTAAATATCCATTGGACCGTGTCAACGAGTTATATACACTTAGACTGGGTAATATAAATTTAAATGAAATAGAACTAGAATAATAAACGTTCTAAGATATCAAAGCTTGAAAAAACTCTTATATTATTTTTAATCGGGACGACTGATTACCACTAAAGCATTTTAAAGATGGAATGCAAACATTAAAAGTAAACATAAGTATTAATCTAATAATAATCGAATAATTATTTAGTTGTATCAGAAATTTCCTTTCAAATCAATCGAGATTGAACCGATTAATTTAGATATAATCGAAAAAATACATAACAAAAAAACTGAATTACATTACATCCCTAACCAGAGTCACAGTAGTCTAATTTAATTTATTTTAACCCTGCTACAGAAATGTGATTTCCCATATTTCCGTTAATAAACCTACCACTGCTGTAACCCTCTAATGGTATTTATGTTCATTCACACAAGAACTCCAATTTCAACTCTTCGACACCTATTCATATAAATAAACCATGAAAAATATCCTGTCAATAAATATGAAATTGCCAATATATACAATCAATCCTTTTATGGTTTTCATATTAAACATACAAAAGGCCATTCCATGTCCAAACCACAGAATTGCAGAAAATTTATTTTATTTATAAAGTTGTGGGCTGCACGTCACCAGAGCAATAATATATATAAATTACAAGGTTCATTTTGTAAGGTACAGCTTACATGTTCTTTACAATAACTTTTGCTTTGACGTCAACTGCGCATAAGAAATTTCGAAAATTTGTTGTTGTAAGAAAAATATAATCTTTGAAGTTTAAAAAGGGATATGTTAATGAAATGTATATTATAAGAGGAACATTTCAGAGACATCACTGAGAGAAATTTTGCCTAAAGACCTTGGTATAACGCCATACAAAGTCCAATTGGTTCAGGACCATCCAGTGCAGTACAGGAGCTGCCGATTTTGCCAAAAAAATCATCTTTTGAGATGATGCTCATTTTGATCTTGGCGGGTATGTAAACAAGCAAAATTGTCGCATTTGGGGCACCGAAAACCCGCACGCATACATTGAAAAGCCGCCGCACCCAAAACGATTTACTCTTTGGTGCGGATTTTGGTCCAGAGGCATAATTGGGCCATTTTTCTTCGAAAATGAGCAAGGAGTTGCCGTCACAGTCAATGGCGATCGTTACCGGGCCATGTTGAACGAATTTTTGTGCATAAAAATTAAAGAGGAGGATATTGGCAACATTTGGTTTCAACAGGACGGTGCTACGTGTCACACTGCGGAAGCTACACTCGATGTTTTGCGACCTGCTTTTGAAGATCGCATTATCGACCACAGAGCTGATGTCGTTTGGCCACCTCGGAGCTGCGATTTGGCACCGTTGGACTATCATTTGTGGGGTGCCGTCGAAGATAAGTGTTACGCCGACAAGCCAGAAACAATTGACGCTTTAAAGGACAATATTCGTGAAGCCATTGGTGAAATGCAGCTGCACACAATCGATAACTAGCTTAAAAATTGGACCGATCGGGTAGGCTACTGCATGGACAGCCGAGGCAGCCATTTGAATGAAATTATTTTCCATTATTAACCGGAAGGATTGTACTTTCAAAAAAAAAAAAGAAATTTGAGAAAATATTCAGTAGTTTTTTTATAGCATTTTCAAAAAAAGTTATTTGGCGGACCCTGTATTACGAAAATGAATAGAGAATATGTCTTAAAGTAGTTATTGTATAAATAACTTATGTCGTATTTGGCGAACAACCAAAGAGTTTAAGCTGCAACTCTGAAAAATGCGAATAAAAGTGTGTTTGAAGTTTCACTACTGAAAACTTGTTAACAAACATTTAAATAGATTCAAATCAATATTTAAATTAATGTGAAAATTAACTGTTGAATTTAATTGACAAATTTAGTACTAAATAATATCTCGCGTAACAGGCGTAACAGGTAGATATGGTCCAACTTGCAGTCCAAGTTGTATTCGAAATGTTTGAACTTTAAAATATTTATGTAATGATTAGAAAGGTTTCTTTTGCTTCGTGCCGCAAAAAAATGTCATTGCAGAGCAATTTTATTTATGTTAAAATGCTGCGGACTCTGGCTATTAGTTTTTGTATTCCACTTAGGAGACTCGCCGATCGAAATGTGTCGTAAACTTACTTAAGTTAATTTGCTATAAACAGAACTTGTTACCTTATTGATGAGAATTTACCTAGTGTATTAAATGCGTAAACATGTTCGAACCCATCTAAAACTTCGACCAATTACAACTGGTTGTAATGCAAATTAACAAGTACCTGATTCCCTCCCTGCGATTTGTTTATAATTATTAACTATCACTATGCTTCCATTGCTTGGGGGTAACACGCAGAATTTTTGGCTTTACATTTTCAATACACTCACATTTTTTATTAACTCATTCATACTTCTCAAAAATAACAACGTAAAATTTTTGTCTTAAGTTCTGTTTTAATTTGATAATCATTTTAAACAGCTGATCACAATTTTTCTAAATAAATTTTCGCGTTTAGTTTTAGAAATAACAACACTAAGCATAAAGCCGATGAAAACAATGAAGTGTTACGAATTATAGATATACAGAAGCCACAAATTTTTATGGAATATGTATCTTTATTCATTTTAATGAAATCTTTCAAATGAAGGCCCATTAATAAATAAATTTCTGATAATGTAAAAATATCGGGGGGAAATGTGGAGAAAAAAAGAGTCCACTAAATAATTTATTACTGGTGTCACTTTTAGAGAGAGCATTTCGAGTTGTGTTTTTGTAGACGGCATCTTGAAAATTTACTATCCAGCGTCAATTTAATTGAATTTTGAAAAGAATGTGTGTGAGTTTTTTTGTATTCATTTTCGGCCAAATTATGCAAATCCATATGAAAAATTTTTCGAAAATTAAATACGGGATATTAACTTGGGTTTCTATTTGCAAATAAATTTATAACGATAATTTTAACATAAATTCGAATTCATCTTACCTCCATTTTCTTTGGTTAGACAAAGTAATTTCATAATTGTAAAAATCGTTAATTTTGTTTCAGTAAATTTTCTAAGGTATAGATATATTTTTTTGAAAATAGTTGAATGTTTTTCACTTTTCTGTCGAATTCTGACTTTTTTGTAAAATTTTTATTTGGCGATTGTTAAACTTATTTGTAAATTTCTTGTGGGTGAATTTTAACCTTCAAATTATTGAGGTTTTATCTAGAAAGCTCATCAGAACATTTGTCTGGTTTATATAGAAGCAGAACAGATGATTTATAAAATAAGAATATAATAATAGACAGTTCAAAAAGTTATAGTGATTATACGAACACAATTTAGGTATTATAATTTTCTTTTTCGAATACCATTTAAGACGACATTATTCGATTACTAACCCGAAAAATATAAAAGCCATACAGACCTTTACGTGAATGATTATACCACTCATAAAGGGGCTTTTTTATTTTTGTTTTCTAGTCACTGAGAGAAATGTTAAAAAAAAAAACTACTACATATAAATAAACCTACTCACATGTTGCCAATTCATACAATATCAATGAATGCAGTTTTACGTGAATGCAGAGCTTCTTTTTCGTAATTCTTCGTGAAATGTGTATTTTTGTATTATTAGTTTTATCCTGCACAGTTAAAATGTCGAAAAGAAGAAAGAAAAAATAGGTGCGGATTTTTAAGTGAGAATGGTAAATAATTTTGAAACTTCAGCAAATAAAAACCTATTCTATTAATGCAAATGTTTGTAAAATATTCCAAATAACAGTCAAAATCTACATACTCTATAATGTCTGATTGCAACTGCTACAAAAAAGTATTGATCTGTGTTCATGATATCAGTAATATGCAATCAATCATTTCTGTTGCCTCTTACGCTGTTGTTTTTGTTAATTTGTCTCAATGTTTCATATAAATCCCTGCATGTCCTTTTTAAATGTTCGAGTCATTTTTTAAAATAAACTCAGTAAACATATCATAGTACATGTCCCATACACATCCTATAGAATAAGGTAAAATTTTGTTATCCAAACCTTATAATCATATTTTTAACGTTTACGAATAAAACCGAAAAGATACCAACATCGACAACAAGAGCAACTTGCTAACTTATTGTATTGACAAAACTACTTAGCTTTCATGATTCTTGTAGGGGGCAGTCAAGTGCATATTTTTTCCAAGCTGCTATTATTACTGCTGCTGATGTTGTGTTTATCAAAGAAAAACAAACATTTAACCTTCTACCTGAATACATATAACAATTATATGCTTACAAAAACACACTCGGAAACAAAACATGATCTGGAGCAGAGAAGCTAAAGTTAATGGTTTCAAACGTACGTAATTGCGTTTTATCGTTATAAAAAAAGCACAATTAGAGGGAGAAAAGAACGTATACATATCTGTTATCTACAATATTGATTTCATTTTGACTACTTCACACTCCCCTATGATAATTTTGATTCGTTAGCTAAGTGACACGGGCATGACAATGATTAAATATCACGTGTTCATTTACTTCTGTTGCTTTCTTAAGGGACAACGTTAAACTCTCGTAAGCCAGATTGATTTCATGACAATACATTTATTGAATACATTTACAGTGTCCATATTGCTTGTGTTTTAATTTACAAAATAATAAGGATTTTTAATTTAGTTAGATTCATAAAAATACTAAATACTACTCTCTACAGAGGAGAGAGGAGTTGATACAATATTAGTCATGTAAATTGTTCCTTAATGGTAGGGACTGCTAATATTTTTACATTTCATATACAACCCCGTCATTTTGAATATTACGTTGGGAGTAGCTATGACCTGAAAAGCTAATTTTAGGTACACACAAGTTGTAGCAACTTGTTTCCCTTGTAGGCTAACTTACTGCTGAATAGAAGAAAGTATAATTCCTTATATATTTTCCGTCTAGATAATAATTAAGAAATATTAAAAGAAGTCTTGATGTTCAATACTAAAGATCAGTAAATCGAATACGTCACTCATAAAAATGAAAGAAGACGCGTTATAAGCAGAGAGACCAATTATTGCAATTTTTTGAAGTTCAAGCAAGGCTTTTATAATTAAAAGTTGCTGTAATGTAAACAGGTTTCCGTATATGTTGAAAAGGAACGAAACGAGCTGCGTGTAAGGCGTAAATAAAGTACTTTTTTGGTTTGAAAGAAACATATGCGTCACTATTATGGAATATGGCATAGCTAAAATGTCTACATAGATCCGAATAAAGCTCAGGAGCAGCTCGATTGCATATATATCTAACCTTCCGCACAAGAAAACGTCTAGCTGAGCCAAATTAGCATTGGCTTTGTAGTACACAACGCAGTCCAGCTAGAACCCCATATCGCATACAATCTAAACAAATTTGTCACAACCGATCAGTAGCGCTTACCATTGGTGTCTATGGCTTCATCAAAATTGTTTTTGAAGAAGTGCGGAGTAATAATACCGTTGCCCTGAAATCTGCAATAAACAGTAACTCTTTGTGAATACATATCCAATCGGTGATTCTCGTATGAGTTGGAGTTATCCGTGTACTGTTAACATGACCATTGAATAATAAAGAAGAGATTTGACAAAAGCTGTCGAATTGGTACCCCTTTATTTTCGTTTTACGTATGACCAAGCAAATAATGTAACATCTATCGAACGTATAAATATTTCTGTATTTCGTTGTGTAAGGCCATATACTGTAAGAAGTATTTAAAAATATTTTCAAAGCCAAAAAAATGGTCACACTCACGAGTGAAAGCAAGCGCCGGTAGTCATTTTCATGAATTTTAATTTTGCGGTTGTATTGAAACTATAAAGGACTGTTATGAAATGTGCCGTTAATTCATCATAATTCAATTAATTACATAAAAGTCACTTCTTTTGACGGTACTAAGACCTGAAATTTGCATGTCAATTCACAGAGTATTTTATAGGAATATACTGTCGCTTGAAGGTTCACAATTGTATCATAGATATCGAAAAGTTTTTTGTTATTACTATTCTGTTTACAAACAAATACTTTTAATGTTACTTACTGATAAATGAAGAAAAAGTAACTGGGACTGAATCCAAGCCATCAATAAAACAGAAAGTCGCTTAGAAATTTAACATGTTGGTTAAAATATTACAATGCACTCACACATACTTGTGTCACAAAAAATAGCAGTAACAATAATATTGGTATATTACATGTTATTGCCATTTCTTTCTTTGTTGCAGGAGAAACGATTTTCTCTTACAGTAACCTAACAATATTTACAAAATGCAAATTTAGCAAAAATATTTTATTTAGTAGAAATTCGAAATATGAGATTGATGTCTTCAAAAACAAAGAATAAAAAAACAAAAATTTAACTGTCCGCATGTAGGTCTTTAAACTTAATTTTGCTATTATGTACAAACGTTTGA
Organism: Phania funesta; assembly: GCA_963932375.1. Classification (NCBI taxonomy): domain Eukaryota; kingdom Metazoa; phylum Arthropoda; class Insecta; order Diptera; family Tachinidae; genus Phania; species Phania funesta. Next base: position 43,699,790 of record OZ010652.1, read on the forward strand.
TTGTGTAAAATAGAATGCTTAGATGAGGACATAGACCACACAGTCTCTCGCTAAGAGCCTCTTATTCGTACACTCAAAAGAATTTTACATTAACTGATTGTCATTTCCTTTAAAAGTTTTCCGCTAAATAAAATATTAATGCAAATCTAGTCATTTAAGTTAGTAATTTGCCCAAACAATCAAATTACCATGGAACAAAGATTATCCATACAGTCAATAAATATATTTGATTAAGTAAAACTTAAATCCAAATAATAGTATGCAGCTTTTATTCAGTACATTTGTTGGTAAATTAAAAAGAAGTCACCAAGAAGGCAAATATATCATTCATATTTACTGGTACCATTATATACATTATACATTATATAAACAATGCATCATATTAATTATGTAAATAAAACATTAAATTTGTTGACATGAATTTATTAATCATGCCTGTGTATTTAGTTGCTTTTTTTTTGCTAATTTTTAAACTTGAAACAAGCTTAAGAATATTTGAAAACCATAAAAAAGGTGGTTTACGATACCTGTGTAGATAGGTTGGTTAACAATTTTGAAAATATATTATATATTATTAAATTTAAATATTAGTCCAATATGTTGGCTCTGGATCCGTAACTGGTTTTTATGTTTTAATTTAACGTAACAAAATAATATTTTGTGTGTACAAGTGCCTGGCAACAAAAGTGACACTTGTAAGGATCATAGAAATTTTTGGTTTCGTCCGTATACGAAATGGGTCTCTAAACAAAATGGAAAATCACACATCTATGCAAAATCATTTGTTAGAATTTGAATCTATATGTATGTGTATCTGTGCATGTGCATTGTATCAACTTTTAAATGTTTTAGCATGATTTTTTTTTATTATGGTATCGTTTTTTTTTTTTTTTATTTTATCTCGATTAATAGTTTGAGTGACATCAGCAAAGTGTAAAATAATTTGTTTCTTGAGAAAAAAAGCTAAATAAACTCAAGATTTTTTGGGGATTTTTACTTTTTGTTTTCGAAACAAACTTTTTATAAAAAAAAGTTTGTGAATATTTGTATTGAATTTTTTTTTTTTGTATTTAATTGAGGTAAAGCTTTCTCCTAGCTGGCAAAACAGATTTATAATTTTAGTTAACTAAAACTAGCAGGAAATGCAAAAAGTTTGTTTGCTAGAAAGCAACAATCATTCAAATATAAAAATTACAAAAATTTTTAGAGATTGAGTAGGATTTTAAATATGAAAAGATTTGTGAGAGTAATTTATATTCCAATACCTTTAGTTATTCAGTTAAATGAAAGGCTGAGCAGATCATTTCCATGCAACGTGATTTTTACAGCATCGTCATTACATATTGTACGAAATTTATTTTAACGTCGAATAGAATCATAAACAACTTAAATTTTTATAACTGGTGTAATAAAAGTTACCTCAGTGTGTACCGGCAGTCTTATTAGTAGAGCGCAAGTAATTTATCAGATGGGTAGGGGTTTAATTCCATCAAATACTCTGATCTCTTTCACTACAAATAGCGAAAAGCTACGTTCTTATGCTCTGTAATTTAGATTATTCATAATATTCTGCCTGTTTTTATTTTAGAGAGCAAGCCATAATTTTAGACCAGTGTTATTTTGTGTGAATACAAATAAAATAAAAAAATTTGGTTGCGTTTTAAAATTTTACCAACACTCCTATACTAAATATTTTTGTTCCTTTTTTCTGCTGACGAACATAAATTTGAATTGTGATATAGTTTAAAATAATTTTTTTTATTACTGTTATTGCTTGTTGAGAAAACAATATTTTACAAAATCACATCAATCTTAAGCTGCACGAAATATGGACGCAATTAAATTAAAAGCAATATTATCACCAATAAAATAATTAAATTAATGACTAACAAAACGTTCTTCAAATGTTTCTTGCAACAGATTTTTTATACAATTCACAAAAATGAAAAGGGTGTATATAGGTTTGTAATTCCTTTTGTACTTTCGACAATACTTATTTCCGACGCCAAAATAGTATATATATCCTGGATCCTTATAGGTATGGAAGTTCAATTAACACTGTCCGTCTGTCCGATGTTGAAATCAAATTTCTGAAGGCACTAGACACCCTAGGATTTTGAAACATGGACAACTTGGTCAACGCTTTCGGCGAATTTTCGCTATTCGAAATGAGAAATATGGATCCACAATTATTCGAGATATGGGCAAACGCTTATATGTACATAAGCCCAAGAAATATAGATATGCTATCGATTTTGTTTCTAAGTACCTCTTTATCTTGCAAACCTAAATATTGGGCAGATTCAAAAAATGTTTAAAATTCTTCAAAACTTTAAAATCTTCCAAAGAAAACCAAAATCCTTCGAAATTTCAAAAAATAATCAGAAATTGTGCCAAAATTTTAAAATCACCATAATATTGAAAAACGGGAACACAAAAGCTAATAACTGAATACTTAATAAAAAACCAAAATTTTACCAACAAATTCCACAAAAACCTTTATTCATCAATGTTTGTAATCTCACCGCAAAAACTTTAATTTCACCAAAATTTTGCAATTTCATCAAAAAACAGAAAATTAAAAGCATATAATATTTTATGAATACGTCAAAATAGAATATATGTTGCACAGTTATATAAAAAATCTAGTTTCATCACAAAACGGGAATGCACGACTAATTTGAAAAATCATAAAAATCTTAAGTGAAAAATTAAAAAAAACGAGCTTTCAACACATTAAGAACACACTAGCATTCTTCTATAAAAATTTGTAATCCAAATAACATTCCCAAATAATCCAAAAAATCTAAGTTTCAAGACAACCTAAATTACATTCAAAAAATTAGGAAAAATTAAAAATTTGGTAAATTTTTTTCATTTACAAACAGTTCCAATACTTACCACAAAATCGAATGACTGAAATAAAGCAAAGTAATTGCTAAAATAATACAAAAACTAAAATCCACCAAATTTTAATTATTCAAAACCAAATTTTTTGCAATTGATGAATAATTTGTTTTCTAGTTCGTTTATTATTCTCTTATTAAGAAAGAATTTTATTTATTTTATGGAAGCAATAAGAATTAAACTTAGCATCTTGAATAAATTATTCATTAATTATCCAAATATTCAGATGAATAAAATCGTAAAATAAATTTTTTGTTTTATCAAAATTTTGCAGTTTCGTGAAAAATGCGTAAAAAAAACCAATATTTTATGAAAATCGCCGCAATTTCAACAAAAACCATCTCACGCAAGTACCAAAAGGCCTACATCTTACAGAAACCCTAGTTTTAACAAACAAGTAACCAAAACCAAATTTCACCATATTTTGAAGTTGAACGAAAAAACGAAAACTCAGGTCGGAAGTGGCACTCTATAATAAACAGATAAACCTGAGCAAGAGACGGGGATGGTCGCGCACATTGCGTGTGAATTTCTAGCACTGCCTAGCATATGGCTTAGGACCTCTGGCAGACATTTGTTAAATGTAAATGCCATGGTGGAACTAAGCATTAGATAAATAATAGCAACTACAATAGACTTCACGGTGAGGAAGAATGTCGACAGTCCAAAGTAAAGGCTAGTGGTAGCACGGAACTCGAATAGGATTAAGGTAGTCGTTAATTACAAATCGATTGCCTAAGATCAATTCGAGAAAAAAGGGGGTCTAAAACGGACACGTAACGATAGCGAGCTACTTATATATCCTCTCTACATCTAGCTGAGCCACTCAATAGCTTGGGAAACCTACCCTTATTTTCGAGATTACTAATCTATTATTTCCCTCTTTATATTATTTCGACTTCTAAGTTTATAACAGAGCAGTGGTACTCTAAAGCCTTTTAAATTTCTTGAAATATGTATTCAGCAATCGAATTACGAATTGAAGGGTTGGGTTTATAATTTGCTTAGAGTGCTTAACCCTTAGAGCGGCCAAATAATTATTAGCAATTTGTCATTACAGAATTTTAAATTTAACCGGTTCATATTGCTACAGGCATATGTTATATTTTCCATCAGGTCGGGTGTAGGTATAATAATTTTTAACTTCGCTAAATTACCGAAACGAACGTTATTTTTTTGTAATTATCTTGTCATTTGTTAATGACTCCACTTCAACGAGTCATTGTCATTAATTATTACGAAAACTTGAAAACAAATATAAATCTTAAACATTACTTTTACGTGCCATACATATGGCCACACATTATCAGAAGTTTTACGGTTGGTGTCACACCTGGAACTATGGCCCAGCACATGCACACAAAGACCTGCACACAAACAGTTGAACACAAGAATTGAACTCAATCAGCTCACGACTATATCAGCTGCACATTAAGTAGCAAGAGACGTCCTCGTATATGCGCCAAATAAAGTAATAAAAACAAACAAAACCAATAAACTTCAATCGTTACAAGTAATAAATTAAACACTGATGATTGAGCATACAAACCCAATTGATGGTATTGAAAAAGTTCCGCAATTTTCTCATCTCTGCTCATTACTAGAATCTGCATCAAAATTACAATTTATTGGTCAAATCTTATTTCTTCGTTTGTTTAGCTGAAGCTAGAAGAAAAGAAAGAAATACAATCAAAAGAAATAAATGAAAATGATTAAAAAAAAATTACAATGAACTTCAGAATGTCCAATCAAAAATATTTATGCGATGTGCCAGTATGTTTGTTATGGGCTGGTGAATATACAGAAAAAAATAAATTGAAAACTGAGTAACCTAAGCGCACACGTTAACCAAAAAGATTTATTACCTCAACAACAGTACAATTTTATCATAATTTATTGACGTTTGTAACCGGCTTGTATACATCGTTGTGCAGTCGTCGTGGCCAAGAATGTATAATTTCTATGGACTTTTTACTCGTTAGCTTTATGTAGGGCCATTATAAATGTCATTGGCTTTTTATCTAGTTAATACCTGGAAAATAAAGTTTTAATGTATTTCGACAGAAATATGTTTATGCAAAGCTTAAGTGAACAATTGTCAGCAAATTGTATAAGCCCCTAATTGTTAAGCATAACATTATTATACTTTAATAGAAACTTGGAGAGTTCTTAATTATATATATATATATATATATATATATATAGCAAATTTATATATATATATATATATATAGCAAAATTAAACATTTTTCATTATTATGTCGGAAGTAAAATCCCGATCGGGAAAGTAGGTTTTTAGATAACAAACTAAAGGGAATTCGTTCGTCTAACACATTTTTTGAGCTTGAATTTTTTTAAAAAAATTTACAATAAGTATTCAAATCTTATCTCTAAAATATTGTTTATTAAATCTTAATAACTATTTATTATTTGGTAGGGTTAGCCATCTCATAAGGCTTAATGTGTCAATTTTTTTTAGCCGTTGGTGCCCATGAAACTGCAGTAAATTGCGTGCAAGAGTGTTGCGATGCACGATGACTTTGTTTACGTATTTGGACGTGTATGTTTTTCCTGTATAGTGAGAACTTCTAGATCTCTGTGGATATTTTCGTTTCGATATACCAGGGGCGCATAAGAATCCTAGGCTTTCTGTCTGCAGTACGACACAGCATATGACCATATTGACATTATAACGGATTTGTATAAAAAGACTTTTTATTCCAAAGTAAAGGTTGAAATATATCATGTGAGTTTCCATCGAAAAGCATTTACATTTTCAATTGAGTTTTCAGCCCATGTGAGAATTATAAGTCTTAGTAGGGATTTGTTGGCAATAGGACATTTTAAATGACTTACAGCTTTCCACAGGCAAAAGTGTGTGTTTTTTGTTTGATCCAAACTTTTTGCGAATCTTCCGATAGCTGAAAAGTGTTTCTGTCTCAATTTGGTACGTACGCTTTTTTGAAATAAGTTCATTTGGGTTTTGATGGCAGGAAAACGACTATGTTGCCATTACTTTCCGAGCCTTCGTTTTTCTCTGCCAAGAATCTGTACATCAGCCGATGATTGGTAAAAATGTTTTTTAACTGATCGTTTCTTTGGAGTTCCACACATTAATAGAATGAATTTAGCTTTATTTTTCGTAAACAGTTTTTCAGTAAGGGCAGGTTGGTGGAGATAGTATGTGGCGGACCTGCTAATTTGGAGGCTTCTATCAAATGATAAAACATTATTACCAAAATAAATGTTCGTGACTGTAAACATGGAAGTATTGAAACGTTGCGCCTATTAGAATTTTGGTCAGCTCTTGCAACCGCCCAATAATCGGAAAAATACCCGTAGGTCAAAAGACTGCCACACATGCAAAGACTTCTGTCCTTGAAATTGTCCGAGATCATCAGGGGCTGGATCTGGTTTCTGCTTCCTAATATAGGCTTCTGAAAATAAGGTCAAAATTACCCCCACTGTTAAATTGCTAACATAGCTCTCTTTCACACACATAATAAAGTGTTCTTCCTTAACCGAAAGAATAACACGAACTTAAGGAAAATATAAAGAATTCTTCAGTTCTGGGAAGAAATATAATAATCAACATTAAATTATTTTTATAAAATCAGAGGTAGCTTATTTGTTTACTTGTCAATTTGTGCTAGTTTGTCTAGCAATTTGTAAAATACTTTTTGAAAATATAGGTTCGGCTGTACCGACCGCACTGGAGATCATTGCTACAGAATGCTTTATTTTACCCGACTTCGCCAAAAAAATATATCTGTGTCCTCGTAACTTCGAAACTATTTCTTATAATTTGACAAATGAGGTACCGCTGGTAAAGTCCGCTGGTTACAAGCTAAAGGGCTTAATAAATTTGTCCTTTAGTTGTTGTTTGGCCAGTTTTAAATTTTGTGTCGTTAATATATTTCCAATGAGCTTATATTGGATAAGGTATATCATGTAAATTTTTTGTTAACTTTATCAAGAGGAATTTATTAAAGTCTCACAATAATATTGATCTATTTTCTTCAATTTGCATTGTAAACTGAATTTTTGGATGTTAAAAAAACACTTCACCTCAATAAGACCGTTATGCTACCTTAACGAAATTTTGACAAAACTCGATTTTATTATTCAACATAGTTTCCCTCGAGGGCGATATAATGATTATAGCGATTTTTCAAGTTTTCGATACCACTTTTATAGTACGATTTCTCTTTCTCGTCGAAATAGGCCTGAGTTTCACCGTTTACTTCATCATTGGACTTAATCCACTTCTCTACCATTTTTCTCGATAGAGCATAGTTCGGATAATGTTTATCAAGCCATAGTTTGGTTTCCACTGTATTTTTTTTACATACAAAAGCAATGCTTTACCAAAACTCGAAATTCCCTTTTCTCCATTTTTTTTCAATAACAAAAGTTGCTTCACAAAAAATACTCTGACTCACGAATCAATAGTCATATTGCTGTCAAATTTATACACGATCGTTTGAAGATTAGTACTAAATAAAACTCATATGAAAAAGAAGTAACGTCATCTTTGTGTCATCCTATGGACTTTTTGAATGGACTATTATATAGATATATATATACTTATTGTTAGGTGTTGCTCATGCTGGCTTGCAATAATTGGGAATTATTTATATACATATTACGACTGTAGAAATAATATATGGTATTTGTTTAAAATTGTTTTTAAATTAATAGAGCGGCTCTGCAAATACTTTATCAAGAAGTTATAACCCCAGAATTATGTAAAGAAAAACAGTTAAGAACTACATATAACTCTACTACCGAAAAATCAAGATCTAAAAATTGTGAGATATGAAAATATTCTCATGTGAAATTTCAATTTCAATATATCGTATATTTCTTAAACAAATTAGATTTATAGTGATGATAATTTCAAATGAAGACATTTTCTTGTTTTAATATTTTTTGAGTATGGTTTGTCAGTATACTTTTTTTTACACAGTATTTACAAACAGTATATACAAACATATATTAAAATATTCACTCGGCTACTGATACATTTTCATTGATATTAGCTAGAAATGTTATTGAAATTCTGTATTCACATGTATATAGCGAAAACAAAGGGAATTGTAACATCGAAAGCAACATTCAAACAATACATCTACATCAATAATGTAGAAGTTGTAAAATTGAAGCTGAAGTGCGATGCACATACTCCAATAATCCTTAAGCTAATGGTATGTGAGTATTCTACAGCATTTTCTATCTATCTCTCTATTTTTTGTTTGTTTCAATGTAAAACTATGCAAATGCACGTAAATGCAGTTTAATACATTCTTTTGGCATTTATTGTACAATTTTGATTTCATATGATGTTTTTAAAGATATATTTATTGGGTACGAGGGAGCTTGATATTAATTGTTCATAAATTGAAATTGAAATTTATGCAATGACCAATTTGTGTTATAGAATTCAATTTAAATCATGCAATAATATATTCAACATATTGAGAACATTTAAGCCGAATTTCTAACGTTGAAAAAACCCGAAAACTAAAAATGGGGTGCATGGAATTTGAATACACTAAAAGATGTTTTTTCTTACGTATATTATACTTAAATTATAAAATAAAAATAACCAGTGAATTAAGTGCAAGTCGTAACTTGTTTTGAGTAGATAAAAGTTGCGAAAACCGGCCAGAAATTTACTTGGATATGCAGTATGTAATGAAAAAAATATAATAGTTTTCTTAAACAATTCAAATTGAAGGCTAAATTTTCATTGGAGACGCTTATTTAATTGCACCTTATTTTATTATCTTATGATCTTTGTGATCATGGTTCCATTCGGCTAAACATAACAGCTGTACATTGATTGAAAGCAACAAATATTTATCAAAAGAGACCAAACACTTTTTTAAAAAAATGTTATTGTTTTATCGCGCTAATTTTCAAATTAAAAATATTGCCCCATAATCATAGTCAAAAATGCAGTAAACTTTAAGAGATCTAAAGTCGACTTCACTTAGGTCTTTCATAGACAAGTTGAAATATACTTTCAACGTTGAAGTCGACTTTAAATATAAAACTAGCTGTAGCTGTTTTTAACTAATTTAACAACAACATAAGCTGGAATTTGCCAAGTAAAAAGTTCGAGAAAAAATTTTAAATGTTTCAAGATACTCGCAGAGATTTTGCCAATATTTGGAGGAAGAGAGAACAAGAAACCTAAAATAAGCACAAGGATTTTTTTCGAGTTACAGCTCTTTTTATTTTTATTTATTGAAGATTGTTTTTCAATATGCATACCAGTTTCAACAACTTTGCGGGGTCTGGGAAGAAATATCCATCAAAGTGACACTGGTAATTTCAGTGTGCAGTTTCTGAAAATATAGAATAATCATTTTTCAGTTGATTTTCATGGAAAGTCTCATTCCACTGTCGGTAGAATACTTAAAAATATTTGTAGAAATATTGCGTTTTTACTCCCACAGTTTATAACATTTCCTAGCAATGCTGAACTCGTAAGCGTGAAAAACAAATTTTACAAGTTGTCTCGATTTCCAACTGTAAATACAGGCATTGACTGTACGAAAGTGCGTATCAAATCTTACGCGATAAAGGATGGTCCGAAAACCGCTGGGTATTACTTCGCGAAATAGTTTCTTTTTCCTTTCTTTATATGTAGTGCAATTTTAACATTTAAGGCAAATTTAAGGAAATAAATTTTGCCGCTTCTTGATTTTTTATAACTGGCATCTGGTAATCAAAGATGCCACTTTCTTTTATTTTGTTATAGATTGTATACAAACATATTCCACATTTGAGGTGGCACCGATTTAAATCTGGTTCAACTTATAACATACTTACGTTTTGTCTATTGTACCAAAATTATTAATAACAACTTTTAAATTTTAAGTAGGTTTTCAAAAGGACCGACTTTAGTTTTTGACTATAATTATGGGCCATTATCTTTAAAACAAAATCAATGATATATATTGTTTTGGTAAAAAACTTCCCATAAAAGAAGATAAAGGAAAATAATTTGCTAGAAATATCTTAAGTCTTATACTTTATTAATAAATTGGGAATAAGTTATTGTTATTATTTTTCTCTTCACAATTTCGACACCAACTCATTATTAAAATGAGTCGTTTGACCATTGAAAAAGCTAAAGGTCTACTTCACACTTGGAGTGCATTCTTAAAAACATATTCTTGAGCAAGTTTAAAAACAGAACTTTTTATTGAATTCTTTCCATGTGTTTGCGGTTTAATAAACTGACCTATATTTTACAAAATTTTGATATGTAAACATATAAAAAGAACACCGTTTACAACGACTTGCCTGAGATTTCATTAGTGACAAGACATTCCGATTGTAAAACAACAAACACACCAAAAGTAGTAACCAATTTTTGAACTATATAAACGCATTTAGAAACTAGTGCGAGAATTCCTAGAGTTTCTTTAATTTTTGAATATTATTAAAACAAAAAGATTTAGGAAGTAAAATTCAAAATCATAAGTCTACGTGCACAACACACCACACAAACGCAATGATATTTCATCATTTTTCTCCCAAACGGATAAAATTATAAAATTTCTGAAGGGTTTCGAGTTTAGTAGCAAGTTGTGCTCATACGAATATATTCATGCTTCATATTTTACTCATTCTTTCAACATGATGTAATTAAGACACCATTGTTGAAATTGCTGACAAAAGTGAGTGAGTGATTGTATGCCTGATAGCATGCCTGTTGACAATTTAAAAGTATTAAATATGTTTGTATGAGAAAGAAAAGTAAAATGTAAATGTTTTGGGATAAAATATAAAACCCCACACACTTACACCGTTACATACTGCAACTGAAGCTTTTCGAAAGGCTTTAACAAAGACGAACCCCACATACACAAGTATGCATTTTGAAAATTTTGCACTATAAAGCTTAAAAGGGTTTTTTATTTGCACTTTAAATGTTAGTAGGTGTTGGTAAAACATCTTAACTAAACATGTGTTAAGCAACAAATACATTTTCTCTTTCATCAGGAAGTAAAAAAGAAAAATTCGAGTGCAGTCGCTCGAGTTTTGTTCTTTACTTAATATTTATTGAAAGTGTTAAATGTTGCCTCATGAGCCTGTCTTATCTTGACGATGATGAAAAGGATGACGCCTAATTGTTGGTATTATTTTACCTCAAGTATTGTGCGTGGTGTAAATTAATTTTCAAATACATTCCACCCTTAACTGAAGCGTAACTTTTACCAAAAATTTTCCAAATCCTTAATAAGGAGTCTTGTGAATTAGCAGACTGCAGGATGGGTATTCCAAAAAGTAAACAATGTCGGTAGTAAAACATTAAAAAGAAAATTCTTTGAAATTTTTTTTCAAGTATGTGGCAGTAATTCAACAACTTAAGTGCATGTTTGTTTATGTTTATAAGCGGAAGTGTATTATGTATATGTGTATGTGAATTAATTTAAGAATATTTGCTTTGTGTGCGATTGTAGCACTCCATTTTATGGAAGGATTATATTAATAATAAACGACTACACAAACTTACACAAAACACACGCCCAAGTGTATATATAAGCTTATTTCGAAGGCTTTTTAGCCTTCAGGCCTACAGGCTGTGAAGAAAATATTTATTTAACAAAAATCAAACTTTTTGAAATTGCTCGCATAATTAATATCTGAAAGCGATATTTACCTTCACTAGTTTAAAAGTGTATGCCTTTTTGCACAAATTTATTTGTTGTAAAGCATACTAAACGCAGTCTTTTCAGTTAAGTCCTTCCTTTTACTTTTGGTTTCGAAATTTCTGTTTAGCTTCTAGCCTTCTTTTATTTTTTTAATATCATTAATACCATTCCCTTTGTAGCTAAAAAGAACTTTATTGGAAACAGGGTAAATAATTGCAGTTTCTTGTAATTTAGTTCTTTTTTAAAAATATATTATTACCCCCTATTGAGGTGGGATATGTGTTGTTTCTAAAAAAAAACTTACCCTCCATAATGGAAAAAGCCATTGCATTGCACATACGGGGCCTAACAAAGTTTAAGTAAAAAAACTAAAACGCCATGTTAGCTATTAACTTATATGCTGTTTTATTTACAGCCGAAAAGGAAGAATTATAATGTTTTTTGAGTTCCTTTTTTGGTTTACTCGCTTTTATTGTGGCCTTTTCCTAACTTTTTTCTACTGCCTTAGATTTGTATGGTATTTTTCAAAACCATATTTGGCCTTTTTTCGCTGGTCCCGCCAATACTGTTGATTTCTATATTTGATGTGTAATATACGATTCAGTTCCTAAGTATAATTATTTAAGATTGTGTGAAATATCATGCCAGTATTCTTCATGTAACAAACGAGACCAATATGCTAATTAAATTGTTGTCAAATAGTAAATGCAATTTTATTTCCCTTGGAAAATCTTTATATATTAATCACGTGCCTTAGACACGTTCTTTGTACTTCAGGGCCCTAACAGGTAGGTATAAGTAAAATAAAAAAGTCGGCGTTTTACTAAACTTTGTCAGCTTTATAATTTTTTATTTGTTCTTTAGAATTTTGTAGCACCAAATTATATATTTTTTATTTTAATTTTTATTTTGTGGTTGTCATTAAAATTTCTCCATACACTGTACTTATATACATGTTTATATTAATTAAAACTTCATTATCATGCATAAACAGTTAACACTATCAATTACACTACATACTGTTCTACATTAATGCGTCTAAGCAACTGTGTGTGCTACCGTATATGTGTAAGTTGTATGCGTAAATTGTTTTCAAAATCCGTTAATGAAACGTAAACGTGCTATAGTGTAATGTTTAGTTAAACATTTATAACGTCGCTAACATATGTAGGCATGTGTATGCTCACAAGATAGTGAATGTGTTAACTATAAATAAATACTCGCACTATAACACTTGTTGCTCCTTGATTCAACAACAAAACCCCTTTTAGTGTGCGTAATATATAATTTGTATTTAAATTTCGTTTTAAAGTGATTATGTGATACCACAGGTGGATTAAGTTTCAAATGTCTATAACACTAAGTGTTCCATGAAAGTCGTCACTTAAAATATTTGACATTTAATTATTTTAGTGTTTTAAACTAAACACTTAATAATAGGTTGGTTGAATGTTTAAGTTGTATGCGATATTGTGTGCTCTTTAGTTGGGCTGTGAACCTTCTTAAATATTTATAACAGAAACATTTACTCAAAAATAAGAGTGTAAATTAAATACAACAAAAACGTTAAATAAAACATTGTACAACTATTTAGTTTCTATTTTCTTCAATTAACTTATAGTTGTTTCTGTTTAAGAGAAAAATCGTTTGCACTTTTATTAGAGAAAAATGCAATTCAGTATCTTTAGCTAAAAAAGGTTTAACTTTCTCAAGAAGGAAAATAAAAGCATTAAACACCCAATAACAGAAGCAGCCAAAAACGAAAGTGATGTAGATTTTTGGAACGAATTTCCTTCACCCATTGTCAAGTTTGGTTTGGAGATAAACCGTTTTCGGCTATGTGCCATCTTCAGTGTAATTTTTCGTTCGAAATTCGTTCCAAAAATCTACATCAAAACACCCTGTCGGAATAACAAATCAAGAATCACTTTTAAGTGACATTTAAACAAAAACAGTAAAGATCATTGTTATGATTACAGCTGTCATTATAAAATTGGCCCCACGGATCCGTTCTACGGCGCGAAACTATGAAGAATATTTGAACAATGTCGAATTCCACACATAATGATACACAAGACAAACTAAAAACCCGCTACAAGCTCACACACACCTTGTTGCATTTTAATATCGATTTGCTCATGCTGAAAACCCCTTTATGTAAAATCGTTAAAAAGATGAATCATATGAAACTCTTGCTTCTTGTTAGTTCGTTTGTTTCATACACTTACATACCAATAAGATCCACTTTCGTGAAAATTGTTTAAACTTTTTCAGATTTGTTTTGTGTTTTATTTAATAAAACGTTTTTCAATAGGAATTACAAAAATTAAAACAAAATGGTCTTCGACTTAAGAAATTGCCAAAGAGAAATCCCTAATTATGCTAACTCTCACCATAGCGGCTGTTCGCATTCGTTACGTAAAATAAAAAGGATAAAATACTGTAATCGTCCTCTCCTAACAATTTCTACTAGATCTCTGCGGGGTGCATACTGTGTGACTCTGCTTTTTGGTGTATAGGGTGGAACCAGTCTCCAAGGCTTATCTGGTTGCTGAATAGGATTTTCGAAATTTGACCAGTAATTAACGGCTCGAAAAATCCCTGACTGGTTGCTGGTGAGGCTTCTTTAGCGGAGTAACGGAATAACTGTGTTTTAGACCCAAATCGTGAGAAGCTTGTATTATATAATCGATAAGGCTGTGTATTGCAACACAAGTCGTCAATGATACGGCAAGAGAAGCTCAACAACCCTCAGCAAAGGGTAGCTTAGGTGTCATGAATGTATGTATGGTGTTACAACAATTTAAATTTTTTTGATTTCTTTTCTTTTTCCAATAGCACTTTTGCTTAATATTAATAGTATCCAATATCAACTTAAGTGCATTGCCCCACATAATTACTAATGCTCTTTGCTGCACAATTATTTCTGCAAGTGACCTAAATATGCACCGTTCTCAAGTTTCCGGAATTGCCCTAAATATTAAGCAATTTTTTTATGACACATGCATTCATGGCACTTTTCGGTAGCATATAAGTCTTAGTTTTATTGAATTAAACGATCATTATTTTTATGACTTTGTAATTCATAATATTTTGAAAATCAAAAAATAATAAACAAACAACAATAAAAGTAGTTTTGTTCAATTATTATTGAGGAGTTAGGAGGAAACAGTTGTGATTAAATTGACACCTATGGTATGAAATGCACATAAGGTAGGGAAGATATTAATTATGAAAAAAATCTGCCAAATCCTTTTGAAGAGTCCTTTTAAAATGAATTATTAAAGAAAGCTTATACTATTCCATGTACTCCGTAGAAACTCTTGGCACTACGAATATGCTTTTGTATTTGAAATTTTAAAAGTCTTTTAATGGTCCTCAATAATTCAAATTTAAAAGTTTTCCTCTAATCCTAAGAAACCTTTCGTTATTCATATTTCAATTTATATCTAAACTCTTTTTTAGAAATATTTTGAACAACAAAGTACATCTACAACTATTCATAGAATCGATAATGAAAAATGCGTGTTATATTTTATTTGTTTCACATTGCAACTAAAAAACTTCAAATTTTAACAACAAATTTTCCCAAAAAATATTTTGCCAATATACATAATTTTTCATAAAGGGTAAGAGATATTTGTGATTAGAATATCTACCATATGTGTGCACAAATACATAATTTTTTATTTTCATTATCCTTGAGAAAAATTTAAAACAAAATTATGACGAATACGACAGTTAAATACTTCCCATTTTGGGGGTGCCTGTAGTATACACCTATAATAATAAGTCTATATACCAATAGTATGAATAAGGAGTAGATGAATTAAAGAAAATTAACATCGAAGAAAAAATAGTATTTATTAAATATTATAAAATTATTTAATGTCGCATTTTGAATAGAAATGTGTAACCATTTAAACAAGTAACAATTAGAAACCTATTTTAATACATACAACTTACTACTTTGTAATACAAACTAATTTACAAATGTATATTTTAAATAAAATGAAGACTGCAGAGTTAGAGACACGTATGTCTTTTTGTGATTTTTTACAATTTCACTGACTAAAGAAAAGCAGTTTGAGACGATTCAGGAAAAAAAGGATTACTTGAAATGGATGTTACGTTAAAGGGACTTAAATAAATATCAATAAATAACTGCACCGTCTTCATTAAAGAGTTTCAGGTACTTATTATTCATAGACTCTACTTTGTGCCAATTTAATTTCAAATCCTTCAATTTCCTAAACTCTTCAATTTCCTAATCTTCAACATTCGATTACTCATTTATATATTGTTTTACGAAAAAGTCTTGGCCATTTCTTTGTGCATTACCAGAACATTAATCCATTACACCGCTGTCTTTGCTAATAAAAGTTTAAACATTTTTAAAAAAGTTCGCCAGTAGTTGTGAATTAAAAAATTTATATTTGTGCACTAAAGAGCCCGCCCATACAATCATGTAACCCTACATAATTCTAAGTCCGTCTAACCATGATCGTGCGACGTCGTTATTAATTTTGTGTCGGTATAAAAATAAATTTTAAAAAATATATTTTCGCATATTATATGTCATATTTATGCAAAGGCTTCAAGAGCGCCTTAAAATTAATCTAAACTAACATACGAAAAAAAGAGAATTTCATAGAATTTTGTTCCGTTTGCATGGTTGAAAAACAACGATACAAAAAGGCTAAAGGTCAATAATTTCTCAACCGCAAAGAACAAATAGAAAAACTAATACCTCACTTGTACAAACGTCTGAATCGATATGTGAATTAACATTATAACATTGACCAAAAGACGACGTACAATTAAACTAGAAAGAGAGCTAGGAAATAAGAATAATAACAGTTATATTAATTTTTAACACAGCGAGAAAAGAATTCACGTGGCTTAAAAATAATGGTAAGAATATTAAATTTTAAGTAATTATACAACTATATGTCATGACTTAGCATAACTACTCTGCCTTTTGTCACCTAAACAACCCTTAACTCCATAGAGCTGACATTAGGCGAGATTTACTTTGAAATTTAATTTAAACATCATGACTTAACATTATTTGGCGAAACAATATTAGAAAAGTGAACTGTTCTCAAAATAATTATGGCTCATTAATCTTAATAAAGTTAAAAAAAATTACATTGTTATAGCAAGTAAAGACATTAATAATATTTCACGTAAATCTCAATATCAGGGATATGTTTTGTAAAAAAAACTGTTGGCTTCTTGGGTTCAAATAGAGTCATCATGGTACTGCTTTATTCCATATGTATGTAGTGTGCTGTATCGAATGACTTGGCGAGAATTCTTGAACTATAATTTATCCCGACTTAATCCTAAAATTTAAATCGAATTCAATTTTACTATAATTATAATTTATATAGATAATACATGTCTGTGTGTACTGTCGTGTGATAGAATGGAAATGTGTAGGTGTCTAAAAACCTTGTTACTCAACCATGAATTATGATTCCTTGTTATCAAATCTATGTGACTTTACGAATGTGTGCATTTTCAAGTGTATACGTTTGTTGGCCATTTAGTGGTTGGCAACAACCAAGTTTAATTAGCTGCATTAGTTGGAAACCATATGGCATATGACAGATGGAAGACTTAAATACGCAGTAACATACATATTTAAAAATTCACTGAACCAAAAACTTAACTAAAAACTGCAAAATCTGATGTAAAATTGAAGGAAGGCAGGTTGTTATGCAACTAACAACCTCCTTATTTAAATCTATGAACATTTTTTTATTGAAAAAACAACAACATAGTTATATAGAATAAGTTTAAATAATTCGACAGTTATTAGAAAAATTCGTGCTGTGTGAGAATTGTATTTTCTATCAAGAAGTTTTCTTCAGCGACGAAGCAAATTTTTGGCTCAATGGGTACGTCAATAACCAGAATTGGTGAATTTTGTGTAAAGAGGACTTAGTTCTAGAGCTGTCAATACATTCTCAACGATGCACTGTTTGGTGCCTTTGCAGTCCTGCAGCAACATTGAACCACACTTATTCAAGAACGATAAAAATCGCAACGTTACCGTTAATGGAGCAAGGTACCGTGCGATGATTACAGACTTTCGTTTGCCCTAAATGGAAGAATTAGATTTCGTTGCCGTGTGGTGTTAACAAGACGGTGCTACATGCCACACGGCACGCGGCAATGAACCTATTGAGACGAGAGTTCTGTGAGCGATTACTCTAACGTTTTGGAACAGTCCATTAGCCGCCAAGATTTGGCACCATTAGACTATTTCTGGTGTGTATACCTGAAGTCTCTTGTGTACAGGGACAAACCGACTACAATTCAAGGCCTGAAAGTTTACATTACAGCTGTAATACTGGCATTGGTGTGATAGCGACCTAAATGCTGGAAAAAGTATACCAGGATAGGAGTTCATGGATCGCATACGGCGTAGCCGCATTTACAAAGTAAATGTCAGGTATTAATTTATCAGCTTAATTAAATATTTCGTTGACTTTTGCAAATTTTCTGTATTTTTTTCATTTTTCAAAATCCAAACAGTTGAAAAAGTACCCTATACATGCATTTAAATTAATTTAACAAAATTTATTTTATTCAATTTTACTAACAAAGTCATCTTTTTATTTAAAAAAAATTTTAACCAATTTTTATTCAAAACAACACTTTATGATAATTTTTTAAATGCTTCTTCAAATTAAGCAAAATTTAATCAAACAAACGAACACTTTATTTAAATTAACTTTTTTTAGGGATGTTAATTTAAAGCAGTTACAATGTGTTAATATTATTTTAACTAAATTTTTGTTAATTTAATAGAGTTGCAGCAATTATTATTACTAATTCTTATTCAAAAATAGATTCTCTAAAAATTTAGTGTTAAAAAAATCCATTATGTTGACTTGAAATAATAAATCAGTAGTAAAAAATTAGTTTATATCACTATTTTTTTCGTTAATATTATCTACAAAATGACACTTCAGTAATAGTAGTAAATTTGACTACTTAAGCGGTTTTGAAGCTTAAAACAGCTGGGACATATGTATATCTAAGCAAAGGATAAAGTATGGGTTCTGATCAGACTGTCTATGTATTATACTTTCATACCAAACTTTGTCAAAAACTTAATCTTTGGATCTTAGGAGTTTAAGAGGTAGTTTAAAAAAACCAAGCTGCTGAACTGGGATTTTTCTTTAATTATTATTTGCCCAAATAAATTTAAGAACTCGCATAGTTTGCTCAGAAACTAAAAATGTGATATTAAGTTCACTTAAATACTTGGTTTTAAGATCATTGGCCGCACCACGCTCTTCAGAATCGTCTAGTGTCATAAGCTTAAATATTATCCTCTGTTCTTATGTTTATGGACATATTGGCATTGCAGGGATTGTATATATGCGGCCTAAAACTACTACAATAATCAATCAATTCGATATAGAGACATAGACTCATGTAGTTTCGCTCTAAGACGTTTGAAGGAATGGAAGAATTTATTTAGTTTTCAGGATAAGTCCCTAAGTGCAAACAAATTCCTCAGTGGATCACACCATTCAAGCCACTGCAAATGGCTAACACTTATCTTTGTGTCCTCAGAGCACTTGATTGACGAGGCAGAGTGAAATAACCTTTGCAGTTGCAGTGCAGAAACGTCTTTGCAACACATTGGAACACAAAAAAACCCGTGCACACACGAATTAACAAAAATATTCCTAAGCAGCAACAAAAGTAACTCTAAAATTAAGGTTTGCATTTTACGCATACATATGTAACTGTATAGCTGCATTAGAGATGGAGTGTGCTATAGTGACATTTGAAAAAGCTTGGTTTTGACTTTAATTGACTCACAAATCAACAAGGTATTATACACCACAAATTATGTGGCAATTAGTGAAGTGTTCTTCTATTCGTAACATTGTATTTTCACTCTCTCCCTGAAATATTATTAATCCAGACCTACTATCATTTACTAAACACAATCGCTATATAAATTTCCTCACTTTATATCAACCTCCAGTTTAGGTATAGCGAATTATGCCAACGCGTATGTCTCCAACATGTTTTATGGTAATTTATATACTGGAAATATTATTTGCTTTCTAAACTTCCGTATTTTTTAAAGTAGCTCTAGAAGCTCTGTGAGAGCTCTGGTAGCATAATTAACACATAACCTGCCAAGTACGTTGTCTGTGTTGATTTACGTATTTTCACTGCCACACTTTCATACTGCCTCCCCCAAGAGCAAACTCTCAGCCTACACACTTAATGATAATTACTATGTTAATGTAAGCGAAAAACTAGGCGTAATTGTGTAAATTAAAATCTTAAACAGGATGTTTTTAAGGCGTAAGGAAGATTGGATTTTGTTTGCATTTGTCGTTAGAAAAACTTGAGATGAGCAAATTCTAATAAAAAGCAGATAAATTTATTTAGGTTAAACATTGAATAAAGTTTTAAGTGTAAAGAAAGAGCTCGCCTTGAAAGTTCTTAATGATCAGTTCAAGCTGATAGCAAAAGGTTCAAGTTTAAAACAAAACTGTTTTTTTTAAATCTTTTTACATAAAAATTTACACAAATTAATCAGATCTTAGCTATACATTATTTATTTAATGTCACACTAAAAATGAAAAATGTAGAATTTTGGAACGAATTTCCGTCATTCCTTGTCAAGTTTGGTTTGGAGACAAACCGGTTTCGGCTATGTGCCGTCTTCAGTGTCTCCAAACCAAACTTGACAAGGGATGACGGAAATTCGTTCCAAAATTCTACATCAAAACACCCTGTCGGAAAATCAAATCAAGAATCAAAAATGAAAAACATTAAAAAAATATCTCCGGTATACAAAAAGTCACAGATTTATTTTATTGAAAAACTAACACAAAAAAGTCTACAAAACCTTCAAACTGTTTTACATCTTTCAAATTTATCATTGCTTTAAAACGAACACCAACGCTTTTAAACGAAATGACTTGTCAAATCCAATCTCTTTATGCAGTTTCATATAGAGCATGCTCTTAAAGTTGTACTAAATTTAAGGACCTCTGCCAACTAGAGGAAACAATTTTTCGTAACACACAAACTAATCACTGAATTTTCTCACGTACTTAGTTTTGCTACTTCTCCTGGATGGGTTGCTTTCGTAAAGCAATTATAATCAAAGACTAATAGCTACTAATAAAATAATACAACGTAATCGATAAACTGCAATAAGAGGAGTTTTTTTTTGTAAGAGAAACAATAGACAAACATAAAGGAACAGATTTAAAATTTTAATAACAACTACACTTACTTTAGAGTAAAACCTTTAGGCACTTTAGAAGATACACATCAGCTTGGACATACATAGAAACACATACACACACCAAGCAATTTAGCTCGCTTTAGTTTAGTTGGAAGTTCAATTCATAAACATAAATCATACTTCCTGTAATTCTACACATGTTACACATACACAAACACACACATACTCATAAACAACGAATCAAAAGTAGAAGACAATGTAAGAGTAGTAATAGAAAAAAAAGATTGTTTAACAATGAAATTAAAACAGACAAAATTGCAATAAAGTTTATACAGATTGTAAGTTAATACGAACACGAATATTTGTACGCAGAAATAAAATTAATATATGTGGGAATGTGCATATGAATTTACAAACATAAGTACTCGTATTTTTCATTTATTTTTTTATTGGAGTGTAAATCCTGTTTTTATTTTTTGGTCATCTAAACCATTAGCTGAATATCGGCAACATCCGTGTTAGACATTGTCTTGAACACAAATGGTACAATGTCTGCTGCATGGGTGTGCGTTATTTCATGGTAAATGCTTGGTGCTCAACAAGACTTAATTCAAATCATTTTATTTAAGTTATCTTGTCGATAATAAATTTAAGCCCACAACAAGTTGCACTATTTTTTATCAAACTTGTTCTCAATTTTCTATATAAACATCTCTATAAACATCTTTCCTACGGAAAGAAACATGAAAAAGTTGTTGTGTTAGTAAAGTCAAAAATAATTATTAGTTCGTTGCAAGGATATAAGGATCCGGTTCAGCGTTTTTAATCGAAGAAAAAACTGCGAATGAAATATTCACAATATATGAGAAAAAAACAATTTTTTATCCGCGTGACAACCTGAGTCAATCAGATTTGTGAATACTCTATGTCATAACACCCACATTCTTTACGATTCCATCTATATACTAATGGGACTAGGTCCATAAACAGTGAGAGATCATAGCTATATCATTCGAAGTAAAAGGCTGTAGAAACAATCTGAACTGCCTGATGGCAATTTTAACTGCCAGAAACAAATAACTGAGCAGTTACATAAAATTCTTACGATAAGAAAAAATTACACGATATAAAGTTTCTCTTCAAGTGAAAGAACAGATCTATTGTAAGAATATCTGCACTAAGATATTCATGTATTATCCTATATAAAGCATGTAGCAAAACTTAGCAAAATACAATTTACTTTATTACTCTTATTGACGTAGAATCGTATCTGTCAAAGATGCTGAAGTTAGTTATCACAAAAGGAAAAGAAACAATCCCCTTTTAAAGGATCAAGAAAGTTTCTTAAATTTACATACTTGTCACACTGTTCCTACTTTTCTATAATTTTTGCATGAATACCAAAAAAAGAATGATGTAAGTTACACACAGTTGAACATTTGCAGGTGGTAAATACGAATTGCATGCAACATATACAACATATGAACATAGAAACGAACACACATTCAATGCATATATAGGTAGACACATCCATGCAACATAAGAAATATTGTACTAATATTTGAAACTGTTTTTTCAGGTTTTCGAAGGAAAGTCAGGTGTCATTCCGCTGACCGTTGTATTTTTTTGCTTTCAAAACTTTTTCTTTATTTTTCTCTGCGTAAGGTGCCACTGTCTTTTATTGAAATGTTTCATTTTGGCTTTTGTTTGTTATCTGCTTTCAGTAGGTGAATGTAGTTTGTTTAACAAAAGTTTTGTTTGAGTTTTTATTTTTCGCTTAGTTTAAAGCAGATGATAAAGTGGATGTTTATAATGATGATGAATGTTAATAATGATGAAGCTTCCATATAAAGACGATTAATAACATTTCTAGTTTAAAGCTGCACTATTGTTGAAAAACCACATATCCCCTTTTTTAACATCAGAAACGAAGAAAAAAGTTTAAAAAGGTCTATAAAAATCGATATAGGGAGAACCACAAATAATTACATTTGATACTATGCACTCGGTATAGCAGCATAGGTAATAAAAAGCTGCGGCTCCTATGTACTCTTCATGACAAACCTCGCAAATTAGCGAAAACTAATACAAGCTTTTGATTTAAAATGTGTTACACATGTTCTACATAAATATGAATGTTTTAAAAAAAACCTCTTATTTTGTTAATAAAATTTTCTACAAAAAGGAGATAAAAGGGCAACCACACCGAACTCGTCATAAATAAACGTATGCACGTGAATAGTTAATAAAATACAATTCATATCATAAATTTAAATATGCCTACCACATTGTTTCCGTTCTATAAATCATTTCCAAATCGTTGACAAAACGAAATGTGTAAAATACAAAAATTAAAAGAAAAAAAGAGAATAAGAATCAGTTGGCACAAGTTCAAATAACGTTAAGCCAATGACAACAAATTTCTGGGCTATCAAAGGTGAGTGGTTGCCTGATACTGAAATGAATTCATGTGGAATTTTGAGTGATTACAAATGCATTAAAAATTTTAATGCACAGCCATTAACTTACAGTCGGGTAAATGTAAAATAGATATGGGTTCGGAACTATACCCACAAATTTATATGTCTAATAGTGAGTAGAAAAGTTATATGTGAGAGAGGAAGGTACACAAAATAATATATTTAATGTAGGTTATATTCGTAGCCTTACACTAGAGGCACAAATACCTCAGAGCTTTCCATTCAATGTGTGGCAGCATTCCAACGGAGAGAATATGCATTTTTTTTATGTTCTCTCCGCATTCGTTATTATCTTTTCGTTAGTACACTATTCGTCTTATTGATTTAGACCTTGCCCAGCTTCACCAGCCTATTTGCTTTTTCTTCATTTGGATTGCTCCAGATTTCGCAATTTTTTCACACTTTTACTGCTCTACAGTTTTCTCCTTGTCCAGTTTTTAAACTCAGTTCTTGTATCTTTCAGTCGTCTGGCCTTGATTACCAGATCATTCGCCCGTTTATTACTAATGTCCTCATGGTGAACAGCTGCCCGGAACATGCCAAATATAACATATGTAAAAAATTGTTAAACGTTCTTTTGCAAATGAAGGCCTTCTCATATATTACTGACACAACCGCTTTTTCAGTCATTTGTCTATCAGCTCTTAGCCTTCTGAGCTTACTTAGCCACTTTACTCACTCCTTGATCGCATAATATAAAAATATCTGAATTATGCCCGCATAGCCGTATCATTTATAATTCTTAGCACGAAAATGTGCTGTTTATTTCTATACTCTCCTAAGCCTTTTGATCATGCTACGCCAAGGTTAATCTCATATACGATTGAACATCTGTTGTTGTTAGTGTAATATTAAAGTAATATTAATTTGTTATATAAATTGAATCAAATATTTAAAAAATCATAATCGAGATTTGGCGGAAATGTGATTATTTTTTGATCATTTCCAATAAACTTTCAAGATTATCCTTGTTAAGTTTTTTTGCTCTATTCCATAGAACACCTTAAAAATTTCACAAATAGAAGAGCCTACATAAACTATAAAGAACAAGTTTAGTTTTTATGTGATTTTACATTTTGCGCCATTTAAACTTTTTTCCAATTTCAACAAATATTTTCATGGCTTTGACAAAATAAAATTTATCGTTTTAGCGAAAATCGGAAAACAAACTTCTTCCTAAAGCAAGATGCTTTCCTTGTTTGAACTAGAAAATACAAATAAAACTTCCCTAAATACGTTCTACATTTTAAGAATGCAAACATTAAGGATTGCAGTAAAGCACATTGGCGGTTTAAAGATTCAAAAAAACAAGATCGCAGTTCGCAATTCTTATCATAATGGAAATATACATTATTGGTTTCATGACTCATATTTGAGTTTTTATGTTAAGTGTAATTTATTTAAGAATGTGTTAAAGCTCACACGTACACGTACAAATGTCAATGACTTGTGTTCGATGCCAAAGCAGAATTTAAAGCCTTAAAACAAATTGAGGTTTTAAAAACTCTTTTACTCTTTATTTTTTAAGACAATTATTGGAAATTCGGATTTATATTTTTTTTAAGAAGCGTCTTATATTTAGATATCTTTAAATTGCTTTCATTTATAGAGTTTTTAATTAAATTTCTATTTAAAATACTTTTATAGGCAGAAATCTATAAATTCCTAAGCGGATAATTCACAATTTTCCACATAATAATTCAAACACTAATTTGACACCACCTTTAAATTGGACTAATACACAAAAATCTTAAAATACATTTTATGACATAATTTGTTAAATACGTATAATGAATTAAAGCACGTACAAATTTAATGTATGTAATAAGTCTCTTGGCCATAATATCTGCGAAAGAAGCTAGAAAGTTTAAAGTGACGTTCGTAATGGACTGTTTCTGTATAACAAGGGATCAACTACTTCAGAGAATTGATATGAAAAACTCTTATTTTTAGTTGTTGATTTTTTTTAACATTTTCTAGACGAATGGCTCGCTTGTCGTACAGAAAATAGGCCATGTGTAAGCAAAACGAATAGAATTATTGCAATTTAACAAATCGTATATTATTTATATTATGCTGTAGTGCTCTCCCGTATCGTTTTAAGCAACTTTCTTCTTGACTTCTTAATCTCGTCTTATTTGAATACCACAAAATATTGAGTCTTCCAGTGCGTATCATCCAATAACGTGCATTGAGAATAAAATTTTCGATTTGTATTGGAAATAGTGGGATCGCAAGATTTATGATGCACAACAAATATTGTTATACAGTTAAATAATTTGAAGACGTCGTTGCAGTGTGAGTCTTTTCACGATAAATTGTCAAATAATAGTAAATAAAAATTATAACACCAGTCACGCATGATAAACTTTTAACGAATGCCCCATTATATCTAAAAAAACTCTCGGTATCTCTATATTGTGTCAACCTTGAGGTTTATGCGTGATTTGCATCCAAAAGAAATACTTTCGAATTTCTATGGCTAGCATTTTGTTTTGCAAGTATCTTGTTTGGCATCGAAATGTGCAGTAACCCCCAAGTTTTTATTTGCGGCCAACTTGCTTTTCAATCTTCCTATACTATCTTTGTAATTTCAGTTCTGTTGCGCAGAGCAGGCGCTTAAAATTAAGCTTTAAGCTCAGATTAATATAAAAAATTTAAATTTTTCTTGCTTTATTTAATAAGCGATTTGACTACAAAATAAAACCAAATTACTGGGTTAGACTTCTTATACCTTTCCTATATAATAAAATACGGAGGTAAAACCGATAAAATCGGGTTTCATAATATTTTTTTTTTTTGATTTCGACAAATAAAAAAAAAAGATCCTGTTCAATAAATTTCTCAACACGATAAAAACACATTTTTTGTTTTTAAATCTAGTCTGTATGTTTAAGCTTGTATCATGAGAAACTAATATATAGTGAACAGTTTATGATAAAATTTTAAGTGAAGCTTTTAAAGTACCATGTGGTAATTCTATTATTTTAATTCTTATATAAAATACAGTAGTTATAATCATTTTAAACGCCATAGAGAATTTGTACCACAAGTTATACGCTCTGAAACGCTTATAATATTTTCGTTTCAATATCAAATGTAAACCGGAACAGTGGGCTTAAAACGAATTTACCGATTTGTTTTTACCTTTCAAATAGTTTAAATTACATAATAATCATACGTTCCCTAGAAACTCCTGAATTATTTGCACATGTAACGTATGATTGTTAAAGTAAAAATGAATATTCATCAGCATCAAATTTGTTACAGGTATCTAGTATAAGTTGGTATCGATTCTAAAAATCCTTGAACAACATTTGCAACATTTTATGATATTAAGATTGCGTGGTCTCTATACTGTGCGGTAGTGTTGTTGTTTCACACAGTATTTCTTTAACATAAACAGCACACTTACATAGTTATTGGCTCTCGGACAGTCAAGCACTAATATAAATATACCATGTTATCATAGAGACCCACTCTTACTTACGATACTGTGTTGTTAGTTAATAATGGTTTATATGCATGTTTTAGGTATTTATGAATAAGACCATTCTATTTAAAGCCTCAGTAGTTAGTAGTTATTCTTTTCGTTTCAGGTTTTTGTAAATATTTTTTTTAAATTTAATTTATTAAAATTGTCCAAGCTTGAAGGCCTTTTTTAAAACTTATATTTTTATTTTTCGATATTTCGCTACTCCATTGTGTAGCATCATCAGGAAATAATAATTGTTTGGTATTTTTTTTGTACTTTTTTAATTAATACATATTAATTATTTCTGAATAAGTGTTTTACTTTCTTTGAAAACGGACGTACTAGAGAGGATTGGTAGCAAAGTAGACGAAACACAAAAGCTTGCGCGTTTAAAAACTCTACAATTGCGCTCTATTTATATTTTAAAACAGTGTTGCAGTAGCTCTGGTGTTATATTGGCGCATACCTAAAGTTAATAGGATATACCTTTAATTAGTTATTTTACTTCGCCGATGAAATAACACTATATATTAATATCGAATAGGGGTTGCTGTAAAATATACTAGTATTATGCAGGCAGTACATATAAAAAGATATTTGTTATTGATTGTTTGTCATTGAAGCCAGGCGCCTAAAGCCATCGAATGCATAATAGTCGACGTATTAACTACTGCAGACATAGTATTTTTTATGGTGAATTTTCGATTTATGGTGAATTTCCAATGTTTTCTGGTAAAGTTAAAATTATTTTCCTAAATATCGAATTTTGATTTTTGGTGAAATTTAAAACTTTTGCTGAAATTTTAAAGCTCAATGAAATTTCCTGACGATGCTACACAAAGGCGTAGCGAAATATTGGAAAAAATAAAATTAATATTTATTATAATTTATAATAAGGAAGATTTTATTGATGACCTGGAGCTCAGAAAAATTAGACATATATTTTTTTTAAAAATTTAAATCTTGTGGTAATTTTTAATTTTTTGGCCATTGATTTTGTGCTGTACTTTCGGCTTTTATTTAATTCCTAATTGTTGATGAAGTTTCGATACGTTAGAGATTTTAAGGCTTGCTCTCAAAGTTTTGTTATATTAGTTTTTTAATGACTTCATTTTTTAAAATTCATTTTGGTTTTTGCTGAACTTTTGATTCGTGTTGAAATTTGAATTTGTTCCTGATTTTTGGTGAGAATTCAAATGTTTGATTGGTAATTAACCACTTCGGTACGGCGCCTATCGGCCACGAAACGCACTCTTATTTATTTCTTTAAAAGATAAAGAGAACTAAATATAATAACTCCTATTTCACAGTTACCGTTTTACAGATGTGAAACCGTTTTGGGCGATGGTCTGAACGAAGCTAAAATTATGCTAGTAAACACTCCGAAAACACAGAGAAAATTCCTAGATGTCGCCTATCGTTCATATCACGGCTGTCGCCTATAGGCGACGCTCGGCTGTGTGGTGTCATCTGTTACCGTCGCCTATAGTCGACGCTCGTACCGAAGTGGTTAAGAACCCCAAATACTTGAGAAAAAGTGTGGAATAAAAGCAATCTCAATCTTTAACATCCAATTAGTGATGCCCAACACTCACGGGAGTAGTAACTTCAAGTTGTGTTGTTTTCAAAATATTTTTGCCACTCTTTTTCTTGTCTTTAAACTAACCGCTTTGTTTTGTTTTAGATATCTGCAATACCATTTGCAATACGCACAATATTTTGCTGTTAACATTTATATTATTCTCTTTCTTTTCTACTATAACTTTAGCTATTTCTGCTTTAAATACTTACAAATCGTTTAAAATTAATAAATAAGCCCAGTATGTACATATAAAGATAAACTTTAAAAGGATATCATTGCGTTAATACACCAACTCTAAACGCCAGATTTATTACATTTATGTATACAAAAATAATAAAGTAACTAGTGAGCTACAATTAAACGAATTTGATTATTAACACCCTAGAACTTATCTACATTCTCGACTTCAAAAAAGCTACTGGGTTATTATCAACATAAAGTATATAGAGATATACGCCTTTGCCAGCAGTTTCAAGTACTGCAAAAATCCATTTTATTACAACATGCCCCTTTTCAATATTCCAAAAGGCAACACACTGACATTTTATACCTAAAATTGTTGCAATAATTTCAATTTTAAACAATTTCAAATCAAAGTTAAAACTAAGACACCTGATTCCACATTCATACAAGACAAAGACAAAAAACGTACAATATTTAATGGCAAGAAAAAAAGCAAACGTGGCAAAAAGTGCCACCTGCACAAAAGGGCTCACACTGCGTGCATATTTTTTAAACACGGTATTTATAGACATCTTCCACACAGTTGGTTTTGTTTTGCAACCAGTAAAAATACAAATTGATATGAGACTCCTGTTTTTTGCTCTTTCTTTCCATGTGGTTGGTTTGATGGCAGCGGTGTAATAGAAAGACTGTGATGCAAATAACAATTTAATTGTTTGCAAAATAATTGAACAGATTTATACAGCTGGTGTCTGTCTGTGAACAACAAATAGACCAACAATAAAAGTAAAATACAAATAAAACCCGAAGTAAAAATAAAAGACATTAAAAAAAATTCTAATTGTAAGGGACGCAGGAGAGTGACGTATCATTTTGAGATAATATATCAAATATTTATAGACATGGCGTAAAAATTGATTTTGATGTCCTTTAAATTGTCAAAGTAGTACCAAGTTGTAAATCTATCAAACCTTCGCCGTATTGAACTCCCTGTTGTTGGCGAAAACGCCGCACATTGGGTTCGATCACATCCAAAGTAGCACTAAATTCGATTTTTTTAATTAAGTAAAACTGAATCTGAGGTAAAAGAAGTATAAATTTGTTGTAGTAGGAAGCACCTTTTTTCTCGAAATAATTAAAATCAACAAAGATTTTCTCCAAATAAATATAGAATAATAAAATATTTATAATATTTAATAAAAATAATAATATTTAATAATAAAACCTCCGTCCACCGTTGACTAAATAACGGCTGAACAATATTAATTCGTTGTTTCTTATGTAAAATTATTGTTGTTCTTGTTTCGAAATACTCTAAATTCAGAGTATATCTAAGATAATAATATAGGATGTTTCTTATTTTGCAATTTTGGAATAATATAGTGCAATATGTCGGGTTATATTAATTAAGCGAGCTGGAGAACGCTTCGTCTTGAAAACGCCAAATTTCAGAAAAGAACTGAACTTAAAAGCTGACTTGTTGCAGCAGTTTTGATGATTTTTATGTTTTAGATATTATCGATTTTTACCCGAACTTAACTTCTAATGCACTAAATCATTCGATTAACAGAAAACTGATTGTCATTTTTGAAATTTTGCGATTTAAAAAAAGTGTTTTTTATCACATGCCGAAGGTTTTATTTTCGAAAATTTGTTCGAATATTAATATCAAAAACAATTATTTTAGTTTCTTTGTTATTATTATTGCAAAAACTGCATTATAGATGGATGTGTTAGTTATAAGCAGACATCCTTATCTGCAAAATAATTTTATTAGCCACATTCGTTGTATTCATTTTTTCTAGATACATCTTGTTATTGCAGAAGTAATTGGAGTGTGAATGAATAAAATCCTTTCTTTTTCTACAATTTTAAAAACTGTTATATTTCATTTTATTGCTCAGTATGTGCCGTCGTGAGCAGATTTTAATGAAGAATTGTTAGCTCTGATAAATCGTTACTCGTACCTTAAACTTTCAACCAAACATACATTCATTGATTTACATATCAATTGTTATATGGTATGGATAATAAAATAATAAGGCACATTCTCTGTATTTTCTTGCATAAAAGCAGCAAATAACCTATGAAACTGGCAGCATAACACCCAGTATGTAATTTTAGGGCAATGCGCTACATTTATTATTTTTAAACTAAATATGTTCACTGGGCTGCTTTAGTACCCATACTTGACAAATGCTCATAGTAAACTTATGAATAGATGAATGAGGTAAAAATCATAATGCTTGAGTAGGCAAAAAAGTTTTTAAAAAGAATTTCCTTGTATAATTGTTTGTTACTCGTTTCTATTGTTGAGCTACTGCTTATTAGAAACGAATAAGTAGTACGTTATTATTATGTTGCATAGCTAAAGATACCCATTCAACTGCAGTCTACCTATAGTTATATTGCTTTTAGTGAAACGTTTGATGGTTATACACGCTATAGGCACTTATGCTATAGGATTACTTCAAGGATCAGGACCTTAAATAAACAAACTCATTATTATTGATAGAATAATAACTCGCTTTTTGCCAAACGAAGGCTACGCTTGTAACATTTTCATAGCTCATTATTTTTTCAAGGGAAATCAAGTGATATGTGAAAAATATTTATTACAAAAGCAATTTTATTTTTCACAGCAGCATAGTTTCTCATTGCATGGAAAATAGAAAATATTTAACTTAAAAGTTCCTACTAGGAATTTTACTTAATAATTTTTTTACTCTTTCTTAAGCCAATTGTCGAAATTGGTTTCGAAGCTTCAATTATATTGGCTGTAATATTGAAGTGACAACCCGTTCGGGAAGGTACAACAGTTTGAAGAAGAAGATTTAGAAGTATTAATCGATAAAGTTCAACTCGCAGAATTATTTCGTGTAACTAGACTGTATGTTTCTTTTCGTCTGAAAGACTTGGGATTTGTGTATAATTAAGGATAAGTTATTTAACCTCATCATCTTTTTAGTCCAGGCATTGCCCTGTCTGACTCCTATATGCTGCGGCAATGGAACAAATGCTGGATTCGTTTCTTGCCTCAAAAGGACACAAAGCCAAAGCTAACGATGGTGATTAACGGAGGCTCGCATATAGCTAAGGAAAGAATACAAATTTACAACGTCAGAAAATGAGTTTATTTACAGAAGGGTCCATATTAACCAGACTTGACAAGGGATGACGGAAATTCGTTCCAAAAATCTACATCAAAACACCCTGTCGGAATATCAAATCAAGAATCATTTTTTATACAATTTATTATCTCTATATATTTTCTTGGATGTATGTAAACCTTGCAAAATTTCCATATCTGACTTAAACTTTACTGGTAATGTTAGAAAGCTAACCGATGGCAATCGTTTTTCCAAACCGTAATTCGCGTAAATGTTGTGCATTATTGAAAAAAACGTATAAAATTGTTAGCTCTTCAATCCACTGAAATGTGCTTCCAAGTTTGTAGCTTTTCGTCATAATAAGTACTTTTAAGCAATAGCCTGTAAATTTAAAATTTAAATTTAAGAACGTGCAGTTAAACAATAATCCTGTACGTTTTTTTTTTTGCATTTAATTCTTCTTTGCAGCAAGCATTCATGACAGAAACGATCACACACATTGGGTTTCTTCACTATGTGGAAGCAAGTTTAACTCTTCCTGCCTTTTATTGGCACATATCTGCCATTTCACATCATGACGATTGGTACTACAAAAAGGTAGACGGTTTATGGACGACACCAGTTTCTTCATTAGTTGATTGACATACATTTCAGATCTTTTGTGTGTATTTTCTCCGTGTTGCTGGTATAAAATTGTATCGCATTTAAACCAAAGTTTGATATGACCCAGATGGTTGTTTTTAGCTGCAAAGACAGCAATATTATAATTGAGGCAGCTTTATCTTTCTGTATCGATCTCTTTTAGTATGGTGAATGTAATCCGAATAAAAGTAAATTTAAATTATTCGAAATATTTTAATGGAGTTCGCATAAAAATTACTTTTGATTTCATATCAAAAATACAAAATTCGACAATATTTGGCTTTGTTTGGGAAAAAAAACATACTCATTAACATTTTCAGACACATCCTTGCTTCAAAGTTACGAAAATTTACACACATACTTAATGTATGTATGAATTTAAATATATACTGGATGTACAAACAAGCAAAAAGATATGGTTATTATGTGTGTATTAACGCATTTGACTTTTTCTCTTTCAGTAGACGGTGGAAGCTATAAGTATCCTGAAAACTAAGGTTGTAATTTCCAATCCTCATCTGCAGCACATTTAGCAATACTTTCCGCTGTTTTTTTTTTTGCCTTAATAGCATGAACTTTTTATTGCACGCAAAAGCTACTCACTTCCGCTTTAAGACAATATATGACAAGATATGTAGAAGCTTTAAAAGATAGGTTGCGGTACTTACAACGGTGACAAGCTTCACAGATAATAAAATAATATGCTGTGATAATATTGCTCTGTGATAAAAAAAAAAACATATCACTGCGAATAACTTGATTGACAATAATTACAACACAAATAAATTTAAAAAAAATGTTCTGTAAAGGTCAAAATTTATGAAAAATATTTATAGTTTTAATACATTTTAAATGTAATGTTTAGTTCTTATTAATTGCAAATTAAATATATATTTGAATCAAAATAATAATTTATAGAAGTTTTTGGCCTAATAATGTTTACACAATTTCAATTATTTGAAATCAGTTGTACAGGGTGTGCTCCGGGAAGGTATACTACTTTGTTTGTTTATAATTTCTGAAATTTAACGTCGGCAATACAACATCAGATAATATTCGCCTCTGTTAGCCTTACAAATGCGAGCCCTTTTGAACACATTTTTCATAACATTCACCCTTCACGCGGTATTTCATTAATTTCATCACGAATATTTTGTTTGAGTTGCTCCAACGTTTCTGGTTTGTGTGCATAAACCTTGCTTTTCAGATATATCCAAAAAAGAAGTCCGGAGCTGTCAAATCAGGCGACTGTGGATGCCAATCAACATCACCATTCCTTGAAATAACTTGTTGTAGAAAGAGGTCTCGCAGTAATTCCATTTTAATCCACATGTTAGTCAAGCCCAAAGCATGCAGTTGTGGTGTTAAAAAGTTTTATCACGATATCGCTCCTCATTGACAGTTACCGTTACGCCGTTTTCAGTTTCAAAGAAGTAAGGTTCAATGATTCCTCCTGACTAAATTGCACACCAGACTGTCACTTTTAAAGGATGCAGAGGTGACTGATGCATAATTTGAGGGTTTTCCATTGCCCAGAACCGACTATTCTGTTTATTAACATATCCATACAAATGAAAATGTGCCTCGTCACTCATTATGATTTTTTCATAAAAAACGGGGTTGCCATTGGCGAGCTGTAGCATCCTCTTGGCATATGAATGGCGGCGTAAATGGTCTTCTGGAAGAAGCTCTTGTGTCAACTGAATCTTAAATGGAAACAAATGCAAATCTTTGTGCAAAATTGTGGCCAAAGTTGTTCTTTGGAGACCAAGCTCCTGAGCATGATGTCGAATTGAGGTTGATGGATAGTTTTGAACACTTTCATGAACAGCAGTAATGTTTTCAGCCGATCCTGCAGTACGTTGTGGTACATGCTTGGACCTATCAGGTACAGTCCCTTTTTCTTCGAAATTATTTGCCACGTCTCTACTTCACGACTGCCAAATATGAACTGTCAAGACTAATGTTTGCCGGAATGGCAGCAAAACAAAGTAGTGCACCTTCCCGGCGGACACCCTGTACTTGAAAAATTAATTATATTCACAATTGATACTCGTATCTTCCCATAGTCATTTCTAAATAAAAAGAAAGAAAATTTTATGTATTGTATGGATGTAACAACTAAACACCTCAACCCTCAATAACCGTAAAAAAGGAATTGTAGTAGGATGCCTGCCTGCCTTAAGTTTGGGTTGTGTTGTAACATGTTTCGTTTGCCGTCATCCTGCTCCTGCTGGTAGGTACGAATGAACTATAGAAAAATAAGTGAAGTACCATTGTTGTTTTTCACTGTTACCTGTAGCCCGTAAAAACAAGTTTCATTAAGGCCATCATGTTTTCAAGCGCACAGAAAAAAATAATTATTTGTATAAGCCCGGTTAATATCTATCAATATAATGAATTGTTACATTCTATTATTTTGGTATATTTAAAGACTTAAGTGTGATGAGATTGTCGTAATTTTGTTTCACATCCTTTATGTGTTTCGCGCTCCATTCCTGGTGTTCTATACGTGTTTTTCACCCTTGTGAGTGCTTGTTCTACTTGTTATACCGATACTTCAATTTGACCTGAGGGATTCAGTACAAGTAAAATATTGCTTTTATAAGCAGCATCAAAGTTCCAGTTAATAGGTGGATTGCCTTATTTTGTGCAGATTGTCGTAAAAGACGCGTAGCAAAACTGCTTATTTTGATTGTTTCCTTACACCTGAGTGGGGGAAATGTGTTTTTGCCAAATTTTCAGATGATAAGTTACTTTGTATAAATATGGCAGACTTTATTGGGATTTAAACATAAATTATTGAATGCCATTAATTTGTATTGCGAAATAAAAACAAAAACTAATTAAAAGTGAAGGTTATTTTTTAGATATTTTTGAAATAATATTTCAAACTATATATTTCTGCTTAAGTGAATTTAAAATCCCAAAGGAAATCTATGAAATATATTAGCGGATTTCAGACTTGGTTCAAAACTTCTCCTACTAACTTTGTAAATCAAGCAAAAATGCAACAACAAAATAAATCTACGGAACTGGGATCTGCTACACTTAAAGAACCTTTCACGAATAGCTAACCTTGCAAAACAGTATTGCATAATTTTCAGTACCATAACAATTGTGAGACCTATGCTTGCAATGCTCCACATTGTCGGCGGTGCCCGGCAAGAAAATTTAAGCCGACATACTATTGGTGGGCATTTGTCCGACATTAATACTTCATTATTAATTCACATATTTCTACGGTAACAATAAAACTGAAAAAGAGTGTTTTTAAGGCAATTCACTTATTTACCTCAAATTTTGTTTCATTAACACGCAGTCTTTTCCAATGAGCCCCAAACAATCATTGATCTCCGAAAGGCGTATTATAAAAGTATTATTTTTCCTTGCTGTAACTGTCAAAAAACTATGTAACATACAACTAAAGATCTTTCAAAACCCTCTCAATTTTTTTTTTTAACTAGTTCAAAACTAGTTCCACAATGTTGTTAAGACAACAATTTATATCATCTTTGTTACAGCATGAGGAACCAACAGCTTTTCCATGTTTTTTTATTTTCGTTTATTACAGAGTCATTATTTCAATATAATGTCACCGGTAATGATGACTTTGGCAAAAGTTTGAGACTAACACATCGTGCATAACTCCCTAATCCAAGCGGGACTGAGCGCCATTGTTATTTCCTGACGGTTATACTATATAACGATCGTCAATGATAATGCCCGTTACTGTTTAATGCGTTCGTCGGTCGCAGAGATAGATGACTTAAACTTTTCATGTGTGTTTGTGTGTTTTGACACTGTCAGGGTCCTAAGCCTTTCAACACTACCGCAAAACAAACACCACTGGCTTGTTTGCGATGCCAAAAACTGAAATTTAAACCCACAAAAAGTTGAGACGTTAACAAACACTTTTTCCTTTTTAAAAGTGCACTTAAAAATTTTTATTTCACTTTTAATTATTCGGCTATTAACAATATTATAATTATTTGATAAAGTTTATTTAGGGCTTAATAATCTTTATTAAATGCGTAATTTTGTTTGAAAATTCTGATTTAGTGCACCACTGTAAAAATCTATAAATTATTTAGCGGTTAATTCATAATTTGCCACATAATATTTCAAACATTAATTTCTCGTCAACTTTAAATGCGATTATTGAACAAAATGTAAAAATATATTTTATGAAATAGTTTCTGAAATCCATGCAATGAATTGAAGCACCTAAAAATTTAAAGTGATGAATAAGTCTCTTAGCTATAATGTTGGGCAAATTCAGGGAATTTAAAGTGAAATTGTAAACGTGTATGAAGAATGATTGCAGTTATTACAATTTAAGAAATTGTTTTGATCAAAAATATAGAGATAATTGTAAATATTGAAATTATTTTTGCTATGCTGTAGCGCTCTCTTGTATCGTTTTAAAATAATATTCGTCTTCGGTGTCAAACGTTTCTTCTTTTAATACCACAAATGCAATGTTTTGTTGATTGTTTTATAATTTACGGATGCTAACATATTCGCAAAATAAAATTGTATGCAAAATGTCTATGAGCTGTATTGTATTTACAACAGGTACCAAGGCATGAAGAAATTTCTGCAAGGGTTGGCTAGTAATTTTCTAAAAAGTGGAATTAAAGCATAAAGTTTTCTTAAAAACCTCCTTATTCTGTAACCGACACCACATCTTGACAAAATAGCATTATCATCTGGTACCCACGATGCCAGTTTAAAATTAAAGAATAAAAAAACTTAAAGTGTTACAGGTTTGCCACTATGTTTTTAACAGAATCCGAAAGGTAACACACAGAACACTAGATTTCATATTTTTATTTGTCAAAGATGTATTTGATTTGCATTTTTACTATATAAATAACCCTCGTATAAAAATACAACTCAAAAAATATGTTTTTACAACATCTTCACAAACTCATTATAATTATTATTACGGTTCCTATCGTAGTGTATGCCACCAGCGTTGTCATTTTAGCCTTTTAGTTTCAAGGATAAACTTAGCTCTTTTCTGTGTTTTAGCTTCGAAAATGGTGTTTTGGCTTCGTTGCTTTTTTGGTTTGTATGTGTATTACATATATAATTTTTTTAATATATAATGAACCAAATATACATATTTACATTAGAATCAAATTAAAATACATTTTTTCGATATCGGTCGAAATTTCAATATTAATAAATGGAAACTTCAGTAGATTTTATTGGATATATTAATCGATATCAAATGCCGTAATTTTTCCTCTGAATTAAAATTTTTTTTTATGTTTATATATTATGTATGTATATATATCCCTCATTTACTCAAACAACGTCATAACTCAAAAAGTCGTATTTCAAGATAAACGCGGTTAAAATTTTGTATTTGCTCCCACTATCTGAAAAACTTAACGACATACGACGGCACAAATATATTCATAGGTGTCGAATTTGAAGTTAAACATAAACGGTTCTACAATTAACAACATGGTTAAAAAATATTTTAATTTACTATTTTATTTAATTTTCATAAATTATTCATATTTAAACTAGATTTTTCCCCCTTTCCAGTATTTTTTGCTCTTGTTTTCTTCTGATTTTTTTCTTTATTTTATATTATTATATTTTTTAATTTATTACATTTTAAAAGTCTGTATAAAATATGTTGAATTTGTTTTTACAATTGGTCGCAAGTGAATAAATAAAATTTATCATTTCGTTATTCGCACCGAAAAGTGACGAAAAACTTTCCAATATTGGTTGACGGATTAAGTTTTTAATTTATATACTGCCAACTAACTGAAAAGCCATCCTAAATCTAACAAAAATTATACTGTATACTTATACGCTTAAAAAATCTGAGATTAGAGCCCTCTGTGCATTGTCTAATAGTCAACAAGTAGAATCAGGTAGTTCATGTGGATTGCCTTAATGACTAATTAATACTTGATTTAATATTCTTACAGGGTGATTTAATGTAGATTTTTAATATTAATTTCCCACATGCCTTGTCAAATTTGGCTTGCAGATAAGCTGGCTTCGGCTACGTGCCATCTTCAATGTTGTTATTGATGAACGAACGATGGCGGAATTTTTTGTCGAAAATCTATACTAATTAATACTATCCTCGCACAAGTTTTGAAAGTAGATGAAACGGGATTGTCTTCTACAAAACGCATCGGGGTTTTGTTTTTGCAGGGATGGCATCGCGCACTACTTCGCTTAGATTAAGAAGCAATGGGCGCATCGCGCTGAACTACACCAAGTCAAATTTTGAAAATGTTAGAGGAGACTGCAATAACATGATGATAATTACAAGTGCTTCTATATCGGTTATAAAAATTTATCTTTGGCCGAATTATTTTATAACTCTAATATTATCTTTTTATGCCGATGATATCCTTAAAACAATGACGTAACAAAATGTAAACCTTACTAATTACATCGCATGATGATATTGAGCATTAAAAGTGCTCATACAGTACTAAGTCCAAGAGCTAGAGGTAAAATACTTCCCAACCATAATACAAGGCGTTCTAAAGAAATTTTTAATACTTACTGTGCTCTTCAAAGTGTATTATAAAAATTTTTAAATTTTTACACTAAAAAAAAAACGAAGCTTACTTGCACTTGATGTTCTTTTACCTTTAAGCACTTTCTTTTCTTCAAATTCAGTGGTAAACAGCACTAACTACACTTGGTGTTCTCACCCTCTAAACACTTTCTACTTCTATTATAAAAAAACGTGTTTTGATAAAATTCGACATAGTGTAGTTTACATCCTACATACGAATATTTATACTGCATACATAACTTATGTTTATATTTAAGACAAATTACGGCATTTTTAAAGAAAATAAAGTATGGGAAAAAATCCTGCACAAAACCAAAATTAAAATAATTTACAAATTCTTTAAAATTTTAAGCAATTTCGTAAATATTTGCATCATGTCGCAATTGTGTGGAAAATAAGAAAAAAAACAAAACCAAAACTTTATATACAACAAATTTTCAACCGTACTTGCAATTTCTATGTTTATCTTTTTTAAAAGCTAAAAAAATACCTGTGGTAAGATATAATTCTTATAATAGCTTGTTTTTCTTGACGCAAATACAATTCCATCAACAACAAAGTTTACCAAAATAAATGTGAATTATTCATAAAATATTGTGAACAATTTACAACATCGCACTATGGAATGAATTACAGTAATTTGCTATAATTGAGATCAAGTCCCTTTAAAAAATTATATTTCGCAATAAATAAAAAATTAAGACCCTCAATAAAATAAATTTAAATAGTTAAAAAATTGTAGAGAACTTAAATTAGCAAAAAATATAATTCATCTATTTAGGATTTTAATTAATTTTCTACATTAAATGTAGCTGTCTAAAAAATATTAAAGTTCCCGATACATTAGTTTTTTTATGGAAAATTAAAATTATTTACAATTATGTTTTAATAGATAAAACAATATTATAATTATTTTTTATAGAAAATTTATCGACAGCATAAATTATCGGTAAACAAAATTCCTGGTCGACTTACAGCGTTAATGAGAAAAAACTTACCTAATTCTGCTGCGAGAATTATACTATATTTAGTTGATGCCATGTTACAAGTTAAACCTGCAAAGGACACAAGTCAGATAACGTTACACAGATCCATTAGCGCAAAGTAAATTTTATCAAACCATCAGTTTAGTTTTCGAACGAGGCATACTAGTACTGAGCAATTCCACAGAATCTTTACCGTCATTATATCGCCATTTGAAAATAAGCAATTCTGATCCGAATTATGTATATATAATTTATAATAGTTCGATTAAGCCTACAATAACGGCCCGCTCACGAAAATAACCCATACTCTTCCTGAAAACTACCACATGCTTCTTAAGAGCTATTTGGCAGATAGAATGTTTAAAGTAAGGTCAAATAAAATCCATCGTCCTCAAACAACAATAGCAAGTACCGCTGTTCCAGCGGAAACCAATTTAATTATGTGGGTATCTACCTAAAACGACGCCTTACTTTGCCCTGCCATGATGTGGCAAAAATAACGACCATAATACTTAGAACAAATCAAATGTACTACAAAGTCCTATTAAACAAATCTATTATAAAGCCTATATGGTCACATGGTATCCAGCTGTGTGGCACTGCTTGTTCATCAACCATCCAGAAGTTATAAAAAAACCGCCTAACATTTTCATCCTCTGGAATGTGAGAATTCAAAATATTAACAGCGACTTAAGTGTTTCAACTATGCAGGAAGAAATAGGTAATCAAACTAGTGGTCCATTCCAATAATTCCTATGCGGTCCAGTGCAAATTAACCCTTTAACTATTTAATTTCGTTTCGAAAAACTTTCTGCCTGCTTAAATTTTCCAGCGAGGACGAGTATTCTCGACATAAACAGAGTAAAATGTTTTTCTGCCTATAAAAGTAGGCAATTATGATTGTCAATTAAAATAAATAAGGATGCCAGACTTACGCATATTCTAATATGTACATTTTTTAAAAGATCTATATTTGCCGTTTTTCAGGGGGAAAATTACAGTTGATTTGTTTAATAATAATACGAATGCGTTTTCTTATCTTCATGACAATTATACTCGACATTTTGCGAAAAATTTTCATTTCGCTCTGACGAGTATACTCGACATAAAGAGTTAAAGGGTTAAAGGGCCCTATTAGGACTTTAATACAATAAATTAGTTATCACCATTAGAGAGATACGATTTAAATACTTATTGTACTTTTTTTTTAGAAAAGTTCAATAAATTAAAGTTATCGATAAAAGTTCTTATTATACTTTAAGTTAACGATATTATTAAAATAATTTTTAATAGAACGTTATAACTGTCTATAATAATTCTATTGAAAACACGAAAAGGGTTTTAACATAAAGTTATTATCAACTTTCCAAAGTTATTATCCAAAAGTTCATATTTAGATTACAAAAACACATTTTTTATAAAAAAAAAAATAAGTTTTAGCAATCTTTCTAATAAATAATAACTAACCAAATTAACCTCCAACACTTTTTAGCATTTAACTACATAGTGCACTTATTTTATTTATTTATTTATTATTATTATTAACAATATAATTAAAAATTATATCTTAACTTTTTTTTTAACGAGCAATGACATCATAGGCCTACAGCTCGAAATCGTGTATAAGAATTTGTATGAATATAAAATAGTTATTATACATTATAATTAGATTTCATTATATAGATTAGTTTTTTTAAGGAATTGGGAAATCATAAGGATGTTGTTTGGGGATGGTTTAGAAAGATACAGTTTGGTCCTTTTCATTTTCTGGTAGAATGTCCGAAATTTCATACGCACGCAAGTCTTCCACAATTCCGATCCATAGTGCACTTGGTATAATTTATATTATACATTTAGTTCTGTTAATACTACACATGGATACACGGGAATATATATTTACGCAATACAAATATGTCGTGCAAATTTCTTACAGAGAAATTTCATACAAATAACTTTAGTAGTTTATTGAAATAATTTGCTATATAAAAGATGGTCGTATGACTGAATGGTCTAGTTTGGTGGCGGAACTTGCATAATTTATACGTTATTTTTGTAGACAAAGAAAAAAGAAACACAATAAAACATTACAGATTATACCAACAAAAAAGATTATTTTACGTGAATAAACCAAAATTGTGAAGCAACCTTAATTATTTAAAAGGGATATAATTTTTGTTGTTTCTGAATGTTGGTAAGTTTGAAATTTCTGACAATTTTATTGTGTGTCCCTGCATTTGGTTGATACTCAGTTTAATTTTTTCTCCTCTGGTGTGGCTGTAGAAATGTAGAAATGTCCTATACAAACAAGGAGGCACCATAGTCCACATAGAAAAGAAGTACCTAATTTAAGGTTACTGGAATTAACAACCCAATATATCCTCAGCTCTAGATCAGTTGACATTTAGATAAATAATATTATCGTCTCTTTATTGATATGCTTTAAGCTTTTGCTT
Organism: Phania funesta; assembly: GCA_963932375.1. NCBI lineage: Eukaryota > Metazoa > Arthropoda > Insecta > Diptera > Tachinidae > Phania > Phania funesta. The sequence goes on from OZ010652.1 coordinate 43,742,086, forward strand.
GGATTTTAAAATAAAGGAAATTTTAAAAGTCAATAAGTTTGTATTTCCTTGCTGTGTATTTAGTTTTGCAAGAAAATTGCATGTACAGCTTGACCATTACATAGAGCGCAGTGATACATCTGACAGTGGCAACTTCTGCCCATCTACATAGGTTGATTACCCCAACCTGAAACCACATGCTAATGGCTATTTTTATTGACATCTGCACATCTTACGAACTACTAGGGAATTCTTAAAAAACGATTTTTTACAATATTGCTTTTCTGTGAACTTCTTTTGTTTGATGTATAATCTGATAAATCTTTAGAAGAGTGAAACTGAAGTATTCCCAAGCTAATGGTTCTAGCCAAAACTCTTACAGTTCCTTGAAACCCTCTACAAAGGACTGGCTGAAATAGATGAACTAGAGCAAGGTGGATGCTTATCATAACCAGTATTAACCGGATATTTTTATATTTTTGCCGATCATAAGTTGATAGTGAAAGTTATAGTAGAATTTAAAGTCTAATCAATTTTCTAAATTTCATAAACTGAGATGATTTTTGAATTTGTAAAACTCACAACGGCGAGCGGTATAGCTCTAACTCAGCGATATCGACGTGAACGGCATATGTTGCATCAGGATGGCGCAACATGCCAGAGTGCGAGTGCTTGAGAGCATGGTTGTGTCTCATGGAGGTGACATAAATCGGCCATAAAGACGTGGCTTTAGTATGGAAATTGGAAATATTTCGTCGTGATTTTCTTTATAAATTATATTGAGCTTTTGCTTCACTTTAAGACTTGGTTTTTATTCTTCTACCTAATATCAGGTCTACTTATCAAGCTTATTCATGATAATGTAACATATTCATTTGCTGAAACAACTGCAATAATAATAAAAATAAATTTCACTCCATCGCTTTTAAAACACAAAAAACCAACAACGCAAAGTAGATTTTCTTATTGCTGGCTTCGCTTTGCACAAATACAAATTTTTAAAAGAAGCTATCTTTAAGACTCCTAGTAATATATGTATGATTTATCGACAACTTGCTGCATTTATGGACTACTGTGGCACATACCAGTCGGCCGCTTGTATGTTCATGTATAAAAGGCCAACATACAAGTTATACAATGGAAGTATGGATGTTTACTTTCACTCATGACTGCATCTTTGAAACGTAAGCAAAGGAAATTTGTCATTTGTAAATACGTGAGTATGGGAGAGTTTAAAGGTTATTTTTGTCCACTGATTTTTAGCAGGAAAGGTAAAAAATATTTTCCTATTGCTACTGTTGTTTTTCAAGTGCCATAACAAATTTGTCGTATGTCACATTCAGGTTTTTATTTTGGAAAGGGCTTACGAAAACATGTTGCACAGATGTGAGTTGCTTTTTCAAATTTCCATGTTTGCTCTTAGAAAACATGTACACATTCACTTAAATAAAATAGCAATACGGAAGTAAATTTTTACAGGAAAAAGGAAGTAAAGTGTTGCTGCTGTTAAGAAAACTGAGTAAATATTTATTTTATACAGTAAATGTCACGTAAATTTTACATTATTCTCTTTTATAAATGTTCACTCGTTCACTTCAAAAGGGACCAACAATAATGTCGTAATTTTCCACTAAATTAACTTAACGTAAACTTAAAAAAACTCTCGAGAATGAAAAAGACTAAATTTTTAAAGGAATTTAATGCATTTTTTACTTTAATGTACGGCAGATTAAGTGTCCTTTCACACGAACTCGCTTTTATGACACATTCTTGTTTAACATAGAAAAAACTTGCTCTTACACGTTATAACTAATCAGTTTTCTTGTTTGTTTGTAGCATTATTGATTTTTCTCCAGCGGATGAGTTGAGTACGAAATTAATGGATCCATTGTGTTTAGTGTTGAAATCTAAAGGGAATATCCCGAATTTTATAATGTAACATAAGACGGATCGTAATGAACTTTACGTATTAAATATGTGATTTTACATGACACAATTAAGACTTTCTACACGATCCAAAAATGCGTATTGGGTAACACCTCAATAATGAATCGGCAAAAAATTGTCGCTGATGGTCACTAAACTTCAACGAAATATTATAGTCAAAATGAAAAATCAGACTGTTAAAAAAAACTAAATTCGATTTTATAAGAATCTCCTAGAAATTGGAAAATCTTTTTTGAGTGCAGATTTTACTGTAAGCAATGGTTGTATTGAAAACTTAGAAAACAATTTTCAATTAATAATAAATGAAAATACCCAAGGTCAATCACGACTTTTCTATCGATAACTTCAAATGTCTTAAAATATAATTCAAGTATAAAAAAGAATTTTAATTAGAATAAAATGATGATGCAACGGGTTTACAACTCAAATACTATTTTGTTAAAAACTGACTTCATCCACTCCTAAAGTAAACGCTTCATATGTTTTACTAACTAAATCTACTGATCATGTAATCTGAATAAAATTAGAAAGGACTGAACTATGTATTATGTAAATTTCGTATTTTAAATTGGGGGCAGAGATATTAAAGGCACCTCCCATAAAAAACCCACAAAAATTAAGTTCAGAAAACCACCGAGGTTCTTTGTCAATTCTAACGATATAGGCATCAATACGAGTTCATTAGCCCGCGCTGGTTTTCTATACTCTTTATCGTTAGACCATAAACTGGCCAACAAGAAAAATTCACTATGTGATGTCTTTCAAAAGCGCAAAACTGGTTAGGAATGTCAAAAGCACATTATCGAACTATAGCAACTAAAATCATAATCCTAACACAGTTGTGGTCACGATTATATGGAGAGAAATTCTCACCTGTGCGCATATGAGGTGTGAGAGCGATGACTGTAGGAAGGAACTATTATTTTCAAGAACATTTTATTCCTACGATTTTAGTTAAATAAATTATTCCGTATTCTTTTCAAAAAATCTCAAATCCATTCATATTCTCTCAAAACTAATAAAAAATTATAACCTGTCGTTAGATATGAACATAATAAAACAAATCCTTTTACATCGCCATAATAATGCTCATCATAATCGCTGCCATTGCCACTAACTTAAGTTGATGTTAGTCAAAGTGAAAACATTTTTTAACATACATTTTTGTATAAACTTTTGTGTGTTACTTGAGCAGAATGAGCAGAAAAGTCCTTGTAATAATATTCGCACAACTTATCGTTGTGTCATCAGTTATTTTACTTTAGCTAAATTCGCTGTATTAATTCAAACTTTACACACAAAGGGAAAAATTTTGAATCTGTAGAAGATAAAACCTCGAGAGTTGATAAAGCAACGAAAGAGCTTGTTAAGTGTTCGAGCTCTTTATGCAACCTCCACTTACAGATGCTTAGAAAACACACAAAGTATAAAAATGCAGGCTTGAAGGCAGGCATTAAGTGGTTGATTATTTTTTTCCATTTTGTAGTTGTTTTTCTCGTACCACAAAGTATTTTTATCTCTGTTACAATTAACTCAGTAACAGTTAAAATAAAAACAAAAGTAGTAAAACAAACTTTGCACATATTCCTGATTCATAAAACAGTATTCCTCGACTAATAGTCGTGCGTTGGTTATATGATTGGATTGTGTCAAAGTCAAAAGTAACAGTCTTAAGGTAAAGTTCCCTTGAGACATGTTAGAAATTAAAACATTAAAGCTTTCTTTTTTCTTTCGTCTGTTTCGCACTGTTTTGCAGGTTTTTTAATTGTTTTAACGAGTTTAGGTTTGTTTCGCCTGTTACATTTCTATAGTCGAATGTCCATGAGTACGAAGATGCTTTCCTTACAGAAAACAGTAAGGAAAATTGAGTGTACACTGATGACACAATGTTTTTAATGATCACACAATATTTTTAATGCTTTTAATTATCGGATTACGTCTTAAACGTTGAAGATGAAGAGGGAAACAATGCCAAAGTTGGTGTTAAAAAATGGTCTTAAAAAATTTGCAAAATAAACATTAAACTGTGAAACGCAGTTTATTTAAATGTTTGTTTTAAAACTCAACTTTAATTAAACTGATAAATTCATTTATACGAATGAAACAGAAAAGTTTGCCCATTTTTATTTAGATACGAAAAAAATTCAAAAAAATTTAAAATAAAAATATTACCGTAGACTTTTGGAACGAATTTCCGTCATCCCTTGTCAAGTTTGGTTTCGAAACAAACCAGTTTCGGTTATGTGCCATTTTCAGAATCATTTTTCGCTCTGAGAACGTTGAGTCATATATTGTTTTTTAAGGAGGAAAGAGTAGGCGCCACTTGACCAAAATAGAGTTATTCAAGTGAGCATAGGTTCGTTAACCGAGATTCGTTTATGCTGGACATCCTAAACTTATCTGGGCTATAATCCTAGCACTGTTGGTTCCAACTGGCTACAATACTGTTAAATACACACTAAGCAGAAATGAGAAAAAGGATGCAGGCAGATGCAGTGGATACAAACATGTGCCTTCTCATATAAAAAGAATATATTTTGGTCATTCTGGCTTCGGTATGGCTTAGCACAGGGTCGATCACTTAGAACTTAAGCTAAACTTGACTACAATCTTCATATTTGCCGTTAGTATTTTTGAACCTCTACTATTTATCACTTTTTAGTTCTTAGCAGTGCAATATTTTTTAACTTTCCTAGGTATTAGACGGTGTTTTACCGCGTCATCTTAATGTTACACTTGACTGCAGTGCTACTATAACTGCAGATTGTCCTGCGGGGTTATTATGTATTTCGATTCGAAAATGTAATCGATTCGAAATAAATTTCCGAATCGAAAGTAAAATGGTATTATGTAATTCGTTCGAATGTCATACAAAGTTGTATTAAGAAAAAAATTAAGAAGGAGGAGTAAAAACCGGTGCTGCCAAGTTCAGCAAAACTTTGGCGTCACTTGTATTTAAATTGTAAAATTTTTGTGAAAAATAAAACAAAGTAAAAATATATTAAATTTGTAGCAAAAAAATGGATTGTGTTTCTTTGTGGACAAGTGATAGTGAGGATGAAAATGGCATTACTCCAGAGAGAATACAACGAAAAATTATTCGCGATTCATCGAACATAATGAAGCTCAGTGACAAAATAAATTTAAATCATTTAATTGAAGATATTTATTGATAAGAAATTTATTAGTTTTGTTAGAAACTTTAGACTCAACAAGGAAGCTTTTATGTATGTCTTAAATAACATAAAGGACGACTTAAAGACAGCAGAAAGGTCAACCGCAATCTCACAATTGTTGAAGTTGGCTGCTACTCTTAAATTTTTGGCTCAAGGAGGATACCAACATCAAATTGGACAGGATCGTTTGTTGGGATTTTCTCAGTCCTCAGTTTCGTTGTATATGTCGGAGGTATGCCAAGCCATTGAAAAAAATATTTGTCCCAAGACCATAGTACTCCAAATGTCGGAAGAAAAGATAAGAGAGGCAAAAAGAAGTTTTCTAGAAAAATGTGGAATACCTGGAGTAGTTGGGGCAGTGGATGGCACACACATCCAAATTATAAGACCGGTTGAAAATGAGCATCTTTTTTTCAACAGAAAGCTTAAACACAGCATTAACGCTATGGTGGTAAATTATCATATAAAGTAATATAAGCAATTAAAGAAACTTTATTTTTTTTAAGATTTGCGACCAAGAAATGTACATCAGAGCTGTCGACGGAAGATTTGGTGGAGCAAGCCATGATTCTCATGTTTGGAACTTGTCTCAAGAAAGAATATATTTAAAACAAAATTATTTGAATGGAGATACAGGAACACGATTACTCGGTAAAGCCTTTCACATAATCAAATTTTGAGAATTTAATGAAAATAAAATTGTTTTAGGTGATTCCACCTCCTATTCCTGAAAGACTATTTTTGTTCTGACGGCATTTAACCTTAACGTGGTTCTTATAGTCAGCCCATACCTAAAAATTATGATAGTTATATTATTTTGATGTTTAAGAGTACTAATTACTCACTTTTTTCCATTTTGTGCTATCATTAGTGGGGGGTCCTGTTGCATTCAAGTCTAAAGTTAATCTCTCCCATAATTCCTTGGACTTGCTTTTAGCATTTGGAACATTTAGATGGCCTTTAGCCAAATCGGGCTGCTTTACCATAAAATCAACCATTACATCGTATTGCCGTTGCTTTGTATTGAAATTTTTTGGTGGTAGACTCCTAGTTGGTTCAAAAATTTTCAGTTATACAATGAAAAAAATATAAACATTTTATTGTTGAAGTGTTTTTAAATATTTTTAGATAATATTTTCAATCAAAATACTTACATTTTAAATATTTTTTATTTTCTTCGACAGTAAAATGGCTTTCGAATGAGATACGAACGTTTTATTGTTTTTTTATGTTCGCTTTCGTATTACATAGTTGCATTTACGAAAGACAAAAAAGTAGTATTTTCCAAGTTGAGAAAAAAAAAATACACTTCGGAAAAAATTTCCGTATTTCGTAAATAATTTTTCGAAAATCGTACTACATAATACAAATTATGCAAATACGAACGATTTTTCTTTCGAATCGAATTAGATAATAACCCCCCTGAATCTTGAAGACTTTGTTTAACTAAAATGTCAGAATGCAGGTTTTCTTATCGTAAATTGCATGCGAAACGACTTGATGTGGTGGCAGGCCCATCTGTATAGATATCATTTATCAGTTTTCAAAAGTTCTGAAACACCCTCAACATTTTGAGTTATTCTAAAGAAACTGTTTTTAAGTTAGTAGCGTGGAACTCTTTTTATTTTATTTCGAATATCAATTTGGTAACGAGTTTTTTCGAAGAAAGATGGAGTTTAACTACACACTCATCTTAGTACAAGCTAGACGCATGAAGTGGTTTTTGTATTTGTTTAAAGTTTTTAAACCTGGACAAAGGTTACTTTAGTTTCTTTTTAGGTACATTATTTATTGATTTGTATATTTTTAAGGAACATTTTTTATCCATTTGTTAATATCGGTTACAAAATGACAAAGATATTAAACTGTGTGTAATGTCTTCATTTTATAATTTTTTTTTAAGTTATGTACTCAGAAACATTTTAAGCTGAAAGAAAGAAGTTAAAAGGAATTTCATCAGGACATTATTTCAAAAGAAAATATACAAAAGAACATTAAACATTATAGTAATTCAAAATTCACACAAAATTACCGAAAACTACAACAAATCCAAACAAATTAATATTAACCAAGAAATTTTAAATGCACAAAACAAAACGCCTCTAATATTAAAGTTTACCTAACATAATTTTCACCACATAATTCACAAAAAAATCTTTAATTAAAAACAAAAAAAATTAGTTTTCTTATATTCAAGCTTTAAGAATGTATTAAAAAAAGAACGCTGTCAGCAAAATGCCATAAGTTTACAAAATTATGTAAATTTTACAAAAAAAAATTGATCACCAATTGAGAATTTTAAAAATTTATAAAAATAAGTAAAACTTTTCATTCCTTCAATGTGAAAACGATAAGGTTTGAAGCTTCCATTGTTGTAAAATAACAAATCCAGTTAACTTGTCTTGCCAAAATATATTATTTAAACAAATACACATTGCAGATTAGACAGCTGTAATGTTTGCATTTCTCTAGTGAACTCAAATGGAGGACATTTTATCTATTATTATTCTATAAATTTTTATTAATTTTATAACGAATCTAAGCAGCATTTAATACAATATCAACCATTACGACGCCGTGGCAATTTTGCAACAATTTGTGGAGTAAATTTCACTTTGGGGTTTACACTACAGAGCTGACACCAAACGTCTCCATGACTGAGGCACATTTTTCAAAAACAATAAAAAAATTGAACTGCATTTCATGCCCAGAGTTCATAAATTTTAAAAATAATCCGTAACGTGTCGGATTATTACAACACACTGTTGTGCTTTTGATGGTGCTAAGGACGATTCTAGTAATGACCTTATTGTTACGGCTGCTGATGACACTGGTGCAGCAAATGTTGTGGCGTACATTGCAGAGAAGGATTCATTAGTATTTTAGATCGTTCGAATGATAGCATTCTACAGAGGTGTTAGTAATTTATTTAGTAGCAGTATCGAAAAAAGTGAAAAAAAGTATTCTGTATGTATAAAAGAGGTGTACCTACTTTCTTTCGAAATACAGGTGGTAAAGTATAAAAATGAAAACAACCGTCAGATTATCAACTAAATAAATATTAAAAATCAATCCTACTTATGCTAATAAACACAAATGCAATAATGGTTTGCACGTACTTGTAACTACCGGGATGATTGGCTTTTTCTAATATATATAAAAAAGTAAAATCAACTTAATGGAAAACGTAATTAATTTGGGGAAGCAGCAGGAAAAATACACTTTCAAATGTTTAAATGAGATGAATAAAATCGACCAACATCTGCCATCTTCAGTGGCATTTTCGTAAGAACGAAATATGACACTGAAGATGGCAGGCATATAGCCGAAACCGGTTTGTCTTTAAAACAAACTTGACAAGGGATAACTGAAATTCGTTCCAAAAATCAAAATCGACATTTATTGATATATATCAGCATATAACTCATACTGGTTTAAATATTTAAACAAATATTTACTTTTGCTTTTATAAGAAGTAAAAGACAGTATAAAATTTGTTTCACAAACACTAAATTTCTATAATCTTTTGCAATGTTTGCATGAATATTATTTCATTCTAGCAACATACATACACACAATCTCCTTACGCTCAAACATCATAAAAAGTTCGCTGGTATAAAAAGCCGTAAAACTCCCTAATTTCATTTAAAATTTCCTTCCAAGTTAAAAAATAAAAAGAACAAGAAAATCTTTACAAAATCATTAAACTTTATGATTCAATCAATATAAATTTTCCAATTTAAACAAACTTTGTTTTATTTTGCTGTTCTGTAAAATTCCTTATAAAATCAAATATCTTAGAAAACAAGACTGTAGATATTTATTACCTAATTTTCTACGGATAATTTTGTCTGTACAACGAATAACTTTTGCATTCTTTTAGCATAATTTTCAAATAAGTTTACCTTAAGGCTTTAATAAATTTGTGCATATTTTCCATGCGAATAAACAAGACTGTTGTATATTGGATTTGCTGAAGTAATTTAAACACCGCCATTTATCCCTGTTCTATTCTGTTTAAAACCGTAACCTTTATTTATATTAAGATTTTCCTTTTCATTTTTACTTTATCGTCTTCATCACAATTTTATGATTTTTTACTTATTTGTTTATTGTTCGGTTTAAGCTTTAAAACATTTTTATAGCCTCCTTATTTGTGATAACCAGACTTGTGTATTGTGTTTCAAAAATTTATTTCCGCATTGAACTCTACGTGTTTACTACATCATTGTTATTTAATATTGAGGTGATTTACTTTGGTTTTTCCGAAATTTTATAAAATAAAACTAATATTAAACAATTGTCGATAAATTTACAAAATTTAGAATTTATATTTTTTGGGTTTTAAGTAACGAAAAATGACAATGAAAATGGCACTTAGCATAAATTTGACAAGGAATGCCGCGAATTACTGCCTTAATTTAATTTTTAAGATGCTCGGCATTATTTGACTGCATAAGCCCCCATATATAATTCAATAATATTAACAGCGCCAACAAAATTAGACTCTTTTGAAAGCCAATTTTGTTTTCTTGAAGAAGTTTAAAGAACCTGAGCACATATTATACCAAAATAATTAGCAAAAGCAAATGAACTTGGCGTACATGCTTTTTTCCTGAATAAATTCGGCCACATTTATTTCCTACGTTAGATATGTATATTCGGGGTAATATTTGTACCTGAGAACATTAATATATAAACACAAGATTAAAATTTACTGAAGAAGTGATTATTAAGTAAATCATTGTCATATTTCATTTTCAATAATCGACTCGAGAATCATGTTAGCGAAATATGCTTACCTATTATAGTTAAAGCATCAGCTTTTATATTATGAAGTAAATCAGTATCAGAAGAAAAATTACAAAAAGAACAGCAGCAAACAAAAAATTCATTTAATGTAGGAAAATAAAAAAAATACTATCAATAGTAAAAGTACGTAACATTATTCCTCACTTTACGATATCCTTAAATAAAATTGACAATTTTAAATTCTTGTATTCAGCGCCTTACGTAATAATCACTGCTGCCAAATCACAATGGAAGATTACACGTTAAAATTTCTTATGAAATTAAGTTTTCTTTAGTAAAAACTTTATGCCTAAAAATTATGGGTCATAGCCGTAGCTGCTTGTTCTCTTAAAATGCTTTTCGGCATTTAAAACCCAGCAAAAACTACTGCTTCGATATCAGGAGCTTTTTAAGGGAATATCAGGTGGGCATTTCTCACAACCCAGCTTCCTTATGTTATGACATGAAATATGTTCGCGATATTTTACTTTTGAGCATTTGGATATTCACTGAATAATTACCATCGTTTTGCCGTGTTCTCTTCGTAATTGATTGTGAAATGTATAATTTTATTTTCATTGCCTTACAGTGGTACTCTCTTGGATGCGCAATTATAACCGAATGTGTACAAATTTAATTATTTTCCTGCATGGCTAAAATACTAACCTACAATCATAACAAAATCATATTTTTTTCCCTACAGTATTAGATTTATCAAGGCAAAATATAAGTGCTTACTATTAAGTATGTACTGCTTACAAAGCCCTTTTTGCTGGGAAGTTTTTCGAAAACAGCACCAATAAGGACCTTAGCGTTCCTTTATCTCTTATGGTTGTGACGTTAATTGGATAGCCTGGTCGTACGATTTGATACCGCAAAAATTTACCTGCCAGACTTTTTGAAGGCTTATAAGCCGGAACTGAATAATGCTCTCAAAGTCAATATAACGTAGATAGATTATTCTTCCCACTGAATGTTAAAATTTTTGAAAATACAAACTCTATATTTCTGATGATGTCGTTTTAGGTGGACGATACAGTGTCGAGTAGAAATAAATTATTTGGGAATAAAATTTGTAACTTCTAGCCTAGAAAACGGAATAAATTTACGGGTAGTTTTATTTAGCTTTCTATGTCAAAAACTGGGCTCTTCTTGCATAAAGTAAGAAATGTGGGTATAACTTCTTAAAGTTCAGTTGTTTAACCCTGGTTTTTTATTTATTAAATGTGTGAAAAAATATATAAATATTTTTTTAGTGCCCTCAAAAGCATGTAAACAAGCACAAATCCCTTGCAAATATATTAATTTTTGCCGTTAAAAATAATGTTATAATCTAGAATTATTACAACCGGTTAATACTACCCGATTTTAATGGCTTAGGGCTGTGCTCCTTTCGCTGTAGTGAACAGAAGTCTAATATTAATTCTGTTAAATAACTTAAATCCTGGAACAAGCTGTTCTAACGATTTTTGTTAACAAACGTACTTTTGAATAACTTATAACTTGGACCGCTAAATAGAAGAAAGAGATTACAAGAAAAAATTAAGGTTACAAGAGAATTACGCTGTAACTACTTTACATAACTTACGAATAGTAAATTATAAGAATGTTGCTCTCAACAAAAAAGTACAAGTTGTACAAGCAAAAAAGTACAAGTTGTTGCCGAGAGGTGAAAAGGAGCTCTCATAATAACAAAATTTTAATGCCTTGAAAGATTTTCTTTACGCGAAAGCAAACACATAAAAAGAAGAATAGAGTTATGTCTTGTATATAGAAACACATTTTTGATTATGTTCTGCTATTTTAAAAAATACACTGAAGAAGCCAAAAAAATATCCCCAAAGAATAAAAGTGACGGTTTGTTTGTTTTCCATATAAAACAGAAAGCTCTACAGCCAGAGAAATTATATAAATAACGCCTGGCAGGAGCAAAAAGAATCTGTCACTTTCCAAGCACCTTTTAAACGAGTTCGACTAAATAGCAAAAAACGTTTGTTCTAACTGAAATTCCATGGTACAGACATCCAGAAATTGTTTGGTAGGTGCCTTTATTTTAAGATGATTTCAAGTAAGAAAACTAAAACCTTTATACGTATTTCTGTTACAAATAAATATTTGCAATTTACAGTCTTCTACTTAATTCGTATTATAATTTTTTTTGTGGTTGGGTTTTTTGCTTTGGTTGCCAGTGATATTTTTCGTTGGTCTTTCACTGCCTTAGTAATAGCAGCAATAAGTGTCTGCTGCATTAAATAAAAATTCAGACGCGTTATGTTCCAAATTCCATTTATGTTCTGTCTTTGAATGAGTAGGTATTATGTTGCTGCCCTAAGTTTTAAAACAAAATACTCAGAAATTCAGGTTGTGCAGGCTCAAGGGGTATCTCTACACAATTTTTACAATTGAAAATTTGTAATAACTACATATCCACTTTAAATTAAAGTGTTAAAATATTTAATAGTATAAAAGTGTAAAACTTAAACAAAGTTATTATGCAGTCATCTCTTAGTTTGTTGGAAATCAACTAGACTCTATGCACATTTTGTTGGTTGCTTACGTCAGCCTCTCCCAATTTTTATTCGCACTAGAAATATTAATGAAAGGCTTAAAGAAGTTCAAAGCAAATGCATTAAACATAATTTGCAAGAGAATTTGTGATCTTCGAAGATTGTACAGTAATGGCAGCATTTTAGATTAGCCAAAACTACATATGTATTTTTGAATAATGAGCTATATTTATATTTATATACATATATTGAATAAAGCAAATCTGAACCCATATAACCTATTTGTAGAATGGAGAAAAGGGCACAAGTTCTTGTGTTTCTGGCAGGTCCCACTCCCCGCCCTCCATCATATTCTTCAAGTAATATCATTATAGATGCTTGCACATTGCATTAACTCTTTCAAAGCTGTATACAGTTATTAAAAATTTACCAAAAAATATGATGCTAAGTACGGAAGTGCCGTTGATGATTTATTATTTGAATTAAGCTCTCAATTGTCGGTTTTTAAACTGGGTGTTTTAATAAAACGTTTGCAGCAACACGCTGAAACGGAAGGGTCTATTAAGTATTAAATTAAGTAAAATTAACCTGTCAGCTTCGCAAGCACAAAGATATGGATTGCTGTAACTGTGAACACTACACTGTCTGAAGTTCTGACTTATACCGCCACGTGAAGGCGACCAGTAGCAGGATCCTGTCTCTGCTAGTAGTCTGGCTATATAATTCGTGGGGAGAGAAGTTAACAATCTCTTATAAAAATCCCTATATATTGTAGAACAACATACGCCAGTGATGCGTGGCCAAGAAGGTGCTTGGTCTTTAGTATGTAAGCCCTCGATCTGGATCGAACAGTCCATCTCGTTTTAATACAGACTTACCTGTGCTAATGAAGCTTGAGTGGATGGACATACATGACAGGGAAATGTATGACAGAAAGCCTCGCAAGAGGCGCAGAGGTTTATCTCTGAAGAAACTACGTTAATAATTGGCCAAAGGAGGAATCCGAAAAGGATGGGCAAGAATCCTTCGAGAGGTGGACGGACAGTCACTACTCGACAGCATGTAATCACTATGGTAAAGAAAAACGGCTAGTGGTGGCACGAGACTCGAATTAGAGTAAGCTACGCGTAAATTACAAATCGGTTGCGTGAAATCGATTTGAGGAAAAAAGGGGGTCGAAAAAACACCCATTAAGTTGGCTGTCTGCTTCGATATCCCCCATACATTAATAATAGTAAAGTAAAATGTTTGAACTAATGTTATTTCTCAAAAACAGTTAAGCAAATAATAACATTTCGTTTCAAAGCATATTCATTCCTGAAACACCTATAAGGAACATTGGGCCATATCGCATTTGATATTGAAATAATCTAGATATAATGCAATATATTTTCCTTAATTCTTATCAGACATATCCAATAAAATTGTAGCTCATCCCGTTTTAAATTTACTGGCAGGACTCGACATCTGCGGTTAAGGCTGGGATATAGTTTAAAAATTGTTTATTACATATAAAGAGCATTGACCGATGTGATAAAAATTCCAATTTTTTTATATAAAACGCATATAGTCCGGTAAAATATTTAATTAATAAAAAGACTTTTTACCTAGTATTTACTTTTAATTTCTATTTCCTTTACATTTTCATTTTTATTTATTTTTGTATATTTTTTTCTTGTTTATTTTTTTTCAATTGTTGCAACACTAAAAATAATAGTTGTAATAGATTTCAATTATTATTAAACTGTCAAATTGTTGATCTCTGAACTCAAAGTATGCTCGATAACGCCAAAACTCAAATGTATTGCCACTAAGCCGCCACCTAAACTAACAAATTGATATTGATTTTTTTGTTGAACGTTTCAATCATTTGTTATGTATATGAAATAATGCTAACATTGGCATTCGATAAATTAAGTTACCTGAAGATATTACGGAGTCTTTGTGGACCATAAATTGCTCTTTTGGCCATTCTCGACATCTTTATGGATCCGTGTGCAGCTCGTAAGAAAATAGATACAATTTGTTAATATCAATAATTCTACGGTAGGCAATATGATTAGATTATTTCTTAATTAATTAAAGTTATTAAAAAGTCGCCAATTCCATTGTAAAAGCTTTAATTCAGCCAACATTGGGTTTTATAATCGAACTAAGTGCAACTTTAAATCCATTAAAATGTATAGCAATTATCGATAAAACCACAAGGCTGCTATTTATTTTTAAAATCTGGTTAAGGCCATTAAATAGAATTCCATTCTCTTAATATATTATTAAATCTTATTATGAATAAGTCATGTCAAAAGAGAAGTTTTCATTTTAACTACACACACACAAGAATACTTTTAATTACACAAGATAAACATTTGTCTTTCGACGGCACAGTCAAACCAAAACAATATTGTTCTCTTCCTTGTACGAAGAATTAATGCATAAATTAACCTTCTTGCTAAGCAAATCCAACATTGTGCAAACGATAAGTCAAACAAAAAGAAAAACAACCACAACAACAGGAGATAAACCTCTTTTAAAAGTTTTAAAATTTTTGCATTCAAAGGTGAAAGCGAAAAAATAAAACAAAAATAAAAAATTAAAACGATAAAAAACATTACAAACGAAGGAAAAAGTTTAACGTTTGACAGACGGAAAACAAATCATTGGTTAAAGAACAGAATCATTAGAACAAAACCAACACACATTCAAATGATTTAAGTTGGAAGTGTATATATTTGTATGTGTGTATGTGTCTTGTAGTAGTACAAGTTGCTTAATAAAGTTCTTAAGTTAATTATAAAATTGTAAATGGCAACCACATAGAACAAAAAAAAAATAAGAAAACAATTGTAAAACAAACAGGATTTTTATTTACTTTTGAATTTAAAGAAGGGGTTGGCTGGCATTATAATTGTTCCTAAAACTTAAGTGACTGCTCTGTTACTTCATTCAAAATTTAAAAAAGACAAAATTAAGTAAACATAAAGAATCATAAACAAACCCTCAGTCTTACAAATTGAATTAGCATTCATTAAAAGCTCCAAGGAACTTATTATCTGCATGCACCTGAAAAAGAGTCGCGTTGAATATTTGATGGCAAGTAATATTAAACTCTTTGAAGGATATTTTCTTAAGAATGCTTGTGTTAGAATTAAAGGTTTATATACATACATATTAACCAGCAAAAGTTATTTAATTTTAAACCTCCAAGCGAATAGCAGCTTCAAATAAATTTATATCATTACACAAAATTGATGCAACCACTAGAATATTTTCCAATTAATATGATCGTAATGTTTCTTTATAATAATTTAAATTTGGTTTTTTACTTTTGTTTGATATATTTAACAACCACAAACTTTTTAATCTATTAAAACTTCTTTTCAAATACATGAAAACCCTCTCTCCACTTTATACTACATTTGATAATAAAGAAGATATTGTTCGCACCTAAATGAACTCACTCACTGTTTGAATATAAAAAGAAAACTAACTTCGAAAGAAAAACCAAACAACTGAAACTTTTTCGCGTACTTTAACTTGCGCCGCGGCCGGAAGGAATGTATTAATACATTCAACCAATATATGAGGGGCTTTAAAATATCTAAATTCCTCATGCACGCTGACAAACTAACACCCGAACAGACGACATCTGTTAACAGCTGCTGGTACCAAAAGAGAGAACCAAACTGAGAGGAGACAAACAAACACAAGTAACAAGAAGAATATCGCTAAGTCTTCTAGCATCTTGTATAAAAAGCCACAAATTTGTGTGCGAATCAGTATGAGTACGTGTATAAATGTGAATACAAAACAATCACTATAGAAAAAAAAAGCAACAGCTTCAAGTAGCAAGCAACAGCAGCAGCAAAACATTTTGTAAGATTGTTGGGATTTTTATCGAAATTAAATAGAGTTCAATTTTTTGCTTAAAAACAAACTTAATGCAACAAGAACAAGAATAACAATAATGTTTTACCAACACAAGCTATGTAGGAGGAAAGTAATGTTTTGTATGCAGGAAACAAAAATGAAATGTATGTTAAGAGGATTTTTTTTCGAGAACAATACTTAATACAACCAAATCCGATATCCACTGTAAAATGGATGTTACTGTAAATTCTCTGAAGGATATACCTCCGAATAAATTATGAGCAATTCCGAAAAACGTGTACCCTGCCAAAGCTAGCTGCACACAAATCACGTAGTCAACAATAAAAAGAAGACTTTTGCTAATAATATATATTATCCTCTTATATTTTTGTCTAATGTAAGCAGTGGAAATTAGTGGAACAATTAAATTCGAAAAACACTTGCGTATAAAATTGCGAACAAACACAAAAGCAATTTAATGATGTTGCTGCACATTCCAAATTAACTGCATCATTTTAAAACGTCTTTGAATAGCTTTACTCACTTTATTTTACACAATAGATTTAAATGAAATTATAACTGAATTGTATTTATCACTGCTTAATACTGTATAGTCAGTTTCTAAATTATCAAAGTTCACTTCAAGTAAAAATAATATTGTTACGGGCTTATTCTTGTCAGAAATGGGTACATATTTCGTGAAACTGCAGCAAAACGAAATTGCTTGCATTAAATGTGACCAGATCCCCGCTGCTGGAGAATGTCATTATAAAGCCAGACAGTGAGAATTTGCAATACTGAATAAATTGTAGCCAAAGCGCTCACCCTGAAAATTTTAAGGGACGTCCTGCTATTCACAAATATATTGATTTTAAAGAAGAAGTTAAAAATGTAGCTAAGGAGAGAAAGGCAAAAATTTCAAACAATGTTTGAAATGCTATTAATTAATCAGTCTAGTTTTATTTCAACAAACGCTTCAGTTGCAAGCCTGTTTAAGATTCTATCGCAAATAATTCGAGAATTTCTGTCAAATAAACCTATTATGTGCAAGATTTTCTAGAATTAGCTACTTTTTGGTTTGAACCTGAGCCACTTTCTTTAGAACAAAAAATAGCAAAATTTATGAGGACATAGCAAAATTTATAGAAGTTGCTTGGAAACAATGTATTGGTATAATGAAAGAAATATAAAAGGCTTATGGTCTATAATGGTTTTAACTTATTAACATTCAATGTAACTCGTTGTATTGAGACTATAGCTAAAGTGTTAAATCTCACCAGTAGAAAATGGACACAAGTAGGCCAAATAAGGATAAACCTCTTGCGCTGATTAATACGGGACGGTCTTCTTCCCTTGTTCTCTTTTTATAGGAATAAAAATTACAAACTAGGCAGACTTAAATTTACAGTTGAATAGTTGAAGATTTTGCAAGACCATCTGCAATATTTACGCGAGGGATAGGATTTTGGTGAAACTTAGTATGAATTTATCTACGCTATTAGCAATAAGAATAGAAAAAGTAGAAGTCAAAGAGTGAAGACTTGTTTTAAAATGTTGAATTTGTAAACCTTAAAATACATAGCAAAACATAAATCAACTCCCGATACGCTGCTCCCTTTTACAACAAGGACCAACTTCAAGACTTAAACATTTTCGATACCTCTTATACACCCATTTAAGTTTGATCACTAGTTTAGAAACTGCAGATTTGTTACAGAATTTTTTGGGAAATTGCTTTTTTTTGGCAAATTTTTGTTTCTGGAATATATTTTTAATGTAAAATGTGGCACAAGGAATTCTATTTTTATATATGAATTATTATATTTATTTTGTTTTATAACTTACGAAATTAATTTAAACTGTTCGGAAAATGGTATCCAATGATTACAAGCAATACATGTATAAAACTTTGTACAACAAATTATTAAGTTTAGTGGTTCATTATAACTAGCATTTCAACTAATACGAACTATACAAGCTAATATTATACTCGAGAAAGAACAGGTATGCCAAATGTCTGAAGCAAAAAACCATTACAAATATATTTCTGGCAACATACTTAATATTTAAGCTACAGGGTATTCATATGTAGATAACTTCATAGGTGAATGTACGTAGCATGTTGAACTTTAAAAGTTTAAGTGTCACGGCCGATATTGGGTAACTTTCTAGTGCATACATTTCATGGGCTGAGAGAAAATTAAGCAAAAAAAAAAATGTTTAAATAATGTTTAAATAACTATTCTAGGGGTTTGTATTAAACGTGTTTATTAGTTAAAGTTTTCTTAGGTGATATTCTTCTGCGTAAACAGCAAAAATAAAGAAAATAATAGTTTTTATTTTAATGCGCCTTTTACCACTTTTAAATATCATTTTGACTTTAACATAAATACTCGTATTTCCTGTCATAGCTATTTGCAAGTTTAATCATAATTCATACAAAAAACAATAAATAGTCTAGTCCAACAACATCACACAGTCACTAAGTGCACTTCCGTTTGAATTGTGTCTATTTTTCAACACAGATTTTAATCGGAACTATATTGTTAGGATAAAAAATTGGTCAAAAGCCAAACAATTAGAGTACCGAAACAATAAGACCAATAATGTATATTTAAATGATGGAAACTAAAAGCTATTATTACACAAACATAAATAATATAACGTCAAAACTTATACACAGCCATGCGTACTCACAATTACTTACATATACAAGTGAACGCATGATACGTGCATTAAAATTTTTATTAATGTGTCACCAAAAAGTGCACTAGGAATACAACAGAGTTGACAGCAATAGCAGCCAAAATAATGGCCTGACACTTAAAAACCCCAATTTTTTATATCGAAGGCTGGTGTAAATAGACCACAACAATGGAAAGGTAGAGCGGTTTTATTTGAATTTCTGCACCTTTAGTCCGGCCATTCTAGTTAGCATATTTTTCGTTGGACCCTCATATACTTTATCACACCGCTTCTGAACATTTTCGTTGCAAGGTATTTTATAAAGTATATGTGACATATTCAATGTCTTTAGTTTTGCTAAACAATTTATTTAATGTATTGTAAGATTTGTGAGAAATTCTGCATTTATCATTATTAAAGGTTTTTATCTTTTCCAGTCGCTCTGATATTACTGGTACATAAGTTAACGACTCATACACTTGCCCTCAATTACGCTTCTTGTATTTTAATTTCTTCTATTTTTAAAATGACTAATCAGTCTATAAGAAAGTTGTTTTGGAAAACTGTTATCCAATATTATGCTTATAATCTCTTTCTAGCAAATTTTTTAGCTGTATTTCTAATTATTCTTTTACTATGGAAAATAGTTAACAACTCTCCCAGATGCACTTGGCTTAAAATACCTATCCATTATTAAATTGTTGTCCCGTCTTATTACTAACGTAACTAAATAAGGATGTTTGGAATCATATTTATTGTTTTTGGTAAATTTAATGATATTAAATAAATTTAATATTTCCTAAGCATTATTAATATCAAATTCAGAAATAATGCAAAACAAATCATATACATACTTCGTCATTAATTAAGTATTTAATTTCCCAATACAAGTGTCAAGTAACTTCTCCATAACTATGTCTGCAACTGGAGACGCTAGAGATCACTACTTTTGCACATGTATCTTTTTTCATATTGAAGATAGACTAACCATGTGTGACCACAGGACTATCCATTTCAGGATTCTGTACGTCAGAAGGCGAAGAAAGGTCCGCAAACGTATAATGAATCCCTAATGCATTTCGGATCGGAAATCAGTGTGTTCGGAAAGGGGAATTATCCAGGCATTACTCTAGATAAGGAGCTTACCTGGACTGAACACATTGAATTGGAGATACTGAAAGCAAAAAGGATATTGTTTCAATGTAAACGGGTGTGTAACCGTAGGTCCTCAAGGTATCATGCCTAAGGCTGCATTCTAGATTTACACAATGGTGGTGCGACCCATAATAACTTATGCATCTGTGGTTTGGCCTATTAAAGTACAATTCAACAAAGGCAGGAGCAGGGGAGTAGGATAGTGAGACCAAAAGTTCTATAATGTGAAGAATCATTATTCTGAAAAGATGCCCCTCGGCATGAAGGCCAGGTTGTGGAAACTTCAAGCATCATCTTGCACAGCTGATAAAAAGAAGATAATACTTGCTGACTGTACCTGGGAAAAGCTATCATAAGGCTAAGCACGATGGGCAGACACTAATTAAACGTAAATGCCATGGGGGATCTAAGCTTCAGAAAAATGCTAGCGATTACAAGAGACTCACTGATGATAAAGAAGGTCGGCAGTTACCAGTCTACAGTCTGAAATCACTACAGTCAAGAGTAATCGACTCTATGAAATTAAGGTAGTCGTAAGTAAGGAATTACAAATCGGTGCCTGAAATCAATTCAAGGAAAGGAGGAATTCGAAAAGGGACCCATAAAGTAAGTGATCTACTTCGATATCCCCCTACGTTAATATATATATATTAAAACGAACATAGAGCTTCGAATAATATAAGTATTACTCGAGTAAATATATTAAACCATATAAATTTTTAAAAACTAATTATATAAATTATTTACTTTTATTACATTTAATCAAAAAGGCTTAAATTCTACTTCAATGCGCGTAGTCAACATTCCTTTAACTTATTGAATATTTCGTAAACACTATTTCATCCATGCGAACACAGTAACTAGCGCAATTGTCCAGCGCAATTTGTGCAAATACCGGAAATGCACACGATTATTTATAAAAGCATAAGTGCAGTAATATGCCACATAAAGTGCTCTGTAGAGATAAAAAGTGTTTATTTTTACAAATTTGGGATTTGAAATTTACAATAAGCAAATAAATGAAAAGCCAATAAAACATTTTATATGAAAAAACAAAACGTGTAACCAAAAATTGAACACGTCAATTTTACACACAAACTAAAAAAATTACATGAAAATGGGCGTCTACTGCAAATGATTTCAAATATCTATGCAATCAAAAGAAATGTTTTTGTTTTTTATTGATAAATCAAATGATGAATTTTAGCATTTATCTTCTTTTTGTTTTTCTTTTATTTGCCGCGTACGAAAATCCTATGCAATTCATTGTGGTGCTAAAAAAATAATTCACCAGAGCTAGACAGCAATATAGAGCTGCATTTTATATAAAAATTTTGTGAATTTGTTGGGAGTTTTTAGAGGAAAAACGGATGTACGTTTCCAAGAGTGTGCTTGTAGTACACAAATTTAGCATTAGAAAGAGGCGAAAAAGAAGAATACTCATGTAAAGAGTACAATCAAGAGAAAAAAATAAAGCAGAGGAATCAGTTGTGTTAGCCAGCCAGTGGTTTGTTTCAAACCATTAACGCTCAATTTCTAATTGACGTCAATTTGTTTGTTACTTCTTTTTGCACAAATTTTACTTTATTTTGTGAAAATTCACGTTACTTTTTGTACCCTACATTTGGATGTACTGATTTTTAATTATTTGCAAGCTATGAGGGTGACCAAACATCAGAACAAATTGTTGACACTAATCGTTGTCTTAACTGATTTTTGGTACTTTACGACCGTTATACGATGCGGTCAGTAAAAGAAAACCTTTGAAAGGATCGAAAACATTGGATGTCTTCTACGAAGAAGGCAGGTAGTTTAGAATTCTGTTTTTCCTAGAGGAACCTATTAACTTGGACGATCTGCACGCCAGAATTAAGATAATTTTTGGGATCCTGGATATTGTGTTCATATAACCTCATATACCTATTTAGGTATTTTTAAATCTTTATTAGATAAGTATCTAATATAAGTGAGAAAAACAAAATCTCAAAGTGTTTGTTGGGCTTTTGTTAAAACTTTATAATTTTGAGAGAAGTTTTATAAACAACTCTCATTTTGTTTAATTAATTTCTAGTTTTACTAGAAATTTGATTAAAGAACTCCCGGCAACCCGCAAAAAGAGAGCATCAAATTGCGCTAAGAATTTATTACTAAATACTAATTGCAAATTCTGCATGATAATTATATTATAACCAAATAGAAGCAATTTTTATTAATTTTTTTTTTTTTTTTGTTAAAATCTTACGAAATTAAAAAAAGTGAAGGCTATTTTATATTTTGTCTGCGTGAATTGTAATAATATTCCTTACTTAAAACATCTCGTTCCGCTCAATAAAAAAATACAGTAGAGTGTCTAATGTTCGTCATCAACTATAATATTTCGCTTAAAAACTGAATTTCAGCATTTTACCTGTTTTGATAATATATTATATAGTTTATTTTCCCGCTTCTTTTTGTTATATTTTTATTGATTTAAAAATTTGTATAGTTGTACAATAGAATACATTCCATTGTTCATAAGGAGTCTGTCTTTCCCAATGTGTACAAAATCTGTATGGATTTAAAATATGTATACGTTTTAAATATAAGTATAGATTTACCAGCTTTATGTCTGTCGTCAATTTAAATATAAATGAATATTTTTTGTTGAAAATAAACCGAAATGAATGTTGGCATTAACATTTCCTATTTATTTAAAATGCTGTGGTATGGATACAAAGGTATGAGAAAGTAGTGCGAGCAATTACTTGTTGAAAAAGTCAAAAGAGTCATTGCGTGCATTATAGTGACTGTGCTACTGCAGCTAACGCTCCTGTTTATTAATGCCTCAATCGCCTGTATAGACATATAAATCAATTATTATTGTGATGCTGTATGCAAGACTTTATTGTTAAAAATCTGTACAAAGTAGCTGTGTGAGTTTAATATCTTTCCTATTTGCGGTTATTGACTATCAAAATATACAGTGGTCGGCATATTTATTTTGACAAAGTATAGTGAAGAATTGTTTTATTGTTTTTTAATATTGAAATTCCTATAACGGCTCAGTTATCAGAATTCTTAAGTATACGTATGCAAAATATTTTGTTAAAATCTTAACCCATTCTCATTCTGAAGAGAGAAATGCATTTTGGTACAAGAATTTGTAACGGCATAATTATTTTGACATTCTATAATTTCATCTCATTTTGCTTTTTGTATTAAGCTTTAATACAAAGCGGTCGTTGTTGAGTATTAAGTATTAACATTCGATGAAAGATCAATAAAAAAATTCTATTACTATTGTATAAATATGGGAAAAATATCGGAATTAACTAACACCGTCAGGAGTGATACTATAACCCAGTATAATCTTGGAATATCTGTAATAAATATTGCCAAGGAGTACAAACCGTTTATCAAATAAATAAATGTAAAGAAACAGAATCTGTCATTAATTTGCGTCGAATAGGAAGAAAATGTAAAACAACGGCAGTGGAAGACCGACAAATTATCAGAAAATTTAAATCTAATACAGGTTTGACACCCAAAACCGCTGCGTCGGAATGGAATTCGCACTCTGATAGTCATTAAAGCGAAAGAACAGTTCGACGACGTCTAAAAGAAGCCAACATTAATAGATATGTAGCAAGATCAATTGTAAGTATAGCCCTAAGGAACCAAATTGAAAGGCTAGAATTCGCAAACAGATACGTAGACAAGCCCCTATACTTCTCGCAAAGCGTCTCAATGACCGATGAAAGTACTTTCGAGTATCACTCGTCAAAGAAAAAAGTTTTTGTTAGACTAGATCACAAAACTCGACAAAAAACGCACCTGTTGTTAGTCATGGAGGTGGCACAGTCATGTGCTGGGGCTGTATAGCATATAAAGGCTTGGGACACTTGGTTCCCATCGACGGTTCGATGAACCAAAACCAATATTTGAAAATTTTAAATGAACACGCATTTCCTTCTGGCGATAGGTTGATTGGACCGTCATTTATTTTCCAACAGGACAATGCGCCTTGCCACAAGAGTAAAATGATTAAGACATTTTTGACAGAAAATTGCATTAAAACTTTGGATTGGCCACCCCAAAGTCCGGATTTGACTGTGATTGTGATTGGTCATATATAAAGCGCCAAAGAACCGCAGATCTGACAAGAACCAGGGAAGCAACAATTTCAGAGGTTAAATCTTTGTGGGAGGACATACCAACAAAATACATTCAAATTTGATCGATTCAGTTCCGAAAAGACTCCGGAAAGTCATTGCCGCTAAAGGAGGATACACGTTATATTAATATTAAAAATATCTAAAAGTATTACAAAAGTTGAAATAACATATTTTCGTTTAAAGAGTTAAAACACTATATGCCACCCCCTAATTTTTAGTATGTAGACATTTCGCCTATTTTAGTGTCATTCAAAATCGACACATATGATCCCTTTATACCTAAGAATATTTTAAATAGCTCCTACATACATTTATTTATTCTACTTCCACGTCCAACCGTACTTATAAAAAAGCTCATCACAAACACTCTTAATTGAAAGCTATTGAACTAAAAAACTCCATTTCCATTTTCTTGTAAAACTTTTTAACAGATATATGTTGCTTAAGCATTAAAATTTTTTTTTAAATATTATTAAATACTCACATTATAATCCTTGACCAATTTCATTTGTGTTGTTATACTCTAAATTAATTTTGCGGAAAATATTTTCTCAGCAATTAATCTAAGATGAAAATAATGAAATGCGAAAATGATTTTTAAGTTTGTTTTTCTCGCATGCTGTCGCTGCTGGCAAGACAATGAAATATTCACATACATATATACAGTGGTGGACATTAGGTTAGCAAATTGCATGTACGTTGCATTCAAATGCATTTATTTTGTTTATGGTATGAAAATTCGATATTTTCATAATTTTTCTTGATTAATACTTTAATTGCTATGTTTTATAAAAAAACGTAAAACAAAAATTCGATGTGGTTAAAGGTACATGGTGCACAGAGGAGCAGCGTAAAGTTATCCATAATATGAAATGGAGAGGAAGCACCGTTTGTAATATTTCTTCCATATTAAACTGCCTAGAAAGATGGTGTACAATGCACTCAGTCATATTCAAGCCAATTGGACACACAAAAATGGTCCACAGTGTGCTAGGCCTAGAGAAACCACACGTAAAGAGAACTCCCTTATTTATAGAGCTTCAGTTGCGGATCCCTTTAAAACCTCAACTGAAATTCAAAGGGAAGTTTCAACAAAATTTGGTATCGACGTCTCCTCACGAACAATTAGAAGGAGACTTCATGAAAAAAATTGCGTGGATGAATTGTACAACACAAGCCCCACGCGTCTAAGAAAAATTTAAAGTCCCGAATTTCATTCGCACGTGAACACTTAGGCAAACGAACAAAATTTTGTCGATTTGGTTCGGATGGAAAACGTTATGTAATGCATCCTCCAAACATACAACACAATTCTAGGTACACCTCGAAAACCGTAAAGCATGGTGGTGGAAACGTGAAGGTTCGGGCGGCATTTTCTGGGCACGGTGTTGGTCCAATAATTAAAATCGATGCGCGAATGGATCAGTACGTTTACAAAAATATAATTTCGTTTCATTTCATGCACGACAACGATCCAAAACACACTTCACGATAGTGAAGTGTTGCTTGGATCAAAGTGGCAATGACGTTTCAAAATGGCCAGCTCAATCGCCGGATCGTGATCCTATAGCGAACTGCTGTAAAACCCAAAAATTTGAACGAATTATGGACGGAAATACAAAACGCTTGGTATGCAATTGGTCTGGTGGACAGTATGCCCAAAAGATGTGCAGCTGTGTTAAAGAATAAGGGCTATCCTACCAAATATTTTAAACATTTTGTGAAATTAATATTATAGTTTTTATTTTTATCTTGTTGGAAATAAATTTTGTTGATTTGTGCTAAATTACTGTCCAGTTTTTTTTTGAGGGTTCGTTATAAAAAATAATATAAACGAAAAAAAAGCTAAGTAAAATAAATTCGCATATTCTTGACACCGGGAATAATACATTAAGATATAACAATGATAAAAATAACGAATCTGTAACAAAATTTTTTAATTATAAAAGTACAAAAAGGTATGTGCTAAAATCATGGCCACCACTGTACATACATTATTTTTTCGTGTATGTAAAATGAGTAGATTTATATTTGTACTGCACACTCACACAGATATGTATATACATATTAAAGCACAAACTCAGGCTTCCAAGTTCTAACGTAGATGTAGTATTTATTTCTACTTATAGTCAAACCTACAAATGATATAAAAGTTTATAGCGAAACCATTTAACACTTCATGCAACAATTTTGTGGTTGACAATGAGCAAACGTTATTTTATTTCGCACACACACATCAAAAACCCTTCCTTTTTGAAATCAAAATGAACTGGGACAGTATACTCCTAAATTCGTTTTATGCGTTTAATAATCAAAGAATATTTTTTCTCTACATTCATTTTCCATGTTCTAAAATGACCTTTGGCAAAAAATTTAAATTTTGGATATCGAAATTGTGTTGTGAATACACTTAAAACTTTTTTTCTTGATCCAAATTATTCAGGAAGCATAAGTCTGCTGAAAATTCCGTCATGTACTTCATGTGTATTATTTAGTTGAGTTACAGCCAATATCAATTAACACCTTCAATTAACTTAAATGATCATCAATGCAAATGAGACCATAACTGTCAGAACAAAAATGATTAAAGCGTTGATTAGCTTTAAAAAATTGTTGATGCTCATATAACTTATATGTAGCATTAGGAAAATCCTACACTGACAGCTGCTCAAAAACTTAACTGTTCTTGACATAGCGCTGACCCTCTTGTTTTGGTATTTCAGGCGGGTTACAGCGCAATGCTCTACGCTCTTTCGGTAGGTTCGAAAATCAAACATGGGAAAAAAATGTTTCATGAATTTGTAATGGCAAAATTAATGATCATATCAAATAGTATATCAAGCTAATACGTTTGGTCTAACTCTTCTTGTCCATATTTCTGTGGCTTGATGTATATATTGTAATGTAGGTAGCATGGCAATTAATTTGGCTCAAGAGCAAGGTAACAGTGACGTCATCTGTATCTGCCAGAATAAGAGAGTTGCATTTATAGAAGTATAACAAATTCACCACAAATAAGCGCTATTTAAAAAAGCCAGTATATTGATCAAACGCCAAACAAAATAAGAAGTCGCACCATTTACGAGTAACTTACACATATATGAGAGACCTCTTACAAACTGTATCAAAATAAAATTAAATCAAAATACCGTGTAGCCAGCCGGTCTATAATTATCCATAGCTTTCATATAAGAGTCCCTCAAAAATATCAGTATTTCTTACAAAGCTTACATAGTTTAGAAAACAGCCGAAATCTTGGCTGTAATAAGTCTTAAGTTCTAGATAAAAATACTGAATATTTTGGTTATAATCAGCCGTGGCTCTAGAAAGAAATATTTTGAAATGATACAAATAACTGCGAACCATTTAAATTTGTTTAAATTAAAAAAAAATATATCAAAAAACGTTTAGCAGAAATATATCGCCAGGATATTTTGTCCAGGCTGTCATGCTATTGCGGTTACTTTTATAGTTTAAAATATTGATGTCAAAATTTTGATTAGATTAAGCTGCAATACTGGTTGAACTCGTGAACCTAAAGTAACTTAAGTAGAATTCAAAAAATATTTTAGTTAAAAGGTTATGGTATTCGCAAAGTCTCACAGCAGTGTAGGATTACCTGTTCACAGCTGCTTATTCTACGTTTGGAAACTGTGAAAATTGTTTTGATTAAACTTGAAACCATTTTTTCAGAGCTTTTGAAATTTTGTGTGGAAAAATATGAAAACGATTTCTTTAAGGTGAAGCGTTTTTTAAGGTGTAAATTATGTGAAAACGATTATAAATTTCAGTTCTGCTTTACTACAAACATTTTGACGATATTTTCCTTACCAAGAGGACACATATGCTGCAATGGGTCTCTTAGAATCAACAACTCACATATACGTACATCAGAGACTGATTAATCACACATTTACACATTCGTTTAAACTCTTCGTTAATGAATATTTCCTAGATTTTGCTACTACACTCTCTTCTCTTGTTGCTGCTATTATCCTTACGAATTATCAAATAAACTTTCATATTATTAAATGTGAAGCCTAGAGTTTTTTTTTGCTATATTTTACTTCTTTGTCTGTTTGGCTTGTGTATCCAGCAATAAAGGTAGTTTTGAAAAATTAAAAACGAAAAGTGAGCTTTTTAATGTGTGTCATCATCCAACTACATGGGGTTTTCCTGGTTGGTTTTTCATGCGCTGTAGCTTTTTTTTGGATAAGTTTGGTTGTAGGTGTAAATTGTTGTGGACATTTTCATGTGAGTTGAGAATTTAATTAGTGCCAGAATTTAATTATGTCGTCCGTTATCCGATTTAATTTGCTTTTATCTTTTTTAATAATGTGTTGAAAAAAATCTAATACTGGGAAATAAATACGCTTTAAGTTGGTGTGAGTTTTTGCAGAAAAATGCCATAGACATTATAATAATTATTTATATTTTTAGCCTTTTAAGGTTAATTTAATTTCGAGACAATATCATATGTAGACATTTAAAATAAGAGAAATTTGCCAAGTTAAGAAACTTTGTGGAAAATTTATGTTTATTTTGCGTATTTTTGAATATTAGTATAGATGAGAGTTACGGTGGCCCAAGAAAGTTAGACAATTCTACAACTTTGTGACACTTATTTCAATATAAATTAAATGAATGAGCTAACAAAAAAGTATGCATCAGTGGCTTCTTTTTTGCTCACCTCTCAGCCAATTTCGAAAATGTTTTCTAGGAAACCCCCATTGGGATGCAATTTTCAATTCCATGTTTTTTTCCAGCAATTTTTTTTTCTAGCTTACAATTGTAATCAATTATTTGTAACCTCTACCGATCGAACGTAATTACATTTCAGCCTCTAGCAGCTGATCGTGTAGAGAACCATTTTCAGTTCTTCCAGAAACAAGGAAAAAATCTCCAACCAACAATAATCAATCGGCTCTGATTTTTTTCTCAGATTTAAATCACACGTAATTTTCTGCGATTCCGCTTTGATTAGAAACTTTATCAGGTAATGCCATTAAAACCAGCTTACTTACCTTTATCTCCCCTCCTTCCAGGAGGAATCCAAGGACTCTTTAGTTCCTTTAGATATATGCACCAGGGATATATGCACCAGGGATTTTCAACAATCCGGGAATGATTACCTTCGTTACCCGTATTATATCTTATTTGACCGGGATAAATGTCAATAATGCTGTCTTCTGATTTATTTCATTTTAAAATTTCTTTAAATAAACGACATGGCCCATAATATTTTCCAATTTGGCACAGCAAACTCATTGGCACTTGTAAATTGTATTAAAATTATTCTTTAACTTTGAACTTGTATAAATGGTTAGATCGCTTGCATCTTTCTTAAACAATTGACAACAAAAAATAAATAAAATTAATTTTCACAAATATTTAAAGTCAATTTAAATACTTCACACACCTACATACATATGCCAGACAACCCTAAAAAAAATCCAACTTGAATGTAAAAATAAATCCCAAATGTGTTAAAATGCTTTCATTCCAACAAAATGATAAATTATCTCTTTTATTTTTTGGCGAAATATCCGGCATAGTTTGTGGTGAAATATACAATGGCACTAATACAACGAAGAATATACCTTCAGATACCAACATTCTTTAAACAGTCATACACATTTATACGTAAAATTGAAAATGACAACATGCCAGCAAAAGCTGCTGCAAGCGAACCATCAGCATGAGTAGAAGTATCAACATTTTCTAAAAATCTTTGAAACGCCTTACTAAGAGATTTATTGTTGCATTGGTTAACCAGGAAAATAAGAAGGAAAAAGGTTTTTTATTTTATTATTTTCCTTCCTCAGGCGCAGTTGAAGGTGATATAAATTGAGAATGAAATGAAGGATGTAAATTTAAATTTCAAGTTTTTCTGTCATACAAATATAGCAGAATTTATTACAAAAATGTTACACATTTACACTTGATTTCGTTCTTGTTGGTTAAATTATGAACGCAGGGAATACTACCGACATGATAAATGCTTAAATGAATTCAAAGTTTAGTATGGTGCATAAGGGGTATTCGTAAAATTTCTATTGTTTTTTTTTA
This sequence comes from Phania funesta, assembly GCA_963932375.1. Taxonomy (NCBI): domain Eukaryota; kingdom Metazoa; phylum Arthropoda; class Insecta; order Diptera; family Tachinidae; genus Phania; species Phania funesta. The sequence goes on from OZ010652.1 coordinate 43,772,416, forward strand.
AATTTAATGGGACAAGAAAAAGACGAATAGAGATAGAGAATTTTATAGGGTGTTTAAGAAACGTCAAAATATGGTGATTTTGATAGGAACATTTTTTATACACAGTGGATATGCTAACAACATCTGAACAACTTCAGTCCCACATTCATGAGCTAGAGGACTGGCTAAATAACTATTAAAGTAAATCAATCCATTGAAATGTGCTCATTGCCGAATTGTCCACAAATAAAAATAACAATACCACTGTCCCAGCGGAAACCTACGTCACATTCGAATAAAAAGAAGGGCACTGTAAATAACTTTACTAAAGAATATAAAGGCTTTTAGGCTTTAAACGAAAATATCATGTAGAAGAGAAACATTTTGAACACTGTTGTCGTTACAGGACTACATTTGTAATTTGAAACTCTTCTCAAGCCCTATGATTTCATATTTGACTTTTTCAAATTTTGTCCAGTATAAATCAGCCATTGTAAGTTTTGTCGTTCATTTTCGAAATATGGTTACTTGTTTGTGAAAATTATATTATTTAAGATAATTGTCTATTGGACCTTGTGTAACATCACAACGTTTTTCATAGATGTTGATTTTTTTTTTTGAAATTTTTTGGCGAAATAGAAAAATGTTCGTGAAGTTAAAAATTTAGTGAATTCAATATTTGTGGTGAAATTTTGTTCATATATTTATGTAATTAACATAGATTATGTTAAAATGTCGTCGTTTTGCCTAAAATATAAATTTTGTGTAATTTTTCAAAATTTTTTGCATTCGTTTTTTCGGGATTTTTTTTGGAAAAATTTCGGTTTTTTGGGTTTTCATTTTATTTTAATTTTTTATTCCAGTGCTGGTAAATTTTATTATAATTTTGGCAAAAATTCGAATTTATTGCAATTTTTTTGGGACACTTCGGGTTTTGGAGCAAATCAGTTTTTAGTTTGCTTCAAATGTTGAGTTTTTTGTTTAGTTTTTTATTCGGTATAATATTTAGGTAAGTTATCTGGGGGCCTCAAGAATATGCAAATTTTATGGATGTATGTAAGGGCTTTTCCTCGCAAAGATAAAAGCAAAAAAAATAAAAAAATAAAAAATTTTGTTTGCCCATAAATCGCAAAAATTCACCAAACGAACTGATCCAGTGGTCCAAGTCTCAAGATACTAATTTGTCTAGTGTCGTCAGAAAGTTGATTTCAACCTCAGATAGGCGGAAATTAAACTTCCCTTCCTATCAGGTTACAATATATATTGTTGGTTCGGAAATGAATATTGTAAAAATTGCAAACGGAATAAAAACCCATATATTCATTTTGTGAACGGTATATACCGGAATTTTTAACAATTAAATTGTTTGCCGGCAAACTTACTTTATTATGACGCGTAAGGTCATACTTTGCGTAAACTCAACTTTTGGGTATAAATATGAATTTGAAGCCCCACATGTAGCGCAAAAAAATAAGTCAACACAACGATTATTCATCATAGATACGTATAACATTTTATTAACATGTTATCCAACAAGCACACTATAAAAACACTTATATCCTTCACAAAAATAAAAAGGGTATATATTGATTTGTCATTCCGACCCCAGAATATATTCTGGATCCACATAGGCAAATTAAGCTTTACGATGTTCGTCTGTGCGCGTATCCGTTGGTGAAATCAACTTTCTGAAATTTTTTTGGTTTTAAGCTATGGAGTCGTGCGTGGAGTTGCTCCAGCGTTTCTGGTTTGTCTGCATAAAACTTGCTTTACAGATATCCCCACAAAAAGAAGTCCGGAGCAGTCAAATAATTTTTTCACGAAAATCGGGGTTGTCATCGGCGATCTGTAGCATCCTATTGGTATATGTATGGCTGCGTAAATGGTCTTCTGGAAGAAGCTCTTGTGTCAACTAAATCTTAAATGAAAACAAATGCAAATCTTTGTGCAAAATTGTGGCCAAAGTTGTTCTTTGAAAACCAAGCTCCTGAGCACGGTCTCGAATTGAGGTTGATGGATTGTTTTGAACACTTTCTTAAACAGCAGTAATGTTTTCAGCCGATCTTGCAGTACGTTGTTGTCCATGCTTAGGCCGATCAGCTACAGTTAGTTTACTGAATATTTTTCCATAATAAATTTGCCACGTCTCTACTTCACGACTGCCAAATATGAACTGTCAAGCCTAATGTTTACCAAAATGTCGGTAAAACAAAGTAGTATACCTTCACGGCCGACACCCTGTACTTTTTTTATTTCATAACAAAACAAAGCTTATGTCCATTATGGAGTAAAACATCTTTGAAACTGGTCTTGGACAAATCGGAAAAAACATGGCTGGTTCTCAATATTTTAAGACAAAACTCATTTCTCGTAAAAACCACTCAGCATTAGAATAATTTGACTAATATCTCTTAAATCAAAGGTACCTAACATTTATATATCAATATCGTTGTAAATCAAGCTTTATAAATTTATATTTCTTATATAGTTTAAATCAGAAACTGTTAAAAATATAGGGAAATAATAAATTAATAAATGTAAACCTTGTGTTTTATTTCAGCAAATTGAATAAATCGTTGTTGAGTTATGGTAGAATATACTAGCGCGACCGCTTTATTAGGGTGTAATCTTAATCACCAGCTTTTAAAATAAGTTGTACATGATAAAAAAAATAAATATTAAAAACAGATTTTTATTAAGCACGTTAAACCCTTCATATTTATCCAATTTTCGGATAATGAATAATTTCAAATACATTTTGTAAGCGTATAGAAACATTTAATAAATAAAAATGAATACCTATTTAATACATACATAGACATATTTTCCCCCAAGGTGCAACAATTTTTGTTCTTCGAACAATTTAAATAAAACAATGACTGCCAGAGGTCACTTACTAATAAATCATTTATTTTGTCTTCTTATGTCTTACGTCTTCTTATTCGCATAACTTTAGTTTGTGGTTTTATTCAAAAAAAAAAAAACATGTCGGTTCGGTTTAAATACAAATTTAATTTATTTAATTTCGGTTTAAATAAAAATAGTAATTAGTTAGTAAAGTGTTATTTACATTTACATATGTATGTTAAGTTTTTTATGCAAAGAATATAATAATATTCCTGAAACGAGTGTTTTAAAATAAATTTAACTAATAATGTCCACTCGTGTTTCTTTCGTGTGTTTGTTTCGGTCTTTTTTATGTAATGCCAGTTGTGTGGAGTGTGTGTGCTTATAAAGTGTGTTGCCGTAAAAGGTAATTTTCTAAGAGAATTCTTCGCTGTCAACTTTGTTGCAATGTGAGGGATTTTTAAAGCTCTAATGCATTTTTAACATGAAGCTAAACAAAATCGTATGTAAACCGCCTAAAACATAATACAAGAAATACATGGAATAAGAAAGAGGTATGAAGTATTAATAATGTGATTAATTAACCAGGGAGTGCAAACAATAGTTATTTTTTAATTCTGATAACAAAAAAGCAGGCACAAAAAGTTATGAGCAATTTTTAGAAAATCACATGTTTTTAAAATTTTTGTGTTCAGTTTTGTTAGGAGGAATTATTATGTCTTCGATTTTTGTGTTTTTTTATTGGTGGCAGAAATAAGCCTTATTTTTGTGAGAATTCAGTTTCGAAAATGTAAGCTTATACAATTAAGTCAACAATCGATTTTTATCTTTGCTAAATAAAAAAAGTCATAATTATTACAGTTTCTGAATTTAGAAATTACCACTCTAGTGAAGTTTAATGTATCTTTTGCATTATGAATCGAATCTTATATAGTCCTTTTCCGGTATTAACGATTTCAAAGAGTTTTTAACTTTGAGTTTGGAGTTTACCTTTTTATTCGTTTAGCTGTTGAATTTGTAGCATTTTTAATTGCTTAATACATGTTCTTCAATTTCCTTTTAACTTGTTTGTACATTTTACCTTTTCTGCAATTTAATCATTATGTTCGACTATTTAAAGTTGTAGAAAAAGAATATTAGATTTCTGATAAAAATATCGTTGATGTTTAAGTTTAAGATTTTTTGGAATTTTAACAGCTAAAAGAATTTACAAAATGATGTATTCGAAAAAAAGATTCTTAAAATGTGTATTTTGAAGAAAAAGCTGCTAATTTGTTCATTAAAAAAAATTTTATTTTAATTTTAGTCAAAAATAACGAATTTTCGCAATAATTTAAAAAATAAATACAAAAGAAAGAAGTAATTATAAACAAAAATAAACAATATTTCATAAGATTAACTGTTTACATATCGTCGAAGAAAATGATAATTTTCCCGAGCTCCAGGTCTTCAATAAAATTTCCTTTATTATAATATATAATAAATATTATTTTTATTTTATCCAATAATTCGCTACGCCTTTGTGTAGGATATCCTGACGATGCTACACAAAGGCGTAGAATACTACAATTCTGCAATTAATTAATATTATCTTTTCTTTTTTATTTTACGTAAGTGCAAATTTTATTAATTGAAACAAATTGGTGTATGTAAGTTCTATGAAATTATTTGCCATATAAAACTTGTATGAGTTTCAAATTTTGAAATTATCATATTATTGTCACGATCAACCAAACATTTCTTCAGGTATCCTTTTTAAACGAAATATGTGAATATGTGAAGTACATTAAGGTTAAGACGACTGACTGTTGTTTCCACTATAATTTTTTAGTTATCAAATTTAACTACTAGTACTAGTTAAACATATTTTTAATAAAAACTGTCCTTATAAAATCCGAGTTTGTGGGATATTTTAGCACTACTTGTGGATTTGTAGGATATTAGTTCTTAAAAACGTTTTATGTTTTGACTGTTTGCTAGCGTAAGAGTTAAATTGTGTCTTTTGAAGTCTTTTAAGAATTTTATAACAAACATTTTTGCAGGAGAGTTCCGCCCATATGTCGGGAGGGAGACCCATGGAGCAAAGGGTTACAGAATTTTTTAATTTTTTTTTTGAGCATTAGATTTTATTTTATAATCTTCAAATTTTATCTCTAAAATATTATTTATTAATTATCACCAATGTAATATCTAATTTATTGTTTTCAAATCTTAATATAAAAATAAATATATACTATTGTATAGCGAGAGCAGTCTCGTCAGGCTAAATGTATCAGTTTTTTTTAGCATCTCTCTGGTGACCATAAAATTGCAGTTCTAGATCTCTACGGGTATTTTCATTTCTTAACAAAAATGTTGCCCTCCACTGCCGCAAATCGTTGTCGGAACCTTAAATTTTGCAATTGTAATTAATACATTCAACATCAAAATGTACTTAAACCTTAATTTTCCATGCCAGGTTATTAACCAACTACATATAAAACAGGTAAGCGAAATGTAAAAGTTCTTGTCTATATATATATATATATATATATATATATATATATATATATATATATATATATATATATTACAAATCATTTTAATATAATAACGATGTGGACATTTCACGCAGCACTGAACAAATAACTAGTACCTTTAAAATTTTAGAAATTGATTTAGAAATTAAAGGCATTTTGATTTATTTTACATACTTATTTTACTTATTAATTCAATGCCTAATAAGACATAATCCTGATAGCTTTGTAATGCAGTAGCAAAAAGTCACTTAGTCACTTAGTAATACATAGCAAGGTAAATCTTATATTATTCACTACGTGTTATGATGAGGGCAAAAATGAAATAAAAAGATATATTTAACAAATATAATCCCAATAATCATAATAATAGTAATAACACGAACTAAGAGGTGAGAGTACATACAAATAAGTGTTAATCGCTATGACTTTTGCGCAATTATATGATACCTTAACTACAAGTCTTTAGTGGGATATCTTCGCTGTTTGTGTATTACTTCGCATTGCTTATTTAAAACAGTAATTGTTGTTGTAATAGTTCTCTACTTTGACAGGTCGATATGCAAGTGGTTTAAGATTTGTTGATCTATTAGTCCATTTTACATGCCTTGCATTACCAACCTAACGCGGTTGTGGTAAAACGTAAAATATTTCTTCAAACATTTTGCAAAAATTATTGAATTTTAATTTTTTTTTGTGACTAATATAGTATAGTCCGGAGGTACCGTACAATATCCCTAATGAAGCCAAACTTTTTTATTTGATTATTACAATTAAATAAATATTGTAACTTCCAAGCCTTAGTCTATGAAGACTAATAATATACAGTTTATACTAATTTGATTATAAATGTATTAACCAAACGTAGACTGTATGTTGTGTTTAATAGACAAAATAATAACTGAAAAATAGATATGCAATTCAAATTGACGCTGGCTTAAGTTTGAAGCTATATTATGTCTATGTATGAAATAGCGCAACATCCAACTGGCCGCTTCAACTTCGAGTTAAGTATGTATACGTTCGATAACATGATTAAATTTTAGCCAAAATCCGGATCTCGAACATACAAACATAGTTGTTCTAACATACATATGTGCTAATCACAAATTAGTGTTTTTATAATACAAATCGTCAATGGCGAGTCAAATATAAGAGAGGGTCATCTATGCTCTTATGGCATAACGAAATAGATAAACATACGTATAAATAATGACAATCACTTTTGCCTTTTAATTTCTTCTTATTTTCGTGAGTTCAGTTTGTGGTTTTATTTAGTGCACTCAAGATGTCGGATTAAAAACTTTATATGAAATCTCTATTTTAATTCGTTTTTCAGTGGTTAAAATTTAAGCAACAATTATAAGTTTAATATATAAAGTGTTATTTACTTTTATATTAATTTTTTTATGCAAAAAGTATAAAACTATCGGATAAAAAAGTGTTTTAAAATAAATTAAAATAAATAATGTCAACTCCTCTTTCTTTCGTGCGTTTGTTCCTGGTGTTGTTAGTGCTTTAGAAAAAAGTAAACGAAACTTAGCAATCGTATGAAAATATAAAAAAATCCCCGTTAGTTTTTTTTTATGCAAAGCAATGTGGGTTATGTGGAGTGTGTGTTGCTGAGAAAGGGAAATTTTCTAAAAGAAATCAGCGCTGTCAACATAATTGCAAGGTAAGAGATTTTAAGAGCATTATTATAACATATTGATGAGATAAAATCGTATGTAAACCGCCTCAAAAATTTTTATTTAAATATAACACCAGAATTAAATAGAACAAGGAAAAGGGTATGAAGTACTAAAAATATGTAAAAAAATATATTCTTTTTAATTTTCATCGACAAAATGCAGTTACAAAAATTATCAGAGGACCTTGTCAAAAACACTACCATTGTTTTCAGTTATTTTTAGATATTCACATGCCTTACAAATCTTTAATTTTAATTTTTTTAGCAAAAATATTATTGTTTTCGTTTTTATTTCTTTTGTTGGAATAATTAATATATCTCCGTGATTATTTTTTGTTGTTGACAGACATAGTTATTATATTGGATTTTATTTATTTATCAAAAGTAAAAAAAAAATAATAGAGAACAATTATGTATATTCATTAAAAAATTTCATAATTACGGTATAGACTATTATATTAGAATTTCATGAAATATATTGAATTAGAGATTTCCATTTAAGTTTAACATTTCTTGGGTGATTGTTTAACAAATTAAAATTTTTTTTTTGGATTTTCAACAGGTTGAAATATCGCAAAAATGGCGTTTTCAAAAAAAGGTAACAAAAAGCGTATTTTGAAGAAAAAGCTTGTAATTTTTTTATAAACTTAAAGTGTTTTATTTAACGAATTTTTATCAAAGAACTACAAAGAATGAAATAATTTTAAATAAAAAATAAAGGCAAGTTCCTAAATTTGTATAAATTGAATTATTTGTGGCTAAAGAGCTCCGAAATGATTAAAAAACATGGTTTTGAGTTTTTTAGTTAGAGACATTAACAACTATATAAAAGCTGATTGTAACTCGAGACTTTTTGTGACTTAGTAGCGCTTTTAAATCATCATTGGCAAAATGAATGAAGTAATTAAAAATTATTGAAAATGGTTATTAAACTTGTTATAGGCATCAATAATGGGCCAACTGATCTTTGATGTGAAATTGTATATGCAAATATTTGGTAAATATTAGTTTTTATACTTGAAAACGTTTTGCAATTTTGGGATAAAGTTTTTTGGGGACTAGTAAGATTCGATTTTTTTGTTAATTTGCTATTGTGTGGGATATTTTTAATTATTTTGTGAATTTAATTTAATTTTTTTTTGCGCTGGCAAAACAAGTTTATAGTGTGCTGAGGATGGCGGTACTACGTAAACAGTCTGCATAAAATATAGAATTTTTTTTCGTGGAGGTAGATCCACGCAAAGTCACCCTAATCGCTCAAATTAAGGTCGTTTATACCTCCTATACAGCAAGTATAGTTCCATTAAACTATCTGCCATAAAAAAAACTTGTAGAAGTTTTAAATTTCCAATTGATCAAGATTTTTTTTTTTTAAAACGGAAACTGCATAAATACGTTATGTGAAGTAAATTTTAGTCAAGACGTCTATTATTTCCACTACAAATTTTTTCCGCTAATTTTCAATTTTAACTACTAAACGACTAGGAAGTATTAGGAGTACAACCATAATACACGATGTTAATTGTGAGTCACCCTTAATAATTGAACAACGCGTTAAGATTGTTGCAGCCTTTTATTAAAATTGGCTTTCAAATCAAAATGCATTTCGTAAACTTCGTGATTTTTTGGGTCAGCATAATTGAACAAATGTGTCCACAATTGTGCCCAAATTTCAGCAAACCGGGTCTGTAGGAAATGCTAAAACCCCTGTTCACACATAATAAAAAATATTAAGATAACTTTCTGAAAACTTTTTGCTTTATTTGAAATTAACGTCTTGCGTTTTAGTTCGACCCCCCTATATATAAATATGGTACTCAAATTTGCTTTTATCGATTTAGAAATATTTTATCTGCAGCTTTCTTTGGTAGTATAACTATACGCATGATATATTTTCAATACTAATTACCGGATTTTATAACGATTTTATATATAGATCGGATAATTTTTGGATAGTCGTTTAAGACATAAATATCGTTATATTAGATGCAAACGGACGTAACTACACTTGTGGTTTTTTTACAGGAGAAGCAAAAAACCTTCGAAAATCCACAAATATAAAGTATTTTTTACAATTTTTTTAAATTATACTTAAATTATGGAGCTTTATTTGTTGGTGGAAATATTTTTAATTTTTTTAAAATATTTAAGTTTTTATGTTAGTTACGTCCTTTTGACTTGCTGTTTTTTGAAACAAGAGGACGTAACTACAACGGTTCTAATTCATTAACTTATAAATTACCGAACGGATTTTGACGAAATTTAGAGAATTAGTAGAAGAGATGTTTGTCTTCCAAATTGATATAGTGTATTTCAAGCACAGTGGAATTTGCAGTGAAAAAAATTTGCCAAATGGGTATATGAAACCTATGGTCCGTATAACTTTTTGGCATGTTTTTTTTCTTATAAATATTTATTTGGTAAGACGAACATTTTTAGTTGACCAGAAAACCGCCCAAAAATCTTACATATTGTTTTGTATTCTACCATTATAACATTGTTCATGGTATTCGTATATTAATAAACCGTTAAAGCTTTTGAATAAAAATATATTTTTTATTAAATTTTTTAAAAATAAAATAGTTATGTAATTCATTTTTAAAGTAAAAACTACAGATATGTCTCAAATTTTATATAATGAATTTAATATATTTTATACATATAACAAAAAAAACAGTTCATTTAAAAGAAATCGAAAGCAAATAGTTAATTTTCAAAAGGAATACTATCATAAAAATTATGACAATCGGCTGGTATTAATGATTTTAAGTCTTGGAGATTTTGCCACTTTTTCTTAGATATTTTAATTCTCTCAGTATGCAATGGGTTGGGTTCATGATCAACATATTTCTTTATAACTCTTTGTGGAAGCACATCATAATCGTCGTTAATATTTGTTTTGAAGTAAATCGTATCCCAAAGCGCGAATCATATTTACTGTGGAATCACCAGATTTTTTGCCTGTTTAAAATATCCAGTTTTAAAATCAATAAATATATTAAAACTAATTGTATTTTACCTGGTCTTATTGACGAATAACGTTTTGGAACGGACTCGAAGTCAAGAAAATACTCATGGCTCAAATGCTGCACTTGTAGAGGAAAAGGATTTTTTCGGGCGTCTTTTATGAAGTCCACAAGTTGTGATGGCAGATTAATTTGCTTATTGTTAATATTTCTCTGAATTAAAGAGTGGGTTGAGTCACACTCCATTTGAGTGTGACCAACTATTAAATATTTCTGTTCAATTGTAATATTTCTTTTCATGCATAAAGATAACAAAGCGTTAGATAGAACAACGTTTCGATTTTGGTAAAAGCACCCATCAGAATAGATTATAATATGGTTAGTCTCAGGAGATTTATTAATCGCATTTGTTAAATGTTTTAAAATGCACGTTGCAAACGTAGATGCGACGAGATTACCTTCGGTCTCATCCCATACATAATTATCAGATTCATGGGTGATTACATTATATATCGTCAAATTATGAACTTGCAGCTTCATCTTGTAATACGACGCATTCGCGTTTGATTGAGGAATTAGTTTCACTGCCTGCATATCCATACAAAACAATAGACAAAGTCCCGACTTTGCATTTTCGATGTCATTAGCCTTCTCAGTTCTCATCATTTCGATTTCCTTTCTGTGAATATCAAATTCATCTTTTGATATGTTATTTGCCTTATATGAGACACATAAATTACAGTGATCATTTCTCGGTTTAAATATTGAGAAATTACTTTTTTTCAACTTTTCCAAAAAAAATGGGAAAGTATATAGGTGCAATTTAATTTTCCTTTTGTGCTTTGCATTCCAATGAATATAGTTCATACAGTTGATGATAAGACTTAATTTGTGCATCGAAATATAATTTATTTGTGTACTGTCGACGATAATGTGACTCCAACTTTGGAATCTCTGCTAACCATTTTTCAAAAAAGCCGAGTCGTTTTTTATATTTGGAATGTTCAATTTTTTTTCGGTTCGATATTAGTGATCTTCGATTTTCAGGAATTGTTTGTATGCAATGTAAGCCACTGCTATCAATCCAGCCTCTCACCATTTTTTCCGATAAGCCTAGAGTTTAGAAAAACATTTCACTACAAACTTGAACTCGGTTCGTATTGAGCTTTAAGTAATAGCGCTTTGTATTCAATCGTCTTGAGCTTTCTGCACAAATACGTTTTCTATTTGAGCTTTCAATAAGATTTATCACATAAAGCTTCTTCTGTTCCCAGGCCATCTTTCAGAAAATTGAAAATATTTCTCTACGCGTGTCTTCAGAAAATAATGCGCAATGTCTAACAGAACTTTTTAGGCAAAAGTTAGATTTACAAGTTTCTCCCATCTTTCTCGGCATTCTTTCACAGGTAACATTTCCTTTGGACAAACCTTCATATTTCATTCCATTCATTCTCTTTATTTTATTTGAAAGTCTCTTATTTTTAGTAATTTTCGCCAAATCACAACTTTCTAAATTATTTTTAAAATTATTTTCGTAATCAGAATCCATTACACTTTATTAATTGTTATACATATGTATGTACGCATGTGTCACTAAAACTAAGAACACTTGATTCAAACGATAATTTTTGCACAAAGTGCGTATTCGAATTTAAATTCTATTTATGAATGAGAGAACATACAGAAAAACAAAAAAAAACTCAATGTACCGTTAGTTAACAACCAGGGCTACCATTAGGAATCATGTGAATTGGGAGTTTAAAATTCCAAATGTTGATAAATCCCGCAAATCATGTAATTTTCAGGATCAAGGCTTAAAAGTTGGCACCTCTATGTAAGGTTTTCATATAAATGTGTAGTTACGTCTTCTCGCATTTAGAAATACACACGCCCGTAGTTACGTCGGTTTGAATTTCGTTAATAAAGCCGCCACTTTTGATCGTAGGAGTCTAAAATTATGCATGAACATGTATTTTGATAAAACGAACCATAATCGATGAAAAACTCAATTTCGAATTTTTGTGTAGTTACGTCCGTTTGCATTTAATATGACGATATCTAAAATGTTGATATTAGGCTTTACGATTCAATACTTAGTGTTCGAGAATTTTGATATTTCTTTTTCATTAGTTTAGTTTTTCTGAATTTGTCGCCAAGCAAAAAAACTACCAGTGAGCAAAATTTGGGTGCAACATTTTTGTGCCATTTTAAATTTCAATTTAGGAATTTTGCATTATTAAGCTCTTATTTCTACAATTTGGTTTCTTTAAGTATTTACAGTTTGTAAAAAAAGTCTTTTCAAAACTAAAAAACTCTACGAATTTCGTTTTAAATAAAGAATAACAACAACAAGATCGCACCATTTGTTTTTTGTTTTTGTATGTAACTGTTATTTGTGATGTTGTCGACGATGCGGCGCCGAAACTTCGCAAAATAGATGCACACATTACAACAACAACACCATAAAATTTTTTTTTAACTTTGTATAGTGTAAAAAAAAATGTTATCAAAACAGCTAAAGCAAACAAAAACCGTTTGTTTTTTGCACATTTTTTGCATGTAAGTATTTTTTTCGGATGGTGTTTCTAGAAAAGGACAGTTAGTAACGTTTAATTATCAAATTGAGCGCGTATATGTAACAAGTGATCACGAGGGAAAATTGTAACAATGCCAGGAAAGAGAGTTGACAAAAATATTATACAGCTAGTGTATTTTCATTATTACAAGGGAAAATCTCACAAAGAAATTGCTGAAATGTTCTCCCTTAACCTAAGGACAGTGTATAACATCATTAATCGTGCTGAAAAAGAAGGAAGACTGGAACCAAAGCCTGCACCAGGAAGACCAAAAAAAATAACTCGTCGCATTGGGAAGAAAATTCTAAGGACCATTGATGAAACCCCACACTCTATCACTAGAGGAATATCACTTGACATCAGCAATGAGTGTGGAGTTAGTATTAGTCATCAGACGGTTCGAAATGTGCTGCAAAATCACAAGTACTTTTCTAGAGCTGCCAGGAAAAAACCATTACTATCTATGCAAAATATTGGAAAAAGATATAAATTTGTTATGGAACATATTTCCTTACCTGTGGAACACAGGAATGATGTAATTTTTTGCGACGAGACGAAGGTAATGCTCTACTACCACGACGGACCTCAAAAAGTTTGGCGTAAACCACTGACAGCTTTAGAAAACAAAAATATAATACCCACTGTGAAGTTTGGTAAATTATCTGTTATGCTGTGGGGTTGTATGTATATCAAGCAAGGGTGTTGGCGAAATTAGGATTTTAGATAATATAATGACAAAAGAAGTCTATATGGATATTTTAAAAAATGAATTGGCTGCCAATGCACGGAAATTTGGTTTTTAGACCGGGAAAAACCGGAAAAGTTAAAATATAAATTGTACCAGGACAACGACCCGAAACATAAGTCGTACCTATGTAGGTCCTGGTTGCTGTATAACTGCACAAAAGTAATTGATACGCCTGCACAAAGCCCCAACTTAAACCCGATTGGAAATTTGTGGGTCCACCTAAAGAAAAAAATCGGTAGAAGGTCACCAAAGATCAGTTAATAACATTTATAACAGAAGAGTGGGAAAAAATAGACACAAACTATGATATACCAAAATTAATTCATTCAATGTGTAGACGTTTGAAAGCTGTAATTGATGCTAAAGGAAGGCACACTAAATACTAGCATCAATAAACCTTTTTTAGATTATTTAAAAAAGATTTAATTGATCATAGTGCAATTTTGAAAACATTTATTTTACAGCGAATAAACTGAACTATATTTTTAATTTACGATTATTACTGTTTTTATGGATCTCTTTTTGTTTGTTTTAATGAGATGTATTTAAAAAATATTAAAATGTGCAAATATAAACAAAAAATTAATAAAAGTTATTAGTTTTACTTAAAAAAAACTATTTCTACCAGAGTTTTTAATTTTATTTACCATTGAAAAGACTTTTTTTTTACAAACTGTATATATTCTAAGTATTGTTTTTATTATTTATAATGGAAGATAACAAGCCCAGTTACCTATTAAAAATAAAAAACAGCATATCATCGTTAGTTGTTCGGTTAAAAAGAGCTCAATGGAAAAAACTTTATGTGTTTCTCATGCCAAGAAATTCAGGGCCACTCTATATCGCGCTCGATGTAGCCCAATATCTACCAATAATAATGATTAGGTGTCTATTGTGCAGTCGTAATAATAAGAACTTGCCAAAATATGAACACTGTTACCTCTTCCACTGACTATAAAATATGAACTTTGTGCAAACGCATTAAAATATGATGAACATCTCATGAAAAATGTCTAAAATTTTAACAGCATACATAATTTTGAAATATGCATACAAAAAAGCATAACATTTAAAGTTTAAGAGAAAAAACAGATATCTTGAAACACTTGCGAAATGGCGCATTTAACAAAGAAATATGGAGTGACAAAGGAGCCTGCGTGGCCGCCACAATACCCAAAGTGGAAAAATAATTCAATGGATGGTTATTACAAATGAGAGACAGAAAGATTTCGGTTAGCAGACTGAAGTTAAAAGAATAGTCCATCAGAAAGAAATCTTTTAATATGTACCGATAGCCTCTCATCGATAAATGCTTTAAAATCGTGGAAACTTACAGACCCAGTAATAAAACGAATAAGGGAAACCCTTATTCGCAGTAAGAAGACAACAATTATGTACACCTCTGCCCATATGAATATCTTGGGAAACGAATTTGCAGATAGAATTGCAAAATATACAAACAGATCGCCAACGTTTCTAATAAATAACTATACTCAAAAGGACGTTAATAAATTAGCAGAATCTCTCAACAGAAGTAACAATTCGCCAAACAGATATTACAAAATTATAAATTCTTCTTTAAACAAAGCAGTTTATCCCAAAAGCCTTACAAAACAACAACAAAAGCAATTAACGAGACTAAGGCTAGGACATTCAAAACTCACACACGAGCATCTTCTCAATAAAAACTTAAATCCACAAAGATGTCCAAAATGCAACAACAATCTAACCAGGTCTCACATTTCAACATGCTATAACAACAACCCGCAAACAAGTTTAAAAGACGCAATACAAAAATTCGATTATAAGCAAATAAAAAAATATTTACCACCAGAAATACTTAAAAACATCTAAATATTTCACTAATATTTACATATCAACATACATATATATATATATATATATATATATATATAGATATATATAGATATATAAGAACTTCAAAGTACGTATTAAGTTAAAATGTATAAAACAGCTATCAAAAAAGAAACATAACCTATGTACACAAGAGAGGCGAAGGCCTTGCTGCCAGTCCTCAATTCATTGTATTTGCTGGGAATTTACTTATACATTTTTCTAGAAATTATAGGATAAAATTTGAATATACGAACGGTTATATTGTATGTAATAATTCTCGTACACACAACTGCAATCAATCAAGTTTTTTATTTATTTTTTAAAAAGGAAAAATGTCTGTACAAACAAAGGCATAAACCTACTTTTCCAATCTAAAATTTAATAACAAATTCTAGTATATATTTTTAGGATGTAAGCAGTACCCCTACAAATTGTGTATTATTTTAGGTTTACATTTATTCTTGTTAATTTAAATATGCATGTATTTAACAAACAAAATTAATTAAAAAAAAGTTTCATTAAGTTGTGCAACATAAAACAAAGAATAATTTTTAAACAAATAAATAATCTTTTTATATAAAAAAATTGGTTATGGCAAATCAGATGACTTTTCCTTACTATTCGCATTATGAACAACTTTGAATTTTTTTTTTTTTTTTTACATTTTGCTACTCATATTTAAATTGTTACTACATACTTAAATTAGAATTGAAAACAAATTCTGTACCGTTTTTTGGTACGCTACCATTTTTTATAACAAAAAAGTCTACTTCAGGGAGTCTGCATACATATATAGATATAAACTTTAACTATTTCCTTATACAATTCTCACATGAAATAATCAAAAATTAAATTTTTGGAAAACTAAAAAAAGATGTCAACAAATAAACTAAAAAGAGCAAAATCTTTTAAAATGTGAGCAAACAGAAAATTTCAAAAATTAAATTTTTTTCCAAAGTGTTTTAATATTAAGTCAGGAAGTTATATTCATTTAATTGCCCACTTAAAGGTTCAATGATCTTGGTCGAATCACCTTTCCTTCAAATTAAATCTTATTCATGCATTTCTATATATTTTTCGTACAATAATATTAGGAAATGAATTAGGTGAAATGGGTGGTGGTTGGGGAAGTTTTATATTTAAAAGAAAAGAGGAAACTCGGCTTTAATAAAATTTCAAAAGTTTTTAAGTGTCTTTTTTTTTCTTTAGTTTTTATTTAAACTTTTTCTATATTTTACGTTTTTGTGTTGCGCGTATTTTCCGTTCGTAGTAAAACTATTTCATTTTCCAGCGAATTGGATGGAGAATAAAATCAATTGCAATTTGCAAGAATGTTTTTAGTTTTTTTATTATTCTTATGTTCGTGAAGTGTTGAGAACTGGGTTGCCCAAGAGTCTCAAAGTCATGAAATAGGAATTTTACGACAAGACAATTTTATGGAGGATTCTGACAAGAACACGACCGTAAAATGGAAATGTGTTGCTGACTCAGGAGTTCAGATATTTTTTCTGGATTATTTTATTAAAACAGAGTACTAGCCAACGGAGTAAAATAAATAATAAAAAAAAAAATATTATTAAATTGACACGTTACTGCTAGTTGCTGGAACAGGCTTACCGGAATGCAAGTTCATTATATATACGACAATGAGAACCGCAGTAAACATCTCTACTTGGATCGATAAAGCCTTACAGATAATGGTGACCAAAGTCTGTTATAAACATCACAAACTGTTTGAATCAGGCGCGAATAGCTACGTTTGTACCGATAGCGTCTCCAAGTTTCATTGCACTGTGCACAACTGTGGCATCCAATCCCTATAACCTCGTAAGTTGGGTGAGAGCATTGCCACGAATAACCCTTCTGAGGAACTGCTACTCTCCCACTACTTGCTCTTTGGGTAGCCACTGCATATTTTATCAATTATTGGCATAATAATAACTCTTTTACTTGTTGCACTTCTAACCATACAGTAAAATTTACAAATGGGTTGTATTTACAACTTAATAAAGTGCAGTCTTCCCAATGCCGCAGCTGTCAGCGTACAGAATAATTTTCAAGGTTAAAAAGTAATAAATACGAAGCTATAATTTTGTTCCGAAGAGAATAGAAAAAAGCAGCTAAATTGTACAAGTCTTTTCCACTTAAAATCCTTCAATCAATTTCACAAACCCTAGAAACTTGGCAATCCTGTATTTTTTACCGAAATAGGAACACGTAGCTACAGCTTAGAGGAAGAAACAAGTATTTTTTTAGTTGTTAATGTTCAAAGTTTTGCCACTGATGCAGCTGTTAAATGGCAATGAAAATAAAATTACAAACATTTTTTACCAACTCTTTGTAGATAATAGCACCTTAAAAAAATCTTCAGGGTTTTTTTTATTATTAAATTACAGAAGAATGAAGTTTCAGTATTTCAGTATTCTCTTTATTGTCAACCTCTCCTACACACATGAGTAATGATGTGTGAAAACTTATGGCTTTCGAAAACCTTTTTTTTAGATAAAAACCAATAAAAATAAGTTTTATGGTAATTCGCAAAGAGTTCGCTAAATATGTGTTTTGTTTTTTTATACGAGTGCTCCTTGATAAATAAATAACGTTTGATTAAAAGATATAAATATATATTTTTATAGACAGAGAAGAGCACAACAAAAGGTTTAAGCGGCAAATGGCATAAAAAGCGAACAATCAACTACCAATATGTCATCGAATATAAATACGGTTGATTAACTGTCTAATGTAATTTAATTGAAAGAACATTTTCCGAATATATATATATATATATATATATATATATATATATATGAGTCTATTACTACCTTTTAATATTTATACGATTCCCTCTTTCTTTTCTATCATTTTGCTATACTCGTACATAGTTTCTATTCATCCCTTCGAAAGTTCTTTTTTTGTTTTCTACTTCTTCTTGTCTTTTATTCAGATGGATGGATTATTAATAAATATCCTGCAAAGTACAAACACATTTAGAAATACATACGTATATTTTCGCAGTTAGTATTATGTGTTTGTGAGTACCCTTTAGTTCACTGGGTAGCAATGTCGACACATTTCAAAATGGCTTCTTTAATGAGTAACAAATATAAACTAATCAACTAATTAGGCTAATGAATAAATTGGTGTGTATAGATTAAAGGATACACACATTTAATCTGTACTTACTTTTAACTTTCTACGTAGCACTAGCTCGTCCCTAGGCTAATAATTTCCCGAACTACATGTTAAAACATATTTTTTTATTTTTTATTAATTACTTTTCTAAAATGATTATGTACGTTTGGATTCGTATTTTAAATGTATCTTAATACTTATCAACGTTTTTAGTGTGCAACAACTGCCTGTTGTGTCACGACTAGACATTTTGGGGAATAGCGTTGGAATAATAAAAAGCACCAATAAAGTACTTTATATTGATTTCATGTTTCCTCCTCTTTGTATTAGAAAGTAAGATGTTTTAATGTATGTATGCTAAAGTAGTTGTTCGCAATAACACTAGTTGAATAAGACAATGAATTTTATTTATGTAAGTGTCGGGTAACCGGAGTTTCCTGTTGAATCAATGACAATAAGTGAAAAAATCTACTAAACCCTCTGTTAAGGACAATTCTGTGAAGTCTCCCAAAAATCGCTTGCTAATAAAATATTGTTAAAAAAAAGGCCAGACTTGGTACTGCCCAGCAAAATAGTGCAAACTTATTACCGCATTTCCGAAAAATCGTATTTAAATTGAATATTTTAATAACTAAGAAAAAATTTATACCCGGCATAAATTTCACTTACGAAACAATTACAATATGTAATGACAGTTTATCTACCTCACCAGAGAACATTGCCGATTTAAAAAAATTTGTTTAAAGAGCAGTAAATCAGCAAAATATCGTAACGAACATTTAAATTAAATTTACAATTGCGAAATTTAATGTCAGGCTTGTACTATGTTCACACACGCGCTTTAATTGTGATATTATAAGATTTACGCAATCAAGGACATAATTGTGCTCAATTTACCACACAAAATTCAAATAATAAATTAAGTAATTATTACTTAATTACATTATAAACTTATCCAGTTTCGGCAACTTTGGAACTGGTGTATGACAAATTAAAAGCTAAATTCGTATGAGTTATTCTAGTCAAGTGATATGTGTGCTGTTTATACCGCTCACCGAACGTTACTATTTTCTGCTATAGTCACAACTCACGGGATAAGTGAGCCTAATGACACAAATTTCCCGCATGATATCTATACACTAATCCACCCCGTAGTTTTTGGGTGAGACAAACAGAAGTTTCAAAAATTAGTGTTTTGTATTCCAAATCGGTGATCACAACCAATGAAATTTTCAAAAAAAATCCCAACACGGTCATATAGATGAAAGTAAAATATTTAAATTCAAGGAGATTGTTACTATATAATAATCTTCTGCAAAATTGTTTCACTGAAATTACTTAAACATCATTATTGAAAATTCTCCACAACATTAATCACGATTTATACGAGTATAAGCGAAACATAAAATTCCCATATGCATACGTTGGCGTTTTCATTACGTTTTTCCTTACTCATCTTTTTTATGTAGTCGCAAGACGCACTTACCATTTGACAAAAGGTGTAATAAGAGCACCTTATCAAAATTTCCTGACAAAAAAAAAAACAAAATAAATAAGTAAGGGAAATTATTCAGTTACGCCAAATTTTATATACCCTTCACAAATTTATGAATTACTAAAAATGTACTTGAAATTTTTCCTGATGCAATGGATTGTTTGGGATTTTTAATTTAAACTATGCTTTCGTCGTAATAAAGTCACTTTCGATCGGTTGGTTTTCTTTTCTCTTTTAAATAAATTGTAGAGTTGTAGATAATGGTGGAATTAGGTTTTTAGTAAAATTTATCATTTTTAATAAATTTTGTAGTTTTTGGTAGTGACTTGTTTGTGAAAATCAGTTTTTTTGTAAGATATAGTAAGCCTTTTGCAACTTGTGTAACATAGGTTTTGCTAAAATTTGGGCGTTTTTTGAAAATTGTTGGTGAAATAAAAAATTTAGTTGCTACAGAAAGGGTATACCATTGTTTGATATGGAGAGGAAGGGAGTTAATAACTTGTTTCAATGCCAAGCCAAAGGTTACTTATGTATGGACGTGTGCCTATATCAACTCATACAATGATGACATGTGAAGCCAAAAGTCATTTTAGCAAATTCCCTCAAGTCATACTCATCACAAGGTATCAAATAAGTAGAAAGCACACACATATAGTCACACGTAGATACAATTACGATTATCGTGCTGCAATAAAGTAACAACAAAATAGCAAATTTAAATAATTGTAATTCTAATTTGGTTTGAAACCACTTTAAAATTCTTCGTTTGTTTTAGGAAACGCAAAGGTAATTTTACCAAGTTCTCTGTTGCAATTCTCTTCACCCCTCAAATTTAGGTGTTATAAGTAGTTTTTTCACTTGCTCTGAATTCGCCTGAACCACGACTTCGAGTGTGTTTTGAATGATGGCAACAGTGTGGTTGTTGACATTAATTTGTAAGATTAAACTAGTATTGAGTTAGCAGTAATAATTCTAAAAATCCGCTTTATTATTGTGAATTGTCATCAAAACTCCCTTTTATGCATATTCTTTTTAAGACAAAAAATTTAGCGAGCGTAGGACCTTAGTAGCAAATTTTCCTATCTAATGTGTTTATCATTTTAATTTAAAACACATTTCTACCTTGACCGCCTTTAAATGCATGGTAAGATGATCATTTTTTAATATATTGACACAGCCAAGTTGCTTTCGGTTTTCTGAATTTTTGATACAAGAACAAGAGCTAAACTATATGTTGTTTGTTTACGAAAAAAATTGGATTGGAGCAATTCAACTTTGAATAATTTAAACATAAGATATTTAACATTTTACCATGAGTGTATTATATTTTATGGTTTAATTGCATTTATGAGCATGATACTATGTTCACCGCCACATGCATACAATAAAACACACTTTTACCGTCTCAGCGTACCAGCCTTATTTTTTTTTAATTAGGTTGGCAACTGAAAGTTCACTCAGTGTACATTTAGTGTAATCATTTTGCTTCCATTTTAATATACACAAAATTTTTTTTGATTCTTACATATTCCTTAGACCTCCACATGAACACGTATTTTTTTCTGAATTGGTGATGGTTACATTATTCTCATATATCACCTCCATCAGCTCTACCATCATCATCGCCGCATCGTGAGGTATACAATGCATAAGATGTATTTATTCGTTTCAGTGAATACTTGTAACTTGAAGTGAGCATCTGTTTATTCATTTTCAAGCACTTTTATTTGCAACCGACAGATAAAAGTAGTTGCTTTTTATATTTCCGAATGCACATACATTTAAACATTTTAGTACAATAAAATTCTAAAGGTACAATTGTTGTCAAATGTTTATACATTTGTATTTATATGCTGGAAGTTGGCTTGTGCTTTATTAATTTAAATTTTTTGACAATATAATTTTTGTCATCTTTTCTGATGGCTTGAAAAGAACGTCGAGAATGTCTACATCTTGAAATTTAGTTGTTAAATAGTTTTCTTTTGTACTATTTTTAAGGCGCTTAAATATTTGAGAATTTTTTAATTAGTACTTAAACTATTATTAAAGATATGAACCAATATTCCTGAAATTTACTATATTTATGTCTCAACGGTGCAAAGGTTATAATAGGGGAACTCACTCTTGGTTGTAAACAACCCTTGCAAACCTTGCAAATATAGCAAGTCTAGCAAATATGCTACATGCAAGACCATAACAACAAAATGTATGAAACTAAAATTTGCTACACTTGAGCAAATATGCTAAGGCAAAAATCATTGCAGATTGGTAATTTGCAATGCTAAAACAACTGTGTATATCATTTTATTTTCAAAATCAAAGCAACTAGACACCTGTGCTTACAATGTTTTACGGCGGGTAGAACCGTCTCAACAACTGCCTGTGAAGATTTAAAATTGAAGCTAAGACTGTTAAAATTTGTTTTCCTAAAATAGTACAAATTAAAATATCAAACAAAACTCCATTAATTGATAGATGTTTTTACAAAGTTTATGCACACACCAAATACTTTCTTTGCTTAAACATTTTCGGGGCGGCGTTAGCGTTTATATACTGGATGCGGCTTAGCTTATTGCATGCGGCAAAGTTACTTTATCCAACTTTGTAATAAATTTGGTAAACGCTTAAAAAAGACACTCACGCTTTGTGGCATCAAATTATACGAAGTGTGCAAAGATTGCACATATGCAACGAAGAGTGATTTTCGCTAATATTTGTTTAATTCAAGTGCGTATGGCACCTCTTATAAAAAGTAACAATTTCTTATCGTCTGTCTAGAAAGAAATATTGTATACCACATGGTATTAGAATAATAATAAGATACAAAATATTACATACTGATTTAATCTTCTTGAACACAACGTGTTGCATTTTACCGCAAGGCATATGTCCTAAAGCCAAAACAGCTGCTTTCTGTTGTTATTAAACTATTTTTGTTTTTGTTTTTGTGCGCGTGATTTCATTTTTGTAGTTTTTGTTTTTGGTTTGTGTGTTGCTGAGTTTGATTTACCAATAACAAATCATGTATGATGGTGTAACTTTATGCAGCATTTTGGGATCTCACACACATTCGACGTTTATAATCCTCGCACGAAATTGTACAAGTAAATGCAATTTACTTTTGATTTGATATTCCGACCGGGTGTTTTGATGTACATTTTTGGAACGAATTTTTGTCCTCCGTTGTCAAGTTTGGTTTGAAGGCAACCCGGTTTCGGCTATGTGCCATCAAAAACAAGAGATTACACTCAAGATGACACATAGCCGAAATCGGTTTTTATCCAAACCTTGACAAGGATTGACGGAAATTGGTTCCAAAAATCCAAATGCAACTTACTTTTGATTTCCTCTGTTGTTTTTGCGGCTTTTTTATGTTCAGCTAAAATGTTTTTCAGCTGTGGATCCTTTAGCATCAGAGGGAAAAGTTTCATGATTTTAGTGGGTTGTTTCCATTTTAGTTTTTATTGTTGGGATCGCATAGAATATTTTGTTATTCAAACAAATTGTGAAGTGCTTATAGTCGCTCATCCTAGTGCTAAACTTGTTTACAAAAACCGTACTTGAAAGGAAATTTTTATAAAAAGGAGGGGAAGATTTGATGCCATGCTCTTGCGACTCCCGGGCAGATGTAATGTCATTAGGCACGCGGAAAATTTTACTGAGATAATATCGGGCTGCTTAAAATATCTCTATATTTGCTAGGTAGCTTTTAAATGCCAAGTACATATCTCTGGTATAGATCTCGACCCTAGTAAATGCACATATTGCGCAATACATTATTAGGTAAGGACGCTTCCATAACTAATTGATTCCCGGTATTTAACTTATTCAGTGTAAATTTCTAGCTCTCAATTAATAAAGCTCAATGACTAATTGAACAGAGGTTGGAGACTGGGTCTGGCAACATCCACATGGCCTAAATACGATATGATATTGTCTCTGTTGCAAGGAAATGGTATAAGTATATGCCTTGCCCAGAAGAAGGCGGAGTGATTTAACTTTGCATGGCAGAAATCGATGCGATTTGTTCTGTATTAGGTTCGGCAATAAGAACGATAATGAGCGGCCACAAATAATAAACGAAAGCTTTTTTTCTAATTCAAATTTTAAATGCATCTAAAATAGAGTAGCTGTTCGATTGAAAAAGCTTATGTTTATTAGGCGACGCCACTGTGTATACAGAAACACGTTCAGATTCACATGTGAATTTTTGCTGTTTGTTCATTCTCTGTATGAAACTGAGCATATTGTGTGTCCTAAATCATCTGTGTTATATTTCAATATCATCTTGTGTGATTGCGTTTCACTCTGTGTGTTTGCCCATGCCTTTGATGGAAGGATAGTGTTATCTTATTTAGTTTCAGGAATATTTGACGCGTAAAGTGGTAATTTTTTTCAATATTAGAAATTTAGAAAAGGTTTTAAAATTTTACATAGAATTCTTAGTTAAACTAACTAACTATTCAATGCAGTTACGGACTTGACTTAAGCAATTCTTATCTTCAACCTTGAACGGTTTTCGAGGTGTTTAAATGCGCTAATTTTGTGAAAAAAAAAATTGATAATTTTGTTTACTTCTATAAATGTCTTTGCATAAGTGTAGTACATTGTAGATTTTTGGAACGAATTTCCGTCATCCCATGTCAAGTGTGGTTTGGAGACAAAATGGTTTCGGCTATATGCACACAGCCGTAAGTGGTTTGTCTCCAAACCAAACTTGACAAGGGATGATGGAAATTCGTTTCAAAAATATATATCAAAACACCCTGTCGGAATATCAAATCAAGAATTGTAGTACATTATTGATAGATTGCGAATTTTCAAAATCTGTTTATCAGATTTGTCGCAGTTTATAGGAAAAAAACTAACTTCCGATTTCTTTCTGGCCACGTTTTTAACTCTTTTACTCTTGTCTCATCAATTTAACTCTCGTCGCCAGGATGATGTTAGAACTATGTTGACAGCTGTTTTAGGTATCATTTTGATTAACTAGGAAAAACAAATTTCTTCTTCTGTCGTTGCAATCCAAGAGGTTTGGTAAGCTGCGTTGCCACTGCACTACCTAAACAAGCAATAGTTGAATTTCTAAATTAATAAATTTTAAAGACCTCCTGATAAGAAGTAGTCCAAAAACGGATAGTTAGGTAAATATTGTAGATATGCTAATAAAATAGAAATTTTTCTTTTAATGTACAATCACGCTTCTGCTTAACATAGTTTAATGAAACATTAAACACTTTCTTTTGAAGATTGGCTTTTCATATTTGCTTTATAAATATAAAATATATTACCCACCTAATCGAGCAGGAATAACATTCAGTGAACTTTTACTTGTATTTAGGTTTTGTACATATGATTTACTACACGCAAATGTATTGAATTACGAATTTTGTTAACGTATGTAAGTAGAACAAATAAGAAAAATTAAGAGGACATGAACGGGAAAAATATGCGAGATATTGTTAAATATTGCTTTAAAGCTGCCAAATAACGTAAACAACAAGAAGGAATAGAAATAAAAGAGAAGTCTATTATCGCACCGAAACTTTAACTTCCTCATACTTTTACTTACGTGTGTAGTTGTAATGCATTATGGGTATTATGGAATATTTGATGACAATAGAAGTAAAAACTGCAACAACGAAGTTATAAAGAATATTGGTAATCGTAAGAAAATTTTTACACTGCTAAACTCAAAAACAAAAAAATCAGCACACAATTATAGAGAGGAAACTATCATGGTTCCAGCAATACTACATACATATATACATTTATATGCTCATGAGTATAGAGAATGTAGTAAGATCTTAAGAAACTGATGCCTCTACGCGCTTCTATGAGTGTGTATATTGGGGTTAATAAGGTTAAACACCATTTAAAAGGTTATTTTAAGGAAATATTTTCGTATTCGTTTACTTGATTACTTACTATTAGGTTGGGTAAAAATAATTTCGTAATTTTTAAATATTTTAATTTTAGGTTGCAAGCTTATGGCAATCAAATCAAGGATCTTTATAAAACTGTTAGCGCTTCAAAATGGTCGGCAGTTAAGGGTCAAGCTGAATATGTTATTATAATTGCTTACTAACAAATTTCTATGAATAGGAGAAAAAAATAGTTTAGGCACAATTTCTTAATAGGAAGACAGCTTTTGCTTTATGTTGAATGTAAGATAAGGATTAGCTAGCTAGACGAAATGAATTTATTTCTCTATGGCATTCGTTAAGGTACACTGGCTATCTGAGCAATAAAAACACTAGTTCTTGTTGTATATTAATTAATTTGAGATGCGTGGCACAGTGCTAACTATTGGCGGATATTTGAAATATATCGTAGTCCGTACATAGTCGCATATATTCGCCTAAATTAATCTCAATAAAATACATCACAACATACTCCGTTCAACGCTTTTGCCATTCGAAATGATCTCACTGCAATGATCTTTCCTCACAAACTATATGATGTGGACTGCAGAGAATTCAGATATAATATATGTATAAAAATTTCTACATATTATCGAAGTTTGTTAACGCAATAAATGGTCACATTAGATTTCTACGAGTATTAGTCTTTTTACACTATTTCGAATTGGTAATCTTAGGTTTACAGACCCTCATCAATTCCTGGTATTTTTGGTTTATTTAATGGTAACTTAAATTTAAAATTAAAGGATGAAAATCTTAGAAATTGTTGTAGATTATTCTGTGGATAGAAATAAATTTTGTCCATCACTCACATCACTCTTGCACAAACAAAGCAGTAAATTAATGTACGTAATGTAGTAAAATACACACAGTAAAATTTAAGAATATGCTCGGGTAAATAAAGTGAGCTATATATGAATTTGTACTTCACATTGTTTCCATAACCTGATGTTTGTTTACTTTTTTTTAGTGCACGTGGTTTTCTTGTTCGTAAATTTTCAAACAAATTACAATTTTGGAAACATATTTTTTTCCAGATACTTCTCTCCTTTCCCTTCTCTTTTGCTTTGTTAACGATTTAATTAGGTGAAAAAGAAACAAATGAATAGAGTCGAGTTCAGTCTATGTTTCTACTGGCGAAAGATAATAAACACAGATTTGTGTTAATCTGCTTATATACGAGATGTGTAAAATATATAATGAGACTGAGGCAAGGCAGAGTTTTATATAGGGAATACTAGGATAACATGACTAAGAGGATGGTGTGGAAAATTAGTTTATAAATTGTCAGTCTGATCTCTCGTTTACGATTTACATTCACCATATATGTTTCGCCTAATGAGATGCTGACAGATTGGGTTCAGATTTGGATGCACCGTACCGCAAACTTTTGTGAAACTTCAATAGTCCTATCGGGATGGAAGAAGAACTGTATAGTCATTAACGTACAAAACCATCGACAAAATGCGGCATGTTATACATTTAGTGCATCGAAGAACAGCCAAAACATTAAGCAGGAGTTGAATTGATTATTCTTCTTTTGTGACGCGAGATGATGTGCTGCTTTCTCACATGCTAATGCAATATATACTAATAAGTTCTTAGACAGTAAGAACATTTACTATTATATCTCAGCCTACTGGTTTGCTAGGTTCGAAGTCGGACAACGTTTTTCATATTCCAAAATTAAAAACTCACCTCAAAGCACTTTTTATTGAAAATTTGAACACATTAAAAAAAACCCGCATCCAGCGCAGTGTGAATTTTCACATCAGGCCAAACATATGTGTATGTATTTCAAGTGTTTGGGTAAGAAAAGCATCCCAAGAGGCCTAGACTTTCGCAGATTCTTCAAGACGACAAAGCGAATGTGTAACAAAACAATATTTATACCGCAATTTCCGCAGTTGTAGCTTGCTTTGGTTATCGTAAGCCCCAAGTCACTACATTGGGCATTTGGCAGAATTGATGGGAGAAAAAATCCATAAAAGGAGCTGAAAGGCAAACGATTATAAAATCGGTTTTTGAAAGGTATTTTAAAAGGTGGAAGACATAGTCCCATGTCATTGCTTGCAGTGGAAATTATTTAATGAATATTACTTCTATTAATATTTCATTTGAAGAATTTTTCGTTTTTGGTTGAATTTCTTTTAATCTTTAATAAATAATTTAGTAGACCATTCTCTGTCACTAGAAATATCATACTCGTATTTAAATGCGTACATATTTTTATAAGTAAATTAACGAAATTAAATTTTCAATATACGAAGACATTCTTTTTATAAAACACCTGATTCCCTTCTTAATTTAAAAAAAAAATGTTTTAAATACAGTTTTAAGATTTAAAATAATTTTATACCATTTTATATCCATTATTAACTTATACGACTTCATATTAAAACTATTCACCTAAACAAGATTTGACAAAGAACAAAATCTAATAATCATAAATTATATAAAAATCGATGCGGAAAAACTTTTTGACCTCTGCTCTCTCCCAACAGCCTGACTAAAGGTCAATTTACCCTGTCGCAGAGGCAGTTGTAAATATTGCTGGTGTTTACTTGATAGCTTCAACAAACTTAAACTAATTCCTTAATTGAATTTTAATTACAGTTTTTGCACTTTGTTTTTTGCTTGTGTTTTTAACACTACAGCTGTTGTCGTTTACCTCTATGGTCTGTCCAAAAAGAATGTATACTTGAAGAAGAAAAGTGAAAAGCCGATATTAGCAACAACAACAACAAAATAATAATTTTTTTTACAGATGTAGCTTAAGGAAACTCGTTGGCAACTAAAACTTGATGATGGTAGTAACGCTAGTACATGGCCGAAAGATTAACACTTTGTAAAGTGAATTTTAGTAATAAAAGGCTAATAATATATTTTTTGTTTTTGCTGTTGTAACAAACAATTTGTTTGTTTTTGTATATATTCAAAATAGCAACAGCAAATCTTAAACTAAATATTTAAAGTTTCTTTTAACCCCAACCCAGTAAACCAAACAATCATCGGAATAGGTTTAGACAAAGAAATACAAATTTGGAAAAAAATTTTGAAAATTGTGTGTTGCTGTTAACCTTTTGCTTGAATATCTTAAAAAGTTCACTTTCGCTCTACGTTTACTTCAATACATTTTACAGGAGTTGTTGTTTTTCTAGAGTTCATGGCAAAATTTGCATTACGAGTAGTTCCGTTAACGACAGAACTTTTGCCTTGTTTTAGTTCCGTTGTTTAAAATTACGGTTGAACTAAGTAACGGCAATCAAGAGTATTGATGAGACTGGGCATTTTTGCATTTTGTAACATTATTGTTTGAATTGCTGTCAGAAGGTTTGTTTTTGTAATTTCTTTAATTACAATTTTGACATAAAAAAATATAGATTTAAAGCGCAAGATATATGCATAATGCGTTTTGTAGCTCCTTTTACACATTGGAATAATTGTATTGAAGTCTCCAGCTAGAGCACCGTAAATTCCTATCGTTCCAAACGCGTTTCAGTCACTGCTAAAATCTATAAAAATGCTTGCGATACCGAGAAGTACCATTAATTTTGTTTTTTAATTTTGAGAACGAGTTATGGTAGTACCTAAATAAAAAGTCTCTCTCAAGAGGCTATATTCTAATTAAGGGTGGGGGGGTTTCGGAGCGGATCGTTAACTTTATGAGTCCTTTTTCGATCCCCTTCTTTCCCCGAATTGATTTCAGGCTACCGATTTGTAATTCGCGTCTATCTTACTCTCATTCAAGCTTCGTGCTAACAATATCCTTTACTCTTGATTGTAGTGCTTGCAGACTGTTGACTCCTGCATGTCGGCCTTCTTCCTCATCACGGAGTCTCTTGTAAATGCTAACATTCATCTGAGGTTTACGTCTACCATGGAATTCATATTTAACCAGTATCAGCCTGTGGTGCGCTAGCGTCTCAGCCTTTTCCTCAGGAGTATCTTTGGAGACTGACTCGTTCATCCTTACTTATATATTCTTGCGTTATAGCAATGATTACAAATGAATGATTTTGTTTTGAAAAATTAAGCAAATTATGCAAATGTTCGTTTAAAATATACATTATTTCATCAATTTAAATTGCAAATTCAACACATCTCTAACTATTTATTTTTGTTTACTGAGTGTACGAAATCAAAATCAATGGAAGTGACAAGTGAAAATAATGTATAAAAACAAAAAAACACCTTTTACGAAGATGTGATAAAATTATTATTTGTAGCACAAAACTGTTGCTAGCTCTATTTTAACCAAATAAATGTAAAAGTCATTTCCTTTCAAGAAGCTGTAATGAAACTCTATTAACATTTGCTAACAAAAAGTATCTGTCCGTTAACAGTACAATTGCTGCTTGCTTGCAATCTTTTGTTTATTGAAAATAAAAACATTATTTTAAAGTAACGCTCTCTAGTTACTACAAGACGTATGTGACTTTTAAATCATCTCTTTGTAACAGTCAGTCTCTTAAAGTGCGCATGTGTTATATTAATACTTGTTTTCGGGGACTTATATCTTGTTGTTGCTGTTACTGAGCATAGAGTACAATTTGACGAAAGCCCACTAGCATTAATTGTTATCAAACCAGTTTGTTGTGACACGTATATATATGAGTATAATGTACAACATATCTACATACCTTACGCATCCAACTATTAATTCATCAATCCAACACTCTACCTGCATAGAAAAAAAAACCGCAGCCAATCATTTCCCCCTACAATCCCGTCAGCCTCACAACCACAAAAAAAGTGCTACAAATAGACTCTCCGCTTAGTTCAGTGTCTTGTTGTTTCTGTCGAATATTTAGACAGTATTATTGAGTATGTTTATATAGTGTTTGATTTTGGATCGTTGCAAAATGTGTGTAATTTAGCGTAGCTGTTCATACATACCTCATCTAAGGTGTATATAGATACATGAGTTAACTGAAATTGTTGAACGAGTATCTAATACAGTTACTACCTCCTTAAACCTACTTGGCAATGGTAGCAGTGTTAAAGTGGGGCTTGTGAAGCTTTGTGGACTTTTTTCTCACTGTAATACCCTCAATTGGCGACTTCAATAACCTTATTTACACTACTTAAAAATAAATATAGAAAACAAAGGCTAAATAAAGATTTGTCGTTGTTCAACAGTTAATAAAAGAAGTTTGTCCACTTTAAAGTTAAAACCCAATCACCTTAATAATGCCCTTAAAAAATCTTTATAAAATGAACCCTTTACGGTGGCTAGCACGGGTCTAGCAGTGGAAAAATTGCATAGGCCCCCTTCTCCAGGCGAATAAAAATTATCATTAATCAAATATTTTGTTATTGTTTTAATTTTATTTTTGCAACATAAAGCATGTGTTCAGGATAATATCCCCCATATGTTGCACTTAAATAATCGGTTAATATTTATTAATTCGGCAAAGTAAAACAAATGATAAAAAACGAAATTAAGCAAAATACATAATTTTAAAGTTATTTTTGCTACCAAAACCAAACCAAATCTGAGGATTAAGTTTTGTCAAACTAGACTGATTGGCATTAAACAAACTAAATCATGTTATAAAATGTAGGACTCTGGGTACGTAGTTAAAGAAAGTAGCTTTAGTATTTGCATGTACACCCAGCAAGGAGGGGCTGTGTACGAGTACGTGTAAAAACAAAAACGACACCAACAAATCAGCATATAGCACACCACCTGCTGCCGACGAAAAGCAATTGTGTTCCGATGTTGTAAATATTATTTTTCTTTCTTAAGTAAGTTTTTTTTCTTAGCCAATACCATCTTTGTACATAATCTCAACAACATACATATATTCAATATCATGGCGACGAGGATAATAATTGGACTTGTATATACATGCACATAAACCACAAATAGCAATGAATCTTGCTGTATTATATTAAATTGTTTTAACTCGTGCTCCCTCATTCTCAGTTGCTGTATTTTATTGAAACTTGTATATTTTTGAACGTGTTTTTAGTTTGTGTTTTATTTTCTTACCTATCTAAAATACACGTGTGTATGTAACTATACAGATGTGTCTTTCTGTGTATACGTATGTATAAACTTGAAATTTTTTTAAGTGTATTTGTTAACATTCATTCTTTGTTCATATTATAGTTCTCTCATTTTATCTAACGTGGCTTTATGTACTTTTACATGAGCGTACTTGAGTGTGTTTGTATGCATGTGTGTGTGTAGGTGTACTCGTAAAAGTGAAATTATTAAGGTGTGCCATGAAGAAAACTTGGCAGCCAATCAAGTTACCGGAATTTTTTTTTCTGTGTTATTCGTTCCTTTTGTTTTTTTGTTTATTTTATTTTTACATTTCTATTTTTGCAAAAGCCCACATTTTTCGTATGTTGTCGAAATACAACATGAAATTTCCGTCGGTAATTTGAGATTTATCTGCGGGTATAATTTATTCTTGAGATTGTGGCTTGAATTTAAAAAATTTTCTTAATTTTATAGATGATAAGCATAAAAGATGTTTATTATCATTGAAAAGTTTTTCTTTAGTTTTAAGCTCTGTTTGCACAATTTGAGTTCTTACTGAGTTCAAAATGGAAATTATTTCTTTTAACTAATATACTAGTAATATGAATTTTAGCTATCACTTTCTAAGAGTTAGCTATTGAAATCAGACGAAAACTCAGACACTGTAAAGACAGCTTTAGGGCTTATATGTGTGTTCCTGAATTCGTGTTATTTTAACTTCATAAGGACATTTCGTTTTCTTTTGGATTTTATTTATTTTAGTGTACATGATATTAAATTGCTTACAATTTTATCCAGCAAACATTTCAGTAATAAGCACTTCATATTTTTAGCATATGATTACTATTTTTATCTTGCAATTCCAATTCTACTATCTAGCACTTCAATTTTCCAGTATTCTAAAAATTATCGTGTTAATAAAAATTAATTTTTCTCTCATTCTCTTAATTAATAATATTATTGAATAATAAATCATGGTGACATGACCTACAGATTGAAAACTTAATAATCCATAAAGCCAAAAACAACATCTTAAAGATGCCTACGAAACACAATAAAAAAAAGAAATAAAAATTAATAAAGCAGATTTTATAACGAAAAATGCATACAAGGAAGAAATCCAACTGCATTTCTTAAAGAGTAAAATTCAACAATGAAAAAATTACTTTTTACTAGAATGTTCAGAAGTGCTCAGTAAGCAAAATTTACTTGTGCTTTGATTTGTTGCTTTCAATACTCTCATCTATAAATGATGAGAGTATTAACAAACACTGTGAGGACGAAAACAGTAGAGAAGGTGAGAAATAGCTACTACTACTTGGAATATATTAAAACATTTAAGTATACTCTTCACCGAAAACACTTACACAAGCGTGTGCAATAACTTAATCTTTTAAAACCAAAAAAGATAATTATGCTGTTACAGAAACAGCGATGAAGTGTAGCAATTGGTAAAACTGTAGGAAAATTTCTTGTAGGGACGACAAGCTTTCAAGTACTTGCATATACATTCTTAAGTAGAGAACTTGTTATGGGCATATATTGATTTTTAAAGAATTATGCTCTTATCCTAATAAAAGAATTTTTTTTAAGAGTACGTATATATGTATGTATAGTGACGATATGTTTTTTTTTAACCAGCATTATTTTCTATAATTATCTTATACTCCCACATACATATACATAAGTAATTTTTACTTTACCTTTTTCCGTTTACCAAATATCAGTGCGTAAAGGGTTTTCTTGTAGAACGTTTGTTCCTTTTTGTTAAAAGTGCCGGTAGTTATCGTTTCAGTCTTTGTAGTGCCTTAATAAAGAGTAAGTACAGAGGACCAACAAAATTTAGGCACACCATGATTTTCAAAAAGGTTCTTTCAAGAACATTGTTTCTCCTTAACTTGAGAAAATAATTCCAATAATGCGTTATAGGTTGATCGCTTTACTTACCATTCAACCCGAAAAATATTTAGTATATAGTTGGAGCAGTATTCCTTCCCAATGTCGAATAGTTGCAGATGTAAAATTAAAAAAAAAATCAAATACGAGAACAGACGCTAAAATAGTTTATACTTTTAATGGTTGTCACTTCAGCATATCTATGGTGGCAGTAACATTTCGAAACGAATTAACTTCATGATCACCGCCAAATGAAATCTGCTGAAAACTAGACTTACTTTATATATCAGCTGCAAGCTCCGCTAGTTATATCTTCAAAAATTGTTGGTTGCTTTTCACTGTTGTTTTGATTATATAGTGGTAAAGGAACTTGTAAATAAAGATAGGCCCTAACTTTATCAGACACAACGCAACGTCAGAATTTATGAGGAAAACAAAAACAAATTTCAATTATTTTAAAGTTTTTTATATTATTTTTCATACTTAACGCTTAATATTTTAAACAAAAGTAAATTTAAAAATTTTTATAATTTTGCTTTCGGTATAAATATTATATACATTTCATTAAGAAAAAAAGATAAAAATTACCAGAAAAAGTGAGAATTTTTTAAAATAATTTTTCAAAAAAATTCATATGAAAAACGAGTTAAAAAACATCTGTACTCTTCAGCCCAACTTTATGTCATTTTTTAGTGCAACAACAACTGCCTAGAATCCAGTCTGTTCTGGAGGCTTATTCGGTATTGCGATGCAAAAGTCAATGCGACTCTAAAACATGCAAATGCGAACACTTCCTATTCTGTGTTACGATGTTCGCAAAGTACTTTTTTATTCGCATTTAAAATGCAAAAAGGTGGCAAGTCGGTGTTCTGTATTACGAAAACAAATGTCAGATACATACGAAAATCGCAAAATATATTCGACGGCAAAACAGCATTCGCATAGCACAAAAATATAAGTGAAAAATAATAATTTAGTTTATTTATTCTTACATTAATTGTTAAAATTATTCAGGGAAACAAACAACAAGACCACTAAATTGCACCAATTTGAAATAATGGTGGAATTTATGATGAAACACAGCCAACTGGCAAAAGGTCATTTAAAGAAAGTTTTTGCCCCTTTCTTTTCGTCTTCGGGCATATCAAATTTAATATGCTTGTGACATAAAATCTTCTCTATAGCTACGCAAACTTCTGCCAAACATCGCGACATTGCTGGCTGAGATATTGCATGATGATGATCTTGACCAATTTGGTGTTGGTAGCCACCTTGACCAAGGAATTTTAACGTAGCCGCTAATTTGATAATTGGCGGAATCGCACTTGAATTTGTGGTATTCAATTCGGAGCCAATGTTATTTAAAACATATATAAATGCCTCTTGGCTCAATCTAAAATTGTTCATAAAGCTGGAATAGAAATATTTTGCATAATCAATTGTTTTCAATGCTTCAAAATAAATTACCTTTTTGCATTCAAGCTTAGAATATCCGATTTGCTTCTAATCAATCTTCTCTGCACCCTTTCATTTTGGGCATGCGCTTCTTCATCATCGAACCATAGTGCCACAGAATCCACTTTTGATAAATTACGCAAATATTATATAAATTAATGTTATTTTGTAAGCACAATCACAAATTTCTTTTTCTTTTGTAAATTTAATTTTGACGTTTATTTTAGACCAGCGTTGTTATTTTTGACCGGCGTTGCCACGATTTAAAATAAAACTCGAATGCGATTACGAAAGCCTTATAGAATACAAATTTTATTTCGCATCGCATTTCATTTGCGCATTGCATTGACTTTCGCATCGCAATTCAGAATAAGGCCCCTGGTTAACGAAAGCAAAAATAACAGCAAATTCCGAAATAAGACATTTTTGAAGAGTGCTCGTGGAAAGAAGAGAGAAGTAGGATTTTAATGGGTAAGAGATTAGTAGAAGATATACAAGTAATCGTCTTGGTTCGGAGTAACCGGTGAAGTTCTTCTACTCAAAGCACACGTAGTTATCAATCTTATATGCATTTAGTTGGTGGTGAGAAGGTGAATACAAATATGGTTTTTAGACTCCACCTTTATGTAGATATCTAAGTATTCATATAGATGCACTTTCGTACATATATTTAAAACATTAAGGTATATAGGTGTAAAAGTAGATATACTTCTTGAAAGGTGGGCAAATGATTTCCTATTCGCAGTTATTAGAACCTATATCCACATTTTTTATCCAAATTTTGTATAACTTTCCTATGTACTTAATTTGCATTATCGTCCTGATGTTACGTATTTATATTTTTAAATGGTGTGTGTTTAGTTTCTCCGCTTTTTCAATCCTTGGCTTTCTTGATTTGCTTTTGATTTATGCCAGCGAATGATTCTGTATCTACCAAAGATGTAAAATGCGGTAACTTGCTGAGATGTGCGCACAGTTTTGTGACTTATTCAACTGAGATCTTACCACCTGATGAATACAGGTGCAATTTTGGTATCATGGCTTTGAGCTAATTATTTTCATGCCGTTCCATTGAAGGCAAGGGGGCAATGCGACCCTACGACACATTCTGGGTATACCCGAAAGGGGCATTACCATTAAACAGTCAAGCACTTATTGTTTATTTATTACCAAGCCCTGAAGGACCTTGTTTTCTAGGTTCAGGACACCAGTTTTAGAACACAAGCATAAAATTAGCAGTACATCTAGGTG
The DNA here is from genome assembly GCA_963932375.1 of Phania funesta. NCBI lineage: Eukaryota > Metazoa > Arthropoda > Insecta > Diptera > Tachinidae > Phania > Phania funesta. The sequence continues at coordinate 43,808,743 of OZ010652.1, forward strand.
TTTTACATACCCACAAAGGGAACTTATACTGAGTACGGATTCAAAACAATGGAAATTTGCAACAGGAAATTATTTGGTCGAGAAATTTGTTGAGAAGAAAAATGAAAATGATTGCCTCAGGTCGGTGTGATAATGCAAAGAGTCACACATCCAAAATATTATGCACTTGAAATAAGACGAATATGGAATAAAAAAAATTAAAATTAGTTTAAAATTCGGTGTTCTTTTTACTCATTTAAATCGCATATAAGTTCTTCTAATCTTAAATACTAAAAATTTAAATGACTGAAGTCCGCAAAAATAAATAATTTCTCCTTAATTTTTGGTATTTGAACTGATAAAAATTTGAATTGCAAATTCAGAAAAATAAATTGTTTTCTTTATTTTATTTATTTTTTTAACAGAAAACAAATGTTACTAAAGATTTCAATAAAAGTAAATAGGTTTTCTTTGATTTCCGCAATTATTGCCTTTGCAACTCTTTCAGGCAGGAATATAAAAAGTGCCTCTCTTCAGTCTGAAAATTAAAAGAAGATACATGAAAAGTATGTATATATGTATGTATGTAATATTAGCTAATAATTTTTTGTATTTGTTACTTTGATTCCATACAACCTTTTTGTCTGCGCTGGGAATCTGGTATTCCATCATAAGCCACAAACAGAGCTAGAAAATACAAAAATATGGTAAAGCATGGCGGATAAAGAGAATGTACAAATAACATATTAAGTCAAAAACAGGCACAACTCAAATTCCAAAATGTTTAGGAGATTTGATTTAAAGTTTCCTTTCCTCGCTAAAAACGCTCCAATACCAATTAATTACTTTGTTTTGTCAAAAAATAATTACACATTCTATAATGAAGATTAAAATTTACCCAAGAGAGGGTTTTATAAAAGGAGTACTACCACTAGATTTCACATGTTCACACCGAAGTTTCTCAATAGTGCTATGAAATGGTAAAAAATGTATTCAACTTCGTTTAGTGGAAGAATATTGGGCGATTTGTAAATGGCAACTAAAAAGATGCCCAAAAAAGTTACGGAAAGTTTAGTATGTGATCTTAAGATCACAATAAAGAAATTATATTTTGTATATCATTAACGTAAAAACTGATTTTCTTTATTTTGTCGAATAAAGTTTCAATATTTTATTTGCGTCTGTCGCCGATATGCTCTTTCCCATAATAGCTTCCTTAGTCCCCAAAAAAAAAAAAATAATTTGTGAATAGGGGTTATTCCCTGAGCGCTAATCAAATCCAATGACACATATAGACTTAAAATTTTCGTCGTCCAAATATTACAGTTGCTTCCGGAAATTTCATAAATATGCACTTTCAGAAATTTGATTGCTGTTTGAGGAAATAATTACCACAACCACAAAGGGATTGGCAGATAATTTGAATAAAGTAGTTGCATGACAATAGATAATAAATCAGAAGGGGAATTTGATTATATCCACAATTAAAAATAGTTTTTTTTGTCAAGAAATATAACGTCAATGAAAAACTTTGGGAACAATTCCTCCAGGGCCTATGTCATAAATTTGCTTGGATTTCTTATTATGACCTCTGGACATACCTTAAGGTTTTGAAAATTATTTATTTTTGTGCCTTCCATAACATTTTCAAATACAAAGTAGTTTAAATACGAAAACAATTGCAATAGAAAGAATGATAACAATAAAAAAGTCAACCACATCTGGTAACATTTCTGATGACACAAACAATTCTAAATTTAGGTAAATAAGATACGGGCTAAAAAATGAATCCTTTCAATTTTAATACACACACGCACAGTCCCACACATACAATGGCCTCTTATAAAAATATTAAAAACAAAAAAACTTAATTAGAACAAAACAAAAAAGGCTACCAATTTAATCCACACAACAACCACATGGGACTCCTAAAGGTTTCTAGGAAAAGGTTCAATGTATGAATGTACTTGAAGTAGTGTGTTCATGTGTGCTGTAGTTCTTTATATATTTTCTATATAATTTTGAGTGTGAAAGTACTTAATTATATGCATGGTGTGAGACTTAATTATTTGACATAAAAACAGCAGCAGATAACTTTCGTTAACAAAATAAAAATGTCAATTGAAAGACAAAGATACAACTTTCAAATTCTTGTTAAACTACAAAGTTAAGATAACCGCTTAGAGTTTAACATTTGTTGAATTCAAGCACCCCTTTTTCCACCTTAACGATGAAGTTGAGATGGTGCGGATATCTTACATATACGAAAGAACGTATAGAAAGTCCTCATAAGGTGTGATAAATTAGATTACTGCCTTATTTGGAAATTGCTTAGAAAGCAAAGGAAACAAATGGAGAAAAAGTATCCAACAAAAAAATGAAAAACTTGCATTCTGCTGAAATTTGATTGCTGTTTGAGGACCCACAAGAATATTTTGCTATTACTTACTTTTACTTAATTAGGAATTGTATTAAAGAGAAAACTTAAACCCAAACTAGAAGATAGGAAAAGAACTTAACAAATAAAAATACCTTTTCTAATGAAGTTATTTTTAAAAATTGAGAATGAAATTATATGTTTATAAAAGTAAAAAGGTATTTAATGTTTACATCAGCAGGAAGTATGTATATTGTTTGACATTTTAACCAGGATGAAAGATAGTTTCTGTGTAATTTCAAAAGTTTATTTTTCAATTTTAATAGATTTTTTTCAATTTGGTGCTTCTGTCAATTATTTATTATTATTTTTAGTTCTATTTTAGTTTTAAATATTAATAGGACGCCCTTGCAGGAAACCGGTGAACTCTTAGATTAAGCTCTTTGATTGTATTTATCGAAAGTTGCTAATTACTTTATAGCATGTATGAACTAGCTTGCGATTAGCTCTTAACAGAGTCTACATTAAGGGTAGCTTTGAGGTTTTAACTGTCGTGGAGTAATAAGATTTTGATTCAGATTATAGCTACTGAAACGCTTTTTGGTTATATAACCACAACCAAAAGAAAGGCCAATCGTAAATCTTCCCAGCAAGAACGCACCGCGAAACAATACAAAAGTTCTAAAGAAGCTGCATTGCCTATAAATGAAAATAGATTTTCTGAACTTGCTACCCGAGATGATGAAGATGCCGAACTCACATTCAGGGCGCCAAAAAGTCGACTCATTTACTAGCTCGAAAAAAACAGCATATGTAATTGTAAATATGTTGTCCCAACTTGTAGGTAAGGAAAATTTCTATGTTACTTCTTACGCAGAGGACAAATTCAAGAAACCAAGAGACACAAGGAGAAGAATTATCAGCTCATCGCAAGATTTGACGCTGAAAAGAAGAGTGATTAACTAAAGTGATCAACTATAAAGTGTTTATGAAAATTATTAAAATTGTCATAAAGGGCACTCAAGAAATAAAAGTATAGTATGATGTAAGATGAATGCATAATATATTAAACAAGGAAAAAAGTTCCCCAAACATTGCTACTGTTGGGACTGAACTTAACGCAACACAGATAAAATCCAAAAACTCCGTTCACTCTATTTATAACTTACGCTACCTACTCAACATACGAATAATAGTTAAAGAGCTATTAATACGTAAGTGCACTTATTGTCAAGAATTAACGCACACTAAAATGTACTTCATGTTACCTTCAATATGCGTGGTTTGCAGTGATGCCCACCAAACTTCAGGACGAACTTTTTCTAAAACTGATCCCAAAGTGAAAAATGCAGCAACTGTGAAGAAAACTATAGGGCTTCGAGTTAGCACAACATAAGGTTTCCCAATTCCACAATTACAAACTATACGTATGCGCAAACATTGACAAATTATTTACCTAATGTTAGTGCAAAAATTAATGCGCAAAAATATTCATATGTCTTAAAACAGGGTTATAAGATACCAGATATCTGTCAAGAATTCGAGAAACATGGGTTTGGAAATTTTGTTTGTCAAAAAATGAATGCGTTGAAAATATGCGCTAACGGGGATAAAAATGAATTGGACGATTTTTTGCCCACACAGGAAATATACATACATTTAGTTTCTGAAACGCGCTTTACTCTAAAGACGTCTTCAGAGTTATTGAATTGTTTATATACGACACTAAACACTCCAGAGGAAGGCATAATATTAAAAGTTTTTCGTTGTTCAATTAAACTACGGGCAAGAATTTTTAAATACTTTTCTATCCAGTGAGCAGTTAGTTCCTGAGCAATTGGTGGATTCAGCTGTGTACGCTCATTAGTAAAAGCTTCTTTAGTAGTAATTGCTTCTAAAGAAAATTCAGTAGTATTAAGAAACTTAATTCGTAGAAAATTTAGCAAATAGGAAGGTAAAATATATTTATATAAGTAGTATTATAATGAATGAGTTTTCCTTTACTTGGTTTCTACTATTCTCGCCCCTAACCCTAAGTATATTTCTGGATGTTCCTACTTTCGATCAAACTGTTGCTTTTCAAAGCTTATAAAACCCTAATGGTTAACTATATCCTCCTTGATTCTCTTATTTTATTCTAAGAAATTCGCCCTACTTATCCAAATACATGCAAGGAAAACAAATGGTTGATGTGGTCATAATGAAAGAGCAATAGTTATGATTGTAAACAAATCGTATTATTATTGAAGTCGGTCTAGGTACGAACACGTGAAATTAATCTTATCGAATGCTTCATATTTAAACCTCTTACCACTTAAGCACACTCACAATTCTATTAAAACCAAAACAAAGTTTTTATATTATGACTATTAAAATCATTTTATGGTAAGAGTTATTATGTTATTTTTGTGTAGTTAAAATGCTTTGTTTGCTGTTAGAATTTTAGTGAATATTGTATTGTTCAAATCAATCAAGTTGTAATTTTTATGGATGGAAATTATTTAATGATTAAATAAACACTAACAAGTTTGTGGCACCCAAAGTAATATTTAAAATGTTTTCAAACAACCATTATATGTATGTTTACCACGACATAAAATTGTTGTGGAGAATGTAATATGGTTGTTGTAGTTAACATTATTAACGGCTATACAAATTTTATTACTAGCATTAGCTTTAACCAATTTTTCCTTTATGTCTTTTTAAACGTTGTATTTTTTTTTCATCCACAAAACTCGTATGTTATCTAACACCCAAAGACGCCCTTGCTACATTTAAGAAAAATGACATTACTATTGATGTTTTCCATAAAAAAAAACTCCTTAAAGAAAGAACGGTTTAAAATAGAAAAGAATTTACATTCCGCTAAATCAACAACCGTTTAAAAATACACAAAAGCACAAATTAAATAATAAAAATTAAAAAAAATATATACAAACAACTTTTTAAGGACCGACCCAAACGTTAGTACGAAATCGTTTACTCAAAAAAGTATAGAATTTTAAATGAACGAAGATTCCTGCTAAATAAAGTTAAACGTACTTTTACACGCTTCTTTTGGCTTCACTTTCAATGTATTTAACTTAAGTGACTCTTTAATCCTGGAGTACTAAGCATCTTAGCTGTGTGACTGCTATACAAACGCGCGTATATTTTGAGCAGGAGTTCTAGTGTAACAGGAAGAAATCAGAGACGTAGTGCTATAAGTATAATTTAAATATCATTGTTTTACTTAATTTTTACTTAGCAGTGTAACAGAAATTTTACAATCGTTGAATTGTCATATACAAATCTCCTCTCCAGGACGGCTCTGTTTGTATTTAGAACCTGTATATGCATTATATCTATGTTGTAGAATGATTTTATTTACCTAAACAAATGTACAGACACACAGTACAGACGGCACAACAATAATTGTTCCTTGTACGTCCAATGAGTAGTTGAGGTATGTCTGTTCAAATGCACATATTTAGAACTTCCTTATTGTGGCTTTAAACACGTTCAACAATATTGCTACTCAGCACCAACTTCTGTTACATCATGTAAGAAGAAGCGTGGTATCTTAAGCGGCTAAAAAGCATTTGTAACACCTACATTACCGGATTTTATATTAGCGGAATTTAGTTACTCTGCCGTGCTTTAGAATCTTTTATATTAGGGAGTTAATATTTGCAAACGGTACTGCCGGAATAAAATTTATTTTCTACGAACCTCTTCCGCGTTATTTGTGTCAAACCAAGGCTCGAACCGTGATTTCAAAAGTCCATTGTGTACTAAAAAAATTGCAATTTATTTGTTCGAGGATAAACTAGTCTCTAGGCGCGTTCCGCTGGATGATTAATCCAGCTCATCAGAAAACCTTTACCTACATGTTTAAATAAACCGGGAATATCATATCCTATTCTTTTAGTTTTATAAACAATACGAGAATTATTCTTGAAACTTAGTACGCGATGTTAAGGTTGTAATACATATAGTCAGTCCAGCTGAGTGAACACATGTAGGGTATAAATCTATGTATATGTGTATACGAATATACTTTCTTGAGGATTCTACTGAATTTTAGAGGTTGTCGTAGAACTCAATGCAAGACAAATAGAAATGTCTGATAGAGAAAACAAATAAGCCCAATGGAAACTGATGTCTGCTATGAATACGAGTATATTTTGAGGCTTATATCGACCAAAGATTAGAGTTGGAGTTATGACGAAATGTTAATCCAATTCCTAACCCAGTCTTTAAACTTGCCTGATGTACAGGGTCATAAAAATGCTATAATCTTTATTTTAAAGTCAAAATTTTTTTCTTAGTATTTTATTACTCTTCGTTAATGAAGAGTGAGATTATTTATTATTTCGACTGAGGGTCCTGTGCTTAGATTGGAAATTGAAAAAAAATTTTGGTCTAACAAATATAGGTAGAGGGCTTTTAATTCTTGCCTGCCGTTGTACAAATATTAATTTTCTGTTCTACTGACAGACTGAAGACGCATTTCTCTTCACTTTAAATTTCAAGTCGATAGACTTTATCATATATTATTACTTCATCATATCCTTCCTGTGTAATTTTATTTTAGTTACTTTTTACAGAAAAAAATTATTATATGGCTTAGAAATATCACTAAGTCTGTCTATCAAGGAGTCTTGAGGAATACGTTGTTATTTTTCTACGTAACTACATTTTGTGCTTCCACTCTTGTTAAATGCACACTGCTGCTACATTCCTTGTTGTTCCTTTATGCAGAAGTCTTTAAGGATATTTACTACTTGCGTCGGACAATTTCGTGCTTACTCGTGTTGTGCATATTTTAATTGTTACGTTTTCTTGTTTACTTGAGTTCGTTTGTTGTTTTTCAGGAAGAACATCTTTTACTTTTTCAGCTACTTCCTTGCTTCATTTTGCTCTTAATTTTTGTTATATTTATAAATTTGGAAGTTTTGCAAAAGTATTTCCACTTAACTTCAACATGTTTGGGTTTATTTTCTTCATCTATTCACTTTTATTTATGCAGCAGAGTCTCTTGATGTGTTTAGGTGTGGAAAATGTATTCCAACATCATCACCACCAATATGCTTTCTTTGGTTCTTTCGCATCCTTGTTACTTTATTTTTATCAAAAAATTTTAATTAAATTTATAATAAAGCATATGTAATGTACATATGATTCTTGATTTAATATTCTGATAGGGTGATTTAATGTAGATTTTTGGAATGAATTTCTGTCATCTCTTGTCAAGTTTGCTTGGGAGACAAACCAGTTTCGGCTGTGGGCCATTCTTCGTTCTGAATAGTTTAGATCAATTCTTTGGTGTTATATTGTTTGTCAAGTATCCATTTGTCACGTGAGCTGGTAGCAGGCGAACCTCGTTTATTACGTAGCCATCTGCTAAGTAAAAAAAGGTGAATTTTTTTCAAATAATTCTTATTATCATGCAAACACAACTTTGTTTTTGGAACGACACTTTCTTCTTTTAGATCTCTATTGATACTGCTTTATTTTTCATAAATTTCTTTCCTTTTATAATAATTAATTTGTTCTTAGCAAATTGAAAACAAATCTAACATGCTCATGCACGCTCAAAAATTGCAGGTTCAAAATTTTACTCTTTACCTAGTTACAGGTTGTTGACAATTTGATAAGAAACAAAAATATATGAAAAACTTTTTTTAACTTTAATTTGGTTTTATTAAATCTTTCTATTTAAAGAAATTCACAATAGGTATTAAAATCTTATCAGTAAATTATAGTTTATTCAAATCTTATTAATAAAAGGCTATCTATTGTTGGGAGAGCCGTCTAGCCAAGATCAATGTGTCAGTTTTTTTAAGTCTCCGGTGCCAATAAAACTGCAGTAAACCGTATGGTAGAGTGTTGGCATGGACAACTAGTGAGCTTACGTATTTGGACGAGTATGTTTTTGCTTCTTCCTGGATAGTGGGAACTTCAAAATGTCTGTGTATATTTTCATTTCTTATATACGTCGAAAAATCCTAGACTGTCTTGTTTGTAACTTCTGAATGTTTGATGCGCAAACAGTACCCCACAGCTGAATACCATGTGACCATGTTGGCTTTATAACGGATTTGTATCCCAAAGCCAACTTTTTAAAAATGTCTAAAGACATTTAAAAATAGAAATTTTATGAAAGGCTTTAAAAACAAAAAATCAAAAAAAAATTTTGTTAAAGCAAAATATTTGTTTTGCTAAAAACTTTTTGTTCTCAATATATACGAGTATTAAAACTAAAATTATATGGAAATTAATCAAAATCCCGCAACTACCAAGAAAGTTTTAAAAAATTTCATAAAATTATCTGTTGCATTTGGCATACTTCAGAAATTTCATATGCAGAGTAATTAACAGCATATTTATAAGGGTTTTAAAAGGGATATTCTAATTAATAAAAATTCGCTCTACTTCTGAAGGCAATGGTTGCAGCAATAACGAAAGTTTTACAATAATTTTTCACTGTGGCACTGCTAGCAGTTGTACATATGTTACACTTATATTTCTAACTTTTCTGAATAACAATTTTTTTGCCAAAAATTTCGAAAAATTAAATATGAAACTCGAAACTTTGGACATAAATTGTTCATGTACCAATTTTTTCCATAAGTACATCTCAACCACAAGAAACCATCTGTGGTAAAATCAGATCATAAGTAAGAAACTTGTATCCATGAAAAATTTTAAAACCCTGAAATGTTTACAATTATTTGTAAACTCTCAGGTGATGCAGTTTCATTTCAGCAAGGGCACTGGTGGCAGATTTAGTGACTAACCACTAATCTTGTACTCGCGTTAATTTCTTACATGCTTCGAAACCGTTGCTTCGGAGATATATTCAGTATTTTAAAAGGTACGAGCAAATCGGACATCCACTGTTACAGCAAAATTTTGAGCTCTAATGAAAAGTAGTAGAGGTGAACCTTTCCGTTTACATTCATTCTGCAGTAGGGCAACAAAATTGAAAGGCATTAGTTTTTAGCTTTGCGGTATCATAACGAGCTAAAGGGTGAATTTTATAAAAAAGTTCCCTTAGTTATTCAAAATACTCGATTTCGTTAAAAATAGAATAGTTAACAGAACCCAAAATTTGTTAGTGTACGAAAGAATTCAGAAAATTAATTAACCCATTGTCAACGATGGCCATCCTTGCAACACGAACTTTGAAAGCTGTGTGAAAATCAACTAATATAAAAAATTTCCTACTTTATAATCTCTAGTCTCCACAGACTTTGAGAATATCTAGGCTATATGCAAAGCAGTGGTCATCGTTATCTACGACTCTTTGCACAACTTTCTGACAAGATATGCCGTGAGTGCCATAACAGCGACTCATTTTTTGAAGTCGAAACAAAGCAAACCAATTTTGGGAAACTTCAACTAAAGTCAAGTGCACTAAGGCAGGTTATTCTGCATCGATAGAAACAAATGATAGGCAGTAGCAGTTTTATCCGTGTTTTCCAAATGGTATTACTCGTACAGCAACATTAGGGCGGAGATACTATTGTGGTCAAAATTAATAGCTTCGCGTCTGGCAGTACATTCTGAGCTGTTTTCGTTGATTGCTTTCTTTAAATGGGTCAATTGTTATCTGTAGAGTACTTTTCTGATCCCACCAAAAACAAAACATTACCTTAGCGACTTTAACTCTCGGATTTGCTTGCCTTTGATAAAATCTCGCTGCTTTTATTTACATGGTTTTTGCAAGTTTAAATACAAAAGAGTATTTGATACGTATCTTTATCAAACTTCTTCAAACTTTTTTCGCTTCCAGAACTTTCTTTGCCTTTTACGTCAAAATCATTTGAAACTCGAAACAAATCCATATAAATGGTTTCAGAAAGAATTTGGTAACTATAAATTTTCGTTAAAACACAGTGAATTATTGCTGTACTTTTTGCACCAAAAAATTTAAGGAAACACATTTTTTTTTGCTCGAAATTCTGCTCAATTTCAATGTAATAAGACTATTTTTCTTGTCAACTGTTTAAGAAATATTAGAACATTTAAAACTTATATTCAAGTTCAGAGTTAAACTAATTTAGAATGCAATTTACAATACACAATGATTCCGCTGTGTAAAGTTACTGTAAATAAAAACGTTTTTGTATGAAGTAAATCACAAAATAGTAATATTGACATTAGTTTTATTTGCAAAACCGTTGAATTAAAGTAATATTTAATAGAAATTATTGATTTTTGTAATGGCCACTCTTTAAATATTTTGCTTTGCTCAGGTTTTTACTTAAAAACTAAACTGACGTTTATCCTTTTACGTTTAGCCTTGCGTTAAAGGCATTACCTGATCGAGCTCCAGATCAAACACAAAAGGAGCTTGCAGAATCATTGAGAATTACACAGGAAGCAGTGGCATGGGAATAATTTACATGCAAGGTAATTAACTAGGTGCATATTAAACTGAAACATTTCAATTTTTTAAGGCGATTTTTGTTTGGGAGCAGCTGATTCCTCGATATTCTATAACTACCTCACGAAGATATATTATATTATGTCATTGCCATTATCGTCAACATCAAAGTCGATTATTCCTTTTTAAAAGCTTTTGCTTACAATCAGGTGGGAATTATTTGCGAGGGATTGATAAAGGCCACAAGTAATTCATTAAAATCGTAAATTAGGAGCCAATTACTAGAATACTTGCCGTATACAAGTACAAGTACGTAAAACATACCTCTTTGCTAAAATATCATATCAAAGTTGGACTGTGCTGAAATAAATTCCATTTTTAATGATAAAAACACATCGCTATAATATGAACAAAAGGCTTAGAAAGAAGTAAAACAAAAACTGACGATAAGTAATCCACATATTTTTATATTTTAGAAGACTCACTAGTTTCTTCAATGAGATTAACTCAGCAACAAAAAAAATGTTACAGCCAATTTTCTGTATTTTGGAATAAGTTTGTCTGTTAGAATCCAGTCCTATTTTTTTATTATCAGTCATTATTCTATAAAAATTATTCTTTAAATAAAAAATAAATTTTTTTTTTTAAGTTGAAAGAATAAAAAATAAATTGAGCCTGAATAAATTATTTTATAAATTATGTTTATTTATTTTAATATGAATATGCTACATAAAGTTTTGAGTTATAATTAAATATTTAACACTTTAGCTTATTGGGAAGTTTGTTTAAAAACGAATGAAAATTGGTTTACCGAATAGAGCTATTTTCCGAGCTTTCTAAAATTATGTAGATATTGACTTCTGTCGATTTCTGATTGATGTTGCAAATTTTGTGGCTAATCTAAATAGTTTTAAATCGATTGCAAAATTCCATCTGACTAAGCCTATTTTTTTAGACTTTTGTACTGCCCAAAAATCGGTGAAACGTGACATTTTTATTGACATAAGGCCATCCCTCAATAAATAAATTAATTTTTTTAGGAAAGAATTTAGTGTAAAAAATTAGCAAGGGAAAAATTTTTCTTACTTAATCTTTGTTTAAGTTTCTGAAGCTGACAAAATGTGTCTAGTCTTAAATATGTATACATGTCTCTTAATTCTAATTAAGACTCAACAGGCTAGAAATATGTCACTTTTGCAGCAAAAAGGAAATAATTTTAAAGTATACTGAAATAAAAACTCATACCAACATCAAAGTTACTTTTTCCTCAGCATTTAATATTTTTTTAACACATGAAAAACACAAATAACAGCACATTAAATCCGCTTACGGAAGACATAATTAAATCCAAGCACTAATTAAATTCTTTATTCACATAAAAATGCACCCAATTATTTACGCCGACAATCAAACACACCCACATAAAAGTGCACATAAAAAAACTAACCAGAAAACCTCATACAGTTGGATGAAAAAAGTAAAATGGTCACATTTCACATTTAACTTTTCCAAACTACCTTAATTGCTGGATACACAAACCAAACCCAACCAAAGAAAAAAAGTAAAAATTTAAAGAGAGCAAAAAATAAAAACTTTTGCTTTTACATTTAATTGTATGAAAGTTCATTTGATAATCCTTAAGGATAATAGCAGCATTCAGAGAGCAGGAGTAGCAAAAACCAGGAAACATTCATTAACAAAGAGTAAAAATGTATGAATGTGTAAATAAACATGTGACTAGTCAGTCAGTGGTGCATGTGTGAATACAGTGTGTGTGGGTTGTTAATCTAAGAGACCCATTTCAGCACATATGTCCTTTTGTTGGCAGGAAAGCAGAAATTGAATTTTGCGTAATTTACACTGTGAAAAAGTGATATATTTTTGCTGCTAAAGAAATTGTTATCAAAATTTTTCATACAAATTGCAAACTTGTTTCGAGTTTACTCAAAACAGTTTGCACAGTTTCTAAACATACAAAAAGCTATTGTAAACAGGTAACTCACCACAGGCAAAAGAATCTACGGAGCCCACAACTTTTTAGTTGAAATTTTAAATAAGTTCGCGAATTTCACGGATATGGATTAGATTTTTAAGAAATGTAATGCTTTTTAAATTTTGGATTTTAATTTTTTTTTGCAAAAATAAAAATTATTTAATTTTTTATTAAATATAAAAGCTATACTTGTTTTCTTAAAGCACAATTATATTTGTTTTTAATCATCACAATATCTGCATTTTATACACTAGTAGAATTGATTATATTTTCAGCGCCGCTGCAAGCTTCCTTTACATTCGTTGTGTCTTTCTACTAAGTTATTGTCCGTTGTAAATATCATCCTTTTAATTACTTTCTATGCAGGCTCTAGGTCCAGTCCTTTAATTTTATATTTAAATAAAACTCTTGATTGGTTTTTTAATTAAATATAAATTATTTTATTTGTTCAATATTTCGAGCCCCATCGGTGCTCTTCTTCAGGAACAAGTTAGTAAAGCCGTCGCCTGTAAAATTAAAGGACTGGACCTAGAGCCTGCATAGAAAGTAATTAAAAATATAAGGTCGGAAAGAATACAATTAAATCATCCTTTTATGTTTTTATTATTCGGAAGAAATTTGTATTGAAGTTATAAAATTTCTACTTATTTGAATTGTGCTTTTTTGATGAAATATGATATATGAAATATTAAAATTTTTCTAGATATAGCTATTTTTTTAGTGTGTGTGGCCAACAAGACAAAAACTTTACACATTTTTTCTGCCAACTTCACTTTCTATTGGCTCGTAGAAGTTTTTTAAAGTTTAGCGCGCCGCCGCGGTATTTCAGAATGCGCCGTAAAAGTTACATAGGCCTTACGAAGTTTTGCCAGCCAAACATAGCTGAAGCTTCTGTTTAAGAAAACTGAAACTCAGATGAATAAAACGAATATAATATCCCAAAAAGGATTATTAGCAACCGACCGATCAAACATAACATTCGTTTAAGTGTAGTGACGGCAATAACATAAACACATTGACAAAAATATCTTATGGTGTGGAAACTACCAATGTTCTTGCAACAAACAAAAAATTCAACAAACAACATTTAAAATACAATCGTTTTATTCTTTTTGTTAAAGGGCATTTTAGAACACGAACACACAAATGGATTTAAAGTAGAGAAGAAATATTTTTACAAATAAAAAAAATAATTTTATGAGTAGATTCCCACGATCCATTCATGAAACAGTAAAATGGAGGCTTTAAAATTTTTTAGTTTATTTTTGCTTTTGGTCATTGTTAACCACAGAATTGTTGCATGAGGTGTTAAATAATTTTGTTATAAAATTTATATCATTTGTAGGTTTGACTAGATAGATGCAAATATTACAACTACGTTAGAATTTGGGGGTTTAAAGTTTTATAATATATTAAAATTTATGTGTGTGTGATACTGTTTTGAATATAAATATAAATTTATTTATTTTACATATATAAATATAATCATAACAATGTGAAAATTTCATTAAATTGCTACCGGCAACAGCAGCATGCGACCCCGTTTCCACATTTCATTACTTTCATCCAAGATTAAGTGCAAAAACAATAATTAATTTAGAGTATTACAACACAAATTAATTTGGTCAAGGAGTATAATCTGAGTATTTAATAATAATAATAATAATAAATGTAATGCTTACGCAACATATTTTTGCTGAAAAAGTGTTTTAATAAACATATTTATAGAAGAATTTAAGGGTCGATGTTGAATTGGGATAAAACAAGTCTGGTGATTTTCTCGAATCTTTAATGCAGAATGTCTCTCCATTGTGGTATTTGCTGCGTGGCACGTAGTGTCTATCTGCGGAAACCGCATTTCTTTTACATTTATATAGTTTATTTCGGGCCGAAAAAAATAGTTCCCATTGACTTATAGTACTCGCACATTGATATGTCGGCCTAATTTTAGATCCCGAACTTTGGCATATATTTTACCGAAACGGTCTTGTAAACTTTAGCTTCCACGCCCTGCGAAGGCGACTTTCAATTTACATTTGAAACTTTAGAGCGATTATTAAGGGCTTAAAGTGTTATTATATTAAAAAAGAAAAACTAAAACTAATTGTTTGATCAAGGCAATTTCTTGGTCATTCTCAAATCTTTCTTTGACTAGAATGGCTGGCATTTTGCTAAAGAATGAGTTGCCATCCTCGAGAAAACTAACTAGAGAATAGGACGCCAAATTATTTGGTGGTTAATTGCATCATTAGCATTGATCATTGCGCTGCTTTTTGGGTTCTTATCCATCCGATCAAATGCAAAAATTTGGCCAAGTGGTCAAAATAAAAAAAAAGGAATTTCAAGAAAAAAAAAATGGAATACAGAAACTGTAGTAGTTGCGTACAGTAGCGAATGATCTTATGATCAACAGCAGTATTTTACTTTGCGTATAATTAAAATTTAAGAGGAATATTGTTACTACGACTGACATGCTTGGTCAATTATAACGCCTACAACACGTAATAAAATACAACAATTTGTAGGGGTTTTTCGAATATAAGTTTTCGTATATAAACTGAGCAAGTTTGTTTGCGAATCCCAAACAAAATCAAAAATTCAAACATGCAAAAGACGCCCCATACATTAATGCAGCTAAAGATCAAACCTCTGGTACAACCTATTTGTAAAGAATTTTTAACAATAATATATTGTTGAAATATATATTTTTTGTATTATCATATTTTGACTATCAACAGACGGAAGTAACAAAAGTATTAAAATTATAAACGCATTCAATGTACTTTCACTTTCTGTAAACTATGTGACGGCTATAGGATACAAAGAGCGAAATGACTTTAAGTAAAAATTTTTTAAAATGCACATGAAGTTATTTAAATGGCCGTCAATTGCTCCTTGGTGGTTTAAAACGAACCATAACTCAACCGATTTCACTTATTTGCTCTTAATTCTAAAAATTATACTTTTTTTTGTATTTTTGAACGCTCCATTTCTTCCACTATCAACTTTTTGGAAATCTACAGGGTGTCCGCCGGGAAGGTATACTTTGTTTGTTTACTATTTTTTGATTAAATGAAAGAGAATGGATCGTATATTGATGAATGTTTCCTTTAATGTCAGCAATTATGTATGGAATGCAATATCAGATAAATGTCCGCCTCTTTTATCCTCATAAATGCGAGCCCTTTTTAAACACATTTTTCATTACATTCTCACACATTTCACGCAGTATTTTATTAATTTCATAACGAATATTTTGTCTGAGTTGCTCCAGCGTTTCTGGTTTGTTTGCATAAACTTTGCTTTTCAGATATATGCCCACAAAAAGAAGTCCGGAGCAGTCTAATCAGGCGACCGTGGAGGCCAATCAACATCCATTGTAATCCTGGCTGTATGCGATGTGACACCGTCTTGTTGAAACCACATGTTAGTCAAGCCCAAAGCATGCAGTTGTGGCGTTAAAAAGTTTTCAATCATACCACGATATCGCTCCCCATTGACAGTTATCGTTACGCAGACCAGACTGTAACTTTTAATGGATGCAGAGGTGACTGATGAATAATTTGAGGGTTTTCCATTACCCAGAACCGACTATTCTGTTTATTTACATACCCATTCAAATGAAAATATGCCTCGTCAATCATTATGATTTTTTCATGAAAATCGGGGTTGCCATTGGCGAGCTGTAGCATCCTATTGGCATATGTACGGCGGCGTAAATGGTCTTCTGGAAGAAGCTCTTGTATCAACTGAGTCTTAAATGGAAACAAATGCAAATCTTTGTGCAAAATTGTGGTCAAAGTTGTTCTTTGAAGACCAAGCTCCTGAGCACGGTGTCGAATTGAGGTTGATGGATTGTTTTGAACACTTTCTTCAACAGCAGTAATGTTTTCAGCCGATCTTGCAGTACGTTGTGGTCCATGCATGGGCCTTTCAGCTACAGTTCCTCTTTCTTCGAAATCATTCACTACACGATAAATAGTGCGTCTTGTTGGCACGTTGTTGATAAAATGTTTTAACGATTAAAACACGTTGGTTTACCGAATATTTTTCCATAATAAATTTGCCACGTCTCTACTTCACGACTGCCATATATGAACTGTCAAGACTAATGTTTACCAAAATGGCGGCAAAATAAATTAGTATACCATCCCGGAAGACACCCTGTATATTCAGTTTATAAATAATAAAAAAAACAAACCATTTTGTATAATATCAAGGCAAAAATCAAATATAAATTTTTTCCTCTTGTTTTTATAGTGGTGTCTCACTCGTGTGATTTAATTTTTTTTTCATGTCGACAATAAATTGCACTGGATTAATATGCGGTAAATAAAACAAATATAAAAAGAAGAAGAAAAAAGCTCACGTTTATTGTTTAAATTCATCATTTGATTTATCAATAAAAAAAAATAAGAAAATATATTTTGATTGCCATATCTGCTCATACCCATAGATATTTGAACTATTTTTTTAGCGGAAACTTTTGAAGTAATTGCGCGTTGTATTTTTTTTTTACTTGTATGTGGAATTGTAGTGTTATTTTGTTGGCATTAAACAAACTCAGTGTTTTATAGTTTTTTTTATAAAACATTTGGCCTCTAAAGGCTTCTATTTGTAAACTGAAAGTCGCAGAATTGTAAAAAAGTTATTATTTTTTTTTTTATCTGAACACAGAACTTTATGTAGCAATTACCATACTAATGTTTCTACAGAAAATCGTGTGAATTTTCGGTATTTCTACAAATTTCACTAGAAAACCAGGGTTATAGTTTTCGATTGGATGGAATAGAGTTTATGATACTTCAAGGAATGTTTTTGATTGTATCATTACCTTGGAACTGGACAATTATATACGTAGAGTTCGGTAAGGGATTTTGATCACAAATATATAAGATCCCATAAAAGAGCACTCTTATTTTTTATATTTAAAAAGGACTTTTTGAAAATAGAACTGAAGCCTAAGAGCGGGCTTTCGACATAACTTTATAGAGGCATGGGTCCTGTTTGCGAGGTGTTTCTATGGACAATAAACCATTCCACGTCTTGTAAAAACGGTTAACGGTTAGTAATATAACATTTTTTTGATCCTTTTTGGGATTTTGGATCTACCAAAGCCTTTTACACTTAAGCAGTGCCTTTAATTTGTAAATTATAAAACTTTCTCGAACTTTGCCAAGACTGCATACTAGTGTAATGATACAAATTAAGCATTGTATTAAGAAGTGCTTTGCCATTTTTCTTTTTCATCTTCTTTAAACGTCTATTGGCTTTTCCCGATGCACTTTTAGTTAAGCATTAGGATGTGTTTTAAAGCATGTATCGTCTAAAGTTTTGTGCTTAAGAATTGACGCTATATAATTTGTATTCGTGTAATAATCGGATAGACTTTTGCTCATATTGCTTCCGTGCTCTAATTGTTTGGCCTCTTACCAACTTTTCAACATAAAAAATGGTACTGATTGAAATCCTTCTTGAAATACATATGCAACTCAAGGGGTTGTGCACTTTGTGAGTGTGTTCGTTCCCTACACCGGAGTATTTATTGTATTTTACATGATTTATGACAGAAGTAATACAAAATTGAGCTGGTAAATATGAATAACAATTAAAATCTTGCGGATAATTGAACGTGTTTTATACTTGTAACTATGTATATATGTATAAGTACTCGGCAGCTAAAATAATTAGTTTGTTGTACGAAATGTATCAGTATTTTTTTTTTTGCCTTTATCTATTATAACATTGGGTTGCCATGGGAGCCCAACTAGTACTTCAATACATATATAGACGATACGAACTAGTTGCGACACTAGTTGTTCTATACACGTAGCTCTATACCACCTAATTCCAAAATAAAAATAATAATTCCTACCAAAACACAATTGTGACATTAAACGTACTCACCTAGTTCTAGTTGGAAACGAAATGAAACTGCATACTTAACACGAGCGGATGGCTTTTGATGAAATTTTGTATTGGTTTATTGGCGCTATAAGCCAAGTACTAGACTGAGGTAAGTAAACAAATTTAATTTGAAAAATTATGAGATGTTTGTACCGAACCGATGCCGAAGCGATGCTGTAGAAAAGGAAATGTGACTTATATCTTGGAAACTCTTTAAAAACCAGCTTCCATTTGTTCCTCTCACAAGTGTATTGGTTTAATTCCCATATTCCAATAAACTTGACATTTTTGTAGGTGTAAAAGTACTCGTACAATAGTCATTAATTTTCGCCTTCATAATGTTCTTTAAGATAAAATGTTTAAAATTGTTTTATTTTTCTAAAGCTGTTACGCTGACTTAATGTTGTGGTGTGTGCTACAAACCGTATTATGAAACTAAACACTTGAATGATTTTTTTCTTTAGAGCCTGAGAGTTCTTCACGTTTATACATTTCTAGTACTCCGGATGTGTAACTTATCAGTGTTGTTTAAAAACGTCAGAAACAGTTGCAATAAATTAATAAGTTGAATAAGTAACTTAGTTTCTTAAATCATATTTCAAATGCGATTGTAAAAGTCTGTTTTAGAGCTACAAATCAAGATGTAAGAATTTTTCGAGCGTAAAATACAACATAGCTTAGACTACATGTGTAATTAATTATTTGTGTGTAGTGCAAGCATATGATCATACCATCATAATTAAGGCAATTATGTCGGTGATATTATAATAATACAGGTCACTAATCTATCAGTAGTTTATGTGTTTTAATACAGCACAACTCACAAACAGTTTCCCTTTTAGACCGGTATTTAATCGTGTAGGTACTTTTACATCTATATGCAAATTAAAATCAATATTGATCTTGAAATGAATTGCGATGCGAAAGTCAATGCAATGCGCAAATGAAATGCGATGCGAAATAAAATTGGTATTCTATAAGACTTTCGTAATCGCATTCGAGTTTTATTTTAAATCCTGGCAACGCCTGTCAAAAATAACAACGCTGGCAAGAAATAACAACGCTGGTTTAAAATAAACGTCAAAGTTAAATTTACAAAAGAAAAAGAAATTTGTGATTGTGCTTACAAAATAATATTAATTTATATAATATTTCTGTAATTTATCAAAAATGGATTCTGTGGCACTATGGTTTGATGATGAAGAAGCGCATGACCCAAATGAAAGCGTGCAGAGAAGATTGCTTAGAAGCAAATCGGATATTCTAAACTTGAATGCAAAAAGGTAATTTATTTTGAAGCATTCAAAACAATTAATTATGCAAAATATTTCTATTCCAGCTTTATGAACAATTTTAGATTGAGCCAAGAGGCATTTATATATGTTTTAAATAACATTGGCTCCGAATTGAATACCACAAAATCAAGTGCGATTCCGCCAATTATCAAATTAGCGGCTACGTTAAAATTCCTTGGTCAAGGTGGCTACCAACACCAAATCATCTTGCAATATCTCAGCCAACAATGTCGCGATGTTTGCCAAAAGTTTGCGTTGCTAAAGAGAAGATTTTATGTCCCAAGCATATTAAATTTGATATGTCCGAAGACGAAAAGAAAGAGGTAAAAACTTTCTTTAAATGACCTTTCGCCAGTTAACTGTGTTTCATCATAAATTCCACCATTATTTCAAATTGGTACGATTTAGTGGTCTTGTTGTTTGTTTCCCTGAATAATTTTAACAATTAATGTAAGAATAAATACACAAAATTATTATTTTTCACTTACATTTTTGTGCTTTGCAAATGCTGTTTTGCCGTCGAATATATTTTGCGATTTTCGTATGTATCTGACATTTGTTTTCGCAATACAGAATACCGACTTGCCACCTTTTCGCATTTTAAATGCGAATAAAAAAAGTGGTTTGCGAACATCGTAACACAGAATAGGAAGTGTTCGCATTTGCATGTTTTAGAGTCGCATTGACTTTCGCATCGCAATACAGAATAAGCCTCCTGTTTTTTATTTTGCTTTTTACATGCAAATGACAAAATTCAAAACTATTATATAATGGTGGAACGGAAGCTACATAAATCTTAATCAAAATAATTAATAATTATCAAAAATTCCGTTACTAATATCTCGTACCTACTTGCATGATTTAGTGCATACATCCATTTTTGACTAAATAAATGCGTACAAAAGAATTCAATAGGGCAGATTGATTTGTATCGATGCAAAAAAAATTTTACGGTGGGCAAGGAATTCTAAGTAACGCTGCTATTGATAGGGTTCTGTTGGCTTTAAGGTCAAATTCACACCTGCGCGAGGGATGACCATACCCTCAAATCTTTTATGCAAAACATCTATTGTGAAATTGGTTGTGCAGTCTTGCTAGAAGCACATATCGTCTACTTCTACATCCTACTTGTGATGGCCGCACCAACATTATTTGCGGAGAGGTGTGAACCAATGACGTCACCAGCTCAGAACTCGCAACAACCAGTAACTATTTGCCACCTGGAGGAACTTGTGTGGCTTCGTGTCGTCATATAAACATAGCAATTTTGATTTTACATAGCAATACTTTCAAAAATGCATCGCATCTGCAGTCATTGCAGAGCCGTTTTGTCGTTGGATAGTATCATTGCTCAAGTGTTTCGGTTTCATCACCACCCATTCTATTCAACAGCAAAATAATTTTGGAAAGCATTGAACAAATAATTAAAAATCTGTCGGTTATTGTTTCGTTACGTCTGAATGATTAAAAATACCCGTTAGAAATCAGCGACTGAAAAAGGTTTAGATGATTAATTAATATTTACTATAATATTTACTGTAAACATTTTGCGGACTTTGGTAGCAAATGTACACTATTACTGGTAATATATATGTAGAAGCAAAACTTCAGAAGTGCAGAAAAAGCAGATATGTTGTACTTTAATCTTGTTTTTTAAAGATGGTAAAATGTCCAAAAGGATAGCTTCTTAGATTTTATAGATTACGAGAAAGGTTTTTGTATAACATACGAAAAAACTGGCTGTATAATCGTTGTGAACATTTGATGTTTTAAAATCCTGTACTGGCATCATATAGTTCAACTATTTTCAGAACAGTCAGACAAAGGTGGCACTAAATGAGGTTTCAGTATTTGGGCGAAAGTTAAAAATTCTGTGTAAATTTGCGCTCAGATCGTGTTTTGCTGATCAAGTTTTTGGTGATCGAGTGCAAATACGAGTAAAATGTAGCAGACATTTCGATCTCTATTACTAAAATAACATTATGCGGTAAAATTATTATCGAAGACTGTACACATGGCACATTCTTCTAAGTTAGTTCAAATGAGATTTAATATTTTCACACAATGTGTGAAGATTAATAAATTTAATCATTTTTATTTCTATTCAAAACATAAGCCTAATCAAGAACATTAACAAAGTTAAACTAAAATTTCGGAAGTTAAAAATTTTCACTGTTTTATTTCATTGTATTTTATATAAGAGCATTTAAATAAAACTTTAATCGTAAAAGGAATATCCAGGAAGACGCAGAAAAAGATGTCCGCACGTCTTTAGATTGTCGTTTGTTATCTTTTACAAAATCAGTCGATTATTTAAATGCATCGGAAAAGGAAACCAAAAGAACACTAACACATTTGTAGCCTTACAAATACCTGAACGCAGATGCACACGCAGATACGAAAAAGTTGTTCCTTCCACACAGCTTGAGTTAAAACAAAATTTTTGTTTTTCTTGTTGTCTTAAGTTTGTTTTTATTGTTTATTTATATTGTCTGTCTTTGCCCTCGGAATATAAGCAGCAGCAGAAGAAGAAATTGCAACAGTTTTACTTGTTCTTTGCTGTAGTTTTTTGTAATCGAAAAGTGTTGTTGTTCTGTTTTTATATTTATACAAGTTGTCGTACTGACTCCTACACATTTTTGTGGCTTTTTATACAAGAAAAGATTTACCGATATTTTTGTTGTTATTTTTTGTGTTTGCCTGCTCCCAGTTAGATTTTCCCTTAGCAACAGTTTGGTTTTCCCTCTGAAGATTCTCATATATTATGTGAAGTTTTTAATAGTTAAAATACACGGAACATTTCCGTTGTTTGGTTTTTCTTTCAAAGTAATTTTGTTTTTTTTTAATTCAACCAGAGAGTGAGTTCAGTTAGGTGAGAATAATATATTCTTATTAGTCAGATGTAGGCTAATAGGAAAAGGAATATTTTTACAACTTTAATGTTGCTCAACAAAAATAAAGCAAACAAAACTCGAATCATTGTTTTATGCGAAATATTAACAAAAAAAGTTTGGCGTGGCCTTTGCAACTATACCGTAGTGATTAAAGCAGTTTAGTAGAATGGTTTAAATATATTTGTAACCGCTTTGCGTTTTAAAGTTTAAAATTGCATAATGTTGCTGGTTTATTTTAAATAAACATTTATATAATGTTTAACACAATCACTTAGAAAATATTCCTCAAACAGTTCTTTATTATTCTCCTGCAGATTCTTAGCAATTCAAAACCCTTTGAATGATAAATTCAAAGGAGCTTTTAGTGAATGCTAATTCAATTTCGTATGTTTTGTTTATGTCTATTTGAGTGTTCCTTTCTTAACTTTTAAATGAAGTCAAACAACTTCTGTAAATAAAGCATAAATAAAAACAGCAAAGCACTCGAAGAATGAAATAAAAAAACTCACTTTCCTTTTACTTTGGTTGTATGTGGTTACCATTTACATTCTTATAATTAACGCTGTACTACTACAAGATTTAAACGCGCATACAGATATTTTCAATTCTGTTTTAAATCCTTTGAATGTGTGCTTTTTGCTCTAATGTTACTGTTCTTAAGTCACTTAATTGTTTTTCGCGTTGAAAACCCTCCCAATTGTTTGTTTTAATGTTTTCTTTTATTTTCCTCTTCAACTTCTCCAAAAGAGTTTCACCTCCTGCAAAGAGTTTGTTGTTTTTTGTTTAACTTCTGTTTGCATCACAGTTTGATTTTTTTGTAGGAAGGGTAATTTAAGAATTAATTTTCCTCAGGAAGAGCGTGTTGTTAACTTTATTGAGCCCGTGTTTTAAATTAAGATCAAAACTTCTGAGATAACTTTTTCATAACAAAATTCGATTAAATAATAATAAAATAGAAATTTATTCAATGATGTTTACCAGGTTTTGAGAATAAATAGAAGCCCGGTAGTTTTATTGACAATTCCTTTAATTTAAAATGGTTATCGTATTATGTACGATATTGTTATCTCAATGAAATTGTAACGATTAAAGTCGCGGGCTTGTTTTAAACGTACCAGCAACAACTACTATGAATTATTATTATTTTTTTTTGTATTACAATGAAGTATTATTTTATTATTATTTCATATTATTATTGTCATTGGATTAATTAGATGAATTATTATTATTTACTTATTACCATGAATTATTTCTATTTTGTATTTATCATAAGTTACTTACCTGAAAGAATTATTATTATATTATCATTTCTCGTTAAGTTTTGAATTTAAATTTAACGGATTTACACGCATTAATACAGCACTGCGTCTGACAAACATATGTTGTCAATTGTGTATGAACGCCCACATGCAGTGTGTATTCATGTTGTGTGTTAGTACGTGTGTATGTGTACTCATGTGTGTACAGTCAAACAAGTATAAAAGACGAGTGATCGTTAAACAAAGAGTTAGTTAGCTAGCAGCTCGCGCTACGGTAAGAACTGCTATTAGAGTGCGGGGTACCTGCTCTAATATAAGTACTAAAGTAGTGTTTGTTGGAAGCAACCAATACTGGAGCGTGGCTACCGCTTCAGTGGAGGATCTTCTTGTTGAGCCAAGGTTAACTGCACCCAAGAGCTCGCTGCATCAGCGTCGCACCCAGGCCTCTTATTGGTGGGGCCAATACAGAAGCCTGTATACGCCGGAGGTTCTATCGTAGTGGGGTACCCTTCGATAGATTCTCCGGGTAGTGGTGTACGGTCGCAAACTCATCGCTCCCGAAGAGTTGGTCAAGCCTTCGCAGCATCCGGAAACTACTATTGGTGGGAGGATACCCTACTAATAGTTGATTCCTGACCACGTGCCGGAGATCCTAGCGGAGAGTGGGACATTCTTCCGCTACAAATCTCTCGGTTTTGGTGCGAGAGAAGGCAAATTCCACACTCTCAGAGAAACCTGGCCGCGAGAGACGTCACCACGCGAGTACACATCACACAAGAGCTCTGTGTAGATTTTGTGTAAAGAGAAGACCAATAAAGGAGAATTATAACGTTAAGTAGAAATTCCCCGTGTTTTATTCTGTGGAAAACGACCCTGGACTCGGCTGAGACTACCCCAGCAACCAGCGAGTACGTGTCGTCACAAAATGTTAGAGATTCATATCATTTTCCTCAGTATTCTTATAAAGGGAAATAGTGTACAAGATCATAATTATTTGAGACCAAATGCTGCTTCAAATCAACAAAAGTATCATCAATTTCCTTAGGATCAAAACCCCCATAACTAGCCACGGATAAATTTTCAAAATTTCGACGCTTGAGTTTCATTGTCACTGGCATTAAAATATTTACATTTTATTTACGCCCACGTATTTTGTAGTGACTACCAGTAACATTTGTTTAACAAAAGTATCAATCATCAGTTTTATGGACTTAAAAAGAGCAACCTTGTGGTCAGTTTTTCAGGCTTCACTTGTTTAAGCTCTAAGGAGCAACTGTTACAAACATATTTATTCTCAAACTGTTTACTTACGCAATACGGGTTAAAAAATAACGCCTGAAAGCGTTTTAAGCTGCACCCGAAGTTTATTTCTTAAAACTAAAGCATAAACGTAACAAAACTGATTTCTTATATCACACACTTTATGTTAAATTCAATCACATACATATAGCCAAATTAAATCTTAAAATAATGAATTTTAATATTTATTCTATATAATTCTTAACAACAGTGATTAATAATAAAAACTCTTACAGGAAGTTAGTATTTGCACTGCAAAGTGTATATAATATATGAAATTTGTATATCTTATGTGCTGTTATTAATTCAATCTTTCATAAAAAATATATCTTTAAAATGCCTTTTCGATTTCAAATAATCTACTCTTATTTAAAAAGATACAGGAATTCAAACAAAGTGAGGCAAAAAGGCCGCAAAAGTTGTGAGAAATTGGTTAAAAACTTTTTTAAATATTATCCTCTGTTAGTTTAAAACTTATTCGTCCACGACCGTAACTTTGAGGATGTGACCGAAATTTTAGAAGTTGCAAAATTCTCTGCGCTAGTAGTCTAGGCCTACAACCTATACTAGGTCTCTTTGAAAGTACATCCAATTTTTCCGATGTTGTCACTTAGTGTTATGGTTTTAAATGATGGTGTATATAAAAAAAATATGGATGGAGATGCTATCAGGAGAAGAAGTAAAATTATATAGGACATGGTTGACATGTACAAGTATTGTGGAATATAAGCAATTTAATAACCTTAAGCAAGTTTACCTTATTTTATAACCATTTTACTTTAAAGGTATGGTAATGCTACTTTGCTAAGATTTTCGAAAACAAAAGTATCGCCAGTGAGAGAAAGAAAAGTAATGGTTTATTGGGTTGGCAATCAAAAAACAGGTATCTTATAAGAAATCTAGAAAAGCGGGAATTCACCATAAATTCACGTCACTTCCCTGTTGTTTGGTACTTGATCTGAAAAAGTCAAATATTTTACTGAGATAGAATACAGTACAGCGGGATAAGATCCGAACGCATGGTAAAAATGTTGCCTTTGTATCTCCTAATTTTTAGTATAATTCGATCGGAAAAAATATAAATTTAGGAGCTAGTTAATACGAAATTACTTGTTTTTAATACCAATATCAAAAATAATCCAAGTATTTGTCTTAATATAGACTAATTCAGCCGATACTCAATTGGCTTGTTGCGATATTACAATTTTTCTATAGACTATATGTATTAAATTAAATAATATTTATAATAGAAAACAAAGACAGATGCTTCATTTTAAAACTTATGAATTACTATTCCGTCATAAAGGATGACTGCGGAGCCTCTTAATGACATCCCTTTTAATTTAAAAAAAAGACTGGTTTTGTTTACAAATATTTTTTAAATATTGCTAAAAATATGTAATTCGGGGTTCGTTATTGTTTTGCATTAGCTTTCGGTAACTACATAAGTTATTCGAAAACCATAAAGTTTTATTGATCAAATATTTGCGGATTAATTTATTTTTCCAAATTAAACAAATCTTTTCACAATGCCAAAAATGATTCGCTTGAGGTGTATTTAACTTGATCACCATGAAGCAAACAAACTAATTGTGGAAAATCTGTATCAATTTCTAAGATATGCAGATCACATGAGTTCACATTGCTTAGTTCTTTTTGGTTCACGTATTTATTCCTAAGTTGTCTCCAATATGCATATTTTATACTATTCAATATTTAAGCAATATAATTTAAAATGGCTGGTACATATACATACATATATGTATATTTGATATACATTTTCAATTGTAAAAATAGTGTAAATAAACGACCTTGTGTCTGCATAAATTGAACTTCAGAATATATTGTTTTTAGTTGCAACATCGTAAACAAACCAAACCATAAGCTTACGACAACAACAACATTCATACAAAGACAGAATATACAGATTTGGAATTTGCAACAGCAGGCGTCTGGAAATCTTTTCTTTTTATTTGCCGCAAAATAGTAAACGCAGTAGGCATTGCTGTTACGACAGTAGCGCCTGTCACTGACAACCAAAATCGAAAAAAAAACATCCACGAAAAAAGTTTAATTAAAATGCAAATTAAGTAAAAAACAATAAGAACTCACTTTTTGCTTGCAACAAATATACATATAAACATTTAAGTCTCCCTATTTCAAAAAAGGAAATCATCTTAAACTAAAGACAACAAGCAAAGTTAAAGTCTGCATCATAGGCTCTCAGTAAGAAAAAGCATTATTTGGTGTTTTAGTCGAACTCCTTTAAAAGGTGCTTAAAAAGTCGCAAATCCTTTGCTTCTGCCAGACGTTATTTATGTAAATTCTTTGGCTGTTTGTAGAGCTTTGTGTTGAATATGGGAAACAAACGAACTGTCACTCTTATTTCTAGGAGTTTTTTTTTTATTTGGCTTCTGTGGAAGTACTTCGTAATATATGTATGTATAACAACAAAAACTTAAATGTGTAAAATTTTTACTGCTATTCTTTCCTTGCGCTTGTTTGGTTTCGTAAAAAAATTCTTTCAAAGCTTAGAAATTTCCTTAATATGAAGACTCCTTTTTACCTCTTGACATAAAATTGTAGGATTCTAAAAATTTACTACTCGAAAATTATGTAAAATAGTTACTAGTTTTCTTATAATCTTAATTTAATCTTGTAGCCTGTTACACCTTTTGTCTTTAGCTGTTTAAGTTATAAATATTTATAAATTATTCACAAGTACATTTGTTACCGACAATCGCTGCAATAACTTGTTCAAATTAAGAAACAAAAATCTTTTGAAATTAATTATAATAGTTTCAAATTTAGCCACTTAATTATTAACTAGAAGTGATTTTAGACTCCTTATCTTACAACGAAACAAGCACTGAATAAAGCTAAATCGGTTGGCATCGAGCGAATTTAATAGCACTAGAAATAAAACGTTTCTTTTTACGGTAAAAACATAAATACTTCTGAGATATATGTGTTTGTAAAATGCTTTTAGCGCATTAAAGAACAAATGTTTATATATTTTTTACATTCTTAATAAGAAAAATTTTTATATGTCGGAAAGTATGCTTCGTAGAATAATATAGATAAAAGCCATCCATTCCAATGTAAGACTCCAACTGATAGAGCATTTCGAAAACATAATTGGACTAAGTTTAGCTGAGGCAACAAAATACAAAGATGAGAACTATAATTAGAGTTAATTTTACATAAGCCCAATGGTTTGGCTAATGTTGGCACATTTAATGCAAAACGACTACACTTTGTGATAGTGATAGTCAAACATAATCGCAAAGCTTACTCTTAGTCGAATATGGATTTCTACATGCTACAATTCTAAATTAAGCACAACTGTTATAGAATAAATTCACGTAAACATGAAAACGGTTACAGAAGTCTAGCAAAAAAAATTATAGCGGAGTCAAATCGCGCGATCCATCACATCCGCAAGAGATAGCCATACTCATAAGTCGAGCATACAACATGGCCTGAATGGCACGTAATGTCATCCTGACATAAGGAATTGGTTGTCATCATTCGGGTTTTGGTGGGGTGGAAGTTTCAACGGAAGCAAACAATTTAATAATTGTTTGAAAATGTTTGTTTAGGAAATTTTTAATTCTATTCTATCCTTTTTTCCTGCCGTCTAAATTCACGCCTGGTTGTAGTAAGCCTGCAGAGTTCCGCATTGGTGCAGATTTCGAAGAACTGCGGAGCACTGAAGTCGACGGCCAAAAATTGGCACTTACTAGCAACTTTTATGTATATACTGCCAACTGTGGAACCTCGTGTGGGTTGACATTGCCCGTTTTACTTGTAAATAGAGTTAAGATAGTTCAATTATTTGGACAAAGTTATCGAACCTAAATTTTTAGTAACTAAGCGCATAATTTATTTAAGATCAAGTTCTGCTTTTATATTCTTCGATTAAGAAAGACAATAATGTTTTAATAATAATAAAAACAGTCGCTTCCAGTCCTATATGAAAGAGAAAAAAGAAAAATTCTAACCAACCAGCAAAATTATCGAAAATATGAAATACGGAGGCGACTTCTAGAATTCAATTCGCATCGTTAGTTGGGTTAAAAACACTATTGTGTAAAGCAATAAAGTTATTTAAAATATCTTGACGCCAAAGACATATATAAAAATATTTCAAAGTATAAAAATGTTTCAAAACTTAAACCAAACAATAAACAAATAAGTAAAAAACCATAAAATTCTGGTGAAGACGATAAAGTAAAAATGAAAAGGAAAATCTTAATATAAATAAAGGTTACGGTTTTGAACAGAATTGAACAGGGATAAATGGCGGTGTTTAAATTATTCCACGATCTAGTCTATTCATGTGAAAGGTAAAATCATTGGAAAATTATGCTAAAAGAATGTAGAAATTGTTTCTATCCCAGGCAAAAACATATGCAAAAGATTGTTTAATTTAAAAAATTTATATTCATTGAATCATAATTTTTTTTTAGTAAATGTTAAAATACAGTTAAAAATTATATTTTAAGTTTAGGTGGCACGCATTGTAGCTTCTACTCGCACGCGCATTGTACTTTCACTCGCTATATTTATAAACAGACGCTAATCTTTGATGGAAGTCGAACCCACGAAACCCAGGCTTCTTATTTTTTAATCTTTATTTAGGTTTTAAAGACTATGGGTATGAGTGTGTAGGTACATTAAAATATTCATACTAACATGGAAAAAGTATATAAAAATTTTAGTATTTCTTTAAAAAATTCCATAAATTTTTTTTTGTAATTTCTTATAGAAGCAACAGTATGTAAATGTGTTTTGTTAAAGTAAAAAAAAGTACAAATACATATACATCGCACATGAAGGTGAGACATGCATATGAACATACAATTAGAAAGTAGAATGTCACTCTTAAGCTACGTATCACTAAGTGCCTTTTTTCAAAACATCCAAAATTTTATGCACTCAAATTTGAATTTGGATACTTTCATTCATCACATATGTAATCTCTGCATTTTTAAAACGGATTTTTCATGTTGTTTCCTTAACTCAACTGAAAATTTTTTTGCATTTCTTAGCGGTGATTTTAATTATTAAATCTCGAAATGCGATTTTCCTTTTAAATTTTTTTAAGACAATAATCTCTGTGTTACACTGTATGTTATTGTTCCACTTGTAAGTAGGGTTACTTCTTAATTTATTTAATCGATTAAATGAAGGTGGTTTCCTTTACTTACTTCACTGGCTGCCTGTCTTTTAAATGAAAGCAATACAATACGTCGATGAGAAGCCTTTTGTCAACTATTACCACAGGAGAGTAAACATCTTCAGGAACTATAAGGTTTTGAGTGCTGTAATATCTTGATAGGGTTTGTATTAGACCTCACCTGCTATAAGGCCTCTTCCGATTCTTGTGGTTTTTGCGCACCAGAGGAAACACAGACCATTTTGTTCTGATGCCTTCAAATCGAAACATTTTTGTGCTGCGGCTTACTTTTGTGCTTTTGAAGCTAAAATTCCAACAATAAAGGCATTCGGGCATTTGTTGGGAGATAATGTCATCAAGGTCTGAGCAGCATAGCATTTGGATAATTTATGTGCATATCAGAGCAATATTCATGAATCTAGTTTACTTGGCACAAACTTTGAATCAGACAGACTACGAGACGGGACTCATGGGAATAGTAATAAAAATGTTCCATATCCATTGTATACACTCATAATAATTAAAGCGTCATCTAAACTTAAGACAGCGTATATTATTGTATTGACCTGTTCAGGAAACATTTAAAAAAAAGCAGGCATTGGCCACGGGCTTATTATGACATCTCTATCGAGCTTGGGTTATACGGAGGCAACGCCGCTAAAACTACACTTATACTTATTATTATTTACTGTATCACAATGGGCCAATGGGTCTTTTTTTAATATTTCGCTGGTGCGGGAAAAATATCCAAATTTTCAATCCCCCGGATGCGTTTTTCCACGTACGAGAATACACTTCTTTTCTAAGGGTCGTTTGATTTAGTAAAAAAAAATATACTTCATCTAAGAAAGGTTTTGTTTCAGATTGACTTTTAATAAATTTTTTAATGAATTTAATTGTTTATCAAATTATACGTTTTTTGCTGTCTTAATTTGATTCCAAAGATATTTATTTAATTATTTCATCAAGAAGTGCAGCGGTCGGCATTTTTATTTTGACACCTGTGAAATTTTACCATTTTGAATTTTTTCAGATTTCCAAATAATTAAAAATTCAAAATTTTTTTTAAATGAAAGTAGCATTTATTTAATAACTAAAAAAGATAAAATCATAACCTCTTAAATTAAATTTGTATTCTCTGCAATTAATTTAAAAATTTAAGGGGTGGCATAAGTATTTTGACATATAGTATTTTAACTCTTGAAACGAATATATATTATTCAAACTTTTGTAATACTTTTAGATATTTTTAATATTAATAAAACGTGTATCCTCCTTTAGCGGCAATGACTTTCCGTCTTTTAGGATCTGAATCGATCAAGTTTTGAATGTATTTTGTTGGTATGTCCTCCCACAAAGATTTAACCTCTGAAATTGTTCCTTCCCTGCTCTAGTCAGATCTGCGGTTCTTTGGCGCTTTATATATCACCAAACATTCAAAATCCGGACTTTGGGGTGGCCAATCTAAAGTTTCAATGCAATTTCCTGTCAAAAATGACTTAATCATTTTATTCTTGTGGCAAGGCGCATTGACCTGTTGGAATATAAATAACGGACCAATCAACCTATCGCCGGAAGGAAATGCGTGTTCATTTAAAATTTTCAAATATTGGTTTTGGTCGAACCGTCGATGGGAACCAAGTCTCCCAAGCCTTTATATGCCTCCATGACTAACAACGGGTGCGTTTTTTTTGTCGAGTTTTTTGATCTAGTCTAACAAAAACTTTTTTCTTTGACGAGTGATACTCAGAAGTACTTTCATCGGTCATTGAGACGCTTTACGAGAAGGATAGGGGCTTGTCCACGTATCTGTTTGCGAATCTAGCCTTTTAATTTAGTTCCTTGGTGCTATACATACAATTGATCTTGGTAGATATGTATTATTCTTTTAGACGTCGTCGAACTGTTCTTTCGCTTAAATTACTATCAGAGTGCGAATTCCATTCCGACGCAGCGGTTTTGGGTGTCAAACCTGTATTAGATTTAAATTTTCTGATAATTTGTCGGTCTTCCACTGCCGTTGTTTTACACTTTCTTCCTATTCGACGCAAATTAATGACAGATTCTGTTTCTTTACATTTATTTATTTGATAAACGGTTTGTCTAGGTATATTGTACTCCTTGGCAATATTTGTTCCAGATATTCCAAGATTATACTGGGTTATAGTTTCACTCCTGACGGTGTTAGTTAATTCCGATATTTTTCCAATATTTACACAATAGTAATAGAATTTTTTGTTTATCTTTCATCGAATGTTAATACTTAATACTCAACAACGACCGCTTTGTATTAAAGCTTAACATAAAAAACAAAATGAGATGAAATTATAGAATGTCAAAATAATTATGCCGTTACAAATTCTAGTACCAAATTGCATTTCTCTCTTCAGAATGAGAATGGGTTAAGATTTTAACAAAATATTTTGCATACGTATACTTAAGAATTATTGTGAAGAAAATATTCTGATAACTGAGCCGTTATAGGAATTTCAATATTAAAAAACAATAAAACAATTCTTCACTATACTTTGTCAAAATAAATATGCCGACCACTGTATATGAAATGAAATTCGATCTAAATAAGTAATTGTACTAATTAAAAAATCAATTAAAATACAAAGAGGAAAAAAACCTACATTATGTGAAAATGTTTGTTTCTGCCTAGTTCGTAGTTATTTTTTCAAACTGCAAATGTAAATGCCTGTTTGGGTTTTAATAAATGTAAATTGTTCTACTCTGGTAACTAAGCAAACTCTATTGCCTGTCAAATTATCACGTTTCGTTTAGTAAGTAAATTAAATAAAAAAATATAGCAAATTGCCACTAAATAAATCACGGACAGCTCTGTAGAACTAAAATACCAAAGAAATATTCTCTGTATGTTAAGCCGCAACAGTTGTTGCATCATTGTCGTCGTCATCGGAGGCACCATTAGTATATCCGTACGACAATGTTTTGTAATAAGTATTTCGACAGGTTACGGATACATTTTTAAGCTTTACGAACTGTGGCCATAAAATGATATAATTTTACAGGTCTACTGACTGTCGTTGGGCATTAAAAATTTTTTTTTTATTATTTTCTCCTCTATGAGTTTTGAACAATTTGTCTCAACCATAAAGTAGTTTGGTGGCAGCTCTGTAGTGTAACCCACAACGTAAAATGTATCTTACAAATTGTTTTGAGATGGCCATGGTGTTATGATGGTCGATGTTCTGTTAAATGGTGCTTAGTGTCGTTATAAAATTATTAGAAAATATCATAAACGAATAATAGATAAAATTGACTTATTTTACAGTATGCTTAACTGAAAAGGCAATACGTATTTAGTTTAAGTAACATATTTTGCGAAGATAAGTTAAGTAGACCTAATATTTTTGTTTTTTAAGTTTTTTTTTGTACATAAAATTTTTTGGTAAATGTTTCATTTTTTGCATTATTTTCGGTTTATCGGTAAATTTTGGAGAAGTTTTGATATTTTGGCGATTTTCTTATATTTAATTTTAGGTAACACTTTTATTTAATTCTAAATAAAAGAATTTTGGGGAAAATATATTTTTTTTATACTTGGTAGTTGATACATATCCTAGATCGTTTCTACTAAGCTCGTTGCATCTTTCATATCAAATGACTTATCCAGGATTTGTTAAATAAATAAATCTTGTAGGCTAAGCTACTTATATCTTCATTTAGAAGAGTAAATTAGAATGTCGGACTTAATAAAATCAGAATGTTTTAAGTTTATATACTCAAACATTTTCGTCAGAATTTTTTACGTAAAATCAGCAAAGGTTCAAGGTTTTTTCAATAAAAAATGTTTAAAATCTGCATCATATATAACCATGTTCAAAACAAACAAACGACTTTCTTTATTCGTCTGATTTCAAAAATATTTTATAAACATTAAACTTATTTCTCCAGAGAAAATTCAGTAAGTACCGAATAAGTCAAATATACACAATTTCAACTGTCAATAATGAAAAGAGAAAAAAAAAATTAATTTTAATACATTTTTATAAAAAAATCTGTTCATTGATTGTTAAATTTTTAATATTGAAACTCGTCGTTTCTATTTTTTTAACCAGAAATACTTGGAAAACTTTCCATTTTATCTGTAATTGAATTTTCATTTCAAATAAAGTGGAGTATTAAAATATATATTTAAATTAACTACATTTCGCAGTTAGCTGGTTTAGAGTTTATTTTACAAATTCTTTAAGAACTTTTCGTTTAACTTTAGCAAACTTTACATCATCATCTTCAACGCAGCAAAGGTAATGCTATAGTTAAAAACATTAAAAATCTTGTGTGATCACACAGTGTAACCTCAACTTTCCATTACTGGCTGCAGTACGAAAGGCATCTTTATTTCCCTAGACTTTCGACTAAACAAATATAACAGGAAAAACAAAAAAGCGTTAAAACAATTACACAACGCGAAAGTAAGGGAAGTTAAACAAAATGTGTTTTGCCTTGCTCACTGCCAAAATTGTATTAAGAGTACGCAGCAGGCCAACTGAAAAAAAAAACTTTAATGTTTTAATATCTAAATTGTATCAAGGGATATTTACCTTAAAATTGTTACTTCTGTTTTTGGCACAACCCAGTCTTATAAATCGGGAATATGGGAAAAGTTTGTTATACTGCTTCTTTTTTATTCTAAATGTAACTGAGTTAATTGTAGCAGAGATAAAAATACTTTGTGGTACTAAGAAGTTGTCGTTCTTCTTCATACAGGGAAGAAACGGGAAAGTTTGACGGGAAAAATGCCTGCTTTTATGGCTGAGTTTCGTTACTTTGCATTTGTAACAAGCTCTTCATTTGCGTTATAAAGTTATGGCATTTTACCTTCTTAAGCCACAGCCACTTCAACTAAAACCAAAAAATGTGATGACGCAACGATAAGTTGTGTGAATATTATTACAAGCACTTTTCAGATCGTATCAAGTAAAACATAAAAGTTCATAAGCATTTATTGCATAAAATTAAATGAACAAAGCAAGTTTATGTAAAACAAATGTTATTACCTTGCTAACTCTTAAGTTAGTGGCGACGACAGCGATTATGGCGCATTATTATGAATAAGTTAAAGGATTTCTTTTTATTATAATCACATCTAATGGTTGTTATTATTTTTTATGAGTTTTAAGAGAACTTTAATGTTTTTGGATGGAGAAGGAAATAAGATATTATTCATATAGCTGAAATTGTTAGCACAAATTTATTTTTAGATAAGTGATATCGCACTTTTAACTAATGTATACAAAGATGAACATTTCTAGCAATATCATCATAGTTATACGGAATTCTTGCAATTATTTTTATAATTAAAGCCGTTAATGTCCTTCCGACTTTCTCAATCAGTTCTGCACTTTTGACAATCATCACACTTTGAAATGATGTTCGCCATATAAAATTTAATTGCGACACAATGCACTAGTTTTAAAGCCCTTTTTATCTTTAAAGTATGAGCTTAAAATTCTATGTTTTCTTCATATTTTCTTTTCTTATCCAATAGAATTTATATAGAGATTGAATGTTTAAGTAATTTCATATTTTCTGAGTAATTTATTTATGTTGATCTCCTCAAATCATCCGCC
The DNA here is from genome assembly GCA_963932375.1 of Phania funesta. Taxonomy (NCBI): domain Eukaryota; kingdom Metazoa; phylum Arthropoda; class Insecta; order Diptera; family Tachinidae; genus Phania; species Phania funesta. The sequence goes on from OZ010652.1 coordinate 43,844,902, forward strand.
CTTAATTTGGAATAAGAAATCTATATAATTGGTTATAGATTCCCTCCTGATTTTATATAGAGAATACTTAACTATGATCAGTTAAGTCTAAGTAATTATGTGTTTGTTATAGAAACATATAAACCGTATTTTTAAACTAGCCGAAATCCATTTATAAGAAAATTGTGTTTAATAGAAAGACTTTTAAGTCATAAAATTATTCAAACAAGTGTTTGCCTACTTATGCAATTACGACCACTATACCTTAGTGTAATGTGGATAGGAAAATCAACTAAATAAAAAGTAAGAATTTAACTTGCTGCGCCAGACATAGCTATGCGAAAAACCATTGTTGAAACACACGCGCCATGCATGTTTTGTTGAAGTTGAAGCTATACACTGTGTATTATTTGTACAAGTATTAGTTCCTTGAATACTAAACCAATGTTAACCAATTATAGAGTGTCCACATCTGAAAATAAATATCTTTAAAATGGTACACTGTTTTTTAACATCGATTGTATAATGTGAGCGTAAAATAGATAATCTTGCCAATTCATTACATTTGCATAAATACAATTGTATATTTTAATTATAATCATATTCGTTTGAACAATGTTTAAAAATCCAAGGCGCCAAGTTGTTTTTATTTTTTCCACTAGCGTCGCCAATAATTTGCCATTTTTGGCTTTAGATTGATATGTGTTAAACGTTATGCTTTTTTATTCCTCTTAAATATTTTTTTTTTATTATTAGAAAAACGTAGGCGGCTAAACTTATTTTAAAATCGCTCGCATTATTCTAATTGAAAAAGTATACCGTATTAGTTTTTTAAAAACAAATGCCAAACGCCGATTATACTTATGTAAATTTCTATAAAAAATATAGACTATATATAAGAAGAATTTTTGACATTTTATACTTTCTATTTAAGAAATTATATTTAGCAAATTTTTTTCACAACTCATTTTACTATAAAAAATGCAATTTATTTGTTGAGAGTATCTATACGCATTTTGCTGGTAGCTTAGACTAGCTTATCAGGAAACCTTTACCTAACATTTTTAAAATACTTAAACGTCTTATGCTCGAAATTCCTTTAGACCAAATAAGAAATCCAAAGAAAATCAAAACAAAAACATTAAAGTTTTTCTTACTTGCCTTACTACGTTTTCTTTGTTGTTTTCTAACTCTAAAGGAAGCTGTAAGCGGAGAAATATTAAAAAAAATATTTTTAGCTATTTTTATATACCAACTCAATTTATTATAAACAGGGTAATTTAAACGGTGCGGCATATAGAGCCTAGCTTATCCGCCCTCAACATATACATTTCATTGTTTATAAAAAATAGCTAAAAATCATTTTTTTAAGAGACTATTTATATTTTTAGTGAAATGTATTTGTTTCATGTGGTTATGCTGCTATTATTTGATAAGAACGGTTATTTAAAGAATTTTATATGTGACTTTAAAATTTGTTTAGTAAAAATTTTGGTTTGAATATTTATACTCAAACATAAATAGACTTAAGCTGTTTTCAAAATAACTACCCAGATCTGTAGAACTAAGAGGTTCTTAAGTCATTTCTTTAAAGATAATATTCGATTAGAATAACTCGATCATATCTGAAACTATGCTTTCTTATGAGGTAACGCTGATCTGAAACAATAAAATCAGATGGAAGTGGGGATATTTATCTAATTATTTATATAATTTAATTGTCCACTTTTAATAAGTAAATTCTCAAACGATTCGTTATTACGATACGGGAACATGTGTTCCTTTTAATTAAATATGTCGGATATGAAACGGCATAAAATCATGAAGCTAAATTGAAAATTATCTTATCATGATGTCGTAAAAGAGCCTAGATACATCATTCCAAAAATATAATTCGAATAGTGGGTCCAAGATGTTTAAATGTATTTTTAATTCACAAGATATGTACACTAATAACTTTGAGTAGTCTGATGAATCCTTTCAAAGCAATTTTGGAATCACAAAAACATTTATCTACTTTTTAAAATCAAGCCAATAAGCATTCCATTTCAAAAATCAAACTTCGAAAATGTGTCTACCAAAAATTTTTATTTTTGTTTCAAAAACTAAGGCTTCTTAAGTTAATGCTACATTAAAAAAGATTCCACTGATTGTCGCTGAATTCTATAACTTTTTTTCCACTAAAACTTTCGTAAATAGGCAAAAAAATCGTTACGCCAGAAATACTGCTTCCAATTTGGCTTTACATAATTTATTATAAAAATTAATTAGGCAATTTTTTAAGGAATCTTAGATTAATCTAAATAAAATACTGAAAATTATTGAAAACCAGCAAAGTTATTAATACCAAAATTCAGTTTTGTGTACCAACTATAACAAAGAATTTACCTAAAATCTAAATAAAATTTCTCATTTTTTGATTTCGATATATATTTTCTTGTTTTAAAAATATTTTTTTAATACCAATGTTAGTATATATCGAACTACAGAAACATCCAAACCTAACACTGACTTTTCAAGACCTTCATAATTTCGAGTCCATTTTCTCTCTTGAAAATCGGCGCGATATACACTGCCCATTACATTTTATTACTATATACTTTTTTTAATAATAATTAAAAAGATAATGATAAACAATCATTCAAATATTTCCTTCCTCTGTCATACATTAAAAATTTAAAAGCCATTATAAATGTTAAATTATGTTTCTTTTTAATTTACTTGGCTTTTATTTCTTCAGAGATTTTTCTCTTTTTAAGTTAATGTAAAGTTAATTTAGTGAAAAAACTACGAAATTGTTGTTGACCTTTTTGGAAGAGTGTATTTACAATAATATTTATAAAAGGGAACAATTTTAAATTTACGTGACATTTTGTTTATAAAATAAACATTCACCACACACTTTCCTTAACAGCAACAAGACTTTATTTCCTTTTTCTATTGGAAGTTTATTTTAGTATTTATATTTTAAGGGAATGTGTGAATGTTTTCAAACACAAAACTTCAAGAATCAACTCACATCTGTGCAAGATGTTTTTTTAAATCCTTCCTAAATAAAAGAGCAGCATGTTACATATGTACGACAAATTTACAGTGGCCGTTGAAATGGGCAAAAAATTTATTACCTTTCCTGCAACAAAAGATGAAAGATAATGGCCAAAAAATAATGTTTAGACTAAAACACTTTTTTATAATCACGTTTGTATTTGCAAATGACAAATTTCCTTTGCTTACATTTCAAACATCAAGGGCTGAATGAAAATAAACTTCTAAACTTCTAATATTGAATTTGTATGTAGGTCTTTTATGTGCGCACATGCAGACAGGGGACTGGTAAGTGCCACACCAATCCAACAATGCAGCAAGTTGTCGACAAATCATACATGCTTTTCTAAATGTCTTCTTGTTCAAGCATCTAAGTGTTTGTTCAATGGGTAGCCAGCAAAATGAAAATGTCTTTACGTTATTGTTTTATATATTATGAGAAATAATGGAGTGAAATTTATTTGTCTTTCTGCAGTTGTTTCAACAAATGGTCATATTCCATTATCTTCAATAAATTTGATAAGTAGAGGTGATGTTGCGATAGATCAGATATGAGGAAGAAGAGTAAAAATAAGAAAAAACCGTTTGATGGAATATGATTGTATTTTAAATACAATCATATAAATATTTTTTTATATTTTTTGACCTTATATATCTTGCAATAATTATTTTAAAAAAATCTGGTCGAAATATCTCTCATATTATAGTTATTTTGAACTGCAAAACTGCATGGCCGGCACAATGTCAACATCGTGTATTGCAATATCCATGATTTTATGCATCCAAAATAAGACGTACCTTCGCAACCATATATCCTTCATGAACGATAACAGGGGCTAATTAACAGGGGATTTTTATGCACAATACTGCCACCTCGGAAGTCATAAGTTTTCTTTTAAATTGCCCTTGTATAGACTGTGAACTCTGTTTCTTCCTTCCAAGTTATAATTTGTTATGGAGCGTGATTCCTTATCAGTAGATATCCTTATTACCGGAAATTTTAGCAGGTCAATTCTAACGCACAAGTCTTGAAGACGTCATCCTGTTATTGGTGAGAAAAGATATTGCTGTAGTTCAGTCTTTCAATCCAAAGAAAATCCAGACAAATACATGAAAGTTTTAACAAAAGGACCCCATAAGAAACCAAATTGTAATAATATTTTTATTATTTGCCTTACTACGTTTGGTTGGTAATTTGCCAACTCTAAATGTAGCTGTAAGCGGAAACAAAATAAAAACTACACAACAATGATTTGCTTTAGGTATGTTCAGCGGAGTCCAGGCTCGATGAATTAAATACATTTACTTGCAGACGTTATAATAAGTGTTATGTATATTAAAAATAATGACAGTTACAGCTATGGTGGCCGTCGTTAGACTACATAGTACCGCTGCGATAAGGTTAGTGCAGCATATAACACTGCTGCGCGTCTGATATCTGCAGTTGACTGTTGGCGACGAATACTGAAGAGGAAAATCACCCAGAAGTATACGTTTACCACAGGTCAGTGACGCTTATGGTTAAGGTGCGGATTTTCCTCTTTCGGTATTTCTCGAGTAGTACGAATTAGTGAGTCAAAAAAACAGAATACCGTATGATCACCACACAAATTCGCCGGTCTCTTAAAGTGCTAATTAGTGAGGACGGATTTACCGGAAAGCAGGGGACTAATTCGCAATCTTTGCTTGTTCTTTCCACACCAATTAGTAGAAGTGATGCTATTGGATTTCCCATTAATTCCTTGCTTTTCAGTATCATAGTTTTTTTTTCTTATTTTGAATTCCTACTTAGTACTGCTCTAAGTTTTCCAGATCTTTACACAAAATAATAGGACCATTTATTTAATGAAACTTTTCTAAATTAGTTTTCTTTTCGAAGTTCGTATTTCTACTGTAGCATTATTCAATATCATATTCATGAGTTTGCTGTCATTTCATTTGAAGATTCCATAAGTAAACTTTTGAATGTATTGAATATTAAACTCGAAATGTAATAATAAGTTATTTTTTTAGAAAATAGCTAAGAAATACCAAGTTAAAACAAAATCTAACTACGAGTATCCGGTAACATGTAAATCTAAATTTTCCAGGCAATATATTTTAGAAATAAGTGTAATAAGTGTAATAAAATACTATAATGCTCTTAAATAAACAAGACAGTCAGTAGTAAGTTGATGTTGCAACATCCCTGTCTATTGAAATACTTCTTCAGCTTTGATTTCAAACACTTAATATAAAAAGCAAAATCTTGTAAACAGTTCGTTGAATTTTTTTATTCTTCTTAACAAAACCCTAAAATGGTAACATAACATACTCGTAAGAGTACAAATGTGTATAAGCGATTTTTTCTTGCTTTAGAAAGTTCGTACAATAACATTGAGAATAAGAAGGCTGTAGCTGACTTTTGTAATCACTTCAGCATACATGTATATCAACTATATTTCTTTAAACACAACCCACGCAATTCTAAATTGGTTTCGTATCTGCAGAACACTTCCTAATGAATATTACAACTTTGTGGTAGCAGTTAACATATTTATATACGTGCATAATAACTTCCAAGTAGAGAATATCAATCTCATGAACGCCTATGCGTTATAACATATAGTTTACATAACACTCACCCTCTTCTTTTTCGCTATAACGAGCGTTACCTTAGCATTTAGTTGTACTCACAGAAAGTAATAAAGAGGACTAAGTTCGCTTTGTTCGAGAATAATTCGTTCAGCGTTCTTCAGATCTTGAATCAACTATATGTTTAGGCTTCTAGATGTCTGTCTTCAAAATTAACTGAAAGTACATTGAGTACTGGACTTCGCTTACGAATAGATAATAGTGGATTTTGGCGAACCTTCTTAATTTTTCGATCCTTTCTTCGCCTCCAATAGATCGCGGGAGACCTGTGTTTTGAATTTCCTCAGGTGCGATGGTATTTTCGAACATCCAAATCCAATTTGCATGACAAGAATAATATGCCACGCGATACAAATGCAGAGTTTCGATAATAGGTTCGCATACAAAAGGCGCGATGCATCCTCGGGTACGACTCAATTGCTACTTAATCTCCACTAAGTAGCGCCGTTGTAGCCGACAGTTTAGGTTCAAAGCTTGTTCGGAGATGGATTAAGCAGCCATCATTAAGGATCATACAAACATCAGTAATTTACTTGGCCCGCTTGGTATCTTTTAGACAATACGCAGACGGCTTTAATCTCAGATTTAATATCATGGAGATGCTTTATGTGTATTTTTATTATTAAACATTAGGAGGCTTCTCAGTTATTAGCAGTATTTAAATGAGCTTTTTATGCCATCAAACAATATTCGAATTTTCCTCATCACTATGCCGTGTGACCAACAAAGTAGTGAATTTCTTCTTCTGTCGCGGTCACTCGTAACAACAAAATCAACATGGTTTTTATAAAGAATTTTTAAAAGGAAAATAAAAAATTATGTGATAAAGGCCAAACACTGAAGCACACAGAAAGAAAAATATTGGAAGAAGAATCAGTCATGTTAGAATAAGAAGATTCTATGGCAATTTAATAAAATAACAATAAATTCAAAGAATTTCTTATCCGTTGACTTGTTATTAATCATAAAAGCGCTCATGTTTAACTTTAAATTGGACATCTATGAATAAATTTGTTTATTTAAGGTGTTTGTTCATGGCAGTGCATAGTGTGGCCAAAGAAATGCTGGCTTCAAGCCAATAAAATAAACCAGCGAAAAATATTTGCGGAATTACATACTACAACAAGAAATACTTGTTGGGGTAATGATAAAATGGTAAATACAAGGCCGAAACATGAAATGCATCATGAACTTTGAAATCCCAAAATAATTTTAAAGATCTTTCTTCAGTTCGTGTGGAAGTGTGTTTTTAAAAACGATTTAATTTGGTGCAAATTAGCAAATATATAAATGCGCATTTAAGTGAAATGTATAAAATAGTAATGTTTACCATCTTTCTCCTGCACATAAGGCCTCCGCACTTAACTTGTATATAGTGATTATGGTACAGTGCCTCACTTGCCTTATGCAAGCTATAGACGTTGCGACTATTGCTACAACTTAGTTGCTAATCAAATCCAAACGGGAACGTTAAATAATCGACTGCACAAAATAAGACTAAAATCATATACATTTACAAAGACGATTTAAATTATTTATCTTCCCTATGTAATTAATTAACTGTGCTCAAGTTTAAATACAAAAAGTTTTAATTATTGCACTTATCTCGGTCATCAATTTTCCTACTGATTGCAAGAAAAATTCTAAACAAATACATTTTAAGCCGATTTTTGGTCAAATAATCATAGCATTAATTTTAAGGCATTTATAGTAGCAGTGTTCTAGTACAACAAATACCATCTTTTGCATGCCAAAAAACTTTTTTATGGTCCTATCTTTATTGTTTTTTATTTGGAAAGAGTTTAAAATTTGTGATATTTTTTTCGCCATAAAATCAACAATAGAAAACGTCTGGTTTAATAGACTTCAACAAACAGTTACAACTGTGAACTGAAGGTGTGTGTAGTAATATGGAAATAACGAGGCCTTTTAAAAATTAAATTACATTTTACAAACAAATTCCCAAACTCGATATATTTCAACATATTTTATATTTATAAATGGATACCATAAAACTTTGAAATGGATGATTTGTTACTTGATTAAATAGATATTGATTCTTATAATAAAAATTATCCTTTTTTTAATTTTCAAAACTTCTACTATTTTATCTAACCACTCAAGAAAATCAAGTGAAAACCTCAAGAAAATTTAGTAGTTGGGAACAAATTTATACGCTGAAAATTATTTACAGTTCCAATTGTCATATTTAAATTTTTACAAATACAGTTCAACTAACATTTTCCGGCTTTCGACCCACGGAAATGTGTTTTCAAAGTGATCCTGGTGTTACGTATTACTGTTCGGGTTTATGAAAAAACCACTTCGCGATGCTTGCATGTCGGTGGAAACTAAAATAAATTCGGAGGGAGAGATTTATTTGGTTGGATAGAAAAATTAAAAATAAAATTGGCTTTGGCTTTGCGTTCGTTTCGAAAGGAAGGGAAGATTTACAACTCTACTTGGTACATATGCAACTGGTTGTCATAAATTACAAATTGGTGATAATAAATACAAGTGCTAATCGAAGAGCTTAAATCGTTTTTGTGATTTACAAGTGTAACAATGGGTTTTATTTACTATAAGTAGTTACATAAAAATGTTGTTTTAGACGCTGAAGAATATAAAAAAAAATTTTTTTTGTTATTTAAAAACTTCCCAACACAAAATAATATAGAGGTGAAATACGATTAAAAGCTACTCGTTTAAGATCCGAAAAACGTTTACTTTGAATCCTTTTACATGAGGAAATATCTTATTAATTTCCTTACGATCGGCGCCTGAGTTAGATCCAATAATTGCCCAATATTAGTTGATTGGTAATTTCGGTGTTTCGGTCTTGTGTGATAGCAACAATTCTGTCTTCAAATATTATTCTCTAATCTGTTCGAAATTAAATCAATTGATCATGCGGAGACTCAATTGGAAAGAGATTATATTTCGGTTGATGTCGCAGAATTAGTCTTCTATCTATGACCTTAAGTTAAATTACAAAGAGTTTGACCGACGAAATACGCAAGTCAAGCAGTATATGCGGTCAGTATTATTGTTAGGGTTCCTAAACTATAATTCCCAAGACATAATGCAAGTCCATCGCATACAAATCCTTTTATTGAATAAAACGATAAAGGACAAGCTAATTTAAAAAAATATATTACACGATTAGAAATCTATTGCATTTGAATGCCTACGAGCAACAGGCGATAATCCAGCTTAATATTTAAGAGTGGTATTTATTAGAAAATTTTTAATCAAAAAATGTCGAAATTTGAATTTGGAAAAATTTAAATTCTTGGGGGAATATATTTGCCTTCCACCCCTTAAATGCAAATTCATATGTTCTTGATAGAAATAAGTGAACATCTAGGAATTTTTATATAAGAGACACATTTCAAAGAGCAACCCAGATAATCCAAATTCAAATTGACTCAAGTTGACAGAATCGCCTTAAAAAAACAAAGATCTCGACTTAAAACTTTAATCCGATACAGCTGGCTTCTTTCAGTTCAGCCAGCACAGTTATCAAATTATTGCACATTATTGCATTTTTGAACTCATTTAAATAAATTAGAGTCAGTCATTATTATGTTGCGTAATATTAATCAACCTCTGATGTGCAATGAAACGAGGCTGGCTGTGAAAATGATTACGATTAACGTCAGATTAACGAAAGAAATTTCCGCGTATTGCGATGATTCCAACGTACTTGCCATTTGATATTAAGCGGCTGCGATTCTTCCTGCGCCTAGCTTTTGCAATGATCATAACTAAATCACAGGGGCAAAACTTAGTAGATTGCGGAATTAACTTTAATTCCCCGCGTTGTCACGCATGGACAACTGGAAGTCGCATGTTCACGTGTTGGAAAGCCTTCCTAAATGTGTATTTACGCACAGAATAATAAAACAGAAGACGCAGTTTTTCAGAAAGCTTTAAATTAAATAACTGTATCCTTAAATTAAATATTCAAATAAATTTAATTCCAACCGATTATCAGTCAATAACTACAGCATAATTCAAGCGTACGCGATATAGTTATTAACTATTAACTTCCCGTGTACAACAAAAACATACTCAATGCAGACCTCTAATAGTTAATATTATTAATTTCAAGGAATTGTGCTGCACGTTAATTAAGACTTTAAAGAATTCTTTCATGAGTCCAACATTATTTAAATTTTTGTATATAAAGTGACAAATATAGTCCGTTTGCGTTGAGATAAATTGATTCTCCAGTTTGTGAATCGGTAAGATTTATTTGCTCTTTCCTAAGGTCTCATTCTAATAGGATATTGCCGGAGAAGTAAAAAAAATATTAAAAAGGCTTGTAGTAAAAAACATTACCATTTTCTTATGTTTTCTAAAATGGTTGTTTTTGTAAGGACTATGGATGGCTATACATCCTGGCTGCTTTGAAGGACAAGTTGCGTATATATACGGTTGATTAAAAAAGTCATCGAAACAACAATAATGTCTTGAGATAAAAATCTTCTAAGTGAATTCGTATTTCTATCACTTTTTATGGCTCTCACAGAGGTTAATGTAGGTTTTATTTAATTCTTATGCTGGGAACACAACTGGGACGAACGACGAATTTTTCGCCGCGAATATTCGTCGCCAAAAATAGAACACATTGGTGTATACCAAAATGCACACAATTATGACATCGGTAGAAATTCGACATACACGGCGAACTTTGAATTAGATTTAATTCTATTTCTTTCGCCGACGTACGACGAAGAAAACAGTACAATGTTTCCAAGTATTTTAGTAAATAAAGTTTTTTTTTTAATAATAATTAATTTAATTTTGTTTTACAGTATTTAAAATAAGTTTACAAAATAGTAGTTAACTATAAAATTACTTTTTGGTTGTGTTTTTAGTAGTGTTTAATTTTTTAACTATTATTTTTTATATGAAACAAACTTTCTGTGCCGCAGATGCCACTGAAAATACGTAGGAATCAAGTGGCATAAGTATTTGTTCACACATCTAATACCTTTTTACAGATACATAGAAACATTAGGTATGTTTATTTGTGTAGTTTCGAAACAGAAAAGATTTTTTTAATTTACATATCATCTAACAGCAAGTAAAGTGTGTTTTTTTTTTGTTATTCTTGTTATAAAACCACATGTCATGGCGAATCCCATTCAATTATTTCCAAAAGTAAATAAAATGCCACTATTACGACTTTAACTATCGCTAGTGTAATGCAGGAGAGATTTACTTAACGAAGGAACGATACCCACGAGGTCAGTCAAGTATTTAACTTTGCAAATAATTTTTTAACAATCAAAATATTTTTTTAATAGCATTCTTTATTTTATTCGAATGGATTAGGCAGTTTACAAAAACAGATTGACTGCGGAAAGATAAATGGAATTAAATAATTGGCAATCTTCTTAGCTACTTACAACCACCTAGAAGAAAACTAAATTTACCCAGTATTTCCTAGCAATGTCATCAAAGTACAGAATTAAAATTTGATTCACATGGGACACACAAGTCATTTTACCCTCAAGGATCGAACGTTGAATGCAGCTCATATTGATTTCCCTTGTTTCCATGGGTCGGCGCATCCATTATTTGTGTGTGCTCAGCGCTGAGTATTCAACCGATATGCTCAGAGAATTGATTGGGCAATAGAAAGGTGTCACCAATAGTTCTGACGCACATCTATAGTTATAATAATAACAGTAGTTTCGAAGAATGTCACTTTGCTGTTTATTGCTTTTTTTTGCTTTGTTGGAGTAAGTCTAAAATGGAAAGATACTTAAAATTGTATGTGCAAAAATTTTTGATATCAGCGTGTTTTCAGCAATGTAAATGACTTTCCAAAAAATTAATCTCTATGCCTCGGTTTACTTCCCAACATGAAAAAAGTTCCACAACCAGAATGTGTGTAATTATTCGCGAACGTGATAGGTAATGATAATAATAATTTAAAATGTTCAATGAATTACGTTGTACACATTTCTGTAAGGGTCTTTATGTGTACTTTTTGCAAACCAAAATTCGTTAAATGATACTAAAAAAAAAGTAAAAACGAAAGCGAACACTTATGCGTTCACATTAAAACATTAGGCAAATGTATGTATGTCTATAAGAAAGGCAAGAAAAAATACCCAACTTAAGCTTACACTCACTGTACTAAATACTAAATCTTTACCTACCTTCACTTAAACCTTTTATCAAGCTTGGAGGAGAGTATACAATATAAAAGAATAAAAATATCATAATAATGTATGAAATCCGGTTGGATCTGCCCTTATTTTAAGTAACCTCATAATAAAAATCATACGGAGCACGTACATCATTCTGTCTCGTATTGTATTTTATATTACATATTTTTACGATTTGTATCTATACGTCAGTGTCTGGCCCTTGCTTTAATTTTAATCAATAGCAAATTTTCTTCAAGTCTCTGTAGAAATGGATTTTATTTTATTATTGCACAATTTAATCGCTTAAACACACACTCTTTCTTTTTCTTTTGACAAGAAGGAGCTGGGATTTTATTAATACTAATAACAAGAAGAAGGTGTAGTTGCTATTAAAAGAGTTTCACAGAAAATTAATATCTGTAACATGGTACGATTAAGAAAGTGAGCAATGGCAAGCACACAGGAATACATTTTACTTATTCAGCATCACACATAGACTACTTACTGCGACCATAGACTACTTAAATGCTATACAATAGAAAAATCGTTTTTGTGGTAAAAGTGTAGGTTCTGTTGCCTTTATAGCGTTTTATTGATTCACCTTGTAGCTATATGATTGGTTTTATGACTAAGAGTTTATGGTATAGGAGTATGATGTGATGATGAGGTTGATGTTATGTTAAGAATTTACTAGCTGAAATTTTTATGTGGTTATTGGTGAATTGTAATAAAATCAATGAGGTGCAAAGCAATTGTCTTGTTTGCTTAAGTACAGGATATTAAAAAAAAATAATACGAGGTTCACCACAAAAACTGATTAGCTGGTGCAAATTTTGGTCCAGCGGCTTTGCTGGTCAGTACTTCTTCGAACATACGTTGTTACTGGTATTCCAAGATTTACATGAGTACTCGCTAATATTGGCACAACCTCAGCTGGCTTTAGCAGAGGGTGTACTAAAATACGACCACCAACGCCCCTATACACATACGTGTATAGGTAGCAATTTAAGATCGTGGATCCCTGGCCCTGATGCCACCTCATGCTGAGGGGTTCGGAGCTACCCATTCTCCTGCTGTCAAAGTATGCCTTTAATCAGTTTGCGTTGCAATGCAACGCTACATTGATCCTGCAACAAGATCTTCCCGCGGTTTGGGTATAAACCACAGCCACCACATGCACTCCCGAAGGAGTCTCGTCAACAACCAGTCTGGGACATGCATCCCAGGGGCTACTGGTTCCCGTGGTACCAGTGTCTACATCGTTACTGGTCGAACTTAGAAAATCATATACTTTCTTCCAGTTTCACGTCCCAGTTTCTTTGGGAACTGGTACCCCCATCAATACATCAAGGGATCACCCAGAAGATATGCCTCCGGCGGCCTATTGTTGGCAGCTAACGAAAAGCGCTACATATCAATGGATCTCTTCCTATGCTAGGAAGTAAGAATATACCGATGCCATAAATGCCCTGAAGATATTCATCATTTAAATTCATCCGAATTAATATGACTCTCGGAGTTACGATACATAATTTCGTACATAGATTGCAAAGATTGTGTTAGCCTATTTCAACATCAACTCGTCCTTATAAGAGAATCGTTCATAAGTAAAGTGGTATCGAAAATTACTAAATAATGTCAGCCCAAAGCTTCAAAAAGAACAAATAGGTGACTAAACTTAAACCACGCTTTGCTAATAAATGTTAAATAAAAAAAGCAGCATCGAGTAAACGATGATGAAAAAGTCTTTACTAAATATTGCAAAAATTTACAAAAAAGATGGTGGTGCGAGAAGTGTTGCTGTTTGCTCATAATTTGAGGCCAGAAACGAATCAAGCCAATTTTTTATACTTCCTACTTAAGACAAGCATATTTCAGTTGCGTTGCTTATCGAAACATATTGCAGTCATACCGGGCAAGGTCTGTGCTTTAGGGTGCGTTCGGTAAAACTTTTCATCCGCTGTTTTACACAAAATGAAGCAATGATTCTATAAGTTCTTGTAGTATTTGATCGTTCTGGAGTAATTTTTTATCTTCAATTGTGGCCGCCTGCAAGCGTTTTGTCTTCAGTATCAAAAACACCACCTTTGAATCGTCGAAACCAATCTCTACAAGTGATTCCAGCGAAAATTTCTTTGCTCAGAATAATAAAGAATTCAAGGTTTATCGCATCTGCAACCATTAAACGTTTCACTGAAAGCTAAAAAATATAGATAGAATTCAGTTGTATCTGTATGTTAAGCTGTGTATTTTAATAACAAGTTCGCTTCTAAAAATAAGTAGTATCTCAACAATAAAAACAATCGACACAAGATGGAAAAAAGAAAAAACCTTTAAAATATTTTTTGAATTTTCAAGCAACTTCCTTTTTAACTATTCATCTATTCATCCGTTTATTATGAGTATTTAGCAAATATCAGTATTAAAGAATATTTTATGGCTTTATGCCACATTGGGTGGTAGTAGTGTAATGGAGTGCGGTCAAGTCTATACCCTGTAGTTTGCTTGAAACAGCAAACAGGAATTGTACTTCATACGTAAGCAGTCCCGCAGGATGTGGGTGCTTTTGTTGAGCATTTTATGTAAGAAAATGCAAAAAATATGCTTTATAGGCAATATGTGAGCATTGTTTGATAGTTTAAAATATAACAATGTACATGTTGATCAATGGATGTACATATGTTGAGATGAAAGCTTAAGGCACAAATAATGGTTTGGTAAATACAAAAAATTTTTTGCAAAAAAGGTAGTTTATCAGTCTGGTGAAGAACGGTGTTTGAAATAGTTAACCAATTCGAAGTAGAACAAATTTAGTTTTTTTTATGATATTTCTGTATGAAATAAAAATATTAAATAATTTAGACAATTTTCCATATGTTCACTCTTAACAACTGTTGCATTTATAATTTGTTTATTATCCTTTATTTCTACTTCGTTTTTCATTCGTATTATAATTTCATTGTTGTGCTACTTGTTGTTGACAGATAGACATCAGCTGCAAAAATCTCTGCCATTATTTTGCAAACAAAGAAATCGTGCAAGAACACTCCCACCGCTAACGTCAAACCGTGATTGAACCAAAACAACCATACGACAAAACAATAGCACCAAAAAAGGTTACCCACATCAATGTGCCCGAGCTTTTTTACTTCTTTAAAACACAACATCAATTGGGATGAAGGGTGTCTTCGTATTTTACCAATAACCACATCTGCAAGTAGTATGTGCCCTTTTTGCCACGTTTGTTATTTTTTTTTAACATTAAACGTCTATTTTACAATTATATGAATATGGAATCAGGTGTCTTAGTTGGAATTTTGATGAAACGGTTTAAAACTGAAATTATTTTATTATTTTTATCTATTATATGTTAGTGAGTTGCCTGTTAGAATATTGAATTTATAAAATGATTTAATTTTTGCGGTACTTGAAACTGCTGGGAAAGGTAGATTTGAATATTCACTCTATGATAATAATAAAACAGTAACTTTTATTGTGGGTTGGTATATGACAACCAACCCACAACGTATTTTGAAGTTTAACGAAGTATTGAAGTTTGAGGATGTTTATATGCAAAATTTCTTATTATGCTTTCAGCAGTAGTTTATTAATTACTCTACTACTTACTTCTGCATACATCTGTATGTATGCAAATCTGGGATTTAATATGAACAATCGTATGAATTTGTATTGAATACTAAACCAGTTAAGTTAAAAACTGAAGAGAGAGTACGATAAATAAAACAATGAGTAAAGTTTCAGTGTCGCAAACTTCGTTTTAACCCAGCAGAATAATTATCGAAAATTATAAAAATTATCAGAAGCTCTCGGATTTAATTTTTTATCATTAGGTGAAAAATCGTTTGCAATAGACACTAATCAGTAGAAGAACACGGTGATTTATAAAAAAGAGTAAGTTCGCAAAGAATCATTCAAAAATTTCACCACAAATCAAAAATTCGCCAAATGTAGCGTCTAACATAACTCCTTACGTGGATTTTCGTTGTCTAAATTTCTATACAAACATCTTCTTGTAAGCCTTTTGTAAATTACAAATATTTTGTATAAAAATTTTAATTGAACCAATTGAATTTTTAATTATTTTATATTTTAAAAATTATTTTCTTTAAAAATTTTCTAGTGCTTTTTTAATTTATTTCGTTTTACTTTATTAAACCATATTTTTTCATCATTATATTTTATTGGAATAATTCTTTAAGTTCAAGCATACGAGGGCGGTTCGGAAACTTCTTAGCCTAGCACAAAAAGTGCGGTATAAACAGAAAAAAGTTAAGTGTTTTGGAAACTTCCATCTCTGTTATGAACACATGTTAAATTTTGTTTCGATCTGGCAACTCCTTCATATAGAAACAGGTGTTCAAAAAAGACGCATTTTTTTTTTACAATGGAAAAATTAGAAATGCGTTCTGTCATTAAATATTTACATAAAAAAGGTTTATCGGGACAAGAAATTCATAATGATATGGTGAATGTGTTAGCTGAAAGTGCTCCTTCATATGCAACAGTAAAAAAATGGGTTGCTGAATTTAAACGTGGTCGTACAAGCATTGAAGGTGAACCACGTAGTGGACGTCCAAAAACAGCAACAACAACACAAATTGTAGCCAAAGTGCATGATATGGTATTAAATGATCGATGAATAAAAGTACGTGAAATTGCTAATATCATGGGCATCTCAAATGATCGAGTCCATTTAATTTTGCATGAAGAACTACAGATGAAAAAGCTTTCTGCAAGATGGGTGCCGCATTTATTAACATAAGAATTAACGCATAAGAATGAACATTTCTCAAGCTTGTTTGGATCGTTTTAAGCGAAATAAAATGGATTTTAAGCGTCGTTTTATAACTGCTGATGAGACATGGATCCACCACTATACTCGAGAGATAAAAGAACAATCCAAACAATGGACTGAAGCTGGAGGAGTTGCTCAAAAGAAGGCAAAAACAATTCAATCGGCTGGTAAGATTATGGCAACGGTTTTTCGGCACTTCAAAGGTATTTTATTGATTGACTATTTGCAAAAGGGTAAAACAATAAATTCAGGGTACTATTGCAACCTTTTGGATCAATTAAATGTACAAATTCGAGAAAAACGTCCTGGCTTACAACACAAAAAAATAATTTTTCATCAAGGCAACGCACCAGCGCACAAGAATGTGTTAACAATGTCAAAAATCGACGAATTAAAGTACGAGTTGCTTGACCACCCACCTTATTCTCCTGATTTAGCTCCCAGTGACTTTTACCTATTCCCAAATCTAAAAAAATTCCTTGCTGGCAAGCGTTTTACCTCAAATGAAGATGCAATTACAGTTGTAAACCACTATTTTGAAGACCTTGAGGAAAACTATTTTAATCAAGGGATAGAATTGGTAGAAAAGCGTTGGACTAAGTGTATTGAAGTTTCTATATTTCTACGCGCTTGTATGGTTACGTAAATCTTAAATAAATGAAACTTAAAATACAATTTAAGTGTAATCTCCTCTTTGTGACAAAAAAATTAAAAGAAACTAAACGAAAGAAACGGTAAAAAAGAGACAAAAATAAACACAAGAAGCAAGAAAGAATATAAGTTAGTAAAGCTGTTTAGATTCTGGACATAATATTTCTAAAATTTAAATAACAATGAGAACAATTGATATTTGGACTAAAAATAATTTCAGGTGCAACATAAATTGCCCGATATACGTCATGTTGCATTCTATAAACATTAGCAAAAAATAGTGATTACACTACTTTTCTAAAATGTATGCACCATGATAGCAAAATATGTAAGCTATAACCTCCGCATTCATATTCACCAAAGGAGCGTAGCGCCACCTAATGGTATTGAAAAAAAGAACTGTGTACGTATAACAAATTTACGCAATTTTATTTTTGTGTTTTCACACCTTATCAACGATCCACTAAAAGCATATAATCCTTCTTAATCATAAACAAAATTTCCAAAGCCACATTTATTTCAACGTATACAAATTTACGCAAACATCTGTGGGTTTTAACACATACTAATGCAAATTCAAACTCACATAAAATATCAAATAACAGTCATAAAAACGTCGATTTAAATTTCGATTATTTTAATTCTAAGCCATCTTCAGTTTGCTTAAGTTCAACCCTTCATGTTGACTTTCTTCAAATGTACGACATATTTAGGGATCTTTATTTGTATTTTCTGTTACAAATAAGAGTGCGTGTTTTTCTTTAAGTGTATTCTCAATATCGTTAAAAGCAAATCTGCCAAGTTGGCTTTAAAGTTTTGCCACTGTTTTGTATTTGGATGTCTGTGGCTATATTTGTAAATGTGTAAATCCATTTGAGTAAAAAAGAAATTCCTAAATAATAAAAGTCTTCTTTGTACTGCTACATCAACACTGCTCTTAGTAGTTCAGGAAATTTATTTTATTTCGTTGATGTACATTTTTTATCGATTTTTTCGTTTGTTTTGTTCATCATTTAAATTCGATTTTATTAATCCTCTAAATGTGATGCCATTGATAGGATTTTTTTCCATTGATACATTTTGCTATTTTTCTTGTAGTTACGTTGATTTTTGAGGGGTTGTGTCAAAATCATACACTCTTGCCTTCGTATCGTATGGTGGCATTATTGCGAAATTGTGAATATCCTCCCCATATGACAGTTGGCGTGTGTTGATTTTATGGTTTGTTTTGATTTGCATGTCACAATTTTTATTTGATTATAAAATTACCTTCTTATCAGCAGGAAGTATTTGTTTATGGATGTATTTGTGTGTGTGTGATTAAACTTTTTATGTTTGTTGTGTTGACAGTTTCTCATATATGTACATAAATGCGGAACTAATTTGTTGATATTGCGAGAATTAATTGTGTTAAAATAAATTGATTCCAAATTAAAAAAAAATAACTGAGAGGTTAAAATATTTAAGTTAAAAAGAAAGGAAAAGGACTGTCCTACATAAAAGGATCAAAATTTATAATATGAAGGAAGATAGGTTATTGGTGCCGTTAAAGAGTAAGAATCGCCTATGATAGATAATCGTTGAAACAATTCTGCAATCGATAACCATCAAGAATTCTATAGAACTTAAATGTAAATTAGGATAGATATATATTGCCGTACTGTATGTGCTCCATGCTTTTTATTATCAGGTCCCTATACTTTTAATGTTCAATGCTAAAGACTTCAACTCTGGATTTATTATTTTGTTAGAAAAAGGATTTGCAGCAGCGGTTAGAGTATTATATTTGTACTATATGTACAGCAGATGTTTATGTAATACTTATTTCATAAACACTTTTGTTAACAAAATCGACAATTTAATTATTCGTCGAGTATTTGGGGACCACTTTTATACGAAATTTTAACAACAAGTTTTTACTTTTTACTCACCAACAAATTTTAAACATATTGTTACAAAGTAATAGTCAAAGATGTGTGAAACGACCTATTGTGCAAATACCCAAACATTAAGAAATTGCGTAGCAGAAATTTTCCGAACCGCGATTCAACGTAGAAACAAAAACAATCTCTACAGCAAGAAAAATTAAACAAAAGATACACACACACACAAACACATATAAGTTATTTTGAGTAGTCTCAGTCTTTGGTTCTATGAACCTCTTTAAAATTGAAACAGCTCAGTTAGAAACTTCACAAAATTTTTCATAAATCAGCCAATCAAAGAATTACAATAAAATACAATAAAATTAAATGCTGATCAAGTATTTTTCACAAAACAATCGAAGCGTTGACATAACTGAGGAAACCCAAAACCACTTGCTGAGCCCGCACAGATCGTACACAAAATAAGTGGCAAATTCGCCAATCAAATAAAATTAATTTTTCAACGCGGCACAAATTGTCACGCTAGCAAATATTGCATTAACCTAAATAACCGAAATCACCACCTGGGTGGAAATGCAGGGGCTTAAATCTGCCAAATGATGACGACATTATAACAGACATATTCAAATTTTAAATTATGAACAGGATACTGGTAAACTCGAACTAGTGGATCAACAAAATTTAAATTATCATTGTGATCACGTTTAATACTATTTCTTATAAGCCGAACTGAAAAGGAGAAGAAAAAAAAATATATCAAGATACTTTTTGTTTATTTGGAGTTTGTAATTTTTGTTCTAAATATATATTAAATAAACATTAAAAAAAACTGAAAAGGAGAAGAATGTATTAAACGTCAAAGCTTTTTCATCGTTAGATATAAGAACTTCATTCTTAGTATTTACAATAGCATTGGTTGTTTAAAAATTACCAAGTGTTCCTAGTATCACCACTGTATTTATCTAGTTGATATAAGTATATAGTGTTCAGAGCTCAACTTGTACTGCAGTACTTTCTAATTTAACTTATTATTTTCAAACTTTGATGAACTTTATAATTTTTTCTTCGTGTTTTTAATAATTTATTTTTGTAATTTATTAGGGAAATTAGTTTCTCTGACATCCAAGGAAATACTTGTTGATTTGTTATACTTATAATTGTTGTTATAGAACTTTGCTTTTGACAAGTTGATCACATTGTACAGACGCACAGTAAGAACTGGAAATATTTAGATTTTCATCCAAATAAGAACCGAACTTCCTATAATCTATATAAACTTACTTATCACTAATATATTATTAACTTAAATGTTATTTTATTAGTGAAAGTATGTGTAGATATGTTAAAATAGTATTTACAGTGCATATAAGAGTGTATAGTGATTTAATACTTGAGCATTTGTTTAAATAATTTATAATTTACTTTTCTAAACAGTGTTTTATAATATTGCGTTTCGATTCAGAACCAGCTCTTTTGATCAGTAACTCATATACGTCATCCATAGTTTTTAAACAAATTTGCCTGTATTTCTCATTCTTCTTAGTATAAATATTTCCACGCTTGCAGAGAAAATGATTCACTAAAACGTTCTCTAGGTCTGAAATAGCTTTCAATTAAGACTTCTCGCGCATAAACATTACTTTGGAGTTTTTTTTAGTTACACTTTTCTTATTATGTCTTAAGTAATACGCGTCTTCTGAATCATCGTTACAAATATTTACACTTGTTTTGATTGTAATGTCAAATACAGCAGTTTTATTTTCATCAGCTTTGATTCCATTAATAACACAAACTTTTCACACCCTTATATTATTTAATAAATAAACAGATGATTTTAAATTCTTCACCTCTTTTCTTAGTTCATTATTTTCTTTATTAAAGCTTTTATTTGGTTGACATTCTTCTTGACATTTTTTAAGATAAGGTCGTATTGCGATGACATGTAATTATATGGTTTCTCCCATTTCATCCAACTGATTCAATTTTGTTTTAATTTCAGTTAAGTCATTTGCACATACATTTTTAATTGGATTAAATACTAGAATTTTTATAAGATTTTCATATACTTTTTTATCTACTTGCCTGAAAATTGCATGCAAATTTTTTTTCCATACATCACATTCCAGAGCCTCATCACATTCCGGTATTTCTGTTTTACATTGGCGGCATTTAACTTTATTTTTTTTATTATTTAGACTTTTGCCACTTTTACCTACCATCGTTTATATTTCACAGAAAGAAAACAAAATTGACTACAAGTTTTAATATTCTTTATTTTTATTGTTTCGGTTTATATTGTATTAAATATTTTTATTAATTTAGCATTTCGCACTGATTAAATATTTAAGTGCGTACATAAACGGAGCTGCCAGACTCGTTCGTCCCGTACATAACAATGTAGCGATGCAATTTCGTTGCCGTAATTACTTGTATTGAGACATAAAAAATTGCTGGTTTGGTCGAGGAATATATACAAATAGGGGAGTCAAAGCTTCAGTTGCTTTAATGCGCCGATGCACATACATAGATAATCAACTTTAAATACATGTAATAAAGCTTAAAAATTCGCCGGGAAGGAATTCTAATATCGCGAAGTATTTCCCCAATTTGTATCACAAGTAATTACCAAAGACTAAACTGATCGGGTGGCTAGCATATATACGGCCAATTTAATGTAAATCTGTTTTTAAATATCTGGCAAACAAAATAAATGAAAAATAGTTGGCGCGAAAGGTTTTGACAGTAGTCCATAGTATTCTGTAGGGGGAAAGTCGTTTCTACAATTAAAAACCTTTTAGCGCAAAAGCTTGCATATAAGAAACTTAAGGTTAAAAGTGAATTGTCTTCTTGATAGAGTCATTATTAATAAATTAAACTTCGCTGTTGACAGAGTAGCACACATTAAAAAGATGTAACAAGATCATATATTTACACAAACTTATTTTCTATTAAGAAACTGTTAGGCTTTCAAAAGTTTCTCTTTTAAGCAAATATTAAAATTTCTAAAATTTATTTACGAAAATAGTCCAAAATAATCCCAGCTCAACAGTTTAGTTTTCGCGAACGAAGCGAATTCACAAGCAAATTTGCTATTAAACTCGAGAGATTTTGATTTGGGAAAAATTTGGCATGAGCGTCTAATCATACACATTCCGATTGTGTTACGTACGTTATCATTTTAGTGTGTGTTTGCCTCATTGCTTAGAAGCCGAAAAATAAAATTGGAAGTTTCTAAGCTGCTTAGCTTAAATAGGAGCCTTTGAAAGTGCGGAGTCTAATTACGACACGTAATGTTAGTTTCTACTACTATAATGTCATCCTTAAAGACCGAAGGACCTTTACTAAATTCTTTTAAATCAAACTATTTCTAACACGACTTAATTGTCAATTTCTTAATGTAAGGTACTCTATTAAATTCGCTTAAGAGATGACCACGTATGTGTAATAAGGATATGTCCGTTAAAATTATTTGATTCAAATTTTATTGTAAACGGTAAATGATTCATTGTTTAAGAATTTTAGCTAAGTCATTAAGTACAACACACACATAAAAAGCCAATAGGTTTTTTTTTGTCAAAAAAACTTCCCTTGTATTCAGAATTACGTGGAATCTTGTCAATTTATTTTACTTTTTAATGGCATTGACTTTTTAAAACTATATTAAGATAAATGAGTCATTATCATTTTGAAAGCTGTTCCCTTTTCAATTACTATTATGCAAAATAATATTAAATCGTGGTGTTTAAATTAAACTTCAGCATCACCCTCCCTCAAGGCTTGCTAAGATAACAAAAGGCAGTTGTTGAGTCGTGATTTAGTGGCAATATTTCTCGCTGTGTTAAAAATTTAAAATACATAATTGATTTTATTTTTATTTTATTGCGCCCTAATTAGTTTCCATTTATTTTGACTATTATTTTTTTTGTTGCTCTTAATTTTTTTAAATGTTATTATGGATATTCTCTTATAGATAATTTCCTATTTAATGTTAACTTAAGTTGTATAAGTTTATTTAGTACTCTAGTCATCCTTTCTGTGAATCCTTTAAACTCCTTAGAATGCATTACCTAGTTTAAGTTACTATTTGAGACTGAAATGTTAGGTAGAAGTAAGGTGACCATTTGGTTTGTCTTATTGCTTGCGAGCGAGAAGCTATTGGTCTTTAGTTCTTTGTATCATGGTTTTCAAGTCATAAAAAGCCATAAGGAAACCCTTGAAGCTATTTCTCCAATTCACTAATTCGCCATTTGCTAGAAAACATTCGAAAACAATCAATATATCGGAATATTTTTTCTGCAGGACAAAGGTGAGTTTATCCATAAACTACAACCTTAGAAAAATATTTTAATTATTTTGTTTATCAAAATTAACTTTACAAGTTTATAATATATCCACCCAAAATTTAGACAAAATAGTGCCATTTATTCGCACTCTCAGACTCATTCTAAGGTGGTCTTGCGGTTTTTAAAATTTTTCCTACTGCGCCGAATTATTTAGTCTATTTTCGATGCCAATCTGTAACAAAAATTAACGACAACCTGTGACAAAAATGATCTTCATCCATTTCTCTAGTAAAATATTGACTTCCCGTCATGACTAGACGACCTTTCTAAATCCTCTCCCATAAAATAGCCAACTTTTATACAACCACCACTAGTACTGAATCTGGTCACCTTTTTTCTAATGCGTTTAGAATTTCAATAGAAAAGCAAACGGAATGAATGAATTTCATATTCTTGAGGACAGAGATATGTAAATTTTGCATAAGGCAATATGAAAATATTGACAAATATTAAAGATTGCGAATCAAAAATTATTACCAAGTGATTTGAAATGAAATTAAGTTTCAGGAGGATTAGCGGCAAAAAGTACCCCGATTTATAAATAAAACGATAACAGTGCATTTACTTATTGATATTTATTTTATTCCCTTCATCATAATTTTCATTGCAAGCAATCGCTGCAAACTAGAGAAATTTACATGACGGTATGTCACGTGACTTGGATTTTGGATTGAATCTGTCAAAAGGTATGTGTATTTTTAATGAAAATTGATGATAAAAGAAAAACATTTTTATATAATTTTTTTTTTTTTTTGAAAACGTTTTCGTGAACCATTCATTTTATTCCATTTTTCTTTCACCTGATCTATGTACGATCTCACAAGATCGTACTGTTAACTGAAAGTTTTTTAACCTCTTAAAGTAAAGAAACTAAAAGGAGGGAAAATACCATTTGAATTTCAGTTATTTCGAAAAATGTGTTTAAGTTTAAGAAGTCAGACATTTCCAAGATATTAACTGAATAAAACAATGTAATGTTTTTTAACATATTCACTTTTCTGTTCACTGTCCATAACTAAAAGGATAACTGTATATTTTATTGCAAAAACAACTGCAAAATATTAAAGGAATATTATGGTTTACCTATGAAATTCGTAAATAAATCTAGTTATCTATCCAAGTTTTATGGATCATAATTAATAAAGATGTCTAAATAAACCATAAAAAATAAAGGAGCCAAAACTATAATAATTTTATAATACCAAACATACAAAAATAAATAGTTAGTATAACTCAAGATTTACGAGAGAAATACTTTTCATAAAAATAATAAAGGTTTAATTTTACTCGCAAGCGCAATAATTTACGTTTTTAGTATTTTTTGTAGTGATTGTTTAACTTAAGTACTTTCACTTTAAATTTGGCTTATGCCAGGCTGACATCATATAGCTTCAAAGTCCACAAAAATATAACAAATTTACCCTTCCTACACAAAACTGGCATGGCTCTGCATGTGAACTATTTTTATTTTGCACTCTTATTTAATTTACGTCGTTATATTGGATTAAACGCAATTCTAGGTATAACAATAACATTTTAAATGCTCGACTTATGGCCAACAGTATTTTATTCAAAGTTTTGCAATCAGGGGATTTTACAATAATTGATGTCGCCAATCAATTATGTTTTATCATGCCAAGGCACAAGCGTGATTACCAAAGTGATTGTTCGTCGACTCTCTAACGTTTTCCAGCTAAATTTGAGGTGAATAGTTGGGTGATCATGAGAGTTACATAATTGGATACCAAGATTGCCGGATTTGATCCCGCTTCACTTTTCACATTAAGTCACAATCAGTCATAATTGTTTATGACAAAACGACAAGATATCTTGTTTAATAAAAGACTTTTCTTTGAAAGTATCGCCTTCCGTAGTCGATAGCCAGCACTCATTGTATGCAAGGGTGTGGAACTAGTTCTTAAGTTTGATAAAATTTTAGATTTTTCTTGATTTTATACTTATAACGTTAGTGAAAATATTAAATTTTATAAAGGAAACAAGTACCAGAGCTATATTCGGCTGTGACGAATCTTCACAAAAGTATGAATTTCTAAATATGTAGTACAGATTTTTGCCGGCGCAAAGGATTTATTTTTTAATGTTTGATAAAATGTAGAGTTTTTAGTGCAATATACATTATTTCTTGATGGTGCTACACAAAGGCGTCGCGAAATATTGAAATTAATAAATAAAATTGTTTAATTAAAAGAATAAATAACAAGACCTGATGATTGAGAATTATTGAACTAAAATATAAATTTATATATTTTTTTTAATTTTACGACTAATTGAAGTAAGTTTAGTAGAATTGATTGTCAACAAGAATTTGATAGGAATTTTATTACGTAAAAATAACTTATAATTTACGGTTATTGTTTGGCTTGCTCTACATGCATTTATCAGTTTTAGCGTATTGAAATTGGTTTCTCATTTGGTGGTCTGCATCGAGTAAGTTGTTGTTGTACATGTGAAGTTCTTTTAATTTCCAAATACAGTGCATTCTTTTTCATTCTCTCACAAAACAAACACAACATCAAATTCAACTTAAACATTTAACCACCCGATTAAGTGTTTTGTTTAAATTACAAAAATAAATAAATGTAAAATATTTTAAATAACGACTTTCAAAGAACAAATAATGTTACAGACATTTGAAACTTAATCAATCCACTTGTGGTTTCACATAAACACTTTAAACACTGAAAGCATTTTTGTTCTTTAACAAAGAAGCAACAAGTGTCACTCTGTAGCATACATACATACTATATATTTACATCAAAACATTAAAAGGTTTAAAATTGTAAAACCTTTAATTAAACATTACACTACATCACGTTTATATTTCATTAACGCATTTTAAAAACAATTTAAGCATACAGACTACTCATACATGCACATGACTTAGGTAATGTGTAATTGAGTGTTTACATTTGGGATGGTTTGTATAGTTGGGTTTGCGTGTTGTAAATAATTGTTTGTGCATGACAGTTAAACTAATTTTATTGTAAATGAATCGAAACTAAAATAAATGACAAGTGTGTACATATTTAGGTGGCTTGTGTATGTATGTAAGAAATTTAACATACGTATATAGTACAGTATGTGGAGAACTTTTAGTGACATCTACAATAACACTGTAATAAAAAAATAAACAAAAATTGCCAGAAAGAACAAAAAAAAAGTCTAAAGGTTGAGTGGATTCTCAACTCTTTTTCTCTCATTTATACATTTACGTGAACAATGATAACTGAACAGACAATACAAAAATTTAATCGTTGTAGGTGTGGAATGCTTCAATAAGAAAACCCACTTCGCATAAAAAATTTGCTAAAAAAGAAAACTAAAAAGGATAGATTTAGTTTAGTAAAATTATAAAATGTTGGTTTGAGAAAAATTTTAGATTAAAGCTAAAAATTTTCCGCAACTAAAAAACAAAAACACTTTTACCTCACTGCTAAGAAAACATACATACCGAACATCCGCTGCAGAAGTGACACAACTCAAAATTCTTTGTGTTTCAGAAAACGAAAAAACTGTTTATTAGCTTATTAACTATTTTAACGCTTTTGCTGAATTAAAACTGAAAAGTAAGAGAATAAATTAATAACATTAAAAATACTGGCTATTATTATATACTCTTCATATGATATATTTGCCAAATACAGTGGGGTGAATTTAGTGCACTTTTCAACAATTCACAATAACAATAACAATTGGCAGAAAAATTAACAGTAAGCAAATTTCATATATTAACTTAGAATTAAAACATTTGTAGTTGTCTCACCTATATAGTCAGTATGCGTTTTACAAACATTAAAATCATATATACTACTTTTGAATTCCAACGAGTCACCTCGTTGCAGGGTACATGTATAGAGTGTGCAATGCATCATAGAATGCTGAGAATAAAGAAACAACTTTTCAAAAAAGGGAGCGATTACCATAAAATATGCTGAATATACGTCGCGAACGTAACTCCAGCTTTACTCCTTTGCAAATTCTGTTTCAATATGCCAAAAGGATGAACTCAAAAAATTTTTTTTCCTACAAGTGTTACTTTAAAAAGATATAAACACACATTTATTTTTACTTGCTGATGATAGACAAAATGTCTTTGCTGTTTAACACTGTTTTTAATTTAGACCTTGTACCAACACCTACTAACATTTGAAGTAAAATTAAAAAAAAAAACATTTTTTATTTCTCAAGTGGAAAATTATTTAAATATGAGTGTGTGTGTGTGTAATTTGCTTTGTGCAAGCCTTTAGACCGGGTTCAATATTTTTTACCAAATGTTAATGAGTATGTGTAGGTGTGCTTTTTAACACAAAATATTATCGTATTACTTTTCTTTGTTATTATTATGTCAAATGTCAACCAGGCATGTTATCTTTCACTTTTGTCTGCAATTTACGTCAAGTTAAAGGAATGATTAAAATTGGCATCTTGAATATATTCGTATGAGTACAACTTGATACTGCACTCAAAATCCTTCACGAATTTTATATTTTTAACCTCTGGGCAGTAATATGATGAAGTGTTCTTGTATTTGTACATTAGTATTTTCAAAGGATACAAAGAATTTTTTTTACTTAATATTTTTTTCATTTTAGAATTAAAGTAACTTTCAAGAAACTGTAGTAATAAGAGTAAACCCAGTAGAACGACAGGTTTTCCAAAATGTGAACCCATGGCTGCCGTTGAAACGCCAATATTAAAGTCGTGTGTTTTTACCTAAATCAACCCAGTACATTATCAGAAGAATCCATGCAAGTATTCTGTGAAATAATATGTCATCTTGTTAAATAGTATCTTCTACTTATTTATTATTTAACGAGTCGAGTATAGAAATACCAATATTATATAAAGTGATGGTTACAATGAAAAGAACAGAATCGTATTCTCATCACTTATACGCAACGTTGCTCGTTTAACGATGGCTACGTCTCAATAAGCAGTGTGTCACTATTTTCCCTTACGTTTTCAAACGTATTCGATCAAATTCGATTTAATTTTAATTTTGTTTGAATTCCATAATACATTATTTAATTGATTTACGTTAATTTACGAAAACGAAGTCTTTTAAAAAGAATTTTCTTTTTTTTATATCGCCCACCGAGCAGTAGCTTTGACAAACACTTCCGCATGATTATGAAATTAAAATTGGTAAGCAAAATTAAGTTTAAATCACATTTTATAACACAAAATGCAAAGTATCATTAAACAAAATACGTTTAACTGCAATAACAGAAACTTCTTCCAGGCTCAACTTTTCTATTATAGAATGCATACGCAGCATTCATCAAGCTACTCACTGAATAAAATTCAAACCATTCTATTTCTATTTGTGAACAATCAAAATCGAACTCGTACCCAACAAAACATAATTTTGAAAATTGCATATCAAATCAAAAGTATAAAATGCCAAAAGACTGGACTGAACTCGATTTAAGGATATTTACATAATTTTACATTGAAAGGACCACAAAGAGAAAGAAAGCGAGAAATGCTGTATTATATTTACATCTTCACATGCATGCAGCCAGGATAAGGGTATTAGGAGTAAGCTGTAATTTTAAAAATATTACAAATTGAACATTATTGATGTAGATGCATTATTGAAATTATATTTTTTGTTGTAATTGCTGAATGTATATAAGTATAACCACTGACTAATGTTGTTGTTTTTTTTACATTTGATTGGCAGTTGGAGTTGTAAATCACTTGGTTTTACAAGCAGGATTTCGATAGCATAAAGCATTTTAAGACAGTATTTATCAAAACGTGTCTGTAGCCCAGAAACATATGTCATGCTAGAACCATATGTCATATACATCCACATCGATATATTCGGACTCTCACAGTAGAATATTTTGCGAGTAACAAGTTATACGGGTTTTCTCGTTTGATAGAATGAATTTGTTGTCTGGATGTGCTTAACCAGACAAAATTTTACCAACAACTACATACATTTGATAAGGCAGCTTGATGTGCAGCCATGGCGCGTTAGGCTTTATAAATAACTCTCATTTGGTTTATGAAGGTTTAAATAAAAAATATTTCTAGCTCTTTTGGATAAACGTTTTCCATGGAACTAGATGATGCCCAAACGAATATATTTGAGTGAATTTATTAATAAATATTAATTAGGAAATCAACATAATCGAAATTATTAATTTTTGTAATTTCCAACTTTTATTTAAATTGAAAATATTTTCTGCCTTTTCTATACAGTATTTCAAGAAGTGTTATATAATTTCTGTTATTACTGACTTAACTATATCGCCATCAACTCGATTTAAAATTTATCACATTTTTGTCTTAAGAAACAACTTAAATTTATATTGAAATCTTATAAGACAAAAAGTACTTCTGCTTATTGATGGTTTTCTCAACAAGTTATAGTCAAGTGCACTACACAGTGAAATTTAATATTTTGATTAATTGCTGTAAACAAATTTGTTTAGCAAAATTCAAGAACAACAAGTTCTTTTTTACATCTTATGGCCATTATAGCAAATTGGTTTGTTTTTATAGAAATTTATATATAAATAACAATGACTTAATATTATATTTTAAGCCTTGATTAGAAATAACTTTTCTAATTTCTTTTTATTTTCAGGTAAGAATTTAATTGAAATCTAAATTACAATCAGTGTAAGTAAATTATAAATTGATTTAAGAAAACTTTTAATATTGAGGATTAATTTCAAATAAACAAAATTTTCCAACAAAAAAACTTCTTCCCTCTTCTATTAATGCTTTAGTGAAATATTTTCATATTAACTTAACTTAAATATCTTCTAAAGTTCTTGGTTTAAATTCTGCAACGAATTTATCCTTAAAGTTTTGTCTTGGTTAAAAAGAACTTAAGTAGAGTTATGTCATTCTCGTTAACAACTCTATTGTTTAAATCTTGAATAAGGTATTTCTAGGTAATTTCGTATAAATACCAAGGACTATATTTATTTGTGTATTTATGCGTCATAACTTCAGAATAAGTTCAAAATTAAGTGCACATTTTTGTAATAAAAGAAGTGACTGGGTTTTGTTGTAATTATTTTACAATTATTTCATGCAAACTGATTTACTTTGACAGCACACTTTTGAACCGTGGTTTCACCACAAACTTATTAATGCTTGTTATCAGTTCGCCTCAATTCAATATTTTCGACTCAGAATCGGTTTGCATTATGTTCGGCCATATTACAAATTGTATTCCTAAATTTTGTTTTAAATAAAAGCCCTGATTAAAACATTATCGGCCAAATAAATGGCCAGTCAGTCACATTGTTTTGGTGTTTCTTTTTTCTGCAAAATGATCGAACGTTCAAACTGATGTAATAATCAAAGTATGTGTATTGGCTGTGTTTTTTATTTGTAGTAAACAATACAGCATTAACATTTTATTGCTCACACTATAACTGCAATTGTGTAACCAGTTTATGACTACGTGTTTGTGTGTATTACTATTTTAATGTTCAATGCATTTGTTGCTTAATATTGTTTTCATACGTCTGCCTGACTGTTTCCAATCTTAACCTTTTTTGATGTTGTTGAGTTTACAAGGGAGCAAATCAAATTTGTTCATCTTACATACGAATGATTATTTGGTTACACAAGATATTTTACTCTTACTCCAAGGCGTACAGAGAAATCAGTAGCTTTTTGTGTTTGTTAATTTTTACCTAGATTATAATAGAATCGTTATGCAATACTAATTTTCAATCTCAACGATTTTGTGCGTAAAATTGTTGAAGCAATTAATTTAATTGCTTGATAATATCAATGACTTAAATTCTATAGAAAGTTACATGGCCCAAAAGGTGGTGCTAAGTGTGCAACATTTTAAAATAAAGGAATTGGAACAGTCAGATATAATTTTAGTATTTTTAAACTTTCCCTAAAGATATGTAATTTACTTTTAAGAAATATATCCTTTAATTTCCTAATTATACTTTTGTATATTTAATTTCGAAAATATCTGTATTTTTCTGCACATAAATTTCTAAATCACTGCGCTTACATTTTCCCCTCGTATTACTAATTGTATTTCCGTTTCTTCTACTACGTAATTACTTTATTTAATTTTTATTGGTTTATCAATTTAATACAGCAGTAAGATATTTCTTTTTTCTTCTCTATTCCCATTTCAAAAGTGAATCATACGTTTCTAACCACAAGTCGAGTAAAACAATTTTTTATTGTTTGCACTAAAATAATTGAATAAAGCTAGAAAACTATAAGCACAAATTTTTAATAATATTGTGTTAAGGGAAGTAACGAAGTGAAGAAAAATAAATGAAAGTACACATCGACTTTAGCATCAGTGTTATATGTATGTTCTAATAGAAAATGCACCTAGCAAAAAATGTTGCATTAAGAACTGGGGCTGCACTCCGAGCGCTTTTATAGATTTTCGATGAAGGCCACTTTTTCCTGCAATATTTTACAAAATTGCCAATCTGGAAGTAAAAGCAATGATCTTCTTTATTCATTATTTAAAACAGAATGAATTTGTTAAAACTAACATTTCCCAGACTAACGTTCAAGTATAACGGATTCTGGATCAGCGGAAGTGAATCTCAAAATAAAACAAACTGCGTGCTGCTTTCTGTAAATGACAAATAAAAAATTGCTTATTTCAATGTATTTTATATATTGAAATGGTTTCTCTGAATTCTTACTTGATTCAATAAATTACCATTAATTAGCTGCTATTTTGGGGTTTTTATTTAACTTCCAGTTATTTTTTTCTAGTATTCTGCACAAAAGACGCTCGCTCTATTTGCCCTGCATAAAAAGATAAATGTTTCTATTTTTTTTTATCAATATGCGTACCAACAACATACTATACGTACGTGTCTTCACAATCAAAAACGGCACTAAGTAGGAGCAACATGAGCAATAACACATTTAATTAGGGATTTTGATTTATTATTTAATTTCATTAGTGCGAAATCATAAAATTTTGATTTTCCACCCATATTTACCATCCAAATACACAAAAGGATATTTTTTCAAGAAACTTAAAGCGTTGGGCATTGTGCCAGTTTGAGGACATATTCAAATCCAGATGGATTTCTTTTAAATGCTTGCGGTTTGTACTATTGGGAAACTCTGGCGCACAAACTTATGTTTTTCAATCATATGTAGTATTTTAAAGAAGTTTTTATTTCCAAAATAAATAACAATGCTTTAAAACAAAATATTTGAGAATATTGCAGCACACGCTTTCAAATATCTAAACACTAATTCAGCCTGATTTCAGATTTGTCAAGAAAATCATTTTCCATCTACCGAATGGAAGCCTCATCACTATTCAAATAACTGAAAGATTTTTTAAATTTTAATACACAAAATAAATATGATTTATAAAAAGCTGCGAAAAATACCAAGATTTTTTAAAAATATTTTAGGATATTAAATGCTTTTCAAAATTCTTATCATTTATTTTCATTTGTGTCTATAATTTGTATAAATAAATGAATTAAAACGAATTCATAATATCTTGGCAATGAAAGCTGACACCAGTTTCTCTTAAATTGCATTGTCTCAATAAAAACGAAGTTTGGAAACCCGTTCAAAAAGCTTTAAATCTTAAAATAAACCCAAATAATACCTCACCAACGACTATTACTATGTTTAGTCAACAGATTTGGGTACCAGAGGCTTGAAAGAACTTACACATTGAGCCGGGCGAGGTGGCTAGTTTAGTTTGTAGATACTTTACTGCTAGATAGCTTAGTAATTAAAGCTGATGAACGACAATTAAAACTGAAAAAATGTGTCAGATGAACGAATTACTCAAATTGTAAAATATTTCGTTTCATTGCTTCAACTTTTGACTCTTGCAATTTTGCGGATATATGTATGTAGGTATATATACGGACAAAGATATAAATCTCATTCTAGGCAACCTTCTAGTGTTTCCCAAATATTGCCAAGCTAGCAAGTTGCCTAGAAATAAGATGGAATTGTACATATCAAGAACTTGCTCCGTACTTTGATTTTAACAGCCGACATTTTTAAATACGAACTTGACCTTGCTTTCACATTTATATTTTTGTGCGGAACTGATGTCTTTTGTATTTGTATATATCTATTAAAGTTCCTTTTACTTAAAGTTTCAGCTCTCTAGCCGTAATAGAAGTGCCGCACAAGAATAATGGGGCAACCTACTCACCCTACATAAAAAGTACCCGTCTTCAGATTTTTGTGATTACATATTCTCCAAGACCTACAAGTATAACAAATTTCAGATCTCTAGCTATAGTGGAAATCACCCAAATATTGATGAGTTAGTTGGTGAGACAGTGAATAGGTGCTAGAATATGCACTTTTTACTTTTTCATAATTCGGGAAACTTTTATGACAACACTTTCAAACTTGACCTATGAGGTTAGCTATATGAAGGGACTTCAGGTTTCAAGTTTCATTTTTTATTAAATCTAGCACAGTTATGAGGGGTGGTAAAAACAGCGTGCATAGGTCTGAACTTGGCCCTGCTACGCAACATTGACGTATCTAAAGTCACTTTCGTCTTTTGTTTTTAAGTAACAATTGGATAATGAAAAGCATTGAAGAAGGGATATAATTGTTGCAACATAGTTGCAGTGGTTCTGGTGTTGAATAGGCACATTCATTCGTTCAGAACGATATAACTATTCATTTTATTAATTATTTGATTTCGCCGATGACTTGGTGATATAAACAAATAACGGCTATTTCAAATTAATCCTTTCCTTACATTGTTGAGTTGTTAAAGCACACTCTTTAAGTATACTTCAAATAGATAAAATAATTTTTTCGATCGGAATTTTACTTCTTTCAATAAAAAAGTTTGATTTTGCTGACTGGTTTGATAAATATAAATAAATTAGGCGATTGAATTGTTACTTAAACATGTATATAATTAATAATTCCCCAAGGTTCTATTTAACTTAATATTGTCCTGCTTAACAGTTAAGGTGTTTTACGACTTGCCGTCGTACATACATAAAAATGTCTCTGTCGAAATACATTTTAACTTAATTTTACGTTTTTAACTACAAAAAAATCCAAATACAATTCGAAGTGGCTTAACATAATGTATACAAAAAAAAACCGATACGAATGATCCTTTCCCTGGTCACGACGACTACACAACAATATATACAAGCCGGTTACAAACAGCCAATAATTATAGTAGAAAAGTACTTCCATCCATTTTGTTGTTGAGAAGTTAAATCTGTTTGGTTAACGTGTGTATTTATAATGAGCAGTTTTTTATTTAATTTTTCGTTGGCGTCTTTATTTTTGCACTAGCTCATAGCAAACATACTCGGAATTTTTCGATAGGTCATCCTGAAGTTCGTTGTCACATTTCAGGTTTTGAAGCATTTTCATTTATTTCTTTTGATTGAATTTTTCGTTCTTGTAGCTTCAACTAAACAAGCGTATATTTTAGCCATGAAATTGAGAAGAGAAATTAGCGGAGCGGGTTGAATTTGGAAACTCAATTATCAGTGTTAAATTGATTACTTTTAATGATCTCTTACTCTTTAAAGTTCAGCTGATATACTGTGTGTGTGTGTGTATGTGCATATTTACACAAAATTAGACTCAAAAAATTATGGGCCGAAAGTGATACACCCGAAAACCACACAGTTTTTTCTCCTTTTAACGATTTTCATTTGGTGTTGCAGATAAAGCAAAGACATAACTTCCATTGTCCTAGAATAATATCTTCTCTGAAAATAAAATCGCAAAAATTAACAAAAAGCTCTACTTTTTGAAATGGAAACATTCTTTCCACATTTGAGGATGAATTCTAACTTGATAATAATACTCCTCTTACAACTCTGAAAGGCTCTGTGAACATTAAATAAGTGAATTTATTTTTCATTTCTCACACTTGGGTCCATGAAAATAGAAATGGTTTCCTTTATAATTATCTGTAATGCACTCACATCGGCCAAAGCTCGAAATAGTTCTATATTGTTTAAGGAAGAACTTTAATAATAGAGGTTTTATGGTTTAAATTTCGTTAGCGATTTCAAAATTTCGTTACCAAAGTCAACTTTATGTGTTAAAGTTTCAATCCATGGATATACAGCTTTCAAAGTTATTTTAGATATAACATATTAAGAATCACGGTGTTGGGGATCAAGTAATCAGAAAAATCTGAAAAGGGCACTTTCTATCTATGTATTGCGCATTTCCTTTTACTTTACTTGTATTGCGCATTTCCACTAGAGGTAGGCAGCTGAAATCTGATATAAAAACTGCTAGCTGGGTATATTTTTCTAACTTTCTCTTTTGAGAAAGGATTATAGGAAAAATTTCACCAAATTAATAGGTTGGCTAGAAATGATGTGCTATTGTACATATACAAAACTTGCTCCTCATTTTGATCTCAGTACTTTTAACGGCAGATCTTTTTGATTAGGAACTTGGCTTGATTTTGATAATTCACATTTGCTTTAATATTCTTTATCAAAAAACTATAATTTCGGTATATTTTTAAATGGCACTGACCGAGTCACGTCAGAACCATCGTCATTTTTAAGTTTAAATTGTACCAAAACAACTTCATTCGTAGCAATTTTTTCATCTCTAGTGCTACATGTAAGGATGACGACGAAAAAAGCTCCTGGTATCTAAGATTTCATCAAACGATCAAAGAATATAATTACAATTTCTTTCTTTCAGCTACTTGTAATTAAAACATTTTTCAATTAAATAACAAAAATAAGAATAACTTGCAAATACTTATACAGAACCCTTTTTTAAGAAAACAAAAACTAAAATAAAATCAAAATAAATTATTTTGTTTGTGTCGTAAACAAAAATACAACAAAAAAGCAATTAAAAGGATTTTGTTCAGATTTTCTAACAAAAAATATATATTCACACTTTGCTGATTGTTACTGAAATTTACGATCTAAATCAACATAAAATTACTATAATAAAAGAACCATGATTCTAACAAATGATTCTGCATTTTTGTCAATTTTATTTAGAATTTTACAACTTTAGCTTAGGCTTTTATGTTTATGACATGTGTCAATCATTTTACCCGGCACTCGTACATTCGAAATATTTTATTATAAATTTGAAATTAAAAGTAAAACTAGTTTAAAACTATAAATTCATTAAAAAAATACGAACCACGTTTTTTTTTTATGTTTCAAACAACTCAATTACAAATACATTCTACTACAAATTCCAAGTCGTGATAACTGGAAATACATAAAAACTTTTTTTATTGTTTGACGTAACTTTGTAGAACTAGAATTATTAATATTAAGTAATTTAATTTTTAGGCTTAAGTTAGTTTTCTTTATTCTTTTTATTAAGAAAGAACATTTATTTGATATGTTGACTTAGGATTACAGTTCTTTTAGATAAGTAGCAGAATGGAATTGATTTTCAATGCCGCTTCACACGTTTTCAATATTCATTGAGTCTTTTCTACTAATTTTGTGTCAACTGTAAACTTAATCATCTATTTAACCCAACACTAATTAAAATCACGTTCTTATAAAAAATAATGCTTAAACTAAAGTCGAGCAATATTTGTTGCTTTCTGTCAATTTTTTATTCCATAGTTTTTTTGCAAAAAAGTTGTAAAATTGAAGCTTAATAAAATACAAATTTAAGCAAAAAAATTACACATAAACAATTTCAAATTCACAATAGAAAATATTTGAAAATATCCATAGAGATTTAAAAGTTCCCACTCTTCAGAAAGAAGTTTTCATTTATACTCTTACAAACAAACTCGTGGTCCATCCCAACCCCTTAGCAGGCGATTTATTGCAATTTCATGGGCAACAAAGACTTAAAAACCGACATATTTAGCTTGGCGAGACGGCTCTCTTTAAAAGCAATCATAGATAGTTATTAAGATTTTAATACAATAAATTAGTTATTACGTTGGTAATAATTAATCAATAACACTTTAAAGATTTGATTTGGAAACTTATGTATATTAAAGTCCTTTTAGCATAAAGATTCACTAAAATACAATTCAAGTTAAAAAAATTAGAACATGTCTCTGTTCTCTGCAATATTTATTTAGTACTGGCATAATGTGAATGATACTTTACCTGTCAACGAAATTATTCATTCACATAATGCAATATTGACATAACATATTATGTACATAATGTTACCGTATTATGTAGTTAATTTTATGTAAACAAATTTCACAAATATTTTAAACTTTTTCATGATTTAATATGATTTAAAAGCTTTTTTTTCTATTATTACATACATTAAAAGCCACATGCGGTTAAGCAGTTTGGTTTTACTCAAAAGTCAAATGCTATATTTACTATATGGAAAAATATTGTTCGATGGTCATATTGTTTTTTAGACAGCATTAAGAAGACAAATTGCTTAGCTAAATTACTAGATTTGCTTAAATGTTTTATTTAACGGAAAACTTTTTAAGTAAATTACAATCAGTTAATGTAAAACTCTTTTAAGTGTATGAGTTAAGAAGCAAAGATTTTCTTAGATTTTATTATCACAGCCAATACAACCAACGTTTATCTGTCATTGTGTGGTCTATGATTTTATCTGGGGATTTATATTTTACACAATGAAAAATTCGTAACACGAGTAGAAATGAGTTTAAAAATTTACATATGCTTCAGTTAACTTGGGTTGACCATCAATGACAAAATGCCAACCCATCAAATATTTAGCATCTCTACTCAACAAAAAAATTTTGCAAAATTAAAATTGTGTAAATATTGTCTAGATAAAATAAGAATTAAAGTTAAAAAAAAATATTGTCTATAGTGTTGTAATAGAAACCCCGTTTTGCCTGCTGTAAAGCAAGTAACCATGTTGTTATTACTGCTAGTTTTTGTGGCATGAATATCTGCGATTGTGTTGTAATATTTTAACCAACATGCCTTAGTGTCATCCTTCTTGGGAGGATTCAATCCAAGTAATTGTAACTTTATTTATCAGCAATAAACAGTACAATTTTATAAAAAAAGCAAAAAAAGTTATTTGAAAAAGGTTGGCGAAAGCACTGGAAACAATTGTATATCTCAAACTGTCCTCTGTGAATTGCTACACAAACTGAAGCTTTAGTACCACTGACAGAAGTGACTGTGATGTATTCTTACGAAGCACGGTAATTAGATGACTTATTTAACGTGAGTGCATTTAAAATTTTCAATAGAAGCACAAAAATTGAATCCATGGGAATGATTACAGCGTTCGTTATCACTCGTGAATATATCGATGTTATTTTGCTTCGAAGATATTTTTATTGTTAATAATAGCTTTTCTTAATACCTTTTAGAGATTACGGTCTAAATGACGCAAGCGTAACAAAAAAGCATTTTTAAGTTAGCCTTCTTTGAAAACATTCTTCTTTTTTATAGAGAACTTTGAATCATTTAAAACTGTTCTCCATAAGTTATAATATCTATCTAATGGACGGGTAAATAGTTTTTGTAATTTGTAAAAAGGTTTGTGTTGACAATCCATGACGCCCATGTGGTTTGTCGGCGTCTGCCAAATCTGTTGTTTATTATTCAGTTACTGCTGGCAGGTCACCGTAGCAATTTATAGGAATGGCCTTCGGAAAGTGACTGCAATATTGGGCTAAAAGTCATCATTGATGACGGGACACATTTTTAAAGGAATGGTCAAGTTAACAACATATGGAGGTCACCAACTTATAAAAGAATCACCGGGTCGAAATGCATTCACAATAAGATATTGTTTGGTGCGGCTTGCGGGCCCATGGTAACATTTCTCCTTACCTCTTTTATCTGAGCTTGCAAAGCGACTTCTTTTATTTGTTTGGTTTTTTTTTAGAATAAAACAAAAACATTAAATAAACGTGGGTAGCATATTTGAGTTAGTGATCTTTACCATGAAAGCTCAATACCATCCTCAATGCTTTCTTATTATTACCAAATACAAATTATATGATATATTAGGAAATTCACTTTATTCTATTCGTCAATAGGTCTGCCTAAAAAGGAAACAAGTTGCTACAGCTTTTCAGGCCGTAACGGTTTCCGACGTAATATTTTTATAGAAAATGTAAGAATATAACCACTCTTTTTCACTCAGGAACGAGACACATGACTAATTTTGTATCAGTTCTCTCTAGGAAACAGTATTTAGTAAACTGGGTCTTAGTGAACATTTTTTGTATTTCTACCATTTACAAAAGAGAATAGAAAAAACTTTTTATTATTCTTAATCTAACTAAATTCAAAATTTTGTAATTTAAAGCGCATATGTGCTTAATACCCAAAGAGTGTCCTGCAAGCAACCTTGCTTACGAAGATTTAACGTTGTTCCTTTTGAAAACAACAGAAGTTATTCAACACTTGATATTTAATCACTGTCATGTGAGTGACATTTGGCTAAGGAATCAATATGATTGTAGGGGTGTATTGAGCAGACATGATGAAATCGATATTGTAGATGACAGATACGTATACGTACGTGCTTTTTTGTAACGACAAAAGGTAATTGCGTACGTTCTCAATCATTAACTTTAGTTTCTCCGTTTCAGTTCATGTTTTGTTTACAATGAGATTTGCAGTCATTTAGTTGTATTTATTCAGGTTGAAA
The DNA here is from genome assembly GCA_963932375.1 of Phania funesta. Taxonomy (NCBI): domain Eukaryota; kingdom Metazoa; phylum Arthropoda; class Insecta; order Diptera; family Tachinidae; genus Phania; species Phania funesta. Next base: position 43,885,022 of record OZ010652.1, read on the forward strand.
GTTAATTGCTTTTTTTCTTTAATAAGCACAACAACTTTAGCAGAAACAACAACAATAATAGCAACATCCACCTACAAAAATCACGGCAGCAAAATATATTTATCAATACAAAAAGTCAGCAAGTTGCTCCTGCTCTTGCTGTCGATGTTTCTGTTTTGCGGTTTTAAACGTTTAAGGTTTGTTGTTACAGGGTTTGGAGGACAAAAACAATCTGTATTGTGTTGGATATGTATGAGTCTTGTATGATGACATGTGTACTGATTTCATTTCAAAAGATGACTTGCACATTTAAAAAGAACATGCAGGTTAGTCAGCTTAACAACAACAACAGCAGCAACAGAAATGATTGATGACACATTACTGACATTATGAACAGCAATCAATACCGTACTAGAATAGTTACAAGCAGACATTATAGAGAATGTAAACTTTTAATGTTATTTCCAAGATTTTAGAATTAGATTAATACAATTGAAAATGATTTCAATGGTTATGAGTTGTATTGGATATCTTAAGAGTACGGAAATACTTGTACTTTTTCTACATCGTTGTCATTGTGAAACTCCATTATGCTTCTCCCACAACAAGCATAATTTTGGTCAAGAAAGTGCATCTTATGTGTCTAAAATTCAAAGGGCTGTCAACAAAGTTTAAAAATGTTTGGCAAATACTGATAGTAATTGCGTAGCGGTCGATCTTAAATTATTGTTACTATAACGAAGAATGTCGCCGAAAATCCGAAACGATCAATTAGACAGTGACTGTAAACGTCATTCGTTACAGGGATGCGATAACGAAATTCTTGTGGTCCAGCTGGATGACAGAGATGTGGTTTTAGCAGGACACCGCCACGATTTCTATAGTGCACTCTTATTCAAACTCTTCATTCAATTCATTCTCTTCTGACAGTGTACAGGATTTTCAAATTTTTTAGTACGTCCAAAAATATTTAACATCCTGCTCATAGCGCTTTGTATTTTATGCAAAAGCAATTTGTTCTTGTTCATTTAATGTTATTTGCTTTTTAGATCTATTTGAACTAATGAGACAGCATACTTATAAATGGCAGTAAATATAAACAAATCCTGAACTTGTTTAACCGTTTTTTTAAGGTTCTAAAACTCGAAACCGGTTTTTTTTAATTTCAAATATTTGAACTATTCGAATAAGGTGTTAGGGTCGGGTAATCGATCACCCTAATAATACACCACATAGAGTAATACTTCTTCCTTAATAAACTGTTAACTAACAAAATTAGAAAACTGACTGACGTACACATGTGTGCGATGTTAACGAAATTCTAATGTAAGAGAGCAACTCTGTTGTTTAAACGAATACCAATGCAAATTCTGTATGGATTTTTTGTGAAAATGTTTGTATTTTTTGCGTTAAGTAAACACATTTTGGGGCTGCCGTTGTGTATTTGCTAATATTCAGAATTTTCAATTTTAATAAAATTAATAAATTTAACCTAAAGTACAATAGTCTCCATCAAAATTGTTGGGCTTCTGAGTAATTTTCACAAAAAAAGAAGGCATTATTTTAATAGCTCTTGAAATTATTTGAGCTTCGTTAAATTTAAGGAAGTAATTTGATTTTACATCCCACAGTTTGATTAGTGAGTTGAAGTATATTGAATAAAAAAGATAATGCTGTCTTTAAGGTGCAAATGATAAATTGCTTCAACAAAGTTTTACAATTTTTTATATTGCCTCTCTTGTTTGTTTATTAATTGAAATTCATACAAAAATGTTTGGCAATATTTTCTTATTGATTTTTGTTTTTCGATTGTTAAATGCTGTCTGTTTTGAAATGTTACAAAAGAAATTGTACAGTTGAGAAAACGTATACATTTTTGGAATATATTAGCGGAAATCACTCTTCGTTGCATATCTGCAATTTTTGCACACTTAATATGATTTTCTGCCACAAACCGTGAGTGTATTAGCAAATTTATTACAACAGCTGATTTTTCAGAAAGTAAGGGAAATGAACAACAAACCTCAAATTCTTGATTGTCTAGTAAATAATCCAATATTTTTTTCGCTTATTGTTTAGTTTTTGTTTTATTATTTTACTTTTATTTTTAATACCTTCACCACTCATTTTTTAATTTAATGTATATTTGGTTGCAGAGCCGCATAAAGTAACTTTACCGCATGCAAACGCAAACGCCGCCACTAAAATGTTTACGCAAAGTAAGTATTTGGTGTGTACATAAACTTTCTAAAAAAATTTATCAATTAATTAAGTTTTGTTTGATATTTTAATTCTTACTATTTTAGCAAAAAATTTTTAACAATCAATTTTAAGTCTTCCCAGGCAGTTGTTGAGACAGTTCTAACGCCGTGAAACTTTGTAAGCGCAAGTGCCTAGTTGCTTTGATTTAAAAAATAAAATGAAATACACAGCTGATTTAGCACTGCAAATGATCAATCTCCAACGATTTTTGCCATAGCATATTTGAACAAGTGTAGTTTCATATAGTTTGTTATGGTTTTGCAAAATGTAACAAATTTGCTAGACTTGATATATTTGCCAGGTTTGCAAGGATTGTTTGTGCAACCAAGAGTGAGTTCCCCTATTATATTCTTCTTTTCTTGATTGCGTTACAAAATATTAAATACACACGTTCAAATTTTCCTTCTTGTTTGCTTGATATTGTTGCTGTTGTTCGTATTCATAAAGAAAACTCATTTCCTTTTAACACATCAATGGCTTACGATTACCATTGATTTTTCTTTCGAACTGCAATACAAAACAGCTAAAACGTTCGGGAATTTCCACCTTCAAATTATATGTTCCGAATTTGGCATACAGAACAGCACTGTTTTTCTGCGAAATCATAAGAGCTATTAAAGTCCGTTTTACATTGACGCACAACTAATATGATATGCAAGTAAAATAAAAAATATCTTTTGGACAAGTTTAAGAGAAAACTTTTTTCAAATGATATTTAATTAATTTGTAGTCAAGAAAAAATAAATATATGTATATTATCCATGAAGCAAGAAATACAGATGACGCAGACGATTGTACAAAATTGAAATCTACTGCGCATGTACGTCACAAGTGGCCAGTGTGTGTGTGTGTGCTATAGCAATAGTATGTGATTTCTTGTAGAAAACGCGAAAGTTGTAAATATAATGCAAGTATAACAATATAATGAAGCGAAAATGCATTATATTTTATAGAAATGGACTGAGTTCATAATTAAACACTCTTTCCCACCATATTTGTTGTTACCTAAGGGTAAAACCAATAAATAAAACAAGTATTTCAATTTATAATTTTTTTTATTTTTCTTTTTCGAGACCTAGCGCTATCGACTAAATCTTGATTAAGATTTCTTATTTTAAAATATAATCTAGATCTGAAGAAATGAGTTTTTATATTCTCATCACAATGAGCCTGATCTATAAGAGACTTTAAAAATTGTTTTTTAATTAGGAGGCCATCTCTATTATTTGCCTCAAATATTTCGTGAAGTTGCTGCTTTTGTTGCATCATTTTCTGCGTTGGCTTTGATAAGCCTCCCTCAGATAAATGGTTAACCCACGAATATGTTGTGTCATTTCCTGATATGGCAATATCAGGAATATCTTTTTTTAATTTGTGGCAAATGTAGTCCGCAAGGTTTTCTAGTCCATCATATTGCATGTCATTCAACCCTTGCTCGACTGGTTCTTCAACTTGTTGAGCAATATGAATACTTCCTATTATTGTTCCTGAAAATATTCATTGAACTAATTCTTTAAGTAGCTGCTTACTTACCCATTTCATATTCCAACTTGTTATCAAAATCCTCCGGCCTAAAATGTTCCGTGCAGATACGTGCATTTTTTACATTCATTTTATTACCGCGGCAACAAAAACTTATCCATTGCTTTAAAACACAAGCATTTAATGGAAAAGTAAAAAAAAAATATTTGTTTACAATTATTTAAACTGCTACTCTTGCAATCTTTTACTGCACACTTCATTTTATTTAACAATTTTATTATTCACACTTTATTATTCCCGCTTCATTTGCAAACACGGTTGACGTCACACACAACTGCTGAGCACAAAAAGCAAATACAACAATTATAACGGACCTGCGCAATGCGTAATCTGTATTATTTGAATCATGTATATTATCTTATTATCTAATCAAATATATTATAGTCTAAACCTGGCTTAAGCTGAAAGTTTTACCATGCGTTCAGGTCGATCATAGTGACATGTTTTTTTTATTTATTTGGGATCCCACAAGTTTGCTTCGAACAATCAAATTAGTTTTATGGCTAAAGTTTTGATAAATATTTTGCTAGTTATTAGTGAAATGTAAATGTTAGTACTGCACTTAATTTTGAATACATATATAAAAATACTACTCCAACTAAATATAATACATTTATAATACCACCCCCAGTTTTCCAAACAGTGAAAATGTGTGTGAAGTTAGCTCCGTCAGTTAGCTTCGTTTTTACCAACCCTGTGTTAACTTACATATCTCTCGCAAAGCAATGTTAAGTTAACAGAATAGAATTATTTTTAACATTTTCAAGGAAAAATAATACAAAATAGGCTGAATTCTATTAAATATATATTTTATTGGTATATTTATTGGTATAATAGTGCAGTATATTAAAAAAAGCAAATAAAAACAAAAAGTTATGCATTTAAATATTAAGAAAAATATAACTACATATTTTTTATAAAGAGACGTTTTGAGATCCAAAAAATGGGTCAAAATCGAAAGGGTAAAAAGCCATGGCATAGTGGATTTCAGAACTGTATATATTATATTCAGAATTTGTATAGATTTTGAGTAATATTGGTCTAAAAATAGCTAAATTAAACATTTCCTTATATGGAGATTTTTTGAGATCCAAAAAATGGGTCAAAACCGAAAGGGTGCGGTTATACGGACTATGTGGGTAAAAAGCCATGGCATAGTGGATTTCAGAACTGTATATATTATATTCAGAATTTGTATAGATTTTGAGTACTAGTAGTGTGAAAATAGCTAAATTACACATTTCCTTTTTTAACATTCACAAAGCCAAACCAAATTGCACATTTTGAAATAGTATAAAACATCCCATGTTTGGCATGAAAGCACAAACAATACTCATATCAAGGCAAATCTGAGTGGTTTCTGTTTTATACATTGCGGTACTTTAGTAGGAGAAATGGACAAATTTTTCCTTCTTGCCGTATAGGTGACCAGTTGACAATTTTTTAAAGTAATAAAACATTTTGAAGAAATGTTGAATAAGTTTTTATCACAATAGTAGTGTGTTTAATTTGTAAATATGCGTTCAAGTACATCATTTATCAATTTAATTGTTTTCATCAATTAACTCGAAGTCTCATCTCACATAAGCTGAAAGTATATATGGAAAAGCACATTCGATTTCACAGAATTATACATATATATATATATATATATATATATATATATATATATATATATATATATATCAGAAACAATGTTTGTTTGAAATATGATTGTTGAAATATGTTGTTGGCAATCCTGGTCAGTACCATAAAGCAGCATCTTCATTTACAATGTTGAAACATACTCAAATTCAGAGTGACCAGAGGTAACACTCAACAAGATTATATAAAAGCAATAAAATCTTATATTAATATGCATATAGTATACATCTATATATATATATATATATATATATATATACATGGGATGTTTTATACTATTTCAAAATGTGCAATTTGGTTTGGCTTTGTGAATGTTAAAAAAGGAAATGTGTAATTTAGCTATTTTCACACTACTAGTACTCAAAATCTATACAAATTCTGAATATAATATATACAGTTCTGAAATCCACTATGCCATGGCTTTTTACCCACATAGTCCGTATAACCGCACCCTTTCGATTTTGACCCATTTTTTGGATCTCAAAAAATTTCCATATAAGGAAATGTTTAATTTAGCTAATTTTAGACCAATATTACTCAAAATCTATACAAATTCTGAATATAATATATACAGTTCTGAAATCCACTATGCCATGGCTTTTTACCCACATAGTCCGTATAACCGCACCCTTTCGATTTTGACCCATTTTTTGGATCTCAAAAAATCTCCATATAAGGAAATGTTTAATTTAGCTAATTTTAGACCAATATTACTCAAAATCTATACAAATTCTGAATATAATATATACAGTTCTGAAATCCACTATGCCATGGCTTTGTACCCACATAGTCCGTATAACCGCACCCTTTCGATTTTGACCCATTTTTTGGATCTCAAAACGTCTCTTTATAAAATATATGCAGTTATATTTTTCTTAATATTTAAATGCATAACTTTTTGTTTTTATTTGCTTTTTTTAATATACTGCACTATTATACCAATAAATATACCAATAAAATATATATTTAATAGAATTCAGCATATTTTGTATTATTTTTCCTTGAAAATGTTAAAAATAATTCTATTCTGTTAACTTAACATTGCTTTGCGAGAGATATGTAAGTTAACACAGGGTTGGTAAAAACGAAGCTAACTGACGGAGCTAACTTCACATACATACAGTGAAAATCTCCGAACTTACTCAGAAGTCAGGAATGACTCTAGCTTAAGTATTTGAGCAAAGTATTATCGAAGTCAAACATTTCTTAAATTTTCAAAACTTTTTGTATACAAAAATGTAAAATTTTCAAAGCAATTTTTAACGGATCCAGAATAATTGTTCTAAAATTTGCTTATCTAATCCGTATCAGTCGCCCTAAAATACGCAGCAAGTTATTCGAATAATAAATATTCCTAGACTTTTTTATTAAATGACAAGACACATACTTATATTCCCAAAAAACGTATTGATTTTGTTACAAATAAACATTTTATTTTACAAAAATAATATTTTTGTTACAAAAAACCCTTTATATTTCTCAAGCATAGTTGACGTAAAAGTAAAAATCGTAATAAAGAACTTCTAAGCTGCACCTTAAAAAATGGTAGCTGTAATTTATAAAAAATATTGCCCTGGACATATGTACGTATGCAGGCCGCATTTGTTGTAAATAAACAAAATATCTTGCAATCCTGTGGTTTTTAAGTATAAGAAAAAAGGAATAAATACGATTTATACCTTTTTTTGTTTCCTATTTATTTTTCGTCCGACCGCACAATAAAGTATTGAGCGAAGGTTTGAATGCCATTTTGTATGTCTAATATGAGAACCATAAAAGGATTGTATTTATTGGCAATTTCATATTTAATGACAGGACATCTTTCATTGTTTATTTATGTGAATAGATGTCGAAGAGTTTTTGTAGTATAAAGACACATCAATGGCGTTAGCAGTGGTAGGTTAATGACATTTCTGCAGCAGGGTTAAAATAAATCAAATTATACAACTGTAACACAAGTTTATCTTATTATTGTTCTTAAAAAAAGTGAAATGTTAAAGATGTGAAGAATTTAGTATAAACACGAGTATGGCATTATGCTCTAAGGAACTATTCGTACTGTTAAACATATTATGCTTGGAGAATTTAAAATAATTTGGTAGCAATATACATTTTGTTTTGTTAAGTATTTGAGATATAACTTTTGTATAAAGTTTACTATTCGAAAAACCTTAGTAGTAATCGGTCGTACCGATTAAAAGGAACAGAAGAGCTTTATTAGGTTTGAACAAATCCCTTAGTATGATTTTATTTTAAATTATATTTTGTAACCTAAGTATGACAATCCACGATACCATCCATGGATATTTTAATTATAATAAATATGCATTATCATTATATAGAAACAATTATTTTTTTTTTAATTGTTTTAGTAGAATATAAAACAACAAGTCTTATACAACAGTATTGGGTAGTACTTCGACACATACATATTTTGGCATATATTAACCAAAAAAAAATATTATTTAGTAAAAAATCTAAATAAGAAAACAACAATTTCAAGATACAATAAAAAAATACAGTTTGATACACATTCGCTTTAGATTTATCAAGTTAAAGATATAAAAATGTTGATAAACAAGAAATGCCAGATTTTAATTGCCTTGCATTTCTTCTTAAATTCACAACGACATATGAGGGTTGGTAATACATAATTGCAGCCTTGTTGCATTGTTGGCGTCAAAATAATCGTTCTCATATAAACGTGTGTATTTTAATTTTGACAGATTGTAGTCGGTAGTCTGCTGTCGTGAATGTGTTTAAAGCTTAATTCTTATTTTTCATGGTGGCAAGAAGGTTGATATATACTTCGAATTGCTAATAACCATAGCCTCAGGTTTTTCAGGGCCAATGCTGAATCCATTTGCAGATGCACATACATGAAGTCGACTAAGATTTTCTTTTAACAATCTTATACAATTTGCGGCCTCCGTTGCTTTACAGCTAATGCAGATTTGCACATCGTCAGCATATATTTATACTTTGTAATTTCTAAGTACTAAAGGTATATCAATTGCATATATTGCGTACAATAATGAAATTTGAAACATTTGCTTCTATATATCTATAACGTACTGTTCATATTTATAAGTTTTCTAACTTTGCTTAGAAGGCAAAATCACATCGCGGATTAGACTGTTCACGTTATTGAGAGTACGCTGTAGGAGATATAATTGTAACAGTCTTACGAAAAAAAAATTTGGAAAAAAGGAAGAAAGTTTAGAAGAGATTACCGCCCGCCACAATTAAATTTAAATAATTTTATTTTGATACAGACTTTACAGCATAATTATAAAACCTAAAATAATACAACAACAAACAATACTTGATTTTTCGGCTTTATTGCTTTGCAATAGCGGATTGTTTTTTATTTAAAATTAATTATTGTTTTCAGATCATTCTTACCAATTCACTTTATACAGACTCTTTATGTAATATTTCTCTGCTACTTCAAGAACTGAAACTGGCACAAAGCCAAACAAACACAGATCAATTAATATCATTAATAACAAATGGGGCCGGTCCCTATAATGTAGTCCCTCAGACCTTGAAGTTATTATTGTCGCCAAAGTCATTACTTATCAAAAAAACTTTTTACACCCTTACATTAAGGAACGCAGGACAAAAAATCAGCTACTTGTTTATACCGTTCCAGGTACAAATCTACATGTTTCAGTTGCCTTTAACTAATCGATGACCACCAATTATCTTGACAGATAATTATCTTGACAGATTAGGCAATAAAAACTTTTAAGAATGAAATAAATTCGTTGTTAGTTTTATAAGGACGTGCCAGTGGTTTGTTATCTGGAAAGGTTGTTGTTAGTAGCTATTCAATCTTGTGGCAGCCACCAAGAAATTATTAGAAATGTGTTGTTACTGCTTTGTGATATAATTCCATTTTTTAGGACAGAACCAAAGCCTCCGAAACGTTGTTTTACCTTCTAGGTAAAAATGATACTGACGTGCACATTGCGCGAATTTCATCGCCATTTACTAGGTTTAAAATCGAACTACAAATGCATTTTCGCGGAATAACCCAGGTGCAGTATTACTAACAGGCCACAAGGTTAACAAAAACCCAAACCTTTACCCACGCGAAACCGTGGAAAAAAGTTCAACTTCATAGCTCTTATAGTTCCGGAGACAATGTGTTCCTAGCGAATTCACCAACGAATAGAATTTAAAATTTTATTGAATTTAAGGTCTTAATGAAATATACATATTGAGATTTCAGAGGCTCAAATGGTACAACAAACATTTTTAGAGCGTAAAAAACACGTGTTGTTTATTTGATAATCCTTAAATGAACTATCCTATTTTTATTTAAATCTTTTCTTATAAATTACAAATTAATTTTTGCTTATTATATATTTATTATAAAAAAATGTTTCTTCATCGGATTTCGCCTACTAATCATAAGTGTGTTTTGTTTCCATTTTTTGTTTGTTTTTGTTTCCATTTTTTGTTGGTAACAATACACACTTATGTTGAAGTTTATTTAATCAAAAATATGTTGAATTGTATTTTTGTTATGAGAACGGTAATGCAATTGATTTTAAAAACAATTCGTTAAAAAAAATGTCTGGAATTAAATTTGGTAATAAAAATTTGCAATTAAAGAATATTTATGTATATATGCATGTATGTATGTATATACATACGAATATTAAATCACGTTAGTACGTGTTAGGGGGATAACGGGACACATTAAATTAGTTGCAGTTGCTGAGTCTTAAAACTTTTTTTAATAAAATGCCTACTAGGGATTATCTTTTCAAAGGCTTTTCAACTTTCCTTTATTTACATTTTCGTTGCTAAATATTTTGCCGAAGTTTGCTGATGAATGTCGTAAAATTACATTATCTTGAAGAACTCAATAAGAATTGCCGAAATAGTTTTTCCAAAAATTTGTTGAAATATTATTTATTCAAGAAATTATAATATTTTGTATCGGAAATTGCTTTTTATAAATCAAAAATATTTTTTTGTTTTAAAATTGTTCATTCTCTTAACTCCACGTCTAACACATGTCGAATAATTTCAAATTTTAGTCCAACGCTTAAACATTAAAAAAACATACAATTAGATTTTTTTCGGTACTAAGAACAAAAAAATTAACATTTAGCATTCACGCTTAAAGCTTTTTCTATACCGTTAACAAAAATTAAAAGGATAGACATGTATAGGTTTGTATTTTCTAAATTATTCAGGTCCGTCCGAACAAATTCTTTTTATATTCTGGATCCTTAAAAGTAGGGAAGTACAATTAACGATGGTCCCGAAGTTTCCAGATAACTTGCAGACCGAAATGTTGCACCGAATTAATCCACTTTTAAGAAACTACAGCATTTTAAAAACTAAATTTCACAAAAAAGTGCGAAAATTCGAAAATTAACAGTAAAATGCAAAACCTGGAATAAAAAGATTTTAATTTCCAAAAAATCAAAATCCTAGAATAAACAAAAAAATTTACCCAAATATTTAAAAGTTTTAAATTTTACGAAAAATCTCATTTAATCTGACCGTTCCATAAACCACAAAAACAAAGTAAAGTTCAAAACAGTTTAATTAAAAACTGAGAAAATTTTCCATAAATTTGAAAATTTAAAACACCCGAAACTATAAAAATAATTACATAAATTCGAATATTTTCTAAAATTTTAAATTCACCACAAATATGAAAATTCATTATTAATTGTAAAAATTGGAATAAAAATATTTAATTTTTAAAATATTAGTATTTAATACAAAACCTACGTTGTACTTTATTTAACGGGCGACATTTTTGAATCGGAACTAGGCCTTATTTTCACATCTCTGTGTCTGTGCGGATGAACAATTTTTTAAATATACATATTTCGCTTTATTTCATTTAAGTTTAATTTTTGTATGTTTGAGAGTCTGTGCTAGTACATATATACTTTTTGAATTCGTTAAATATTGCAAGCAATGCTTTGTAATAACTTCCTGAAATGCCAAAGGACAAAAAAGTTTGCTTTGTAAAGGCATTTCAAACAATAAATGGACAAACTCAACATTACACATACGGCATGCATACACGAATTTACGAATGTAACAACTAAATACAGCTAGTGAGAGCAAACATATTGAAAAAATAAGAAAAGAAAGGGACTAACAGGATGTTAATTTGACTCTACTAAAACATGTAAGAAAGCAACAAACGTAAAAGCAAACTTTTCTTGCTGCAACTTGACGACATTTCAAAAGGCAATGTGTAGCAATATTATCATCATAAAAAACTTAAAAAATCATGCAAAGAAAAATGTAGAGAAAAATTCAAAAGGACCAAGAGACAGACGCCTTTAAGATATTCATATAAAAAGTTTAAGCACCCCAATACTCCAAAATTATACATGTATGAGTGTGAGATTTTGGGACTACAGCAAGTGTGAATAAACAACAACATAACTAAAGTGTAACAAACAAACAACAAAAATAGCCTTTTGTTAAGTGCATCTTACCATAAGATGGACCGAAGATGAAACAAACGCACAAGAAGGAAATATTTTGATGAAGTATATAAAAGGCTTGCGTGCCAAGAATACGAAATTTCTAATGGCCGAAAGCAAAATTATATTTGCGGTCAGATAGAGCAGTATTTGATAAAAGCATTTTAATTAAGAAATTGTTAAACGGAAACAATTTTACGAGAGCAGTAAAAAACTCAAAACTGAGAGTATAACTTCTATTTGTTCAAATACCAAGGAAACTAATTTTGTTCTTTGTGGTAGCATATGTGTCCTTAAGCATGTGTAGTTTCCTTGGACAATATGTAAATAACACAAACAGTGTTTTTTTATTATCAATTATTTATAGTTATGACTTTATGATATTTAAATGTCAAAGTAATAACATTTTATTTGATTACGACAATAAAGAAATAACTTGCCAATGCGACTTTAGCTTTTCAAATTAAATTAAATTTTAGAAATTTGAAGGGTGCAAAAAAAATCAACAGCTTTCTTTTATTAGAAAACGTTTAGAACATAAAATCAAACAACATAATTGAATTAAAATGGTTTTCAATAGAAGAACCCTCTGATTTACTTAAATAACAACCGCAGATAATATAGTGCAATAATACAAGCAAACCAAACTACTTTAAATACGAATAAAACATAATGGACATGTGTGTGTAGGATTTTAAGCGAAAATAGAAAGCCCATTAGGAAATTCCAATTTTGTTTTACTAAACGACTACAGAGAAGTCGTGTAAAGATCTAGCAAATGATAAGCGAAAGTCGGTCTTAGCGTCTCTGGTGTTCAGGTTGCTTATAAGCCCTTAATTGTGGGGAGCTCTCTAACTAGGACACAGAACAAAACAAAAAAATAGTAAAAGTGAAATAACGGCATGGCTTGTTTTAATTCTTCGTTGCTTCAACAGTTGTTTCAAACAACTTACAAAAATGTGAAATCTATACTTTATTTATTTCTATCGCTCACTACATGGTGAATTCGTTAGTATACCATCCTTCGGGCCGAGTTACAACCACTTTAGGTAAAGACTTAAGTATAAAATTAAAATCCAAAAATACAAAAACTGCAAGTAGTCTTTGTTTGTGACTTCTAAGCAAATGCATAAAGCACATATTTAAAGTCATACTTAGTTGTTGCAACTTAAATTTGAACTATTTTAGTTGCTGCTACTGTTGTTCATACTCAGTTGAGTTTCGACTTTTCTGCTCAGTTGCAACTAAAATTGTCAAAGCTGCTAAACTTTAATAATTTTTCAGTGAAAATAAAGAAAAAATTATACCATAGTAAAAAATAATTATTAAAAAATGTATGGAGCAAATTTGTTGCGATTTTGAACCTTAAAAAAAGTAATGAGAAGAGCGGAGTGAACCATTAGAAATTGATAATCGATACAGATTTGATAACTATACAGGATGTGCAGCCGGATATAATTCTTTTACTTGTAATATGTTTATATATTTTTTTTTCAATTATATTTTTCGTACAAAAAAATGTTGCCATTAAAAACATTTAATTTCACACTCACTGAAGTGTAAGTTTTCTCTCTAAGTTAGCAGTATCATTTACTGGATTTTGTGTAAACTAACGCCATTTAGCAAAGTTCGATAAACATAATTGAAAACGAACAACCTGGACTATGCGCAAATATAAACATGACTGAAAATAAACTCATACATCACCATACAGGAATATTATCATACTGAAAAGTAATTTAAAGTTTGTATCTATTAAAAAGATTTTACATTTATTTTACTTATTGTATTTACGACAAAGCCAAAAATTTACGACAAAGCCAAAAATTTTTAAATTAAGCACCAAAGTGAATTAAAATCGGTTTGAAAAATAATAGCCTGAAATAACAAGATATAACTTCTATTATTTATACGAACAACTTTACGGCAAATCGGTGAAGTCCTCTACAGACGATTTTCTACATTCGCTAACAATAATTTTAAAATAAACACCTTAAAAACAGAAGCTTTAAGGGATATTTAAATAATATATTTAAGTTGTGAAGAATTTCAGGTGTGTTATAAATTCTGAATTTAATTGAAATTGTCATGTAAATTATACAATTACAAGAACGTACAGTGTCCTTCGAAAACTTTCGTATTTATCAGGATATTAAACTAAAACTTCTAAAAACGTTTACTGTACCCATGATAACACATGGTGGTACTGTTTATGGCAAGCTTGATATAAATAGACTGTACAAATTGCAACAAACACTTAATAACTCTGCTAGATGTATTTTTATTAAAGGAAAATTTAATAGAATATCTCAATACTCCATACAGATACTGGGATGTAGTTTGACTTTTCCCTATTTAATATTTTTTCAAAAAGTAATTTATTAGCAAGGACCTGCTAGATCTAGTCGTACTATTTATCGTCCCCAAGAATGTTATTTATTAATGATATGAAATTGTAGAATAATTATTAACAATTACATTAAAACCGAACCTCGTACTTTAAATCAATATTTGTTTCAGGTGCTCTAAGCCTTCTTAAACTAACTATAATTTTTGTAAATAAATTTAAAAAATTGCGTTAATTTCGTGAGATATCCTAAAAGCAGCAACTCGTATTATGCGATTTCAACCGAGAAAAGTTATCACGAACACAAGAAGCGCAACAAACAGATGAAAGAAGAAAGTTGTGCGATTAAATTAGCTGTTGGAAAATGTCTCAGGTGCAGACCCATGTGGAGGAGAATATTCTATTTACGCTCCCCTTTTCCGCGAGCTATTGTAAATGAAACTTTGCGTATTAGAAAAAATACTTTCAAAATTCACCTTCCCCTGCCAATCCAAATTGTATGCGCTCCATCTGTATATGGTACATTTTTTTAAATATGATGCATCAATTATCCTTTCTTACCGAAAGCTCCAATAATTTTAAGGTACATACAGAAAAGTCAATTTTACCGAAGTTTATGTATTGATTCAAGTATATTTTTTATTTAGAGCGACACAACAGCAAGATTTTTACATTAATTAATATTTATTTTAATAAAAATACTAAGCGGCCTATATTTACTTTGTTTCGTTTGGCAGTTTCTAATGAGTTTTCTATCTGTGTTTGGCGAGATTTTATTATACTATTTTAGCACCACTGCCAGAAACTTATTTGATGGGCTTGTATTACCAAAAAGTCATTTAATATGTTAGAGATTTTGAATTTTGAAAGTTAAGATCGAAATTTCTTACGCCAAAATATGTAAAAACAAATGAAAATCTGTTGATGGCAATCGATTGATCTTTACGATAGACGTTAGGAATAATTTTTAAATTTTTCTATTTTCCTACTGGGTGTTCAACTCAAACAAAGAGATCTCAGCTTTCTTGAGAAGCGTTACAATCTGTGAAGAATAAATGACACTTGCTTCATAACAATTTTTCTGTGGTCAACAATCCTTTGGCAGTTACCAAATAAGTTGTATATTGAAGTGTATGTGTAAGGCATATCCGTATATTTCAAGGCATATCCATATATTAATGTTGTCGTACACGTTCTACTTTTCGTTTAAATTTGTGTGTTAAGTGCAATTGAAATGGCAATATCAACACGTTTGAGAAAAATAATTTGACCAAATGCACCTAAAAAGATAGCCAACATAAAATCTTATGAATATTTCTTTCTCAAAAATAATAAAATATATTTTTTCATTTGCTATCGTGCTGTACGATGAAAGGGTCTGCTGCTCACATTTATATAAAAATATGTCTAAAAAACTGGAAAAAATACCTCGAACCAAAAGAACAAAAATCAGATAAAAATTTCATGAACTTATTTATGGTGTAATATTAACAACAGCAGGCATCTATTCCAAACAGTTTACTTCGGGGGACAACATTTTTCCTGCAAATACATCAGTGAATATAAATGTGTGTGAAAGTGTTAGTTTGAACTCACGTATCATATGAGCATAATGTTATTTGTGCATGAGAGAGTTATTTTTTATATCATCATGTATGCAAAATGTTTGTGAGTGATACTTATGGTCAAATTTACAAACAAACCAAATGTGTTTTATGAAAGGGGCACAAAAATGATACAAAATGAAAAATGTATAAAGAAAAATAAAATAGAATGTTGCAAATTACTTTATTTCATTTAGTTTTTATTGTGCCCGAGAAAAAATATCTCTCTTGTATACTTTGTTATTGCCCTTAACCGGAAAATATCCCGCAGGAAACTGAAGCACTCTTTTGTCTGGCCGTTTCAGTCTTTGTCATCACAAAGTCCTTATTTTTCTTTTTGATTTACAGGCCATAACATGCCTGTACAATGTTTGGTTTAGTTTGCTCTTTGCTATAAAGATCTAATAAGGTAAAACAAACAAAACAAATGAATTTTGGTACACCAAAAATTAAGTCAATTCGTAATAAAAATGATCAAATCTGGCAAATTTTTATTTTGTTAATAAATAAATATACTTTACCTGCAAAGATGTCGATGGTTCTCTTTTGCAATTACATACACCAACTGTATTAAAAAGATATTTATTAATGGAATTCTTTACTATGGTCATAATATTAAAAAGTGAAAGGGCAGAGAGCAGAACAAAGGACACAATATTCGCAACGGTTAAGTTTCAGTGAACTTTATTTATTTATTAATATATTATCTTATATTATTAGTATAATAATAAAATATGGCTGCGATGTTAATTGTTTGTATGAGATTGAAGAGGTTACTTTCTTTAGAAAATCGAGTGTTTGTTTGTCTAATTTATTGTCAATTACATAAAATTAAATCTTTATTTCTTATAGAGCCTCAGAATTGTTTATGTGTGAATAGTCTAAAAAGAGGTGTTCAATCTTTATTATATATAAATAGAAGTGTTTCTGGAGGTTATTGTCAATTATGAGGGAGTGGGTTTGTCGCGTGCGTACTAGTCAGTCCTATTATTCTAGCTTGGGTCCTACCGGAGAGGCTGTAGATAGTGTTAAAAAGTGAATAGAGCCGTCTTGTATCTGAACCCCTTGGTGCCTTAAAAAATCTTAATTTCGGAGCTCCACATATGTGGGTGTTTTCGGACTCACAAATATTCACAATATTACAAATGGAGTGATGAACCTTTTCCACATGTGAACAAGTTTGAAAGTTAACCCCAAAACACATTTTTTTTTATTTAGTAAAATATTCTATTGCATGAGAAAATTTAAAAGCAGGTTAGTCAATCGAGTACTAATATGGATTTCTACATTTTACAATGTAATTCCTAAAGTAATTAAAAAATATATTTTTACAAACCAAACTGAACAAGGTTTGTAGCAAGCTATTCCCGAAAATATTCACTAGAACTTCTAATACTTCTGCAATAAGTTAAGTTCATGAGGATTAAAAAAAAACGAAGAAATTTGACGCATTTTTTTATATTTTAATTTATTAAAAAATAAGAACTAAATTTTGATGACTCAAGCTAGTTTTTCTGGTTAGTGGCGACTTCAAACATTTCACACAGTCACGAACAAAAACTTACGTGAATGATAAATAAATATATTCCAGACTCATTCCAGCATTTTATTGCACTTAATTATTATTTTCGAAATACATACATAAATATCTGCGCTCGTAAAAGTTGCAAAATAATTTATAACACATCTTATTCTCTTGCTGGTTCTCTTAGTTGTGAACTACAATTAATGTTAATAAACTGAACATTATTTAACATATGAAAACTATAAAATTACCATATGAAAACGGAGATGGTCGGTTCATTAGCATTTTTAAAGGATAATAAAAAGCTGTTGTTACAAATATAAACGAACGCGTTCGCCTTTCTATATTGAAAAGCATGTAATTAAATTGTGTGGAAAATTAGGTCAAACTGACCAAAAAGTTCTATTTACAATTTCGAAGAGAGGGTTGTATGATATTTGGGTAGCAATTTATTAACTTTTTTTTTTGCTTAAATGTATTTGAAAAGAATATCAGGTTCTTTTAATAATTTAATTGCAAACAAGAGGGTTAAAATTTATAAAAAACTTCGACTTTAATATTTTGTAGCTTTCGTTTTGATTTGATAAAAGTATTGTTTTGCTCTGTAATACAATAACAGTCATAAGTTCTTTCCAAGTTCTAAGGAGAGTTCTGAAGTCTTAAAGAGAGATAGTATTAAATTGTTCGTTATTATTTTTTTTAACAATGTAATTATTTTGTTACTTTTTGCGTTATTCTGGATGAAAATACCAAACAAAGGAGTTAGCAAATAAAACTTATCCACAAATGTGGTTTTCAATATGTATTTAGAAATTATGACATATTATATCATAACGATTTCATCCCAGTTGGCCAAGTAGTCATGGACGACGTATTCATTGATAATGTCTTCAGGACTAGGTTTAATTTCTCGTGTATAAAATACTATTGAGGACAATTATGATAACAAAATACTGTAACTTGTCATGTTTCGATATACATATATTCCCGACAACATTACGAAAATATGTTGCATAAAATCGTGTTTTAAACACTAATCGTGTTCACAGAGATTTACGTCCACAAAGTTTATTTAGTTTCCGTTGAAAAGAAGAAGAAACGTAATGATTTAAGAAAAAAATAAAAAAAAAACTAAAGAAAAAATAAAAATTTTGTTAAAAAAAATAAATATTTCACGTCTCGAAACACAAAACCTTACTTAATTAGAAGACAATATCGTTAAAAATAATGTACCACAAATACGGGATTTGGGTGTTTAGTTAAAAAAAAAAAAAAAAAAAATACGTCATGTTGGTAAAATATTAGCGGCGATTTAAGGGGACGAAAAATTTTACAAAATTCTTACAGACATTAACTTGGATTAGCTGGATATGGGAATAAAGAGACTACTGCTGTTTAAAAGGGTTTCTGTGCAATTATGGACAATGTTTTGCAATATCATAAATATACAAATAAAGAGCAATTTTCTCAACGGAACTTATTGTGGCGGCAAAAAACTTGATGTTACATGATTTACCGGAATTAAAAAAAATGTTCAGAGTCAGAGTATTTATTTTATATAATCATCCACAACATTTTGAACAACATGCACGATTTAAGTGCTTCTTATTAATTATTACTGGCTAGAATTGTCGGCAATGTGTCGTCTATATTTTTATATCTGTCTTTCACGCATTTTGCAGGATATCTTGAAAACGTGGCCAACTGCCCAGTTCTCTTTTTGTTTATCAATATAAATACAAAAATCGTTTAGTGATGTACACCTAATCAAAACTAATAAATATGGCCAGTAATTCGAATACAATTGTCATCCCTTAAACAAAGACCTGCGAATTCATATTTATTCCTTCTATTTTTGCTCTTCTTACTTAATACAGCAAATAGCTTATGTCTTTATTATAAAAAAAAATTATTTTACTTCAAAATTATAAAAGAGTTGACTATCCGTCTAAATTGAAACTCTTTTATGGTACATTTAATAAAGCTTGCATTAGTTAAAGTATTCTTTTGGATACGTTTTCTTAACAGAGCTTTGAAGGCCTTGGTAGTGCTTATTAAATAATGTGTATTTCAAACCATAAGTTTTTCCTAGCAGAAAAATTACAAATTGAACTTAAGCTGGAAAAGTATTATTCGCTTAACAAATACACATTTTATTTCTGTTTTCAATTTTTGTCTGTTTCCAATAGCTAAGTCTAAGAATAAGGCAGCTAAAATACATCTTGTATATTAAATAAAAATGGAACAGGTTATATTTTGAACTGAGAAATTAAAAGATGAAAAATTAAAAAAAATTATATCATATGTTATACTTTAAAATATATATTAGGCACTTTAGATTCTGCAACCAGGCCAGAATTCATATATTGTAAATACAGCTTTAGTGTAGGGTTCCATTCTGAATAAATATGAAAATTTATTGTACGCAGAAAATTAAAATATTAAATTTATTTTTAGCATCGTTCAAGTATATTAACTGTATATTAACACACGTCTGCGACTTGAGATCAAGTCATATTGCACAAGCTTGGTGACCAATATGCTTCACCTCCACGAAAGATAACCATATCGATATATAACTTTGCAACGTAACGAACCTAGTGTGAAATAATGTCCTCCAATATACATACTAAAACACATACGCTCCCAAAACAACATGGCCACCATACTAGCAACAGAACTGTGTCCTAATTTGGAAACCCTGTAGGTACTACAATAACTGGTCAATTTACTAAGGTAATGGAGTTCTTCTTAATTATTTTACGATCCACGCAAATGTTACTTCGAACTCCCTACTCAAGGTTTTTATTAATTTTTCTTGCCTTTTGCTTATTTCCTTCAATAATAAATCGCCTTTTACTTTTATTTGAATTATTTCCAGTAAAATGTAAGTGCATGACAATTTACGTCATCAAAGACACAATCAATTTCGAACAAATTTATAATCAAGAAAGAAACGAAACAAATAAACGGTTTTTCGTGCAATTTATGACAAATTACCTACAAAGTACAATGTCCTGCCATGAATAAAATATAACAACCACACCAAAGAATATAAAGAAATCAGTAACCAACATATACTAACATTTGTACATGTGAGACAAAAAAGTAAAAAAAAGGGATTGAATTTGAAGCAGCTGCATAGAATCGCTTATTGGAGAAGGAGTATGAAACTGAACAGAGCAGAGTAGAGTTTATGCAGGTTCGTTGAGTCAGTTATCCCCATCTACTCATATTTGAGTAAATAATACAGCTTCCTTTCATGCTTCTGAACTTATTTTTGGCCACTTGAAATACAAGACGTCCACAAAATAAAACAATAGAAAAAATATAACTAAGAAAATCATCTCAAGGGCAGTAAAAATCAGTAATACAAATCCTGAAGTGCGGGCTAAAATAAAAGTTTATGTAAATTTTGTTAGTATAGAACAATGCAAAGTGGATGTATAAAATGAAATGAAACAAGTTGCAGAAATAACATACCACCACACGCAGCCACTTACTGTTACATACACAGAAGTATAAGAATATTATTTTACATGTTTAAAATAAAAAAGGAAACGAATCGTTGCTATTAAAAGTCTTATGGTCTGCAGGGACATTCGATTGAAATTATACCTGACAAAACAAAAAAAAAAACTTTTATTTTTCTTCTGTTTAACATGCTTCATATTATACAAATTATGGGACAATAAAAAATTTTATACAGATTGTTGCGAACTTGTTTCAAGCACACACTTTTTACATAAATTAAAATATTTATAAAGAAAACTTTATTAAAGAGTGTATTTTTATTTTCTACAAATCTTGTTTAGGTAGCATTAAAAACAAAAGGCAGGAAAATTTCAAAATATTTCATTTAGAGACGGAAAAAGTTAACATAAAAACTTTTCCGTTTTTATTACGATTTCGTAAAACATTAGCACTGTATTAAAATGAGTAGCGACTTTGCTACATAAACTCATCATCAACGGAAGTTATGGTGGATATGTTTCGTAGTCATTACGGAAATGTGTTTTAAAAGTGAACAAAAACTCAATGATCACTAAATATTTTAATTTATTTACCGGATATTTGAAATCATTTAAAAATTATGCATAATTAAAATTTATTTCTTTTGATACTTCGTACAAAATATATTCGATCATTTTTACATTTAGATGCAGTTTTTTTCCAGATGTAAAGAACGTTAAAATGATATTCAGCACAGAGAAGTTTATTAAAGTATAAAAAGTTAACAGAGTTGAAATTACGCAACATTTTCATATTTTGCACATTCATTATACATGTATTTTATACGATATTTATTTTTTGTGTTGTTCTCCTGACGTTTCTTTAAAAATGATCGGTCGGCTGTTTTATTGCGAATTAATTTTTGCTCTCGATAATAACGCGGTGAACATTATCTTTTTAATTACAAATTCACCCTGGTACACTAGCGATCTCCAACATATAAATGCGTATGTCCAAATCGCAAAATTTTGCGCTCAGTAAATATTTTTGTAATTTGCTACACTATTTTGATATTGTTTCTTTACATTCAATTTCTGTCCGAAATCATTCATTGTAATTTTCAATCTATAAATTGGATGTTTGTAGGCCGTTTCCGAACAAAAACATAAATGTGAAAATAAGACTAAGTGCTTATTCAAAAATTTCCTAACCAAATTTCAGCTCTCTAACTATAGCGGAAGTGTCCCAAATAAATAGGTAGATGCTTAGCCCACCCAGATAATATTGATGAGTATTTCAGCGAGTCAGTGAATATATACCAAAATATACACTTTTTACACCTTCATATCTCGGGAAGCTTTTATGGTAAAACTTGTCCTATGAGGTAACCTATACGTAGAGTCCTTATTTTTCAAGTTTCATTATTTTATGATTAAAGAAAGCAAAGTTATGAGAGTGTAAAGAGAGCACGAATTGTTTCGTGTAATATACACACTGTGCGCAGTATGCATGAAATTGGCCTGGCGCACTGCCGTGCGCCTTAATTTCACCTTTGTGTGCCACATCTTAGTATTTACCATATTTGAATTTTCGATATACAAGTTGACTTTTTCCCCTACAGTTTTATTATATAAAAATTTTGAAAGATGCGTTTTATCGAATGTTGGTCATTACTAAACAGTTTATAGTGCCACTTGTATCATTTTGCCTTTCAGTCAGATAAAAACCAATTACAAAGTTACTAAATTGATCCAGCGTGATTCACGCTAATACCGACCGGTCCGAACATAATTTTCTCCCTGATCTTTTTATTTGATAATTTATTCACTTAAGATTGGAAAAGAATATGATTATTAATTTTAAATATACAGGCATGTCACAAATTCCGTTCGGAATTGAAATGATTCCGTAGTTACCATTCCGTTCGGAATGGTTTTAGCTTCCATAGATTTCGTTCGGATTCATTAAACCGAAAAAATACAAAATCACTTTTTATGTATTAAATATGGCAATATATCGACGAAAAACAAAACAAAAAACAGCTAATTTTAAAGTCAAAAAAAATTGTAAAAATATTTGTGTGGAAGTGCCAAAATCAAAATACTAAAATAACAAATTCCGTTTGATTTTTTTCCTCTTTATAAAGCATTTAGAAAAATGTAAATCTTTTATCAAAGTTATATCAAAGTAAACTTATTTTGGACAGATAAAATAATAAAACAACATTCTTTAGTAATTAAAAGGTGTTCTATGTAATTTATACACCTAGAAAATGCTTATAATATCAATTCCACATAGGAAATTTAAAGTGGTTTCATTCCGAAAAATTTGTTCGTTTTACGTTTTCTATAGAAGCAAAATACGGTATCAATTCCACTTCCGAACGGAATTTAGCTCTGTGACATGGCTGATAAGCAAGCAATGGAAAAGTGAAAGTATAGGAGTATTGTTAAGACTGCCACTAACAGCGTTAATACATCATGGCTTGTACTCACAGTTTTTTTCAAAAGATAGCAGACAAGAAGACCAGGAGATATTAGTTGTACCAAGACATTATACTTCATGTTGTCCTTATAATTGTGATGGTGACAGGTGATGATGATTCTTTCAGTTATAATAATAAATAAAGTAATCGTGTTAGTGTGCGTCTATATTGGTGTTGCCTTTTATTTGTAATTTAAATACTTGTAGGCCATCAATGCCCATTATTCTGTGCACATAACACTCAAGTTGTTAATGACTGCGTTTACTTCCGTGAGCACTTGCTGGAAATAATGCTTATTTAAGACTACAAATAGAAACACTTAAACACAGGAAGGAGCAATGGAGCAGCAATATGTTTTATTAAAGGACGTTCCGTTTACTTTCTTCTTTTATTAGTTTAGATATTTCGTATCATTTCGAATTCTCTTGATTGCTTTCGACTTGTTACTGGGTGGGTTTACAAATAAATTAGTAATTAAATGTTGCTTTAACAAGTTTCAAAACATGAATCAGATTTTAAATTAAAAATATTTGTAGCAGTATAAGAATTATTACATAATTTGAGATATGTTAGGACGTTTCTGCTTTTGGGCGAAATAATAAACTAAAGTTATAAAATTATATTTCTCCCGTATTGTCTTCACAGCTAAGAAAGAGGAAAATTACTATTATACATCTTACAATTTCCCAATGTTATACAAACTACTTGTTGGAGAAATTTACTACAATAAAATATATACAACACAAATTACATAATTTGCAATCTTTACCGAATGTGGCAAAACAACATTTTACATTTTCAATTAACTCTATATATAAATAAGTGGCATATTAGCTGTAGACAAACTCAGTATTAGAGGATATCACTCTTGGTAACATATTTGTAAGTATTAATAAATGCTACAAACTGAACAAAATATAGTATTTATACTTAGAGCCGACACCGCTGCTTAAAATAAACCTTTAAAAAAGTTCGAAAAATGTTTGTTTGATTAACAATTTGATATCAGAAGTTCTGAGGAAAACTCTATTGGCGGTACAATATAGAATTAATTAACATATAAAATTAAGAGGTTGTAAAAGTAATTTTAATAAAATGACAGAGTTTTAGACCTTGAAGTAAAATCAGACATTTTAGAGGTTACACTGTTACTCGTTTGACTTGGTATAATCTAGGAAAAAATACAAAAGCCATTGGAAAAGTGTTATTAATACATTTTGTAATCCTGAAAAATACAAAACTGTACACATCTAAGATCTTCCAAACAATGCCACTATAAATATTCCAAATACACTATATATTCATAAAGCTACATTTACACTGTCTAATTGTTCGTTTGATTTTCACAGCTAATTCTAAGACTATGCCGGCTAAAATTCACCTTGCACAGATTGAAACTTTACTTCCTCTATCGGTTTTACAGGATAAAATCAATATTAAGCAGTTTTGGCTCTTGTCGCCATTATAATACTTCGAAGACATACTTTTTAACATGACTATCCCTTGGCTGTCTCTTTATAAGTGCAGCCACATCACTTCGAAATGTTTGATTTTAGCAAGTAAATTGGGGAAAATTGTTGTTTAAAAATGTGTATGTAAACAGAGGTAAAAAATTAAAATAACACGCAATCGGGATGAAAGTTGGCCGCAAACAATCAGAAGTATCGCTTTATTTTGATGTTCTCAAATCTAAATTTGCGTTGGTTTCTTATGTTTCAAAAGAGTACAAGCGTCTAGTACGTCGTTGATAAAAACGGTGGTACTTGATGAAAAAAGACCAAGGAGGACTTGCTATGATGGACAGAATGCTCTTCACATATTTAACTAAACGCAAAACTTTATGCTCCTGCTTGGGAATGTCTTTTTACCAGCCAAGGCGGCTGCATTTATCGTATACTTTAAACAGAATAATGGCATACAGTAAACAGACATACAACGAATATTCTTGCCTATTCTTGTAAAGTCTAACAAATCAGCTTTATTCCAGAAATAAAGCATTATATCCAAGTTTATAAGTTATTCTTGATTTGATATTCCGACAGGTTGTTTTGATGTAGATTTTTGTAACGAATTTCCGTCATCCCATGTCAAGTTTGGTTTGAAGAAAAACCGGTTTCGGCTATGTGCCATCTTCGTTCTGAAAAAGAAAAATGACACTGAAGATGGCGCATAGTCGAAACCGGTTTGTCTCCAAACCTAACTTGATAAAGGATGACGGAAATTTGTTCCAAAAATCTACATTTATAAGTTATGATCCAACAGGCTTGGCTATTAAAATAGGTATAGGACTCAGATTTCGCTTCTGATGATATTTGCATCGCTTGCCTGATGCACTCTGTCCGATGTCAATATTTTGATGTAAGAAAACATAAAACGACTCGTTGGAATAGCAGTTGGTTTAAAAACATAGCGTGCAATATATACCTGCCTTTAGATGACACTGTATATATAATATTGTTGTGCGCAAGAGTTTTTTTTAATGCCAACATGGTTTTCTTGGTGCAAATAGCAACTTTATATAGTCTACGTGAGTTTTCAGTCGCGAACACATAAAAGTTAACTTAAAGAACCATTTCTTTTAAACTCAACTGAAGAATTTTTTTAAAATGTGTTGCTAAGGCAGTATTTGATTCCATAAGTGTCTATGATTAAAATGAAACCGCGTAACGAAATATTGGGGCTTTTTTGACTAATTGCTTTCTTAAAATATTGTACTTTATAAAAAAACTAGTTGTAATGATTGCAACCAAGGTAGACTAAACAGGCAGTTAAATGATTTTTTTTTAAATAATTGGATGTCATATTCTATATAAAGAATGTCTAACCATTTTCGGTTTGACATCCGTAAAAAAGCGGGAAATACTTTGAATTCGACCGTGAATTTACCTGTTATCAATTTGACAACACTTGATTTGCCATTTTCTTAAATACTTGATATACATTCAATAGAATAATTGTCGAGAAGATCACTTTATATTCAACATTTAATAGATTATGTGGTTTACAAAACATACAGACACCATCTTGAACCGTAGTACATAAGTATAGGTTTAGTAACGTACGTGCAATATATCAGACACCGTTTCTGTCTCCTACTTCACATATTTTGACCAGTCTTTATGGCTAGGTAAACTTTTAGTCTGGTTAAACTTTCTGTAACTTCATTCATTTTTAATATGAAGTCCTTGTTAGGCTTCCAACGATGTACTTGCTACTGATTTTATTACTGATGCTTGAAGGATTGTTTACTGCTATTGTCGGCTAGCTGTTGGTTTTATGTGTGGTAGCTGATTATAGAGATAAAAGTTAAGAACTGTCACTTTTTTTCTACATACTTTAATGGAAATTCTGGAACAAAAAAAATATACGCAATATTTGTAGTTTCGCTTAACTGATAAGCTGAAGAGGATTCCGGTGGTTTTACTACTCGTAAGCTTTCGCACAATTTATTTTCCCATTCTTATTTCGATATTTTTTTGACTAAGTGCTGGTATTATTATCTTGTAAAATAAAGTGTCGTATCTATGTCACCAATTATCAAGGTATCAGTTAAATTTTTCCAATTTTTCCTTTTATTTTATTGTTGATGGATGTATTTATTAGGAGGCAATGTACGCTACGTGTGTGTTCTATTATAGACCTTGTGAATTAATGACTTGGTTAATTCTAGAGTGCTTGGCAAAAAGCCTTTACTATTGACTATATTGATTTCAGACTGGTGACTGTCGACTTTCTTCCCTATCACGAAGTCTCTTTTAATTGCTAGCACTTGTTTAAGTCGTAGGTCCATCATGGCATTTACACTTGACAAGGGTCCGCCGGTGATCCTAAGTGTTATGCTAACCATTGCTGGACATTCACACACAATGTGTGCTACCGCCTCAGCCTCTTCCTCAGGAGTATCTGTAGAAGCTGTCCCGCCCACCCCTTGTGAGGTTTCCAACTCTTCGGGCGAGGCTTCATTGTACATCCCTCTCAGAATCTCATGGTCTAACGCCTTAGAAGTACATTAGAAGTTTGACCCGTCCACCCGCCGCAAGGCATTCTTGTGCATCTTTACCGGATTCCTCCTTTGACTAAATGAAACCGTAGTTTGTGTAGAGATTAACATTTCCGCCTATAACGAGGCTTTCTGATTCATCCCTCTAATAGTGAAAAATATGTCCACATGCACGGGCAAGTCTGTGTTAAAACTGGAGATCGACTGGTATCCAGCGTTAACAGACCAAGCACCCTCCTTTTCTTTTCCACGCAAGCCTGGCGTATGCTGTTCCACTGCGGATTAGGTATCTTTAATACGAGATTGTTAAATTCTCTCCGCTGGACTTATATAGCCAGACTCATTGCAGAGACAGAAACCTGTTACTGGCCGCCACCACGTGTAGGTATAAGTCAGAACTTCTGGCAGCTGACGACCTTTTTACATTTCTTTAGAATATATAAAACATTTTTTAATTATTATAAACAATGTGGTTTTTATGTTTTACGACAAAACAAGTATGATAGCTGAAATTTTAATATTACAATTTTTGTAATGATAAAATCATAATATTTCTTATAACCAAAAGTGCGTAATTTTATAAATTGGAGACATTTGGTTTATTATGACAAAATTCGACAAGCCAATTGGCGGGATAGCTAAAAATAATCTGAGAACAATAACCAAGGCCGTTTACAAAAATAGCTTTTCAGAACTCTGGGATTTTCGTTTGTGTATTAATGATCTATTGCACAATAATAATCGGATGTAAGAACAGTTGGAAACACATTTCTCATCTTTGTTGATCCTGGCATGATTCTTATGCTGCCTTAAGTCAGTGTAGTATTTTCATCTGTGGTTCTAAGTTTTTGTACGGAAAATTTTATAGTAAAACAATCCTCTTGTGTTACCTGTAATAAGGCGAATAAAAACGGTACGACTTCCAAAGAGTACATGAAACCTTTTTCGAAAGAGAATGAGCGCAGAATTCAGATAGCAAACAAAAATTAAATATAAATTTTTAACAAATCTGCTATATAGTTCTTAAATTACCGAAAAATCCAAAATTCACAAAATTTTTAATATTCACAATAATAATTTAAATTTTACTACAATTTTCTATTTTTGCCAAAAACGTGAAAAATCACAAAAAAAACAATATTTTATTAAAAAAAATAACCTTCTTTCAAAATCGATGTTTAAAAAAGATATAAAAACAAAAATCAAAAATTCACCACAAGCCGTGCACTCCCAAGAGAATTGAAAAATACCTCAAAAGCTTAAAAATTTATCAAAATATTTAAAAATCATAAAAATTTTATTGAAAATGTCAACTAATCACAAAAAAGAAAAACAAATTTTACCATAATATAGATATACCGAAATCGGAAAATTCACCACAACACCAAACTATAGTAAAAAAATACTATATTACAAAAATATCATAATTTTCCAATAAATCGCCGAATTATAAAATTTAAAAACTAAAATTTAACTTGCAATTTGCAAAAGATTTTAACAAGTATCGATGTCACACAAAGTCTACAAAATCTACATATTTTTCATAAACAAGGAACAAAAAAGAAACTTCACACTTCAAACTTTAATGACAAAATTTACGCAAAAGATAAAACTAGTTTTTAAGCCAGAAATTTAAAAAAAAGGAATAAACAAACCATTAAACAAAATGGATTGAAAATTGGTTCAAATTAAGGATTTTATCTGCGTAAGATTTCTGAAGTGACAATTTGACTAAACTAAATTCATCACGTTTTCGATAAACTCCTTTTTTATAAAAAAGTTATTGGGAGCATACTAGCACTGCTTCCGAGAACAAAATTGAAAAGAACAATTTAAATTATATTAAAAACGCTAAAACTTAACACTGATGATTTTGCCTGTGTATTTTGATTGAGTAATGACATAACAGAATTGTGCCAACAATTGTTCAGAAAACTCTGTTCGAACACGAACCGAACAGCGACGGTCTTCACTAGCCAAGTTCCTGTGCTAGCAGCAAAATATACGGTGCTTAAACAGATTTATGGCTTCTCAAGGCGCCATGTTAATTAACACTGAACCTACCGGACCGCTTTTGAGACTTTAATCAAAATTGTTACATTCCAGCCTTTTATTGTTCTTGAACTTACTTTACACAAAATAATTATAATATAATAATTAAAAAACATTTATTTTTCGGGCTTGAAGAATACAATAAGTTCAATAATAATAATATAGGAAGTACAATTTTTTTTCCTACACAGAAGTCACGTCACGCTCTCTCTATTGGATGACAATTACTAACCAAAAATCCCACAACCTGGTTTTTTAACAACTGGGCAATTTATTTTGCCTAATGAGGATCCCCAAATTTTTCCTAAAAAAAGTATATTTTCTAAAGCATTTTTGCACCGCCTAAAATTCTTTGTTTTCCAGTACCAGGCAGTCATGAAAGAGGGCAACATTAATTTATACATGTGTACATTAAAAAAACTCCAAAAAATAGATACTGAGAGGGATAAAGTTATGGTGACATAGTACTTTATAGAACAGTACAAGATAATAATAAAAACTTTACCAACCTTATTGGTATATGGTACTAAAAATGTATAATTAGTACACTTTAACGATCATGCAATTTAAAATTCCTTAATATTCAGTTCAAATACAGTTTTCTAAAGAAGACAATTACTGACTTATTTAAGGCGCCTTTGAAGTACTTAGGTGTGTGATAAGTACGCATTTGAAAAAGATATTTCGGTACTTAATCATAATGTACTTTCCTATGTTTTTTACAAAAACAATTGTTTATAAAAAAACATGAGAGTAGGACTTACATAGCTCTCTGCCTTAATACACCAAAAAATTCTTCCGAACAACAACAAACTCATCTTAAACAATTTCATAATAAATAACGGGATTGTGGAAGCCAAACTTGAAAGAGTGAATTATTACAATCAGTGTGTAAAGTAATAATAAATACAAACATACATATGTATGTAAAATTGCAACAAAAAAATAATAAATTAAATACTTCTGAAAATATGAATAAACCAAACGTTTATTATGATTAAAAAAAATTACATTTGGAGCATGTACGTGAAAAAGGATGTGTGAATCTATATATTAAAAATCAATAAATAAAAATGCACATATGCATGTACTCTCGTATGTATATGCATATGTGCATATATATGGAAATAATGAAATTAATACGAACCTTCCAAAACAGCTTGGCAAATAGCAGAAGCAAAATTGTAATCTAAAATAACTATTGTTGCAACCACAAAAAAATACTTAGATTTTAGCAATTTTCTTTTAAGCCAACGTTGAACTTGTACTAGTTTTAACCGAAAACAATTTAGTGGCAATAATTTAAATAAATGTTTATTTTACTTATAGCAAAATGTAATCATATAATAAAAATACATATATTAATAAAATGCATTGCCTCTTTTAATGCTGTGTAATACTTCGTTATTGTTACCAAGCAATTTTACTTGATTTAACGAAAAAAAAAACAACAACAAAATGTGTACTACCTAAACTCACCTACTTACTAACTACTAGCGTCCTTATACATACATATGTATATAAATAATATTAAAAATATTGCTTTAATAAATTTTATTTTGATCCTTATTGAATTTAACTAAATTCACTTGATAAACTGAGCCCTAAATTAAAAGAATAAGTGAATTTGGGAAATTTAATATAAATTTTTTAATTTGACTTTGTATAATCTATAAAACTTCAATCAAAAATAAAAACAAAGATTTGATAATTTTTATTTACAAAGTCATTTATTTAAGTCACTGCAATAAGAATATCCATATACATAAGTATACTTAAGAAAATATGATATGAGCCTACTATTTCTGAGCTCCTACAATTTCGTTTCAAATCTATGGTATTTGCGAAACATGGTTTTGGTTACGCTACGCAGTAAGGTGGGTTTGTTTGTTGGTGGTGGTATGTGGTATTACAATTTCGCGGGCATTAGAGACTGGCCACTCTACCGAATAATAGATAAGTTTTTTAAGTTTTGATTACGGTAGAGTAATTATTAGATTAGTAATAATTATCAAATAATATTTTAGAGATAAGACTAAATTACTTGTGAAAGATTTAATAAAATAAAATTAAAGCTCAAGGAACTTCAGCCGTGAGTAAGAAAAAGCGCATGCAAAAAGTATTTAATTCTGAGTACTAACTAAAAAAGACGAAAAACTATAGCAAATATTTTTTAGAAAAATTAAGGAATACTAATTGCTAATGACAAGGTACATACATACCTAGTATGTATATTTACATTTAAATATTTTCCTAACTAGCAAAACAGTTAGGCTGATTAAAAAAACCACTTGTTTTTTTAATTAATGAACAAAAATTCAAACATGTTATTTAATTATTTTTCATTGTATATCTCTGGCAACAAACAACAATAATAAAAAATGTTTGGTATGCCAAGAACGTAACAAAATTTAAATGGTAGTTTTTCATTACCAGGCTGCCATGAAAGAGATCTACATTATTTTATTATGGACGTTAAAAAAAACCTAAAGAGATTCGAAAAAGTAGCCACAGAGATGCCTAAAATTATAGTTACAATTTACTTTATAGTACAGCACCAAATGGTGAACATTTCCAATCACCCTTTTTGTATATGGTACCAAAAATGTACGTATCGTACAGACTTCAAAGCTGACACAACTTAAAATTTCTTAATTTAGAGCACAAACACAGTTTATTGCCTTTTCTGATATGTACGCATTTGAAGAAGGCATTTCGGTACTTAATCATAATGTTAATTCCTATACTTTATAAAAAAACAGGAGAATAAGATTTAGCTCTCTGTGTTAATATAGTAAAAAATCAATAAATTCTTGCGAACAACAACAAAACCCATCTTGAAGGCATTAAAAATAAATAACGGGACTGTGGAACCAAAACTTGAAAGAGTGAAATATTTTAATCAGTGTGTATAGTATGTACAATTCTTGCAAAAAACTAATAAATTTAATATTTTTTAAAATATACATTTTGTTTATTGTGATTGATAACCAATTAATATTTACAGCATGCACTCGAAAAAGAATGTGGAACAAAATAAATTGCATCTATTCTCCTGCAGAATCTGAATATACATATTATAAAAAATTAAATCAAAACAGGGAAGTTTATGATTCCAGTCCACATGTACATTTTGCAATTTTTCCTAACTTCTTCGTTCACCACAGTTGAACTTCTAGTCTTCCAGCAAAAAATTTACTTGCAAGAATTGTATTAAAGGTTTATTTTACTAATTCTATAATTTTTTTTAATTCTGAGTGTGATAACACTTAAGAAGTGCATTTTACTTTGCTGTAATTTCATACAGGTTTATAATTGAATTAATTATTTTACGGGCGCGCATGGAAATAATCCCAGTTCTTTTATACAAATATAAACATTAATAGTCTTGCTAATTTTGTCTACGCCTGATACTTCGTTATTGTAACCCACAAATTTACTTGATGAATTTTTTTAAATTAATAAATAAGTAAAAAAAAGTTCCTTTCAAAATATGAATTTCATTTATTAATTAAATTTGTTTATAATAATAAATACTTTTGTAAAACTATTAAAACTCAATAAAAAATAAATACAAAGAAATTTTTATTAACAAAGTCATTCATTTGAATCACTGCATCAAGAATATATGTATATAATTAATGTAAGTATGAATATACATATAAAGCGAAGTCTGCCTACTATTTCTGAGCTCCTAGTATTTCTTTTCAAAGCTGTTTACTACTATTGGTGCGGGGCGGTTCCGTGCTAATTTGCTCATAAAAATTATGTAAAATCTGAGCTAATAGAATTTTTAGATTGAATCACTCACAGCTTCAAAAAACATTTCCTACTACCTTTTTAAAGATTCTGAAAGCCTGTTATTACGAATGGATTACAAAATTTTCGCGGCCTGTTTCCGTAACACAAGCGCCTCCCTCACTCACTCAACCTCACACTCACTCACTCGTTCACAAAATTTATATGAAAAACACTCATTTGTTGTTGCTGATTTTTGCATACACATTGTCTAGACGCTTCCGTTGCATAAACGGCTATTTTTTTATTGACAAAAAAAGTCTTATTTTTTTACTTACTTACCAGTCGATAAGAGTAAAAATTCTTTACATTTTTTGATTTTACTTTATTTTTATTACAATTAAAATTTACAAACTTTTTCAATAATTTTTTTTTCAGAGTGGCGTTAAAACATCATGTGGCGCAAACAAAAATATTTTAAGGCGGGGAGCGCAGCCAAGCCAATTCGCAAATCCAATGACTTAAAATATCTGTGTGAGAAAAAGCCGAAGTATAAGACCAGCTGTTTTGACATGCATGTATGGCTTGCAAGGTTGGAAAGTTAGATGCAAAAAACATGTCACATACAATATGGGTGGCGTAAAGCAACCAACTTGAATATCTGAAATGAAAAATTCTGATTAACCATTTGCAAAGACATCTAATTCTAAAATGAAAGACAAATCTTAAATAATAAACATTATTTACTATACAAAATCATAATATATTTTTCATTTAATAAAAAAAAAGGTTTACTATTAAAACGTTTTTCCATACAAAATTTCTTTGATAAATAAACTTTTTAAAAAGCACAATATTTTTTATGTAGGATACACCAGCTCTACAACCAGCATAGGAACTTACTATCTTCCTACATCATTTACCAAAGTCATATTTTGGCCATATTTTTCTTTATTTTCGAATGAAATTTTGGTTTTGCACAATCTGTTTTTCTTTTTAATTTTTTTGAGGCTGCTTTACAAACATCTCTGGGAATTTACATTTGGAACATTTTTAAATTTTTGTGACCAACATCTATAGTAAGTATTCTCTTGTTTTAATCAGATGTTTTATAAACGAAAATTTAAATTTTTGTGTTATGTTAGCCGCTTACATAGTACGAGTATGAAATATAGATTTTACAAAAATATTTGTAAGCCATCTTTAGCAACATTATCTTCAACGTGCCCCATCCTTTATGAACACTTTTTGAAGGCGGCGGCCTGGCCAGGCTTTTAAGCATTAGTTTGTATTTGGGAAAGTTTTAGTGCACTTTTATGTTTATTTGAATTATGAGGAGCCCTACTACCGTCAATATTAAGTGTCTGTAGCTGTAGTCGTAACAATACAATTAAAAAAGTTTAGCTAGTTTTCTCTAAAGACGATTAAAATAAATATTAAGTCGATATAGTAGCAGTCGTAGACAAACTCGTATGCAAATGCATACTCAGAACGTTTGTCTTACTTTAGAAAAGTTTAACTTGTTGATATACAAATTTCATGCTATCAATTTGATATGAGTGTATATTTTCAACCAACAAGAGGTATAGAAAATTTATTTAAAACATGTATCATGTATGATACAATTGCACAACTATTTGAGTTTCATTACGGTGGAGCGATTTCAGCGATTGGTTATGATTTTCAAATTTGTTTGAGGATGCACTTTTTTCGAATGCTGCCGTTTTTTTTACCGATCCGGACTATTTATGAAATGTTTTTTTAATTTTTACATTGTAATATATTGATCGCTTATTTCGTTTTAAGTGGTTCTAACAATTTGGCGTTTTTGCTCCCCTTTTTTTTAAATTAGACACCGAATGTGATTGATGTGAGTTCACTCTTTTCGCTTCAAGCGCTTTTTTGCTTACTCGTCGCCAGCCTGTTTTTGACCAGAAGCAGGTATTACACGACCACGATATGAGTAATGTTAAGGATTCAATAATTTGTTTATATGCAAGCAGAGCTACGACATTGCCATATTCAAGTATATTTATTTTCAGTACGATAAGCTATGATGTGAGAGCGGTGTGTATAGGATAGTATTATTTGTGATAGACGATTCACTAACTTTTAACGCTTCAACATTTGCAAAATTTTTCGATCATTTTTGATTTTTGCGTTTGTTGTTGGTTGTTTCTCTCTATTGGAGTACTTCTTAGAGTTCTGACTTTTTACATTTCCAGCGAATATAAAAAAATGGAACGTGTAATTAATATAACAATTGACCAATCAATCCCTTTTAAACTTTTTTAGAAATCGCTATTGATGTGTGAACTTTTTTAACACAAATGACATAAGAACGTGATTTTCATTACTTCCACGACTTTGCCTATCACATAGGAATATGCCACGAATTTTTATTTGATAAAATCAGTGAACCTTGCAATGCAAATATAACAAGATAGCTTCCCCGAAATTAAAAAAAATGTAGTTCAGTGAATTTCGCCGTTAGCTCATTCGTCATCATGGCTTTAGTTCACACGCAATTCGACGCAGCGTGGAAAACTTTGAGCTTAAGTACATTGCTAACGATGCCGGGGCGGCAATTGGAATGATGTGT
Organism: Phania funesta; assembly: GCA_963932375.1. NCBI lineage: Eukaryota > Metazoa > Arthropoda > Insecta > Diptera > Tachinidae > Phania > Phania funesta. The sequence continues at coordinate 43,920,728 of OZ010652.1, forward strand.
CATTCTGTACATAATGACATAAATGTGGCTTTAAAAAGTAAAGCCAGAACTATTTTGATATCTAGCACTCTTTTTCTTTTGATTAAACTATTCCCTAAAATTATAACATCTGAATTAGTATTCCGCAGAATAGGGCAATTTCTTTCTAAATATTGGCATTCTCTCTTCACTATTTTGTATTTTGCTTCGTCGTTACTCCAAAATAAAATCTAAGTGAATTTTTCCGAGAACTGAAAACTAGAACAGCCGAACATAAATGTTCGTACAGATTGCAGTAAAACCAACTGCCAACCACAATTGGATCTTGGTTAACTTGTGGATTTATTATTTCTTGTTTCGTTGTGGTTGCGTTGGATGGACCATCCAACCGAACAATATTGAAAACTGCTTAAAAATTATGTTTTTGTTTTGTTTATTCATTTTGCTGTTATTATTATGGTTTTATGAAAATATGAAAAGCATTATAATGGGCAACATACATTATTTTATTATTTTACAAGGAATTATCTCTAGAAAATCATATTGCTTTTCGTTTTTCCCTTTTTTTTTTGGATGCGGCAGAGTAAGGGAATAACTTAAAACATAAAATCCTTGAGATGTTTTTATATTGTTCCTTTGAATACAAACATCGCAACTTTTTTTTTAACAATTTAAAAAAGGGATAAAACAAACCCTCGAGGAGTCGGGACTACAAGGGATGAAGCCATTGTACCGATATTTGTACTACGAGTATTTAATGTTTGAAGCCAAAGCTTTTTTTCAATCGTTTAATGAAAATATTTGTTTTTCTTTTCAGTAAACGTTAAATTCATTTATAATTTTGTGTAAAATTTTTACAATACTTTTGTGCATCAAAAAATCTTTTTGAGTGATTTAGTAAAACCCTTAAATGTTGAAAGAGATTTGGCATTTAAATTTTCTTAATCGTTTTATTTCGCATATTATTAAAACCATTCGTTCATAGAGGCATACATACATTCATACGTTCTGAACGAAAAATGACACTGAAGATGGCACATAGCCGAAACAGGTTTGTCACCAAACCAAAAGGGATGACAGAAATTCATTCCAAAAATCTATACCGTACTGGTTAAAAATGTGCTTTTCAACTTGGGAACAGTGGAGATTGTCTAAATAAGATTTATAATGTAGAGCACTTCTGCTGACTGTTGGGATAGGCTTACGGGAGTCAGTATTGTTTTTTTTTTTTGGTAAAAATATATTGAGGCTACGTTGAAAGGCTTGTGATTTTGTTTGCCAGTATCTCGTATGTATCTCGCCGGGGATATCACGCCACCTTTATGTATTGGCAGTCAAGGGATATGGCAGAACAGGAAGCAAACTTTCGAAGTGCGAACAGTAACTAAATACTGGTACCACGGTAACCTGTAGCCACCGAAACGTAAGTTCCGGTTTGAATTTTGTTGGGGCTATTTTGGTAATGCAGCATGTGGCTGGGGTTTGGGAGCAAATCGCGGAAAGATTGCAGTGCTTGTTCGAAGTGGCGTCTATTGACGACAGGAGAATAGCTGGGTCCATGGTTATAGCCATGACGTAATACATCAATTGAAATTGAAGTTGTTATTTTCATTTATTTTCGGTTCATACTTATTGGTTTATTTCGACTTACTCCCTGACTTCATATAATTTTTGAACTAATTTCCTTCCCACCGAATTTTTTGCTTACTAATTGCCTCTTCCTGGATTTTTTATACTTCTCTTCTTTACCCCTTTTTTTCTTTCCTTCTTTTTCTTCCTTAGTTTAAATATTTTATTTCCTATTTCATGCCTTTACTTCCACTCCATTACTTAATTTTACCTTTCCTTTCTGCCATTCCTTTTATTTCGTTTCATTCCTGTGTTTATTTTATTTCTTTATTTCCTTTCTTATCCTTTATTCCTTCTTATTCGTCGGCGTTACGCACACGAGTTCAGCCTTATTTACTTCAGTTTCAAAATGAATTTTAATTTAATAAATCGAGACTAAAATTTACTTATCGCTTCAAATTTTCTGACCCACCGTTCCCCAAATACTGCATTCTGTACAAATTGCAATGTTGTTTGTTTTTATATTTACTGGTTTACATTGTTGGCCTATATACATTTGCTGACGATTTACAACAGCAGTTAATAAATTAATTATAAATATTGCAATGGCTAAACGCCAAGTAAACCAACGATCAAACCAACTGGAGTTGCCACAACATCAGCAAATTCCACGTGAAAACAAGGAAAACACTGTTTTAAACTGTGATTTGTAACTGCTACCATGTTGCATTCCATGTGGTCTATTAGTCCTTAAGGGAAATTATTCGTTAGTCCTAAGTTAAAGCAAAAACTATTTTCTCTTCTGGTCTTAAAGTTGGAGCTTTATATATAATACAAAAATATATAGTCATGAACAGCCAGTGCCCACTTTGTGAAGACACCTTTTTGCCTGCCATCCGCTTTTTTAAATGAAATTAAAAAGTATGAATATTTCTGATCGTATATTTTTATACTGAGGCACTCTGCTTCCAACTTGTTTTACTTATGGACAAATCTCAACAGGATTTCAATTAAAAGATGGGAAAACTTCTACCTCAAAAACTGGTTTAACTTTTTTCTAAACAATATAAGATGAATAGAAAAAAGTGCCATAAGAAACCAGAATGTTTTTCCTCTCATTGAAAACATCTTTTGGGATCAATTAGACGATGTCGTGCAAAGTAACACTAATGGTTTCATCTTTACTTTTAGATTCTAGGATAAAGTTTTCTTTTCCTTCCTTTTTTGGAGAAATCTGCTTTGGTTAGCAGTCCTCTCTATTGCTGGTCTGCAAAAAACTAATTCGTTGCTCTACGTGTCCGTTGCATTGTGTGTGCGCTGTACTTGCTTGGCTGTAGCAGCTATCGACGTTTTATCTGGTCAATGGTATTGTTAAAATTAAAGATTAAGAAGTCAACAATCTACATGTAATTTAACTTTAATTTTAAATGTTAATTGAACTAATTACTAGTACTTTTGCTGAATGCAGGGAGAACTGAAAGTTTAAGAAAGCTCATAATATATGACAAAATGAACATTTTGGTTTTAAAGAAGTCTTTATAAAAGCAAAAAAATTAAAGGCAAAGTGCCAGCAAAATAAAATATGAAAACCAACTTGAATAAATTATTCAACATAATCGTTATGAATACCTTATGAAGTGTTCTGGAAAACGCATAACTTTCTGTTAGCAATAATAATGGAAGTTAAAACACAAAGAATATATTTAGAGATATTAGTTTCAGATGAAGAAATAGTAAAATCTTGCAGAATAATAAGACCAAGCCAAAGCCCAGCCATTAAGTAGTTTTTGATGGTAATGAAACCAAATAACAATTCTATCTTTAAACTGCTCCTTTGTCTTACTTTTCATTCTTTGCATTATTTTTAATACTGGTGCCTTTTCTTTTACGCTCTACCGCTATTCTATAAAATAATTTTTTTGTTTTTTTTCCCAGGACTTTCGTTTCTACAAGTTTTTTTTTCCATTCTGCTTTGCGTTTTTTCTTAGTGATTAGTTTTCTTATCTTCTTTTTCTTTCTTCGACGTTTATTTTTTTATATTGGTTATTTCTTTCTGTACGTTTCATTCGCCCTTTTGATCCTACTTATTAATTTTTGTCACTTTATCGGTCTTTGCTTGGTTATCCTCCCATCTGCTTTGCCATCATTAATTTTCTTGGATACTATTTGTTTTTGTCATTTATTATCCTCCTTTCTCTTCTTTTTTTCTCTTACTTGGCTTCTTTATTTCTTTTATTTGAACTCCTTTCTTATTTTCGTTATTTGTGCATCCCTTTCGATACTTTTGATACTATTTCCTCTTTCTTTCTTTTGTGTTCCTTAATTGTTTCCTCCTTTCCCTTTTGTCTTTCTTCCATACTTTTCGTTATCTGCAACTAATCCTGTATATTCTCTCGTTTCATTTTTTTTCTGTTCTTGTCCACATTTTTTCCTTTTCCTTCCACCATCTTCCTATTCCGATTTTTTTAAGCTTCCTTAACCCGAACTTGGTTTCCTAAACCCAACTGCATCCAATACTGCTAATAAAATTCCAAAACTCAATAGCATTTTATAAATTTGAGCTTTAAAATTATGTCCAATTAACTTTTTTCACCAAAAGTGATCGAACAACAAACCAGACAACAACAGGTTTTTTATTTCCAAAAAAAAAAATTTATTTTATTTACAAAATTTTTTTCTTCTTTCTTTTTCTATTTTATTGTTAAATTGGGGACAACAAGATACGCAGAACCCTACAACAGAAGTGACACATTGAAATGCAAATGAAGAGAAAATTAAATTAGGAACAGTTTTTATTGGATTATTGACCACGGTCAGGGCTGACAGATAAATTTATGAAGAAATCGTCAATTTCCTGAGAAAATTAAAAAAATTTTAAAAAACCGGACAACTGAAAATGTAGTTATTAAATAACTTTTTATTTTGATTATTATTGAAAACAATCAAACAAAATATAACAATTCATAGCTATTTTATACATACACTTAGAAAATGTGCAGAAGTAAAAATATTTAAATTGAATGATACATATGGGTGTTTCCATGGTTATTCACGCGACATTTGTACACGTTTAATTGTCTTTGAATATTGTGAAAATAGAAATGGATTAGAATTTTAGAATGGAATTTTGAATCATTACATTGTAGGTGATGAGTTCTTTGCAAAAAGTATATATATTGGAAAATTGAGCAATGGGTACCCAAGTTCCATGCAATCAAAGTTGACTTACGCACGTGACAAAAAATGGAAGTGCCTTTTAGAGCCGTAAGAAAAAGTGCGAAAGTAAGCGGATTGCAGGAGATTTTTATTTCGGAAAAAATGTTTTTATAAAGGTTAATAATGGACCTTTATAATAATGTTTTGTTCAAAAACAACTATGCATGGGTTGGCTAAGAAAAAAATAAATTGTTGATTACGCACGTTACATTACGCACTCTTTTTACCTTCATACATATTTTTATATACATTTTTATATTCATTTGTTGTTGTATCAATTACTTATATACCAAACTGCGATATTACATATATATTATTTTCGTCAGCAGCAATGACAAGTAATGCATGCTATAGCTTTTAAATTGAATTAAAGAGTCATTCGTTTTACATACCATTTTTTTTTAATTTAAAATTATGATAAGCTGAAAGTTTTTTTTACATAGTAAAATCGCAATAAATTTTCCAATTTTCTGTGCTTAAAAAAATTATGCGAGCGTTTTGATTTTTTAAGTCACGGTGGACCATTTCATGGAAATACCCATATGTATTTATACATATCTACATACTGAAAGTATAAAAATATACTTGCATATTCATATAAAATTTATAATGTACACCTATTTAAAAGCTTTAAAAAGAAATGTCTGAATTTAGCATTTTTAATAAGTCAGGTGGAATTAAAATATTGTAACAATTTAAGTTATTTATTTTTAAATAATCTTTGGAGTAAAGAATACCTTCAATCGAGTCATTTTCTAAAGAATTTCGAATCTTTGTTTTATTTATTTTTGACTTTGACTTGACTGAAGATTCTCTCTACATTGGCAGAAGAATGAGGTAATGTTATAACATTTTGAATAAATTTTGATAAAGTAGGAAATGCTCTACATGAATTGCCTCTTCTTATTTCAGATATCTTGTTCCAAAAACTACATACATTAATATTGTCAGTTTCAAACATTGATTTAAAATCTAAGAATTTTAGTTCTCGAAATTCTGAATCTAAATCTAGAATTTCGTTTTCAGAAATAAAATGAGGAAAGTCTTCAAGCATCTGAAGAATTGAGTTATTGTTTTCATTAATTATATTAATAGGATGTATTATATTTAAACATTTTAAATTACTTTTGAAATCAAATCTTTTTATTATTTGGCTACACAATTCCACATCAAAATTGATGCAGTTTGTTACTATTTCATTAACTTCAAAGTCGCTTAATTTGGTCTTTGAAATAATATAATTCCTAAGTAAACTTGGTTATTATTCGGAAAATTTTTTGAATCTCTGTAATCTATTAAATGTATTTTTTCAATTTTTAGTGCATCCGTTTTTATAAAATTATTAACGACTTTTTTAAAAAGTGTTTCAATTTGTATGTGTAAGTTGTGGATTTCAGTATTTTCACTTTGAAAGATACGATTTATTTTATTTAGAACACCAAGGATATATTTTAAGAATGACAAATATATTTGGTTTTTCTCATTTAAATTTTCAAAAATAGTTTTTGAGGTGTCGATATTATCAATATTTGCAGCGAAGGGAAAATACATTTTTAAGAGTTCGTATAATTCCAAAATACGTATGACAACTGCCTCTAAAGATAAACATCTGGTTTGGCTTGGGTGTAACATTTTTTTTTTCTTCAATTCTAACAATTTCTGAACGTCGTTCAATCGATTGCATCTTTTTCGACTGTTTGACAAATAATTAAATATGTTTCTAGTTAAAGTTTCTACAGAAGAGGGCGACTTAAGGCAAGCGTACGACGAACATAATGCCAAGGAATGGCACGTACATTTAATAACAACCAGTTCAGAAATGCCATTTTTGAGTAGCTTTGCAACTGAATGTGTTTTCCCTGTCATAACTGGGGCTCCATCAGCGGCGAACTCTATCATGTTTTGTTTACAATTTATGTTATTTATTAGAAAATGATTTACAATTAATTTATAGAAACTATTATCGTCACATTGATTCACTTCTAACAATCCAAAGAAAAGATCTTGTATTTTGAAATCAATGCACACCCTTACGACAAAACATATGGACTTTATCTGCCGATTACGTTTTTTATGACGGCCTTGGCTTTAGTCCGTCCTAAAGTAATATTTTGTGCACATTCAGAATAAGAAAATGAATATTGCACATTTTAAAAAAATATGTAAAATCGTCACTTTTTAGAAAATCGTCATTTTTTAGAAAAAAATCAGAAAATCGACACTTCGCTAATTTCGGGACATAAAATCGTCCAAATGACGATAAATCGTCAAATCTGGCAGTCGTGACCACGGTACAGAATCTCATGCCTCGCACAGATGTAAAACAACACACGTTTATACGTACACCAACATGCATTCATATTCATGTGCAAAAATGCAGCTGAGCCCTAAGTGTGCTGAAGAATGTACACTGGACAAAAAGTGCTATAAAGTGCATTTTTGTCAAAAGTTTCTGGAATTGGTTTCATTTGAAAGACAATTTGGTGCTCGGTTTGTTTTAGAAAATCTTATGAAATAATCAGTTGCAAATGTATTCCACTTTTAATGAGTAGTACATCACCTTCAGTGATTCACATGGACTGAAAAAGGGAGGTATTTATGTTTCGCGATAAACACTGCCCCACATTTTCATACTTCCTGCTAGACTGTTGGGGTTGTGTACGTGATATTAAACTTTGAGCATAAATTTTTTTATTGTTGTAATATATTCTAATGTAATAAAGAAGCTTTACTTACATTGCATCGATGTGGCAGTGAGTTTATTAAATAAGATTTACTCTTCCCACCGCTTTACAATCTCCGGAATGCCGAGAGAGATATTAATAGCATAATCGGACCACCCTAGCCAACAAATACAAATAAAGGATTAACGAAACAAAAGTTTCAAAAAGTTTTAATATTATTTAAAATTTACCTCCCTCTAAAGCTCACCTACTATAGTTACTGCATTTTAGCCTATGGTTCTGACTTCAGTTCAGGGAAGTCAAAATTTCAATTTAGTCCAGCCAAAATACCAAACTAATTCTTAGTTGCAAATTATTACTGATCTGCGTTTGGCTTCCTGTGGTTCTTCATAAGTCTCTAAATAAATTTTCTATTCGCCTACCTGCTGAGCATATTTCCAAAATAAGCTCTTAGTAGCATCATTGCCATCGTCAGCATCAGTAGGATGTGGCATTTATCATGTTTATACCCAATCGTAGTGTTAGTAAAATTATGTTTCGATACCGATACTAAAGTGACATTTTGACATCGACTTAACCCTAAAAACGACTGTGTTGTGTCTTAGTCAGAGAAAAGATTTTCAAACTACAACACTTCCCTTCAGTATGTATGAATGTTTATTTGACTATGTATCTGTGGCTAGTTCTGTGCATTTGTAAACATGAATTTTGCTAAAATGGCATTAAGGTAAGTTAAATTAGTAAACTTGACTTCCTCTCCCGCTCCTTCCGTAAGTGAAATGTAACCCAAAATTAAATTTTCTTTCTTTCCAAACCAAAAAGTACCTCAGCGTCACCATCATTATTGGATGTTTGCAAACGCCATCTGTTGGGCTTGTTTATCGAATATCAGCAACAATATTTGCGTATGTAAGTGTATGGGTATCTGTTTCGAAGTGATATTAAATTCGGTGGTACTTTGTCAAATGGTATTTAAGTTTTAATACTCGTATGTTAAAAAGCTTAAATGTGTTTTACGTTTTAATACCTTTTAAACGACACGATTTGTTTTGTTTGGGCGCTTTGCTCATATAAGAGTAAGATTTTTTTTAAATTATACTAGTGAACAATAATCTGAGTAGCAGGAGAGATAGGGATATAGCAATGTTGTTGTGCATAGGATAATAGTTTTAATTAAAGTTTAATTGAAAAACTTTTGTAATTAATAGTGATAAAATTTAATAACTCTGTCAAACCGTGTTATTGTTAGGTAGCGAGATATTAGAGCGAAAGTATGTAATAATTATTTTTTAACAATGAAGAGATTGAGGTCAATTGTTACAAAGGTAAATTAAACTGGAAGTAATTAAATACATATATCACATCGGAAGATTTATAATAAATAGTTTTTAATGGCTGAAAAAATAAGAGTTTTTAAAATATACTCGTGTGTGAGAATTGCAATACTTCTAAATATTCAATTCATTGCTTAAATTCTATTGTGATAAAAAGTATTTTTTCTTGCAACATTATGCTTGTTTTGTTTGTTAGTTTCTATATGATTAAATACTACAACCGTTTTTCCATTCTGCCATTATATATTTCAATATACATACCTTACAATCTAACAAGTCTACACAGTTCTACCCCAAGCTTACTTAATAGAAGCATTTGTTTATAAAACCATAAATCAGTTGTAACCGATATGTTTTAAAATATAAACTTTTTAAGTGAGAATTGTCCCTCCCCGGAGCATATGTGCTTGCGGTCCCAGTACCTTGTTGTATTGCAGTCCCAGACTAGTCTGGGATCAGAGCCTCTAACAAGAAAATCTTCTACTATTAACCAGTAAATAAATAAGTGGTAACACAGGAACCAGTAGACTCCGGACTGGTTTTTGATGAGGCTCCTTTGGGGTTGAGCATGGTGGCGGTTTTTTAGACCCAAATCAGGGGTGAATCCAAGCTACATGCAGCCATGAGCCTATAAGTGCCGTCTTGCAAAAAAATGTTCAGCATAGCTTTTTAAGCACTGATAAACTATAAGTTTTAGCAATTAAAGTTCTACTACTATATATCACATATATTTCATGGCTTTGTAAAATAAATATTAGCTTATCAAACATAAATTTAAAAGCTTCACCTTCCCACTCTTAAGTAAATCAATTTAGGATTTATTTCGCCAATCACTTTGATTCATCATCACAACAATATCGGAGCTGCCAACCATTACCCTCAATTTGTGGTTAAATTACAATACTGACAACAACTGTTAAGCAACAAAGACTATGATAGAAAAATCAATAGAAATAAAAATCTATACACAATCCAGGAGACGAATATTTTTTAAAAAGAAACAATGGAAACGATTTAATTTTCATAAACACATATTAAAAGCCGGGTGATTGCAATGGAAAACACGTATAAATGTACAATAGGTTAACACAGCATCAGAACCACACACATGAATGCCATCACCGACACAGAGCGACATCATCGTCCTCATGAGCACCATCACAATTCCTCTATTTACTCATCTTTATTCTCAGTTACATTTGAAATATTCATTTTTTATGCCTGACTTCAGACGTCAATATAACATGACTTTGGTGAATTGTTTCTATCAGTATATTGTTGTTTATCAATATTTCAATAAATCAGGGAAGGACGCGCCAAGGAAGACTAATAAAAAACTGTCATAAAGAAGCATAACGAACAAAGAAATACAAATACAAAAAAGGAAATGTTACGAAACGTTACACATCCTAAAAAGTTTTCACTGCTCCAAAAACAAACTTACTATGTACATTATACACAGAGAGACACACCTCCATAATCCTGTGATTAAAATACCGTTACGTGCCTTGTGGATCAATGTGTGTGTGTGTATTCGTACATTTTTGTTGTAATCAACACTTGTTCAACCATCAATTATTAACCAACTGAAATTTTTTTTTTTAAATATTTTTCGTTCACTCCTTTTTGCATGTTTTGCTTTTGGTAAACTAGAATATGATGCGATTGTTTTACTAATAAATGGTTAAGGAATATGTGTCTTTATACTATTACTAGCAGTTTTCTACGTGGTTTGTTTTAAAAGCAACAGTTGGAGCAATTTTTTCACAAAATCGAACGTGTTTTTTTTTTTTTTGGCAAAAACAAAGACAATATTTGTTATTTAATGACATATTTCGTCGAGACGATTAATTTTTTAATAAAAAGAATGCTCACCGCTACCTGTAGTTAAAATTTATTCACTTAAGACTCAATTTACTTCTGCACATGTTCTAATAGGACGTAGTTTTTATAAAGTTGATGACCACTTCATTAAGTTGCCTACTTAGCAAGCGAGTGAAAACACCTGTGGTGAAAAGGATAGGAACAACTATCCATCCTAACTTATACATAAACGTCTATATATAACGTTAATATCATTATATGATATATATGTCATCACGGTGGCTACTTGTTCATGCCGTGCAAGCGATCCTAGTTCCACCACGAAGATTCTTACCGTTAAGTCTCAGGTTTCCAGCAAATCATCGATTTAAAAGAAATTACTACTTTACGGAAAAAAATTTTTGCCACCGCTAAGATGAAGACCTTGGCTGGGAATTCATAAATCCCCTCAAAACGGTTAACCGAGAATTTCAGATCTCTACAAAAACACTGTACAATTCTTACGGAAGCCAATGAAAATATATATATATATATATATATATATATATATATATATATTTAATAAACATAATTTTTGAAAAATTTCTGAAATAACTTCAAATACTTCTGAAGTATTTTAATAGAATTTCAAATTCAACTCCTTTTATCGTACGTACATAAGCATGGGTTCGTGGTGATTTCTCACTTCAATTTTTTAATTATCACATACGTATCGATGTGTGCGAAGAATCACAGGAGTTTTGTGACTAATAAAATTTACCACTTTTTTCCGCTGGTATGTAATTTTATCCTTTGTTTTTATATTGTGGTATTTCAGTTACATTGTGCATTTTATTTGAAAGTGTTTTTTTTTTTACCAATTTTGGTTTGTCAACGCAAGCAGAATTCGGATTGTGTGTATGTTCGATTATATTTGGCTTCGAGTCCTCACCGTCTACATGTTAAAGTTCTTTTTTTAGTCGCATGCTTTTAGAAAATTTCTAGATTTGAAGCATCTTTTTATTTGTATTTTTACTTCAAATTTATCTTTCACTTTTTTTTTTCTTTCGCCATATCGTAAACATGCAGTGACATGAACTTTGCGGTTGAGTGCAAAGTTATATTGAAAATGTAATAATATATTGAATATATGTAACAAGTTTTATTAGGTATAAATACGTTTCTAATAGGGAAATTAAAACACTTAAGTAAAAGTAAATTCAAAATTATAGACTCGTTAGCAAGCTTTTAGTATAAACCAATTATTAAATATTTAGAAAATACCGAAAACTTTCAAAACTGTGAGATATTTTTAATGAATATAAATTTAAACGAGATTATATGATTTGAAACAAATTTTTGAAAAAATACAGACATGTGGTCGCCGCGACTGATTCGAACATAGCGCATTCTGAAAGTGTAATTTTAGACCACTTTTTCAAGCCTTATAGTATTATCGTCGAATTCACATATAACGGTAGGTTTGTTCACATAATCTACTGACGTCACTAAACTCCGGAGAAAATAATAAAAAGGCATTATCTGGGTGGGTGACTGAATCGCCTACTTCGAAAAATAAAGCGTTCGCAAAATGCATCCTTTAGTAAGTCAACAGTTTGGCGCACTATATGGCATATTACAACTCATGTTGGAAGAACATGTTTTAAGTTAACATCCCCACCCATTGGTGCCTCAAATATTTAGCAGTAATGGCTTTATACATCTCGCTGTTAAAAGTAGCGTCTCATCTTTAAAGAACACCGTGAATTATAAATCGCGCCAAAGGCTTGCTCTTTTAGATGAAGTGGTGCCTAGAGAAACTTCCCCAGACAGATTATAATAAAATAGTGGGTTTTTATCCTGAATAAACAGTCCATTCACCTATTGTACGACACACTTTGTGCTTCATCCAGTCGTAGGCCTATATCATTTCGTAAAATTTCCCATAAAGTGAACGGACACAGCTCTTGCTCAGGACCTCCCGGATGCGAGAACGATTTATTATTAGTAGAACTAGTGCATTGCTCAAAAATTGGACGTACCACACGGTAACATTCCCGAACTGAACTATGAATATCAAAAGAAATTTGCACAATTCACTCGCTATAGTCTACTTATAATAAAACTAAACTGAACACAAATGTTAATAGAGTTACCAAATCCGACATTCATATGACAGAGTAATCCCCGTCGGAAAATTAATCTTTAATAAAACATTTTCTATTTGCTTGTCGATTGCTTTTAAAAACAGTTCCTTATTGTTGGGTGTCGCAACAATTATTGGATCATAGCGGAAAGCCTCTCACAGACTCAGGTTTATCGGTGTAGAGGAATGCCTGCTCTCAACAACACAAGCTTTAATCTAGAGATGTCAAATCTCGCGATCCTCTTTTTGGTCCAACTTATGGTTCTTATATAAATTGCTCCTCGAACACATCTCCTACCAAAATATATCCATGGCATTGTATGAAATGTTTCTCATAATCCCATCCTACCTAGACCCGATTCAGTTCTTTCATGTTGGTCAAAATAAGCTTGAAAGCATCAAACGATAGATCGAATCATAGACAGTAACGAAATGGCGAAAGTTCCTGTCCAAAAATTTCGGCCGTAAAAAGTACTTGGATAAAAATAAGGACCAAGTGTTCTATGTATATACAATACCATCACATTTCTAGGCATCTTGCTAGTTTTGTAATATTTTTCCCATAATCCTTTCCGATGTTAGAGTGTTCAAAAAAAATGTTGCCAAGCTAGCAAGTTACCTAGAAATAGCCTTATTTTCATATTTATGTTTTTGTGCGGATCTGAGTCCTTTTTTCCAAGTTATTTTTGTTTGTTAATAGGGGAACTCACTCTTGGTTGCATACAACCCTTGCAAATGTATCAAGTCTAGCAAATATGCTACATTTTGCAATACCATAACAACAAAATGTATGAAACTAAGATTTGCTACACTTGAGCAAATATGCTATGGCAAAAATCGTTGCAGATTGATAATTTGCAATGCTAAAACAGCTGTGTATATCATTTTATTTTTAAAATCAAAGCAACTACACACCTGTGCTTACAAAGTTTCACGGCGTTAGAACCGTCTGAATTGCCTGTGAAGAATTAAAATTGAAGCTATAACTGTTAAAAAATGTTTGCTAAAATAGTAAGAATTAAAATATCAAACAAAACTCCATTAATTGATAAAAGTTTTTAGAAAGTTCATGCACACGCCAAAAACTTTCTTTGCGTAAACATTTTAGAGGCGGCGTTAGCGTTTATTTATTGGTTGCGGCTAGCTTATTGCATTCGGCAAAGTTACTTTACTCTGTAATAAATTTGCTAAACGCTTAAAAAAGACACTCACGCTTTGTGGCAGAAAATCATACTAAGTGTGCAAAATTGCAGATACGCAACGAAGAGTGGTTTCTGCTAATATTTCCATAAAACCTCTTTTAACTTAAAGCTTACAGACGGCTGAGTTGTATTAAAATTCAGCTCTCTACCTATAGAGCAAATACTCCATACAAATAAGAGGGTAATCCTAGTCCCCTAGATGAAAAGTGTCCATTTTTCTTATTACTTATTCTCTAAGGTCTACCTATATACTAAATTTCAGCTCTCTTGATACAGTGGAAGTGCCCCATAATATTAATGAGTAAGTCAGTGAATATGTACCAAAATATGTACATTTAACATCCTCATATCTCGGGAAGCTTTCATGGTAAAACTTTTAAACTTTGCATACGAGGTTACCTTATATCCAGTTTCTAAAGGAAGCAAAGTTATGAGGGGGTAAAAATAGCGGGAATGGTGCGCTACGTGCATTAAGCCTGGCGCACTACCGTGTGTCTTAATTTGAAAAATACTAACTGTTAGAAGCACTAAACATTTTTTTAAAATTTAAACTATTTGTTTTACATCTTATACTACATTTACACGCAAAATCTGGTACTTATGAGATTTTGAGCGAAATCTAGTTCATTTCCACCAGATTTCTCATACAAAACAAAATCTACTTACGAACTAGATTTTGGCAAAATCTCTCAAAATCTTGCAATACTAAATGATGCAACTATGTATTTTTGGCTAATGTACTGAAATATACAGCGCTGAACAAGAAAATTTTGACATTTGTAACAAAAAAAAAAAAGCGCGGTAGAAACAAAATATTTACAGCAACATTAAAAAATAATAAAAGTTTCAAATAAGTGTTTTCAATATGGATAAAACAATAATGAATTAAGTGTAAGTAATATTACATATGTAATTATGTGTATAAAAACAATTGTAGCATGTTTAATTAAGTTTAGAGCCAATTTTTTATGCTTTCTTCAGCTGTTTTTGTTATGAAAATGAAATCCAATAATACGTCAAAAAGCATTGGTGTAAACGGCAGAGATTTTCTTCAAGATTTGAGCTGAAATCTACTAGATTTTGCATAGATGTAAATGCAGTATTAGTGTTTTTTTTATTTCATTAAGGTTATAATATGTAAATATATTTTATATCTATCAAAATTATCTTTTCAATGATACCATCATGTACTACCAGAAATGGTTGATATATCGCTCCATTTGATATCGTCTCGCTTCTATGTGCATTGTAGCAATACGATTAATACACGTGAAATGTGTAATTGTTGTTGCAATAAGTTAAAAGGCAATGTAAGTTCTCAAAATACCTACAAACCATTGAATTCACTTATAATTGAAGAGAAGTATTTTTCATTTTGTATACTCGTATGTAATATTCATTAAATATGTAAATAATTATGTACAATTTACTTCAATAGAAATATTTAAATAAGTTTAACAAATATTCTAATTTCATCTTGCCTCTGGTGGAATATAATTTTGGGAATTAAATCTTTAATTATTGCAGCCTTAAGAAAATTCATATGCAGAAAGTCGTGAAGCTCTATAATCTCTGTTCGAAGCAATTGCTTCGAAGGTAATTTATTTGGATTCACATTTCTTATGTCCAGTTTTTTTCCGATTTCTTGCTTCTTTGGATTTAATAATTGAGTTTCCTTTTATACAAAAGTTCTCGAGTGATGGCTTGTTATCACTTTTTATACACATTTTGTAACATTAGGTTACAGGCTGTAAGACTAGCGCAGGTACCAACATTTTTACCTAAGGTATCGATAACTTATTTATGTGCAGTTTGTAATCTCCGGCTTAAGTATGTGTTCTAACTTATAAACGGTGCGTCTTAATTGCGTTTGTGGTCTGCGGCAAGTGGTGATGCGACGCAGGATGGGTGGAATTTTAAAAACAATCTTATTTGTAATTTTTATTGTAGAACGAAGAATAGGAAAATGCAGAGATAAGATATCTCTTGTGTGTATAAAGTCACTGGTCTTACCCCAGTGTCAACAGTGAGCTTACATACATTTTGTTTACCACAATGCTGTCGTAATACAATTTATTTCACTTTTCTTGCTTTTTCTGAAGATCTCCTTTTTATTGCGATACTGCTGACATACATATATTTGGAATAAAGAAGATTAGCGGTTGCAAAATGCCAGTGGCAATCGCTTAGGATCTTTTGATGTGATCGTCGATAGTGGTACCAATTGTAATTGTGCAGTTAGATTATTAACCACAAATGAGAATCACCAAAATATTATTCAAGACATAAAGTTAAAAAGTGTTTGAGACTGTACGCTAGAAAAACTTAAGCTTTTTTATGCCTTTTTGGGATGCGAGTTTGCTTCTCTTCTTACAACTGATGAACATCTTTGCGATAATAACGCTCTTTATACATTTATGCACTAAATAAAAAAAAAATCATTCAACAGTTTATTACAGGGCGCAAATCATATTATATTGCTTAATAGTTTTAAATAGGGGTTTTATTATTTAATAATCCTTGACAATACCCGTTTACCTAAAAAGCCATCAAATTCTTAAACAAGTCTGTAATCGTATTCAAAATAATCCTTATTTCTTTAATGCATAATTAAATGAATCCCTCCCTTTAAGATTCTTATCTTTAGTGTAATATGTAAAACCGGCTTAATGCTGCCATTAACAATTAAATTTAATTCGCCACAATATCTCTCAATAAATTAAACTAGGCGCTGGAAAGAAAGTTATAATTTTTCTAAAAAGCCAACACAAATAAACAAAATTGCTAAAAAAAAAACTTTGTTAAAAAAAAAAACAAATGAGGCGTTAAAATCTTAGTTTTTTTTTAATTGTTGTTTTAATTTTTAGAAAGCAACCTAATGAAATTAGTCACCAACCCGTTTAAGGTATTTTTTTTTTACAGATTAAATGTGAGCTTTAAATTGACGTTTGGTATTCAAAGAGGCATTATTGACGTAAAAACAAGTTATTAGAAAACAAAAGAAAAAACAAAGTTGCTGGTGCTACGAACATTTTGCAACGAATTTTTTAGGCAAACCGTTATTTGACGAAAATTCTTAAGACATTTTTTCTAATAGCGTTGTTGGTAAGAATTTATATATAAGAAATTGTTACTTACCCTTGTTATTGTTGATGGCGAATTAAATCTGATGGCGATTTGCAGAAAACACGTTGTTTTCACTGCTCGTTAGTAAAACGATTTCGATTTTTTTCACTTCGTTCCATATTAAAGCAGCTCTGCAAACAAAAAAAAAAAAAAAGATTTAAGCTAAAATCTGGTATAATCATATTTTGACTATCAGTACAAACGGTCGCAATCTTAATGAAATTTTTTTCTTTAAGAACGGCCGAAAACTTTAACTAAATTAAAAACACGAAAAAGAGTTTACATTTAAAAGGTCCATCAATGTACTAGTATCAAGTTCAAGTACTAGTATCAGCCAAAATTCTTTATAAACGCTACAAATATGGAAATAAATAAATAAATAAATAGAAGGGCAAAAGTCCCCGAAAGTATTCAACTTTGATTGCGTTGGTATGAAAAATAAAACAATTTATTCACAACCAAAAATCAGTTTTACAAATGATGAGTTTTATTCACAGCATACACGAATACTTAGAGTAGGAACAGGCGGAATGAAACAGTGTAGTGAAAACAAAACAATAACACAGCGGTGTTATTTTTTTCTGCAAAAAGTTTGAGAAGATTGAAGTATATGATTTTTAAACCTTTTCTGAAATTAATTACAAAATGTAACAGAGACCTCCAGGTTTGTTTTATATATATTTAACCATATTTTATCTGCATTTAAAGACATCCCATACCGATTCATATCCTGTTCATTTACTACCCTTTCAAAGCATTCAACTCATCCTTTCTGATCGAGTGTACTTCGTTAATATTGTGTTTATGATTGCCCTCCACAAGCATGACAATGCTTATATTTCATATACAAATATGACAAAACAAAAAGGTAAATACAAAGAAATAAATATGTTTGAAAAGAAGGAAGATTCCTAATATTTTGATGAGCCATAAACCACAAATAAATAATATACAGACAATATAGAAAGATATCGCATGTGCAATAGTTTCTGGTATTTGAATAAATGTGTATCTTTCAGATATTTGTTTACTTCTTAATTAAAAATAGATTTAGTAACAATAATACGATGAGAATAAGCAAAAAAAAAAAAAAAAATAATAAGGCACACACAATGGTATATACTGAAAAAATATACTGTTGTGAAAAAAATAAATAATTTGAATAAAAATGTACGTATTTCGATATATTTACTACACGTGTACACGTGTACGTACATATCTTATTTATGAGGTTGATGAGGAATATTACGGACACTCGCACTTCAACGTTTTTAGGGTATGCAACAATAGTTTAACAGAATTGGAACTTTAAATATGTACTTGAAATTTATATATTGAATGATGTTTTTCGAATAAGGGTTATTGCAACATTATTCAGTTGCTGATCAAGCATTACAATAAGGAAACTTACAAACATCAAGATCAATATATTTTTTAAACAGCTTTACGTGTTTTTCTAGACAAACGGCTATGAACCTTTTACAAGCACATAAAAAACACATAAATTTGTTTATTCTTGCTAGTAGTACTCCAATCGCAAGATTTATTTTTCCATAATATTTTCAACTACATACATAGTTCGAAAAGATTTTCTTCTATTTCGTGAGTTGTTTTGTTAATAAATCTTTCAATGTTCTTTCATGAAATCATTTTAACAGCATTATTTTTTTTCTAAATTCAGTTATAAAAGTATATAACACCCAATGACTCCTGAGAGATAAAAAATTCAAACGCCCAGATATTTCTGAGGTAATAATTAATTGTCCTTTTATTACTGTAATTTAATCCAGTGTGAAAACAGTTGATGAATTAAATAACCTTACTAATAATTAATATTGTATAATAGCGCATAAGTGCTTACGGAACAATTCATTAATATTTGCTCTTGAAATATAGACGAGTATGTGAGTTGCCTAAGCGAAGTGCTGGTCTTTGCAGGACAGGGTATTTAATCATACAGTAACGAATAAATCAAACATGCGCACATATGTACTGTCAAGCCTCTTCAGTACCAATAAGTCAGATGTCGTTTGTGACTTCACTACTCATACTTTAAGATATTTAAGACAACATAACCCTAAAGAATTTATGCTGATTTGAAACGCAAAAAGTGTCTTTAAAGTTTCAACTATTTGATAAATTGTTTTATTTATTAGAGATGAAAAGAAAGAGCAAAAAGTAGCATAGAAAATGTTCTTAGTTGTAGAAAATTTATTTTTATTGATTGTTTGAATTTTAACCTTTGCTGTGGAGCTACAAATCATACAATTAGTCACATAGTTTTTTTCTTATATTTGGTAGTTTCCTTATTCGAACTAGTGACCACAGGAACTTGTTTCATCTTATCCAAAGGATGTCTCCTTTAAATTATTTGAAATTCCCTTAACTAATTTATTTCTCCTGAACACAACACAACACATGTATTATACGAGTACATACATACAAATAATTTTAATTTGTGTTTAATTGGAGAACATAAATTAAAATGTGTTGAATATAGTTTTGTTAGCTTTTCTGCAGGGTTAATTCGGTTCAGATAAATTTCGAAACTGTTTTTAAGGCCACTAGATGGTCGCATGGATTTTTATGCCTTTATGTGCTTTTAGTTGATAATTTATAAATTTAGGCAAATAGTTTTGCAATCAACGCTTTTTTGTTCTTCTCAGTGACTTTTAGTTTTCGGTTTAGTGTTTTCCTTTTTCTTAAAGTTCTTAAAGATAAAGAAAACTTCTCGCAAAAAAGTACCCTCGAGGTACTTATTTAATGTTTCCCCAGAACAAAAATTTGTATTAATGAAATATATTTTTCTTTTGTTTTGGGAAAACAATTTGAATTTTAAAACATGTTAAATACCAGATTATTCATTAAGAAGTTCTAAGGAAATATTTCAACATTTGATCGAGTAAAAGGAAATTAAATCAATCAAAAGACGGTGGCAATTTGTTAATTTAACTCTCTTTGGTTATTGATACAGAAGGAAACCCCGACTAAAACTAAATAATAAAGATTGCATTTAAAGTGTGAATTTATTTTAAAGCAAATTTCCATTCCTTCGGAAAGTTTGGTTATGGAATATTTAGCAGCTTTTCCGTCTTTTAATTTTCTTTGGAAGCAGAACTTCAATCGAGCCTTGTTTCTACGGATGAATGAATCAATATGAAGCGAAAGTTTTGGAACACAAAAAAGGGGTTCAATCTATACAGATTGAATGTAATTTATGTGTAATCTAAAATACCATGCACGAATTACAAGTCCGATTGCGATATAAGCGAGGAGTAAATTTTTTATTAAATGTTAAGTATTTTTATTTTTTACTTTTTGTGTTTTGTTGCACTAAAAAGAAAAATTATGTATATAATATGCAAAGAATATCACCAAAAAACCAATATTATTTTACACATATTAATTCAAAGTTGATCTTATGACAAAATAGTCTGCAATTGTGTTTTTAACAATGTGACTTGTGTTTTAAAAAATTATAATTAAATAAAATAAATATAGAAGCGTTTTTTTTTTCGAAAAAGAAATTGTTGACGAAAGGGCAAACTTAAATTACAACCAAATACCAGCATTTAGACACAAAGGTTTCTAAAAATTAATATCAGAGAAAATAAGAACCTGCTCTAAATACCGGTAGACTGAAGCGTATGGTACAGCAAATATAATCCGAGAAGAAATTGTTGTGATGAATTGTTGTCGTTAAAATACTAACGTACCCGTATTTACAAACACATTAATTGAAAGGCGGCAAAAAAGTATTGTGAGAAGGTGAAAGGAAATAACTAAAATTCTGAGCTATAAGGAATTCTTCCATTATTTAAAAGATTAAAGAGAGGCTTTTGGCCTATTATGGCCCCTATACACAAGGCGGATAAGTCTGAAGTGTTTTTAATAGCGTCATATTTTGGAGAGAGAAAAACAGTAAACGTTAACCAATATATGCAGGAATTTTTTTTATGAAATACCGGATCTGCAAGAAAATGGTTGTATTATAAATAATGTAGAAGTGAGAGTGGAAATACGGGCAATTATAGGCTACTCTGCAGCACGATCATTTTTTTTGCGGTACTGTTGGACATAATGCGTTTCGAGCTTACTCGAAATGTTTACAAACTGTAAACATTTATCGAAGTGATGAGTACAGCCCTGTTGTCTCCATTACAGTTTCGTATGTAAGTTTTTAAAAGCAAAAATATCCTTTATTTAATAGGAATGCTTATTCCGATACATTGCAAAAAAAAAAAAAAGAAAACCATTCTGAAGCCAGAAGGTTTGAAACAAAATTTAATAGAATTTTACACAAAGATGTTCATTTATCTTCTACTAATGGTGGCGTGAATCGGAAAAGAAGTTTAAAGGAAATTAACGCTCGTCATGATGCGACCTTCGATTAGTTTATTTCGAACTTTCTTATATTTAAACTAACATTAACTTTTTGTTCGTTCGCAAAAACTATCAAGCAAGAAGGCCCTACAATTAGCAAATATAAAGAGGATTTGCAACATTGTTTTAGTACATAAGTATTTATAATTATAATCAGTATTTAGAATTTTTTCATAAAATATTTATTTTTTGTGATTATTTTGCTTTTTGTAATTTAAAATTTTTGTGGATTTTCGACTTTAGTGAAATCCTAAACTAAGGTGAAATTTCGGTAAAATATATAATTTATAAGATTTTTAAATATTTTTGTGAATTTTTAAATTTCTATGTGATTTTACCATTTTTGGTAAAACTTTACTTTATGTATGAAATGCTCAAATAAAAGAACACACAAAAAACTTTTTAACTTTATTTACTTTCTTACTTTATTAACTTGCATTACTTGAAATATGAATATGAAAGAGACATTGGATCTAAAAGCGTAATTACTAATGACATATAATAACACAGCATGTGATTGTGTTCAATAAAAATCTTCTTAAAAATTCGCGCAAGCGATTTCTTGATTTTGAATCACTGTTGTCGATATAAAATAATATTTTTTTGTGGGGCTTTGACGTTTTTGTCTTGATATTCTTTGGATTTCTCATTTGGTCTAACAAATTTCGAGAATAAAGAGTAGGTAAGGGTTTCCTGATGAGCTGGCCTAAACAACCAGCGAGATGCGCATAGAGACTAGCATATATCCTCAACAATAAATTGCATTATTTTATAATAAAATTAGTTGGGATAAAAAAAGCCAAAAATAATTTGTTTAAATTAAAAAAAAAATAAATTTTGAAATTCAGCAAAATTCAAAAATTCACTACAAGTTCAAGCTATAGTCCAACAATTGTAAATTTCCAAACAAATCGAAATTGCACCAATAAAAATTACGAAAAATACAAAATTTGGAAAAATTTTGCTAAAATTTAAAATTTGACGAAAACTCAAAAATAACCCATAAATCGAAAAATTGGAACACAAACAATATAACAGCTATAAAATCATTATTTATTTAAAAAAATACCACAAAAACCACGAAATTTTGCAAATTCAACAAAAAATCACATATTAAAAAAAAAAAATTATAAAACGGTCAAAATAGATTATATAAAAACTGTCTAATTTCACCACATATTGGGAAGTCAGCAAAAAAATTATAACATTCACTAAAAAATTAAAAAGTTACCAAAAGTATTTAAAATCAAGAAAATTAAATATTTAAAAAAAACTAATTTAGATTGAAAAATTGAGAAGAAATGGAAATTTCAACATAATTTAGGAAATCACTAAAATTTAAAAACTCTTCATATAACCAAAGTAAAAATGTTTAACTACAGAAATAACAAAATTTTCCAAAAAAAGCAAAACTTCAAGAAACAGAAATTGCAAATAAAATTTAACGTAAAATAATAATTTCAAAAAAACCACCAACACCAAAATTCACCTTATTATAAAATTTCGAAACAAAATTTTTATTTCACCAACATTTTGCAGTTTCACCAAGAATTTGCAAATAATCAATATGGGATGTCACTCAAACAAATAACCAAAAACAAACTTCATCATATTTTGAAATTTAACGAAAAGATGTACCCAAACGCTGATATTGCATCGTAAATCCTAAATTTGATCTAATATTGGAAACTTTACTAAAAAGCCAATTCCGTTATTATCTACAATTCACCAAAAAATCAAAAGTTGATAAGCATTCAGAGAAAAGAACCATAAACCGGTCGAAAATTCTTATATTAAGACGAAAGAAGACTTTAAATGTAAAATAAAACGACTAAAACCGCAGTCCAAAATTAAATATCTAGTACATTTTTTGAAGTTCATACTTTTGTGTAGGGTATATAAGATTCAGCACAGCCGAATATAGATCCCTTACTTGTATTTATTCTTTTGGCCTTTACGTTTTTAGTTTGTGTATTTGGAGGTGAATTGAATATTACAGTATTTATTAATACAGTATTTTCAGTTATTGTTGACGGCATTTCAGTGTTGTTAGATTAAAATTGATTTGTTTTGTCAACAAATAGTTGTATCCGTGCAACAAAAATATTATTCAAGCATTTTGAAAATGTAATCAGATAAACAGCAATGTGATTACTTAATTCTTTCCAAATCAGCGGCTTCTGTTTAATATAATATATAAGTTAAGATCTTAAGTAGTTAATATTTGTATCGGTGTATGTCGAATTATTTCGTGTTCCGACTAGTACTTTTGTACTTGCTAACTGAGTTTCGCTGTAAGTTTAAAAGAAAAAATGGAAAATAGCTCAATAGATCAAAAGAAATGCTAGGGCGATATAAAATTATCACCAAGGTTGTGCGATTTTATCCCGCTATCCTCTTTCTTATGAGTCTCTGAAGTCTGTACAATAATTCGCACAATAATTCGCAACCGACCGAGATTGTGAAAATCAACAAAACTGCAGCAATTCATCATTAAATGAACTGTATGCGGCAGAGTACTGGAAACTGCTTCATTATAATTTTTACTAGATTTTGAATTTTAAAATTAAAATTTATTCTCAGTATTTGACTTAACATTTGAGCAAATGTTTTTTGCTAAGAATTTCTATAAAAAAGGTGGCTTCAAGTATGCAAATGTTAGCCATCATTTATATCAATATAAAATGAATTAGATTTAGAAATTTTTAGGGTGGTTCTATACGATGTTTATTTTAAATTGCTATTGCTTCGAACGTAGAGTATCCGTTTCTCACGTCAAGTAATAAGCAAACCATAAGATAATATTCCATAGCAACAAACAAGATAAATGAAACATTAAATATCATTAAATCCAACGTATGTATGTAGATATTGGGGATCAGATTTAAACAAGTGGACCGCTAGAAGCTTTGCTTCTCAAAAGCTTTCTTAGAAAACCCACGATAATATTATGTAGTATCTTCAATTAAATGTAGCAGCTGTTGTATCGATAAACACATTGTTTATCTTTAACCAACATCCACCGTTTAATAGTCAAAAATGAATACAAATGAGAGCAGCTAAATATTTTTATAGAAAACCTTCTATTGTACTGAGTAAAAAAATAAAGTACGAAGAGAACATACATTTTGCTTAAAATGTATAAATCTTTTATACCTTTTCACATCAACTCTGTGATTTATGGGTACCTTTTTATCAAATTTGTAATATTTTCTATTATTTCAACATTTTTTGTAATACATTGCCATGATACAAGCGCTGATTTATGTTTGTGTTGACGGTTGTGTTTTATTATTTTTTATAAATATTTTTTTCTGGTCATATTTTTTTAGTGCTGTCCAGAAATATTTCAATATACTATACATATCCTTTATGGTTCTTTAACTTTTATGTTGGTATTTTTTCTGCAACAACCACCAACCTTCGTTGCCAATTTCTTCCTTTAAATAGAGTATTTTTTTAGGAGTATGAGAAATATTCATTTGCTAAAAATTTACAATGTTTCTTTCTTCCCAGCCTCAAAGTGATAGATAATATTGGCGTTATACACTCGGATTGGATGTTAGTAAAAACTGTTAAAATGTTTAGATTATATTTGACTATTAAGCGACCGTCCAAAATAGTCGGGAATTCTATATTGGCACCAGAAATATAATTCTTTCAAGAAAATTCTTGCCATCTATAATGATTGCAATTGGATTGAATAATATAATTTTTTTTATAAAGTTTAAACCACAACCAAAATTTGTTAACTGCAAAAAATTATATAATAATTCTAACTGCTTATAATTTTACGAGGGTACGCTTTTCTTGATTTAAAAAAGCGTATCTTGTCCAGAACAGAAGTGTTCTTTTACAAACACACCTTGCAGTAAATTTTAAGATCTAACGAAGTGGAAGGCCCAAATGTATTTCTTGAAATTATACCAAAAAAAAAGAAAAGACAACCGCATCAGAATTTATGATTATCATAATTTTAGTTACGTGAGTTTTCATATGGAAAAGATGAAACATCATCAGTATTTTTTTTTCTATTACTTTGTTGTTGTTTCTTTTGTTATCCAGTAGTGCTACAAGTATTAGTAGCTGGAGCAGTATTGTACTAACAAGCCAAAACTCCCAGCTATATTTTTCGTACTTGTGGTATGACAACTAACCTTCCCTTTTTTGTTACACACTTGTAATGTATGTGTTTAGGTGTGTTGGTACGTATTCGTCATCACCATAATCATAGTTTTGCAGTAACTCCTGATTTTACCTCTGCGGTACGGCTCCCGTCTGCCAGGCGCCAATCTTCACGTTGTATTTATTTTATTAATCTTCTTTGCTCCTTGTTTATAATTTAAACAGGATTTTTTTTTTCTTTTGTATTTGAAGAACTAAAGTGGTGCGGGTATGAAATATAATAGAAAATTCGTACTTTTGTTGTATATAAACATCATATTCATCTTGTTTAACATTTCCCATTGCAAGATTGTTGTATATTTTATACACATTCAGCCGACACCGACAACTACAGGGTGTTTTTTTTAAATGAACTGAAAGTACAAACGAATTGTCTTCATTCCATCGACAACTTTTTGCCGTTTTTATTCAAACTTGATATACGCCTCCCGTGGCTGGGTTAGAAACGTATTAGTTAGTATTCGGCCTTCTAATATCAATTATCGGAATGGACAGAAATTTAAAATCTCTCCTCAGAAAATATGCTGACATAGTGAATTGCCTGATTTTGGATGTCCTTTGTTGCCCTTTCGCTGTATTGTTTAATTTTTAAATCTATACGAAAATTCCCCATTACAAAAATAAAATCTTTCAGCCAATGCCATAGATCTGTAATCGTTTACTTATGTTTTAAAATGAAAATATGTAGTTTTGCTTACATGGGTAAAATTATGCACTGCCTTATTTTTTGCTTTGTTACGTCGTAATCGGAAAAAGGGGAGAAAATATTAAGAATGCAAACTATTGTGTGGACAATATTAAGTATTGGCCTTGTTTATGTTATATACACGAGTTTCTCCATTTAAAATTTGCAGCATTAGACTCAAAGGTAATAAAACTATGTACAAAAGGAAGTTTTTAGTGCAACATTTTAAGAATAACAAACATTTTAAGAATAAACTGCCCGTAAAAAATGCTTTAATAGGAAAAAAATTTAGTTTGAAAAATATAATGTTTGACAAATGGCCTTTATCGTTTATGTTTTGAAATGTTATAGAATTCTTAGCAAATGCAAACCTGGTTGGTGACAATTTGAAAAGATGGGCAAATGCTGCAAACATTCTATTCTAAAGGCAACAATTTATTTGGCTGCGCAATGAAAATTACAGTTTAAGTGGCCTTAATTAAAGCTAAAGGGGATCAATGTTGAAAGCATGTCAGGGCCATTTTATCTTGTAGGTGTAGCGTCTGATTTATCACAATAAGCCAAAATTGGCCGATAGGCAATGTAACGCAGGCCTTTGCTCGAATTAATCTGAATCTATGAAGCAAAGTCATTGCAAATTTAGCCTCACGAATGCATGCATAGGCCTTAGAAATAAAGAAAGCAATCAGTTTATTTTCAAAATATTACTTGTTTTGTGCCATTTCAACATCTGCCCGCCCTTATAGGAAAATAAAAATATGTATTTATATGTTATCGGAGACGAAATGGTTTTTCGCGACTCGTCTGAAGAGTTTGTACAGAAATCAATAACAAAAATTTGTATTTTGCATATATATTTTGTGGACGAGCTTGTGTTACAGAAACTTATAGAAATTTATAAGAACACAAACGATTTTTCCAAATTCGAGTGATTTTTGTATGTGACTGTTGCTTTTGTAAAATTATGAAATATTTCGCTTCACTTTTTCTAATGCGCGCATCTTGATATATGTAACGGCATGAAATTTCTTGGTTTATAAAGCTATTTGACCTATGAACTATTTCAATGGTATGTTGAAAAGTGTCATATGATTGGCTCCTCTAGCTCTGTAAATGTATTTCATTGCTTTCCATAAGCGACCTATTTGTAAATATACGAGTAATTTAAAATTTGTCAGAGGTTGATAAAGAAAAAAACAAGATATTGCAAAATCGTCTTTTGTTTCCTCTAGCGAGTACACAATAGTTTCTGGCTGTCTCCCTTTGATTACTAAAAAAGAACACAAGCAATTTGCTTAAATCCCTTGAATTTTCACCTTCACTTTTACCTTCTCCGGTGTAATAAAAACATTGCTCTGGTACATTGACCTTGTAACGCAATTTCATTATGTCATTTTATATCGTTTGATAAATGTCTTTAAACTCTTTCGAATTTATTCTTTTTGCAGTTTGCCACTCGCGTTGTCCTCGTCAATAGTACGAATTTACTGTGTGTTCATTATAGAGCCTTTTTGGTCACCACCTAAAGACCCAATGCATGACAACGTGAAATTTGTTACTTTCCTGCATACTTTTAAATGCAAATATGAATCTATTTCAAGTTCGTATGAATGAGTTTCCATATTCAAATGATTGTTTTTATTGCTGTTGATTTAAACGTCAATGCTCAAACAACGGGTGTTTTCAATGGTCGTTTTAAGTTTCTTTTATGCGTTTCTTGTACTTGTGCTGTTAGCCAACACGTGAGTTTGAACTTTACGTCAACAAAAATTTAATTTTAGTTTTTGAAAAACAATCGCGTAAAATGCGTAAATACTTTCCGAATTTTCGCGTAATAAAAATAATTTTTATTTTACGGAATCGTCAAACATTTATGTTTATTATTCGAATGTGAACACCTTTTCTACTCGCAGTAGTGTGTGAAGGGGTTAAGCAGTTATAAATTTAACATGTATTTTCTCTTCAGTGTGCTATGGACTTTAGCAAATTATATTTACTCCGTGATTATAATCAAAATATTTATATACTATAAATTGCAGAATAATTCTAAATTTATTTTAAAGAAATATGATTTTCCAAATTATCGCTCGTTGATTCAATATATTGCTCTATACTCTTGTATGAGTGAACGGAATAAATATATGTACTCGTATATTAAAAAATACGATTCATTTCGAAATATTAATCATTTCATATGGAAATTCTGTTCAGTGACAAATCACATTATTTTAAATGGCTATAAGTAGGATTGCGGCATTTGAAAAGTTTACGAATGGCCTATTCCCATTGTCGGAAAAATATTGCACTTTATGCACAAAATTTATGATGGCAAGAACGTTGATCTACGGTGAGCGGTACATAAACATGATTACTAAGTCGTTGATGTTACAGCCTCGTATCTAGATAAAACCAAAAACATCTCTTCATTTCCAACCCTAAGAAGCATTATTAGCGAAACATAGCCTGATTAACTGCAAAGAAAGTGTGAATGTTGGACATCCAAGTTATGTTATGAACATGCAAAAGTAAGATTCAAACAGTTTCAGTTTAAGATCTCCGCCTCTGGAAAAATATATCTGACACTCTTTAAATAAAATGAAGATCTAATCAGAGGGAGAGAAAATTCCTACTTAACACCACAAACGGTGAAAAGTAAGCCTTTTTCAGAAGCCAAAATTTCGAAAAATTTTTGCTCTATTATATGTTTAAGCCAAAAACCATAAGTAGCGACAAAGCTCCTGTTTTATTGAATGGCTTTATTAACAACCAATCTATGTGAACCCACACGAGGCTCAGCAGTGCATCCACAAAAAGTTATTGTCTGTGCTGTAGACTTTGGGCAGTTGATACCAATTCAAACCTAGAGAATATTTTTAAATTTTATCTCATACAAATAAAAGTGGTCAAATGCGCTTATTCTAAATAAATCTCCGACTATGGACAATAAATTTAAATGCCAAAACGTAAATATTGTTTAGTTAAACAGCATTGATTTGTAATTTGTACTACACTACTTCCATTCTAAAGCATGCGGATGCGTGCACAAATAGAATAATACTCGAATTCGAACATGTTATGTTTTTGGTCGTTTGAATGTTTAGAAAGTTATGCGCATATATTAGCAATAAAAGAACAAATTGCAACGAGTGACCGGGCGGCTAAAATCTACAAAGACGGCAAAGAAGAAGCTTAACCTTTAATGTTATAACTGTTATACATTGACTATGAAACAAACAATATTAAACTTTCACTGTATGCCATCCTTTTTTGCTGCATGAAGCTTAGAGTTTGTTTGTTATCGAAAAATCGCCATAAATATCAACAACAAAATAGAGCGGACATTTGTACTTTTCAAATAAAATAATCATAAAAACAAAAGAATCTTGGGAAGGGACGGAAATAGTCGTTGAAAAGTAGGTTATATTTTTAAATTAAAAAATTCATACGGTGGGAAAGGAGTGTCTAAAATGGAACGGGTTGAAAGTTTTCATTGCCATTTTCTCACAGCCAGTTAAACGTTATCTTAAATGAAAGGTTGTATGTGTATGGCTGCTAGTTGTCTTATTTATTAACCCAAAACAATATTGGAAAACTTCTGCTTCATTGGCATATTAACACGAACGCACACAAATTTGTATTATGAGAAAAAAATTTTATTTGAAAAAAAAAGAATATATGCACATACCTGTGTATGGAATTGTGTCACGTCCTAGTGTATAAGTTCTGTCTGCCAAAAGGCAGAGTGTTTTGGGCAGTCTGAAATTAAAATAAAAAAATATTTTAATCATTTACATGTTGGAGATGATATGAGAAATTTTAATATAAATTATGGATTTTTGCCATTGTGACCAAACACAATCTGAAATTTTCAAAAACTTAAAGTTCACACAATAAACCCGGTAACTGAAAAGGGTATCGAAAA
This sequence comes from Phania funesta, assembly GCA_963932375.1. NCBI lineage: Eukaryota > Metazoa > Arthropoda > Insecta > Diptera > Tachinidae > Phania > Phania funesta. Next base: position 43,950,962 of record OZ010652.1, read on the forward strand.
TTTGCCAAAATATCTATAGTTTTCATTAAAAGTGAAGAATACACTAAATTATTGAAAAATATTAAATGGGAAAGGCCATTAAGAAAATGAAAATAAAATTATAAATGCTTCAACAAACTGCCTTTAAATTTATTCTACTTTTATCAGCACATATTTTTATTTTTATATGGCATGTTAATAATGTTTTTAAACAAAAAATCAAAACACTTAACGAAAGGCGAGAGTAGGGAATTAAAATTACCCTTTCACCGTAAATGATAATAGGAATTTTTTAGCAATCCAAAAAAAAAGTTTAGAATCAAAATTATTCTGACACTGACCCATTACTTGACCCGTTCCAGGTGACATAGCTAAATAAATTAAATTTTAAATAAATTTTTATGTTACATTTCTTTTACATTGCTGGACAAATAACACTTGCAAAATATAATAATAAAGTAAGCCGTTGAAAGCACGTGTGGGGCCAGCTTAACTGATCCTTCCAAGGTAACTTTACAAGGTAATTTTAAATGACACGAAAATTTGTTTTCCTTTTGATTTTAAGCACTTACCCATCTCTCTTGGTTCTTCATGTTAGCGAGACCATTCAACAAATTCAAAAACAGGTTGTATTTATTCAGTTCGCTGGAAAAATGCAAAGAACTAGTCAAAGGTAAAAAGTGTAAAAATTCCCGACAAAGTTTTATTTACAAAGAAGAGAAATTATGCACAATTTAAATATCGGGGAAAGGGAATACATTTCTAGGGTAAAAAATATTCATGACAGGGGTGAATAAATAGTTTCCAAATTTTCTCTAATGTTTGAGTTTAAATGACGATTGTTTCTTCTGGGATTAACTTACCAGCGAGATGCACGGATTGCTGAGGTATTATGTAATTAGACATAATGTCCCGTATTACATACAACTTTTAACATTTATTAGTAAAGCGAAGCCTGACTAAAATGTTCATTAATTTTTTTTTAGACAAACCAAATGTTTTTATTACATATGAATATAAAAATTTAAGAATATCAAAGACAACTAGCCTGTAACATGGGCATAGGAAATAACATAACTTGTTAATTTGTAGAAAAAATTATGATAGTAACCAATAAATTTTTTAAACTCCAATTTTCCAAAGCCAACATCATGCTGAGCAGGCTTTCAAGTGTTATTTTTAAGTTTTAGACACCTGCAATACAAGTTTATTTTTAATAAGCAAATAAATTTTTCTGATTCATAAACCCAAGCGAACTTCAAAATAGTTTTACAGGGGAAATGATTTTTGAACACTTTTAAAACGCCCAACTGTAGAAAAACAACCAGAACGGAACACATGTTGTAGTTTTAAAATAAGTAGTGTTATAAATAATCAAGGTAAAGTCACTCTTAAGGTGAAATGCTTACTTTATTATAATAAATTCTATCTTTCACTCTTCCCGTGATAAGAAGAAAAATATCTTGTTTTTCTTTTCACAGAATTCGAAAAGAGCAACCTCATACTTGCACACAGATACTTCACTCACTGAGCAACAAAAGAAACTAATTAATAAACACTCGAATACACAAAATAGTTGAAGTATGCTTAACAAACATAAGTGAACAACACATCTTAATTAATAAAAATCTTACAGGACAAACATCCTGCTATTGATTTTTACTCCTGCAGAAATTAGTTTAATTTATTTAGTTTAACTTGTGACTCACTATTTGGATTCACTGTAATACCTTTTTGACTTGTCGTACTTCAAATCAGGGATCTTTTAAAAGATGATGTTTCATATCGGTCGGTATTTTAACTTTGTTTGTGCGTTACGGGCATAATTTAATTATGCGTAACAAAAAATGTTTTCAACTTCTGATTCAAGGGAGTAACTGAATTGATAAAAATTTTGATTGTTTTTATTAGATAGCATGCGAAAATTAATTTCTTTCTCACAACAGAATGCATAATGTTCCTTTGCTTTCAATTTTACTTAGTCTGACCATTGGTCGTTTGTTGAATTTATTCAATACTTTTTCGGCTTCTATTGTTAGAACCGGATATTATACATGAAAAGGGAGTAAAAAATCAAACAGGATGAGTAAAGAAGCAACACAACATTCATTCATCTACATATTCAATATTGAAATGTCCAGAAGTTTATTTAAAAGAAAAGTACTTTGATATTTATTTAGTTTGAATACAGGGTGTCCTTACAGACTCGTATTGGATAAACCTTAGTTTCCCATTTATGTGATCTGTACTTTATTTCACAATTAATATGACAAAAACCAACGATTGGATAACATACAGGGAATCACTTAGGATCAAATAATCAAAAAAGCCTCTGTCGTCACTATGGGGCGGACGATATTAATACATACCTACAAATACACCTTAAAAACTCGAGTGCATATCCAATTAATTATGTTACTTGAAGTGAAGACGAATGGTGATGAATCAAATATTACGGAATAGTATTCACATGAGAATTCTGCGCAAATGATTCTAACCAGAATTTATCCACATTGCAAAGTCATAATTTATAATTTGATTTTTCTTGCAATAACCTGAAACAAAGCGAAAGAAGAAAAACAACAATATAAGCAAGTACTTTATAAGAAAGAAAATCATGTTTCACATAAATAACAAATAAACTATAAAATGACAATTAAACGAAATCTCTTAAGATCGACTTGAGTTCCCTAGTGAACACAACAAAGTAGACAATTTAACACCACCGAGCAAAAGCAACCTACTCCACTTGAAAATGGCATAAAACGTAGGAAAACAAAACAAAACTCCAAGTGCAACGAGTATTCATCTTGCATGCAAATTTCTTGCAAGTAGTAAAATTGGCTTGTAATTTAAACTTATAATAAGACCAACTAACCAAATCCTGTGTAAAGTATTCAAGTTTCATTTAAAACAAAAATTAAAAATAAAATAAAAAAATGGAAAACAACAAAAAGTAAAGCATCATAACTTGTTAAATCTCGTTAAGTTTTAAGCTAAAAGGAAGTGAAGGAAAATTCATAAACCATGAAGTATGAATAAGATTTTATTTAGCAAAGCCATCGCAAACTTTCTAAAATGGCTGCCAGCTGTTAGAATTTCGAATGTAGACAGATAGTTTGTTTTGGGAAGAACGATTGTAAATTGTGGCATAGGAACTCTACAAAAGAATGCTGCAAAATTAGTGTAGAGTGCATGCAAGACAGAAAATAACACTTTTCTGAATGAATAAAATAAGTAAAATTACGAACGTGTGAAGCTTTTGCAGTTTGACAGGTGAAATATTTATTAATAAGAAAATGGCTTGTAGCTGTCAATTTCAAAGCGCCTTGACTGTCTGCATAAAAAATTGGTTAACAAGTAATCCAAAAACTAACGATCAAACTTTCGCAAAGTAGAATTTGCACGCTCATTTTAAATGCTGGAATTTCACTCAAAGATTTAAATGCAATTTGTGATTATCTTTTTTAATTTAGTTTTCATATAGCATAATGCAAAGAGGACGGCAAAAAAAAACAACAAAAAGGAAACGCTGATTAAGTAGTTGGCGAGAAGAATTAGATTATTCGCAACCGTAAGCTCTAGAAACGTAGCATATCTCACATGGTTTGCGGTTCACGCCTCAGGATTCATCAACCGCACTCGAGTCTTATTCATATTTATTGTCTCTACAATTTGCGCTTAGAACACACAGATTCTTTTCTATTTGTGTTGTATGCCAAATAAACCAATGTTGGAATATAAATCCTTGTTCAACTACAAAAACATGTTACAAGAAGTTAATGTATGTGCTTGTGGTTTTTTGATATAACATAAAGCTCGTAATATATGGCTCTTGTTTCCACAATATGATGGACCATAGAGTATAGATAAGCTTAGAGGTGTGTTGCAATGTTAAAAAGCTATTTCTGTTCTACAGAAACGTGTTGCGACAACTTGACATGCGAACAGTACAAAACCAAAGAAGGAATGAATGTATGAATGAAAAAAAAACAATTTGTGTACACAAAACATATTTATGGCTGCGACATGACCTGTGTCCTTGACGGGATTTAGAAATGTGGGAGTGCAGACGTCACAGTAGTAAGTGAGGTTAAATGTTAAACGAATATGATATTAAATAACTGCCAGAAAAAATAATAGAAGGGTTATCAAATCTTGTTGTTGAACTTTGCTAAAACTCTTCAACTAAAACTATTCAACCTAATTGCAGTTATGCATTAGCATTGGCGATTTCCTTTTTGATTTGAGATTTGAGTTTTTAAATTTAAATTAATTAAAGAAAGTTTAAAGTCATTTATGCCAACTGCTTCCAACTCGGCCATTTTTGTTGTGGAAATAGGGCCGAAAAACAGGGAATAGTTTTTTTTTTATTGTTTTTTGATTCCCTTAGAGGAAAAACAGGTTATAAAGACAAAAGTTTTATTTCATAGCGACAAATTACAAAAACAACACCAAAGGAAGCGAAAATAACTTTTAAAATGTCTTTTTGATTTTAAGTTGTGTTGCTTGTACCTTTCGGTAAATTTATTTGAACGGAAACTTAAGTTTAAATTTGGATGTTATTCAGGAAACAGCTTTCTATCATATATAAATAAACATGTACAAATAAATATGCACATATCACTTGCAGATTTCTAGAATCATTTAGAGAGATATTAAATACTCTTAGAAATCAATGTCACTAAGATACATAAAAATTTGTCAGATTTTTGGTAGAATACGTACAACAAGAACACATTGACACTGTCTAGAGAGATAAAACATATCGTAAATTATTATTGCTCTATAAAACACACAAACTCACTTATGCACACATATTCCTAAATAAAAAAAAACAATACCAATATTGCTGACAAAAACAACATGGAACGATATAATAGCAGTATGTAGAAATAATAAAAATACAAACGGCCAGAGAGTTTAATCAGAAACTTGCGCAAAAGTATTTCAAATACATTCAAACTCGCTTCATAGTAAGCAGTTATACTTTGTCTTAATAAATGTAGTAGCAGAAAAAACTAATATTTTTACACATGCGCTTACAGTCGTGCATTCCAGAAAGCACTGCTGTAAGGCAATAAACACAAAATTATACGCTTCACGATAATTTACGAACGAAACGCGTTTAAAAGTAAAGCATTCAGTGAATATCCAAAAGGTTACGATGCGCTAAAACTAAAGGTGGCAATGCCAACGCTATATTCCCTTAAAAACCTTATGATGGCGAAGCAGAAGATCAATATCAGTGTCAATAAAGGAAAACGCTTGCTTGTAAGAGTCATCATCACCAAATAGTTTTGGATATTTTTCCAAATATAAATTAGATACCAAGAAAACTTAAAATTTCAATCTAACTACGTCAATATAAGAAATAAAAAGAAGAGATTATTTCTGTCAGCATTTATTTGATAACGATACGTAACTAATGGCAAAGGCTCACCAAACTCTCCACCATGTGGTCATAGAACGATTTGTATTTAAACCATCTACATTTTTCTAAACAATGACGATCTAAAAGCCTTCCACGTCAGCTTATGATGTTCAGCATTAAAAATGCATATACGAGTATATCGACTAGTATTTCTCCTAGATTTTACCGACTCAAGGTTATTCGAGCAATTAATCAGCAATGCAACACTCATATACGTTCATTCGATGTAAAATTAAAAATACAAGGCACAGCATCTGCGATATAACCATGAAAGTAATATCGCCAAAGAGTACTACAGATAAGTCCAGAATTAAAAAAAAAACAAATATAAGAAAATATTTTATATAGTCGCAATAAAGTTGGAATAATTAAATTGTACTAAACTGAATTACCCGCAGATAAGCCATAAGGATTCAGAAAATTTTTGCACCAAATTATGAATTTTAAATAAGATAAAAGATTTTAGAGCAATACAGTGTTACTATTGTATGAAACTGACAGAAGTTCTGGATTTTGATACAATATTCCCTGCATTTCAATTTAAACTTCGTAAAGTATCTAAAGGCTCTAACTCTGTTAAATAATATATCAGTTTATAAAATATTTAAACTTGAGTTAAAATAGTTTACGCTGGGTTTACAAATGCAAGTAGTGGCATGCAATTGTTGTGTACGTATTGTCTACGAAAATTTCTTCGAAATCTGCTGGCTCAATTTTTATTCCATTTTAACTTTTTGTTTTCTTTTTAAAATAGAGTTACCGAGTTCACCATATAGGTATATATTTGGGGAAACGATTTACATTTATTATTAATAGTAATATTTTATTATAATTACTAATATTATTGCTCTTTAATTAAGAAACTCGAATTTTTTATGCGCAATTTAAGAAATAAATCATAACAGCATAATAATCATAATAATAAATCATTTAAAAAGGTATAACTTTAATTACAATTTAACAGCAATCCAGTAAATTTACATTTAATATTGAACAGGGTAACTTTGTCTATCGTTTTGACATTTAGTGGCATGCAAATGCTAAATTTTCACTCGCATGCAATTTTACCTGTTACTGGAGCTGCCATTGCGAAAAATGTAAATGTATTAGTGAAAATGTGTGAGTGTATTGAGTTTTTCGAACTTGTAGTGGCATGTGTAAACGCTAGGTTATACCACCCAAATAATTCATGAATAAAATATAATGAATAAAAATTCTGCAGTTTTGAAAAGACAAGTAAGCAGAATTTGAAATCCTCTGAAAAGTTCCGTAAAGAATTCTCATTTCGTTTGCGAAATTATAAGCATAAGATAATATTTTCTATCTTAAATTTTTGATAGATATTGCGGTTACTATTTTTCGCGTATTAAAATGTTTGCAAAATAAAGTATGTAGCTCCAATTAATTGTAAATAAAGTCAAACATGGTGACTCGATTTGAATGAGATATGGCTTGTTTTGTCTGCAACATATTTTTTATATAATTGCTGAAGACTTAAGGGATTTGATCTATTTTTTATGAATTTTTGAAAAACAAATAATTCTAAATTTCTTTTTTTTCGCCACACTTTCTTAATATTTTTGAAACTACTGAGCAGACTTAAGAAGGTTATGCAAAAGGTTATGCAAAAGGAAATTTTATTCGGATTTTTCAAAATTCGTATTAAATCAAATGCGACAAAGCGTTCTCAACTTATGGTTGTGGATAAATTGGTATATCTGGAATTCAATGCCCGAAATAACTTAATTAATAACTATCAGTTGCTTCATTCTAAAAGTTGACCTGAATTTCTAAACTTGAACTTGAAATTTATAAATAAGATTTTAATGAAAAGAAAAGTTGTATTTATTATATTTATAAGTCTACTTAAACATATTGGTAAAAATAATTGCAAATGATGAAAAATTTCTTCATTTTACACCCCATTTAACCATGTTTTTTTGCATAGCATAGAAACCACTCTAAAGTTTAATTCTTGTAAATAAGTTCTTTAATTTTACACACGCCTATTTATTATTTTGTATTGACGTTAAACTTTAACGTTTAGCCTGGCACGCTCTAAATAATTTGGCGAAATGAATACAAACCATTTTTCTCATATTAAAAATCTTCAGCTGACTTAATGGTGCATTTTTGTTATTTTCTGCAGACGCTAACAAACAGCGTTTCAATTTTTTTAATTAACACATCATTTTATCATTAGAGCAACTGCATCATCAATGTTCGCTGTTTTGTTTGTTTAGTACGAGGATCATTTGTATGCGTGTTATTGAAACTTTGAGACCGCGCAGTGAAATTTATATTGAATATAATCTGGGCAAACAACAAAACAAATATATATATAGCGCTTAAGAGCTAATGTCAACAATCTTCCTATATTAATCAGTTTATTTACTTTTATTGAAAATATTTCTTTGACAGTCAATAGTCGAGCTTTAATTTTTCAAGAAAATCCTTTAAAATACTTAAGGTGTGAAAACGTAAAGCTTTGAAGCTTTGACAATTTTTGTCTTAAATAAAAATACGTTTTGAAAGAATAGCACCATAAGCCAGCCAGTTTAATAATCGTAAGTACTTAAGCAGGCTTTTTAACATTTTAGCACTGCGAGACAAATAAAGCAACCAAATATAAGAAATTGCGTTTTTAGCAAGAAGCACTAGACCTCACAAAGGTGAAAACAATAAAAAAAAATTAGCAAATCCTCAGGCGATTTTCTTCACTATATTTTGCACTGTTTTATACAACAACAAAGTTTATAAGAAACCCTCTCAGGAGCAAAAACATTTTACAGAAAATATGAGTTTAATTTTAGGCGAAAAACAAGATGATAAAATGCTGTCTTTATTCGTCAACGATATTAAGTAGTTACAATAACCACAAAATAACTCTGATTATGACTAAAAGACAGACGTCCAAACAGCCAGTAGGTAGTTTGCTTTTGAGTTGTTAGTTTCAAAAGACAAGAAAGAGCAAATCTAATTTATAGAGGAAATTATAGGGTTATTTTTATAATACCTAAAATGCTCAAAAAGTTTCTATTGTTCTACCTTTTTATCTAATGAAAGTAAGAGTGAATTTTAATCACTCTTTTGTTGTGTATTTTTTTTTTTTACTAGTTTTGGCAACAAAAATATTGTTGTTATGCAAATCATTATATGACATAATAGCGGAAATTTACACGATACACTGATTGTCTCTCACAAGTACATTCACACAGCCAGGCTTGCTTACAACTCAATATCTGAAACTGATGTTATAATATCTGCAGCTACTGTTGTTCTAACAACATTATTAAGGAGGGTAACAACAGCGATGGCCATATAAATTAAAACAACAACAACGAAACTAATATTTCATACAGCAATTAAAATGAAACAATTGCAAAAATTTGCAACCGTACATGGTTTTTAGAAAGTTTTTATCTCACTGTCTTTTACTCTCTCTTCCGACATGATATTGTAATCACTTTACAGGACCGTTCAACAGTTTCCGGCAAATAAAAGCAATGCTACAGCAGGAAACAAAAAAAATTACTCTGTAACTTATATTGGCCGAGGTAAGCAGCTACTTTTTCTATCTTTATGACATTAAATGAACTTAAAAACAATTGCTCAGCTATTATTAGATTGTTTCGACTGAAGTAAAGCGTATTTATGACAATTTTTCCTGCTTCGATCGAAACAAACAGTAGTCAGTAGAGAAGAGATCTGTGGTGTGAGGGGGGTGATATTTATCTTCCCCACCGCTATTTTCTTTACTGGTTTGCTCATCTCAAGTGTCAAGTTCTCTTGTATTCGACGTGGATTTTCATCGAGTACTTCCAGTAATTCTTCATCTTCAAATTGTGTGGCCTTCTCAAAGGTGTTTTGTTTTTAACATAAAAATCACTATATTTAAAGCGTTGAAATCAATCCCAAAAAGTAGCTTCAAGGAAAGTATGCTTGTCATTAACTTTCAGTAGAATATGGTGACTTGCTGGAGGAATTTTTTCATAAAAAACAATTTTTTGGTTCAAAATTTGCCATTTTTTTTTAAACAACGGATGTCCAAACTCACCAATATACAAAAATCGTTCATGCCTAACAAGTGGAGCCATCTGTTGGCAAGCAGTGAGAACATTTTTTACTCCCAATCTCATTTACAAGAAGTTGGAAAAAGTGAAAGGTGTCGCAGATGTACATACAAATAATTGTATGTACATGGATGTCGATGGATTTACCTTTATTCTCCACTGTTTTAGCCAGTCTTCTAGCTTATGAATATGAGACTGCAGCTTTTCAGATGCATCCTTTGGATCATTACTGACACTTATAATTGCAGTGTCGTCTGCAAAGGTTGATGTATATGTATACAAATAAGTTGACGCTTCACAAGTTGTGGTCAAAAATAAGAAAAATAAAGTATGATAAAAATATTTTTTGAGGGGTATTATTAAAATTAGAATCTTAAAACTTATTGAAAACATCATAATTCAAATATAAAAGTCTCAAAGCCAAATATTGTTTTGAATTGTTGATACAAATACAAAAAATAAAACTTATAGGGTTATAGCCCGTTCAGGCTTTCACGAAATTAAGTAATTTCAATTTGAAATTACGAACGAAATCTAAAGTGTTCATACTGGGTTATTTGACATTTGAGTTAATTTCGGAAACAGCTGTTCGTTTATATTTATACTTGTATAATTTTATACCTTTGCATAAAAAAAATTTAAAAAAATGGAAAAAAAGAAAAACCAGTTATTATTAATCAAATTGGAAGCTATCAATAACAAAATATCAAAAAATAAATTAATACTGCAGCGGCTTAAAATAGATAAAGACGTCAGAATAAAAAGAATCCACGCTGCGGTATTAAATCAATTTCATTTGTTTCTGGCACTTCAAAGCGGAGGAATATTTTATAAATATGTAAGTTCATGCAATTTTTAAAATATACCATTAATGTTATTATATGTTTGTACGTATAAATGTACGTACATACGTGTAATCTTATTTTCATCAGCCTAGGGAGAGCTGCTTTTGGGAAAAAGACGTTCCTATTTTTACTGACGAAATGTTTAAGGAGACTTTTAGGATGACGCGGAAAGCCTTCAGGCGTCTTTGTGAAGAGTTAAGAAACTTCGCAAAAGAAGACAACAACTTCCAAAAATGCATACCTTTGCCAAAACGTATTGCGATTGCTTTATTTGCACTAAAATCGTCGTCCGAGTATTTAACCATCAGCCAACTGTTTGGTGTCGGAAAATCGACGGTATGTGTTATTTTAAATGACTTTTGCAATGTAGTTTGGCAAGGGATGCACTCAAAGTATATGACATCAAACATGTTTACCAACACAATGGTCACCAGATCTATTTACGGGTTTGAAAAGTTGGGATTTCCACAATGTTTTGGTGCTATAGGTAATTACCCACAAATATGTATATTAGTAGTTAATTTGAAATTTAAAATATGTTTTTAAATGAATTTATTTGCAGATGGTTGTCATATAGAAATTCATCCTCCCGCAGAGGAAGCATGTGACTACTACAATTATAAGGGGTGGTACTCTACTGTCTTACTGGCGGTTGTAGATTCCAGGTAAAAATTAGTGTTACAACTTCTTTAATTAGTTACTTACATATGTAAATGTTATACAGGTACAAATTTCTTTATATTAATGTTGGCAGCCCAGGCCGCTGTAATGACTCCTCAATTTTTGAAAAATCTGTTTTAAAACGAAAATTATCTGAAGGCATTTTAAAACCACATTTAAGGCAAATAAATGGACAAAATATTTTCCCATTTCTGATTGGAGATTCGGCATTTAGACTATCCGAATATTTAATGAAGCCTTATCCCTTCAGCACTGCAGCATTAGATAGCGAGAAAAACTTTAATTACAATCTCTCAAAATGTCGCAGAGTTGTAGAAAATGCTTTTGGTCATCTGAAATCCAGATTCAGGAGAATTGGTAAAGGAATTGACAACAACATAAGAAATGCCAACAAAATTATAAAAGCGTGTTGTATCCTACACAATTTTTTAATAGAAGAAAATGACACAGTTAACGACCAGTGGTTGGAAGCACAAACAAATTTGGAAAACACAAGACCTCAGCCTACAGACAACGAAATTTATGACAATGACTGTTATGGAAAAACTTTAACAGATTGTATAGCAGAGTATCTTTTAAATAAAAGCACTTAAATAAAAAACATTTTAAGTAATTTAAGACTATTTACATTTACTAAATTAAGGTTACTTATTAGGACTATAAACATAAATATGTACGTATTAATTAAGTAAATAAAGCAAAACTTCAGTCTTTTAAAAATAATAAAAAATTGATAAAACAAAAAAAAAAAAAAACAAAACTTGATAAATTGATTTCATCCGATCATTTTTTTCATTATTTAAATTTTTTCTCTTCTAGATTTATCAGTTCCTCTTGCAACTTAAGCATTTTCGCATCAAGTGCACTCCTCCCTTCCATATCCTGCTTCATAAGCATCCCTTCCTTCCTTCATAAGCATCCTTAATTTCTTTTAAAATTTCTTGTTGAAAAGGCCTTTTTCCCTTTGCGAGTTTCTTCTTTTGTAGTTATGATTTCCTGGGATGTTGATGCAATTGTCTCTTCAGTATTTCCACTACAAAAGCATTTTTCGTTGCTATTACTAGGAAGACAAATTTCGGCATCGAAATCATCCAGTATACTGAAGTTTGCATCGACATCTAAAAGATTTTATGATACAAATATTAAGAATGTTTAAATTATTAGTCGAACTATTTCATTAACATGCACAATATGCCAATTATTAATTCTTACCTAAATTATCTTCCATAAGCTCTTCAACTTGGTTGGATTTGTGCTGACTTATTATAGAGTGAACTCTATTATAAAGTAGCCATGTGGATGGACTACCCCCCGAAGAACCAATTATTTTCTTTTCCATTCTAAATTTGATATTGTTTTTAGAGATAAAGGACGTATTAAATACACTTAAAAATACCTGTATTTACTGGTCAAGTTATGAATTTTAATACTTATTTCTTTTGAGGTAAAAATGTGACCAAAATCCTTCATACTTTCAAAAATTTCTTCGAATATATGCGAATTTTTACGGTTCCCTCGCAAACTATCTATGTTTTCTTCCCACAATTGCACAAGGACGTTTCGGAGACATCAGTCCAGTTCGAACGTTTTTTATAATTTCTCCTGGAAAAAACAGTTTTAACATAACGTTTTTTAAATAACATGTATACTTACTTTGCCATTGTAAAGTTATAATTTGTATAAAAATGAAAAATTCGCAAATATTTGGAAAACACTTTTATAAAATTTGTAGATATATATTCGTTTGACATTTAAAATTTTATTTCAACGAAACGGACTTTCAAGGTTATAGAAATGTTCATGGTTGCACAGAAAGTAGTATTTTGCACAAAAACAGCGTTGTCTATCGTAATTTCAAGTTAATTTCGTCGAAATTAAGTAAAATGAGTTAATTTTGGCAATGGTAAAATGTATGCGAAATTACGTAATTTCAACTTGATTTCGGCTGAAGTCACGAAATTACTTAATTTCGTGGCAGCCTGAACGGGCTATTACTAAATATTTACTAAGGTTATTTTCTTTTCAATTTTGAACTGTTAAAATGTTTCGTTTCGAACTATTGGCTATTAGAGCTGCAAAACTATCGATGGTACTATCGATAGTCGTATTTCATACCTTCCATGAATTCTACTCTATTTTGAATTGTCTATATAATAATTTGGCTATAAAAATCAGCTGACCTGTTCGCATGCCGCTTATAACGCGTACAAAACTAGAAAGCATACTAACTTTTCACATGCTACTCGTCGAGGTATCTTACGCTTTTCTGCGCTGCAACATAAAATTTTTCGAGAGATGTGTACAATGCAAAAAAGCGGAGTCTACACTACGCGGACCTTTAACAACCATATTCTTTCTTGAACTGAAATTTAAAAAAACAATTTATTGGTTTGCAGATATTTTGTTTATAAACTGTTTATTACGCTCTATTTATCAATTAAATATAAAATTTTGTCCTTTAATGACACATGATAACTTGTTGATGTTTAGTCAACTGCGAGTTACCTTAACTTATTGGAAGTTGTTTTGTACTTGAAGTAAAACAATTTAATTTAAATTTTAAAACAAAAAATTCATGCTAAGTTATTTATAAGTTATTTATATTTTTGTCATCACTATTGTCTTATTTTCGCCATCAAGGTCTTAAGGGAAATTAACATTATTTTACAGGGATTGTTTTTATAATAAATCCTTGTTCACTGTCCATATTTAGTATTTACCCTAGAATTAAATTATGAACTCTATAAACGATAAGGTGTTCACCACAAAGATTTCTAATATCTGACAGATGCCAAAAGCTATTTTGGATTTATAGGCAAGAAGGTGAGTGCGGATGGGTGGGTGGTCATTGTACAAAAAAGACAATTTGTAAGCATATGGTATTTTTGAAATGTCATAAACAGGTCATATACATATAAACATGTACATATATGTATGTATTTACGGAAAACCCTCCCCTGAGGTAAGTTGCTCTTTATTGCAAAAGTCATCTGGGTATTACAAATGATATTTGTCCATAAGTGTGGGCTGTTAGTATATTATTCTAGTTAAAGGCAAAGTTTTATTATTGGGGATAAAATGAGGATGAGTAGGTAGGCACTACAAAGGACATTGTTGGGAACATGTGACAACATATAGCCAAACGACAAAAAAAATTATGCTTATAAACCCGATACTTATGCGAAAATAAATTTAAGCACAAAAAACCGTAAGCCCCAGAACATAAGTATCTACACTAGTTAGCGAAAAATTTATCAATTTAAAAATTTTTAATTTACCTCTATTAATTTGGAGCAATTTCCAATTTAATCTCCGGAAAAAATGGACCCACTTTTCATTGGAATACAAGCATTAATTTATCCACTCAACCTGAAGCTTAAATTATGTTTTTTGTATGTTTGTCAAACATAGAGTTTTTTACGAGATTTTCAATACTGGGAATTTCCAGAAATATCGCCGAATTTTTAATCCCGATATCGCCGAAAAAAATAAGTGCTGGAATTCCCGGGAATTGTACAAACCGCTGATTGTATTTTTTGCAAAACTTGCCAAAGGAAATTTTAAAATCGCTTAACATGCAAATATCTTAAATATAATGTGCTATTCAACTAAACCGGATTTATAATCTCTCGATTTGACGAGAAAATAGCTTAATAACCCTCATTATTAGCAACTTGTCTTGGCCTATAAAGCAGCTGAAGTGTCTGGTGATAATAATAAAGTTTCAAGTACAAACTCAACATTGAGCTCCAAAAAGTACTAAAAACTTTTTTGAGACTTTGCTTAGAATATGGCCTATACATGTATGCGGTGAAAGCCTGATTTTTCTTTCAAAGGGCAAAATGTAACTAAAATTAGAAAGAAGTCCTTCGCTTTAAAAATTTACTTTTAAACAACGTTAAATAATGTTATTTATTTGTTATATTTTCGCTTTTAAAGATATTTCTATATTCTAATATAATTTGTTTTTTTTTTTTCAAAAAAGTCACAAAAGTGTGATGGTTCAATAAAATGCATTTTTACAGTAAAAAAATATATATTAGTTTTGTTTATTTGTTTAGAGCGGGAATTCCCGGGAACCTTGCGTTTATTTCCCAATTGGCAGGGACATGAAAAAGTCCGTGAAGAGGAACAGTTTAGCCCGAATAACGCATAACCGAATGTTTAACTATTTTTCAATAATAAAAAAAAAATACTTTCGGAAATATAAAAACTGTAGAGGGACTGAAATTTGTGACAAATATGAGAAGGGATAATGGATACGCGTCTCTTGCCAGATTTTACGATTCTATTACGTCTATTCCCTCACATCAAACTTCGAGTTTAAAGCCAGAACAATTTTTGAAGTACAAATAGTTGTTTTGTTATGTTAGCTGTTTAAAAGTTTACAAACTAATATTTATTACCTTCGTCGCTATTTGCAAATAAAAACAGCAAAAGTATAAGAAAATTGGCGATTGAATCATATTTATATTAGGCTCTGACGAACATTATTATAAAATATTAATGAAGAACGGTCCAAAATTTACGCAATATTTAAATTAAATAGAAAGCACAGTTTTTTAAAGTGTTAAAATACAAGCCCTATATATATCATTATGTGTTACCAATAGCACAGCTCCACGGCTTTGCTAGGACATAAGCAACTTGATCTTTAGAACGACGGAGTACACGACCAGCAAATGTCTCATGCGTATGGCACTTCGCTCCTTCGTCTTGCTGAAACCACTTGTCGACCATATTCATATCAACCAATTTAGGTAAGAAAGTCTTCGGTTTTATGTCAGTCTCAGTAATTTGTCGATCATAGCCATTTTGAAAGAAATATGGTGAAAATGAGCTTCGTCGCTAAACAGGTCGCATTTTCAGTAATCTATTTCGGGGACTTTATTTGCTGCACATATTCACTAGTTTACTTTTTTACTCCTAAGCAATACTCAACAGTTCACGTAATTACTTAAATTAACCTGCCGAATTGTATACGAAATTCGCCAGTTTTATTATGTTTGAAATATTAATAAATTTTTTACAATGCAAAAGAAAGTTAAAAACAAACTTTCTTATAGAAGATTGTCATAGCACATTGCCGGTTTCCCTAATAAAAATCTTTACTTTCTGTCAGCATTCTACCAATATTTGTTTATTTAAAACTTGTTTCCGAAGTGAGTGCAACGTCTACCGAACTTTTCATTTTTAAGAATAGAATTGTATCTTGCTATTGTCTCAGATTATTACTGTTCGGAAAATTAAAAGCGGCCAAATGATATTTTTAAATAGCCGGTATCTGTTCGGACATATGTACATATGTATATACACATCAGAACGTAAGTTTATTGAAAACACCACAAAATCTGGAGCGTAAATAAACCTTTTTTGATACCAAGCGACTTTTAAGAGTATAACTCCAATGTGTTTAAATGCTGATTCTACTCATGCAGAATAATAGCAATGAAGATGGGATGCCTTCCTAACTAAATTAAATGAATAAAACGCTAAGGTGGAGTTGGGAAAATAATTAATTCAATAGTTGGCAATGAAATCCTAAAGGAAAAATATAAGCAAATCAAATAACTTCGATTAGGATTTAACTGTACAATTGGAATTTATTGTAGGCGAGCAAATTGCCTCTCCTTGTATATTTATCAAGTTAATTGTGTACGTTCTGCAAGTAACATGTATGTATATATGTATATTGAAAATAAACGTCATTCAAGCACGGGATTTGTGACAAACTTTTGTTAATAAGTCATTTGGCCTTATGTAAGCAGTTTGTGAAAAACGCTTGCATTCATAATCTCAAGATAAGTACTGTCAAAATAAAACTTTGTCTCTTTACGGGCAAAAATTTACTTCCAAAAACCGTTAACACTATTAATAGCGCCTTCGAAAGTTCACAGTGTTCATAACTCAATAGTTGTTTACGATTACGACTTGGTCAATAGCGTGTTATAGAAAGAGGTAGGAAAAGTGAACAAGAACTTATTGAATTTTTGGAAATAATTGTGTTGAAATGAATGAGCCGAATTCTGGCATTTAAAGTGAATATAACTCGCAAGCCATTGCGGAGACGATGCCACTAGGTACACAGCACACAAAACAATACAATCACTAACCGCCTACAATGACGTAAGCCGCAAAATGTTTTTTAGTTTTGTTCCAATTTGATCAGAACTTAACTATCAAACACACAATTTTTTTTATAACGTACGTAATAATCTAGAAAAAATTACGTATATTCAATGTTACACGTAGCAATATTAAAGCTATTTATTACCTTTCTTTGCACTCATATCGTTACTATTAATTTATTTTGCAGCATAGTGGTCTCAATATGCAAGAAAGCATGAAAAAACTTCGTGAAGGAAAAATTTTCAAAAAACCAATCATAAAGCTAGACTATAACCGAGTCAAAGGAATTGACCTCTCTGACCAAAGGTATTGTTTGAATGTATTAGTACTGCTATTTTAGTTAGTTCGGTTTTGTATAATAAACTATATTCAAGCCAACAAATGAAATTAGAGTAGTTTACAAAATCAGCGAAATACCTAGAAAAAATGCCGAGAAACTTGGGCGTAAAAGATAACTTAGCAGTTATAAAAAATTAGCCGAAAGCCACTATGGAAATAGTGCTATCGCAAAGTCTAAACAAGTTTATACACATGTATTGAGTGCCAAAATCCTTTTTGTTTAACGTGCTTTAATGAAATTCAAAAATTTATCTTTCCTAAGTTCTTTTATACAATGACATTATGATTTTTACTATTATTATTATTTTTTTAAATTATTTCAACATGAATAAAGTTTATTTTCTTTAATAAAAAATATTGTATTTATCATTTAATACCCTGGATAATTGCAGTTTTTCCTATACAAATTTTCAGGTTTTATTAAAAAAAATTTCTACACGCTCAGAGCATTACATCAATTTATTAGTGTGTATCACATGTCATGCGCAATCGTATCAATCAGAACGCCTCTGCATCATATGTGATGCATTGGACGTAATTTTCTTGAGCCATTCGTGATAATGTTTAATCGTGAGAAATCGTTCGCCTAAATAGTGTTGACGTGCATGAATGTTAGTATTATAAGTTGTCCATGTGTAAATCTGTGTGAAATTTTTGGATATGTTTTAATGATTATTTTCAATTCAATATTTCATCAAAAGCCTACAACACGGCTGTGCAACAATTCTGCATCGAAAAGCTAATTTCAAAATAAAAGTTTTTTATGCATGTTGTTTGCGGTAAGATAATCTTAATAAATATAATTAATCTGAATAACTAGTTAAAGCAAATAAAAAAAAAAAGTTAAACGCATTCGCATTCATGTAATAAAAATCGTTAAAATCAAAATTTCCTCAACATTTTATTTGCCACTGCAACGTATGTTGTATTACCACATTAGCCATGAAAAATAAACAAAGTTAAAACCACAGCAGAAAAAAATTATTTTATATTGGAAGCTGCAAAATTAAACGTTTTATCCACTTAGAAACAAATTATTCATTATGAGTAATAAAAGAAATACAGCTTGTATACGAATACTTGCAGCTAACGATGCTTGTATAAAAATATTAATTAATAAATTGACGCAAATCCAAAAAAAAATGGAAATTTTTAATAAAATTAAAAAGAATCAAATATGTTTGGAAATAAAACTACAAAAAGATTATTATTAGGTCTGCTCCAAAAGAAGTTCGAACAAATAAGAGTAAAAACGAATTTACTCTCCCAAGTTATCGAATTTACCCAATTGAGCTGGAACGCGAAAAACCGAAACATTAAACGCAATATTTAGTTGGTGCTAACTTAACCGACAAGATTAAATATTTATTAGTAATCTTCTACCGGACACTAATATGGAAGCACTATAGGGAGAGTATGTGTCAGCCGCACATATGTTGAGCGCTATGTAGGAGAACCACGTTGAAGAGATCCAACATACACTGAGAGGAAAAGCGTTTAAAGTTTATTACAATTTTTTCCGATCTTTTTTTAATTATTAATTAATTATTCAAGCTTTAAGGTCTCAAATAAATAAAAATGTTTATTCTTTTAAAAGTATTCATTAAAAATTAATAAAATATTTTATTTCTTGATGATGATAAAGGCGTAGCGATATATCAGTCGAAAGATTTTTATACAAATCATAAAACTCAAGGTTGTAATTGCCACTCAATGACTTATGCAACAACAAGGCCAAACATACAAAAAATAAAAAAATCAACATATATAGAATATGTATAGTATCTTTAAAACTGCAACCTAGGTAGGACTTTTACCTTGTCGATCATTTTTTAGGGTCTCCGAAGTTTACCAAAGATGTTGGCGTGGAAAATGTGTTTTGTACAATTTTTCAGAGCAAAAATAATGACTTAAGTTGACAATAGAAGAAAATGAAAGGCATTAGTAAACACGCCATGATTAAATGGGACTAAATATTAAACAAACTTTGCCATATTTTCACAAAATATTTAAAGGTTTTATAACAAGGTACGATATCAAAGCTTTACAATTGCATGCTTCAACTTGAATGAACCACGTGTTTCCTCTCATAACCAACAACAAAGAACTAAGTAACTGTTGTTATGGATTAACATAAAATACTGGTATAACGGTGTTGGATGTGTTTCTCACACATCCTCGGCACAAAATTTAATTAATGACTATGAATATATAATAAAAGAAAAACAAGCAAGAAATATGGTAGAAAAATTATTAAAAGCCAAAAATAATATTTATTAAGAAAATACAAGGATCAAGTAATAAAACAACAAACTGACTGCGGCGTGCGTCTTCTCGGGCAACTTCACACATACGCACCTCTCATATTTACCACTAAAAATTTCCAAAGTTGAAAGTAACTGCAGACATCAGAGATGTGCATGAGTATTAATGAAAGTATTAACAAACCTTAAAAATATAAACAAACCTTACACAAAATACTCGACAGTGCGACAGCTAAACAATCACCCCAAAAGTGCAGGTCCCCTTTACAAGGATGCTGATGAGAAATGCATTGAGAATATGTATTGTGTTTTCTATATGACGATGAAGTGTCAAAAAAATCAGAATTATTAAAAAAAATAGTTTAACACGTGGCCAAACCTTTAGTCATTTATGACGGCCGGCGAATAGATCAGGGTTATAAAGTCAGCGCATATGCATGTTGCTGTTGCCGATGAGGATAATGGTGGTGATACGTTTAATTTGCACCCATTTATGAGTGATGGACTGGATGAAGGAAAAAGACAGTTGGTTTTTTGTATAACGAATTAAACAAATCAAATTTTGTTATTGTTATTATTTTATAAAAAGATTATTAAGGTTCCCATTAGCAGCCATTATTTTTTATTTGTAGCAGTTTTTGAAAGTTCTAGTACAGTTTTTCTTGAAAGGGATTGTAAATAATTTTTAGACGTAAGATCTAAATAAATATACAGTGGAGAGCTGCTAAGAGAAGAGTTTAAAATTATATTAGCAGTTATATTCTTTTACTATCATCGACTACGTAATAAATACGAACCGTTCTTATATTTAATTAAAAGCAGATAAACCAAAGATGTGAACAGAATTTACTCATAAGCAAAAATATATTGCGCAAAATATAATATCGCCGAATTTCAATGACTAAGGCTCGGATGAATTCATGCCATGACATTTGATATTTTGACTTCGGTCTATTATGGGACGTTAAGCACCCACTCTAGAAAAACTCTATCGAGGTTAAAACGCACGCAAGAGATAGCTCTTAAATCGTTTACAGTGCTTTGACATTAATGATGTTTATACGTAGAAAACTGGTTGCCAACAAGCCATGGAGCGATACACACCTCAAGAACGTCGAATTATTGTTACTGTTATTTTTTTCATTTGTAACAAAATTACAGAAAGTTCAAATTATGACATTACTTTTGCGCTAACCTATATAAGAAAATTTTTATTGTTAACGTAACTATTCATCCAGGCGATAAAAAGATAATTTTTCATATACAATTTAAATCATTCTCTAAACGCGTTAAAACTCACTTCCCGAACATGGGGGTAAATAGGGTTTTGTGTGCGTGCAGGCAGAAGTTCTATCGAAACCTTACTAAGTGTCAGTCTGCGAAAATACAATTTCCTGCTTGCGACAAGGAAGTGGAAGTCTCGGGGTCTCTAGAAGTTAGTGGAAAGTATGCCAATTTGTAATGCCCAAACTTGGTTTTTGCTGGTATCATTTGTGTTAAGGTGCTTTTATAGTTTCTTTGTTATAAAGTTTTAGTTGAAGGTATATAATAATACCTAAGCAACAATGTATTTATTAATTTCGTGTTTTTTATTGTCTGAGACAAATTTATGGGCTTCTCATTATGGTTAATGATGTGAAGTTTCCAGACAGTTTCATAAACATTGTCATTGACATAAAAAATTAATATTAATTTCTGACACACGCTCGTATGACACTTTTCTGTGTGTTTTCTTTCAGTTCCAAATCACTTTCGTATTCCTCCTAACAAAGAATGATACAGCAAAGTGTCTAAAATGAAATTGAAATCTACCGGAGACGAGAAGTGTAATGAGTTAAATATTCCTTTTAGGATTTTTCTAAATTTTGTTTTAGATTTTTATTAATCTGTATACAATTTTTGGTGGCGGTTTTGAAATTTGAATAATTCCTGGGTACAAGTACAAGTACGTTTAGCATTATTTATTCAAGTGTTAAACTAAAATTTGATTGTATCTATAGTTCTTTCACCCCTAAGATAAGTTTTTTTATACATATTTTTATTTTTTTTTTTTAAAGTAGTCATGCTTTTGCTCTGCATTTAAATTAATAAATTTTTTCTAATTTGTTCTTTTCTTTCAAAATCATTTAACATTCTTTTTGTTTTCTGCTACTTTCAAAAGTATTTCCAAAAGTAATCAATCCTTGTAATTGCAAGTTAACGTTTTTTTTCCTTCTTCTTTTTTTATCTTCACTATTGAAGCGTGGAAAAAATGCAGTTTTTTATAAATAACGTAATAAAAACTAAACAGAAAAATAGAAAAAGTATGCAATATATGTGAAAATACATTTAAAGTATAAAAGGAAGTTTTTTTTATATAATTGTCCTCTGTCTAATAGGGACACAGAGCAATAAACTCTATGAAGATGAAATTAAAAAGGTGGAAGAAAGAAATTCTCCTTAAATGATAGATATATTTAATACAAATTGTAATCTAAGAATGACCTACTGCTCGGAAACCGATATAAGATTTTAAAAACATATTTGCATATGACGTCTATAACATTTCTGCCGTCGTTCTAAAAAGTAGATGGATTTTAATACTCTTGGGAATATTTAAGCAAACCACGTTTATGATATCAGTGAATCTGCATTACAAAACTAATATTGCTTAAAAGCGTCAGTTTCACAGCCCAGTCTTTATCATCTACAAGAGGCTTTGAACTTATAATTTTCGATATTCATAGTAAGATCGCTATAATAGAATGTACGTACTGTAAATGGTTTTAATACTTAATAAAGGTTTTTTAAGTTGGATCCGACAGACCTAGTGTGTTTCAAGCTGTGGTATTCGTTTCCTTTGCAACAGCTTCTAGAGTTGGCAACATCGAATGTAATTTATTGTATTAGGAATTTAAAAATTATCTAACTTAAGAGTAGCAGACCTCCCCAGGGAGCTTATGACACATAAGAAAAGTAGCACTAAACTACGAGTTTTAATTTTACTGTTTACAAAAAATGCATCAGATCTTAATAAAGATAAAGATCATACGCAAAAACGTTTACACTAACATATGCTTTGTAGCGACTATAAAACCATGGCACATTACGCAGATTTCCTAGTGATTCATCCGAAAGTGATACCTTACAATCACCGGTAAAAGATATAGTCTCTTGAATGACTATAAAGCATTGCCCCACAAATGGGCGTTCAATTCCACAAATTTAGGAGTGTAAGGCGGAAATATAATGAGAAGCAGTCTAAATAGGATTATGGACTCGTCGTTTCAACCGGTTTAAAACTCGGTGTGTAGTCGTTTTAAACCTTTTTTAAACGTGGTTGCGAATGGCAAGGTAGATACAATAAAACTTGTCATACATAAATTTTTTTATAAATTCGGTTTCCGGTTAACCGCTTTTAAAAAATTTCAAAAACACAGCCGGTTAATTACAAATTAACACATACCTGAAATGGTTAATCTCACACCACTCACTTCCGTAAACGCTGGTGGTTGCCGCTGGATTATACTTTGAATTATATAAATACTTGTAATTCGCCAAAGTGGACAATTAGTTTTTTTTTACATTAAAGTTTCATTGTTTTATTGGGATATTTTAAAGTGTTTAAGAACCTTCATTATATGTATTCCCTGCACAACAAAACTTACCTCTTTATCAAATTGTAGCGCCACATCTGTAAAAAATGTAAGAAAATATTTCTTGTTAAAAAAAGAATGTTTACTCTTAAATTTCCACAAAAAAAAACTCAATAAAATTACAAATATTCTTGAAATTATCCAACAACAAAAGAAACAGAGTAGAACGCAGAAGTGAGCAGCACTGAAATATTTTTAATACTACTAATCATAGTAACGCAATTAGGTGGAAAATGATATTTTATTTTTTACAACAAAATTTGAATGAAAAAGAATCCCTCTTGACACAGACAAAAGAGCTGTGCGCAAACCAATTGCATTTTGTTGGGAAATCATTTCATGTTACTAACTTCAGTTTTTCTTAAAGAGAAAGTCCCTGCGTTTTCTGTTAAATAAATTGAAAACAATTTGTATGTTTACATTGCAGGCAGAGGCAAGTTGGTGTAAAAGCAAAGGATGGAAAATCTTAAGGAGTATTTTAACATGTGTGTGAACGTTAAGTTTTTTTTTTAATTTCAAAAACTCAGCCGAAAATATAAGAATAGTATATGGAAAAACTAAAGTTATAGATAAAATTCAAACACGAAAGCTAAAAAAATGGCCTAAAAAACGGTTTGAAATCACCAAAATGTGGGAAAGTATGCAACTAAAAAGCCGACTTGTTGCAGCTTTTTAATTGGTTTTTATGTTTAAGATTTTTAAGATATTTTATCTGAACTTCGTCTGATTAACAGAGCGCTCTTTTATTTTTTTTTATTGAAATTTGGGGGAAATTTGTTTTTTAACCAACTACCATTTTACTAGCAAAACGATAGTCAAGAGAATATCAAACATTTTCGAAATAATAGATTCTAATTGCGCATATGTCCACTTCATGAGTCTAGCCATGTTAAGACAAGTTTCAAAAAATATCCAACAATTCACAATCTATAGATAAAAAACAACATACCTGCTGCATTTGTATTAGCTTCGAGCGCTAGCGTTGTATGTCAACATATATATAACGCAAAAACGAAACTTTGCCTACTAAACGCTGTTTTGAATTTTTATTTGCAAAAACCTAATTCACGAAAACAAGTACTGATTAGAACAACTATTTACAGTTAAAGCGAAGGCGTTGCGCTATTGTAAAAGTTTAGACTTTTTACTTTAAGCAATGTAAGGTAAACAATGTAATGCGAAATTTTCATAGAGAATATAATGCTTTTAATTTTTGGAGAGTCGAGGAAAGCTTAAAAAATTGGGAAATTTCAGAGTGGACGACATTGGATTAAACTCATACATATTCACAACCACTAACTTTATAATTTGTTTCCTGTTATTATTTATAAAAAGTAATTGGTAAAAACAAAAAAAAAAACATGAACTTAAAAAAATGTTTACCGAATTTAATAAAGTTTAATAGGACATTCTCTAAAATGACTAGAAATTTGTCATTATTATTTAGTGGTATATGAATGGGGGTTTCATTTGGTTTTTGTTCAAAGTCTTATAAGATACTGCAATGAACATTCAAGTATCAGCTAAAAAGCGTTAAAATACTCGTAGCTGCTTAATTTATGGAAGTATTGCTTTGGTATCTTTAACTCAGATCCTCAAACATCAGCTCTTCTACCTGATCGCCATAGGAGTCTTGTTTGCATAACTTTAATTTCTGAGACCCATTCTAGAGAGCTTTATTTTCTAGCTCGGTTGGTTAGCCTAGAACTGCTTTCTAACAATAATATCTCGAACTGCGGCTTCGGTGAAAAAGCTCCTTTTCTCACATTCCTTGAATAAAAACAAGCAACGCCTTCGAAGACCCTTCCAGATGTATTTGAAGCCATTTTCGCGTTTATAAATTGAGTTTTCTTTTTTGAGTTTTTAACCTGGTAGCTTTAATGGTAAAATGTTAGCTTTGAGAGACACAGATGATCCTCATCTCTTTAAGGTCCCTAATAGTTCGCCAGTGATTTGCTTCTTGTGTCAAAATAAAACACAATAAACTAAGAATTTTCATTGGACTATGCAAAGCCTTTTACATAAAAAGGATTACAAATTATTGACTTTTGTTATCGATGTTCCTGGCCTATGAGAGATATATTTCACGTTCTTTGGTAAGGCAATACTAACCAACGATAAAAAAAATTTGTTTAAGCGACAGTCAACATAACTTACCAAATTGTCACGTTAGATGGTGATTTTTTATTTCGTTCTTCATTATAATGAAACAATAATAACATCGCCAACATTAACTTAAAATGTATTAAAACGAAACACTAATTTTATTAAAGAATATTAAAACAGATTGAAAGTACAAATTATTAAAAGTGGTAAATACGAAAATAAAACTATACAAAGAAGTAATGAAAATAATGCGCTGGTAGATGACTTAAAATACCAAAATATCAAGGATGCTATTTAAACTCATGTCGGCATTACAAAAATAAATTGTACCCTGTTAGTTGTATAACCATTTGTAACGCGTAGGCTCCGCATAAAAACAATACTATATTACCATTAATCGACTTATGTAAATATCTCTTCAAAACGTAACATAGCTAATAATAGTATGATAAAATGCTCACTTAAACAAAACAAAGGCGATTTTGTTCTGAAAATATTCAATACAGCATTAACTTCATAATTATAAAAACTTTTAGATTATCTTGTTTACCCAATTTTGCTCAGTATATTAATTGCAGCATTTGTTTATAATAGTTTTTAAAACAATTACTTCAAACACATCAACTACTCCCAAATACAAATTCTCCCTTATATAACAAAATATTTGGCTTTTAGTGCCACCAACCACGACAGCCTTATGCGAGTATTTGTAATAAAAGATTTCTAATCGCTTTATTCTCTCCTGTTTTTAATGCTTAAGATAGTGAACATGTTTAAATGATAAATAAGTTAATGGCTGAGTGAGTGAATGAGCAAAAGTATGAAAGTAAAAACTGCAAATTAAATAATTGAAATTAGGTATTCCAAAAAGAAAAAATAATTATGATCCTTAAATTTGCTTGATACTTGCTCGTTCGTATGTAAAAATGTATACAGGAATTCAGCTAGTCACTTCTTCAATCTTATGAACCTTAATAAGTTTTATACATACAGTCCAACCAAAACGCATCCATTACAATTACAATATCATCCAAATGCTCGCCACGGCTTCGGTGGCATATCTCTATCCAGTAGTCGATATTGTCAATTCACTGTCGTTAATGTCCCGATTTATATCATCCTTTAGCTCTTGAATTGTTCTTGGCTTATGGAAGTACACTTTTTCTTTTAAATATCCCCAAAGAAGAAAAAGAAGTCCAACGGTAAGCAATCACCAGAGTTGTGCTGACTTTGACGACATCAGTCGATTACAACTTATATAAAAATACGAAACTTCACCAAAATTTAAATTTCAACATAATACCTAAGCACTGGAATAAAAAAAATTAATTCCTTAAAAGTCATTACTAAAAAATGAAAAAAAATTATAAGCCACCATATTTTGAAATTTCGCCAACAAAATTTTAATTTCCCCAAATTTTGTAATTTCACCAAAAAGCCGAAAATCCTCAATAAATCAGTCTTTTTCGATATTTTAACAGAATCGCTACTAGAGCAATATATAAAAAAATCAAATTTAATCACAAATGGGAAATTTATTACAAAAAATTTCAATTCAACAAAAAATTTTAAAATCAACATACATATTTTACCAAAATTCTAAATTATTGTACAAATAAAAAAAAATAATTCATAATTTTCAAATTCACCACAATCTGAAAATTTTCCACAAAACGAAATACTAGTCTAAATATTTTAAATTAAAAATCGAATACGAAAAAAACTGAAAATTTTAATAAAACAATTATGGTTACTGTTACACAATTGTATACACAAAATAGCAAGAATTTTAAAAATTTATCAAAAAATTAAGTTCTTCACCATAAAATTTTAAAGTCATAAATGTTGAATATTTTTAATAATCAAAATTAAACTAAAAGACAAAAAACACACTATTTACTATAAATTGGGGATTCACCAAACTTCGAAAATTCCCCACAAAATCAAGCTATAATTTAAATATTTTAAATTAGTAGAACAACAAAATTTTCCAATTGCCAAAATACCACAAAAACCAAAATTAACCAAATTTTAAACCTATATTTTTACTTTTACTTTAACAAATTTTTGGATGTTAAACAAGGTACAAAAGACTTATATGTATCTCACAAAAAGCTCTTTTTTTTGCAAAGAAGTAATCAAAAGCAAACTTCACAATATCTTGAATTTTAACGACAAAATTTACCCAAAGGCTGAAACTTCACCGAAAACTCTAAATTTGATAATATATTACAAATTTGACTAAAAATCCAAGTCGAGTATTATCTACCCTGTTTTTTTTTCACTTAAGCGCTGAACATTTTTGCACTTTTACCACTTCATATAGCTATATTTTTACAAAAATAAATATATAAAAACCTTGAGGCGCAGCATTCTTAAAATTGCTGGGCCATGGCCGCCAAAGTATCGTTTCGGCTTTTTTTGCTGCCTCTAGCTCGAAGTAAACAACTAGGTCGCTCTCATTGTATTTCAAATGGGATAGTGTAGACACACAATGTTATGAAAATATTTGACTTTAGATTTTTTGACAGTTAAAACGTTTTTCATTAGATTTCTCTCTGCAAAAAACCAACAAAATCTAAGCACTTTTGGAATATTTCCTCTCGTTCTGGTAAACTCCAGTAATGAAGATGGCCACGACGCGTTTGGTGATTTGGAGGACAAAATTCACTTGGTTTTTTCCGATCTAAAATATTAAAAGGGAAATCCAAATTCCGAAAAAGCCAACATCTTTACGTATAACTAAATGGGGGTATGACGGAATCTAAAATATAAAAGCCTTCGAAGTTTGACTAGTAACCAAAAGATGGAACGATAAGCCCTAACGGGTCGTTGGTGAACTCTTTCGAGGAGCATTTGGACCCAAATCGAAGAAAGATTGTGGTGCAGTTCCAAGCCCCACAACAAGAGGTCCAAGCAATCATGATGACACATAGAGGCGGTTCACCCATTGTTTTCACCAAGTGGTAAGGCCACCAACGGATAAGTTATACGACCTGCCAAACGGTTTTTGCCTGGTAAATAGATATCTATTACACGCCCCTTGGGGTGTAAATTCGAAATAAATACATATCTTAAGACTACTTAGCCACAGCACCACGGGTTGGAGATATTCTTGTAGGTGTTTAATTTAAAAATATAACAAATACATATTAATGTAAATACAAACGACGTGATAATATAAAATGCAGTTCATGGAACATATATAACACTTACGTCAAAAAAATACAAAACTCCCCTGTCATTGAATTAATACAAATGCGATCTTTGAATTAAACAAAGATATTGACCAGACATTATTATAAGCACTTGTTAGACAAACTCCAAACGAATGGAAAACGAAACCCTCCAAAAAAAATATGATAAATTAATTTTCACATCAAAAAGGAATTAAAAATTGATGTAAGGATCAATTTATCAACTTGTAATACAAACTAAATAAGAACAACAGAACTAAATGACTGCAGAAAATGGAATTAAGAAGAGCATCCTAAAATTATTGTTTTCGTTTTTCTGTTGCAGAAAATTAAAAAAAAAAAATAAGAAAAATTATAAACAACTTTAACGAAAATAAGACTCCTTACTCTTGGTGTCAGCAAAAATAAGAAACTTTCAGTTGTCCTTTTAGTTTTGTTTTTTTTCCTACACTGCGCAGCATAGTTCTTAAGCGAAATATCAATAAGCCTAGTGTTGCTTTTGTTTTATCATACGTTAAAGAAAAAAAAAAAACTAAAAATTAAGGAAAATATTTGTTAAGTAACACTAAAAGAAAATCAAGTTTATGTTTATTCATTAAATCCCATTAATATTTGTAAAAGCATTACAAGAAGAATTTATTGTGTTTCTATCGCTATCTTGACAATTGACCCACATTTTCGGCTGTTTGCTTGATATATGTAGTATTTAATCGCTGCTTAAAACATTTGCGGGCGAGCGTCTTTTCGCCGTGCCCTAGCGATTTCACAACACTCACAGAAAACAGCCTATTAATAACAATTTAAGAATTGAAAAGTAAATTAGCAGGAAATTATCTTTAAATAAAGTGAATTTCACTACAATTCAAATACAATTTTTTGAGTAGGGGTTGAATAGCACGGATAATATTGTTGCTTTTTAGGGCGAATTTTCGCACGTTCCATTTGCTACAAAATTAAATTGTTATTACACGGACACAGGCCTGTTTAATAAGTCGCAAGTAGCTTTATTTTTCTACCTTATAATTTTTTCGTCTGCTCTTTTTTACTCAAAACTATATTCAAATCGCCCATTTATTCGGTGACTTTCAGATTATACCGCAACCATCCGTTGTCTTTTGTCCATAGTGCTTTGATATTCAAATAAAGGTTTATGGTTCACTGGAAGTTTTTTAAGCATTTATTTTATTGATTCTTTCTAAAAGAATATTACAATAAGTATTAAAATCTTATCTCTAAAACATCATTTATTAATTATTACCAATGTAATAACTAATCTATTCTATTCAAATCTTAATATACTATCTATTATTGGGATGGGTGAGCCGTCTCGCCAGGCTCAATGTGTCAGTCTTTTTTAGTCTCTGGTGCCCGCGAAATGGTAATTATTTGCGTACAAGAGTGTAAGGGCGGACCTCTAGTTTTTTACGCCTGTTGACGTGTATGTGCTTGCTTCTTCCAGGTTAGCGGGAACTTCGAGATCCTTATGGATATTTTCGTTTCCTATATACCAGGCGGCGCATACGAGAAGTCAAAAAATTCTAGACTGTCTTCTTTGTAACTGCTGAATGTTTAATGCGCAAGCTACTGATTGCACAGCTAAATGCCATACGACCATATTGGCTTTATAACACGGTATTGTATTCCAAAGCCAAGGGGCTTGTAGCCCCAAAAAGTGTGTTTGCATTGCAATCGTCAGCTTCAATGAATTTATGTCCTAGTGTGGCAACAAACGCGACGAATTGATGGTGTTCGATTTTATGCCTGGTGGGACAGTACACTGATGAGACTGTAATTTTGCAATCAGTAATATTTATAGACGTAGCGTGTATAAAATCTTCGTTGAATTCTGGCATTCGAAAGTGCCTTACGTTTTTGCGCGCTATGACGGCGGTGGCACCACATGCCCTTCCATTCGGCAGCTTAGCATCGTATGTTAAAAATCCATTAACTCTAAAACAGTGCTTTATAGTGAAATGTGTTTCAGAGATCAAGAGTATGTCTATTTCCTGTGTTAGCGGGAAATGTTCAACTTCAAATTTATGTTTGAAGAGCCCGTTTTCGTTCCAGAAGCATATTTCACCATTGCCATTCACTTATATTTCTCATTTCAACTTTCTCACAGTTTTGTGCGTTTTAATGTGTGGTTTTTTGTGTTCCATTTACTTTATTTGCTATTTACTTACGTTTCTCATCCAGCAGTTATTGTAATTCGTTGTTTTCATACATGATAATTTTCAAATTAGATAATTTTCAAATTAATTTCTAACAAATACGACGCGTTGTGTGGATTGTTAAGCTGAAAAAATGAGACTAAAAATGCCGGTTTGATATTTTCAGATCTGAATGAACTTAAATACTTTTCTAAATATTTGCCACCGTCAACTCTGTATAATTTACTGAGTTTAAAACAATGAACTCTAACCCCGGAATTTTCAATTAATCTTAGTTATATTTTTTTTATAAAAATAACTTGTTCCTCTCAGTGTAACAGCAGTTGAGTCAAACAAAAAAAATTATGCTCATCGATCAGCATTAATAAAGAAGTTTAATATTATTGTATGTAATTAGGAAGAAACAGTGTGGGTTTATTCATGTTTACAATTGCAACAATGAAAATTTCACTTTTTCATACCGATTTTAGCTTCCGTTTCCAGCAAACGAAAAAACTTATGTAATTCACATCCAACAATTTATTTCATTTAGTAGAGAGGTCTAAAGAATTAATAAAAACGTATGTCATGCTTAGGAAGTTTTTAGTATTTTTCTTTTCAAGAAGAAACTGAGTTACTGAGTTTCTATCAGTAATCAATGAGAACGATAATTCATAATGTAAGATATTTCTGATTCATTGGTAAAAATTATTGTGTAATTTATTGCGATTTGTATAAAGAAATAGAAACATGGAAGGAAATTATAAGAAAAAAACAAAAATTGTTTAAATATGGTATGTTTCAGGAAATGATGCGAACCCAAAACATGCTTCTGCAAGTTTTGCTTGGCAAAAAATGAACCAATTAAAACTATGCTTCTGGAACGCTAACGGGCTCTCCCAACATAAATATGAAGTAGAACACTTCCTGCTAGCACATGATATAGACATACTATTAGTCTCTGAAACTCACTTCACTCTAAAAAAAAACTGCTTTAGAATTGATGGGTTTTTTATATATGACACCTAACACCCCAGCGAAAGGGCATGTGGTGGGACTGCCATTATGGTCCGAAAAAACGTAAGGCATTTTCCATTGCCTGAATTCAGGGAACACTTTTTGCAAGCCACGACTATAAATCTTACTGATTTTAAAATTGTAGTCTCGTCAGTGTATTGCCTGCCTAGGCATAAAATTGAACACCATGGATTTGCCAGGTTCTTTGCTACGCTAGGCCAAAAATTTATTGCCGCTGGTGATTACAATGCAAAGCACACATATTGGGGATCCAGACTCCTTAGCCCTAGAGGTAGGCAGTTGTATTATACAGTTCAAGCGAACAATTTGGACGTCGTATCTGCCGGTAAACCCACCTATTGGCCCACAGACTTTAATAAGTTGCCAGACCTTATTGATTTTGCTATAGTAAAAAACATCAAACGCGACCAACTGTTAGTTAGTTCATCCTATGACCTATCTTCTGATCATTCACCTACGATTGTTATTTTACACGACAGTTTTATCACTGCACCTAAAACCCTAAGTTTCTATCCGAACAGAAACACGAATTGGTTAAAATATAAAATGTATGTGAGCTCTCACTTATCGTTGAACATCCCACTGAGAAATCCAGCTGATATTCAAGCAGCTGTAGATTATTTTACAGACGTCGTGACTGCCGCAGCAACAGCTGCAGCGCCAACAAAGCCCTCAGCTAAAATAATATCGTACAATGCAAGAGCAGATATTCAGATGCTCATCATTAATAAAAGAAGACAAAGAAGGCAATAGTCGTTCTCCACACATAAAAATGCAAATGAACTTATGCCAAAAAAACTTACGCAGTAAATTGAGACAGGAACACGAATTCGCTATCGACAACTTCTTAAAAAACTTGGATCCAATGAAAAACACGGATTATAGTCTGTGGAAAGCTGTAAAGCACTTACAATGTCCTATTGCTTACGAATCTCCACTAAGACTTGAAGACCGTACTTGGGCTAAAAACTCAAGTGAAAAGGCAAATGCGTTCGCAAAGCACTTAGAGAAGGTTTTCGCACCACATGATATAAGTAATTCCACTATTCCAATTATTAGCGACATCGTGAATGATCCTATGAAATTTCGGTTGTCTTCTTTAAAATCGACAATTAAAAATACGGATATGATGAAATCACCTGGACCTGATCGTACAACAGGATCAATGATAAAAAACTTACCTAATTCAGCTGTAAGAATATTACTTTACATATTTAATGCCATGTTTGCGCGTCGGCTTCTTCCCATGCTTTTGGAAGATGTCTGAAATTGTTATGATCCTGAAACCTGGAAAGGACTCAAGCCAGATTACATCCTACAGGCCAATTAGCCTACTGTCAGTTTTGTCAAAGATATTTGAAAAATTATTCGTCTCGACTGTAACTCCTTTTCTAAATGAACAAAACGTTATCCCAGATCATCAGTTTGGTTTTCGAGCAAGGCATAGTACGATTGAACAAGTCCATAGAATCGTTACCATTATTAGATCGGCTTTTGAAAGAAAGCAATACTGTTCAGCTTTATTTATAGACATTTCCCAAGCATTTGATAAAGTCTGCTATGATGGGCTACTTACTAAAATAGCTCGGGTTCTACCTGAAAACACCCACAAGCTTAAAAAAGCTATTTGTCCGATAGAACTTTTAAAGTAAGGTCAATGGGAAAATCAGTGCAGGAGTACCTCAAGGTAGTGTGCTAGGGCCGCTATTATATATCATCTATATAGCAGATATGCCAACAAGCCCATATACATATACATCAACCTTTGCAGACGACACTGCAATTATAAGTGTCAGTAATGATCCAAAGGATGCATCTGAAAAGCTGCAGTCCCATATTCATAAGCTAGAAGACTGGCTAAAACAGTGGAGAATAAAGGTAAATCAATCAAAATGTGCTCATGTAACGTTTTCTCTTAGAAGGCAAAATTGTCCACCAATCACAATAACTAATACCACGGTTCCAGCGGAAACGCACGTTAAATATTTAGGTATTCACCTAGATCGGCGCCTAACTTGGTCCCGGCACATTGAGGCAAAAATAACGTCCATGAAGCTTCGAACAAATCAACTGCATTGGCTAATAAGTCCTAACTCAACTTTGGCTTTGGAATATAAAGTCCTTTTGTACAAATCCGTTGTAAAGCCAATATGGTCATATGGTATTCAGCTGTGGGGTACTGCATGTGCATCAAACATACAGAAGTTACAGAGAAGACAGTCTAGGATTTTACGTCATATCGTATGCGCCCCTTGGTACATAAGAAATGAAAACATATATAGGGATATCAAAGTTCCCACTATCTACCAAGAAGTTAAAACATACACGTCCAAATACGTGAACAAACTAATCGCACATCCCAACACTCTAGCACGCAATTTATTGCAATTTGATGGCCACCAGAGACTAAAAAGAACTGACACATTGAGCCTGACGAGGCGGCGCTCTCTACACAATAGAAGATAGATTTTTAAGATTTGAATACCAAAAATTAGTTATTACATTGGTAATAACTAAATAAGATTTGAACACTTATTGTGAATTTCTTTAGTGGAAAGATTCAATAAAATGAAATATAAGTATAAAAAAAAAATATTAAAGGTTTTGTTATTATCGATTCTTTTTATGTCTAATGGGTCTGGTTTTTAAGTTTTATTGTTACTATAAATTCTCTGTATTTGTATAAATCATTGTTTGCATTTGATTTTAATTTAAAAAGATTTGCAATTTTTCAAAATAATGTGACACATGAAAACTTTGGCTGGCATTAAATTACAAAAATATATTCGCGGAAAGTCTGGGCAGTTCAAACCCTACCCAAAAAAATTTTATGATTTTTGTATGTGATAACACACGGATAAATTTATTATTATCACTTGGCTGTTTTCTAAGAGGTTTGAAACACATACTCGTTTTACAGGTATAACTATATTTGCATTGTTGTTTTTATATTTAAAAAGGAATTCTCGTGATATATAGTTTGCAGCCATTGAAAACTCGAGGAAATATTTTGAAGAGAATTTTAGCCAATATTTATGATTTACTGGATTAGGATTGATTATATGGGAGCTAGTTCTGTATCTATATATTTATGTATTTGATTATAAATTTACAAAATTTAGGGAAATGTACTGTACGCAGCACCACCCTACGAATTTTGATCTTACGAAAACTGATGTATATAAAACAACTTCTAACCATGCTCGTTGACTACTAACAAATAGTGACTCGAGAAAAACTTCGGAATCGAAAATTTTGGCGTATTGCGTAATTTGTTCCAAACGATCGCATAGTGGTATTTGCAGATAGGCATGTGGAAAACCTGAAGAAATAATAGTAGTAGTGTAACTTAAAAATAAAAACAGACAAAAATATCCCCAAAACCAAATGTATGAAAAAGTTACCCTGTCGTCGAAAGAAGCTCTGTGTGGGACAAAGCTTCGAAGTATTTGCGTCTCCACTTCTATAACTGACCAAGTACGGCTCATGTTGTACCAGCTACTACAACAATGCCGCTTTTTTCAATAAACTTCTTAAAACATTGTCTTTTATGAATTTTTTTTTGTAAACTTTCACCATAAAACTCCATCTTCAATACCAGAATTCCTTGAGAATAGATGCTGGGTCCAATCTGAAATCCGATATTTTATTTAAATAGAAAACAGAAACGAAAAATTTATTGAAAAATCTCGTAAAGATCGCGTACGCAGCTTTGATAGCACTACGGGGGAGAATATCGAGAAACCCAGCTGACAATGAAAAACAGCTTTAGTAAAGCAGGGAACAGTTACAAGCCTCAGTGGATAAGCATATATTTTGCGCGTTCGTATTCAAAAATCTCCCAAAATGTTTCAAAATGTCAAACCGACCACATAATCGGCTAATGTGTGTGTATAGCAAGTTCAATAACAGCGAATTAATATACTTAAATAACAGGCATAAAAAACTGGCTTCTTAGCAACTTATGCAAGGAAAATAAAATATTTCCAGACTGAAACCTCTTATTACTTCCTTATAGACAGTCAAGCAATTGCAGGATGACTCGCAATGAAACCAACAAGTTACAATTGGATGATAAAGATGCGATGAATGTGGTTGGCTGTAGAAAATTATATATTTAACATAAATATTGAAACATAAGTTCAGTGTTTTTCAATGTTTGAAATACGAAAAATATTAAAAGCGCAAACCATTCTCTGATATGGAAAAATGACAGTATTGTGATATTTACGTAAAAATTACTATCAAAGAGTGGGTTAATTTCATTATACGCGTACTTGGCAAATATCTTCAAAAAAGATAAAACTAAATAGATAAAATTATTTGGTATGTGAGGTAATTATTAGACAATACGTTTTGTAAGATTTATAACAGTTGCAATTTATAAGTTTGATGCTTCTTTGGCCAGAATGAAATTACAAACATTTTGTATTTCTTTAATATGAAGGCATCTTTTTTTGTCAACAGCCAATTAAGAAAATTTTTAAGGGGTGCCAAACATTCCGTTTAATTTATTTGGCCATAGCAAATAAACTTTAATAAAAATATATCCCTTTATTTATTTTATTTCAAATTATTTTATATTAATGTTTTATTTCAGCTTAATTTTATATTATTTTGTGGTTTAATCATTTTTTAATATTTAATTGATTTTTTCGTGATGTTTTATTTTTTATATTCATTCGTTTAATTTCGTAATATTTTTTTGCTGTTTTGTATTACTTTATTCTACTCTATTTAATTTTATATTGATTTATTTTATTTATTATTTCTTTTTTAATTAGTGATAACAAATTTTTTTGGGATGTTTAATTTTATTAATATTTTTATTCCGTACTCTTTTCATGATGTTATTTTATTTACTATAAATTGTCTTTTGATATAACTTACTAAACATAATACCGTAAAAATTTTATAGAAAACACATGGTTTTTTCAAGAATATTCTTGTAATTGAAATGTAACCACTAAGAAAATACGCTTTACCTTTGCCGTTCTTCGCAGCCTGACGAGCATAGAGTATGCGTCAATGCATTTCTTGGTAAATCCGATCATTGCACAATTTCTGCCTCCTTTTCCTCCTCAAAACTTAATAACGTTTCCTAATAATTACGAAACGATGAGAATAAATTAAAGAAAATGATCGTTGGGCTGAGCTTAATGAATTTTTAATCATTTGAATTGGAAACTATAAGGAAGGATCGTTATTAAAATGCTGAAGAGTTTTCAATACGTTGAAAGGTGTTGCACCCCTAAAAATTACTGGGCAGTTGGAATTTGTTTTACATTTTCTAAAGTTAAGAAGGCGGCAAATGTCAAGGTTATGGGATATCTAGAGTCCAACAATTTACTTAGGGACAGTCTACACCGTTTCTTATTTTTACAAATGGCCCAGGGAGCAGCTAACACATGACAAGACGCCAAGCTAGGGAACAAGTATGTGCAATCACGGACTCTATAAAATGGCTCAGTAAGACCTCAAGGCCAACAGTCGAAAAAATAGACAATATTTAATTCATTAGCTATCTAACACTTTTTGACCATAAAATTAAATATTATTCTACTAATAAACAACACCACTGCAAATAATGGGTATTAACGGATAAAGTTAATTGTATAAATACCTGTATCACATGTTTTCTTGATTTAGACTTAACACTAAAATTTGAATTAAATTAGTTTTAAGAGAAGAGTAAATGCAACCAAACCTATTCAGGCTGCCAGCCAGTCACCAGCAATAAAATTCCCATTTCAATTTTGGATTATTAAGAAGAACTTAAAAATTATGTATATCGTGCGGCTAAGAAATAACTGATTACTAGTTGTTTTAAAAGAAAAACTATCATATCATAATATTTTAAATAAGTTGCAAGTAAGGTGCCCCTACCATTGTACGAGGCAATATAACTTTTAGAAAAAATGGCAACACAATTAAGTTTATATTTATGGTATTTTGGCCATTCAAATACTCGTATTTAATCATGGATATATTTAGGAACAGGTAAATAATTAAAAACAAGTCATAGTGCAACCATATGAAAAGGTGGTCCAGATTTTATTTAAACGAAATTCGGTTCTTCATGTAAAAAATCCAAGTGTAAAGTAGCGAAATATAAAAGTCGTACGAGATGTTCATATCAAAAATTTTACAGAAAACTTACAAAAACGATTGAATGGACCTTTTTTTTTATAGTATACAGGCATGCGGATATAGCGAGATTTCCCAAAGGAAATTTGCACCAGATGGATGACGTATATTCTAACAATGAAAGAAATGTCGTCGTGAATGCTAAAAGATGTTTGAAACTTATAAAGCCTGGTGTTTGTATGAATCACTTAACATTTGGGATGAAAAAACAATTGCACCTATTGACCAAAAGGAGGGAATGTTGTCTAAAGATGCGAAGGGAATGCCACTCTGTAGGCAAAGATATCTTCGTAATTTTGAATAAACGAGCTCTAATTAGAACTTATTATATATAGCAGTTTCGAAAAAAATTTTGCAAGTTAAAAAGGTATTGCCATAAAATTGCTACTAGAGTTCGAGAATTCTATAACAACTGCCAACAAAAATGTTAATAAAACGCCTCTTTAGCATTACGAATAATAATTCCTAAATCCACCTTAAAAATCATTTATGTAGACACTCTCTGTTCTCTTGCACCAAATAAAATGTATAAAGACCACTATAAAATATTCAACAGTGTCTTATGACTTAATTGTCCAATCAATTCTGAAGTACCCGTGCACCCAAATGAAGATCATAAACATACTAAATACAAACATATATGATGTCTAATACAGCTTTCCACCTCCCTCGCTCGCTTACAATGGCAACCACCCAAGTATTTTATAGCTCAGCACTAAAATTCAAACCAAACACCACAAAGTAACACACAAAGGCGTCACTAGTATAGTGGTCTCTTTCTCTATCTGTCCCTGTCTTAAATGAATGACCGCTCCTATATTCCCTTTTGTTATATTTTCTTCTTTATTTTGGATAATTTTTCTGGCGCATTAATGAAAAAGGTAAAAATAAGGGTTGAAAATTTATATTTATTTAAATTTAAATTAATTTACTTTCTTTTATTTACAGAAAGAAGCAAGGGCACAATTTAGAGGACTAATAGTTTTTTTTCATTTTTGCAGAGCGAAAATGCATTCAACTAAAAATGTGTAAGTATGGATTTACATAGATAACAGAAAACAAATTTGTTCAAAAATTTCTTTTATATTTAAATATGTATTAAAGGATGTCCTCCAGGCGAACAACTTCACATTTTCCCAAGGGATCCAGAGAGGTAAGTCGTGTGAACTTTTATATTGTTTCAAGTGTTAAAAATTTTTCCGTATTGCTTACAGACGTGCAAATGTAAATCGGGTTTCAGGACTTGTAGGCTTGCTTAATGTTTGTGGAACTGCCATGTCCATGTAATTAATTTTAAAAAATCTTGGTTAAGATTAACTTATGCCTCTGAATTTTCCCTTATTGTAATTTAATTTGTAAATTAAGTTTTGGTAAAATAATAAAGAAAACGGTTTAAAATGTTTAAATATATATAGATTTTTATTATTTACTGCTTACTGTGCATAATTAAGAGGTTGAAAACTAGAATTTATATTTCAAAAGATGTTATGAATGAATTTATTTCAAATTTAAACATTTAAATAACTTTAACAAAGGTAAACACAAATTAGGTTACGTGTAAAAGTTTTGCCTTCTTAATCTACTAGTATTGCTTGTGATTTAAGCTGCTTGTTTAAATATATAAAAGAAAAAAGTTATTATTGTAACATGTTTATGTATATGTACAATAAAATTATTTTTCTCTTAATTTTAGACTCAGTTTTGAAAAAATTTGCTTATCATTTAAAGCCATTTCCACATTGGTAATATCGAGAATATTAACAGCATTGTCATCAGAAACTTGTTTTATTTCAAATTCTTTTTTAATTTTAGGTCTCGGAATACAAGACGCTACTGTAGCTACTGTTGTTTTAACATACTCAACACCGCTATTGTTATCCTACTCTTCTTCTTTTATAACAATTTTATGTACTTCATCTTCATTGTGTCCACAAGAGTTTGCGTCCATCTTTTGCGTTCTATTAGATTTAGATTTGTTATTGAATGTAATCAGTACGTTTAGGATTCGTTTTACCTGTTCATCATTTGTTACCAATTGTTTCGTCAAATATAAAGGCCAGCCCTATTAGTTGCATATAATGCACATGCTATCAACTGGCCATATTCCAACATTAAATTTACCAATTTCAGATTTTGTTGTTGTACGGCCATATGTAAAGCATACTACTTGGAGTTGTTACTGCGGCTGCATCATATTTTAATAGTTTTAATAGGAGTAAATCCATCAACATTTATTTATTTATTATTATTCCAAGCCATTTCTTTATTTAGGTTGGTCATGAAGACAGGGATATTGCAATGCAGTTTATGATCGCTTGTTGACCAATGTATTTTTAAAAGTTTATTTAATTTAAAATAATCTAATACCTTCAAAATAGGTATAGCGAATATAGATTAGGTTGCTTAGCAATATCCTTTTGCTTTTTGCTGATTATTTGTTCCTTGTGGTGATACATTGATGCCTTCGCGTTGCTGCATATACAAACACCATCTTTTTTTTACCACTTTTATAATTTCTGTATTAATTAGCACTGCATCAAAATCTCTTAATTTTGGATATTTATTAAATGTGATATGTGATTTATATCACATTTATATAATAAAGCACAGAATATATAACTTACAAACTAAAATATACGAAATTTTGTCTCCTTCACAAATTATTTTTCTAGTTTTTTGCTTCTGTTTTGATTATTTTTCGCACTATTTTAAAATGTTATATTTGTCTCTTTCTTGAGGGACTGCCCGCAGCAACAAAAGCTGATTCGAGCAATTTTCTTACGTCAAAGTTTACACCTCTGGTTACTTTGTGCCAAACACTCTCCCCTTTCTAGAGAATAGATGATCTTGAGGATGATGTTGTGTCACACACATCCTTAGATTTTTTTTATGTAACAAATGTACCAGCTGTATTTTCCCGCAAAAATTGCGTCTCCATGGGCTGTTGTACTCATTTTGTATGTACGGTAAGTTGTCATTTAACCATTTGTTTACGTAACTTTATTAAATTCATTTATTTAGTCGCGAAAATAAGTATCCTTAATATTTATTAAAAGATCGATGAGTGTGTGAGAAACCTTACAAATTTGTTTTTTTAAATAAACTATAGAATTCGCTTTAATGGAGTGATAATTTTTAGCATTTTCATTATCTGATATTGTACCCCGCAAAATTTCATATGAAGCATTTCAATGCAATACTTTTGAAACCCATATTCAGTGTCAGAAACCATTTGTAGAATGAACTTCGAAGTTCATGGAATGGAAAATTTGTACGGACTACATGCAACGTCAAACCAATTACTATAAAAAGCTAAAATCGGTCTAAAAATGTTACGAATAAAAAGGATTAATTTGAGCAAATGAATATTATTGCATATTTTAGCTTAATTCTTAGTTTAAAGAACTCACAATTATTTGGGTGTGTGCTAAAATCTCTATCTCTGAATTAGAACCACTTTTAAAAAATGTTATCTTATACTCCCATGGTTATTCATGAAAACCACAAATTTCCTCTTTCTAACACAGAAGTTGCCACTACGGATTGTGTTGAGATGATTAAGACAATAAATTGAGTTAAAGGCAATTCCAAAATTGGCGCTAGAATGATCACTACTCAGAACGAAGAGTAAAAGAGTAAAAATATTAACGTTTTAGTTTTATTGAAGATTTTATCGATTTTATACATTTTCATATTATTTTCATTTTGTAATGGCTTTCCTTTCTCTTGCTGATATTCCGGTGTTTGGTGAAATAAAAGTTATTTTAAAACTTGAAATTTTTTCGTAAGAATATTTTTAAAACTTTTTAAGTTTTCGATATTCTTGTGAAATTACGTGTTTTGGTGTACTCTCCGTTGTGATGAAATTACGGGTTTTGTGAAATTTATTTTGTTTTCAAACTTTCATGTTTTGCCAAAAAAATCTATTTATTGACTTTAGATTGAGTTTCGATTCCTAGGTGAATTTTCGTTTTTTGATGAGATTTCGCTTGGTAAAATGATATTACTATGCAGACAGAGGGACGGCCCCATAAGGAAACACTTCCAAGCCCACCTCATAAAAATCTTGAATTGAAAATCAGATAATAGATGCTATAGAGAGAAGACACACTGTGAAAAAGTAGGCGTAGTACATTAAAGGGCACGGCCAATTCCAAAATTTTTTAGTGTTGAAAATTGTGGACATGTTTCTTTCTCAACGAACGTATGCGTAATTTGGCTGCTAACATCCCCGCTTTTTAAAATAATAAATATTTAGGTATGTGGAGCTCTTGAAATTATTACGCAATCCGGAAGAATATTAAAATGTATTAAAATGGATCAGATTTGTTGTATTTAGAGAATTTTATTGGGGAC
Source organism: Phania funesta (assembly GCA_963932375.1). NCBI lineage: Eukaryota > Metazoa > Arthropoda > Insecta > Diptera > Tachinidae > Phania > Phania funesta. Next base: position 43,993,335 of record OZ010652.1, read on the forward strand.
TGTGAAAGATGATTCCGTTTTAGTATAAAATAAGGTTTTTAAAACTATTTAATAGGTATATTTATAAACAGTGTTGGTTGAAGAAAAGACAATTTTTATAATACTTATATTAATAAAATTATATTTTTTGACATACATTTCCTTGTACCTAAATATCAATCAAGTGCAATATGCCACTTTTGAAAAGGTTTTTTTCTGTGAAACATCTGTAATTTGATTTTCGATACAAGATTTTTTAAATTAGATTACCCATACGAAGTGGGCGTGGCAGTTTATCGAACGCTCGCATTTTTGTGGATATTTTTTCGTTGGCAATTAAAGTTTGTGTACCGAGTTTGAATCAAATACTTCTAAAACTGCATTTTTTGTGTCGCTAGAATGTCCAAATGCCACACTGTGCAATACTTGAAAAAATTCATGCGCATGGTATTTAAACAAAAATCGCCAAAGTTTCTAAGAAATGGATTCAACTTTTAACTTCGTATGTTATGTAGGGCCTTCAGAATATAGCTTTAATGTTCGGAATGACGGACAGGTTCTAGAATATATTATATAGAAATTACAAATAGTGGGCAGTGTGATATATAAAACACATTCATGCATGTTGTAATTAGTATGATCGACGAACCTGTGCGACCCGTTATTTTAAAGGTTTTTCTGGGCTTACAGCCGTTTAATTTTTCAAAATGCCGATTTTTCACCTGGTCGAGTAACCTCGTCTTTTTGTTGCGAAACCCCACTTTTGATTTTTTTTTCTGTTATATTGTTCACTTGACTAAAACTTACAGTATAAGTTATATTTTCCCAGCGTAAAGACTTTTCATATTTCTTTAGTGTTTTACTGGCGTTTATATGTCAGAGTCAGCAACAAGTTCACAGTGCCACCGATTTGAATGGGAATAACAAAGATTTACTTTTTAGATATATTTGTACTAAATGACGCATCAAACACACATGGATATAAGTCCTCGTCGCTTTGCTTACTCCACGTTTAACGAATTATTTTCAGTAGCCGACATAATGGCACATGAAAAGTTTTGCACCAACATGTATGCATGTAGTCCGAATGTGGTTCTCTTGAAGTGCAAAACTTTTCTGTCTTCAGATAAAAACATGCCAAACCGAAAGATTTATACAAAATAACTTGTCATTACAGAAAAACATTATTCTATGACTTTTTAGCAATGGGAACAAACGTGCTCGTGCTCGCGTTATGACGTAAGATTATATGTCCTGCTGCTAGTATCAGTGACTTAGTATCTATAAATCATAATCGACAGGAACGTATTCTTAAGCATTTAAAAAGAAAATTTGTCAGCAAGTGCACATAGTTTCAGTATGTTTCTGATCATTAAGCATACATCACTGTTGTTCCCTTGGGCATCAGCTGGCAGGAGCAAAGATATGGCTTGGCGTAACTAAGTGCACTGCCAGAAGTTCTGACTTATTCTCGTAGTGGCAGCCGGTAGCAGGTCTCTGCAAGGAGTGTGGCTAAATAGGTCCAGCGGTGAAACAGCATACGTAGAATTACGTGGTCAGAATGGTGCTTGTTCTTTAGTATGAGAACAGTTAGTTGATATCCTGTCTTAGTACAGATTTACCTGTGCATATGGAGCTCTGTGGTGGGCACCTTCTTTTCGATTAGCGTGAACCGTCAGATTCGGATAGGGAGGATCAATGTCGGACGTGGAGAGGTTAATCTCTGCAGGAACTTCGGCGTTTATTGGAGGTGGAGAAGAAACTCTCGCAGGTGTGAACCAGTCTCTAAAGACATTCCTGAGGAAGAGGCTGGGACGGTCGCCCATATTGTGATTGAATATCCAACACTGGCTTAGGATCACGGGCAGACACTAGTTAATTGATAATGACGTAGTGGACCTAAAACTTAGATACAGACTCCGTGATGAGGAAGAAGGTCGAAAGTCTAAAATCTCTACAGTAAAAAGTAAGGGCTAGTACGGTAGCACGGTAGTCATAAATTACAAATCGGTTGTCTGAAATCAATCCATGGAAAGAAGGGGGTCGAAAAGGGACCCATAAATATAGCGGTCTGTTTCGATATACACCCTACATTATTTGAACTTCTATTACTTTTTCTATAAATTGAAGCAAATCTCGTGGCAACGGCATCTTGGGAGAAATTCTATTAGGTTTAGCTTCCTTAACTTGAACTTCCATAACATGAATTCCTCCATAACTTGAAGGAAAACAGCAGTACAACGTTTCTATACATAATTTGAATTTTTCCTAAAGATTTTCTATTTTGCTGGCAAAAATTACCGAATTAGCCACTAATAGTGAATAGACGTTCTTTTCAACTTTATGTGATATAAAATCGAAATATTTTATGCAAACTTACATTAAATTGCCAACACTGAATTTAATATATACATATGGTAGTACTACGGTTCTTATATTTCGGTAAAGTCCCTAAATAAAATTCAAATGTTTACGCACAACATTTCTTTTGCGCTAGTTAGAATTAATAAACAAACAATATTGTTATAAAGTAGAATGGTACCGAAACGTAATTTACCAGTTGAAGAAAAGTTTAAATTAATAAAAGATATAGACAGTGGATCAAAGAAAAAAGACATGGCAGAAAAATATGGCATTTCAGCGAGTATAGTTTCTATGATTTTAAGAAACATGTTAAAAATATTAAATTTTGTTGAATTTGGAACATCAAATGAAAAGAACAAGAGAATAAAAAACCAAGATTTTTAGGTGATTTACGGCAACAAGAGACCGGAATATGCGGATATCTGGAGGAATATTAATGGGCAAAGCCATGGAGTATGCAAAGGAACTCAAGGTGTTTAACTTTAAGTCAAGCAATGGTTGGTAGGATAAATGGAAGAAAAGGAATGCCAAGGCAATGTGAGGGAAAAAAGTAATGTTAAGTAGTGACACTATGTATTGTTTTTTATACATAGTGTTTGATACAAAAAAGCTTATGGTGAAGGCCATGATGTTTCGGAGGAAGATTGCCAGAAATAGAAAACCGATGTTTTACCTTCTGTATTGGAAAAGTACAAACGGGCTTGGATGGCAAGCCAAATTTTTGAAGAATGGATGGTGAAGTTAGATAAACAATTTGCTGCTGCAGGAAGAAAGGTGTTATTATTTGTAGATAATTGCCTAGCTCACCCTAAAGATATACAAAAAAATTTTCAATATATTGAAGTGGCATTCTTTCCAGCAAATATGACATCAAAACTACAACCTCAAGACCACGGAATAATTCGATGTTTGAAAGCTCATTATCGAAACAGAATATTAAAAGAAGCTATACTTCGAATTCAAGGAAATTTTAAAAAAGATATTAATTTGCTAGAATGCATTCACCATTTATCAAGAGCTTGGGATATTAATGTCCCTAGCCAGACAGTTTCAAAATGCTTTACAAAGTCTGAATTTGGACAACATGCAGTGTGGGACAAAGAAGATGACATACCTTTGGTATTATTAAATGATTTTGACGACAACGAAATTGTTTTAAAAGATAACTATGAAGTCTGGCTACATTTGAATGATGTAGAATCTTTAAGTTGTACTGTTAAGACTTTTTGCACATCGATAATGCATTTCCAAGTGATGAAGATATTATTGATGAATATACCGTCGAATCAGAACCACACTCTGGAGAAATAGTAGATAGCGATGGTGACGAAGTCGAGCAAACAGCTAGACAACCGTCCAAAGAAGTTATAAAGGATTCAGTCAAAAATTACTCAGTATTTTCGAAAATAAATATGTTGTTGTTTACTTAATTTCCATAAGTTGAAGTTTTTTTCTGGATAACGGTGATTCATTTTATAGAAGTTCGACTGTATTTGACTTTTAGTTTTCGTTATTTATTTTTAAGCAAAATAATCTGATGTTAGTTTGTTTTACAATTGAAATAAATAAATACATTACATAATTATTGACAGTTTTTAAGTTTTACGTTTTGATAAATGTTTAGACGTAGCAATTCATCAAACGTTGGAATAGTCAAATGACGGTGTCTTTTGTCCATGCGTGTACTTAAACCAACAATAAATATAAATAAACAAATGTTCAAGTTCTTTTAAAAACCGGTTGTATGGTTTTTGCATGATTTTAAAACCCGAAACCGGGTTTCATAAATTTCAATCATTCGAACTATTTTTTAAGCAGTTTTTGAAAAATATCGAAAACATTCACCCTTATTGTAATATACTCTCTACGCAGACAGTGAAACGCGCGAGTATCATGTTGTGTGTAAAAATAATTTTGTTTCAAAATCATTATTACAAAATTCATATCTTAGGCGAGTTATCAAAAGTAATTATATAAAGTTCTATAAACTTGTGGGAAATAACCTAAATTGCATCATACTCAATTTATAAAACTAAATTCGTACGTTAATAACATATTTCTGTTTTGTAATGATTACACTTATTTCATTAAATTAATAATTTTTTCTTATTATTAATAAACCACCCATAAGCCTGACACTTTTGCTTATCAAAAGTATTCAAATAAATAAACTACCTAAGGAGAATGAGAAAGCGAAATATAGTGGACGAACGCCTAAAGTGAAATACAATATTATTGTATTCTTATAATAATAAAAAGAAACAACTTTTTTTGTTACTCTTTTATGGAAGAAATAAACGCTTAAGGATCAACCAACCAGACATATTTTACACATAAAAATTGTTAATGTAGCATCTTCATATATTGTTGTTTTTATTTTCTTTGTGACTTTCCATTATGACAAAAGTGTTTACCAAATGAGTTTATTACCACGACGCGGTGACGGCAACAATGGCAATAATCGCGATCATAATGATGTCCTTCATTATGTAATAATATATTAAGGATATGGTTGACTTTTTAGGTAAATAAAGTGAAAATATATAAAAAAGTTACACTTCTTGGAATAAGTTTCTTTTTATTAAAAACAAAAACATTTTTTATGGTGATGTTGCTGTTGATTGGTATCCCTGCGGCGTTTTTAAACGGTGTTATTGCTTTTTCCTTTTAATAACACAAGATTAGAAAATCCAAAAAAAAAAACCTGGAGGTTTCAAAGCGAAGACTCCCTTCTGTGCTTGTTGTACTTAATTGTTTCCGTTAAGCAAAAATGAACATTCAAAAAAAAAAAAAAAAAAATACTGCTGCCACCTTTCCTGTTTCTAAATTATTACCCTGGCAATTGCTACTGTGTTTGAGGGCTGGGTGGCTGTTGGTGACCACCAGGCTTATTTTATTTACTGCAACAAAGAGTGCCAGTTTTACACTAACGCCTAAAATGTTATTGTTATTATTTGAATAAAATACCTTTTTTCCTACAAGGAAATATCAGGGTACGTGTGTTTGAAAGTTCAAGGTTTTTTCTCGAGCCCTGTTTCTGTTTTGTGCTTTTTAATGACATTTCTAATTAAAAATTGAATTCTTAGGAGTGTGTTAAAAAAAATTTATTTAAAAGAACTTGTTTTTTCCTATATTTAAATTCTTTCAAATACTTTGCACCTCTTTGCGCACTTTGTTGGTTTGTGACTCTGTGTTGGTGGCAGTAACCGCAGTTTTTTTTTTTAATTCACGTTCTGTAGATTGGTTTTACTTTCTTTTTTAAGAAAATTGAATTTATTTGGTTTAACAGAACTAAAGGACGATCTCTTAATAGAAATATATAAAAGAAAGAAGGAGAAAATGAAAAATAAATTAAGCAAAATACGCATAGCGAATTTTAGAGTTTACGCGAGTCTTCTTGATAAGGAACAATTGAAAAAAATTATTTTCACTTAATAATGACATTAGTTTCAAATTATGCACTCTAGTAAAGTAGATTTATTTTCAACTTATAACTCTACTTTCAGTATTCTGTTCATATATATGTACGAATGGAGCAGGGATGTGAAGTATAGACATTTGGATGAAGAAAGAGAGTCCCGATAGATCAATGAAGATCGATAGTGAAAATGTGAAATGGAAAACACAGTTGAACTTGACTGGGTGGGTGCGTATATAAATGATTCGTGCATAATGGGACGTAGAGTGTTTAACACATCGATTTCGACACAGGTCGCTTAATATGTATTAAAATTATATTAAATAACCTATATATGAGGTATTAATATATTTTTTTTTTATTTGAAATCAAAATTTAAATGCCTCTGCGGATATATGCAGCTAAATTTTAGCGATAATATGGGTTATGTTACCTTGAGAACATCGGTCGATTATAGCAAAATTTTCAAGGACACACTTAAGATCGCTACAAAAGAAAGATATATTATACAGCATAGCATAGAAACTTTGATTCAGTATATATAAGTTCTATTCAAAAAACTAACAATTTAAAACTATTTATGCAATTATAAACGTTTTCTTCTTTATTCGACCTTCTTATTGTTAGATATTCCGATGTATCATTAATCCTATTAGACCTAGAGCCTGATTAATGATACATCGGAATATATAACTATTTATGCAAAATTGAACAAATTAAAAAAAATTTAAATTAAAACTTAAAAGCATAAAAAAAGAGAAAACTTGACATATGGTAACGCGGCAATTGTATAAAGACTACTAAAGTTCCTCTCCCACTATTCCCCAAATATTTAGATTTTCGTATGATTTTTGCAGAGAGAATTCTAATAATCGTTCTGCTTGTGAAAAAAATTTAAATAAAATAAATGGGAAAAAGACGTGTTGGTTTACTTCTGGCAAGTAGCAGGGAAAGAACCTGACACGATGTTATTGGGGACGATGGCTGAGCAATTTCAGGTGGGTAGCGCTGGCAGTGGATCTTGGCAATTTTTGGCGTCTCAAGTTTTTAATCGATTTTTTCTTTAAAGTAGAAACATAAAATTGTAAAAAGATACAAACATTTGCAGCAGTAGAGTCATTTTTGTGACTCCGTTTTCCTCAGATTTCGCTAAAAAGCATTAGAGAGCTGGCATCTACCGCCAATTGGCGCCGACGCTTGCATTAATCAATTGCCGTCTTGATAATAAAGTTTTATCATTTTGTTAATCAAGTAAACTATAAAGAATTAAAAACAAAGCCCGCACCAAAAATTATGATGCAATAAAATAGTAGTCACAATAGTCTAATCTATACAAAAACACCAGGTCCCAATTACAGGCAGCTATGTGGAAAAAAAAATTACCTGTAACATCTACCTGCCATCCGAAAACACAAATTCTGATTCAATACAAAGCCATAAAAACAGTCATCACTTACATCTACCAATCCATACAAAACACCGGACATACAAACGTTACCTGCTCACACCTTACAGATGCTCACGCTTTACAGAGCTCACATGACAAATAGATACCTGACAATCAATAAAACACTAACGAATTGATACAAACTTCTCAGAACGAAAAATGACACTGAAGATGGCACATAGCCGAAACCGGTTTGTCTCCAAACCAAACTTGACTAGGGATGACGGAAATTCGTTCCAAAATTCTACATCAAAACACCCTGTCGGAATATCAAATCAAGAATTACAGTTGGTTCTTTAATTTATATCCAATAAAATTAGTTCAACTTGAGTTGTTGTCAATATCAAAATATTAATATATAAATTCCCTTTTTCATTGCTTGTTTTTAGTATTCGAAAAGAGAAAAATATGTACTTAAAAATATTTTCAAGTATTTCGGTGTCCCGTGGACAATCAGGCTTTGTGTTAAATTTTGTGGTAATAAGTGAAATATTTTCTTATAGAAACTCGGCTTTGAAAGTATTTAGGTTTGGAATTTATGGTGAATTTTTCAGCTGTCTTTAAAATAAACCTTTCCTTCTTACTTTCTTGTTAATTTTTATTATCATTCTCTTGTTTAGATGTCCGACTTAAGGGACTGTACCATTTAGTAATTGATTTTTGCATACATATGTTGTAACTCTTATATTGGGTAGGGAAAATAAACTCCTCAGCGAAATGTTTAAGAACAAAGTGTTTTGTTTATTTTTTTCTTCTTTTGCTCTATTTTAATCTTCGAAAAAAAAACAATCCACACCAATAATAGGGATACTGAAAAACATCTAGCTTTGCAGGAATTCAACAATATATTGATAAAACAAACCCTTACTTACCCTCATTAATGTGCAGTAGAATTTGGAACAATGAAGATTCTGAAAATATGGCAAGATCAAATAAACTAACCAAATAATTGTAATATAAGATCACTCTCGCTGAATGTTGGGAAGGGTCAGAAGAGCGTTAAAAAATATAATATTTTTACACCCAAATCGAGGAGAGATTGTGGTGTTTGTGCGATGTGGGGTTACATATAAGCTCAAACTGTCAATGAAGAAGCTATTAACGATAGGAGAATAGACAACTCTGAATACACCGGCAAGAGGTAGATACAAGGTAGATATGACCTACGCAAACTCTACGATCGGCTTATGTCGAAACGTAAGCGCCGACGTTAAATGGGATATGATTAAGCGTTTCGAACCGCACCAGCGTTTTCGGATGCGTTTGATAATGGTAAACGAAAGTAGCATGTTGTTATTCACCTTCACCCTGTCTCTTCTCAGACTAGTTTTTTTATTTTCTTTGCTATCTAAATAGCGCGAGGCTAGACCTCTTCTTATTTTCTTTATTTTTTTGCTCAATTTATGTATGCCCTTCCCTTTTCCCTTTACTTTTTCGCCTGTGATTCCTATTGTTTCTTTCGTTTCGTTCCTGGGTTTTATTTATTTCCTTCTTCTTTCAGAGCTGCTATTCCTTCTACTCCTAGCTTTTCACATACGTTTTCATTTCTCTGACCCACCGTTCTTAAAGGACTATAATCTGCACAAACTTCATTGTTGTTTGTTCCATTGTTGGTTTACATTGTAAATCACTGTTGAATAACTGTGATTTGTGAGAGATTATTAAAGACGATGCATTCAATTTGGTTTATTAGACCTTAAATAGAAATAAATGTTAAAAAAATTTAAATATCTTTATTATTTAAAAAAAATAACTTTCTTTTCTGTTTTCAACTTGAACTTTAGAACTTACAAAAAATATAAAAGTATTTAGCCGTAGACACCAAGTAGCCACCTTGAACAGACCATTTTAAAAACTTTTTGTTTCTTTGTTAAAAAATAAAAGCTTTTTTGCTTGTTATCCGTTTTTCTTTTGGTACCTTTTTATATTGAGCGGCTTTACTGACAACAACTTATTTCTATTTATAGACAAATCCCAACCTTATTTCAATTCAAAGGTGGCAAAAAATTCACCTAAAAAACTACTTTCAAGTTTTTGCAAACAATAAATGATGAGAAGAAACAAGTGCGATAAAAAAGTAAATGTTTTTCCGCTAATTGAAAATATTTGTAGGGATCAATTAGACGGCGACTTTGGGGTGTTACAACATTTTTTTCCTCGTTATACAAGTTAGCACTTATGGTTGCATTAATACTTTTAGATTTTAGGATAAAGTTTTCTTTGCCTTCCTTTTTTCTGAAATCTACTTTGGTGAGCAGTCTTTTCTGTTGTTGGTTAACAAAAAACATCGTTGCTCTACGCGGTCGAGGCATTGTACCTTTTTAGCTTTTAAAATGTGTATGCGGTTTAGTTGGCTCTTTGCTCTGGCTGCTATCGACATTTTATCTGATGAATGGTGTTGTTGGAATTAAAGTTTAGGAAGTCAAAAAATTTATATGTAATTGAACTTTGAAATAAAGTTTCAATTGAATTAAATTAATACCAAATTTACTAAATGCAAAGAGAATTGAAATTTTAAATTAAACACAAAAAATATGACAAAATGAAAAATTTAGATTTTAAGAAGTTTTAATAGAATCAAAGAGATTTAAGGCAACGTGTCTCCATAATCGGGTATTAAAACCAAGCTGAGTAAATTATTCAATATCATTCTTGTGAATACTTTATGTAGTATACTGGAAAAGGCATAATTGGCCTAAATTCAGCCAGAGCAATATTTTTCTCATAACAATCTTATGAAAGTTGAACCACAATATATAATTATTGCTATTAGTTTAAAATTATATTGAAATTTTATACAGCCGTTAAGTAGTTTCTGGTGGTGGGGATAATAAATAACAATTATACTTATTTTCCATTCTTCCCTTTCACATCCTGATTGTTTTCTCCCTTTCTAAAATTGGCTCTTTCTCTTTTAAGCTAGACATTTTTTTCCATACTTTCTTTATCTGCAATTAGTCCTCCCTCAGTCCTTTTCCCTCATTTCATATTACGTTTCTCATTTTATTTTTTATTCAGATTATCTTTTAGCGTCCTAATCCCGGAGTTGGTCCCCTAAGCCCAAATGCATTGCAAAACTTAGTGATACATATTTGTTATTAAACTATTTAAGTAGCCATTTTTTTCTTACATCCTAGTTCGATTCACGACAAAAAACCTTAATTAGAATATGTCGTACAAAAATATTTAAGTTGAAGGTAACTAAAATAGTACAAACCATTGCAAATACCAATAGAGTAGTTAATAAATTCTTAGATACTCCAATAAATAGTATGGTTAAAGAATACGGGAAAAAAGTATTGAGCAATAAGCAATGGAGAACGAAATATACGCTTCTAAACACAACAACTATTGTTGTCTTATAACAGTGATGTCACATTTGCTGGCTGCTATTGTTCCTTAATTCTTAGAATATACCTGGCCATAATATAATTTAACTCAAAGTGCGAACGATGAGGCCGCAGCAAACTGCTTCAATGAAAACCAGGTTGCTTAAGGCAGGACGTGCTATCTATATAAATTTATAGTTGTCAAAATATTGAAATTGTCACGATAAAAGCATCCATACCTTTACTCTGTTTACTTTTACTTATAATTTATCTTACTTTAAAAATTTTAGAGCTACGTTGTTTTGCTTTCTTTTAGAGCATATTTTACTTTATAGGTATGTAAATTTGTGCAATAATCTTATTGTTCAGGGCAATATTGTGTCCCTAAAGTTACTAACCCTTCGTTGAACGGTCTTTTCTTTTATCTTTAAATTCAGGCTTCATTAATGTAATATAGCAATCGTCCAATTGATATAGCATCGGGTTAACATTGCCCTTTTCCTTTCTGCAACTGTAATTTGGTAAAGTTTCTTATCTGGATTATTTGCGAGTTTCTAAATCTATCATAATTAGTAGTTTTAGTGAGTTACTAACTTGTAATAAGAGGATTGATAGATTAGCATTACTGGATCATTCACAATAGTAAATAATAGTAAAGACATTGTATTGCAGAACTGGCCCATTTGTAGATATAAGAGAAACTCTAAGACTGCCTAAATCAAAGAATGCTATTTTCAATTAATAAAATGAGGAACAGAAATCAAAAAACAAAAAAGTTCGACACAACGTGGAAAAAACTTGAATTACTTATTTTGCACCGAGCAAAGAAACATGAACTTTGTATTTAAGACTTTCATTACAAGTACAAAGTGTGTGGCTTCTCGCTTTTGAATGATTGACGATTATTTTTAATTTTCAAGTCGTCAATTACCCTTGAGCTGAACAAATAAATAACTTTATAATACGAATCAAATATTTTTCGAAATGTTTTTTTTACCACTACACTGACAACGATGATAAGTGCTTGCATGAGAATAGGAGTTTAATATCATACACGTAATCCCAAAATTCATAGAAATGAACAAAAATAGGTTGACTAACGCCAAACACCGTAATTTTCGGCTACACAGGACCAAGAGATGGAGGCAGTGGTAGCGATACATTTGAAATTTATGGTTAAAGGTAGAGGAGTAGAAGCAAATTTTAAAGACCATTGTTCTCATACGGATAGACCACCTCGCAGTAAGCTTAACACTGAAATATTTTATTCTAAGTAGTTGCAAAGGCGCAGGATTATTTTCGAGTTCTATGTTCTTAAAGAGAGTCCTTGTCCATATCATATGCTAGTGGTACCTTTTATGGATTTTTATCAGTATTTGCTAAGGCAGAAGAACACTTTATGTGCAAAATATCATTTGCACATAGTAAAGGTAATAAATAATTTATTTTAACACTGAAATGATCAAGGTCAATTGCTACGTAGATACATTGAAACTAAGAGATTTATAATGGATGTTTTTCAATGGTTTAAAATACAAGTAAGAGTTTCTGTAGATGATGTCATGTTTCTCGAAATATTTAGAAGAAACCCAAGTGAAATGTCTTCAATTTATCTTTGTTCATAATGTATCAAGCCCACGTATTAAAAAGTAAATTGTAATACTTGTAAAATTCTAGGCCTTAATATTCTTCATGGCTTTGCAGTCTTTAACCAATCAATGCAAGTGTAACAAACTAAGCTTTAAAATAATGCTCTGGCACATCAATTAAAGTGATTGCGTTAATATTATAAGTGCTTAAGTCTGTATATCGGTGTTAGAAAGAACTATGGAGTTGAGACATAGTATTTCCAATATGTATTAATGATATCAGCAGATCCGTAAGTAGATTAGGCTGGTTATATGGCCCATATTATACTTTACAGTATCTTTTATTTGGAAGAGTACACAACAAGCAACACAAGGAAATGAAAAAACCTAACTATGATAATAATTGTTCTCTTTTGACAACATTTTATTGTTTACATGGTTGTCCTTCCTAGTAGACTACTGACCCTCTAGTTGCTCAACTTAATCGGCTACCTTGATCAGTGAATACATGTAAGTCGGTAAAACGCACTTATATCTATTGGGCCAGAATTTCATTCGCCCAATTGATTTAGGCCAACCGTGAGTAAACACCCCCTCCGAAGGTCAACGATTATGCGAAAATGCGACCCGAAGAAAGAGGCCTATCGTATCTGCTATTAGCTGGTAGTAGCTACATTCCGAGAGCGTAGTCTGTGACTGGAGACACCGTCCTGTCTAGTGATTAAAGTTTACTAATACATATTAAATCTTTTATTGAAAAAACTAAAGTATACTCTCTCTTGTAAGACAATGTATAAATATTTTTGTTGGAGCCATGAGCTCTGTCCGGAGCCGCCGTTGCACATGACATATCAGTCAAAATTATCAATTAGTTTCTAAATCAGACAATATTTCTTGTGATCCAATTTGATACAATAATGAAAAACAGTTTAAAATTTTAATATTTATTTATATCTGGCCTGTTGTCCAAGCTAATAGTTCCAGCAATTTTTCTACTTCATACCATCACATACATACTATATTTTAATGTTCATGCCGTTGTAAAATCAATTATTACTTAGCAAACATAAACCTAAATTTCTTATTCTTAATTAAATAAACTTTGAATATACTACCCAGGAAATTTATTTTGCCAATCATTTTGAGCCTTCATAACAGCTGCCAATTTTTGCACTTAAAAATTGGCTCAATTACAATATTGGCAGCAACAATTAAGCAACGCAATGATAACAAAATCCAATAAACATACAAATTTTCAAACGACCCACTATCCCGTAAACTAAGAAATAAAGAAAAATCAAAAAATGTTTTATCTTCATAAACTCAAATCAATAGCCAGGTGCGTGCAATTGACAACACGTATAAATGTACAATAGATTTACGCAGCATCCAAAGCACACATCAATTTAATCCTCAACGCCTCGGCGCGCCAAGTATATCACCACCAACACAATTTATAATCACATCCTCTATTTACTCATCCAGATGCCAATATAAATAACATGACTTTGGTAGCTTTTTTCCAGCAGTATATTGTTGCCTGTCAATAGTTTAATAAGCAAAGGAAATAAGCGTAGGGAAATTAATAACAAAAACAATCTTGAAGAATAATGGCGAACAAAGAAAATTTAGTTAAAAAATGAGAGCGTAAAACAACTTTACACTTTCTGATAAGATTTCACACCTCCAAAAACAAACTCATTGTGTAACTTACACATACATAGACACACCACCATTATCCTTTTTACATATTTTGCTCCTGATAAAGAAGAATGTGATGCGCTTGTTTTACTAGTATATTCTTAAGGAATATGTTTGTTTTTTACTTGGTTTCAAAAATGTCGGAGTTACTTGGAAAAGCAAAAGTATAATTTTAGCAAAGAGGAAAAAGGTGATCTGTCTATTAGTAAGAGTTTTAGTGGAAACGACCTGTAGTGTATTTATTTATAATTAGGTAATGTAGAGCAAGTCTTTGTGGCACTAAAAGCTTTAATACTGGGTTGGCACTGAACATACTTTTTTATCTATTTTACGTGGACTTTACTTCACAAGCGAACAATGGTTGCATGTAGATGGGGAGAGCAGTAAATAATACTTTTAGATGACATATCGTAAAAAACGATTGCTGTGAAGAATAAAGATTTTAATAAGTAAAAATAGGCGTGGTAGAACACGTCCACGCCCACGCCCATTCCCTTCCTATTCAATGTTAAAAAAAAACATCTACAAATTTTACACTGAATCATCAAGCAAATCGATATCTGATTTTAGCCTTGGCTTCCGTTTCCATGCCACTTTTCTTTGTTCTGAAATAAAGGGCCAGGAGCTTTTCTTCGATGATTCGTCCTTTTTTAAGCTTCAGCAAAATCTGTTTTAGGACGTCCACGATTCAAATCGGAAACTGTTGGCTTTAAGCCACATCTTATTGCAGTGGTATTCTATTATCGAGCCAATCAGAATGATTCTTCAGAACGGCTGATTTCTTGCGCTTGCGCTCTTACCAAAACAAAGAAATTTTTTTATTAAAACGTTTTTGCAACACATAACACTAATAGTCAATGTCTTTTACTATGGCACCCAGCCTACTCTGAACTTTTTAGGAATCGTGAAAACATGCATACGAGGAAGTTTGCCTAGAAAAATAAAAACTTAGATAAAAGTTCCAATTGAATATTTCGATGTGTCGAGGGAAAACATATAAAATCAATCGATCTGGTCAATTCCTCTGTTGATACTTGATACCGATGTGGAAGGAAAATGGGATGTTTTCCCACCACTAGCTCCTTAAACAATTAAAAAAGCCTTTCTCCAGACGAAACATTTAAACATATTTTGTTTCTCCTAAAATTTCTCTCATGAAATACTTAAGCTGGGGTAAACTTTTATTTTATGTAATTTTGAGGGAAAATATCCGCATTTTGAATATGTTTTAAATGCTTGCGAGGAAGAATGTGAGTACTCTGAAAATTTCGACCGGATCGGACCACAACTACTACTAAAAATATTTAAAAAATATTATTAAATAAAAATTAAATTCGGCCACACTTTTAATATGTAAGATTTTCTTCGCTATACTGTTTTTGGAAATGTTTTTCACATCATTTAATTCAACGAAATAGCTCGATCGAAAGATTTATCTTAACATCATAAGCGAGAAATATTGTTTATCTTCGTCCCGTTGTGCGTTAGTTCAATATTCGTATGGCGTTGGCTTCTGAAAAAAATTCAAACTAAAAAGTGGAAATCATAAGACAGAACCGTAAATAAGAAGTAATATGAAAAATAAATTACAGTTGATAAGAGCAAAAATAAAATAAATAAGTATAACAAAATCATCATAAAATTAATCCGTTTTACTTTAGCATCATGTGGCAGAGCTTTGTGACAATATTTAAAAACATTTGCACGTAAATGATGTTCAGCAGCACCTTCACAAAATAAAATATTTTTTCCCAAGAGCAAAATGAAAATAATTAATTTGACTTGACTTTTTTTTCATGGATATGGAAATTGTATTAAAATTATATTTCACTCTAACTGCCAGTTACTGTATGACAACAATCATAATTGTTAGCAATTTGATTTAATTTTCAATTCATTTCATGTTCTTTTTTCATTTACTTTTTTTCAATATGCTGGTATTTATGTTCCTTACTTTTGTTTTACTTTTTTTTTAACTTAATTTTTATTGAATCTTAGTTGTTTTGTGTTATCCTTAACACGTATATGCTTTATATCCAATCCTCTCTGCTTTCTTAACGGAAGCATATGGCAATGAAAGTGTGAGTATTTATGTATAAATACGAGGGCGGATCAATAAGTTCGTGACTTTTCGAACTTCCCTCGTAGTTATATGAAATGTAACACTGTTCCCATCAATTATCACCTTGTGAATATACTACTGTCAAATTTTGAGCAAGTGCCGTCATTTACTTTGGCAGCTGTTTACCAGCTGTTCAAAACATACAACCTCGTGTATTTGTCTAAAGATGGAAAAAAGTGAATTTCAAGTGCTCATTAAACATTATTTTTTTGCGAAAAAAAACCCGTCAATCAAATCAAGGAAAAGCTCGATAAATACTATGGGGTCTCTGCACAATCGATTTCAATGGTAAAAAAGTGGTTTACTGACTTTCGTTGTGGTCGCACAAGTACAAAAAAATCCACGATATGGTGTTGGCCGATCGAAGAGTAAAAGTGCGTTAGATTGCTGAAGCCATAGGCATTTCATATGGCAGTGTGATTTCGATTTTAAATGATCAGCTGGGTTTAAGAAAGTTGTCTGCAAGATGGGTGCCGCGTTTGGTCTCAATTGACCATAAAGGTAAACGCGTGACAACTTCAAAGGATTGTTTGGAGTTGTTTAACCGCAATCCGAATAAGTTTTGCGGCGTTTTGTAACTGTGGATAAAACATGGATCCATTGATGTACTCCGGAGACCAAGCAGCAGTCTAAGCAATAGGTTTCTCCGGGTGAACATGCTCCGAAGAAAGCCAAGTTAAGTTTGTCGGCCAATAAGGTGATGGCAACAGTGTTTTGGGATGCACGCGGAATAATCCACATCGATAAACTTCATAAGGGAAAAACAATAAACGGCGAATATTATGGCAACTTATTAGACCGATTTAATGAGGATTTAAAAAGAAAACGACCCCAAATGGCCAAGAAAAAAGTTCTTTTTCATCAAGATAATGTACGGGTGCACATGTGTGCAGCCTCAATGGCAAAACTCTATGAATTGGGCTACGAATTGGTCATCCGCCATATTATTCGAACTGGTCATCCGCCATATTCTCCGGATTTAGCCTCCAGTGACTACTTCCTATTTCCAAACCTAAAGAAATGGCTCGGTGAAAAGAGATTTAGCTCCAACAATGAAATTATTGACCAAACAAATGCCTATTTTAGGGACCTCGAAAAATCCCATTTTTTGGAAGGGATACAAAAACTGGAGAAAGGTTGTATATTGAGTTAAAAGGAGATTATGTTGGAAAATAAATGTTTTTTTTGCCAAAAAAATGTGTTTCATTGAAAAAGTCAAGGACTTATTGATCCGCCCTCATATAATAATTTTTTTAATTGGAATTTTATTTAGCATAATAATTAACTAAACGTAGATTTTCTTTTTTAATTTTATTCCACATGTACGATTTTTTTTGTTTTTTCTTCGTTTGTGCTTAATTTTTATTTAAAGGCACATTGATTTATTTTTATGGTTGTTCTTAAGACCAAAAATAAAATCCATTACTGCTTTTTAATGTTTGTGCTTGAAACCAAAGAAGTACACAAGATATAAGAGGAGTGATAGTATCAGAAAATATAACAATAAAGGAAAAATAAAAAGGATATATGGTAATTTAACGAGTATTGCGAAAATTGTATTAACTATTTAAAGCTTAAGCTAAATGTAGTTAGAATAGAGTTTTGCATACACTCTTACATAAACAGTTTTAGGGCCGCTCGCGAGACCGACGCAAGACTTGTGTCGAATTTAATAACTTCATAGAAGGTAATTCGTCGCAACGATAAAATAAAACAATTAATTTAAACATGCCTATGTGTATGTCAAAGCCAAAATACAAGGGATGAGAAAACATGTTATATTAAATAAGCCAAATTAAATTAATGAACTTGCAAAAAATTCAAGCCATGAGTATAAATACGAGTACATAGATTCCAATCTTGTTTATCAAACCCCGAATCCCGTTAAGAAGCAGCTAATTCCTGACAATGTGTTATTCTATCTTTGCGAAAGTACGTATCAGACATCGCTTTCGGTTGCGTAATTTTCGGGTCTACTTAAACAAGCACTTAGTTTTTTATGACTTATGATTTTTGTTCAAAAGCAAAAAACACTTGTTGAAGCAACCGTGCGAACATGAATGTTCTGACAGTGTCGTTTAAGGTTTGAATCTATTTTTGCATCAAAGTCAACTTGTTTGCGAAACGAGTGTTTTATTCAGTTGTAAAATAATTTTCTACTCGATGTTTTCTTCACTTGTTGTTGTGTGTTGTTTTTAAGTAAAAGTTAATTTTAGCTACGTAGTCTAATTAACATTGATTGTTTTAAAGTTTTAAATCGAACAGTGTGCACAATTTATTTCCGAAGAAATTGCCAAAGGCAACTATTGTTTTTTTATTTTTTGCATGGCGCTTGTGCAAAAAAATAACTTTTTGTTAACGAGACTTTTTGTTTCAATACAAATCTGTTCAAGTCTAATGTTGAAAATGATTTACTCTTGTTGTTGCATTTTGTGTTTGTGTATAAAAAGCAACATGTATTAAATTGATGTAATACTTGTTCGTGTTGTTCTTAAAATTCAACTACTGTGAACAAGATGGCTCGATCTGCAAGTCTCTGGTACGTATTGGGTCCGATAAAATTGTCTTAAATAGCTCAAGTTAGGCTTTTGCTTCTACGTGCTCAGTGTGGGGGTCTTATTCGTCGAGATCATCAGAATTAACACATTCTACGAAATTTTTAGTCGCACTGTGAATTCTAATAAGCAGTAAAGTATAAAAACCCGTGATTCTTGATATGCTATTCTGACAGGGTGTTTTCATGTAGATTATTCGAACGAAAGACAAACCGGTTGGCACATAGCCTAGAGATAACGAAATTTCTTTCCAAAAATTTACAAAAAAAAAAAATAAATATTTAACCTTCAATAATTTATTTTACGAATCGAAATATGTTTCGAATACCAATTTTTGTTTTTAGTATTTATTTAGTAGTAGTCTTGAGAAAAAAAATGTATAATTGATGTAAAGGACATTAGAGAAGAATTATGGTAACCAGAACTTTTGTTTTGGGTCTAATAAAATTAAAATTCCTTTCCAGTCAGAAATCCTCAGCAGCTTGCCATTTCAAGACCTTAATAAGTTGCATAACTCAACCAAGGTAGCTTTTTATTTTATAAAATATTCTATTAAACAAATGAAAAAAAAACAACTAAGGCAAATCATACAAAACTTGTCAAAATCCATAAAATATTTAATGACAGTCATTTAGTAAGAAATACTCCACTAATTCAAAGCTACTATTTAATAATAACAAAAACAATTCTGCTATATTAAGTTTGCTTTACCAACATCAACTGCTGGCACTATATTGCTGTTCCTGCTGCTATGTGTGTATTTAAAAAATTGTTTGTAATTGTTCATTTGTTTAGTATTTTGAATAATTTTAGAATTCATTAAAATTAATAAAAAATACTACAGTTTGTACTTGACACATGAAGAAAAGCATCAACTGTTGTCATACCTTGGAAAGCTATGTCCGTATTTCGTTCTATCTGTCTAATATTTGGCAGATGTGATACTTTAAGCTACGGCATTCATTATTTTTTACGTAAAACTAAAATACTTAATTTCAATACATTGAAATAAAATATATTTTCATTTCAAGAATACAAAAACTTCTTTCTTTTCAAGACTACATTCAACACTCGTCCTGGGAATTCATTACACTCATAAATGTGTCTGTGCTTGTGTGTTTGCTTGTATATTCCTTACGTAATGTTAATTTTCTATTCTAAAATTTCTTACTCCCATTGTATTTATACTTGGTCCATAATGATTCCTTACTTGCACAATTCAAAAGTAGGTGTTGTGTGTATGAAGATTTGCTTCTTGATTATTTTTACCATTATAATATTTGTGGTTATGTGTGGGTGCGTCTTGTTTTTGTTGAAGGACATGACACTGAAACATGTGTCGCCTGTCAAATTGTTCTTGTTTCATTGTTCTTTGTCTATGTTTGGCCTTGCTTTCATTTGGTCCTCTAAGGTTTTTAAGATTTTATTTGTTGTTGTTTTTATTGCTATCCTTAGGGATGTCAACTTACTAAAAAAAAGTTTAATTTTTGCATTTTAACATAACTCATTAAAATGAATATCTTTCGTATAGTAATGTGTTACAAAAACGTATCAGGGTTTTCAGGCGTCATGTAAGATCCCACCGTCAGCGAAAAAGTATAATAAATACTAGTTCAACAACTTTTTCTCCATAACTCTTGTTTAAATCTGTCTCCTTATGTGGTTCTTCTCGAGGAGTTTTAAAATCCTTGGCTTAAAATAATATCAAAATAGCATGTCTGATAGCAGATAAAGCTGCAAACTCACGCTGAAACTAACAAAATCTGGTGTCTAAACAATTACAAAAACTTTCAAATCTGCTATAAAATGTTTGGTGTTATAGGGATTTGAATCGTTCTTTAAACTGTTTATTTAGACAAATTAGCGAAAGTGTATAAATTTGTTCGCTTTTTCTAAGGACCGATGGACTTGACAGTGAGTTAATAATAAATGTGTTTATGCGGTGTTTCATATCGATTAATGTCAATTATTTACAGAAATGGGTGTTACTGTGTATCGGCGGATAAGCCCTTAAAATTGATTTTAAATACGAAATTAAACTAAACCGATCTAGTTTAGTTTTACTGACCGTAAGCAGGCCTTGCGACTAATCCAAGAAGGAACACTTTATCGAACTCTCTATATTATTGTTTTAAAAATTAAAAATTGTTTTTATTTCATTCTTTACTACTAGGGCCCAGGCTGATATAAAACTCCTTTAGAGAGACGTTTAAGCCCTTGCAATCATTCTAGAATTGGTAAGAAAGCCATAAAGACTCTTGGACGCCACATAAGAACACTTTGGAATTTAAAAAAACAAAGAGAGAATCATACGACAAAATTAAAGATATAAACTTAAATAAAGTTTTAAAATAAAAAAGTCTAATAAAATAATACGACTACATAAATTTTCAAATCGTACAACTAAACTTTAATATACTAAATTCTCCTAGCTCGAGTGTTTATGTTTTTCTTTAAAATGCTTATCAAAATACAACACTATTGATTGAAGGTGGACGTAAGTTTACAAGAGTGTCTTTAGAATTTAGGTTACATATGTAAATTTTTCTTATCTTTAACAAATCAACAACAGTAACACATGTGAGACGACTTTTACATGTATTGCCCTCAGTAAAGAACAACCCTTTCTTAGGTGTTAATGATTTCCTTGCTGGACGGACAGGCCATCTCTCCAAAGGCATATTTTTCAAACTTCTTAGCAAAACTTAAGAAAACCATACATAGGGAAGAAATGAGGGATGGTTATTGTTTTTTATAGTGTTTTCTACATGAAGATAAATTTATATTGTCTTTAAAAAAGTCATATCAAAAACAACAACAGAATTTTATTGTGTGTCTGTCTTTAATAAAGTTAATATAAGGGCTATAATATGACACTAATTAAAGACTTAAGCATTTTATAAAGTTTTTAATTCAACATGTTTAACGTGACAAATGTGAATGTGTATTGGAAATTCAGCTTTCAGGCAGGCACAATTAATAAAATGTTTCAAATTTTTAATGTTGAGGCTTAATTTTATCTCCGTCTATTTGTAACTACTCACATGAGAATTTTCTTGCAAATGTGTTCAATAAATTTCATTTTAAGAATCCCGTTTATTGAACATAAGGTCAGTGTTGTTGAGTGTACAAACTAGCAGTAACAACCTGTAAATATTTTCAACAACATGTTGCAGCTTTATAAAATGGAGAGTGGTTTTTCTAGCAGTTAAAGTTTTCTAATGTGTGACGACATTTATTCCGAAAAGTTTTCAAATTGAAACTAATTTTAATTAAGAGATTTAGCTTCGATAAAGAAAAGTCGAAGTAATAACAAAGCGAAAGACAAAAAGTGCAAAGCTGTAAACTTGAACATTAAGAGCTCATTGCGCAACTTCTCAAAATTGACAATATATTGCTGGTGTAAAGCTTTTTAAGACAGTTGAGGAAGAAGAAGCTGAAAGCGATTCCAATATCGTCCTATAAAAAGACTAGGAAGAGTGGGACTACTAATACTTTGAAGGGAAGAAAATAATATTGATAAATGAGGAAAATTGAGAAATTAGGAAAGTTTGTTATAATTAGAATCATCGCTAGGAGCTCCTCTGTCCTTTTTGTATTTTGACAATCAATTATAGTCTTATTCCTCCAATCATCTAGAAACTATTTTTTTAATAAGTTTTCTCCGTCTTTCATTTTGTTTACATTCACCGGTAACTGGCGAAACGCAAAAATAATTTTAATTGTCTAACAGATAATTTATGATGGATCGCTTTTCTATCAGTGAAAAATTTCGGTGTTAAAATTAAATAAAAAAGCTGGCCAGGTTCTGCTTCACTGTGGTCTTATTCTATGGCCGCTATGTCACGTAACTCATTTTAGCCACGTTTTCATTCGCTGTGTCGCTTGCCATCTGTCCCCTGATCTTTAGCTCAACAGCTACAACATAAATCGCTGTATTCAACTCTTAATCGGTTCATCGAGTTAAAACAGGCACCATTAGAGAGGTTCATTTAAACGGTTATTTTGAGTACCGTCAAAGAGATCAAACCTCGGCTTTCGGTGGGGTTTTAATTGTTAGTAATTCTGAATAAGCTTAAATATTTTCAAAGTTTCGTTACAATCTTCAACACTCCTTTTATTTCCATACTTTTAACGAATTATGTTCTATTATCTCAATCACCTTAAATGCCTTGCCTTGTAAGTAGTCACGACAGGTGATTTGGCTAGTATTTCGTGTATATCACTCTACTTTGACGCTAACATGAAGTCAACCAGTATCAACTTAAACTGCCTTATTGAACTTTCTAGTTTGTATTTAAAAAACTTGAGCTGAAAGCTTTAAAATTTTTAAGTATGAAATAGTCAAAATTTACATACAATAATTTTTAAACTTAAGTCAAAGAAATGTGAAAGTGAATACTTGAATTATCATTTTGTTCACACCAACAACTTTTTTTTGTTTTTTTTTTCTTTTTAAATATTAAAAATAATACACTTTGCAATAAATAATATTGTGGCCAAATGGAGCATTTTACAGAATTACACAAAATTACATAGCCAAAATTTCATGAACTATTAAAGTTTTGCATAAGTGAAAATAGCTATTTTAAATATGAGGATAAAGTCTTTAACCAAATTTATGGCATGCCATTGAGCAATACTTTGTCGCCAACCGTCGCAGACATAGTTTAAGATACCCTACCAGACCAAAGCATTAAGAGAATATGCACATGAAACTTATAACGAGCTATGTTGACGACTTGTTTGCGATTATAAACCGAAAAGATGAGGAACTTATTCTAAGCACTTTTGACAGCGAGACACGATTTACAATAGAAAAACAAGAGCACAAATTTATACCATATCTGGATATAAAATTATAAAGAGAAAAGGATAAATTAATTACTAATAGGTACGCAAAATGGATTGCTTCTGGACGCTTAATTAATTACCGCTAATAATTTAGTAAACAGGGAAATGCAACTTAGCGATAACAAATTCAAATCGAAAAATATAGAAATTATAAAAGACGATTCTTATAAAAAGCAGTTTTCCTAAAAACATTATTAATAATTTAAGATACAAAGAAACAAACCATGTGAACACACGGGACAAAACAAAAAAAAAACACATTTGGAAATGAGCATGATTCGAAATTTTTTTATTTACATACGTTGATAATTAGGCAAGGTAATGATTTGGTAATGGATTGGTACCAAAAGCCAACAGCTTTGGGCAATTATTACTAACACAGCTAAAAATTTTATACAAATAATGCTCACTATAAGTGATAGGGAATTTCATAGAAAGAATAAAGAAAAGATTAGGAATATATTGGGCAAAAATAGTTTTCCAAATCAGCTTATTTATAAATTAATTAATCAGTATAATGTTAGAAGGGAGCGTAGTATACATAAGTAAGGTATTGGAGCCAAAGGTATACAAAACGTTAACGTAAGTACCAGGAAGTTCAGAACGGTTGAAAAAGATTGAATTCTTTGATAAGGAAAAATACAAAATGGCTTTCAAATTTTATAATACATTTAATAGATGTTCAGTAAAACTAAGGATAGATACATATGTAAATTGGATAAGTCAAATGTAGGTTAAAAAATTCCTTGTAAGGGAACTGATCAGGAGAATTGTAATAAGATGTAAGTAGAGACAACAAGAAATAAACTCAGGACTCGAATAGCTGGACATCACTTAAATTTGAAAACGCATCGGTATTTGAATTCAGAGACTAGTTATAAGCATCGTTATATATTAGAAATGTTGCAAATTGTTAACACATTTATGACACAAAGAATTCATTTTAAAACAGATACGGACAATGTTGCGCAGATATATAGACACTTAGGTCATAAAATAAAATAGTTAATATAAGTATTTCCAAGTGTTTTTATTTATGTTATGATATTTAAATAAGTTTTCTAAACATGTGAATAGAAATGTAAAATTATTTCTATTTTAATGTTAATTTGTTGTTTTCTGTATATAGAAACATTTTTGAATCATTTTTGTTGGAATATAAAATTATTTTTAATGCTCATGTTATTTGTATTTTCTTTAAAATTTTTACATGTTTTGAATTATGTCATTGAAAATATCGACCATCGCATAGAGGTATGCCATAGAAGCCGTGGCGACCAATTGCTCAATATTTTGTTTCACACATACATAATTGTCATATTCTATCATAATAAAAAATATTAAGATAACTCTCTGAAAACTTTATCTTTTATTTACAATTAACATCATGCGTTTTGGTTGGACCACCCTATATTCATACATACGTATGTACACTTTAAATGCGAATAATTTGCAACAATTTTGACCTAATTTTAGTGGTAATGTTGACTTTGACACAAGCAATTAAAATTTTTCAAACGCTAGCCAATTCCCAAAAATTTAACAATTTGACAAATCAAAAAAAGTTTATTCCAACTTTCCAAAAAATTTTAGCTATTTAAAAAATAATGTAAAATAAAAACTAATATATACAAATTCACCTTTAAAACTGAAATGAAATTGACGCTATCTAGATAGTCGAACATACCGATTAAATCGCAGGACAGGTAAGATGTTTAGATATCCTACAAGGATGTTTGCATAGATTACAAGAATATACAAAAAAATTAATAAAAATATATTTACCGATTAAACATTTTACAAATTACAATAGCAAAAAAAGTTCAAATGTGAAACAAAACAGGAGCTAATAGTTCTAAATCCTATAAAAAAATTAAATTTATTTAATTGAAAATCTCTAAATGAAAAAATTATAATATGGTATCAATACAACTTTTTAATACATACATATGTATGTATATCACTTTCTTATTCTATTTATTTCTAAAGTCACTACATTTGACACGAATTTTTATAGTCTATTTTACATAACAATGTTGTTTTGGCAACATGTTTTAAACTATAAATGCTATAAAAATCTCTTACCATGCAACAATGTTGACAGCGCTGATACTCTTCGAAATTTTAGCAACACACATTAAAGCAACACATGCTCTATACAACTCACATGACTTTGCACATAAACCCCATTTGAAGGCCACTTCTTACGTTCCCACACATTTATTAACTCCAATGGATGCTTCCATTTTTCTTACACTTCATTAATGACTACACTAACAACACCACGAACAAACACACGAATAAAACACGAGTTCATATTAATTGTTTAAACTTATTTTAAAATACTGTTTTCACTGATATTTTCATACCTTTTTGCATGAGAAATTCCGTATAAACTTAACTAACACTTTAAATAATAAACTTTTAACAGTTGCTTGAATTTTTGCCACTGAAATACTAATTAAAATCCAAATTTAAAATTAACTTTTTAATAAAACACAGAACAAACATGTTGATTGCACTGAATAAAACCACAAACTAAATTCAGGAGAATAAGAAGACAAAAAAACCATTAAGAGACAAAGTAAATGATGGATTAGTAAGAGAACTCTAGTAGTCATTATTTTATTTTTGTTTTATTTAATTGGTTCGAAGAGTGAATAAAAATCAATGCATAATGGGCTAAATATGTACATTAGGGCGAATTGTGGTTCTAGAACCACACGATGGCGATTCTTGTGTTCACGAAAAAACCAAATAATCCGGTCATTATGGAATAAAAACCTCACCCACAAAAACGAAGTTATTAAATCTTCCTAAAAAAAGGTAATTCATTTAAATCAAGTAAAATGGTATTGTTTAATTATTAAAAGATATAAATTTCATAAACTGTTTTGCATAATGGATAAATGTCATGTCTTGCCTAGCCATAGATCTTTTCTGCCATCGTACAGATTGCTGTTGGCACAGAATATACATAGATACTGTTGATGGTATGTTCGTATTTAAACAAACTAAATACACACAGGCAATACAATAAAAAAGGGTGTGAAAGCGCTCCTCTATAAATACCCGTACACATATTATATATATTTATTTTCAATGTTAAAATTTATTACTAAAAATTGTGCCTAATTTTTACCAAGTAAGTGCTGGGCTAATAATACATGTATGTAGGTGTCTTCACTTTTGAATAAAATCTTTACTGGTCTAACAACGTTTGGCGTTTCAGATTCCGCACCTGGTGTAATCTTTAACTCCTTTTACATACAAAAAGAAATCCTTTCCAAAAACCCATTACGTGTAGGATGACTCTAACAATAGCAAGTGTTATCTCTAATCGCGCTAGTTTCAACTAAGCGCCTGAGCTCATCTGTTACTCTTCAAACTAATAATATCCTTCATCCCAGCTACTCTATTCAAATTAGAGCCAAAAGTCATACAACTAATAAGCACAACATACATAATTCAAAAACAAACAAAAAAAAACATTTTAAGGGTACCTAAATAAAAAACAATTAAATTAATCATATAATCCTGCCTGAAAATTGTTCAACTTCATGTCAGAAAAAGTCTGGCATTTGGCAAACACATGTTTACAAAAAGCAAACATTCCACAGAAACAGTCTCTAATCGGAATTTGGATAAAGAATTATATTCTTTTGCTGCAAAAAAAGTTACACGCCGTCCGAATTGTTGTTTTTTCTTTTTTTTTTTTTGCATGTTTTTCATATTAAATAATTGCGAGTTATATTTCATTTCTCGGCTAAATATAATTTTACTTTTTAATACCTTGCCCTGATTTTATGGTGCACGAACACACGAAAAAACCCAAAATAAATCTGTTCGAGTTCTGTTTTAAGTTTTATGTATGACAGAGTCGGCAACATTGTTCTAAAATTGGCATTCGAAGGGCGATTGCGAACCCATTTTGTTGTGGGTATAACCACCGGCGGGTAAGTTAAAAGTCAGATCGTAAATCATTACGGCTTGCTTCAGAATATCTAAAGAATAACGCAAGGCATTCTAGTTAAGATTTGTTTTTTCCAAAACTTAAGAATCAAACATAATCAGGTCAATTTGCTTGGTCTAGACGGAGATAATATATACATACCTTGCATCTTTCTAGGATTTGAAGAATATGATTGGAATGTGCTAGCAGAAATATTGTGGTGTTCCATTTTTGAACCGTTCATCGTTTTGAGGCCGACAGTTTAGAGGTTACCCCCGATCTTATTTTAGGGGATCAAGAGTTTGCATTGTTATGCCTTGTCCATCAACCCCATTAAAAGCTGAAGTATGCTGAATCAAGACATGCTTAACTGGTTCATATTATACCAATTTTAGACCAGACTACGCTCGCGAATAGAATAGCATCCCATGGTTTCTTTATACAACTTCTAAGTAAGTTTACTTTACAAATATCAAAAATAAGGTATATAGGGTCAATATCAAAAATAAGGTATATAGGGTCAGTTCTTTTTGCCCACCTTGGCAAGACTATTCCGCTTAATTATATGTATCTCCAACAGAAGGTTTATTATAAATATGATCAGTCTCGGAAGTTAACTCAAATATTTTCTCTTTGTAATATCAGTATACTCATGTACGTATGTAGATAACATTAATACATTATTTTTGTTTTGTTTTATTTTAAAAAAATATTAAATACTTTAAGTTCACTGTTTTCCCAGGCATTTTAATAAATACTTATCAACCCATTTAATTTAAAATGAACTAACATTACGCCCATTTAACATTACAAAGAATTGTGATCACCCCCTCAATTACCACTCTACAGATTTTCCGCAAAATTACGCCGCAGTTAAAATGCACACATAAAAATAACGCCATTTTAACTGAGTTGTGATCATTTTAAACTCACTTTTTTCACAGCGTATTGCAAACAATTAAACACAAAAAGGCAAAACAAAAATGATCTAAAAAAACGCGTGAACGATAAACAAGTTTCTTTCTGTTTTTGAGCGAGGATCGGGTTCAAAAACACGTCGCTCTCTCAGTAACCAGCCACACTTAAAACAAGCTGCAAAAATATATAGTGAAAAATACATTAAATTTATATTATCTTCAATTGTTTGTGTCGTTGAACAGTTTTTTATTTTTTATTTAAATACAATTACAAAATGAACAAAAGAGAACTCAAAATGGAATTTTCTGTATCGTCATTATCGTCACTAACCATGCAAAGTAAAGACATCAACGCTGCTGAGCCGAGTTAAGCTCAACTGCATAGGTTTATTTAAAGTTAATGTCCTTATCCAGATTAACTTATTTTATTTTTTTTGCACTGCAAGTTCTAATTAAACGAAACATTTGACACTTTTAAAGCCGCGCAGAATTTACGCTACAAGAAATCTATTGGGTTAAAAAAAGGTATATTTCTTTCAACAATTGCCTCTAGTGTAATTTAGTATTAATTTAATTTGATGAGGCTTAACCAGCTGCCCCTAACTAGCAAGACGGATACAACTACTTTGGATACCAGTCGCTGGAATTATTACCCTTTTAGTCTCATCTTAGATCAAGACAATAATTTTTTTACAGTAAGAAGCCGCATAGGCAGTTAATTTCAATTTGGAACAGGTAATAAATTCTCATAATATTTTTCGCCGTTTGAACCATTAAAGGCATTTTCTTCAGTCTTTCCTCGACTTCTTTACGCACCTGCTGCCCATTATACAGTCAATCCTTCCCTCTATATGCAAAGTAGATGATTCGGTTGAATAATCGACTTTTGTTCATTGTAACATGAAAACGACACTCAATTCGTACAACCTTGTGATGCCGTTAACTGTTTACTTCAACTGGACAAAGTTGCTTAAACTTTTTATTGTAGTATAGTGCAGTAATTTCAACGTCATGTAGGATAATTTTATTTCCATCCTAGTGGTTCACTTCTGGCACATTTTAATTGTATGACACATATATGCAATCATACATTTTCTTGGTAAAAGCGGTCTTCTAAATTCTAAATATATGCATGCCTCTATCACGAAAATGAATTTGTTGATCATCGAGTATATATTGTCCAATGGTGAATCTTAAAAATCAGATGTGTAAAGAGATTCGGTAATTCAGATGCCACTAATTCTACCTGGCAAAGCAAGCCTAAAGTTACTCCAGCAGAACATCGTTTGCATTATAACAAATCTCTGCGGTTTGTGGATAAAGTGTTTTATTTACAATTACCTTTACGTAGGAATAAAAAAGTTTCGACGAATATGGACCAATTCCAAATTCCATTTTTGCTATTTATTGAAATAATTTTCTGCACTAACCAGGTATGTGGACAAGAATTTGGGTTTCAAAAAATTATTTCTGCGTATAAATGCCTATTAAGATATATGTTGTTATTTCGGCCGACATTTGAAAATAGTTTTGGACTAGTTTCAAGTTTATAAATACAAATTTCTTAGTACAGGGTGTCCGCTGTAAACTTTGTTTATAATTTTTTATTAAATGAAAGAGAATGGATCGTATATTGATAAAGGATTTATTTAATTTCGGCAATTATGTATGGAATACAATGTCAGATAAATGTCCGCCTCTGTTAGCCTCACAAATGCGAGCCCTTATGAACACATTTTTCATTATTTCATTAATTTCATCACGAATATTTTGTTTGAGTTGCTCCAGCGTTTCTGGTTTGTTTGCATAAACCTTGCTTTTCAGATATCCCCACAAAAACATGTCCGGAGCAGTCAAATCAGGCGACCGTGGAGCCCAATCAACATCATTATTCCTTGAAATAACTTTTTGTGGAAAGAGGTCTCGCAGTAATTCCATATTCCATTGTAATCCTGGCTGTATGCGATGTGGCACCGTCTTGTTGAAACCACATGTTAGTCAAGCCCCCATTGACAGTTACCGTTACGCGGTTCTCAGTTTCAAAAAAGTTAGGTCGAATGATTCCTCATGACCAAATTACACACCAGACTGTCACTTTTAATGGATGCAAAAGTGACTGATGAATAGTTTGAGGGGTTTCCATTGTCCAGAACCGACTATTCTGTTTATTCACATATCCATTCAAATGAAAATGTACCTCGTCACTCATTATGATTTTTTCATGAAAATCGGGCTTGTCATGGGCGAACTGTAGCATGCTATTGGCATATGTACGGCGGCGGTCTTCTGGAAAAAGCTCTTGTGTCAACTGAATTTTAAATGAAAACAAATGTAAATCTTTGTGCAAAATTGTGGCCAAAGTTGTTCTTTGAAGACCAAGCTCCTGAGCATGGTGTCGAATTGAGGTTGATGGATTTTTTTGAACACTTTCTTAAAGAGCAATAATGTTTTCAGCCGATCATTCATTGTTTCTCCTAAAAATTTCACGTAACATTCTCATCGTCACAGTAATCAATGATTAATTTTGATAAAATGTTTTAACGATTAAAACACGTTGGTTTACCGAATACTTTTTCATAATAAATTTGCCATGTCTCTACTTCTCGACTGCCAAATATGAACTGTCCAGACTAATGTTTACCAAAATGGCGGCAAAACAAAGTTGTATACCTTCCCGACGGACACCCTGTATTTGTGTGTGCCAAAATATTCAATGGCATTGGCATTAGTAATCACCTTGTTCAACGCAATATCTCTGTTGACATAAGTTGTTTTATTTCCACACAATTTTTGTTTGAAGGATTCACTAGTATCTCGCACTTATAGTTTTTAGCCTAGCAATTTTATATAAATAAAGCTTTTATAACTTATATCAAGTAGATGCTATAAAAACTGTCTAAAACTGCATTAAAAGAGAGAACAACGAATTATAATTAAGTGACTGTAGGCGGCAATTTACAAACATTTATCAGTTTTATTTTAAACATAACCCAACGATATTTATGGCCAAAGTGAGAATGTCAGAAGAGAAAGCAACAAAAAAAAAACAAAATTATATTCTGACAGCCATCTGGCTCTATTTTACGTTGCCTATATACAAATAATTTAGTATATTTTT
Organism: Phania funesta; assembly: GCA_963932375.1. Classification (NCBI taxonomy): domain Eukaryota; kingdom Metazoa; phylum Arthropoda; class Insecta; order Diptera; family Tachinidae; genus Phania; species Phania funesta. Next base: position 44,024,680 of record OZ010652.1, read on the forward strand.
TTTAAAATAAATTTAAAAATTAATAATTTAATTACAGCACCTGGGTGCACTGGTATTCGTCCTGCAAATATTCACACCTTATACAGTAAATATGAATCTCAATTTGAAATTGAAAAGGTTGAAAGTTTAGTCCTGAATCAGTTTTACTTAATTTTTAGTTCAGCCTGGGTTACACATAATTTTTGTTCTGATCACCTGGTTAAGTTCTAGTTTAATCTCAGAGCAAGTTTAGTAGTAGTTTAGTCTTAGACAAGCTCGAACGTAGCTTAGATGTAAGTCGTTTTAATCATAGTTATAGTTCAGGTCAACTTTAGCTTCCAATTGGTTACATAAAACATTTCGAGTGAAGAAATAACTCCTCACTCTAACCCAATAATATATGTTACTATTCCATATCATGCAAGATTGTATGGAAGTACGTGTTTTTACCGCTCTGTCCGCCTGCATGAAAGAAAAAGTGTTGTGTGAATAAACATTAGTAAACTCAAATAAGTGCTGCTTTATTTATTGTCATTAAGGAGTGTAGTTGCTGTTGTCTCTTAATATTTGCTTGCAATAAAGTTGTTGACAGCGATGATGATGCTACAGGCTAAAAATAGCCGAAGAGTAAGTTTGTTTTAAACTTTTAATTGTTATAAAAATAAATTCTTACATTAAGGGAATCATATTTGTTGCATTTATTATCCTAATAAAATGACATCGTTCACACAAGTGCAAAGTCGTTAATTTAGCTTGTAAATATTTATTAGAAGTAGGGGTTGGCTGGAGTTCGTTTTCAATTGCTTCAGATGCAGTTTGTTCTCACATTTAAGTATTGAAGTTGGAATTACGGAAATGAATTTTTTATTTGTCATAATACTCAACGATTAAAAATTGTATCAGTAGACAAAATTTTTCTATTTAATTTAACGAACAACACAACATTTTTATATTTGCTTTTTATTTGTCATTAGCTTTAACTCAAAATCAGCTGAATCTTTTCATCAAAATTGGGATGTTTAAATTATTATAAAACAAAAAAAAATAAACATTAAACCCAATTTAGTTTGGGAAAAATGTTAAATAGGATTTCTATTGTAAATAAAAGACTAAAGTTTTCTCTTTGGACTGAATTTGAACTAGACATTATAAATAAGTGCAGTGAATTCAAACTGTACGACGGCAATCCATAAGAGGGCAATGCAGGTACTCTTTCGTGTGGGTTCTGGGCTTATGACATCGTTAGTTCGCCAACATTGGGCGCCAAAGATCTGTGGTAACCAATTTCTTTTGGCAGAACTAAACGATGTGGACGTTAAGAAAATGTGTTTGATGGCACTGATTTAATTAAATAAGAACTGAAACTAAATCTAAACTGGAACTACATCTAAACTAAAATAGAGCTGAACTATATCTCCGATATCCTCGAAAGTGAGAAGAATTGGCCTAGAATTAAAGTAGAGGGCAACAAAGAATTTGACTGAGCTTTATCCAAATTAGAAGTAAAGTAGAACCATAATAAGACTAAACTACCTACTTTACCACAACTAGAATTTTCTGAATCAGAATAAAACTGAAAAAAACAACTGAACTAGATAGAACTAAACTGGGGTAAATTATATAACAAACTACTCCTGACAAACTACTCCTGAACTGATATATTACTACTACAGACAAAAAACCAATACTACTCTAAGACTTAACTAGGCCAAGACTGATAGTCATATTACAGGATATTGCCGCTTTGGTTAATTTGCGTGTACCAATCGGAGACTGGAAAGTAGACCCTACAACGTTTTGACTTTCTAAAATCATTTTACTTGTTTTATTTGTACAAACTAAATTTAAGGGTTAACTTTAGAGTTTAAGTTGGTTTTTTAATAAATTCATATAATCCTTTAACTCATACATTTGCAGTCAAAAGAAAACCAATGTATAAATTTTATAAAACCACATCACCAGTGTTTGGCTGTCTAGCAAATGTGGATGAATGAAAAAAACTTCATAAAAGTAAACAAAATCTAATTTTTCAAAACCGCCTTCTATTCTACTCATGAAGGAAAAAACCCAAACTGAATCTGTTACCAACAAAATATAATTTTCGATTTTTTTCTTCAGCAAAAAAAAAGAAAAAATTAACAAATAAAAACTCCCATCTCTTCTGAAATCAACAATTTTTATTGCACTTTTTTGTTACCTCACCTTCGACAAGCATAACCAATTTTACCAGTAACAGGTTACTGTTTTTTTCTTGGTTTTTGTTTTTATTTGACTTGTTTGCATGGCTATGGAATCCAGTTCTGATCAGCCATTATCCAGTTAAGTTTGCAATAAAAAAAAACCAAAACCTGAAGCATAAAAATTTTTTACATAACCAATCAAGGTAGCAGCAACAAAATAAGCCAACTTTAGATGCAACGTGTACAAATGGGTCGGATTGTTGTGTTTTCCAAATTTTTCGTTCTCACATTTGGAAACTGGTATTTTTAGTTGAAGCCTCAGACATGCCAACTGTCAGTATTGAAATTGCCACAGGATATTCGCACATTAATACAGGAGTTTTTATGAGTTTTTAGATGGCAGAAAACAAGTGTTATAGAAAAAAAGTGGTTGGACTTGAAATGGCACTGCCTGCCATTGTTACTGTGACTGATAGATGAATAAATAATTTTGAACGACAGTTAGGCAATCAGAAAAGTTAATATGAATTATAAATCAAAAAAGTATAACAAAAACATAAACACTCTATTTTTTTAATTATACTAGAAATGTCTTTAATAATGGATGAACATTTAAAAAAAAAAATAAAAAATATAAGGTAAAAATTTACTGTTCATAAAATGTTGATACCTTTAACCACGTGATGATGACTTAAGTTGATTATTCCGTTTCATATTTTTAAACAGAAACGGTTTGTAAAAATTACAAAAACGGTAAACAAAAATCAGAAAAGCAAAAGTGGAATAAGCTTTCAGAAACAACATAACTCGCCTTAAATCCCAAAAGTAAAAAAAAAAACAGTTACAACTAAAATTTACCAAAATCGAAAAAACGACGTAATCGGAAAAATTAACTAGAACTTAGAATAACTTTGTAAAACTACTGAAACTAAAAAAGGCAATAGAGAGAATGTCTCCAAAATTGGAGTAATAACTCAATAGAAGTAAGACTCAAATAATTAAATAAAGCCCAAATGGGATACAAAGACATGCTGGCATTCCTAAACACATAAAAAGATACGCAATGTCAAAAAGAAACCGCCCACAATGCAACAAATTAATAAGCAATGATGTCAAAAATTTGCTGGCATTCCAAATATCACAAGACATAATAAGGATCCAAATTCGGAAGCCGATTGATTCCAAATAAATAAAAGATGAATAAAAAAGGAAACACATCTAAAAAAATATTAAAACACCGTGGCAATGTCAAATAAAAAAGAAGATCTTAATTCATAAACCTCATTAAAATTATACTCGTAAAAACCCAAAACTGGAGGCAAATCACGTCATTCGATGTCGATCGAATGATATGAAATGCCGTAATTTGGCCCCTGATTACAAAAGTTTTCTGAAATTGTACAAACGCCTACATCCGGAAAAAACTTGAATTCAGAAAAGGTTAATATATATATAAAAATATTTCCTATCATCTGCAAAAACTGACCAAAAATTAACCAAATCTCTAAAATCGCTAGAAAAAACTGGCAACTCAGAAAAACCTGTCAAAGTGTCGAAAAATAAAAAACTGCCAAACTTGCATATATTACAGAAATTGAATTCAGAACTGAATCGGACAAAGAAATAAATATTTCTGGTTAAAAATCTCCATTTTGCAACCCTCTTCTCTTAAAAACAAATTATAAAATTAAACATTCCACTATTTTTAAAGTGGATCTTTATACTCGTATAATATTTTCATCTGTTAGGCTGTGTTTACATTACGTGTACAAGTAATATGGGATTTCAAAATTATTATCCATATGGAATTTCATATGTATATACTATGTCCAATTCAGTGTTTTACAAATTAGTTTACAAACATTTATGTTAAGACGTACGTATGTTACGTACATATGACTTAAACTCGTGTTGTTGACAAATCAACGAAATTCCTAATACAGCTGATTTCCAAAATCCCAAAGTGTCTTCCTACGTAAAACATAAACAATTATTTTAAATAAGAAAACATTTGAAATTAGTTTAGCATAATTACAATAGTCACTGCAATAAATAGCCAGTGATACCAACCTTACGGTAATTATAAACAAAATAATCAAGAAAATTAATTATGGAAATTAATATTAAAAGTAAGACGATTTAAAATCGAAAAATGTTATGATGTTGTCATTATTTCTGTTTTGCATTTGGCTTGAAATTTGTTTTAATACATTTTCATATATTTCTAATAATTTCTTTTATATAAATTCATTTATAGTATTGGAGTCTTATCTTTCGTATGCATTTTAAGTTAAAATAATTTGAAATTAGTTACGAAATGACTCCCAAATTAATCGAAATTATTCAACCCTTTTTTCATAATATTGATTAGATTGGTTTCACCATTTGAACAATGTATGTATATTGGTAAGAATTTAATGCATAATTTTGTTCTTTCTCAAGTCTGTGAATTTTTCACTCCTTTAGTACTCTGTTACAAATTAATGAAATATGTAAAATAAACATCGATTATATCGCTTGAAAATTTTTTCATCCAACTCAACGCACATTAAATATATACCCTTGACGAGTTGTTTTTGAAGTTTCACGTAAAATAATAGCCTTCATATTATTTTGTATATAAAAATTTGCTTGTAGCAGGCTTTAATTGTGTCAAACGGATGATAGTTATATGTTGGTAATATTACGTAATTAACTGTTATTCTTAATAAACATATTTTTAATGAACAGACTTATTTAAAAATAACAATATTCATACATTTATAATAATTAATATTGAATGTTAATATTGTTTTTTTAACTTATTAAATGTATGTGGATATAAGTGTGCATTAGATTATTGACATGGATTAGACGAAATATATTGGTTATTTTTACTATGTTAATCTTATCTTAAAGAGCATTGTGCAGAAATTCGAAAACAAAAGTTAACAGTACTGTTAGCAGCTGTTGTCATACAGTTTTTCACATGTTACTACACATATGAAAAACACACCTTTTATATTTCGTAGGGATCACACTTTGTGTAGTTGGTTGCATGATGGTTGCAAATGATGACTTTGCAATTCTTGGCTTTAATTTTGTTATACTGGCAGTGGAATGGCACATGTTCATTTCGTCTACAATAATTCACAATTCAAAACGATGTACATAATACCCTGACTTCGTGCATAGGGGTATGACATAAGCTTTATTGGGTAAAGACTGCAATTAATTAGCGTAAAATGTCGATATCCTCCAAGCTCAAATATCTACGTTAAGCCCGTTTCACGTTTTTTAAATTAGAACCTAAAAACGTCTACTAAAGCACGATGACGTTCAGCAAGGATTTCGGCGGAGTAAGATTCTCCGCAATAAATATTTATTTGGGATAGAATTTTGAAATTATTTAGTCTATTATTTGGAAAGAATAATTATGGCTGATCGTCTTTTAGTTTTCCAGATAATCGAAACAGCCCCGGTAGATGAACGCCCAATTTGGGTCCTTTCTACCCTTAACTAGGCTTGTCATCAGCATTATATAAAAAATATTTTTTAAGTGCCTTGAATTCCGTTCACCAACTTTAGCACTTTTTAGCTTTTCAAACAAACTAATTGAAATATTTTGGTTTCTGTATAGTTGGATTTTGTTGACCTTATTTTATCGGAAACAGGTGCGGATTAAATTAAGTACAGCTTAAATTAAGCACAGCTTTTGAAATAAATTAAATTTGTTTCTATTTCTTCGCTAAGATAAGCTTAATTTTAATTTCTTACAAACGTAAATCTGGAGAAAACACCAATACATTTATGGAAAATAAAATACCAGTTGCCTACACATTTACAGTGTGGCGTTCATTTGCCAATATCATGTAATAAAATGAAATAAGTTGGAAGTATTCCTTTGCCCCCTATTCACACTCTTTGTAAAAGAAATAAGTTTTAATCAAACTAGAACCGAAAAGACCACAAAATCTTCCCATATTTGTAACTCTTTATGAATAATCTTACATTTTTTCGACATGCGGAAAAACAACAAGTTTTTAATTAAAAATTATATATCGTTTGCCACTTCATAAAAACTTCACCATCAAAACCACAAAAAATTTATAAATTTTTTTTTTAAATGGCATAATGTGTTAAAAATTCGAACAAACCAAATATCCTCCAGAAGCACACATATATCCAGATGCACACATGTTACATGTAACAAAAGGTTATTTGGGGCACACAATATCGCATGGGGTTAAAATTGTATGCAACAACAAACACACAAATTTAAATTTGGAAGTGATACATACAAATGAAATTTCTTCATTAAAAAAACTAAATAGAACAAAGTATTGTATTGAATCAGTTACGCGATGAACAAATGAATGAATGAACGATTGGAGTGAGTAAAAAAATTTTCAAAGGAATAAAAACTTTTGAATGGAGACAGTAACAAAATTGACTGCTAATTAAAAACCCTATTAAATATTTTAAGAAAAAGCCATTTGAAAATATCTCTAAAAATAATAGTAAAGTTGTTGGGGAAGGGGGTTCGTAAAGATAAATTCATGATTTGCAAAGTTTATGAAAACTCGAACAATTGCATAAGTGATAGCCAAGCTTGTGATTTCTTTAGAAAGTAATCAAAGTAAAAACGATTCAGGTTCCACAAAAACAGAGCTCATAAAAATTTGAATTAATAATGAACTACATTTGCACACCGATATCGATTTAAAAAAATTGGTTGAGTTCCAGAAACCTATCCGCGAGATGGAAGGAGTGGGTCACTGTTAAGCAAGCGCCAACAGAGCAGTAGATAGCTACAGAAAAAAGCACTTACCTTTACTTACACCACATTGAAATCAAAAATCAAAGCAACTCCCGCTTTCGTTTCTCCAAAGTTAACTTAATGAACTTGTAAAATCAAACACTCATCAAAATTCAGAAGAATGTTTACTATGACAAAAGACCAATTAAAAGGGTACCAATTTATTTACACCTATGGTTCCAAAACAGACAATTTAACAATTTTCAGTATTACCACGAATGAACGTATTATCAAAACCTCAGTTTTACCTTCATATACCTTCATATGAAGCTTTATCTCATATCAAAGGAAAACACGGGAAATTCGCCATAGCTCACACTACCTCTCTTCGTTGCAATCAACTCTTGTCATTTCTGATATATCTCTTACAATACAATAAAATGAATTTGCGAATTGTGCCGCCAAAGAAACTACAAAACGTCCTCTCTATTTAACATAAATCTTTAGGGAATGTAGTTACTTCTAATCTTAAACACATCAAAACCACGTTTAAGTCAATGTTCGCCGTGGTACAGAAAAATTAATTCCTTATCCAACTCAATTGACAGTGCCCCGGTAGCTAATCAGCAAACTGGCTACTCCCTCATCTTCCTACATAAGATTATTAACCGAATTCCTAAGAAAATAAAATCTCTACAACTAAATTTACTAAAATTTAGCTAAAAACTAAATTTATCTATAGAAAATAATCAGGATATATACGAAAGACTCACGTTTGCCATTGTTCCACCAACAGCAGATCTGGTATATTTACATAACTGCTATCAAAAAGAAAAATATCTTAATGTATCAAATTCTATTTTTAATAAATATAAAATTAAAGAATTCAAAAATAAAAAATTATAGTAAAAAAAAAACAAAATACTTAACAAATTTCAGAATTTAATTTGGTATGAACGATGAGGGTAAAATAAAATTAAAATCAAAAAAATGTATGGACTAATCGCAGTTTACTTTGAAATTTGTAGAAGATTGACCGAGAAAATTTTATTCATTTGCACTTCTTACAAACGTTTTTTTTGTTTGTAATTTCCTATTAACGTAATTATTTGAATTTATTTTATAACGCAACCAGTGGCCCCATAAGAGCATGTGTTGCAGACGGGCTGAAAACCGAATTATTCTATCAAGAATGTTTATTTTCTTGTATAAAATAAATTCCTTTTTGAAACTGAGAATTAGGATATTATAATGGATTTTGATTACTTAATGTTACTGTATTTTTTCCATTCTGTAAAATATCTATATGTACATTAATTGTTAAGTAATTTCAATTCTTAGGCATGAGTTCGTTTTTTCTTTCTATTCAGAAAGAGAATTATTTTATTTTTTATTATATTTGCAGTTCGAAAAAACAATAAAAACTTATCTATACATTTTTTTATTCACATCTTTCCACATGGTTATAGCAAGTTGTAGAGTACAATTTTTCCTACACTGCTCCAAAAATTACTGCCTGTTTAATATTGAAAAAGTGTAGTGTCGTGTCGTGTCGACGTAACATTAACAGCTTAGTTAAAGAGGTGGTTGAACGAACAGTAATTTATATTATAAATTGATGTTACAAACTGGCTGTTAACTAAACATTCTAATGTTACAGTATTCATAAAAACGAGAACGTTTCCCTGTTTTTCCGTAATTTATATAAATTTAATAAGTTAAAAGAAGATTGTAAATGATACGATTTTAACATACATTAATATACATACATATATGTATATGCATACCTAGATTTTGTCTAATATGCTGAGTAATATACATATGTACATATACAGAAATATATATTTAATTCTTTGTCGATTTTAGTGTATTAAATATAATGCCTATACAGTTTTTTCTAAATTGTCGAAACATTATTCTCCACTATGGACATCTTATGTGGCACACACACCTTGCGACTGAACGAATTGTACAACCGATAGTAACATTAGAGGCCTTGCGGCAAACACTTGGACATAGGTTGATTATCCAAATTGATAGTTATAAGTCGTAAACAAATTTGAGAAATAGAACAAAATTAGTTTTCTGGCACGACACTCTCGTCAGCAGTATTGGAGTAGAATAGAATATCAATATAGTCGACCACAGAAAGATATGTATATTATATTTTGAAAATATCAATTAGTTTTGTTAAACTTTATCGTACATTTATCGTTATCGACAAATTTAGAATCATATTTGCAGTCATTAGGTAATTGTAGCCATTTTAAATAACATAATATAAAAGTAGAAAATCGGTTGTTCGAGGAGAACACAATATTGAAGTATTTTGACATTGCTAACATTATGAGCAAACTTTTACGGAGAATACTTTAACATAAGTTTTAAGCAATGTCCCCGCTGTTAAAAATGGCGTTATAAAAATGTTAAAAATGCCCATTAAACAACAATCACAATGATTAAATACATTTTACTGTTAGAAAAAAGTTACTACATGATAACGCACTCTCGCTCTTTCTTGCTCACGCTTTTTTTCGTACAACGATTTAATCAAAATTATGAAAACAGAGAATAAATAACAGATCCAAACGTTCAACAAACACCATCATAATCTAATGATTATTAAGTTAAACATATCAACAATTGTGAGAGCACTACATGCAGAGAGTAAGAATAAAAAACCTATCTAAAAGCACCGTTATGTGAACCGCTAACAAGAGCTCTAGTGCTTGGCAATACAGCTGCGTCCCCTAGTAGTTGTTGATGCTGTGAGTGACAATTTCGTTTGATGATGACTTTAATAATGAGGATGTGTAGTAGCTGTTATTGGATTGTACTCTTGGGTGAGATAGGGCTTATCCACGAGTTCTCAAGGAGATTAATGATATTTTTCTTTTTTCCTATATAAGTACATACATACATACATACATATCTATATATGCATGTACATAAGTAGAAAAAACAAAACCTAAAATTCATATATACAGTCAACATGCCTGCTACCAGAGAGCAACAGAGTAAAATTTTATCCGTAAAAGCACAAACAAAACAAAAAGTATGGTACACGGCTATAAATATTTACGTACAGAAACTCACATCCATCGATAACTTAAATGCCAACATGAGTTGTTTTTAATATTTTTTATTTTATATTGAGTTTTTGTCAGAGTACTTTTCAGTTGCAAACGCAACGGCTAAAATTGAATTGTTTTTTGTCCTGCAAATGTGTTTTAACAGTGTGTAGTGAACGTCGCGATGGAAGGCATTGGGCGAGATTTAAAAAAAAAATTCAACAAATATAATAAAGAAAATAAATTTTTTAAAACATATTAAATGAATAAGGTGGGTTTTATTGAAATCCAAAACAGTGTAAACAGCAAAATTTCCTCATAAAAAATTAAATGTACTTTCTTTTAACAAATCTGCATAAATATTGACTAAAAAAATAATCTTGATATCATTGGGTCAAGTAAAGTAGTTCACAAGAAACTTGTTAAATTGTTTTAATTAAATTAAAAAAGTAACTAAACACAAGTCTAAACAACATTAAAATATTGTCTTGTTTTATGCCGTCGGCAACCTTACGGTTTGGCCAAGAGGATAATTGTCAGTCAGAGCATGCCCTCACCAGCAAGCCTTCGCCATGTAATGTAAGTTCATATCGGGTTCAATTATTAATTGCCAAAAAAAAGCCCAGGTTTATAACTGTCATTCCTGAGGAAACCCCTTTGGTATTTTCTTTTAGTGGGCCCTTTTTATTAAAGTGTACACTTCTCGTTCAATTTACTCTCAATTTTTTTTATATTATTTTTAAAGGTTATACCTAATTAAACTTTTTATTTGAAAATAAGGCCAAAAACTCACCAAAAAATTGTTGCATGAAATACCAGTTATGACGTTATGAAAAGGGCATGGTAAATAAAATTTTCTAACCAATAGCTAAAGTCTAAAGTCGTAAAATGACACAGTTTGAACCAAATCCGCTTAAAAATAGTACAGGTTTGATGTTTCTTAAATTGTACTTTCAGATTAAAAATGCCTAAGAACATCTTTTCTTTATAAGTTTCTTTAAAACTCAAGTTGTCTGTAAATAATTTTAATTAGTCTTCAAAACTAATATTCCCGATTAAAAAATATAATAAAAGATATCTGTACATACATATGTACATATCTAGAAACGCCAATCTTCCTGAATTCCGAATTTGAAACCTGAATTAAGACTATTTAAGATCACGGCTTTTAGTAACTTATTTTCTATTAAGAAACGACAACTCTTAATTATTTATTATCTTATCAACACAAAAAATTATGTAACTCTGCATCTCTCTGAATTTATTTTGTTATTGTTTTTATAACGAAACAAAAAAAAACGATATACTATGTACATATATAGGATGCGTGTTCCAACCAAAACGCACGATGTTAATTGTAAATAAAACAAAAAAAGTTTTCAGAGAATTAATTTAATATTTTTTTATTATTATAAAAGGATCTATGACAATTATGTGTGAAACAAAATATTGGCCAAATAGTCGCCACGGCTTCGGCGGCATACCTCTATCCGATGGTAGATATTTTCAATGACATAATTGAGGTTGAATGTCATTATTGTGCCGAATTATCTCATCCTTTATCTTTTGAATTGTTCTTGGCTTAATGACGTGCACTTTTTCTATAAAATATGACCAAAGAAAGAAGTCCAACGGTGTCACATCACATGATTGTGACGGCCACAACGTGAGGCCATGACGTGAGATAACACGTCCATTGAATATCTCGCGCAAAAGAGCCATTGTTTCGTTGACTGTGTGGCAAGTGGCACCATTCTGCTGGAACCACATATCGTCCAGGTCTTTATCCTCAATTTCTGGTCACAAGAAGTCCGTCATCATCTCGCGATTGTAAGTCACAATTAACATCGTGCATCATGGTTGGACCATCCTAAACAAAAGTGCATACATACATATGTATGTATGTATTGAACATTGAGTTGATTTGAACATAAAAGTTGTATTATTGTTGATGATGAAGACGATTTTATATTATTTACAGTAAATAAAGAAACACCAATCATAAGCAATATACTCTCATACTCGTATACTATGAACTTGGTGGTGTTGGGGTGTTTTTAAAGTTTCCAATTTCAGCAGGTTGTTGGCTATAAAAGAGACGACCCTAGATGAACTCAATTACCTTAAAAACCAGTTTTAATAAACTGTTACTTATTTTTATGAATGAATTGTTTGTTTCTTACAAAAAAATCTTTAGCCCACTTGTTTGAATATTTGAAGAAACATATTTTTTTAAAATTGAGTGTATAAAGGTAATTGAGGCCAACTCGTTGTTTTTTTTTGTATATTAAAAATTCAATGTGAAAAAAATTTTAAAGATACCAAAATAAAAAAACAAAAACACATTAAGACTTAAAGTTTTAACATAATAAAATTTAAAAAAATTTATGTAGTTCAAAATACGCTTTGCTTGCGTTTTTATTTTCAACAGTGTTAAACAAAATACCTTTCATATTTAGGCCCCATTTCGTCAGACATGCGCACTCGTGACTAACAAATATACTCTGAATGGCTACTGTTACACCTTTAGCTTATATAAACGCCACAGGTGGATAATTCACACAGGTAGGTAAATTAAACCAGTATTATTTGAAAGTCAGCCATTCATTTTTATCAATAAGTTTTCGTATTATATAGTAAGTGAATTGGCTGAAAACCTTATATGAATTAGAAAAGTTGGCAAGTAAATTTAAAAATTTTTTAAAATTTATACGAATGACGACACCAAATATTTAATTAAAACGCCATCTAACGAACAGCCATGACGGGGCACTTCCTGTTGTTCTGATGCCTCAAAGATGTATAACAAAATTTCATGATGAGTGGATTGAATTCCATCAAAAATTTGCATGGATAGGCGTTATACGTGGCAATTTTACATAATTTTGACGACTTCTTGAGCAGAAGAAGCCTTTGCATGTTGAGTTTTTTTTTACCTTCACTAATTTTTCTAAAAAAAATCAATCTGAATATCTGTACGAATATGGTATCATTTTATGTTAAATTTGTGTGGCGAGTAAAGTGTTGATCTACATTCTTCAAAACTACAAAAGATGCTTCTATAATAATCGGTTTTGGATACAATTTTGCTTTAGAATGTGTATATGCCTCTTGCATATTTATGAATATGACAGTTAATATACTATTAATATATAAAAAGGCGTTTATAATATTTGTTTTTTTATGTTTTAAAACCTAGCTCCTTGTTATATAAAAGTTTTATAGTGTTAACGAATTAAAACATTTATATACATATATAAGAATGTTATTTTCAACTTAAAATATTTAAGTTGTTCTTAAATTAATTATTACTTATTTTTTATTTATTTTTACAGTTATTTTTTTGGCCGCAACATAACAACAAGACCGACTTAAAAGCAGTAGTGGGGCCACAGTAGATGATGAAAATTCGGTTGGTATGCTAACCAATTCCGTAGGTGCAATGTCGCCTCACCGCACCGATTTTATATAATCTTATATTCACAGTAGTCAGATTTTTTTATGAGAATCGCTTTATTTTACACTTACGTTCCCCCTCTAGGTGTCATTTAAAGCACAAACAAAATATAATATATCGAGTTTCCCTCTTTTTCTTTACCTTCCAGCTCCTACGCAATCACATAGCCTCAGAACATCTTTATGATAAATGAAATATTGAACCATCCACCTGCTAATTAAGCGGTCCCCATCAGTGCCTACACTGTGCGACTATATTTCAAAACCGTCATGAAATCGAAAAGAATGAACTCATATTTTCACCGAAAGCGAAATCGGCAGAGTCCAAATAGAATTAAATACGTGAGTATTTGTGCGTCTTGTTTTTTTATTTCTTTTACTTATTTATTTTTACGTCAATGATATCAACTGTGGAAATGAAAACTTGTACAAGGGGTTCAAGGGTTAAATAAGAATATATGTAAATTTTTGTTATATAAAGCTTTTTTTTGTTTAAATAAAAATTAGCACAACAAAATAATTCTAAAAATGAGGCATTAAAAGAATTGAGATCAAAATAAGGACCAAGTTCCTGATGTGTACGATACTAACTCATTTCAAATCAACTTGTTAGTTTGGTTACATTTTCCCATATTAGAAAGTTAAAAAAATATTGCCAAGCCAGCAAGTTGCCTGCAAATTGAATGGTATTATCCATAGTAGGAACTTGGTTTTCGATTTGATCTCAGTACTTTTAATGACCGACATTTTTGGCTAGAAACTTGGCCTTATTTTTACATTTATATTTTGTACGGATCTGACTTTTTTTAAGTATATATTTGTATATATGTATGTATGAATACAATTTCATTTAACTTAAAGCTTACAGCTGTTGGGTTATATTAAATTTCATCTTTCTACCTATAGTGGGAATGCTCCATACAAATAAGGGAACACTCTAATCCCCATAGAGGAAATGTGCCTCTTTCAGAATTTTCTGATTACTTATTTCCCAAAGTCTACCTGTAGAAGTGTCCCATACAAATGAGGGGGAATCCCAATATCCCCAGATCAAAATTCCCCGTTTTTAGAATTTTCTGGTGGAAGTGCCCCATATTATTGATCAGTGAGTCCGTGAATAGGTACTAAGATATGCACTTTTTCCACCTTCCCATCTCGGGAAACTTTGATGCTAAACTTTTCAACCTTGATCTATGCAGTTTCCAATACTTAGAGTCCTCATGTTTCTACTTGCATTATTTTATGATTAAATGAAGCATAGTTATGATAGGGGTAAAAACTGTGTGAATGGTTTCGTGTAATATAAGCACGTGTGCCCGAACTTTGCGTGTCGCAGTACCGTGTGCCTTAAGAAGACATAAAGTCGTATATTGTTTTAAAAAGAAATTTTTCCCTAATATAGATTTTTGGAACGAATTTCCGTCATCCCTTGTCAAGTTTGGGTTGGAGACAAACCGGTTCAGTGTCATTTTTCGTTCTTCATAATACTACGTACGTATTTGTAGAATACGAACCAGCTAGCTATAAACCAGCTTGTTTGAAGTTTTAATTGTAGTTTAGGTTGATTCAACATGTAGTTATACAATCCAATCCTGAGAAGCAGGTTTCTTCTATCGACTGCAGTACAAAAAGAGTTTACATTGTTGATAAATGCATTTAAAACAAGTACTGGAGAATTAGTGAGAGTGGGAAGATGCTTTACGAGAAGCCCCCTACTTTCTCTTTACTTGTTTTATATTTATTATAATCTTGGCTTCAATAAGCGCGGGGTTAATGTTAAACTGGAGGGTAATAAGTTGCATGCAAGGTATTAACGAAATGCTTTTTCTAAAAGGCCCATATATGTTATTATGTACCGAATATGGATTGTTCAAATATCCTCTGCTGGCATAGGTCGATTGCAAATTATTCACATAGACATGCGTTTAAAGAAAACCTAGTCAACCTAACTAGCGGGGTCAAAATGCACGATCTTGATGGCCAATTCACGTCAGCCTCGCAAGAAGTAACCATACCGTCAAATAAATATTGTGGAGTTTGCAATGTAGGGAACGTACTGCGGTACTGCTTCAACTACATGTAATTCATGTTTATATTGATCAATCCGAGTAAAAATTAATTGGTTTTAATTGATCTGTAGCCCTCGCAGGTGACGAAGAGGTCCTCACCAATGCCACCGATCCGAAATCCTCACTAAGGATCAACCTTTTGTAGATTGCCTACTGGTAAAGCTCTTGTGGGTTGGTGTTGTGTCATTTACAGAAATATTGCCGTTTGTACGTCACGTCGACCAAAATTCTTTTATACGCACTGAACCTAGTCATCGATTTGTGTTACTTTCGATGATGTTTTGACTTCAGTGTCTGAGTAATGAACAACAGATTTGGCAGATAACGCCAACACACCATGGCCGCCAAACAATAACAACATCGACTTGCTGTCATTGGAAGGATTGATACAACGAGTTTGTGTTGACACTTGTTGCCTACTTTGCGCTCGCTCGTACAAGCAGACGTTTGCTTCTTTTCTCATGCTTTATAAAGCCTATTTCAAATTATACCCAATCGAAAAACAGTGAAATCCATAACTTAAATTATCTGTAATACTGTTTAATCCAAAAGTGTTATTGTCACACAAAATGTTATTACAAATATTTGTTAAAAAATCAAATTATTAAAAATCTTAAAATATTATATGGGATTTGCATTTCATTTAAAAACTTAAATAAATGTAATACAACATAAAAAATTAATTTGTGTAAAACAGTGTAACTAAACATCTTAATGCCGCAATAATCGATAAACAAAGCAAATTTATTAAAAATAATTATTTAAAAACACAAACATCTAAAATTCGTGTGGGTGTGTAAGTAAAAGCAGTTAAAAAGTAATAATTAATTTGCTACAAATGGCATTAAATGTCAACATTAACGATCCAAGCAACAAACAACCTTCGTGCTCATATGTCATTATATACAATAACCTCGTTTATTACGATAATATTATGTGTGACAACCAATTAATTGTGCAAAATAGTAACATATGAAATATCCATTTTATATTTTAGTAGTACCCCTCTTACTTATGTAACTGATTTAGAATAAAATTTAGTTGCTTAAAAGTAAATATGCACACGCATACATACATACATATGTATACACAAATGTTGTTTTAATTTAAAATGTATTTTTTGGTGTTTGCCTTATTTGAAACCGTTTTTAACACATGTGATATACTCGTATCTACTATGACTTTGTTTATCTATAATAAATAAAAAACTTATTTGCACTATAAAGTGTATGGCCAACCACTATGTGGTGGTGACATTTAAACGGGGAAAAAAAATTACGCCAGCATTTGGACAGCATACCAAAGCCAACATTAATGGGTTAAACAACTGAATTGTGCATTTATAAGCCAGTTTTTCGCTTATTTTTGCTACTCTGAAAATCAATTTTGCATCACTCTCTTGACCACTGTGTAAAGTAAGGGAGGCAAAAGTGGATAAACTAGTTTCCATATGTTTTTACATATGTACATACTTAGGAAGTATGAAATGTTTACTATTTAAATATACATATGTATGTATGAACATATGCGAATAAGTGAGTGAGTGTCACTTTACTATTATTTGCAGTTTAATATTTGCATATCATTTTTTAACTGTTGATGCCTGATGACTGCCATTTAAATGTCAAATACAAACAGTTATAAACATCAATGTATCCAAATGATGATCTGACATATCTACAGCCATGCAGACAGGCAGCCAAACATCTCTACTATGTTGATATTTACTTACGTTCACATGGACTTGCAATTTTTAAATCTACTGAGAATAATTTTTACATACTTTAACGCCTGATTGGACTTGCACTGTACAACATTTCACAGTCAGTCTTTCTATCATTATTACTTGCAATTTTAAATGCTTCATAAATACTTAACGTTGCAAAACGTACTGCTTGTTTTATACACTCGAAAAAAATTTTAGTTTACTAAGTAATAGACGTATATCTTTATATTGATGATTAAATTATTTAAATCAAATTTGTAAAATACATAGCTACTTCTAATAAAAACTTGCAATTTAAAAATAACACGTTGATCAGTAATTTTTACATCTTCGACGGTATTTTCAAGTTTGTCGTCAAGGTATTGACCAGTAGCTGCAAACAAAATACTCATATTACAATACTGCCCATAAATTATTGGTCAACTTACTCCATACACCAGTTCAGCAAACAAAAAACCTTCATTTATCCACTTAAACATTTTTATGAAATTTTTTAACATCAAGAATAAAGTTTGGTTTTATTGTTTCTCTGTAACTTGCAACAATTAAATATTTGTTCAACTGTGTGCATTTGCTGTTGTTTTGATTTACTCTTTATCTCTTATTTAACCAATTTTTTCACTTTTTTGTGGCTTTACATACATATTGAAACAATTTGTTACCTTTGTATACAAACAAATAATAAAAAAATATATATAAACGATTATTCATGTTGAAAAAACTCTATAAAGGACATAAAGTTAAAATGCATACAAACTCAAATATTATAGCAGAGGAAAAATTTAACGTCGAGAGCAAAAAGAACAGCTCAATAGTTGGTTGAGTAGAAGGAAGAACACTGTGAATAACTTGAATAAGAAATAAAGAGGTATTTCAGAATTAAGCGAAAATAATATGTGAAACTGGATACTGCAGCACGATAAACAGAGTTACTTTTATGCAACTAAAGTATAAATTTGTAACATTTCTTAAGGCCTGTGAGTTTATATGCAACTTTTTCAAATTGACTTAATTTTGCTACTTTTAGCTTAAGCCTTGCGGGGTAACTACATATATAAAAAAAATTAAATTACAATGGCAAGATGCTTTGGATTTGGACACCGTTGTTCTTCATGTTAGCGACACTTTTATAATATCAATAAATCTTTTACTTTACATACTTGGAAATTCCACAAAAATTTTTGTTAACGATAAATGATTTTTTTTCAATGTTCAAGTTATTTAAAAGAACTCAGTTATTTTTTTACGACGTTAATTACGAGAATATGAAGCCTTTAAAAATGATTTTAGAGATATATTCGTTCAAAATTGAAATTATTCGATTTCTTATTCAAGTGATTCACAGTGTATAAATTGAAATTAAAATTGAAATTGCATGTACTTTAGGTAGAGTAAACAACTTATACAAATGAAAGCTCATAATATGCAGACAAACAATTACAAGTGTTTGCAAAAGAAACAACAATATTCATTGTTTAACTCTCCATAGGCCAACTCTTTCAGAACAAAGCTACCCCATCCTGCCTGTCAGCCTGTATTACGTGATCGATGCTGCATGTACAAAACTGCAACGTTTTTTTTTCGTTTTTACGGCAAAAGTAAAGTGAAAAATTAAAAGCAATTTATTTTACGCATCTACTAGAGTAATAAAACTACATGCAACTACAAGTAATATGTAGTATATGATTTAAGTTTGTGTGTCTGAAGTTCATTATTAAAAGGGTTAAAAAAATAGTTTTGTAATTATGCGAATTTGTAAAAGTTTGAAATTAATGTTTCAAATAAGTTTTCAATTATAAAATTTTTTTTAAATAAAAAAACGACTTTATACCACATACTTAGGCAAATATTGTGTCGTAATCTCGGTTTAGTATGGAAATAAATTTAGATTTTTGGTGGCTGTGTGAAATAGTAATAATTGCGCAGACAGCATAAGATTTTGTGATTGACAAACTAAATACTCCACAAAAGAGAAGTCTAGTAATAAGAAAAACTATTGATTTGGTTTCCAAAAACAAAACACTTTTGATACTGTCAATTCCATGTTTTTGTGGATTGCTAGGTGTGCGACCAAGTTACCACTACAAGGAAACCCAGCTTGAAACCTAGTCGTATGAGGGGATAAAGAAGAATTCCAAGAAGGTGATAAAGCCAAATTAAAATTGTTTTGAAAATTGTATTGGTACCAATTAGGTTTAATTGAAAGAAAATGCAAAGAATAGCGTTGTATATTGTTATTTATTGATCAGAAGATACTGGAAATTTTAGTAGTTTATATCGAAATAGTACTATTTTGGTTGGTTAAAAGTACTCTATAAAAATTACAATATCATTGTCTGACTTACATACATAGTTCATTTAAAAGTTTCTGCCGGAGAGGTTGCGCCAGGTTTACAACAAGGAATACACGATAAAATATACAAGTCGAATAAATTGTGAGATACAAAACCCTTCTACATTAAAAAAATGTAAAACAAATTATGTTATATCGTCATAACGTATGATTTTAGCGTTTGAAATATTTTTACAAGTTAATAGAATTATGCAATTTTTATTTCAATCTTTAAACTTTTAGTTATTTAAAAAAAAAATGTCATTTTAATAAGATGATGAATAACGTTTTACCAAAATTAGTTTTTAATATCAAAACTTTTTAGGCAACTTGATATTATGACGATAAAGGTCATACACTTCGGTTCATGGCTACAACTATTATTTCCATGACCTGCATGAAGAAAAGCGATTTTTGAACTGACATCACAGCCGAGAGGGCGGCGTTATGGTGTGGGGTGCTAGTAAGTACTATGGCACCATCGATCTTGAATTTCAAAGTGCAAAAATGACTGGTGCAACCTATAGAACGTTATTGGAGTCGGCTTTTCCGAAGTTCAATGAACTATTTGGTCCAATACCTTTGATATTGCAACAGGATAATGCCCCTATACACAAAGCCAGAGTAGTAAAGGAGTACATTGCAAGCCAAAATGTTAATATTCTTGACTGGCCGCCCTATTCGCCAGATCTAAACATTATCGAAAATGTGTGGGGTTGGTTATCTCGTAAGCTCTATAAAGAAGGTAGACAATTTGATGACAAGCAGTCACTAATTCAGGCCATTAAGGATGCTTGGAATACAATTTCGTTGGATTACATCAATTCTCTTTATCTATCAATGAAAACCCGTATATTTGAAGTTATTAAAAACAAAGTAAAAAAATTACTAATAGTTCTTTAATAAAGCAAATAAAGTAATAATAACTTAAAAAACAAGAAAAGCTGTTTTTCATTAAAGTTAGTTAAAGTGCCTTTATTCAAGTGAACCAAAAAAAATACCACATTTTTAGATTTTTTTTTCATAAATTCCTCAAAAAAAGGTTCCTTAGTTAGAAACCACCATTGTCATGATTTCGTTTATATCTCAAGATGTCTAGCTTCCATTTTTATTTTAAAATTCTAGAATGGGTTAAAATTGCAAAAGATGCCTGCTCCTGAATATGGGATCATTTGTGCTTTTAAATAAGTGAACCGGAGTGTACTTTGCATAAACTCGAATTTTTTGTATACAAATTAATTTAAAGCTCCAAGTAATATATCAGCAGAATTATTATTCATGCATAGGTGTGCATAACTTTTTATGAACATTATCATATATCAAACAATTCACCTTACACTCACTAATCTTGAATCCAGTGTTCCATGAGATGTCGTGAAGGAATTGGTAAGAAAATATGACATAAAAAGCTGATATGACAAGACATGTACTGTTGAAAATGGTTATTAATTAGTGCTACCAATACATTACACGTGGGCCGCTTAGGCCGAAAAAACAACAATGCTACAAGTGGTATAGTGTAAACATAATATTGTATAAAACTTTTCTACATTGACAGAGAAAACAAATGGAAATTTACCGACTGTCTTTACTTTTTAAATCATTTCATTTAATCAAGTTATTTCGTTAGATCGGAGGGGTATTTTAAGATACACACTTCCAACCACATGTACAGTAAAGCAGAAGAAAAATATTATTGGTGCACATTTTAAAGAAAACTACTTGCAAAATAATATTTAATTTCTTTATTATCAGGGAAAAGAAAAATATATTCCCTGATGAACATTTTTAAGAAAACTAAATAAAAAATTATAAATGTATGTACATATGTATTATTGCTTTGCCCTCAGCTGGTGCTTTTATTCACTATTCTACTTGATTCTACAATATGGTATAGTCTAAACGTAAAAAAATACAACAGATTTTTATTATATTTTTTTAATATTGAAAAATGAAAACCGAAAATAATGAAAATTTTTTTCGTTTTTCAACTGAAGTGGAAATTTTGTAAGCAAATTCAGATCGTCGGACAGCAAACAAAAAACGAATATTTTGTTCCTTAACAACTTATAAATGGTATAGAAAATCTAGATTTTGCAATGTTCTGTGTTGCGTCAGTTTCTTTTTGTGAAGAAACAAGTTATAAAGCGAAAGCATTCCAAAAAAACGTATTCGGATAGATTCTAATATGGCGAAAATATTAATCCTGTATTGATAGCAATTTTATGGAAGCCCACCTAAAATTGTTCATCAATACAAATGTTGAAATCGACTTATTTTAATTTAATTTCTTTAAATATATATTTGCAGGAAATGCAGTAGTGAATTGAACGGACCAAGCACATAAATTACTTCTCAAAGCGCCACCAAAAGTAACAAACAGTAAATAATTTTTATTAAATTGGTCCTTTTCAGGGCTATTAAGAATATGAAAAGAGAAAACATTTTTGTTAAAACAATTAATCTCAGGACCACCAAAAATTTTAAAAATAACGTCTTATCAAATTTAAATACATAACCCGTTTCAGTCGTAAAGTACGTAATTATCTAATATGTACTTATATGCGCACAAATGTGTGTATGTGACCAAGTCAAACAATTCCTGGGAAGAAAGTTATTAGCGCCGAAAAATTGGTTAAAAAACATGTAACATTATTAACATTAAAGAAAATACTGGAAGTATTTCAAAAATACATCAAGGTATTTGTGAATGATTTTAACAACATATAAAAAGTTATTTTAATTATTGGTTTGTTGTTGTGGGTGCAGCTTCTGTAGCAACAATAAAATGTATAAGCAGTACGGCTGTCCACAGAATCCAATGAACCTGGTAAACACTTTCATCAGACGTGCTCCTACTTAAAAACGCTATAAAGTCAAGAGTCCATGGAGAACAAAGAGCTTCAATATACAATTTAATATTAAAAACAGGAAAGCAATGTAATCGTGACGTAGAATCAAGGCAAATTCATAACAGGTAGAGACCCAAGGGCGAAATCAAGCATTTTTGGCTCAGTGTCGTATGTAAAACTCCATATAGAAAAAAGTGGCGGAACTGGCGAAAAATTTTGTTATATGAAATTTGATATCCTGCTTATTGCATTTGTGACGTGAAAGAAATTTTTAACTAGTTTTAGAGAAATTATCTTTGGCGTTTTCAACTTTTTATGTATATTAATAACCAAAAATTGGTTAATTTTGCATGGTGAACACAATTTTTTTTTTTAATCCGAAACTGTTAAATATATAAAAAATAATTAATGTAAAGGTGATTTAGTGTTTTATTGAACCAAATCGGACAAAACGTACTTTAGTTATAGTGAAATATACTAGCGCTAGCACTTCATTAGGAGGGTCATATTTATACCTGCCCTTTAAAAATAATCTTAATATACTTTAAGTTCGAATACATTTTCATAAATATATATGCATAACTATTTTCCCCTACTGTGCAACGATTTTCATTTACTACAATGGCTACCAGAGGTCACTTACTAATCCATCATTTCTTTTGTCTTTATGTCAATTTTGTCTTCTTGTCCTCCTGAAAATATCAATGCCATGAAGGCATGATTTCTCTACCTCTTTGTTCGTAGTGTTGTTAGTGTTTTTAAAAAAGTTTAAGTGGAATGCAATAAACCATAGTACCTATATAATAAATAAATGGGTGAGAAAATAAAATTTCGCGGTGGAATGTGTGTTGCTGTGAAAAGTTGCTTTTCTAAGAGAAATCAGCGTGTCAACATTGTTGCATGGTAAGTAATTTTTAAATCATTAATGAATATAAGCATGTTGCTGTTACAAAATCGTATACAACACAGCCATAAAAAATTTGTATTCATAGTTATGTATATGAACAAAAAAGAGGTATAAAGAGTTTAAAATGTGTATTGACAGGGACTGAAAATAATTAATTTGGATTTTCAATTATAAAAAGCAAACAGAAAATTATCAAAGAACCATATCAAGCGCACTATTTTCATCGGTTTGAATTCGATTTTTAAAATATTTGATTTCAAACTTTTTTAACAGAAGTTATTACTATGTATTGATATAAATTTTTTGTTGTTGGCAGAAATATTTATTATTTTATTTTTATACTTTTTTTTTTGCCAGAAATAGGTGTTAATTTCTAAAAAATTCAAAGCACTAACAACACTCTTTTATTCTGCAAAGCAACGTTCATATTAAAAACTGGTCAATACAATGGGAGGACAAAGTTAAATACTTAGGCGTGCTTCTAGAACCTAATATGATTGATATTCTTAAACATAAAATATTTGTTCAAATATGTTGGACAAATTATGAACTTTGAATATATTTTTGTTACTCTTACACATTAATGGACCCAACAAAAATTCTTGCGTTTATAAAATACTCGTATTTTATTTAGAAAGCTTGGTCTTTTAGTTATCTATTATAATTGAAATACATCTTTGATTTTATGGAAATCAAGAAATAGAATGTGGCGTTTGGTAAGCGTCTTGTATATATGTCTTTTATTTTATTTTCAAATTATAAAAAAAAAATAGGCGAAACAAATCAAAGTCTGTTGTGCAGTTAATACTGATTTTTGCACATATCTAGCAATATGTTAAAATTATCTTCTGGCGAAAAAGAACTTTTTTAGGAAAGTTTGTTTATTATAAAAATGCAATTTATTTGTTGAGGGTGTTTTATTTTTTTGTTATTATTCTTATATTCGTGAAGTTTGCAAAAAGTCACAAAGACATGAATTTGGAATTTGGTAATAAATATATAAATGAGTATAAGATCATAATAAAATTCCAAATTCTCATTTCTGTAAGAAATCCACTAAAATTGTATACATTTCGAAATTTTAGAAAATGTAAAACCTAAAATTGGCGTCTTTAATACAAAAAATATAAAAGACCTTTTATGATCAGTGAAGAAACATAAGAATCTTTTATGAAAGATTTTCACAAGAACACAAACAAAAGAATATATATTGTTGATTCAGGAGTTCAATTACTTTTTATTTCTTTAAATTAATTTATTAATATAGAGCACTAGGCAATACACCCACCGACTTAGTTTATACATTGTTAGCAAAGTATTTTTAAATCTGCATGTAACCCGTTGTTACCAGTGTAGGTCAGTGGCGTAGAGGATCCTTATATAATTCTTGATTTTATATTCCGACAGGGTGTTCGTTCCAAAAATCTAGATCCTTATATATTTACGACCATGTGATTAGAAGCAAACCGACTTTGTTATAATTATAATTTTATTAACATAGAATGATGGTTAAATTATATTATATAGAGTAACGTTATATGCTAACAGATCAATTAGCTTTCAAGTTTACAAATTGTTAATATATAAAATACGAAATTGTAATTTTGTTCCGAGGAAGGAAGTAAAAACAAATCCAAATCAAAATAAGCTTCTCCCATTCAAAAACCTTTGCTCCCTATTTTCAGATTCACTAATCCTATATACTTGGCAATCCTTGTTGCCGAAATAATAATAAATAGAAATCTACAGAGATTGTTAAGAGATATGGTAGAAGCGCATCGTAATTTTGCCTTCTTCGTTATTGGGCAAGCAACAACATTTCATAATTAAGACTAATAGGCAGATGATTAATAGTGTAGATTAACATAATCATAGTAAAAAGAAGAAAAAAACTGTTACCTAAGTAACACCTAAGCTTTTTATTACTGCGGCTATAATAATGCACCACCCCAAAATCTTCTTACTTGTAACGGTTTATGATATAAAAAACTATTCTATAATTTTTTCGTGAATTTAGGAAATCTTTAAAGAGGACATGCGATGTGGCACCATAGTTTATGTACATATATATTAATTACTCTAGTGGTTTTGCGTGATGCTTGTTCATACAAACAGAAGTTTCAAAACTGATGGCTAAATATTTAAAAAAAATTTCAGAAAATATTTCACTACACGGCCTTCTTACAGTTCGATTATAAAAATAGATAAATACACTTACTCAATAATAATAACCCAACACACTGCAACTGCAGCGTACCACAGTTTAGTCCTTTTAATTTTCTGGTAGAATGTTCGAAATTTAGTGCCATACGAACGCAAGTCTTCCACAATTCCTATCCAAAATTTTATCTTTCTAATACATCTCCAAACAACATCTTTCTGATTTCCCATTTCTTAAAAAAAAAACTAATTTAGATAGAAGATATAATTTGTAATTATAAATAAATAAAAAAATATTAAAACACAAGCGGATTTTTACTACAAAACAATCGTATCAATTTAATTACTTAAACATCACGCACCATATGAGTATTCTTTGAAAATTCTGACATTTCAATGTAACTCGGTCTACAGACAATTGCTCTACATTGGAATTAACATTTATCATAATTTATACGAGCCAAATACAAGAAAACAATACAACCAAGTGTATAAAGTTAGAAGGATTCACATACACAGACGCAACACAGAGACAAATTATAAATTGCGTAGGCAGTCAGCAACACCTCCTATTACAACACAAAACTGTAGCAGATTGTAGCCCCTTTTGCTTCTTAATTAGTGGAGAATAATGGTTATAAGTAACTAGTGGCAGTAATGCGTTGTTTACTTGGGTAGAGCGAATGAAAAATAGTAAAAGACTAAATATGGGAGCAGTCATATATACAAGTAATAAAATTACATATACGCATACATACGAGCAGATGTACATATATTAATAGATGTGACAGAAAGAGAATGCTAGAAACAGATGAAGAGAGAGAGAGAGAGATATTTAATAACTTTTTTCGAAGTCAAAATAAACATATATAATAGTGGTATTGTGTGCATATAATGATGTAGAACCAAAGATCATTTCAGGTTTTTTCTTAAGTCACAGAGAAATAAATATACAGACAATGCAAAATTTAAAATAATTGTAATAAAAATTTTATGGCACAACTTTACATTTGGAAGAGGCCAATTTAAAGCTCTTCACTTATTGAAAGAAACAAAGTTCAAGAAAATGCCTTTCTGAATGACTAAAGGCCCAAATATAATATGCTTAAGGTAGCTTAAGCTAATGTCAAAAATTGAACGACAAGCCTGTCAAATGCTTAAGAAAATTATTGAAGACTTTTAGGTGTCTACAATGTACTTACATGAGCCTGGAAACTATAGTGCCACATTTGTTTTATTCGTACTTTTGCAAAAACATATTTTATTTCAGAATAAATAAAATTCGTTAACAAAAAGGTGATGAATAAATATATTTTATATATTTAATACCATTCATATACAAATTAATAATTATTTTTGATCAGTTTTAAGAAATTTTCGAACAAAAAAATAAACAATTTTTGGTGCTTGTGTAATTTTGGTCAAAAGTACTAAAAACTGCGGCGGTGTGCATCACTCAACTTCTAAACAATAAAAATTTTTGCATTTTTGTGCTACTTTTTTCCATGCTCGTTCCTTTGAATTGCGATTATAATAAAATGCGTCTCTTTTTTGATACAAACAATTTTTCTTCTATTAAGATTAGAAAAAAAATTTTTTTCACTTTCGTCCTCCATTGCAGCTTGTTTGTTAATGTATGTATCTATAACACAATCAGCTGTTTTCGTACGGAATGTGCGATCAGGTTCGTACTTTGCTTAAGTAAAAGACAGTTGACGAAACTTAACGAAAAGTGTTGTTAAGTACATTATAGTTTGCCACATATGATTTATATGTAATTGCAGAGTTGCTTAAGCCATCTTATGCATATTATAGTTGAACCTTAATGCGTCGAGTGTGCTCAGTGATAAATTTGGAAGAGAGTACTTCAGATCTGTAGCTCTGTAGGGCTACGAATGCTTTTTTCGCACAATTATTAATTTATTAACTAATATGGCTTTATGTTAAAACTTAAATGTTTTTGTTTTGAAGTTCTTTCGATTTCTCATTTGGTCTAAGGAATTTCAAGTATAAGCCGTTTAAGTTTTTCTAAAAAGTTGCGTAAAGTTTTCTTGATGAGTTGGTTTAAACAACCAGAGAAATACGGATAGAGATTAGCTTATCCTTATATGTTAATAAAACATTTAGTTTAGGAAATACAAAATCGTACAATCATACACAATAATAAAAACCATAACAATTATAATTACTTGTTTGTCTATTTTGATTTATAAAAATAAAAAATAAATGAAACGTAACGCTACGTGCTTTGCTTTGTTGTACTATATTCCAATAACTGAATTCTCTTTTGAAATCTTGATCTATGCTTATTTATTGTATAAGTATGTTTGGATAGCTGTGCCTATTTCACTCTATCACTCTTATAATTTAACCATCTGTCAATTGGTACATGAATAAGATGTAACATCTCCAGTGTGTATTTTTTTTTTTTTGTAGTTTTCCTCTCTATTGAATACTTTAATATCTTTAAAGTTTGGTTTACGACCTGTTAAAGAACAGTGGGCTGCAAGTGCATTTTTTTTTGTGATGTTTTTTTTGTTAGACCCGTCTGCATTGCAACTATAGAACTATATAGAAATCTGTAATCTGAAGATCCGTTTTCTTTCGCCTTGTTTATGAACCTGTTTGCATGTGTTTATCGCTAAAATTTTTAACTCATTTCTAACATGACCGC
Source organism: Phania funesta (assembly GCA_963932375.1). Classification (NCBI taxonomy): domain Eukaryota; kingdom Metazoa; phylum Arthropoda; class Insecta; order Diptera; family Tachinidae; genus Phania; species Phania funesta. The sequence continues at coordinate 44,052,824 of OZ010652.1, forward strand.
CTTTAAATTCCTGCGAAGATTATTATATAAAATATGGATACAGTACAGTTACTTACAGCTTTTTTGAATTTTTGAGGCAATACATGAACAACATGGTCAATTTTTGTACAGCTAGACTTAACCTTGTCCTCGAATTCTAAGCAATACCTCGTAAGCCAAAAATCTGGATAGATGCAGTTTAACTTTAAATAATTAAAACTTGAAATACTTAATATTTTTCCATGAGAGTATTATGATTTATGTCTAAACTGCAATTGGCAGCATTATACTATGTTCACCGCCACATGCATACAGTAAAACATACATTTTACATCTCAGCGAACCAGCCTTATTTTTAATTCTTTTCGACATTAGGTAGACAACTTTAAGTTCACTTTTTCTGGTTAACAGTGTACACTGAGTGTAATCATTTTATTTCCGTTTCATTACACACACACTTTTATATGATTCCTACAATTTCTTAATATCTTCTCCACACGAACACATATTTGTACGAATGCCACCTCCATTAGATCTACTATCATCATCACCGCCTTCATTGTTATGTATAGAATGCATGAGACGTATTTATGCGTTTCAGTGAATACTTGTGACTCAAAATCAGCCTCTGTTCATTCATTTTGAAGCACTTTTATTTGCAACTGACACATAAAAGTAGTTAGTTTTTTATATGGCAACATATTTCCTAATGCACATACATTTGGACATTTTAGTACAATACAATTCTAAAGGTACAATTGTTGTCAAATGGTCATACATGTGAGGTTTAGATGCCTGGAGTTGGCTTGTGTATGTAATCATTCATTCTTATTTTTAAGAAGAAAATTTTACTCATTTTCTCTGATGGCTTGAGATTGTAGGATTTATGAAGAAAACCATCAGAAAATAATAATAATGTCTGCCTCTTGGTTTCCTTTTGCACTTATTTTGAAACCTCTTAAATATTTTAGCAAATTATTACTTTAAATATATTAAATAAATGAACCAATGAACCGATATTCCTAAAATTTGCGCAGTGTTATTATATTTATCTCTCAACAGTGTAATAGGTTATAATTTTTGTTAAATTCAATTGGGCGTGGAACCTTCTATAAAAGGTAACAATTTCTTATCGTCTATCTAGAGAAATTTCATTTTCAACACTGCACAGACCAGGTGGTTTGCAGGAAGATAGCACGTAAATTGCATTCTTAGTTGAGGATCCTCGGGAACAAGAACTTGCAATGGGAGCTGTACCAAGTATTGGGGACATACAAGAAAAATGATTCATCCATACAACGGTTTCTATATAAATTGTCACGAAATGGCAAAAGAGGAGACTCTAAAATACCTCCTCTGCTCTTGCCGGAAGTGGAGATGCGTATTATACAGCTAAATACTGTTAATCTTAGGAGACCTATGTGACTATAAAAGAAAAAAAACTCGTATTTGAATATTAATATGCTGAATAGAATTCATGAATCCGAAAAAATATATAAGTTCGTCGATATTGTAACGAAAGTGGAGGCTGTCGTTAATTCTCGACCTCCTTAGATTTACTGGGACTTCGACGACTCGTGTTAAAATTAAAAGACGTACTTATTAATTTATTGCGAAACATTGGGCTACCTCGATTTTTTATTGGCAATCGCTTTGCAGTAGAAACACCGTTGTAACTGGAAACTCCAAAGGAACAGAAGAAATAATTATTCTGCGTACCGCATTAACAAGCATGTTAATGCTATTAAATTTTAAACGATTAGTGTTGGCGGTTTAAATTTGCGAACACGACTGAATAATATCTACTGCTTTGCAAGTTCAATGCTTCTTCATTTGAAATTTCTTGAAGAGAATTTGTAAAGATTTCAATTTTTCTCCCCATGGATTCGAATATATATAACAATAAAAGTATTGTTACCTTTTCCGCCATAATTCTTAGATAACAATTTGGAAAGTCAACGCATAAATTTGTGAATTATTTATTTCCAAATGGCAAACATAATACTCTTATTTAAACAAGCAATTATTTTAGGAATTTAAAAACCAAAACGTTTATTTCTTCCCTCATTTATTCATTTTGGATTCTTAAGATTTTGTAAATTTTACTTTTTATACTCATAAGAATATTTCCGCTCCGCTACGTACTAAATAACTTATTTTCAGTTACTGACAGCAGCTTAAAATGTTCTGGTGAATGAAATGACATATAATACATTTAAATGGCTGCACTTTGCAGGAGGAACACGAACGCTCCGCCATGGTGATTGTATTTAACTGCAAATGATTTGGATGTACTGTAATTTAAGTATGTTGAAAATAAAATAAATTGTAGAACTCGACAATAACAATCAAAGAATTAATTTAGCCAAAAAAATAATGCGAATCTTGTTTTGTGTATTTAATATTTCATCATAAAGCTAAAACTTCATAAGATGTTTAAAAAATACATCATATAATATTTGAGTTTAAATATTAAGTAATTGATGGATATTGTTCAATCAATTAATGGTAAGACAGTGCTTTTTTTATAAAAGATAATAAAAAATAGGGATAGAGAAACGTAAAATACAACAGAAAATCCGCATACTGTATTTGTTATTCCAATTAACTTCCTAATCAAATTTCAAACATTTTGCTAGGACATTAGTGTTTTCCGATTTTAGAATAACGATCCTTTGCGCAGAGTATATATAAAAATTGTAAATGAATTTAAGTTTAGAAACCTAAGAAAAGTTATTGAAAATAACACAAGCAATAGTGTCTAAAAACAGTTATCAGATATTTATTTTATTAGGAGCATAAAATCAAAAAATGGAAAAATCAAACAGTTTGTCTGTATGTGTTAGTGTGCCAGTATTTGGTCTAGCTGTAAGAAGTTCCTGTAACTATGAATAACGTCAAACCTTTCGTATATAAATACTAGTTTACGTACTACATTCCCTGAGAGCGTTTTGTTTTTTTAACTAAATATTGGAAAAACATACAGAAGAATATTAGAATAGTCAAGGACTTCTAGTGAAAATTCATCTAGTGTTCTGTCTTTATAGAATTCTCTGCAATAAAATATGTGCAAAAACAAAACAAGGTCTTCTTATCGCATACAAGCACATTTCATTTTAAATAATCTGTAGAACACAAGCCAATACTATGTAGTAATTTAGCATTCCACTAATTCAATGATATTAATACAGTTGTTGCAACATTTTAAAGTACGTTCACATTTTTTACTCTTAAATTTCCCATGCACTTTTCATTTAATTTTGTAATTCATTAGAAAATGTTTTAAAATCTCTAATTGAAATCAAATAAGTTTAACTTAAATATTATAATGCCTTTAATGTGGCAACTTTCAACTGGTTCAATGCATAATAATCTTTGGAGCCACAAAACAACAGCAAAAATACAGGCAAAAGTGACTGCACCGGCAAAAAATAACAATTACAAAATTTGCTAAGTACACATATGTAAAACAAGAGTCCTAAGTAAAAGAGAGTTTAGCACTCGTGACCACCAAACTAAGACACATTTGTACGCATTCCTAGTTGCAAACACTCGTTGGCCGCCTTTACGAAACCATTTAAGTTTGAGAATTAAGTTGATAACAATAACTTCTAGCGTTGTTGCTGCTGTTGTTGTTACCATTGTAGTGTTGCAAGTATAGCCTGTTGTGTGTTTACGAAATGTAACCAAAGTCAAACATTGATTAGGATTCAGCATACACAAACAGATAAATATTCAACATCATTGCAATGACTGTAAGGCTTTACAAACCCGGTGTTGTAATAGAAACAAGAAAGAACAAACGCTACCAAGGGACACCACCAGAGTTGACGGCTTAATCGAATTTTAGTTATCAAACAAAGAGAAATTTTAATGCCAGCAAATGTGTGGCAGAACTTTGTGTAAAAAGCTGGCTTTATATCAGGTACGTATGGTGACTGTTTAGCCAACAACACTTCTAAAACATCCCAAGTAATTATGAAAATGAGTAACTTAGTTTCTGGACGGAGTCGGAATTTTCTCATCATTAATAGAGCTGATGGAAAAAGATAACTACTTTAATCCATTGCTTCGACCTAAGAAGTTGTAACATACTCCTTCATCGTCAAATTGATAATAACCAGTTGTATGTTGGGAAAAATACTTTCAAATGGAAACAAAGACTTTAAAATATAGGCTAAGCTATATATACCAATCACGTAATCAATTATTCAAGTATTTTGGTATAATGCGAATTTGAACCAAGTCTTTAATATTCTTGGCAGGATAAAATATGTAACAGTGCAGTTTATAATCGATTTTCACGTAGTGTTGCGAAAATCTTAGTCATCGTATTACTTTGGTCGACTAATCTTCCATTTGTACTATGTCCATAGCTGCAGTCCATCAGATGCACTCGAATAATATTTCAAATCATTATAATTTCTTCTGTTCACCATGTTTCTTTTATTAGACTCGACATCCCTACATTGCTTCGAAATTACTTCGAAAATACAGCTTTTAAATTAACACACTTGTGTCAAGAGAAGCTTAAGCAAGGATGCATCTTTTACTCGGATCCATGCGCAGAATGAAAATGAGAAATTTCCACCTTTAAACCAATTGAAATTTTGCCATACTAAAGCTTTTGAGAAATTCAAGAATGGTTTGTTTTCGTGCATACGGTTGAGAATGTATTGGGTTCTAATAAACAAAGTTCCTGAAGACCTTTGCCGTGAAGCATTAAATAGAACTTAAATATTGTGAAACAAATACAATATGTTTTTTAACGCTTCATTTATTTTCACTAGTCGGAAGCCGCCAGCGTGCTCGATATTCATAAAAAGTTTTCATGTTTTGTTTAACGGAGCATTATGCTTTTAAGTTAAATTAAACGTTTTTTTGCTACAAATAATGCGCGACATTCTTTTTCCAATGGCATATCACACCGGTGCTAATATCTACATTAGTCACCATTTGCACTGTTAATTTTTTAAACAAAACAGGAAGTTACATTAAAAATGACTTTCTAACCAGAGGTATTCTTCAAACGGCAATTAACTTGATGCATCAGAATCGCCTAAACTCACACGCACACACCCTCTTGTATCTTCGTACATGTAGTATCGAGATGAATGGTAGCAAAATATAAAACGAACTTACGTCACCTGTGAGCACATTGGGGAGTTACAAGGTTTGAAATGTTAGGTGGTTTTATAGATCAGCAGAAAATTTTTTATTTGTTGCAAGTGTGTGAGCAAATATGGTCAATGTTATTGGTGATGGTTTTTCTATCTATGCATGTATACACACCCATACATACCACACAGAGCTTAGTTCTTTAAAGCTTAGTAAATTGAAATTATTTTGGATTTTTTTTTCATTGCTGATATTTTGTAAGAGAGTCAAAGTAATCTAGATGGCATGTTGCCGCTAATAAAATTCCCATTAACAAGGTTGTAAGGCAAGAAAACTGTTGCAAAAAATTGCATCAAATGAAGTAAAAAAGTCAACCTATATATGAGTTCAGTTTTTGCTAAAATTTCTAATAAATTCTTAAAGTTAAGTTTAAAATAAAAATTTGTTTATAAAAATATAACGCACCATAAGGAAAAACGTTTAAATTTGTCTGGATGTTTTTTTTTCGTTTTCTATTTTATTGACCATTTTCTTTTACTTTGCTTTATTTTTATTGTTCTGTGTTGTCAATTTTAACCACACTTCTCTTAAGTCAACCGCAAAATTAAGAAATAAGAAGAGATATCGTTTATGAAATAAACCAATACAAACGGAAGAAGTAGAAATAAAAAAAAAAGAACCGTGCAACGGAAACTACCAACAATTTCCTGTTTTAAAATCTGAACAACACTGAGGGAATTATCTGATAACAAATTACAAAAGAGAGCGCTCTGAAAACTCACCGAGCAAAAACAATCACACTGAACTGATTTAAAGTAAATTGAAAAAATTTCAGTACGCCTGAAAATAAAATGTTTTGAAAAACAACAAACGAAAGTAGTAGAAAATCAAAAAATAATAAACAGATACCTCAGGAAACTCCCAAATGTCCTGGTATCAGTAACAAAATACCAAAAGTAAATTAATTTTCAACATTCCTAGACATAAGCAGACATACATACTTATTTGAGTATATGCTGTTGTGAACTAGTATTTGAAAACATATAAAATATCTGTATATTTAGAATGACACTATGTGAACTTTACTAGGAGTAATATTTGTATTCGTAAAGAAATAGATATTGTCACCAATTTTCAAAACACTGCTGTCTTTGAGCACCGTATCCTGTTCATATATGTCAACTATATTTGTTTGTCTTTCAAAAGAGGAAAAAGTAAAAGTAATATCATTTTCTGCGTTTGGTTTGCAAAATAGCTTCATTTACTTGGGTGGCGTACTTACCAAAGTTGTAACGAAATAATCACAGTGTTTATTTTGGCTTGAAATTTTGTGTAAAGAGTAAGAAAACTTATACGTTCTGCTTCGTCTGTAACAGATTTCCAAGCTCAAATTTTATATTTGAAAACTCAGTTGTGCTGAATATTTATGGACCATATTTGTAGACGAATATTCAGACTCTTAATAAGAAATCGGCATAATTTACCCAAAAATTCGGCATTTAAAATTTTCTGCAAGAAGGCAAATATTTTGGTAAGAATTTTTAATTAAGAGCAACTCAAGTAAGTCATTCTTAAGAATGGCAAACATTTTCGAAAGAGTGGCTTCCTTGTCGATTTAATTAGTTATAAATTGGCACATTCTTTCCCATAGTGTTATAGATTTCATTTATTAGCTGACGGTTGTGGTGAAGAACCAATTTTAAAGTATTTGAGAAATATTATCAATCGAGTGTTTACGAGTGTTACGAGATTATAATAATGAGTATAATGATTTACATGCAAATTATTCTCATAATATTAAATAAAAATCCATAATATAATGTTCACGTTACAACAAGTGTACTGTACTCAATTATCTTCTCTAATTGATAAGTAGGATTGGGATATTTCGTATTTAAGTATTTCGGTAAAAAATTTTATCAACGTAATTTTCGTAAGCTTAAGAATATTTGAACAATTTCGTAATGAATTGATTGCCATTTTTATTTTTATTAATTTAACTTTAAACACAGTTCTGGACCACTGTCAACCGTACGGTTTTTGTTTTATGTATCAGTGCAAGAAAAGGCACAAACATTTATTGTAATTAATATCACAATCAAAAGTACACTTCAACAATCAAGGTTTTTAATGTTGAGTGTATCTTGTTGTAATCTTCTTGTTTTTGTGTATAGAAATGGCTTTGTACGTTTCGTTGCAGGTTGACAAAAGTCATTAAACTTACTGTACTAATACTTTAAACAATTTTTAATTGAAAAACAAATAATATATAATTTTATAAATGTTGGTGCTGATTAACAAATTATCAAATGAATAAAGAATAAGGCAAAGAACAACAGAATTTGACAGTTATATTGTTAATATTTTATTAAATTTAATTACTTTATTAAACTGTTTAAGTATTTCAGTTATTTTGGCTTCTATCCTTAAGAAATATGCTTAAATGGCAAGTACTGCTCTAAGGGTTCTTAATCCTCACAAAAATATATGACACAAAACTTAATAATACAGGTTGTTATATATAAAAAGGTCTTGCGATATCTAATATTGCTTTTTTGACATAGACGTTCCTACATTAATACAATTTGAATAATATATTAGTTGTATTTGTAAGTAAATCGGAAAACTGTTGAATAATTTTTATTTTTATTTTTTTGTTAATTATTAAAGTACGGTAAAAATGGTTTGCTCTATAAGTTTGCACGGTACAGGCATTATGATTTTAATTAGTTTAGTCATTGATTTAGTTAAAATGCTGTCAAAAGATGGAAACAGCGATGAGAAGGGGACAAAACTAGTATTGTATAGTATGTATAAAATGTCTCAAGAAGAATTTGTTAATAATGTTTATAAAATTGTTACAAAGTAATAGTCAAAGGTGTGTGAAACGACCTATTGTACAAATGTACAAATACGCAATATCACAAACACAAAGCTAAAACAAATTGCGCAGCAGAAATTCCATAAACCGCGATTCAGGAAAAACAATTTCTACAGCAAGCAAAAAGTAAACAAAAGATACACACACACACAAACACATATACAAGACTACTAAGCCAGCAACTGAAATAACAAATGCGCAATTTCGCATATGTTCGGGACATTTCAAGAAGCGACTGTGATCTGTATATAAAGGCGCCGTCCACCGCAGAAGAGATAGTTGACTCTGAGATTTCATAGAGTGAATATCTGTGCGTACAAAAGTGTTAAGTGTACAGTGTAAATAAGTACTTAGTATAGTTGTAAATACAGTCTTAAGTACCGAATAAAACAGTGTACTGATAAAATCCTAAAAGAGTGTGTATTTAATTTTTACAATTAAACGAACCCTTCAAAATCACGTTTATTGTGGAAATTAACGTAACAATATAAATTTTTGGTGAATTCGTTAATTTGTTACTGAATTTCCCAGTTGTGATGAAAATTAATATTTATGTTGGATATACTTAATTTTTGTTTTAATTTTGCAAAATACTAATATTTGCGCATTTTTAGTTTTGTTGGTGAAATTAAATTTTTGTGGTGAAATTTTAATACTTGGTGAATCTATTTTTTCCGTAGTTTTTAGGTAAAATTTCAGTTGTTTATTAAATTTTTTATTGCTAAGCAATTACATTTTTCCAGTTTTGTGATTATACAGTGAATGTTGCGAATTTGTGGCTAATTTAAAATTTTGTCAAAATTTATAATTTTTTACTGCACAAAAACAGATTCGTTTGTAAAAAATTAAAATTTTTCGGGAAATTATGATATTTGTGTAGTTGAACATTTTAGAATTGAAGTTTGGTGGTATGGTAAATTATTGGATTATGGTAAATTTCCAAATAATGGTTAAATTTCTCTTTAAGTTTCTTTTCCATTCTTTAGATTAACTGAGGTTTTTGAAAAATGTATAATTTGTATGATTTTTATATGTTTTGGCAAATTTTTGAATTTTGGAAATTTTTTTAATTTTCTTGGGAATTCACCACTTTTGGTGAATTTTCCTTTTTTTTTTGTTTGTTGGTTGTTAAAATTTCGTGGTTTTTATGAAATATTGATTTTTTGTGATTTTTTGACACTGGATGGAATTTTAATTTTTGTGATAAATGTTCAAAATTAGTTTTTTTCGTAAAATTTTAGAATTTCTAAATTTTTAGAATTTTTGTGTGAAATTTCGGTTTTTGAAGGAAAGGAAGGTTTTGATGTTAGCTGATGATAATTTCTATAAGGAAATTTGATAAGGATTCAGAATTTGCGAATTTTATGAGCTTGGGTATAAGTGTTTCCCCGCATGAACTTGTGAACCTATATGGCTGATTGGAAAAAATCCAGCAAGAGCAATCATCAAGTGGTCCAAGTTTTAAGACCGTAGCTTGTCTAGTGCCGTCAGAAAGCTGATTTTGATATTGGACAGACGGACAGATATACATCGTTATTTGAATTTCCCTACCTATAAGGATCCAGAATACATATACTTTGTTGTGTCGGAAATGAACGTTGTAGAAGTTACAAAAGGAATGACAAACCTATATATACCCTTTTTATTTTTGTGAAGGGTATAAAAATACCAATTAGAGCAAAAATTTTTTACGGACAAACACATAATCAGAATGTTAAAGGAATATGGACGAACGCTTGCATTACATTAATAAGGGAAACTTAATGAAATTTAAGACAGGATGGATATTTTACAAAATATGTATATCTTTTTTTATTTCATTTAAAATGTTAAACGTCGAACGAAAAAAAAATATAAATGCGTTTAGAATGATGACGAAGGGCCGTATAAAAAAGGCGCACGAAAAATTAGAGAAAAAGAGGAGTTTAGAAAATTCATGAGGAAGGACTTTTGCAAAAACAAGAACAACGACAACCGTTAACACGCAGATGATTTAAAACGGAACAGGTCATCGATAATGTTTGAAAAGCAAAAACAGTAATTTATTTAATTCTGCCAAGACGTGAAATATTAATTGTCTAAGTTGATGAGCAGTAGCTCAAAGTTAATGTTGTAGCTCTGTGTTTATTTAAATTTAAATTTTCATTTATAACAAAATGTTTTGAATTCCATAAAAGTCTTCTTTTCATGGCAATATTAAAAAAAGAAGAAAAAAATATATACATATGTATATATGTATATATATATATATATATATATATATATATATATTTTCTTATTTTTTCTTTTTTTTTAATATTGCCATGAAAAGATGACTATATATATATATATAAATAAGAAACCAAGTGTTAAGGAAAACGTCGTCAGCTTAACGGGTTGAACGCCCCGAACTAAACTTAATCTGCAGTGTGAAGATGACACATAAGTAGTTTTATTAATTTTGTAGAGAAGATGCTAAAAATTTCTGAGAATAACTTTTATGGCCTATAAAATGTTAAAGTAGTTCCACGGTAAAAGCATTAGTACACAAATAGTATTAGTCTAACTGCAATTTTTAGTATCAGCATTGACCATATAATACAATCTTATTAAGATTATGTCAGCAATTAGAATAGAGTTAAGATTTTTTTTCCACCAAACTGTTACTAAATAGATTAGTTAGTATCGGTTTGACAACTGCCTACAATAGTCATGTCTAAATCACCGGATCCTTACTTTAAGTTGAACTTATTTATAATAAAGCTGAGTTCCTAAATTAACAAGTATATTAATATTCCCATTTATGTATGTGTAGTATTAAAAGTTATCTGAAGGTTATGTACACACGTGTGGGAATATTCTTAGATGCTTTGCAAATATTTTTTTACTGTTTTCTATTTTATTGCTTTAAATTCACAAGATCTTTTTAAACAACTTCCCCGTCGAAATTTTAAATTTTGTTACAAAGATGTGTGAATTCAACAGTTTTAAGAAATAAAAATTAAACGAAACTGCAAAAACGTGTCATTCATTTACAAAAGGAAACTAAAAAGTATAAAAATGTTTAAGTCAATATATATCCAACAAATATAAAATGAGAATGCAATAACAATTTTTGAATCATAAAATTTCTAAAGACGGACAAGTAGGTAAATACGGTAAAACATATTTTAAGCATTAACCAAGTTTTTCTAAAGATTGGTTTTAATACTTAGATATTTTCTCTGTAGTTTTACCATATATCACCTACTTAATCGAGCCATATTAACAATCAGTCAACTTTTACTTGTATTAAGGTGTTTACTTAACGAATTCTAGATATTGTTAATAATTGCGAAGTGGTGAAAGCAAAAAAAAAGGAGACGAAATAAACGAGATGTTTATTAGTACCGAAACGTATACTTACTTCCGTATGTAGGTGTAATGTCCTATGAGTGTTAGTGAATGGTTAAAGGTAATAAAAATAAACACCACAATATCAGCAACAACCAAATTATAAAGAAAGTTGTTTATCTTAAGAAAGTTTTCCCACAGCTAAACAGAAAAACAAAAAAAAAAAAAAAAAAATCACAAAATTATATAGTGGAAACTGTAATGCTTCCACCAACACACAAATACAAACTACATACATTTACATAGCTGAGTAGGTATGCACATGGGTATAGGCAATGTCTTAAGTAGCTAATATCGTTACACGTGTCTGCATATGTGTATTGGGGTCAATAATGTTAACTAGCGCTTAAAAGGTTATTTTAAGGAAGATTTTTCATATTCGTTTACTTGCTGCTGCTAGTTAATATTACGTTATTAGGTTGGAGTAAATATAATTTCGTCGTTTTTAAATATTTTAATTTTAAGTTTCACATTAAGAATATTTGTAAAATTTTTAACGCTTCAAGATATCACGAGTTATGATGGATCGTTATAAAATATATCATTACCTAATTTATGAAAAATAAGAGAAATAATGAAAATATTTACAAGATTTTAATTGACAATTCCGTACCTTTGTCTAGAATATGATTAATAACAGGATGACTGTTTTTATCAACAAATGCAAGAAATGAGATATTTCCTACCAAAGTGTGATAAAAAAAAATTGTACGTGCTAAAAATTATGAAAATATTTTTGCTTCTGCAAAACTTCTCTCTCCAAAAGCTGATTGATGTAAGCTTCGCAACTGCTCACGAGTTGTAGTGTGTTAGAAGTACGATATAGAAACAAGAATTAGATTATCTGCTAGAAAAGATAGAAATATTTTCAAACAATTCTGTGGAACGAAATGACTTTTGCCCATCAATCTTGCGATGGGTAAATTTATATAGTAAAAGACATGTGTAGTAATTTAAGAATATATGGTTCGAGTAAATATACTGAACTGTATGTGCATTTTTCCTTAAGGGCGTTCATGTTAAACTAATGTTTGTTTACTATTGTAGAGTAAAGGTGTTTTTCCTTTTTACACGCTTTCAAATAAATTGCAATTTATGTGGTATAGTTTAATTTAGTAGTCTTTTATCCTCTGTTTTGCACTGTTAGACCCCTTTCAGACCAGCAAAGTTTTCTTTGCAAAGTCATGAGTTTGTGGAGGAGAGAGGCAAAGAGAGCGGGGGTTGATACAAAACTTGTTGTACTCGCAAATTCCTTTTGTGTTTTTAGTTCGTAAACCGAATTAATATGGCTGCTTTTTATATTTGACAAACATACAAACAAACGAAACAGACTTTGTCATAGTAAAATTATCCTGTCTGAACACAAGACAAAGTTTAAAAGAGAATTCAAGAAACTTTGTCAAAGAAAACTTTGCTGGTCTGAAAGGGGACTTACCAATTATATTGGGCTGGGAGAGAAACTATAGCATTAAATTTAATATAGCTATATTCTTGTAGCAAACAACTTAAGAAAATAAAATAATGTTAACACATACGTCCTGGTATAAGAAATGTGCAAAATATGTAATGACAGGCATCGTATGACATCACTAGGATAGCCGAACTAAGAGGGACACGCAGAAAACTTTTTGAAAATTCCCAGTTCGATCTGCTGTCAGCAGTAACTTTTGTTGCTTATAAGCAAAGATTTTGCTTAACACTTGGCTAAAGTGCAAAGACAAGTTTTGCGCAACCTCCATAGCCCTATGGAGCTATAGGAAAAGATAAAAAAATTTTGTATCCCGACTATAGATGTGAAGTGGGTGCATTTTGACCAATAGGAAAAGACCAGTTTTAATATAAAAAAAAACATAAGCAAAAAATACATTATTATTTCCGATCATATTAAAAAGTTTTGTTTGTTTTTATTTTAGAAAAACCTTAAATTTTTAAAACTTTATGGTTGGTTGCATTACTGCCCGTTTTGTTCACTTTATTCTAACTAAAAACATATAACTTGTTTTATTTATACACACTGAGAGAGTCCATCACTTTTATTTCTTTGCGAAAATCTAATTAGGTTGAAAATCGTTCACAGTTCTTTTACTGCTTTAGCGTGGTCCACTTCTAATTTCTTCCTTTAGACTAAACATATTTTAATTTATATTTAAACTTTTAAGGTAAAAGAAACGTTGTAAGAGGCCTTGAATTTAGTAGGTTCTTTAGTACGGAAATTTATAACAAACCGCAATATTATTTCCGTCCGCAATTGCCGCATTCACCTAATGAGCCTCTCTGTAACTTTTCCCTTATATCAAGGGTCAAGTCGCTACATTGGGGGGAGCATGAATTAGAGACCCAATTATAAATGCGGCTTGTGAAAGGTTTTTGAAAGGCTTGAGGTGGAAATTCTTTTGCGGGGAATAAATAATATTTCAATTAGTGACTTCATTGTACACAGTTTTGGTAATTTTTGATAGTTGGATAGTTTAGAGAATTGTTCTCTGACAGAATCTGTTTAAATCTTTAATAAATGATTCCAGTAGACCTTATTTTATCACAGAAAATCTGATATCTTCAATTTCTGGCTTGAAGACTTCAAACTTAGATATCTAAAAAACAACATTATTGTAAAAGTACTTAACGAAATTATATTTAAATATCCCAAGATTTTCTTTTCAAAATTAAAAGTTGCTTTGTTTTATTTTAAATCCAGATTTAAATATTTAAATATTCTTTTATATTTATTCTATAATTAAAATAAGTGACAGCATATAAAAACTATTCACATAAACAAAACTTGGAAAAGAGCAAAAACTAATAATCATAAATTAGACAATAATCGACATGGAAACTTTCGATCTTTGCTCTTCCTGGCTGTTCATTCAACAGCATGGCTAAAGTTAAATTTACGGCAGTAACGCCCTGCTATAGTGTTGGTTGTGTATATTTTGCTATTAACTTAGTACCATCCACAAACTAAAAGTAATTCCTTAATTGAATTTTAATTAGAACTTTTTCTCTTTTTTATTGTTGAGATTTTTGCCTCTATGGTTGATACAAAAAATTACACTGTAAGAGGAACAAGTAAAAGACGAGAAAAGAAATAACAAATTTCACAGATGTTGGTTTGGGAAACTGGTGTTTGCGATCTACGATGTGGCTGGCAACTAAAAGGTGATGATGGTAGTAACATTTTGTGGAGTAAGGTTTTGCAATAAAAGGCCAGTTATTGTTTTTGCTGTTGCTGCTGATAACAAACAATTTGTTTATTTGTATAAATATGTAAATTAGCAACAGCAAATTTTAAACTAAATATTTGAAGTTTCCTTTCAGCCCCCTGCCCAGTCAAACAATCATAAGAATAATTTTTGACAAAGAAAATAAATTTGTCAGAGAAGACAAATAAAACAAAGCTACAGCAGTTTGTTGTTATTAAGCTTTGGTAGAATACCTTAAAATTACCTTATTCCCCTTTCGGCTACCCTACTACACTTTACAAGAGTTTTAGTTTAGATGGTGTTGTTTTGCTCAAGTTGATGGAAAAATTTGCATTACTTCTGTTAGCGACGGCACTTCTTGCCATGTTTAACTTCCGTTACATATTACTACGGTTGAAGTAACTATATAACGGTAATCAAGATTGGAGAACATTTTCAGAAAGAAATGATGGTGTGAATTAAAAAAAAACATAACAAAAATTATTTTTATCCGAGGCCAAGTTTCCGAGTGCATGAGTGTCATTTGCTGTATTTTAATAGCGTGAAGCTTATTTTTTTTAACAAAAACATTTGTTAAGGAAGTCTTAACATTTAATACTCGAAGAAAGTTTTAACTGTCCCTTCAAACTTATTTCCTGGCCATAACAAATTTAGTGAATACGCGATTTTTATATCTGTAGCATTGCTGTTTCAAATATCATAAGAATCAGCAGATCCCATCACATTTTTAATTAAATTACTATGAATGAAGTTGCAACAAGAAGTTTTGTTTTTTTAATTTCTTTTATTAAAAGTTTAATATAAAAAAATATAGATTTAAAGCACATGTTATATGAATGATGCAGTTTGAAGCTTGTGTTGGTCATTACAGTAGTTTGATTGTAGTTTGGTGATAGAGAACCGCGTACTCTTATCTCTATAAATGGATTTCAGTCATTAATCTGCTCATAAAAAATGTTTTGAGTGGAGGCCAAGAAATTTAATTAATTTTTAACTGGGGGAAAATCTTATTTATTCCTTTTGCAATACCGAAGATGTTGATTTTTTTAATTTTTTAATTTCGAAAATGAGTTAAGATAGCGGCTAAAGAAAAATGCTCTAACCAGAGACTAACAGCTTCTGGGTGACTTAAGTGTTGTATACGAGCATGTGGTTGCTGGGAGGAAATAATATATATTTTTTTATATAATCAAAAATATTTGAATGATCCAGAACTTCGTTTTTAGTGACCCAGTTTAATTTGCGAAATAAAATAAAGAACTGGAATCCTGTTAAACACTCTGTGGCTTTAATAGAAATCGGAGGCGTAAACATTTTTTCAAAATACGCTTGTTGAGCCTATAGGCCGTTATTTGGTTGTACTTAAAGATGCTAACAGGAGGTTCAAGTCGATGCACGAAAGCGGACAATTAGTAATTCTGTTACAAGCATAAATCATCAAAGATTTTATCTTTGATTTCTTACAGCACGAAATGTGAAAATATTTCCTATTCTATGATCCTGATTTAACTTGCGATACATTCCTAAGTCCGAAGATTGGTCAGTTATTTATTTGTTTAAAAATATACTATAAATGCGCCACGCTTGATGCGCTGATTTTGGTTTGTCTGCTGGGTTATTGGGGGTGGCACAATATTTGACTACTACAGTGATAGAAAATGCTTGTAAGTAGTTGCTTGAAAGGCAAAGACGAAAGGGATCTTCGCCTCAATTTGTAATTGATGATAAAAATGCTTCTCCATAGCTCCAAAGTAATATTCTGCACTGGGGGATACTAGTTCCGTGAAGAATTATGAGCTAATAAAACTTGTTAGCTTTATTTCAGACGAACATTGTATAACCTCATATGAGTTGAGTTAAGAATACCAAAAATCGAAACGTAACGATAAATCCTCCAGACATTCCTGCCACTGACTATCATTAATAATGATCAATGACGCGCGGCCTGTGGGACCAGTATGTCCGGACTAATAGAAAGATACAAATTTGATTAAATTTGAGCCTTCTTTATCGCGGAACTCTTGCGGCCAAATCACACAGATCTAAGAAGAAAGTTGTTAAACTGGCTGTGGTTCTATAGAATATTTGATGGATATATTCGGATCTATCTCGACAAACGCGTTGAACCTAGGTCCCTAATAATTATCTATTCCACATCTAAGCTGGTTCAAGGATGCCAACAATCTCTAAATCCAATGGCACGATATTGGAGAATCACCTGAAAATAGGTACGTGTTCATGTCCGATAAGCTGGCAGACCGGGGAGCAAAGGTGTAAATTAGTAATGGTTTATATAACTATCCAAGGTGAAAGTACAGAGAATATATTCCTTCATCAGGTGAAACAACTGGTTTAGGAATGATTCCACATAGGTACAGTTATAGTGACTACTCGTAAGCCGACAAAATTTCCTACAAAAATTTTCAAAATTAAGAAAACACAAGAAAATTAAAAAAAAAAATTATTTGCATTTTCTACGGGGTCATAAACTCTTCCTCTATCTATATACTAATCATCCTTACTCTCCACTTTTTAACAGTGTTTTATACTTTTCTTTTTGAGGCAACACAAAGGGACTGAACTAAGTGTTATAAATTATGTAAAAATGTTTTAATATTAACCGTCAAAATTTGGTTGATTTTATTGGCTTTTTAAATAAATTTATCATGTTTTTGTAGCTTTCTCATTTCATTTAAAAACGTTTTCTTATAATCAGAAACTAATAGAAGTTTTTCTTTTTTAAAATTCATTTCTTTTCTTTTCAGTTTGGTCATATATTGATGTATGAATCATGTTGTTGCTGTTGTTTTTTTTTATCATTTTGCAGCTACACTTGGTTTTTTAATAAAATTTTTTGTGCACTAAAAACTTTTTAACATCTTAAACAAACTTTTTTAAAATTTTTTTCTTGTTTTACCTTTTGTCCACTTTTTCTTGTTGTTATGATTTAATCTCTAATAATATTTACACATTTTTTAATTTCTCACTTGACGGTAGTGGTTGAAATTATTCATCTGGAAATTTTCTTGCTACCCATGTTGCAATATTTCATTTTGTTGTTAAATTCTAATTTTTTATAAACGTCTTAAGGTAGTCATATCGCTCGAAACAAAGGAAAAATGGCGAAAACAAATGAAATTTGTAAAGGTATATTTATGCTTTCAAACTGCATAGCTGGGTGAAGATTTACATTAATTAATGAATTATATTTCTTTTCGACACAAATTAAGGCAAACATCAGTTTAGAAAGGGAAGTTTTAACAAATATAATATAAGGAATAATCAATCCATAAAAAAGCCGAATTTTTAACTGAGTGTTGCCAAATACCTAAGCGAGCTCCTTTACGTAAACCGGTAGTAAACAAATAGTGTTTCCTGTTAGGTTTCGTTTTGTATAGGTTTCTTCCCTAAAGGCCTACTGAAAGAAATTCAAAATTTTTGTGTCGCCATAAATACGTTCGGTTAGCGGTTTCTTGTTGTCATTAAGGCATTTCTGTGGTTTACTTTAATCTTATGTATTTGTTGTGATATTTAGTTTTGAATGGTAATTTAATATTAATAGTTTAAGTTTCTTTTATTCAATAAATATGTAATTCTTTTAATTGTTTAGTCACTACAAATATGTTTTCGTGCTGATTTATTGTTTTAGGGTAAGGTTGGAAGTGAGGTAAGTGTTTAAATCCATTTTACGCAAACACTGCCGCCGCTGTTCTTTTTCCCATAGCATCTATTGTAGTTACAATTAACGATTGTTCATATAGGAGTGTCTACTTGTGTGCTTCAAAGGAAAGCCTATTTTCTATGTATGTTTTAGTGTGAAAGTACTTAATTAAATGCATGGTGTTAAACTTAATTATTCGACTTAAAAACAACAGCAGTAGCCTTCTTTAAAAATAATAAAATTCTAAATTGAAAGACACAACAACCTTTAAATTGTGGTTGAAATAGTCTCTCATAGTCCAACATTCGTTGAATTCAAGCATCCCTTTTTTATACTTTACTTAACAATGAAATATATATGCGACTATGTAGAAACAGATGAGTGTGATTGTTGTGATAATTAGATTAGTGCTTCATTTGAAAATTGTTTAGAAAGCAAATATAACAGGAAAAGTATACAACGGAAAATGAAAAAGTTGCAGTTAAACTAAATTGTTTAGTACCCATAAGAATATTTTGTTTTTACTTTGCTGAAATGTAACAATGGTTCCTAATTGGGAACTGTATAAAAAAAACTTAAACTCAAGGGCAAAGAAAATAGGAAAAGAACCAAATAAATAAAAGACAACTTTTCTAATGCAGTTGTTTTTAAAATATGAGATTGAAACTTTATGTTCATGAAAGTAATTATCTCTGTGAAATTTCAATGCTTTTTTTAATTTCAGTGTCTATTTTTCGGGTGCTTTTGCCAATTAAAGTGTCTTTTAGAATTTGGTTATTTTATCGATATAGTTTTCGCTCAGCTTAGCCATTAATTGTAGTTTCAAAAGCGTTTTTACACTCTTCTCTACGATTTTTCTCTAATTGGCTTTTTTAGCTTCTTCATACGTTTTATGGCTATATTTTATAATTTTATCCCAGCTATCAGTGTGGTATTGGAAACTCCACGGTATAATAGACGGTTGGTATATGGATGATGCGTTTTTTTTAAAGAGTTTTAGTTACAAAATTTAGCAATAATTTTCATTCCACCACAATTTCGAAAATCCCTGTAGAATCAACAAACTAGAATAAACAAATTATTATTAATAAAATCCCGAAATTTTATAAAAAATTATCAATAAACCAAATTCATCAAATTTTGAAATCTCATCACAAAAAATTAAAATTTCGTAATTTCATAAAAAATCCGAAATTTTACTAAAACTTATATTTAATGAAATTTTAACAAAATCTATAATTAATAAAAACCAAATTTCACCACAAATAAGAAATTCACAAATAAATTAAAAATGTCACCCAAAAATTCAAATTTCATAAAAATTATAAATTTTTTCAAAAGTCTGAAAAAAAACTAAATTTTACCATAACAATAAACAAAAGTATAGCAGAACAATTTTTAATTATAAAAACAACAACGTTTTCCAAAAAAGCAAAATTAAAAAATAAATAAATTACGAAAACGCAAAATTTGGCAAAACTTTGCCCAAAAATAAAAATTCACTAAAAGTACGTTATAAATAAATAAAAAAAAAAAAAAAAAATTGGAACAAAAAAAATTAAATTGCTAGAAACCAAATATTTAAGAACACGAAATTTTACCATAAAAACAAAATTCACCACAGTTTGGAATTTCACCTCGAAAACTTTAATTTTACCAAAATTGCAATTATTCACTAAAAAGCCGAAAATTTATGAAAACGTAAAAATAAGTTACATAATTTCATAATATATCTCTAATTTCAGCCCAAATCGAAAATTCAGGAACAAGATTTTAAAATTATAAAAATTAAATATTAAAAAAATAAGTTAAATTAAACCGAAAAATAAGCAAAACAATATTTCAACACTATTCAGGAGTTCGCTAAAATTTAAAACTTCCAAATACAACTATTCTATAGTCTTAAAATTCTATAATACGAAAATATCAATATTTACAAAAAAGCGAAGTTTCCCGAAAATCGATATTGGACCGAAAAGTAACGAAAGATTCATAATTTGGCAATATTTGAATCCACCAAAAGTTCGATAACTTACCATAGAATCGAAAAACTTGAAGAGGAAAAAGTAAATGCAAAAATACAACAAAACCAAATATCAACAAATGTTAAAATTTCAAAACTGTTTTAATTTCGCCAAAAATTGGGAAAATTCAACATTTTGTGAAAAGCGTCGCAACCTAATTTTCACAAACAATTAACACAAAACAAACTTCATCATATTTTAAAATGTAATGCCAAAATTTATTCAAAGGCTGGAATTGCACCGAAACATCTAAATTTTATAACAGATTATACATTTTACTAAAAATACAACTCCGCTTTCTACAGAATTTATCAACAATTGATAAGCATTTAGAAAATAAAATTTATTAAAAGAGCTGTGATTTAGAAAAAACATATCATCAATGAACCGATCGAAAATGCTTAAGAGCAAGGAAATAATAGCATTATCGTTATAAAAATCATCATCCGTAGCTGTAGGTAAAGATGAGTTAAAAGTGGTAGTATTTTCAGGGGAAGTAGGCCAACAATCAGGGTTAATTTTAAACCAATGTAGGCCGTTCCACCAAAGTGAAAGTTACAAAATTCTTCCACACGATGTGCGCAATATTAAAATCGCAATTGGTTTTAATTCCGGCAATCAAATTTGTTAAAAGCATTCTAGCCACCTTTGTTTTTGCTTGTAGCATTTTCACAAATATTTTTCGTAAGCTGTAGCAATCCAAGCATATGCAATGACTGCGTAAGCAGTTTGTGTTTATCACTAAACACATTAAGATCAATAACAGATTTCTTGATGTACATCCCAACCATCTGGGAATGCGAACCTTTTGCAAGCATTTTAATTTCGTTCTAAAGTTGAGCCATTCAAGCTTAATAACCTCAGGCAACGTATCATCCCAATCTAATGTTAGTTGCTAGAGCTACTGATATATAATTATTGCTTTATTTCTTGTGGTGGCAACCAACCTAAAGGGTTATAAAGCTTGGCAGCATCTGAAAGCAAACAACGTTTAGTTATTGTTTTAGAAAAACTAATTGTGAAACAAAAACTATCAGTAGTAATGTTCCAATAAATGCCAAGAGCTTTCGCCATATTTTCTTGAATATGGGTAAAGAAGTTTCTTTGTTCATGATCTTCCCGAATAAGAAATGGGCCCTGAATAAGTGGCGGTCACACACAGGCCGAGGTTAGAAACCAGTATCTTACAAAAAGATAAAGGTTGCGTATTCGGATCTTCAGAAAATGACCATTATTGCATTGTATATTACGTAGTTAAGTAAAAAAAACGTATAAGCATAAAACAAAGCGTCTCTCCTCTGCCCAAGGGTTATTATTAGACTAATGAAAGCTTAACTCCTGCTTCCTTTTAATCAGTATATACAGTGTGTTACTACTCGCATACAAGAGTGAATAATATTTGTTGTCATCCATTGTGCTTGGTTACATTTCGCGGCTTTAATAATTAACATTCTGCTATGTTTTCTTTTACGTTCAGGTTTACTTATTTACATTGTCTGTGCCTGCTCGTTTTCTATATTATATGGTCAGTTGTTGTATCTAAACTGCACAGAGCTCGACACCAAATGTCATGTTTCTGGTCATAAAGATGAATTATGTTTTTTGTCTGTTTAAACTTCCTGTGAAAAATTATAGAGTCATTTTTTCCTCCTTCTTCTATTGTAGTGGTTCTATATGTACCTTTCGTTTGTTTTTTGTTGGTTTTATTTTTTCTATAATCATGTTATTACCATAACACTGTATTATAATAACACTGCCGCTTACATGAGGTCTTACAAGTGAGTATAAACTGCGAAATATTCTAATTGCATGTCCGCAACGACACATTTTTCCCATTTCCCTTTTTTTGTGGTTTCTCTGGTTTTGATTATAATTTTGTGATTATCCTTGAATGAAAGGCTTAAAAAATCCATAAGGATAATTCAATAAATTTCAAATTTGTTAAATTGTGAAATGAGATTTATTTCTTAATCAGATTTTTTGAACCGCGTCTGCATGCACGCTTTTATTGCACTAAGAAAACAAAAAAAAAATCAAAACATTTATTATTTTTTTATGACTTTATGATTCATATTCTATCTAGCAAATTCCTTTATAACTTTATTATAAGCAAAAGATAACTTTTTCTTTTAAACGCAAAACAAGTTTTCTTCTATCTTATCAATTAATTAAATTCACAGCACTTTCGATTGAAAAGAAAGTAATGAAACTAAAAACCACAAAACAAGTTGTACATTTGCTACCATATGCAGAAAAGTGCTATTTTCTATGGATTTTAGAGATTAACACAAAACCAAACAAGCAAAGTTTCTTGTTTTATTGTAAATGGTTATAAATGTAATTCAATGAGAAAATAATGAAACATGCATTTAGAATCGCAGTGCCTAAGAAGTAACAATTAAGGGAATATGTTCACAAGTAGGTTTTCAATCTAGTGCTTTCGAATAGCTAAGAAATTTTATAAGTGCAAATAAAAAATCATGGAAGGACCTGTTGTCCTTAAAGCTGAACTCAAATAAAGGTCACCCTTAAAGGTATTCTCAAGATTTAAATACAATTTTCTCTTAACCTGTTTTTACAACTTAAGTTTATAAGATGGTTAGTTAGTTCTTTTTAGACGTGAATTTGAAACGCTTTAGAAAAAAGCTTTCCAATTAGCTGAACTATACATTTGTTGTACACATTTATTTAAGCGAAAACTGTTTTTGCCTATTAAATGTTTTCCAAAGGGCCTGTTTATGAAAAACACTATTTTTTAGTTGATTTCGGCACAAATTTTCTAGACACGTCACTTGCTTGTGTTACATAAACACTAATTAATCTTTTAGGAAATACCCGCCTTAAATTTGTTTAGATAAAAAAATTTAAATTATTTTTTTCTTAAACCTGGCCACCAGAGCATCGAATATAAATTTCTTCTATATATTTTTGTTTCCAGGACGGAAATATTTTAAAATTCAGGACAATTTACTTTTGGAAAATTAAATAATTGACTTTAAAGTTAAAACGGAATGAAATAAATAAAACCGATTGAAAATAACTGATCACTGAAAAAGTAAGCCCCGACTTTTAAATTAAAAATGATTATAACTTAAGGAATTTTGGGAATATATAAATCTGGAAGTTAAATCTAAATAAGTTCTTTTTAGTGACCGTGTAAAACTTTGTTTAGTAGCGACCAATGTATTGCTAAAATATTTTCATTCCGTCCAACAGAATCACGCAAACTAAAACCAACATACTCAAAATTATTGACAAAAAGTAAGCCATTGTCATTACAAAAGTAATGAATGCAGATTCTTTAAATTTGTTTCAGTTTCGAAAGTGTGTGATATCTAAATGTTGTGGTTGTTGGTGTTTGCATATCCATTTTTAAAGCAAAACATTTCTTTTCTCCAAAACTCTACATGGGTTCTTTTGTTGGTTAAATGACTAACTGACTGTCAACAAATAAGTGCCATGAGTATGACGTGTATATGCTAGAATGCAAAAAAAAAAATGCCAGTGATAATTTTTCTTAGTTTTTTTTTGTTAAATATAAAAAATATCTGTCGCAGCCACTATATTATTCCTGGTATTTTGTATACCAGCTTCATATTTCTTTATCACTTTAATTGAAAAAAAAGTCGTTTAAAAGGAACAAGACTTGTCATACAAGTATGGTTGTTAAACTAGCTGGTTTCGATTTAATTCATTAAATATTTCGTTTAACTTAATTGGTTAATCGATTAATGCGGTAAATTTCTACAATTAATGATAATTATTGTTAATCCGAATCAATTAGTCGTATGACTTATTAATAAAGTATAAATTGTATAAATTAGGGTTTAAACAATTAGTATATACGAGTACATATACTATATATAGGAGGCGCAAAATTAATGGCATACATTGAATTAACTGCCATTAGAATGCGTCAAATGTCACTGTGCTTTAACTTCTTCGATTAAGATAGATAGAGAATTTGTTTTCAATAAACCATTCTTCAATTAAAGTTGTTATGAAAACAGAGATCTTTTTTTATTTTAACAAAATTACAACTAGTTTAAATATGGCATTATTTTTGCTCCGACCTGTATATAGTTATTTGACAGACCAAATATTTAAAATGTAGCCAATTCTGACAGTTATTTACTTTTAGTACAAAAATGTTTAGCAAATTTTAAAAGTCACTTTCTACCAAAAAATCCATTAATTTCTTTTCCTTAAGAATATTTCAATTTCATATTTTATTGATTTTTACTACAACCTTATTCAGTATTTGGTGCAAATTGGGTCTGTCAAATTTCATAAAAAAGCTATGATATTTTGTATTTGCACTTTTGCAAGACTATTTGCACCAAACAATAAATACGAGTTATATAAAATTTGACACAAAAATGTACTGATTCATATATGTAGTAATTTAAGCAATAGCACTGACACCAAAAACAAGAACTACTTTGAAAATCTTGTTTTCATATTATGAATACAAGCAGCTTTATTTTTTTACTTCCGCACTACAGTTGTAAAGAGACGATTTTTTTTTGTTACACGCCTCCTTTTTTAACATTTTGAACAATAAATATGTAAATAATAACATTTTTGCATGCCAAGTAGAAAAGAAAATTTTGCAAATGAGCTGTTTGCCACAGCAGTACTAACTGATGACTGACTGCATGTAAATATTTATGTCTGTACGCAATTTTCATTCTACTCGTATGTATGTCTTTATTGTTCTAGTTGCTGTGTATAAAAAGCGGAATATTTGTTTCATTTTCTTTTTTAATTTTTTAAATTGTTCCCCGGAGTATGAACTATAGAATCTTTTTACACACATAGATATTTTACATACCTTTAACAATGATGCAATAAGAATATTGATAATAATTTCATCGTAATACTTGTCATGTAAAGAAATTTTTACTTAGTACCCATGACATCAAATGTTATTTTTTTTTTTTTTTTTGGCATAGTTGATAATATGTATTTAGGTTTCCTGTAAAATCTAAAATATAAATTTGAATTCAAACAAGTCTGAACTAAATTTGTTTTTTTTTGCTTATCACCATTTGCAATAATTAAATTCTCGATGTAAAATTAAAATTTTTTGCTTACACATCTATTTATGGGAAACCAGAATAAAGCCTACTATCATTCTAATTTTTAGCCGCGGTCGCATTATGAAATCATTAAGAGCCAGTACTCATGGTTTAAAACGGTTATAGAGCAACTTCATTAATTAATGATTTTTATGTAAAGTTGCCTTATATTTATTTAGTAAAATTAAAATTATTCAAGTATTAAATTTAAATGATAAAATGTGTTCCCAACAAAAAAGTATTGCTTTTTGGTTAAATTTCAAAATTTTGATGATTTCCGGTTTTTGTAAAATTTGTGATACCATTTTCGTATTTGATTAAGTTTCGTTTCTTTTTTAAATTTATATTGTTTTTATTGCTATTTTCGATTCTATGATGCATTATGAAATTCCTGGTGAATTTTAAATTTGGCTTAAATTATTCCAATAATATTTGGTGAATTATTAGTTTTCGCATGAATTATTGTAAGCTTAAAGGAGCTCAAATTGAGTTCATAAGTGATTTTCGGAAAGCACCGTCGCTAAATTAAAAATTAAATTTGGCGGAGTTGTTTGCACACACCAAACTACACAGATTACAATTTCTGCATCGTATGTACTGAAAATCTAAAATGGCTAATTTTTGTCAAACTCACATCAAATCAATGTGTGTGAGTTTTTTAGTTATATCACTTTCGGGAAAAATATTATAACGTAAATCTCTTGCCAAAGCAGAAGTGGATATAAAATTAGTTTTTCAAAAGTCATATATACTGTGATATCTCCCTTAACGCACAACAACCGTAACCGTACAAATTTCGTCGACCGAAGTTTTTCATAATTGTTTCGCTATAAATAACATTCCCATAACCAGACGCTCCAATAACCGGACACAGACACACATATAAAAAATATCTCTCATGAGCGGTCAGAAACGTCGAAACACTTTAACAACAGTTGTATTAAATTTTTAATTCCTCTTTTACCAAATCCAATTTATTTTTGCATTAGTGTCAATAAAATTGGTAAGTCCCCTTTTAATACACTTGATTTTAATATCTAGGTTAACATACCACTGGCAATAAATGCAAATTTACTAGAAGTGTTCACTTAATCAAATCTTTTTGATGAATTTGTAAAAGTAGATGAAAGTCTCTACACTGAAAATGATTACGTTATAGTAATTGAAAACAAGCACTGTTCTCTAGAGATATGAGCCTAATGACTCTAAAGGCGAAGCAGTTGTAGAATATCTGATTCCATAAATTTTTGAAATGAAGCATTAAAACAAATTTCCCGTTTGAAGCATTTTTTCAGACCTAGTCGCATTCCAACATATCAAAACGATTTCGAAACTTAACAGCTCGAATTAAATCAAACAATGTTGAAAGAGTCTCCTATACATAAATTTTTTCAACTCCAATAGTCTACTGCTCTATTACTTTAGTAAAATGTAACATTATAAAATGAAATATGTCTGTCATAACCGGACAAAAATAGCTCGATGATGAGTGTCCGATTATGGGAGCTTTCACTGCATACAAATGTTAATTTAAAATGCGAAACATTTCAGGAGGTATAGTAGTGCAAGAAACATCAGAGTAAGAACAAGTCTTACTAAAAATCGCTCTGGGTTTATATTTGATATTTGAAGAAAACCAAAGATTAAAAAAATAACACTTTTCTACTTTAATACAGGGTAGAAATAAAGAACACTAAAGTTTTTTTGTTTATTTTTTTTTCTTTAAACATAGTTCGTAAAGTTAAGAAGATTGATTGTATAGTGCAGAGAGATCCTAAACTTCAAACAGTAGAAGGACAGCAGCTACATAAAAAACGCAATCTAACACCAGACATCAACAGAGGCTCACACGTAGCTTAACAAACCAAACGGTTTGAATAGTTGAATTAAACGAAAGCATTTGTATGATTTGGTTTCTTTCTATTATTACTGATTTTTTTTGTCAACATCACGGCTGTTATGAAGGCATCCAATACAATAGCATTTATAGGAACTGTTTACGTTATAAACGTTTTGAGAATTTAAAATAATTTAGAGCTTATTTATTTTAAAAGTATAAAAATCACGAGAAACCACAAATTTTTGTATTAAAGTTTTTTGGTTTTTCCAAGCTTTTGCAAATTACTATACTCCACTTTCCACTTTATATTTCTGTTAGTGTCGACTCCTCTTGAAATTTACGTAAAAAATTACGGTCTTTTCAAATTATTTAAAAGTTTTTTTTTTTAATAATTATTTTCTATTGTGTAGACTATTTCACTTTCGACTCGGATGTATAAAAAAATTCTGTTTTTCAGCCTTTTAGAAAAATGAACATATTCTTAACAGAGTAAAGGATTCGTTTTATATAAATATTTCAACATTTTTATATAATATTTTTGAAAGAAATAAAATTTTTTTTTTAAATTAAAATCATTCATGTTTGCAAACTCATAACGAAATGGTAATTTTGAATGAAATAAATACAAAAGTAAAGTTAAATAAAACACACGTTAAGCTATGATTTCGATGAAACTTTTATTTCGTTATAACGCATCGACTTTTACGTACGAAACACAATTTCATTTAAATGACCGCCGCTGAATGGTTGCAGCAGTCGTCCGGTATCTCGGCCATAAAATAAAGAATGTTGGCTTTCAAGTGCTCCAAAGATACGGTCTTTGACGTATTTCCACAAAAAAAGTATAACCGCGTCAAATCGCATGACGTTGGTAGCCAATTCACGTCGCCAAGACGTGAAAGTACGCCTTCTGCAAACTTCCCATGCAATAAAGCCAAAATCGGCTGTGTTGAGTGGCTGGTTGCACCGTCTTGTTGAAACCACATATCGTCCAGCTCAGAATCTTCAATTGCTCTGAACTGACAGTAATGTTTCTTCCAATTCAATTTTTGAGCAAATGACACCTCTTCCAGGACATAATACGCACCAAACAGTCACTTTTTCCGGATACAATGGCTATTCCACAATCACTTCTGGGTTCCCTGAGCCCCATATGTGACAATATTACTTGTTGACGCAACCACCGAGTCAAAGCATATTGCTCTAGCACCCATTGAGAATATCGACGGCTTTGTGTGTAGACGAGTATTAGATAACAACTTATGTTTAATTAATTTATATCCTCCAGAGATGACTGACATGCAATCTTCATTGCAGTAGGTTAAAATTGTTTAAAGCAAGCGAAATCTAGACAATTAAATATCTTTACGCACACTCTCAAAGATGTGTAAAGTACAAAATAAACATTTTTATGATTAATAATATATCTGAACTAAGAGTACATAAATTAAAGGTGATTCAATTATGCATTTAAGCTGAAGTAACGTAACAAATTGCAAAGAATATTAATTCAACAATGTCTAATAAATCAAGCTTGTTGTTGTGCTTCACGCGACTAGGAAAAAGTGTGAGTTATGCAAACAAATTAACAAAAAGCGCTAGATGAAGAGATTTAGTTTAGAAATTATATTAAAACTCTTTTTGATAATGTACCTTTTTGAAAAAAAAACACACACACAAAGAATAGAAATACAGTGGGCTAAGATATTATTGCGTGGCAACTAATAACCTGATTAATTGATTAGTTACTTTTTCGATATCCATTTTGAAATGCTAAGTTGTTATGGGACTCATATCGGAATAATTTGAAATATTTTATTTGGTTTTTACAAGATGGCATCTTGCTTGCCTTGTGGAAGCAAAAAATAAATGGGCGTGTCTTATCATTTTTTGAATTTCTAATACACAGCTAAAATCTTCGTAATTTTAAAGCATGAAAGTAAAAAATTACCAAATTTTTTTTTTATTTTTTTAAATTCGGGGCCTTATCGCTGTAGAATTATTTTAAATGCGAGCTTAAACCATAGGAAAATTTAACATTAAATTTTAGAAGATTTCATATTGACTAACTCAATCGGTTCCTGCTTGTTGTACCATTTCATTTCCTGACGGTGGATATGATAAAAATTTGGTATTCCTTCGTATCTAAAATCGGATGCCTGCGTGCTTTTAATCCTAATAGATTCGATTAATCGCTTTCTTAATGTTTATAAGGTCGAGCTGTTTCACGCAAATCTACTAAAACATATACGAGAATACGCACTTACAGGATATATAAAAATGACAGCAAAAAGATAAAGCTGATATTAGTATTACTGAAAATACTTTTCAAAACAAAATATATATTTGTTGGATAAATATAAATCCGATTTAAGCCCACTGTGTACGATTAACTAAATACCGTATACATGGAAGTATAACCACTTAAAAAGAACATGAGCCAAAATTGTCCAAGCAACTTAGAAATGACACATTGAACTACAAGCTCTGTAGTAGAACACACACGTATCGGTAAGAAGTACCTCGCCCCTTAATGAACAACAACGAAAAAATAATAGAAAAGTTTAACTGATCTCCCGATAAGTGCTGACATAGGTACTACACTTCACTCTTACTTCCTAATAATACAACCTACTAGTCAATACAAAAAAAAAAAAAAATAAATAAAGTGTGCAAAAGCTTGCGAGTATCAAAACATCCTGCATCCTCTTCAGCTCATCGGCTAAGCAAATCTCCAGATGAATTTACGTCTTTATTTTTATTTTCCACAATTTACATTTAATGTGTGTGTAATTGAAACATTAAATTTCATATCACGTACACAGTGTTAGACAATGAGCCACCGCACTTAAAATTCCTGCAGCTAGCAACTAAGAAATATGACATCATCTCGCAGCATTAGACAAACAGTATAGCAAGTACATCATTGCAGGGAACTCAAGGACTTCATAATGAAAGAAATCGAATAAAGTTACTGAAAAAATCCAACGCGACTAAAAGTTTACCTAGCACTTTTTCGCTCCAGAAAAAATGGTTAGAGTTGGTGGAGTAGGAGAAAGAAATGTTGAATGTACATTACGACACCTACAATTTGATTACAGTCCACATGTTTTGTAAGTCACATAATCTATTAAATGTTATATAAAATGTGATTATCTCCACAATTTTTATTCTTTCCCTTTCGTTGTGTGTTTGAACGCATATTTCGAAGAGGTCCCAGTTTTTGCTAATGTTAATCACGAGTACAATTATAAGTGTAACAAGAGGGGTAAAATTTAAAATTAAGTTAACTCTCATTATGCACTTAAGGAAATGGCATATTAAGTGTTGAATTAATTTCAACATGTTATTTGAGTAAAATATTTTAACAAATAACTTAGTAAAAAAAATCCTAAGATGTTTTTCTTTTTTTTTTTTCTTTAAAAAACACCTAGCGAAGTATGTTAAAAAATTCTTAAATCGTAATAAATGGAAAATGAATGGGTTTAGAAGCTCAAGTTTTACTTAAGCAGGTGTAGCGAATTTAAAATATTTATAGAGAAATTGCATTTGCTTTTAAAGTTATATTTCATTAGAAAACAGACTGGTTTGTTCTATGAATTGCTTGTCCCACTTTATCTCTAGTAATTATATTAAAGTCTTGCGGAGTGCAATTCAGTGATATTTTTCCGAGTAGTTTGAAACAATTTTAATTAATTAAATTTGTTTATGATAATTAAAACTAAAATGTAATGTAAAATAAGTAAAATAAATGTGTACATTTTTCAAGCATATCCGAGTGCACTTAAAATATTTCTATTTCTAGAGCAACAACAGGAGTTTACATTATTTTTCATTGATTTTGCGGAACTTATACCGTCTAAAATGTTTTGCAGTCGCAACGAGGATACTCGATAAGGGTTAAAGTTAATATTTAATATAAATAACACAATTAATTCTTGATTCGATATTCACACATGGAGTACATATTCTTTTTAAATGCCCTAAAATTTTGCATTAAATAAATAAAAATAACCTGTTGTTCAAAATCATCATGGTGAAAATGATGTTCGTGAACGATATGCGCACCGCTTAGAATATTAGCGTATATCACGTGTGATTAAGTAAAATTTTTATTGTTTCGCAATGTGATATAAGTGATGTGGTTCACAATTATAAGACAATAACATTTCTTTTATCATTTTGTGGTTAAATGGTAAGGTGTAGTACATAGTCGAGCGTGGCCGTGCATGAGTCATTTTTTTAATAACTTTTAATTACTTCAATAACTTTCATACAATTAGCTGTCCAAAGCAAATTAGAAGCTGAACAAGTTTGTTAAACATAATAGTGTGTGGAAACTCACAAAATATTTTGTTGTGCACTAAATGCTAATGTAAGGAACATTAGTTAAGTGAGAACTAACAAGTAATTAAGAAGTAATGTTCGCCACAAAATTAGCGAATGGTGCAAAATATTTAACCATATTCGAGCTTACCGTTTAGACCAGAAATAAAACAGTTAAAAAATTATTTTTCAAATGAAGTTGTGTTTCTTCAGTCAAAAAGTTTCTGTGTGTTTTATATCATTTTAATTTTCGACAGCTGGAAAAGCCGTCTTTGAGTGTGAAAATCAACAAATAAATGTTGTTGTAATTGATGCATATCAAATATGTTTTAATAAAATAAAAAAATAAACGAGTCATAATTTTTAAACTATTTTAAATGCTGGCTAACTAGAAATGCTGGCTAATTTAGAAATAGCCGTTTTAAATTACATATTTTTCCTTTACAAGTAATTTGTGGCTATTGCATCGTTTTTGAATTTTTAAAACACATTTCCGTAATGACTACGAAACATGTCCGCCTTAACTTCCGTTTTAGCAACAAATTGTGGATGTAGTAAAGTTGTTAGGCATTTAATTGCGCTGTGTATATTTTATGAAATTTTACTGCCAATAACGAAATTGTAATAAAAACTTTAATGTTTTTATATTTTAAATATTTTTCCTGTCTTTTATTTATATTTTACCTACGTAAGATATTAAGAAAAACCATATGAAAATATTCGCGCTACTCTTCCGTGAAGTTATTTTTTAAGTATTTGAATGTATGTAAAATGTGTGTGTTTAAAACAAATTTGTAACGATTTTTATAGATTTTCTTTGTGTTGCATAAATTGTGTGACATGCAGAATTTTAAGTATAATTTCTATTATATATCCCTGCAGATCATGAGGGTTGTAATAAAAACAATTCGTTTCCTTTATATTTTAAGCATTTAAAACCATTCGTTTAAACCTTTTTTTGTGTTATACTGAATGATATTTCTGAAACTATTTAAACATTTATTTTGCATTGTTTTATATTAACAACAAACTTTTATTTCATCTCACACTTTGGGATTCGTGGTACTGATTTTTACTACCCTTTGGATGAAGTTTTATTTATATTATTATATCGTTTTATTTTATAGACGTATTCTACGCCAAATGTACAAAAAAGTACTGAGATGCCTAAAACAAAATTGTTGTATTCGGTTAAAGAAAACTAGGTGGGGATAAACTAATTTAAGCAACCTTCATACATTCTGCCTTTTTCTACTCTGTTATATTTCGTACTCATGCCTGAGTAAGCGATTCTACACAACTGATTGAAAATCAATACCTTGTTTTATTTATATTCCATATGTACCATTGTATTGTTAGTGTGTCTTGATTTTTTTTTGTCTCCTGTTCGATCTGATTTTAAAATTGTATATATCTCAGTACATTGTAGCCTTGTAAGTAGCAATTCGGTCAAAAAATGGAAAAGCAACGGTTTTTTTAATTTAAATTTGTTGGAAATTGATTTTGTCTTCAATAACGATAATTGATATGCATTCGAATTTTATTGGAGAAATTTCAAATAAAGATAAATTGTAGTTTATTTAAAAAAGAAAAAGACAAATGCAAGAACAAAGCAATAAAATGTTCGAATATGATGAAAGAAATGACCCTCGCGAGTGTCTTCAACATTAACCTGATTTACTAAGGCAACCGGCTAGTTAAGTAGTAACTAAAGAGTTTTCCACTCTCCGGCGTGACAGTATATGTCAGTCAACTGTTGGTTTGGCGGTATCGGGTAAATCAGTTAGTTATTCAGTCAAAAACTCAAATCATTAATGAAAGTTACACAATGAGTTCGCGCGTTCGAAAGAGTGTTCAAAAGGTTATCACAGTTTTAACTGAAAACTCATTCTTAGTCACGAGAAGTATTTTAATAGGACTGACTTTATTTCCATATACAGCAGACATTAATCTACACTAGGTTTTTAGGCACAAAAATGTTATTATCCCTGACTTTTTTTTAAAACAAAATAATTACCAATAAAATGTGCAAAAAACATTCTTTTTTGTTTTTGTACCGAACAAGCAATGCAATAGCAAGGAATATTAAAAAGATTTTTTTTCACATAAAAATAGAGCCCTTTAATTAGGCAGCGCAGTCTTTTTTCATCTAATAAGTAACTGCCACTTTTTGCACAGTCTTGTTACAACCTGTCTCAATGTACCTATTTATCATATAAGCGGCAACCAGAAGCCTTGACCAATGCATATAATAATATTACAAAAATAATCAAACTTTTTAGAACAACAACAAAAATTTGTATTTATTTAAAGGACTATTTTGGAGTTATTGTTTGAAAGTATTTTGCATTTGTTTATTATCAGTATTTATTAACTTAAAAATTGCATATGAATGTATATAGCGGCTATATTGTAACCTGCATTTAAGATTTGATAAGAATTTGCTTACCACTTAAACTGCTTCACCCTAACTTTACGTAAAAAATTGTACTTCCTACATCTTAAGTTTTTGAACACCTATAAGAAAATTCTAATAAGCTCCATTCCCTAGAATTCTCAAACATTTTTATAGAATTTTAAAACAATATTCTTACTTCAGTTGGATGCAATTACTTGTAATTTGAAATTAAAAACTTAAATAAATTTTCAACCGAATTTTTGGAGCTGTTTGTAAATCTGCCATGTGGTTTCCTGTCAACTTTGAGGCGTAAGAGGATAATAACGAAATAGTATAATTTTAAATACAAAAGTTAGTTGTAACAAAAACTAAGTTTTGTATGAAATTCTTAGTTATTAAACAAAATTTGGAAAAAGGTGATCACCATAATGTTCATATGTATGTTATTACATATATACAAGTCCGAAATGTTGAGAGGCAAGAAATAAATGATTGACAATTTAAAATGATGCAGCAGCGTTAGAACTGGAAATACCAGCGTTAAGTTAAACCAAGAAAAAAACAAAACAGGTATAACGGTATTGGTATTTTTCCAAATAGAGACAAAAAGTAAGATATTGAGGTTGTAAGAGATTTGATTTTGGCCAATTTCGTGTTGTGACGGTTTTTAATTTGGGGGCGATAATATCTAATAAAAAAATTTTCATAAAAAATTTCAATAATTTTCAAATATTCAAAACCACCAAGGTGATTATATTTTTCTGGTAAACTCCCCCGTTCTTAATTCCATGCCGAATAATAGAAAAATTAAATAATCGTAATATAGTAAAATGGTCGTACTATCCCACTTTAAGATTTCAGTTAAAGGCATTTGTTCTATTCAACACTTGGTAAGAACTTTCGACAGCTGACATTAAAAACCACGCAATCAGAGAAGGACCGTTAATACAAAACTTAACTAAGTATATCATATTAAAGTTCAAGGCTTTCTACAAAAGAACCCATTTTCTTAACAAAACTTAATTGGAAGAACTTGATATTCCTTCCAAATAAATTTAAGCAAAACAAAAATCAAAAATTTCTACTTTAATATCTCATGTCTAAACAAATGTCTAATTGTTTCTGTATGTGTGGAATATAACAAGCATTTTTTTTTAAATTCAGAACTTTTTGGAAATTTTGACTGAAATTTCCACATAATTTAATTACAAGTTTTACGTTACACACATTCATTTATATTTGTACGGACACTGGACATCTTGTAATGCTCGATAATTATGAAATTTATATGCATCCTTCTTGTCATCCTTGATATATGATAATGGAGCGACCATCTTTGGTGTCATATGGTAATTTTATTGTTTTCATATGTTAATTAATGTTCAGTTTATTAACATTAATTTTAGTTCACAACGAAATGAAGAAGCAACAGAGCTGGACGGGCTATAAATTAATATTCCTCAAGCGTAGTGAGAAACGATTTCAAAGATCAATCTACATACGAGTTAGGATATTTTCTACGAGTTCAGAATTATTTAATGGGCATTTTGAGATGACATCATTTCTAAAATATAATTATTTAATTTGCGTGCAAGTCGTTGGGAGTGATTGTATAAAATGCTTAAATTTGCCTGTAACGGGAAGGAAAAAAATTATAACAAGACGGCTTGACTCCTCAATATTTGTTTTAATTTCTTAGTGAATTAAAATTTAACAGAAATTCACAAAATTTCTTCGCTTTTCTTTAAGTTCCATTGAACTTCACTTATTGAATTTATTTCAACTACTGCTCAGTATCCCTTCTCTAATGGTTACCTCATATGCTTCTTAATTTTCTCATACCCACTGCACACATTTCATTAATACAAACAGACGTGGATTCTCATGGCTAATTGGCCATAGAATATTTCATAACAAATTAAAAGAAAATATTTCGGGAGTTTACTTTCGAGCATTTTTTTTTACACTTCTCTACAGGTGGAGGTGGTTTGCCCCTCAATTTGTAATTTTTCCAATATTTGTGATATGATGGAAGGTGAAAGTGGAGTTACAAAATCTGCATCATATCTTAGGAACCCATGGATCAGTTTAAATAACTAGAAAATGGATTTATGAAATTAACAAAAATAAAATAAAAATAATAATCAGTGAAAATTGGCTGGGAAATGGTAACTTCTCCTTGTAAGGAGAAGTTACCTGAATAGTAAACGCCTTAATTGTGTGGGATCTGTCACTCTAACATTTCGTAGTCAATGTTGGAAAATTTCGGTTATCTTCTTTAAAATCGACAATTAAAAATACGGATATGAAGAAATCACCTGGACCTGATCGTATAACAGGATCAATGATAAAAAACTTACCTAATTCAGCTGTAAGAATTTTACTATACATATTTAATGCCATTTTGCGCGTCGGCTTCTTTCCATGCTCTTGAAAGATGTCTAAAATTGTTATGATCCCGAAACCAGGAAAGGACTCAAGCCATATTACATCCTACAGGCCTATTAGCCTACTCTCAGTTTTGTCAAAGATATTTGAAAAATTATTCGTCTCGAGTGTAACTCCTTTTCTAAATGAACAAAACGTTATCCCAGATCATCAGTTTGGTTATCGAGCAAGGCATAGTACGATTGAACAGGTCCATAGAATCGTTACCATTATTAGATCGGCTTTTGAAAGAAAGCAATACTGTTCAGCTTTATTTATAAACATTTCCCAAGCATTTGATAAAGTCTGCCATGATGGGCTACTTACTAAAATAGCTCGGGTTCTACCTGAAAACACCCACAAGCTTATAAAAAGCTATTTGTCCGGTAGAACTTTTAAAGTAAGGTCAAAGGACCAGCTTTCAAGATGTGGGAAAATCAGTGCAGGAGTACCTCAAGGTAGTGTGCTAGGGCCGCTATTATATATCATCTATACAGCGGATATGCCGACAAGCCCACATACATTTACATCAACCCTGCAGACGACACTGCAATTATAAGTGTCAGTAATGATCCAAAGGATGCATCTGGCTAAACGAGTGGAGAATAAAGGTAAATCCATCAAAATGTGCTCATGTAACGTTTTCCCTTAGAAGGCAAAATTGTCCACCATTCACAATAACTAATACCACGGTTCCAGCGGAAACGCACGTCAAATATTTAGGTATCCACCTAGATCGGCGCCTAACTTGGACCCGTCACATTGAGGCAAAAATAACGTCCATAAAGCTTCGAAGAAATCAACTGCATTGGCTAATAAGTCCTAACTCAACTTTGGCTTTGGAATATAAAGTCCTATTATACAAATCCGTTATAAAGCCAATATGGTCATATGGTATTCAGCTGTGGGGTACTGCCTGTGCATCAAACATCCAGAAGTTACAGAGAAGACAGTCTAGGATTTTACGTCATATCGTATGCGCCCCCTGGTACATAAGAAATGAAAACATACATAGGGATCTCAAAGTTCCCACTATCCACGAAGAAGTTAAAACGTACACGTCCAAATACGTAAACAAACTAGTCGCACATCCCAACACTTTAGCACGCAATTTATTGCAATTTGACGGCCACCAGAGAAAAAGAACTGACACATTGACCCTGGCGAGGCGGCTCTCTCTACACAATAGAAGATAGATTTTTAAGATTTTAATACAAAAAATTAGTTATTACGCTGGTACTAACTAGTAAATAATAATTTAGAAGTAAGTTTTGAACACTTATTGTGAATTTCTTTAGTAGAAAGATTCAATAAAATGAAATATATGTAAGTATAAAAAAAAAAAAAATGTTGGAAAATTGCACTCATTTGCAAAAACTTCGAGGTGACCATAAAATTAGGTTGATTTTGTTTTCTCTATTGAAATTATTTCTAAAGGGAAACTGTTAATTTTTCCCTACGTCAAATTAATTAAAATTCAAATAAACAATTGCCAAAAAGATTTCCTTGTGCGATTTAACATTTTTTTAAATTTAGTAAACAAAAACTCAATTTTTAAAAAAGCTAAGCTCAGCAAACGTTATTTTTATAATATTTGAGCGTTCGTTCATTTTTAAATTTTGGGCCACTTTTCCTTGGGCGATTCTTTATACAGCTGTTCAGTTCGTCTAAAGTTGTCACCTGATTTACATATATCTGGAGTTGTGAGAGCAAATTATATTTAATAGTAAAATCTTTATTACGAATAGATTTCCTTTTTCGTCTCCAGCAAAATATGATTTTATTTACTAGAATTTTATAACAAAAAATTTAAATAAAAACAAAAGTACAAGCCTGTTATTGCCTTTTTAGAAAAATAAAAGAAGAATGTGATTGCAAAGACTGAAACGACCGGAGAAAAAAGCACTTCAGTTTCCTGTGGGATATTTTCCGGTTAGAGACACAAAAAACCAAAAGATAACTTTTGCTCGATCAAAATAAAACCCAAGTGAAAAGAAATAATTTGCAATATTCTATTCTACTTTTTTTACATATTTTTTATATTGTATAG
The DNA here is from genome assembly GCA_963932375.1 of Phania funesta. Lineage (NCBI taxonomy): Eukaryota > Metazoa > Arthropoda > Insecta > Diptera > Tachinidae > Phania > Phania funesta. The sequence goes on from OZ010652.1 coordinate 44,091,181, forward strand.
TTTTTGTGCCCATTAAAAAAATACATTTCGTTTGTATGTGTATTTCACAATAAGTATCATCAACAAACATCATGCATATGTGATGATATAAAAAATAACTCTCATGTAGAAATAATATTCATCTACATTATGCTCATACAATACTCAAGTTTAAACTAACCCATACACAATTACATGCATCGAAATGTTTGCAATCCTTTGAAAAGAAAAACTGTTTGGAAAAGATGCCTGCTGTTGATAATATGCGGCCATAAGGTAATGAAATTTTTATCTGATTTTAGTTCTTCATATATCTTTTAAGCTTCTTGGTGGATTATTTTTATATGTGAGAAAACTGAAAATGTAGCAACATCTTTTATTTAATTTTTTTTAGAAAAATGTTTGTGACGTTTTCTTCTTGAAAACTTTTTCACCCTATTTCCTTTGATATTTCTGTTGGGTATGTTTTTTTTTTTGGTGTTTGTGGTCAAATTATTGTTGTTTAACATGTTGTTGTTATTGCCATTTGAACTGCATTTTACATAAAACTGTTAAACCACATTTAGCTATTGAAACGAAGAATAAAACGTGTACGACAATAAAAACATATTGATTCGCTTGGACATGATTTGTCCAAACGCCACTACAAAAGGGTTGTTGTCCACACACTAAGTTCCATTCAATCTTTTTAGATTTTAATCAAATTCAAATTGATGGGACACGTTTTTTAAAATAATTGGAATCTTTTACTTTTAGTTTAACACCCAGTAGGAAACTAAAAAAATATGTTTTGATCAGCATTTATACAGGTATTTCGCAAGAGGAATTTCTTAATTGGGATCAATTAAAGGGGCAATTTTTCGTTTATGTTTCACATCCTAAAACGCATGGTTTCAAGTGTTCCGTTTCAGTGCGGACTGTAAGCAAATAAAACAATTTCATAAACACAAAGAAAGTTATTCTGAAAACATATTCAAAATTTCTTGACCATTTTTTATCTACATTCTCTTGTGTTATTTCCATTTTACCTTCTGGTGCATATTTTGAGTTTTAATAACTGAAGATTTATTATTCACACAAACTATCTAAATTTATTAAACCATGTACAACGAATGTTTTAAAATCAGTCGATTGAAAATTTAAATTTTTTTCGTAAAAAGCAAGATGGGTCGGTCATCTACTTAGCATTAAAAATCCGAAATGTCGACATGAACTTTAGTATTAGGCCAATATATGAAATTTTATGGACACTATTTTTAAAGTAATTTTTGTGTGTTGAAACGTTTATTTTCAGTCGCTTGGTAGGAAGTTGCAAAAGGCACGTAATTAATGTTATGATTTATTAAAATCATCTTATGCCACTATCATAATAAACAGCTCATATGGACATATGAGTTATACTGACAATATCAATATTTCTTTGAGCTAATATAAGGTTGCATAAAAATATTTCAAATGTTCCGAGTACTGGAACTTATAAAGAAGTTCTTATCGTTTTAAAATAAGGTTTTTAAAGTTTATATAAATTGGTGAATTACGTAAAATTTACAATTATAAAATGAATAACTGAGATACTGTGGGCAAAAAACAGTAAGACTTTTTAATTTAAATTTCGCGCGGAAATCCATTCGTCGAATTTTTTTTCTACGTTGGTATGACTGTCAGTGACATCTGTGCCAAATATCACATCAAATAGTCATTAGTGTTTAGTATACGCTTGCCTTTCTGAAGTACAACAAGTGTATTCGGCGATTTTAACAATGAGTGATATTATTCGATAAAGATGTTCCATTAAATTTTGTGTGCGGAATGAAATTTCTGTGCCGAAAGGTTTAGAAGGTTGCAAAAGGCTTTCGGTGATAATTGTATGTCACGAGCAAGTATTTTGGATTGGTAAAAATTTGAGGGGCACGAAATAGATTTGGCAGAATAAATAAAGAAATTTAAAATTATGAAAAAAGTTTTACTTTTTTTTCTCACAGTAGTATTTTATATCACTACAGTAACTTTAATATTTACAATGATTTTGTTGTATTATGTTTTAAACCCCCTATAAGAAATTTTTATTATGAAAGAAGAAAATTTTAATGTAAACATATATAAAATTAGAAAGCATTAGATAGACGAAACACATTTATTTCCGGAAGTTGAGCAAAACAAAGGATGAATCAGAACAAGCTAATAATTTGTTGGGATTTTTGAACCATTTATATTTTTTGCTCTTTAAGCCTCAAGGATCAGTTAACACACAATATTATTCTAAACGGTAAAATATTTTTAAATTCTAGTCTATATTTTTGAAAACAAAACATTATATTGACTTTATTTTTAATATATCAAACCAACTCAAATTGTTAATAAACGAAATGTATATAAAACAAACACATTAAAAGTTAGTCACAATTTGACAAGATAACAAGTTGTTTTAACTTAAAATCGTGTAAGCATCTAGCACAGCGTAGGATTTTTTCTATCTTATATAAGCACCACAGAATATAGATTTTTTTATCACTTTATCTGTCTTTTAGCACGATCTCTTTCCCGCACCATTTAGTAAAACTAAATTAGAATTTCCTAAATTTCCTAAATTCTAATTTAGTTGGGGGGTTTTTTTGCCTAAAAACCCACATCATATCTCAATTTTGTTGTACTTGTATTCATAACAATTTTGTTTAGTACTGCATTTTCCGTGGCTGTTAAAATATTTTAATTTTTTTAAAGTAATTCGCGTGGATTTGCAGTAGATAACAATTTTAATTCAATTATGTTGTTTGATTTTTTGTTCGAAACGTTTCAAATAATATGTATAATAAAAAACAGCTGTTTTAGTTTGTTTAAAAACTTTCAACTAAAAGCAAGAAACCGAATAAAATTATTATGATATTCAAATAAAATCTTATTATTTTGACATGTAAATATCCTGCAGTCATAAAAACAAATAATAGAAAACGAACGGAAAGATGTGGTAATTATTTGCATTGCTCAAGAAAATTACACATGCATAATAAAATTATTCTTAAGTCAAAGAACAAAATGTGTTTCCTTTGTATTCGGACAAATAGCAGCTACACTCTCCTCACCGAGTTTGAACTGCTTTTGCAAGATTGTTTCCGTTTAACAACTTCATAATTAAATTTCGTTGGCCAAAAAAATTGTTCGTCAAATACTTGTTCAGTATGAATTTCACTCTATTTGACAAGAAATGTAATTTTGCTTTAGGCCATTAGAAACTTCTTGTTCTTGGTATGCAGCCTCTTTATTATTCATCTGAACACTTACTACTTGCGCGCTAGTTTAATTTTCTGACCGTCTTACGTCATGATGCACTTAACAAAAGTTAAAGTTGTTTGTTTGTTACACTTTAGTTTATTACCAAACATGATGTATTATTTACACTTGATGTAGTCCGAAACTTTTATACTCATACATACATAAGCCTGAATAACATGCATGAAATGTAGGTAGTGTTTAAAAAGTGTTCATATGAAATTCTTAGAGACGTTGCCCGGTCCTTTTTGGATTTTTTTTTCTTCTACTAGACCTAACAGAATGTCATTTTCTTCTTTTTTCAATATCATTCTTTTCTCTAGCTGTTACATTATTGTGTTGTTACATTTGCATTTCAAAACATGCATAAAGTTAGTCCATTCATTTTTGAAGTAGAAAGACAAAGTTATTATTCCTTGGCATATCAGGAAGTTGTTACAAACAATGCTTTCAATATTCAATGAAATCAAAAAATGTTTCATAAATATATACTTGCACTGATCCTCAAATAAACAAAAAACAAAACTAAACTTAAACGGATACAACCGAAATATTGTCAAGAAAATGTGTGTTCATATAATAATACATATAATTGTTATAAAAAAAAAAACAATTATAGTTGTATTTGAAAAATGCTTTTGTGAATATTATAAAACTTTTTTGTCAATTTGAGATAGATGATTTGACTTAATTGTGAATAAAACCGAAAATTCTTCATGTTTTACATTTTTTTAAAATGATAAAGAGAAAAAAAAATATGTTCTTAATTTTATATAATTTTTATTCAAAGGAGGCAAAAAATTGTTTGTGACTTTTAGAATACTATAGATATTCCTCTTGTGAGAAAAACATCAATTAGAAATATGTTAGTTCACTTTTCAAATCTGGGAATTGTTAAAACTATTGAAAAAGATGATAGAAGCTCAATTTATGTAGCGTTAGGATAAGCTTCTTCTAATTGGCAAAAACCTAATATTTTTAAAGACCGGGTTAACATAATTTTAAGAGGGATATCTGATGGATTGCAATAAGTCGTTATTAGTAGGGGAGATCTGAGATATGAGAGGTCTGTAAAAAACCACCAATGATGAAATTAAAGCCGTTTTAAATCACTAACAACGATATGCAATACACAGTCTACAAAAAACTAAATGGGCGGTGTCCCGGGGCAAATTAAAATAAAAATTAAAAACTTTCTGGAATCATTTTTACCTAATCTTTAATTCTAGGGGGCGACTGGGTCAACTTTTTCCTTTTGTATGAGGACCGAACAACTCTATTTTACAGTGAAGATTTTATGTAAAGGATTCACCCATAGCAGTGCGAACTTCAATATATTTGGATTTATTATTCGGCCTCAGGAAGTTCGGGCATAAGACGTTTAACTTTTTCTAAAAAGCAGGGTAAAGGATTGCCGATGAGCTCACCTAAGCAACCAGCGAATTGCATATAGAAACTAGCTTATCCAACCGCACCAATAAATTGCGTTATTTCATAATACAAAATAAGTTGGAAGTAAAAAAATAGCTAAAAATTAATAAGTTTATTAAAATTATAGCTGTTCCTGACCTTTTTTTTAATTTATTTTTATTAAAATTGCTTTTAAAAAAAGACCTTCATGCTTGAGCAATATAATAAACTAAATTAATAAGTTTATTTTTTAACAAAAAATTTTGTTGACGAAACCAAAAATTTCGAACCCATCAATATTTATGATGTAATGAAAACACTTCCAAAAGATTTGCTCAAATAAACTCGATTTAAGCATAATGGAAACGTACTATTATTTTATATCATGAAGGTCTAAATAAGGCAGGGGTTTTATTTTGGACCTTATGGAAAATTGATTTAAAGGATTCAAAATATTTTTAAAGGAGACTGTTTTCTGTAAACGTCAGCATGTTGTGTCCACCTACTATTGGAATAATTTTACGTCCATTCAATTTAGAAATATTTCTATATTTTCTTTTGTAAGGCTTTGAAAAAATATCTTTGTAATGATTCCCATGGGTTTCAATTTTACACTTCTTGTGAAACTATTAAAGATAATTACACCAAATAAGCGGTCTAGTCATCATAATTTACAAAATCGTAGTCACTACATAATTTGTTTATATGTATGCAATTTTTTCAAGTGGGTATGTTTTCTTATATTGTGCAAATATGCGAACTTTAGTATTCTGTTCAAAAAAGCTTAATGAAAAACGTTTTTTTTTAATTGTCAGGTTGTAACTGATAAATAAAGCTACCATTACTTGGATTAAATCCACCCATACCCATCCGACCATTCAGTAAAACGGAACGTCACTAAGGCATTTAACACTGGCCGAAGCTCGTGCCACAAAAACTAGCAGTAACAATAAAGTTGTTATATTACATGTTATTATCATTTCTTGCTTTGTTGCAGGAGAAGGAACTTCCTATTACAGCACTCTAGACAATATTTACAAAATGCAAATTTTGCAACATTTTCTTGTTTTTCAGTTATTTCGTTGTTTATTAGAGATTCCAAATAGTTGTTGGGTTGGCATTTATGGTCAGTCTTCATAAACAAAGAATAAAAAAAAAACAAATTAACTGTCCCACATGTAAGTTTTTAAGCTCTATTCGTGTGTACAAATGTTTGATTGTGTAAAATAAAAATTCCCATATAAAACCACAGACCACACAATGACAGCTAAGCGTAATTTATATTGGGTATGAGAAATAAAAACTAAAATAACTTTGCTTTTTTTAGTCGTACACTCGAAAGAGTTTTACATTAGCTGATTGCCATTTACTTTAAAAGTTTTCCGTTACATAAAATATTAATGAAAATTTCGTTGTTTAACTAAGTTATTTGCCTTCTGAATGCTGTCTAAAAAACAAATTACCATGAAACAATGTTTTTCCATACAGTCAATATAGTGGTTGACTTTAAAATACTTAACAGCAAATGAAATGTTTTCACGTTGCTAGTAATATATGTATGTAATACATAATATAATCTAATGTAATACTATGTATATACTAAATAAAAAAAAAGCTTTCAAATTATAAAATTAATATGTTGCCACGAACAGAATTAAATTTAAAATATTGGTTTATTTTTAAAATATAAAATCAAATAAAAATCTTGGATATTTTTTACATTACATAGGGTATACAACTGACATAAACTTTAATATAATATGAGAAAGAACGTCTGCAGAATAACGAAATTAAATTGTCAATATTTATTCTCTTGGTACACCAGGGGCACAAATATTGCTTTAAAAGCACTAATATCTCATATTTTTATTAATATTTCATTTGGCGACACAAATAATTTTAAATAAAATTTCCTTTTTTTAAAATCTTTTATTTACAAATAATTTCTTTCATCTTTAAACAAAAAAAAAAGTTACATATACCTACTCATGTGTATGTTTTTAAACAATTAATATAGTTGTGCGGAAAATTATCACAACAAACGTCTTATTAAGCAACTGCTAGACGACTCAATACTCAATTTCAATATTTGCGTTTGTTTGTTACACAAGTTGCGTGTATTATTGAAGAATATCACAATGAGTTTCATTTTGTGGGAAGTTATTAATATGCAAATGGAGAAAAGAAATTTTCGTCCTTGCTATGTATTCGGAATCTTTGTTTTGTATTCGGAGTAGAATTTGGTTCGTAAAAATCAGACCTAGCGGATCTCAAATATATTTCGATTGCAATCACAAATAATTGTAACATTAATTGTAATTTAAAAGAAGTAACTGTATTAGAATTAAATGGTTAAATAACTACTTATAATATATAAACATTATCAATTATAACAACTTTTAATTTGTTGGTTTGCTTTGGTTTTAATTACACTAGAGTTGTTTGATTTGTTTAATGAGGCTATAGTTTTTAAACTGGTTTTCATGTTTCAATTCAATTTAACAAATTAATATTTCGAGTGTACACGAGTATCGGATAACAAGTGTGACACATGTCAGAAACATAAAAAGCTAAGCAAAAACGATCAAAAATTTTCGGTATTAGCCGTGTGCGAAAAGGAACTGCAATCGAGTTTCTAAGCAAAATTGACAAAAGTCACTCCTCTATGCAGAATCAGTTATTAGAAGTTGAATGTGCAAGCGTGAGTGTGTGTATCCATTGTACCTCTAAATATTTTGGTACTATTCTTTTATTATGGAATCTTTTAGAATTTTTTTAATCTAGAATAAAAGTTTTAGTTAAAGTCAACAAAATGCATTAATGTATATTTTATCCTGTTGAAAAAACTAATAAGATTGTGATTTTCTATTTTTTTACTTTTAGTTTTCGAAACAACCTCCATAAGTTCGCTTGATTTTATATAAGATTTTGTTTTCATAAAAAGGAGAATCTGGATAATTACAAGTTATACTTGGCTTAGCAACTTAATTAAGGTAAAAAAAAACATTTTGTTTATAACTATTAAGATAAAAGTAGCAGGCTGCATAAAATGTTGTCAATAGAAATAAAAAAAAAAAATTAAATAAAAAATTCAAAATTTTTGAAGATTTAGCACGGTTTCAAATAAGAATTTAAATTGATTCCCAAATTAATTCCCAAAGGGTCGAAAGGACTAAATGTATGCAGATATACAGAACAAAATTGTATTTCTACAACTTAATATTGCGACAAAAATATTACATGTGAATTCTTAGTATGCTAATTTCCATAAATTTACAAATGATTTTTAAATGCGTTCTGTTTCACAATAACATATTTTGGGGGTGTGTCGATAAAAGCACGTTGGTACGAATATAGTTTTCTCATGTAGTATCCTTGTGTTGTACGAAGTTCAATTTTACGTCTAATACCATGTTCAGACATGCACGTTTTTGCAGAAAAAATCCGGCTTTAAGACAGGTTTTTCAAAGAAATGAGTTATTTATTAAATATCTATATTAAACGCATTTTAGTTAACAATTTCATGAATTTTACTAACCGTCAATTTAACCTGGGTGAAAGTCTACGTTACTATGCTCGGTAATTTAGGTTACAGTACAATTGTATTTGTAATTGTATTGTTACAATTCAATTTTAAAACAATTGTATATTACAAAATTTAATAAGTAAATTAAATAAATATAAAAATATTATTTTAGTATCAAATTAATTATGATGAAGGACACATTTATATATTATTATGTATATAAATTTCTCGCCGTGCCCAGCGACAATAAAAACTTACTAATCGCTGGGCACGGCGAGAAATTTATATACATAATAATATAAAAATATTATTTACCAGCAAATCGACATAGGAAATGCTTTCATTGTGAAATTATACCAAACTCAAAATCGTAGCGCCTGATATCCATTATATCAATGTCCGGTATATAGCAACTACTTATAATGACTTTCCCTCTAGCAAAGAAAAGGAGACGGTATATCCTGTATTCAGCTGAGAACTTAATTTTATTGGAAACGTGCAGTTATTTTCGCGACTGTCCCTCAATTATGATCCTATTTAGGTGTTATAAGCCTCTAAATTCACTGCACAGATGATGCATCAAGTTAAATATTCTCACTAAAAAATTAACGACAGTTGAGGGTTGGTTTTTTAATGCACATAGAGTGTTAATAATTTAAGGATGCAACAAAAATATTAACAACTTGCTTTTCTAGACTTTAAACACAAACTTTGTAATATTGACACATTTACATCGCTCACTTTTTAATAGGTCGGGTATATATTGTAAAAAAATAAGTTTTAATTTCCTACAATTAACGAAATAAAACCTAAATACAATTACCTCATTTAATAACTCGACCTTATTAATGGATCCAGTAAATCTTGAAAATTTTTATACCGTCAAAACACTTAAACCCTAATACCATATCTATGCCCACACATGAACAGTGTCTTTTACGGTTATTGTCACACCTAAAACTATGTTCAAACACATACACACAAACATACAGTTGAATAGAAAAATGTAACTCAATTAACTCATGTCTATATCAGCTGTATATTAAGGAGCAAGAGAGGTCCTCGTATATAAGCCAAAAAAAGTAATACAAATAAACAAAACCAATAAACTTCAATCGTTAGAAGTAATAAATTTAACACTGATGATTGAGCTTATAAATCCAATATATGGCATCGAAAAAAAGCCCAGCTATTTTCTCCTCTCATGCTGAAAACTGGAATACGCATCACAATTACAATTTATTAGTCGAATTTTACTACTTTGTTTGTTACAAAGCTACAAAGGAGAAAATGAAAATGGTTTAAAACAACGTTAAAATGACAACGAACTTCATGATGTCCTGTGGAAAATATTTATATTCTGTGCGACCATGTTTTCTTTGAGCTCGTGGAAATAAAGAGAAAAACGAAAAATATTAGTCCAAAAACTGACCATTCTAAGCAGAAACGTTAAGCATTTAGATTTATTACCTTAACAACAAAAGGGATTGGAGTACATTTTTACTATAATTTATGGTCGCTTGTTACGGGTTACGCTTGTATACATCGTTGTGCTGTCGTGGTGGCCAGAAAAAGAATCATGTGTATAGGGTCTTCTGTTCGTTAACTTTATGTCAGGGCATTTAGAAATGTATTTGGTTATTTGTATAGTTAATACCTGTAAAATTGACTGAAAATGTATTGCCACAGACATTTTTGTGTAAACCTTAAGGGGAAAATTGCCAGCAAATTGTTTAAGCAGGTCATTATTATAATTTAATAGAACCTCGGAGAGTTATGGAAGCGTTACATATGTAGCCAAGCGCACAATTTATTTTTATTTTTAATGCCAATTAGCTAAACTATTTTTTTTCTTTTCAATTCCTCTAGTGGAAACTTATATCAGGAAATAAAATTCTGATTCGCAAAGTAAGTTTTTAGTTACAAAACTATAAAAAGAGACGAATTGTAACTCTATGCTAACACTTATCATAAAGCTCAATCACAGAATTGCCAAACATTGAAGCTTTCCTATCCCTTAATCAATTCTCGTCACTACATTGGTAGGCATTCATTACCGAATTGTTACTTAAAAATAAAAAAAAAATAAAAAAAAAACGTAAGCGACTTAAACATGCGAATGTTGCGTAGCGCACAAATGTCAATTGGGCTAAATCGCTCCATTTTCAATCGAAAACTTTCGAATATTTATGCAAATTGACACTTGTACGCTTCGCAACATTCGCGCGTTTAAGTCGCTCCGGGTTTTTTTTATTTCTAAGTAACAATTGGGTAATGAATGCGTATTAATGTTGTGAAGACAGTTGAGTAGGGCATAGGAAATCTTCATTGATGGGTAGGAATTTATTTTTATTTTTGGTGGGGTCGGCATTGAAATTCTTTTTGTCAGAATAAATATTCCTTAAGGCAAACATTGATCACGTTGCACCTATTCGAATTAAAATCGGCTCCTCTAAGTTTGGAGATTGAACGGTTTTCTTAACAATCAAACAACAATCGGCGAAATACCCTACGACAAATGATCATCCGAGGCAGTCAGTTTGCCGCGTTACATAGGCACTCCCCGTATCTTGACACGGAACTTTGGCCTGGACCTGTACTGGTTCAAACTGAGCTCAAAACGAATCACCATAGCTAATGTTGCAACTGTAACTCCATTTGGCCGAAAAATCAACTGCTACGCTGAGGTACGTTTTGAATGTGTTAGAAAAATCAGCGATGATGTGAATTGGTGATTTTACCCTGCCGTATTTTTCTTGTGGGGATTTCTGGAGACTCAGTTCTATATCAATAAGCCGCAGTAAATGAAAATTGGATTTGTCGGGTTAGTGCCACTATCTGTAACCGATAATATGCGGGCTTGCCCTTATTGGAAAACACTTTAAATTTTGGTATTTTAGTTCTCTGTACAATTTTAGATGAACGGAAGATATGAATAGAATAACGTGGGAATTCATGCAGTTATCTTTTCTGTTATCAAGGAATATGTAAATATTTTCAACTATTTTTTTAATGTCGTTGACTATCTGGATGTGATCCTGACGCGAGTATACAGACACAGTAGCTATTCACTATCAGGTTTGCAACTTGCACCGTGTAACCAGTTTTGTTTAAAAAATATATTCATTGGCTTCGATAAGTTTAGGAGAAAGCGTTCGAAACGTTTAGGATAATACAAGCATTGACTTTAATTTATTTAATATAGAGGGAAACATACATACAATTATTTGAGTTTTATTCTGTGTCACGTAAAGATGAATAAACATTTGGGGGAAATAATAATTTCCTTTATTGTAGCTAATATTCAGTTAATTAGTACCTATTCATTTTTTATGAACACCATTACACAGCATCTATTTTATAAGAAGAAAAATGTCCAACTGTTGGAGTATTATTTTACTGCGGTCGAGAAAACTGATTGTAAAACGATGGCCGATAAATTATAGATAGGAGTAATAAAAAAGTGAATGAAAAAAGAAAGAACGACCATATTATTGCACATTACTAACTGTTTTGAAAGTGTTGCTGCCTTTCTCCGGCATGATTTTGCATTATGTTATATTAATTAACAGTGACAATAAGTGATAAAGATTTAGAAGAACTCATAAATTAAAATATTATTGGGAAGCCCTAATGTTTTTGCACTTTTTCTAAGTAAAAATCATGTTGTGTAAATATATTTGCCCCCGTTGAATTCATTCGGCGCTAAATTTCTTAATATTAATTCAATCATATTAGCAACTATATTTTGTATAATTAAATTGTTAAAACCTTTTAGGATTTGAGGAGTGACTCAGTGAGTAGAAAATGATATACTTAACAAATCTGCAATCATGCAAAATAAGTTTTTAGACCTTGGCAACCATGTACTGCATTATGCATCAAATACAATGTTTTACAAAATTCTTATTTATTTAGGAAATACAAACTTTTTCAAAGCATTAAAAGTGAAAGCGAAAACAAAAGTTTGTGTGCCAGAGTTTGGCAAAGGTACAAACAGCCAACATTTAATAGAAATCCATCTGAGCTGAATGTATAATTTAATTTGGCACAATGCCCAATGCTTTACCATTCTCTTAACAAAAATTGTTCGCTATTCTAATGAAAAATATGAAATAAATGGGTGGAAAGGAATCGATACAATGTTGTTGCAAAATTTTATGGTTTCCCACTAATGGCACCTTTAATGTTTTTACGCCTAATATTTTATTTGCTAAAGTAATTTTTATACATTTTCTTAAAATAAGTCAAAAAGCATAATTAAATGTTTTATTGCTCTGTTGCTGCCACTTAGTGTAGCTTCTGAAATGAAGCAATGTTTGAATTAAATAAATAGACACGTACGTGTTTTTTGATAGATGAAGAAAAAAAGTTTTTTCTCATCCATGGAAAGAAACGCGAGCGTGTTTTATGTATAACATTAAAAATAAAAATAAATGTAAGTCGAATAAAAAACACAAAATACATTAAATTTAACTATGAAATAAGAGATACTGAGCACTTTTCAAATATATAAAATTCACTGAAACAAAATAATACAAGACTCGAATAAACGTATCCTTTTTAGTTATTAATTTTAACATTGTTCTAAACAAATTATTTACTTGTCTTATTTGATGCGAACCGAACCTCAACGAACCTGTTAACTAGGAAATTGGCGTATTTGGGGATTGCAAAATCCCAGACGGAATTTCCGGTACAAAGCATGCTGTGGATAATTTACGAAGGTCATTGCGATTACGTTTATTACCAGGTTGACTATTCGCTGTGAGAATAGGAGGAAAAAACTTCCTTCAGCGAAAGTATAAAAGAGAGGTTGGAGTGTATTATGATCATCACCTCCACTGGCATATCCAGGAGTTTTTATAGCAACGTTGTGTTGTTAAGTGCATTTTTTATTTCATAACAAATTTCTTAACACTGAATCTAAAGTCGATTTGTTGTAAGTATAATTACTTTCAGAAAAAATATATTTACCTTTTGTTTATTTTTCTTTTTTTCGTTACTTCGAATACACAATATTTTTATAATTATTTTTTTTACAGCTTATTTAGTTTAGTGCAAAAAAAATTGCTCCACCCGACTCGCAGGATGAGCATCATGAGTAATTTTTAAAACAAAAAGAATAATGAAAAACCTCTATGCTGTATTCATTTGTTAAAGAAAACAAAATCAAATGAACAAATTACGCTTAAGAAGAAATGGGAATTATATTAATGACGCGAAGAACAAGCGTTAGCCTTTAGTGGTTAAGAAATTTATGTGCGGAAACAATTTTGGAAATTACATATACGCCAGATTATTTAGAATTTAAAACATATAGTTCTTGAAAGTAAATTGCATATCTCTTAGGATTAAAATGAGTAAATTGCATAATTTGCAAGTGTTCGAATGCCTAATTTAAACTACTTTAGCAGCACCTTTGTGGCCATGTAGATATCTAAAGAATTTAATTCATAAATATTATCGAGCAATCGAATTAATCGCTTCAAAAATTCTAAACATAAAATCATTGGGATTGGAAATTAACATTTTATAACTGTTTTATTGAAATCTCAGCGAAATGACAAATCTCATCTTATAGTTTGAAGTGAAACTTTACAGCCGCGACTAACAAAACTGATTTGTTACAAAAATAAGTAAACAATTCATATACGGAATTAAATCGACGGGCATTAGAATAATCCATATAAACAGTTGATGTATCCATTGTAAACTCGACTATATCAAAATTCTTAGAAACTAGAAACAGTCAGACAGACGTATCCAAACGATATCAAGTAAAAATTACATATAACATTGCAATGCAAATACACGTTGTCATAAATTAATTACTCATTTGCAGCTGTTTTATCATCAAATAAACGTAAATTCTCTGTACTATCTTCTGCAGTGATTAGTTCTCACTGAGATACTTAAAAATACAGTAAAGAACAAAATTTATAATACGACTGAAAGTATTGAGAAGTCAAAGTGGGCTTATTAAACTGCGGAGAACAGTGAAAACATTATGGATCCACCGAAAGACTAGAGAAGCAAATTTCAAAAGTTGTTCACATTGCGACAAGTTAACCAGGAGATGAGCGGTTCTGTAGACAAATTAATGTAGACAAATTAATGAAACGCCGCCATATCGACCGAGAAGATAGCCGGTGTCCGTAAAAGTATGCAAGAGATTCTTCTTAACTGATATGGTTGTGTGCTACATGTATTTCCTGCTGGACGCTATGTTTCACACTTTAAATGTTCTGCACAAATGCCTTCAAGGCTGTGATTACTCGTAAGTTCGAGCAATTTGATCATTTAAGCTGTTTCTCGTGAGGGATTTGGAACTCGCGTTGGTATGCAAGCCACAATATACCGTTGCCCTTAAAATTTAGTACACCCAAGCCACCTCCAAACTTAACCGACTCTATGCGAAAGAGTCTTGGTAATTCAAGCTGTCAGATCTATGCCAGAGCGCGATTGCGGAGCAGGTATTAATACCTCATACGAATATCGAGGCGCCCATTTAAGCTATATTTCCATATCAGTCCTTATTATGACCCCTTTGCCTTATCAACAGATGCTGTCATAGTTAAGGTAGATCGTTTCAGTAGTTTTCTGGCAGGATTTATGATCATGCCATTATGATTTTGATTATAAAACCAATTAGTCTAAAAAATAGCAAACACCAAACTGCTTAGAATTGAGACTATTTGACTAAAAAAGGAATTAAAGAACATGAACAAAATGAACAAAAATTTATAAAAATTAGTAATATTTCAAAAATGTAATTTTATCTTCAAGGTGCCTGGGGAAAACCTCAGATGAATATGTTGTATATGATGTTTCTTTCTTTCTTTCTTATGCGTAAGAAATGTGTTGCAAGAAAAGGGAAAAAATTTCACGAAAACTTCAAATCAACATTAAGTTACACAATTATTTTAATGAGGAAAGAGATCACTTTTTCACAAGGATCTTTTCATTTGTCAGGTCATCTCTGGCACCGACATTATGGGAATGCATATTATTTAATAATATTGGTGCTGGATCTGAGCAGAAAAAGATATATGTAAATAAATTGTACTTTTTGTATGGAGGACAAGTTAGGTCAGATGAATGAAACTAAAATTAGCCGTTGAAACCGTTAAAAGAGTTGGTTGTCTGGATATTAAAAAATTTAGTGTATTATGCGTATTTATGATTCCTCTCAATATAAACTTTTAAAATAGTACATACATTTGTTTCGTTATAAAAAAAAATTTAAAACTTCCTTTTGTTTCTGACTGTTTGGTAAAAACACTTTCTTACGCAGTATTTACAGACGCACATACGAACATATAATATAAGTTACTTCGTGTAAATTGCTATTGCTATATAAAAATCCTGCTTGTACAAGCAAGTCATTTACAACTCCAACTTCTTATCAAACGGACAAAAGCAGCACCATAAGCCAATATCTGCACTGATGTAGATGTATAAAGCACGAACAAAAAGGATTGAAATGTGAAAGGCAACAATCAATAACACATACACATCAATAATTTTTGAAATTTGTAAAATTTCAAATTGCAGCTTATCTACGATACAGTTGTATAATCCTTATCATGGTTGCATGTAAATATTCTTCAGCATTTCTATCTCTCTGTCTCTCGCTATCCCTCTCTATCTCTTTGTTCGTTTCAATGTAAAATGATGTACATTTATACACGTAAATGCAGTTTAGTCCAGTCTTTTGGCATTTTATACTAGTTTTGATATGACAGGAATTTTTAAAAATTATGTTTTCTTGGGTACGAGTTTGATTTTGATTGTTAACAAATTGAAATGGAATGATTTGAAATTTATTCGATGAGTAGCTGGATGATTGCTCTAAATCCATAACTACGAAACCAAATAGATAAATGAAGTATGGAAGGAGTTGCTATTACTGTAGCTAAACGAATTATGTTTAATGATATTTTGCATTTCTGATGTCAAATATGATTTCAATTTAAATTACTTGGAAATTTTGATTTGATAACATATACATATGTAGGTATATTTAAGTTTTTGTCAGGGGTGATATATAAAAATAAAAGCTTTAATTAGAAGGATAGTTTTTGTTATGTTACTCGTAAAGTAAATCAATTTAAAATGTGCTACCGAATTCAATCTGAATGAAATTGAATCAAACTGAAAAAAGGCTTATTTGGAATTGGAACATACTTGATATTCTCTTACCTCAATTTTAAACATTTTGAGATATTTGAAAAGAGACAATTTTCCCAAACCAAACTAAATGCTTAAAGCAATAATGTGGGCATTTAGTTACTATTAGTTGACAACGATAGTTGTAATGCTCACACGTCAAATCTGTATTTGTTTATAACTCCCAATTAGAAGCTATATTGTCAGGGCTTTAGAACATCCGGTAATTCTTTTGAGTATTTATGTCAAGATATAACGAACTAGTTTGAAACTATGCTTAGATAGCGAAATATTTGTAGTAAATAACATATTTTTTACGCATTTGTAATCATAGTTCAATTCGGCTAAAACAAAAGTGTGTTATTTAAATCAACAAATGTATAAAAAAGATAGTTGTTTTATCGTGCTAATTTTCTAACTGCAAAATTAAAAATATAAAAGAAATGCATTGAAATAAACTTTTTTATAAATATGATATAATGGAAAATGTTTAGCTATAAATTAAAAATAGGTGACACTGATGGTGCTTTCTAAAAAAGGTATACAATTATTTGCGCATTTTAAAGCAACAGAAAATGTTCGTGTTCCTTTCTAAAAGTGTTTATTAATAAATTCACAATTACTACCGTAAAAGACCTTGCACCTTATCAGGCCGGTATCCGAATGGTATGTAATCGGAATATTCCACCCCGCAACACACGAAATAAAAGATTTGAAATGTTTCATACTTTTTTATGTCTCCCAAAAAAATAAGTATAGTTATGCAATTGCACAGAGATGACATTTACGAAAATACTGGAACCATCGTTGTTTTCTTAAGTATAAATCATTTTAAAATATATGAAATCGCACAACAAAGAATTAGGTTTATGCATATTTCGGGCCTGGCGCGTAAACATATTTGTATTCCTATGGATCTATCGAAAGAAACTAAAATTTGAAGTGGCAATCATTTTTAGAATCCAAATACGAACTCTATGAACACATTTCAAACCTATTGAAGGAATTATTGAAATTTTTTTAGTTTTAAATATTTTAATTTGTAAATCAGTAGGCAACGTTAGAATTTATATGGAAAACAAAAACAAATTTCAAAAACTTCGAAGCATTTTTCTTGTTTTCCATACAAATTAAATACATCGCTTTTTAATAAAGCCTAAACTTTAAATTTTCAAACAAAGATATATTAGGAAAAGGAAATCAATAACCTTCATCAAAACAGTGCGCTTCATTATATTGATTTCAACCGATTTAGGTTATAAAATTTGTGAAGGGGTTTGAATTTAGTAGCAAATTGTGCTCATACGAATAATTTCAGCATACAAATTTTACTCATTAAATTGCTTAAATTGCTAGCAAAAGTGAAAGATGCCTGTTGACACTTGAAAAGTATAAAAGATGTATGTGTATATGTGAAAAAAAATTAAAATGTTTGGACCACCGACACATACTGAAAAACATTTGAAAAATATATCGAATCTGTTCTAAAGTCTTGCACAAAGGAAAACACACATAAACACACTAAGCGTTTAAGAAGTTTGCACTTGAAATATAAAGGTTTTTATTTCACTTCAAATGTTGTTAGGTGTTGGTAAAAGATCTAAATCAAATAGAGCATAAGGATAGACGTACGAGTTTCGTTTTTTACTTATTTTTAATAAAAGTATTAAATTTTACCTTTATTTTATTTAGGCAATGACTATGCTGAGGAAGATGAGGCGTAATTATTGGTATGTTACCTGAAGTATTGTGCCATACGAATTAATTTTCAAATGAAATCCACCCATTGCTGACGCCTACGTTTTTTTTTTTAAATTATCAAAAACCTTAATAAGTGGTCTTGTTAATTAACAATCAGAAGTTTGGCAAAGAAAAATGAGTAAACAATATCATCCAAGAGCGGGGATGAACATAAGAAGAAAATCCATTGAATATGTTATTTAAGGTATGTGACAGTAATTCAACAAGTTAAGTTTTTGATGGTGTTTGTTTATATGGGAAATAGTATTGCGTGAGTGAATTAATTTAAGTATTTGCGGTAGTATCACTTTGTTATGTGAAATGATTACATTAATAATATACGACTACTCAATTAACACACCCACAACCACACTACCGTGCGCCTTAATATATTGCTGTATCGCATTTTTCATCTAAAGTTATCTTTTTAGTTTCGTAATACATTTTCAGTTAACTTTTCTTCGTCGTCCTTTTCCGCTATTTTCTGTTCCAGGGGCCAAGCAAAAACTTGATAAGAAGCCTTTTTGCGTTCATTTATCACATACAGGTAAAAGAAGTTAACATTATAGTGAGGCTTTTTGACTTTATAGTTCTGTAGATTTACATTTTTATCAAATTGGTTTATTTTTTTGGTTGTCATTTTTTATTTTATAGTTCGGATTAAAAATGCTCGATATACATATGCATGTTAAATTACTTAACACCTACACATACGCATACAACCCCATACACAAACTACATATTTGTATTTATTTTGCATTAGATTAATTTACACTAATGGCGTTTTCATTTCTTGAGTAAAATGTCGCCCTGTTTATTAGAAAGTACATACCTACTATGTGAGAGTTTACATATATGAAACGAACAATGCCTTGAAGGGTAACATTCTTAAAAAATACCACCTTTTTAACAAAAGGGCCAAAAATGTTACTATATTTCTAGAAACGAAAACACCATATGTAAGCACCAATGTAAACAATACATTGCATTGTACATTAAAGTAAAAAAAGATATATGTGTATGAATATTTCGGTAACTTAACTTAATACTCGTGCTATAACAGTTGTTGCTCCTTCGTTCAACTACCAAGCAGCTTTCAGTGTGCATAATATACAATTTGTATTTGAAGTTTGTTGTAAAGTGATTATGTGAAACCACAAGTGGATTAAGTTTCAAATGTCTATAACATTAATTATTCTATGCTAGTCGTCACTTAAATAATTTACATTTAATTATTTCAGTGTTTTGAACTAAACACTCAATTGGATGGTTAAATGTTTAAGTTGTATGTGATGCTTTGTGCTGTTGAGTGTGGCGGAGAGTGAGCGGTTTTAAATATTTATGACAGTATCTTGCTCAAGAATAAGAGTGTTAATTAAATAAGCTAAGTGATAAACAAACATATTTATTTTATATATTTCAGTTAACCAATATTGCTTCGTTATTTAGCAATAAAAAATGGAAATATGTTGCTCTTTTGTTAAAGAAAAATTTTATTTACATCTATAGTTTGTATTAAGAGTGAAATTAACACTTGTGCGGTTGTACAAACAGGCAGAACGGCGTAATTCGGAAATTATATTTTCAATTGTCAGTTCAGACATCACATATGCATTTAAAAATGTATTGTGGAAAACAAATAAGAATTTAAAGAAAACCTTACAAGTGTTAACATAGAATTGGGATTCAGAACAGCTAAGACATTCGGAGATTTTCAATTTCAAATACAATATTGCGGAAACCATTGCGTAATATAGAACAATACTGTTAGTGCTTTTATCTAAAAACATATTAAATTTCCTGCAGAAGAAAATATATTTGAATACCCAGTTTACCACTCAACATTACTGCGATAAATTTAGTGATAGTGAGGAAGTGGTCCACTATCACTAAGCTGGTGAAAAAAATTGCAAAATAAAGTTTTTCCAATTTTATTTAATGCTAATGCAATATTGATTTTAATCAACATTTAGTGCACTACCCCCATTAATGCTAAGGAGCTTTGCTTCTTTGCTACATTAAGACTTATATTTTTATTCTTTTTTGGAAAACATTTTTTTTAGATTTATTGTGTGTATCATTTTTCATAACAGTCACTTCCAATAGGGAATCTACTGAGATATAAGAAAACAATCTGCGTGTAAGTTCTGGTTTTATTTGACAGGCATACCCACGAAATAAAGTGTGAAATATGACAACTCTTAAATGACCATCATTTGTAAATGATTGTGCGCACAGACCATGTTAAATGACGCGTCACATTAATGTTGAACCTACCGACTGTGCATGTATTAATGAAATAGCTTTTCGGCGAAAGAAACTCCCACAGTCAAAAGTCCAAATGATGTCAAGTGGCACCATAGTGCCTGTAGCGTGTAATGGCGAACCTTCCACCTGGTGAATTCCGAACCTTCTCTTGGCCTGCTGGGCCAGTTGTTGGTGGCCTCTTCGCGAGGTTACCGTAGTGGCTATGTGTGAAACTCAAATCAGGGGAGGATTTTATGCATGATGATCTAGGGCCCCTCGGCAAGGGCTCCAAGTGGCCATGGTGCTAAATTTTGCACCTACATGATGGAGTGCATGTAGGGGCGGTCGTGGATAAGTCACAAGACAGGTACCAACGCTAAACTCTAACCTAAAAGTCTACCAGAATCATTTAAAGAGCCCCTTGAAAACCTTTTTTGTTCTAAGCACAAAAATTTGTATCATATCGTTGGCCTTTGTTAATTAAATTTTGACTTGGGGCAGCGCAATATTTTTCTGTTGGTCTGTTTATGGACTTTAGTTTTCAATTCTTCCTTGAAAACCCACAAACCAAAAGATTTTCATATTCGGGAAATGATAACTCCAGTTTCTGTTTAAGAGATATTTTGGACAATAAAAGAAATATTAAATTATCTCCAGAATTCGTAAACAAAAATGCGGGTTAAACATATTATGTGAGTTCGATATTAAAAAAAACTTCATAATCCTCCAAAAAGATATTTTACATAGAGAGCAAAAGAGATAAAACATTAAGTTATGAAAACTTCATTTGTGGTTAGTTAGAGTACATACGTATGAAATGTACCACAACAGTACATAGATTTAGCTACACAAAACAAAAACAAATACACACACTTTCAGGTGTGCGCAATAGAAAACAAAATAATGACGAATAAGAACCTCCCATTTTGGGGGTGCACATAGATATGAAGGAAACGGAAAAACAGGTGCGAGTTTTTATGAAATAATGCTGCCTGCAACATACACCTGTTTCAATATTTCCACAGAATAGCAATAAGAACACTAGAAAGAAGAAGATAAGGCTAATTCAATCAAGTTTGCACAACAAGATTTATTATCGGAACTGTTAACGTAATATAGAACTAAAATATGATTTATTGCTGGATAAAAAAAAACTTTATGTATCTGCCTACAAAAAGAAAAGAGCATGCGCTAAAATTACCATTAATGTACAAATTTTATTAAGAGGTGTCTGCTGAATACAACCTGTTAATTTTATAGCATTGTAAAAGGTAATATGAAAGAGTATATCCATTGTTAAAAAAAAATAAACAACTAAACTCCACATCGTACAAAATAAATTGCTTAAGTAAATATATTTTTATGATGATAAGCGCGAATTAGTATTGTTGCTTGTAAGCATTGAGTGGTATGAATATTTGTGGTACTAAATGTACAGAAAGCTCCAGAAATAAAGACACGTCAATGTTGTCCACTGTACAGACAGCGCTATAACAGCAACAAAACATAAAACCTATCGTATAATCACAAACAAGATTCCTGGAAAGTTAATACATACAGAACAAAAATAACGATATAACATCAATAAACAAAAACTACGCCATAAGAAACAACGTAGACAGTAGTTACGAAAACAAACATCATAATAAAAAAATAGCAGAAAGACGCGGCGAAAAATTCGTCGTTCGTCCCAGTTGTGTTCCTAGCATAAGGGGTAATATCGTACATATTCATAATTACTGTTTAAATATCCCACAAAACGCATTTTTCTAAGACTAGTTTGTATTAAAAATATGTCTTACGTAAAATTCAACTCTAAGTCACCATACATAAAAAAAGCTGCAGATATAATGTTAATTTTTAAAACGTTGAAATCAAATATTGCTATTTGCGGCATAATTGCATGTAATTCCTATTCTTTTAGCAATTGATATTAAAACGTTATAAACAAAAATGTATAATGGGAATAATAGTAATCTTGGCTAAAGTTCCGTCACATATTTATGCGGTTTCCGTGTATGCGGCATGAAGTCATTTTAAAATCTTCGAAACATTCGGTTGAAAAATGTGCTCAGAGCAACGACCGATTGGTTGGTTGACATTGGCAAAAACATGATCATTTATAAATTTAAAACTAATATAAATTATTTTTTGCAAGAAAATTTCATATTTTTTTTTTATTTAAATGGAACTTACTTGCATTAATATGTTAGACGTCACAAAATTTGCATTTACCTAAAACAAAAAAGAAAAAAAATATATGTATGTATATTTAAATGCTGAATTATATGATGTTAAAATAAAAGCCACACAAAAAGTCCAATTGAAATGGGTGAAAACATGATTTGTGAGAGGTATTAGGGACCCTAATAGGAGCGATTTTGTCGTATATGAATAGATCTATCTTCACAAGAAAAACTCTATAGTTACCGCAAATACAACCGAAAAACGAGTTAAAATATCCTATAAAACCAGTGAACTTGAGCTCAAACTTAAAAATTCTTTCAAATTGTTAATGCCGGGAAACGACTATAGTGTTATAATATAAAATAATCATTAAATCATTTTCTAAGCTTTGAACTTTCAGAAAATAAAACAAAAAACTAATAAAAATAAAGAAATAATAATTATTTCTACCAACAACAAAAAATTAAAATCAAGACAATAATATTATGTGCTGAACAAATTTGAAATCAAAAATTTTTAACTCTTCACACCTCATTCTTGTCCGGTGTTTGTCTTATCTTTTGTATCAGCAACATGTTATAATAACAATAATGACATAAAAATCTCTTTTAATTCAACAATGTTGACAGCGCTGATTTCTCTTAGAAAATTAACTGTTCACAGCCACACATATTATTATTAAACACACTCCACACAACTGATTTGCTTTGCACATTATAACAAAACACACTCTCAACAACTCACTTTACACTAAAAAATAATTAACGGCGAATTTTTATATTCTCACCCATTTAGTTATTGTATACACACTATGATTGATTGCATTCCACTTACAATTTTTTAAAGACACTAACAACACCAAGAACAAGCATGCCTTGATATATTTTTTTAAATTTGATTTTTAAATTTGTTTTCATTTTTTTCATACTTTTTGCAGAAAAAAACTCAATATAAATGTAACTCACACTTTAAATATTAAGCTTCTAACAGTTACTTGAATTTTCACCACTGGCAAACTTATTAAAATCAAGATTAAAAATGAGCTTGTGTAAAAATACTGAGCCGACATGTTGATTGCACAGAATAAAACCACAAAGTAAATGCAGGAGGAAAAGGAGACAAAAAATACATAAAAGACATAATAGATAATGGAGTGGTAAGTGACATCTGGTTGTCAATGTTTTATTGAAATTGTTGCAAGTGTGAATAAAAACAGTTGCATATTGGGAGAAATGGTACATATTACATACTATATTTATGATCTATGTACGTATTCGTTTTTATTTATTAAATGTTTGATCACAAATTGTACGCGAACTTTTAAATTACATAAATATGAAGGATTTAATCTGGTTTTATTTTTTTCTTCTATAATATAAACAATATTTTTAAAGGGCGTGAATAAAATGATGCGGTCAGGTTTGTATATTTGACCATAAATAAAAAACTAAAATTACCTTTAGATGCATTATTTCTTTCTTTTTCGCGAAAAGTTGATTTTCACATAGTGCAAGATATGATTATCATTTTTTTAGATTACTTTTCGTTCTTGCATTAAAGTTCCAATCTTATATTAAGGCGCACAGTAGAGCGCAAGGCTAAGTTCAAGCACATAGTGTGTATATTATACGAAATCATTCGCGCTGTATACAGATAGGTTAAGGAGAACTACTAAACAAAAAAATTTGAAAACGGGCAATTTCTATCTGGGAGGGCTAGCGTTTCCTTATTTTTATGGGACTCTTCCACTAGCACTAGAGAGCTAAAAGTTGGTATACAGGTTGAGGAAAAAGTAATGAGAAAATACAAAAATTGCTTGACCAGGGTCCCCTCTCATTTGTATGGAGCATTTGCGTTATAGGTAGAGAGGTGAAATTTATTATAATCCAATTGTCTATAAGCTTTGAGTTAAAAGAGGTTTTATTCATACATGCTAGCTTGGCAAATTTTTGTCTAACTTTGTAATATGGAAAAGAATTTTCCAAAGGTAGTTAAATGTTAAAATCTTCACATTTGATTGAGATTGGCGTTATGAGAAAATGGGGGTTGGAAAGTAAGTGGTTTAAACTAGTGATGCATCGATATACTTTTTTGGCGATACAATACCGATACTTAAACAAAGTTATCGAAGATACCGATATGCTAATGAATTTAGACTCAACTTTAAATAAAAGTTTTAATAAATCGTCTACATATCGCACAGTAAATCAAAAATAGCAAACGTTATGCTTGTTTTTATATTACTTGATTCGCTAAATAACACTTTGAGTGTGATATGCATGTGATACGCATGTTAATATAATCGACACCGATATATCGGAAAACCTGAAATATCGCAGATTTATCGGTTTCATTAGCGGATGGATCTCTAGTTTAAATTTGTAAAGCCAATTCTGATGTCCGAAATAACTGTTTTATTATTTTAAATGAGTTTTCATCGATATGAGCAGCATTAGATTGAAAAACTGGGGCTTATCGTGCGGAGCAGTTTTTCCGATATATTGACTATTTTTCAATATTTTCACCTATTTCTATTTGTGCGATTTAGTACGGAACTTAGAATAAAACGAATGTATTTTGGTTTCGCTCCGGATTTTCGTTACTTGAAAAATATCGCTACAAAAAACTAAGGTTCAAGAGTTTTTCAAAAGCAAACACCAAGTAGAAAAGCCATCATGGCCACCTCACATGTAAAAAACGTATGATTCTAAAACTATTACTTCAATAAGTTAATGCATATATAAGGCATTTAAACGATTCATAAATAGGATGGCTACACCACTAAATAAATCTAATAAAACCTAATGTAAAAAAGAAATTAAAGAAAAATCGCCATAATAATGTTATGCCTAAGAAATAATCAACAATAAAAAATAACGAATGGTAACCAGATTAAATATACACTGATGCCTCTACATTAATACGATAGAAAATACAAATAAAATCAATTATTTAGGTTTTTAACACAGCGAGATAGAAATATGCAGTAAATTTAATTGAAAAGCAAAATGAAATATAATTAATCATGCCATTAAATCATGACTTGACATGCCTACACTGCTTTTTATCACCTTGACGGCAGAGGCTGTTGACATAAGATGAGTTTCTCTTTTAAATTTAATTTAACTATCATGACTTAAGATGAGTTTGCAAAGTTATAATTGAAAAGTAAGCCGTTTTTAAAGTGATTATGGATCATTACTCTTAATAAAGTTTTAAAAAATCATTGTCATTAGAAAGTAAAGAAAGTAAAATATTTATTTATTTATTGAATATTAATATAAAATTACAGATTATATCCTAACTTTAATTATCGAATATAATAAGAAATAAATTTAAATTGACAAGATATCATGTACACTTAGAGACTAGGAAGGTGTTTGGTAAAAAAAAACCGTTGGCTTTTTGGGTTAAAAAGATCCTGCTTTTTTCATCTGTGTGTATTGAGCTCTACAAAATGAATAGACTAAAACTCTTAAACAATGTATCATTTATTTTGAGTATTAAATTTAAGTCGAAGTCAATTATAAGGTAATCGTATTCTTCTTATACGCATATATGCGTGCATTTTTATAATGTCGGGCGATGCAATGCAAATATGCATGTGTTTAGAAACCTTGTTATTTAACCATGCATTATTAGTCCTAGTAACCAGTTCTGTATGTTTGCATATTCAAGTGTATGTGTTTGTAAGCCATTTTGTGGTTGGCTACAGCTTACTGTATTAGCTGAAAACCTACATTTATATGCAATGAATAGATGACGTACGCTGTTGTTAAAACATATACAAAAAGAAGGTTCTCCTTCCTCTATCTACAAAAGGGGACTCATGCATTTTACACTAAACAATTAACAAGTAAGTAACTGAGACACTTATTGTGGTTTCCGATAGAGTTTAGTTTAAGCACATTTTCAAAAGTCCCTTTGTTCATTAGGAATAAAATTACAGTAGTAGTAAGTGATATAACGTGTTATAATTTAACGCCGTACTTTAAGGACTAAAGATTTTGTCGGCTTTTAATTAAAAAATCAGGTTGACTCGTCGAAATAAATTATTAAACACATCCAGTTTTTAATTTTTTTCGCACTTATCTAAATTTAAATGCGGCAAAAACTATTTAAACTGATCAAACACAGTCAAGCTTAAAATCGGACCAGGTTGGTCCCACAATTTAAACTATTGAAAAGGTCTGTAATCTATCTCGCCAGCAACGATAGCAACTAAATGCGTGTGAATTTAACATACTCGTATACATACGCGTATATCTGCATTAGAGAAGTAGAGTAATGAAATTTGAAATATATCGGTTTTGACTTTAATTAACTCCCAAATCAACACCTTATTTTATACCACAAAGTGTGTGGTAATTAGTGATATCGGCTTATATTTCCAACATTTTTTTCACTCTCTCCCTGAAATATTAATGGCGCAAAACCTATTAACACATACACAAGCACACTTACACCGCTATACAAACTCTCACACTTTAAATTAACCTCCAACGCCAACGCATGTATTTTCAACGTGTTCTGTAGTAATTTACTACATGGCAAATGTTTTTTGCTTTCTGGTTTACCATATTTTCAAAAGCAGCTTCAACTTTAGTATCATCAACACTATGGGTGCAGTGGCAGCATTACTAACGAATAACCTGCTAAGTGCTTTAATTGTATGTTTGTGTCTCGTTACGTATGACAATGTTTGTTGATTTTTTTTTCACTGCCACACTTTGGTGCTGCCTCCTCCAATACTTTAAGTCTAAATGCTTAATGATAATTATAATGTTAATGGCAGCGAACGGAAGGCGTAATGATATAAATTAACATCTTGCACAGACTGTTTGCAAACCGTTAAGATGATTGGTTGTTGTTTCCGTTTGTCCTTAAAAAACAATGAATGAAAAATTGTGATAAAAAGCAGATAAAATTATTTAAGTAAAACTCTGAATGATGCTTAGCCGTAATTTACAAAAAAATCATGCCTTTAAAGAATTTCATGAAAAATTCGAATCGATGGTACCGGCCTTTTAAAACATTTTCAGAAAATTAATTAGTATTAAATACTGACTTGGACAATAATATCAAATGTTTAATATTATGGGGCATGTTAGCACAATTTTAAAATCTGATTGGAACAGAGATTTCGCATTTCAAACCCCACTAATTATATGTGCACAATATCGACATTAACATTTTTAGGCCGTATTCTAATACGGCTCAAGAAATTTAATTAATTTAAACACTTACCTTTTTTCGAATAAAAAAACTTGCAACTTTTTACCAATTAATTATAGAAGCTTACTATTCCGTATTGTCCTCACGTACCGATGTTTCCTATTTCTCACAGACGGTTTGCTTTTATAAAGCTATTCAAAACGGAAGACTCGTAGCTACTAATAGAATAAAATATAATCGATAAATTACAACGACAGGAGTTTTCTCCTGTAAGATAAACAACAGCCAAATATGAAGGTACAGATTCACACTCTAACAACAACTACACTTTAGAATAGAACTTTATCGCAAAATTGCGATACAATTTACACTGTTTGTGGAACTAACGTAGGGACTTCCGCACACAAAGCTAGAATGAATGTATGTGAGAATGTTAGTGCGATTATAGTGTCAAATCATGCCAATAAAATTCGCAAGTTCTGAACACTTATCAAATCTGCTTAAAAGAGCCCTACAAAAATGATCATTCCAAGACCCTCGAGGCTAAATGATGTGTTTAGACAAATTAGAAAATAGTAAAGTAAAATCTAAAATAATTAATCTAAAAAATTGTAAAAAAATTACCATAATATGAAAATTTACCAAAATCACAAAATTCACTAGAAAACCAAACTATAATTGAATAATTTTATATCACAAAAATATCATAATTTTCCAAAAAATAGAATAGAAAAAGTCCAAAATTTTTTCAAAATTTTAAATTCACTACAAAATCGAAAAACTAGAACATAAAATAACAGCGGAATCACTCTTCGTTGCATATCTGGAACTTTTGCACAATTCGTATGATTTTCTGCCACAAAGCGTGAGTGTCTTTTTTAAGCGTTTAGCAAATTTATTACAGAGTTACATAAAGTGACTTTACCGTATGAAATAAGCTAAGCCGCCTTCAAAATATTTACGCAAAGATAGTATTTGGTGTGTGCATAAACTTTCCAAAAACTTTTATCAACTAATGGAGTTTTGTTTGATATTTGAATTCTTAGTATTTTAACAAAAAAATTTTAACATTCTTAGCATCAATTTTAAGTCTTCATAGGCAGTTGTTGTGACGGTTCTACCGCCGTAAATCCTTGTATGCACAGGTGTCTAGTTGCTTTGATTTTAAAACTAAAATGATATACACAGCTGTTTTAGCATTGCAAATTACCAATCTGCAATGATTTCTGCCATAGCATATTTGCTCAAGTGCAAATTTTAGTTTCATATATTTTATTGTTATGGTTTTGCAAAATGTAGCATATTTGCTAGATTTGCTACATTTGCAAGGGTTGTTTACAACCAAGAGTGAGTACCCCTAACGTTTTTTTTTATCAAAAAAATCAGAAGTCAATGATAAACCGACATTTTACGAAAAAACCACAAAAAACAAAATGATCAAATCTTGTATATTACCACAAATTTTTAAACAAAATATATCAGAAAAATATCAATTTTAACAAAAACAATAAACAAATCCTTTGCACCGGAAATAATATTTAGTAGTAGTTCATACTTCTGTAAAGGGTGTATAAAATTCGGCACAGCTGAATATAGCTGTCTTACTTATTTATTTTGTGATTGAAGTGTAAATCTTTATTTATTTTTTGGCCAAGGAAATCCTTAGTTGAATATTGACAATATTTTTGTTAGACACTAACTGTCTAACAGAAAGTTGAATTTTTTTCACTGTTGATGTGTGCGTGCCTGTGTGTTTTTGCACTCACTTATCATGTACCTTAAAGGCATAACAAATGTTAATGTGACACAGTGGTAAGAGTAAGTTGTTAATGTTTATTAACGAGTGTTATAATGTTGCTGTCAGGTGAGTGCTTTGGTGGTTTTTCTTACTAATACAATGTAGAGTGAGTAAAAGCTATTATTTGGAAATTAAATAAAGTTTTTATGGTAACTAACTTATATGGACTATTAGTTGTTAAAGGTAGTTGAAACAGATACACTAAAATACACATGGTGATTTAAAAATTTTTTCTTTAAGAAAAAATTTCGACTTCTAATAAAAATATAAATAACATAACTACTAAGCAATGTATTACTTATTTATTTAAATAACACAATACACTTACATACATAATTTATAGCGCAAGTTTTCTCACCATAAAAAAATAAATATAACGTATAAAAGAAACATTTATATATGCGTGTTAGGTTGACAGGTCGAAATCAACACAATCTTATGTGGGTGCGAAAATTCGGTCCTCTTGTGTTATGTGAGAGAGATGACATTAGGACATGAAAGACACATACACAACATATGGTAAATCCTAGACGAACAAAGTACACTTGAATCGTACATGATAATGTGAGCGATATTACCATGTACACTGTCGATGGTGATCATATAGCGGACATATAAAGTAGTTGTCGTTGATAATCGCTTGATGAAACTGCTATCCAAATTTCTTTCAACGGTAATATATGAGAAAAAATGTTGTATTTTGTGTACTGCTAATCTGTTAATTCCCTCGGTTTGAGTAGAATCATATATTACAATTATATTGGTATCTTTCCATAAAAGGCAAATAAAAGGAATATATTTTTTTATCACACTGTTCCTTCTATTGAAAACTTTAAGTATGAATACAAAAAGAAAGCAGGATGTAACGTAAAAGTACAAGTAATTGAACATTAGCAGGAGGGAAGTACAACCTACATGCTTTGTAAAACATATGTGTAATACTTGCTAATACATACTCACATACATATTCAATATATTTATATATATACATATGTAGGTGGCTACTTCATTACACATACGTAACGCATGTTCTGCTAATATGTGCAAATTTTTTTTCTAAACTTTTCGACCGGAAGTTAGGCGTCATTTTGCTGACCATTGCTAGATTCTATTTTTTTGCTTTTAAAACTTTTTTTATTTTATTTCGCATAAGGTGCCACTGCCTTTTATTGAAGTTTTTCTTTTTGCTTGTTCGCCGTTCACTATTATCTGCAGTCAATATGTGAATGGAGTTTGTTCAATGAAAGTTTTTATATGAGTTTTTATTTTTTACTTAGTTCAAAGCAGATGGCTTACTGGATGTTTATGATGGGGATGGATGTTAATAATGATGGTGTTTTCATATGTTGAGCATTAATTTTGTAGCTTAAAGCAGTACTTACCTATATATTGAATAACAAAGGTGACCCTTTTCAACATCCAAAACAAAAAAATTATAAAGCTCAATTTATTAAAGCAAAAAAATCTTTTTTTTAATATAGTGCTTAAGTTGACAAACAGCTGTGCTATTCAATTCAACAAAGGCTTTAATTTGACAACATTTTTGATTACTTTTTCTCATTTAATAGTTTTTCTCTATTGAGTTTCTATGTTTCGTCATTTATATTTTATTTGCTTTCTCTACCAATTTAATATATTGCGACAATTGTAAAATACATTTTACTTAATTCCTGACAAATATTTGCATTGCAAGTCATATTGATTTTAAATTATTCTTAAGCACGTGAATTATTGCGCGAAACTCATGGCAATTTAATAACACAAGTAAGAATTAAAATGAAATATATTGAACTTCGATCAATTGAAAAGCTTTAGTACACTGAAATTATTATAAATTATTTTTTAATGATTTATTAAATAAATTGTTTGTTAATGTAAACTTAATAGGATGTGAAATGAAAGTGTATTGAAAATCTTGTTATGTGTATTCCTGATTCACGTAAGAGCTGTCATTGATGCACTATAAAATTTAAAGTCATGTCTAAATCTTACTAAGTTATTCGAGAAATAAAAGGTAATATTCTTTTAAATTATTTTAATGATACTTTAGCAGTCCCACAATAAAAAATGGGAGCTCTGTAAGTTATCTCGACCTAAATGCTGCTATAATAAGTTGACTTCAGGAGAATCCAAAATGTTATATTTTAAACTATGGCCCCACCACATAGCCACAGATGTTGATAGAACAATATAACAAATATATCACACACGTACACTTTATCACAACAGCACACTCTAGTTTTTATCTTCCCTTGCATGTGTTTAAAGATTTTGAAAGGATCACATTTGTCTAGTTTTTAAGTTCGGTCTCGCAGCTTTAAAATATACCACGTGCCCAGAAATCGGTGTTTTTTTGTCTTTTGTCATTGATTTCACTTTATCGAATTCTATTACTGTAATGATCAGTTTGATCTCAGTTAATATCTGTTGGCCTCCACACACTTCCTGATTGCATGATTTAAAAAATCGGCATTATGGACATTTACTTAAACATCGTCATATATGATTCATATACGATTCATAATCTGTGAAACTTTTTACCACACTACTTTCTCGTCATCTTGTTGGCAAAAAGTAGTGTCGCGATGTTAACTAATTCTCTTCTATATAATTGATCTCTTATTTTTAACTATTTCATTGATTCTATCTCAAAAAAGGCCGATTGACTCATACAGTTTAGAAATCTTGATAAATATTTGGCTGAAAATTTAAAGTCACTTAGCAGCAGAAACAAAATAAAATTTCGATAATATACAACAAACTTTTAGGATTCACCTCCTTCAGTATATATTTTTTTTGCTTGCTGCCATAAAATACCTTTGAAATTACGCGGATTTATGAGCCTACATAAACTGTAAAGAACTAGTTTAGTTTTTTTTTTGTTATTTTACGTTTTGCACCATTAAATTTTTTTTAAAAAATATTTTTATGGCCTTGACAAAATAAAATTTATCGCTTTAGCTTGTCTTCTTTTTTGCAAAAAGGTGTCAAATTTGACATAAAACCGTTAACATTTTCTAAAGAAAAACAAAAACTTACACACATAAACTATCGTGACAATACTGCCAAAAAAATTCTGGAATAACGGGCGAATACTGCGTTCAAATTCAGTAATTTTGAATAGATATATTTTATGCAAGTTTGCGCATATGTATGTGCATGAACCTTGTACTTGGAAAAGTTTTTTCTATATAAGGTTGAGTGAAGCTATTGTGCCATACATTAGTACGTGTTAACAACTGCAACAATAAACCCTGATTGATGTGCAATTCAAAACAATGACATTTTACGGCAGCAAAAAAAAAAATACAGCAAATAACTTTTTAAAATATTAAAAAAAAGTTCACATATAAATCTTTATGGTTTGTGTATTTGGAATATTATTGTGTGATTGCTTTAGTTGTTGGTTATTTTTTTGTTTACTGTTGACTAAAAGAAAAAAAAACACTAACAAAAACTTTTATTTACTAACGGCAGAAATTTAGACAATAGTATAAAGTGAAGACTTTTATGATCATCCCTTTCGTAAATATTTTTTCGTGAATAAATTTCTCGAAAAAGTTCACTTCAAAAACAATGCCCCTTATAGTGAATTATTTAATCTCTCTAATTTTTTTAAATTTTCCCTTTGATTTGTTCTATTTTTACTAAGGGACTGTATAATTTACGTTATTATTAATTCTGCTAATTATAATTAAAATTAGATCAAAGTCAGTTACTAAAGTGACAGTATGCTTAACAAAATGCAACTTTACTGTCTTCGTCCGGCGGATAAGTTGTTCTAAAGCAACTAAAACTGGAAAGAACATCTCGCTGAATGCTTATTGTGACATTCTCACTTTATAGTCTTTCTTCTTATATGCGCCCTTCGCAAAGGATCGCAAGCAGGCACTGAATTTAAGATTGGCGGAGTACTGAATGAACTTTGAAGACGACATATAGATCTGTATGACCTATGATCCTAATACAATGTATTAAGTAACTCCAAGGGTTTATAGGCGTCTCGTTAACTATTCGATGTTACTTAGTTTCTTCCTCTTACAATAAAAAAATTGATGTTTATTTCTTTATTTTCAAACATTCATTTCAAATTTTTTTTCAGTGTGAACTGTGAAGTAAACGAAAATTTTCGACAAGTTAACATTGCTAATTTTCACTTCACAAGTTAAGTTAAAGTAATCTGTTGTTTAGTTTTTGCGTATTTATTGAATATGAGAAATAAAATTTTTGTTTCATGAAATCTAGTTTTTATAAAAATAACATAAACAAATTTTTTTTGCTAATCACTTCAAATTGCAAAATACATTAACATGAACCAACTAGCCAAGGGTACAAAATTTGTTTATTTATTCACCTTGTTTTTTGATATTTACGACAATTTGCTTTCAAAAGTGGATAAACGAAACGCTGCGAATAATGTCTTTACACAGTTGTCCCAGGTTTAAGAAATGCATTGGCTCAAAAACGCCGAATGGTACTTCCAAGTTTTATTTAATTTTTTTACCTAAAACGTCTGCCAAAATGACAGCTTAAAAGTTATTTGAAAATGGTAATTTGAAAAGGTAATTGTTTAGGTAAATGGGACACAAATATTCACATCCTAGATGCTTTGACAAATGACACCAATATTTTGAAAATTCTATGGATACCAGGGCACACTAATGCCAAAGAAAATAATATATCATACGAAGTTTCGAAATTAGCGCCCATGTTATTAGAAATTAGAGTCGACAAATTTATATTCAAAATTTTGTTAAAAAATATATATAATACAGGAAAAGTTCGACTTGTTTCAAATTCTAACATGACTATAGGAATTTTATATAAAATGTCTCAACATACATTAGCCTACATATGTATGTGAACATTTGTATCCATAAGTTTTTCTAATTACTTTTTGTCATATCAGCTAGACTTTCAAATTTGAAATTTAAAAAAGACTACGTATATAAAATTTTGTCGTTGTTCAAAGAAAAAGATGATGTTCAATTGCTTTCCAAAAACAGACTGGTTTTATTAACAAACAAAATGATTAAGAATCAAGAAACTGAATATGTATTACAACAAAATATAAGCATAAAAAAACACTCAAAATAAAATCGTACGACTATACCGTTAGATTAGAAGAGTAATATTAATCATGATTCAAATAATACAGATTACGCATTGCGCAGGTCCGTTATAATTGTTGTATTTGCTTTTTGTGCTCAGCTGTTGTGTGTGACGTCAACCGTGTTTGCAAGTGAAGCGGGAATAATAAAGTGTGAATAATAAATTTATTAAATAAAATGAAGTGTGCAGTAAAAGATTGCAAGAGTAGCAGTTTAAATAATTGTAAACAAATATTTTTTTTTACTTTTCCATTAAATGCTTGTGTTTTAAAGCAATGGATAAGTTTTTGTTGCCGCGGTAATAAAATGAATGTGAAAAATTCACGTATCTGCATGGAACATTTTAGGCCGGAGGATTTTGATAACAAGTTGGAATATGAAATGGGTAAGTAAGTAAAGAATTAGTTCAATGAATATTTTCAGGAACAATAATAGGAAGTATTCATATTGCTCCAGAAGTTGAAGAACCAGTCGAGCAAGGGTTGAATGACATGCAATATGATGGACTAGAAAACCTTGCGGACTACATTTGCCACAAATTAAAAAAAGATATTCCTGATATTGCCATATCAGGAAATGACACAACATATTCGTGGGTTAACCATTTATCTGAGGGAGGCTTATCAAAGCCAACGCAGAAAATGATGCAACAAATGCAGCAACTTCACGAAATATTTGAGGCAAATAATAGAGATGGCCTCCTAATTAAAAACAATTTTTAAAGTCTCTTATAGATCAGGCTCATCACATTCATTGTGATGAGAATATAAAAACTCATTTCTTCAGATCTAGATTATATTTTAAAATAAGAAATCTTAATCAAGATTTAGTCGATAGCGCTAGGTCTCGAAAAAGAAAAATAAAAAAAATTATAAATTGAAATACTTGTTTTATTTATTGGTTTTACCCTTAGGTAACAACAAATATGGTGGGAAAGAGTGTTTAATTATGAACTCAGTACATTTCTATAAAATATAATGCATTTTCGCTTCATTATATTGTTATACTTTCATTATATTTACAACTTTCGCGTTTTCTACAAGAAATCACATACTATTGCTATAGCACACACACACACACACTGGCCACTTGTGACGTACATGCGCAGTAGATTTCAATTTTGTACAATCGTCTGCGTCATCTGTATTTATTGCTTCATGAATATTAATAACAAAATACATATGTAAGTATATACTATTAAGGTCGTACAGATTTAAATATAAGTGATTTCAAGGTTAAACTAACGAAATTATTAAATGAATATAAATGTAATGAAAAAGTAATTAAAATTACAATTAGTGAGAAAATTGGTAAAACGTTAATAGAAAAGAAATTGTATTAGAGTATTTAATTCATCAACAGTCGCATTGCACAACATTTCTGTTCTTTCACGCTTTTATCGTGTTAGGTGCAAATAGCCTTATACTAGTAGCTGGGCCCGGCAAACCGAGATTGGAGATTATTAGATAATACTTAGAGTTAATGCAAACTTGCCTTCTGTTTGCTCCCGAAAATCCTCAATTCCTTTCTTGAAATTACAAAAGTGTTTAAATACAATAGGCACAAACTGTTTAAAACGCATACGGTTCTTCCGAGATTTATCAAATGTTACACAAAACGTCAAGGTAACAAATTGTTTTCTTAAATTTGTAAATCCCTTAATTTCCATCGAGTTAAAGGAAGTTGAAAATGAGATATATTCAGGTGGCGAATTATTGTGAGAAACTAGTGACATGTGCATGGACATATTTTTATTTAATAAATATGCGTATCAGTAATTATATTTTCAGCCATACTATCAGTGATTGCCTTTTGCCCAAAATTTGTTATGACAATAGCGGGACACTCAAAACGTACAATAATACGTAAATACTACATATATGTGAGCTGAATATATATGAACAGAATACTCTAACCGAGGTTGCAAATCGCTTTTCTAACACAAGAATAAAAGTATAAATTATGTTTAATTCCGTCAACATTGAACTTTCAGTACATAAAGACCTTATAATTAACTTAAAACTTAAATTTCTAAACACGAGCAATTTTTTTTTAAATATTCTCACAATGTAAGATAGTTCCGCTCTTATGTATAGGACAAGCTGTCAATACAACGCGCATAAAGAATTCAACAACTTACAAACACATGCAGCCATAAGCAACTACTCTGTAGGAATTGTCAATAGTGAATCAGTACTGACTTACTACTGACATTGTCAACAGTACTACTGACATACTATACCCTTTACAATGTGCTGTGCTATAGACATTTAACACGTGCGTGTCATTGAGAATGAACTAGTACTAAAAGAACTACTGACTCAGTACTCCACTTGGGGACATATGTAGACATTGGGACCAGATATTCACTAGTATTTAATATTTTATTTAAATAAAATATATAATATGTCACTGAAAGAAGCCGATGACTTTGACATTGCCATTATAAATGGTGGACAAAGTGTTGTCTTGTCTACACTTGAACCCAGACTTCCTACAGGGTACTTACTGCTCATAGCAAGGCCATTTAAAATTCAAATCATACGTAACACATGCAAATCAAAATAAACCATAAACTTAATACATCCAGTCACTCAATAACAGGAGGCGAATATTGACAGATATGCAATAACACAATCTTCTAAATAAAAGACAAATAGTGAAATGTATTAATTTAAATAAAATTGCGACGAACTTAGAGGATAAATAGGACAAAAATCTAATATAAATGATAAAGAAACGAAAGCAAAATAAAAATACTGACATACATAGGAAATAAAATAAAATATTGTGGTATGATAAGGACAGTTTTGTTGGAATTCAAAAAAGCATTTCGTTGCTTAGAATTTTTTACTTAAATGTGTTTACATATTCACAAATGCATACACAGACACTTACATAAATACAAAACGGTGACAAAACTTTAAAGCCAACTGAGCAGATTTGCTTTTTGGCGATATTAAGGATGCAATAAAAAAAATACACACGGTCACCTTAGAAAGGATATACAAATCAAATTCGCTAAATGTGGCCCACATTTTAAGAAAGTAAATATCAAGGGTTGAGCACACTGAAGAAGACGGCTTAAAGTTAAAAAAAGATAATCGCAATTCAATTTCTAAACATAATCGAAATTTAAATTGTCGTTTTTATGACTGTTATATGGTAATATGTGTTAAATCTAACGCATGTATGCGTAAATTGGGATCCGTGTACCGAAAAGTTTTTTGATTAAGAAGGAGAGTATACTTTCATTCGCCTCTTGAAGCAGATATAAATTCGGAGATTATAGTTTACAAATTTTGGTGTCATAAAGCATATGTTTATGGAAAAAGGGGTAATAACAATTCTTTGGTAATGTTTACCTGAAACAAATAAATAGTTCTAAGTCTCTGTTGTCCTCTCTTTTATTTAAATACAGAAATATTATGTCCAGAATGTAAGCCCCTATTTATTTTTTTCAACATTTTTATTTTTGTAATTGAATTTTTTTCTTTTTTAGCCACAAGAGGAGATTACACGGAAATTATGTCTTCAATTTCATTTATATAAGTTTTACGTAACCACGCAGGCACGTAGAAAATTTGGTTTCTAATTCTTTTATATGACAACTTTTTTGCATGAGTTCAATTGTAAGTGTTTTTGCATTTTATAAGATAAGTTTTCATATTTTACACACTCAACCAGTAACGATATGTGCAAGTAGAAAAGACAAAATTGTTTGGATTAGAAAATTCATATGAATTGAAGCTTTAAAAATATAAACATACTACAAACACTATGACTTGCCACCTTAAACGTTGGGTAATATTATCGGAACAGTGAAACTACCACATGTTAAATTTTTGTTTGTTTGTTTTCGTTTCGATTTTTTAACTGTTAACAACAGGTTAACAATTAATTTTTTAATAAGTAACCAGTTAGAAACAA
Source organism: Phania funesta (assembly GCA_963932375.1). Classification (NCBI taxonomy): domain Eukaryota; kingdom Metazoa; phylum Arthropoda; class Insecta; order Diptera; family Tachinidae; genus Phania; species Phania funesta. Next base: position 44,129,723 of record OZ010652.1, read on the forward strand.
TTTAACAATATGTGTTACGATTTATATGTGTATATTAAGGTTTTAATTTTCCAACGGTGTATTTTTCGTATAGTTATGCTCACGCTCCGGGTTCTGATGATGTAAAAGTTATACATACGAAATTTTAAGAAGATTGGATAATATTTAGAGTTTTCACACTTTGAACAGTTTTGTAGAAATAAATAAATACCATTTTTCAATATTATATAAATACTTTGATTGAAAAAACTACTATAGATATAACAAAAAGGTCTCCATTGATGGTATCTTTTGGAAACAAGCGGTGGTTTGGTTTTTTTTAAAAAACGTACTCCGCAATCTGAAACGGAAAACATGATTAGAAATTTGGAAATAAACCTATAAAAAACAAACTAAAACAACACGTTTAGTGAATGAAAACATAGTTTTTGAAGTGAAGTTGTTACTTCTATAGTAGCCATTTAAAGTATTTAATATTATAAATTCTTATTTTTTTATGCCTAATAATCTGATCAATGTGTGCAGCCTCTAAAGGTTATCCAATCTTTTTTATATATAACTTTTGTATAAGGAAAGCCCTATTAAAAACTGTCCATGTTTTAGCTTTTTTGGATTAAACAAGAAAGTTACAAAAACCGGAGAGATTTTTACTCAATTCAATTCGTATGAAATAAATACGACTACATAAGTTACATAAAAGCCCTTTTCAAAAATATGAGTGTTAACGGAAGTAATTGACAAAATTTTTGTTCTTCGTTCCTCAAATTTTAATTAAAAGGTCCAAAATGTGAATTTATAATACAGAAGTTATATTACTCGACATATACGAACGTCATATTCATTATCTTAAAAGGAGAATCACAACTTCTTTCTCATTTAGTCTCCGCAAGTTTTGCGACCCCTTTTCACAATCGCAAAATCTACCCCATCGCAATTTCGGCGGCTTTTACCGTGACATTATATAATCGATTTCGACAATGACTTTAACATTTAATCTGATTATAATCAACAGTCTTTTCTAATAATATTCTGTCCGTTTGTGCAATTTCCAATTTAGCAACAGCAAGTAAGATTTATTTATGTTTAAATTAATTGAAATTTTGTTATTGTATTATCTTCTTGTTATCGCTCCTTCACACAATTAATTAAATTAGTGTATTTGCTGATAGAATTTTTGTTTCTGAATGTTTAATGTTAAGCAGCTATGAAAATGATTATAAATTTACCTGAAATGATTTTGCCTCCTAGTGCAACTTTCCCATTGCTTTCATACATAAAGTGACGTTTATTCATGTTATATTTGAAATGTTAAATTTTATATTTTTTTTTGTACCACCGTACTTCCTTCCTACTTCAACTAAAACTTTTTACATATGTGTAAACTTTCACATATTCAACTTAGAAAAACAAACCTTTTTTGTTACTTTTATTTTTGTTTTTTGCAGCAAAACCTATGAACTATACAAGCGTATATTGTAACTACACTAAAATTATGTTGGAGTAAGAAAATTGTAAGTGAATTCAAATAAATTGTATACCAGGCACAAAAAGAACACACTCGCATACACACCCCAGGACAGGATAGACAACAACTTTAAATTTTGAAAATCATGAATATGCATATTTATGGGAAACCAGGAGTTTTAAGGAAGGTCTCCTAAGCGATAAACAGCCAAACATACTGAATTTGCGTTAAAAGAATTTCATAAAGTAACGAATAAGCCTTAGTCCCGGTAAGCCTACGGAACTTTTTAATGAAACAAAATTGATTAATTTCTTTATATCGTTTCTTTCTCTCCAGTAAAAGCACCGTTTTCTTCATTTTCATTTATTGCCTTAGTGGCATCAAAAGTTTTTTTTTCCTAATTTACTAACTCGCATAAATCTTGGAAACTACAACAAAACTTGCGAATGGGCATGATCGATTATTTTGGCCAAATAGTTCCGTACAAGCGTGAAGTGTGAGCCAGAGTATAGCTGTGTTATGAATCTATTAGCTGGATTTAGAAATTTAGGGCTGCCAAACATAGAAAAATGTTGAAGTTTTAACTCGCTTGACGAGGATCATTTCGATAGGATTGTCGTGAGATTGCCATCTTTGTTTTAAAGGCAGACCTGCAGAATATTGAAAATTCATGATCGTTGCAGCGATAAATGTATAAAATGGAAGAGAAAGCAAAAGAGTAGAAAAGTTGCCAACTATTCCTACGGATACCATCTTAAATAGTTGATATGAGTTCGTTTGTTTAAATCCAAATAAAACAAGATTACTTGTAAATTCAAGATAAAAAACAAAAATAAAATTTGCTAAAACTTTAACTAAGTATTCACACATAAATAGTTTAGTTTTATACAAGACAAACAATATTAATTTCATCGTGAAATGCATATTTATCTACTACGGCAAATAATAAACTTGAGTTTATTAAAAAAAAAAACAAAAACAGAACTATACATTTAGAATTTTGAATTTATTTACTTTGCACTCGTTAGGAAGTGGTTGAGAAATCCTTTTTAGGCAAAAAGTTTTCAAATGTCATTTTTATCATAGATAGTAAATTTTATAGTTTTATAATTTACTTTATTAAAAGTTTACAAGAGCGAATATGTAGTTGAAATTATAATTTTCCGTTTTTTCATAACGAGTATTCAAATAAAGTCTATTATGGCCATTCATGTGCAAAGTGAACTGATAACGTGTTAATTTAAAAAATTAATTTAGTTTTAATTTACAACAACACAAGAGTTGAATTTTAATTTTTTTTTAGAAGTTGTGCAACAGAGACTTTAGCTCTTAAAATATCTGTCATCGCCTATAAATGTTTCGACTCGATCAGCATGCGTTTTTTTGCATACGCCAGACTATATAAAACAAATTAAGTTGCAAATGTAGTAGCGACTCTTAGTCACACTGCTTTCTAATTGAATTTTCAGGTATTCAAAATCAAGAAATATTTAAAGACAAATTAATCACAGATTCCAAATATATTCGTTGGAACTCCTACTTTCTTCCTGGCGGCAATTTTACGATACTTTGGCAGTGATTCTTGGTTTATTATTAGTTTTCTCTTCAGCTCTATGCCAAATAGTCTAATACTCACTCACGGGTTCCAAATCAAGTGGGAATCACGACAATGGCATATCCTTAACATATGATCTAGTGTCAGAAGCTGCATTTATTGTCAAAAAGAGAAATTTTCGGACCGCAATTTGGGTTTGCAAATTAAAACCTCAATTAATAATTAAATTAAATTTTCATCACTCAAGCATATTACATGCTAACCCAATTTGCTAGCTTTTCCGGCACCACACCTTAACCGGGCATTAGCATACAAATAAACTAAAATAAAAATAAGCAAATAGATTTTTAAGAGTAATCAGAATTTAAATGTTTCGTAATGTATTTTCTCAAATAGCAGAACATTTTGTCTGTCACATTTTTCAAAAAATACATTTCAAATGCCGTGAAAAACACCTTTCAGGTGGTATGCAGTGACATGCATTTGTCAACGAAGTGTAAAAAAATTGCATTCAGACGATGTTTTCTTTTTTTTTTTTTGTTAATTGTGGATCGTTTTTTGCCGGACAATTTATTTTAACATTTTAAAAGTATTTATGTATTGTTTGCCAGGAAAATCAGATCGTAGATAATGTAAATGTTTGCTTTTTTATCTTTTCTGATTTGTTGACGTTTTGTAAAACAGAAATTTTAAAATGTGTCTACAATGGATGCTTGCATTTAATGAATTATTCTAATAAAATACAGTGGTGGAATAATATGGGTTAAATTAAAAAATAAAATGGAATTAATTAAAAAAGTAAAACAAATTTTGTTCAGAAAATAATTATTGCTTACCTAAATTGGCCCATAAAAATATAATTAATTTATATACGGTTTTATGGAAGCGCTTTGAATAGAAATTTAGACAGCGTAATTCTACTTAAAGGGTTATGTAAAATGCTACATAAATATTAAAGTTGAAATTATTAGCTCGTCTGTCATAAAGTTCAAGTTAGTCCCACGGTGAAGTTAAAAAACGTCATCATAAAATAGATTTCTAACTGAAGGTGGCATTATGCTTTATGATTTTTTAATGCTTGCACGCTGGGAGAATTTCATATAAAAAAGTATTGAAGTAATTATATCAAATTTGATAGTCACTGTTTTAAAGTAAGAACAAGTTTACAAGACCTTTAGTACATGATGTTTTGATGTAAATATTTTTTCGTTTTTGGTTTCTGCCCATTAATCACTTTTAGAATTTGTCGCATCTTGTAATCTTGGGAAGGTGTAGTGCAGCTGAAGTCTCATTTTGTTATTTTAACCTGTTCGTTACAATGTTGTAAAGATTCGTAGCTATTCCTTTCTTTTTTCACTTGCGTGTTGTTTTGTTGACATAATTCTTTGCATATAATTCTTTAATATATCTCTTAATAAACACTAATTTAAGATTTTTATGCTTTAGTAACAGCAACCGAGTGAAACGGAAAAGTTCAGCGAACTTTATTTTCTTAATGACTGTACTTCTACTTGCAAGTTTGAACGTTTGCATATTTGATATAAAGTTCTACAGAAAAACAATAAATTGCACGGACGAATGTATGAAATTTGTAATTCCTATTATTATCTACAAAGTCGAATTGAGAGTCAAGCAGTATATACAAATTCCCAACTGCATGAGTTGATCTGGTTTAACGGTGGATAAAACTGAAATAAAATTAGCTGGGTTTGAACGCTTCATCAGTTTCGAGAAAAAACAAGTTGTTCTTTAAAGTATAAACACTGGAGAATAAAGGTTATAGAGACACTGAAATAGGGGCGCTACTTTTGGGGTTTTTAGAAGAGCGATTTTTATTATGTTTAGTAAAATATGTATGTTTCTTATTTAAAGAAGGAGAAATACACCTTAAGGGCCTTGTTTGGCATAACCCAAAGCAGAGAAACGCCAGAATTTATATCGAAAAGACAACGAGTTTGCATAAAGTTTAAATTTTAATGTTAATGAATTTCCGAGTATTGTGAAAATGTTTGTAAAATTAATTTTTGTTCAAATTTTAATTTTTTTCGTGATTTTATAACTTTTTTGGAGAATTTCTGTTTTGTGGTGAAATCTAATATTGAACTATGGTGAAAATCCAACTAAAGAAGCGCAATACTCACAGGAGGAAGTAGTACCACTCTGAATTTTAAAATATTGAAGCTGGTGTTTTACTTATTATTATTCTCTTCTAAACTGGTATTCAATTAAGATTTTAGCAATTTCTGCTTTGATTGCTTAACACTTTTGAGAAATAAGAATGGCTAAGTAAGTTTTTATCGTGTAAAAATCAGCATAGCTATGAAATGGTATCATTGCTTTAATACATAAAAAGTAAACTCCAGACTTAGTTATGTGTTCCTAAATACGACTATATGTAATACAGGGTGGCCCAAATGAGACCTAGTGATGTGAAACACAAATAACTATTTTATTTTTTAACATAATTAATTTTTTCTTTTTGCAGATTATAACTGAAATTTAAAATGAATACGTACAGTCCACAACAACGCATTAAAATTATCGATTTTGATTCTTCTTCTCAACGATCAATTGTTCCGACGCAGCGAAATTATCGCCGTTTTTTTAACGTAAGATCAGCGCCCACATCTTCCATGATTACAAGTTTAGTCCGCCGTTTTGAGGAACTGGGTGCAGTTGCCGACCAGGAAGAGGTGCTCACCGAAATATTCGTACTGAAGACAACATGGAAGCTGTGCAGCAGAGTGTTGCAAATGATCCATCTCTCTCAACTCGTTGCCGTTCCGGCCAATCGGGTATACCCAGAACAACATTACAGAGAATTTTAAAGTTGGATCTTAAGATGTATCCATACAAAGTTCAAATTGTGCAACAGCTTCTACCGCAAGACCCCCAACAACGACTACAATACGCTATTCGCTTTACACAATTAGCCACACAAAATGATTCTTTAATTTATATCTTGATGATGGATGAAGCGCATTTCCATTTAAGTGGTTATGTGAATAAACAAAACTGTAGGTTGTGGGGCACCGAAAATCCAAGGGCAATACATCAGCATCAGTCACACCCAATCAAATGCACTGCTTGGTGTGGTGTTATGGCCACAAAAATCATCGGCCATATTTCTTTGAGAATGAGGATGAAACGCCAGAAACGGTCTCCGGGGCTTCTTACAGAACATTGATCGACAACTTTTTGCGCCCAATGGTGAAGCAACATCCTAGTTTGGTGTATCAACAAGATGGAGCCACTGCGCATACTGCTAGGCAAACTATGGTGCATGTTAACAAACCACAGACACTTGGACAGCTCAAGCAGAATATTCGAGACGAAATATGGCGCCTGCAACCAGAAACATTACGCCGTGTAAAATGCGGTAAAAACAGCCAATGCCTGTATCGAGCAAAATGGTGGTCATTTGCCTGATTTCATATTTCACACATAGTTGCGTGAAATTTCCATAAAATGTATTTAACATATAAAAATAAATCATTAACATCACTAAGTCGCATTTGGGCCACCCTGTATAAATATATAATAAAAACCTAAGTAATAACCTTCTGTTAAAAGCAAACTAAGAAATTTGCATATAAACATCTTCGAACTTTTACATTTTTCCGACTTCATCATATTGTCATAAAATAAACCCCAATGAAAGATACTGTTTTATTATGAACACATGTACAATGTTAATATTTAAATTCACCTTTACCAGCAGTTCTTCTTACTACAAAAATCCATTTTAATAAAATATATTCCTTTTCAGTATTCCAACAGCGAACGCACTGAAATTTTATAGGTTAAATAATAAAGTAATTTCAATTTTAAACAATTTCAAATCAAAGTTACAAATAAGACACCTGAGTCCACATTCACACAATAGACGGAAAAAATGTACTGCCCCCCTCAAAAGAGCACACGCTGGATGCAGATTTTTTATCTTGGTTATTTGAAGACGCCCTTTACCGCAGTTCGGTTTTATTTTGCAGCAAGTAGTATGTACAAATACACATTCCTTCTGATGTGGTTGCTTTAGTGTAATGGAAGGAGTGTGATGCAAAAACAATTTCATTGTTTGCAAAATAATTGCACTAAAACAATTTTGAAATAAGTATTCAAATCTTATAGTATTTCTAACTAATACTAATTTATTGTATTCAAATCTTAATAAACTACCTATTTATTGAGTAGGGAGAGGCGCTTTGCCAGGTTCAATATGTCGGTTCATTTTAGTCCGTGGTGCTGGAATACACGGCTAGTTTGTCTACGTATTTGGACGTGTGTGTTTTTGGTTCTTCCTGGATAGTGGTAACTTCTAAATCTTTACCGGAAGTTTTGACTTCTTATATTGCAGGGAGCGCATACGATAAGTCGTAAAATCTTTTAATTTTCGGATGTATGATGCACAATCAGCTCTCCACAGCTGAATGCCATATGAGCATATTGGCTTTGTGAAGGATTTGTGTAAAAAGACTTTGTATCCTAAAGCCAAGGTTGAGTTAATTTCTATTAAGCAGTGTAGTTGATTTGCTACAAATTTGTTACATATCCGCTGCATAGATTTATATATAATACAGACCTTAGTATTCTTACTACCTTGAGGGACCCCTACAGAAATTTTATCTTTTTTAGAAAACTGATCCGTTAATCCAACATTCTATTTGTCAAATAGTTCTGAAGAAGCCTGTGAGAGTTTTCAGGTAGAATTTGAGTTATTTTCGTGTGTAACCCATCATGCCAGATGTAATGCTTGGGATATATATGTCAATAAGTAAAGCTGAACATTATCGCTTATTTTCAAATGCCGATCCAATAGCGGTAACATTTCTGTGGACTTACATATAGTACTAAAACCAATCTGATGGTCCGGCATAATGTTTTGTGCCTTAAAATAAGGAGTTATACTCCTTACCTGACAAAATGAGAGTAATCTGGCTTTAGTCCTTTCCTTTTTGAGACATCTTCTAAGAGCATGGGAAGAAGGCAAAGCGCAACATTCTGACAGCTGCATTAGGTAGATTTCTTATCATTGATTGTGAAATACGGTTAGGTCCGGGAGATTTTCTCATATCTATATATTTAATTGTCGACTTTAATAATTATCAAATTTAAGTGGATAAATTTCAGTGCCACTTATAACTGAAATGATGGAACTATTTATGCCATGAGGAGTGAAAACCTTCTATAAGAGATTAGCGAATATATTTTTATTTTCAATCGAGTTTTTGGGCCAGATTCAAGTTTTAGTGGAGAATTGTAGGCAATAGAACATTTTAAGCGCGTTATATATTTCCACAGGCTATAATCCAGATTTTTTTTGTTGGATCCAAATTTTCTAAACAACTCTCGATATCGGACGCGTGTTTCTGCCTTAGTTTATTGCGTAAAAATCTCTGGTATAATTTCAATTAGATCTGTATATCTTCTACGCCTTCTCTTCTCCCTGACAAGAATCCAAAGGCATGTTATGAGATAGACGTTTTTATTTGGGAAAGAAATAATAATTACGGGTGCAGAAGAAAGGCTGTTGTATAGACTAATTACTGCAGGTAAATGGTCAGAAGATAAATCGTAGGCAGAACCGACTGTTTACGTCTGGTTTTTTTACAATGGCAAAATCTATGAAAGTCTGTTGGTGGTTTTACCTCCAGACGACGTCTAGCTTATTAGCTTATTAATAGCTCCAGTGGGGCTCTACATGTTCAGTGTGGTTAAGGGCTCTTACACAAAAGTGGTGGTTCGGAAAAGAAAAAGAAGATAGTACAAAAAGGTATAGTGTAACCCCAAACAAAAATGAATATTTTAAAACGATAGTTCATATGCATCCCTTGCAGCAGTCATAACATAGTTGAAAACGTTAGAGTATGAAATGCCCATGTAAATATGCCACTTTGCATGGCAAATATCCACCGCTGCGTTGACGGTAACATGTCTACAAGAGACATAATTTCCAATAAATCTTCCGCATATATTGAGATGAATTTAAGCGATTAGATGGATTATGTTTACTATGAGGGTAGCGGTTGATTGCTGCTTATTGGCATAAAACTCCTCATCAGCTAGCAACTGTTTGAGAATGTATTGATTGTCACACGGTGAATCTCGTAAAAATTCTTTTCAATATCCTATACGTAATCAAGCAAGACAATTGCTATACACCTCATTGATTTCATTGTATTTTGTCCATAAGCAAAAAAATTCAGTCATTAAATTTTTAACACAACATCAGCATCATCATCACATTTTACTCCTCTAGCACACACTTTTCAACGAAAACCAATCAAGTATACAACATAACACGCTCACTTTTCTACAAAAACGATTTTCCAAAGTACGGCTTAAAATTAGTCTATAATCTACGAGTAGTAGCATAGACAACGTACTGTCTGTGCGTGATTCTGATTAAGTTAAAATATATTCATGTTTGGTTGTATGGGTCACTCATATACTCACGCATTTACTTGGTAATCGTAATATGTTACAGATCTTAATTTTCTGTAAAATCGATTAAATTGTGAACCATTAAGTTCCATTTCTCTAGAGACTTGAAGAAAATTTGTTCGTGATTAAAATTAAAGCGAATGATAAATACAGCACGTAAAAAAATAATATGAAACACAATACAAAACACAAGAATATACGTGCTGTACAATTTTTATTAAGTGGTTATTTCTCCACTTCTTCTTATTGCGTTTTCTCCTAGAAGCTGGATAAAAAGTTTAAGTAAATATTTGAACAGGTACTTAATACAGTCAGTTTCAGATGGGTATTTTTCTTGGCTTCTTAAAATAAATTTAATTAATGTATCTGTATTTTAATGTGATCGCATGAGTGTGAGTGAGGTATGTAAGTATTTTACCTTCTCTAGTGTCGTTTATTTGGTTTGAAAAAAAAATTACACATGAAATACACTCACATAAAAGTGTACAATATAATTCATCCAATATAAAATTACTATTATTATTACCATTGTGCATAATGCTGGCGAATATTTTTACACATTACTTTTATTGTGGACCTTTTTTATTTGCATACTGGGAAAGAAACCCAGACGAAAGAATTAACTTCTTGGAAAAGTATTTCATAATCGAAAGACACTTTCTTCTGCGAATTATAGTTGACAGGTGCTTTTCTAGTTATAAAATAACGACATAATCGGGAAGTACAGTAATAATCATGTATGTAGATATAGCTCCTAAAATAAATTAAATACATTCGATTTGCCAAAAGAACAATTAAAATATTTTTTATATGAAGTCTTAGGATGGCTTCTCGTTACGGTAGTTCATGAAATTCTCGCATATAATTCTAATGTTTCCTTAAGATCCGCTGGACAATAACGCGGTCCTAAATGGTCTTGATTCCGAAATAATAGTAGAGAAATCTGTCCAAAAAGGTTGAAAATTTACATTTTGTCATACAAAAAATTTCGAAAAGTGGCTGTTTTCGGTTAAAATTTGCGTCTAATATCTAAAGCAGTATCTGTGGTTTAAAGCGTTTTGTTAGAAATTTGTTCGTCTCCGTGCCATCTCTTGGTTGTGACAGTTGACAGATTTGGCTAATATCTTATTAGTAAGGTGCGAAAGCTCATTTTCGACGGAATTATAAGTTTGCATATAATTTGTTTTCATGGACTGACGGTATATAAAACCAGGCAATTGGCAAAAATTATATTTAGATTTATTTTATGCAACAGCATTTGCCGAAAGTAGTCGTTAAGTAAGGGTTCAACACACATTGGGTTTTGATACCAATTACAAATCTCATATGTAGTTTAACAACTCTTCATGTTAGAAGAAAGGATATGCAAGATAGTACCAGAAACAGGAATAACATAATATGATAGTGCTTAGTTAGAAGTGCTTCAGCATATTCTTAAAATGTCAGAACGCTGTTTTTGTACACTTTAGATGTGGTTATTTTTGGCCGAGTAAATGATTAATAAGCAACGTGATCACTTACATCGTCCAAGTTGGAAACCCTTTCCAAAGACCAGTGCAAAAATTCAGGTTTCGTTGCATATTATCTTCACTGCACCAAACGTTTAAGTAGATTTTGAAGTTTTATCATTTTCAGAGCTTTACTAAAAATTAGGATAGCTGGGTTACTTTTGGTTGGCACGTAAGGATAATAACGCAAGTTTAAGTTCATGAAAAAGAAACTCGGACGAATCTTCTTTGCAGGCATTTGTTATTTAATTAGTTATAAATGGCATATTTTGCAAGCAGTACCACGAAAGGCTAAACGATTTTTAGACGGCACTATGTCTTTCATTAGTTGGTTGACATACTTTGTATACATTTTAAGGATTTCCGATAAATCTGTATGGACAATATGTTTATTTCCGTTGCAGCAATATTAACATACTATAAGCACACTATATCAACAACAGTCACAAAAAAAAAGTACACCATGCCTTATAAATTATTTTATTTAACTTTGAGCTTTAGCATATCGGCGATATCGATTATATTTTGTTTGAGTATCGGTATCGTATCGGCAAGGTGTATCGATGCTTCCCTAACGCAATCCAATTTTTAATTCCGTTCTTTGCAGATTTCCATATTCCATATTAACGAACGAAATCGAATTCTTTCTGATGGTTGAGAGTCCCTGCAACAAATTCAATTTATTTGATTTCGCAAAGTTAAGATTAACGACTTTTTAAGTTTCCGAAACCAAGATATTTTAGTAGAATTTTATTAAACCAATATTTTGTCTTTTTGATAAATGAAAAATGGACAATTGCACAACTAAAATAAGCCCCCTGTATGAATTTGCATTTAAAGAATTTAAAAAAAATTCTGCACTGCTTTAAAACTGTAAAAACATTGCACACATTCCTTCCTTATGTATGGATGCTACTGTTAATACTGAATGAATGAAGAAGTACTTATGCCACATGCTGCAAGATTTGCAGTTGTGTCTGCTGTTCTTTCTCTTGTTGCACTGGTTATGTTTTCAAGAAAATTATAAAAATATATTCACTTACGAATACTTTAAATGAACACATTAGTCACGATAAAAAAGGTGTTGCCTTAAAAAATGTCTCGTCTTCAAATTGAGAACGAACGACAATTTTGCTGCCTTAACACTATAACAATTAATTACGTCATGAAGTTGGAATTTTTCATAGTAATAAATGTGTTTAAAAGTTTCGTTGTTTTATTTATTTGTAAATACAACTGACGTCTGGTTCAGACATGACATATATGTAAGAACTCAAAATATTTTATTAATGTGTTTTTCTCTTTGACAGTTGACGGTAATCGCGTTACTAAAAACAAACATCAGAATTAATTAGTTTTTCTGGTCCTATAAGACGTGTATACACGGGTTTGGATTAGAACAACTCAAAGGTTATTTGGAGTGATGAATATAAAATATAAAACACAGATGATATATTGTATACCGACGCAGGATGGAGCTATGATATGTATTTTTATCTCGCATTATTATAAAAACCCAGGCAACTATAGTCATAGTCGAATTCTAAATACTACTTAGGCCACGGAATTTAAATTTAATTGCCGTAAAATATGACCATAATATTGCTACTCATATGTAGTGAATACTCAATTAAAACTATTACTTTAATACGTTTGTGGGTTTTAGTTGTGGGAGAAATAGAGGGGTATAATTATTTTCCAGGTGTTGTTTGTAAACCCAACAGGAAATTCCTGAGAGGGACATAACTTTGTTTTTTTTTTTGGTTTTTTGCGTTAGCGGATGTTTTTCATTCCGTATTAAGCGTAAGCGTTGTTTTCGAAAATAATTATTGTAAAAAAAAATTTTAATTCTTTTTTTAGTCACTTAATTAAAACTGAAACTAATAAATTTTCAAATCATTAAAACATTCGCACAAGTGTTTATGGTGTTAAAATAATTCCCTGAAGAATTTTAATAATTAACAGTTGGGTTTACATATAAACTACTTGAGAATTAATTTAAAGTTTAATTCTTAAATAGTCTAGTACAAATATCTTTAAGTTTTAAAACTAAACCAAAATGTTTACTGTGTAATCTTTTCAAGACTCTCTCCGCTTCCTTTTCTTCTCTTTACTAAACAAGAAGTGCAACATACGATTTCAAAGTTTTGTTGCATTAATGGATGTGTAACATGCCATCAGCTGTTCACACAGATATTTAGCTAGTCAAGACTGTCGCCGTTCATAGTCGCTTCATGTTCAAATATAGTTGTTCGAACAATTGTTCGCACAACGCTGTTATGCCATTACACAACAAAATACACAGGCAATGTAAAAAGTATGTATGTATGTGTGTGCGCTCATCTGTAAACTCCCGTACATAATCTATGCTAAAAGCATCCATACAGTCTCGACCAGAGACAAAAAAATTATGACCGAACTGAACAGGAACATCCACACGTATTCCTCAAACATAAGACCACGAACACATTTTTTCTCGTTATTTTGCAGACGCTCTCTCAGTCTGCGATCAAATATATGGGTAGTTACGACGTTGTGTAAGATACGTTGAAATTTATTGACTGAAATTATTTGTTTATAAAATTTAATCTAAATTTAAGCGAGTATTTCCTAATTATTTCCACATTACTATACATGCACACATTCACCGCACTTTCTCTTACACCTTCATTTACGCAAAAAATCAGTTGTAAAAGTTTGTTATTATCGCTGACAATTTACGGTTGAAAAATATTACAAATTTCTAAATCACTCTAAATAAACAATAAATATAAGTATGACCATAAATAGTTTTTTTGTGTAGAAACGATTGTATTTTTTGTACTGTTTCCATTTACACATACTACATATGATTGCTGTAATGTTTATACGTGATTGCTTGTTCAATAATCGGCTTAAAATTAATTATTTAAAAGTTTTGTTGGCAATGAGTACGCAATTAATGAATAATTTTATTAAAAGGATTTTTTTATTACTTTGTCATAGAGATGAGTGTAATAAATATGGGGAATGTCTTAATAAAATGCTTGGTAGTTTAAATTTAAGCACAGTGGCGAGACCAATTGGCTAATCATTTTGATTTATGCCTTAAATTAAAAATGTTTTAAATTTTTATTTTAGAAAGTTCTAGAAAATTCTAGAAAATCTAGAAAAAATATAGCACGAACCTTATCAACTTTGCGAGGAAATTATTTTATACGATCTTTAGGAATTTATAAACGCGCAAAGTGAATGCGCCAGAAGCAATCCAATGAACCATTTTACTTGGATTATATAATAGGTACAAATACTCGCACCTACAAAAAGGTATCCAAAAACCGGGTAAACAATAACAACGCCATAAGTAACAAAGAAGACAGTAGTTACAAAAACAAACATTATAATAAGAACCATTAGCAGGAAATAAGACGTTTATAGCTAAAGATATATCTTCTGGATTCAGGATTATTCTAGAACTTTCGAGAGAATAGATTACAACTATCAAAAGATCAAACTAAATGTTAAGATTGAGTGAAACCTGAAAGTGATAGCATGGTGATAACGAAGTAACCTTTATGTTATACTTAAGATAAAGTAACAATTGGCTAATGTTAACTTCAGTGATCTTGCATTACAACAATGTCAATGACGGTGCCAAAACAAGAATTTGTAACCTAACAACAAATTGATATTTTAAAAACGTTAACAAAATTGCTTGTTTTTTTTAGAGAAGTATTTAAATTTCTAATTAAAGTTATTTTTAAATAGTGTCCAATATATAAAACTCTTTAAACTACTTTCATTTATATGGCTTCAAAATGCCAACTTATTTCTATTTATTTGCTAATATTAGATTAAAGTTCAGATAAAAAAACTTTAATAGACACAAGTCTATAAATTACTAAGCTGCTAATTTGTAATTTGTCAAATAATAATTTAAACAGCAATTTGTCGATTCCTTCAAATATTACTAATGTTCAATATTAAAATTATTTTTATTAACGTGACGTCATTAACGATCGCTTTCTGTGTGACAAGAGATCCACTAGTCCAGAAAAGTTATATGATAAAAAATTTTTTTGGTGCGGCTTATATAAAAATGTTCAAACGTTTCTTCTTTTAATACCACAAATAAAAATATTTCTTTTATGTGCCTGTAATGTGAATATTGTTGCAAGTTGCATATTTAATGGAGACGAACATAGCGGAAAAAAAAAACTGTGTACGCAAAATGTTTATTCGCTGTTTGGTATTTACAACAGGTACCAAAGCATGAAAACATTACGCGAGGGTTGTCTGTTAATTTATAAAAAATAGAATCAAAACAAAGTGACTGACAGATATTACATTTTCTCTGAAATTTTAGTTTATAAATAATAATAATAAAAATAATAATAAATACGTATAAAAATGCAATTCAAAAAATTTGTCTTGAAAACGAATTTTCACCGACTCATTGCACTCGCGCAAATGTGGCAACTAAACCGAAATCTTTATAAAAAATTAAGTGTGGCGCATTATGTGCAGGAGCAACATATACACTTTTATATTTTCATCTAAATACTCGTTTATATATTTCGTAATTTGCACTAAATTAGTTGTCTTAAACAAACACACACACTAAATTAAAGAAATATATTGATAATTTTTCATGGGGTTTTCATTGCTAATGATGCATTTCATAATTGTGGCATTATATATCCCATCCCATAATTGACAGCGTGTTGCTGTTGTAAAAGGTATTTGCTTATATATTTTTCGCTGGTATATTTTATTGGCTTGAAGCCAGCTCTATTTGGCTACATTGTGCACTACCATGAACAAACACCTTAAATAAACAAATTTACTTCATAGATGTCAAATTTAAAGTTGAATGCGAACGCTTTTACAATTAATAACAACAAGTCAATGGCAAAATTTTCTAAATTTATTGTTATTTTAAAAAATTGCCATCGTTGTTTCTTATTCAAACATGGTGTTTTCCTCTTCCACTGTATTTTTCTACTTGCCTTTCTCAGATTTCTTCTTTATTTTTATTACACTTGAAAAGTCTGTGTAATATAATTTGTATGTGTTGTTGCGAGTGGTCCCATGTGAATAAATAAGATTTATCATTTTGTTGGTGACACGGAATTTTGTTGGTGACACGGAAGCGGTATTATGAGTTAGGGTGCAGAGGGATTTGAAGAGGGCCAACTAAACTTTTGGTGTTTTTATTGACTGTGCGTAGAATCAGGTAGTTTTAAGGCTTGGCAAAATCTTTAATGATTTTCACGAAAAAGCTTTGAAGGAGGTTGTATCGGAAATCTCTTCTATAAGGAGTCTGTTTTAATCTGATAATACGAGAGCGAGCGGATAAAGTTAGCGCCTATATAAAGAGAGGATTGAAAAAAGGGCCTTGGTTCGGTAAAATCCACGCAATTTCGAATTACCGGAAAGGTTATAATGGGTGATTTTTAACAGCTTGGATTTTTAAAGCTTAAAAAATACAAAAAATTTGCAAAAGTGAATAAACTATTAATTAAGGATGATAAATGAATGCCTGCCATTTACTTTTTTAAGATTATTTCATGTAAATGTTGCCCGCGGCTAACCAGTGAGCTCCAATTTTGGCATACTTCTTCCATCATTTATTGCTGTACCTCACCAATAGCAGCTGTAATTGTGGCTGACTTCTCCCTGTAAACGAGAGACTTCATTAATACCCACAAAAAACAGTAGAGTAGGGGTAAAATCGCAAGATCTTGATGACCAATGAACTCAAAACATAGAGTAATTGCTCACCAAACTTGGCTCTCAATAGGTTTTTAGTATCGCGTGTCGTATGGCATGTTGCACTGTCATGTTGAAACCACATGTCAACCATGTTAAATTCATCAATTTTGGGCAAAAAAGACGGACAGTACCTTGCTCTATTGACTGCCACGTTATGATTTTCGTCGTTCTTGAAAAGGGCGGTCCAATGAAGCCGTCAGCCGTCAAACTGCACCAAGCAGTACATCTCTCAGGGTGCATTGAAAGTTCTGCAAATGCGTCTGTCTGCTTTGCACAGCAAATTCGGAAATTATGTTTGTTGACGTAACCACTGGGTCAAAAATGAGTTTCGTCGTTAAAGACAATTTTTCGGTAGAAACACATTTCTCACACAGCACGACTTTTGATAATAAAATTGAATGATTAGCAAGCGTTGTTTGTGTGTTAGTCTATTCATGGGAAATCTTACCGAGCATTTTAGCATTGCCACATAGAATAGAAAAATAATCATCTGATACATACGACATCCAACCGAATAATCTAACGCAATCGAAGCACAAAATGGTTTTTAGTAAGCTAAATTGCATACATATAGTATGTGTGAACACCAAATTTTATAATTGAATTTAAAATTTAAAAGACTTAATTCAGATGCATATCTGAGCGTGTTATAAAATTTCATCTTTTCAAACAAAGACAAAGATATTTACCACAATATTGATATGGCGCTAAGATCCAAAAACTCTATATTGGCAAAATTACTAAACAATTAGATCGCTAAAACTTAATTAAAAAGACATAATTCAGAAACCCATTTATGTATATCGTATAATCACAAAACTTCCCATATACTGCCTAATAGCTTAAAAATCACTCCAATTGAAAAAGTCCAAACCTCTTGAAAAGTGCTTATAGTTTAAAAATCAGTAATACTAGAAAAAAAGCTCACCCGTGGGTAAAAATTTATATCAGCAACAGAAAAAGTCATTTGAATCGATAACGACCTCATACCGGAGTATATATTACAAAAATAAACAAAGTCTATAAAAACCTAATACATTTTAAAATTAGTAAAATATGGTCTAACATTTCAGCAAATTCCACAAATATGCAAAAATATACTGTAAATCATAAAATATTCGAATAAATGCACAAAAAATCGGTGCCAAGGTGTCTATACGATGCACAAAAACCACATGCGATCTGGTGTCACCGGTCATTAGCTAGTATTTCGTTGCATCGCTAACAAATATAAATTTTTTACTTTCAAAACTTTCAAGCTTTAAATATTTTCGATGAAAATTCAGAGCTCAAAATTGGAATCCTTATTTAATGTAATGGACGTTTTTTATTTTAAAATTTTTCGCTAACTACTTGACCACATGAGAGAAACAAATTTGTTAACTACTACCACAAAGTTAAATTGATTAGAAAGTCTATGCAGATACGAATAGAGAAGAGGAAAACCTTTTAGAATTTCGTGCGGTAAATTAAAACAGAGAAGTTTAGTAAAACGTAGGGTTAACAAAGTTCAACTATTGCCTTTTTAGTTATTTTACGAATTTCCTAAAGCAAGAAAAAATCTCTTATATACATTCGCACCTACACGAGTATGTTAAGCTTTCGTTTAACGCGTTTTTTATTTGTAAGAAAAAAAAACATATCAAAATCGCATTTACACGATTTTGCTTTTTATATTAAGTGTTTTAAGGCGAAGATAAAATAGAACTTCTGTATGTAGAGATGTTGCAACATTAAGTTAATACTTGCTTATTTAGGAACCTTATTGTCTTATAATATCAGCATTATTAGATCTATTTCTAAAAACATATTGTCTGCAAAATTTTGTTTTACATACAAGATACTCGTAGTGAAGTTTTGTTTTAACTTTGTGCTTAAAACGTAACATTTTATATTTAATGGATTTTTAATAATTTAGTGATGGGATGATAGAATGGATTTTCAATTGAAGTGATAGCATTGAATGACGTTATAGCACACACGAATATGAATTTCGAAGAAAACCCAACTTAGAAAAGCTTGTCTCGGTAAGTAGTATTTAAATTATGGGAAGATTAGGACAGTGAATTAAAATTCTTTTATATTAACACCGATTTCATTATCATATTTTCTGATGTTGGAATCTTTAGGACGCCAATGATATGTTTAGAGCTCAACATCTTCTATTATATATTATATATTATTCTTGATTCTTTTTCATGTAATATATTTTACCAAAGGCGGAAGGACCACCCTGAAAAAAATTATTCACGATCTTGAACTTTTTACGCTAGCTGAACAAAGTAAATATAATTTTATTGAAACCCCCTAAAATCAAATAAAAAATTTCTAAATCACAGTGTTAAGTAGGTGTTCAAAATAAGGGGAAAAATTATAGACCTCTGGCGCCGCGAAGAGAATATAGTCCGCGAATAATTACATACTAATTATAAGTAATTGTTTAAAAAGCAAAGAATTCAAGTGAAATGTAGCATAGAAAATTGGTGTGGAGAGCCGATAATATCCTTGATCATTAATTAAAAAAGGAGCCGACACACGAACTCGTTTTGTGATTAAAACTGACTTATTCGTACAACCCGAGGGACCAGAATAGAGAAATTTACACATTACGGCGGTTGCTCTTCCGACCGCGGTCGCTATTTGCCCGCTTCGATGAAAAAAGTTATATTAGTCACACTATAGACACTTTAGATATTAAAATCAAACGAGAACTCAGATAGAGTGAATACATTCTTATTGGGCCGCCTATAACATTTTTTTATCACTGAGCGTCTGGTACTGGCAAGTTATACTCTAACTGTAAAAAATATCGTTTCAGGTTAAAAAAATTGTCAAAATACAGGTAGTTTCGCACTTGTGAAGTAAAATTTTGTCAATTCATATCGGTCTTTTAATGACTTGCAAAATTTACACAGAACATTTCCTGGTAGAGTATTGTCTGGATTTAGTATCAACTGATATTAGAAAGGAGCGCAGTAGTGCTTTACACGAATCGAATTTGCGTAGAAGCCTATGGTTTCTCCAAGAACATAAAAACACATATTAAAACACTCAATCAAAATAAAAAAGTTTTCAATAATTTTCACAATTTGATTTTTGTTTTGAAGTTTGTAAAATATAATTTTATTTTATTGTATTTCCTGACGATGCTACACAAGCGAGTAGAGAAATATTTGATAAAATAAAATTAATATTTATTATACTTGATAATAAAGGAAATTTTATTGAAGACCTGGAGCTCGGGAAAATTAGACAAACATAATAAAAAAGTTTATTTTTATTTGTAATATTTTTATACAACAATATTTTGAATCAAAATATGACAAATTTTTCAAGGCTATAATCAGTTGCTGTTGAGCTTAACTCGTGAAATTGGACATTGTTGTTGAACATACGCCCTTAAGATATGGCACTGTACATGCTTGAAAAATTCCAACCAATACCAATTTCGTATTTTTAGTTCGATTTAAAATATTAAATAATTTTTTTACAAATATTTTTTTGGATACTAAATAATTTTGTTGTTAATTGAACAAAGGACATTCTTGAAGAACTTGTAAGCATTTGTTTCTGATATATGAAAAATAAAATAGAACAAAAAACTAAAACATTATAGTTTTAAATTTGAAAGTGAAATATATTAAAAATTTTAAGAGATATATATTATTAATATTATTGAGGCCTTGTGCAACACATAAAGTCTTTTGGGAGACAACTTTAGGAAATAAGTCATACATAGAGCAATGATTTCTGTAGATCTTAACGGGAAATATATTGCATACTCAAACACGTCGAACAATACTTGTCTAAGAGGAAGGCGAACAAAATAAAGAAGTGGCCAAAATATAACTTCCTCTTATTTCTAAATATGTGACATTTTATATACTATGAAAACTAAACGGGCCTTCCGTTCTCAAAATATTAAATATTTTAAATAAAAAGTACTACAATACCTCTGTTAATTTAAATTATTAAATCACTAAGCCAGCTCTTAAATAACTTTCTATGAAATAAAGTAAAAAAATATAACAACAAAAAACCCATACATCTTTCAAACAATTTGTTTTGCCCTTTTTCCTATTTCTTTTCTTAAAGACACAACATAATGTTGACAATTTGTTCATTGCAAAACGTGAGATGAATTCGTAGTTCCACACTTTTTATTTTAACTTTCAAAGAAACAAAATAAAATTTATTATAACATGTTATGTTTATATTTAAGACAAATTACGGTAATTTTTATGAAACTAAAATGGAAATAATTTATTTTTTGGACCACAGATACTTAAAATTGAAATAAAAAAATGTTATAAATTCTCTAAAATTGTGTAGTTTTTTCATGTTCGTAAATATTTTAAACAAATTATGTTTATACGTACGTACGTATGTGTTTTTGTACATATATGACACGCTAAATACCTAAGAAGCTTCTGGTAATCATTGCATGATTCCATCATGTCGCAAGAGTGTAAAAGATAAGAAAAAATAGCAAACAACCAATAAGCACTTGAGAAACAAAATTCCGAAAATAATTTCAATTTCTATGTTTTTCTTCTTTAATCAGACAAAAACTACCTTTGGCAAGTTGAAACTCATTATATTATTTTGTGTTTGTTGCCACAAAAATAGTAATAATGTCTAAAAATTTTGCCAAAACGAAAATGAATTGTTCTAAAAATATTATGAATAAATTTACAACATTGCACTATGATCTATAATTTAGATCAACTTACTAGAGAAATATAAAATCGTCGAAAAATTCTCCATAGAACATTTAATGTGTTAATAATATTGAAGATGTTGATAAACTTTCTGTAGAATATTTAAAATTTCGTTAATATTTCGATAGAAAATTTTACTTGTCGATAAAATTTTAATACAAAATTTTATTTGTCTATAGAATTTATATTAAAAATTTATGATATTCGATGGAACATTTATGCCGTCGTTACATATTCCAGAGAATATTTTCTAAAGAAAATCTACGTTGTCTATAATTTATCTGTAGAACCTTTAAATTATAAGTAAAACATCTGTAAAATAAATTAGTTGTGAATAAGTATTCTATAGAAAATTTTGTTTCTCAAAAAACTTGTTTTTTTTAGAGAAAAATTAAAAAAATTATAAGAATAGTTTTTTGGGATCTTATTCTTCTTTGAAAATAGTTTAATAATAAAAAAAATGTTCTTAAATAGAGAGATAAGATCTCCAAAAACTCTTCTTATAATAAACATGCAATAGCTTGTGCAAACACTTGCTTATTTTTGCTTTTTCACCTAGAGCAAATCATGGCCTGTGTTGCTTTTATTTTATTACGGTTTAAATTAAAAAATTTTTGTTGTGGGATTTTTTGTTAAACTTAATATTTTAAATTTTAATGTTTTGGTCTTGGTTTTCTTTGGATTTCTCGTTTGGTCTAAAGAATGATGTATATATAAGACGTGTAGGATTTTCTAAAAATTTGGTTTTATAATAAAATAAGTTAAGATTAATAATAATTTTTTTTTTTAATAGAAAACTATTTGCAAAAAATTGGTACCAGTAAATTTCTAATTTCAAGTTATCTATAAGTAATAGAAAAAAACTTAAATTATCGTCTAATTTTCTGAAGGATATTTAAGTTATTTATTACTGGATAAAGGGAAATACGTTATAGATAAAATTACTCTATACAATTTGAGTTCACAATTTTCCCCCCAATTTATTTTGGCAAAAGTTAGTGTAACAAGCTTTAAAAATTTCACACATTTTTTTTAAATAATAATTTCTTTAAAATAATATCAAACCAAATAACCTCCAAAACTTTTCGCCATTTGATGCAAATTATATTTTATATAGTATGTTTATTCCTGACACTCGGTAATGTATAGTTACTCATTACAAATATAGCATGCAAATGTTTTTTATATTTATTTGTTATTGTTGTGCATGTTGTTTTTGTGTCTAAGGTGTGATGCACTTAGATACTTTGCAGGAGAATTAAAGGCAGCTGAATACTTGTTTGTTGAAATAATTTGCAAACTGAAGGGCTTGATCTAAATTAGCCACGAATCGTTGACTAGTTGGTTGCTGCAACTTGTATAAGTAATGCGTTATTTTTGTTTACAGAGCACTGACAAGAACAGACATTATAACACGACAGATTATGTCGTACAAAAACTTTTTTAAGGTTTATAACAAAGAAGATATTACATGAATAATATAATATACAATAAATGAAGAATTGTTTTTAAGAAGAGAAATTTCATTTGGTCCTAATAAATCATTAAATAAGAAATTCGCGTTAATACGAGGGAAGAAAGAAAAAAATGAATCTGAAAAAATTAAGTGCAAGAAGATGATGTTTGTCGCCTAACCAAACTTCACAAGCGATGCCGAAATACGTACAAAAAATCTATACTAAGAAGAAGATTTGAGATCTATATTGCAGTATGAAAAAAAGATTCAAATTAAATTCGTGTGTCAGCTAGAAAGCTTACAAGGGAAGTTCGCTGTTTGAAATACTTCAGATACAAAAATACCTTATAAATGAGTTTATTCCGCTTAGAGTAATGAAATCTTAATAGTCTGAAATTTCTGACAACTTGATTGTACGTCCCTGCGTGTTTGATAAATACTTTAGATGCCTTTATGACCTGTTCCACTTTGCCAGTAGGGAAGGTATACACACATTACGCATGTATATCTAAAAAGAGCAGGTCGATGTTGACAGCCCAATACGGACATGTTGTGCATTTTTCAGTTACTTACGCCTAATCACTATTTCCAAATGATAACACTTTATTGGATGCAAACGTGCCTATTGTATGGCAGACGATTGCCATCCAAAAAGGAGTCAGCAGCATTTGCTGTCTAATAAGAGACAAGCGACTCGGTAAAGAATAACACCCACGTCACAATAATTCCAGATCTGCCAAGAACACCTCGACTGAGCGTGAAAGCCTGAATTTACCTTTGAGAACTTTTCTTTAGGATGCACCCACACAAGATCTAACTGACTTTTTGTTAACTGAGTGGGTTTTGGAACGTTTGTAGAGTACCACAATTGTGACCGAAAACACATCTCTAGCAACAAGTTGTATTTTTGTATAAATGCCTTTTTTAATTAAGTAGCTCAAATAACGTAAGTTCGTCCACAAAAATTGCTAAATATTCCAAATTTGAGCCTTGGGCATATTTTTTTTTTTTGAATAACGCTGTTAGGTAAGTTATTGCCGAGCGATAAAACTATAATTTGTTTTGGTCAAACTTTATGGATATGGACTTTTGACTCCAGATTAATGCTTAATAGTATGGTTATCTCTCATGGTGGTGGTCTGAAATTTACACAGAGATCGGTCTTTTTGGAAAGCTCAAAACAGCTTAGGGATTTTTCTCAGTGATTTATTTTATAATTATTATTTGTCAGAAAATATTTCTATACCTGCATTGGCTATAAAATTCGACTACAAATTCTTTTTTTCTTTACACTTTTACCTCATGTCAGCTCTACAGCAACATCACCACTACTTATCGAGTTTATTTATGACAATGTTACATGGTCATTTAATGAAACAACTACAATAATAATAACAATACATATCACTCCATTACTTCTTTTAATACACAAAAAATAACGTAAACAATTTTCTAATTGCTGGCTTCCCGTTTCACAAACAAATATATATTTAAAGAAAAATACCTTCGAGACATCTACTAGTAAATTATTTATGACTTGTCGACAACTTGCTACATTGTTGGACGAGTGTGGCACTTACCAATCGACTGTCTGTATGTACGTATATGAAGGAGCAGCATACATTTTCCAGAATAGAACCTTGGAAGTTGTGTTTTCACTGGTGACTAAACACCTACGTGATTATAATAGTGTCGTAGTTTAAATATTATTTTTTAGCCGGTATTTTATTTAGCAGTAAAGGTAAAAGATATTTGCCAATTGTTACTGTTCTTTTTCAAATTACGAGACAAATTTGTCACAAGTCAAATGCAGTTTTTATTTAGGGAGGATTTTCAAAACATCTTGCCCATATGTGAGTTGGTTTTGAAATTCCTGTGTTTGTTCTTAGAGAACATGCACACATTTCGTTAAATATTATAGCAATACGGAGATGAACTTTTAAAGGAAAAAGGAAATGGAATGCTGTTGCTGTTTAGAAAATTGTATAGTAAAGTATGAGTGAATGTTATTTTATAAAGTAAATGTCACGTAAACTTATCATTACTTTCTTATATAAATATTATTTTAAAAACACTCATTTGCTTCAAAAAGGGTCAACAAGAAATTTGTACTTTTCCACTAAATTAACTTGACATAAAAAGGGAAAATCTCTCAAGAATGAAAAGGAAACAAAATTTTAAAGGAATATAATATAAAAAGTTTTAAATTTTTAGTTTGCGCAAGATTAAATGTAAAATATATAAAAAAATGCATAACCACTTCTTTTTTTATAACTTGACTTTTTAATTTTTTTAAATTTACAAAAGTATTTAAAAAATATAGAAAACCTAAAGAAGTATATGATATCTGAAAAAAGTGCACAGAACTAAATCAAAACTAAAAAATAAAAGACTGACACCAAAGACCATTACGGATATGTTCCAGAGTGTCAATTACCTTGAAAAAATTCAAGTCCAATATAATATCGCTGCCCTCTATATACATTATTTAGTGCTTTCTATCTGATATTCCACACCCAAAAAAGGTTGTATGTAACTCAAGATTTTTGGTTGTGGCTCACAAATTTAGAAACATATTTTGAAAGTAGCATAAGTCCATGTATGTTTGAGAACTAATATTAGAAGTCTACGATTTTTTTAAATAAATATTTTAAAAAATTCATGTAAAATTATTGAAATAACTTTTCTAATCCTAGAGGAATAAATACATTTCTCTGAATATATATCAAATATTATAAGAAAAATAAAACGGGTCGGCTTTTAAGCATTTTTATTGAAATATCCAACACGTCGTTCTCCTTCAATTTGAAGCGAAGGGACATTAAAATAATGATAATTAATTCCTTATTTGTTTTGTATATTAATGCCTGTTGTCTTATACGCAAAGAAATAATATGGTTGTGGCTATCATACGATAATATTATAGTCTCTATAACAATATATTGTTGTGGCATCATATTACGGTTATTCGAAAATATTTTTATTACTTAAGTTGCGATAAACTATTTATCACTAGACGTCATCAATATAAACTGCAACATGTTTGAGTTAAACAATAATATTTTTATTGAAATTCTTACCACAATTCAACTAAACAAAAATAATATAATAACTACAAAATATTATCAACAAACAATACAACTTTATTGTAAATTGACTTCGGACACTTTTAATACAAAGGGTTCAAATATTTTCTTAACCAAATAGTAATTATGGCGCATATACAGATAATAGTGTTGACTTTTCTAAATGAAATCAACAAGAAATCTACTACGGATTACATAGATTTCGCGTTTAAAATTAAGTGCGGAAAATAAGGGAAAACACGATAATCTTATATGTATATATTCTCAAGGATTAACGAATGACTTAAACAATTTTTAACTCAGCTTCTTTACTCTTGCTGATTTTATGAGGGTTTTTAAGATGTGAGTGAGTTGGCCGCACACAAAACTCACGAAATTAAAGCTAAATATATTTAAATAATAATAATGCGACACATCTATGTGACATGAGTTTTTATGAAAACTTCCACGTCACATATATGTGACGCTGAGTGGCGAACGTGTTAATTATAAAAATAACACTGTGATACAAAAGTTGAGAAAAAAATTATTCAGGCATTCTAATGTACCAATTCTATTTTGTTGGAGTCCATGGATGGCGAAAATACTGTTGGTTTTTTTTAGGTCACTTCATAAAGTGATTTTATAACGGTAAATGTAGTGAAAAACGGGTTTTCTTAGATTTTCAGTTTTAAACAGTTGTTACTTCTTTGTTTCCCAACGGATTTCTTTTCGTTGGTTAAAAGTATCGAATATTATCTTTTAAAAAAGATATATTTTTTGTAAATCGACTAACAAATGGCTAAGTTATAGTTCTTGAAGTGTACAAAAAACGCATTAAAAAAGTATTCTTTTGTTTTCCTCAGGCTATAAGTTGCTTATAAGTTACCAAACACTATAGACATTTATGATTGCAAAAAAAGGAAACTAAATTAGCTTTCCAAATGGGTAATAACGGTAAAATCGGATAAAAAATAAAAGACCCATGCAAATTTTTGTGCCTTAACTTTTTGGTTTTTTATTTAGAAATAACTTGTATTTCTCTGCTTTTTAAAATCTTCGCTGTCAGTATTCCGCTTTAAAGTCAGCAGTATTTAGAAAGCATACTGATAATATAAAAACAAAAGCAGTAAAACAACCTTTGCTCCTATTCCTGTTTTATATAACTGTATTCATCAACTCATATCCGCGGGCTTATAAAATGTGGCAAAGATAGAAGAGATAGTAAGATAAATTTCGGTTTAACTTCTTTTACTGCCGGGTTTATAATTGTTTTAACAAATTTTTTTCTCTGTTATATGAGTTTAGTCGAATGTCTAGTTAGAGTGCAGCTCGCATGCAGTGAGTTCACTCGGAGGGATTGCTCCGACGACCATCTACCTACCCCTATATAACACACAATTCCCTATATAACTCCAGGATCTCCAGTCCATAAGAAATCCCTTTTAAAGATCGGACGGAGGATACTGATGTCCCCCAGTCCTCATACATTGATTGGTCATCTCGATTCCATGTATGCTCTCATGTTACGGAACCTATAAACTGTCCTAACATGGTATCGTCCAAGCCGGGCAAGGGATTAAATAAACGTAAGTATACATCTTCAAATCAACGGTCTTAATAACGGCCACAAAATTATCAACAGTCATCGCCTCCGTTATAAGGCCCCCAGTTGTCCTTGCCGATGCCAATACACCATTTATTTCGGGTATCAGTGAGAGTGAACTGTTAATATCCTCAGAGCATATACTCGATGCTGTCTGCGTAAGAGCCATCCGTAAATATCGAAACCGCTTTTTCTCGAATTAAGGAGTTCTCCTTCCTCGCCTCCCTGTTCGTTATTTTAACAAAAAAGGATTTCTCGAAGTCCGTAACAGGGGTCAAATAATCAGTCTGTTTCCCCTAGATATTTCCACCAAACTTATCTAAAATGTTGCCATGTACATCACGCACATGTCTTAATCTCCCTTAACAAATTTAAAACCAATAACTGACTTGATTAATGTAGATTTAGTCAAGTAAGCAGATGTCCGTCTTGAATGATTATTACTTATGAGCTCTGAAACATTACTGCAGACATACTTATAGTATCTGTAAGCCTAATACTGTAGATTTCGACTGCCTGAAATGCGGGCAGATGTAGCATATACTTACATCGGCATTTTAATAGTAGAAGAAAAAATTTTACTTATTCTAACTTCGTCATGGCTTTGCACTAATCTGAGCATTCAACTTATGCTAAACTTGTTTAGAAATTTGATGTTTGCAGTTAGCCTTTTTGGAACGCTAATAGTTACAATTTTATTGTTCTCTGCAGTAAGTTGCTTTTAACTCTCTCAATTTTCCAAATTGTTTTACCTCGTCTGTTTAATGTTATTTTGGACTAGAATTGTGCCATAAGTGTAGATTCGTTTGAATTTTAAACATTGTACAAGTTTGAACCGAAATTTTTTAGTTCATCAAGATTACAAAATAATGTAAATTTCTACTAAGTAAAGTTCTCAATAATTAAGAAGATTGAAAATTTAAGAAAATATGTAAAACTTGTGTTGCTTCGATATGGAAACAAATATTTATGCTATTGCAGCTTAAAAAGCTTTTATTTTTGTCCTTTTCTATTCTCCAAAAAGCATCAGTTTTATCTCTTAGTCAGCCATTATATTTTCTAATAATTTTATAACGGCACTAGGCACCAATCAACAAAATATCAACTATCAAAACTCCCAAAACAATTTGTAGGATAAGTTTCACCTTGTGGCTGACACTACACAGACGCCATCATACAACTTTATTTTTGAAATAAATTTTTAAAAAACTCATATCAGAGGATAACAACAGAAACTATGGAAAAAAAACTTAATTGGGCAACGACAGCAAGGAGACCTGCAAAATTCCAACGGCATTTGACGGCCACAGACATAAATTAAAAAAATTATGATCCGTAAACATTTGGAATATTACAACACATTGTTTGCTTTTACAGCTACTGCTAAGGACGGATGCTATTCCTGCTGCTGATAACTAAAGTATTTTTATGTTTTAAATTTTTTATATTCATGTATATTCGAGTTTAAAAAAAAGTTGTACAGCAATGACAGGAGATATATTTATTTCCATCTATTAAATGTTTTGTTTGGTTTTTGAAATTTAATTTAGTTCTTAGTTCATACAATAAGTTATTTAATTGTATTTGTTTTCGTGTAATTATTGATTACATAAATAATTAAATATGACCGCAAAATATCTTAAGAAATTAAATAAGAACATTTTAGTTTAAACAGTAATTAAATAAGTTAAAAAATGAGTTAAATTTCTAGAGGAAAGCAATCAAAGCCTTTATCATTTCCTTTTGTATTGGCTCTAATTTAAGCAAAATGTGCTACTGATAATATGATTGTTATTTACATAATACATTTTTTTAAGACTGACTAAAAACATCTCTCTAGTAAAAAATCGTGAAATGTTTGGCTGGGTTAAAGTAGCCGTGTAAGTAAAATTTATATGAAATTCACTTAGAGCCGTTGGTCCACTGTGATACCCTGAAGTGATTTAGATTAGATTAGATGAAGTGACCATGTATAACCAACTCGATATGAAGTTTATATGAAACTGGTGACAATTTCCTGCTTTTTCGCACATCATGAAGATGGCAAGAGATACCCCAATATTCTTTAGAACGACATGGTGAAGTAAAACATGCTTCATGTTATCAAATAAATATTATACCAATTATAATAATTGCAACAATGGCTTACAGTTACCATAGAGATGATTGTTTCTGGAAAACGTGTTTATGCATCGAAATCGCCGCTTTTGAATTAGAGAAATATCAAGAAAAATCTATTTTCGAAATGCCCGGTTTACATATGTGATAGATAAGGCAAACAACAACAAAGCCGTAAAGGAAAGCATTACGTCTTTCAAACCAAGGTGGTACCCATATTCTATATTGTGCGTTTCAAGTGTCCAGAAGAGTTTTCATGTTTTTAGAGAGGACATGCGTCCTTTACGTAGCATTAGAGTGAACTACTACTTAAAAATTTCATGTGCGTCTCATGGTTGTGTGCGATTTGCGTGTAGTACTGTTTGCACTACTCCTACTTGAGTAAATATTTTCAAAAAAGAAAAAACTATATTTACTTTTGCACTTACAAAGTGCAAAAATAAATAAGTATAACATTTTTTAAACTAACAACCAATTTCTGTGAACTTTTGCAATGTTTGTGTAAATACTTTTTTATTCCAGTAACACAAACACACAGACACGAAGTCTTACATATCACAGAGCATTCGGTAGTAAAAATCCTTAAAGAAGAAGGCTAACAAAATGCTTACAAAATTATTAAACTTTTTGATTCAATCAATATAAGATATACAATTTAAACAATCTTCATTGATATACAATTTAAACAATCTTCGTTTCATTGTAATGTTATGTAAAAGTTGCTTACAAATTCAAATTCATAGAAATTTTTGACAAAATCTTCTACAAACACATAAGTTCTACTCGAATACCAATAAGTTTTGGGTTCTTCTAGCATAAGTTTCCAATAATTGGATTTTTAAATAAATTTAAAAAAAAACTGTTTAAAACCCGCAAGTTATTTCATGCAAAAGCTAGCATATTGCACTATATTATAAGAAAGTTACAAAACAAGACACCTCTTACATTTTTAATTATATTCTGTCATTATTAAAAATATTCTGAATTTTAAAAAACCGTAAGAAATCAAATTAAAATTTTTTTTACCGTGAACTTATATTAGCTGAAATTAATTTAATTATAAGCAATATCAAAAATTTAGAAATTTTTAAGATACTGCAAAAAATATGTGTCTGCAATAACGAATGTAACTCATGTGATGGTGCTGTTTAATTTGATGTACTTTTACCCAATAAAAAAAACTTAATTTAAAAAAACTTAATCCAGGACTCTTGTTCCAAAAAGGGAGACATTTTTTTTACTGATTTCTACATTGTGCAATTGTAAACTAAATACTATTTCTTTATAGTTCTCGTCTTTGTACAGTACAAAAAAATTGTTTCAGCTAAACTTAACTCAGACTTAAGAACAGTTCTGCTATCGAATTTTGAGATGTTAATGATTAGTAATTGTGTGTTTAAAATACTTTTGTAATTTTTTTAGACTTAAAAAAAATTTTTGTGCATTACAATAAAATTGCTTATTTAATTTGCTAGATTGCTGCCAAAAGCAGGCAACCAACACCGCATATTTCAGGCGGAAATTTATTTTTATCGTGAAAAATAAGGTTACTCGTATCTTTATAGGGTTAAGAAATACGATCGACTAAGAATGGAGAATTTTGTTCACGTTTTCTTGTAAAGAAACGAATATAAAATTATTTAAATTTTTATTTATTAATTTTCCTGCAAGCAATATAACTTTTAACACAAGTTTCGTTAACAAATGTAGGTGTGAGTAATTTATCTTAATCGCCAAAAACAAAAAAAAAAAGACAGATTAAACGATTAAATTAGGATTTCAAGGTATTACGTAGTACATACTTTACATAGTTTTCCGAACGATGCCCTCAAGTCAATAAAGCTACAAAATGTGGTGAAGAAGAGAAAAGGAGCTCTCAAAATAAATGAAACGCATTCAAAGATTTTTTTACGAAAGCAAACACATACAAAGGAAGAATAGAGTTTAGTCTATTCAATACAAACATATTTAAGTTTATGTTTTGCTATTTTACAAAATATTTTGAAGAAGCCAAATATGAAACTCCCCAAAGAATGGCAGTGACATAAATAGCCAGAGACATTATATAAATGACGCTGGTAAAATCGAAAAGATTTTGTCACTTTTTATCACCTTTTTAGAAAAGAAAAAATTATTATTCTTACCGCGAGTGTATGATCCAGACTTTTACATATTGTTTGTTTGACGTCTTTATTTTAAGATGATTTTCTTTTTTAAACTAAAATGACTAAAATATTTATGTTTTTTGCTGCAAGTAAATAGTGTGTTAAGATACAGTCATCTAATAATCGTCAACTCATGGCTTAGCATATTGCAATAAACGTTCCCAGTTGGCAACAGTCGGTTTCCAATATTTGACAAATAATCAAAAAATTTGCAATAAATTTTCGTTAAGTTACTCGATGAATTTTGGCTGCCAGTGTGTAAACAGAACGGCATTTAGTGGGATCCACAAAGTTTTAGATATACATGAGGGCTATGATTATTACTTGCCTTCCCTGATAGTTGGTAATAAAAAACTTAACAATTTACTTGTATTGGACTAAATTCAACCAATATGAAATTTGCTGATAATTATAGTGATAATTACTTCTTTATAACTGTAAATGTAAATCTTTTAACTGTGAAGTTATTATCGGTAAGACTTTAAGTTTTTTTTATTCTCAAAATACGTTTTAATAAGACTGAACAAAATTCCACTTTATTAATATCTAATCATATTATGAAAAAGAAGTTTTCATCTTAATTGCACATACAAGCAAATTTTTAATTACAATAGCCAATTACCGAGGGCACAGGCTCACAAAATCAACAAAATTATCTTCCTGAGAAAATGTGAGGCATAAATTAGCCTGCTTAAAAAGCAAATCAAACAGCGTAGCAAACAATAAGTTATACGAAGAGTAACAAAAAACGTTTTACCGGAGATAAAACTCTGTCGGAAACTTACATATTTTTGCCTTCAAAGATGAATGCAAGAAGAAAATTAAAGAAATTAAAATTATAAAAAAATGTAACGAATGAAAAAAAAAACTTTATGTTTGACAGGATTCTCAACGCGAAAAACAAATAAGTTACGAAAAGAAATGATTTCAGACGGAAATAGATATATATGAACATACGAGTATGCGTCTTGTAGTAATAAAAGGTGTTTGATAAAGTTCTTAAATTAAAAAGGACAAATTTAAATAAACATAAACCTTAAGTCTTAAAACGTTTATATAAAATATAACCAGACAACATTAATGAATTTTATACTTTCGAACACAATAGCAGCGTCAAAACGATTTATACTATTTTACTAAGCTGCTGTTATCACTACATTATAGCTCAAAAGGGCAACATTGCCCAATGATTTTCAGTGGGTTAGATTATGACCGTAATTTTTTTATGTAATAATAATTCGAATTTGGTTTCTTTATTTTCCTTTTTTATCTTTAACAATCACAAACTCTTTTAACACTTCGTTTCAAATACATAAAAAACCTGTTTCTCTCTCTCGTACATCTGACTAACAAGTAAATATTATTGTATCCTATATGCACTCACACACTATATGAATGAATCTGAAAAAATAACTTTGAAAAAAGTCAAACAACGAAAACTTTTTTGTCTACTTTAACTTGCAACGGAAGCAATCTATTAAAATCTTCAATCAATATAAGAGGAGATTTAAAGGATCTAAATTCCTCGTGCACACTGATCACACTAACAGACGACAGCTGTTAACAAACACAACTGAAAATCGTTAAATCTTTTAGCATCTTCTTGTACAAATAGCCACAAATTTGTGTACGAGTTAGTATGAGAACGTGTACAAGTGTGAATACAAAGCAATCAGGAAACAAAACACAGCAACAGCTTTCAATCGCAACCAACAGCAACCAGCATGTAGTAAAACTATTCCGATTTTTATTTCAGTGCAATAGAGTTCAATTTCTTGTTTTGTTGCTGCTGGTATTTCGAGGATATAAATAAACATAAATAAACAATAAAAACAAACCTAAGACAACAAGAACAAGAATAACATGAATTTTTTTCACAAGAAAGAAATGTTTGTATGCAGGAAGTCAATGTGTTTTTGAATGAAATTTTGCGTGTGTTTGTTTATGTATGAGTATGTTTGCTGCCACAAACGTGTTATGTGTCTCGACTTCCTGTTCCGTTACATAATCGACAGAATGTGTTGAAGGTGACAAACAACAATCTAAAGATAGGCTGACATCTTTTCTTTTATTTTAAGTTGTATTAAAATTTTCTTTTATAAAGTTTAATACTATAAAATAGTGACATTTTTAAAGAAAAGTCGTAAATATTACTTAAACTGCTTTAGTGTATTATCGATTAGAGATAAATTTCGATGATTCCATTTGGATCATTTTACAAATTTAACAGGATTTTTTTCAATTTTAAATTTCATTCTGCGTAAATTATAAAATGTGCAGGTATACAGTCGTTGCTAATAATCTTATCGCATCCGAAACATGATTAATACTTTAAGCACGATCATATTCGCTCGCGAACAACAAAAACTTACCAAATTAAATCACGAAAACTTAAACTTACATTGTTTTCAATTAAGGCTAATGCATGTTCCAATCATGTCAGATAAGGCAATATTTCCGTTAATCAGATATGGAAGCTTCTTTCCATGCCACCTTTGTCTTTGCTGATTTAAAAATTATTGAATTTTTGATGCCATTATTGTGCAACATGCAAAACCTTTACCGTAATAACAAAAAAAATTATATATAAACATAAATATGTAACTGCCTTTATAAAGTAAATAGCCAATTAGCTGAACGTATTTTTGAAGGGATAACTAATTCGTGTTATAAATAAAATAAAATACCAGCAAAACGAGAGATTTTCTACTATATTTGAATATGTTCTATCATTAGCAGCGTTCATTTGTTCCAAAGCTCACTAGATTTTTACATAAAATAAAAGTGGTATATGACTCTTTCACTTTTTCTAACGAAACGAGTAACTCTTTAGTACATGTACTTCCCGGTATAACGTTGAAAAGCTTGGCGGCACAGATATTGGGCTTCCGTCGGAAATTTAGCCATTTTGAAGTCTATAAAATCTGCGTTTGCTGTAATATAGCGCAAAGCGCATAACGTTTGCACTAAGAACATTCATTTTGAAAACAGACGGAAGCTAATTGTGTGTAACTTGCCATGCCGATTTAGCAAAAATGACTGAATAATACAAAACAGATTTGACAGACAATACCTAAAGAACATTTATCGGTCCTTGTTTTTGGTGGCCTTTTCACATATTCAATAATAATCATACGCACTCGAATACCTTTTCTTAGCCATTATTTACTTGTAGTTGATAACCGATTAAATATTACTTATACGTAACCAAAACATATTTCACTGTAAACACGTTAACAACTTCCCTGTCCAATGAGTCACATATGACTCACGAGAGCGTATTTAAAGAAGCCCATGAGTCACATCTGACTCATATCTCCATACAACTTAGAGTATCTGTTTTGTTATAAACGTGGCGTTATATTTTTGTGATTACAACGTAGACGTATAGCAAAAAACCTAACCATTAAAGAAGTGCAAAAACATTTAGTAATTTTTTCCTGAAAAGTTCATTTTAGTCAATGGAAGATATATGCAATAAATAAAAATCAAAAACAAAAATAATAGTTTTGTTCAAAGAAAATATAAAATATAATGTTTTTATTCATAGAAAATAATATTATGAAGCATGTTCCTGATTATAGCATTCCAAACAGTATGCTTTCCTAGGCAGTTCTCCTTGACTTTTCAATTTGATGCAGCACCCGGTGCATCTTTTTGGTACGAGCCGGTTGTGTATATTTCGTGGAATTTCTTGCAAACTATGCCCAGAAAACAAAGTAGAAGTCGAAGATCCTGAAGTGCTATAGGAGATTGTTGTCCTTTGAGGAAGATTATTTTCTGTAACTAATTCTGCTGGTCCAAGAAAATAGCGGACAAGATGTTCTTGAACTTGTAGACCTGTCAACTTATGGCCGTCTAACAACTCGTTATTAATGCATCTCGAATTGACAACTGCGACTTGAAATGGTAAATCCACGGCTATCTTCTTATATCAAGTCAAGCTTTTACGTAACGGAGAATGGAATGAAGCAAGTTGGTCCGAAATATCAAACTCTTTATTAATTATTATTTTATAAAAAAACGTGTAAAACAATAATGCCAACGAATAATAATACAACTTCACATACAAACGAAAAAAAATACAACGCGCAACTTCTTCCAAAGTTTCCGGTTCAATTATCAATGATATTTTCTTTGTTTTTATTATTAAACCATATAATAAATTTTAACAATAAAAGTGTGTAGTTTTTGATTCTTCTCTTTATATTTGTTTTATTTACCGCATAATAATCCCATGCAATTTCCTGAAAAAAAGTAAATCAAAAGAGTGAGACACCTATAAAAAAAGTGAAAAATTTTTTTGATTTTTGCCTGGAATTTATACACAAATTATTGAATTTTTTTATAAAGTGAATGTAGATTTCCCTAAAGGTCGCTTGTAGAAAAAAAATGGGGCACTCAAGAAAAGCAAAAAAAAAATTGCATATAGAGCAAAAGCCGGAGAAAAGAATAAAGCAAAAAATAATGTTTTCCAGCAGTTGTTTGTTTTAACCCATCAATGTTCAATGAATTGTAAATTTTATTTTCAATTGACCGCAATTTTTTTTGCTTTTTTTGGGCACATTTTTTCAAATTTTTATTTAACTTCGTTTAAGGTCAATTTATTCAACAAGAAAGCATGTTTTTACACTAACAACCAGTAATAATACCTACTGAGGAAAAGGTAGACAAATTATATTTCAATTTTTACTAGAGACAGGTACATGCGATTTCGTAAAATTTTTACGGCATCGTAAAAGACAATTTTACAGATCTGAAATATTCAGTTTAGCCATTTGCTAAACTTGGAAGCTTCTTGGATGCCATTAATGGATCATCCGGGTGGACATGTAAAATATCTCTATGATCTCTAAAATATTTTCACCTGAGTCTGTGTCCATATGACGGACTTTAATGGTTATAAAGTTTGATTGTTGATGTGATATGCGGACAGGGTGTTTTGATGTAGATTTTTGGAACAAGTTTCCGTCATCCCTTGTCAATTTTGGAGACAAACGAGTTTCGGCTATGTGCCATCTTCATTTTTTCGATCTCGAACGAAAAATGACACTGACGTTTCGAGAACGAAAAATGACACTTAAGATGGCAATCTCATTGAGATATTTTTAGCTTTACGGAAAGTTTGGGTAAATGTATCTTGATAAAGCTTGAAAGCTGTATTATAACCATTTTATTATATTTTCTGTCTCATCATATTTGTTCGAAAATTCAGTGAGTATTTAAAATTGCAATATTTTCAGCTTCAAATTTGAAGTTAAGATTTTTTTTGAAAACTTTACGAAATTAAAGCAAAAGGTAAAATCTAAGTTGCAAGAATATTAATTTTTTGAAAGTTTTAGTTCTAGTAAAGAAGTACAGTAGAGTATCTTACGGTCGGTCTGCATCAATTGCAATACTTTAAGATAAAAACAGTAAACTTTGTTATAAAGTATATTTTTCCACTTCTTTTTGTTATATTCTTATTGATTTTCAATATTTTTATATACATTCCATTGTTCATGTGCAGTGTATTCAACATCTATGTATATGGATTTATACATACATATATATAAAAAAACACATACATATATCTCTTTATATCTATATTAAAATATAAATGAATATTTTGTGCTGACAATGAACGAAAATGAATTATGTTGACGTTAAAATTTCTTTCTCACTTTTTTTTACTCGTTCTATCAAACGTAATATACAATTTTATTCACGCCAAAATTCATTGTATTTATTATGAATGGCAAAGCCCTGGTAGAAATACAAAGGTATTATCAAGTGGCACGAACAGTTTTACTTATTAAAGAAGTCAAAAGAGTCAGTAAGTGTATTATATGTTCATGCTATTGCTGCTGCTGAAACTGCAACTACTATTGGTCTTTGCAGCTCCTGCTTACTATTGCCTCAGTTACATGTATAGACAAATAAATCAATGCTTTTGCTGCTGTATGCGAGACTTTATTATTTATTGTTAAAAATCTGTACAAAATAGCTGTGTGCGTTTGTAATTTTAATATATTTTTTATTTTCGTTTTATGATCGTCAAAATATGATAAAAGAAAAATTATATGCATATTTCAACTAAATATTATTGTTATAAATTCCATAGGGAACAGGTTGTGCATTAGTTTTTGTTCCTCTGGTGCACCAATATATAGGGTGATTTTTTAAAGTTTGAATTCTAAGTTTCTTTGTGATTTACGGGCAAAACTTGCTCAGTTATTATTAATTTTATATCGTGCGAAAAATGTGGCCACTTCATGGACGGTAAATTTTGCCAAGCGATTGCAGTTCTAATAGTATAATTTCTTTCAAATTTTAAGTTACTGTGCAACAATCTATCAAACTAAAGGCAGGCATGCTGTTGTTATATCAACCACTGTTGATCATAAATTGCCCATTCGTCACTATTGGAATAGTGTAATTCTCCTCAGTGAGCGAGTGATTTAAAAATATTGTTTTGTAAGAAAATTAATTTTTTGTATCAAAATTTTGTCTATTTTGCTTGAGACGAATCCAAAACTCAGCACAATGCTCTGCGTGTAACGGTGCCATTATTCGCTCGACAGTATAATGTTTTGTTGTTTTCCCTGGTTTGTTTTTTCCTGGTCAGTATCTCATGCCTGGCTAAAATAATAGGCGACATACTAACTATTCAAATCCAAATATAATTTTATTATTAAAAGGAAATCAAAGAGTTTGTTCTCGCTTTTTTCAATTTAAAAGCACTTAAAACGTTTACAAATCACCCTATAGTCGTGAGAGCAAGGGTCTTGCAGTAAAATCGGCTACGTTGTTTCGGCGGCATACAATAGAGTTTTAGAAATTGGACATATGTAATCTATAGCAACATGCGAAAATGTTAATATGATGTCACATTTCATACATAACGGCAAACGTTGAAAATAAGTTCTAAAAACTAAAAAAAATGGTTAATTTAAGTAAACTACAGACTTGAATGACATATACGAGAGAATATAGAACTGTTACATTATATATTTTTTTAATGTTTTTATTTGCAATCTATTTACAATGTAATAATAAGCAAATTTAATAAATACATTAACTATAAATAACAGTTGCATTAAATTCCATTGAATTTAACAATTTAAAATTGATCAATATTAAAGAATTACTCGTATATTATCTATACATTCAAAGAGCTAATACAGTTTAAGATTTAAATGGGAGATCTAATATGTGCGTTCGTTTTAACCGTCTAACTTTATCACTGTCGTCTAAAAGAGTTATTGCAAGAATGTTTTGGTGGTCGCTTAGTCTTTTCAAATAATTTGTACTGTAATTTTTAATTTCATCCTTTATATTTGGAATATTGAGATCATTGTTAATTGAAGTGTTTCTTATTAATCTTACAGTTTTTGACGCATATTTTTGAATTATATCAATGTTGGAGTAGGAAGCGGTTCCCCATAATTGGATACCGTAAGTTCATATAGGTTTTAATACTGTCTTATATACAGTTTGTTTGTTTTAGTTTTCAGTTGTTTTCTTTTTATTTTTATATGCGTTCTCCAAGTTAAGCGTCGATCGATGTTAAGACCTAAATATTTGACTTCATTTGATTTGGGTATTACGTCACCATTTAAGTTGACATCAGGGCAGTCACCATTTTTAAGTGTAAATGTCACGTGGGTGGATTTTTCTGCATTTACTTTATAATTCCACTTTTTTAGCCAATTACCAACTAAGTCAAGCTGCGTTTGAACAATATTTGTTGCGATGGTTGCGAATTCGTTGGCTGCTAGTATAGCGGTATCATCAGCGTATGTTGCAACTACTACATCGTTGTTTGTCGGCATATCAGAAGGTTCAATGTTCTTGTTTCAATACATGCTCCTTAGATAAAAATCGGCAGTTTTGAATTTTTAAATTTTTGAGAAAATATTAAAGGAACTTTAAAGAAATTCAATGCTACTGAAATAAAAAAATGTTGCCATTTGGCTCTATTTGATTACTTAAAAAAAAGGAACGTTAATGATCGGATTTT
Source organism: Phania funesta (assembly GCA_963932375.1). Taxonomy (NCBI): domain Eukaryota; kingdom Metazoa; phylum Arthropoda; class Insecta; order Diptera; family Tachinidae; genus Phania; species Phania funesta. The sequence continues at coordinate 44,169,561 of OZ010652.1, forward strand.
TTTTTTTAATATTTTCTTACTCGCAGTGTAGTCTTACAAGAGGATTTATGCTCATCGATCAATATTAATGCAAAAGTTTAATTCTATTTGTTTTCAAGTCTTTTGTTTTTCATATTTGTTTTCTTTGTCAAAAATGTATTTTTGTTATCGGTCGTATTGACAATTAAAAGAATGAGTACTTTCATGTTTGAAATTGAAGGAATAAAAGAACAAAGAAAAAAAACTTATGTAATTCACATCAAAAAACTTTATATAGATAAATATGTTTTTGCTTTTTAAAAAGAAACTGATTTAGTAGCGAGATTCTTTTAGTTTTAACCAATCATGACGTTTATTTAAATGTAGGGGACATATCGAAGCAGACCACTTACTTTTTGGGTCCCTTTTCGACCCCCTTCACTCGACAAATTAACTTCAGGCTACCGATTTGTAATTACGATTACCTTACTTTCAATTGAGTCTCGTGCCAGCCGTAGTCATTACTCTTGATTTCAGACTGTCGACTGGTAACTGTCAACACTCCTCCACATCACGGGGTCTCTTGTAATTGCTAGCATTTGTCTAGGGGTTTTGAACAAATAATTTTGTAAATTATTTGCGGTTGCGTATCTTTAAAGAAAACGAAAAACTTTATTATATATTTATTTAAGCTTTAATTTTATTTTATTGAATGTTTCTAAAAAAAAATACAATAAGTATTGTAATCTTATCTATAAAATATTATTAATTAAACCCCTACAAACCTTTTTATAGGTGACCGGTCGAGCTGAATTCCTATTGATTTTTCTGTAATTTTATTTTTAATATCATATTAAAAACATTGATATGTTGTTCTCCCGTTTTTGTCAACCAGAGCTGTAAGATATCAATTTCCAAAATTACTGTGCGTTTCTCTGGCGCATATATTTCTAGCTTGGATGCTTTTTGGCACATTGTAACTTTTTAACCATAATTTCGTTCTCACTACGAATTAACATAATGAAATTGATAAGCAGAGTTGGAAACGTAGTCGCAGCTTTATGCTAAATTAAATGCATATTCGTACAAGTGTACAAAGAGTGCCAAACAAATGATTATGTCTAAGTTGATCTGTAATTCATTGCAATTATGTCATTATGTCCATTATACAGGGAGTAGTTTTCAAGTAAAAGCACTGGCAAATTGATTCATTTTTAACTTCCTGCACATATGCATTGAAAATTTGCAGCTTTCGAATCTTCATTCACCTTGGCCTGATGTATATAAGTTTCGCAACTCACCACGGAAATCAAACCTGTTAAGTAATAAAAACGAATTTAATAAACACAAATTGTGGATTTTATCTGAATGCTTTACTAGTGGCTTAACTTACACACTAACATGATTTTATTCTTTAAAAACATTTTTACGGGTCAAAGCTCTCATATACGCATAATCTTGTATTACAGATATATGAGTGTATGTAGAATTAGCGGATTTAAAAGTTAAGAAGAATGGAAAAAACTATTTTTTTTTACCCGAGCCTAGATGTACGCCTACGGGCAAGGGACAACTTGTTCCCTCTCCTCAAACTAACCTCACCTATGTAGGTGGGGTGCTAAGGTCCCACGTAGGAAACTTCTCATGAAGCATTCTCGAGTATCAATCCGCGAAGTGACAGAAATTAACTTTGAATTTTAATTTTCTGAAGGAAAGATTTCCTCTTTCATTTTTCACGTGTGTTCATAATTACTACTTTAGTCAATTACAATACAATACCTAAATGCTTATGCTGATAATAATTCGCCTTGGCATCAGCTGAAGAAAACTTTCAGCTTAAGTTCTTTTAAATTAAGTTAGTTGTTTTTTTTTCTAGCCAACTATATAAAATGAAAGCAGAATAATTATTTTCAATGATTAATTTGTGAGACTTCATACAAACTAGCGATTCTTATTTACACTTTTGTTAAAGGCCGCAAAAGCATACACATTAAACATGCGAGCACAATTCACCGAATTGTCATTAACAAAAAGAGGAAGCTAAAGGAAGCACTAAAATAAAAATTTAAGAATTATAAAAAAAATAAATTAAAATAATAAAAATTAATTGTAGAAGAAATAAATTTATCGTATGAATATAGCTGAAATGTGAATGCATGCGACAACCATACCGAATACCAAAGTAACGGCGATATTTCAGGTTTTTCTATGCAAGGCATATTTAACTAGGTGGCATTGCTACTACAACAATACAACAACAGCAGGTAACTTTGTTTGTGTAAAATCAATGATTACTGTCAAAAACATGTGACACAAAAAGCAAATTAAGAGGAAAATAGTTGAAAAAAGGTTTGTTGGTAAACAAAACCAAACACTTTGACATTAACAAACAGTAAACAAAGAAAAAATGAAATGTAAGCAAAAAAATCACCTTCAGTAGTGATGCCATCTAGTTAAATATGCCTTGTTTCTATGTATCGGTATCAACGATATTTTTCTTGGCGATACAACTATATTAAAATTAGTCACAAATCAAAAAAAAAAGTTTTTTAGTTGACGAAGTAGCAAGTAACATAAGAACATCTATAACAGTTACTGCTTTTGATTTAGTGTACGATATGTACATCATACATCATAAATATTACATAATTTACTTTGAGTTTTAATTCACTAGCATATCGATGTCAACGAAATTTTTGTTGTGAAAATTATTGTGTGAAATGTTTCTGATGCCTTTCGCATTAATACTTTATGTACATTTTACCATCTGCATGATTTCATTATAATTTCTTTTTAAGTTGATAAATATATATTTTTTTTAGTAATACAAGAATTAAGTGTTACAGTGGGTTAGAAACCCACTAATTAGAAGTATTAGAAGAAGCAGTAGGATATGAAAATTCTCGTACATAAAATGTAAGACATTTACTTTAGCCAAATTGTCGCAATGAGAAAGCAAATACACATAAAACCCCAACAAGGCCAAGATATAGTGAATTTAGTGAATGTAGTGAAATTAAAAAACGAGTAAATACAAATAGTACTGTAAAAGCTATTATTAGCCTGAGTACGTCAAAATGTGTATCTTTCCAAGGCGTGTGCGCGCTTGTATGTCCTTTAATGTATTTAGTGTATATGCATTTTGAGTATAAAACTAAGCTGTTCTTCGATATTGGCCTTATGACCGCCTTAGGGTATTTTGGATGCTCATGATATCAATAGATAAAAATTTTTAAACAAATACTTTTAAGGCTTGCCGCAAAAAAATAATATCACACTCACAGCGTGTGCGTTCGTAATTATTGAAAAACCATTACATACAAAACGAAGAGTTCGAATAAGAAGTTATAAGTCGGAAATTCTCAGTAAGGTTCGGAGCAAATTATTGGATTTGTTGGAACCAATAAGTACCTAAAATAACGTTTTTTATGTTCTTGTTTTACATATCCTTAATCAACGGTGAAAAAATATATATAATGTAGTCAAATTAACGATGTCCTCCTGCCGTGGCCTAGACGTTGTGGAGTTGCCAGAATTCGGAAAGCAAAGCAACATATAAATATATAAGCTTGTATAAGGAGTAAATTTTATACAAACAGTAATGTTCAAAATTAGTGCGATAGGATTTCTACCGATAACGTCGCCGCTGCTTTTAATAATTCTTTTTACAAGTTTTCCTTCAAATTAAGAAGTCTGAATTAGTTTCCACAGAATATATTTTTTCTACACACTGAAAAACAACAACTGAACAACAAGAACGTGCATGTAGAGTACAGAACGAGCCACGATTGGATGCTGAACTTTTTTCTCCTCAGTTGTTGGTTTTGCATTAAATGGACGATCTAAGCGAACAGTACTTAAAAATTATAATGTTTTGTTTTCGTTTTGTTTATTAATTTTGTTATTATTATGGTTTTATTAAAATACTAAAGGCATTGTAATATACAACATGCTTAAGGTGCATCTTATATGTATCTTTTTTTTCTATCAGTTTCGTTCTACATTATTTATCCCTGCTTCTGTATTTTTGTGTTCAGTGGGTAACAGTAAAGGGAACAACTTAACACATTAAACATAATATCCTTGAGATATTTTTATATTGTTCTTTTGCATACAACCATCAGATTTTTTTTTGCTAAAATGCGCAGTAAATAAAAAACCAAAAAAACAACCCCTCAACGACAAGAGTTACAAAAGATAAAGCCATCGTACAAATGTGTGTAGTATTCGATACTAAAATTTGATTTTCCTTTCAATGAACGATAAATTCGTTTATAATCTATTATGTAATTTCTGGATTTAATAATTGTGATTTGGGAGTGCTACCACATGTATGAAGGAAGATAACTATAGACGAGGCATTCTATGTGGTCTATTAGACCTTAAATAGAAATAAATTTCAAATAAATTGAAATATCGTTAGTCCTATCTAAAGTAGATACATTAAAGCAAAACTTACTTTCCTTTCTAGTCATGGACACGCAGTGCCACCTTGAGAAAACTTTTTTTAGTTTGTTAAAAATACAACATTTCTTGCCTTACATCCGTTTTTTAAAGAGAATTAAAAAGTTTAATTTTTCTCTCTCTACTTTTTAGTTTTGACTCAGTTTAAAGGTGTCGAAAAATCCAATTAAAAAATATTTTTTGCAAACAAAAAATGATGAAGAGAAAAATTTGTGAAAAAATATGAATGTTTTTCTGCTATTTGAAAATATCCGTGGGGATCAATAAGACATTTTTTTCCTACGTTTCACAAGGAAGCACTTATGGTTGTATTCATATTTCTAGATTTTGGGTAAAAATTTTGCATTCCTTTCTTTTTTGCTTCGGTGAGCAGTCTTTTATGTTGCTACTTAACAAAAAACTATAGCACTATACGAGTGCCTAAAATGCCTCGGCATTTTACCTTTTTAGCTGTTAAAATATGCGTGCGGTTTACTTGCATCTTAGCTGTGGCTGCTTGCGACATTTTATGTGACGCTAGAAAAAACTATATGTAATTTAACTAGGAAATAAAATCTCCATTGAATTAAATTAATAGTATTTTTACTAAATGCAAAGAGAAGTAAGTTTCATATAATCACACAAAATACGACGAAAAGAAATTTCAATGTTAAAGAAGTGTTTGTGAAATCAAAGAAATTAAATTCAAAGTATCTGCAGAATTGTGTATTAAAAACGAACAACAACTTAACAAATTAAATTACATAAAATCTATAAACACCCTATGAAGTATTCCGGTGAAAACTAACATTAATAAGTAGAACGTGTTTCTGTGCGCCAACTTTCGTCCTATTCGGAATTTGTAATTAATTGCATTATAAACCGCAATTAAAAACTCCAAACCTCCACAGTACAATTTATATCGAATAAAAACTTACCTATTTTCATCAAAAATTGGCGAACAGTAAGCCAGACAACAACAGGTTTTTTAACTTATTTTCGTTTACGAAACTGTTGTTGTTTTTATTTTATTTTTTTAATTTATTGTTAAACAGTGGACAACACACGCAGGGCACTGTACAACAGAAGTGACAAATTTATTTGCAAATGAAGCGCCAATTAAATTACCAACAGTTCTTATTGTATTACAGGCCATGATACACCATGTCATGCCTCACAAAGATTTAAATCAGAACACGTATATGCACACTTACATTAATATCTACACTGAACAAAAAAGAAGGTCTCTGGAAAATTTTATGAATGCATTTCATATTTAATGGGAAGTAGAGGAATGCAATCCTCTACATGGACTGGAAAAGGGATGTAATTAAATTCGAAAATACCGATCATGGCGAGAAACACCGGCCCACACTTTTATATTTACAACTTTCTGCTACATTGTTGCGACTGTGTACGTCAGATTAAACTTGAAGCATCGAATCGAAAGATCTGTTTTTACGACGATGACCAAACAATATGAGAGATCTACGTTACAATGGCCAACTAAACATATTGAACTATAAAAAAGAACTACCCATGTTGCCGTGAGTCAATTAAGTTGGGTTTCACACCTTTAGTGATTCGCCCTCTTCGGTACATGAACGACTTTAAAGTAACGATCCTTATGTACATATGTTACATGCGTATGTTGGCGGTATATATACAGTCTCGAATTCCAGGAAAAGGAAAACGATAGCACCTTTCCACAGCAAATGATTAAAACTGAACATTTCTCCAAACGAAGAAAATTCAATATTTTGAGTTAATTTTAACATTTCTTGCAGTTTTATTGAAGACTTACGCTATAATTTATCCCACTTACGTGATAATATTCATATATAACAGTTCGTAGCCTCTGAGGAAGATCATATTAAATAAAGAAAAGTTTTTCATGACTCCAAAGTCCAATATTTGAGGCTATCAAATGTTAGAAATATCTTGAGGCATACATTTACTATCACAAAAATGTAGCGGCTTTTCCGGTCAGAAGACTAGTCAGTCCAAGCGCGATGCACAGATGCCGTAATAGGGATCGGAAATTTGGAATCTAACTAATAGATTATATGGAAACTTACTCTTTTTACCAGAACTATAGAAAGTACAAGGTGGTTAGCCTCACCCTTTCGAGGGATTCTTTTACAATTTGAATCAAATATTTTTCTAAGTGTTCTATTTATCTTTACACTGACCACTATGATTAGTGGACTAAAGGTACACAAATAAATAAATCACGTAAATATTCTGCATGCATGAGAGCAGGAGTTGAATATCATACACGTTATTCAAAAACTCATATAAATGAACAACAAAACGTCGAGGAAAAAATTCAAAATTACAAATTAAAATTTACATATGGCTCACGGTAAACGCCATGATTTACGGCTGCACACGAACAAGAAATGGAGACAGTGGTAGCGATACATTTGATAATTATGGTTTAAGAAAGAGAGCAGTAGAAGCGAATTTAAAGTCCATTGTTTTCTTACGGATAGACAATCTCGCAGTACACTTTTTACGCAAATACGTTGTGGAAAAGAGTTATAGAGACACACAGGATCGCTGTACAAATTATCTTCGCTTTACAGATAGCTCACGTCCATGCCACTGTCAATCAACAACTGCTAGCAATACCTTTTAAGAATTTACATGAGTATTTGCTTAGACAGAAAAAACCCTCAACTAAATGTAATTTGCAACACGAGATGTTTCAACATTGTTCTCCATACTTTGTGAAGTTAGAAGGGAATTTTTTATTACTTTCTTTCTACTAATTGATCTTACTTCATTATATCGTGTTTAGAAATTGGATTGGCCTTTCAAAAGATTTTGCTCTCGAGTGGAAATCTTCACTTCTACAAACAGCAGCAGCAGTACTGGTTGGAGTGTACTGAAGTTGACATGTGTATATACAAGAGGAAATACACACTTAATTTAAAAATTTTCTTGAAAATATATATATATATTCAATGCAGGCAATTACGCGGTCGATAACTTAAAATAACTACAGAAAATATTTTAGATCACATAAAATAGTCTAGATCATAGTATATTATAGGCTAGACTATACTATAGTTAGGACTTCGATCGGAAGCCAAGCACGGACAGATAGAGATGTAAAATAGATTAATCGAACCCAATTGTTCGATGTGTGATTATTTATGTAGTTCTAATTGTTCCTCGTAATTATCTAAAAGAATTTCGAAGCCGCCTTTCTGCTTAGTCAACAATATATATGCATAGCCCAAAATGAATATCATCATTGCCATCGTCAGCAGAAGTAGCATATGGCATATAGCAGGGTTGTGTCAATCGTAGTGTTAGTAAAATCACGTCAAGATACCGATACTAAACTGACACTTTGATATGGACTTAACCCCAAAAACTTCTGTGTTGTTTCTCAGTTACAGATTTTCAAATGTTAGTACTCCCCTTTCAGTACCTTAGTGCATGTGTAAAATATACATTTTGATAAAACGGCATTAAGGTAATCCAAAGAAAAAAATTAACTTGATTTTGTCTCTTACTCCTTGCTCTACTCGGTGCGTACTTTGTAGAATGGCATTAAGGGTTTAATATATTAAGAATCTTAAATCTGTATTAAGTTTAAATGCCATTTAATTAACCCGATTTGTTTTATTTGGGTGCTACGTTAATGTGAAAGAGAATCCGACTAGCATGAGACATAGGGATGTAATGTTCTTGTGCACAGGTCAATAGTTATTTCATGGAAGCATTAATTTTAATTTTTGTAATTAGTAGTGGTGGAATTAAATAACAATTGCCATATAGACTCTACTTGTATGTTACACTGTGTTATTAGTATACATGAGTAGCGAGAGATTAGGATAAATCATTAATTTATCACAAAGTAGAGATAGAGGTCAACTGTTACGAAAGTAAATTAAAACTGATATAAAATTAAGTTCTAATAGCTTCAAATGCATGTAGGATTTCTGTATATAATTGACCTGTATCTTGGGATATTAAGACCAATGCTGAATAATATATATTTAATTTGCTATAGGTGATTAGAAAACAACGATGTAAAAATTGTTGTTAATGTTCTCTTTAAATTTTTAAATTTTTAACCAGTAAAATATGATAACCAATGTATGAACTATTAAGGAAATATAAAACCGTATAGGTAGAAAAACTCAATTAACGATATCCGTTGTAGCAACCAACTTTTTGACGGCTCTAGACAACCTAGCATCTTCAAACTTGGACCATTTTATCAGTTCGTTCGGCGAATTTTCGTTGTTTGAAACAGCAACATTCACAAGTTCACAAGCTGAAAAGATATCGGCTTCTGGGTTTGTCTGGTATTTTTCTTGCGATGAAACTCTTATAACCAATTCGATGTTTACCAAATATATCAAACAAATTCGCCAAAAATTAAAATTTCACCACAAAAGACTAGATTTCACCAAATTTTGTAACTTCACTAAAAGCCGATAATTCACAAAAAATCAAAATATTGCGAAATTGTGATAAAATCTATGTTAAAAAAATCAACAAAGTCTTGAAGCTGTTAAAGCTCATCTAAAGTCATCATAAGGCTTAGAAATTATAAATCTTAAACTCCTTTGGTTCTACTGATCTTCACTTCTAATACGCGGAATTGTAATATTTCGCGAACCCAAGCAGAATATTCTAGAAAATTTTAACAAAACGCAATCTTATCAGCAGAGCAGATCTCATTGGTATATAGCAGCACCAAGCGGCAAGGTTTTTGAAGACGACGACCGATTCGGAGATTATCTATAAAAGCTGAGCATTGTGTAAAGATTTCCTGAGATTGCCATTTTCCAAAAGAACAAAATGATTTTGCGGTATTTAAAATAAATTTTTCTATCTTCCTTTGCGTTTCTTTGCTCACAACGCTCTATATAAATTAATCATTGTGCTGACCTCCGACTTCATTTTCTTGTCTATCGCGATAAACCACAAGAACGATTTTTATTTATGTCGGCAGACTGTTTGTTGGTCCAATTTTGCTATTCCTTATGCTCTGTAAAATCGCAGTAAAGTTATGATTACAAATCGCGGACAGAGTATGTAAGTCTTGAGTGTATGGCGAAATGTAATTTCACTTTAATTCATCATACTTTTTTTGTTTTGTTATTGGGACTTGTGTTTTTTGGTTGTCCCTTTTTAAGCGATGATTTTTTTAAAGCATTTTACAATGCTGATGAGCACGATTATGATTAATATTAACCGCATTTTTCATTCAACCCATTTTTTAGGAATTTTTATTTTACTGCTATTTTTGTTTTCATAATTTATTTATAGGATGCATGGTTTTTGACCAAAAGCGATGACGGGAAAAAATTACGCTGAAGACAATTTTAATTAAAAAGTTTTCCTTTTCGCTATTTGTAGATGTATGAACAGAATTTTAACAAATTTCTAAAATGCAAATGTAACATTCATACTTTCTGTTTTCCACAGTCTTGTTTGTATTCTGTTCCATTAAAAATTTTTTTTTTACTCCTCCAGATAGTCGTGTGCTTCTTTTACACTTTACTTTTTGGATATATTTTCTGCGAAGCAGATTTTAATAATTAAAAATGTTTATGTTGATACTGTGTCATTAATATCCTGGAAAATTAAATTTTTTTAATATAATTTTTTCCTGCCATATTCGACAAACACCTTTCGCACAAATAAGGACGCAGATTTACAATGGAGAGCGCACAATAGTCCTAACCACTGGCTTAAACGTATATCCACGGACATACATGTATAACAAATGAAACAGCTCCCTTTTTCAGGATAATCTAAGCTAAATCAATTGATTATGTTTTTATATTGCGTACGCTCAAGCCTCAAAACAAATAAATTACCGTAATCGATGTATATTTGCGCATATTACAACACCTATGTACAGCAAAATATCGAAAATTAAAACTCGGCGACAACGAATTAAAGAATGTACAAATGTTTTTATTTTTTTTTTATTACTTTGGCAACATACTAAAATAATTGTACATTTTTTAAATAATCTCCAAGGGGCCTGATTGTAAATATTAATTCTCTGTGTAACCTATTGTTCTTTTTATTTCGAAATTAGGGATTTATATCAGGTATATTACCATACAGAAATATGAAAAGGGATCTTGTGCATGTATAAATACAAATCCTTTGTCAAAATTCACCACATAGTGGAATAAGAAAGCCTTTGTTGCTTGGTGCGTCAGTCACAGTTTCACTACACATGATAACTACTGAACCAGTCTGTTTGAATTTCTCAACCAAATTACAAATTATGCACTCAGAAGGTCGATTATGTTAACCCACTTATTCTCGAAAAGCACGATGTGCATTTTTTTCTCATAATATGCTTTACGAATAGTATTGTAACATCACCTAATTTAATTTTGTTAGTAATGCATACCTACTTCAATGATTGGGAAATATTCCATTGTCATGTGTACACTAAACTTGAATTAGACTTCTCGTTTTTAAATTTTGACTTCGTGAAGCAAATTTTATAACTTCAAAACAGCTGATTTTAAAGAAATTCATTTTTACGAAATCTCCGAAAACATAGAATTTTTGGAAGTATTTAGTTAACTAATTATAAAAATACCAATTTTAACTTACGATATTAAGTGCCTAGATTATTAGGGTCTATAAATCTTGGGCAAAAATTTGTCAACGTGACAGAGTATTCGAGTCGAGGCCAAATCAAAATTAGTTCAGAAAACTTAAATACATAGCTGCATTGCAACCCAAGAGCCGAGTTCTATAAAACAGTAAAAATATCATTTGGTTCTTTTGTGTGGTAGTCTATTACATTTGGGCCAATAATCAGGTATTAAGAACGCATCTAAGCCTATAACAGGGTCCATCTGCTAGATAAATTTAATAACAATCAATACATTCGTCTGAGTCTTACATTCCTCTAAATTGCCCTATGTTTTTGCTTAAGCTTCAAATACTCAATATGTCTAAATAAGGCACAATTGTTAATATCATAGGTTCTTTATTACATTACGAATAATTTTAAAATCTGCTAAATGAAATGCTGTTAACGGTTGTAGCGTTCATACGATGCCTGTAACGATAATGATGATTACAGTCGAATGCCACATTCGCATTGAAAGATTTATTTACTTTTTATCAGGGACATAATCTATCGAAAGACCAGAATATTTCAATAAACAAAAACGATAAAGAAGCGGTAACAGTAAATATGTAACATGTAAAAGATGGAAGAAAAACAGATACTGCATAGAGGGTTATACGAGAGTGGTACTTAATGAAAAACCTTTGTGTTTACTGTTTCAATAGTTGCGATATTAAAGCTCTCAGGGTATCTTTGGAATATGTTTATTGCTTTATTAACCTTTTTAGATTTTAAATTCTTTCCACTCCTAACCCATCATACAATTAAACCCATTAATATTTGCTAAGTTAGCAATACGCTGTCTTCGGTATCTGAATATTCGTCATTCCATGTACCGCAGATACTCGACATTAACAGGGCAATTCTATGAAGATCTGTCTTGTTTTTAGAGTTGTGTAGTTCACGAACGCACTATTTGATTTAATTATTCACACAGCTGAACTTAGCTGCGGAGTTCATTGATTCTTGTTCATGACTAAATGAAATATATTTATTCCAGTAGATAGAGATTTAGTAAGCATTTTAACAGAAAAAATAGATTACGATTGATTTAGATCAAGCAGGTTGACTCAACGACATTGTAACAAGATATTCATAGATCAGAGTTTTAGGCGACCCTGTACATAGACCACTCAAAGACACAATTACAGTTATCATTACACTGAACAACGTCAATATACAAACAGGCTCCAAAACCAACAAAATAGGCAGCAGAAACACGAATTAACGCAAATTTTAACAAGGACTTTAACAAATATAAATATCGAAGTGACAATACCACTTACCAAACTAGGAACACTAATAGAAGCGTAATTCAAAACAAGTACCTGAACATATGGAAAGAAGAAGAACAATTAATAGGAAATAATTATCTAAATTTTATAGTATCGCCTCAGAAACAACATTGCCCATAGTAGACATTTCTATAGGCAAACAAACCATTAAATGTCTCATCGATACAGGTTCCACGACAATTATCCTAAAACGAGGAATATTGACTGAACAATAACAAAAAATACAAAATTATTCTTAAGAATGCTTTGTCATATAATGGACTTCATGGTACAAATAAAATTAAATTTGTAGTGTCAACACCATTCCTAAAATAATTCGGTTGTCTGGGAACATTCCAATGGAAAATAATTAATTTCTTACAACACCTAAAAGCAAAAATTAACTATGAACAAAAAAGTGTGGAAATACTAAACAATAAAATTTGTTTTGCAGAATATAATTATCCCGAATATGTTCGTAACAAATAGAAAATGGAAATATAAGAGATAACATTGATTTTTCTCATATGAATACTGAAGAATGTCAGGCCGCCCTAAGGCTGCTTACTGAGTTCGAAAATATAGTTTTTAAAGAATGCTACGTAGCATGTACTAATGAAGTATAAAGTAAACGAAAGGCCTTTATATAAAATTGTTAGATTCCAGAAAATTTTATTACACATGTTTGTTAAGAATTAAAATTCATTTAAAATTTTATATAACTATCATAAAAAAAAAATTTAATTAAAATCACGTAAAACATTGTTCATATGCCAAATCAAATTAATCAAAAGTAATTATTTAAACACACAAGCGTATAAAATAATTTTTACGTGTCGTAAAAATCCATAGTTGCTTAAAAGTAAATAAACACATACATGTTAATGTACGTGTGTGCATATGTTGTTTTTTACTTAAATTGTATTTTTAAACTGTTAGCCTATTTTGAACCGAGTTGAACATATGTGATATATTTACTACTATTTTTTGCTGCTATATAAATGGAAACAGTATTTTTACACTATAAAGTTTATGCCCAACCACTCACTATGTGGTGACATTTAAACAGAAAAAATGTACGCCAAGTACACCAAAGCCAACATTCGTAGGTCAAACAAATGAATTGTGCGCTATAAGCCAGTTTTTCACTTATTTCTGCTGCTTTGGAAATCGTTTTGGCATTACCCGCTTGACCGCAGTGTAATGTACGAGAGGAAAAATAGCAATATAAAACAGTATACATATGTACATATGTATATACGAAGCATAACATGTTTACTGTTTAAATATATATATCATATGTATGTAAGTATGTAAGTGGATATAAGTTTGTTTTTATTTACAGTTAAATATATGGCCACCATTTTTTAACTGTTGATACCTAATGTCTGATATTCAATTGTTAAATACAAACAATTATAAATATCAATGTATGTACATATTGATGGTCAGACAGATAAAGATCAGTACTCTGTTGATATCTATTTCCATACATATACATGTATATATGTATGTACATAAACTTACAGTACAAATGGATTAAAGCTACTTTTGAAATCTACCCAGAATTCTGTTTGCATACATCGAATTGCACGGTAGAGAATTTCGCAGTCAGTCGTTTTATTATTATCACTTGCAATATGAAATGTTTAGTAAACACTTAACTTTGTAAAACGTACTCTAAAGTCCAATGGCACATTCGATTGTTGTTTTATACATACGCAAAAAATGTTAGTTTTCTTTATGTTTTATATTGAGTCTAAAATAATTTCAATCAGATTTGAAAAATAATTAGAATGAAAAACTTAAAATTTAATCCTCAATATATAATTCGAAATAGAAAAAGATACTCGTTGCCAGTTTGTTTAATTTCATTAAATAGAAGCAATAATTTTATTACCCTTTATTTTTGAGCGTATTTTGAAGTTCAGTGTCAGCAAAATGGCCAATGGCTGCAAATGTAGCAGCCATTGGCCATAGTAAATAGTAAACAACTTATATAAAATACAACTGTTGACCAAATGACTGCCCATAAATTATTGGTCAACTCACTCCATACAACAGTTCAGCAAACAAACCTTCATTTATTAATTTATCCATTTAAACATGTTTATAACAAAAGTTTACGTTGCATTTGTTGCGGTTTACATACAGATTGAAACCCTTTGTTACCTTTGTATACAAACAAATAGCACAAGCATGAAAAAAATATGAAACGATTATTCCAGTTTGAAATACTCTCAAAAGGTCATTGAAGTAAAATTACAAAGAAACACACATACGCGAATACTATATTCAACATCAGGAGCAAAAAGAATAGCTGAACAGAAAGAAGTGCACTGTGAATAAATTTAATAAGGAACATTTAGGTTTTTTGGCTATGAAGGAAAATATAATGTAAAACTAGATATTGAAGCATTGTGAACATTTGTATTTCTTAAGGCCTGTGATTTGATACGTGACTTTTTTCAAATTCGTTTTATTTCGTTACTTTTCGTAACTTGGTGCGATTTATTTCCATTTTTCTTTCATTATATGCTTAACAAAAAAATCAAAGAAGATAATCTTTTAACAAGCAGTGAAAAAAAACTCAACGATTTCATCTAGTAATAAATATATGTTTTCATTTTTGAGCCCGTTCGTTCGACATTATAAAGTACGAGTAAACTAGACGGTGTTAATATTCTTATTAATTATGATGAAGAAACATTTATATATTATTATGTATATTATTATGTATAAATATTTGTAGTTCGGAAAAACAATAAAAACTTACTAATCGCTGGGCACGGCGAGAAATTTATATACATAATAATATATAAATGTTTCTTCATCATAATTAATTGGATACTAAAATAGATCCAGGATGAAACTGGAAAAAATACATACAAATGCTTTCATTGCCAACCAATGGTTGGCTAAAAGCAAAATTGCATATGGTAACCTAGATTTCAATAACAGAAAAGTTAGAGTGTTGTAAAACTTCATTCTCAACCAAGGAAAAGACTATAATATGGAAAATTCAAAATTGAGAAATTGCTCGTACTCGTATTCCATTTGTCTTAAATGTTGATATAAATAGAAGTTCTTTAGACACACAATTTGTAGATAAAACACGAAGAATGTTGATAACGTGCGTAGCGGCATAGAAAATGCATTCCATTCAGCTAGATGTCTAATAGAATTAAAACTTTTACTGTTTTCAAAAAAGGTTGTCCATATTAAATAAATAATTCTCTTTCTGAATAGAAAGAAAAAACGAACTCATGCCTAAAGATTGAAATTACTTAACAATTATCAAAAAATAAGTTATAATATTTGTCTACGAAGTTGCTATTATTCTAGTGTAGTTGTGTCCAACCTCTCGGAATTTCATTGTGTTTTATCTACAATTTTACCTCAATCCGAGGCTAACAGGCCTACGTTTTTCGTTACGTAGTGGCTATTTTTTCTTTTACGTTTAATTTTTTGCTCTTTACAAATCTTTGTAAAGGCTTTATTTTTAATAAACAAAAAGGAGTTGTTGTCAAAGAGAAGTTTAGAATAAAAGTATTTTTAACATAAAACACATCTAAACTTACCATTATAATCATCTTTAAAACTATCGGAGTTATTATATTAAATGCGCTACAAAGAGGAATAACACAAAATTGTCTTTATTATGCCAACTTGTTGGAATCATTAGACAATGCTTTGAAAAAAAACTACTGCGAAGTAACTTTTATTCTAAAACATACGAACGTATCGCATCGCTCTCGTAATTTGAAGCAGTAAATGTTCTATTCCAAATGAAAATATTTTACAATATGATCGGGCATCTATATGTACGTAGTCGTTGTACAAAATCAAATAAGTAAAGCTAGAATTTTTTCTACCACCTGTAAAAGTAGTTTTTATAAAAAAAAAAAACACTGTCTTTATGGGGATATACATAATTTTTAACCTGTAAATACACTGGAAATTCTAAAACAAATTTTTCAAAACAAAAAAAGAATGCAGAATCCAGAGATCTAATATTTAAATAAAAAAATTATTTTAATAATCATTTTCCGGATAAATGTTAATGAATAATTGCGGTGAAAGAATATTAAAAAATGAATATCACAAGCAGTTTTTTGTTTTTAAACCGAAATGGAAAATTTGTAAAAATCCATCTCGTGGGAAAGCGGAAAAGCAAGAAATATGTTGTTCCTTAGAAACTCATAAATGTTAAAAAATTTGAATTTTTCCATGCTACCAATATCTCTTCTATCTTGAACAAAGGCAAACAACTCCGCTTAGACATCAAAATTGCGTAACAAAGGGATTGTAGCTCTTAGACTTTTATTAGATGCATCTTTAAAGATAAGCCCTTCGTCAGCAATATAGTTGTTATTCATTGCAGCCATTATGTCGTCAGTATTGTTGCAATAAACAACCATTATCGAATCGCTATCAGAAAAATGTTTTTGCGTCTACGAAAATCAGTAACATTAACGCAAGGTTCAAGCAGATGAAGACTTCTGAAAACAACAGCTAAAATTAACAGTTTATCTTCTCTGATATACAAAATCTTATATAAAATTCTGAATTTGGTCAAATGCTTTCAAAATTGAGCTGGACGCTTGGAAAAGCATTGAATTAGAATTTTGTACATCGACGTCATGCTAAGTGCTTTAGATAATTAATTTCTTTTTTTTTTCTCACATAGATTTTTTTGAGCATCAGTTAGCAACAGAATCCGAGTTACATGGTACACAATTTCATCAGATATGTGCACCTACTAAAGAACAGTATAAATGCACGATTATATTCAATCAATGCCGCATAACGAATTTTACCATATAATTTGACACTACAACTAGCTAAGCTATGTCGTCGTAGAATAGAATATATTTTATTTTGAGGGCGTTTGTTCTTAATAAAAAATAAAAAAAAATAACAAGTCCACATAATAAAAAAAAATATTTAACATACATGTTAATGAAATGAGTGACATTTATGACAAATAAATAGAGCAGTTGAGAAGGCATGTCTGCATTTGTAATCTGTAGGCAGATCTGTACAAAAATTTTACCAGAAGAAAGAATATATAATGGTCGGCCTTCTCTTTCCCTCAGCGTTTAGTGGTTGAAGTTGCAATCCTATTTTGCTTGAACATTAGCCTTCAAATCAGCACAAGTTTTACTGTACTGTGTGTATTTAATTTGATCGAACAATTACTTCATCGTACTGGAGATACAGAGAGATATAATAACAGCGAGACTTTTTTATTGCATATACAATAATCAGGATACCCCAATTAAAGATATTGTAAGACAATGTTTTAAAAGTAAAAAGATCCGAAAATACCATCTGTCATACATAAAATAATACGTAATTTTAAACACCAAAATCTGCCTTTTCCGAATAAGTTACACATTCTAGAATACTAGCCACCCTAGAATTTACATATACATAATTATGTGAAATCAAACACTAATCCTTCAATATTTAAACATTTATTCCAAGAAATTCATTCCTCACAACACAAAAAATTTACCTTTATATTTATGGGTGCATCGAAAATTAATGAATTAGTAAGCTTCAGTGTTACCTGCAATTACAAAATAATTAAAAACTTAATTATACCAAACTATACATCCATTTTTACTGCGGAAATTATCGCTATAATGGAAGGCATCAATTCTATTGATAACAAAAAAGGATATTTTGCAATTTGTAGTGACTCCCTATCAGCTTTAAAAGCTATTACTAACGCCGGAAACAACAATATTTATGCCAGAACTATAAGAAATATACTTATCAAGAAATCCAAGATATTACTTATCTGGGCACTAGGTCAATGCCAAATCGAATGTAATGCGTTCGCAGATAAAATAGCAAAAGATACAGTTAATGTTCCACTATTGATGGCAAGCAATCACAATGCAACTGATATCAACGAACTTTTTAAAAAACTATTATCTTGGAAACAACAACTTATATGAGCAAACGTCGAATTGGTATCGAACGACAAACAACAAGAAACTAAGTATAAGCAAATCCCTTAATTACAACATCAAACATATCAACAGATATTATTAAATTTAAAAAACGTACACTTCGTTAATCTACCTACAGCACCAATTTGCAACTGTAACATAACAGTACCTGATATTTTTAAACATCTCTTCTCTACATGTCCAAAATTCCAAAAACAAAACTTTTTTAAAAAATTTCCCAAATTCAATCGCTCTACTAACCAACCCTGTTGAAAGTAATATAATTCAAATAATTAACTTTTTAAAAGCAACTAATCTATAGAACTTAATCTAAATAAGTAATATCAAAAAACAGTTGTAAAACGAACTTAAGTAAATAGAATTAAGAAATATTGGGCCTAAGGCCCAGCGCGCATGTCCTTTTAAACGTTAGTTTATGTTTTCTAACCATTCTCTAATGCTACAAATAAATAAAATAAATAACAAAAAGAACTTAATATTTTCATAGTTTTCTTTAATTTTTGTAGTTAGTGCGATTGGAACCGATAGGTGCTTATTGTCTTTGTGTAGTAAAACAACTTTTTAACTAGTATTCCACAAGATTTTGAGGAAACCCCAGTTCTCATAAGACTCCCTCAGCATTGCGATTATTTTATGAAATTGTCTAAATTCCAACTAAGTTATTGGAAAATTTATAACATAATTTTTATCAAAGATACCTTGAAGTAATTGGGAAAAAATTTATAAGTATCCATCGATTTTCATTAAATGTGGCGTATTTTATTTGCAGTAAACTAAGCTTTATAAATGGGGATAAATACAAACATTTTTGGCGTTTTCAATTTAGAGTAGATCCGAAATTGTGAAAATATAAAATAAAATATGTAAAGGTAATACAAGTGTTTTATTATATAACTAAAGCGAACAAATCGTTCTTCAAGTTATGGTAAAACTTACCAGTGACAGGCAACATTAATGTTTTTATTTTGGGTCCCAATTCTTTTAATCCCAAAAACTATTTTTACTAGTATGACTACCTTATTAGGGAAGTCTTTCACGCTCTTTCAAAATAATCTGTACATGATAGAGGAAACAAACCGTTCATATTTATCATAGTGTTTAAAGGAGGATATTTTTAGCACACCATTATAACTTAAGTTCTAAAACATATTAAAGTTTTATGAAAATATTTAATAATAAAAAATAAAACGTACATAAATCATAAATTTATGTATGTACCTTACATACTTACTTACTATGCAACGAATATTTTTCACCATTCCAACCATTTCAATAAAAAAATGATTACTAGAGGTCATCTCCAAATGCATTTATTTGTCTTTTAAAGTCTTTTTATCTTGTTGTCCTCCTGCATTTATATTTTATGGTTTTATTCAGTGCAACAAACAAGTCGAAACAGTGTTTTATTGAAAAGTTCTTTGTAATTTTGATTTTAATAAGTTTTTTAGTAGTGAAAATTCAAGCAACTGTTAGAAGTTTAATATTTAAAATGTTAGTTATATTTATATTAAGTTTTTTATGCAAAAAGTTATAAGTTGTAAGAAATAATATCAACTCGTGTTTCTTTCGTGAGCTTGTTCATAGGGTTGTTAATATTTTTGACAAAGAAGACTAAGTGGAATGCAATCAATCATGGTAATATAAATGGGTGAGAATGTAAATGTTCCTAGTTAAATGTTTGGTGTGTGCGAAATTCGTGGGCTGTGTGGGACAAATTTCCTCTAAAAGAAAGTAGGGCTGTCAACGTTATTTACATGTAAGAAATTTTTATAGAAATGATGCAAATGCAACATACAACTGCTACAAAATCGAATGAAACGGCGCCATTAAAAAATTTTAAAATATAACACGAGAAAAAAATGTAACAATAAAGAGGTGTGAAGAGTAAACAATGTGTATTGACCAGGGACTGAAAATAATTATTTTTGAATTTTCACAGACAAAAAGCAAGCACAGAAAATTACCAAAGAACCATGTCAAGCAAACTATTTTTATCGTTTGAACTAGATTTTAAGAAAACCACATGCTATAAAATTTTTTATTTCAATTTTTTTTAGCAGAAATAATTATTATATCTTAATTTTTTTTTGCAGAATTAATTAATATTTTTGCCAGAAAGAATTCTTATTTTCTGAACATGGACATCATATTGGCAACTTGCTCGTTTGCTAAAATTTATTCCTCACTAGCAAGTTGCCTCGAAATGGGATGGTCTTGTACATATGAAGAACTTTTTACGGCCGACATTTTTGGATAGCAAGTTGGCCTTTTGAACATTTATATTTTTGAACGAATCTGAGTCCTTATTTTCAAGTTATTTTTATTTGTTAACATACATATGTATAAAACTTAAAGCTTACAGACTAATCCCCCCAGATAAAAAGTGCCCGGTTTCAGATTTTTTTGTTTACTAATTCCCATAGCATTAGTGAAAGTCTCCCAACACTTTACAAATGACAATAATTTCTCAGGAAAACCCAGTTCTAGTAAAACTCCCTTAGCATTGGAATAATTTGTGCCAAATCTGTAAAATGCAACTAACTTATTGGTAAATTCACTACACAATTTTTATCAAAGATACTTTTAGTTAATTGTGAAAAAATCAAGATTTATCCATTAATTTCCATCATATGTGGCGCATTTTATTTGTAGTAACTAAGATTTATAAATAGTGATACATATACCGACCATTTTTCAGGTTTCCAACTTTTTAATTCTGCATGGCAAAAAAATCGTTTTCTTCACCAATTTTTTAGTAAATCTAAAACTGTTAAAAATGTAAAAAATAATGAATGTAAAGGTAAATTAAGTGTTTTATTTATGGTGAAATTTACTATCGTGACCGCTTCATTAGGAGGGTCACTTCATTCACGCCCTTTATAAATAATTTGTATATTATAGAGACAAATAACTAAACCAGATTAAATCCTTCATATTTATCCCATTTTTATTTAACGGAAGATTTTTTGCAAACCACTGTAAATTAAGTTCGCACACATTTTGTGATTGAACGTATATCATAAATACATAAGTATATGTACCATAATAATTTTCCCCACCATGCAAGTGTTTTAATTCACTATTCCAACCATTTCAAATTTACAATGCCTACCAGAGGTCACTAACTAATCCATCATTTATTTTGTTTCTTAATCCCTTTTTTTGTCTTATTCTTGTACATTTAGTTTGTGGTTTTATTCCGTGCAATCAACATGTTGTATCAGTGTTCTATTAAAAAGTTTATTTTAAATTTCGATTTTAATAAGTTTAATAAATAAGGTTATTTAAAAGTTTAATATATAAAGTGTTATTTACGAGTATATTAAAATTTTTATTCAACAATTATGAAAATATCAATGAAAACAAATTTAAAAATCAAAATTCAAAAAAAATTTATATCAAGCAATGTTTTGGTTATCTGCTTGTTATTGTTGTTGTTAGTGTTGTTAAAAAATTGTATGTGGAATGCAATATGTATGTGAGAATATAAAAATTCGCCGTTAAATAATTTTTTATTCATTGTCAAGTGAGTTGTGGAGGGTGTGTGTTTTAAATTGTGTGTTGCAGTAAAAAGAGAAATTTCTAAGAGAATTCAGCGCTGGCAATATTGTTGCTTGGTAAAAGATTTTAAGATCAATATTTAATTTTTTACATGTTGCGGATACAAAATCGTAATAAAACGCCACACACATTTTTTATTCATATAAACACCAGCAAAACACGGAACAACAAAGAGGTATAAAGAGCTTAAACAATTTTTATTTACAGGGACTGTAAATAATAACTATTCCTGAGTTTTCAAAGACAAAAAGCAAGATCAAGCTTTTCATCAAACTCAGGCTATTTTCATCGAATTGAATTAAACTTTACAAAAATTGCTTTCAATTTTTTCAGCAGAAATTATTATTAAGTATTGATTTTTATTTTTTGTTGTTGACAGAAATAATTATTATTACATTATTTGTATTCCTTTTTGGCAAAATTAAATGTTGTTTTCTAAAAATTCAAAGCATGAAAAATTTAAGATAACAATAAATAAATCAATAATTAATTTTTATATTTGCAAAAAAAAATATAAAAAGCAATAAATAACAATTATATTTTGATTTGCATGAAAAAGTCATAATTATTACGGTCCCTAGTGTGGACTCGTAGTCGACGTAATCGCTCCTATTAGGGTCCCTAATACCGCTCACAAAGTATGTTTTCACCAATTTCAAACTGACGATTAATTGGACTTTTTGGGTAGAATTTTATTTTAACATCCTTAAATTCAGCAATTAATTTTAATTTTTTTTCTTTTGGTTTTAGGTAGATGCAAATTTTGTGACGTATAACATATTAATGCAAGTAAGTTCCATTTAAATAAAAAAAAACTATTAAATTATCTGACAATAATAACTTGTATGAGTTTCAAATTTCTAAATCATCATATTTTTGTCAAAGTCAACCAACCAACCAGTTGTTGCTTTCAGCATTTTTTTCAAGTGAATGTGTCGAAGTTTTTAAAATGACTACATGTCGCAAACATAAAAGCCGCATAAATATGTGAAGAAACTTTGAGCCAAGACGACTACTGTTTCCATTATACATTTTTGTTTTTAATTTTCGATATCTATTGCTAAACGAATAGGAATTACATACATATGTATATGCCTGCAAATACCAATATATGCTCTCACCGTTTTACAAATAAATATTATATGTGCAGCTTTTTTTGTATGGTGACGTATAGTATAATTTTATGGTTTGTGGGATATATGGATTGGCTTTTAAAGGAATACATCTCGGACTTCGAGACTAATTGAAAAAAAAAACAATAGAAAAAACACGCTGTTTTCCATACTGAGAAATTCAAGGCCACTCTATTTCGCTCTAGAGATAGCCCAATATATCGCAGAAACAATAATATAAATTTGGTATGCGTATCTTAAAATTCAAATTGCTAATCATATCTTAGTTGCAACTATCACTGTAATTTTTTCCACACGCTACCATTTCTTAAAACCAAAAAAAAAAACTAATTTGAAATATTAAAAAAACTTTTCTGGAAGCTGTGGGAACGTGAATTGCAGTAAGTACATGCATTTGCAAATAAGAAAGCAAATTGCAAAAAGTTCATCGCCATTCTTATAAAAATTTCACATGAAATAATCAAAAATTAAACTTTTGGAAAACTAAAGAAAGAAATCAACAAATAAAATTTGCTTGATTGATTTAAAACTATAAAAAACTAAAACTTACTTCTATGTCAGCAGACAAACAATTTGAAAAACTTAACTTTTTTTCGGAATGTTTTGGTATGAAGTCGCAACTAAATTGAATTTAATTGTCCATCTAATTGTTCATTGATGGTGGTCGAATCACTTTTGCTTTAAAGTTAATCTTATTCATGCATCTCTATATAATTTTGGCTTGCGAAATAGGTGGGTGGGGATTTTTATATACTCGTATTATAAGAAACAGGAAAACTTGTAATCAAGTTTCTCTGTTTTTGTTGTTAGTAAAATTTGAAAAGTTTTTAAATGTCGTTTTTTTCTTTGGCTTTTTTTAAAATTTTCTATACTTTAGGTTTTTGTGTTGCGCGTGTTTTCCGTTGCCCAAGAGTGCTTTTAATTTTTATTATTATTTGAAATTTTAACAAGGGAATTGAAAATGAAATATATTGCGGTAAAAAAGAGAAGCAAGTTTTATCGCTTTCGTCCAGGTAATTAGCTAAAAGGCAAAACTTAAGCTTTATTTTGTGTGATCAATTGGAATTAAGGATGTATTTTTGATTATAAGCAATTAAACAAAAATTTGACTGCGGCGCACATGATGAAGGTAGATTTCTTGAAGAAAAAGATTTCAGAACTTGTAAAATCTTCTTTCTTTCTTTCTTTCTTCAAGAAAACTTAAGTATTGCCTTTTAGCTAACTATCTGGATGAAAGAAGTAAAACTAGAACTAGGTGCTTTTACAAACAAAAAATGACTTGGTGATCAGTGAATAAACGTAAAATTCTTATATGGATCATTTGTACAAGATCACAAGCATAAAATGGAAATACGTTCTTGACTCAGAAGTTCAATTATTTTTTTATTTGCTGGATTAATTTATTAATATAAAGCACCACGGAGTAAAATACCGGGTTACACTATGCATAATTAAAAAATTATTCTTAAATTTACATGTTACCAGTGGATGCCGGGGTAGGCTTAGCGGACTAGTGTTGTTATTTACTTACAACAATGTAAGTCGATACAAATTATGGTGAGTTTACCTTATAAATAGCGCAAAACTGTTTGTATTAGTGCGGTGTTGCATTACTTGTTTCAGGACAATTCTGAAAACCATTCACTATAACCTTGCGAGTTAGGTGATATCAGTGCTAGGTATAACCGTTATTAGTAACTTCCCCTGCTTACTCTTTGGGTAGCTCCTCTCGGTGTCACCACTCATTGTTGTGTTCGTAGTAGTCTTCCATTACTTGACTTTTTATTCATACTATACGATTTACAGGTGGGGAGTCTCTACCACTGCCAGCAGTAGACAAAGTAACTTTCAAGGCTTCTTAGTAATAATTACCTATTCAAAATCCTCTAATCAACCGTTGAAACTTTTTTCAAGTTTTACCACAGCTCAAACAGCAGATATTAAACCACAATGAAAATGAATAATCAAAGAACGAGGTGTGAGATTTTTTAAGTTATTTTTTTTCAACTTCTACCACACAATTGAGTATTGATGTGTGAAAATGTATGACTTTAAAACCCTATTTCAAATAAAAAGCATTGAAAATTTGTTCGAGTTTGGCAAATTTGTATTTGGTAACTTTTATACGAGTGATCCTTACTGCGTGTGCAAGTGAACTGGAATATAAATAAATATGGACGTAACAGATTATAATACCAGAACAAAAGCAGTAATTAGCATGAAAATTCCAACAATCAGCTATTAATTATGGCATCGAATATAAAGACGATTGCTTAACTGTCCCATATAATTTAGTTCTCCCATTAACACTTGTCTTTTGCAAACAATGTGTATAATATGTGTCTTATAAATTTTGTATTATGTGTGAGTGTTCCATTACTTTTTATTTTATATATATACCATCATCATCATCTCTTTCTTGTCGATAATTTTTTTATACATACTTTTGCATTCATTGTTTCGCAAGTTTGTTTGTTTTTCTGTCTTTTGTTTATTATATTTTTATTGTTTCCTTAGTCTTTTATTTGGATGGTTATTATTAATAAATATCCTTACGATTGCGAACATATTTAGAATAACATCCGTATATTTTCGCAAGTACGATTATACCTTTTCGAGTACCCGTTAGTTCATTGTATAGCAACGAATATGAGATGTCTACTAGAGAATTTCTTTCTAGCACCAGCGCCTCGCATTGTAGAACATGTTTTGCGAATAACATGATAAAACATATTTTTTCTATTCTATTCATTACGCGGTTTGAACAAGCATGTACGTGTGTGTTCGTATTTGAAATACATCGTAAAACTTATAATTGTCTAAAATTAATAACCTGCTGTGTCACGACTAGACATATTGGAATATTAAAAAGTGCCAATAAACTTATTTATATTGATTACATTTGGTTTAAAAATGAAATTAATATATTGCGTTAAGGAGTTCCTGTCAAAAAAATATAATAGAAAATCCTTCCAATTTATAGAGAAGTTGGACATTTTAATAGATCGACGTATTGGGTAAGCGGAGGTTGCTTTTGAAGCGAAGACAATAAGCGAAAAAAAATACCAAACTCTTTTAAGGCGACTTCTGTGAAACTACCCGGATATCGCTTACCTTAAAAATATTGTTCAATTATCAGAGAAAAACATACGTTTCCAGGTGCGACCCGAGCAATTCCATTTGTTTTCGACACAGAAAAAACATCTTTTTTTCTTAACATAATTCTAATCATGACCGTATTCATAAAAACTTACAAGATTCATCAAAACTATTAATAAGCCAAACGGTGTTTAAAAACGATTATAATGAATGCTAAAACTCATTTAATCTCGTTCAAAGTAGTACTTTACCTGCCAGACTAAAATTAAATATAAAATAGATATCATATTCGCACACATACTCAGATTTAATTTGTTTGAGAGGAAGTTGTAATAGTAACAAATAGTCAACATGCAAAGGTTATGCGAAGAAGTCGTCAACCAGCATTTTGCCAAATTCGTTCTTAAAAGCCGTCAAATTGATGTAAAATCGTCACATACAACATCTATGTCTCCTAGTGAAAATGTAAATAGGCTTGTTTTTTATGTCTCGCTAAAAAATAAACTTACTGGTATAAAAAATTTCACGTTTTTTTGCCACATAATATTCTGTTTTATATAGCAATATGAAAGGGCTTTTCATAGAGCGCGTTTGTGCTCACGAAAAAGTATCTACTGCTTATTATTTTTTGGCTGGATTAATATATACGTAGTGGTAATAGCAATGTCGTAGAGCTTCTTTATTAGTTACATCACAATTAGCTTTTTCTACTCCACTTGAATATTAACAAATCGATAGAATTTAAACCAACTGAGCAGTGAAAGAAGAAGGAATGAAGTTGATGGCATGATGATGACTATTTGGAGTGCAGTTGTAAAAAAATTTTATGAAACATGGAATGAAAACATGAAGAACAAATAGAAATCTATCTTTTTGATTTACATTGGGAATAATTTATCATAGTTTATATACTCCAAACACAAAATTTCCATGTACAGAAGTTGACGGTTTTTAATGTTTTTTTCCTATTCTTCTTTGTTATGTCGTCATGTAGAGGTATATTAACAATTTAGTGCGAAACAGAAGACGCACCTGCAACATACCAAAACGTAACTAAAGCAATTTATCAAAATTTCCTAGCAAAAAACCAAAATAAAAAACAAACAAAAAATACAGCCAAGTGGAGCAAACATTAAATCCACAACGAGACACAAATTACAAAGCCGAAGGCAAACAAGTTCGCGTTGTTTATCAGCAAGTCCTGCTCCTGTTACAACACAAACCTGTAACAGATTGTCATACGTAAATGCATATTATTATTCCGCCAAGTTTGCTTCCTAAGCAGTGCAAAATAATGGTTATAAGTATCTAATAATACTTTGTTTATGTAGGTATAGCGAACGAAAAATTGTAAAAAGAAGATCCGAAACTGGCATATATTATGTGAACGAGCAATAATATTGAAAACACGAATGTGTGCCTACATATATCTTGTGCAGTTTAAAGTCATTTAAAAAATTGTCTCAAGTCTTTTTCATCACAGGGAAGCAAATGAAAGGAGAATGCATACATAAACTCCTGCGCAAATGCTGCAATAAAAAGTAAAAATATTGAATCAACTGAAAGGTTTTTCGTTGCTTTAATTCTGACAATGAAATTAGCTAATATGCCGAATGAACCTTCTCTTTTGTACTTGTAAGCTTCCATCCCCTATTTCCAGCGTCTCCAAGGCGCGGTTCTTTGAACCGTTATTCTTGGAACTAAACAAAATTAAACTCTTCTTATTCCTCGCCAATCAGAGCTCTTTATTCTCATTCAAAGATTCTTTTGCTTTCCTCTTTGTTGTTGAATATATTTGCAAGCGTTCCAAGCTACATGAGCTAAAGAATATATCATAATTGCAGGAATTTACCAGACCGTTGTTTCTTGAACATGTAAGAATTATCCAGTTTGTAAGATCTATTATGATGAGATGACCATACATATAAATTTAGTGAGAACTGGCCACGTTTTGGAAACAAAACATTAACATTATCACTATGAAAAAAAAGATACATCAGAGGATCGTTTTAAGCAAGATTATAAGTAATCTCCGTCTTTATACAATATACTTTGTATACAAAAAAACCGAATAATACCTGTTAAGCTGTGATTCATTTAAACCTAAAATCTCTAATGAAAAAATACTTAACACAGCTTTCATACTTAACACTGTTTTCATTGAACTACCTACCGATGGTTTTTATTTGATAGTGGTACTATCGTTAAACATATTTTCAGCAAGATGCCATCAAACTACATAAAAAGTATAAACACATGGAACACATGAAATTCAAATTCGGATTTCTATCTGGCAACAACGACTAAGCTGCGTGTGTTGAATAAACTTATTATAAACATATTAACAATTCTTAACAAAATTCGATAATATCGATAGTTTTCCAACATACTATCGAAAATATCGAATGGTGTCACTGTCGATAGTTTGCAAACGCTACTACTAATAAATTTGACGAAAAATGTTTGTACAAAGTTGACATGAAAATGAGATGGCGTTGGCAGTACAAAAGTACAACTATATACATATATTCTTAAAAGTCGTTAATGAATACGTATTTCTCATAGTTTTTAAAGCGCGTCTTTCTAAATTTTATTTGAAACTCGAAACAAGATTTTTTTTAAACTGATGAAAATATTTAATAATTTTTCCGGAATTATAACTTCTTATGTCAAAATTGGCTTCGAGAGCATGATGCTATGTTCATCGCTACATGAATGCGCGAAAACGCACATGTTTACATTTGTATACTTTTTTTTTTGTATTTTTGCGTTAACAGAACAAGTAGCAGTCTACATTGAATTAAATCATTCTACACACAAAATTAACATAAATCTTACATTTTCTGTAGACCTTCTCTACATGAACATGAAAATGTGAAGGCTACATTCTTCACATATATCATCTTCATCAACTCTACTATCATCATCACCGCCACCATTGTAAATTGTAGCGTGTATGAGATGTATTCTATTTTAAGTATTTGCTTGTGACTGAAAGTCAGCCTTTTTCATTTCCTTTTAAGCACTCTTGTATGCAAGTGGCAAATGTTGTTTTGTATATATCAACATGTTTCCGAACGCAGACACTTTTGCACTGTTTAGTACAAGAGGTACATTTGTCGTAAAATGTTTATGCATCTGTGTTTATATGGCTGAATTTGTTTTATGCATACAATCATTAATTTTTATTTTAGAAAATTTCTCTTTTCATTTTTCCTGATGTCTTCAGATTTCAGGGTTTATGAAATAAGGAAAATAAAAGAACGTCGAAAATGTGTGCGTTATAGTATTTACTTTTCTCTCAGTTTTTGCTTTGGTCTGTTTGTAATCGATTAAGTAGTTTAGCAAATATAATTTAAGATTTAAATATTAAAAATAAATGAACCAATAAACCCATTTTGCGTAAATTTGCGCAGTGTGTTGCTATATGTTTGAATAGCGTAATAACCTTTATTAGAAGCGGACGTTGTACCTACCAGAAAAATTAATAATTATTATTTTATATCTAGGAAACTGTAATGGTGGCACATACAAATTTTATGCAAGTAATTGTATTATTTCCACTTAATTGATGCATAATATATATTCCGGCACAGACTGGATGGTTTGTAGAACTCACATGTTCCTTATCGAAGATTCTTTAGTGCCAGTAAGATTGCACGAAAACAACATTCTTAGGTTAGCGTCCTAGGGAAGAAAAGCAAACAATCGTAGTGGTAATAGCATTACTATGTACCATTGGTGTTCATGCAAAATGAATCATTCCTCCCTATATCGAATTCACTGTAGGACCCTAGAAAACTTTCGCTCTCTCTGCCCTGCTCTTGCCTGAATTAGAGCTACTCGTTAGACAGCGCGATACTGCAGACTTATCGGACTGCAATATCAATAGAATAAGCTCACCTAATCGATCATCGGAACGGGTTGTTTCTATATATATATAGAATGCACAAATCACAACAGGGGCGAAATAAGGATCCAAGTGAGTCAGTGTATCATAAGTTTCAGTCGTAAAAACTAACCTGCCCTCCTAATTTATATCTGTTGGATAATATCGTTTTTGAACAGAAATAATTTTATTAACAATAATATTCTGAATAGAGTTTATGAAAGGGTAAAAACATGTAAGTCCTTCAAAATTGTATCCAAAAGTTATTTATCCTGTGGAATAGTTTGAACTCCTTATATATACCGGGATTCCAAATAATCACTAGAGGCCAGAATCATTATCCGCAAGTTTGCCGCTTACACTTGGTGAGTTTTGACATCAATAGTTTTATGTTGCATGCTTTCGTGAATGCAAACTATCAGATTTCTGTCGTTAGCGGCGCAGATAAAAATAATTGTATATATCAAAAAATGTAAAATAAAATAAGTTGGAGTATATTACATTTTGAACATTGCTTAGAATTTACTCCATTTCCAGTTTAGTTTTATCTATTCAAGTTAGCTGAAAACTAATTACTCTAAAGAATTTGAAAACTGTTCGTATTTTCTTATTTAAAATCTGATTAAAACAGTTTTTAAAGATTCTCAATTTTTCTCCTTTTTCTCATTAATTTGATTTTATTCTAATAATAAAAGTATCTTTACCTTTTTTGCCACAATTCTTTAAAAAAAATTGAAAAGCATAATGTTCAAATTTGTGTATTTTTTTTTTTTATTAATGAATTGCAAACATAATACTCTTGTTTAAACAAACAATGAATTTTTCCTTCATGTATACATTGTGGCATCTTAAGACTTGGCAAATTTCAACTGTTAATACGTGTAATAAAATTGCTCTTCATCTTTCTTTTGCCCCCTTGCTAAAATATATTAAATTACATATTTTCAGTTACTGACAGTAGTTTGAAACGTTCTGATGAAAAATGACAAATAATACTTTTTCGTGATTTAAGTAAAGCTGAATTATAAGCCAAGAAAAGAAATTGTGGTGTTTTCTACCAATACTAAGGATTCAAGCAACGCTGCTATTGCGATTAAATTTCACTGAAAATTATCGTGTTACATGGTAATTTAAGTATGTATGTTCAAAATAAAAAATATTGCAGAACTAAGACGTGGCAAATAAAACTAAAATGTCAAGTTCATAATATAAAGACATCGAGGAATTAGTGCAGTTAAACTTATTTGGTTTATTTAATATTTAATCAGAAAGCAAAACCTCAGGATGTTTTATAAATATCCCACTAAATATTGTAGTTTAGATATTAAAAATTGGACGGATATGATTCCATCACAACATGGTAAGGCAAAGTAAGGAGAGATCCGAATAATAAGTAAAGAGCCGTAAAATATAGCTGAATATATCAATACAGTTCGTATTCCAATTAGATCCACATGAAAGTAAAATAAATCCCTCATTTCACTGGTTTACATACAAAGTGTCGCAAAAATGGTATTATTTTTTTTTGCATAAACACTGAAATGCAAAATTATTTTAAAAATAAAATCATATACATGTAATATGCCTATAACGCTGCTGGCACTCCTCCTTTAACCTCGAATGTAGAATGGTACAACGCATTGACACAGTCCTGGCGAGACTTCCACAATTTTTAATGTTCTTTTATGTTTTGCCTTGAATATATAGCCACAAAAAGTAGTCTAGAGCACTTGAGATCAGGACTCCTGGAAGCCCAGTTAATAATGCTTCTACGTGAAATTATTTTGTTCGAAAATAATTGGTTTAGCAAAATCAGTGTGCTTCAGTCGTTGAACTAATTGGATCATATAGTCTTTTAGATGTAGATCTTTCTTCAAAATTATTATGTTATTATATTTTTGGACACCTTGTATAAAAGTCTTGTTTACTGCCGCTCCATGAGAGTTAAATGTTGTAAAGTTCTAATTTAAAGTCTTGTCTATTATGGTGAAAAATTTTTAAGTAGTTAGCTTAACTGTATATTATGTAAAGTTATGCGGATAAGAAAACTTCTTTTCGGACCTTAGTCCAAAAAGGCAAATCATGTCAATTCCCAGTGCATACTCATCTACTATCCTGTTTTTATGGAATGCTTTCTTATTTCACTCATCTCATTACCATAGAGTAACTTAGCATTTCACTAATTCAATGATATTAAAAGATATTAAAACAGTTGACATTTCTAAGCTCTCCACTCGTAGCTTTCTATATATTTTCGCAAACTTTTAAAGTGTTTTCGTTATTGCATTTTTGTAAATTTTCAATGCACATTTCATTTCATAATTCTATTCATTAAAAAGCCCTAAAAATCTCTAACTGCATTCAAATAAATTTAATTTCAACATGATAATGCCTGTCATCTGACAACCTTTAACCATATGCTGCTCTATGGCTGAAAATCTTTTAAGCCACAAAGATAACACAAAAGATCAACATTGTTTTAGACAAACAAGAGGTGAGATGTGATACTCATCAAAATGTATATAACTAATTGCACACAAGGGTGTGACAAATGCCAACGTTAAAGAAACATTTTCAGAAATCACCAACAACATAGATGCAGGAATAAAGCAACAAACATCAACTCTTGCACCGACAAAAAACCATAATTACAAAAATTGATAAGTACATATATGTTAAACAGGACTCCCAAATGGGAGTGGGTTTCACACTCCTCCAAACTAACAACACATTGCAATTTTCAACATAGGACAAATTTGTCGCTTGAATGTACAAGTGAACACAACAAAGGCTGTGCAAATATTTATCTATAAACGTACGCAATTCCAATTGCAAGCTGATGATGATAAAAATTACTTACTTCTTCATTTGAATTTTTTTTATTGCCTCTGCGTTGGTGTTGTTGCTACTGTTACCGTCGTTGTGTTGCAAGTTTATGCTGTTGCTTGTTTACCCAATGTAACCACATTCATACCTCGATTAGGATTCCGCTTACACAGATAGGATTTGCAAACCAAACGTTATAATAGAAACAAAGAAGAACAAATGAATTGAATCTGTTTAAATATAGACGCCACTAGGGTTGTATACTTTAATCTCCCATTTATTAAACAAGAGATTTTTGTTAAAGATCAAACAATTGTACGACAGAACTTCGTGGAACAAACTGAGTTTATATGGGGTACTGGAGCTTGGAAGGAAGCTCACGTACTATGAGTAATTATGAAAGGGAGCGTTAGTTTCTGGGCTGAGTCGGAATTTACTCATTATAGGTGAGCTTCATCCCTGCTGAGACAAGTGAAGCGGCTTGTTATAAAAAAGCTACTGCCGCTCGATGTCACGATAACAACAAGATACATGAAGATTATTATATATAATGTTCAGAATAATCAAAGCTAATTTTCAAATACGGATAAGAAGACCTCTGCACAAGTGCACTTTGTGTAGCCCTGGGTTCTCGAAAAGGCTCTGACGATACCAGTACGTAAATTATATGTGTGGGAAAAATATTATTGGCTTAGCCCATAGCCAGGACTGAAGAAAATTTCAGATACATACATATCTTTTCAACTCCGAAATGGAAAGAGACAGCTGCGAATTGGGAACAACACTTGAAAATTTGTAATAAAATCTTTTAGTTGGAATAATTTTTTCTAACCTTATTAAAAGTTGCTTTTGGTAAAGTCCAAATTTGAACCATTTGTTTCGAATATTCTTGGCAGGATAAAAAATGATACACTGTTTTTAAAGACGTTAGCCGAAATTTATGTAATGTAACGAAAAAATTAATCATAATCCCATCAGACGTATTATCTTGTTGACAGCTGATTGTCCATATTAGAGTGCATTCATCAGATGCTCTTGAAGTATGTTTTTAAATCATTGTAATATTTTATATTTAATTCCAATTTTTTTCTCTAATCTTTGTAGCATATTCCCTTTTATTTACCTTTGACTTAACTTTAAAATTAAAGCACTTGTATTAAGAGATTCTTAAGCAAGTATGCATGATTAACTGTAGAATTTAGTCTAGTGTTCGTATAGCTAAAAATGGGAAATTTTCCTCTTTAAACCCTTTAGCGTTTTCTCATACAAAAAGTTGAGAACAATTGCAGAATTGTTTGTTTTCGTCAATACTTCTTTATGTCGGTTTTGAATTGCGGCCAAATCAAAATGTATTGAATTCTCATAAACAAAATTCCTGAAGACCGTGGCCGAGAATCTTTATATGCAACTTAAATATTGTTAAACGAATGCAAGATTTTAATGCTTCATTTATTTTCACCAGTCGAAAACCTTTAACGTGATTTGGTATGCTCGATATTTGTTTTGCTTAGTGCTAAATTACGCTTTTAAGTTTAATTAGAAGTTTGTTACTTTTACAAATAATAGACTAGAAATGCAACATTCTTTGCTCACTCTATTTCACTCCGGAATTTTGCACTGTTAATTTTAAAAAAAAAACAGGAAGTTACACTTAAAATGATTTTCTACCCAGAGGTGTTCTTCTAGGCGCAATTATCTTGGTGCTCCATCATCGCCGAAACTCACACTCCCACACAAACGCTTGCATCCTCGTACATGTGGTATCGAGATGTATAGTAGCAAAATATAAAACCGAAGTAACGTCACAAAACTTATATGACCTGTGGACAAATTGGGGAGCTTTAGAAATTAAGAAGTTAGATGGTTTTATAGACCAGCAGAATATTTTATTTATTTGTGCAAATGTGTCATTATGTTTGGTAAATGGTATTAGAGATGGCAAAACGAAATTTATCACATGTGTATGCACGTGTTTAGATGGCTGGATATTGTTTTTGTATCCATGCATGCACACATTCCACAAAGAGTTTAGTACTTTAGGGATTAGTAGATTGAAGTTAAGTTTGTATTTGTTTCTTATTGCAGTAAGAGATCCAAGGTAAGCTAGAAGGTATGCTGCCGTTACAAATTTCCCATTAACAAAGAAAAACTATTTTTATGATTGCAAGAAAATGGTAAAAAAAAGTTAAAGCCAATAAAGTAAAAAAGTCAAACTATATACTAGCTGAGTTTTTGCTAAAGATTTCAATTAAACTCTGTTTTATAAATCTTTAAGTCAAGTTGAAAGTAAGCCAAATTTAATAAAAATATAAGTTACCTTATGGGGAAACCTCTAAATGTGTCTGGGTGGTTTTGGTTTCCTTTTTCGTTGACCAGTCTCTTTTTACTTTGGTTAAGCCTTCTCTTGCCTCAAGTCAACCACAAAATTATCAACTAAGAAGGCAAACATCGTACAATATGAAATAAACAAGATCTAACGGGAATAGTGTAAGCAAGAAAACCAACTGTGCAGCGGAAACTGCCAACAATTTCCTGCTTGAAAATGTCAACAGCTCTAAGTCAATTATAGTAGGCGCAAAAACAAATTACAGAAAAAAACCTTTCTTAAAACTCACCGAGAAAAGCAATTACACTTAAATCATTTAAAGCGAAATCAAAATATCTCAGTCTGCTTGTGAACCAAATGTTTTAAAAAGCAATATAAGAAAGTAGAAGAAAAACTAAAAAAATAAATATCAGGGAACTCCCAAATATTTTGGTCTTCATGACGAAAAACTAAAAGTAAATTAATTTTCAACATTCCAGATCTTTGAGTGTTTGTTCGTATGAACTATTGTTTTAAAACAAATGAAATATTTGTATCTGTATTATGCGAGTGTGTGAGCTTTACTACGAGTAGCGATTGTATATGGTTGTCTCGTAAAGAAATACACATTGTCGCCAATATTCAAGCAAAAAACTTTTGTCCTTGAGGATTGTATCTTGACGGCAGAAGTATTTGTTTGCCTTGTTATTTTAGTAGCTGTGTTTGTATTTCAAAATAGCTTCATTTACTTAGGTGTCGTACTTATTAAAGTCGTTACGAATTAAGCACAGTGGTCTCATTCTGTTAAGGTTCGTTTGTTTAGGTTATATCAGACAGGTAAGTTATTTATTTTAAGCAATATTAATTAAACTATATTATTTTTTATAAGAAGAGTATGGGGAACTCATAGAAAATATGTCGCTAAAAAAATACATGTTGTATATTTCGTCAAAGATGTAAATCGTTTGAACTTATCTTTATTCAACTGCCCAGCAATTCCGAAATTCTCACGCGGTCTGTTGGCGCCTGATTTTGTTTGGCGTGCATTCGACATACATCATCCTTTGGAATTATGTACATTGAGATAGCTTCCCGCTATCTTTTCGTAATAGAGGCTTGCCATTGCGGATCAACAGATTTGTTAAGCTGGGTTGGATATTTCTCAGTCTTTAAACATTTTGCCCGATACTTCCTCAGCCGAAGTCTTCTTCATGGGTTTGCGTTAGCAACTAGCGTGTCTTAACCTAATTACTCAGTGTCGCTTAACTTTACCCTCTACATTATTGTGCGGCTTCATTTTCCGCCCGGTTCGGTTTTCTTAAATTGATAGCATTATTAGTGCAATACCTTTACATTAGAGTAAATCTAAAACTTTCCTAAAACGAATCCATAGTTTGGTGACAATTCTTAAGCATGATATAAAATACTCTATCGTGTGTAAATTCGGGAGCTCACTATTCATTTCTTTAGCGAATGTAGTAGTTGGATATAGACATTATCAATATCAACAGTTGACTAACGATAATGTGCACTAATTGTTGTCCTTTTCGAATTATTTCTTTTCCGATTCTGAAAAAATTAGCGAGAAAAAACCTAGAAATAATAAAAATATATAAATTAATTAATACAAATTGCGTATATTATTTTAATTAATTTTGTTTTGTTTTTTAAACACATTTAACTCATAAATCTAAGAGGATCTAGTACTCCCCAGCTTAAACACATTACAGTTTCGTCTTATTTATTAGTTTTATATTGAGTCATAATCAGATTGAGCGATTAATTGGAAAAATTAAATCTGATGATACTTATGTCCAATCAGAAAACAATATATTAAACATCTTGAGTTGCCGAGAGAAGCTTAGTTCATCTTGAGGTTTTGTGGAGTCATTGTCCTTTTTTGTCGCTTGTGAGTCAAAAACTTGTGATGGAACCATAAATTAATTCCAACATCAATAGAAGACGTGATGATTCCATTTTCATCTGGGCGAGCATTCCAATTTCTCTTCTTACCTCTTATAATTGTATCACGCGCTAATGGATCTTAGTTCTGCTAGAATTGATGCTTCCAGAAAAAATGATTGTTCTATATTCCCAAATCTACTGTCAAACTGGCTCACAACATTTACTTTTAATTTATTTACCACCAACTATGTCAGCATACCAGAAAAAACTTTAGCGGCTTATTATTGATGAATTTGTTTCGATTATTTCCAAAGTAATCGATTAATCGAAGGAAAAATTTCCGATACAATTACACTGTTAACCGCAACAAAATGATCGATTTATAATAGTTTTTATTTTTTTAAATTAAACAAAATAAGAGATCACTAACCTAGAGAAGTAGAAGTATAATGTATTAATACAAACGGTGAAACAATGATCAGGTTATAAAATGTGAAACACTGGTCAGGTTATAACAAGTGCACTGTACTACGAGTTCTTTTCTACTAGAATGAATGATTAATAATTATTTTTGGAATCCATTTATAAATATTTCGAGCAAACGTGCTACTAAAGCCTTTTCTTAAACTTAAAAAATATTTAACTATTTGATAGTGAATTCGTTGAAAGATTTTATTTTGAAATAATTACATTTTGAATACACTTCTGGACCACTGTTAATTGTATAATTTTTGCTTTACACATTCGTGTAAAAAATATACAAACCCTTATTGTAATTAAAACCACAATTGTAAGAACACTTCAGCAATCAAGATTTATAATGTTGACGTTATTTTTTTATGCTTTCTGTTTTTGTGAATAGAAGTGGATTTGTGTTTTGGTTTAAAAGTAGAAATTAAAATTGTTGAAATGATACTCATGCAACCTTTTTGGCAGAAAATGTTTTTATTTAAAAACTTATTAAATTAATAAAGAATAAATTTTGTCATTATTAAACACTTTTATAGTTTTATTTTGCTTTTGAATTCGTACAGTGTAGTAAAATCGAAACGCTATATGGGTCCAGTTTCCACGGAACAAACGTTTTTATCGAGTGAATTGCTGACCAAAATGCAATGTAAAGGGAATAATATTAATAATATTTCTGCACAAAGATTTCTCCACAAAATTTATTATTCTTAGTGATTTCACAATATATTTTTGATTTTTTAGAAGCAAACGCAAAACATAAACGAAGCCGAAGGCGAGCGAGCGACAAAAATTATATTCTAATAACCATAGTTCGATTATGGCTATTAGAATATAACTTTTGGAGGGAAACTATTGCTATATAGAAAATGTTGGAAAAGTAAGGTATTTATCTTACTCCTGAATATACAGTGCATTAAATCGATCAAGTTTATTATCATTGAATTATCTACAAAATCCGAAAAGAAGGCTTTTTATTTCAGCAATTCCGACGGCTGTTATCGTTTCGGGGCTTCTCTTTGATAGCCAAAGTCACCACAGTTGTTTCTTTTTCCTAAAGATCTTAACGATATTAATCTTGAGCAATATTCAGCCATCGGGAACTTGCAAACAGTATAAACGCGATGCTCAGTCTAGCCGGTCTATGTTACTTCTGCACATATTATCGATATCTTGCTTGTGTATTTGCTTTACGTCATTGTACTAAGACATTTGGACGACTTTTATATTTGAATATCTCGGCATTTATCGAAATATAGCCCCCATATTACTGGCTTGACAGTTCTAGCCTTAAAATGTTAATACGCTTTGCAAAACGTATAAAAAAGAAGCCTCTTGCTATGACCCCCCTATAAAGACATCGACTACGTTCACTAATGAAAAAATATATGACAACGAATCAACCTGGTATCGACGCAAAAAATCGTTTGTAACCTCGAAAAACTTTTCGTGCTCAATCGGTCCTTTATATACTTTACCAATCTTTTATTGAAAAATTTTTTACCTATTCATACTTCAAAATTTAAACTTCCTGCAAAAATTTAAGTAAATAACTAAAGAGCATAATCATAAAACAAGCTACAAAAAATTTTTAACACAAAAATCCTTCATTTGTTAACAACAAATCAAATTAAAAGGATAATAAGCAACAACAAATAATCTGACATGAATATTCTACAAGAATATTATACATTAAACATTTGAAAGCAGGCAGCCAGGAAGAAAAATCGTATTAATATTTTCTAGACTACTTCCCATCTTATTTAACAGTAGAAAGAACCCCTTTTCTTATTAAATATTACGAAAAAAATCTCATACAAATCTCAGAATAAAAACTGCAATTAAAGCAAAAATTTTTGATGGGCAAACACTCAAGCATCTTGTTAAACGAATACACCCAAACGGGTGCAGTACATGAATATAAGAAACATAATGAAACGTAAAACAAGATTGGCACTAAAAACATTTTTAACACTTTTTTCAGTCAGCGTTGAACATTTAAAAAAGCCAGAAATACATTTACGATAGAAAGACGTGGGATAAAATAGAAAAATGCTAAGTAAAAATAGAATTTAGGGAATTAATGATCAGGGAGTTTTATACAGACTTTCGCGAAAACAAGAACAACGACAACCGTTAACACGTTGTCAAGAAGCTGAAATAGATCAAATCGTCAATAAATCTTGAAAAACATTTTTTTTACGAAAGTGAAACTGTAAGTTCATCCTGCCAAGACATAAACTATTAGCCGCCGACGTTAATAAGCAGTAGTTTAAAATTAATTTTTTTCAACAATATTATTTAATTTGTGATTGAAGTTTTAAATGTTAAATTTAAGTTTTAATTTTAACAAAAACAAAAATTATATTTTAGGTCAAGTGATAATGTCTAACCTTTTGTGTCACGTTTCTTTTTTTATATTTGGTTCTGAGTTCTGCAGAAGTCTCATCTTTTCGTGACAAAGTTTACAAAGAAAAAAAAAAACAAACGAAGTATTACTTATGGAGAACCAACAAGCCAATAGCTTTAAAGCGTCTAATATGGCAAACTAAACTTACCCTGCAGTTTTAAGATAAGAGATGATTTTCTAAAACTTTGGAATGGTTTCATGTTAAGAGGTGTAGTTTTTCACATGTTGTGAGCCTGGTCAACGTTTTTAATATCAGTATGATACATCTTATCAAAATTATGTTAGCGCTTTAGTTTATATTTCCATCAGATTGTTACTAAATAAATGTACCGCTTTAATGACTGCATACAAGAGTCAGATGCTTACTTCAAATTCTCCTTATTGCGTTTATGTATGTGTAGTATTAGAAGTTATCTTAAAGTTATGTACAGCCGCATGTATATATTCTAACATGACTTTCAAATATTCCTCTACATCTACACCGAAGAAAGATTAGACTTTGTTAAAAATATAAAATATGTATATGAAGAATATGAGGAGGTGTTATCGAAAGATATGTCACTTCTTCAATCTTAGAAAATAAAAATGCAATGAAAGTACGAAAACTTGTTACACAAATACAAAAACAATCTGAGAAGAAAAAAACATTTTGAACTCCAAACTGTCAATGCAAGTTTACAGGATTTCCGTTCTAATTTTTATAGAAATATACATACAAAAGAAAGAGAATGTACAGTGAAAAGTCAACCATAAATGTCAACATCTACGAAGTATAAAGTATGTGCAAAATGGTAAACTTAAGTCCCAAATTTTTTTTTATTACCCAAATTTATCTCAAAATCGAAACTTTCTGACTTGTTACAAAGTAAATATATTTTTTTGTAGAATAAATTTTCAGTTTTTTCGTTTATGTGATGTAGCAAAGGTGTTTAGTGCATTCTGGGGAATTACAACATAGACTCCAACTGTTTGTGGTTTATGATGCTGCAGTGCTACTTGTTGTATTTGATTTGCTATTGCAAGAGAGTAACTAAACACAAATGTTTAATATTGTCGGCGCGTCCCAAAAGACTAGACACATTCAGCAGTGGCAACTATAGCTACATGTAAGAACAAATTCACAAAAATAGCTGGGCTGGTATGACAAGCACGTTTGTTGCAAGGCAAACAAGTACTACAAATATTATTATGTTTTTAAAGAAATTTCATGCTTTTTCCAAACGAATTACATTAATTGAAATTAACAAGCTGTGTTTTAAATTCCACATATTAAAAGGTTTAGTTAACTTTTCTGAATTGAAACCTTAATGGTTTTTATTTTACACTATTTTGGAATAAAATTTTCTAGTTTAATGCTTGAACCAATACTTTGAGGAGTATAATAATTATATTAAATGGAGTAATTTCAATTCCTTTTCGGATTTATTATATGTATACACTAGCTCTGTACTAAAATTAAACTACCACTTTTTACTGTGTACTAACGACGTTAATAGGTTATATTGCAAAATATAAAAATAATATGAATCCATATAATCTTATCCATATAAATTAGATTATAATTATATTTGAACACAGTACTATAAAAAAAAATTGCCGATTTATTAGTATTATTAAGTATTGTTACGAAAATAAATGTTAAAAAGTAATCGTGCCTGTAACTACTTGTGAAACGCATTGTCCAGAAAATTCCAGGATTGAAAAGTATTGAATACTTGTGGCACCTACTGTACAGAAAGCTCTGTACTTTAACAACACCAAACACAACACCCATAAGCTGATGCAAGTTACACACAAAACATCAAAAACCATGTTACGTCAACACGTACAGTTGATTTCCAGGTATTGAATACTGTGGAGAAATAATAACTTTGCAACGAAACCACCACCATAAGTAACAAAGCAGGACATTAGTTACGAAAACAAATATCATGAAAAACAACAGAAAAATTTCTCTATAGCTAAAGAACTATCTACTGGATTTTTTAGTGTTCTACAAGTTCCATCTATTATGAACATTCATGCACAAATTCATAATTAAGTGAATGTATATCAGATTAATAAAATTGTATATCGCATTTATCAGTATGTAACACAATGGCATTTTGATGGATTTTATCGGCACCATCCCTAAACCTAAAGTAATGTTTTTTTATGATTCCTGGAATCAAATAATATGGTAATAATAAGAGCATTTGTTTTTTATTTTATGGTTAAAAAACACACACACACACAAAATGGTATATTGGAAACCAAGCTAACTCATTGTATCACTATTCCAGGTAAACAAGCCCAATTTTACAATTGCAACCATTCTTTCACCAATTATTGTAATAAATATTTTTACTGCACACTATAATACTTTTTTGATTTTCATGCATTTCATGCGGCTCAAAATTATCTCCAAATTATCTAAGCTTCTTGTTTTGCTCAACAGTTTTGGATTTATTTGGAAATTAGTTGCGAAAAAAAAAATTTTCACTTTTTTTTTGTATTTATAAAAAGTTTAATATGACAAATACTGTAGGTTTCTTTTCATAATCATAAAGATAGATATACTACAAACAAAACATGGAATTTGTCATTAAAAGCGATAAACAAATCTTGATTTTATTATCCACCACATAGTCGTTAAGAAACCGCAAATTTAAAAAAAAATATACTTTCCAAAAGAATTAAAAACTAAAAAACAACAATGAAATTAAATATGTTTAGTATCTGTAATTTTATTTAGTTTGATTTTTTTCCTTTTCTTATTGTAAGTTGGAATTTCTCGTCGAATAGATTACCAAAAGCCTGCAAGCATTACTTCTAAGCATTTTTCATTGTGTATTGCATTTCTATATTTTACATGCCTTGGTGAAACCTTTGACCATATTCGTTATGAATATACATGATTTCCAGAAAGGAAATCCAAGTGCGAGTCTAAAAATTAATTTTAAAGGACATATTTCTTTTAAAAGCTTTATATGCCGAAATAAGTTTTTGGATGATTTCCGGACGGTTTTCAGCTTTTTTGTTTTCTGCTTCATTTAACTTCATTTTATAGGTCACGTCCTTCATAAGCTCTCATATATGTGGACTTCTTTTAGTATAGCATCGCTTATTCAAGGGAATTTAGTTTTAAGGTACTGATAGCCTTCACCATCGTTGGGCCTTCAGATACATTTTTAACTCCTGAAGATATACTCATATTCGTGGGAGACTTTTAACTTCGTAGTGTTCATCTCTTGCTCTTGCTGTTAACTTTGCTATAACTCGGCACAAAAGTTCCAGAAGTATAGTGCACATTTAAGTTTATCAAGTAATAACTTCATATTTCCATAAGCAAGTGGATGTGATGGGTACTTATTGCCATTATGAAAGTGGAACAGCATTTAAACTCAATAAAAATTCGCCATTCTTTAGACTTTTCAGGGAGTTGCAGTTCTCGTAAAAGTCTTTCAGCATTTTTACGTTGGTGAAATAGAAAAAGAACATCTTCATTCTATACCAATTTATCATTTTAGGTAGCAGTGGAAGTAAATCATCATTGCCTCGAAATACTGGTCGTCAGGCAGATAAAGTATTTGGATTTTTGATTTTATTCAGAGCCATTTAGAATCCCGGCGTTATCGTCGTGCAGAAGTAACAATCATATTAACGTCATATTATCGTTCATTTCAAACCATTGGAGTGAAATCTGGCGTGGTCTTATTACTTCCTCTTAAAGTTCTTGAGCTCCTTGTGCAGCATATTTTCGGCAGCCAAATTTATCGCCTTTATCGCCAGAACACCCGTAGTAAAGGACTAGGAAAGTTATTGTATGTCGTTGCGATTTTATGGCTAATTCACCAGAATTGTAGCAAAATAAATCTCCAGAATTATTGCAAGTTATTGGCGTTTTGTAATCTGAACCCTAATTCTATTAAAATTTTGAACACTATTTTACGCATATAAATTGACTTTTCGCAAATACTTGTTGATTGGCAACGAAACAACGAAAGAAGTATTATAAATACTGTGCATTTTTTAAATAACACAAGTGTTGAAGCTTTTATTACAATGTTTGTTGAAGTGGGGCTTGTCCACCTAGAACATTGATACAATACGTTACCTTGACATTAAAATAGCCTTTTATGTGTTTTCTATACTATTTAACTCCAAGTATCTTAAAAAGTCATTACTTTTTTTGAGTTGACTGCGGTAAAATCCATAAAGTGTTTCATACATTCTATCACACAATTTTGTCAAACTGAGATATCTCTACTTAATTGTGCGTCAGTTTTTATAACATATGGCTTATTTTTTAAGGAATTTTTAATAGAAATCAAATGATCTGTTCTCAAGGTATAGGGTAATGAACTAGTGTAATCATCCTACAAAGGGGTCAAAATTGCAACACCCATTTAAAATCATTACATGATAGAAAAAAGCGCTTCATATAATTTAAATTCGTCCTATTTTCTTAAAGGATGATTTCATTACAGTACAGTATTATCCCTATTAATTGCATAATATAACTGTAATTAAGGCGCATGGGAGTGCGGCAGGTCAAGTTAAGGCTAGTTCGTCTGCTGCTTCATTCCCAGCTGTGCCTATGTGTCCCTTAGCTCACATCAACGTTACCTCATTCAATGAGGCACATCTGTTTAGTTTCAGAACACAT
Source organism: Phania funesta (assembly GCA_963932375.1). Classification (NCBI taxonomy): domain Eukaryota; kingdom Metazoa; phylum Arthropoda; class Insecta; order Diptera; family Tachinidae; genus Phania; species Phania funesta. Next base: position 44,214,098 of record OZ010652.1, read on the forward strand.
TCCAGCACCAGTTTGGAATACACGTTCACTTGCCTCATGCGTTTTATAACTGGCTGATTGTCAAGTGCAACGAGAACCCTTTTCCCATGCACTCGGCTTTCAATCAAGTGATCCAACGCATGCAGCAACCCAAGCAGTTCTGCCTGGTAAACTGACACGTACCTCCTCAGACACAGACTACAGGACAAGTTCAGCTCAACTGAGAATACACCTGCTCCTGCCCTGCCACTCATAAGAGAATCATCAGTAAAAATGCTGATGTCGTTCTCCATACACTCATTGTGTATAATGCCTTCCACAATGAGTGTCCGATGCAGCCTCTCGACTACCTTTCTTCTACTCATGTGTTCCATCGGCATCTGAGCAGCCCTAACCTCTTTCCCAACGTGGTCCAGGATACTCTTATGCCCGATGTTCGACCCAAAGCTATGTCAAACCGCATCGCTCCTCATTCGCAAAACTAACAATGCGGCCGTTGACCGAATGAATAAGTCCAATGGTAGCAATCCCGACATTGCCTCGATTGCCTGTGTTGGCGCCGTGCGCATTGCACCACTTATACCCATGTAGGCAACCCTCTGAATCCCATCCAACTTACGCTTAATTGTGCCCTGTGAGGCATTCGGCCACCACACAACGGATGCGAAAGTTATTATGGGTCTCACCATCATTGTGTAAATCCAGAATGCAGCCTTTGGCGAGATTCCCCACCTACGGCCACACACTCGTTTACATTGATGCATAATCCTTTTTGCTTTCCTGGCCTTTGTTTCGATGTGTTCATCCCAGGTAAGTTCCTTATCCAGGGTAACGCCCAGATAATTCACCTTCTTGGATACATTAACTTCCGATCCGAAAAGCTTTAAGGCCTCAACCTCGACACCTTTCCTCTTACGAGTGAAAAGCATAGCGTCGGATTTACTGGCATTTATGGTTAGATCCTGGTCACTGCACCATATCTCAGTCACCATGAGAGCCTGTCGCATGCAACCTTGAATGGCCCCGATGAACTTACCACCAACCAGTAGTGCCAGATCGTCTGCATACGCAATCGTTTGGACGCCTATTGAGTCCAATCTCCAAAGAAGGCCATCTACGGTGATGTTCCATAAAAGAGGTGACAATACTCCTCCTGTGAGCACCCCTTAACTACCCTGCCTCGAATCTCTGAGATTTATAGCCCTAGTCCGAAGCATAGCTTTTATCCATTTTATAATAATGGGGTCCACCCTACGTTCAGTAAGAGCATTTCTCACCTTCCCAAAAGAGATCTTGTCAAAGGCGCCCTCAATGTCCATAAAAACGGACAGAGCAGCTCCGCCGTTAAAAATTTCTCTTTCTTCCGCTACTCTGACGAGCTCGTGCAAAGTGGTGTCAGTAGATCTACATGCTCTATAAGCATGCTGAAATCTACTCAAGGGCCTATCCATCAGCGTATGGTTCTCCATAAAGTCAGCCATTGTCGTCAATAGAAAAGATGTTAGGCTGACCGGTCTGAAGGACTTAGCGTCAGTATAGTCCCTCTTACCCGGTTTGGGAAGAAAAACTACTTTAAATCACCCTTAAGACACCAACAAAATATTATTCGCTTATTGGCAAACATCGGCATAATAATTTTTTCCCATTGATTTTCGCATTTAAAAAACCATCAGACAGTGTGTTACTACAGTAAGTAATAAGATTCTGGACGTGCCATATATCACGCTTTTTGTCTAGTTTTCTCGCTTCAATTTTCCATCACATACTAAAAATATTTTTCAATTCTTAACGTGCGTTTTTTCAACCTGTTTTTTTGTATCTGTTTTGCAACTATTTGTTCCGTTTCAATATAGTACTAACAGTAAGTATGTGTGTGTGTGTTTGTATATTTTTTACGGTTTCTGGTATGTTTGTCATGTTGCATTTTACCGTAAGGTATATGTCCTGAACGCAAAAAATTTGCTTCCCATAATTATTAACCTATTTTTTTTTTGATAGGCGTGCGCTTCATTTCATTTTGTTTGATTTTGTTTTGTGTGTGTGTTATGCTGAGGTTGATTTAACAAAAATAAATTATGTATGAAGGCGCTACTTTTATGCAGTATTTTGGCATGTCGTAACACGTCTTTCATTTTTAATAGCCGCACGAAATTGTTCAAGTAAATGCAACATAATTTTCATTTCCTCTAATGTTTTTCGGCTTTTTTATGCTGTGTTCTAATTTTTTTCAACAGTAGCAGATTCTTTGAGCATTAGAGCGAAAACTTTTATGATTTTAGTGGGTTGTTTTCATTTTAATTTTTAATGCTGTGATTAAATGGAAAGCACAGTGAAGCTGGTGAAGGACAATATTATATTCAGTATATTATGTAAATTTGGAAATGGTTATGGTCATCCTAACGTTAAATGTGTCTACCAAAACCGCACTTGATGGGATATTTTTTAACGCTTGAGAAGGACGAGATCTTATGCTCCTGGAAGTGATTTTTTCATAGTAGTTCGAAAAGGTGGGGAATTACCTTTTTTTTGCGAATGCGGGGAGATATAGTATCATGCTATTTGGCAGGCGCAAATTTGACTGAACTACTATCGGGCATGGTAAAATATCTGTATTTACTGACAATAAAATAGCTAGTGATTTGTGAATGGTGACTTCTGTTCACCTTTGTTGATCAAGGAATGTCAGGCATGTTTCTCTAGTATGGATTTCGCCATAGTAACTGCACATATTGCATTGGCATTGTTAGGTAAAGAAGCTTACATAACTGGTGTTTCGCTTGTAAAATGTAAATTTCTACTTCAGAATGAAGTTCAATGACTGACTGAACAGTGATAGGAGACTGAGTCTAGCAAGAATAATATGGCCTAAACACGAAGTGACGTTCTCTCTGTTGCAAGGAAATGATAAATGTTATTTGTAATGATACTGGTAGTGCATTAGAATATACCGATTTGTGGAATGTGACCATCTTAGGAGAGCATATGCCTTGCCCAGAATTCCGTCTAGGATTGAATTTGATAAGCAATTCTTCTTCTTCAAATATGCTGAATGGTTTGACTCCATGGAACAAATTATGTGATTTGCATAGTACTGGCTTCAGCTACAAGGCCGACAAATAATAAACTGGAGCTTATTTTCAAATTCGACGACACTGTGTGTTAAAAATCACGTTCAGATTCACATGTGAACTTTTGCTTCATTCTCTATGTAAGATTGAGTTTGAGTTGTGTGTGCTAAAACATCTGTGTAATATTTCAATATCCTGTTGTGTGATTGCGTTTTTACCATTTTCCCCCAAAAAATATTTTCGTATTTCGCCCGTTTACTTTAGTCTGGTTACGTGTTATAAGTCACAAACTATAAATTGTTTGCTTTTTCCCCTTAGTTTATTTTTTTATCCACAGTTGTATTTGTCATGTGAGGATTTTTACCAATACTTGAATATTTTATCTCAAATTTGTCATGTCAGAAGTGGAATTGTATTGTAATATATTTCACTAATGAAATGTTTGTTATAAATAATTGTTGTGAAATAAACAAATATTTAAGAAATTATAAGAGTGATCATTAATGCATATGTTATTGCGAGTACGAAATTAATAAATTATATCAACTAAACGAAGTATTATTTATCTCCACTAAATTAATAATTTCTTATTGTAGCTTACGCTGGTCCATTTCCCTTATCGAATTACGCAAAAGCTACAGAATGAAAGCATCTTATTAAGAGAAACTCTAATATAACCAAATTTATGACTTTGTTTTAGATAGAATAGAATAATTGCCCGTAGACATACAATTAAAACTTGAGGCTGGAGGAACTTGGTAAATTTGACAAATATCCTCGAGATTTTCTGTGTTGACTTTGAAAATGAGCCAACGTTAAAATACTGGGCTGTACATTTGAGAAAAGTGAGCAATTGCAAAGAAAATGATTATCGTTTCAATGTTCTGGAGAATTTATTGCCTGCTCCTATTTAAATCACATGGACTTGTAATATTGAAAGTTGTGTCAAAAAGTTTGTATCTTAGTAATTGCTGCTTTCTTCAGTCATCTATATTTAATTGATTTTTTAAACTAGTCCTCGTAGCGTGTATGGGTCGTATTTTCTAAACTTGTTGCTTGCAGTTACATATTTAGCTTTAATTGCCAAAAATATGAGAGCCTGACATACTGATAATGCTCAATATACCATGTGCCGAATAATCGCTATTTGCTATTTACCAACCTTGCGTTGTCTCTTTCGGACTCTATTTTTTTTGATAGTCAGTTGATAGTAGCTTCTTCTGTTTTTGTGTCTATGAGCCATCTTACACAATCCGTGTGATTGCCCGGACCTTCGATGTTTGATGATAAACACATTGCTGCGGCAAGTGCGTGAACAAGTAAGTTTGTTCAATATAGGAAATTTAGGAAAAGGTTATAACATAGAGATAAAATAACTATACAATGCAAGTTTTAGTTACAATATTTGCTGACTAAACAATATGTGTTACACAAAATTATGTTAAACGATACGCGATTCTACTACAAACCGGGAGGTTTGTTATTTGTTATTGAGATAAAAATATTTTACTATGGACTATTTGTGTGGTAAATCGAATTTTATTTTTATACAGCCATTAAGAGAAAAGTGAAACTGTACAAATGTTCGTTGTCATTGTATAAACGTTATGATTTTCAATATTTAATAAATGAAAATCAAATTAAAAATATATAGTATATATATATATATATAATATAATCTTTTTTCAAATAAATTTATGTTTAAGTTAAAAGCCGTTTAAAATAACAACACATGGTAAATAAAGCAGTAGTGGCGGCAATAGTTCTACTGAAGTTATTAAAGAAACTCAACTGATTATGCAATTAAATTCTTTCAAATAAGTTTAATGTTGTTTTTTTACCAAAAATTTAATTTTGTTTAACACAAGAAATAACCAACAAATTTAAACCCGTTAACATATCTACGAGGAAGCCATAAATTAATTTTTAAATCGTTAAATTTTAAAGACTTTCGGATCCTTCAAAATACGCTAAACTAAGCAAATATGGTAAAACATATGTTAAGCTGCTAGAAAAATGCTGATAAAACAACAAAATTTTCTTTTAATGTACAATTACGCTTCTTATCCTTAGCATAGTTTTCTAAGACATTAAACAATTCCTTTTGAAGATTGAATTGTTCATATATGCTTTATAGGTATAAAATGTATCAACAACCTAATCGAGCAATATTCAGTTTAATTTTACTTTTGTTGAGGTATTGTATATATGATTCTCTTAACGAAAATGTGTTATATATCGGTTAACGTAATAAAAAATATTAGGGGGAAATATATACGAGATATTGTTAAATATTGCTCTAAAGCTGCAAAATGGAGTTAAGGTTATATAAGCAAAATTACCGAAAACAGCAACAACAAAGTTATAAAGAAAATTGCTTATCATAACACCATTTTTCCACGGCTAAATACAAAAACAAAAAATTTAGCACAAAATTATTGTGTGAAAAATATAATGGTTCCTCCAACACACAGTTAGAAACTACATACGTGTATAAGTCTTACTATGTATATACACATATGCACATGTTTTACAGTTTTCTGCATGTGTGCGTATGCGTGTGAAGTTAAGGTTGTTTTAAGAAATCTTTTCGTATTAGTTTATTTAATGCTGTATTTATTCATTACTTTATGTTTATTAGGTTAATATAAAAATATTTCCTAGTTACTGAATATTTAAAATAAGAATCTATATAAACCTAAATGTCCATTTAAGATCGATCTATACAGAACTAAGCAATGCTTTACATGTTATCATAATTAGCCAATGACAAGTTTTCATGAATACGAAAAAAATTATGTTGAAATTATATTACATTTCAATCGACAATTTCTTACGTTGATGCAGAATTTGAATAGTAAGAATATGCCATTTACTTGATAGCAGGCGCCGTGGAAAAGGGAAATTTCCCTCTCCGAAATAAATATAGAGGAAATAGAAACTAAGACGAAATATATACTGGGCAACTGGAAATAAGAAGTACATGTTCTTTTTACATAATAATGTGAGGATATCGCTGAATTGTTTCTTTAGAGCGGCCAAGCGCTAAAGAATCCACCATCCCCCGCTCAAAGCCGTGTCAGCGTGTAAATTCGTAGCGAGCAGTTAAAAGGTGTCATATTCTATACATAGCCGACCTCATTAGCCTTAAGTGATGTCATTAAAATGCAACACGCTGAATTGTTTTAAATGCCATTCCTCACAAAAAATTGCTTGAGTAGAGAGCTTATCTTAAGGCTGATCACAATTGTTAGTAGTATCAGAGGCAAAAACGATAATACAAAAATAGAAGACCAGATCAGTTATGCCTCCAGCATATAACTACTGTATAGACTTGAAGAAATTTTTATATAATTTATATCTAAGAATATCTGGAGCTTTTAACAGAATATTTTAATATCTCACCCTTCCTTGGAGATTGGCTTTACTTTGGCATACATGCTGTTATGCTGTATTTCCTTTCCATCAAGCTATAAGTTTTTTATACGGTTCCAAATTGTCGAATAATCTTTGGTTTGCACGGCCTCCTGAAATTGTGTTGTTAAAGTTTTATCGCATGGTAACTTAAATGGTTGCCAATTTTGGAAATTCTTGCAAACAATTCTGTTGAACGAAATGACTTTTTCCAATCACTTTTCTAAAGAATATATTAGAAAGTTTATGTAGGTGATGTAGTAAAAGATGCGTGAAATAATTTAGGTTCAATTAAATGAACCGAACTATATGTGCATGTTTTGTCGTTTCCATTAACCTGATGTTTGTTACTTATCTTAAGTAAAACTGAATTTTCTCTTTGAACACTTTCCAATAAATTACCCTTATTATTTAAGAAGGAAGGACGATACTTTTTCGGTTACTTTAAGTTTTTTTTGGCTGGAAGAAAAAAATAATATGGAATTGATTCTTATCGATATTTTCTTTGCTAAAATACAACAAATAAATAAAGATTTACCACTAAAATGCTGATATACGAAGTATGTAAAATGAATTGTGAAACTCGCAAGGCAACATTTGATAATCTAACATTGTGAGACTTAGAGTAGCATATAGAGAACATGTTTATATTATCAGTGAGATCTGCTGTATGTAAGACTTTATTGCCAGTAAGATTTGCCTTCATTACATGGAGTTCTTCAAGAAGACCTTTCTCGGTTCGCGATGAAATAATAAGCAAGAAGTGAATACCCCATGCGAGTTTGGTGGCACAACTGGATGCGATATCATCACAATGCTTCTTGTTATATAACAATTTTAATTATCGAGTTATTCGGCAGCGAAAACATTTAGTGTTGCACCTCTACCTCCTTGCTTGCCAGATGTAAGGCTTAGCGGCGTGGCCAAAATTAGGGGCTCACCTCAAATTATGTTATTTTTAAATACTTGAAAACATTTAAAAGATTTTAATCGACCAGCTTAAATCAAACCTACCGCTAGCGTAGTGTGTCTTCACAAGTTAACCATTTTTAGTACGCCAATGTTCAGTTGTAGTTTTATTCAAATAAAACCTGTTTAAGCCTTAGTCTTATTACTCAACTTACATATTGTAGTTTAGTTCAGTACACATTCAATTTTACATCTTGTAAAGGGTGTTTGGGATTATAGGTATGAAATTTTAAAATATATTTCCTAAATTACAATGAAATGAAACATTTATTAGGTTCCCAGGATAAGTGTAACATGCTTCAATCAGACAAAGTGTAATTTTTACTTTAAGGAAAGTAATAAGACAAAACTTATAACGAAAAAGCTGCTGTTAATAAAAAATGTATTCGTTGTTGAAGCTTAAAGTTATCAATAAATTAATGGCTAAACTTTTCGCTATTAATAGTAAATAGATATTAAAAAAAATCCAAATTTCGATACATTTTGTGGTATTGTTTTTATGTTCGACAAAATATGGACATATTTAGTTTTTGTACCATCCAAAACCGTAACTTTCATATTGACTTCAGCTCTAAAAATCATTTGTTTGCCGACTTCAGACATAGTTGAAATCCAATTGTAGTACCACAATTATTTTTATCTGCATACACTTAAGAGTTAGTAATCCTTTTTTTTCGGTAGGATCTCATTCGGTTAAATACCAAGGTTTAGTAGAACGTTTATTTCAACAGACGTAGTGCAGTCACTACTAATTGCATCAGTCGCGTCAAAGAGTGCATACGTGCATATATTTAAATCTTCAGGGAAAAATTTGCATTTATAGAGGCTCAGATTATTGTAGTTTCTTTATGGCATTTAGCTAATGTGATTCATGTCACCACACTTGGGAAATTACTGAGCAATGCATATGCAAAGGAAGCTGAAAGCTGTTAAAAAATCGGTTTGTGCAAAGTATTTTGAAGAAGGAAGAAGGCTATTTAATATATTACTGCTAGAAGTAGAAATTATTTTGCTAAGGGTGAATATAATTTAAATGATTAATTTCGTTGTACAGTTCCAGGAGTTTTTGATCAAATTATATAATCGGTCAACGTTTCTCTGTCACTCGAAATCTTAAACCTTTCTCCCCTCGCTTGACCACTTGAATCTCATAAATCTTATATACAACATTCTATTAAAATTACTTAACGAAATTAAATTTTAAATGTCTAATGATCTCATTTTCATTATGAACTTCATTGCCTTGTTGAATTTTTAAGAAACTTTTATAATTTTAAATTGTTTTATAAAGTTACTATATCATTAAAATAAATGACCGCACAAAAACTATTCATCTAAATAAAAATTGCCAACAAGCAAAAACTAATAATCATAAATTAAACAACAATCGATGTGGAAAAACTTTTCGACCTTTGCTTCTCCTGGCTGCTCTTCCAACAGCCTGACTAAAGTTAAATTTACGGTAGCTACACCCAGCTACGGTAGTTGGAAATATTGCTGCTGTTTACATAATACCATCAACAAACTAAAAGTAATTCCTTAAGTGAATTTTAATTACAGTTACTGCACTTTTTCTTGTATATATAAATGCCACTATGGCTGTTGCCACTTGCCTCTGTGATCCATGCATTAAGGAAGTGTACTTGAAGGAGAAGAAATAAGAGATGATAATAGAAATAACAACAAATAACAATTTTACAGATGTTGCTTAAGGAAACTTGTTTTTACAACCTACAATATGGCTGGCAACTAAAAGGTGACGATGATAGTATCTGTAGTACGTGGCCGAAAGTTCATAATTTTGTGAAGTAAAGTTTTGTGCTGTAATGCAAAGAATTGTTTTTGTTCCTGCTCATAACAAACAATTTTCTTATTTGGGTAAATATGCAAAATAGCAATAGCAACAACAACAAGGATTAAACTAAACATTTGAAGTTTCTTTTAAGCCCTGCCCAGTCAAACAAACAATCATAAGATAAATTTTTGACAAGGAAATTCAAATTTGTCAAAAAAGAATTATTAAACAAGAGTACAGCAGTATGTTGCTGTTAACCTTTTGCTTGAATACCTTAAAGGCAACAAAATAATCCCCTGCAGTCTACTCCCTTAAAGTTTAGAAGTATTTTAGTTTAGTTGTTGTTGTTTAGTAAGAATTGATGGCAACATTTGCATTATTTCTGTAAACGACGGCACTTTTTGCCTTGTTTTACTTCCGTTCTATATCATAATGGTTAAAATAAAAACTGAACGGTAATCAAGAGTGCGTTGATGAGAATGATGATGGCAAAAATATTCATGAGAAAATGCTGGTGTAAATTAGAAAAAAAAACCAAAACAACTATTTTGGCTGAGGCAAGGTCTACGAGTACATGAGTGTTTCAACTGTCTTTTCACACTTAGTTTCCAGTCGTAATAAATTTGGTGAATACGAATACATTCATATTTAGCATTACTATTTCAAGTATCAAAGGAATCAGCAACTTTAATCATATTTTTAATTAAATCACTATGAATGAAGTTGCTATAAGAAGTTCTGTTTTCTAATACTTCTTTAATTACAATTAGACCAGCTCAACTTTTTATAGAAACTTAAATCCACACAAAATCAAGACAAAAACATTCAACTTTTAACAAAAATAATATTTTGTGTCAAATTGGTGGAAACTGGATTTATTATCATTGCGATACCGAATAAATCCGTGGAATTTTTTAAACAATGAGTTAAGGTAGTGACTATAGGTGAATGCTCCTACCAGAGTATAACTAACAGCTCCTGGTGACTTATGTACGTCTCACATGCAAGTATAAGCATGCTAAAAGTAAATAACATTTTATTAGCTTACTCCGTGATCAGTCATACTTTTGAACAAAATCGTTTTATTTGTAAAAAAAATCACCAAGAACTTTATTTTAATTATTACCTTGTATACTCACGAATGCTTCCGAATATATTTCCTTAAAGCAGCTGGATTCACTTGCGATTGTTATAGAAGTACAAACACATGTCGGGATCATATTACAAAAGGCGCTAACAAATTCAAGTCGATGCGGGCATTTATCAATTCTACTAAAAAGCTTTCCTCATATAGGACACTGGCTTGATATACGGATTAAGTTCTAGGTTTCATGATTGGATAGGTAATTTGTTACCAGGTATTAGTATTGATATTTTTCAAGATAACTAAGGGCATTTGATCCTCTTTCTAGAGGATAAAAAATTAACTAATTTTGATTAAAAATGCCCTAGCAATACGAACTTAATTTTTGAACAAAATATCGAAGAAAATTAATTGCCAAAATGTGACATTTTAGCTTTTCTGGTCTTTGTATCAGTGCACCGATACAGCAAAATTATTATATGTAATGTGTATATAAGTTTTTCATCTGTTGATTAGCTTTTTTTAAAACGTGGTCTACCAATGAAAAGGAAGTTAGATGTTGAGCGCATTATATGCCGCGGTATATAATTTATAAAAAAACTGTGTTACAGTGAAACCAGTTTGACCATACCCGGGCGTGAGTAAATTTATTGTTTATTTTTTAAGATTTCTGCAGTCTTTAAATCAAAAAAACACAACTCTTGAAGCATGTTCTTCGCATTCGCTGGTAGAATTCATTGTTTGGCTCCTCATATTTACTACCGATAACCAGATATCCGTACGTGATAAACGGAGTCTACTGTTTTTCGAGATCTATGATTCGACCAAAAACCATAAAATGATGTTAAGTGTACACCATTTCTTTATTCTAAATTAGTTTAATCCAGTGGTCGCAAAAGGCATATCATACAGAATTTGTGTTATACTCTTGGATGTGTTTTTTCATCAGGCTAGTACCCGTCATTTGAGGTTTTTTATTTATTCTTCGAAGGAATTAGGCTGCCATTAATAATGTTTCATTAATAATGTTACTTACAGTTAGATTGATATTGTTTTAGAAACAAGGATAGCAATAGCTGAATTTGAAGAATAGGATAGATTGCTTGACCGAGTTCTAATACAATTGGAATGGTTATTGGGAATCGTACAATAATGAACTGCAGAACGGTTTGCACCACTTTGAGTTATTCAATATACTAAATAGTTGCTTGAAAAGCAAAGGAAAAGCATAGCTGACTTTAGAGTGAAAAATAGCCGCAATATAACGCGAAAGTCGGGAAATAATCTTTTAATAAGGATTTCTATCAAAACCTAATGACTTCAGCCGGGCTTTTTCTCCAGACATTCAATTACGCAAACCCTAATAAATAGGTAATCATTTTGACTAGTTCGTGATTTCTTTAACGTGAATGGCTTTTATTCCCCAAAATTCGGCAATAAAAGTATCCAGTGATACATTTATACTCGCAACAACATAAATTTGAATTTAAGAAGAAATATTGAAGGCAAACTGAGCTATATATCTAAGAAGTTGTTCTTAGCTTTGCAATTTTCTTTATCTATTTTTGAAATTTTCATAATTATGACTAAATAGAAAAGTGTAAATTGTGTAAAAATGTTTTAAGTTTTACCATAAATTTCATACTGTTTTTTTATTTGTTCTTTAATCGTTCTGATCCTGTTTGCCTCTTATTCTATTTTATCTAAATATTCCAAGTTTTTTTCTCTTAAAATTCATTTACATTTCTTTCTTTTTAGTCTCGTCATATTTTGATGTAGGAATCATGTTTTTATCCTTGTTATTTTATCTTCTTTTGCAGTTGGACTTGCAATTTGAATAGTCTTTTAAACACTAAAAAGTTTTTAATATTTCTTACCAATTTTTATTTTACATATTTCTTATTACCGTTCGCCCGTTTATTGTTGTTATGACTTAATCTTTAATAATTTATCTATTTTGTAATTTCTCACTTAACGGAAGCGGTTAAAGTTATTCGTTTGGAAATTTTCTTGCTGTCCATGTTGTTATATTTAACTTTTATGTTGATGTATAATTTTTCATAAACATCCTGCGATAGCAGTGTTGGGACGAAAAAAGAAAAACGGTAGAAACAAATGAAAAATGTAGAGGTATATAAATATGGTGAAAAAGTGCATAGTTGAGTTAGCATTTATATCAATTAATGAATTATATTTCTTGGAAAACATTATACATTCAGCGGAACAATAATTAATGAACAAATAAATAAAGAAATTTTGAAGCTATTAAACAAAGTGTTGGATAGATATCTGATAAAAGTCTTACGAAGTAACTTAAGGGTACGACTAGTGCGACAGTCTCAGAAAATGGAGTCAATTATGAACTCAATGACATCTTTAAATTTTAAGAGTGGATCTTGGATAATTTTAAAACTTCAGTTTCCCACCCGCTTTCTTAATTTGGAAACTAAGGGAAACATTGTACTTTTCAATTATATATACACTGGTAATGTAAACAAAATTGTTCATTCTCTCGTTATTAAAGTTTCCAATGATCAATCGTTGTAAGAGCACAAACAAAATTTAAACAGTGAGGCGAATTAGCGCAGTTTTAAGGCAGTAAGTTCCACAATTTTTATTAGTAAAAAGTGAAACTTAACATTTTTGGCCCAGAATTTAAGAGTAAAAAGGAAATGTGTATTTTTTAATATAATTTGTATTTGCAAAGTGAAAACCGTTGAAACTTAAATAATCAATTTTAAATGCAAAATTCAAGTATAAAAAATGCAGCTTCCAAAAAGAAGAACTCTACTTTAATATAATTTTAACCAAGATGGGAAATTTGGATTGTCATTATAATATAAATGTTCCCATCACGTTAACATAATCTAGTCAATGATAATATCAGAGCTGGGGCGTTATTTATGAGTTCCAGTTCCGAGCAGCCTTTAGTGCTATTAGTCCTAAATCCTTTTCTTCGCTTAAAATGCTTGTTTGTTCCACTGCAGATTACGTTGCTGTTCATTTAGCGATGCACAGTTTATTAGAATTTATTTAGAAGCGTCGTAATTGGATTTGGTGAATAAATCTTTAAATGAAACCATTTTGAAATACGTATTTTAAAATAATATTTTGAAGTAATGTAAATATTGTACGGACTGGCAAAGCGTTAAAAACACTTTATTATGGTTTTTCTTACAACTGCGATATGGCGGAGGCATATTGAATCATTAGATAATGAGGCACATTGAATTTAAGTGGATTTACTATTATAAATAAAGGATTCTCTGCGGAAAAGTATAATATCAAATCCCCATTTACATGTATAGCACAGTTTTTATATAACTCCTCGATATTTGTTTCGACTCGTGCACTATAATCTTTTAAAGATTATAATGTTTATTATGACTCTAATACGTATATTTCCTGGTACGTATATGTATTATTTAAGTTGATTGTAAAACTATCTTCTGAACAAGTAAAATAAATTGAGTTTATGTTTTTTATTCCCAAGAAATTTTAATGTGGGCAGCTCTAAAACATAATAGTACCATCTAGGATTAAAATCTTAGCAAAACTACCATGTGACAGGGATGGAAAACATAGTATGTACTATTATGTTCATTTCTACTGTAGTAGAGTGCATAAATGCGCTGGTGGCTCCATTGTGTTCTGTCGGCGGTAAGATTACTATGGAATAAGCCGTTGCCGACATTTAGCTAGGACATATTATACTCTTAAAAGGTATAATTGAAAAGCTATAATTTTTAAATTTATTAAAATATTTCAATGATGAAAGCCTAAGGGGATTTTATACTTCATGCACACAAAAATCCCACAAGGGTTCTTGCTTTAAAAAGCAAGTTCCTAGGCGTTCTGAATGTAAATTTTTGTTTTTTCCTATTCTGACCGTTATTTGTCAACATTTTAAAAATATTTCTTGGTTCTGAGCCTATTTCTTGTTAAAATATATGTTAGACTAGTTTGAAATCATAATAATTCTTAATTAAACGGGTTGAATTTAATTCTTTAACTATATACTACTTCTATTCACTATATACTACTTCTGTAGTTAAAACTATCTGCGCTTCAATTACAGCCTGAACCGCTATTAAATTTTTGCTATAAAAACATGTAATCTGTAGCAAACAGTCGTCTAAAGCTTCTCGTTTGCTCTGTCATCTATCGATGTTACTAGACGTTTTTAGTTTGATAGAATGGGTGCACTTACTATTGCTTTCGGTGCAAAAAAATACCAAACTATACTAGAAACTACAGATGTGATCGCATCAAACGAGTTCAAAGTAAATTCAGAGGTATCTAAAATTAAAATTACCTTCAGCGTCAAAATTCAAAACCTATATTTTCTTTTGTAGAACTCAGTAGCATTCATTATATAATAAATGCAAGGTCTTTATGGATAAATTAATCAGAGTTTAACATCCGTCTCTAGTTCGTCCAGAACCCCTAACTAGCAACACACTTTTGATATTGTGTGTGTGTTTTTTTTGTTGTTTTAAGAATTAAAAATTAGACAAAAATAAATTACTCTTTCTCTAGCAGGAATATAAAATTTACAACTTCTAAATCTGAAATTTAAAGAAGGCATTAAAAGTATGAATAGTATTGGCCAAAATAGTATGTACGTTTCCATCTCTTCTTCTGTGATACCTATAGTTATAAAATTTTTTCGAGATGAAATAAGACAAGAAATTATTGATAATTAAATATTGATAAGAGGCTAGCATCTAAATCGGGAACGAACGGCATTTCTATATCTACAGAATTCCACGTCTTAGCGATGCAGTTATTGTAACATTATGCTAAGCCATGCTGTATGAAAGCAAAATATACATCTTAATAGAACTGCCGCCTTAAATACGCAGTATATCTGATACTGCATTTGAAAAAGGTTAATATAATTTGCATTTATTTTTGTGCTTAAAATTTTCACACATGTCAATCAAAACCAAGCAAGGTATTAATTTAAAAAGTGCACAATTCGCTTATACTAAAAGCAAAATAAAGTACATGTTGGTTAAAAAGAGCGCATTGATACCCTTACGTTTTGCTCCTAGCAGAAAATCTGAAAGGTTGACAGTGAGTGTAGAGCAAAAATTTATGTTATGGTTATATAAAAAAATTAAAGTCTTTTACAAAGAGATAATCAAGATATATGAAATATTCTGTTAACTACAAAACTATTTCAAAATATTTGTTTTCTGTAAATTACAAAAAATTATGTACTTAAAAGATGTAGTAAAACAACACTTTATTCTTTTTGTAAGAATTTAGTTTTTTTTAAGAAACAACTGATATTATTAACAGCAATGGGAAAAAACCATAATCAGTTGCTGTGAAAATATTGTAAATGCGTCTCAAGTTATTACTACAAGTCGTCTATAATTGTTATACTTTGTCATTTTAGAAATAAAATTATAATCATGCACTTAATGGTCTTAGAGCTTTAATCATCAACAAATCAATTGCAAAAAACAAAAAAAGCTAATATTTGTTCCCTCCCACAATCAACGTTTTCTCATTTTTTCTTAGTATCATCTAATATAAGAGAAAAGTGCTTTTATGCCCATAGTTAAAAATCGTACGTACATATAAACCACACACACTCATAAAACATCCTAAATATTGAAGTTTGCAAAAAGTTGTTTAATTAGAGACTGGTTTTATTCTAAATTTCGCCGAAGAGAACAAGTTGTTGGATTTTTTTAGATGTCATATATCTTATTTTGTGTTTTCTCGCAGATCGCTCTGTTCTTTACTCTTAAGTAAATATAAAATGTATTTTAGATCTATTTTCGCTTATCAAAGTATTTTAAAACTTTTAAATTTATTTGCTTAAGACGACATACTCTCTGGCATGAACTTATTTCTCATTATGCGGCGTGATGCTATGTGTGGCTAATAAACGTTGACTGGCTAATGAACGTTGCTAGAAAAGGTGAGTGGGCTTTGTCCTAATATTCTTGAATAGTGTTGTAATCAAGCTACAAAATCCTGAGAAAAAATACGAAAGGAAACTTAAAAATATGGGCACATAAAGTAACTTATGTAGGAAAAAGTTTTCGTTGAACCAAAAAAGTATCAGAAATACATGCACATAATTATAAGTCAATATAAACCCAAAAAGAATCAAAAATTCTTTCTTCAATTGTGTTTCTAAATAATAACATAAGTCCGACGTTATTTGTGAGGTCAATATGGATTAGGTAAATATTTCTCTGTAACATGTAAACGTTTTGGACATCGATGGAATTCATTTACTTCAAAGTAATAACTCCTTTATTTGCTAGTTTGAAATA
Organism: Phania funesta; assembly: GCA_963932375.1. Lineage (NCBI taxonomy): Eukaryota > Metazoa > Arthropoda > Insecta > Diptera > Tachinidae > Phania > Phania funesta. Next base: position 44,230,706 of record OZ010652.1, read on the forward strand.
TTTATAATGGAATTGTGTGGCATCCTCTCTACGATAGGTTTCTACACTTTAGTGTGGAGCGGTTTCAGTAGCTTGTATGCAAAATTTGAGGTTTGACTGTGTACTTTTATTTATCAGTTCAATATTGGTTTTATTTATATGGTTTCAGTGTCCCCATTGTTATGTTTGTTTGCATGTTTAAACCTCATCTCTTTTTGTTGGTTTATATATATTCTCTTAATATTATTTACAATGTTTCATATTCGTATTTTTTAGCTAACATTTTCTGTGTCGCAAGTAGAAGAAAATAAGAAAGAAGAATAAATATGTTTATAAAATTCATAACTTTTTATTCCAATTTAATTTGACCTTTAATTTAATTGTATTTTTTCGCCGTCTCTGTTTTAATTTTGCTATTCGCGCCATTTGTGCATTTCTTTTGTATTTTTTCTTCTATTTAATGTATATTATTGTCGTTGGTTTATTTGTATACTTAAAGATTTTGTATGAAAATCGGTATATAACATAATTGTTTATTTTTATTTTTTTTTATAATTTGTAAATTAAAAATATTTAATGTTAATTAAAAATATATTATTCAGGCTTGTGTTTATTTATTTCTTTACTAGTTATTTAGACAATTTTTAAACTACCCACAGCTACACATACATAGGAGTATACATACATATGTCCCGATATCTATTTACATGTATATTTATTAAATTTAAAATAATCATACGCTACGTAGGTCAGCAATGTAGTGCTCATTTAAGGCAAAATAAATGTTTGTGTCATGAAGTACTTTGTCAATCGTAAGAAATTCAAATTATCTCTTATGTCATTGTTAGTATTTTTTATTCTTTTTGGGCAATTTAAATATCTTTGAGTATCAGACTATAAATATCAAGATACAGAAAATTCTAACTGATACAAAACTTTTTACTCTGTTCTTGAAGCAAACCATCGCAATGGTACATTTTTAGTCGCTTCAGTGTAAAACGGAAATGTATTCATGCTATATTGAACTTAATCAAAAATATGGCGAACAAAACAAGAAATTTCACAAAAGGTTGGTCATTACAAATTTGTGGTAAAAGTAAAAGTCAACAGTTGTTTCTCTGGGTCAAAGTCTAAAATGATTAAAATGGTACATATTAGAATGGAACGCATGAACCACTAAGGTGTTGATCTCACACAATATTACTTTAATTTTTACTTTAATTATTTTTTGGATTTTGCTATGATCGTTAAAAATAATTTTTTGTTATCTTACCATGTCAAAAAAAATTATGATACAAAACCGCACAAAGAATTTTATCGCAGGCAAAAAAAAAACATGGTTGAGGTAACCAAACTCTTAGACGAATATATTATGGATTATATATATGATTTTAATCATATTATATTATTATTATTGTAGATAACAATAATTTAAATATTAACACTTTAATGCTTTTGTTTTAAAGTTCTTAGATTTCCCATTTGGTCTAGGAAATTTTCAGCATATGCCTTCTCAATACAAAAATTGCACATTTACAATAAAATGAGAGTTAATTAGCTAGATATAATTTTTGGAATAATAATAATTATAATGGGTCAATTCGAAAAGCCGTACTGTTGTATAACACAATAGTACTATTTAAAATATAGCCGAGTCAACCTGGGCAATTCGAGGAATTTTATTCAGCGAGTTTAGATAATCGGGACATTTAATCATTTATACATATATTAGAAGATACCAAAGAGTTCTGCTGGTGGTTTCGCGAGTTAGAGGGAGGGAGGCAATAAGTGATATTTTTTAACGTTTTGATAAAAGGTCTGAAAATATCACTTTCGTCAAAAACTGGTTGGTATGCATTTTTGTCATATTCCCATATTTTCGGGGTTTTGTGACGCCAAAATCTTTGTATGCACATAATAGAAGCAAATTTTGCTTTAAGCTTTGTAGGAAGGAGTTTTTGCTATATGTTACAATTACCCATTCTATAATCCGGAACAAATTTAAGTGAAGACAGTACTTTGTAAAATAAATTTTCGAACAATCTGACAACGTGCAACTTTTCCAGCACTGCACTGAAATGGTAAAAACATTCTCAAAAAAATTCGTGGCCGGAATTGTATTAAAAGTGAGGAAATCAATATATTTTCTATTAAAACTTTTACACGTAAGTAAAAATTTTTTTATATGAAATTTACAATTTTATTCATTGCATCTGAAGTTATAGAATCTTTAATAATTCTAATTTGAAATTATCGTGATTAATTTTGGCTAGTTGCTCGTATCATTCATATTTTTAGATATTTGAAAGGAAGTATTTTTATTTAAGAATAATTTTCCCGGGTATATGTATTCTAAATTGAATTATATTTTGACCGAATATATACGTTGAATTTCGAAAGACCATTTTGAGCATTGTACGAAATCGTTCTTGTTTTATATTGTTAGACTGATACGATTACGATTACTACTTTTAAATTAAAGAGAAATAATAAATCATAGAAATTCCCCTAAGTAGTCCAATAATATAACGCCTTTCGTCAAAGTATTTTTTTTTTTACATTTTATTTATACATACATATATAGTTTTTTATTTGTAATTTTGTAATAGTTTGGAAAACAAAACATTTTGTATGATTTGAAGTAGTGAATATATTTTTTAGATATATTGTTTTAATAATACATACACATATCATACTTGACTTTTGGTTTCTATTTTGATGGTAACATAAATGTTAAATAAAAATATACGAGTCGTGCTATGCTAAAAAAATAAAAAAATATTTTTAAAAATCAAGCGATAAAATTTTCGATCCAGTAATTTAGGAAAAAACACCTTTAACTAATGCTTACGGGAGTGAAAGAAATCCGCAATTATGAGATTTTCCTAATAGTAATATTTTATTTGATGATAATACTTTGAAAGTATATATTCTCGAAAAAAAATTAAAATTTCGTGACTTGTCCTAGTTTATTGTTGGTAGAAATATTGCACAAAAAATTACTTGAGGTCAAATACCTATAATTTTTATGCGTATAATGGCTGCTGTTTTATCATTTACACATCCTCCGTTTTTATTTTTTATATTTTGTAGAGTTCACGATATGACGAACGTTTGTTTAATAAAAATTAATAATAAATGTAAAGTGTTGAAGAGGAATTGTCGTTGTTAGCAAACACTTAAAAGCAAAAAGATAAAAGTTTTTACGGACAAATTGTTTCATCAAGAAATAACAGAAATATAAATAAGATTTCTTGATAATAAAATTCTAGTTTCGTAATTTATTCCTGTAATAATAAAGAACACGTCAACACAGGAAAGAGTATTGGGAAAAACGTCGTTCCTACGTCACTTCTAGGTTTTATTTGTTAGTTTGAATTGAGGAACTCAGCAACATTTAAGTCAGCACTTTCCTTCTAAATAAAAATCGAGCAAAATGTTATCATCATATGAATCTTCTATATATTTCGCGCAATATTTTTTTCAAATATCTATCCACTTCACTCAAAATTGACTAAAAATGATAAATAAAAGTTCCAAATATAAATGGGAATTTAGTTGGATCCATTTTCCACTTGTTTCTTATTAAAAATATGTTCAAAGCATCACTTTAAGTGAAACATTTACACCAACACCTTAGATGTCACTCTATATGTATTATTATATTTACGACAATTTATAAAAATTATTCCAAGTTGCGGTGTCTGTATATGTGTGCGTGTGTGTAGTTGTGTTCCCTCTACGAAGTTATCTACATCTTTATACATATTTACAATGATTATACTATGACTGAAGTAGAAAGATTAACTGTCTCATACGAGGGACCTGGTCGAGTTAAGGGAATGTTTATTTCGTATGTGTTTGCGAGTGTTTGTGTCGCTTTTTTAAAACGTAGACTAGAGCCAAAACAGGCCATTTTCGTACTTTATATTATTTTCTAAAAATATATTGTTTACTTTTGACGTTATTACGAAAACAAAAGGAACAAATAAATTAAAAGATCACATGCATACAGATTTTTAATGGCCTTCTTGATCATCTCACTGTCAGAATGTATTCAGTCATACGAAGTGACTACAACAATCATGATGATGATGTTGATTACTTAAAGAGAGCTTTTTTTATTTGCTCATGTCTGGTTTGGCCGTTCTAGAATAACAATAATATTAATAATAATACATAGTTCTTTTATTACGAGGGCCAGAATTGCTTTCAAGTATACTTAAATATAGGTGCCTTCGATTTCCCCTTCCCTTCCTCGAGAATGGCCGATATTATATAATCCTACATTTTACGTCATTGTCCTAATATGCTGGGAATATCCGCAGCAAAAAATATATGCACCCATTAAAAGTGTTGCTGGGTTTGGTCTTGAAATTTAGCAAAATTTAGCTCAGACAAACCCAAGACATCTTAATCACAATGTAATTTTATTCTCAACATACTTCTTTCAACTTCATTTCGTTTTCGTTTTTGTTGTTGTAAAAGAACACATAAAGTTTTCAATTGTATCTGCCATATTTTAAGTGGGTTTCCTCCACCATCAGTTGCGCTTGGCAGGTGGTTTGTGAGTTGTTTCCTTTTGGGTCAGAGTATCTCGATACTTATTGTTGTTGTTGTTTCCTAAATTTACCTCTCAAAGGTCATTTAAACACCGGATGCTATTTCTACAGTAATTTTGTACAAAAGGTTTGTTTACTTTAACATTTGTTTTTTGCAATGCGTATGTATAAGTCTAAGCTGTTTTATGTATTCTTTTTCTGTTATTTATCTTTAAGATTTTTCTTGTAACCTTAGCTTTTGGTGATGGTTAAGTATCTGAAAGGAAAGAAAAAAATATAAAAATTATAATAATGCTCCTTTCAGTCATTTTAGTTTGTTAATATGTTGCATGAAACACAATCGCACATACACACACATACCTATACACATATACCTTTAACCATTTAACATACATGCCAGTATGCTTCTGCAAAAATCCTCTAATTGTATGGAACGCTAATGGACACTCCGAATATATATATGCTCTTTGCTACAATATGACAAAGGCTTATTGCAGCTGGCGACTACAATGCAAAGCACACTTTCTGGGGCTCCAGACTTCTTAGCCCAAGAGGAAGACAGCTGTACTATATAGTTCAAGCAAATAAGCCCGGCATCGTACCTGCAGGTTATCCAAAATATTAGACATGATCTTCCGGCCATTCACCTACAATCGTTATTTTACAGAAGAGTGTTGTCACAGCACATGAAGCCCTTCGTTCCTATCCAATCAAATAGACAAATCGGTTGAACTATAAAATGTATGTGAGAGCTCACTTACCTCGGAATATCTCTTTAAGGAATCCGGCTGATATTCCAGCAGCTGTGGATTTATTAACGGACGTCGTGACAGCCGTATTCAGAAATGCAATATCAAACAAACGGCCGTTAAAAGAAAAGAGAAGGATCAGAAGGCATTGGCAACATAGTCCATCTTCTGACATTAACACCCAAATGAACTTATGTTAATGAACTTTACGTAACTTTTCGCTATAAAGATATATTTAAAAAAAAATTAATTCAACAAAAAGCACGGCCAATATCCTTTGGAAAGCTTTAAGGCACTTGAAATGTCCTGTTGACTGCGAATCTCCATGCAGTGATCAAACTCAATGATATTTCGACTATCATTATTTATAGATCTGCATTTGAATATAAGCACTATTGTTAAACTTTATTTATTGACATTTTACATGCCTTTGTCTGGCATGATGGGCTACTCACGAAATTAACTCGAGTTCTACCTGAAAACTTCCATGCGCTTCTTACAAGCTATTTAACAGATATATTGTTTAAAATAAAGTCAAAGGATAAATTTTTTAAAAAAAAAACAGCGGTTAAAGTTGCCCACCAATAACAATTACAAATACCACTGTTCCAACGAGACCGTACGAAAAATATTTAGGTATCCATCTAGATCGATACAAAGCTACTATGGTCATATGGCAAGCCCGCTGAATTGGAAGAAATCGCATGGACTACATTTTTTATGGTCACATGCTTCTCCTAGGACCAACTCTAATCTATGTATATATAGAGTGAAATGTGCTTTAGCGAGACCGTCTTTCATAATATCCATAGTATCTTTCATAGTTCGAAGAATATACATTGCAAGAGTAGGTTTATTCCCTGAGTGTTAATTGAATTGTACATGTATCTATGTTTTTATTTTTCGCCTTTCAAATGTTACAACGCTTACAACAGCTACGTTTCTGGCATTTGCAAATTGGAAGGGTAAAAAAGGGAAACTTGCCGAAATGCCGTTGTTGTTTGACATTCTGTCCATCATAATCTAAAATGAGTGCCCTTTGTCAAAATCTCTAATAAAAGTATGTCGCACGCTGCCAAAACAGAAGAGAAACTCTTGTGCAAAACTTTTAACAACTAGCCCTCCGTTATAAAATTCTACCTGTGAAGTCTTCACAAACCTTAAGATTTTGCAAACAAGTTCTTTTTATACCATCCCTAACATTTTTATATACAAAATAATATAAATACGAAAACAATTGCTATAAAAGGAATAAGAAAACAGCAAGAACATATCTGATGGCACCACCAATTCTAAATTTATGTAAATAACATATGGGTTAAGAAATGTATCCTTTAAGATTCATACTCCCACATACATGTAACAATTACCTCTTATAAAAATACCAAATGCAAATAAATAAATTAAAACAAAACATATACACAAAGGCAGGGACAGATACAGAAACTCGAGATAGATGCCAATTTAATCCTATGGATACAAGTACAAAATTCTGAAAGTAGTAGCCTTGTATTATTGTGCCCTTTAAATTAATTACTATTTTCCACATAAGTTTGTCTTTGTAATTAAATGCATGATGTTAGACTTAATTATTTGAAATAAAAACAACAGCAGGTAAATGTCGCTGAGGACAATAAAATGTTAAATTGAGTGGCTAACCTAGCGTTTACACATGCCACTACGAGTTCGAAAAACTCAATACACTCACACATTTTCACTAATACATTTACATTTTTCGCAATGGCAGCTCCAGTGGCAGCTAAAATTGCATGCGAGTGAAAATTTGGCATTTGCATGCCACTAAATGTCAAAACGATAGACAATATTACCCTGTTCAATATTAAATGTAAATTTACTGGATTGCGGTTAAATTGTAATTAAAGTTCTACCCAAGGCACATTTAAATACACCTTGGTTCTACCTTTTTAAATGCATTGCTATGATTTATTTCTTAAATTGCGCATAAAAAAATTCAAGTTTGTTAACTGAAGAGAAATAATATTAGTAATAATAATAAATGTAAAACGTTTCCCCAAAAATATGCCTATATGGTGAACTCGGTAACTCTATTTTAAAAAGAAAACAAAAACTTAAAATGGAATAAAAATTGATCCAACAGATTATTGAACAAACTATTTAAATCTTTGACATTGTCCTCCCAAATTGTTCTTTCCCATTTCCTGATAAAAATTTTTTTAATTTTAAAAAAAATGTTCTGAAGTTTACGCTTCGACGACATTTTAAAAATGAACTTACACTTGCATGTGTAAACACAAAAACGAATGGCATGAGATTCGACTATTTCGAAGAATTTTTCGTAGACAATACGTACACAACAATTGCATGCCACTACTTGCATTTGTAAACGCAGGGTAAGACACAACAAATTTTAAATTGCGTTTAAACTCTAAAGTTGAGGTATTTACCATTAACTATAATTATAGAAAATACATTATTTTGGCATAGTCACGACAACTAGATTTGATTCGCTACAAAAATGTTTTTTATAAATATTTTAAACAAAACTTAAGTTAAAACAAGTTCTTATTTACTTCTAATCCTTAAAATATTACCATTCATAAAACTGCAACATGGATGCTTCGAAAATATAATTTCTGCTAACGTTCAAACCACATCCAAGGTTTTTAAGGCATACACAAAATTAATATAATATTTCTGATCATAAAATATTAAGAAGCATAATATTCAACCTTTTTCCGTGTTCACATAGTTGCTAAGCAATTGGTAGTTTTATTTATGAACGTTCAGAGCTAAAAGTATTTTAATAGTAATTTCTTTTAAAGAAAATTCAGTTGTGATAAGAAATTTAATCTCGAAAAAACTTAGCAAATAGAAGAGTAACTGAAAATATCTCCAAATAAGTAGGCTACTAGTATTTTCTATGATAGCATAATAATGAAGAAGTTTTCCTTTATTGTAGTTGGTTTCTAATATTCTCGCCCAGAAAACTTTTTCTGTATTCTCCTACTCTCGATGCCTTCACTTATCGGGTCAGGTCAAGTTAATCACTTAAGACTTTGGAAGGCTAATAAAATCCTCCTTGATCCTCTAATTGTATTCTAAGCCATTCGCCCTACTTATAAAATACACGCAAAGAAAAAACATGGTCGGCTGGTAAACAAATTACATTATTATTGGCAGTAGTTTAGGTACGAACACATGCGACTTAACTTATCAATTTGCTATTCATTTAAGTCACAGTACACGCATTATACACAGAAAAAATTTATATATAAATTATGTCTATTAACAACACTTAATGATTAGATTTATTATATTATTTTAAAATACTTTGTAGTTAGAGCTTTAGTAAAAATGGAATGTTGCAATCTTTATGGATGGAAATGATCAATGTAAAGACCAAACTGTTGATTGCAACACAGGTATTATTCAAAACGTTTTCAAAATACCATTATCTGTATGTTAACGAGAACATTGCATTCCTGTAGAGAACATAATGTGGTTGCTGTATATAACACTATTAACGTCTATAAAAATTCCATTACTGGTTTTAGCTTCAATCCATTTTTTTCATAACTTATTTATTCACTTACTCCATTTTACCATTAATATCTAGCTTTCCTTAAAGAAAGAAATATAAAAAAACAGTAAATACTTTCCTCTAATTCAACAAGTATTTAAAAATGCACAAAATTAAACTATTAAAATTAAAAATATATATATATATATATATATATATATATATATATATATATATATAACTTTTTAAGGACCCACACTAACGTAAGTACGAAATAGTCTACACAGAGAGGTATTGAATTTTAAATGAACGTGCATTACAGATGTGCAAAGTTAAATGTTTTTATATGTTGGGGTACTAAGCATCTTAACTGTGCGACTACTATACAAGCACACCCACGGTGTAGCCAAGACTTTTATCCTAACAGGAGGAAAGCAGAGGCGTAGTTCTATAAATACAAATTTAACCATTTTCTTTTCTGTTTACAAAAAAAGTGTAGTTAAAATATTGCCAGGACGGCCCTGTTTCCATAGAGAAGCTCTTGATAATATCATCGAAATTGGAGCATTGCATATTGTGGAATGATTTTGTTTACCTTAACAAATGTGCAGAAGTTGCTAACAGCACAACAATAAATGTTCGTTTTGAGTAAAATATGCAGTTGAGGTACTAGTGCATATGCCATTGTATGTCTGTTTAAATAAATATATATTGTACTTCCTTATTTTAATTTCAAACACGTGCAGCAATCATTCTACTCAGCATCAGTTTATGCTACACCCTCTAAGCAAGAATTCAGTTAGTCTAGCATAATATTGTACGCTAGTTAATATTTGTCAACCGTTATGATTTTGTATAGAGGGTCTTTTGTATTTCTAAGCTTTCTGATCGTATTTGTGGCAATTTTCTTATCCTCTAAAAAACCTGACTTGTTAGATTATATTCACGAAACATTCATGCGGAAAGTCTACTCATTCACGCTCACTCAATGGGATTTTCAGGTACAAGCACATTTACAAATTGTATTCCTTTAAAAATGTTCCACCAAAAGCTTAAGCTGAATGTGCTCATAAGTATTTTTTATTTACTTGATATTTACGCCATTTCGGTAGCTGTTACTGTGGCAGCTATTAAGTTTGATTTGCTATTTTATTATGAATAGCTTGGTAGTTTTCATGATAAATATGGTTCAGTTCAAGAAAAGTTTGTTCATTTTTGATTAAATGGATTTAATAAGTAAAACGATTATATTTGCACTGAAGGTAAACTACATTACCGAAAAACCATAACATCCAGACGAAGTCTATGTGGAATTGCTTCTTATTTCTTCAAAACCGATGCCGGCCAGAACGTTACAGTTAATGGTGACCGCTGCGGAGCCATGATCACCGAATTTTTTGTTCTACAATGACCTTTATGTGTAGGAGCTGCTGTTTCAGCAAGATAGAGCAACATGCAACAGAACACGAGTTACGTTCAATGACCCAAAAGAACTCCAAACTCCCAAAATTAAAGTGAATTTTCAAAAGTAACGAAAATACAAATTTTTCGCAAATGGTTTCTGCCGAAAAACCAGAATTGATTTTTTTTACATTTATTAATAAACTTTTGTATTGCATAAGTTTTAAATATTATTAAGATCAATAAACTTTTGTACTGTATTTATATATTGCTTATGTAAGCATTTTGTGTTTTTCGTTACTCAATTTTAATTGATTAATTTGTGAACTGTATTTAATATTAAGTTTTCTTTGGATAATAAAGCAGTAATAACTTAGAACTCAAATAAGAAAGTAGTTTTATAAAAAACTATAACTCGCGCGTCACCGGTGAGTTATTGAAAGAAACGTTCGGTAAATAAAAAATTTCGCGTAATGGAACTGTTTTTGTTCCGTTAGGTGATATCTGTGGTCTACGCCGATAACCACAGATGATTGACGCCTTGAAAGACAACATTCGCAATGATAGCACTGACATACAGCCTCAACTGCTGCAAAAAGTGATATATAGATGCACTTTCCGAGTGAAATTAAGCCGAAGTGTTCATATGTCGAAATCCTATTCGAATAAAAATGACAAACTAATTTATGTTGGAGTAAAGCAAATTCATAGAAATGAACACTATTTATCCCTGCGTTATTTTCATTTAAAGTGCTATACTACTTAATGAACACCAGAATATCAAATTTGCTCGCAATTTTTAGTATTTCAATTGCACAAAAAATAAAACTTTATCATACTTGACGTATACATACATATTTATTTTTATTTATTTAATTTTATTTTATAGGTACGACTACCGTTATATCACGGAGAGAAAGTTATTTGCTGTAAATCTAACGCACCGGCAGCACAATGCATGGCAATACACTATCTTTACGTTTTATAATCTTTTGTCCAGCTGTATGAACATATGAAGGTTACAGGGACATATAGACTGCTGTAGGTATCCTTGAAGATTATGCTGGATTTAACAACTTTTCATAGAACTAGAGACCAGACGAATAGAAGAACACTGCCGGTGCATCGAGTCTGGTGTTTCGTATCGAACTCGCATCGGACTATTGTCCAATATGATATAACTCAGAAATCTACTAGGTACTAAATTAATCTGCTATACTCAATTCGTTAGAAGCTTTTTCTATAATAACATAACACTACTATGTCTTCATACGTGGCCATTTCAAGTGTTTTTAGTAATTGTTTGATTTCTTATATTACTTTTCAGGCTTTTACAAATTATGCCTAGGACTAAGAGAAATAACCTGAATATCATAAGCAAACCCGTATATTCTAATAAACAAAATAAAAAGGATGGAGGCTTTTTAATTCTTCCTCACTAGTATACTGTTTTTAGTTTTCATACCCACTAGCGGACTAAAGCTTAACTTGCCTTCATCTTAATTTTCAAGGCGATAGACTTTCTTTTCTCATCACATCATTCCTGTGTAACTTTATTTTAGTTACTTGTGCAACAATGTATTGTTATACTGCTGGGAACTACCAGTAGGTCTGCTTATCTTCCAGAGCCTTAGAGAAAATGTTGTAATTTTTCCATGTACGAGTAAGAGTTTCATATTTTTAACTATAATTTAGCTGCTACTGTTGTGAACTGCTGCTGTAGACGTTTTTGCTGCTGTATGCTGAAGTCCTTAAGGATATTTACTACTTTAGTAGGACAATTTCGTCTTTACTCGTGTTGTGCATAGTTTAATTGTTACGTTTTCGTGTTTAGTTAAGTTTGTTTGTTGTTCTTCTTGCAGAAAATCTTACTTTTTGAGCAACTTCTTTTCTTTATTTTGATCTTAAGTTTGGCAATGTATATTTATACATTTGGAAGTTTTTAAAAAGTATTTTCCTTCAATGTATCTCTTTTTTATCTTTTCATTTTATTCACTTGTATTTAACTAGTAAAGTCTCTTGATGATATGCTTAGGTGTGCAAAGTGTATTTCAACATCATCACCATATGCTTTTATTGCTTCATTTAAATTGTTTTTACTAGTGTTTTTTTGTTTCAGTGTGATGGCAAAAAATCTTTAATTAAGTTTATAATAAAACATATGTACTAGATACATATCTCGTTTTTCTGTTGCCTTTGTTTTCCTTTATGTTTTGTGCATTAAATGCAGTTATACTTGCGTTCCTTTTAGTACTAAGGGCGTCAATATATAAATACTCGTATACGAGTAGTAATATGGCTGCTTTCATATGTAGAGAATGTTAACTTTTAACTTTGGGTTTAGGAGGGGTAAAAGTTGATAGAGCTACTACTATACTCGTAACTGAACTTACTTATGTTTCTGCAGTCTTCAAAATTTTTATTAGATTTATTGGTTGACATTTTAAACACTACGTAGGAAATTTCTCTGTATTTCAAAGTTTCAACATGTGTCGATTTTTCTTAAAATCATAGACTATAATACATACTTGTATGTGTGAGTTTGAGATGAAATTTACCTTTGCATCATGTTGTCTTTTCGTTTTACATGAAAGAATGTCTACGACGTCAGATAAATAATACATATTTAAGTGTGATATTTCTTCAAGTGTTTATTTTCAATTTTGGCTAAATTTCACTACAACATTTTAAAGTTACCACATAAATGACACATATTTCTGCAGATGAGGAAGAAGCCTTCTTTACCGCCAGAAATATATGTACCTACTTTATTGATTAGTGATAGAAGAAAAATATTTTATTACACTAAAATAGTAACAATGTTTGAATATTAATTTTAATGGACTTCATTTAAAAAGATAATTTCTAAAAACAGGCAAATTAACAAATAAAAAACACCGTAACCGCCCAGAAAACCTATTCTGTTAAACAATATCTTCTAAGAGATTTTGCATCTGTCTATTTTTATCATGCCGAAATACCTTAGCCTTTAACACTTTAAAATTATGAAAATCGTTCCAAGTTTAGTGCTTTAACATTAGCTTCATCTAGTGATACATTTTACAACTTAATATATTCTTGCATTTTTAAATATACACGCGATGAACCTACGCTTGGCAAAGCTATTCATCATAAGAAGCGCCTAATCGCTAAAGATTATTTTTCGTTCTCTTTAATGCTCAGTCAAGCGCTTTGGTTAATCGGGTTACCTCTTTCATGCTGATCGCATCAGCGGCTGAATAGTGGACTATAGACTTATCGCGCCCTTATATTAAGCTTCGACAATTTCTACTAAGATGTATAAAAAATATATAATAAAAACAATCAATTTATTTACCATTTAAATACAACAAATGCTCAATTCGATACCACGAAGCAATAAAATAAAATCTTTCCTAAAAGTTAACAAACACCTCTTTAGGCAGAACACAAATTCACAAAAAAAGTACAAAGATTGTTCTTCAAGCAAACAAATTCTCACGCTACCCAAAAAGCAGATAAAAGAGTTTATAGCGTTAAACTTTTGTTCACATAAAATCTTGTGAAACCCTTCACAATAGTATTTGAGCATTTGCAAAGGATAATCTATAACAATTGATAAATATATGCGGCTGTATGTCAATAAATAAAAACACTAACGCTATTCCGTATTTGGTGCAAACTGCAAATTGTGTAAGTGCAAATGCAAAAAATTGTGTATTTTGTATTTTGTTGCTGAATTTCACACAAAGGTTACAATATTTACATTTGCAAGATTTTAGCTCGAATGTTTTCCATTCAGTAGAAAATGTTAAGGTTACGAATTCTAAGACCATGGGACACATTTACATTCCCATTCACTAACAAATGCTGATTCTAGCACCGTTTGTATATATGTAAATAATCGTACTATTTTTATATCATGAACCAACGACAATATTGCTGATATGCTAGAGGTTCAGCGCATGAAACCTAACAGAGATATATATTTTTGATTTCTGACATTATTAAGTCATATTATCGACAGAAAGAAAATAAACAATGCAATGCATTGAACTGCTACTAAAGAAGAAAATAAATTATCTTTTCTTGAAATTGTGGATTACAGAATACTACTTTGCTATGGTAATTTAGTTGAGCACAGCCTAAAAGTTAATAACGTTCAATACAATTAAATCACCCACTGTCAGTGATGAATATCTTTGCAGCACTAACTCAAACTTAAAACTTGTGCACCATTTTAGTCAATGCTAGTTATGAGAAATTCAATTAATACGAAAAATCTCCTACTAAGTTTCAAAAAACCGAAGAAGTTCAATCCTTTCATAGTATTAAAAGCGCGTATGATTAAACGCAATCCAGATTTGCAGGTTAGACGAGTTTTTCGAATGGGTGTGATTTGCACAATCTCATAAAGCGATGCACTCACACGATGTTTTGCGACCTCGGATGCGATTGCACATTAATTGGCTAAATGCTCTCAAAAACATATGGTATATTCTTCAAAAGAGTGAGTTGTATGGAATAAACTAATAAAAATATGAAGAAAAAATTTAAGTACTTCTACGCTAGCCCAAAAATCAATTGACGAAATGTTGTCTTTAACATCAAAATTATTTGAAGTAGAATACAATGATTTCCTGCAAAATATTCAAAAAAAATCGTTGAATTTTGGCTAAAAATGTTCCCCATTTTCAATGAAACAAAATAATGTTATGGGTATGAAAAAGTCAATTCGCTGTGTATTGACTATTATGGTCTACGCAATTTTTTTTTTGTCAATACTAACAATTAAGATCAGCTATAAGAACGACTAAATTAAAACGTCCATCTCTACGGAACTTTTTCAATAACGAATATTATTAATATTACTCATCCGCCTCAGTCAACTTGAAAGTCATTTAAACATTTATTATGTCAATAGTATTCCCTGAGTTCGTAATTTAACAAAAAAAAAAAGTAAAAATGTATAAAATTATAGTAAAAAAATCGGCTATATTTTGGAGAAAAAAACTAAAATGTACATTGCATTCCTGTGAAGATTTCCGTTGATCATTAAGAAAATGTCAGCTTTTGCTGCTGCTTTTTCACTTTGTTGGCGTTCCTGGCGGGTAATTCCGTTGTCAAAACGTATAAAGCGACTTATCGTCCAAATTCGTTGTACACACGATATAGCGGATAAGAAGTTTCTTTCCATAAATCTGAATGTGCCACGCCACTTAGAAAAAGAAGACCCAAATACGCATCAAATTCATTTTTTCTTACGGCTTTTCACGAGCGCTGTTCTCTTGTTGTATTTTCGCAATCATAGTATGTTTCGCAAAGAATGACGTCGCATATTTCATCAGACAGTTTTACACGGAATGTTTCCGCAATGAACAGTCCTTCTGTCCTAGGTATTGGACCAGAGTTTTCAGATCTGAGTATGTGTTGGAAGCAGAATCTGGCAGTTTGTAGTGGTACAACACACCAAATTGTTCCATCTTTGGCAGTAAAAATTCCCTCAGTTTCATACAATGTATTATAAAATTCATAATCATATCCATTTTCGTATTCTAGATCGTATTCTGGTGACTGCATATGTTCTATACCCCAGTAATCTGGAGTTATATTACCTTTATTATCGTCTACAACCTCTTCATGCATTAACTGCTCATCTTCAATATTTTCCTATCACATGTCTTCTAATCCCTGACGATTGTATTCTTGCTGTTCATCATAATCAAGCGCACTAAGCTTTGGTCCACTTTAGGGGTAAAGAATTTTAAGAAAGGCTATTGTTGATAACAAAAAGTATAACAATTGTTGAATGAGCATTTTTGCTATAAAAAGACACAATAAAAAATCACAACAATATGTGACATCTTTCCAATGAAAAAGCTTCGCCCACCCTTAACTTTTTGTGAAAAGATTTCTGCTGGTGAACACCACGGGCATCATATAATATAAAAAACCCATACTCGTAACTTACTTCTTTTTTGTAAAATTTGGGAAGAATAATAAAAATGTTGAAGAACGGATTGCACGAGTTATAACTTGTGTTTTACGCATATATCAGTTATTTGAAATACACCGGCATAAAAAACCATGAAGACAAACAAAAAAACAAAAGCCAAAAATAATTTAAGTAACAAAAAAACCCATGCAAAATGTATGGGACATAAAGTTTGAGCTGATAAAATTAACTATTTTTAAATGTTTCTACATGCCTTTAAATTAATTATGACTCAATAGGCTGCAAAACAAAAATACGTTTGATATCTACTAAAATGAAAACATCACTCCAACTTAAAAGTAGTTTTTCCCCAGTATTTCATTTTTTTAACACATTACATAAAATTCTTTACGGATGACATAAATAACTCCATGCAGTAATCAAATTCTTAATTCACACTAAATGCATTTTAACTATTTACACCAACAATCAAACTCACCCACAAAAGAGTGCTCCAACACATGAAAAAACCATGAGGAAAAACTCATACAGTCGGATGACAAAAATTTAAAGGGTCACTTTACATATTTAATTTGTCAGCACTACCTTAACTGCTTACACAAAAAGCAAGCCCAACCAAAGAAGAAAGTTAAAGCGTGCGAAAAAATAATTAAAGCTTCACTTTAATTTGTATAAAAGTTCATTCGTTAATCCTCAAGAGAGCATGAGTGGCAAAACCTAGAAAACACTCATTAACAAAGGGTATAAGGGCATGAATGTGTAAATAAATGTTTGAGTAGTCAGGTAGTGGTGTATGTGTGAATTGAGTGTGTGTGGGCTGTTAAGTCTAAGAGACCCATTTCAGCACATAAGCCCCCGTGGTGAACAGAATACTGTCTAAATGTTGGAAGGAACGCAGTAGTTATATTTATAATTATTTCTGCGTACTTTACACTGTGAAAAAGTTATATGCTTTTCCTGTTAAAGAAAATTGTTCTCAAATATAATCTTATCGACCTATTAGTTTGCTACCAGTTTTATCGAAATTATTCGAAAGACTTTTTCAAGAAAGGTTAATGCCTATACTAGAATTTCTACAAATTATACCCGATCATTAATTTGGTTTTCGAAGCAAACATGGGACTCCCGAGCAGTGCCTTAGAGTTGTAAAAACAATAACAGACGCTCTTGAAAAGAAACACTACTCATTAGTATTGCTTGATGTAAAACAAGCATTTGATAGAGTATGGCATAATGGCCTTTTGTGTAAATTAAAACATATGCTGCCAGCTCCATTTTACCTACTGCTCAAGTCATATCTTAGTGATCGTAGTTTTTATGTCAACATCAATGATTAAGATTCAGAAATAGGGTTCATTAAGGCTGGTGTACCACAAGGAAGCATATTGGGTCCAACTCTGTACACATTATTTACAAGAAAGGTTCGGTGAATAATATTTTGACCAGTGGATGAGACTTGTCTCTTTTGCCGGTCGCAACTATAAATGAGGAGGTGCTTGGACATACTTAACCTATGAAAGCATTCGATTAATTTGTCCTATATGGTTCAACCTAACAAAGTAGAGCAGATATTGATTTCATGCCGGCAGCACCATT
The DNA here is from genome assembly GCA_963932375.1 of Phania funesta. Lineage (NCBI taxonomy): Eukaryota > Metazoa > Arthropoda > Insecta > Diptera > Tachinidae > Phania > Phania funesta. The sequence goes on from OZ010652.1 coordinate 44,248,430, forward strand.
GGTCCAAATCTCTGGCAAAAAGAACGTTGGTAAGGACATAACACTCAGCTGCGAATGATACGTGACACAAAGTATGGACCGACTCGAAAGTTTGGTGGTCTCCCGTGTATTTAACACCATTTTGAAAGGTATCGCTGCACTCTAAAAATGTCACTTAAATATATAACTGATATTTGCATTCGAACAAGGAATGCATATTTTACTACAAACTTATGTCACGGACTATGAGAATAAACATAAGGAAAAAAAATTTCACTCGCCAGAATTTGCTAATCAGTTCTGTATATTTCCAATTATGAATACTTCGTAAAAACACATCGTTTTAAGCAATTTATTTATTGTTTTAAAAAAAATAAAACTTTTAACAGTTTTTGTGAAAGCTACAACATGCACTGGGTCACTGTATTAAAAAAATAAGTTATAATTGAAGGCCAGACATGAGTAGACTTAAATTTTAGCACATTGTGTGTGAATGTCCAGCACTGGCTAGCATAAGGCACTGCCTATGGGCAGACACTTGTTAAATATTCATACCATCTTGAACCTAAGCGTTAGACAATTGCAACATTTAACAAGAGACTCCGTGATGAGGAAGAAAGTCTGCAGTCACCAGTCGACAGTTTAAAATTACTACAGTCGAGAGTATAGGCTGATGGTAGCACGGGACTTGAAGGAGAGTAAGATACAAATTTGTTGCCTAAAATAAAATTCGGGTAAAGAAGGGGATCAAAAAAGGCACCCATTCATTTAGCGGTGTGCCAAAAATTATGCATTAGGAATATTAGTCAGCTGTTGTTGTGCCTAGTTATTTTGCTCTCACAAACGACCCTGGTCATCGTACTACTGGCACCTGTTAGTTTTTTTAGTTAGCGCAACACACTTCATTACAAAAAATCACAAAAGCTTCATTTACAATTTTTGGTATTATCTTATGTACAGAAAGTATGTGTTCCCATGTTTTCAGCGTTAGATGTCTAGAATAGCAAAAACATAAAGCAGCAAAAATGTGTCTTTACTTGATAGCGGTTTTGGAGACGGGGTTTTATGTTTCATATTTGAATATGAGGGCTTGTTAAAAGCGGCTGCTTGTGGTGCTTGATAACGTGACTTGATAACCGAGTTCATTCTGGCTAAAGTTACTATGCGTATTGATTGAGTAAACTAAATATCGGGATTTGCAAAAGTATATACTTACATGGTATACTTGCATTACATTCTTGCAAAGGTTATAGCTTTGAAGGAAATGTAAGATAATAAAGAAACTGTTTTCGTTGTATTGATGAATTTTTCGGTCTGTAAAAATGTTGCTAGAAACAGAAACACCTAATATATCAGCAACTTTACGTTTATATTGAGAAGAAGATGGCAAGAATATCGTTGGCAAATTCCATAATGTTATATAATATGGCTTGAAGGGAATTTATTGTGATTTATACAAACAGTCTTAACCTAACCCTAGTTTTATACACATCCATTATAAAACAATATGGAAATATGACATCAGCTGTATGGTACTGATAGTACGTTACAAACAAATGGTTCGTTTTTCTTGTACCAGATGCCAGAAATAAAACGAAAGGTAAAAAGGAAATAAAGGTAAATAAAAAGACGGAAATTTATTTTAAATGGTACCCTTTGTATCCATGTTTACACATTGTAGGCAGAGTGCGTTTTGTGGCACAGCATTAATTTCGATTAAAGTGATGCCATAATTTTAGTTTAATGAACATTGTAAATCTCTTTTCTTAGAAAATATTGAGCAAACGAATGAACAAAAGCACTAAAAAGTTAAAAACAGTAAATTTACTATGTTATGTTACTACCATCTCTTTCGTAGTAAATCGTAGTACAGAGTCGGTGGGTATCCCGAGTACATGTTCTGGCGACCAAGATCTATTAAATGGCGTTTGCTTCGCTCCAGCCAGACTTTAACTCATCAGTACAGACTAAATTTGCAAAATTTATACTCGAATAACACTGAACATATATAATTAATTATCCAATTAAGTCAATTTAAATTCCACTAATACGTTCTAAAAGCTTAAGGAAACTCATTTTATATTAGTTTTAATTAGGCAGTTTGAAAAATACTTTCCAACTGGACATACCAGAATTATAGCAGCATTTTACTTAATGAATTCAAAATTAACTGAATATTATTGCCATTAGGCTTTTCTTGTATTTCTTTTCACAAAACAGATTTCATAATTACCAAGATGTTTGCGGAAAAGCTGAAAAAATATATTTTTGGAGTAAAATATAAAAACTTGAAAATATTTTATTACAACGAACTAATTCAAAGGAAGTATATAATTTAGTTTTGAATAATTCTAAACGTTAATTTATTTATAAAGAACCCTATTAGCAGATGTAGATTGAATTTGCTTAAGTCTTCTTTAGAGTTTCTTAGGCAATTCATGGCAGTTAATTTACTGAATTGAAGACTTTATTTTATTTCCAATGGAAAACCCCATACTAACAAAAAATATGTAAGGCACTTCTCGCTTTGTTATGAAAGGGGTTTTACAAAAGGACTGCACTAGCATTCCCGTAAACAATTTTACTCAATTCGAGGAAACTAGTTTAATGCCAAGAATCTTCTGCCTTAACTGCATTTTTTTTAAACTTTTTTAATTAAAATTTTCAAATCGATAGAATCATGAAAACAAATGAAAGGAAATATCTGCTCAAGTCTACGTTCTACTAACGTACGAAAAATTTACTGCATTTTCATAATAAAATTTAACTCTTTTTTTATCTCTCAACATGAAAATTTGTGTGCATAATTTATATATCAGTTTACGGATTGTAGCGATTGTAGTTCAATTATTGATTGTTCTTAATATTTACTACCTCACTTAATTATATCACTTTTAACATACAATATTCTGTCGAAAATTATAAACTATTTTCGTTCGCTTATGTGGACTCACTTAACAGTAATATAATTCAGTTTATAATATCCAATTTTTATTCTTTGTTTTCCTTTTGAAACTTAATGTATTTAGTGACAGAAGCATGGGCTAGTTTTCCATCACTGTATTTATGCGAGCATTTAATGTGTATTATGGCATATACATAAGCAAATCAAAGGGTATTCTGCATACTTTAAACTTATTTAACTTACGCAAAAAATAGTAAAACAATATGATTAAATACTGTGTTTAGAAAATAAATATCATCAAATGCAAAAACATACACACAATTCGACCACAAAGTTGCGGTATTACCTGCCAACATTTCACCACAACTGGGATTTTGGTATTCCTTCATTCCAAGCGAAATCTGACAAATTATTTATTTTAACACGCACGCAAGATTCAGGTCTATCAATTAAAGCTCAGAGGATGGATGTGCTTCAATAGTGAGGAAGAAATAATATCATGATGTACCTTAAGGATGGAAGACCCACTCTCGACATAATAAGACAAATACGGTTAGAGTAAATGTTGTGCGCACTTTTTGTAGAACCCATTGAGTTTTATGGACATCAGGTTCCTCTGAGCACCAAATTTCCATGCCGCATAATTTCAGGATACGGCGATCAATCGTATATCAGCTGGCGATTTCTTCCTTTGTGGTTATTGGCGAAATTAAGTGTATGAAAGGAAATCGAACGTAATTGCATATTTGATAGCATACCTGCGCTTGCAAAAATACCTGCGCAATTATAAAAACAAATTGGGAATAATATTTCTGATAAGACATAAATTTTTTTTGATAAAAATTATAATTTTCTTTATAATTCCACCACTCCAAGTCAACGGTTACCATGATTTTGATAAAATAATCAAAATCAAATTTTGATCAAATAATCAAAATCATGGTAATCGTTACACATTTTTAGATGTTATGCGATTTAATTTTCTAATATTTAGGCTTTTCTATAAGACTTCTAATTGGTTTAATAGTTTAGACCTAAAAACTTTATTTCTACTCTTGCTAATTCTATCAATTATTTTAATTATAAAATTGCAATTTATTTATTCGACGAAAAGTGCCTCTACATGTGTGTTTCCCTGGATGCTTACGCCTGTGCATCATGTTACTATTACCCATCATTTGAGAAAAATCTGAAGTGTCCTATGGATAAACTTCATAGAAATAGAGAAACTTTAACTACAGGATTTAAAATTTGCGTAAAACACATGTATGGGAATATAAGTATTTACTTTCAGTTTTTATATTTGCCTTTGAAATGGGAAACTAAACAATTATTATAATTTGTTTTTATTTATTTCTGAATTTTAAAAGTTTCTCGTTTCGTTGTATTATGACAAACTATTTTATTTATTTTTGTTAATTGAAGTTTTTATAATATAAGATATTTCCTGATGATGCTACACAAAGGTGAAGCGTATTGTATTGAATAAAATAAATAAAATGATTTTATGTAAGACATAATGTTTAAAATTTATTTAATTAATAGTTACCACCTTAAAAAATTTTACTTGTACTCTTGCAAATTATCGCAATTAATTTCGTTGTGAGATTGCAATATATTTATTCAGCGATAATGGCGTCTCCATGTGTATTTAGCAGGATGCTTGCGCCTTTTCCTCACGATTTCATAATCCATCATTTATATTTAGTTTAACAGTTTTGTTCGCCCATCAAGTGTGTTTTATTTATATATTTTCTTGTTTTTTAAATGTTAAGTGGTTCTACTTTCTGCTGTGTGGGCAGCAGCTTTACAATGTGCTTTGGATTATATTTGTTGTTGAACATTGTACGCGTTATACACGAAAACTCAAACTTCAATTAAATCGTCATATTCGAACATCTACAACTAATCTACAAAACACACAAAAGAACATGATACACAAAGCAATAAAAACACAGTAGTGAAATAACAAAAAAAAAACTTATAACCCAATCTGACTTCTTCTAACTCTTAGAAAAAAAAACCTCATAAAAAATCAACTTTGTATATAAGAATTACCCGTCACTTCCAAACACCAACTCACATGAAAACAAAGCAATACCACAATAAAAATACAATAATAACCAAACTTATAATCCAGTAACCACTAACGTCTACTAAGCCTTACAAAAAAGACTTGACCTAGAAGCTTTACCTGTTACCTGGCCATACTTTACAGATGATTACTTGGTAAGCGTTAAAATACAAACTCTCACATGAAAAATTGACATTTGACAAACAATTAAACACCAATGAATTAACACAAACTACTCTGAAAAAAATTACACGGAATACGACACATAGACGAAATCGTCTCCAAACCAAATTTGACAAGGGATAACGGAAATTTGTTTAAATTATTTATACTAAACAACTCTCTCGGAAACACAAATCATGAATTCATTAAAGAATTATTGACTTTGATGACATAAATTCTTTTATATTTTCATGTGTGAGAGCTCACATGGTTTTTACACACATGAACGAGTATTCAGAAAAATGTATTATGAACACATTTGATGTTTATTTAATCTTCCTCTGTTGATACTTTATGAATATTTCTGTTATTGTTTTACACATTTCTGGTCTAAAACAAAGTAATAAGTCAAACAACTGTATTTCATACGTATGCAAGAAGCCCTCAAAGTCAAAAGCGTACAAGCTTGTAGTGTGTTATCGATCTTATACCACCTCTTTCTTTTTAAATGTTCGATTAAATTTTCAACAACTTTAACTGTAATATAATAAAAATATTTTTATTTAATACTAGCTGACCCGGCAAACGTTCTTTTGCCTAAAAATGTTCTTGAGTTAAGATGGCGTTGTAAAATCGTTCCATACAAAATGTATGGGAAAATAAATAACTTCATTGTAACTTACCGTTTGAAAATAGAATTCCACACTAAAATTAGCACTCTGAATGAAATAATCAGCGAATAACAATTAATTTTTAAACTAATCCACCTTAAAGTTAATTGCACAATCGGAAATTAACGCCTCTTTTCGCTGGTAATAGCAAATTCACAAAAAATCGCTTCAAAACAATAAATGTATTTAATCAAATTTATTTACAATAACTGTCTTAAGGTGATAAAAATTTGAAAAACTGTTCAACTGTTCTGTTTGTCAGAAGTTGATGCACACACCGCCATCTACTGGCAATACCGGAACCAGCATTTGAAATAATGTTCATTTTTATGGGTTCTTAAGTTAAGATGGCGTTGTAGAATCGCTCCATAGAAAATGTATGGGGAAATTAATAATTTTCATAATTTTTTTTCGGGAAAATTTTGCGGAATTTTCGTGGGTATTATCCTTTTTTGGGTGGAGACCTAACCGAATTGGTACTCATCATCGAAATCGGTCCAGGCGTTCTTGAGTTATAAGCGTAGTAACTAACATCACTCTCTTTTATATATATAGATAATGAAACTTATTATGTGGTGAAATACTTCTTCATACCAAATTTTGCATTTGATCCTTCCTTGTCAGTGCGCCGAGCTCTGCAGAAGGAAAAGAAATTATTTATAAGATTTCACCCAACAATTTGCGAGTATTCCAGGCTGGCTAAATGTAACCGCTCAACGCACTTATTTCCATTATATTGCGTTACTTTATATGCATAGTACTCCATCCATAATATCTAAGAACAAACTTAAATAGTATTACATATTTGATTTACGGTAAACCTCTTATCATATTTTACGCTGATCCATAAATTCGATACTGTACATATATTTATTGCAGCTTGACACAACTTCAGTACAAACAACACTTCATTTTTAAGCTGGACTACATTTTGTTTGCAAAAGTCTCAAAACCGGAGATATAAAACTGCTTTGCATGTGATGTGATTTCGTGGTCATCCATTTGATAGAAAAGATTTTTCTTGAAAACTTTCAAGTATATTTGTTTTATTTGTGCGAACCGTAGTGCTGGCCTGTATTATTGATTTCAACAACCTCTGTGTCTTTTTCCACTCTTCCTAAGGTATGTGGTTGTTGTTGTTCCAGAGAAGTTTGTCTCCGACCTCACTATAGTGTGTCATGAGCAACTCTAAAACCTAATTTTCATATGCGTAAATAGAACTCGGCGCATATTTTCATAGCCAAAATGCCGTATAGGTATAAAAATGATATTGAATTTTCCACTTGTGGCCAATGGGGAAGGATTTTTTCTATGCAATTCATATCCAAATTAAAGCAAAATTTGTAACTCATGAAATTTTTATCAGGTATGTTGTGGAAATCAATTTTTATCAAAATGGTTTCAAATCACTTTTGTGTTCTGTGCATGCAAATTTGTGGTTTTAAACCAGTCACCTAACACGCTGTCGGTTTCAAATCACTTGCTTATTTTTGTGCGGCATCTATTGCCGGTTTCATAATAAATAGCTTACATAACTAGCATGATAGATTACTTTAAGACACTTCTTCTTTTCCAAATCGCTAGTGATTTTCCGTTTGTATGCAAAAAATCAGCCGTTTTCAAGTGATTTCTTAAAATAAAAGTTAGTGATAAGCGATATTTTTTATTGCCGATACAACGACCTAAAATGTTTTTTATTTGACAAAACCGGCGAGGTAAATAACATAAAAATACGCATAGCGATTACTATTTTTGATTTAGTGTGCGATATGTACATCATACATTATAATTTTGTTTTAGTTAACTTTGAGTTTTAATTCGATATTATATCGGTATCGCCGATAATTTTGTTTGAGTTTTGGTATCAGTATCATATCAGCAAAAAAGTATATCAAGGCATCGCTAGTACAAATCACACCGAAAAGCACATAAAGAGTGTAGTTTACAGAACAAAACTGTATCGCATGTTAAAACTGCAAGAGAATTTGAAATCACGTGATTTTCAGAACAGACCTGTATTTTTTAGTAATTAAACTCTAAAAGCGATAAAATACGCCAAATCAAAAAAGATTTAATGGAATTTAAATTGTTAAAAGCATGAGTGATATTTCAATTTGCATTAAGTGTTTGCAGCCAGGAACTATTAGCAATAGTTTTGATCAATATTTAGCCAGCTCAACGTTTTGTGAAGAAGTAGCAACTCTATGTTCTGAGTTCTCTTTATAATCTTAATATTTCTTTATTTTCACTATTTAATACCAGTCGTGACACATACACAGTATACGAAGATCCAAGAGCGATGTTCTTGATAAAATCTGAAAATAAAAGAAAGCTACCCTAGTATAATGTTAATGGTTCAGATATTTTAAAACCGGCTTTGCTAATCTCTATAACTAAAGAGTGAAGTTAAAAATGTCTTAAAATAACATTTCTCAAATTCGAAATATATATAAATTAATAAAAACATAAGCCCTTAATGCGAAAATTTAAAGATGTTAATCCAGCTTTATTAAATGACAATTATTAAAATCTGCATGTGTAACCCAAAACAATCCTATTAGATAGCAAAAAAATACTTTAGAATTCATAATATATTTTTTTTTTTTTTTGCCTATTGGATTGTGTCTTCGGGTAATATTATAAAGTATCTCAAACAAACACGGTCAATAGAAGCATCGTATTCTATGGAGAAGCGTATGTTTACTATTTGCGTTATTGCTTATACGCTCCATAGAATATGTTTAAACGAAGTTTAGTAGAGCATGCATGAACTTTATTTGAATATAAGACTTCCATTTTAATTTTGTTTGAAAAATATAAAAATACGACAGAAAATATTAAAGTACACGATGTGCGGCTATATATTTTTCTGATACAAATAGATTTGTATAAGATAAGCTAAGAAAATCAAGTGAATTTTGAATGGTGATTAACATTTTAATTTGAAGATGAAATTGCTGTGGACGGAATACAACGGATGGATGCGATAAAGCCTAAAATTCACCGACAGTAAATGAGAGTAAGGTGCTTGCGACTTAACAAACATGCTTGTGTTAGTCTGATTATGATTGAATTGCATCACAGTAATGCTTCACTTTTTGCGAAAATAGAACGAGCGGAAATGCGCCTTTAATAAGTAACAATCTTTGCTATGCCCTGCCTGCTAGGCCAGCTTATCAGGAAACCTTAACGCGGCCTTTTTCGAAAAACTTAAACGTCTTGTTCTCAGAATTATTTAGAGCAAATAAGAAATCCAAAGAAAATTAAGACAAAGTATTTAGAAAAATTGCTACTCATAATCCCGCCTCCCCTGCAACTTTATCTTATCACCGTGATTGAAAAGCAAGACAGAAACAATAAACCAAAAACATCAGTGAACATCGTATAATAATGACCGTAGGGTTGAAAATTTGGGCAATAGAATGAAAACTGAAGTGTGATCGTAAAATTAAACTAAGAGAATGAAAAGCACCAGCACTTAGCAGCTGCACTTGCTTACACTTGCGTGGTGAGAAACTATTGCATGACAGAAAGGCTAGTGTTGGGATTGTTTTTTATGTATTTTTTCCATTTTATTTAATTAAACTATGTCTAAGCATTTTTAGTTAATTGACTTTTTAATTTTTATGGTTTCATTAATTTTCGCCAGATAAGATAGAAAGCAATAGTAAAGAAAGATACAGATATACAACCCAATCAAATCATCACTTTGGCAACACAGTTTTTCTTCAAGGATAACGAATCAATACTGAAAATAAACAAATACCGTTTCATAAGACACTTTGCCATTAAAGTTTTTATAGAAATATTTCATTCAAAATTGTTAGAGTATGTGGTTGCAGAAAATAAGTACTGTTGACTTAAAATCCGTACGCTTTAAGAAGAAATTTGTAGGTCATATTAATAAACTATTTCGAACATATTTCCACATGCTTTCTATTAAACTGTACATAACTTTTGCTCTTGAATCTCAGAAAATCATCCAACCATAACTTGAGCGAACGTTTATATTTCTTTTAAGATTTTGTTAAAATTCTAAGTTTTTAGAGTTTAATAAAATACATTTTTTGCTCAAAATGTGTGAATTTTTGGAAGCCACAACCTGCACTTCGACTGAGGTCTTCATTATAACGAAATTGTACCCTAGAATGGTTTATTGCCTAAACAAATCTTACGAAAACCGAAATTCTATAGAATTTCTCTATGCTACTCGTATTTAATCTCCATATCGATAAAAAATAAATTGAGTCCTCGAAAAAGAATGGTCAAAAACAAAGTACCAGAACTATTAGAAAAGGAGAAATATTCTATCAGAAGGATTTACTCAACGTATGTTTGTTAATTAGTGTGAAATAACCAAAAAGTTCCCATTTTCTTTAATCTATCTATTATTTAGTATGAAATACTTCGGAGCTTCTGTTCCTTTTGCTTGGTGTTTCATAAGTAATTCGCTTGATAATCTTAAATAAAATAAATATTTTTCAGTCTTAAGTGTTTTACTTTTATTCAGAATTTTGCAAAAAATTACCAACAAGATTCGATTTTATCTTTTTATTAAAGAGATATTTAAAAAAATGCATGTAAATACATATTTTTCATTATTGTATTTTTTATTTGTACAAAAGGTTGCAAATGGGACTTCATCTCATTTGACTGGGCAATCAAACCTCAGTCAATTGCTTACGTGCCAGAAATTATTTGAAATTTTTAGAAATCGAAAATACAATCAGTCCGACAAAAAAAACATACATATTTTTAGATTTCTTGGATTTTACCGACACATCTGTTTAACGATCATAACTCTTCAACCGAAAAACTACCTAGCAATATGTGTTTAATAAATTTAATAATTCAATAAACTCAACAAAACAAGCTATAGGAAAAATGTTAAAACAAAGCCACAACACTTCCATACACATGGCAAAAACACACGCGTAAGCTAAATATAAAACACTGTTGTTAATTTAAAATTCAACATCACAAGTCTGTGAAAAAACAAATTCTCAAAGGTTTCAATTGTCTATGTACTCGCCGAGAAAACATACATAATAAAAAAAGTAAAACAGAAAAATAAACTTCTTAAGTAACTTGTAAAAAAGAGACACACATCGTAGAGCTGAATGGACTCTTTTTTTTTTCTTTTTTTAACGAGCTCCCAGGAGGAACATATAAATAAAAATGTTTCATATAACAAATACGAACGTTGCTTTGCTTTTCTCCCTTTCTTATTACTTGATATTCATATAAGAGTTAATCTCCTCATGATAAGTTTATTTTAAATATTGTTACTGTTGTTACCTATGTTCACGAATCTGTGTTGGACATTAATAAAAATTTGATTTTTATAGGTTAAAAATTATTGTTTATACGGGAGTTTAATGGAAAGCTTGCATTGAATTTGCACCAGACGAGTAGTATTTCGCAAATAATTTCCGATTTTTCTGCTGTCTCTATTTTGTTCGTTTGAAACCAATTTTCTTTTCTTTCAGATCCCTCTTATCATATGCAAAAGTATTGTGGATAAACTTTTCATCCGCTATTTTCTCATGGCTTTCTAAGGCATCAAGAGGCCATCTCGTAACACATTCAACCAATTTTTTGTAGTTCGCTGGATGACAACTTTTCGGTTGTTTTGCACATTTCGGTGATTTTACCTTTTTCAATCTTTGAAAACTCTTTATAACTTTCATAAGCTCTACGAGCCTTTGACATTATTTTCAAATATGTCTCCAAACCGTTGTTTCCAGGAATACAGTTTACCTTCTTCAACGGTATTAGATATCAAATAAATTTAATTGAATTATAGGGTTGTAATAAAATTATACTATTATTTTAGTAATATTTAATAGTATGGTCTTTCTTATAATGGTAGAAAAACAATCAACTGGGTTCGAGAAATTTTTGTTCAAAAACAAGCATCGTACGATTACGCCTCAGGCATACTTTAATTAAACACGAACAAATTTACATGTTATTTTTATTTTTATTAATGACGTTTCATGGCTAGAGTTATTATAATATTTCTGTATAGTTAAAATAGTTTGTTTACCATGTTTAAATTTATATGTACGATTATCTTTTATTGATTAAATGTAAACAATAACTTGTTGATCGCAACTAAAATATAGTTTAAAATGATTCAAAATAACCATAATATGTTTGCCACACCAACATGTTGTTGCGGAGAACATAATTTAGTTGTGACCCTGCCACAAGCATGTGTTTTTTTATGTGCGTATGATAAAATAAACAACTTTCACCAATGAGATGCAGTTAACCCATAACCACAAGACAGCTAGTGCTATCTGTTATATACAGACCTAGTATTAAGAAAGTAAATAAAAATAAATAACAAAATATAATACAACGAATAAGTACAATCGCGTAGAGTACACAAAAGTCGCCAATGTTATAAAATGATATGATTTGTTTTTCAGAACATTTATACAGCAATTTGCACTTGTCATCTATGCAACATTTTAAATTAATCCTTTTTTATGATATTAGGTTGCATACAACAAATAAAAATTAAAAATTCAGAAAAATTTAATATTGTCTACAACATTAAACATAATCTCTTTACACCTTTAATGACTGCACAGTCCACAACAAAAAGCACTTACATACATTTATATCGTTGTCCACTCCCCGTGGGAATTTCGCAATTCCAGTTTAAAAATTTGTTCAGCTTGTTGTTTTATATTTACTTTATTTAAAATAAAACAACAGAAAACATTGGGCAGTTATTTTAGTTGTTGAAACGACCCAAATAGCGAGTTATTTACTTTAGCAAATTGTCATACAACAACCAGATTTCCAAATTAACATTTCGTCGTGTCTATTTGATATTAATCAAAATGTTTGTTGGCTTTTTTTTCCTGTCTATTTCTCTATTTACTGTTTTTTTGTCTCAATTATGCCACATTATAACATTTAAAGGAACGAATGCTTATATTTCGTATTTCAAAAAGTATTTAGTTACATTAATTTAAACATTGAAGTGAATAGTGGGTTATTTAGTTTTGTTTTCTGTAAATTCGCATCAAATAAATGTAACTTGCAGCTTAAAGTTGCACCAAATTACAGAAGGTAAATTGCCAATTGATCAATCAAATTGAGCAATTTTTTGCATGCTAGTGTAGATAGTTGTTCTGGATTTCATGTTACTTTAACGCATATTGCGCTTTAATATATTTTACAATATTTATTGTAGTTTATAATCGTAAATATTTCGTGTTCTTTTTGCCCGCATGTTTTCACATATTCACAACAATGCCCCTTTTATTTTCTATCTATTCATCTTCGTTTTTCCCGAGGAGAAAATTTGCCTACAACTAGAATAATAATATTCTAAGAGCCCTCACATATGGACGAATTTGATTCTAAATATTCAGATGACTTATGCATTAAAGAGCAACCAATTTTTATAAAAATCTTTTTCTTTGGCCCATCAGATTGCTGTTTATATGGTTCAAAAAGAAGCAAAGAGATATTCCATAATATTACACATTTATGTAGCTGAATATACTGAACTACACATACATATTTATACATATGACTTCAGTTCGTCACATTTTATAAATATCACCTACGAATTGTGCCTTTTCTTTGCACAATGAACCCATCCATCCATACTCACAAAATGGCTTTTGGCATCTTTCTGGATATTAAGAGTCCTTGTTACGAATACCTTATCATTTATTGAATTACTAATTTGCTCCCAGGGTAAATGGTAAATATGGACAGTTAACATTTTTGTTTTAAAAACAATCTCTGTAACAGAATGTGAATTCTCTTAAGAATTTGATGGTGATAATAAGACAACAACGGTGCCAAAATTAAACATTCCTAACTGATTAAGTTTTTTGTTGAAAACTTTTAACGGCTAAATATTTTGAATATAACTTAAAGCCTTTATGATGGTTATTCCCATTATTTAATAATTATTTTAACAAAAAAAGTTATTTCTAATGAAAACTCTTCAAGTGAGGTTGTATACATTTTTAAAAGTAAAAAAAAATCATATATTGTGAGGCGCTGGGCGAGTAACTATTTATTTGTCTGTACTTTTTTTTACTGCACTATATTTATGGTAATTTCTTGTTAAAATATAGAATTTTCGTAACATAAAAAGCAAATACGCTTTCATCGGCAAAACATTCAGAACAAATAAAGACGTGCTTTCAATATTCCAGTTTTTGGTAACATTAGATTTTGAGTTTTGCTTTACAAATCGACAATTATAATTCTGCAATGGAACTTATATATACAATTTTTTTTTTAGGAAAAACGAGTTCACTTTAAAAAAACCATTTTGAATTTGTTTCGCGAAAAAATTGTCTATTAATTTGCAGGATTTATCCATTCTTTTTGCCTAACAAACAGCACGACAACCAAGCATGGCAGCAGAGTTAATAATTCTCAAATCGAAATAGAGCCAACAGTAAAACTATAGTGGGATACACACTCCCTACTTTAAAAGATTCTTGCCCACAAAATTTTCCCGCATACTACTATGAACCATAAAGCAATTTAATAAATTTTCAATACTTTTATATTAATCTCGCTTACGAAAAAAAAAAACATTGTTAAAATATAATTAGCCCAGCAGGAAAAATATAGTATTTGTACCCAATTTTATGCCTTTGAACAAATTTTTTTCGACCTCGTCATATCTTTATAAATTTCTACCGGTTGTCGTCCAATGCATTCTAGAGTTTTAAGGAAATATGATTATTTTTGCTGTATCATCTGGATGTCAAAAAAATACGCTACAGGCCGAATGCGTGAACCATCTCTTGGTCACCTGTCACAGCGCATCCGTCATATCTTTAGTCGATGTGGAGATAATCGCTATGAAGCGAGCACTTTGTGGACTTCCGAAGCCTCCTTTATGACGTGTTTTGCTAATCGTTCACATTAGCCGTACAATTGACAAAAAGTCAGCTAAAAATGGCTATTACTACATATCACAACAAGACTGCCACTTGCAGCAAATATAATTTCCGCATAAAGAAATGTGCAGACAAATGTGGGACTTAATGGGACACAACTTAAGAATTAGAAACAGTTTTATAACATTGCATCGCCTTTTACATAATTTGGTAAGTGTTGGCTCAATTCTTCGTACAGCCCTCGCATAACGTCTTCTATTATTATGTTGGCACCCATTAAGTTTGTAATACCACTAAAAGATACACATTTCAAGATGGTCTCTTGCCCAAAAGAAATGGAAAAAGAACATGGAATTTACCCCAAAATTTATGCAAATATTTAATCTTTACTATTCAAATTGCCTTCAAATTAAAAGCTCTTTATTCTAATGGTCTAATTAGTTTGTTTAATTTTCCAAATATTGTTGTTGCTTTCATTAATTGTTAAACAATCATTTTGTATGCGAGTATAGAGGCTTAACAACAGTTTCCTTTTGTTTCTGCTATAAATATTCACCAAGGTTTTTAATAGTATCGTGTCTCTTTTTTATTATTTGTGCAATAATATTTGTCTATTCAAAAAAGGACAACATAGTCCATCAGGAAGAGCTCTGAGCATAATAATGACTTGACAGAATAAAAAAACAATTACTTAAGGTGATTTCTTTAGCAGTGGGTTCTTAAGGTAAAAAATCATAAGGTTTTCTAAGAAGTCCACAGATGTAGATGAGTCGATAAACTAGAGATCTTAAATAAACCGACGTCAGTATAGATTACAGTCTAAATGCTTAACTCATTGTTAGTACCTGTGAGAAAAATTATTCACTAAACTATATAGCCTGTCAATAAGTCAACTCCCTCACAATTCCAACATAATTTTTTGGATATTAAAAAAATAACCCAGTAACTAACTTAAAAACAAACCACCTATTGGCTACTTGGATGTATGTCTGTCAGTCATAGTCAGAGTATGAGTTGATGTTGTTATTCTAGATACTTAATGTCCTTGACAAAATAAAAACATCGTTTTTGTTTGTCGCCTTTAAATACAAAGGGATATTTTCTGTAACCCTTTTCTTGCTCCTTAAAAGATTGTTATATATTTTGTTGCTGTGTAAAATAAATCAAAAATATAGTGAAGGAAAATGCCTTACGGATTTTTATTTATTTTTTTTTTCATTTGTTTTCTCCTTTATCAAAGAAAAGATTAACATAAAAGTCTCTGGCATCAGCATATTGACTGATACGGCTGTGGAACTTGGTGCCTTTTACAAGAAAGCAAGTTGTATATTTGTACTGTAGCGCTAAACATTAAAACACCTGCTTAAGTACTCACGGTTATTAAATGTGCTTGACATTAAATTGTCTTTAGTTTCCTTACGTTTTTTTCAAAAAGGATTTTTGTTTTCATACAAAAATTGTCTCATCCAACAGGCTTTATATTTGTATACCTTAAAGGCCTCGTAAGCCGGACGTTGATGTTATCGTCCGCAATGTACTGTAACTTTAAAATGTTTGTGTACGTAGATAAGAATTAAAAACATGCAAACGTTATCCAAAGAAAATTAAAATAAAAAAACAAACAAATAAGGTGTATTTTTAGTTTTTGGGTAAATTTCGGTAAGCTGAGAATGAACAGAACGAAAAATGACACTGAAGATGGCACATAACTGAAATCGGTTTGTATCCAAACCGAACTTGACAAGGGATGACGGAAATTCGTTCCAAAAATCTACAACATAAATTACTTTCACTTATAGCAAAAAGAGTACAATTTAATTTTTTTTATATCCTACATGTTTAATACGCCTAAGTAGTAATATTGTAAGGAAATAAACTAAATAATTGTTATATTTAATTTTTTATAACCTTTTTACTTTTTTTTTTAATTTTCATTTATATTTAATTTCGAATTTTAATGTAGAGTATGGGAACACTGCTATTACACAACGATATTATACAATCATCTGTTCGCAAAAGTCGTGGGAATTGAAAAGATTCATTACTTTTACGCTCTAATTACATAAACTAAAATTTAAATTATAATTAAACTTTGTATATTACTGTGTTTGCATATGTCATATAAATTTAATAAATAACTACCTAAAAATTTATAATTAATTGAAAAAATTAAACACACAGGCTTGTTCTGAAAATCACTTTTTGTCCAAGAGATTTCAAAACACACAAAAGGTGTTCTGCGCGCAAAAGTATTGAAATTACGTGATTTTAAGCCGGTGATTGACTGACCGGTGATAGCCGCCAATTCAAAATCCTTTGCTTATTTTCTCTGAATATTTCCTATTAAATTTAATATATGTAAATGTTATTATATATTTGAATAATGTGTTTTCTATTTATTTTTTGATAAAATTATGTTTAATGCACATAAAAACAAGAATATTGAAAAATTCTTACGGACATGCTTGTTTTGTAAAATTTCTTTTGGCTTGGTTTGGATATACTCATGATTTACTATTTTCCTTCAGCAGTCAGCTTGTTCCTTTTTGCTTAGGTTGATATATGTTTATAGATTTTTGGAGCTAATGTCCGTCATCAATTGTCAAGTTTGGCTTGAAGACAAACCGGTTTCTGCTATGAGCCATATTCAGCGTCATTATATGTTCTATACTGACGGTGTACCTTTCTTTATTTATTATTGTTAACAAATTGAAAATAAGTAAGTATAGAATATAAGCAACTTTTTTTACTCATATTTTGATATGCTAACATTTGTTTTCATATTCCGTTTATTCTCTGTAAACTTTTATTTGACCCTAAATTTTGAAGCAATTACTACAACAAACTCGCTCAATATATTGATAAGAACGTATCAAACTAATATTATAAATAGAAGTAAACAAATCGACTAATACTGGAAGACGGTTGACATAACCTTTCAAACCCAGAGGAAAGTGTGAATAAAGTAATAAAGAGCCATTTGCTTAAATTTTAAATGCAACAAACAGTATTTATAAATATCCTTTTAGCAAGAAGAATGAAGAGATATATAAAATGCTTTTCTTTTCCTTCCAATACTATTAAGTTCATTTTTCATGTGTGTTTAATAAAAAAATTTAATTAAAATTATAGCTGTTCTTGACCTTTTTTTTTTAATTTAATTTATTTAAAATTGTCCAAGCTTGAAGATTTTTTCGATATTTCGCTACTCCATTGTGTAGCATCATCAGGAAATAAAAAAAAAAAAAAAAAAAATATCGAAAAAATAAAAATATAATTTTTTAAAAAAAGACCTTCAAGCTTGGACAATTTTAAATAAATTAAATTAAAAAAATTTAAGATATATTTTCTTTCTCGAAATGTGTACACGTAACATTTTCCCTCAGAAGTCCACGGTTCCAGCAAAAACGCACGTTAGATATTTGGGTATACACCTAGATTGAAGCCTAACGTGGTCCGGTCACATTGAGGCAAAAATAACGGCCATAAATCTTCGAAAAAATCAACTACATTGGCTAATAAGACCTAACTCAGCTCTGGCTTTGGATAACAAGGTGCTTTTAAACAAATCCATAATAAAGCCAATATAGACATATGGTATTCAGCTTTGTGGTACTGCTTGCGCATCTTATATTTAGAAGTTACAAAGAAAACAGTATAGGATTTTACGACTTGTCGTAAGCGCTCCTTGGTGCATAAGAAATAAAAATAAACACAGAGACCTAGAAGTTCCCACTATCCAGGAAGTAGCAAAAACATACTCGTCCAAGCAAATTAGTGTTGCATCCTAACACTCTAGCGCGCGATTTATTGCAATTTCATGGGTACCAGAGACTGAAAAAAACTGACACATTGAGCTTTGCGAGACGGCTCTTGCAATAGTAGATATTACATAGTTATTACATTGGTAATACCTAATAAACAATAATTTGGAGATAAGATTTGAATACATATTGTAAATTTCTTTAAATAGAAAGACAGGACATGGCAACTTCAAGTACCATCTGGCTAAGATGAAAGTCGCAGAAGATGATACCTGCAGACTATGCCTGGAAGAGGCTGAGACGGTAGCGCACATTGTGTGTAAATGTCCAGCACTGGCTAGCATAAGGCTTAAGACCACGGGCAGACACTTGTTAGATGTGAATGCCATGGGGGACCTAAGTCTTAGACAAATGCTAGCAATTACAAAAGACTACATGATGAGGAAGAGTGTCGATAGTTACCAGTCGACAGTCTGAAATCACTTTAGAGTAAAGGTTAGGGCTAGCACGAGACTCAATTGAAAGTAAGGTGGTTGTGATTACGGATCGGTTCCCTGAAATCAATTTGAGAAGCGAAATGGGGGTCGAAAAGGGACCCAGATAGTAAGTGGTCTGCTTCGATATCCCCCCCAAACATTAATAATCATGAAGAAAGTTAAAAAAAATTTTGTTTCTCTCGAGAGTGTCAATGCGTTCTTGTTGTAGTTGATTTACTAAAATTCATAACAATTTGTATGCCTTATAATGACATTGATTTCTAATAGGAGGCAATGCGCGTCAGTGTGTTGTGTGGATGTGCATATTTCTCTATATTTATGGCAGAAAGCTTATTGCTGGATCACATCCAAATTTAAACTTAAGCTTCCGGTCAAATAAACTTGGCAAAAGGTACGAGCTACACAACGTAAAACGAAAAAGGCACTTTAGAAGTTATATTCTGCTTATTTTAGTTTTGGTGAAAAAATTTAAAACTTTGCGTGCATAGTATATTATTTCACGTTGAATGGTTTAACAATTAGTGCCAAAATATTTCCCAAAAAAGAACTGCAAGAAAATATCACCATCAAACAAATTTTGCAAAATAGCAGAGAGAAAAAACAATTTTGAAGTTTAAATACTACATTGATTACAGCAAAATAGGCAGCATTTTTCAAAAACAATACTTTAAGCTATAATAAGGAATCTGACGTACCTATTATTAAGCATCCTCCGTTACTATGAAATAAAACTTTTTGCTTTGTCACCTGTTTTTATTCTCAATAATTCCCACCCTCTTGTTTTTTTGTATTATTGGATTTGATTTTATGATCTGGTAATCAAGTTAACGCGTTGAGTGAATTTTGTGCCTCCTAAGACAACATACAACTCGTACCTACAACATTTCCACCTCAACATGCCGCAAAGTCGTAAAAAAATCCATTGAAAACATATTATAGCCATCATAAAAATCGTTTTGTCAACTGTATTAAAATAATTTTTTTTTTTGCTTCGCCTGCTTTATGGAGTTATACATCTCTGTTTTTTGACATGTCATAAAAATTTGGGAGTTTTGTTTTAATTCACGTAAAATCCATAAACAATGCTATTCCAGCCAAAACACAACCGCACATTGTGAGTTGAAATTTGAAAATGTTTTACGTTCGTTAATGGGAATTTTATTACGATTTATTGTTGTTAACAATATGGTGCAGTATATTGCTGAAGATCTGATGTGTAATATAGGTTACTAGAAGGATGCCCGAAAATAAAATGTAAGCAGCGTCACACACTTACGTTTTTGAGTGAAAACAGATAGGATTTTATACATTAAACTTAAAGAGGAACTTAGTCTTGGGAGCATTTGATTTTTTAAGGTATTTGAACAAAATAAGAAAAGGGGCTCATTTCTTGAAAGTACAAACTACAAATTTACAAGTAATATACATTAAAACAAACAACCGTACTTATAAAATGAATATTAAGAGCACCATTACAATTAACGTCGTTCTAGACCTCCACAGCGAAAACGACATATATTAACTAAGTGACTAAAGACAGTATTTTTTCAACCATTAAAACATATGTCAAATCTGCTTTTAGTAAATACATACATATGTCTTATATGACAACATCGGTAGAATGAAAGACAAATAAAAGCCATTTTTTCTAACGGCATTGGGGAAAAGTTAATATTTCCGAAAAAGATTGTGGTGTCCATTCTTATTATGTCAACTAAGACAGCCAACACAGGCGAAATCGTATTTCCTATATAAACTTTAACAAGCATTTGCTTTCTATATTATCACATGTAATTGTATTCGAGAATACCTCAATTGCAAATTTGAAGTAATTGTAATTCCAAATATTCAGATGTAATTGTATATAAAATTACATGTGATTGGACAAATAATGACTTCATTGATACTTTTATATTATTGAGCTATAAAAGATTTCAATTAAAAATAATAATAAAATATATACACATATTAAAATAAAATTGCAACAAAGGTTAACTGCTTTCAAAATCAAATAGCATTTTGTTCAATTACAAGTCATTGCAAATAAAATTAATTGTAATTGATAATTCTACATTTTAACTACAATTACTTGTAACTTTTATTCCCAATTACACATTACATGCAATCGAAATTGAAATATAATTTAGTTTCCCTAGGTCTGCTCCCCTCCAAATGTGTTCATGTCGGGCAATATTAAAGGGGCGTATGTAATGTAGCATATTCAAAAATTAATTTTGTTGGATTAAAATTAAATCAGTTTATGTATTTTAATTTCACAAATATTTTTAAATTTGTTTATACAACTTAAATAAAACTCGTCCAGAAAAGCTTAAATATCTGTGCATTTCTCTTCCACAACTGGTGGTCATTTTAATACTCCATTAAATAGTACAGTTTATGGTCACTTTTAACAACAATAAAAAATAATGTTAATTAAAAAAACCCAGAAAAACATGCACAAATCATAAGAAACAAATAAAATATGCTTGAGTTACTGCAAAAGAAACATAAATTTTTTATTTGTATGATCTGCACATCACATGCAAAACTCAGCCAAAAAACGCTGTTATTACAGAAATTGTTGTTATACTTTTTATTTATTGTAAATGAACTTTTTATTAAAGACATGAAAAATTTCCAAACTGCAGAAATTAGTGCACCTTCATGGCTAGTATTTTAATTATCAGCGATAATTGTCAAGCAATGCGTAAGGAACTGTGTGCCAAAAAAGTACGAAATAAATTTATAGCAGTGCTGAAAAATACACAAAACTACACAACAAAACTGAAGTTAATTTATGATCTATTACACATAAACGGTGTCTATGTTTGAGTCATAAAAACTTTAGCAAATGTTTTATAAAATTAAGTGTTTTGTTGTTTCTGTTTTTGTTTATTAGGCTCTTAATGTGGAAATCGAAATGTGAAACTACATATACAGAGACGTTTAGTAACGTCCACTTTAAAAGGAAATTTTTTGCAGATCAGTCCAAAAATATCGTTCGACAAATAAAAGTTTATGTGAAAATAACCATGGCAGGCAAAAAATTTTGTTTACACTTATAATTACAGACATTTACATATTTTTCAAATCCTGAGTGCCTCGGTAGTGAATCACACTAGAGACTTTGGTAGAAATCGAAGCCCCGGCTTCGAAGTAAATGAAATAAGCTATCCATTCGTTTTGCTTTGTATTTCTGTTTTCAATATTTGGAATTAGCTAATTTTCCCAAAAAACAATACATTATTATCCAGGTGATTATTACATTAGTGTATTATTGATGACTATTATCTTAAGTATCTAAAATATTATTAATTTTGTTGTTTGCGTAATATTATTTCCTGCCCTTCGAACACCACAAACTCATCTTGTCTGAGCAGACTTGACTAACATCCACTAACCGTTGAAGTTGTAAAAATGTAATGAATGCGGTAATTGCTGGCTTTATGTTTATTGTAAAATTTATTTGCTGATTATCTATTTTATAAGTAAATATATTTATTACACCCGTTATGTTTTGATTAGCGGCACGCTAGACTGGATATAAAGTAAAGAACTTCCAGTCAATCTAAGTTTTACTTTATTATGAAATATGAAGGTGTGCCTAGACTTTACTAATGAGGTAGATCTGCCCAATTTATTGTATACAGGCGTTTGTTTCTTGACTACTTTAACACAATCGAAATGATTAAAAAGTATTAAATAGTATTATCTCTCGGTGTATTGTAATAGTTCTTGTTTCAACAAGCAAAGAAAAAACATAGTTGAGGTAACAATAATTTAACGGCAACATATATAGTAATAATATAGCTCTACTAAGAACGAACATATTTTGCGGGTGCTTCTTATCCATAATTCGATTAAAGAAGGAGTAAAACTTACATGTTATATTTAGTAATAACATTGTAAAAATGATATTATTTAACCCAACCATTGCAATTTTTATCGATGGTAATCATGTAGGGGTGTATCGAAGCAGACTGCTAACTTTATGGGTCGCTTTTCGACCCTTGTTTAAATAGAAACAATACCAATGATCGCAACTAAAGTAAGTATTAGGTAAAATATCTTCGAATATATATAAAATGTTTTCTACAACAATATATTGCTGTAGAGAAAATAACATGGATGTGGTAATCATGATACAACCATGTGTTATTCTTTACGCAAATGTTTAGCGCAACGTATTCGTTTCATTAGTATTTTATTGTATCACAACAATTCTTAACGAGTTATTTACTACACCGTGGTAGTTCGACAGAGTCGTGAGTATCTGGTTTTCCACTGCCAGTGTTAAGCTGATCGCAAAATAAAAAGTAATAAATGCAACGTTTTCAATAAGAGTGGGTTGATGTTCACATGGAATAAAATAATGACTGAAGCTGTGCATTCGTAAATTCCTGTTTCTGATTTGGCTTAGTTTTCTTAGAAATGCATCTGGTGAAGTATTTGTGATGTGATCAACTTCATTTGAGCTCCATTTTTTGTGTTTAAATAAGTGTTTTTGATAATTTCAATATTGGCATCAATAAACTCCTGATGACTTTATGAAGCTATGACCAAATGGGACACTCGTTTTCTTGCAAAGCAAACTTAACTTATATTTGCCATAATTCTTTTTTATTTTACGTAATAGATAGTACTTATAGAACAGATTTGAGTTTATTAGCTGCCATGAAAGTTTATTTTTTATGAATGCAGGGGGGATATCGAAGCACATCGCTAAATTTATGTACCCTTTTTCGACCCTCTCCTTTCCACGAATTGATATCAGGTAGCCGATTTGTAATCTACGACTGCCTTACTCTCATTCGTGTCTTGTGCTAGCTACCACTAGCCGTTATTCTTGAATGTAGTGATTTAAGAATGTCGGCAGGTAATTGTCGGCTTTCTTACTCATCACGGAATCTCTTGTAATTGCTACCATATGTCACAGGCTGCAGTACAGTGCTGAACATTCACACACCAAGTGCGGTGCTGTTTCATCCTCTTCTTCAGGAGTACCGTTGGCACGGACCCGTCTACCCCTTGTCAGGTCTTCATGTACATCCTTTAGAATCCCTTCATTGACCAATAAGCACCGGAGTTTCTACAGGGTTTAGCTTCTCCATATCTTGCACGGCTTCATTGTCCATCTCTTTCGGAATCTCACGGTCCATTGCCTTGCGAGGTTTTCTTGTCCATCTCTTGAAAATTTCTCCATTGGCCAATTAAAGCCGAAGTTTCTTCGGAAATAAACCTTTCCGCCTCTTGCACAGCTTCCTTATTCATCCCTGTAATGAAAACTGGAGATCGACTGGTATCCAAACTTCGCACCCTCTTGGCCATGCATCCATTGCGTATGCTCTTCCTTCGTGGATAAGGAATTTTTTATAAGAGCGTGTTAGCTTCACTCACTTTACTCAACGTATTGGTAGTTTGTCTAACTGCAGTCGCAGTTTCCTGCAACACAGGTAATTTTGCATGTTCTATCATAGACATTTGTTAACTCAGTTTTGATTAATAAGTCTCGATGTCAGTGAAGTGTTATGCTGATTTGGTTTTTGTACAACATGCTGTTCTCGTGGCACTTTTGATATATTTGCCAAGATTTTCTACGGCATTTTCACATGTTAAATGTAAATATTAATTAAATGGGCAAAACATAAGTTTTTATATCCTAAACCCTTTTGAATTTTTGTTTAATTATGAATGTAAAATCTTTAATTATTACAAAATATGAATAAGTATGTTTCTAAAGTTTTGTTCTGGAATTATGATGAATAAATACGAAAAAATAAGTTTTATAGAAAAATCTATTATCATCCTTGAAATTTTTTATTAGCAGCACTAAAAGCTTTGTTTTTCTCGCAAACCACATTACTGTTGCATCCTCATATAGTCAATAAAAATAAACCAAACAAATATCTTTCGAACATAAAATTTAATATGTGTCTAAAGCGGCTGTTTTCGGTTAGAGATGACATACGTAACCGCAACAAAAACACAACTTTTCTACTCAATAATCTTGGCCTATTGATACTGTCAGTGGTTAAGCGTTTTTTGGTTTACAATATTTTCGTTCCATATTTTTTCAATACTAATACAATTTTAATATTTGTTTTTTTTTCATTTTTATTTCCCTATGTGTGTCCTATTCTTGGCATTAGAACGGTTTTATTGAAACACTTTAAAAAGAAAGAAAAAATAAAAATTGAAATAAGAAGACGACGTTGCTGAGTATAATTAAAACAACATTTCCTAAAGAACGCGCGTTTGATTTGTTCTTTAGCTATCAACTCCCAAAACAAAAGTGGTTCAAAAAATACTTCAACAGTAGTATTTAGGAATATACTCGTAGTTTGCATGCTAATGACTTAAAGATTAAGTAGGTTGTTCAGATCATGATTTAATCACCATAATAAAATATTAAAAGAGTAGATTATTTTTAAAGAAAGTGTAATTTTTTCGTGGGTGGATAAGTTCAACATTTTTTTTTTTCATTGTTAGATTTGCTTCATAATGAAAACTTATGAGACTTATGAAAAGAGATGATAAAGTCTCTGCTGTAAAATTTTCCTGCGTTGTAAGTACATGGATTTACCAGTACGTGCAGTTTCTACCACATATGCAAAGTACGTGTAACATTTAAATGCTTTGTGCTATTCTCTGTTCATTATGATAAAAATCTGAGGGAACGAACGAACTTTTGGCGGTAACAGCTCTATAGTCGCTTTGGTGCGATTTAACCTTCCAAAACTTCCTTCCGGAAATTTTAAGGAAAGAAACATTATTCAATATTTTTTTGGAGGGGGAAATTTTCCTTTTTCACCCTCTTGTATCCAAAACAATACAATTATAATTATTAGTAAAATGTATTAAATGAAGTCAAATAGACTCTCGAATGCTTACGGTTGCTGAGGCGCAAATACTTGTGTATACTTTCGTAATTCTGTTTTGAAATTAAACTTTAAAAATAAGCAAAAAAAAAACCAAAACGCATTAAGCCAATAAATTAGAAATGAAAATATCAACATTTAAAATTTCAGTTCCTATAATAGGAAACAACGCGCATATGCCAATTGTTTTAGGAAGGACGTAAAACCCCATAATTTCGATGGTTGTTGAAACGAGTTTGGGTTGGAAGCTTTTTCTGTTGTAGTAAAAGTTTTGCGAACTTTGGCAGGGAGCAATAACTACAATATGGTTTCTGTCTATGCAGCCTATAATTCCATAAAAACCAGCTAGCACTCTATCGATACAACTTTCGACATTTAACCCAATTATTGTAAATTCTGGTGTTTAAGAGTCTAAAACTTCAGATACAATTTTACCAATTTCATAGAAACGCTACGAGATTTTGCATTTGCAATCCGATTTGTATCCAACACTAAATACAGTTAGTATTTAAATAACTACTCAAGCATTTGACATACAAAATTTTACTTTAAAAAAATTCTGTGCTCTAAAGGGAAGCAAATACACAATAATTAGAATTTAAATGGTTCACTCTAGTTACTTAACAAGTTTGAGTTTCAAAGAACATCGTGAACGCCCTTGTTAATATTTCTTTCTATATTGTCGTAAGCCCTTGGTGTATATTTATAATATATAGCTTACGGGGAGATAGGTGTTAAAAACGATTAGAATAATATCATGCAATATAAAAAGGAGTATCGTAAGAAAACTTTCAAATGTTCATATCAAAATGATTTTCGAATGATGGATTTTGTAACATTTATTTGTCATTTTGCGTCAAAAGAAATTTATTATCACTGGCAACCGTCGTGCCATAGCCAGTCATCGTCTTCAAAATGCTTATTTTAATTTGCAGTGCAATGTAGCTAATTTAATATTATTGAGGAAATAATAATTTACACACTTGAAAGGTGTCGAAACAAAATAGCTGCCATAGATTGTCAATATTGACGCGCAATAGTTGACAAACTCTTCATAATGTAATAATGTATCACGTGTACTAAAAATACCTTCTGATTTTATAATGCTATGAGCCGATTAAGTTCATTATTAATAAAAAGAGATCAACCTTTGAAAACCCTAATTTAAAAATCTATTTTGCAGCCTTTATTGTAAATGTTTAGCGGGTGACAAGCAAGGGGAAATTTTAGAAGTAACGGGCTTTTCAATAAATTTTGTTTAGTAACGCGTGTTATTGATCTTTCGTTTGTCACCGCAAACATGTATATATGAAAATTAAAATTCAAATTCAAATATTAATTTGGCGATTAAAAATTACGTCTATTTGTTTTTATTAGTTTACTAAAAATCGGTGGCGTACTGATAATTATAATAAAATTAATATTAATCATACGCTGCTAATGCTATAGTAGTCAGGTTATTTGTTCTGCATTTCATCTTAGGTCAAGCATCATAATGAGTGACAGCATTATAGTTTCTTTCTAAAACATTTTCAGTACTTTAACTATGTTAGACTGTGGCTTATTAGAATACTCCTGCCAGTTCAGAAGCCCATACAATCAAGTGGCAAGGCCAAATCGCATAAATTTGCTATCCAATTCACAGCGTTTTTACTTTTAGCTTTCTCAGTTCTTGATACCATAGCCTCACCAACTTTATAAAAAAAAAAAATACGGACCAATGAATCATCGGCCCAAGGTCAAACAATAACATTTTATGGGTATATTGCCAACTAGTAAAATTTATGTGGGTATACGACGTCTTGCAGCTGAACATAGAAATTTCAAAAAATATAAATATTTAATGAAACCAAATGTAAGCTTGCGGAAAACATTTTTTTCGCTTGTGGAGTAGGGTACGCATTTTTCTTCTGCTGAATTCTGTTCTGCTACTAGTTTTCAAAGCAGAATAGAACTTAATTTTAAGGAAATAGTATTTTGTGTAGAAGAAGGAGATCTTTTATTAATATTTGGCCAATAATCCATTCATAAAAGTGCGGTAATTCTTCTTATATGCATAACAATTTAACAGAGATGTGGTTCATCACTGAACAGAATTACCAAATATTTTTAACAATTCGTAAACAGTGCCTCTGCCTGAATCCAAAGATTATATATTGCGAAGCAAATTTTTTATTTATCATAACTATTTTAGGACTGTGCATTTTACAGGTTATAATTATTTTATCGATGAACACTGGAACAAAATTATATAGTTTTTAATATTAAACTACAAAAAATTCTGGAATTTTTTAATAATTAAATATAATTAACTTAAATATGGGTTTACACAATTTATAATTAGTTAACCATTTCTCCTACTACTGCGTGTTCAAAAAGTTTTTCACATTTGAATATTAAAAATTCGCAAAAATTGGCGTACGATTTACCCTTTTAGATTATTTTCGTACAACTAAAATTACCTTTTTGTGAACGTGAAATACAAAAAAAACCTAAAACGAACATTAAAAACAGCCACTACTTACACAACGATGTTTAAAACAAAGCGTTAAAATAATGTGTTCGACACAATTAAAGGTCGACAATAACAACAAAAACATCAAATAAAATAATAATTTTCATACCGAAATACAGTCATACAATCGCTAAATAGAATAATATTCGCATAAGCGTGCAGGAAAGTAACATACACTATGTCACGCATTGTGTCTCTGGAAGGTGGCCATAAAAGTTCTGAAATGAGATCATATTTAGTGTAAATGAAGAAACAATAAATATATAAGTGTTTAAAGAACTTTATTAAACGACATGAAATAATAAAATTTCATTATAAAACCGGTGTACGACGGTGCACCGGAGATGCTTAAGTGTTTCAAATTTCGTAATACGAAATATTCAGCAACACGATATAATATTTCACTATAGCAATATATCATACCCGCATCACTTTGGTTCTTCGCCTATAACAGAAAAAAGGAAATTAGTGTTTATACTATAAACAAGGAGCAAAGAAGTATTTTAAGGCAAATACTATGTTAGGATTGGCGGCTGCCAGACGGGCGCCACATAACAGAGGTAAAACCAAGAGTAGCTGCAAAACTATGATTATGGTGATCATGATTTCAAAAACAATATACTTACGCACCAATACACATGAACACACAAACACCACGTTTACCAGTGTTTAGCAAAAAGAAAAAAATTAAGAACTAAGGGAGGAAATCAGAGAAGATGTGTTGGTATATAGAAGACATCATAAGCAGAAGCAAGGTTGTCACACTACACGTGCACAACATGTAACTGCAACCT
The DNA here is from genome assembly GCA_963932375.1 of Phania funesta. Lineage (NCBI taxonomy): Eukaryota > Metazoa > Arthropoda > Insecta > Diptera > Tachinidae > Phania > Phania funesta. The sequence goes on from OZ010652.1 coordinate 44,277,563, forward strand.
AGCGGCGTTATTTATAGACAGGATGTGTAAACTCGAAACACTAGTAATGATAACCTTCTATGTTATCATATATAACCCTGGATTTTTAACACACCATATGGAACGTTTTGTACAGGCCAGTTGCAAAATTAAAACAAGTTGCTCTAAACAAGGCCTAAAAGAATACATTTCACTATGCGAAAGCACAAAACTCATCTTCCACATACACCAACATATTTTTTAAACAAATTTAAACGTAATATACAGGCATGTCACAAATTCCGTTCGGAATTGAAATGATTCCGTAGTTACCATTCCGTTCGGAATGATTTTAGCTTCTATAGATTTCGTTCGGATTCATTAAACCGAAAAAATACAAAATCACTTTTTATGTATTAAATATGGCAATATATCGACGAATGTAGCAAAACCAAAAAAAGCTGATTTTAAAGTCAACAAAAATTTTAAAAATATTTGTGTGGAAGAGCCAAAAATCAAAATACTAAAATAACAAATTCCGTTTAATTTTTTTCTTTTTTATAAAGCATTTAGAAAGTTATATCAAAGTAAACTTATTTTGGACAGATAAAATAATGAAACAATATCCTTTAGTAATTAAAAGATGTTCTATGTAATTTATACACCTAGAAAATGCTTATAATATCAATTCCACATAGGAAATTCAAAGTGGTTTCATTCCGGAAAATTTTTTCGTTTTACGTTTTCTATAGAAGCAAAATACGGAATCAATTCCATCTCCGAACGGAATTTAGCTCTGTGACATGGCTGATAGGCACTTTTTCTTGTAAAATTAACGATTTTTTAGTTAAACTTGAAAGTTTCGAATTTAGACCTTTTTGACGACGTGATTAGTTACGATATTTTAAAGTTTCTTTATATCTACTTAAAATTTAACTGGAAACTGAAACTTGGCATAAATTAAAACGTTGTATTTGCGAAGTAAAATATCTGTTATGGAAAAAGAGATACAAAATTACTTACGTAAATAAAAACACTTAATGATTAGTAATTAATTTTTGATTTGACGTTCCGATTTAATTCGGTTGGGTTAGCAGTTCAAAATGTTCAAACCAACGTTCAATCTTCGCCACCTATAGCTCCGCCCATGGATCAAGTACATAATTCTAAAAATTTTCTTTTCAAATTTGCAGTGAATTTCAGCTAGCAGCATCAATCGTATATTGGGTGGAATCCGAAACAATTTTGCAAATGAGATCTCAATTTAATATTAAATTAAAAAGATCCCTCTCACCTGGTGTTCACAAATGCTGTTTATCTGATTTCATTTGAAAAATTATCAATTAAATGTATGATTCTATTAATGCAAATAACAACTTCTTAACAAAACTAATCAAATTTTATCTAACAACACAGAAATGCCGTTAGCAGTAACTGAAAAATCCCAATAATAATTATACTCAACACCGTAAAGACCACAAGAATACAAAAAATAATATGCACGCAATTGCGAAACAAACATCAAAGTGGGATTCCTTTGCAATTCGCTATTACGTATTATCTAGGTAGACAATACAATGTTGATACGTTTAGTCCATTTGAAAACTTAGTCATTTAGCGAGTTGGGTTGCTTGTTAAATAAATTTTAACGAATTATACAGTGAATTGCATTAATTTAAGGAAACAACTACTTTTTAAGTTCATTTTTTGGAAGGGGTGTTTAATTTTTTTCTTTGCGATTACATTGTTGCGTCATTATGTTAGTTTAATCTTTCGGTACGAAGTGAAATCGAGTAGGCATTTTTGATTTTTTTAGTTTCTTTGCACCTTATTTTGGGCAAAACGTCTGAATCTTCCATTTAAAATTCGTCAATTATTTTTTCTAGAAGTTTATTTCAAAATCATGCAAAGGATTTTTACTTTATCAAATTTAAAAAAAGATAGTTGAGATTTAAATATGTGGGGTTTTTTTGGTATTAGTAAAATATTAGTGTGGATAACAGCCCAAAGTCAACTTCATCACAAATTGGAAGAAGAATATATAAAAAAACTCAAAAATCAGCAAAAACATTTAAAAAAAATCCAAATTTAACGAAAAAATCCGTGTCAAACTGGAAAATCATAAAAGTATTGTAGTTCACTAAAAATTTGAGATTCGTTAAAAACTGCAATAAAAAAAAATACCGAAGGACCCAAAAAAATTTTATCAAAAAATTTAAATCGCCAAAAAATAATGAAATAACTAAATTTTACAAAAAATCTAAAATTTATAAGCAAATTTAAGTTCACTACAAGATATAAATTTGAAAAAAATTTATATATTAGAAAAATTTACGAAATTTTAAAAATAGATATTAAATCAGAAAATCGCAAATAACTTTAAAAATTGCAAAGATATTAAAATTTTACCAGAAACAGAAATTTCACTTAAAAAATCGACGATCGAAGTATTTCTTTTTTCTTACCGAAAATTGAATTTCAACAAAAAAATCGACGTTTTATATAAATAAGTGAAAACTTACATATATGTATTTCGGAATCATAGCATTTTGTCGAACATACCGATTAAGCCGAAAAATGGGAAAATATACAAAAAATAAAAAGTTTCACCGTGTTGTTTTAAAATTTGTTCGCTAATTTTGTCCCAACTCATTTCGCCATAAATTGCAATTGCAATATATTTGTTGGAGGATAGGCTAGTCTTAATTCGCATTTCGCCGGTTGCTTAAGCCAGCTCAACAGGAAACCTTTTACGCATACTTTTAGAAAAACTAGAAATGTCTTCAACTTGAAATTCATTAAACCCAATGAGAAAGTTTAAAAAAGTTTAAAACAAAAGCATTTTAATTAAAAACCCCACAAATAAATTGTTGTTTTATTTTTCTGCTTTTCTACATTTAGTTCATTATTTACCAACTCAAAATTCAGACAAGTGTCAAAATAAAAGAGACAAATTTCTTCAAAAAATTTAACTAGAAAGAAGTTCAAACTGGAATTAACAGGAGCCAAACCGGAGCCTGAATTAAATATAGTAATAACCGTCTAGATACGCCAATGTGTACTCATTTTATATTGTTACACACAATACCTACTTTTCGAAGCCCACAAACCATAGTGCCCATAGATGAAAAAAGCACATTTTTAGATTTTTCTGATTACTTATTCTCCGAGGCATAAATACAAAATTTTAGCTTTCCAGCTATAGTGGAAGTGTCCTATACAAATAAGGAGGAACCGTAGTCCCCCAACATAAAAAGTGGCCCTTTTCAGATTTTTCTCTTTATTTATTCTCCCAGACCTACCTGCATACAAATTTTAACTCTTTAGCTATAGTGGAAGTGTCCCACATAAATAAACAAGTGCCCTATTCTCCCTACCTTTATAAAATTTCAGCTTTAGCTGTAGTGGAAGTAATGTTAATGAGTATGTCAGCGAATAGGTACTAAAATATGCACTTTTTACGCCTTCATATCTCCTTTTATGGTAAAACTTTCCATATACCTATAGAGGTACCTATATAGAGTCCTCATATTTCATGTTTCAAGTTTGATTATTTTATGATTAAATGAAGCAAAGTTGTGATGATGGAGAATTAGCCCTGAAAAAACGTGCGCCTTAATAGAATGGAAAGGTGGAGAACGGACCGCCAAAGTGGGGTTCCTCTGCTAAACAATTTAAACTAAAATCATAATAAATATACACATTTAGAATTTTAATGTTAAAATGTTGTATAGTTAAGTGGACCTCGAAAATATTTAAAAAAACAAGCTTATCTGGGCTCGGAAGTTGTTTTCGTTGGGAGGCATTTAGTGCTAAATTCCATGCCGACAGCTGGTTTCGTGAAAATTGGAAACGTGTTCAAATAGGAAAAATGGAAATTAGAAAAAACGTAAATGCTTGTATCAATAAAATTGTTTCAATTGCCTGCAACATTTTTCAGTTGTATGTTAAACAAAATCTTAATATTTAACGGTAACGCTTCTTGACCTAGTAAATTGACGATTTAATGTTTAATGTCACTAACGGCGCGATGAAAACTTTTATAAAATTAGTAAGTAATTTTGATGTTACGACCAAAGAAATTGCAACATATATTTAAATATTTATTGTAGGAAATCTGTATCTCAATAAATTTAAAATCTTTATTACAATGCCTTAGTTCATTCGATTTTTTTGTGAAAAAAAAAATACTTGAGGTTTAGGAATTTAACTTTTTATTCTATCTATACTTGTATATCTATTAAAACTCTAGGAACAAAGAAATAATATTTGCACCTGTTAATTGTTTCTTTAATGTCGGCTTGAAACTTAATTAAGTGGTTAACTGATTCAGTAAATTATTTAATATAATTTTGTTCATTAGATAGTATATGTAAACCAAAAAATTAAAATTCAATATATTGTGATTGTGTGTAATATAGGAAACATAATTATTATAATTCATGATTCGCTAAATCTACAAAAACAAATTCAATTGCTGCTCTGTTTATCCATTTGTTTTTACATACATATGTATAAGTATATGTAAGAATGTAGGGGAGTAGTATAGAAATACACAAAATTCAAATGCTTAAGCCTTGCTTTAGAAACTTTTTGGTGTTTTGTAGAACAAGTGGTTTTGTATCCTGCATAATTTATTGTGAGAAGTTTAAAAAAAGTTATCAAATAAGCAACCAATGTGTTTTTGTAGAGTTTTCAAAACTTTATAGCAAAATCACAAGGAAAGGTATAATTAAAAAAATAAATGTTTGTTAAAATAAATTAAAATGTCATTTCATTACTTGCGAGAACAATATTTTGTTCCAATCCGATTGTTTCTCATTAAATAAAAATTGTATTTCATTATCAAAGCAATATTGTTAATCAAGCATAGCCCGACTGTTTAACGTATAGGCTATTAGCAATGATTACTTCTGATTTTGTTCTTTCTATTCTTGACCTGAATCCTTTAGGATATTATGGTTTCTGCTTTCGTTTTTTTGACGGAAGGCAAACATTTTTTTTTATTTATTCAATTAAACGCTTCATAAATTTTATGTTGCCTCTTGCCATACATCATTTGTTTGGTCGGTGCGTGCGTTCATTCCTGTGGTTAGTGCTTTAATGGAAGTAGTTAAACAAAATTTTTCGACTTCTACCTCTCCGCTACGCATGTTATTTTTTCTAACAATTCCGAAATTATTATTATGCTGTGATTGCTAGTTTTACTCAACAATTTATTTTTTGTTACGTAATATTCGTCATGTTGATTCAACAGTCATTAGGGGGATGATAAAATTGAACTCTGAACATTGCAGATAACGATGATACTACTATCATTGTTAAAAGGTTAATAAATAGTAAAAGCTGCCTTCCAAGCAATATTTATTAGGCTACCGCTAATTTCCTTTTTTTCTAACTCCCGATTCTTTGCATACTTTGCGAACATATTCTATTGATTTCTGATAACTAGTTGAAGCTGACAGCCAAAGTAAAGAAAAAGTATTTTTTGTTGTTAAAATTTAAAAACAACAATTTGCGTGTGCAATAATTACATGTTTTTTTTCAATTGTTGTCTTGGTTTTAGAGGGTTAAATTATTAATAGGAGAACAGCGTTAAGAATTTTTTAAATAATATGATTTCATTTAAAGTAACAAGATTGCTTTAACTTTACAGAAACGAAAACTAGCCGAACTTTGGTATCTGAAATTCTTACTTAAATACTTTTTATATCTACTTTATAAACAATATTCCTACGTTTTCATTATTTTAATTTATATGTATATAACTTGTAAACCGAGCAAATGTCATGTGTCAAATCACAAATGTGATGGATTTATATAAGACGCAGTAGCCAGTGTATTTGACACACCCAAATTATCTTTTTATGAAAATGAATTAATATTAATAATAGGGATTTACAAATGTAGTGCTTCATGAAAGGTTCCTCAATATTTTCCAGTCAATACCGGGTTCTTATTTGTACGAAATCTGACCAGAAACACAGAAAATGTTCTATCGTCTCGATGTCGAATTGCAGGCTCTGCAGACGCTATTATCTGCTCTTTCTAGTTGTCCAGTTAAAATATTTGTAAATCAGCAGCACTTTATTTTTTGCGTCGGGGCAGTCCATACGATTTTTTAATTTTCCCATTGATTCGTTGTTTTCATAGGTTAAAATTGTACCGAATTTTCTATCCTAATGTTTTCTATCCTAGATGTTTTGCGATAATCGGTCTTCCGCAGTTCAATATCGTCTCTGATCTGGCAATTTCGGTTATATTATGTTGAAAGCATATAAATGACATTGTTAACTTCTGCAGGTCTTGTGGTTTGACTTTTGCATCTTAAACACGTCATGATTTTGAACAAATATTTTTCAAAGAACATTTAGAAAAAGCAATGAATTTGTGTATGAAAAAATTTCTTTCAAATATATCTAAATGATTAAGTTTAATGAGCCAACCTCTAAATGTATATGTAAATATAAATTATGTATATCGAATATTGGTGATATACATATATTAGAATAGATACTCCTGCCAATACAACCTTTGTCGATTTTTTAGGTATTTTCTGTGTAACATTACAAGCGACACATTCAAAATTAAATTTTAAGCCGCTTCAATTTAAAGATCGGACCAAGATCATATTAGCCATTGAGAGTTACGTTCTATTACTTCGACTTCTCTTTGTGTTATATGGCTACATTTCTTTTACGGTTTTGCTTTAAATCTTGAACTTTCAATACAAGGCGGCCAAGAATTATTTTATATACATATTTTGGGGTTTATATTCATGCTTAAGAAAGTTGTTTGCCTAACTTAACTCAAAAATCTTAATGCAGTGTAAAACAAGAAAAAGATATGTTTACTTCATCAAAACTTTTTTGATACAAGTTTATGTTTCAACAACGTTTTACAAGTTGCTTTTACCTCCGTGGAAACATTAGCTACCATTAAGTTAGTTTTCTTGCGAAACTTGAAGTAAAAAACACAACAAAAAATGGGTTTATTACAAAACTATTTAATTATATATATATATATAAATTATCATTTAAAAGGTCATAAATATATGAAAATGCATACATCTTTAAACAAACTTATTATTCCTTGTGCCGTGTTCTGTATAGAGTGATTTGTGAATATTCATTATATATAATGACCGAATTTAGAAATAATGCCATTTAAATAAGTTAAGTAAAACATAACGTTTTATTTATTAGTAATTTTATTATCAGTCTATTATATAGTGTAACAATCTTTTTTATTGAGTAGATTTAAACTTACATTAGATCTATCGATTGGATATGCGTACTAGTCCCAATTACGCGTAAGACATTTAATTCTATTTTGTATGATACTTGATTTGACAGTTCGACAGGGTGATTAATTGTAGATTTTTGGAACGAATTTCCGTCATCCATTGTCAAGTTTGGTTTGGATAGTAAACCGCAACGTTAGTAAGAATTTAATAATATGACTGTGGCTGTTTATAAATTTCCTTACTGCAATGCGTGATATGCAGCAGAAATGTGTTGCAATACCGCCTAATCCTAAAAATTGTCTTAAAAACTAAACTTTATACACAAGTTCTAAAATTCTAGATCTTTTAAACTGTTGCTGTGTTACGTTCTATCTTATCACACACGTGACTAAATACAAGAGCAGTAGACTTAAAGAAACATATGCTGAAACATCTTCGTCACAATGTTCAGGATTAAGTATATTTTCAATGCGTGTGCATGTGATTTTATAAATTTTTTGTTCTGTCATATTTGTGTCTATAAATGACTATTGTCATCGGGAGGGATCTCACAAACACAACATCAACGAAACACTCTCGAATAGTAAAAATTAATGACTACTCTGGAATGGGGTTAAAAGTGATTTGATATGGGAAGCCGATAAATACGGAGATCAGAATGTGGATAAACTAATGAATATATCTAAAAATAAATTAATTTTGTAGAATTGAAAATTTATTAACTAAATTAAAACAAAAATTTAATAAAATTGCAATTTATCTATTGGTGGACAAGCTAGTCTCCATGTTTGCTTGTTGTTTAGGCTAGCATATCAAAAAACGTTACCTCAGTAGTTTAGAAATCCTGCAACTGCCTGCAAATTATAATTTTATGTTTTCTACTTTCCTTTTTATATTTGATTGGCATTCGAGAACCTATTAATAATTTAATAATTGGATTTTTAAATGTGATTTTTAACCCAAAAATAAAGGGTTACTAAAACATCCTTTTAAAGTTAATAGAAGAAAATTTGTTTCATTATGTATTTTGTAATTAGTTTTTATTTTGCATGACAAAACGTCTATTGAAACTTATAAACCTGCAAAGATTTGAATTTAGTTGGTGGAAGAATAATAGTAAGAAGGCTTGGTGTATGAAATCTATCAGGTTGTTTTTAAAAATCCAAAAAAAACTACGATTTTTAACGTCTTTTTTATCTTAATTTTTTTTTTTTAATTTTGTGTATTTTTGTTGACTATTTAGAAAAAAAAAATAACTTTGTTTCCAACTTTTATTGTTTTTAGCATTTGAATTTTCCAAGAGATACCATGGCGAATTAAATATTTAAATATGAGACGACTCATTAAAATAATTGTTTTGTGTATGATGAAAATTTTAATTACTAAGTTTTCTTGAAATCTGCCTTGTTAAAAATTCGATGACTTTTGAAGTAAAAGAATTTTGTATAACAATTGTTCAGACATATAAGCACATCAGGTTTATCATGAGAGTCTCTCTCAAGTCGAATAAACCTGCCTTCTCCAAAACTCGTGCTATGAATGTGGAATACAATTCAAATAATTTCTTCGATTAAAACGACGCCTCTTGTAACAAAACTGTATAATTGCAAACAAATCTTTAAGTTGGCTATATTTCTTTCAGAGCATTTAAATATAAAGCCGCTTAAAATACATCTGTATCTTCTTATTTTTGATGTTTCATCTGGTCCTTTTCTGGTAACTTTTGAACATAGGAAAACGCGAGATAGGAAGCAGTTTCAAGCTGATGCTTTGCTGAACATTCTTCGGGATCAGATTTCATGCATCATATAATTGATAATTCGATTAAATATTTTTTGTGCCAAAATATAAACAAATATAACTGTAGTATTGTCCTCACCAATACACAATGTGCCGTATATCAAGAAGATACAGCATTTCATAGGTATGTCGCAATGCAGGCATTTCATATTTATTTTAACCCTGAGAAAATGTATAATGTCTGCGATTTCCATTGCAATGGCAACTAGGTGTTCTTTGGCGGTATCCGTTTTCTCATCTGATAATTTCCTATCAAAAATATTGACAGCAGTGTTTTAAAATAATGTCTGCTATGTCAGTTCTAACATGGCACAATGTTAAATTGCACCACCATCGTCTATGGTTGCTTTCACCTTGCAAACCCATCTGTTAATTTTAGGAGTTTTCAATTACACTTTGAATTGCAACGTAGACGAGTTGCCAAATTTATTTCTAAACGAACAAAAATTATGCCCACCCCATCAGTAAAAGTGTCTTGTAAATCTATGCACTGTAGGTCCGTTACTCCAACGCAGCTAACACCATACTAGAGAATCGCATAACATTTGCAGCATAGATTTAGTAGACAAGATGACGAGTGACATCCGCTTTGTATTAATTTTCTAAGCTCACAAAAATTGTGAGCGAATATGACTTTAGCTGATTCTTTTTTTATACTTTTGATTGTAAAATTACGTAACGTAAAAAGAAGAATATTATTCGCCATTTGACCATCGAATCCCTGTCAATAAGCAATATTAAAACTAAATTAAATAATATGCTTATGAAGAAATACAGTATAATTATGTTTATTGATCACATATCTTAAAAATCAAGTTGTACGTGTAGATATGCTCAAGAATACACAGCTGTATGTATAAGAATAGCGATAATTATACGGTCATCAGTAGCTATAAAAACAACAGCTAAATGTAATACAATTAACCTTGTAAATTGACCAAATAGATAAACTCACCCTCTTGGGTATACATAGACCAAGTTGAAGCAAATTCATCCTAAAACCTACGTGAGACCTACAATCTTCAATATAAAATAAAGGAAAAGGAAATAACTAAAATGGAAAGATATAATGAGAGGTTACAAAATACAAGTATTAAGTAATTAAGCACTGTTTTTATACAAAAACCATAAAAATACTGAAGGAATATATACAACTACAAACAATATAAAACCAACTGTGTCTAATACAAATATCAGCAATCAAAACTTAATTAATTAAGAAAAAGTATGGTTCTGCAGGAGGTGAAAGTCTTCGTTGCTGGAATTAAACACAGGAGTAACTATTCGAAAATAACAAAAATTCGAAAGGATAGGCCCGAGTGCTCTTTGTATGTGTGTGCGTTATGTTATATAACATAAAGGCAACTAGATACCATTTAATAGAATAACAAGTGGTTGTATGTCGGTTTGTGTATTTGTAGCCGAAGCAAGATTAATTTGGTTCATTCACGGTTAGAGGAAAAAGTTGTATTTCTTTCAACAACTGGATTTGATTTTAAATCGTTGGTAATTTTTGTTAACTCAAGTAAATTTGTTTGCAGATAATTTAACATTGAAAAGTTAAGTTCTTTCTATTACTAAGTTTCCATATGAATTTAAAACGAAGAATTATTTCAGTAGTAGAAGTGAATAACGTTATCCTTGCAATAAATGTTACTTCAATATTTGGAAAGTAAATTAAAATAAAAAACACATATTTTCTATGATCTCTAGATTATGAATTCTCTCCTTTTCCCAAACTAAAATATATAAAATATACCTGTGTCATACACAACTTTCTATTCTTTGGCAATAAAAATATATATGTATAAACAAGTACAAAATAATTATAAATGTAGAAAACACAGAAAAATAATACTTTTTACAAAATTATTTTGTAATTATTTTAGATCATAATTATTGTATATTTTTTTCTTCAATGTATTTGCCTGAGTATATTAATTAAGTGGTAACACATTTCTTTCCAACAATTAAAACCCGTCATTCTAACAGCAATACTCACAACATACACAACAATTCCGCTTAATACTTATGCATGAAAAATAACAAAAAAAAAAGTAAGCAATACAAAATAATTACTTTGTATGCTGGTGTATGTAAATGTAGTTCACATTATTATTTTCATACATAAAAATTTAACAAGAATATTAAAAAGCAAGAACAACTAACTACGCGAACAGAAACTGCTGCACATGGACATTGTACGAGTACGTATGAGTATTTCAGAAAAAACAATGTGAAAAATAAACTTTCATTTTCATGTTCTCCACCATTTTAAAAAAATATTATACTCTTCATGACATTTAATTTGCAACGATTTCTCGTGCTTCGGATGAGAGCTGAAATGTAAAATAAATCTATTCGTTTTAAATTGAAAATATGCAATATATAGTAAAATGTAATCTGAAATATAAAAGGTTGTTTGATAATCACAAAACAGAACCTTAAGGTTAAAGGAATAATTTGACATTTATCAAAAAATAAATAAAGTCTCCAAGCTCTGAAGTCTAATAATAATATTAAGTGTTCATTTTAATTTATTCTCATCAATTCTCATACAATTGAAAATATTTTCAAACTGAAGTAATTAGACTGTATTCTTAAAGTATTATTTAATTGCTGTTAATTCTGGATTCAAATGACTTCAATTTTTATATTAGAGTTATTAAATTGCGTTTTGTAAATTGGTAATTTTTCTTTCAAAACTTATTATATACTTTTTTATAAGAACATTTAAATGAAACTCGAATATATATACGAGTATGTATGTACATTCCTACTATGGTTGAAGCTTAAAATCACTAAACTCATTTTTATCACGTATGCCTGCCTTTGGTGATTTATAGCACTTGGCACATCCGATAAAGAATAAAATACTTTTTAACGCTTGGTTTGAGTTTAACATGGAAAATCATAGTTTTCCTTTTTAGAAAAGGAACTCTATATTCTTATAAACCATTAAATGGTTAGAAATAGAAATGTTGATATAATTTCCTTAAAAACATGATATGACTTTTTCCGTTGACTTTGAACTATTCCTAGTGTCTTTTTGGGTTTAAATGTGATTTTGTCATGTGGAGCGTATACGCAATGTCTATAACAAGAAAAAACTCATACTCACTCATCCGCACATCGGTGCATATAGAGCTGGCAATAAAACCGGGAAAGGGGAGTAGAAAAGTTGTTTCGTAGTGTGTATTTCAATTGTTTTTTTTTTTTGTTTTTGGTCTTCCTCGGTGTTTGTGCAACCCAAAAACGATTTTTTCGTTCATTCAGAAGGTAAAATATACTTGTAAACTTGAAGCCAAAAACTCATTATTTTTTCCTTTTTCTTGTTGTACTGCAATAGTATTCATACGCATACTTTTTAATATTGAATTGTTTTCTTGTAGTTGAATCACGGAAGTAACCCTATAGTGTTTATTATTCGTACCATTTTCAAACATATACACAGAAACATACATTCCGTTGAAGAATTTTATCTTTAAAATTATTTATAAGTTCACCATGAAGACACAAATACTGCCTGTACAACGCTATGTTGTAGACTACAACCACATCCTACTGTATAATTTATCTTTTTTATTTTTACGTGGCGCATAAGCAAAGTATGCGCTACTCAGTTCAATTAAGTGCTAGGTATATAGATATATATATTTCATATTGCTATTGTTATTCATATGGCCAAGAATTATTTCTGTAATTTGTAGTTTTCTCCATTCAGTTAAACAACAATTCACAGCACGTTTTCTATACTTCAGTCCACCCTTCCCATTTGAAATAACATTTGAATTGTATGTACTTGTGTAAATGTTACGTAAACAATAATTTCAGAATTCATCTCTTACTTTTTACACGCAAATTTGAATATTTTTGATATTATTGTTTGCTTATTTGTATAACTTACACTTTCATTTTCTACATTTTTAGTTATTAATGCTTTGAATAATGTCATATATAGTTTTTTAATTGCTTTTATTAATTCCCAAATTAAAGACTGTAAGTAAAATTTTTTGTCAACTATATTTCGGGATGATAAATTTAAATTTAGATACGGAATTTCATAGTAGACAAGGAGTAATTGACGAAGCCTATTTTAAGGAATTACTAAATTCTTTTAAATAGCAATACTCTTTAATATTTCTACAAACAGACAAAAATTTACATCAACAGAATATATGTCGTCCTTACTTTAGTCAGAGGGATCTTTAATATTGTACCCATTGGTATAAAACTCCCTTAACCGCAATCCCTACATTGTATTTAAATGAAACTTTTTATAGTAATATAAATATAAAAATGATAAATACTTTTCGAATTAAACATTAACAGCCTTATGCAAAAAAACTTAATACAGGCTGGTAAACCAATGTTAAGCGAAATTCCTTAAAGTATTATGCAAAAACGAATGTTAGCTTAACCCGCATTAAGTAAACCGATGTCAACATAAAATAATTTAAAGTAGCTACCCACCTACTTTAAAGCGATGTTAAATATTTTATTGTTTTGACGAATAAAGTATTTTCGAAAGAAAAAAATTTAATTGTGTTGATATAGGGAATCAAATATGGATACTTTGAATTTAATGAACAGAATTGATAAAATCAATATTTATTTTATGTGAAAAATATTTTTTCATGTGTAATTTTACATTGAGAACGTATAAACCAATTGGAGAGCTATTATCGGGAACGTATTTATAAAACGAGGATTGATGGCTTCTTCCTTCCTGATGACCACTTCAAAAGGAGATATCGTTTTTGCAAGGAAACAGTAAGGAAAATTTTAAAACTGATAAAACCTAACCAGAACTGCAAGTTTTGGTAGCTTTACGTTGCTGGGGACGAGGGGAAATATGTACATAGATGATTATGTTACAATAAGTTGAATATACTTTTGATTATATTTAGTGTCAAGACGATGCTGGTGACCTTCATGGCCTGTCACAAAGCACGGTCAGTAGAAGTTGTGCCAAAGTATCTCGCGCTTTAGCGTAACACGCTGGAGAATTTATAAAAATGCAATCTTCTGTTGAAGAAGAAGTAGAATTGGCAAAAGGCTTTATAGGCAATTCGCAATTTTCCAGGAGTCATTGGCACAATTGATGGCTGCCACATAAAAATAAAGAAAACAGATGGTGATGCCGCGCAATATTACATAAGCCGAAAAGGATTCTACTCGCTCAATGTTCAGGTAATTAAAGATGTAAACTTTTTTACTAAGAGTTCATCAACTTTTCTTGAAAATAATTTTCTTGAAAGTAATAATGATTCCCAACTGAAAATATTGGACCTTGCGGCAAGGTGAGAAGTAACACACATGACTGCCGGATATTTAATGAATCGGCAAAAAGAGAACGGGTTAAAATTTCGGGAATTTCGAGGCCGTTTGCTTGGCTATTCCTGCTATAAATTACCGCCATACTTATTTACACCTCTACTTCGCCTCCAAAATGAGAAGGAGTTGAGATACAATAAGGCGCATTTTGCAACCCGAAATACTGTTGAGCGATGTTTTGGTGTTTGGAAGCAGAGATTTCCATGTTTGCTCGATGGTATGCCCGTAAGCTTTGCAAATGCTAAAACATTAGTATATGTACAGACATAAGTATGTATGTATGTTTCTATGCAAAACAATTTGGTTTACTTTTTGTTTTTCTTAAATTCATGCATACCTACCAACAGAATGTTTGTTATACCAACAATTTCCTTATGGTGATGTACATACAATCAACCAAAGTAAACAAAGCTCGTACTTCAAATAATCGATTTAACACCTGAACAAAAAATAGGCGTATTTACTATTTTACATTACTATAAATGTGTTAGTTTATGCTTTTTATGTTGTATAAATATTCATTTACATCTTCAATAAAGAAAAATGTCATTTTATATTCAAACTATTCAAACTTTAACACAACATTACTAATTATCCGAATATCCGGATTAATTAATAATCGTTTTTGTACATCGTTAACTATAAAGAGACAAGAGAGAATGGTGGTGTTGCCAGTATCAACATGCCAAATTTATTGAAGCCTACAATAGTTAACATAGTGTTTTTGCATACTATTTTTTAACATCGATATGTTAGCGTTAATGTCGATGGTAGCTAACATGAACTTTAAACCTCAAGTAAGACTTTTTTGCATAAGGCTGTAAAACAATAATTTCCTCAGCGAAATTTTCATTATGTCGCCATCGTTGTCATCACCACACAAAAAATATTAAAGTTAACTCGTATTATCGTGATTGACACTTATAAATTCGGTGGCGCCTGCAAATTATGTGTATGTATTTGGGCTCTTTAATGTAACCGCGACATGCATGATATTTAATTTATTAGCGGACCAAATAGACCACCTTAAGTCACTCATGCAGAGATTTCCCATGTCTCGGAAAGTGATCCTTTGACTTATTTTCGTGAGTAGCCTATCAATAAATATATATACGACTATGTGCTATAGCGAAACTCGCACAAATTAAGCCGAGTCTTACTGCATCTTTAGACATTATGGTCAAGATTAATAAAACTTTTTAATCTTTTATAAAAACTTGTTAATCTTTTATAAAAAATTTTCTTTCTACTGAAGATAATCCAGATTCTCCTTAAATCCTATAACCTGCATTAACACTCAATTAGCACAATCTATTAATTTTTGCGATATACCTATGCAAACAATAAATTACAACAACACCTGCTTTATTTAAAATCTCTGTAACGCAGCGTAATAAAATGAGTTGTAGACGATCACCCTACATGTCTGATTCATGCTTAATAAACCCACCATATCCAATGGTTATCAGTTTTCTTTATTTATAGCCTCAGACAAGGAGGAATTAAGATTATTAATTGTTTTCATGAAATATAAACAAATGGCGCCCACACTAGCCAAGATATGTAGACAAGTATCGCGCGGAGAGAAACAGTTTGCATATTTGGATTTTAATGGCAAGACCGGTATTGCATTATACTGTACCGCAATACAAAAAAGCATAAGACAAATATGTTGGTGTTCTCCTCCTACCAAGAATCATTGTTGGACTGATAAAAGCTTAACTCCTGCTATCTTTCAGTCTGTACAATGTGTTGTTACACTCATGAAAGTGCGGTTTTAATTTGTTGCGACACGTGGTGTCCGTTTGTTGGCCCTTTTCTATATTCTATATCCATTTGCTATAGATAAAATGCACAGGACACAACACCAAATGTTATGTTTCGAGTCATAGAAAAGAGTTATGTTATTTTATATAAACTACCTGTAAAAAAGTATAAAATAATTGTTTTCACGTTCTTCTATTATAATTTTTCTGCACCCACCTTTCGTTTATATATTTTTTTTAATTTTGTCTATTTATAGTCATAATAAAGATGGTCAGAGTTATCAAGGCCATCGCTGCTTACATGTGTTCTTATGACACGTGTTGCAAATTTTATTTTCTTTTTGCTTGGTTTTATGGTTTTTATTATAATTATGCGATTTTCCTTAAATTTATTTAAAGGGGCATAATCAAAACATAAAAGTCTTTAGAAATTCATAAGGATAATTAATTAACTGCATTTAATTTTAAATTTGTTTAAATGTGGATTGAGAACAAAAAAAGTTATAACAGACCTTTCATTATTTAGGTTCCTCATTTCAATTCAATGTCTGCAGTGGAGCATTTGTTACGATGAAAAATTTTTAAAAACTTAGAATTAAAAGCACTAAAGTTTCAGAACCTATTA
Source organism: Phania funesta (assembly GCA_963932375.1). Taxonomy (NCBI): domain Eukaryota; kingdom Metazoa; phylum Arthropoda; class Insecta; order Diptera; family Tachinidae; genus Phania; species Phania funesta. The sequence continues at coordinate 44,294,295 of OZ010652.1, forward strand.
TAAAATCTATAGACATACCGAACTCAAGAAAGATATATAGCATTTTTGGACATGCAACATGTGTAGCCAAATGCTCGCGGTGCCAAAAAACTTAATTAAACTTTAAACGTTTCAAACTTGAGGCCTTCATCTTTTAAAAGCGTCATAACAGTATGCATAATACCATAGGTACAAGAGATTTCAACCTTCTCGTTTCAGCTTCTCCATACTGTTGTACTTTTTTTCTTTCCAAATACCTCAACTTGCTCTCCCATGAAAAAATTATGTTGCTCCGTTCCAGCAGTAAATATAACTTACGGATCTATACGATGGACATTTAATACCGCAACCAAATATGAGCCAGCCTCAGGTCTCTCACTTGATTTTACTTAAAACGGTTTGTAATTCTTTTTTGTTTGATTTGACGTATTTTGTGTCCTGCATATAATCGAAGTAAATAGAATAAAATCGGGCTAAAGTAAATCGACATTACCTGCTGTAGCAGTATGAAGGTTGGTTACATATAAATTTTCTCGAATAACTCGCCCGTGTTTCATGCTGTTAATTTTTTTTCATGTCTCTCTCATCCCTATTCCATCTAGAAAATTTGTAAATAAGTTTTTACAAATAAAAACAAACTCTTTCTTAATAAACCCAAAAATATCTGAAAACAAAATATTTTCTATCTTATCAATTACTTAAATTCATAGCAAATAACTTTCGATTGGAAATTGTACAAAAAGTGCACTCAAAGAAATCAAGGAAACCAATGGATTTCTGTCTTTGACCACACAACAAGTTGTTGTACATTTGCCAGCAAGAGTACAAAATTGATACTTCTACAGATTTTGCAGAATTACCACAAAACCAAACAAGCAAAGTTTACATTAAATGTAATTCAATGTAAAAAAATTATGAAACATGCATTTAAAACCGCAGTACGAATTAAGCATTAATTAAAAGAACATGTAGAAATGTAGTATTCTAAACTAGTGCTTTTGAAAAGCTAAGACAATTTGAGAAGTAAAAATTAATATCATGGAACTAAATCTGCCGTCCTTAAATATAAACCCAAACAAAGTCAACCGCTAGAGTATGCTCAAGATTTAAATAAATGTTTCTTTTAAAAATTTGCTTCTACAATATAAGTTATTAAGATGGTTAGTTTTTCAGTTTTTGAAAGGAATCCTTTGAGAAAAAGTTTTCCATTTAACTGAACTATTCACTTGTCGCACAAATTTGAAAGTACGGGAAAGTGTGTGAATGTGAAAATTGTTCTCGTCCAATATTTTAAAGAGTTTATGTTTATTTTCTATTTGAGCTCAATATCTATTGAAGTTTCATAGATTTGCCTAAAACGTAATTACATAACAAATCTGAAATCCTCAGAATTTGATGAAATTTAATATGAACATTGTTCTTATAATGATAAAGAAAGTTTTTCAAAAATCCCTTCCAAGAAAAACACGCCTTCAACTTGTTTCAACAAACAAAATTAAATTTGTCGTAACTTAGTTAGTTACACACAGTGAGCAGATTCAACAAATTTGAAATTTATGTTATCGAGTATTTTTTTTACACACACCCCATTTTTCGCCACCTGAACACTAAGTTCTAAAATATGCAAATATTTCCATGTCAAGTAGAAAATAAAAATTTAAAATTAGAACTGTTTGACGAAGCATGTTTATGGCTTTACCCAACTTCTATTTTACAGAGCGCTTGTGTGTAAACCCATGTTTGTTTTTTAGATTTTTAATTTTAAATTCTTCTCAGGAGTATGAAAAATAAAACATTTGTGTAAGTTATTTTTATATTGCCCTGCTGAGGTTTTTGTCATATTTTGTCCGTATAAATTTGAAAACACCTTTCTAAATTGTTTTATTTAATAATATTTAATTTATTTTATTTGAAATTAAATATATTAATAGTTATTTTTAGAATGCTTTCTTGAGGCTTTTTTACTGAAAAAAAAAAATTTCCAAGTAAATATAATTAATTAAATTAATTAAGAAAGCTCCACTTTAATTCAAAAAGATTATTTTACCCTACGACTATGTAGAATTGGTGTTTTCGTTTTTAAGTTAGAATCAAAACTAAAAAAACTTATTTTTAAACGAAAATGTATTTTTATTCCTCCCATGTTACTGTATCAATTAATTTAAAATAGATATTTTTCTTATACTTTTCTGTTTCTTATCTGAGTCGCTCTCACCTAAGCGACTTATTTATTACTTTACCTAAGCTGGCGTTTTTGCTCTTTCACTAGGGAAAATTTGAAATTGTTTTTTTCCTTTATTAAAAACAAGAACTTATTTCTTGTTACTAAGTCATTTGGTTTTTTTGTAGTTCTTGTTTATCACACAATTTAATAAGAAAAAAATATAGATACAGTAACCAAAAGGAATTATATTATCATTTGCAATGTTTTTTAAACAATTATATTAACTTATACAAAGCTAATGCTTTGCATTCCTTTGATAATACTTGTCAAGTCAATAAAACTTTGATCCGTTAATATGTCATAAGATGTTATTTTTTTTGGATGCCAATAATAAATAAAAAAAAAACATTTTTATGTGAATATTGCTGAACTACCTAACACTAGTTTCTGATTTTATTTTTTTTTTTTTTGCGTTTCATCAATACCATTTAGTTTCTTAATAACTTTTAATAATATTCTGTAAGAAAACGAAATAAAGTAAAAACTTGTTCTAGTTGGCTCCGAAGTTACCGAAATGATGAAAGATAACATTTTGTTTTAAATTATTGTGTGAAAGCTGATTAAAAAAACATGCTTTTGTTAACATTATATTATTTTTTTATTTTGTAATTACAAAAAATCCTTGCCGCTGAGACAAAAATGCTTTTCAAATTTGGAATCAGACCACCACATATTAACAGAAACAACCAGCAACAAAAAAAGTATATTTTTTTGTTCTTGTTTTGTTTAGCAATAAGAGTTATCCATGTTTAAGAGTAGATAAAAAAAATTTAAGTGAAACAAATACAATGGTCCGGAAGAAAGTATTAAAATATTAAATATCCGACACATAAGGGAGTGTAACACAAATTGCATACGAAGATTAAATGACAAGCTACATTTAATTTCAGCTTTTAATGCATAAATACTGAAAAGATGAATTGTTGCACACACATAAACGTATGCAAACACGCCAGCGGTAATAAAATGCATCAATCATTTAGAGTGACTTCGTGTGTCTGTTTGTGTTTATAGTTTGCCAGTTTGTGTTTATATTCTCCTCTCTTTCGTGTATGGGGCTTTCCTAATAATGTTCAGAAACAACTTCGTCGTACCTTTAGCTGCAATTGTCCACTTTGACGGAAGAAGGTTAAAATTATATAAAACAAAGAAAATCTTCATTTTATTTCTAGATAAATAAATGTCTTTACACACAATTTCAAATATGCATAAACCAAAAAATATTTTTCTGATTAATATCTCAACTACATAATTCAAAACTGAATCAACTCTGAAATATACCTAAAATGACGTTATAAATGAAAGGAAAATTTCAGTTAAATGAAGCTTGTTTTGATTCATGCTACTAGTAAAAAAGGTGTGCGCTATGCAAACAAATTAAATAAAGTGCTGGCTAAAGATATTTAGGTTTAGGGTTACAGAAAAATACTCTTTTATAATAAACCTTTTTGAAAAAAAAAACAAATACAGTGACCCGAGATATTATTTTGTTATAATTAAAATAGTGGTCAGTCGATGAAGACAAGTGTGAATATCAACAAAAATGCTATTATGAAATTAATTATTTTTAAGGCGCTAATGTCTAAATGTTTTTTTTTCAAATAATGTAATTCATTTAAATATCAAATTTAGTTGGTTAGTACATGTAAAAAAAAAATTTATTAACACTGGTTTTTCATAAATAAATAGGCGGTCGCTTGAAAAAGTAAACCAAAAATCTAAGAAACGTTGGGACTAAGAACTATTTTTTATTTATATTCACAACTTTATGTCAATCAGCTTATTGATAATAGGACACTTAATAATTCATTTGTGGTTTCAGTAGGCTTTGTGATATTCGTCGTTATGCCTAATAAAGTCAACTTCTGTGCAATTTTTCGAACTCTCGCAGACTTAAAGTTGATAATGTTTGTGTTGGGATTGGGGAATGCACCCGAACAAAACCTAGAAAATTATTAATAATTTACGCCGTATATTTACTGAAGTGTTTGGAATAAAAACTTTAGCAAATAGGTAAATATTTGTATAAAAGCGTTCTTCACTAGACAATTTTTTGTATACAAGTTGACGCAAGCCCATACAAGGTTCAACAGCTAACAATGCATCTGCAAAGAGTTAATGTTTAATGCAGTCTTTGGTTTAATGAAATCATTGGTCATAACCAAAGATGGTGAAGCTATCACAGCCCATGTCGAGCGATATTAGCCAGAATAGCGCGAAAGGGACGTAGGTGATATGTGTTTCTAGCATGAAGGCACAAAATGCCACACAGAGAATGCCACAAAGTATTTCCTTGCTGAATATTTCGTGAAAGTAACATGCATAGGCCATTTAAGATTCGCAATTTGATCGCACTGTACTAAGGGTGGTTTTCTAGTCGCAGTTTGGAAACGGTATTATATGGCATAATCATAGAAAATGAAACACCTGGAAGCCGTTTGTACGATGTCATATTTCATATATAATAGCATATATGGTCGTCCTAGACTTTGGCAGAATATTAGAGGTACTAGTGTGTATTTTTCAAAGTTGGAGCCTTTTCTCTGTGAATGCGAATTAAAAACGTAGGAAAATTAAAATGTTAGCTCTCATAGAATTTCATATTGATTGAATTTTTAGTCCTAATAAAGCTGCCCAATAGATTCGACTAATCTCTTGCTAAAATATTTATATGAACCACTATGCAACACATAAGAATTTATTTTACGGAAGTAATGTTTTCCTTACGTGGGCGCGTATGATACAATTTTCGATCAGTACAGTTAATTATATGACAATTGGCTTCTTTATCTTAGTTGCCCCTTTCCATGCCATCGTACTGAAAAGCTTTGATATAGAGTTTTAAAAGATCAGAAGACTATTTTGATCTGAGGTATTTAATGAAAGTCTACCGAAATATGTACACCTACACGCACTTGTAGTTTATGTTGAATGATATATAAAAATGACAGCAATTCAAAACAAACCGAAGATGTTATTATAACCGAAAATATTTTTGAAAAAAAATTCAATAAGCTTTCACTCTTTCGAATAAGTTTTTTTTCATAAAGTTGAATTTTTTAATGATTTTTTAAGCCCACTGTATTACATTGACTAAATACCGCAGACATGAAAATACAAGCACTTAAAAATAACATTAAATAAAAATTTGCCAAGCACTTTAGAATTAACAACACATTTAACCACAAACTTTATAGTAAAACACACACGTATCGGTAGAAAATTCCTCGCCTCTTAATGAACAACAACGAAAAATATATGGAAAAGTTTAACTGATCCTCCGATAAGTGCTGACATAGGTACAACAGTTTAATTTTACTACATAATAATGCCACATAATACTCGCAAAAACATATGGAAATAATATGTGCAAAATCTTGCTAGTAGCAAACCTTCCTGCATCCCCTTCAGATCATCAGCGAACCGAAACTGCAAATGAATTCACGTCTTTTTTTTCTGTTCCAAAATTTACATTTAATGTGTGTGTATAAGTAAAAGTGGTTGTACTTAACTTTTAACTCTAATTGAAACATTGAATTTCATATCACGTACATAGTGTTAGACAATGAGCCACCACACTTAAAACCCCCGCCAGACAACAACAAACAAACATGACATCATCTCACCGACAATATCAGCAGACAAACACATCCTTCAAGTAGCAGTAATAATAATCAGTAGCAAGTACATCATTGCGGGCAAACGAGGATTTCATATTAAAAAAGTCGAATAAAGTTACTGAAACTTCAACACCACTCAAAAGTTTACCTAGCACTTTTTCGCACCATAAAGCTGATTAGAGTAGGTGGAGTAGGAGACTGAAAAGGTGTCCCAAATATTGCATGTATGTTCAGACACCTATGCTTTTGTGTTACAGTCAAGAATGTTATCTATATGTTTTGTAAGTTCATTATGTATTAAATATTGAGTAAAAAGTGATTATCTCGACAATTTTTATTCTTTCCCTTTCGTTGTGTGTTGTGAGCACATTTTTCGAAGAGGTCCCAGTATTTGCTTGTGTTAATCACGAGCAGGAGTATAATTATAACCAGCTAAAAATGTTAGAGCGATAAAACGTAAAATTAAGTTAACTCTCAACATTGACTTAAATAAATACTAAAGGAAACAGCAAACCAAGAGTTTCAACAAGTTGTTAAAAAAAATACAATATTTTAGCAAAGCAATTAGTAAAAGGATAAGTACCTAATAAGTTGTTATTCGTGTTTGATTTAATAAAAGGCACTCATGGAAACATAATTAAATCGATTACTGCCATTTTTATATACAGGCAAGGCATGCAAATAGTATCGGAACCATAGACAGGACAGTGCCTTATGTATATTTAAATAGCAAAGCATGTTTGAGGATAACTTTGGAAATTATGTTTGCATATAAAGTTCTTACGCTGGGCTTCATATTCGTTATTTGGCTATTTACTGTATGTGACAATTGTCTTCGGAATATCTGAAAAATGCAGATAAAGATGTCTTGGCTAGTAAATAAAAACATTTGCCACACCAGCGCAAAATTGGACGTTTAGTTGTCCATCGCAGACTAGATATGTACATATCAAGAACTTGGTCATTTTAATCTCAATACTTTTAATAGGCAAAAACTTTTTGGAGGCTAATATCCTAGGCTTTATTTCGACGTTTTTACGTGGATCTGACTACCCTTATCCAAGTTATTTCTTATAAATATATATCTATTTGTATGTATGTACAAAACTTAATTAAGGTCTATAGACGGTTGGGTTTTTACCGAATTCAAGTTTTCTACCACTACTGAAAGTGTCCTATACAAATAGGGGCGCCCTAGATAAAAAGTTTCATTTTTGATTACTTATTTACTAGTGGAAGTGTCCCATAAAAATAAGGTGCACTCTTCTAGATAAAAAGAGTCCGTTTTCAGGTTTTTCTGTATACTTATCCCCCGAGAACAATCTGTATGTGAATTTCAGCTCTCTGGCTGAAAGTGCCACCTTGTTATTGATAACTGAATGAGTAAGTGAATAGGTGTTAAAATATGTACTTTTTACACCTTCATTTGTGGTAAGGCTTCAGATATGAGCTTACCAATATATAGAGTCCTTACGTTTCAAGTTCCATTACTTTATGATTAAATGAAGCAAAGTTATGAGGGATGTAAAAAGATCGCGAATGGTTTGTTGTAATATATACACTGTGTGCATAGGCTTAAATTTGGCATGGTGCACTACCATGCGCGTTAACTTGTATTTCCTTAAAATCTTTTTCATTAATCGACTTTATTGAAATTATACCACTTAAAAATGTATTCAACTGTTAACGAGTAATTTCTGCTCCAACGTCATGTTCAGCAAAAAATATTGCTTCGCCGTCAGTAAATTTTTTAGCACATATCAAGCTGTATTCACTGGCATACAGTAATGCATTCTGATATGCACAATGATAAGGGAAAATGTACGAAACTTTTTTTTTTGTATAGCTAAAACATATTAATAAAATATAAACAATTTTACAGTATTAATATTTTTAAGAGAAAATATAATTGCTTACTATGCAGCGCTTTTTATAAAATTTGTAAATTGTATCCACAAAAAAAATAGGGCAACTATGATCACAATTTTATAGAAACAATTATTTTACAATTAGTTTGCATTTCAATATCATTGGTAAAAAAAAAATCTTAAAAAAAAAATTACTAGCATGAATTAGCATTTGAAGTTTTCGTCATTGAAATTATTTTCCTACTCTGCCGATTAAATTTCAGAGCAATGAAAAATGTCCATTTATACTATGCAGTTATACTAAACCTACAATAAAATAATGGTTAAAAGTAACTACAACATGACCTTATGTTAAGCATTCATGAACTATCTTGTTTTTAAAAATAATTTTTGTCAAACTCGTGCTTTAGCTAACGGAACTGCTTGTTGGTGCATGAAGTAATAATTTTAGATGATTTTCAACTTCATCTTAAATACCGTAAGAGTTAGTACATCTAAAAATATTTTATTAAATAAAAAATACTGATATAAATTTTGTTTTAATAAAAATTCATAATTCAAATTATTCTCTTCATAACCTTGCAGAATTCCAAAACTGTAAACAGTATTTTAATATTAATTAGTTTTTAAACCCTCCCAGTGGCAAGTCAAAACAATCAAGAGAATATGAAATAAAGGAGAAGAACGACAAAATAATAGAAGAAAGTAAACGGAAAGTCCTTTAAGGAGACATATTGCTGTTCTTATGCTCCTTCTTGTGCTTAAGTGTTTTCTAGACTATTGCTGGTCTTAAAAACGTATTAATTCCAGCAAGAGCGCACGTAAGAAAACGCAGTGATTTACAATTTGTGTGTTATGGGCACTGAATAATGTATTTTCATGGTGTACAAGTATTTAAATTACAAATTACAACTCCAATGGGCACACTCACACAGCCTCACTCAATTTATTTTTTCAAAATCTTATAAGTAATAGAAACATCATTGCCATCACCGTCACGAACATTGCAACTAAAAACTCCTTGTCTTGACGTCTGCTACCTTGGAACTAAAACGTGAGTAAGAGCCAGAATGTATTACCGCTGTTAACGGCATGCTTAACAATAACAACAATGTTATAATTTCACTTTCCGTTTGCTTGTCTTAAGGGTCTTGTGAGGGCTTGTGAGTATTTGTATAAAAATTAGGAAATCAAGATTTTTTGCTCGTTGTGGGTTTCAATTACAAGACATCATCATCGCAAATCAGTGAAAGACATTGCTATTTAAATAGTACTTTTTTCAAACATAAAGGTTGTGGTGGTGAAATTGTGGTGATTGGACAATGATCAAATTTTTATTTAAAGATAAAAAGCACTTTTTTTTAAATCCTAAAATAATCCATTAAATAAATATAAATAAATTTTCAATTAAAATTATCAAGTGAAAAATTATGTTCGCACAACAGAGTAAAGTATTAGCGCGAATCAGGCGTGATCAGTTTTGTAACTTTTTTAATTTTTTCTCTGACTGCAATTAATATAAATGGTAGAAATACAACAGTTATAAAGCAATGAGACCTAAAAATTTTTTTTTTATTATTTTGTGGTAACAAAAAAATAAAGGCGTAGTTCATGATCGTTCCCGATCGCGCATAAGTATAGTTTATTTTCCAAGAGCACATTTGATCGTAACTGGAAATTTAATCGGAACAAACTCTTAATTATTAACAACATAGAATTAATGGAAATCCCCTTGCAAGTATTTTGTATAAATAATAGTAAATAATATAAAATAAATATAAATACTAAAAATCCAAGAATGGTAAAACCAAAGATGTCAGCTGCATTTGCTTTCATAAAAATAGAATTTCCAGATTGAAAAATACAAAAATTTTAAATGAAATGAAAGGTTACAAATCAATATTGCTTCAATCAATAATTAACTTTTCAAAGCAAAATTCTGGAAAAGTACGTTGAACACAAAAGTATGCGAAAAGTCACAAAATCCTTTGGTAAGCGCAAAATGTTGTGATTCAGACATATGAAATGTATTTTCTGAAGTCGCAAATGTATCTCGTTAAGACAGATCCAGTTGGCAAGTTAGTAAGTAATGTTGACCACATTACCATCGATTGCTACAAAAAAATTGGGCATTATCCGATCCAACCCTGAAGACCAGAAATAAACCAGCAAGAAAATTATTGTTTATATGAAGTCGTTTTCCTTCAGTTAGTAACTTTCTCTGAGTTTGATATCATTTTAATATTATCACGTGCTACAATTTCCACAAATGATGGAAGCCTAATATTAAAAAAACATAATTAAATTAGTCATAATTTTTAAATTATTTTTAATACTCGGTAACTTAAAATGAGTTTGTTGGAAATATCCGTTTGAAATTACATATTTTCCCTTAAAAATTACTGACCGCTCAATTTATGTGCACTTTAAAAAAACGTTTCCATAGCGAATATGAAACATGGCCGCCATAACTTCCGCTTTACCGAAAATTAAAACGTATCCAAGTTGTTGCACATTTAAATACGCTGTTTATGTTTCACAAAGTTTTACGTTCAGTAACGAAGTCGTAATAAAAAAGTAAACATTTTTATGTTATTTTTTTTTTTGCGACGATAAAGAAAATATTTTATACCTACACAACAGCACCTGAAAATATTCCCACTACTTTTCAATAAAGTTGATTTATAAGTAATTTAATGTATGTAAAATGTGTGTGTTTAAAATGAATTTGTAACAATTTTTATTGATTTTCTTATTGTCGCATAATGTAAATGTAAATAAAAAATAAAAGTTTTCTTTTCCCTCATCAGGTATAATTTCAATTGCATGTCTCTACAGACCATGAGACTTGTAATAGGTACGATGCGTTGTCTTTTTTATTTCAAACATTTAAAATAATTTAGATAAAATTCTTTGTGTGTTACAGTAAGTGGCGGTATGATATTTCTGTAAGTTGTTTCGTTTAATTTTATACATCTTCTTTTCAATGTTTTATTTTAAACCCATTTGCATAAAGTTTTATTTGAGCCCGTACTTTGGAACTTGGGTTACTTTTTACTGTCCTTTAGATGATTTCTTTAGTTATATTTTTCTATTTTTTATTTTATAGACGTCTTTTATTTCAAAAAGTCCAAAAATGAATTGAGAAGCACGAAAAAAAGTCTATTATTTGCTTAAATATGAGAAGGTGGGGTTAACTAAATCAATCAACCTTTACACACAATAATCTGCTCAATCTTGTACTCATATCCAAATAAGCGATTCTACACAACTGCTTGAAACTCAATACCTTTTTACTTTTATGTGCTACATGCGTAACTGTATTGGGGTATAAATGTTAATATGTGTCGTTAGTTCTTTATTTTTATTCCTTGGTCTGTTTGTTAAATTTTATGCTTCGTAGGACATTTGTACTTTTGTAAGTAGCGGATTTGTCACCAAATGAACAAAAATCTGTTTATTTTTTCGTTTTATTCTTACATATAAATTTGTTGGCAATTGATTATCTTTTGAAAACGGTAAGTTTTATGCATTTGCATTTTATTGGAGATACTCAAATAAAGGTGGGTTACGGTTCATTATTGGAGGAGATAAGCAAACGGAAGGAAAACTTTTCCAAATTTTTTGTAGGGACGTAAATATAAAAAGTTCGATGGTCTTAACGTACTCAAGGAGAGCTTGATTAATAATCATTTTTAGCAACGAAGAGCATTATTGGATAATTGGCTACGTTAGCAAACTAAATTCATGCATTTGGAGAACACTATTCCACGCTAGTTATGTACATAGGTTGCAAAATGTTATTAAGCGGTATGGTTATCTTCCGCGGAAATAACGTATACTGGTCACCAATCTTATGCAATACGACACAATCTGAAGTCGCAGATGTGTGTCAATATAGCGCTCTTGAACGATGCCCAAAATAGATTTTACTTTTTCTTTTTCTAGCATATATGTATGTATGTACCTATACTAACCTATACTAAGTTGCCTCTGATTGCAAAATCTAGTCTATTTGTGTCTAATATAAAATACACATTATTTATTAAGCACTTAAAGGCTTATAAAACTTTGTTAAGAAAACGTATTCAAATTAAGCACTTTAGCTAATATTGGCTTTATTAAATGATGCACAACTAAGTTCCAAAATAACCCGATTGTCGATTCTATAAATACCTAAAATAAAAGGAATGCTATGTTTGGATTGTGTACTTTACTAAATGATTTTATATCAAATTGATGAACAAAAAGAGAACTGGGAAGTTGGTCATGACTTCGAGGCAGCCTCAAAGACGCGTGCAAGACAGCATGATAATTATAGACATCACATTGCCGACAGTTCATGCCAATTATTAAAGACTTTTTTTCTGTCATTGACGATTGCATGAACGACATTGTGATTAAAAGTGTCGTAGATGAATATGTGTTCACAAATAAATGATCTGACAATGAAAGGAATATTATATTTTGTATATTTTTTTCAATAAAAATTCCGATGACACTTAACTCTTAACACTTAACAAAATCATGTAAAAGAGAGTAAATGGTCACTGCTTTGCCGCCACAATAAGTTCCGATGAGAAATTTTTATCTCCGTTTAAAAAGCGATTTTGTGGTTTTTGGTACATCTATACCTTTTACATATAAAGCGTTGAGTATACTGTGTCCTATTTTCTGCGAAAGTGAGGTTCTAAAAATATTTCCTTTAACTTAAGATTATTATCAACAATATTATATTCTGATTCAATATATCTGTAAAGTTTTGTTTTTTAAGACTTGAAATATTTTCTTGTTTAGAAAAAGGTTGTGTTTGTTCTTTGTCATCATTATCACGCTATTTCGCAACATAGAAACTAAAAAACCACCATAAAAGTTTTCATATTTTTAGAAGCACGAAAAAATCGTTGGAATTCTCCCACATGCTGTAGTAAGTGTTTGGGAACACGGCAAAGGACAAGCAGTTGCCTATTACTTTGTTCTCAATATGGGTTTGTTCAATATATTTTCATAATGGAGTTGATAATTTATTTGGAAAAATGATAAGTTACATTGTTCTGTTATCACAAATGTCCTAAACAGTTCATCACAGACGACAAATTATAAATAGTGTTGAAGATATCATCGGTGAAAAAGTCGTCCATGAATACTTGGTCAACTGGGAATAAAAATGTAATAATTTATATTCGTATTTTAAAACACAAATTGGTGGTTTAGTTTTACTAGTTAATTCCCTTCTGTTGTATTTCCATTCCGAATAATACAAAAAGTAACAATACAAGTTGAATTTAATAGTACTAAAGTAAAATTAGTAACAAGTAACTTAAAACTATCCCGCTTTAAAATTTCGATATTGTCCTAAATACTTTGAAAGAACTTACGACTGTAACTGGTGTGCAAAATGAAAGAATATAGAGCAGAACTCTTTTTGTATCAAATCAAATAGTCCAAATATATTAAAATTCACGTCATTCTATAAGTTTTATGTTACCTAATTAACAAAAAACAATTAAGAGTACTTGATATTCCTTACAAACAAAAAAATTCTTAAATTTCTACTCAAATATCTCATATATGTACAAACAACATGTCCAATTGTTTGAGAATGTGTAGAAAATTTAAAGCAATTTTTTCTTATTTCTGCCTTAATTTAATTACAATCTTTTTATTACAGAAACGAGAACACGTTCATAAGGTAATTTATGAAATTTATATTTGTCTTTTTTGTCATGAACCGACCATCTTCGTTTTGATAAGGTAATTTTATAGTTTTCATATAATTATTGCTCATTCTATTAACATCATTTGTAGTTCACAAGTAAGAGCAGGATGTGTTATAAATTAATATTTACAAAAGTGTTGTGAGAAACGATTTCAGAGAACAATCTGCATCCGACTTCTACGGAATATGCTGGAATGAGCTTTCAGAGGTGACATCATTGCATGAATATTTTTTTAATTTGCATGTAAGTGTTTGTGCTTGATTGTGGAAAACGACTGAAATTGCCGGTAACGGAAATAATAAGAAGCCAACCAGTTTTACTCATCAAAATTATGTTGTAAATTAAAATATAAATAATCGGCCCTATTCCCCTTGTCGTTCTTGTTTTAAAAGTCGTTTCTATGTAGTTGTCGTTTAAGAGTCGTTTCGTTCCTATATTGGTATTCCTGAAATACATTGAAACGAAGACGAGAAGTTATCGAAAACAAACAAAAATAATATTGTGAACTTGGTAGCACTGACAATATTTGATGTCTTTTTTACAATTTTAAATACGTTTGTTATTTTAAAAGAAAAATTAAAGACTGGCGAGTACCGCGTTTTATTTTTCTAGTTCGAGTGATGATGATGAAACAACAAAGATAAATATACATCGACAGACTTTACGACAGAACATAAATATCTTTACCATGTCTGATACCATGTAAGAAACTAAATTTTTAATAATAATTTCCAAATATTTGTGTGTAAATATGTGCATTTTTATTAAGATTTGTTATTCAGGTTTGATTCGGATGAAGTCATTTCTAAATTTTCCGAAGTAGCATTAGGAGTTTCTTTTTCAATTGGGTATTTTATTCCTACTTATTTTGTGCCAACCATCACCGTCACGAACTGGAGGTCCTAGCGGATTCAATTTTTCTGAAATTTCTTTCCAAAAGCTTTCGAAATTTAACGGTTTTATGCCCTTTCGAAAACCCTGCATCAGCAGGTTCTTTTTCCATTTCAGAAACTAAAGTTTCAAACTGCTTTAAGGAAGTTATCTTCATTTTTATTGTCTTTTAATTAGAGTCGTTTTAATTTCGACAAAAAATAAATGTTCCTTTGTCGTTTTTATTTTCGTTTGAAATTAGAGAATGCCGTTTCGATTCCGATATGTGTCGATAACGCCAACGGTGATGCCGAATTATCGTTTTCGTGTCGTTTTTAAACGACAACGCCAACGGGAATATGGCCGAATATCATCAAATCACTTCGTTTTTTTTTTTTTAATTTAACTTAGTGCATAACTATTTCAACATCTGCTGTATGTTTTCAATTCTTTTTCAATTTGTTTTGTGGAAATATACACTTTATGTATCTTAAATACTACGTCGTGGTCAAATATAATTTAAAAATCAAATTATTATTCGTTTCTCTAATATAGACAATAGAATAGTTTACTAAATAGAATGAGTTAATTATCTAACAATTAGTGCGCACTTCTTCACAAAATTCGTAATTTTTTTTAAATATTTTTGAGCCCAAAAACTTATTAGCAAACACCTAAGGTGCTCTACTTCTCGCTTTACTCTACTTCTACGCTTTGTCGATATGTTCCTTTAAGAATACACTTAAAATCGACTACGTCACTACAGCTCTTTCAGGCAGATTTATTTTCCCGTTTTTTCGGAAAAATCTCCCTATGTACCAAACTTTGCGACAAGAACAAAACTTATTTTAAATAAGAATAGTAGAAAACTATTTGCTTGAACGCAAGATTTTATTAAAAAATACGAAAATAACATAAGGAAAGTGGCAGGGATCTGCATCCTTCTGCAGGTTTGAACATTCCATTGAGGTTTTAGAGAAATTGCACTCATTAGTTCAACTCAGAGGCGACTGAAATAAATACTTATCTGACATTAACTTCTGTATTAAAACATATTTTAAAGAAAAATTGTTAAGTTACCCAAAACATATACGATCACATCTGTGGAGCTCCGAACTAAAGATTTTTTAAGCCAACAAGGGGTTTAGATATAAGAAGCTAAAGAAATTGAAAAAATCACAGCGCAAAAAGTAAGAATGTAACTGAAACCAAAACAACCACAAGCGACTGAAAGCATAAGCACTTTTTAAGCCTATCAAGAGTCTCTCCAAAAGCGACCAAACTAATGTAAAACGACTGAGACTAAGGCAACAAACTGTGACAAACTCACTCCCACATAATTGACAAGAGTCTCCAGAAACACAGACTTTCAATAATCAAATGAAGATTTTAGACTATTCACATGTAAATAAATTAAAGTGCTCTATTCTTAGAAATAAAGATTTTTCCATATGCCTAATACCACAATTACAAAAAATTACACCAAACAAATAGTCGATTTCCAAAAAAAAGTAAACTCTACAATCTCATAAAAACTATAAACATCGCATCCACAGCCGCTATTCTCATTATTATACTAATAATTTAGTTATATGTAACATAAAATATATTAATAAACAACAATAAAGTGTCTTAAAAATTAAATTTTGCGAATATTGTTTAATTTGATGTGCTTTGTACCCTTCCATTTTTTATTATTATGACAATAGTGAGGATCTCTACTATAAAGAAGTTGTTCTAATCGTCTGACACCCTCACCTGCTTTTCATAACTTAATTATTACAGTATAATAAACGTAAAGCCAAGCTTAAGTTTTAATGACGTAACAAGGCATGTTTGATAAAATGTGGTATCGCACGCTTATTTATTAACAAACAGAAAAAACATTTGACAAAACTGATAATCCTCATTACGAATAGATTTCGGGTTTGGTGTACAGACATTCATTCAAGATTTTACACTATTGTCTCTAAAAAACGACTTTGCGATGGCACAGACTGAAACGGGCAGAGAAATAGCTCTTCTTTTCCTTGGGATACTTTCCGCTTAAGGACAATAAGAAACCAAAAACACAAGGAAGCTGTTTTTTGCTCGAGCATAATAAAAATCAAGTGTAAAGAAATAATTTGCAATATTCTCTTTTACTTCTTTACTTATTATTAAGTTTCTGTGGTTTTTGTGCCCTTTTCGTACTACACATTTTGTTTTTTTGTACACTTGACAATGAGTATCATCAACAAACATTATGCAAACATGATGATATAAAAAATAACTCGCATGTCCAATCAATATTCATCTTCATTACGCCCATACGATACGTAAGTTCAAACTAAAGGCCTCGTTACACATACGTAAACGTGTACGTTGCGAATCAGCTGAGCTATTTTGCTTATGGAGCATGTATGCAAATGCGTACTCTTTCGTAAAGTTTACGTAACGTTGCGGACGAATCTGAAAAATTTAATTTCTATCCGTATTTACGTATCAGCTGTTGTAAATTTTCAATGGTGCTTTTATACAATGTTGCCAACAGACTTTTCTAAGCTGAATTTGTTAACGATTTTTTGTTTGTTTAAATATTTAGATTTGTTGACATAATTTGCAAAGTCCGTCTAGACTGCCAAGAAATTAACTATATTAAGGTTGAAGCTGTGAATAAACAAGTAAGAGTGCTATACTCCGCTGGACTGAGTCTTAAATACCCTTTACAATAGTTACGTTCGTATAAAGTATATGCTAAAAATGCTTTATTAATTTTTGACCTTGAAATAACTTTCTCTTATTACTAAAACTGCTTTTTAGCAACAAAAATTGTTTTACTTCGTGTCAAAGGTATATTTATCAAAAAATCAGTTTGTACTATATCTCGGCTGTACATAGATATGTGTGTATATGCACCAATATCGGAAATTTTGCTCTTTTGCCCTTAATAACCTAATTTTGTTATCAGAGCAACATTTTGGTACCAACAATTGTTTTAGTTCGCATAATTGTTAAAAAATCGGTTTATGCAATATACAATATATACCCCGATATAACAAATTTCCATTTATTTGACCCTAATATCCATTTTTTATGACAAAAGTAGATTTCGGTCGCATGTATACGAAAAAATCAGTTTGTGCTAGATCCGGCCATACATGTATGTACCAATTTGCAAATTTTGACTTTTTTACATCCAATAGCCTTCTTTTGTTACCAAAGCTGCTTATTGGCACCAAAAATTGTTTTCTTTCAAATAAGCTAGACTTGTTCATGTTTTTTTTATATTAGCATTTTTTCTTAGCATAAAATTGTATATCAAAATTGTGAAGTAAGCAGCATCGTTTTAACCAGTTGTTTTCATTAAAAAATTAAAAATATATGAAACGTAAACAAAAAACATATGATACATTTCCGTTTATGAGTAACTAACAAACGTCGAAGCTGAACGTAAAATTTACGTATCCCCAACATTTACGTAAGAGTAACGAGGCCTTAACGCGCCCATTTACATTCACATACACATTTGCAGGAAATAAATGCTGTCCATCGAAAAAAAAATTGGTTAGAATAGTTTTTTTGCTGTTAGATGTTTTTGTTAGCTTCTTTAAACTTCTTATTATATATAAGACAAATGTTACAACAAATTTTATTCCTTTTCGTAACATTTTTCTTTTGAAACCCTTTTTTCTGCATTTGTTTTGATATTTACGTTGTGCATATGTTTTAGGAGTTTTTGATTACTTTATTGTACTCAAACGTTCTGGTATTGCCATATAAATTGCATTTAACATAAAAATTTAAACGAACAGTAGAACGTGTACGACAACAAAATCATATGGATATCGTTTGATTTGATTTGTCTAAAACCTTACACATACACTTTAATATATAATTTATATGATCATTTTAAAAGGCCACAGAAAAATTTTTATGAAGCGGGTATTTGGACACGTCTTTCAAAGTAGTATTGATCTTTCTATTCAAGTTTAACACACAGTAGGGAACTAGGAAAATATGTTTCTCTGAATGCTTAACAGATTTTAAAAAATTCGCGAATTTTTGGTGTATTAGGTTTTTAGGGGACCTTCGAATAATTGACAAAATTTTTAGTTTTCTGAGCAATTTCAGCCTTTGGGTAAATTTCGTTTATTAAAATTGATAGTATGGTGAAGTTTATTTTTAGTTACTTGTTTGTGAAAATTAGGTTTTTTGTAGGATATAGGTCTTTTGGACTTGTGTAACAATTGTTTTGTTTAAATTGCGACGTTTTTAGTAAAATATAGATTTTTTGCAAACTTTTTGTAAAACTGCAAAATTTTGGTGAAACTAAAAATTTAATTTTGAAATTTAAAATTTTTGTTGAATTTTGGTTTTTCAGGTATTTTTGCAATAATATTCTTTTACCCTTCTTTTTCAATTTTAGATTTTTGAGTTTTGGTGGACTTCAGATTTTAGTTTTGTTCAGCTTTGGTTTGGATTTTGGCGAAAATTTAAATTTTGATTGATTTTGAATTTTTTTGTTAGTTTTTAATTTTGTATCGAATTTCCGAAATATGGCGACTTTCTTTTAAAATGTAATAAAAATGTTCACTGTTGGTTGAAATTGAATTTTTTGTGTAATTGGGATTAAAATTTCACAGCGTAGTAAAATTATATTTTTATATAAAATTTAAATTTTTTTTTTAATTTTATTCCTTGACATTTTGAATTGTTATGAATGCTCAAAATTTGCTTAAATTTTTTCTCATTTGTACGATTAATTTAGGTTTTTATAACATTTGTAATTTCTTGGTGGATCTTATAATATTTTTGGTGAATTTTCCATTTGTGGTGAAATTCGATTTTTATATGTGATTGTTTTTAATTTGAAAATACTTCGCCTTTTTTGCAATTAGTTTTTTTTTTTTTGTGAAATTTCAGTTCTTGAAGAAATGCGTTGTTAGTCTTTAAAATGTTTAAGTTTTTAAAAGAAAAATTAATTCGGTCCAACATTTGGTCTGTCCCTTTACAGAGGTTATTAACCCGCGGCGATAACTTCTGTAAAAGGACTTTCTAGCAAATTCCATAAGGATTCAGAGTATGCCAATTATATGGGCTGACATATAAGCGTTCCGCCGTAAGAGTGAAGAAACAAACAATCAAAAATCCTCAGAAATTTTATTCCCATAATAAAAGGGGAAAGCCGAAGCATATGTTATATTTTTCTCCCTGTGGATCGTCATCAGTATATATATTTTACAATTCATAGGATACAATCTCTACCATCTAATTTTTTTGCTCAGTTTTTTCTTTTTTCACCAATTTGTTGCACTTTTTGAGTCCGTAATAACTTTGCTCGATATAAATCGCACTATACGAGTTGTTCTTAAAAGAGATCTCACTAAACCAACTCAAATTCAATTTAGAGGTACTGCAAACCTCTATTTTTTTATTTTATTATTTTCAAAATAACTATGTCAAACTTAAAATGCTAACTATTGTTTTACATATGACAAACGCTTATTCTATAAAAATGCACTCGATAAAGGACCAGAGGCCTATTTTTGGAAAGTAAAAATTACACAATTACGAGTAAAATATATAATTTCTTTATATATAATTCTACAGTCATTTTATAATATTTATATTTCCATAACTACATATGAAACAATTTGATACGTTAAACACTATAGATAAGAATTTTAACTCAATTATGTTGTTTAATATTATGTCCTAAACGTTTTCTAATAAAATAATAAAAAACAGCTGTTATATATTTGTGTTGTAAAAGTTCTAAAATTCAATTAAATTTGAAAATAGTTCCACTAAAATGCCAAATAACAATAAAATGAGCTTTCTTTATTGTCATAATCAAACAAAATCTTATAACTTTGTCATAAAATATCCCGGAGTCATACAGATAAATAATTGAAAATAAAAAAAAAAACAATACAACTGCTCGTTATTTACATATTGTCCAAAAAAAGTAGAGATACATAAGGACACATATGGAAATCTTTGCTAAGTCAAAAAAGAAAATTTGTTGCCTTGATACTTGGACAAGTAGAAGTTACCCTCTCCTCTAGGAATAACAAATCTTGTTTTCTTAAGATCCTTTCCGTTTAACAACGTCTTAGTTAAATTTTTTTGAAATAAAATTCCTACTTGTTCAGTTTTATTGTCAGCACTCACTATCAGACCACAAATATAATTTTGCTTTAGGCCATAAGAAATATCTTGTTCTTATACACTTGTTTCATTTTCTGACCAGCTTGCCGGATGCATTTAACAAAAGGTCAGTTTTTGTTTGTTACAATTTAGTTTATTACCAAACATGATGTATTATTCACACTTGATGTTGCCTCCAAAATTCATACTCATGCATACATACGTTTGAAAAAATGAACTTGAAGTGGTTATACGAACATCTTAAATGCGACTCTTGGTGCTTTTGGATTTTTGTGTGCTTTTTCATTTTGTGTATGAGTTTTTTTGACGACGATAATATTGCTATACATTGCTTTATGAAATGTCGCCAAGTTGCAAGAAAAGTTTTTTTATTACGTTTATTACTTTCTCATGTGTTTTAGTGGAGTAAAATTTACATCCTGTTAGTCCTTTTCTATTGTAAATTTTTTAATATCGTTTCTTTTACTAGCTGTTACAGTATTGTGTTGTTACATATGCATTTATATACATGCCAGAATATTGTATGTGTTCTGTTAGTTCATTTATTTTTTGAAGTGCTGTCACAAAGCTTGGGTTTTTATCCTTCGGCATTTCGGGAAGTTGTTACAAAACATTACTTTCAATATCTAACGAATTCAAAAAATATTTTATTAATATATACTGGCACAGAACTCAAAAAAAAGCCAAACATAAATAAAGTAAAGGGAAATATTTTCAAGAAATTATACATAATTTCAAGAAACTGGTCAAAAGCACAATACATTTCATTGTTATTGGGAAAATCCCATTTGGATTACAAACATGTAATTAAAAAAACATAATGCCTTCTAAGTAGTTATGGAAAAGTTAAGTAAATTTCTTAGCGCAGTACACATTACATATAGTCCTGTTTGGGCCAGGTAGAAAAACAACACTAATAAATTTTTTTATAAACTTGCGAATGTTAACGCTGGACAGATACTTTTTTATTAATGTAATGTTTTTGTGTCAATTTAAGACCTAACAGCTTCTTACAGCGCGCTACTCAGCAAGGATGCAAAGTTTTCTTTTTAACGAAATACAAATACGTTTTTAACAATATGAAATATTGAGGCTTAAACAAGTATATTTTTAATGTTGCCTTTAGCCTTAAGAGCCTGCTTTTTCCAATACCTTGGGGCCTGAATAAGTTATAGTTAAACTTAACTTTTAAACAAAAAAAATTATAATCTTATATTAAGCTTTGCTGATAATAACATCAACATATCTTTACATCTGGTACTATATGATAAATGTGATAAATACTAAGATAAATTTAATGTAAAAGTGCAAAAAATATTGTGTTCTTTTTATACTCTTTATCAAATTAAAGAGTACATATGAGTTCACCATTTCATATGTAATTTCTATAATATAAATTGTTGACGGCACTAGACAACATAGGATCCTGAAACTGCGACAATTGGATCAGTGCCTTCGGCAAATTTGCGCTATTTAAAATCAGCAATATGGGTTCTCTTGATTTGTTTTGTACTTACTTACGGGGATAAGATTTGCTATAAGGCCTTCCTATATAAATTATCATTTCAAGGCTCCATATAAAAGCTGGACCAAATTAAAAAAAACGTTTTAAACTTCACAAACAAATTACAAATTTTTTCAAAACTTGAATTTTACAACACAAGCAAAAATCGGAAAACTGGAATAAAAAAATTTGTTTTTGTTATAAAGTTAAAATTTCCAAATTTTGGAATTTTACCACAAAAACTTTAATTTAACCAAAATTTTGTAAATTCACCAAAAAACGCGAAAATTAAAATGAAAATGTGAATACCTTAAATTGGGCCAAGTTCAGGCCTAAAACACATATTACACGAAACCATTCGCGCTCTAATTTTACCGCCAATCGGGATTTCACAAAAAAATTAAAAATTCACCAAAAAATTTTATAGTCACTAAAATTAAATATTTCACAAAAAACCTAAATTAAACCGAAAAAAATCGGAATTCAACATAATTTAGGAATTCACATAAATTTTTTACAAAATCAAACTATAGTTTAAAAATCTTTAATTATCAAAATTACAAAAGAGCTATATAACTAGAAGAGCTATGATATTTTTTTATGGTTTCGAGTTGATCAGTGGTTGAGTTTTTGTTAACTTTGTTCCCTATTGGTGGTACTGGGCTGGGGTATTTCGTACTGTGTACTTTTCTGATTTCTTGAAGATTATAAAAAGATGCAGATTTTAAGATTATTCATTATAAAATCCTTTTTTTTCTGATTTAAACTCTAAAAGTTCTGGCAACACTGGACACTTCTTTAACTTTATAAAAAAACCTAAGATATTACGTTTGACTGCAGTTGCCCACTGGAAATCCCGAAAACAAGATAAGACAATGAAAATTGTAAAAGCCAGTTTAAAGATATTTGTGCATCATCTAAATCTACTAATCTGTAATTTGTCGACGATAATGATCAAATTACATTAGGAAACGGAAAGCGAACATTAAAGCGAAAAATTAAGATTTGAAGCAACAATTATAACATGTTATTAAATACTCGTTTATGAATTGTTTTTGAGAGCGAATGTTAAATTGAGGGAAAATTAATATTCGGAACGTGCTCAAAAATGTATTCTTAAACATCATTCGAAACAACTCATAAGGTTAAAATGAACGTTAAGTAGCTTATTTTTAATTTCAAAAATCAAAGAACCCTTCATCATGTTTAATTTTTCTTAACAAATTTCTTATGTGTTTGGACTTCTACTTAAGACTCTGCTTCCACTACATTTATAACAATTCAATACCACTTTTGTACTGCCACACAAAAAAGGTTATCGAAATGGCTGCTCGATATAAAACAATTCAATTACATAACACATTCGATTCCTTCGAATGTGCCCTTTCTTTTAAATAGTTCCTGGTAAATACTACAAGACTGAGTAGCATAGTAAATATACTTTTAAAAATAACACGCCCCTGCCGCCACGACCTTGTGAATCTATCAAGAATTTTTTACTTTATTCTAAAAAATTTATTCTGCTTAAGCAGCCAATTTATCATTGTGGTCAAAGATTAGTTAAAGGCAACTCAAACAATATGATTTGTATTAGTATCTGATTAATTTCTTCTCTTGTGTCTGCATACAATTCAAATGCCAATTAATTTAATTATTTATTTACTTATTTATTAAATGAAGTGTAAAAACTTTTTTTGAAAGGAAACTATATGAACTCAATAAATACTCCTGCATTAGTATCAATTTCAAGTTCTGAGGGAATATTTAAAGTATTAAAGATATTAATTCATATATAACAAGACTGTTGGGTAAATTAGTAAGAAGGATCTGAAAACAGTAGCTAATTTATATTACAAATATAATTTTTAATGAGTTTGTGTTGTTATATTATTTTTATATGCTGTAAGTATGATGTAGTATATTGTTCAAAGCGGTATGCTTATCTAAGCTTTTAATGCTGTATGTTTTCGAAAAAAAAGGAGTTTATTGTTACGACCTCTGATCTCCTTTTAACTCTCTTCGTTTTTTATTAAATAATAAATGAATATTTAATATATTAAAATGACATCACATACAGTGGCACTCTGTAAACACTGACTGCACATTCAGAAGTTCTAACTTATACATCCTCGTGGTGGCGGCCGGTAAGAGGTTCCTGCCTCGGCTTCGAGTCTGGCGCCAGGGATACGTGGCCAAGAGAAGCCATTGCCTATAATAAAGGAACTCTAGATCCCAGTCGATTTCCAGTTTTAATACAGACTTACCCGTGCATATGGAAGTCTGTCTGGTGGATATCCATTTTTAACTGCGCGTGGAAATTATATGAATTCTCTGAAGGAACTTCAGTTTTAATTGGTCAAAGGAAAATTAGCCAATGGAGGAACTCTAAAGTGTAAAAACTTGCAATGGGCGGACGAGTCGGTCTGGAAAGATACTCCTGAGAAAGCGTCTCAGACGGTAGCGCACATTGTGTGTGTCTAGCTTAAGGCCCGGGGCAGCCATAGGCAGACACTTGTTAAAACTCAATGCTAGCAAATGCAAGAGGCTCCGTGATGACTAAGAAGGTCGACAGTTACCAGTCGACAGTTTGAAATCACTATTCAAGAATAAAGGCTGCTGTTAAGACGCGACATAATGAAAGTGAGGTAGTCGTAAATAACAAATCGATTGCCTGGAATCAAGTCGTTAAAAGAAGGGGGTCAAGAAGGGAACCATAAAATAAGCGGTCTGCTTAGATATCACCCCTACATTAGTATATATCGGGTAATAGGATTTTTCCTTGCGAACAAACTTAGAAAGCTTTACAATGTAATCAGTAAGTTACACAAATAAAAAGCAATTTCGAAAATAGTATATATTCTCATAAAAAATGTCATGCATAGTGTCGAGGATTCACATACTTAGACGACGTAACATAATATAAAGATAAATTAAACTAAAGGCGTTGAGTTATGAATATTGATTGTAAAGACTACTGCTAAAATATTATGAAGATGAAATCAAAATATTAGCAGTAGCCATAAGTGGCAAACGTTTATTTAATAATGGTGTCGAAATTGTGTCCAAAATAATAGGAAAAAATAAATCCATTAGCGCTATCTGTGATTATGAAAGACGTACAAAGCGAAATTATTGAAAATAGTGATTCATACAGTATTGAAAGTGGAAGTGACACGTCTTATATTGATGTTGAATCCGGTTTATAGTCTCACCGCATCCAGATGAACACAAAACCAGTCAAAAAATTTTATTAAACTTTAATATGTTTTTACAATACTGTAAATTTTTATAATGCCAATCTTTAACTTTGACTAAAATAATCAATTTCTTTTTTCCTATTAATTGTAACTAATAGTTTCTCGGTTCGAATAATAAGTAATCAATTAATAGTTTTCTTTTCTTCAAACCAAAGTTTGACATCATGTTTTTTCATAACAGCCACCACTCTTTAATAGTTAATCAACTGTACCGCACCAATATTAAATTGGACCAAAGCGGCACATTCATATTTATTTGTATAGAATAAATTGTCTAAATTTCTTAAGCGACAACAATAATAAGATGAACTAGTGTTACAGTAATTTAAGTTGATTTATTTCAACCCTGCTACAGAAATGCAATTCTCCATATTTCCGTTAATAAACCTACAATTGCTGCTACCCTTTAACTTCATTGATGTTTATTCACACATAAATAAACCATAAAAGTTGTCTTGAAAATAAATATGACATTGCCAAAATTGGTTTTCATATTAAACGTACAAAAGGCTATTCCATCAGTCAACCACACAAAAAGTATTATCTGGCTGGGCAGAAGAGAAAGGTCCATACCATAGAACTGCAGAAAACTTATTTTATTTATAACGACTGCGGACAGCATATAATCAGACCAATAATTCTTATAAGTTACAGGGTTCATTCTGTAAGGTATGTTACTGCTTATAAGTTCTTTTGTATGATTTTTCACTTTACATCAACCACGCATAAAAAAGTAGGATTTTTTGTAAGAAATATATTATCTTTGTGTGTAAAATGAATAAATTTGATTTAAGAAGGTTAAAAAGGGATGTTTACTCAAATTTTTATTTCAACAAAATATATTACTTTGAGGAATATATGTGTCTTGCCATTTAAGAATATTTATGATTCGAGTAACTTACTGAGCATTTTTAAGCGATTGATACAGAATATATTTCTTGAACTAAGGAAAGTTTATGACAAATAAATATATGAATCGACCAAATATTGTTTTGTCTTCCGAGTATGTTTGACGTTTTTACTGTTCCAAAATCTGAAACTGAATTCATTGTCCGAAGGCAAAGGCCTTTTACTGAAATTAAATAACACTACGCAGGCATTTTTTTAATAATTCAACACCAGTGATCCCAAATAAAAACAACGTAACAGGGGTCGATCCAAACACATGGTAACACGTTCAGCTTAATGTCCCTTATAATTTCTGAGAACATTTGAATTAACGATTAGATGTTGATTAATAGACCAGCTCGACTATAAATTGTATGTTTTTCCGAAATATTATTTTCGAGTCGGGAAATAAACTAGAGGTCATAATATTCATGTCGGAGCACATTTTTATTTTGTAAGAAAATCTGTATGTTACGTTTATTTTGCACGCTTTCGATTCTGTGAAAATACAGACGCACATAAATAACATAAAAATGTGATTACATGTGGCCGTTTCATAGAATATCGGTAAATATAATTTAACGTGAATGGAAAAGATCTTTAGGAAATCTGCAGTAGCCTGCCAACAAACGCAATGCTAAGGGTAAAATAAAATAAGCAAAGCGGAAGTAAGTTGAACACCGTAAAACATAAAAATTCAAATAGAAACGAAAGCAATCATAAACCATTGACGGGTTAAAAGGAAATGGAGTTTACTTTATGTGTAGATGCCAAAAGTACTTAAAACGCACAACACCAACAAAACCAAAAAAGCCGGAAAGGAGGATTTGAACGTGTGTATTGTAGTTGTGCTTTTTTTATAGGGAAATCAAGCAGGGAAAAGAATAATATTTAAAAAAAGTATGTGTTTACTCAACTAAAAAATTTATTCTACGACATGAGCATCGTTTTAAAAGTGACCGCACTTAACAATCAAAAGGCCAAAATCAATAAAAATATAAATTCTATAAAAATTTTGAGACAATAAATTCTATAAGAAATTCTTGGCAAAAAGTTTTGTTTGAATTTTAAATCATAAACAAACAAGAGAAAATATAGAAAATTTCAAACTTTGTACCTTAAGAGCGGCTGTTTTTTTTATTCAATAAACTCGCACTCACTTTTCCAACTGTGACATAAACGAAGTTTATATTGCAAAATTCAATTACTTCCTTAAATTATTTAAAAAAAATCAGTTAGTACAAAAATGACTTCTTCTGTCATAAAAATTTAACAGGAGGATTGTTCGCATTGGTTGACCCTAATTAATTTTTTTTTCATTAAAACTTATGAGATTGATTTTAAAAATTCAATATAAACATGGACAGCCACAGAATGTCCTAACCAAACACGAAAAAAACACAAATGTTTAGCTGTTACAGTAGTATTCGTTTAAACAACGCGGTGGCCCTCTTTCATAATGTTTTTCTTTTATCGCCTTATCTTAATTTCTAGTTAAGATCTTCACAATGCTATTTCTTACAAATTTTAGCAAACACGGCATAGCAGTTCTACTACGATGACTGCTAGAACGTACACGTTCAGCCGGTTGTCACTCAATACTTTGGAGATTTACTTGAACTTCTTCATAATATCTGGCATAACCACATTAACGAATCTTTTATATTCTCTCAGCCTATAATTTCCTATATGGAACCAAGCAGCAGAGTGTATACGTAAAGAAAAGCTTGCTTGTGGCATAGTCAGCCCATCTCTAGAAGAATATAGGAAAACTTTTCACATACAATACGCAAATTATTGTTTATATTTAATCGTGACGACAAAAGTCGCGAGACTCGTTTTTGCTCAACATAATTTAGACTTTGCTTTTGTTTTATTCATAGAATAAGAATTGAGTGAAACGTTAAAGTACGAACATCGTGATAAATAACCGTTGTGTTTTATTTAAGTGTTTAATGAAGAAAATAAAGTTACAGTGTGTAAAATAAATTTCTACCGTATATTATTGAAAGGAAACTCTGTAATAAAACTAAACAAGTTAAAAAAAGTTACACGTAACATGTTAGCGCACCTTACGGAAGCAAATTTAATTAAAATGTTTCAAATATTTGGCAAGAACTCCGTATATTTTTAAAAGTTGAATAAATGCGTAACAAAACTCATTAAGTTTATGTTGCAATTAAGCAAGTAATTTTTCACAAAACGAAACAGTAGTCCTTGGTTCAGTGGTATTTAGATTAGTATTGTGAATTAAAAGCTTTTAAAGAGTTTTCGAATCTCGCTTTTAGTGGGACTTACATTCGGCCAGACAATACTAATTTAACTGAAATTTTTGCTTTCGTTGTCAGCATATTTCGTAATGTGCAATTATTTTGATTTTAACTAGTTAAAAAAAAGTTTTATAGACACAAGGTACATTAAATTCTAACGATTTAGAAAGGCATATTAATTAAGATATGTTTAAAAAGCACTATTGTTTTTTGATTATTATTTTTAGCTACCGCTACGTGCATGAAAAATTATTAGCAAATCTCAAATCATGTAAGCATAAGTATTTAGATGTTAGCACGCGTGTGCTGCAATACAATGTTTTACAAAATTGTTATTTATTAAAAAAAATAATAACTCTATTTTAAAAATACTACATATGTTCTTTAAAAAGTTCGCCTGTGCCCTAGAGTTTGCCAAAGGTACAAACTGCCAGCATTTAAAAGAAATCCACTAGATTTGAATATAAACTTAAATTGGCACAATTCCCGACACTTCAAATTTCTTTTAAAAAAGTATTCTATCGAAAAGTATAAAATAAATGGGTGGAAAGGAATTAATTTAATGTTGCTGCAAAATTTAATAGTTTCCCGCTAATTTATTTGCAAAAGTAAGTTTTATGCATTTTCTTATAAATGAAAAAGAATAATTAAGTATTTTATTGTTCATATTGCTGTTACTTAGTTCTGCTTTTGATTTTGTTTGCAGAGTTAAGCAAGAAATCTTTGAATTAAATAAATAGACACGTACGTGCAGTACATTGCTATTGATAAAAAAAGGAAAAAAGTTGTTCTTTTTATCCATGGAAAGAAGAGCGAGAGTATATATGTAGAATACTTGAAAGAAAAATAAGCTTAAATCGAATAAAACCACAAAATATCAGCTAATTAACGTTAATTTAGCAAACCAAATAAGATTTAAGAAATACTTTCTACTTGTGCACACTTACTGTTCAAGAATGTATGAAATACACTGTGAAAAATGTATTACATGACTCCAATAGACTTAAACTTTTTAGTTTACAGCTTTTATTAAATTTAACGCTGTTAATAAGTATGAATGAAAATAATTTATTATGATTTCCATTATGCAGTCATTTTTCAAAGAAAATTTTATTCAGAGATTATTAACATTTTCACCACAATGGTACAAGTCCAACAAGAAAATTGCGGCACTTGGGATTTCTGAAATCTAGACAGATTTACCAGAAGCAAATGCATTCTCAAATGGTAACAGTCTGGTGTTCCTGGTAGTTTGAAGACGTAATTGGCCTATATTATTCAGAATTCTCATCGAAAATTATGACAATCGTATTACATCACGCCTTGTGTTCGGGGCGGTCATTTCAATTATGCTTCTGTTAGTTCTGCTAAGCAAAAAATGAACCAGTTAAAAATATGCTTCTGGAACGCTAACGGGCTCTCTCAACATAAATATGAAGTACCCCACTTCCTGCTAGCATATGACATAGACATACTATTAGTCTCTGAAACACACTTCACTATAAAAAACTGCTTTGGTGGGACTGCCATTATAGTCCGAAAAAACGTAAGGCATTTTCCATTGCCTGAATTCAGGAAGGACTTTTTGCAAGCCACGACCATAAATCTTACAGATTTTAAAATTGTAGTCTCATGAGTGTATTGCCCGCCTAGGCATAAAATCGAACACCATGAATTTGCCAGGTTCTTTGCTACGCTAGGGCAAAAATGTATTGCCGCTGGCGATTACAATGCAAAGCACACATATTGGGGATCCAGACTCCTTAGTCCTAGAGGTAGGCAGTTGTATTATACAGTTGAAACAAACAAGCTTGACGTCGTATCTGCCGGTAAACCCACCTATTGGCCCATAGACTTTAATAAGTTGCCACACCTTATTGATTTTGCTATAGTAGAAAACATCAAACGCGACAACTGTTAGTTAGTTCATGCTATGATCTATCTTCTGATCATTCACCTACAATTGTTATTTTACACGACAGTTTTGTCACTGCACCTAAAATCCTTAGTTTCTACCCGAACAAAAACACGAATTGGTTAAAATATAAAATGTATGTGAGCTCTCACTTACCTTTGAACATCCCACTGAGAAATCCAGCTGCCGCAGCAATAGCTGCAGCGCCAAAAAGCCCTCAGCTAAAATAATATCGTACAATGCAAGAGCAGATATTCAGATACTCATCATTAATAAAAGAAGACCAAGAATGCAATAGTCGTTCTACACACATAAAAATGCAAATGAACTTATGCCAAAAAAACTTACGCAGTAAATTGAGACAGGAACACGAATTCGCTATCGACAACTTTTTAAAAATCTTGGATCCAATGAAAAACACGGATTATAGTCTGTGGAAAGCTGTAAAGCACTTACAATGTCCTATTGCTTACGAATCCCCACTAAGAATTGAAGACCGTACTTGGGCTAAAAACTCAAGTGAAAAGGCAAATGCGTTCGCAAAGCACTTAGAGAAGGTTTTCACACCACATGATATAAGTAATTCCACTATTCCAATTATTAGTGACACCGTGAATGATCCTATGAAATTTCGGTTGTCTTCTTTAAAATCGACAATTAAAAATACGGATATGAAGAAATCACCTGGACCTGATCGTACAGCAGGGTCAATGATAAAAAACTTACCTAATTCTTACTTTACATATTTAATGCCATGTTGCGCGTCGGCTTCTTCCCATGCTCTTGAAAGATGTCTGAAATTGTCATGATCCCGAAACCTGGAAAGGACTCAAGCCAGATTACATCCTACAGACCTATTAGCCTACTGTCAGTTTTGTCAAAGATATTTGAAAAATTATTTGTCTCGAGTGTAACTCCTTCCCTAAATGAACAAAACGTTATCCCAGATCATCAGTTTGGTTCTCGAGCAAGCATAGTACGATTGAACAAGTCCATAGAATCGTTACCATTATTAGATCGGCTTTTGAAAGAAAGCAATACTGTTCAGCTTTATTTATAGACATTTCACAAGCATTTGATAAAGTCTGCCAAGATGGGCTACTTACTTATAATAGTTCGAGTTCTACCTGAAAACACCCACAAGCTTATAAAAAGCTATTTGTCCGATAGAACTTTTAAAGTAAGGTCAAAGGACCAGCTTTCAAGATATGGGAAAATCAGTGCAGGAGTACCTCAAGGTAGTGTGCTAGGGCCGCTATTATATATCATCTATACAGCGGATATGCCGACTAGCCCACATACATATACATCAACCTTTGCAGACGACACTGCAATTATAAGTGTCAGTAATGATCCAAAGGATGAATCTGAAAAGCTGCAGTCCCATATTCATCAGCTAAAAGACTGGCTAAAACAGTGGAGAATAAAGGTAAATCCATCAAAATGTGCTCATGCAACGTTTTCCCTTAGAAGGCAAAATTGTCCACCAATCACAATAACTAATACCACTGTTCCAGCGGAAACGCACGTTAAATATTTAGGTATCCACCTAGATCGGCGCCTAACTTGGTCCCGTTACATTGAGGCAAAAATAACGTCCATAAAACTTCGAACAAATCAACTACATTGGCTAATAAGTCCTAATTCAACTTTGGCTTTGGAATATATATATGCGCCCCCTGGTACATAAGAAATGAAAACATATATAGGGATCTCAAAGTTCCCACAATCCACGAAGAAGTTAAAACGTTCACGTCCAAATACGTAAATAAACTAGACGCACATTCCAACACACTAGCACGCAATTTATTGCAATTTGACGGCCACCAGAGACTAAAAAGAACTGACACATTGAGCCTGGGGAGGCGGCTCTCTCTACACAATAGAAGATAGATTTTTAAGATTTGAATACAAAAAATTAGTTATTACGTTGGTAATAACTAGTAAATAAGAATTTAGAAATAAGATTTGAATACTTATTGTGAATTTCTTTTAGATTCAATAAAATGAAATATATGTAAAAAAAATTCAATTAAGCCCTTTTTAATAATTTAATGTCGAATCGCATACTAAAACACCGTTTAGCCTTCAGTTAAGTGCTAATTTCGACGAAATCATCCTGACATGAAGCATGGCGTAGATGAATTAGATTGATCGAAGAACTTTGAAAAATATTTTCTATGAGCGTTCGAGAAAACAGTTCACCTCAGAGAGAATCTCATAAGGCAATGTTCCTTTACTTCTTAAAGCAACATTTTTTTGATAAGTGCATTTTCTATTACAACATACATACCGTCAACACTGAAGATAAAGTCGATGTGTTGTAAGTAAAATTACTATGCGGAAATCTTTATTTCACTTTTTTCTTTTCCTTATCAGCGTTACTTGGATATATACAATATTGTTATAATTATTTTCATTATAGCTTTCTATAGTTATTTTATGAAAACCACAAGCAGTAATTTGAAATTCAATTATATTAGTTCAAACAACTTGAAATTGTTCTACTCGAAACCAAAATCACGAAAAATTACGAGTCACTTCTGGAACAGGAAACTAAAGGAATAATGGAATATTGTATTGATATATTGTTTTGTTAAAAAAAGCAAAATTAAATGAACTAAATGTGTTGTAGAAGAAATTGTAATTCAATTATTGATAGCAGAGGAAAATGTAAGCGTTTGGTGGTTACGAAATTTATGTGCGGAAAAACACAAAAACTTTTGGAATTACAAATTCGAAAACGGTTTAAGAAATTAAATGATATTTTTTCAATGTAAATAACAATCCTTCCTTTTTCAATTTAACATATAAAAATGAATATAATACATAATTTGCTTCAATTTCCCTAATTTTAAAGAATTTGCATGTAACAGCATCTTGGGGGTCATGTAGATTTCTATAGAATTTAATTCATAATTATTAACAAGCAATTAAATTTATTGCTTCAACAACTCTACATATAAAATCATTCCAAATAAAAGTTAATATTTCATAACAATTTTATCGAAATCCCCGTAAATTGACAAATCAGAGCTAAGAGTTGGAGGAAAAAATTTACAAACAAATAAAGTTAATGAGACCTCTGTATCTCTTACAATACAGTAGAATATCATTTGAAACCAAATAATCATTGATATGTAAAATTTTGTACATTGATTGTTACAAACATAAATAATCTACTCACACAGAAATAAACAAACAGGCAATAAACCACATAAACGTTTGATGTATCCCTTGTAAACTCAACTACATCAACAACATTAAAAATTGCAATAAGTTAGACAGACATAAGCATAGGATATTACGGAGCAATTGCATATAGCATTGATATAGAAATACACAAATACACGTGCACATATACTCACATAAATTGGTTACACATTTGCAGTTGCCGTAAAGGCAATAAAACGCAAATGCTGTACTCTTTGCAATACATATATAAAAAATGCTTAAATTTACTTGGAATTATACAACAGCTTGAATATTCCTTCTTGTTGCATGGCTGACTGATCACTCATTTGACAGAGATATTTAAAACAACATTAAGGAACAAAATGTGCAATACGGCCGAACATTTTGCAAACCGCTACTCAGCCGACAATTTAAACTGAGGTGAACTGATGACAAGCACTACCAGGAAAATATTTTTTGGACGTCCTTTCATGCGTTCAGAATTCCGCTGCCACTTTTTCTTTGTTTCTTTTTATTTGCAAGTGAGGTTAATACAGGAAAGGTATGCTGTCAAATTTTGTGGTAAATCATTGCGTTGTTTGATGCAAATTTGTCGAATTAGAATTATTAAATTAAGTAATTTTTTTAATAGTCAGGCTTAAGTTAGTTTTCTATTCTTCTTATTAACCCTTCGATTAGTAAGTCTCCTGTTGGCCTTAATGTAGTGAAAAGGTCCACAATGACTTAAAACAAATTGACTGGTATTTTGATTGAGGAGGTGCGTTTTGATGGCTTTGATTGTTAATGTGTATTATATATAGTAATAAAAAGGCACAAGAAATTTTTTTCCACAATTTCGGTTTTATTAAAATACATGACAAAATGAAATAAAACTTGCTGATTTTCCAGTTTGAGTTCCAGGTGTTGCAACGATGCATTAATGTTTAATACTCAAACTTTGTTGCAAGTAAAACAAAACGCTCTGGTTTTACTCTGGTGTTCGTACTCCACACGACATAACTAGCATGACGGCCGATTGGACCAATATGCAAAAGAAGGTGCAGCTCCTACTGTCGGTCTTGCTACTACCTTCAAAATTATTTTATTTTACTTATACATTGAATGCTTCCATATAGCTTCGAGTTCTAGGATAGCTGGTTATGCAATTGGTGGCCCATTCGTCAATATTAGGCAGTGCTAATTGTGTCATGAGCAATTGCAAAAATGAACGTCGCTTATCGGTTTTTTACTGGCTTGATTTCATTATATATAACAATGAAGCTAATGCAGCAATATCTACTATATTGTAGAATATTGTAAGTGGCCAACGGTTTTTTGATCGTTTGGAAGAATATGTGCCAAGTATCTGATTTGTTGTATCCATGCCTGTTTTATTAGCATTGTAACCTAATGTAACCATGGCCTTCCTTTTTTCAGTTGTGTCTACATCGCAAGTATAATCCATTGTAGCCAGTAGTATTACAGCTTTATTCTTCTTCGGAACGTATGATCACACTGACACAATGCCTTCGTAGAAGCCAGACAATGAGTTGCAAACTAGTCGCGCGGGACTTTTTAGGAACTCGCGTGGAACAATTGTTTTATGTGATCGTACTGTTTCAACAAATGCAGTTTTATGACTCATCAATGTACGAGCCACATTCATCGTGGAGAAAGAATTGTCAGCATAAATTGTGCGGCCTGTGTTCACATATCTTTCCAATAATTGATACACAACGTTCGGCTCTTTACCTACCTCATGCTCTTGACCGGGAAACTTCTTCTTCTAGCGCTTGAAAACCTTTAATGGATTCATCACACTTTATTCTTGCAATACATGGACGGCTCGGGTATTCAAAGCATACATTAAGGAGTTTGAAATTCAAAAATGTCCACAGAGATCTGTCCATACAGAGTTAAGAAAAAGATTTCATTTTACATGATTAATTTGAATGCCAGAAAAAAATACATTTGTATTATCAACAATAAAACAGAATCAGCCGGAAAAAACAGAAAAGGTTGGCTGAAGCAAAAACACTTATGATAATAAAGAATACAGTAACAAAACATAAAGTGGTGTAAACTTCGTTTTAACCTAAGAAAAAAACAAAAAACATGAAATTTTAAATATTTCTGATATTCTGTTTGTATTCAAACCAGATTATGTTTACAGGGAACACTAACTTAGCAGAAAAACACAATGTTGATGACGTGCGTAGCGGCATAGAAAATACATTCTTCTGTTGGTGTCTAATAACAATTGTTTACTTTTCCTGTATTCAAAGCCATCATATAAAATACAATTTTATTTCTTAAGTATAAATTAAATTAAGCGAACTTAAGTCCGACAATTGAAAAAGTAAATCATTTTGTACAAAATAGTTATGAGGAAAGTAACTGAAGAATAACTACTGCAAATCCTAGCCCCTTCTTTTATTACAGCGTTGTGAACTTAATTTTGGTACTTATTCAGAGATCATGGCTGTGGAGAGAGTATGTTTTTTTTAGAGGAATAAAACTTTGAGTTGGCAATACAGCTTTCTATGTGCGATATTTTGACAGATAACAAAATTACTGTTCATCCCGAATTTCACAAGAAATTTTGGTTTTGCGATGAAGCCCAACCATTTTACTGGCGAGGTTACAATTGCCCTTCGAATTCACACAATCCCATGCCATCACCAGAATTCAGCCGTATGTTGAACATACTCTAGATTTTTTAGAAGATGATCATCTTCTGAACCGACATTATGCTAATTTACCTATATTGCCACAAGATTCTTTTTTCATAATGAAAAACACTTTCTTCTACAATAATTACGGACACACGATTTCAGATACACTCGGATACAAACACGTTTTCATACATTAGATTAAAATACTTAATGTTATTGAAATCCTGCTTCTACAAGCAAGTGATTTACAACTCCAACTCTTAATCAAATGTACAAAAACAACGACATTGGCCAATGTCTATACTTACATGTATAAAGCAATAGAAAAAAAAACAATTTGGGCATTGGCAGCAGCATCTACATCAATAATGTTGAATTAGTAAAATATCAAACTGAAGCTTAACTACAATACACATACTCATGTAATCCATATCTTGGTGGCATGTAAATATTATACAGCATTCCTATATCTTTCTGTCTCTCTCCCTTTATGTGCGGTCGAACGTAAAATTATCTTAATGCTCGTAAATGCAGTTTAGACCAGACTTTTGCAATTCTAGTGTTTTGATTTGATATGAAATTTTTAAAATGATGTGTTGTTGGGTACGAGTTCGTTTTTGATTGTCCACAAATTGAAATAGAATGGTTTGCAGTTTATTCAATCAGTATCTGTATGATTGCTCTACATACATATGAGAACATTTATAAAAGTAGTGACTACATATCCAAATAGCTAAATACAGTTTGGAAGAAGTTGCTCCTATTGTAGTTAAACGAATTATGTTTAATGATATTTTGCATTCTCTGATGTGAAATATGATTTCAATTAAATTTTATTGGGCGATTCCGATTTGATAACTCACAAAAGGTATTTGTCAAATGCAAGGCTAAGGGGGTGAAATTTAAGAATGAATTGAAATTGAGGCATATAGAAACTTGATCAATATTTGAAGAATATTTATTACGAAATTCTAGCATTAAACAATAAATGAGATTCTATTAGTTTACTATTATATAATAAAATACTAAGATATTTCATTCCGCATAGGGAAAAGAAATTATTTAATTTGGAATGAAACCGACTTAACCTTTATAACTCCAAATCAAAAACCCGGTAAAGCTAAATCAATCTAGTTTGCAGTTTTGGTCAGATAGCGAAATACCGGGTATTTCATTAAGGAAATGGTTGCTCATCTTTTATTTGGGGACTAATTATTTATTAGCTGTGATGTTTAAGTTTCTACTTTTCAGCTTTACTATAGAAACTAGAAATGTACAAATTTATATTTAAGTGCAACGAGTGGTGGTAAGTCCAAAAAAATTAACAAGTTAATGTCACTAAGTTTGAAAACCGATTAATATAAAAATTACATAAACTTAAAAAAATGAAAATTCGGTTTGGACACAACCGCTACAAAATGATATTTCTTTCCAGATTTCAATGTTGACAATTACGATATTTAAATTCACTTTCATTTGTGATTAAAACTTATTTATTAAAAATTCTAATTTAAAGTTCAAGAGTATGATTTCTATTTCTTCTTTATAATTTATATGTCCAAGCGTTTTGGTCACCATTTTTTATATAATTAAAAAAGAAAATTTAATATGAACGGTTGTACAGGGATGACACTTAAAGAAGTACTGGATTCTCATTATCTTCGCCCATTCTTATTTTCTGGAATAAATTTCACTTCACATTTATTTTATTTATCATTTTGTAACAAACTTTCGGAATAGGGAATTTGCTGAGATTTTATACTACAAATTGCTCGTGAGTTGTAATTTTATTTGAATGACATATAACCGTCATAACCGGCCTGGTTAAACTCTTAATAACTGCGATGGAATAAATTACGCTGACTTTGAGGAGATCATTTGTTTGAGGCCTATGTGTAAAGTTCAGCTAGTGGGAACTGTCGCATAAAAAATTCAATGGGTGTCAAATCAGTTATAATTGATCTGTAGTTGTTTTAAAATAAGTACAATGCATGCCTTTGCCGGCGGCACAAAATCCGTAGAAAACACCAACTTTTCGAATTATTTTCCTTCCTGATGACATCTTTTATGCTGTAATTTTGCTTATAAACATAGAATTCATATAAAAATTTGGCTCGCGACTAGGGCGGCGGTCCTTTCCGAAGTGCTACGAAGCCTACACAGCGATAAAACGAAATTATTTATTTTCATAGACTTTATGTATGGGTTAGTTGGAATCCTGACGTTTCTTCGACAGAAGGCTGTTGATTGTTTCCGAATCGGACACAAAACATCGAAGAGTATAATTAAAAGACCAAGGCACACTCATTTTGATAAAAAAAAAAACGTGTTACCCCTTAGTAATAATTTTGTTGCATTTTGCTTTGGTGAAAAAATTAAAATGGTTCGATTTATTAGTAGTTTCAATAGCAAAGGATGTACATCTATTTTGCCCTCAATAAGACCCAGTGTTGTATGCTAACACACAGACGCACGACGGACTTTGCTGCTCCATCTGTAGTTATGGGTGGTATAGATATTGAGGAATCAGAAGCTTTTGATGTTCTTGGCATGAAGAGTCAATGTGATGTTCGATGGACCCAACACATCTTTCAAGTGTCGAAAGAAGCATTCAAGTGCCTAGGCATCCTCAAACGGTGTAAGAATTACATCACCCCATCCGATCTCCTAACTATCTATACCACTTATATCTGACTAAAAATTGAATACAACTCTCATGTATGGGCCGGTGCTTCAAAGTATATTTTGGAGATACTCGACCGCGTACAGGAGAGGGCGAGGGTGCTCATCGGTGACAGTAGAGTATCCAACTCTACTAACTCGCTGTTCTATCGCTACTACAATGGATTGTGCTCTAATGAAATTAGGGATATTATTCCCGAAAGCCGCTCATTCATACGCACCAAACGTACTTCATCAAGAGCACATCCATTTGTGGTCGAATGGCCAGTGAATCGCGCAACGCACTACAGACAGCATTCGTTCTTTAGCCGGACCATTCGTATGTCGAATAAGCTTCCAGCAGAGGTCTTTCCTCCCACTTTATCTGCGGAAAAGTTCAAGTCAAATGTTAATAAACACTACTTCCTCTATCCTCCTTCCCATAACCTCTTTTCCTAGTTCTAGAACAATGCATTGCATGAATAGGGGTCATCCCCTGAGTGCTGGTCCTACCATAAAAAAAATTATATTATTTAACTCTAACACCTAACAAAACATGCTATTCGATTTATAGCAAAATTTCAAAATAAATTGAAGATTATATATAATTTATTTTTGTGGACCTTAAAACTATACGGCATCAGTCTGAGACATGCAAGATCCTTCTTAATAAACTTCCGCAATTGTGAATATAAAACCTGACGTTTAAAGGCGTGTGTAATAATAGCTCACGTAAATATATAATAACTTCTCTTTTAATTCTCATAACTGTCAGTTTAAGACAAATTTAAGGTCAAAGTGTTTAAGTTATATAATCAGTAACACAAGGTGAAACTTAAATAAATGTCCTTGGGAATAAACTTAAATTTTGTTATTTTTATAAATAGTACTTCTATCTTAAATTTCAAACTGTAGCTGCTTTTAGTTTTTGGCATTTCCTTTTGCATCTTTATTTTTATTGTTTATTTAGAAACTTTTATTCATACTTTGAATAAAAGTTTACGGTATCCGGCAATTTGACGGGGTTCGAACTTTAAAATTAAACACGCAAAAAACCATAGCATTAATATTAACTAATTTGCATCGTAAATTTATAATTTCATTAAAAGAGGTTGTATACACAATTATTATTTTCTTAAGCTTTCTAAATTTTGAAATTTATAGGTGATATACCATCTCTACGAAAGCCGTCAAATTGACGGGGTAACTGATTACGTAAACAATGCTTATATATTTACTTTATTTGTAACAATATATCTCCAATAGTAAATATAAGAGTGAACGAAACGTATGAGAGGCCTCGAACTCATTGTGTCTCAATTGCGGCTCAATAATTTGACATAAAGTAAACTGTTTGGCCTGGGTAGCTTGTTATTTTGTATTCAACGAAATCGCTTACCAGAGAAATCCCCGCATCATTTGAAACTCAGAGCATGCGGCAGACTAAATGTGGTATTGAAAAGAAAGTCGGTTCATGTGTTGGTTCAATATAACAACACACACAAGCAATTTTAAAAGCCATTTCGCGTTCAAACCGAGACAAAGATCAGGAAAATTGCAGCCGATTTTAGAATCTAGTTCGATGCTTTATGCACAATATTTTGGAGGTAAATTAAAAGAGCTGATGACTCGTGACGGAACCTAGGTTTCTGAATGCGACATCGAAACTATTTAAGAGCAGCATGGCATATTTCATATGATCGTTAGTGATAAGAAGTAGATCCAGGGGAGGGAAAATGCGATATTAGGGTACAAAATAAATATTGTTTTTTATTTCTCTTTTTGCATTAAAAATGTTCGCCTAAAAGCCTAAGCTGGATCCGCGCTAGTTAAAGATACCCATGCCTCTTTACAGATTTTATCTAAAGTCCAAGTCACCTCATGTGATCTAAAATTCAGTTACCAAGACTTGAAAAAAGCATCTAAAGGTAATTTAGGTCGTAGGCGAATGCAAATCAGTGAAGAGCTCTGGGTACATTAAACTCCAAACCATTTTTCAGTACACGCTTTCATGTCTTTAATATTTGATAACGCATTTACACAGACTTGACTACTTTTCTTTGTGCTATTACATTTCTCTGTGCTCAAGAATATTGAATTCATTTATTACGTTTTGTTTGCTGATACAAGTCTAAGCATTTAGAAAACGGTGAACAGATTCAGCTCTAGTGACACAGAACAAATAATAAATCTAATGCATTTAGGTGGAATATGTTATAGGGATTCGTTCCTGGTATTCATGACTTGAAAAACAACACCAAGAAGAAAAACCGATATGGTCACATCAAAAATATTGACTTAAACAAGTTCATGCATTTATATGGACTTTAAAGGACTCATGGAAAGGATGTCTGCAGTACTAAGGAAACCTAATACATTTTGAAGTAACTTTAAATAGGAATTTATTTGTGGAAGAATCGTCATAATCATATTTAACTTAAAACTATAAGACCAACAAAAAGAAAAACGAAACATAATCAAATTAAATGAGCAAAGAAGCCACCATTTTACACAACTAGAATATAAAAATAAAATCAAATACTTCAGTTTTTAACAAGGCGCAGAAAAAATTTACGTTTCAATAAGATGACAAGCAAAATTGTAATTAATCATGTCATTATTTCATGACTTAACAATACTGCACTGGTTTTTGTCACCTTAACAAGCCTTGACTGCAGGGAGAACTAACATAAAACATACGTAGTAAAGATGAGTTTCATTTTGAAATGCAATTTAAA
The DNA here is from genome assembly GCA_963932375.1 of Phania funesta. Lineage (NCBI taxonomy): Eukaryota > Metazoa > Arthropoda > Insecta > Diptera > Tachinidae > Phania > Phania funesta. The sequence goes on from OZ010652.1 coordinate 44,335,811, forward strand.
CATCATGATTTAACATGGCTTAGAAGAATAATAATTGAAAAATGAACAGTTTTCAAAATGATTATGGCTCATTAATCTTAATAAATGTTTAAGAAGTCAATGACATTAGAAAAGAAAGAAATTTACAAGGTGACATGTAAATGTGAATTTCAGCACTGTGTTGTGTCAAAAAAAAAAATTAATACATTCAGCTACTTGTGTTAAAATGAGGGTAACAAGATGCTGCTTCATTCCATACGTGTGTTGTGGGTTGTAAAAAATGTGCTGTCTTAAACTCTAAACAATGACTCATTTATCGTTTGCCACAAAACCAAAATCGAATTAAATTTGCACGTAATTGTACTCCTGCTCCTCACTCTGTGTATTGTCGTGTGATATAATGAGTATGTGTATGTGTTTAGAAGCTTGTTATTTAACCATGAATTATGAGTCCTTGTCACCAAGTCTGTGTATGTTTAAAAACGTGTGTATGTTAATGGGCTTTCTCAAGTGTATCGTCTGTGGTTGACAACAACCACCTTAATTAGCTGCATTAGCGGAAAACCTAAAATTGCATGTAACAGATGGATGGCGTAAATACACATTAGTGTAATACTGTAGTTATATACTATATGCAAGAAGACCACTCTCACAATCTCGTACCTTAAATGTTCTTGTCTGAAGGGAAAAATATTAGTGTTGTCAACTCTATATACACGGTAACTGATGCATTTTACTAGAAAAAATTAGCACTAAAGATAATAAGCAATTTAGAGTTGTTCCCTAAACACTTCGGCTTAGACAAATGTTGAAAACGTCCTTAGGAATAATATAATAATTGCAGAACTGATGTTCTGGCTATAACATAACTGCGTAGTTTCAAAACCTATGCCTGATTTTACTGCCCATTGATAAGCTCGCCAGTAGTGCGATTCACTAACTTTTAACGATTCGACAGTCGTAAAATTTGTCGACAATTTTTGTCGTTTGCAGTAACGATTGTGTGATTCACCAACTACTAGTAAACGATAGTAGACATCGAGAACTTTTTGTTTATTCAAATTGACATCAAGTGGTATTAATGTCAGAAAAATATAAAATAAATGAAAAGCACAAACAAGAATGGAAAAAACAAAGATTTTTTGGACAAGTTTAGCTATTTCTGCAAAAGGTAGGTAAAAAACATTTGAGGCTTTTTCTACATGTAGTATAAACATATTATGTATGTACCCAGTGCCGTACTTATAAAAGTTTTGTGTATAAATGATTTTTAAACAACACAAAAATATACGTCGTTTATTTTTGTCTATAATCGTTAAGGTAACAACAACAGCGGACTAAACGATTGTGAATGTTTTAAAAAAAAAGTTATTGAATAGCAACATGGTTAATTTTGTTGTTAAAATTTGTTATTGATGCGATTGTCGTTAAAAAAGAATATTGAATCGCACTACAGCTTCTGAAGCGTCAAATTGCTTGTGAAACCTCCCTGCTTCTTTCTAACTTTGTCAGAAACGAAATCTTTTGATTTTAACTGTGAGCTTGTTTGATAGTTTCTTTTGTTTACGAAAACCAAACTGTTGAACTCGGATTATTTTGGAGTATTTAAATAAATTTGATAGATTGTAACGTTTGCTTAAATGAGACACTTTTGGAATATTAAATAATTCCTTTATCAAAATTTAAAATTTCGTTATGTTAAGTATTTTATTTTAAACCAACTTAGATAATTGGTATATCTGTTAAATATTTAAAAGAATCTACTGTAACATTTACTTAATACGACTATTCGCTAACAACAATTTATTCGCCAACTCACTGAAAAGGCAGTTTTGTTTACATAATCATAAGAAGTGAAATTCAACTCCTTAAGGATATGGCGAAGGATTCGTTGCTGAACTGCAGGGACTTTAGATCTTCAGCTAGTAATTATTCGTCAGGTAGCATGGATCCCCAGAATAAAAAATCTCGAGCTGGTGATTGGTGTAAGTGGCGGTCAGATTATTTATTTATGCTTTTAAAATGAATCGAAACTATTAAACAAGTCTGGTTATGCCTACTTGCTTGTAATTTTCAAGTGAGAATAAATAAACTCACACAACTTAAACCACTGAAAATTATGGCACCTTGTAGCTTAAAGTTACTTGTATTGCGACCCGACGACAGTAGAGTGAGGTTCTTTCACTTTGGAATTCATGACAAACGCCATTTTAATGACAAACACACTTCTGCACCCACGTTTAACTGCAAGTATCGTAAGCAGGAAAATTAGTAACTATAAAAGTATGGTTTGCATTTCGCATATGCATATGCACGTGTATGTAACTTTGTTAAAAAGAAGTCTAATGACATTAAAAAAGCTTGGTTTTGACTTTAATTGACTCACAAATCAACAACGTATTTTCACCACAAATTGCGCACTAATTAGTGAAGTGGCCTGTTATTCGTAACATTGTTTTTCACTGTCGCCCTGAAATATTAATGACGCAAGCCTACTAGCCCATACACAATCACTCTCACACCGCTATAAAAATTCACACACTTCCAAAAACTTGTTTAAACCTCCAGTTTATATATGAGAAAGTTCTGCCAACGCGTTATTAACATGTTTTGTGATAATTTATTACGTGGTAAATGTTACTTGCTTTCTAAACTTGCTACTCGTATATTTTTCAACGCAGCTTCATCAGCGGCAGCAGCACTACGAGAAAAGTGGCGGTGTCTCTTGACGTATGGTAGAGATTTTGTTTATTTTTTCAGAAGCAGACTTTTAGCATGATGTATAATGATAATTATAATGTTAATGAGAGCCAACGAACAGGCGTAATTATATAAATTAACATCTTTAAGAAAGTTTGCTTTTGTTTGTGTTTGTCGTTAAAGAACAAAACATGAAAAATTCCTGATGAAAGGCAGATGAAGTTGCTGAGGTGTTACACTAAATAAAGTTTAAGGATAAAATATAATGTAAAGAAAAATGATTCCTTTAAAATCTTTAATGGAAAATTTTAACCGATAGTAGCGCCCTTGTAAAACCTTTTCAGAAAACGTTACCAGACGATTTTGAAATTCAAACACCAGAAATTGTTATTTAGTTTTTTTGTTATGTCTGCGTTTTCTTTCATTACAAACTAAGTAAAAAATAGTCTTTGTTTGTTATCTCCAGTTTGTATTTTAAAAGTCAATAATTTGAAATTTGTACTTTTCGACGAAGATCTTATATAATAATTGGTTTTATCGTTAGAAATTCAAAATAACATTTTTTGGGATTAACAAAAAGATATTTATCTCAAATTGAATATGTATGTGAGTTTCTGTCTGCTCATTTTAAAAATCGTCTTCTTCAAATGCAATAGATTAGCGACTTCTAATTTCTATGTAATAAGAATAAGACGTCATAGTATCGTCATCGAAATAATAAATATAATTAGATGTAAGCTACGTTGGAGGATCTTTAGAGATGAAGCTCCACATTTCACACAATTTATTCTTTTCTGAAGAAGAATATTGTTTGATTTGACTGAGCTTAACATAAAATAAAAGGTAAATTTAATAGTCAACCTCGTTTTGAGCTGCGCCACTGATTTACCCCTAAATAAAGACCCTTTTTTAATTTCAAGCAGCCACAAAATTTCTAATTGATTTCTTAACAATTTACATATAAGAATGAACTCGTGTGGTTTTGCATTCATATATGTCCTTATAAATCCGGTCTGTTGATCTTTATTCCTATCGTAATATTTAAAAAATTTATTTTCGGTATAAAATATGAGATTAAATTAATATTGAAGCAACCACCCAAAACTGCTTGATTTGTTTTACGTTCAGATGCAGTTGTTGATGGAAATGATACTTATGATACAGTCAATTATAGCAAATTTTGTGCTAGAAATTATTTTCTGCACAGGCAATAAACAAAATGAATATTTTTTTTAAAATAAGACTCTTAGCGTAGAGCCTACATATTAATCGAAATTTAAATAAAATAATAAGATATCCAATAGTTTTTACTTTTAATTTGAATAACCTATTCTCATAAAATACAAGCAACTTAATTAATTTAAAAAATTAAAACTCCACAAACCTTTTAATAATAATAAAGAAATGTAAAGTAGTTTAATAGACAAAATTTTTCTTAAAGCTGTACTAAATTAAAGGATCTCTCTTAATTTAAAGAAAAAACTTTTCATACCACATAAACTAATCAGTGAAATCCTCACGTACATACTTTTGCTATTTCGCACGGCCGGTTTACTTTCACAAAGCAATTATAATGGATGACTAGTAGCTAATAGAATAATAAAATGTAATCAATAAACTATAATAACAGGAGTAATTTCCTGTAAAAAAACAATAGAGAAACAGGAACAGATCTACACTCTTTAACAACACTTACACTTACTTTAAATTTAAACTGTTCGACACGTTGGTAGACAGGCATCTACTTGCACATAGAAACACACACCCACACATACTAAGCGATTTAGTTTGTTTTAGTTTAGTTGGAAGTTCAATGCATAATCATAAAGCATACTTCCTGTAAGTTTAAAATACTACACATACACAAACGTACATTCACTCATAAATCATGATACCAAAGAAAAAGACAATATACGAGTAACGAGCAAAAAAACGTTTATAGAACAACGAAAAAAGACAAAATTGAAATAAAGTTTGTACTGCTTGTAAGTAAAACAAAACGTATGAGAACGTATCAATACGAATAATCGCGACAGAAATACAAGAAGTATATGAGGCAACGTAAGTACGATTACAGTGTCAAAATTGTATTAAATTTTTTTTTTTATTTTGTGATTGGAGTCTGGATCTTTTAAAATTTTTAGACAACTAAACCATTAATTAGTTGAATATCGAAAACATCCGTGTTAGACAATGTCTTATTAATGTGTGCGTGCGGATATGAGTTTTTGAATTTACTTAAAAGAGTTAAATATGAATGTGGCACAGTGGCAAGAGTTGTAACAATTATTTGGTAATGTTTTTTGTTAAGAGTGTTATAATTTTGTTGTGAGGTGAGTATTTAGGACTTTCTTACTTATAAAATGTAGAGTGAGTAAAAGCAATTATTTAGAAATTAAATTAAGTTTTTATGGTGAATAATTTAAATAGGCTTTTAAATATGTTGTTATAGGCAGATGAAACAGCTACACGAAAAGACAGTAATGGAAAAATAAATTCATTCATATATCACTTATCATAAAGGGTTATCACTCGAATAACACTTATTCGAGTAATCGAGCAAAGATTTCTTTTTTCTGAAACAACACTTGTTTAATAAAATTTTGAATAGACGTATTCGTCAAATATCCGACGAATAATCTAATAGCCGAATATTTTTTCTAACAAAAATATTTAAGAAGTAATTTTATTTAAATGACACAATACACTTACGTAAATAATATATGGCGCAATTGTTCTCGCAGTAAAAATATGAATATAACCTATGAACGAAACAGAAATATATGCGGTTTTGTTAGGTTTGCAGGTCGTCATTGGCACAAGCTTACGTGGGCCCGCCAATTCTTCCCGCTTCTGTTACGTGATAAGAGATGTTATCAAGACATGGATAACACACACAAGGCGCGTGGTAAGTCCTAGATGACACCGTGGCTACAGTTTAAGCTGATTAACTAGAACTCGTTTGATGTGTAAGCCACAGATTTTTTCCTGCCACACTGTTCTTTATTTTGGAAAGTTTAAGTAAGAATACAAAAAAAAACTTGATGTAAAGTAAAAGTACAAGTGCTTGCAGATTTGCAGGAGTTAAATACGGAACTATTTATATGCTATCAAACGTGTAACACTTACTGATAGATAGATACAAACATATATGTACATAGGTGGTTACATCTATGCAATGAAATAAATAAAATAAGTAGCATATGTAGTGCTAATATGTGAAAGCTTTTATTTCAACTTTTCAACCGGAAGTCAGCCGTCATTTTGCTGGCCATTGCTAGATTGTGTTTGTCTACATTACTCTGCATAAGCTTCTACTATCTATTTTTTTCTTTTTGGCTTATCTTTGTTGAACGTTCAATATTATCTGCATTTAATATGTAAATGGAGTTTTTCAAGATGAGTTTTTATATTGGCTATTTACCCCTTAGTCCAAAGCAGATGGTTTAGTGAATATTTATTATGAGGATTGATATTAATAATGATGATGTTTTCATATGTTAGGGATTAATAACTTTTGTACCTTAATGTTGTACTTATATTGAAAAGCAAACGTAAACTTTTTAACATTCATAACGAAAATAAGTTTGAAAAACTCAAATTTTTTAAGGCCCATCAAAATAAAAAACACCTGGCATATTCGATTCAAAAAATACTAAATTTTCATTAAGCCGCTTAGGTATTCTTGCCAACAGGTTATGACATGGTACTACAATTAAGCAAATGTACTGAGTTTCTATGTATGAGAATTTTTATTTTATTTTTTCTTTTCTAAAAATTTAGTGCTGTTCAGCAAGTTTTAATTACATTCTTTACTTTCTGATATAGGTTTACATTCAAAGTCAAATTGCTTTTGAATTATTGGGTTATTAAACACGTATTATTAATAACGAAAGTCATTGCAATTCAACAGGAGAAATAAATATTTAAAGAAATAAGACAAACTGTAATCCTATTAATTGATCATCTGTAATACACAGAGGGGAGACAAATTTAAATTTTTTCTCTATCTGACAATAAAATTAAAGTAGATTATTTGTTTAAAATAATTGATGAAATAAAAAATCGACCGCAATTAAGTTCACTTCATGACAAACAGAACAGTCGCAAATAAGCTATAAATTATACCGATCTTTTGATATATAAGTCATAAATATCTATTTTAGTTTTTGAACAAAAACGTGTTGCACATTTTCCTCACGAATGCTTAAAAAATATACTTTTGATTATTTTGTGAATAATTCCTAGAGAAAGTAAATAAAGCTGTACCCACACAAATGTGGGCTTAAATAATCGTTTGCATGTGAATTGTTATTAATAGACAATTCATAGCATAAATTTCAATGTACAGACCACATTGTTTCCGTTCAGTAAATCATTTCCAGACCGTTGAAAAAATACTACCAAGAGACAAAAGGTATAAAATAAAAAAAAATACAAAAAAGACAACAGAGAATAAAAATCAGTAGGCACAAGGGCAAATAACGTTAAGGTAATGGTAACAAATTGGTGGCTATTCACAGGTGAGTGGTTGTCTGATATTGAAATGAATTCATGTGTTCACGTGTTTAAAAGCACCAATATATTTTATACAGCCATAGACATGTAGTCGGAATGTAAAATGAAAATGGTTTTAAAGTTAAATCATCTGGTCAACACCAACAAATCTAGATGTATAAATACCAGAGCAACGACCGCATAGAATTTGGTTTATGGTGGTTATATTCCTACACTGAAGGCACAGATTACTCTTGTTGTAAGCTCTCCACATATGAATCAAAAACGAGAGCATAGCTCCAAATAAAGTACCACAAACTTTCCATTCAAGGCCTTTAATATGTGATATATCTGGTAGTTTGTATGGGAACAGAGACATAGAGAGTTCTTACATGCGCGAAAGCTGAGCAGTAGCTTTGATAATTTGACTAGATTTTCTATAACTACCTTATCAGAACTCTTTGCATTTTATTAATTTGGTGGTATTAAGCCAAGCAGGCCACATGTTTACCATTCATTTGTATTGCTTCATAAGGCCTTGTTATACTTCCCACCGCATGGTTATTGGAAAGCGCGATATGAATCACCTTTCCTAGATTTTAATTCAAATCCCGTAGTCTCAAACAGTGTTGCATTTTGACCGTTCTTTACAAATCAATTTATGGTGACCTGGTATTCAAAATAAGTACAATATACCGCCTCTAATTTCACTTTGCGGGACTCTATTGTTTTTATCGTCAGCTAGGTGTTCTTGACTTACACAGCTACTTTGCACACTTTGATAAGGTGGCGTTTAATTATAAACCGCCTTACGCTATAATCAAACTCATGACTCATTGAATCAACTCTAGTCATCTATTTTCTGCTTGTTAGTAACAAGTATTTGTCCTCTACATACTATCTCATAACTTTTTTCAATAGATTTGAATGTCGTAATACTTACACACCTTTTAAACACTGACTGCTCATTTTTCGTCAAAAATTTGGCTTTTGTGATCATCTGTCTAGCTTCCGTCAGAAACGTACCAACCTATTGTTTGATACTGTCGACTGTAATGAATCATAATAAGATCTGGGCTATAAGGCGGGTGAAGTAAGACTCCCCATTCGATGATTTAAAGTACAGCAATATGAGGTCGACGATTCTTTGGTCGGTCTCTCCAAGCGGATCAATTGCTGTCTGTGCAGATCTCCTATATAGTCTGCCTTCTATCCGTGCAATTTGAAAACCAATTTGTATCCTACTAAAATTGTTCTTTGTATTCAACATGAATATAACTATCTCTGAAGAGCCAAAACCAGACCTACAAGTGGATTCAAAGAGCGCAGGCAGGGGAAATATAGTCAAGAAAAATTTCAATGAATTAAAAACTAAAACGCAATTCGCTGTGTATTTAATTTTCCCGGCGTTAACAAGTAGAGTCATCTGATGCTAAACCGGGAGAATTCGTTAGTACTCCCAATATTTCATGATTGTATCAAATAATTGAACCAAGCAATTCACAAATTATAATAACAATTTGGCGGGATATTTAAGCGGCTGTGTAGTAGCAATAAAACAAATGTCGGACTATATCCTACATAAACTATAAATAACAAGTATGGTTTTCTATGTGCTTTTACGTTTTGCGCCATTAAAACTTGTTATCAACTTTAACAAGTATTCTTATCACTTTTACAAAATAAAATTTATCGTTTTAGCGTAAAGGAAAACATTTTCTTTAATTTTTTTGTGAAAAAATGTCAAATGTAATATAAAACTGCTTGTTGATTTGTTTTTCCGACAGGGTGCTCTGATATATATGTTTGGAACGATTTTCCGTCATCTGACCGATCGTTCAGAACGATAAAAATGGCACTGAAGATGGCAACTAGCCGAAACCGGTTTGTCTCCAAACCAAAATTGACTAGGGATGACGGAAAATCGTTCCAAACATATATATGTGATATAAAACCGATAACAAATGAGTAAAGAAAAACAAATACACATAAAACTTCGTTTAACTTCAGTAGTTTTGAATAAATATATTTTATATTTATATTATTTTTATATGTTATCCTCTGCCTGGATTTCGTGTATTTTAATTTAAGTTTACTGAAGCTTTTGTGCCAATACATTACGATGTGTTGCGAAGTGCAACAATGAACGTAATTGATGTGCAATTCAAAACAACGACAAAACTTTAAAACTTTATAGTTGACATGTAAGGGTCTAAAGTGAAGACTTTTATGATGAAATATTATATTTTTCACTTACTTTAAACTGAGACATTTGTATGTGTGTGGGTGCAGCTTAATTTGCAATAATCTACTTTAGATATTTCACTCAACCAAACCGCATTGAATTTTGTTTAGATTTTGCTAATTTTTCGATTGTATGAAATGAAATTTGTCATTTCTGAAATTTTTTTGCATAAAAGTTTGATTTGAAAAAATTACATATCACTTCAAAGTCCGAAAGATCTTAACATGAACCAAGTAGGTAATAGCACTAATGTGCGACACCTCCCTTTCAAAAGTTGCAAAAAAGAATAAATAGATTTTCTGGAATAAAAGTGGATTTACACAAAAATGCAATTGTTAACAGTAATATAGAAATTTTGTGTCTCAAGGTTCTTTAAAATTTTATTTGAGTTTTTCCAGCTGAAGCGTCTGCCATATTCTCCAAAATTGTTAAATTTGTTGTTGCAAAAAATCAAAATTTTATTAAAAAAACCTCGAAATTTTAGCAAAACCGATATTACACAAGTTCGAAAAGACCTATATCTTTCATACAACCTAATTTTCGCAAACATGTAACCAAATTCAAACTTCAAATTTTACTATAAATTTATAAGCATTCGAAAAAAAAATGACGGAATGAAAAATCCTTCTGTTAAGTCGAAAGTATAGTTTAAGTCTAAGATCATACAAATAAAGCCCGAGGCCAAAATTAAATATCTCAAGCAATTTGTAGTACATATTTAGTAGTTCACACTTTTGTGAAAGTCATATAAGAATCGGCACAGCTGAGTATAGCACTCTTACTTGTTGCTTACTAAATTTTAAATTTTTGGCACAGAAAGGAGATTACACGGAAATTATATTTTCAATTTTATTTATTAAAGTTCTACGCAACCACGCAAGCACGTAGAAAATTTAGTTTATAATGCTTTTTTATGGCAACAATTTTGCATGTGTTCAAATGTGAGTATATTCGCATTTTATAAGATACATTTTCATACTTCATAATATGAGATTCATCCTTTAAGCTTCGGAACAGTGAAACTGCTACATGTTAAAAAAGTTCTCTTTTTGATTTGTTAACTGTGAAGTTCAGATTCATTTTCAAAATAAGTAACCAGTTAGAAATATTCTAAAACAAATGTCATCTTACAATTTAAATTTGTATCTTATTTCTTCCAAAGATGTGTTTTTTATATAGCCCCGGATTGCGATACTGTAATAGTTTTACATACCAAATTTGAAGAAGATTGGACACCGTTTACAGGTTGCACACTTTGACCAGGTTTGTGTAAATAAAAAAACAAGATTTTTCAATATTATATAAATACTTTGATTGAAAAAACTACTATAGAAATAACAAAAAAGTTATCGTTGGTATATGTATGTCGGAAACAAACGTCGGTTTAACTTTTTTTCGAACGCACTCTTCTACCTGAAAAGGAAAATATGACTAGAAACTTGGAAACGAAGTTGGAAACTTAAACGAAACATTTAGTTCAGAAAAACATAGATTTTGCACGCGTGAGCTTTTATCACCAGTACAACAAAGTTGTTCTTTAATATTTTTAGGGTCCAGTGACACTCGTAGGAGACATATGCACAATTGGTAAGGGACGATAAACAAAATCAATTCTTGTTGCGGGTATTCCAGTCTTTACCAAGTGCACAAAAGAAGAGATAGCTTCGTTGAATTCATATAAGGTATTTTTTACGTCAAATACATTATTGATCTCATACTTTAGCCTTGATATTATTTAAATATTTTTGTAGTAGTTTTGCCAATTAAAGTAATTAATATGAAAATTCAAATTTTTTTATTCATATTAATCTGGTCAAAGTTTGCAACCTCTAAATGTTATCCAATCTTCTTCTTCCGTAAGGAAAGCCATACGAAAAACAATTCTGTGGAAAAAATGAAACCCTGTAATGTATATGTTACTAAATAGTTCAGAACATAGATTCTGCCCGACAGTGTTTTAACTTTTTGTATTAAACAAATAGTTACAAAAACGGAGAGTTTTTTTACTTAACTCGAAACGGATGAAATAAATACGATTGATTATATAAAGAGATTTTAACGGGACAAAAGTTATTTTCGTTCAGAATACCAGGATCAATGAGAAAAAACAAAAAACTCTCAAAATGTAAATTTATGATCCAAAATTTATCTTACACAACACAAAGGCACGTCATATCCTTTACCTTTAAAGGGCAATCAGAACTTCGCCCATTGCAATTTTGTCGGCTTTTTAATTGACAAAATATAATCGATTTAGACCCTGACATTAATATTTGATCTGATTATAATCGACCGTTCTGTCCGTTAGTGCAATTTTTATATTTCACAAACAGTAAATAAAATTTGTTTATTATGCTTAAACATAACACCTATTAATTGAAATCGCTTATACACAATAGGACACATCCAATTAATTAAAACATTTTATTTTGTTATGAAATGTTTGCTTCTAAAACAGCAAAAAAATTAACATAAATATATTTGGAACCTGTAATTTTATATTTCTTGTACCACTGTATCTTCCTTCCTAAAGCAACTAAAACTGAAGCCTTTTGCACATGAATAAGCATTCACATATTCAATTAAGAAAAACAAACCTTTTGTGTTTTTTTCCAGCAAAACCTATGAACTATACAAGCGTAAATTGTAACTACGAATATTGTAAGTGATTTCAAATTACTTATAACACTCGCAAACACACCCCAGAAAAGTATAGAAAACAACTTTAAGTTTTGAAAATAATGAATATGCATAGTTTTGGGAATCCAATAGTTTCAAGGAAAGTCTCCTAAGCAATAAAGAGTAACTCATATGGAATGTGAGTTAAAAGAATTTCATAAAGTAACGAATTTCCCGGAAATCCTCTAGAACTTTTTAAGGAAACAGTAATGCCATTTATTGTTTTCCCAGTAAAAGTAATATACATATGGTTCTTTAATCTTCAAAATACTTTCAACTCCATAAATCTTGGAAACATGAACAAATCTCAAGAATGCGAACCTTCCGGATGGGCACGAATGTTGAACAAAGAGTTCAGTACAAGCGTGAAGTGTGTCCCTTAAGAAACTTCAGGGTACCGAACAGAGAACAATTTTAGAATTTTAATTCGCCTGACGAGGATCATGTCCATAAGTTGTGAGGTTCAGAATACTTAACACTCATAGCCGTTGCAGCCGTAAATCTATAAAATTGAAGGAAAAGCCAAAGCGTATAAAAGCTCTTAACTATGCCCATGGATACCTTTTTAAATAGTTAATGTGAGTTAGTTCGTTTAAATCGTAATGAAAGCACAATTATGTGAAAATTCAACTATTTTGTAGATTTTATGTTTTTCTTTTGAGTCGGCGGATGGATAAAAAGAAGAGAAACAAATAAATCGTGCAAAAGTTTAACTAAGTATGCACACAAAATACCCAAATAGTTTAGTTTTATACGAGAAAAACAATATTAATTTCATCTTTAAATGCAAAATTACATACATATATCCACGGACTATAAAGCAAGTAATAAATTTGAATTTTGAATTTATTCATAGAAAATGGTTGAGAAATTCTTTTTGAAGACAAGTTTTTAAGTGTATTTTTTATCATAGAATTTATGGTTTTTTAATCAACTTCAAAATAAATATAGAGAAAATACCGAAGAGCGAACATATAGTTGAAATTATGATTTTTTGTTTTTTCATAACAAGTATTAATATAAAGTCAGTTATGATCATTCATGTGTAAAGTAAAATGATAATGTTTCAGTTTAAAAATTAATTTAGTTTTTACTCAAACTAAAAATACAGGAAGTACATTCAATTTATTCAAATGTGTCCTATAAGTTTTTATTTTTTTGACTAACAGAAACTTTAGTGCTTAAAGTATCTGGCATCCTCAATTTAAGTTTCAAGCATTCACCGAAATATAGAAAACATATTAAGTTGTAAATGTAATGGCGAATGTTATTCACCCTTCTTTTCTTATTGGTTGTTCTCTATTGAAGAATAGACATTTTTAAATACAAACTAATCATAGACTTTAGACTTTTAGCAACAATTTTTGGACGTAACCTTTTACGGCTCTAAGCATCTCAGAATAAGATTCAAATTACTTGAGAGTGTTAATGGTCAATACGCAAAAATTCTAAAGAGTCAGTACATATAATTAGTGCTCCTGGGGGTACTTAATGATGCTATAATAGAGGGCGTGTGAAATAATTGCGAAGGAATTATAAATCCAATTATAAAAAAGCAATTTTCGACTATAATTTTTGGCGTTAAGAGATTTCAAACGATACGAAAGTATCGTGATAGCTCGTATAAGGTGGAGTAAATTGAATGTCATAATTTGAACGGGCTGTAATTTTGTTATAAATAAATGAAAGAACATTAACAATAACTCCACATTCTTTAGGTGTGTATCGCTGAATGGCTTGTTAGCAAATAATGCTCTATATATTTACACCAAAAATATCAAAGCATAAATCTGTAAGATTGCCAGGCAATTAAAATTTAAACATTACTTTTACACCATTTATAAAGAATGTTTTTAAAAAATTACTATTTTCAAAATAATTTCAGAAGCTTCACTATATCGACATACAAAACGTAAGTCAAAGTTATTATGATTAATAAATTCAAATGTGTTTCTATTTGAAGCTATTCTTCATATGAACCAGTCTCATTATTTGTCAAGATTGTTTGAATATTTGCAGATTTCAAAATGTAGTTGTTCCAATGTCTATTTCCATTTTCATCATATTTATAGTATGAATTCTAGTTTGAATTCTAGCTATCATTTTCTTAGAGTAACTTATTGAAATCGGACGAAAACTCAGACGATGGAAAGACAGCCTTACGAATAGTTAAAAATACAATTTGAAATTTCTTTCGGATTAAAATCCTCAATATGTTTTTCCTGTAAGTATTATTGTCGGTAAAAGTTGAAAATATAATTTTATAACCTCAAAGCAGAGCAGAGAGCTTTCTTTCTAGTACCAATCTAATGCCTGTTACGTCGGACCACAATAAAATTCATCGATCTACATTTTTACTTTCGCAGCTTAAGCAAAGTTATTCTATCCGATTCCTCAACCACTTTGCACATAGTCCGGTCAATAAAGACAAACTGGGATTTGTCTTCTAGTATTCTGGAGATTAAAAACTTCAGCTAGACAATACTGCCAATCCAGCAACGATTTGCTGCAAACCATTTTCTATTACTGCATTTTCCTGCATGTCAACATGCCTGTGTCCACGGAAAGTAAGAATATTTACATTTAAACGGTGTTTTTGTTTGTTTATTTTTTTGCTTTTCGTTCTCTGCCACGCCACTTTAACATATTGAAAGCATTTTTGTAATGATTGCCAAGATCGTATCTAAATGCTATTGTTGGTTTCACTTTGACTTGTAAATTTTTGTGACGTGTTGTAAAGTAGATATTTTAAATGTGCCTACAATGTATCTTTGCATTTAAGTAACTCTTTTAATAAAGTATAGTGAAGCAACATACAATTAATTAATAAATAAAAAAATATTGTAATAAAAAATTTGTACAGAAGATAATTTTTATTATACGAACTAAGTGAAAATTTAATTAAATCAATTACAAACAGTTATAATGTACTATAAAGTTTAGTTATAAAAAGTTTAGAAGAACTCTAGCACATGATGTTTTTGATTTGAAGCACGTTCTAATTTCTGCCCATCATTTACTACTGAAATTTTCTGCAGTTTTGAAATCTGAAATTTCATATTTTTATTTTAACTTTTTGGTTGCAATGTTGCAAAGATTTGTAGCTCTGGTTTTCTTTCTTTTTTTCTTGCGAGTTTTTTTGTTGACATAATTATTTGTATTTTATTGTCTCCCTCTTAATAAACATAATATAGTTTAAGATATTTGGGCTTTAGCAACACCAGCTGAAGTGATTTTTATGTTAGTGACATACTTTTTTATAAGTTTCATCGTTTGCATGTGTGAAATAAAGTTCCACAAAAAAACCCCAAGTTCCTTGAACGCCACGTTTGATATATTTGGTTTGCCCACAACCGGAATCAATCGTATCTTAAACATGAAGGTTTGTTAAATCTACTTTATGATAAAATATGAAAATATCGAGTTACAAATGAAAATGATCAAATACAAAACTCTTGATTTAAATAAGCAGACATTTTTAGAAAACATTTAAAGTTTTTCTGAAAGAATGTTAATAATGAGGCCTGATGTTTTTTAGAAACATTTGCTAAAAAATTTTCTGAAACTCTAATTGAGGATTTGTTCAAGAAAACACCACACAAATTATGCCGGCTTTTTTGCAAATTCGAGATTATAGAAATGTGTATTTTGTATTGTTTACCACCTGCATATATTCTCCCCCATCCTGCGAGTACAGCATACCAATTCCGCGCTGAAAAATGCGTATCAACGGCACCAAGTCGCCATATTGATCCGCTCTAACCAAAAGGCTTCTTAATGTCAGGATCACATAGCGAGGTGGTGGAGGGTCAAACTGATCTATCATGCCACTCAGAGAGAGGCGCCAAATTTTGTATTCTGTGAAGTGAAATTGTTTATATTTATAATTGTATATGTATGTTGTTTAATAATTGAAGTAGGAGAAATACATCATAAAACTCATTAACATATTTTTTTCTAAAGTATCAGTTTTTGAAAAGTTAGTTCTTTGGGTAATTTAAAATTTGGTTGTTTTTGCACGTTTTTGTTATCGTGTGACTTTTCGATTAATGGTAATTTGCCCATGTTTTTTTATGGATTTTTTGGTGAAATTTAAATTCTGTATGATTGTTTGCCTAACTATTAAATTTTGTAAAATGATTTGCCTTACTATTAATTTTTTTTTTTAAATTTGAACTTTTTTGAAAAAATTTCGTTTTTTTCTTGAGATTTAAAGTTTTGGTGATATTAAAAAAATTTTGTGAAATTTTGACGGTCAATGAAATTCCGTTCTTATTTTTTTAAAGAAATTTTGTTATCTTGAAAAATGTTGATCCTGTAGTAATTTTAAAATTTTTGGTCATTGTTTTTGAGGTGCATCCTCGATTTTAAATGAATTCCCGATTATTGCCTAAATGTCGGTATTTGAGTTTACTGTAGATTTTTTTATAAAATTTATTACGTTTATTGTCTTTTATGTTTTTCGTTATTTTAAAAATTTCTTGTGCGAAAAAATGGTTCGTCCAAAATTTTTCACAATTTTTAATATGCAACTAGAGATGAGCAACACTCCCGGAAGAGCTACTTTAGAGGCTTAATATATTTTTTTTTTTATTTATAAATTAAAATTTTTTAAGTAACGCCGGCTCTTATTTATATTTTGCTGTGGATAAATTTTATCTTTAACACTGACATGCAATTATAATATTAGTGACTTCTGCTCTGAATGGTTAAAATATGTTAAGAATAAAGAAATAAATTAAATCGAGTACAGACCAGCAGACACTTCATTGTATTAATTTACCAACTGTAAACCCCAGACTTATGTAAATGTCTATAAAAAAATAACAAATTAACTAAAAACCTACTGCTGAAAACAAAATAACAAATTTGCATATAAACGTCCTTAAACTTCTCTACTTTCCCGTTGTTGTCATAAAATAAACCCCAATAACAACTGTTTCTTATCAACTAAAGATAATGTTTTAATTCGCCTTTGCTAGCAGTTCCAAGTACTACAAGAATCCACTGTATTAAAACATGTTCCTTTTCAATAATGCCAAAAAAGAAAATTATTTTAATTTCAAGCAATTTCAAATCAAAGTTACAACTAAGACACCTGATTCCACATTGATACAGTAGAAAGATAAAAAACGTACAACATAAAATGGCAACAAATTTCAAATTTAGCAAAATGAGTCACCATATCAAAAGGCCACACATTGTATGCAGATTTTTTTTCAGGTTATTTGAAGAGACCTTCAAGGCAATTGGTTTTATTTTACAACAACTAAAATGTGGTTGTTTTGATTAAATCAAGGTTTGATGGCAGCGGTGCGTAATGGAAGGAGTGAACCGCAAAACCTAATATCATGGTTTGCGAAATAATTGCACAGATTTTTGCAACTGATGTCTTTCTGCTAATAAGAAACAGGAATAAAATTTTGACATTTAAAAAAAGTTTAATTATAAATTGGATGATAAGACGTTTTCATTCGAGGTAAAAAATTTGAATTTTTTATTTAATAAAAAAATAACGTAAAAATACATTTTGTAGTCCTTCGAATTGACAGTGTGCCAAGTTGTAACGCTTGCAAAATTTTACTTTATTATATTGATTGTTAACGGCGCACGCAAAGACAGGTCTTCACCAGAATTTTGAACAGCCAGACATGTCATTAATTAAATGTGTTTGCACGGTTTTTTTCTTTCTTTAATTTTTGTATGACGATTCAAGGCAATTTCGTTGATTTAAATTTTAGCGTCATTAAAATTAAATATCAATAATAAACCAAGTTTGTGATTTTTCTCTTGAGTTTGAGTTGATTTGAAATTCGCGTTTTTTGCGTGCGCTCGTCTAAGTTTTTGCTTGGAAGAACTTGTCTTCAAGTCCATAATCTTTTTTTCGCTATATAGGCTTTGTTCAGGCCGCGCTATTTAAAAAAATATAAGAATCGATAACTAATGGTTTTGATTATGCTGTCGACGTTAATAGTTTGTTTATAAAATTTAATATAATTTTAAGTAAGTAAATGTCCTGGTTATTTTCACATTACTACATAGACCTTCACCACTTAACAGACTATACGCTTTCATTTGTGCAGAAAATCAATTCGAAATATTAGTTAAAATGTCTGAAAAAAAGTTAAACCCACTACGAATAAACAACAATAACGGTACGATGGTACCGTTTCTTATCAGTTTCTTCCACCTGCAGACACTTATACTTAGTTTGCAAAGCTAAAAAAAAGTATTCGATATGGTACAAAGTTTAAAAAATTTTAAAGTTTACATCAGAACATTCAGTGGTTTTAAAACCGCCGATATGAAAGGCTGTCAGCTGTTAAATATCTGTAACTTGAAGTGTCTCTTATTTAGTAAAAGGTTTGCCATTTACGATCATGGATCGTTTAACAACCGAAGAATGCGAAAAAAGTTAATCCTAACTTCAAAAATGATGGTTCAAACGTGGACACTGTTCGAGCATTACGGGTCGATCTGCTGGGCAAGGAATTGGCAAGAATACAAAGAAGAAATTTGAAGAGACTGGTAGTATTACAGATGTGGCCAGGTCAGTGCATCATCGCGAAGTGCACACTGCCGAAAATATTGCTTCTGCTAGTAAAAATGTTGCGTATAACCCGAATTTATCGAATCCACGTCGTCTATTTTATGAATCAATTTGCCGTATTTTGCATTTGGATTTGCACAGTCCAACTAACGCAACAATAAAAGCCGACTACCATTCACAGCGCCGTAGATATGATGAATATGTGCTAGGGTAACAAGCTTTTAATGGTAATTTTTCAAACAATTTTTTTATCTGCGATGAAGCTCATTTCTTACTCGGTGTTTACGTCAACAAGCAAAATTGCCGCACGTCTGGGAACCCAGACGTAATTGTAGAAAATCCATTGCATCCGAAAAAAGTGACGCTGGAAGAACTGTTACCGTCAATTTATAGCGATATGGCCGCATCATAATCGACTTTTTGGCCTGCAAATGAAGATTACGAACTGTACGATATGTGGTTTCTACAAGACGGTACCACGGGCCACACAACACGACCCATTTAGGCTTTATTGCATGGGAAGTTTCCAGAACGCGTAATTTCACGTTTTGGCGACGTCGATTTGCGAGCAAAATCATGAGATTTGACTCTGTAACACTTTTTTGTATGGCTACGTAAAAAAATAATCTCATTATACTTTTTAATTATAACACAATAACTCCGAAGTAAAATAGAAAGACACTTTTATATTTTTTTGGCTGCCGCCTTAAACTTTCAATAAACCTAAAGAACGGCTGACGGTTTGAATGCAACCAATTAAGTTTATTGTTTCATGTGGCAACATATGGTATTTCGTTTGCCAGCAGGAAGCTGGTGGATATCAAAGAACAAGAGAAACATTGGAGATATGCTGTTATTACCTTAAGGTCTTAAAAACAAATAAGTTTCATTAAGCCCATCATGTTTGCCTATGAACCTGTGTTACATCTCTTCAAGCCAGCTCAAAAATAGCCAATTTTAAAAGCTCCGGTATATGTATGTATATCATTATAATGAATGGCAACATTCTATTATTTTGATATATGAATTTAGGTACTTAAGTATAATGAGGTTATCGTAACTTTATTTCATCACAGCGTTTTTATGTTTCGCGCACCCTTCCCTTTACTATTTCGTTCATCAACCCATGTACTTCGTTTTATACCGATACGTCAATATGCCTTTAGGGATTGAGTGCACGTAAAGTATTGACATTATTTTGTACATTTGGTTGTATAGATTGTTATAAAAGACGCTTAGTTACACGGTGTATTTAAATTGTTTCTTTGCACCAAAGTAGGGGCAAAAGATGTTTTCTTTTTGCAAAATTTTTAGATGATAAATTGCTTTGTATAACTATGGCTGATTTTATCATTATTCCGGCGGATTGAATCGCTCTAGAAAAGGATTTAAGCGGATGCTATTAAATGGCATCAATTTGTGTGTTACGATATAATAACAAAAAATATTTAATAAATTATAAGGGAAGATTCATTTTTAAAGATTTCTGACAGAATGTTTGGTATCTTTGTATTATGTATTAAAAATGCATCTCGAATAGGATAGAAAATTATTTAGCAAATTACACTTTTATTTGCAAACTCTTTCTGCAAGACCTGCAGATATGCAACACCCAATTATATACATGTGATCTTTGCTACTCTTGTGCAATTTTGTACGAATAGAAATATTGCAAAGCGCGGTCAACCGTCAAGAATTAAGCTGCCGTCATTTGACATTTATTTGGTATAACCCTTGAGTAATAATCATCGTATGTGGCGAATATTTCTGGATTGGCTGTTCAAAAAACTTTTATTGCAGTAAATTAAAGTTTTCGGTAATATTTTCACATAAATTTTAAGTTATCGATAAAATTTTCCACAGAAAATTTGTGCTACCGATATATTTTCGACAGCAAATATAAATATTCTACAGTAAATATATGTTGTCTATAGAATATTTAAATTGTCGATGAATTTAATTTCTATAGAAAGCTTTAATTATTTATAATTCTGCTTCAATAGAAAGTTAATTATTTTTTATAGAAAATTTATCAATTTATTGTAGAAAATGGAAGTTTTCGCATAATTGTCGCTACAAATTTTTAATTATCTGTTAAGGCACAATAGAAATTTAAATTGTAAATAAAGCTTCTATAGAAAATACTGAAACCTTTCTTTCATACAATTGTTACTCAATTTTCTATCTTATTATAGAATAGTTGGTACTAGAATATAATATTACGCATTTTTTTAGCTTTAGCAAGTTTTCTAGAAAACAACTACAAACTAAATAACCTCCAATATGATTCGGCATTTTTATCCCACAGTGCACGTGATGCGAATTATATTTTATTATTATTATTCCGGATTGTGATATGATTCATGGATACATTTAAATATATATTTACTCTTCACAAATATATCGTGCAAATTTTTTATATATTTATTTATTATTGTTGTACATATTTTTTATTGTGCATCTTAGGTGCAAGACACTTGGTTTTCATAACAATGAAAATTTCACGCGCATAAACCAAATGACGAGACAATCTCAATTGTTTTGAAGATAACAACTTTTTTGTTGTTTCAGGGTAAATCATTAAATAAAAACTTCAGGTTAAGATGGGTGAATGAAGAAAACAACTTAATCTGAACAAAAATCCATAAAATAAACGACAACAAGAAGACTTGAAAAGTAGCTTGCACTATTAAAAAAGATTCAAATTATACTCTTTTGCCTACTTGAACCCCCCAAAGAAAGTGTGATCTTTGAAATTGTTCATGTAAAAAAACACCTTCTGAATGAGTTCATTCATTAACGTTGCAGCTGCGAGAAATATATCAACATACTTTTTGCTTTAGCGCTTGTGGTTTTAAGACAATTAAGTCTTTATATTTAATACAATGTATTTCAATAAATATTTCGTTCTTAATTTGCTTTCGCTAACTAGTAGTGATGCGCAACCGTCTGTCTGTTGGTTAGTTTGCATTTCCTGACAACCTTATTGTCTGCCCCTGCATTTGGTTGATTTTTAATTTGATTTTTGTTCGTCTGTGATGGTTGTAAGAACTTACAAATTAGTAAAGCGCAAATAGTTTATGGCGCAAAGCGAATTCTAATTCATCTTTAGATTTTTGATCTTGTTTTTATTTTATTTATTTTGTTCATTTTAAATGCCGTCTTAGTTTGACAATTGCACTCGGGTGGAACTAACAATGCTTCAATTGTCTTAAATTATTTGCAAAGCGTTTTAATTATTTTGTGTCTATAAACTAATTTATTTGCGCCAAAATTTAGGGGAAATACATATGTAGTAGTATGAGCGCTTTGAATATTTAAATTTAAATTTTAAAACTTTTTTGTGAACGCATTGTATGTTTATGAATTAAAATTGAATTAAGAAAATTAAACTTCCTGAAGTTTGGACTTATAGATTAATTTTATATTTTAAGCATGCGATTTTCAGCAAGCGATTTAGGCAATAAGGAAAATATAATGATCTGCCACAATTCAATTTACGTTATTGGAATCAACAACAATCTCCTAAGCTCTACATCAGTTAGCTGCGACCTATGAACTACTATGAATAAACATGCAATATCCAGACAAACAAAAATTTCGTGATTGACTTCTTAAGCTTTCAAACTTTTGAGTAATACTTTTTAAGCGTTTGGCTTCCAATAACAAAGGAGGCCTTTTAAAGGTGTATGTTTTGAAAAATAGTTTACGTACGTTTGGACCATGATGTAGTGATAAGTAATCAGTCTAATACTGCCGATTTCTTCCCAATAGGTTGTTCGCTTCAACCACATGTCAATGTGGAAATGGCTATTTCGCAGGCAGCCACAAAAAAAAAAATTCGCACGGAGCCAAATCTGGTGAATAAGGCGGTTGCGGCATGATTAAGGCCAAAAAATGTGTACCAACATAACATAACATAACATAACATAACATAACATAACATAACATAACATAACATAACATAACATAACATAACATAACATAACATAACATAACATAACATAACATAACATAACATAACATAACATAACATAACATAACATAACATAACATAACATAACATAACATAACATAACATAACATAACATAACATAACATAACATAACATAACATAACATAACATAACATAACATAACATAACATAACATAACATAACATAACATAACATAACATAACATAACATAACATAACATAACATAACATAACATAACATAACATAACATAACATAACATAACATAACATAACATAACATAACATAACATAACATAACATAACATAACATAACATAACATAACATAACATAACATAACATAACATAACATAACATAACATAACATAACATAACATAACATAACATAACATAACATAACATAACATAACATAACATAACATAACATAACATAACATAACATAACATAACATAACATAACATAACATAACATGAAAAATTTCGATGATCGAATTGTACATTTGGATAAATCCAATACAAAAACTACAAAAATTGAGTACAGTAAAAGTTAAAATATTATTACACATTTAGCAGAATGGACTGCATTTTCTATGTCGCTACTCACGTTTTCAATATTCTTTGCGTCTTTTCTACTAATTTTGTGCCAACTATAAACATAATCTATTTAACCCAACACTAAAGCCAAATAGAATAGGAAAAGTGTTTACTTTTATTTATTCAAAGTTATCATATCAGAACAAATTTTCGTTCTGAATAGAAAGAATAAAGAAAATGGACTTAAGCCTATACATTATATTTTGTAATATTAATGATTGTAGTTCGAAAAAGTTACGTCAAACAATAAATATAATATTTTAGAGATATGATTTGTATAATTATTGCGAACTGGAAGGATACAATAAAATAAAAAAATAAATCCTAAAAGCAAAAAAAAAGTACAAGATACATTTTTCTTAACAAAAATAGTATTTGGGATCAAGCGTAAGAATTAAAAATGCTTATAGGTCGTATGCCAGGAAAAGCCCACACAACAAACAAAAATTTTGTGTTATTTTCCCTACTTGCTTTCAACGTTTTTTGGTTATTAACAAATTCTATTTATAATTATTATTATATTATTTAGATATTATTATAGTCCCTAAGATGACATAAATCTGACACCAAAATCGTGCTTGTCGCAAAGTTCAAAACAGCTTCAGTATGAAAATGGAAGAAAGTATTATTATATTGAAAAGTCCATCATATTCCGTCTTTAAACTTCCCAAAAACGATTTATTCGTAATGTTCCACTTTTATGCTTTTCTTTTTACTCTTCTTCCTTATATCAGTTCTGCCGCAACATTACTTCTACTTAAGGACATGCAACATGGTAATTTGTTGAAACAACTAAAATAAAATATAATTTTCTCTCCATTACTTCTTTCAATACACAAAACACTAACGTAAAGGATATTTTCTTATAGCTGGCTTCTCGTTTCACAAACACATAAATTCTTAAAGTAAAATATATATGATTTGTCGGCAACTCGCTGCATTGTAGGTCTGGAGTGGTAATTACCAGTCACCAGTCTGTATGTACGAACGAAAGCAGCACAAGTGCTACAACAGAAGTATGGAAGTTTATTTACACTTAGGACTAAATTTTTAAAATGTAAGCAAATGAAAATTATCATTTGTAACTACGTGAGTAGGTATATAGAACATTATTTTGGCCACGAAAGGTAAAAAAAATGTTTGCCAATGCTACTGTTATTTTTCAACTGGCATTAGAAAATTTGTCGTCTGCACTCATTCGCTTAAATAAAATAGAAATACGGAAGTAAAGTTTCAGAAGAAAATGGAAATAACGTAATGTTTTTATTAAGGAAAGAGTGAATGTTTATTTCATAAAGTAAATGTTACGTAAATTTTACATAATTTTTTTTTATAAATATTGTTAGACAATTTCGTAATTTTCGACTAAATTAACTTCACACAAATTCTACAGAATGTAAAAAGATACTAAATATAAAGGGATTATAGTGTTTTGAATATTTAAGGTACAAAAGATTAATAAAAGCAAAGCTTCCGAGTTTGTTCTTTATGGTTTTAAAAGTTCAAGCAAAAACCACACAAAATATAACTTAACATAATTTAAATTAAAACTGTAGCAAATTGCAAGGGTGAAAGGTGCAGAGGTTGTTCAAAAACATCAAGAGAAAATATTTTAGTTTTGAGGTTTTGCTATAAAATTGTATATAACTAAAGCAACAAAGTAGTAATAAGAAACAATAATAATTTTAATTACATCCCGAAGATGTTTCAGAAAGCTAAAGCACTCGGAAAAGTAATGTCCCATTTGCAATTTTTTTCCTGTTTTTATAATATTTAGCATTTCCCAACAGATGGTTAATTGCAAAAAAGTGTTGCATGAACTTGAATCGTTTGTTTTGCAAATAGCTTAAGTTCAATTATGTTTACATTGAGATGTTAAAATGTGTGCTTTCCAAAAAATATACAATAATTTTAACCAATGACGCAGTGCAAAATTTTTGTTGTTGCACCGAACACAAACTCCAAAAGATTATGAAAGTAGATTAAAAGCAAATTATAATTGTCTCCGCGATTTGCTGTAGTTCGTCGGAATTTCGAGATATTTGATTTTGAAGTTTAACATTTTTAAGGACAATATCTTGGAAACCTTAGCTAATAGAGTACTGAAATTCAGGATATATAGATTTATGCCGCTGTAAATAAGTGTTAAAAATATAAATTTGTGGAACGAATTTCCGCCATCCCTTGTCAAGTTTGGTTTGAATACAAACCGGTTTCGGTTCTGTGCTATCTTCAGTGTCATTTTTCGTTCGGCAGTTTAAAATTTTGTATTATTTACTTTCTTTGAACAATTCATCGATTTTTATGCCAATTTCATATTAAACAAAAATGCATCCAATATATCAGTTTCATCATTAAAAATTGTTAGTGTTAAAAATTCTGCAGATACTTTAAATGGTGATACATTGCTTTGTTCAGAATTTGTTTCCACATTTATTTCTTAAAATGGTTTTTCTGGATCAACACGTTCCTTTGAACGTACTTTAGCCACAATATCAGATTCGATATCAGCACACTCTATCTTTCTACGTACTGTTAACTAAGAGATTTCGAGTATTAAAAACGAAACTTACAGCCATACCTAAATAAGAGCGTTGCGTTAGCAGCAGGTTCCGTAGCTACAAAGCTCTCAGAGACATAAATTTTACATCAAATGTACTATGGTTACGTGCCCTGCTGCTAACGCAACGCTCAACGCTCTTATTTAGGTATGGCTGTAAGAAGCCTCTTCTGAATGTGAATCAAACGGTTGGACATGTATAATTGAGCGACATTTTGATTTATCTCGCAAAGCACGACAACAATATTCACAGACCATTGCAGGAATATACCATAATTTGCAGTAACAATAAGTACGTCGGGTTCGATTTTGTAAAGCTCAGTTAAGGTCACAAATAAAATACAGATGATTTCGATTAAGGCATTCAATTTTTTTAATCAAAATAAAAATTCACCAAATCTTTAGAGTTTAACCAAAATTCTAAAAAAATTCAACATTGTATGAATATTTAAAAAAATCGATGTTAAAAAAATATATAAAAGATTTAACTTCACTACAAATGGTGAATTTACAAAGAAAATTAAAAATTCACCAAAAAATTAAGAATTCATCAAATTATTTAAAAATCATAAAAAATTAAAATGTTATTAAAAATGTTAATTATTCTTAAAAGAAAAAAAATAATATGTTACCATAAGTTGACTAATACCAAAATTCCAAATTCACCACAACACCAAATATATTTCGAATATTCTAAATTACAGAAATAATCGTTCTTGTTTGTGTAAACAATGATTTGAAACTGGTTTTAACTGGATTTAACTGGGTTTATTGTGACATGTGAGTGCATAAAAACATTTAAAAGGATAATTTCTATTTAGAACCCTTAAGCTTGAATAACTAATTTATACACATAAAATTGATCGGGAAAAATTTTTATAAAAAAATCAATAAAAAACTGTTATAATTTAAATTGTATTTTAATAATTTTATAACGTTAAAGATTTACTATTAACCGTAGGGTCCTCACCATAATTTTTATACGTTGTAACTAATGATCGTCGATTCCACGATGTCTTTTTTAAGAAATTTTTCCTGTAGTTTAAAATAAAAATATTGAAAGGCAACAATATTATTGAATTCTTTCACTTCTTTCATATAGAAACATATTTTAGAAACATATTTTTTTAATATCTATGCCTGGTCAGAGTTAACCTTGTTAACTCCATCTTCAGTGATTGTAAATTGAAAGAAACCAGGAAGCAAACATTCGATTCGACGAGTACTAAAGACAAAATGATTAAGTTCTGGCAACGTGAATTAAAAAAATACGACTACTGACAGCTGGAGCAACTTAAGTACTAACACCGTACATGATTGATAGGTGATCGCCGCAAGCATTATATTAATAAATAATAACATAAGAGCTGTGCTCGCTGAATCAACGAACGGTAGTACTCTATGCTTAAATACATTTTGAATATAAATGGACTTCGTCCACATAAAAAACGGGTCATATATTTCCTAACTTAAACATGGCGTTGTATTCTCTGACTCGACTACCAATTATGGACAATTCGCCTTCAAAATTAGGGTCGAAAAGATCGCACAAAACATTTTCATATATATCAAATTAATTAAATGTTCAAATATTTTTTTTTTTTAATGTTTTTATTTGCAATCTATTTACAATGTAATAATAAGCAAATTTAATAAATACATAGACTATTAATAACAGTAGCGTTAAATTCCATTGAATTTAACAATTTAAAATTTAACAATATTAAAGAATTAATCGTATATTATCTATACATTCAAAGAGCTATTACAGTTTAAGATTTAAATGGGAGATGTAATATGTGCGTTCGTTTTAACCGTCTAACTTCATCACTGTCGTCTAAAAGAGTTATTGCAAGAATGTTTTGATGGTCGCTTAGTCTTTTCAAATAATTTGTACTGTAATTTTTAATTTCATCCTTTATATTTGGAATATTGAGATCATTGTGAATTGAAGTGTTTCTTATTAATCTTAAAGTTTTTGACTGATATTTTTGAATTATATCAATGTTGGAGTAGGAAGCGGTTCCCCATAATTGGATACCGTAAGTCCATATAGGTTTTAATACTGTCTTATATAATAGTAATTTGTTGTTTACGTTTAACTCCGATCTTGGACCAAGAAGCCAGTACATTTTGTTTGTTTTTATTTTCAGTTGTTTTCTTTTTATTTTTATATGCGTTCTCCAAGTTAAGCGTCGATCGATGTTAAGACCTAAATATTTGACTTCATTTGACTTGGGTATTACGTCACCATTTAAGTTGACATCAGGGCAGTCACCATTTTTAAGTGTAAATGTCACGTGGGTGGATTTTTCTGCGTTTACTTTAATATTCCACTTTTTTAGCCAATTACCAACTAAGTCAAGCTGCGTTTGAACAATATTTGATGCGATGGTTGCGGATTCGTTGGGTGCTAGTATAGCGGTATCATCAGCGTATGTTGCAACTACTACATCGTTGTTTGTCGGCATATCGGAAGTAAATAATGTGTACAGGGTTGGACCCAATACGCTTCCCTGTGGTACACCAGCCTTAATGAACCCTATTTCTGAATCTTCATCATTGATGTTGACATAAAAACTACGATCACTAAGATATGACTTGAGCAGTAGGTAAAATGGAGCTGGCAGCATATGTTTTAATTTACACAAAAGGACATTATGCCATACTCTATCAAATGCTTGTTTTACATCAAGAAATACTGATGAACAGTAGTGTTTCTTTTCAAGAGCGTCTCTTATTGTTTTTACAACTCTATGGCACTGCTCGGGAGTCCCATGTTTGCTTCGAAAACCAAATTGATGATCGGGTATAATTTGTAGAAATGCTAGTATAGGCATTAACCTTTTTTGAAAAAGTCTTTCGAATAACTTCGATAAAACTGGTAGCAAACTAATAGGTCGATAAGATTCAATGGAGTTTTCAGGCTTGTTAGGCTTTGGTATCATTATAATTTTAGCATGCTTCCATTGAGTTGGGAAATATGAGAGTGTGAGAAAAATCATAGCCTTCTTAGGTAAAGTTTTAAGAGTTTTGCCATCTATATTGTCATATCCTGGAGATTTTTTCGAATTTAGTTTACTAATTTCGTCTTCGATTTCACGATATCTGAAAGGCTTGATTGGTTTACTCATTTGACATGCAACGTCTAAAAAATTATTGACTTCCGCATCTTCTTCTGCTGTACAGAAGGAAAATGGGGTAAATGTATTTTCAAGTTGAGCCTTAAAAGCAGCCGCTTTACTATGATCGGATCTACACCAAACTCCGCTTAAGTTAATTATTGGAACATTTCGTTTTTGAGCGCTTTTAAGATATTTTGTGGCTTTCCAAAGATTGTATTCATTTGTATGATTCGGACTTAATTTATTTAAATATTTACCAATAGACTCATTTTTCAAATCTTCTAATCTTTTTTTCAAAACATTAGCCGCACGATTAAAACTTGTTTTATCTGAAGGTAACCTCGTTCTTTTCCAGATTTTACGTAGCCTTCTTTTTATAGCGATAAGTTGCCTTATTTCAAAAGATAGCTGAAAATTAGAAGCGTGAGTGTTAGCCTGTGGAGTTGATACAAACGAAGCTTCATGAATTAGTTTTGAAAAATTTTCAATTGCCATGTCAACTTCAAATCCGGTTTTCAACGATAAATTTAAATCAAGTTCTGCTTCAATGAACTGTTGAAAACAGTTGAGATCAGTTTTTGGAGAAATAATCTTTGTATTTTTAATTCGTTTTTTACAAACAGTTGAAAAGCTTACAATAATTGGACTGTGATCAGAACTTAAGTCATCACTAGAAACAATGTCAAGAGAGTTGGGAGGAATCCCATTGTAAATAAAGAAATCTAAAAGATCTGGTATTTTGCTAGTATCAGCTGGCCAGTAAGTGGGTGATCCAGTCGATAATGAACTGTAATTGTGTTTGGTTATGCATTTGAAAAGTTCTTTACCTTTTGGGTTAATTAAACGTGATCCCCACCATGTGTGTTTGGCGTTATATTCTCCACCAACTATGAATCTATTGCCAATGCTTTTAAAAAAGTTTTCATATTGATCACACTTAATACTGTATCTTGGCGGTGAATAGACAGAATAAATAGACACACTACAATTATTGCAAATTATTTTCACTCCGGCAGCTTGCATATGTGCTTCATTTATTGGTTCTAATATTTCATAGTGGATTTTATGACGATAGCTGCTCCAGCATGAGCCCTGTCATTTGGTTGATTGGCTGTTATTAAGTCGAATCCTCTTATCCGAAAAAGGGATTTACTGCTAAGGTGTGTTTCCGAAACTAATAAAATATCAATAAAATTGGTTTTTAGGAATATTTCTATTTCATTTATATGGTTCAAAATGCCATTAGCATTCCATTCTGCAATTATGAGATCTATTTGCATAGTTTTGTCATTAACATTGACATCATGTTCATCAAAGTATTGGTTAGTTCAATTTGTTTTTCTAACATCGACTCAATTTTTTGTAGGACATTATTTACTCCATCATTTGTACCTCTGACGGCTTGGGCATATGTCAACTGACCACTATTCTGAGTAGCAACAGGGATATTATGGTTAAAGTTGTAGTTTTCATTTATCACACTTCTTTTATTTATATTATTGCGTTTAGTGACCAGTTTTTGATAAACTATACAGCCTCTATAGTTCGCAGTATGATTTCCTAAACAATGAACACATTGCGGTGGAGTAGTTGACGACTTGGTGCATTCATTGGTGGGATGTTCTAGTCCACATTTAACACATGAATATGGCTTTCTACAATATGACTTCGTGTGCCCGAATTGTTGACATCTAAAACACTGAACAATGTCGTTGAATTTTTTTGGAGCTTCTATAACAACAGTGGCATTACCAAATGTCTTTATATTATAAATTTCATTATTGTTAGACTTGGGGTCTAAGTCAACGAAAAACATTGGCAGATGGTTCTTTGTTATACGGCTTTTTATACTTCTTACACTTCTTACTTGATGTCCTAACAATATCAACTTAGCTTTTATATCATCAATTGGTGTTGTATGGTGCAGACCCTTTATAACTGCAGTGAAAGCCCGTTCTTGTTTCAGTTGATAAGTATGAAATATTATGTTATTATCGTCAAAATATTTAGTTAATTTTCGGTAAGAATCAACTGTCTTAACGTTTAAACGAACCTGTCCGTCACTGTACGACTTATAGTAAAATTCATTGTGTTCAACTATTTTGTTTAGTTTATATACCATTTAGCAATGTCACCGACATTTGGAATAAGAATTGGTGGAGGTTTTGGATGTTGAGATTCTTGAGGTGATGCGACTTTATTAGTGCTTTCATTGTTTTCTGAGGCAAGAGCTGCAAATCGGTTAGATGTAGATGGACCTGTATCTAGCTGATGTCGTTTTGATTTGTTCATTTGAGGTGATTGTGAATGTGCTCTCTTAAGATTTTTAACGGGCTCATACTGCCAGCTAAACTCTACATCAGAACTGTCATCACTTAGATTCGCATAAACATCATTATTATTACTACTATTATTAACATTGCTAGTCTGATTTACTTTTTCAGTATTTTGTTTTTGCTTTTTAACTTCACTGCTTGGCATGTTTATGCATGCAGTATAGTCTTGTTGTTGTCAACAAGAATATTCAAATTGTTATTGTTAATTTTTTACAGTTTTTCGTACACTTCTTTTTTCCTTCTTCGAAAATTTTAAATTAAAACTTTATAAATTTTTTTATTTTTTTATTATTTTATTTTTGTGCACACACGTCCGCCTTCTATGAATTATTTTTTTTTTTAATGAATGTTCAAATATAAGAAAACAAAATAAAAAGAAAATGTAAAATGTCCTGAGAAATATCTAATGTAGTTTATTTAGTTTCGCTCAAGCAAGAAGGACAATTTCAACATATGCTGATTTTGAAATGCACTTTTCTGATTGAGAAAAGCGGTCAAATATTAATTACACTGACGAGGATATATAAAATATTCATATGTTTTTTTATGAGGAAGCAACTATTGTTCTCAAAAAAATGTTGTTTCAACGAGTTAAGTTGGATGAATGATGCCTTATTCTCTTTGCCACTCAAAATAATTGAAGTTCTCTTAAAACTCATAAAAAATAATAACAACCATTAGATGTGAACATAATAAAAACAAATCCTTTAACATCTTCATAATAATACTCATAATCGTTGTCACTGCTACTAACTTAAGTTGAGTTATCAAGGTAATAAACATTTGTTTTACAAACACTTTCTTTGTTCGTTTAATTCCATAAATGGGTACGACCTCTGGTGTTTGCTTTGATACCAGCTCAATAGCGCTTGTAATAATATTCGCAGAACTTGTCGTTGTCTCATCAGTTTTTTGGCTTTCGATGAAGTGGCTGTATTATTTCATATTTTATATACTTTCCTTTGTATTTATAATTCTCAATTTTAAGAAGGTAAACCGTCATAATTTTATTTAGTTCCAGCCTCTTGTACAACATTTACCCACTTACAAGCACGCATAAATGCAGGCATTACGTGGTTGATTGTGGTAGTCGTTCTTCTTAGCACCACAAAGTATTTTTATCTATGCTACAATTAACTCAGTTATACTTAAAATATAAAAGGAGCAGTAAAACGAACTTTGGGCATATTCCTGATTCAGAAAACAGTATTCATTGACTCATACTCGTGCGATGGTAAACTGATTTGATTGTGGCAACGACAGAAGTAAGAATCTTAAGGTAAGTTTTCTTTGATACATTGAGCTGGGGAAAATACGTTTTGTTTAAATTCTTTTAATTTTGGATTTTGTAATTGTCTTAACGCGTTTTTATTTTGGCCTGTTATTTTCGTCTACTCGAATGTCTAAGGACTCAAAAATGTCTAAGGATCACACAAGATTTTAAGTACTTTTAATTATCGCATTACGGTTTCAACGTTTTCGATGAAGATGGAAGCAATGCCAAAGCTAACCGAAAATAATTTCTAAAAAAACCATTAAACTAGGTAACTGCAGTTAATTTAAATGTTTATTTTAATACTCCACTTTATTTGAAATGATATTTTTTTACAAACAGAGTGGAACGATTTTTCTAGTATTTTTGGTTGCAAAAAGTTTAAACAAAGAGTTTCCAAATTAAAATTATAGCAATATACGAAACGATCTACTATATTTTGCATTTAAGTCTCGCTAATTGGTGGAAAGTTTACAAAAAAATAAAAGTTTAAATAATCTTTACCGATAAATCGAAATTAATCCAAAAATTAAAACTGTGTGTAATTTACTTAATTATTCAAAGTTATCTTAGAAAATAAATATTGCCTTTATTACCAAAAACGAACTTGACAATTGGAACATGCAACATAACCAGTTCGACACATTTTATCAAACAATAATTTAATTTCAACTTAAAAAAGTATTTTACCAAAAAATTTATTGCCGTAAAATGTTTTCACTTAATTTTTCACCGCTATTCTTGAAACAGTACAACGTCTTGGTTCATAGGCATTTCAGCAAAATTATTTAAACTTCTAATCATAAAACCGGTACAAAATAGTTCTAAACTGAAAATTATATAAGTTTTTGCAAATAAAATATTTCAGCAACCAAGAATTTTATAGATATTAAAATATATGTAAAATGTTTTACTGCTCCAAGGAGACAACATTTCCATTGGCAAAAATTCAGGTGACTCAACGTGGCTTGCCAACATATATAATAATATTTAAACTAAATACGTATTAATTTTAAATTTTAGTCTTTCTGTTACACATACTTTAAAATTTTATCTATTAGATGACTATGATAATTAATAATAATTTTCTAACGACACTAAACACCGTTTAACAAAATATTAATCATCCCAACACAATACCTGCAAACAGACTGTAATAACAATTTTACCTTTACATTACAGCAGTTGTGCTGCCAAAAAACTTCATGATTGAGGCAAATTTTCCAAAAACTCATAGTAGAGAAACAAAAAAAAGCTATAATGGCCAACGACAGTCAGGAGACCTGTAAAATTACAACGACATTTTATGGGCACAGTTCATAAATTTTAAAAATTATTATCCGTGACCTGGCGGAATATTACAACACATTGTTGCACTGTTATAGTTGCTGCCAAAGACGATACTCCTGATGATGCTATTCTTACGCGTATACTAATGGTGCCGCTGACGGCAACGACAACAATGCGGCAAATGTTGTGGCTTATAGTTCAGGGAACGTTTCAATGGCATTTTAGGTCCTCGAGCTGAGAGCACTCTATAGAGTTGTTAGTAGATTTTTTAGTGGCAGTTTGCTGTCGTTTTTATTTAATTTACGTACTAAAGGAAACATGATGACTTGGTAGGTAATAAAGTTTGTTACTTCGCCAGAACAGGAAAATTTTTATGTATTTGCGTACAAATCTATATTCGAAATTTAAAAAAAAAATATACTACAGAAAAGGCAAAAAATATATATATGTATATCCATTTTTTAAATGTTAAGTGTTCGTTTTTTAAATTTTAATTAAGTTAATAGTTTAGTCAATAATTATTGATTATTGAAATAATTTAAAAAATTAAAGAAAAACGTTTAAATTTAAATAGTAATTGAATCAATTGAGAAGTAATTAATTTTCTAGATGAAACGAAAAAAAACGTACGTTAGGAAATAAACTAATTTATGCAAAATGTGCTACGGTTTGTTATTTAAAAATTTTTTTAAGGCAGGTGCACTTGTAAGGGGGGTTATATGCTCTCAACCGATTAAGATCGACTTGCTACCAAAAATTTGTAAATTGTGTGGGTGTGTAAAAAGTAAGAGTAAGTATTATATTTAAATGGTCCACTGTGAAACTCCGAAATGCAGCTTCAGCGTCGTCCCCACCGTAAATCCAATACAAACTCGATATAATAAAGCTCATACTGCACCTGCTACTTCACACATCACGAAG
This sequence comes from Phania funesta, assembly GCA_963932375.1. Lineage (NCBI taxonomy): Eukaryota > Metazoa > Arthropoda > Insecta > Diptera > Tachinidae > Phania > Phania funesta. Next base: position 44,370,534 of record OZ010652.1, read on the forward strand.
AAAACGCATTTAGAAACTGAATAGAAAGCGTGTTTGGCACAAAAATTGGCGATAAGTAAATGAATAAACCTTGACAATTTAGTTGGGGAAACAGCAAAAAAATGCGTTTTACATATGTGAAGAATAAAATTGAACCACAACAAAACCTCAAGGAAAGCATCATATCTTTCAATCAAAGATGGCATCCGAATTCCACTTAAGTTTAGGCTTTTCAATAGTCCATAAAAGTTTTAATGTTTTATAAAAGGACATGATTTGAGACGTATCATAAGAGCGATCTGGTACTTCAAAACGGAATGTGTGTATTATGTTAGTGTGGGATGTGTGTGTAGTTTTATTATAATATAAATATGTAAATATTGCATGTTTAAATATTAAAAAAACTGATATTTGCTCTTGTGAAAAACATATAGGAAATAAGTATAAAATTTATAAACAAACACAAAATTTTTTTAAACCTTTACAATGTGAATAATATTTTCTTATTCTAACATACACATACATACAATATCTTTTGGCTTATATATATCATAGAATTCGCTGGTAATTCCATTTTGAAAATCCCTCAAAGGTAAAAAATAAAGAGAGCAACAAAATCCTTACAAAATGATTGAAACGTTTGATACAATCAATATATATTTTCCAATATAAGCAATCATTCCTTCATGGCTCTCTTCTGTAAAAGTGCTTTACAAAATCAAATTTCCTAGAAAACACTGCTTTGAAAATTTATGTACAAATCTTCAACATATAACTTTTGCCTGGAATAGGAATAATTTTTACATTCTTTCAGCATAATTTTCAAATAATTTTACCTTAAGGTTTAAAAAAATTTTATCGTATTTTATTTATAACATAAATAGAACAGACTATTTTATTTTGGGTTTGTTTGAGTATTTTAAACAACACTATTTGTCCTTGTTACATTCTGATGATTTTAAGATGTCGATTTTCATTTTAAACTCATCGCCTTCGTCATCATCTTGTGATTTTTTAGCGAAATAGTTATTAAACTGAAATATATATTGTTTCTTAAAATTATTTTTCTAATTGCGACAAGCAATGATATAATTTTAACTGCACCGCCAAGTTTGTACTTTTCGAAAATTGGTTTAAACAAAACATATTACAAGCACAAACACAATTACTTCCTTCAATGGATCATTTTGCTTTGAAAGATCTAAATATATAAACTCGTAAATACAATTTTAAAATTTAGCGAAACTCATTCAAATTTTTGTATTTCATATTTAACGATGGCACTCCTAAACCAGTGTTTGGAAAAAATCGTCTTCTTATGTCGAAATTTTTAAATACCCTAAAACTATAGTATTTGGGTCAAACATACAATGTATCTTTAAAACATATGAAAAAGTGGGAACTTTGGCTATAATGTTGTTATATATTATTACCCTTGCTACCTCTTGCTTGCGAGTCAAAGTTCGTTCTAGCCAATTGTTGTCAACTACCACACTATGACGTAGGTCTTGCGTTTTCGTAATTTCATAAGCAGAAAAAAGACAAAAATACACTAACAAAGAAAAAAATATCATTTAGTGTAAAAGGTAAAAAGTATCATCAAAAGAAAAGAAGTAACATCAACCCAAACTTTCCCCTAATTTTAGATAAGAAAGATTAAAATTTAAAATTTCTAAATTGTAAATTTGTTAACCTTAAACTTATAAATACTACTTGCTATATTCAGTCGTTTCTACCTAATCAACTGGCAGCTAATGTGCTTTCTAATTGAGTGCTCGTTAGTACAAACATTGGGCACTTGGGCCCATTGTACCAGTGAGTACAAAAAATTACTGATTACTCATTGCATTTTTTCTGGCAGGACTGCGCTACGTGACCCATAGCTAACGTCACAATAGGTATTCTGCAAAAATGAGTTAAAAGTATGGATATCTCGTGTAATTTAAAACAGATATAATTTTGCTCTTAGAAATTTCTGAAGGAATCAACCAAATCAACTAAAATAAACATAGCCCCGGCCGGTTTTTTATTTTTCACACTCACCGTTCAAGTTTTTTAAAATACAAACTTTATATATCTAATGATAACTCTTAAGTGAGACAATACATAGTGGGACAGAAGCTTAATATTTAGGAAATAAATTTGCCCCTTCTATGCGGCTGGTCTGGTTGACATCAAATAAAAAAAAAACAGTAAACGTAGCAGAGGAGTATTAGAGTTCTACTTTCGGTGAAGAACTCCTTACACTTGTCATTGAAAGCCTTCACGTTCACCTAAAGTTATTCTATAAGAATTGCAGTGATTTAAGCATGTTTCAATTTCAATAGCAAAAAGTAGACTTTTCTTGCATAAACGGTTAACATCGTTCAGAGCATTGTGTCAAGTGCACATTAAATCAAATTTGAATTATATCTTTCCGTACAACAAAATCGCTTCAGCTAAACCTAACTATTTCTGCGGAATTTTTCACCATTACTGATGGGTAATTGTGATTTCAAATCAATTCAAAACACGAAGTCTATAATGGTTTTTATAATTATTATAGACATTTACGGATTACTGATTATGACATTTGGGCGGCTAAAAATTTAATTTTAACTTTTAAAAGATAAATGTTTCGTTATTAGATTTTTAAAAACTATATGGAAATTTACAGTGGCGCATATAATCAAGCACAGATTTCGCAGAAATAATCCTATTTTAACCGTAAAAAATAATGTTATAATTTTAGGGTTAATAAAGCCGATCGATGCCAACCCATTTTAAAGGGTTTGAGGCTCGCTGTAAGGAAGAGTCTAAAATTACTTCCCTTAAACAATTTAATGCCTGATTTTACTGCTTTTAATATTACTTTTAAGCCGATTTCTGCTTCTCAACTTGAACAAGCTGTTTCAACAAACTTTGTTAACAAATGTATTAGTGCATAATTTATTCTTCTTCAATCGCTACAGAGAAAAAATAAAACAGATTACATGATTAAATTAAGGTTACAAGAGAATTACGCAGTAACCACTTTACATAATTTACGACCGTTAAAATTTAGGAATAATGCTCACAATACAAAAAAGCTAAAAAAAATGTTGTCAAGAGGTGAATTTTTTTTTTTTTATAAAAGCAACAACATACACAGGAAGAATGGAATAAGTCCTTTATATAAAAGTCCACTAAAGTTTATGAAAATCCCTAAAGAATTAAAGCAACAGTTTGTTTATTTCTTATATAAGAAAGAACAACTTTCAAGGAGTTCGACCTAAGAACAAAACAAAATTATTTTTACCGAAAGACTATTGTGCAGACCTTTAGAGATTCTTTGCTTGTAGAGTAAGGTAATTTTTTTTTTTAAATAAGAAGACTAAAATATTTACATGTATTTTTGATGCAAGTAAATTGTGAGTATTCACTGTTTTCTATTTAATTTGCATTTTAATTTGTGTTTTTTGTGGTTGGTTTTTTCTGTTTTGGTTGGCAGTGACAGGCACTACTGTAGTAACAGCAACAAATGCCTGCTGTGTTAACTAAAATGCAACTTTGTTTTTGTAGCACACAAATGAAAGGTTCCTCGACCTATTTTGCTGCAAATTTCGAATTTGTATTTTCTGTCTTCATTTGAGAAGGCAAGGTGTTGCTGTCGTAGGTTTATTTTTATATTTGTTTTCGTTGTTGCAAAGAAAAAAGAACAACATTTTGAAAAGTTTAAGTTGTTCAAACACAAGTTCGTCCTCTTTTGACATAACTTTTACACTTGAAAATTGTTACTAAATATATGTCCCATTTAAATTACGATGCTAATATATTGAAAATCTTCTACATATTTATAATGACATACCTATATATGGGAGACAACTTAGAAATAAATACATTTGTTTACGAGACCACGAAACATCCAAGAAATATCAACTCGTTTAACCTGTATATTGTTACGAAGTAATACTCGAAGCTGTGTGAAAGGACCTATTGTAGAAATACGCAACTCTTATAAACATAAAGCAAAAACAATTGCGTAGCGGATATTTCTCGAACTGCGATTCAACGTAGAAACAAAAACAACTTCTACAGAAAAAGTAAACAAAAGATACGAACAAATATACAAGACTACTAAGCCAGCAAACGAAATAAATGATGCTCAATTTCACGTATGTTCTGGACATTCCAAAGAGCGGCCGTGATATGTATATAAAGGTGCCGTCCACCGCAGAAGATATAGTTTTTTTTTTTAATAATTTTATTTACAATCTATTTCTACAATATTAAGTAAATTGTGTAATATAAAATGTAACATTACATTAAAACTTAACATGCGTTAATAAGCTTGTATAAAGCTTAAAAACTCCTATTATACGAGCATGTAATATTAAATATATGTATGGACATATTTCCAAATATATTTACAGTTGTGTTAATTTTTGCTGAATGGTATTTATTTGCCTATTTATTTACAGGATATTTATTTTTTAATATTATTTCCTATATGGGAGATCAAGAATATGGAATCTTTTTAATCTTTTAACCTCTTCTGTTTCATCTAATAAAGATATAGCTAGGATATTCGAGTGATTACCTAGTCTTTTGAGATAACGTGTACTGAGTTTTCTTATTTCATCAATGACGAGTGGTATCTATAAATCTTTATGTATTCTTTTATTGCTAACAAACCAAGGAGCATTAACTATAAGTCTCAAAGTTTTAGACTGATATCGTTGCAATATTTCCAAGTTTGAGCTACTTGTTGTTCCCCATAATTGGATACCATATGTCCATACTGGTTTTAAAATAGCCTTATAAATTAATAACTTGTTACAAAGGTTTAAAGCAGACTTTTGTCCCAAAAGCCAATACAATTTCTTAGTTAATATGTTTAAGTGGTTTCTTTTTGCTGTAATATGTTGCTTCCAAGTGAGTCTATTGTCAAGGTGCATACCTAAGTATTTAACGCTCTCTGATCTGGGAATTTGAGTGTTATTTATAAAAACCGGTGGGCAATCTTTACGTCTAAGGGTAAATAAAATAAAGTTCGACTTATCAGTATTTATAGTGATTTTCCAATTCGAAAACCATTCTTGTAATAAATTGAGCTCATTTTGAACATAAGATGAGGCTGTTATCGGAGATTCATCGGAATTCATTGGCATGTCGGCTGTATAAATTGTGTATAATATTGGACCTAGCACACTTCCTTGAGGTACCCCTGTATAAATTAAACGTATTACAGAATTTTCATCACCCACTCTTACGTGAAACGATCTTTTCTCTAAATACGATTTTATTATCAAGTAAATAGGCGCTGGTAATATTTTCTTGAGTTTGTAAAACAAGCCTTGATGCCAGATATAGTTGACTTTGAGAGTTTATCGAGTGAATATCTGTGTGTACAAAGGTGTTAAGTGTACAGTGTAAATTAGTACTAAAGAGTTGTAAATAGAGTCTTAATTTCCGAATAAAGTTGTGTATTGATAAAATCATAAAGAACTACGTATTTTAATATTTGCAATTAAACGAACCCTACGAATTAACGTTTATTGTGGTAATAAACGTGACAATATTTTCGGAACTGATTCCGATTTTCAACAATCAGGCAACTTGCTTGATCGAGCCCTGGTTATAAATGGTTCAAAATAAACTTCTGTTGTACATAAGTTTTTAACCAAAAATTATTTTAACATTTTTAAGCATTTGAAGCATAAACTATTTTTGAAGGCGGCCCTAAAAATCCGAATAAAAATTACGAGAAGAAAAACTTAGTTACTGTTTATTTTTGTTAATCCGCAGATATTTGATGAATAATCGTCAAGAGTGTTAAAAGTTTCGAGCATTAACTTAAGTTACCTCATGTTTTTTGTCTTTTTAATACATTAAAAATCATTATGGTGTAAAAATAGAACGCCTTTTCTTAATATCGCAAAGTCTTGGGTTAGACAATGATTATGATCATTACTTCACTTCCGTGATCACTGGTACCAAAACACTGCTCAATTCGCTTATAATAATGTTGGTTATACCAACATGCAGTTTAGTGACCTGTCCAATAAATCTCTTACACCTTATTGTTAAAATTTGGTTAAAACCATTAAACGCAATTTCATCTAATTAATTTTTTATAAAATCTTATTATGAGAAACTCATATCAAAGAAGATGTTTCATCTTAATTGTACACACAAAAACATTTTCAATTACACAAGACAAACATTTGTCTTCAACAATCTCTTCCTCGTATACAGACAAAAATTAATGCATAAATTAACCTTATCACAAAATAAACTAAAAGTAAAAAGGAAGAAAAACAATAAACATTTTACAGGAGATAAATCTCTCTGAGAAAAAATTAAAGAAAAAGATAATTTAAACTAATGAAAAATATTACGAATCAAAGAAAAAAAGTTTAACGTTAGATTGGATTTTTAAAGTGAAATAAAAATAAGTTACTTTCGAACAGGTTCATTTGAACAACAATAAAAAAACACACATTCAAGTACCTAAGACGGAAGTAGAAATAATTGTAAGTGTATTTATGCGTACTGTGGTAGTACAAGTTATGTGATAAAGTTCATAAGTTAATTATAAAATTATAAATGGCAACCACACAAAACAAAAACGAAAGTAAAACAAACGGGTGTTTTATTTAATTCTTCAAGCCCTTTGCAATTTTTATATTTTGTTTTATTTAAATGAAGGGGTTTGGCTGGAGTTGTTGTTCTTAAAACCAATTTGTTGCTCTCTTAATTTCCATAAAAACTAGCAGAGTTTAGTATGTCTTCCAAAATTAAGAAAGGGAAAACATAAATAAACATAACCAAATCTTAAGCCTTAGAAATTGAGCAAGCATTCATTAAAAGCTCCAATCAATTTATAATTCATAAAATTATTTCAAAATGCTAAGAATCTGCAAAACAGTCAAATTGGTTATTTGAAGGCTAAAAATGATGAACAGTTTCAAAACCATTTTCATAAAAGTAGTTGTGTTAGAGATTAGATAAAAATGTAATTATTTAACTTCCAAATGCAAAGCGGTTCCAAATAGATTTATACCAATATAATAAATTGCTGTAATCACTATATTGTAGCACCAAGGAGCTACGTAGTCCAGGTGGTTTCGCATGATTATACCATGATCGTGATTTTTTTATGTAATAATACGAATTTTGACCCTTTATTTTCGTTTAATATAATATATGACAAAATCTTGAAGCTGTTAAATTGTTTTTTCAAATGCATGAAAAAACCTGCCTAACGAGAAAATATTATACTCACTCACTGGTTGAATCTGAAGAAACAAACTTTTCAAAAAAATCAAACAACAGAAATGTTTTGCGTGTTTCAACTTGCAACGGAAACAATCTATTAACAACTTCAATCAATATATGAACGGATTTAAAGGATTCAAAATCATCACACTGATAAACCACATCAACAGTAAATAGCTTCTACGAAAGTAAAATCCAAACCGAGAGGAGACAAATATATATAAAAAATAAAAATTCTGTACATCTTTTATGAAAAGCCACCAAATCTATGTACGAGTCAGTAAGAGAACTTGTGTAAATGGCAACAAACTACAGCAAAAAAAATCTAAATCTGTAAACGTAAAATTCAATAGAGTTCAACCACTTGTTTTGCTGGTGCGCGGTTTCGAGGGCAAAGACAGCAAACATACCATACCGTAACAATAAAAAACAAGCATAACACAAATAGAATAAAAACAACAACAATTTTCAACACAAGCTGTGTCGAAGGAAAGACATATTTTGTATGCAGGAAGTTATAAGGAGACACATTTGTGTGCTTCTAACGGGTTTTTGAATGCTACGAACGTGTTGGTGTTTTTGACTTCCTTTTCCGTTGAGTTTGTAAAAGGTGACAAAGAACAATCAAAAGACGTGCTGACATCTTTTTTTTTTTGTGTCATGCTAGGATTTTTGTTTCGTATATATAAAGCGTTATTTAAATTATCTTTTATAAAGTCTAATGCAACCGAAATGTGTAAATTTTATAAGTAAAGTCCTAAATTTTATTTAAACCTTGGTAATATTTTTGTTATTGGATAAATTTTTACCAGAAATAAGACTGATTAATAAAGAATATTATAGTTATGAGAATAACGATTTTTATAATTTTATACATTTAGCAAACATATATCAAATCTTATTGTACGTAACTTTCAACTTATGTGACAGGTATAATCGTTTTTAAACTTAAATTTTTATTTTATGGAATCTTTTCTTTTAAAGGAATGACCTGACCGGAGACCGTATAATATTATGACTCATATTGTACTCACGATTATGTTCGCTCGAAATAAACAAAAGTTATTATTGCAACTTCTTAAACAATATTTTAACCACAAAAATTTTAATCATGCCTGCAAAATTACACAAGGGGAACTCACTCTTGGTTGCAAACAACCCTTGCAAATGTAGCAGGTCTAGCAAATATGCTACATTTTGCAAGACCATAACAACAAAATGTATGAAACTAAGATTTGCTACACTTGAGCAAATATGCTATGACGAAAATCGTTGCAGATTGGTAATTTGCAATGCTAAAATAACTGTTTATTTCATTTTATTATTATTAAATCAAAACAACTAGACACCTGCGCTTACAAAGTTTCACGGTGGTAGAACCGTCTCAACAATTGCCTGTGAAGAATTAAAATTGATGCGAAGACTGTTAAAATGTTTTTGCTAAAATAGTAAAAATTTTGATATCAAACAAAACTCCATTGATTGATAAAAGTTTTTAGGAAGTTTATGCACACACTAAATACTTTCTTTGTGTAAACATTTTAGAGGCGGCGTTAGCGTTTATATACTGACTGCGGCTTAGCTTATTGCATGCGGAAAAGTTACTTTAAGCAACTCTGTAATAAATTTGCTAAACGCTTAAAAAAGACACTCACGCTTTATGGCACAAAATAATACCAAGTGTGCAAAAATTCCAGATATGCAACGAAGAGTGATTTCCGCTACAAATTTATTAACTTATACTCACGCATATTTAAAATATTTGTTATCCACTTCGTCTACACAGCCAGTTTTACGTAGATCGTCCAATCTAAGATATATAAGAGCCATACATCGGGACATACTATCAATTAAAAAAAGGATGATCAATTATGGGTCCGAGTTATAAATAAAATAAAACAAATATGTTATTTTGCGCACTTTGGAAGATTTCCTTCTACCAATTGAACAATGTTGGCAAAACGCGAATTTCCCGCCAGATCGGAAGATAGTTTGTCATTGTTAGCTACATATGCCCTCTAGGTTTTTACATAAATAAATAATTATACGTCTTTTGTACCTGACTGAATAATAAACATCATATTAGACAGACGTCGATAAAACAACATGCAAAATCTTTAAATACATATTATTTTTGTTCAAAGTTTTTGGTGAGACTTTTCACACATTCAATATCAATCATACCCACTCGTATGCCTTGTATTTAGGATCGATTTACACATGACTGATAAAACGTTGAATATTACTTATACGTAACCAATAACATTTCTCATTTGTCTCTTTAAAAAAGTTTTCAACTTTAAATATAACCCCTTTGAAAAAATAAACAATGATAACATCCCTATGGGATATCCAAAACCTCGGCATTCTTATGAATATTTGTGAGCCACATACTATCGACAAAATTAAAAAAAAAAAATAACAAAACTAAATAAAAATAGGAAACAAAAAGACATATGTAATTATTATCTCTATATTGTCATGGTAAGACGTTTCCAATTTTAAAATCCAAGCATTTTCCAATTTATTTTTTCCAATGCTTTTCTTAGTTATGTTTCTGTTGCTTATTTAACAAAAATAACAAACAAACAATTTGCCACAAAGTCAAAAAGTCATATAAAGCGGTAACATTTAGTAACTATTTGCGGGGTTATGAGCTGACAGCATCATTGACCCACACTTCTACGAAAATAACCCTAGTGCGGCCATCACCGTATATGGCGTGTAATACATATCATTCGTAACCAATTTGTTTTGGGTAGAATTGATATGTGCTTGTAGTATGGTGGATATTTCATTTTTTAATTTTAAAATTGTTTGTTGGGCAAATCGCTTAAAAATTAGAATTTTTTAAAGCAACTAAACCAAAGAAACCAATCTTTTGTCTTCCTGCTCTGAAAAAAAGTTGTGCTATATACCTGACGCCTCTATTGTCTTTAAGTGGCATGATTATAAGACGCCTTAGTTATAAGCATTAAGAATTAAAATATATCTTAGCATCTTATCTCGCCTCAGAGCAAGTAACACGAAGGATAATGCCAATGCAGAACTTTGCTTTTATAACTATTACGGCGGCATTATATATTGTGTATGTATTGGTGGACCCAACAAACAAAAATCATTAACGTATCTCTGTACTGATGATGAAAATTTAAACGGAGCTTATTTAATAACAAATGCTTGTTCGATATTATCTAAAATAAGTAATGTATTAATATTGATTACTTCAAGGAATTTTATAAGGCGAACACGGGACTCCAATAGCACTTTTAATTTGAATGTTTATGAAACTCTAAATCTGTAGATTTTAAGCGGAGATGAAAAGAGGCTTTTCAAATAAAGGCCTCAATATATATTAAGCATATAGCGAGATTGTTATTTTGACGGGCTCTCAACTGAATTCCGTGAAGCGCTAAAGCTTTTCTATCACCTTATGTACCATCTGTCTATCCATTTCCAAAGAAAGTAAAATAATGAATTCAATTAGTAAGTAGGTATTAATTTCCTGAGTGTTAATTTCCTTTATAAAAAAATCTGTTGTTTACTATTCAGTCACTGACGCCAAATCACCACTGTAAATACAATCGTTCGAGTACAACGCCTGCAAATATTGTTATCAATTTGGCCCTTCAACCTTAACTCTCCAAGATTTCGTGGCAATAAATCCATATCGAAATTCGTGTATCATTTTCATAGTTCAAAATTTGTTATTGTTTACAAATTTTTAGTTTTAAAATATTTTTAGGGTAAAATGTAACACAAAAGCTTTGTGTTTTGATATAAATAACTTACAAAATTAACTAACACTATCCAAAAAATTGTATAGAAATACTTTCATGGAAGTTCGAAAAAAAAACATTAGGCGCACTGATTCACAATAACTAGTATTGCATCTAGTTCTTCAATATATGTGTATTGATGTACTAGTTGGGCTTCCATGACAAGTCAATGTTGTAAGAGAAAAGTACATCCGAAAAATTAAAAAAAATAAGTTTGAAATGACTATTCCGAAAGTAATAACACAACTACTACATCTCAAAACGTAACAGTAAAAACTTAGTGGACGGTTTGTATTCACCTCGTATTTTTCCACATTAACATTAATTTGCTCATATAAAAAAAAAATAAAATAAAGGCAATTTTATTGTAATACACTAATTATTTCTGTCTATAAAAATTAAATTATTTATATTTAACCTCTTTTAAATATAAATAACTACTTTTAGGTTTAATACAAAGATTCGTACTTGACGGCAAACCTTTTTTACTTTAATTATAAATCGTGAAAAAACAATTAAAATTTTTCTGTAACAACGTCACACGCTCACTAAGTGCCTATAAGTTGCCTATGTTACTCAATATAGATTTCAAGCAGCACAATTTTTTACGGTGGAAAATTGGTGAAAAGCCAAATAATTAGCGAGGAAACCATAATACCACTGACGCATATTGGAATGAGGGAAATTAAAAGTGCATTAGTAACGGTAAACATACGTTTAGAGAGGTTGACAGTAATTTAAAACCTAAAAGGCAAAAATAAAATTGGCGTGGCACTTCTCAGTGTAATGCCTCATTTTTAATATTACATTAGTAAGCGTCTTGGCAAAACTCGCAAAAGTTTTCTAGTTTAAAGGAGGAGTAAAAGCTTTTCGATATGTGAGCAAAATCCAAAAGAGAACAAAGAATTTAAATTTTTCTTAGCCGATAAATCTTTTAGAGGCCTGAGTTCTTAAGAGAGTAGCAAACCTAAGGGAACCTTCGTGAATGGAACTTATGATAATTTACTATAAACTCAATTATCAGAATTTATAATATATTATTAATTTTATATTCAGACAGGGTGCTTCGATATAGATTTTTAGAACTAATTTTCGTCATCAAGTTTGGGTTGGAGACAAACCGGTTTTGGCTATGCGTCATCTTCCGTGTCATTTTTCGTTCTCACAACGGATGATGGCAACTCGGTCTAAAATTCTACGTAAAAATATATTACAAATAACATTAAACTTCAAACAATTTGAATATTCTTTAGTTATATTACTTTCTACAGCACATAGGCTGGCTTAAGGTTAGCGGAAAGGCCTAGCAAACAGCACTCATGCCCCTATAACGTTTTGTCGGTATTCCGCTCCTTAACATTAGTTCGATAATTATGAAATGCTTTCTAAATAAAATAAATAAGTGGGCTCTACGTTAATGCACGAAGTCTATCCTTTATTACTGCACATTTCATAAACTCTATTCCGTCTAATTCAAGATAGTAACTACGGGTTTTTCAGTGCAATTTACAAATACCGGAAATTCATAGCATTATCTACAGAAGAATAAGTGTCGTTATATTTTGCAAAAAATTCTATGTTCATAAAAAAAATGAACAACTTTTTATAATGTTGCGATTTTAAATTACCAAATAAAAGACTATAAAAAGTCAACAAAAACAAAAAAGCATGCAAATCACTGGAGAATTTTATTGTTAAAAAATAATACTGCAACTTTACGAAAAAAAAAATAAACAACACAACGCGCAACTATTTAAAACGTTTCCTGTAAACATTTTAAATATCTATGAGAACGAAATCAAATCATCAAATGACGAATTTTAACAATAAAAGTGTTCAGTTTTTTATTCTTCACTTTATATTTGTTTTATTTACCGTATATTAATCCCATGCAATTCATTCATAAATAACAAAAGTGAGATACCAATAAAGAAACAAGTGGAAAAAATAAATGTTTGATTTTGCCTGGGATTTTATAAAAAAATGATGACTTTCCAAATCGTTGCTTGTGGAAAAAATGGAGAATTCAAGAGAAGTAAAATATCCAGCATTCAGAGCAAATAAGAGAAATCGATTGTGTTATGCAGCCCATAAAGTGAGTTGTTTAAAACAATCAATGTTCAATGAATTACAAATGTTACTTTCAATTGACGGAAATTCGTTGTTCTCTTTCTCCAAATTTTTTAAATGTTTGCTGTATTTCGCTTAAAGTCATTTCAATTTTTGTACCCTACACAATTACACAATTTATACAACATGAATGTACATTTGGATGCTCCATTTTTTATAATAAGAACCGCAATGATGGTTTAAATACTTGATATGTTGCCTTACGGCAGCGATGAGGCCGACCAAACATGAAAAAGAATCTATTTTTACTAATTGTTGCTTAAATTTTTTTTTTTTTTTTGGTAACATACGACGTTTATATAGTACATTGCGATCACTGAAGAAAAATTTTTGGAAAGAACAAATTTCTCTAAACAAAGGTAGATAGTTCAAAAATCAGTTGTTTCTAGAGGATTTCGAGCAGTCCCTACGACACAGTATTAAGATAATTTCTCGGATGTGTAATTTTCAGTCTAGCCAGTTTCTCAATTAGAAAGCTTCGTGGACGCCAATTATTATTTTTTACATTTTAATTACATTTTTTTACTTTTAATGATTTTTCAGTTTATTTGTTGCTTAAAAAATAGACGGAATCTGTAGGTAACATTTTTAGACAGCGAATGCTCTTCCTGAAAAAAAAAATTTTAAAAATTTTTTTAATCGTTAATTAATTCAAAGAGAGCTTTTAGATACGAAAGTTGGTTTGTTTCATGAAAAAAAAGTACCCAGTGAATTACACCTACGGATATGATTTGAAGTGCAACTCTTATGAAATAAAAAATTGTTTCACATTGTCGTAAAACTAGAAGAAATCTTCTATATTAAAGGATAAAGGGAGTTGTTTTTATAACGAAAGTAGGAGAGGACTTATTTTGTTGATTTCCTTTTTGCAAAAGATTTGGGGCATCCTTATCGTTATCAGCATGATTTTATAAACATACTCTCGAACAAATCTAAGAATAGTTTTATTTGAACACGATTACGATTACTTATCACATGGCAGGCTACGTGACATCTGGTAATGAACTGATAATATTCCGGCAAGTAAAGCTAGAGAATTATAATCAATTAACTCGGAAGGTACGAGAACTAAGGTAAAACATTAGGCAGAGATGGCACATACGTAGTGTTAAACAACGTACTGGTGAGAAAAACTACAACAATCTTATGGAGTGACCCAATCATATACACGACTCCGAAGCGTAAGGTTTATAAACAACTCCCATTTTGTAAATGATATTTCAAACAAAAGATAATTTTATCTTTACTGAAAATTAGGATATAGATTTCGTAATGAAATAGCATAAAAGCGAGCTGTAGACATGACATGATTAAGTGAGTAATTAAAAATCCATTATTTATTAGTTTGAAACTTATGGTTAGGAGGTTTCCAAAAATCTTTCGAAATTAAAGAAAAAAAATGTGTATACTTAATAATTTTAATACTTCATTTCTTAAAAGTTAAAAGTACAGTAGAGTATCTTAAGTTCGGTCTGCATAAATTGCAATATTTAAGAACTGCAATCCATAATTTTACCTGCTTTGTTATGAAGCTTATTTTTCGACTTCTTTTTATTATATTCATATTCATTTTAGTATTTTTATATTCGTACAATAGAACAAGTTCTATTGTTCAAGCGCAGTGTATACAACATCCATTTATATGGATATATAAATGTATATAAAAATACATATATGCATATATAAATTTAAATTTACTACTTTTGTATCTGTATGTCTATTACAATATAAATTAATATAGTGTGTTGAAAATAAATAGAAATGAATTATGTTGGCATTAAAATTTCTTACTCAATCTTTTTATCAAAAGAACAACACAATTTTATGCCCGCCGGAGTTCATTGCATTTATTGCAAATATTGGAGCCCTAATATGAATACAAAGGTATGAGCAAGTGGTTTGTTAAAGAAGTCAAACCAGTCAGCGAATGCATCATAGTGTCCGTGCTATTGCTGTTGCTGCAACTACATATACTGTCTGTTTTTGCAGCTCTTGTTTGCTAGTTGCATATTTAGACAAATAAATCAATGCTTTGCTGCTGTATGCGGGACTTTATTGTTTATTTTTAAAACTCTGTTGACAATAGCTGTGCGTTTTTATAATTTAAGTATGTTTTTTTTTCGTTTGATGATCGTCAAAATATGATAAAAGAAATAATGTTTATATCGGGTGTAAAAAAGAGATTCGTGACATGTGCCGGTGCCAAAAATGCACAGTAATATTTTCCATTTCGCTATGAATAGACTAACCAACGGACAAAATTCGTGCTCATTTTTGACGGGATGGGTACGTCATTCATACGAGCGCGGATCAATAAGTCCGTGATTTGTCGAACTTCCCTCGTAGTTATATGAAATGCAACACTGTTCCCATCAAGTACCACCTGTTAATAAACTACTACAAAATTTTTAACAAGTGTCATCATTTACTTTGCGTTTAACAGCTGTTCAAAACATACAACCACATGTATTTGTCTACATATGTAAACAAGTGAATTTCGAAAAGCAAACGACGCCATATGGCCAAGATAGAAGTTATTTCTCATCAAGATAATGCACGGGTGCACATGTGTGCAGTCGAATTGGTACATCATCTGCCATATTCTCCGGATTTAGCCCCTAGTGACACCTTCCTCTTTCCACACCTAAAGGAATGGCTCGGTGGAAAGAGATTTCGCTCCAACGATGAAATTATTGACCAAACAAATACCTATTTTAAGGGCCTCGAAAAATCCTATTTTTTGGAAGGGATATAAAAACTGGAGAAACATTATACTATGTGTATTGAGTTAAAAGGAAATTAAGTTGAAAAATTAATTTTTGTTTTGCAAAAAATGTGTTTCATTCAAAAAGTCACGGACTTATTGGTCCGTCCTCGTCTTTGCCGAATATATTATGCAGATCAGCCAGAGGTAGTTCTAGACCTACCAATTCATCCAGAAAAATGCATTCTTTGATGCGGCTTGAGAGCCGGTGGCGTAATTGTACTGTGCTTCAAGAACGCACGTCGCAACGTTACAGTTAATGGCGCAAGATACCGTGCATTTATTACCGACTTTTTTTTACCCAAAATAAAAGAATTTAACTTTGTCAACCAAATTGGTTTAACATGACGGTGCGATATGCCACATAGCGCTCATTGCCATGAACCTATTGAGAGAGGTGAGCAATTAATTTCACGTTTTGGGTCAGTCCAGTGGCCGTGAAGATCATACGATTTGACCCCACTCGACTGAAGGCTTTCATGTAGAGGGACAAGTTAGCCACAACTCCAGCCCTTGAAGACAATATTACAGCTGCCGTTGGTGCGATACGGGCTGAAATACTAGAAAAAGTTTACCAAAATTTTAGCTCACGGATGTGTAGCCACGGGCAACATTTATATAAAATAAACTTTTAAAAGAATGGCAGGCATTCAGTTATCGACCCAAAATAAATAGTTACATCTTTGTCCTGCTGTGTGTGTTTTTTTTAACAAAAACATTAAAAAAATCACATCATATTAACAATATATTAATGTTATAAATTAGGCTTTACGAGACCAGTTGTGTAATAGTTTTTGTCTTCTGCTGCATCAATATATAGGGTGATTTTTTATTTATAAATAGTTGCTTCATTTGTGATGCGATCAGTTGGTGTCCCCTAATATTGTGTAAAAACTTACACTCGAGAAAATGTTACAAATAATACAAATATTTAGGCAAGCAAATGCAGTTTTAGTGATAAAATTTCTCTCCAAGTTCAAACCAAAAATCAGGCATTCAGGTGAAGCTGAAGAAAATACTGCTGCTATTGTATCTAGATAATTTGAAGATGTTCTTTGATCTTCATCCTAGTTTAATTTTTCCCGGATGGAAAGGCCTCTGCACAAGTCAAAATAACAAGCTGCATCCCAGCTCTTGCAAGCAAAAACAGGTTTAAAAATTATTAAGAAGATATCTTGATCAAAAAGTTTGTTCTCGTTTTTCTTTTTGAATTATAAATACTTAAAATATCACCACTTTGTGTTTTCTGCAGCTTGTTGGAAGGAACACAAATTTTGCCCGAAAATATTTTATTTAGTTGTGTGATGGTTTGCTTGTTTTACTCTTATAGTTTGGTACGTATCAAAGGTCCGTATCTCTTCCAAAACAATTTTATTGAGCAACAAAGGACAATCCGTAGAAACGATTTGAAGATATGATTATGGAGGCGACAGAAATTGACCACGACGGTCGTAATATTTGACGCCGATAAAATTTTTTTGTGTAGCATTTAAGCCTAAAGCCGATGCCCTCAGAGACAATGTAACTAATATATCGTTCAAAATTCAGCCACATCGCACCTCAAAATGATATAATATTTCATACATAATGGCAAACGCGAGCCTTAAAAAACAAAGCATTTCGTTAACATATCACAAAGAACTTGTTTCCATCCAATTTCACATCGACTCCTATATACAAATACTTTTTATTGCACAAGAGTTCATCATTGTCCCTTCCATGTAAATTTGTCAACAAAAATATGTTACTTAAGCATTATAATTTTTTGTATTAATACTAAATACTCACTATATAATCCTTGGTAAATTTCATTTGTGTATAATACTAGAAATAAATTTTTTGGAATATATTTCCTTTGCAATTAATCTTAGATGAAAATTATATGTGAAAAGGATGCTGGTGGCAACATAATGAAATTTTCACATACTTATATAAATATTTATGCAAAATGAACAATGGTATGTTCACACACATTCATTTACATATTACAACACAGGCTCGGACTTCGAACTTCTATCTAAATGATATCAAAGTTTACAGCGAAACCATTTAACACCTCATGCAGTAATTTTGTGGTTGAACCGAAAAATACCAAAAACCTCCTTTCATGCATTTATATTCTTCGTTAATGAATGTTTTCTGACTTTTCCTGCTCCTGCTCTCTAGATGCTGGCATTATCCTTGAGGATTATCTGAACTTTCATACAATTAAGTTTGAAGCTAAAAATTTATGTTTTTTTTTCTTTTATTTTACACTTTTTCCTTTGGTTGAGTTTGGTTTGTGTATGCAGCAATTAAGGTAGTTTTCAAAAATTAAATGTGAAAAGTGACCATTTTATTTTTTTGTTCACCAACTGAATGAGGTTCTCCTGGTTGGTTTTTTCATGTGCTGTAGCAGTGTTTGTGTGTGAGAGTGTATTTGATTGTTGGTGTAAATAGTTGGGTAAATTTTTATATGAATTGAGAATTTAATTAGTGCCGGGATTTAATTATGTCATCCGTAAGCGGATTTAAGTGCTTTTATTGTATTTTCAATGTGTTGAAAAAAAAAACAAATGCTGGGGAATATAGTAATTTTAAATTGGTAGGAGTTTTCAGCTTAGTATCAATTTAAAGTTATTTTATTCTAGCAGTAAAAGTTTTATAGACATTGTAATAGTAGCCTTTAAACGTTAATTTATTTTAGAGATGAGTTTATGCATTCGAAAATATGTTTTATTTATATTTTTTTAAGGTTAAAAACTGTGTTAACTTATGTTTGTTTTTCGTATTACTTTTAATAAATAAATAAACGAAAATGGTTGCTATTTTTTCACTAAAACTGGGTTGCGCCAGTAAAATTTCAATTTGCAACTTGCGGCTTTATTTATGTACAACTTTTTTCATTTTATACAATTCAGCCACTTTTCTTAACTTTGTGGGACTTTTCACATATTTAGTTAAGTTGTGTCGTTGACTAATTTCGCTTGTACGTTTATTGTAAATTATCGCATTATTTTTAATTTTAATACATTTTTTTTTAAATTTGTTTAATAAGTCTTTGTCTGTTTAGAACAAAAAATATCTTAAATTAAAATTATTAATAAAGTGAATGAATGCTTTATAGAACCATAACACGATGTCATTTGTGACATATTTTTGGTAAATTTTAATAACATAATTTGTAATATAAATTTATTAAATTCGTGACCACGTTTCGCCTTAAAAACAAGGCTTGTTCCGTTGGCATTTTGCAATCGATTTGAAAAAAAATTGCCAGATTAGCAAGAAAATCAAGTTTTCAACATGACTCAGAAGTCGATGGCAAGACAAGAGGTCGAATTCTGTATTCACATATTTTCAGAAAGTACTAAAAATAGTTTTGTTTGGTAAAAAAAGCTTTCATTGGTTTTCAAATACAACTCAAAACTTTATGAAAAATATATTGTAATAAATATCATATAAGCATAAATAAAACTCCGACTAATATATAGGGATTGCTTGTATAGTAGGAATATATATAAATTTACATATGATTAACTAAACTATAATGGATTATATATATTTTGCGGGTATGAGTCATAGCGAAAAATATTTTTGTCAAATATTCCGTAAATATTTCTCCTAATTTGGCATTTAAATGAATTCCTTGTGACCCTTACTAATTTCCAGCAAATTATTTGCCAGCTTGTAATAGCTGTCCTCTAGATAGAAAATCAAAACCTACAATCAAGGAATATTCAACCTTTGCGTTGATGTTGTTGATGGTGACACGAGTTAAAATTTGTTCATGGTGTTGTTACAGAATATTGGTTCTGAATCCCGAGTCATAAAACCTATTCGTATTCCATGAATCAGTTGCTCACGAACAAAATTTATTTTTAAATATTTGATTGTTTCAGTTGGACAAACACCCCTTTTCTATCATTTGAATCAATCTCATGGTGATCAATCACACGGAAACTGCTTTGCGTGCGATTTCCTGTGATTCCACAAGATCTTTTTGATCTTCCTGGATAGTCACTTTTTTGCGTAAAGCTAATAATTTCCAGCATAGCGCGTGATTATTTGCTTTTTACACAGCCAATTGATAGGTTATTGTAAGTTGTATTCTAATATCTATTTCAACTTAAGATTGCATATGCGTCTTGATGGCTTTCTTTTTTAAACAGTTGACAAGAAAAAGGTTTAATTTTCATTTTCAAAATCATGTACACGCGTATGCCAGTTAATCTTAAAAAACTTCCAACTTAAATGTAACAATAAATCCGATTTCATTCTAAAAAATAATAATTTATCTTTTAATTTTTTGACGACATATCTGCCATAGTATATCTCCAGATGCTGTAGAGTATTACACATTCATACACCTAAAATTGACAACGATATCATGCCGCAAACCAAGCATTTGCTCCAAACCAAGCATCAAAACCATTAGCAGTATTACAAGGTTTTCCAAAAAATGTATAAAGAGTTTTCCAAGGGATTTATTGTTACATTGGTTAACCAGGAAAATAGGAAAGAAAAATTCCATTACCTTTTTTTGTCAAATATTATTGAAGGTATTAGAATATACCAGGTACCATTTGAATTGGTTTTTGTCGGTTAAATTACGAACACAAAGAATACTACTGACTTGATAAATGTTTAAATAGGTTTATAGGCTTAATAATGGTGTATAAGTGATATTAATAATAATATATTGTTTTTTTAATTTACTGGAACACAAAAGGTAGTATCTAATATGAAGATTAATTTCAGGAAACGCCTGAATATGATGTCTTTGGATTTAGATTATTTAGAGAAAGTGTTTATATAATGATTTTTAGTCTGAGAACTAAGACTGAAATATCTTTTCGCATCTCAGAGATTAAAGACTCTTCACTAAAGTAGTTTCGTAAAGTGTTATTTGTTTATATGAATTCGAATAAAAATTAGCAACTTGTTCGCACTTTTTAATAGTATCTTGAAAATATGAGGTTCTAAAGTTTACTGAGAAAGACAGGTGTCATTTTGTTTGTCGTTGTAAAAGATGACACAATTTAGGTTGTCTAGTGCCGTCAGAAACTTGGTTTCAGGCGAACATTGTTAATTGAACTTTCCTATTATTTATAAGGATACAGAATTTGGATTGGAAATTAATTCTGAGGAAATTACAAACGAAATAACAAACCTAATACGTATTCCATTTATTGTCAAGGGTATATTTAAAAAAAGCAAACATAAATAAATACTTGAAACTGAATAAAAATTTGTATTAAAAAATACGATTTAAATCGTTTTATGATTTAAAAAATAAAATAAAAAACCATCACACTCTAAACACTTATTCGCCTCTGCAATAAGATTTCCTTAAGAAGCTCACAATAAATTTGCTTTTACATATTATTGTCAAATGTTTGCCAAATAAAAATTAAATAAAGTACACTAAATAAAGTAGACTCTTGCGATGATATGCACAGTTTGCTTTCCTTCAGCATTTTTACTTTAGTGTCCTTTCCAATGAATCCTTGCGAAAGTTTTCAGCAACAACAACAATATTTATATAATCCCAATACAAACGGTGCTGCATTAAACGAAGTCACCAACATTCAATATATTGAAATGCATTTGTTAGTTAGTAGGAATGCGAATGTGAATGTCTCGCAGTCTAAGAATTTGTAGCGAAGACTTTTTCTAATGGAAAACTTGCCATTATTTGTTGTTAGTAGCAGCCACATTCGGTCCCCAACTTTTAAGTCTCTTTAATGGGCAATAATAGGAAAATGTTGAAGCTCTAGATAAGCATGGATGCGATTTGTTAGCGATTTTATTTATTAATACCGATATTATTAAAATGTTAAAGATTATCCTTTGCAAATGCTATAATAAGTTAACGGTTTAAACTTTTTATTTTCCGATTTATGAATGGCATGAGTACCTGTTCATTTAAAGAATAATATTTATGCATTATATTTCTTTTTTTAAATTGTGTTCATTCTGATGTGGTGTTAACTTGCAGAGATAATGATATTTTATTGCATCGTGGCACGAAATTAAGAATTTGTTTTAGTTAAATGTTAAATAAATTGATTCTTGATTTGATAAACCGGTTTCGAAACAAAAATGTTATTCGCGTAAATATTTAAAAAAACTTGTTGCAAACTGATATTTTAGTGCTTTATTATCAGGAAAAAAATATATATTTTTATGGGTAATTTTAAAGAAAACTAATTAAAAAATTATATATGTATGTATGTGTAGTTGCTTTGCCATCAGCTGTTCCTTTTTTCTCTATGCTACTATCTTCTACAATGTTCTGTAGTCTAAACATTAAAAAACAACAGCAGATTTTTACGCCCAAATCAAATAATCAAAAATATTATACAGTAAAAATTGCACTAAACTTGGAAGTCAGGTATAACAAAACAATATTGAATATACTAAACTGGCAGATTGCGTTAAAATTCAAAGAATTTAAAGTTTTTGTTTTGAGATTCTAAAAGCTCTTTCTCATTTTAAAATGCATGAATGAAAATATATTCGGTTTACGAAAGCCAACTGAACTAAGGAATAAACAAATTTTCTACAGCGAAGGCAACATATTATGAACGATTTTGCATTTACTCCAACCGAAAAAATGTCCATGTCACAAAGTGAAAGCAATCACAAACTGATTACAGGGATCTGGATACAGACTAAAAGTCTCAAAAAGTACCTTCATTTGTTTACCAACATGTAAACCTGCAAAGGTCTCTAACATAAGAAGAAATCTGAATAAATATCCTTGCCATTTTTACCAACTCCCGTCAATTCGCTTAAGTTTTAATTTTAACTTACCGTTTAAAAATCTTACTAAACCTAATATATAACGTTCTCTAATAGAGATGCGCAGAATTTGATAGTATATGACGGTTAGTTACATTGTTCTATTTTCTGTAATATATGCTTAAATCATCAAAAATGGTAGAAATTATATATCAACTACAGTCAACTTCATAGGAGTTATTAAAAACAGTTCATATAATTTTAAATCTTTTCACGCTTAAGAACCTTAACTGATATTCAAACACCGTAAATATTTAAGTTATATTAATTTATATATTAATTTCTTTTTAATGTCACTTATCACTGAGTAAAATGTTTGTAGTAAATAAGTTTTCTTTTCCTTTTCGAAGAAATATAAAACATGTGCTAAGTTAAAGTTGTTGCAGTTAAATTTAGCAATAATTGAAAATAAACACTTGAAGAAATATCACAATATTCTCGTATGTTCACCTAAAACGAAAAAAAAACACATATAATACAAGTAAATTCTGACTGGCACTCACTAGTCAAGTGTAATTTACAAAAATGAATGTATATGTATGTGCTTAAGAAAACTGGCACGTGTTGTTTAAACTTTGAAATACAGCGCTGTTTGCTACGTAATAATATTTATTTTTAAAAATATAAAAAATAAATCCTATAGCAAATTTCAAAATTTCAGAAATTCAAATGAATTCAATGATAATTTGAATTCTATCCGCTTTTAACCACTTTCGAATATAAAGCTAAAAGTTTGCACGATGCACCAGTGCTTAGAAATTCCCTATAAATAAGATCTCCGCTTAAAATTTAAATTAAAAATGCACTCCACTTACAATATTATTAGAAATCAAATATTATTTTCAAATCTCAAAAACGCAAAAGCAACCAAACACAACGATAAACTGATATGTGCATTACATTTGTTTTATTAAAAATTTAATTAAAATTCTTTGTGGAATAACACTGATACGAGAAAAGTAACAAGAATGAGAATGAAGCAATATCAGCATGTTTGTAATGAAGTTGAAGTACTATTTGCACGCCTAAACACATCATGATGCATTAGCAGAAATCACTCTTCGTTGCATATCTGCAATTTTCGCACACTTGGTATGATTTTCTGCCACAAAGCGTGAGTGTCTTTTTAAGCGTTTAGCAAATTTATTACAGAGTTGCATAAAGTAACTTTGCTGCATGCAATAAGCTAAGCCGCAGCCAGTATATAAACGCTAACGCCGCCTCTAAAATGTTTACGCAAACAAAGTATTTGGTGTGTGCATAAACTGTCTCAAAACTTTTATCGATTAATGGAGTTTTGTTTGATATGTTAATTTTTACTATTTAAGTAAACATTTTTAACAGCTTTAGCTTCAATTTTAATTCTTCACAGGCAGTTGTTGAGACTGTTCTACCGCCGTGAAACTTTGTAAGCGCAGGTGTCGAGTTATTTTGATTTGAAAAATAAAATGAAATAAACAGCTGTTTTAGCATTGCAAATCACCAACCTGCAACGATATTTTCCATACCATATTTGCTCAAGTGTAGCAAATCTTAGTTTCATAAATTTTGTTGTTATGGTCTTGCAAAATATAGCATATTTGCTAGACTTGCTACATTTGCAAGGATTGTGTGCAACCAAGAGTTAGTTACCCTATTGTTACAAATATGCAAGAAAAGAGTAAATAAATAAAAATACATTGAATAGAAATGAAAATATTTTTGTAAAACTTCCAAATGTATGAAGAAATAAAAATATTTGTTTATAGAGAGAAGCAGAATTTGATCTAAGATACGAATGTGAGTAATGAATGAAGAAAATTAAAGGCAAAGATTTTCTTCCTAAAGACCGAGAAACAAAATTAACCAAACAAGAAAACGTAACATTAAAAAATGCACAACACAAGCAAACACGAAACGTTCATGCTGTAGAAGCAACCTTTCTTAAGAACTTATGCATACAACAGCAGCTGTGAGCATTTAGCAACAGTAGTAGCATGAAATGTAGTTAAAAATAAGAAACTCTTACTTGGAGATATGAAAACATCCTCTCTAATAACATTTCGTTGCAAAAATAACTTTAGAAGTTACTCAGAGAGGATGAAAAAGAAGGTGAGGATATTTGAAGAACTTTAGTACTCTATACATACCCGGATCTAAAAGAACTTGTGCCGTAACATCTGAAAATGCCTCTAGCACAAAAGTTTTTAGTGTTTTCTGACCGGTGAAAACAGCTCACCTCACCTAATTTTTATAACTTAATTAATTAAATTTTGTTATGTGTGCCACATTTAATATGTATTTACGCGTATATTTAGTACAAAAATTATATCTCAACCGAGAGCTATTATAGCCGACACTGGAGCAGGTCCATTTAATGCAAAATGTTAGAACTTGAACCCTAATAACCAGTCACGTGGCAAGAAGAAGGCAAAGGTTTTTCGAAATCTTATCAAATGTTTACAACGATGTCAACATTTTCCATAGCAGTTCTATTATAGAAAGTGCTTCTGACGAATTGAGTATTTAAATTATAATCTTACTTTCATGCCGTTGTCTGAGCTTTCTCAGGTTCACCTAGAAATGTTAAATGCTTATATCTGGTTGTTTTCTGTCTAGCCTTATGAGCTTCTATATGTCGATGTAAACACATGAGTAGAGTTCAATATTTGAAACAGTTCCTCAAAAGGGAAAACAGTAGACCTACTATAAAAAATAACCATAAAATGACTTATCAAAACAAATGACTTTAAAATTGTATAGAGCTTGTCTTTACCTCTTCTAAGAATTTCAGATATAATAAATTCTGTTGAAATCCAAATAAACTGCTTTCCTCTGAGAAACTTTTATTCAAATAATAAAGTTTTTATAAAATTACAAGAAAATTACTTTTACAAACAACGTTTGAAAATGACTTTTAAAAATAAGTGAATTAAAAAAGGAATATTTTATTTATCAAGTTCTTTTTCCTACCTCTATTTTGCCCTTGACTTTTAGTTTCCTCTTTATAAAGTTCCCAACGAAGATTTTGCTATTATATTAACAACTTAGTTAAGCTGCAACTTTTTAATTTTGGTTGGATGGTTTTTCTCTATTTGTTTATGTTGCTTTCTAAACAATTTATCACACTTTATGAGGACTTTGTACACATGTTCGGCTTCCTTATACATCCGCAACAATTTCAATTTCAATTTTCAAATTCATCTTTATTTACAGTTTTTATTTACATGTTTACATTTTTCGAGATTTTATCACTAGATATTATATAATTATATAAGGAATCAGAGACATTGATATATTTTTAATATTATTTAATAATGTTAAAGGGAAAAATAGGAAAACCTTTCTCTGATAAAATAAATAGCCAAATATAGTTAGAAAATATACATGTTTATAATTAAATTATCTCAAATAATACATTATATACATATCATTTTCAATTTGATGATTTGTAGTTTGGTTATATATTCAAGCTGATTCCCTACATTCCCTTATCAGTTAATAAGGAGAACTTTCTATGGTTTTGTGATATTTACTATTGTTTCTTTTTATGAATTCGAGGATTTGTTCATAACCAGTTTCACTGTGAAGGAGCTACGTGAAGTATCTCCAATGTTTGTTGTTTGTAATCTTTAGGTATTTGTTTTGAATTATTTGAAGTTTCTTTAAGTGTGTTTTTGCCACTTTATACCAAATTGGACTTACATATGTCAAAGACGGTCTAATTACACTTTTAAATATTAAATTTTTATTTTTTAAGTTGAGAGTTGAGCGTTTATATAGTATTGGCCACAACGCTCTAACGGTTTTAGAGATTTTTTGCGAACTTCTTCAATATGTTTAGTGAAGTTAAGAGTTTTCAAGGCGTTAATTTTAATTTTCCATTTGTAGAGATATTTTCTGCAAGCTTGAAAACCTTTCTCCATTTTCTTAAGTAGTGCCATAGTCAGTTTTCTAGATACTAGAAGAGCGGTGTCGTCTGCATAGTACGCAACATTTAGATATGAGGGTGGAGAAAAATCAGAAGTATAAATTAAATACAATAATGGAGATAATATTGAACCTTGGGGTAGGCCTGTTGTAATTGGTTTGGGAGAAGAAAGTGTTTTATTAATAGCCACTGAAAAAGTTCTATCTGTAAGAAAGTCCGCCACAATCATGCACAAATGTTTTGGAATATTAGCTTTGATTAATTTATATATAAGTCCGTTGTGCCAAACGGTATCGAAAGCTTTTTCTACGTCCAAAATTATCATTCCTGTAGATTTTTTATTTCGTTTATTAGCATTTATTATGTTTACAATACGATTTATTTGGTGTACTGCGATGTGATCTCTTTTAAAACCAAATTATTCTTCAGCTACTGCTGGCGTATTTTCAATAGCATTACAAATTCTATTTTGAATTATATTTTCATAAATTTTTCCTAGATTACTAAGTAAACTTATAGGTCTATAGCTACTAGGATTATTTCTTGGTTTGTTGGTCTTAGGAATAGCAATAACTTTAGCTTCTTTGAAATGTTTTGGGAAGTAGTTAATTTTTAAACAGTTATTAAAAATAATTACTAATAATTGTATTGCCTTCGTGGGAAGATTTTTTATTAATATATTGGGGATAACATCCAGCCCTGGTGATTTCGATGCTTTAAGCGTTGCAAGTAATGTGTTTATTTCCTGAAAAGACACCATTATTAAGTTGTCACAATATACGTTTGTTGACTTGAAAGTTCTGACTTTGGAATTTACAGTTTTATCTATAGAGTGCTTGTAGTCCAACGTAAGGTTGTTAGCAGTTCAAAAAGTATCCGATAGCAGTTGAGTCTTTTCCTCATCTGTTGTAATTTTTTATCCTTCTTTATTTAAATATGGAATTTTTCCATCTTGTTTACCTCTTAAACATCGGCTGATTTTCGAAAATGATTTGTCACCTGGCCTTAATTTTGATAGAATTTTTTTCCATTTTTCGTTACGATAAACGCTTATTTCTTTATTGATCAGATTAGTCAGTAATTTCACACATTGGTTATAAAACTTTACTTCTGAAGGTATGGAACCACGTTGCCTTGTTTTTTTAAATGTTCTTCTTGTCGTTATAAAGTTAACGATGTCAGGAGGTAGGCTTATTTTGCCAGTGAAGCTTAATCTTGGGAGCAACTATTTCGAGCTTCTAGTATAATATTAATTAATTTCTCAATTTCAGAATCAATTGTGCTTTTTGAACTGTAGATGTCAGTATTTATGGTGATTTTATCATTAATAAAATTTCGAAATGTCATCAAGTCTGTGCTTTTGTAGTCATAGCCATTCGTTTCTAGGTTACATACTGTTGCATTTTCAATTTTACATACGATAGGTCTATGGTCTGATGGAATGTCATATTCCAGAACATCCAAATTTATATTTAAGGAACTGTTGCTCAAAACCAAGTCAATGACTGAGGTATTTCGATTATTTTGCGACGGATAAAATGTCGGACTGTTAGGATAATAAATAAAGAAATTATTAGTTTGCTCAAGATTAAATAAAACATTGCCAGCGGTATTATTATTAACGCAATGCCAGGAGGAATGTTTGGCATTTCGATCTCCTAATACAATATAATCTTCATGTGATGAAGTTCATTTTATTATATCATTTGTAAAGCTCCTTTTGTATTTTGGTGAATATGCCGTAGTCACTATAATCTTTCTGTTATTTATTTCAGTTTCAATCGAGAGATTTTCTATTCCAAAAGTATGTGCTATAGCTAGTAATTTATGTTTGACAGATCTGCGTACAACTAGAGCTACACCGCACCTTCTTAAATCTTGTCTATCGTTACGATATATTAAATAATTTTTAAAATAAGTTTTGTGTTTTTCTTTCAGATGAGTTTCATTCAAAGAAGCAATATGGATATTTTCTCTTTCGAGCAAATTTTCGAATTGGAGTAAATGAGCATAAGTAGTAATGCCATTGGCATTCCAATGAAGAATTTTTATGAAATTTTTATCACCGAATACCATATGCATAGTTTACCATTGACATTATAACATGTATTTGTTGTATTTTTGTTGTGTATTTTTGAAGATCACTTAAAGCAGTAGTAAAAATATGAAAGAGTTCATCAATATCAAAGAGATCGTCGTTTCCTTTCATAACGTCAGCATATGATAAAGTATTGTGATATTTATTGTTGTTGTGCTTATTTATAGAGAGCTCACTATTGATGTACTGTGGAGAGATTGGTTTGTTGTTATATTGGTTTGACTTTTTGTTGGTTGCTTTAGTTCTTGTTTCCAAATACAAAGTACGCAATGGACATTTAATATCGTTTGCAGAGTGATCTGTACGGTCTTTACCATGCTTTTTGCAATTAAAACATGAAAATACTGCGGGTACTTTGTCTTGATTCCGTAATGGGCAATCATTGGTGTGGTGTGGATTTGCGCACATCATACATGCTGGAAGGCGATTACAATGTTCACCTCCATGACCATACATTAAACAATTCCAGCATTGTGTTGGATTGTTCGTTTTTCTAGGCCTATACTTTTTCCATGATACGATTACGTTGCATATTGCGGTTATATTGCTTAATGATTTTGGGTTGAAATTTTTTCTTAAAAATTGTACTTTATATACGACGTTGTTTACCGAACTATATTTTGTATTTATTTCAGTTATAGATGAAAGAGTTAAATTATAACCTTGGATATCTTTCTTAATATCGTCGATGCTGATTTTCAGAAGACCATGTAAAAATACTGTGTACAAACGATTTTCCTTTGAATTAAAAGTATGAAATTCAATTTTTTTTCTAACAAGATTTTTTTGCAGTTTTCGTAGCATTCAGAAGATTGTGGAAAGATTTTTGTTCCAATGGATGTACGTTTATAAATAGTATCCTTACCCAAAATTTCTTGTAGTTCCTTGAGAGGAATTTTATCATCGGCAACCAATGGAGGAGGTTTAACCTTATTCTCCTGATTTATGTTGGATACCGCATCCATTTCCGTATCGTTAAGATCAGCAAGCGTAAGGAAGTTCAGAGATCATACATATAGGCAGTGGCCGAGACCATTTTTGTTTCTTCAGTTAGTTCTCTGTTAGGTTTTTTTATATTTAGAGTCATTGATTTGGCCTCCGGGGCCATAGCAGTAATGCTATACCTGCTTGTGTAATGTAATTAGTCACACGTGCGAGTTTAATAAGAACGAATTACGACTATTACAAAAATAAAAACAAATTCTTCATTATTTCTTTGTACTTTAACTATCCGCTACTTATTAAAGAGATGACCACACTCGACGAAGTTAAGTATCGAACTGATATACATCCGCAACAAGCGGACTGACATACACACTTTGTCATTAATTAAAGTACAGAAGGGATATTCAACAAATGTTGAATAACAGATTATCTCAACTTTACAGTTTAACCACATTTTCAGTTTTTTTTTTCAATTTATATTTATAATGTTTTTAATGAACGTACCTGCCATTGTTTTTTTTTTATAGTTAAGTGTAACACCATGCATTCAATTACTTACGTCCATATGCAAAGTTACACCACACAGGCAAACGTATATGTACAATCATGTAACTATTTCCAGAAGTTAATTATTTTGTATTTCTTGCCTAGAGAGCTTTTAAGAGCCCCATGTGTTGTTCTGTGGATTAAATTGGCATCTATCTCAACTTTGCCTGTCTGTGTCTCTTTATATGTTTTGTCTTAAATTTATATTATAGTAATTGTTACATAAAGCTGTGTGAATGTGAATTTGAAAGCATACATTTCTTAATTAGTAAACCACCTGAATTTAGAATTATTTCTGTCATCAGAAATGTTACCAGATGTGAAGCACTATTTTTGCAGTTTTTATAATTGCTTTTATTGCAATTCTTTTCATATATAAATTATTTTGTATACGATAATGGTACGGAAGGTAGAAAATAAAATTATTTGCAAACCCGTAAGCCTTGAAAAAAAGTTCATATGTTAAAATCCAAGCAACTTTAAGGCAGAGGGACTGAAACTTTTAAATTTTTTGCTAAAGTTCTTGAACCGCTTTTGGGCAAGGTTTGCCATGCCCACCTCCATTTCTCTACCAATATTTTAGAATATTTGAGACCTTAGCATTTTACTAGATATGGAATTTACTTTTACACCCAAAAACTATGTTATTTGGTTTAAAGTGCTTATTTATGGTCTGGTGTTTTACAAGTATTACGAGGTAGTGTTTTTTACCGAAATATTGAATTATAATGAAAGTTACAATGCAGATCATTTACAATTGATCGAAGTCAAATTTAAAAGAATTTACTAAAAGAACTTTAAATTTATACTTATGAAACTTTTCCAAAATAAGAACTGGCCTATACAATAAATGTCTGCCATGTTATTTTATTTGAATTGCCTGTTAGACGGATCTAAAATTTCTGTCTTATCTGCAGACAATTGAAGTAATTATGCCGTATTCTTGTGGTCGCTTGCGCGTAAATATTATACAATATTTTTATGACTACAATTTAATACTTAGTCAACAAATTCCAAAAACTCGAATGGGCTTTCCCGAAAAAAAATTTAGTTTAATATACATATTCTTTTTTATTTGTGAAAACCTTAGAATAATGTAATTCAGATAAGAATTTTGATGAAGCATACATGATCTGTATATTGTGAGACTTTTTCTTATCAATCAAATGAATAGTGATACGAAATGATTCATCAAATATTTTTATGTAACGCTTACAATAACATACAAAGCTTAGAAATCTGTCCAATATATTCGTAAAGATAACTAAATACAAAACTGAACAGTAAAGACTGACGTTTAATTTAATTAAAACTAAAAATTAAAACATTAAGCTAAGGTTAAAATTGAAAAAGTTAATATTATTAACAAATTCGATAAGTATTTGCCAAGGTGTGTTTTTAAATTCAAAAAACCCGTTATTCATACGCAATCTTTAAAAATTTCATGAAATTTGCGAATAAACCCAATCAAGAGGAGCGAAAAAGCAAAAGTAAAAAAAAATACAAGAAACGCACACATTATTTTTTCTTCTATATAAAAAATCATGAATGAAATCGTAAACGATGAAAAATACGATTAAATCAAATTAAGCAAAAGCACTTGGAGATACATATATATGCACATATATAAATAATAAAGCAAATAAAGACAAAATAAATAAGCCAAGAAAGTCAAGTGACATTGGCATAAAAAATTATCGATTTTATAAGCCAGTTGTTTTTTTATTCTTGCACCACATAAAATGATGGGTAAAAGATAACTATATAAATAAAATATAAATTGTAAATAAAACACACTTATTAAATAAGTGTATATAAGTGGTTATGTGTATAAAATAATAAAAGAAATAAGGTTTAAGGACGCACACAAACACATCAATAAGGACACCGACCCCATATGAATGAAACAAATGCTTTAATAGACGTATAAATATGCTATACACCGCCAAACTCCTCTATACTTCTCCACATTCGTGTACATAAGTATTGAAGTATTGAACTCTAGGTATAAAAGATTGGCACACAATTTGTTTTTAAGTTTTCAATGTAGACAAAAAATACAGTTAACAAGTGTACAGACGCAAAAAACGTGTGCATGTAGATGCAAAAAATATCTGCATTAGTTCTAAAGTTTACTTAACTAATGATTTTTTTGAATCCTCAACGTTTTTAATAAGAAAAAATTATGCAGAATCGGAAATGGTTGGTTTTTATTCGCATCAATTTTGGGCTAGTATATATTAACGTCATTTAGAATTTCGGATTCATTAACATCTATATATAAATATAAAAATTAATTATTGAGGAACCAGTCTTCGAGTTATATCTGCGGCTTGAAACTAGAAGACTGGTTTACTAGTAACATAACAACTGGTACAACGGGAACTGGTAAGCCGTAGTACGAAAAGTCGTAAATTGTTTGTTTATAAACTAGTTTCACTAGTAACATAACAACTGGTACAACGGGAACTGGTAAGCCGTAGTACGAAAAGTCGTAAATTGTTTGTTTATAAACCTCATCGGTTAAATATCGTTTCCACCAAAAAATTGAGATTGTGATCCATTATTATTATATTTCAAAGCATTAGATCAATGGTGCGGCAGGAGAAATCCTAATACTTAAATTGCCATCTAGGTCAGCCGAGGGTAAGACCACAGTCGTTTAAATCGTAAAACAGGTGCCGACGTAAAGTTCTGAATTAATCACCTATAAAGGACTTGCGTCTTTTATTCAATGAATGCGAATATCAAATGACATCTACAAGGAAAAAGTAGTTTGACACAGAAAACTAAGGAAAAGAGTAAAAGAAATAGCGGACCTATCCGATATCCCTAAATTAACCTTAAATGCGTAGCACTGGGTCTCACTCTATTAATTGCCATAGAAACGTTTAAATTCACTACTTCTTTATGCTATAAATCAGGTTGCGAAAAAGTTTGTAGCGTGGATTGAAACTATAATAGTAGTAATAAAATACAATTTGTATATATGTTTTAATATTGTGTGGTATATATTCTTATATTGGTGGAAAGTTGATCGCATTTAAGCTTCTAGTATAAGATTGCTTACAGCGGCTATTCTGAAATCAGGCTTATTTATATGCTATAAAGCTTTAATA
Organism: Phania funesta; assembly: GCA_963932375.1. Taxonomy (NCBI): domain Eukaryota; kingdom Metazoa; phylum Arthropoda; class Insecta; order Diptera; family Tachinidae; genus Phania; species Phania funesta. Next base: position 44,403,829 of record OZ010652.1, read on the forward strand.
ATGATTTATGCTGTTACTGAGAGCAGATTGTCCTGTCAGACTAAGCAGCACAGCTGGAATATTGGATGATACTCTTCAAAATTTATATTAAAACAAAATGTTATTAAAAAAAATTCTTATTTTAAAACTAGCCCGAAATTCCATTCGATAACACCACGATTCAAAACTCCGAAATACTACTAAATTGTTGTCAAAAAAAAACACATAAACACATGATTTTTAAAGCAGAAAGTCTTGTGACAGTTTTATGCACATTGAGAATAAAATTACCTCGCATTATTGATATTAATGAAATCATACTTTTCTAATAAATATTTAATAATAATCCCTAAGCTACATTTGTTCACCTCAATCAGCCACATAATACACACACACATCTAAGCTGGTTACATATTGTAAAACACAAAACCATTGGCGGGCATAAATCAAAAGCGAATGAAAGCCAAGAAACTAAGGAGCAAAAAAACGATAATAAAAACGAAATTATATAAAATAACTCGTTACGGTAAGCCAATACATAGAAAAGAAGAAGAACTGGCATTAAAGAAAAATAAAAGAGGTGCAGCAGAATATTTAGTAACTACAAATAGGGAAACACCTGCCCACCTTCCAACAAATGTATATATGTATATACTATATATGCTTTTAAACCCACCTTCCTTATTGTTTTGCATGCATGTGTATCAGTGTATGTGAATACTTAGATACATAAAGGTGGAGTCTGCTCATTTGTATTCCCCTTCTCACCAACAACTAAGTTTATACAACAAGAACAACTGCCTGTGCTGTGAGTACAAGAAACTCAACGTATACTTCGAATCACCGCCTGACGAATAGAGTCAGTCTCTCGTCTACCTTGCAATCTCTACCTTGTTAACATAATTCTCCTACCTCCTTTTCGCTGAAACGTTATTACCTTACTCTTATATTCCTTATTCTTATTTTGGTGTTGCTTTTGCAGTTGTTCTTCTATTTGTTGTTATATTTGCTTTTGTTAACCCAAACATACTACGGAAAAATACGAAGGCAGAATGAAAATTATAGATGCTTCTTTAACTGTTCCTTTTAATGCATTTTTTTTTTATTTTTATAATAGCCATGCGTCAAAACTCATACCCTTTCAGGTACTTTTAATTAAGTTCTTAAAATCTTCATATGTCCATTTAAAATCAAAAAAGTGAAAAACAAAATACTTTATAAAATATAATATGATGTGACATTGATGTGAATCTTTTGAACAATAAGTTTGTAATTTTTGATGCTCCTTCACCTTCAGATAAAGTATATGATGACCTATGTTACGTTTCAATGGAAAACCCATTTCGTTTTCGTTGTGTGGATCAGCTGGAAGTTTTAAAAGCTTTTTCGGCAGTCACGTCGAATGCAGTTGGTATGGATGATATAAGTCCTATTTTTGTAAAGGTCCTAACTCCAAAACTGCTGCCCTACCTTACACATATATTTAATACGATTCTCACAAAATCAAGTTTTCCGGAAGAGTGGAAGCTATCGAAAATAGTCACTATTCCCAAGGCGAACAACGATTATCGGCCAATTGCCATTCTTTCATTTTTATCTAAGGTGGTTGAAAATCTGATGAGCAAGCAAATAAGTGAATATTTGATATCTGGAAATTTTTTATCTGATAAGCGATCGGGCTTTATGAAGGGTAGAAGTTGCATTACGGCATTGGTCAACGTAGTCGAGGATCTAAGATCGAAACTCGATGGAAATATGGCAGCTTTTTTAGTACTTCTTGATCACAATAAAGCGTTCGATACTGTTGACCATTCGGTTCTGTTGAAAAAACTTCAGAAACTATTTTATATTTCTAGCTATGCATGCAGTCTTCTACATTCATATTTGAGCAATAGATCCCAAACAGTCTATCTTAACGGCAACAGATCAGAGCCACTTAACGTTTGTAGGGGAGTTCCACAAGGCTCTATTCTTGGGCCTCTTCTTTTCTGTCTTTACGTCAATGATTTGCCTGATATTTCAATTAACAGTAAAATCCATATGTATGCAACTTTATCTTAGCACTAACCTCGATGATATTAATTTTTGTGTAGAAAGAATCAATGATGATTTGAACGAGATAAGTAAGTGGGCAAGTTATAATGGGTTGTGTATTAATCCACTGAAATCTAAGTGCATCATAGTGTCCAAGTCCAAGAAAAAATTTTCTAACATTCTAATAAAAATAGATAATAATAGGATTCTGCCTCGAACCTGGGAATCACTTTCAATAATAGACTTACTTAGTCGAATCAATTAATATTGTAGTGGGCAGAGTACATAGCATGCTTCGTAGCCTTTGTGCTGTCAAAGATTCAACGCCATTTTCTATACTTATGCTGTTAGCGAAGACATACCTTGTTCCAGCACTTCCATACGGATGTGAAATCTTTGCAAACTGCGATAGTAATGACTTCGGTAAACTTAGAGTTGCATATAATAATGTTGCAAGATATATTTTCCAAAAGAGCCGTGACAATATTTTGTTATATTCTTACCAGATTTTTCATATGAAATTCGACAACCTTTTGAAATTTAAATGCCTTGTCTTAATGCATAAGATAATAACAACTGAACAACCACCACCTTTTTGTCTTTTTTTATATGCCTTTTGTAACAACTAATTTGATCTACTCACTACCACTCTAACTTATAAAATTATTAACTTGTTGAGCTAGTTCTACAATTAATAAATAAATAAAATAAATAATGCTTACGAATGGTATATGTAAGTGTAGTTATCAACAGAATTAATCTGGTGGAGGCCTTATTACCGAACAAAAGTAATGCGTCTACCAATACCCCATTCTTCATATATGTACATATATGGTAACTTAAGCAGCATGAACTTAGTTTTAATAGGAAGTGCGAAACCATCTAACCTCCTACTGTTTAATTGAATACTTGCTGTGCAATGCGTCGCCGTATTAAATATACAGCACAATTTTCTAGTCAGATCTAGTCAGGCTTAACACAGACATCCAATCCCGTCTTCAAATTCCCTAGGTAGTACAGCCAAGATATAATGACCAGGGAACACTATTAACGATAAAATACAAATTGGCAGTATACAAATTGGCAGGTGACATTAACCAACAGTAAAAAAATTACAACAATTAAAAGCCTGCTATCCTAATTTCTTTTTATTTTTACATCTTCTTGACATTAGGAATACCGCTTCTACTATACTTGCTTTTTACTAGGGCTCTACAGAAACTTTAACGACAACTGCTGCCACTTACAAAAAAACAAACAAGTGTTCAAGAAGCAGAAAACCGCTAGATGGTAGACGAAAAAAGTTTAAGTAAATATATATTTGTGTAAAAACTGTTATATGGACTCGTATGTTCAAGATATATATATATATATATAATAGAATGCTGTATGTGTGTATACTCCTCCAGAAAAATCTTCTAGGAGCACAAGAGCATATTTCTTCAAAAATAAGCATGTGCGCATAACAAGTTTTCTACTGTTACATCAACAACAACAATAGCAATGTAAGAACACACTTCCATAGCAATGTAAGTACCTGAAAACAGAAGGTAGCTTTGCCATTCCTACAACAAATTCTCCTGCGTTTTGCTTCCAACCAGCTGCATTTCATTATTGCCTCTGTAACATCGTTTAACATTATTAATTTATTACACAAGTGTATTTAAGTATGTGTACGGGTGAGTTTGAGTGATTCAAGTAGTAAATGCTTTTCCTATGAACACGAAGTAGGTTCCCAACTAAATGTGCCAGTTGTCTGTCAGTTTTGTTCTTGCTATCTCCTCTGTTTTCGTCCTTATTGTTTTTCTTAACGCCCGCGTCATTTATAAAAGAGTGTATTGAAAGCAACAAAATAAAAGCATATGTTAATTTTACTTGCTGAGAATCTCCATTCTTTCGGAAAAACTCTAGCAAAATAGATTTTTCATTGCAGAATCTTACTCTTTAAGAAATTTTGTTCTATTTAGTTTGTTCAATGATATCAGTCTAATTAAATAAAACGTTATCCTCAGATTTGATATGGTTGCAGAATCCACTTTAAAATTATGTATTTTGATTAATTTCGTTGTGTCGGTTTGCTGAATTACTAAATATTAGTCGATTATTAAAATGCAGCATATCAGGCATATTTTTTTGAGTATACATTTTACATACATTTTCTCTTCCTAGATTCGCACCTGACATATTTTTAAACATTTTCAGTATCTATATGAGTGTGGTTCTAGCTTTAGGGTTCAAAACTTCTTTTATAAAAGGTGCAACAACGGCAAATCTTTATGTACTTTTTATTCTATTCGTTGAAGTCACTATGTTATAAGTTGCACTTACTTATATACATACGTTCATTTCCCGAAACAATATTTTAACAGAGTTAGTATATAAACACATTTATACACCAAATACAAGAAAAAAAGCACGAATACAAACGTCATAAAATGGACAATTTCCTTATTTTATTTACAGCAAAATAATTTGCTACTGTTTCAAGGCTCAATTCAACACCACTTCAAAGTTGGACGTAGTTATATTATGTACTCGTTCAACAATTTCACTTAACTCATGTATCTGGAAACACTTTCAAGCAGGCAAAGTCTGAACCGATCCAACAACAAACACTATATAAACGTACTCAATAATACAGCAAGACACTGCACTAAACTAAGAGTGTATTTGTTGCACAATTCTTATTTTTTTATGTTAGGGTTGAATTGTGCTGTGTTACGTATTTTGTATGGCTGTGCGGCTAGATCTTATTTTCTTAACTTTCAGATAGATTCGTGGATGTTAGCCAATGTTAACAGAATTTTGTGAAAAAAAAAACTATTTGCAGCTTCTTGAAAAGGGAATGATTTTTATGTTAATTAAAGCAAGCAACAGTTTTGTGCGGCAAATGATAATTTTGGGGCATATTGTTTCTTTACATTATTTTACTTGTCACTTGTTTTGTTTGTCATTTTGGGCAGTTACTGTCCTGCAAGTAAATAAAAATTAACATTTGGATAGAGTTGTGTTTAATTTACAATTTAAATTTAAACAAAAATATTTATATTTTAGACGAGCATTTGCATAATTTGCTTAATTTTTCTAAACAAAATCAGTCTTGGCTATGGAGGCCAATGTGATAAAAAAAGTAATAAAAAAAAAGGATAACATCAACTATGTATTAAAAAATAGTGTTGAGAAAATGTCAGTTCTTAGTAACGATTTTTTAAGATTTTGGTTTTAACAAACACGCTTTATTAAAGGCGAGACGTTTATATTAAAATAAGCAGATTGTTTCTGTATTCCTTTGTTTGACCAAAAAATTCCTACTCTCTATATCTCTGCAGCTTAACAGAAAAATAATTAAATAAACTACTTTTACCGCGATTTTGGTTAAACATCAGCCACTGCGATATCCCTCCGTCGACTAACGTGCTCTGGGGCTAGAGTGGATCTAGTGTCAGATCCAACACAAGAGATAAAACTAAATATCAGTACAAAGCATTGAAATAAAATATACAATTTTAAATTTACGACAGACCGAAAACTACAATTTACAAAACGCACACACATTTTTAAATAGTTGCACCAAATTCCTATGGACCACAAACTAATGTTATATTGAGAGGAAAACATATAACGAACACCATATATATTCTAAACATGAACACGTTTTTTAGTACTTTGTTATTAAAAGAGAAGATCGAAAATATTTTTTTTCTTTAATTTTATACTAGAAACATATTTTAAATTTTCGTTCTTACCACAGCTATGTTGAGAGTAGATGACTGAAGATTTAAAATTATATAAGATCCGTCCCAAAAATTCAAAGATTATTTTTTTGAGTAATGTTAAAGCCACTTTTTAAGACTGTCACGCTAGTTAAGTTTTTCCGCACTCCGTTGTTTTGATATTTTGGGATCCCTTTTTTTAATGGCATTAAAATATATATGTTCATTTTTCAATTTATCTAAATCATTAATTAATGTAAATCTTCACTCAATCCTGCAATTTTAAATAATAACTTTACCTCTCAATTGTTTATGTGCTTCTGCTGTTCTTCATTATTTCTGTGGGATATGGTTGTCATAAGAAAAATTTGTGAAAAATTATACTCTAACAAAGAAGGGATATATTACGAAATGGGCAGCAAGATAATTTCCAAATAAAAAAAAAACAACCACTTCCGCTAAGTGCGAAATTAAAAAATGGATAAATATAATTAGAAATTAAATCATAATAACAATAATAAAGAAAACAAAAGCTAACAAGAAAAAATGTAAAAAAAGTTTGTTTAAAATCTTAAAAAGTTTTTAGTGTATAAAAGGTGGTAAAAAAAATCAAGAACAAGGAGAAAAACATGATTCATACATCAAAGTATGACCAAACTGAAAAGTTTTGAAATGAATACTAAAAGAGAAATAAACTGGAAAACTTTTTTATGATTAAAATAAAACGTTTAGACATAAAGTGGAAAAAGCAGAAATTTGGGATGAGTTTAATTAAAAAACAGATATGAAACAAATAGCATTTTATGGTTAAACTAAGAACAACTTAAAATATATTTACACAGTTTATACTTTTTTGTATAAACGTATTTAATATATAAATTTCAAAACTGCATAAGAAAAATTGCAAAATTAAGCACATTTTATTAGATGAAAGTTTGCCTTAGTCTTTTCTTCTTAGGTGGGTAAGTAAATAGGTTGCAGGACGCAAATACAGGCCCTCGTGATTGTGCAAAACGAAAAGTATAAAAGAAAGTAAAAAAGTTAAGAGCGAATAAAATTAATATATACAGAAAAGGTTGATAACCCAGTCATATTGGATTAATCGAGGAATATAGTTCTCAGAGTTTTTAAAATTTATACAAACGTCCCTGGTAAAGGTATTTAAAAAAAATAAAGCGTCAGGTTGATGCGGAGGCGAGCTATAATAGGTTTCCAATTAAGATGCCCTTCAAAAAATGTTCCTAGGCATGTTTTACGTAAATCCAACGTTGAACAAAAAAATTAAAAAAACCTTGGTTTAAAAACATGTCAATAAAGCATTTTTTAATACTATTATGTCTTCTTGGCTTTATAACTCCAAAATGGTTGGTCTTACGCAAAAAATAATTTAGAGGATTTTTGTAGCAAATTTTTCCGGCATCCACATTTAAGTGAAGCAATTTTCCCTAAAGGTTAAAGAATCAGACCTACTAGTAAAAAAGAGAATATAACGCTACCAACGTGGAATCATTCCCAATCCAGTCACTGCTTCTGTAGTCCTAGTTTGCACATTTTCTGGCGTTGGTTCTTTCGAGCAGGACAGATAGATAGGTGTTAAAATATTGTTTCCTCGTTCTCTTTACTGTGACAGCTTCCATAGTAGTCATATGCAGAAAACGCCCTTTTCGTGGTGTGATTGTCAAATGTGCAATATTCAGTAACCGTTACCACGATATTCCTTTATTCCGTCTTCTAAAATTTTAGCAGATCGCGATCTAAACTGGGCCATACTAGCCAAGCGTTCTTGCACGTAGGGTCTTCCCACCATCTAGTCATAGCCATGTCATATAAAGCATTGATAATTTGCTTTTTACAGGCCGAAGGGGTTAGTTCTACAGCCTTTCTCCGCTCTTCCAGCTTATCGGCTACGTCCATGTATATTTTTAAGGTGATTCTTAAACGACATTCCATTGGATTTGCGGATTCCTTAGACCAGTTTAGTGAATATTGTTACAAATGTGTAGGCGCGATCTGACATGTTAATTACACAGGCCGTGCTTTACTGATCATAAATAATCAGGATTAAATATATAATTCGGGTGTTTGTCATTCAAAATTCAACTTTTAACCGTTTTACCCAATGCGCAAGAAGCGTTTGTATCAACACTTACAAATTGAGGCGAAGACTCCGTTCGTATTTGCCGTTCAAGCAACAACTTACAAACATTTTCTATTAATGAATCATTTCGGTGTTGACCGCTTTATTATTAAATAACTTCCAAGTGTTTGAAGCAATCTGTAGTAAATTATTATTCCACCCTCAATAATGATGTAAATTGTCCTAAATCTCCTACAGGTAATCCCAAATATTCCACAAGCTGTTTTACTGTGTTGACCGTCTTAGACGTGAAAGACTACCAATTATGGCGCCAAAACTTTTCAGGGCTTGTTCTTGCAACAATTGGTATCTTACCAAAAGTGTTTGACAACATTTGCTTAACATCAGCCTAACAGCCAAACCTAAAGCAGTGCGCCAAGTGTGGCGTTAGGTACAGGTAACGAAATTGTACGACATTCAAATGAATTTTATATTTTTAGCAAATAAATAACTAACCAAAGTTTTACATTAGGATTGTATCTCTTGGTCCCCTTATTAAATCGTAATCATAGAAAAGGAACAATTTTGTCTCTGGCATTTTGCTTTACTCGCTACCTTAACTCGAGCTCGAAATTAAGAAAAATCAAGGGTTAAATTCGCTATCGCAAGGGAACCAATTCAGTTTCCCCCAGGTTAACAATTAATTAAAATTCTTGGTCACCACTTCAAAACATATTTTATATAATGTCCAACACAAGCTTCAAATTTCATTACTCATTTATATTGTGTTTTAAATGTATAACTTTGCATATTAAAATTGCAATAAAAGAAATAGAAAAACATCTTTCATAGTAATTTAATTAAAAATGTGATTGGACCTGCTAGTTTGTGTGATAATTAAAATAAAAATGCTAGTATTTGTTGAATTTGTTGTCGGAAGAATATAAGTGTGAAAAGACAGTTTGAACTTTCAAGCCAAATTAAAGTCCGTTTCTTCAAGTAATTAAAGTTAATACTACAAAACCAAGTGTTTTTTGTAAAAAAATTATTTTACTAAATACAACAACTGACACTCATTCACTTGTTTTTTTTTTTTATTAATTTTAATTGCCGTTAGGTAGTTACTTTTACGGTGATGGTATGCAACGGAAGTAAAACGGAAATAATGCAAATTTTGGCATCAACTTAAACAAAACAACAACAACAACTAATCTAAAACTCTTTAAAAACGTAGTAGAGCAGGTGAAAGGGGAATAAAGTAACTTTAAGGTATTAAAGCGAAAGGTTCACAGCAACAAACTATTGTAGCTTTGTTTCATTTTTATTTTTTTGACAAATTATTTTTTTTGTCAAAAATTATTCTGGCGGATGCTTGTTTGACTGGGCAAGGCTTAAAAGAAACTTCAAATATTTAGTTTCAACTTAGCTGTTGCTATTTTGCACATTTACACCAATAAACAAATTGTTTGTTATCAGCAGCAACAACAAAAAATAAACACTGACGTTTCATTCCAAAATATTACACACAATATGTTGATCTTTTGGTCATGTATCAGAGTTACTACCATCATAACCTTTTAGTTGCTGCCACATTGAAGGTCGCATGCAAGATTTTTTTTTCAAGCAACATCTGTGAAACTGTTATTTGTTATTTCTTTTCTCGTCTTTTACTTTTTCTTCTTCTTTCAGAGGCAAATGGCAACAGCCATAGTGGATAAAACATGAAGCAGAAAAAAAGTGTACAAACTCTAATTAAAATTCAATTAAGGAATTACTTTTAGTTTGTTGAAGATACTAAGTAAACAATAGCAATATTTACAACTACTACTACGGAAGAGTGTTACTCCGTAAATTTAACTTTATTCATGTAGTTTGAGGAGCAGCCAGAAATACCAAAGGTCGGAAGTTTTTCCACATCGATTGTTATTTAATTTATTATTAGTAGTTTTTGCTCTTTGTCAAGTTTTGTTTAGGGAATAGTTATTATATGGGTTCGTTTATTTTAAGGCGATAACAAATATATAAAACTATTTCAATATTTAAATCTGTATTTAATATTAAACAACGCATCTTGTTCATAATGAAAGGAAAATCATTTACTTAAATAATTTTACTTTTGTGTTGTGTTTTAGATATCTATGTTTCAAGAGTTCTGGCCAGAAGCTGAAAATATCAGATTTCCTGTGATAGAAAAGGGTCTACTGAAATTATGTATTAAAGATGTAAACAAATTAAGCCATAGACGAACAACTGTCCAACCTAACTCCAAGTGATCAAACATTAATGGAAATGTACAATGAAATTTTAAACTAAAATTTTATTCATTGCCAGAAAAATAATTTGTTAGCAATGGCATCTTCCAAAGCCTTTGTCCCAATTTAAAGTAGTTTTCGCAAGACGCATTTACAATTCTTCTTTCTCCCATCAGACGTGCCAAATCCTCTTCCCAAATGGTGACTTGAGCCTTGGTATTGGGAAAAAAAGTTACAAACAGTCACGTCAGGTGAGTGCGGAAATAAATGAAAGGTAAAAGTGTTGTGTTTTGTTAAAAATCCGCTTTGTCGTCCTGAAGAACCTACAAAAGGTAAGGCCCCTTACACCGCTTCTTTTACTCTTTACATTCACATATATTTAGCCTGAGGAAAGAAATTAGAAGTGGACTTCAATGCAGCAGTAGAAAAACGTTGCACGAAACCATAATTTATACCGAATTAGATTCTAGCAAAAACATAAAAGTGTTGGGCTCTCTAAGTGTATATAAACAATTTATGTCATCTTAGTTAGATGTGAACAAAAAGGGGACTAATACAACTACCTATAAAGATTTGAAATTTAAAAGTTCTTCTCAAATAAAAATAGTGAAATAAAATTTCTTTAATGTGGTCAGAAATAATTATATATTTTTCATTAAAATTAGTGTTCGGCTGTTGGTTGAAAGGCGTTCACTCTACGTCTAGAATCGGAGTAGTGAATTGTTCTGTTTTTCGTGTTTTATATATATAGATCGACATACAAATGTTGTTTGGTACTGAAAGGTATTTAAATCAATATGTAAGTTTTATTTTTTATAGTAAAAAATTTAATTGGTTCAAAATTTTCTGGAAAATTGATGTATTAAAATTTGCATTAATTTTCTCTGAATACCTCTTTACCAATTATCGCAAAAACTTTTGCAATCAGAATTAAAATATATTTATAACTAAGTATTGCTCATATATTGCACCATATATACAAATAGAAATTAAACTTAAGAATGCTAGCAACGTTAATTTATTGATAACTTAACGCTTCAATAATGAATAAATCTTATGAATTTTTAAGACTATTAACAGCTGCGTTTTTTCGCAAAAAAAACCTCGTATTCTGAATGAAGCTTATAACTCTAATACCGGACATTTAACTGCTGATAACAACCACATCAAGCGGTCACACATATACGCACACATACACCTAAATAAATTTTTATACGTGCACACTTTCATATATACATACTCACAAACATACACAAGAGAAGTGTTAACTAAAAGCGTGTTAATGCAATGGAATTAATTTACGTCAACTTAACGAAGTCTATGGGAAATCGAAAAACCCTAGAAAAACGTTAACAAATTCTCCCTAAAAATACCATATTTTTACTATTTCAAATGTTTATATGTATGAGTGAGGTAGTATGTATAGGGTGTTCTTTTGGGATATAGAATCTTTAAAATTAAGTAGATCTCTGACAAATTATTTTAGTAGCTTATACATTTGCAAGACCCCAAATCTGGCTAAAATGCAATAGCAAATATTTGTACTGTCCAATAAGTATTTTATTATAATAGCTATGTCAAAATGCTAACGACATCTTGTCGTATCACGAAACACAGTATTCACAATACTGACGAATGCAAATCATTATGTAGTTTGATGGCAAGCACATCCAGCATAACACCATGTATGCCAAAGTAAAGCGAACCTCAACAGAATGGTCAGATGGTAAAATCGTCCCCTTATAAACTCTTGTATAGGGCAGCTAGCCCTAAATCCAAAGAATCAGTAAATTTTTGGGGATTCGTTAAATAAAATTTTCATAAAAAAAAAAACGATTAGCGAACAAACAACAAAGTTATTTACTTACCTCCTGAGTCAATTAAAACCTTCGCGAGTGTGTCCTGAGTCAATTAAAAACTTCAACTTTATTACGTCAAACTTTTTTGGTGAGAAATATCTAATTTTTTGCACTTTTTGATGCGTAAAGGCCCTTGTACAAGTAAATCATATTCTGGACTAAAATGAGGAATTGTCAATTAAAATCTTCAAGTCCTTTTCCAGTATGGATTATTTCTCTTCTTTTCGTACATAAAAATTAGTTAGTGGCCAATTACCGTCATAACTGGTGACATCTAGAAGCGCTTGCAAACAAAAATAAAAGTAAAAACAATAAAAAGAATATCAAATCAAGAATCAAAAATAAAAGCACTTAAAATTTACGCAAATATTTTGACCCCAACCTAATAGTGTAATTTATATTTGCTGCATCAAGTAAGTGACTACGAGAAGACCAAAACAAACATTTAGCACTAGTTAACCTAACAGACCCTTGTAACGGTACTTGTTTATTAAGATTTTTCTCCATTCTCTACACTCATCGACATGCATATTTAGCCATATAAATGTGTGTAGTTTGTAATTGTGTGTTGGTGAAATCATTATAGTTTCACTCCATACTTTTCAGATATTTTTCACGTTTTTGCTGTGGGAAAACTTCCTAAAAATAAGTAATTTTCTTTATACTACTATTGTTGCTATTTTTACTTCTTTAACCATTTACAAATACTCATATCACGTTACACATACATAACAAGTAAAAGTATGCAAGAAAGTATGCGTTTCGGTACTAATAAACATCTGGTTTATTTCGACTCATTTTTGTTGCTTACTTTATTTTGTAGCTTTAAAGCAATATCTGGAATATTTTCCCCCTTCGTTTCTAGTTTTTTTTTCATTTTTCTGCTTATATTAACAATATTTGTAATGCAATACCTTTTTGTTAAGCAAACACCTTAATAAAAGTAAAGGTTAATGGAACGCCGATAGGAATAGATACTAGTGCAAATTATATTTTATCATAATTTTAATTATCACCAAATACTAAGTAAATATTTTTTTTACCATTTTAAACTGATTATCCAAGTTAAAGGATCTTAAATAAAAAAAAAATCTGATGAGGCTACACAAAGGCGTGAATACAAATATTAGAAGATAAAGCTTCTACATAAGACCTTGGATAATTTATTAATGAAATTTAATTTGTGATAAATAATATATATCCCGACAGGGATATAATTGTCCTACGGTTGTATGATCTGATATATATTAATAGATTAACGCCAGAAAATCAATATTTAAAACATAGCCAAAACGATAGACATTAAATTATAAAATTCTTAAATATAAGAGAATGAGTTTTAATCACTATGTGATCCCGCGAGAAGCTATATTTTGAACATATTAAAACAACTTTGGAATGCTATTATCACGGTGATAATATTATCTTCAAATGTATTATAATTTAATCGGCCGTCAGCTAGCACGCACAAAGTATCTTACTTAAACCTCCACGTGGTAGCGGCCGCTGACAGAATGCTGTCCCTGCTAGGAGTCTTGCTAAACAAGCGGAGAGAAGTTAACATTGTCTCATACAAATTCTGAATCCTTGGTGAAACAGCATACATCAGGGATGCGTACTCTGGAGCTCTGTGTGAGTGGACTCGTGGGAATGACGCGAGTTCTCTAAAGGAAAGAATCCGGAAGATATGAGCAATAGAGGATTTCTGAAGAGATTGGACAATATGCTAGGACGGTAACACACATTGTATGTAAATGTCCCGCACTGACTAGCATAAGACTTAGCACTAAGGGCAGACACATACTAAATGTGAATGCCATTTGGGACCTAAGCCGTAGATAAATGCTAGCAATTAGAAGGCACTCCCTGATGAGTAAGAAGGCCGACAATAACCAGTCGGCAGTCTGAAATTACTACAGTCAAGAGTAAAGACTAGTGTTAATGTCAATGAAAGTGAGGTAGTCTTAAATTACAAATCAATTCGAGGAAAGAAGGAAGCCGAAAAAGGACTCATTAAGTAAGCGGTCTGCTTCTAAATCGCCCTCATATTAAATAAAAATCATATTTTATATACTGTTATGGTTACATAATTTAATGTAATTTTTTTATTGGGAAATATAGAGTATTATCGTCATTAGTAGTAAAATGTTTCCGTTCAATTTTAATAAAAAAAAATCAAAAAGGAACTTAAATTATTCAATTTTACTACAACTATTATATTTTTATCATGTTAAAAGTATTCCTTCAAGCATTAAACTACAGAATTTTATTCTTAAATATTCTTTAACAAAAACCATTAAGATTTAAATCCAAAAAATTTAACCAACCCCTTTTAATGTATAGTATTTATATTTAAAAAAATAATAAACTTTGTAAATGTGTTCTTCTGCCTGTCACATGTTAAATTTGCAACAAACGTGTTTGGTATACCAGCCCAATTGTTTTTCTAATAATTTATTTTTTCTTACAAATATCGATCTTTAAAAATATTATATAACTGTAGTTTCCCCAAAATAAAACACAACACGTAGCTCGACAACACGATAACAACAAACAATTGGCATCTTTATTGTGCTGTAATTCCAGAGAATGCACTAAACACCTTTGATACATCACATAAAAAAACACTAAATAAATACATTTACTCTCTAACTAGTTTATTTTAGGGACTAAAAAATTTTGGGACTTTATTTTTTTTTTTTATTCACTTCTTTTTTGTTGCATGTGGAATTTGACATTTTAGACTTGACATGACGATGTTGACATTTATATTTAACTTTTCATTGTACAATCTTGTTCTTTTGTATTTATATATTTTGTGTGACAAGTTTTCCTGCGACAATCCATTTTTGTATTCTAAAACTGTTGCAGTCATACAATTCTTCGGTACCATCTCCTTCATATTCTGCATATTCCTATTTGTTTTTTTTAACAAAGTAGAAAAATTTTTGATACATAACTTTAAGATAACTTCTAATACGAAACATATGTATATAAATAGATTTTCCTATATTTCCAATACAACAGAGCAGAGAGACTTATATACTAAACAACAACATCTATTATTTTTCAAGTCCTGAATTTGGTAAAGATTACATTCAGGTTTTAACCATAATTATCCCACAGCTTGTAACTAGTGTTTCAGGTATATATTGCACGACAAAACAAAATATCTGCAAAGATCCGTTTCTTGATTATTTTAATACGCAAGAGGAAGACAACTACTTGATGCAATAGCGGTCAATAAAATGGATGTTTATCTACAGATCAGCCCACTTACTTGCCGCCATTTGAAATATAAGACGTGAATTGCTTTCAGTAAAACTTTCGCTGAATCTTTTCTAACGTTGCTTGCAAATCTGTATAAATAAGAGCAGAATTGTAACTGTTATATGAATAAACGGACGAACTGGTTAAAGTATAAAATGATTGCTAGCTCACACTACTAAAAATATCATTAAAAACTGAAAATAAAATTGAATCGAATATAACTCTTCTTACAAATATACTGACCGAAGATAGAGAATCTATATTCCTGCAGCCACTTTGACAAAGAAAATTAGGTTTAACTACCGCGGAAACATAGAAACCATGTTGCGAGAAAAGAGGAAGTTAAGTCGCAAATGGCAAGACTTTCATTCTGTGCCAAAGACTATTATGTGCAGGCTTACAAACATATCTACAAAATCTTGAATCCACAAAAGAATCTGACTATAGCCTATTGCGTACAAGTCCCCCATATGCTTATAGAAAATAGGAAGTGGGTGAGAAATGCGAATGAAAAAATTGAGGAATTTGCTACCCACTTAGAGAATGTTTTTACACCAAACACCACGAGCTCTAGTATGGTGCCGACTTTCGTTGATGACAACACCAGCACAACATCACACTATATTCCTGTTTTCCGCTGCGTTTGCTGCTATTATAGAATTGAAGTGAAAGAAATCAACAAGCAGCGAAAAATTACTGCTAAGATCATGAAAAACCTCCCAAATTCTGCTCTGCCAAACCAATAAGTCCATCCTTTCTAAACAATTTGAAAAATTGCTGATTATCGATGCAAACGTCATTATTCCTAAACATCAATTCGGCTTTAGAAAATAGCATAGCTCTATTGAGTAAGTACCCAGAATAACTAATCTAATACGAGCAACTTTTGAGAACAGGAAGTACTGTTCTGCGGTCTTTGTTGGCATATCACAAGCTTTTGACAAGGTCTGGCACGATGGTACATTATATAGTAAAACTATTCAATTGCGACCCGAGAATGCGCATAAATTGCTAAGGAGCTACTTATCAAATAGATCTTTTTTCAATTCAATGGCTATAACCTCTTCCACTGAACGATTTCACCTGGCGTACCACAAGGAAGCATCTTGTGACCATTCTTATATTATCGTTGACCGATTATATACTCACGAGCGAAATGACTAATACTTTTACGTATCATACAGCATTTATGAGCATTCACATCAAACGATCTGACCGCATATAAACGAGTTCGAAAAGTGGCTGATAAGGTGGAGGAAAAAACTTAGTGCTTTAAAGTACGTTTACCTTGAGAAGGCACAGTTGCCCACCTATTAAGATTAATGGTGTAAGAACTCCAGAACATAATCATAAAACAAGTTGGTATTCACCTCCATCGGCGTCTTACATTGGCCTATAATATAGCAGCAAATACCCAGATTTACTGGCTTATTGGAACAAGGTCCAGTGCTAGACTTATATCCTAAGCTACTATTGTACAAGGCTGTACTAAAGCCAATTTGTTCATATAGCATTCCGCTGTGGGAAACAACCTCATCGTGTAACGCCAAGAAACTTCAAATAAATCAAAGCCTTTAAGAAATTTAACGGGTGTCCCTTGGTATATTCGTAATTGTAATAAAGGACCTCAAAGTTCCCCTTATTCGTCAGGAAATTAAAAACTCAAAACTCACTCTAGTCTTTTTTCAAGACATTGACTATTATTTCTGGGCCATATACGTCTTAAAAGGGTTGAAAAATCTGACCTGTCCAGATAACTTCTTCATGAGCGCTGAAAGTTGCATACAGTAATAACAATACTAGCTCTTTTATTTAGGTTAAGTTTTTAATACTTACTAAAGGAAAGATTCTATAAGCAAATAAATTTTGTAAAAAAAAACAGTTCCAAAATGGTGAACTCAAAGTCAGGATCCGACGTTTTAGACATGACAAAGCCGGTGCATTTATTTGGTAACAGTCTGGTAAAAAAAAAAACTGAACTCAATATAATCATGATATGGTGAAAGCTGGTACTAATTACTGCGGCCAGACTCAGAATATTTGATTTATTAAACAATTCATCGTCGGATCAATCCTATAGTTTAAAGGTCACAATAATTTTTCTCAGGAACTCCAAGGCCCTGCGCTACAAAACTAATTAAAAAACTATTTAATTTAAACTTCATAGTAAATTTAATTTGCAGTGATCGATGATTTAAATTATTGTCTTTTTTAGATCTCCTTATACGTAAGAGTTTCATATTACTCCAAACTACCATATATACATTGTGCCATAAAATATGACTGTTTTGTAGAATTGAAAAGAATATTTGATTAAAAAGAATCAGAAAATTGTCATTTCAGCAAAAATATTCAAGTTTCGTTTTGTTATAAATGAAAACTTCGATTTATGGTCAAACAACCAAAAAGCTAAAACATAAAAATATAAAAGCACATAGGAAATGGTTTATCGTAAAATACTTAATTTTATACTACTGCTTATTAACTTGGAAAACCAATATTTCATGTCTTCGCAGGATGAAATTACCGTTTAATTTTTATTTAAAACCCCCTTTAATCATTATTGATGGCCTGTTTTGTTTTAACTATTCTGATTGTTAGCTCTCGTTGTTGTTCTTGTGGAAGCCCTTTCAAGAGTGCTACATTATATATTTTCTAAACGCTGAACATTTTAAGTAAAAAAAGTGTTAAAAATATTGTAAAGTAATCTCATCATGCATTCACGCTGCTTTTTCAGTTATAAAGTTCATCATTTTTATATAAGTTTCTATCGTAGTTGGCAATAAGAGCAAAAGGGTTGATAGACAAGATTAGAAAGGTATTTTAGGAAACATTAATACGACGATTTTTTCTTATTTCTCCTCCTGGCTGCCTCCTTTCAAATTTGTATTTTATATATTTTTGTCAAGTTTTTTGTTATTCCCTATTATAATTTTCTTTAGATTTGCTGTTGAAAAATTAAGGAGTTTTATGTTGCAAAATTGTCGATCATTTGTAACGATTAGGCTATTTAATTTTTTACATTTGGAAATATGAATAAGTTAAAGAATCATTTATAGAAGGGTGGTGAAGTATATAAAAGATTAACGAATTCGCGTATTTGTCTCCAATATCTCAAGTTAACAACCGATTTTATGCGTCTATATCGGTAAAGTAGTATATTTCTCTACGAAGAGACGTAGTTAATGTCGTAGCTTTTTTATTTGGGTTTTAATTTGCCTTTTTCCATTTGATCTTTTTTTTTACTTTTACTATTTTTATCTGGCTTCTATAATATGTTTCACTTATTTCTAGATTTTATTCAATTATTGGTTTTTGCTGAGCCGGAGTATGTAGGGACACCAGTCCCCCGGCTTTTCTGGGGAATGAAAATGGAAGACAAGAACCTTCGAGATATAAACAGTAAAAAAAGCGATTTAAACGGTACCATGAAAACCAAAAAAACTCGCGGACTGGTTGATGTTGACGCCCCCTTATAGGAGTTACGTGATGTTTATCGTTTGAATTTAAATCTCTAGAAATTTTTAGTGCATCGCTACATCGATAGCTTTGCAATGCAAGCAATGGTGCGGCAGGAGTTGTAAGTTTTTAAGCAGATACGTGAAATTTTTGGGACATCGAATTATTTTTTTATTCGATGCCATATTTAATAGTTAAATAGCATTTTTTTATTTCATTTATATTGTTTCTTGCTGACAATTATTTATTTATGATTTAATTAAACATTTTTAATGCTAATCGTCAGATAAAAATATTGCAGGTATGTTGTAGGTTACCTTCATACCAGTTTTTGTTTAATTTCGCCTATTTTTTTAGAATCTCATAACGAAATATCAATTATGGAAAACTAAAAAACTAAAAAAAAATATTTTATTTAATAAAAGTAAAACATTTTTTGTTCGATCCACTAACCCTTAACTACTTAACAGTAACCCTATTGTTTCTTGTTTTCAAAATGTTTCCGATATTGCACAAGCTGTCCCAAAAATACTAAGCTACATTGGCTTATAAGCCTCCAGCCCTGAAGTATAAAGTTCTTCAGTACAAACTAAGATTTGAACATCTTTTTAAGAAAGATTCAATAATAATAATAATAATATAAATATAACAACATCACTAGATGATTGCAAAAGAATATAGTAGAACTACCCAAACAGGAATTCAGTAACGCAGAAAACGTTTCTGTGCATCATATGTCAATCAGAATCTAAAGTAGAATAAAAGGAGTCAAACTTACAACGAGAAGAAAATAACGTAAGGCGACGATGTAATACTGGCAATGCATTGTAGTTACTTCGGTACAAGTCACTTTCTTTGGTCGTCGTATCTCATTGTGACAAGATCAAGGAAAAATTCCTTCCAATTTTTATTTAATTGCGACTTTATCGCGCCAGAAACAATTGAGTATTGAAGTCTATATTCTTAATATCGTTTTCATGCAGAATTTCTACATCAATGAATAAAAAATGTTATAAGATTCATATTAAAAAAGTGTGAGAGTTAATTTTTTATCATAATTTAAGTAAAAACTATCACAAAATATGTAGCGGGTTGTTTGTGTTATATTGATATATTATACATATATAAGACAGTAGAAGAAAGTAAGGGTTCACTATGACCAACGTTAGGTAGTACTGTGACTGTAAAGTACTTAAGGCATAAAAATAATTTCTGCTAAAAAAATATTAAAATCAAACCGATGAAAATAGTGCGCTTGACATGGTTATTTGATAATTTGCTTTTTGACTTTGAAAATGCATAATTGCATAATTATTTTCAGTTCCTCGCCAATTTATATTTATAACTCTTATTGCCTCAGTCTTGTTGTATGGAAATATATTCCTATGTTATAATTGATACATTTTTTATGGCGATATTAATATAAGATTTTGCATTAGCAACATGTTTAGTTGCATTATTGCCATAAAAATCTCTTACCTTAAACAAAGTTGACTGCGCTGATTTCTCTTAGAAAGTAAAATTTAGACAGCAACACACATTATAAAACCACATAATCCATAAAGCCCACACATTTTGCACATAAAAAACATTTACCCGCGAATTTTAATATTATTTATGAACTACTATGGCTGATTGCATTCCACTTACACTTCTTTAACTACAATAACAACACTAGGAACAACTGCACGAAAGAAACACGAATTAACATTGTTTGCTTCAACTTATTTTAAAACACTTTTTTCACTGATATTTTCATACTTTTTGCATAAATAACTTAATATAAATGTAAATAACACTTTAAATATTAAACTTATAACAGTTGTTTGCATTTGCACCGCTGAAAAACTTATTAAATTCGACATTTAAAATAAACTTTTTAATAAAACACTGGACCGACATGTTGATTGCACTAAGTAAAACCACGAACTAAATTTAGGAGAATGAGAAGCCAAAAAATAAGAAAGACTTTAAAAGACAAAATAAATAATGGATTAGTAAGTGACCTCTGGTTGTCATTGTTTTATTGAAAAGGTTTGAATAGCGAATAAAAATCGTGGCATGGTGGGGCAACTATGTAAGTATATTTATGATCCACGTAATCGCTTTTAACTATTAAATAATTCTATACAACTATTAAATTTATTCTAACTTAAATTTTACTGGTCCGGAAAGAAATGTGACGGGTTTAATAAAAATTAGTCTTTCTTCTATCAAGTACAGGCTTTTTAAGGGCGTGAATAAAATGATCCTCGTAAAAAGGCAGCATAACTCAAGAACTATTTGTCAGATTTGGTTAAACCTTGACATTATTTTTCATATTTTTCTTATTTTGGGATTTACCAAAAAAATTTAATTTTTTCAACCAAAATAAAATAATCTTTGCCTTCTAAAATGCCAAAAATGTTCTTTGAAACAAAATGATGCAATGAATTTATCATAAACTTATTTGAATTTAGAGATTTGAGTAACATTATCCAAATGCTAAAAGAACTTCACGAGAACTCGGTTTTCCTAAATAGCGACTTTATGTGATTCGTCCAAGACTATTTTAAAAGTTATTTTACTCCACAATGGCAATAAGCACTTATCGGTTCTTTCAGCGAAAACCAAAGAAGGCTACAGAAACACTAAGGTTATTAGTCGATTAAATTAAGGCCTAGTCAGGGCAGGCATACGCCAGGGGCTCGTGGCCAAGAGGGTGCTTGGCTTTGGAGTCGTTGACCTCTGAATAAACTCCAGTTTTAGTTGGCCAAGGGAGGCATACGGCAGAGGTACTCAAAAATGCATCACGAGAGGTAGACTGGGTCTATTTTAAAGGTATTAGTAAGACGTTGGACCGTGAGATTCCAATAGAGGTGGACAATAAATCCTAGCAAGAGGTGGAGAGGTTAATCTCACTAGGAACTCCGGTGTTGATTGACCAATGGAGGAATTCTGAAGAGATGGACAAGAAAACCTCGAAAATAGGTGGACAGGTCAGTCTCCAAAGACGGAACAGGCTTAGACGGTAGCGCAGACATTTGTTGAATGGTAATCCCACGGTGGACCCAAGCCTTAGACAAATGCTAGCAATTAACAAGAGACTCGCGATAAGCAAGAAATTCGCAGTAACCATTCGACAGTCTGAAAACATTACTGTCAAGAATAAAGGCTAGTGTTAGCATGAGACTCGAATGAGAGTAAGGTAGTCGTAAATTACAAATATTGTCGAAATGGTACATTACAAATAAGAGAAGGCCATAACAAGTTCACGTGTTTCATACATTCATTTAGCGCACAATTCTTGGTTAAAAACTATAGTCGTTATACTTCGGGCATAATTTTTTTAATAATATGTGTGTAAATTTTTTTTATTATGCCTAATTACTCCTTTCTTTTTATTTTCCATTATCATAAAACTTTCAAAAATGATGTTTTGTTAAATAAAATATTAACATGCAACTATTGCGATAATGAGTGTCACAAAATTAAAAAAAAAAACGTCTTATGAAAGTGTTCTCCACGTATATTCATATTCGAGCCGTAGGAGAATTTTGTTTGCCCAGGACAGTAAGCATTTGCCAAATTCAGCGTTTTGCATAAGACTTTTAACATCAGGGTCAGAATCTTGTTGTTTCTTTTATGTAATACAGTGTAATTAATTGTCGCATGTAGCTGAATGTAGTACATGGTTAACTTTTGTACAATTGCTTCAATACTCCTATTACAAGGACATCCGCACTGATTATAAATTTCATTGTTGTTACAGTAGCTGCAACCAGGAACTGCAACAAGTTGGGGTATGTTTTTTTTAAATCATACAGATATACCTTCATGTCTGTCAATTATATTGCAATGTCGACAATGTGCATGTTTCTTTAACCAAGTTTTTGCAGAAATACATTTCCACACAGGCAATGTGTGATTGAGTTGTTCAAATATATAGACAACTACGTAAAGCAAATTCGTTTATTAAGGAGCTTTTATTGTGTAGAATTTAAATAATATATTTTATTTTGCAACTAAAACATGTTATGTATTTTAAATTGTTAGGAAGGTAAAAGTTATTAAATTTTTTAATTTATTACCAGTTCCTTTATCTTACAATTGTATTATATTCGTAATTGGTTACAAAGCTTATCAAATAAATTTACTTAATGAAATACGTTTTAGCAATTATTCTTTTTCGTTGATTTTAGTTGTCCATATTGGTGGCCCTGAAATGGTCCGTTTTCATAAAAATGTTCCTTTTTCCTCTTGGCTGACGGTAAAGAGAACATTTTCACCGAAAATTTGACACTATACTGGGGTGTTCCTAAGAAGGGCCGTTTTAGCAAAAATACTCTCTTTTTTAATATTCTTAAAGGTCTTGAAAAGGACCGATTTAATAACAATTATTTTTGTTTAATACTTTTGGAGGCTCCATGAACTATGAGCAATATGATTGGAGTCTTCGGTTCACTACTTCATTTCCTGAAAATATATAAAAAGACAAAAAAAATCGGAATTAATACACGTCGATTTCAGCATTTGTATTGATGAAAAATTTTAGGAAATTATGAATTCAAGTTGGGTATCCCTTAATTCATCCGGAAATATGCTTTCACTTGATCTTTTTTCCCCAGAAAAAGCAATTCACACACAAAACATGGAAAAATACAATTTATTTTTAACATTCATGATTTTTTAAGCAAAAAAACGTTTTTTTTTTACGTCTTCTCCTCCTTTTTTTAATTTTCTCAATGAATACATCGATGGGGCTAAATGCCTTTTCACTCAGCCATTTCTTTCGGTTTAAAAAAATATATAGACTTTAGAAGTTCAATCAGAAGAATGTGGCAGATGATGTAGCGATTCCAATTCCAAATTATAGATTTTGATCATGGCGTGTACTCACTTGAGCTCCTATGCATTTTTCTTGAACAATTGTTACCTTAAAGTACAATACACCTGTTTTTATTGTTATAGGACTATCCAATATACTATTTGTGTATACGTACATACAGCTTTTAATGTTGTTAACGTAATACATATTCACAAAAATATATAAACAATTTATATTTAAAACCATATACATAATTTTTAAATTTTCTATATAAAAAAAAAAAGATATGTAACTTTTAGAAATTTATATTCTCTGTAATATCAGTTTGCTTTTTGCGACCTAAACACATATTTATATATAAGTTGTATTTTAGAGTCCTTTTAAATGGTCTGTAAACTTTTTTATACTTCTGTCCATAATTACAAGTTTGCGATGATCACTGAAACAATAACTTTTTATATACTGCTCCGGGTTTTAAGTTGTTAAAAGTAAAAGTTTTGGTATTTTCATAGTTTCAAAAGATCATCTGTATAGTATGATTCTTGATTTGATATTCCGACAGGGTGTGATGTAGGTTTTTGGAACGAATTTCCGTCATCCCTTGTTATGTTTGAAACTTAACAAGGGATGATGTATCGTATGATTTAATTTCACTGTCGCTGCTTTTTTTAAGGCTCTAATAACATCTCCTTATATATATAATTCGTTTTTCCACTTAAATTATTGCAAAACTAAATTAAAAAAAAATATAATAACAATGTTTGCTCTCCATCCTTTCTTCTAGTCGATGTTAAATGTTATCTCTTTTATAATTTTTTTGTACATATAATCCTACTTAATCTGGCCTTAGTATTGCAATAAATTCATTTTAACTATTGCTGCTTATTTTATAAAATTTAAAAATCGTACAGTGTATGAAGAGTTTTTTTCTCGACTCTATATAAAAAAAGAGGTAAATTTAGTATGGCACATGTTGTGCCACATGTTGTTGTTGTTTAATAAGACGTTCATAAAAAGTTATGCGTTCCTATGCATGAATAATCGCTGTACATCAAATTCATATTTGAGGTACATAGTTTATTGTATAACAGGTGCAATGTCTTCGGCAGAAACTTTCAGAAACTTTATGCAACTTAGGCGTCAAAAATTCAAACTTTATAGTAGTATTTTTAACAATAATAATTTTACTTCCAAGTAAACTTTTTTTGCAGCCAATATTCTAAGGCTTCCCACAATTTTAAAAAAATTTCAATTTGCAATCGGCTTTACCACCTTCTTGGAATTCTTCTTTAAAGCCCTAAACGTTTGAAACTTGGTTGTCTAAAATAATAATTTGGTCGCACACGTATCAAGCCACATAATACCGATTTTCTTAAACGCGAAATATCAAATGATTTTCAGTAAAAAATATTCGAAGTTAATCCAAAAAAATATCATATACATAGTTCCTTTGACTGCAACTTTGTATGAGGAGTCGAGCGCAAGCAATAGCTTTTCTAACCACTAAACTTTCCTTTAGTGGAGTATTTAGTTCATAACAATTTTTATGTCAGTTGCGCAATTATAATAATTACTATTTCACACAGTCACCAAAAAGCTAAACTTATTTTCATACCAAGCCGTTAACTACGACAGTATTTGCTAAAAAAAGTGGTATAAATTAGTTTTTTTTATTTAAATTAATTTTATAACTAAAAACTTTGAAACATAAATTTTAAACTTTTACGTAATTGTAAAAATATTTTTTTTAACCTTTTTAATAATTACCACAGATGAACTTCACACACACACAGAACTGCCATAAAAGAAAATTAGTACTATATAAAAGATAATTGCTATAGTACATATTATGTGTAGTTGTAGCTAGTGAATGCGTAAAATAAAGTGCTTTTAATTTTGAACTTTTCTTTTGTCTTGAAAACGAAAAAAATGCAGTTGTAACAAGCAGCATCGATCACGTGATGCAGGCTGGCAGACAGTATGGGGTAGATTTTTATAAAAGGGTTGAACTTTTGAGAGTTTTACAGTGGATATTGTTGTTTCTTTTGCAAACACTTTTAATTGTTTGTCTGTATATTATGCGCTTTCATTTCTGAAAATTGTTTACTCTACCTAAAGTACGTGCAATTTTTCACTTGTACTTACACTGAATAAGAATACTTACTTGAATAAGAAATCAAATAATTGCATTTTTGAAAGATCAGCCATATTCATAAACAAATTATTTTAGGTTTAAAGTACACAATAGTTAACAAACGCTTTTTGGGTATAGAACTTTCGATAACAAAACGTATTCATTTTTTAGAAGTATATTTTTTTTGGATTTTTATGCTAGCAACACCATGCTATACAAAAATTTATACGGGTGGCCGACTTTATAAGTAGGTTTTAATTGTTTTAAAATAAAGTAACTTTTGTTTTTTAATAAAAATGTATACAAATTATAATATTAGGTAAGATTAACAAAAATAAAATAAATAACCCAGAATTCACACAACTTTTTTTAAAGGAGAAAATTTTTATTTGAATAACGTGCCTTCTTTAATCATTGTTATTACATCGCTAAAATAAGTTTTATATTTACTTTGCGTTTTGTTTCGTTAAATAATGGCAATAATATCTAACAATAATATCTGCCTTTATCTGTCATCCCCTTTTCAAATAAAGTAACACACCTCCCTTTTTAATTTAAAGTAACACAATTAATTCAGATAGGCTTTCACTAACTGCATTACTTTTCTTAAAAAGTTTTAATTTTTGTTTTATTACATTCTATTGGCCCGGTGTAAAAGAATAAACCTAAAATATCTTGATATTAATTTTATCTTCTGATAAATAAAGTAAATAGCAACTCTGTCTGTGTTCATTCTTTATAAGAAAGTTAAAATAAATTTGTTTATGTAGATCTCTGGAACGATTTTCCATCATTCCTTATCAAGTTTCGTTTTGCAACAAACTGGTTTCTGATAAGCGCCATCTTCAGTACCTTTTTTTTACTGCGCAATCGGGCGTTAAAGTATGTAAAATAATTCTGAGTCAATTTCCAAAATACCTTTGTAGTCAACAAAGTACAGATGTTTGACTGCCTGTCCGTCTGTGTTTCTGTCCCTACGCCTGAACATCAACACGTTGATATTTATATTTGTTTATATTCAACAGTTAAACGGCAGACACCAGGCATCAACAGTTAAAAAATGGTGGTCATATATTTGACTATAAATAACAACAAACTTAAACACACACTCACATGCTGGCAAATGTTTGTACACATATTTAAATAGTAAACATTTTATATATCGTATATACATATGTAGAGTATTTTATATCAGTTTTTGTCTCCCCTTACTTTACACTAAGGTCAAGTGGGTGATGCCAAAACAATTTCCAAATCAGCAGCAATAAGCGAAAAACTGGCTTATATACGTACATTCTTTTGCTTGGCTTTGGTGTACTTGGTTGGCATAAATTTTTTTCTGTTTAAGTGTCACCACATAGCGGTTGGCCAGAAATTTTATAGTGTATAATTGTATTTTTCTTTTTATATAGAAAAACAAACTCATAGTAAATATATCACATGTGACAAACTACGTTTAAAATAATGCAAACAACATAAAAATAAAATGTCAATAAAAACAACTTATGCATGTACGTATGTATTTACTTTTAATCGACCAAAATATGGGCTTTTGTAAAATTAAATTTAATTCTAGTAGGAGGAGTAATATTGAAATATAAAATTATTATTTCATATGTTGCTATTTTGCATAATTAATTGGTTTTCACACATAATATTGGCGTAATAAACGATATTAGTATATATAAAAATATGTGCATGCTGCAGGGTTTCGCCTGGTTTAATGCTATTTGTAGCATATTAATTACTATCAATATTATAACTATTTTTAGTTACTTACACGATTTTATGCGCTTGTGTGTTTAAATAACTATTTTTTATAAATTTGGTTTGTTTGTTGGAATACTGCGACAACATGATGTTTAATTGCAATGTTTTACATGAGTTTTGTTTAATTTTTATTTCATATGAAATTTTTCTTAAATTTTAAATGAAATGCAAATCTCAAATTTTAAAATGTTTAATACTTTGTTTCTTAACAAACATTTGTAACATAATTTGTGTAAAATAAAATTTTTACGTGAAACTGATTTTTTTAAAGAGCGAATTTAAATTGTTGATTTAACTGTTTAGCGTTTCGGTATCATTTGAAAAAGTCTTCCATAAAATGTTTGTGAAACGTTTACGAAAATTTATCGTCAGCAGCTGGTAATTTCTGGCTTGCCAAGTCTGCACAATATCACAGGGCATGTAAAAAGAAGCAAACTTCTGCTTGTACGAGCAAAGTAGGCAACAAGTGTCAACACAAACTCGTTGTACCGATGCTCAAACGAGACTGAATGCTTTGCTAAAATTCGTGAGCATGAAGTTAAATAAAGAGGTTTCCAATAAGAGCGAATCTATGTTGCTAGCCGTTGGCGGGATAATTCGACGGACAAGTCTGTTGTTCACTGATACCAAATGATCATTGTAAGTAACACCAATCTAGGTGTTACTTAGAGCGTAAGAAAAAGAAATCTAATTTGGACAAAAATTCAATAAGAGTCAATATGTCTCGATAGCTCTCGTAAAGGTGATGTGAATTGGCTACCAAGATCGTGCGATATGTCCTTGCTAGACTTTTTCTTCTATGGTCGAAGGTCTGCGTCAGTAAGAGAACACTTCCCAGTCCATGTTGATTTTCCACATTGCCGCCATGCGCAGGCATATATTTGAACAATATTGTTATTATTCCTCACATAATGACGTACAAAAAAGAAAAATGAATACCTTGCACACAGCTTATTACGCGCCCATTCAACAAGGACCTTCTCTTACTGAAATACCTGTCACAACAAAAATAAAAAAAATTTTAAAGAGTTCGGGTTGTCCTATTACATTTTCCGTACGTACTAGGTACATTTAGAAAAAACCCCCCCTCTTAAGATAAGAGGAAGTAGTTGTGCGTAATCACACAGTTTTCCCTAAGAAAAAATGTTCGATGTTTACAATTATTCCTGAGTTAACAATCTTTAGCCGAGTTTGTTTTAAGCAGTTGTTAAGTTTAATTGCCGTTGCTTTAGGTCATAAGTCACTACCAGTTTTAATCGGTACATGTAAAAAAAATCGTATATGCGCTTAAAATTTATGATAGGTTATGCTATAGCCCAATATGTATGTCGCAGTGGCTGCCCTCCCAAACGTCTGTATTCAAAGTCAAAGCAAATGTAAACAATGCGGATCACATGCATTATCAATTTAAACTCTGCAACTCTATTGACGTTTAGGAACATTTGTCTGGTTTACATCAATAAAAGATCAATGGATGCGAAATATATATTTTGATAAGTAGTTTGATGAAAACCGTTCCAAGAGGCAAATAATTAATAGTTTTCTTTATTAATTTCATTAAGTACACTGACCTATCTACATTTTTCGACATTTTATATAATGTGCTAGTTGCATTAATTTTCATTGCAGGCAGCTGCCTTTTACAAGGTTGGATCTAGCAATATGTTATAATATTGCCAGTAAAGCAACATGCGTTTAGTAAAAAGGTCTTTCCGTTTTGGTGGTGTTCTGAAAAATTCAGACTTGTATTTAGTTCTAATAATTTTTGCAGCATTGGTGCATTGAGGAGTATTTTTTTAGTGAGATACCCGCTTTTGAATAAAGTGATTCGCGCCGAAAAAAAAATTGGCCCTTCCAGACGTTTGATTTAGGGGTTGGAGAGGAATGTTTTACGGCACATTATGTATTTTATAAAGGCCTGAAATTGGTACATAAGGCAGAGAATAAAAATTTGAATATTATTTTTTTATGGAGTTTCATTATTGTAAAGTTTAAGTAGCTTCCGTTGATTATCGAACTTCATATAGAAAAAATTAAAAAAAATTGTATGTCCTACACTTGAACATCTTAAAGATTATATTACCTTTCACCGAGTGTAATTTCCGTTTGGGTAAATATTTAAAAATTATTTCGTTTATTTCTTTCACCGATTCCATCTTTATTAACTTATTAAGTTTATTTTATTTCCTAATGTAGCGTTATTTTTAAACACTACAAATATATATCAAGTGATTGCGGTCACCTTTCAAAAAAATTGTTAAGCGAACTTTTTTAAGAAGTTTATAGTTTTCGTATTATATTAAGCGTAACAAATTAATCAATAGCGACTATTATCGGAGATTTTTAAGCAAACAAATTTATACAAAATATTATATTTTCCTGTGGTTCTTTTTTCTTTGAACCTTGTTTACCAAAGGCAACTTGAGTTTAAGTTCATTATTTGCTGCTGTGCTTGAAAATTCATGATTCAAGTGGATGTTTAGAGCATAAATTCATTTCACTGCTTAGTATTTATACATTCGCAGTTCTTTTACGAACCCATAAAAATGGGCGAACTGTTTAAAGCAACATATGATGCCTTCCTATTATATTCTTCGAGACTTAACAAACAAATAAATTATTTCATTCGAATTTTCAGCTGTATTGTTGCACACAATCGTCACTGGCACAGAAGGCAGAATGTCAAGTTCTTACTGAAAATTAGTTTCCTGTACAACAACTTGTGTTGTTTTTGCTGTTGTATTTGTTTAAATCTTTTTGTTTTTAATATAAAACAAAAATAAGAAGTAAATTGTTTGCCAATATTTAGTGTTGGACTTGTAAACTATATCCATATCTTTCCCTGACTGTGCGAGTAACGTGCAAAAAAATTATCTTACAGTTGTAAAATTGTAATATGAATGGAATGTTTTTTACTTCCAACTGCATCTGTTAGGTTAAAACATACGCCAAACATATGCAAAAATACCATTTCGATAAAAATATTATCGAACAAAAATAAAATATAATGTAACAAAAAATAAATTTGTTGGGCTAAAACATGGACTACTACTAAAAAATATTATTTTTTTTTTTTAGGATTTCAATAAAAGGTTTTAATTTTTACTCTTTTGTTTTAAGTGAAAAGAAAAATAATTGTTTTTTTATTATTACTTTTTGAGGTATTAATTTTTCACAAAAAAAAAGCATTACCCAAAGGCTACAATTCAACGCCTGTATTAAGCTATGTGCAAATAAACAAAAAAATATTTGTCTATTTTTTGTTTCAACAGACAGGATTCCTGTCATTTTTTTTATCGAAAAGAGTTTACTTATGTAAATACACTATATTCATTTCCATTTATACAATAGTTATGAATTTCGCACAATTGCCCAGTAATTGTTAAAATGTTAAATAAAATCCAATAAAATTCATTTTTACATTTCATTTGGAAATTAATACAAAGGAATTGCTATACCGATTATGCAAAAGTGGACAAAAAACTCATACATATTTGATTTAAACATATGAAAATATGGAAAAACGAGTTGTAAATTTTGGTGAAGGAGTTCTTTAGACATATATTCTGGCCGATTGGGTGAGAAGAACTGTCTGTCATCTTAACAACTCAGACACCCAAATTATCATTGCGGCCTAGGAGCCGAGTTTCAGTAGACCCTTTGTGCATAGCTCATCGTATAACTAGGTGGCTGAACAGCTTACTACACAGTTATTTTTTGGAAGCTTGCTGGACTTGATAGCATATTGCAGTTTCAGCGGATTGAGAACGTGAGACAAGACGCTTTGAGATATGATTAGTAGAACGTGGTACGAGTACGGAAGACAAATTCCGCGATTCTTCGGATAAATAACAAATGCAAACAAAATTAATTATATTTGTCATCATAACCACCTTTTAATTCAATCACTTTATCAAAGGTTTTTTAAATTTTCCCCCATTCAAGAAATAGGATTTCTCAAGGTGTTTAAAGCTGGAATTTGTTTGTTCAATGACTTCGTCGTTATTTCACGATTGCGTTTATGGTAAATTGTATGCAAAGGCGGCAATTTTTTAAACCCAACCAAAACCAAATAACGGGTTTATGTAATATGCAAGTTAGTGACTTCAATTGGTCGTCCAGAACCACTTCTTCACCATTTAAATTGATGATACGGAATCCTTATAGTGCTTAACTAGCTGTTCATTGGTTTGAGTTACTTGATATTTTGCGCAAATACGTTGTGTTACCACTCGAACGTTTTTAAATTTTACCAACGTATATTCTCAAATTACGAATTTATTGGTCGGCCCTCGTACACTCTGCAGGCAATTTAAGCTACGTCTTTGCTTCTGACTAACAGTTGGTTACAACGCTTTCTGCAGCAATTATGCAGATGAAAATCATATGGCAAATTGAAGCATATGCTATGTTTTATCCCATCGAACAACAAAACTGATGAACAACGCTGACTAATATATCAGGCATTAAACTTGACCTCCTTACGAGATTTATAATGACCTGGTATTAAGCAGAGTTCCGTTTTATCCGATTAAAGCAACATGTCTATTTGAATACTGCCCGAAGCTACAGTAGCAAATAAGTTAAACAAGCATTTTTAGGATAAAATATGCAAAGTTAAACAACTACATGTGGCAATTTTACTCATTTTACCTAACGAATCTTGATTGTACACGATCTCTAGCAAGTTTCTTAGAAATTGGATGCTATTGTACATATCGAGAAATTGGTCCTTAATTTTATCTCAGTACTTTTAAAGGCCGAAATTTTTTGATAGGAACATAGCTTTATTTTCGTATTTATTTTTTTGTGCGGATCTAAATTCTTTTTTTCAGGTAATTTTTGTCTGTCAATGTATATACATACAAGCGAGAGCCACCCTAGTCCCCCTAGATTAACAGTACCCGTTTTCTTATTTGTCGCATTACTTATCCTAAAGTTTACCTGTGTACTAAATTTCAGCTCTCTAGCTATAGTGGAAGTGTCCCATACAAAAAAGGGTGAACCATATTTCGGTATTATATGTAAACTAACATCAATTGTTTTTGTTTTTTTTTAGTACACTTTCTATTCTGTAAAAATCGTTTAAAATACTCGCATAAGTGTTTATTGTTTTAAAACCTTTCCCTAAAGTATTTAATAATAAGCAGGCAGATGTGTTTACATGCAAATAAACTACTACGCAATTTAATACCTAAATATTTTGGTATGAACACCTTTAACTACTAAAAGCCGTATTTATAAAAGTCTTTATTCAGATTTTATATACAAGTTATGCCTCAACCACATAAACAGCTGCAGATATACAACCACACGACTGCAAATTTCGTTAGCTGCAATCGTCGTCGTTATTGATGTTTAGAAAAATAACCAATGTCAAATATAACCACAGCTAGGTTGATTTAAGTTTTCTTTGCAGTTTCTTGCTTTTAAGTTTTCAAATACAAAATTTAATTACAACCTTTAAATAATATACAAAAATTGTAGTAAATTGAACGAGAACTGTGAAGTTTTAATAAAAGAAAATCGCAACGGGTCGAATTTTTTTTCTTTTATACCTAATCCTCGATAATCAATTTGCGTAGGAAAAAAAGTTGAAAATGTGTAAAATTTGTCTTTAATTATCATGTACTTACATTTGTTGGCGAAGGCTGATGATGAGAGCATCATGCTCTGGCTGATATTACTATCCTCTTGGTCAAAACGTGAAGATACTGACGACAGTGAAATTTTATTTAGATTTGTATTTAATTTAATAAAATAAATTTCACAAGAAACTAAAATTTAGTTATGAATTTTCTTCTTTAACTCTCCTTTTTCTATTGGAATTCACAATCTTGTTTTCATGCTAATATCTCAATGTTTTATGAAAACGCTTTCAAGCTGATTTTATCCGAATTTATAGCTTTGAATCATCCAAATTTGATATATTGTGGTCTCTAAGTTTATTTTTTCACAATATGCAAACACATATGTTGAAGTAATTACATTTAATTTGTATATGAGCAATTTCAACAAATTTAGCTATTTATACTTTTTTGGTTTTCAATAAAAGCTTATAAATATAAATCCAAACTTTATTTTTGGCCCAAGATTTCTTTTCCATAGATAATTGTTGGTTTTTTTCCTTTAATATGTTTTGAAAACTCTGTATGTAAGTATGTCCCATTTATCTCCCTATGTTTATATTTCGTCCTATTAATTTTGTTAACTGTAAAATTTTTGTCTACCCAGTGCTATTCGCCACGACGTTCACTACAGTACTGTTAAAACACTTTTGTACAAGGGAAATATATTCAACATAAAAATATTTAAAAAAAATTAAACTGGATGTGTGTGAGAGTCTGTAAGTAAGTATATTTACATACATATTTGACCAGGCACCATACGTATCATGTAATGGATAAAATTCTACTCTGTTCTTCTCTGGTGGCTGGCAGGTTGACTGTATTGATGGATAACGATGTTAGTATGTATGGATATGAAGTATGGATATGAAGTTTCACACAAAAATCTCACTCACAGCATGCGGTATTGTGAGGGGAAGTATTTTTAATGGCAACTACTGGAGTTCTTATAAGGCTGGTTTTTTACAGTAATTTGAATGTTACAGATGTTGTGCTCTCAACTTGTTTTACACTTCTAAGAACTGTTGATATGTTCACGATAATTATCATTATCGTCTTGTTTATTGGAACATGTGCCGCTGTTATTTGTTCTCTGTTTTGATAATTCTGATTACTTTGGTGTAAAAAAAAGGAGCGTTCGAACGTGAGCAAGAAAAAGCCAGAGTGAGTTTTTTGCATTAGCTTTTTTTAACAGTGAAATATATTTAAAGTTTGTGATTGCTGTTTGAGTGGATTTTATTAACATTTTTTTTAATCGAATCTGAAGCAGCGGAGAAAGTGCATTGCTGAAATTTATGTTAAAGTTAATACCTTAAAAGATTCCTATAATGTTGTCAATTTTATATTTTCACAATTTTTTTAATTTAACATATATAAAATTCTACAATATCGAAACTAATTGTTATGTTGAAACTACAATAAACCCTATCTTTTTGTGGTCCAAGGACCATAACAAATTCGAGTATAATTTAAAAATTCAAATATGTGATATTCAGTTCTACTTCTCTTACCCTATTTTTCTCCATTCAACATATCGCAGTGCTTACATACTTCGTAAGTTAGGTTAGAAAAAAAAATGTTTAGTTTCTTAACCATTTAAAATAAGTATATGAATTTAATTTAAAAAAACTAATAACGGCAACATTAATAATTAATTTAATTAATATTACTCTCCATATCGGACAAAATCTAGATATGCATTTATTAAATAATCGTTATAGGCATGTCATTAGCTGTTTATGCAAGTTTCGGAGAAAACTGGGGAAACGTAGCATTTTGTGAATAATGTAACTTGATAATGTTAAGTTAAGAGATATTGTAATATTTTAAGTTGGTGCATAAACAATCACAACCATAAAAGTAAACTGTTAACGTTATGTTAACAGCACACTGCACGATGCCATGTTAAAATTAAACAGTCATCATAAAATGAGGGTGAAACAAACACTATTTGCTAAGTCAGCATAGGAAAAATATCAAACTAGCAATAACGATACACGAAAATGTGAAAATAAAAAAATTATGGGTTGTTAATAGAAAGGAAAGAAATGCAGTAATATTAAGTAATCAAAGTCCATTATGAATTAAAAAAAATATACTTCCTACAAGAAAAGAAGCATTATCGGTAACAAAAATATTTTTTTTTCTTGCAGGCCCTACAAATCCGATCTCACTTGTATTATAAAATGTTAAATAATTTAATTAATCAACTGCAAGGTCCGTCAGTAAATTTTTTACTTTAACTCTTGAAATTAACTTTTGTTTTTCTTTCGTTTATTCTTTATTTTTTGTTTATATTGAGATATTCATAAGTGTAAATATATTCGATCATTCAATATTGTAAGGCTACAACCTTTTTTTAAGACAACACAACCTATTGGTTTTAATTTGCTTGTACTTGTGTGATATATTGATGTTTATGCATAAGAATTACTTTATATATATTAAAACTAGAATTTGGTAAATTAAGATTTACTTGCTATTGATGTAATGGTATATCGACATAGTCCTTTAATTAAATACAAAAGATTTCGTTTATATCGCGCCCATTTTTTATTTAAATATTGCTTGTTCCCACTATAATATTATAAATATAAAGTTTAACATTCTTAAA
Source organism: Phania funesta (assembly GCA_963932375.1). Taxonomy (NCBI): domain Eukaryota; kingdom Metazoa; phylum Arthropoda; class Insecta; order Diptera; family Tachinidae; genus Phania; species Phania funesta. The sequence continues at coordinate 44,439,424 of OZ010652.1, forward strand.
TATCTGCACCTGGTAAGACCAAGAGTTCAATTTACCGAATTCGGACAATTGTGATGTTCGTGTTCGAACACAATGCGCGTCACTCTTCTTTATACACATAAGTTTTGTATGAAAAACAAAAACAAATTTTTTAGTTTTGTACAATTTTGTTGTCGTTTTCCATGCGTATTTCAGAATAGGCACCCATTGTTTTAAAATTTGTGTTATTATTTGTTCCTCTTTGTTCCCTTTACTTAAAAAGATTAGATCATCATCTAAATTTGTTGAGCAGCTATTACCTGTGTTCTTTTAAATATCTGAAATTTAAACTAGCAAAACTGATACAAGATAAAAATATTCCTTTAAGAGCCCCTTTAGAAAAAGTGGAAATTTAATTGGATTGATCGCTTTTTTGGAAAAAAGAGTTTGGAAAAATAGCGGTTTTTGAACTCGAAATATTTATTTGAACGACTCACCTTTGATATGTCTTGCGGTTTGTGTCAATTTTGCTATATATTAATTCAGCTTGTTGATGGGCTTTTGCAGATGCTTTTTCAATTGATTTTAACAATCTTTTCCTAATTTAACCTGCTTTCCAGTTTTTGTAACCAAATTTGTGGTTTTCTTTGATTTTAGTGCGTGTTCAGATTTTAATTGTATTTGTCGTTCTCAAGCGATCTTATGATTTTTAGTTTTGTGTCTTTCTTCCTTTTTTGGCGATTATTTCGATTGATTCTGCTCCCGATATTAATTACTAATTTTGTATGGATCTTTTGCACTTTTCGTAATTTTACAAATTTGCTCTATGTTCGATTTACTTCTTTCGATTTCGGGGTTTTAGTAACTTTTAACATTTATTCAGAATTAATATTATAAAACATGTGGTATATTTGGAAAAGAAAAATATATTATAACCAGACTGTTTTGTTTATATTTTTTGAGTCATAATTGTCGTTTTCCTATAAAATATTTTCTGCAACCTTCAAATTCATAAAAACTACTGTATTAAAGTGAGAATATCCTGCAGCAATTCTAATACTGACAGCTGCCATGTCGGTGGAATGAACTTGAGATACCATTCCATTTAGCAGAAGTAGCATTTGAAGTTGGCTTTATTTGTTGTAGCAGCTACCTTGACAGCCTGAATACGGATTTTTTAATTAAAGTTTGAATTGTTTTTTGTTGCGAATTTATCCTGTTAAATTCGCAACTGGAAAAGAGCTGGAAAAGATTGAATTGCATAGTCATGCACACAAGTCTAATAAAAAGAAAAGCCAAAAAAAATTATGAACCATTATTGTGTAGCAAAAAAAGTGCAATAAAAATTGTTGATATGAAAAATGTTAGGGAAAACACACAATTTGTTGCAGTTTTTATTTGTAAATTTTAGCGAAGAAAAAAATTGAAATTAGAAGTTGTTGGTAACGGATCCAGTTTAGGGTTATACTTTCTTTGTCAATAGACATCGGAAGTTGGTTTTGAAAAGTTATATTTTGTTTACTTTTTGACGATTTTTTATCGATCATGTGTATTTTTTAGACAATCAGATATTTGTGTCATGCACTTAGAGTTAATATTGGTTTAAACAATATATTGTTGTGGCATGCATATAATTTAAACATCTCTTGATTCAGAATTCATTAACTTCCAATGAGATTGATGAGCGAGACATAGGACCGATCACACCTGGCCCTAAGAAACTTAACAGTTCGAAAATACGATATTCGAGGGCTAACGTTATTTTTCCAGACGTTTCCGATCATAGTACTTATATGCAAGAAGGGTGCAAAGGATGTGTTGTGCCAGTCTAGACCATGAAATTGACCTGATTGTGAAAAAAACACAAACCACAACTAACAAATTTTTAATGAATGCTTTTATTTTGAGTGGAGTTTCTAATCCGGGTGTCATCCTTTAGATATTCTGATTTTTCATGGAAGATCCCAGAGTTAATGGTTTACTTCGGCGTCTGTCTTTCGACTTATCCCACGGTGGTCTTACCGCACCATGAACACAGTGCGTCCAACAACGCCACTATGCGTACTAATTCTAACATCATGGCTACTTGGGCATTAAACTTACACCTTGCTGAATGGCATCTATTTTCTTTATATTCTCTTTACATCGATGGTTTTCGGATGTGGTGGCGGAATCATTAAGATATGCCCCCGTGGGATCGTAATGAAAAGTACGGTTTCGTATTCTTTATTTTTCCCGACTTGCTGACTCTGTCAAGCCTAAAATTTAAAACAGAATCCAAACAGATTTAATTTTTTTTTGTTGGCATAATTTTGCCAAGTTGGTCCATTTCACAGTTATTTTCAATAAAATGTGAATAAAATTAACACTGCAATTAACCAAATGGCGCTTATTTTATTTGTGCTTATTCGTAGTTATATGTATGAATATGGTTTTCAAAAAAGCCTTTCATTTGATCTTTATATAATGGACTTGCATTGAAAAATAATTAGTCTGCCATCTTTGGCCATCTGACATATTGGATTTAAAATAATTTAAATTAATTTTCCGACTTTTTCTCATCAAACCCTTTCATTTGTTATCCATATCATGGAGTTCATGGAGAAATATATATTGCCCGTCCTCTTTAGGCGTGATTACAGCGCCACCTACCGGGATCGATTCTAAATCTAAAGCATTCATTGATCCATTTAAACACACAACAACACACAATTTCATCACACCCGGTTCAGGCGTAACAAAGAATTATATATGCACATATACATGTATACATATGTATATACATATGAAGATAATGTAAAGATAAACTCAACATCATTTTAAAGTTTTATTTAACCAAATTAAACATATCATTTATGAGTTGTGGTGAAATATATGTACGTGCTAGTGTGACTGCCTTATTAATCTTTTAAAAAGCTTTTAAAAAAATGATAGAAAAAACTAAATACTATTTCTCCTATTTTTGTTTAAGAAGTTTTTTTTGAAGCCTACTATAATTTTAGCTCTAGTACATGTTGTAATTGTATTAAACATTAAAAAAAACATATTTCCCCCAATTTGCAACGATTTTTATTCACTATTCGAAGCACTTCAATAATACAATGACAACCAGATGTCACTTACTAATCCATCATTTATTTTGTCTTTTAAAGTCTTTCTTTTTTTTGGCTTCTCGTTCTCCTAAATTTAGTTCGTGGTTTTATTCAGTGCAATCAACATGTCGGTCCAGTGTTTTATTAAAAAGTTTATTTTAAATGTCGAATTTAATAAGTTTTTCAGCGGTGCAAATGCAAACAACTGTTATAAGTTTAATATTTAAAGTGTTATTTACATTTATATTAAGTTATTTATGCAAAAAGTATGAAAATATCAGTGAAAAGAGTGTTTTAAAATAAGTTTAAACAAATGAAGTGAATTCATGTTTCTTTGGTGAATTTGTTCCTAGTGTTGTTATTGTAGTTAAAGAAGTGGAATGCAATCAGCCATAGTAGTTAATAAATATATAAGAATATAAGAATTCGCCATTAATTTTTTTTTTTTGCATAGGCGTGTGAGTTGTTTGGATTATATCTATTTGCGAAAAAGCAATTTCTAAGAGCATTCATCGCTGTCAACATTGTTAAGAGGTAAGAAATTTTTAGTGCAATGATGTATATATAACATGTTGCGGAAACAAAATCAACCTAAAATAAACTTGTGTATTGACCAGGGATTGAAAATAAAATTATTTTTGAGTTTTCAAAGAGAAAAGCAGGCGTTAACAATTATTAGAGAACTTGTCGAGTAAATTATTTTCAACGATTTAAGCGAGGTTTTTACAAAATCATATGCATTTAAATTTTTTTTTATTTTTTAGGTATAAGTTGTTATTTCTTTATTTTTTTGCCGAAATAATTATTATTTCGCGAGTTTTTTAGCATAAAGAACTGTTATTTTCTGACAGCTTAAAACTTGGAAAGGTAAGTTATATTATAGTACAGTTAATTAACAATTGATAAAAACATATAAAAGTCGAGAAATAACAATTCTATTTTGTTTTTTATGAAAATAATCTTAATTATTACTAACTTTAGCTGTGTTCCCGTACTCTACATTTGGAGCCTGCGGGAACCCAATTTAACGCATTAATCTGTTCCGTGTTTTTTTTTAACTGTGTGGGAAAAATTTAAAGCAAAATTAATTTGTGAGACGTCATAAGTCAAACATGGTTATATTTGCTTTGTACGTAATAGTTTTCACGGGCAAGTGATGAAAAAAACTAAAAAATTTAGTATTTAAATATACAAAAAATTCGAAAATGAATGCTGTGTTTTGTTGTGATGATAGTAAATATAAAAAAATTTTAGGTTTTTCCCCTTTCCAAAAAACCCAAATTTCAACAAAAAAAAAACAATCAGTGCTGTTTGTTGTGTATTCCAAATCCGTAATATTTTTTTCGTATATGAAAATTTCCGAATGTTTTATAGTTTTTTTTATTCTATATTCCACTAATTTTGTTCACATTATTTAAAATAAGAAAGAATTAGAATCAGCTTTTCTTTAATTAAAACTTTAATTTACATGTAAAATAAAAATTTTGAATTAAAATTTTAAATCTTTATTAACATTTTCACTTAGTTTCCACAATAAGAGACTTCCACTGAAGAGACTTGTTTGAGGACTCTTGCTTATAAATGTAAGTGACAACATGTGTTTTTATCACTACAATTGTAATAAGGTGTATGTAGGGACAACAAAAAATAAACTCAGAACTATAATAGCTGGACATAAATCGCAGATATTTAGCTACTACGGAGTTATCTTCACATACAGCAGTAGAAATAGGTATTGATGAAAACTGATGCATTATCCATTAAATAGATGAACCTTAAAATTTAAATTCTAAAAGGCTGAGAGATGTCTATTGCTAAAAGAGCGACTTGAGGCGTGGGTTTTATATTAAATTTTATTAAATTTTTAATTAACGCAGTTAAGTAATTCATTAAACTGTCATTTCAATAAAAATTTTAATTATCATGCCACTCAAAGTATTGGCCATTGACTTTATCCGATTCTTTCCGCGTAAGAGAATGATTCCGGGGGGAGAGCACTGCGCGAATCTGGATCATTTTTGATACCATCGACTAAGTGAGGATGAAAATGTTCATGGTAGAAAATTATAGCTTGATATCTGGTAGCGTATTCAGCTCGTTATTTGTGGAAATCTCTCTTAGAACGTTTGCGCACCTTATTATACAAAACACTCCTCTGTTCCCCTCAAGTAAAAAGCATTTTCTTTATGCAATTGTTATTTTGCTTATCCGATTATCGTTCGCTTACAAGCGAAATCGGATTTTTGAAAGCGATGGGATTGCTTTCACACAAACAGATATAACCAATTTTATTGCAGCCAATGGTTGTTTAAATTCTTCTTCATCGCATAATGCCTCTAATTCATCTTCGTCCCAAACGTTCTTTGTCGTCAACATCAAAATTGCCATCTATGAATAGTCGCATGTTTACAAGTGGTTTTAGAGAGGGAATGCGCGTCGTAAAATTCCACGAGAAGACGGTGAAATTCATTTTTATTAGAAATCTCGAAAATTAATTTAAAGCAACAGAAATTTTAGAGAATCTGTCATATATTAGGAAATTGTATGGTGAGGCTATAAGAATGTGTAAGATGTGTAATTTATTAATAATGTAAAATTAGAAAAGTATATTTTTATTCATCCAATCCAACTTATGGTATTATATATAGTAGCATAAAAGTAAGTGCAATCGTTTCCTATACCAGGCTAAATATGAAAATAATTTCGGAATGGTATAATGAACACCCGATGCGCACGATATTGCGTAAAGCGATATCTCTTCAGAGCGTCTTAAGTCTATATCGAAAGAAAAGGGTAAAGAATATATTAAATTCAGAATATTGCCCATTAGGTACGACACCAAGCTTATCTCATAAAACACACATGCTATTTTTTTCTCATCGATCACGTAGACCTTATCTGTAGTCCTTATCTTACTTATATCGTTCACACTCCAATTGATAATGAAATCAATGCAAAGATTTAAACAATTTCGGTATACTTATACCAAACTTCTAACGCATATATGCATGTGTAAATAAAAAGAACGTAAAACTATTGTTAAAGTCCTTAAAAGAATATAGTACTTCACTTCATTCGTTTTCTTGCATAACTCCTATTCAAGACTATTTCTTATTTGAGTTCAAACACATACCCACTTACAAACAATAAAAATTTATTCCCCTAAAGTTAGATGCGCTACTGTTTTAGCATATATAAAGTAAAACTTCGTACGAAAGCAAAAAGCCATGAATATTTACGACGGTAATACTTATATGTACAACAACTTATATGCTTTTGTATATTTGAATTGTAAACTTGTTGATTTAGTTGCAGAAAAAGTTATGTTTATCTTAAATATATATCCGTAGAAGTTATAGCTTTTATCGTTCGCTTAAAAAGGCGCGCAGCTACTAAACTTTCTTTCTCTTATAATACTTTTGAGAATTCAAAATAGTAAAGATTGCAAGGGAAAAGTTTGCAAACAAATTCACAAATCGTTATCGTGCTTAATCGACAAAGTCTTGCAGTCTTTACTTTGCATGTCTCTTGATTTCTTAGAAAAGGATATGAAAATTTTAAATAATGAACAATTTGGAAATATTTTTAAGTAAATACATTTTCTATAAATAACATTATTAAAAGTGAAAAATTTATGATATTGCAAAAGAACCTCAGTAGGAGACATCAACGAAATTCTGTTAGAATGCCCATATAATCCATTGCGTATGGAATGTGACAACATTCATATGGCTGCTGCGTGTGGTGGTAAGAACCCGAGATGTAAAATTTTTAATGATTCTTCGCATATATCTGGCTGAATTTGAGGGATGGCCTTATGGGTTATGCTTACTTTTTTGACGTCGGTCCACTTCAACAAAAAAATGTCTAGCCATCTCAAAGCGCACGATATTCATATCCTCGAATCGTTCATGCAGAATGCTTATTGTATAGCTTGCTGCGTGGCAGGTATCTCCCTTTTTCTAGATCTATATGTCGTCCAAGTCCATATGATTTCATTCGGAATAACATAAATTGGCTTGCATTGATCTATAGCATCTGTCGTTGTTGGTAAAAACATCAACAACTTTGTTTGCAAAGAGACACTTTGATTCATAATGCGATTCGGGCTACCAACATCTACATTTGTATGCGGAATATACCTAACATAATATGGATGCTTTTCGAAACAAATTTTTAGTCTAAATTAAATTCCCTTCTATGAACCAAGCTATCATTGTCTTAAAAGAAGAGACTCAATGAAAATCTTGGGCAACGATACAGGTCTTGATCCCATGTGACCTTTTGTTTTCGAACTTTGAATTAACCGGCTGGAAAGAAACGCGTCTTCCTTTGCAATGTTGTAGTTTTCAAAGTATAAATTTTCAAATTGAACCTAGATGTTTTGCAAACTACAACCAAAAATTATAAAAACCCAACACAAATGTGCATAAACTCAAGTGGTTTTACAACCTCCTTTTATGTCTGCCGTTTTGCTATTACCTTGACTTCCCTTGTTAAATAAACCAAATAACCTAATTAAAATTAATTTTAGTTTATAAAGTTTTAAACATGAATGTGGTCACACACAAGAACATTTTAACAACTAGAAACCCCCTCTCTCTTCTATAAAACTACCACATTTGTTTGTAAACATCTACAGTTTTGTGCTGCTAGTTTGCACACTCGACAATATACACTTTTCCTTCAATTAAACAGAATCTTAAAATTTAATTAAAATTTATTGCACACATTTTGAAGAAAACTTTCGTTTTCGGACTTGCATATCAGCAATTTAAAATACTTGGGATAAAATTAAATCTCGGCATTAAAACATAAGACCTTTCATTAGTTTTATTTTTAACCCAAAACTTTTGACGCACACTTACATTAACAACAAACATATTGAATTACGAATTTTATAAAAGACTTAAGTCTTTAGGGACCCTAGTCCCTAATATTATCCTTATTAAAGGCAGACACACGAAAATTATCTTGTGGTTTTTGGTATGAGTCTTTCAAGACAATAGATATTTATCTTCATACGTATGGAGAAAACACCTCAATGTTATAAAAAATAAATAACATTTTTCCATTGGTAATAGAATGTTTTCTTTTTCAAACTTTGCTAAAAAGTTTACCAAATAAGCAAAATAAGTCTGTCCAGCAAGGAAGTGGTTGAAACTTAAGAAATATATTGTTCTTTAATAATAAAAATGATATTTTAAATTTACGTCCACCTTCAACCAGAAGTGTTTTGTTAAGCATTTTGAAGAAAACATAAATACTCGTGAGATGTTTGCGTATTAAAATTTAGTTGTACACTTTGTGTAACAATACGACTGCCAAGTGTTATTTTATTATTGCATTTCCTTTATTTTAAAACCTTATTTATATCTTTACTTGTCTGGTATTGGTTTCCCTTGGTTTTATTTAAACTTCAAAGTGTTCTTCAAATTGTAAAACTGTTGGATGGTCTTAAACGTCTATTTAAAGAAGTTGTAAAAGACGAACCAAGTGAAATATAAACAACTTTTAATTTATAAAATAATTACTTATTATTCGGTTTCTTATGAACCCTAATAACTGTTAACGGTTAATATTTGGACTTAAATTTAATTTGAATAATAATAACACGAAATATTTAAAAAAGTTGTTTGCAAACCTTTTTTTAATATTTGATGATGAATGATTCATTTGACCAGCCTTTCATAAATGTTATAATCTTTTTTTGTTACTTCGTATCCTGGTAATTGCAAATATGAAACATTTTTTTTACTGTTTTGCGAGGCTTTTTGCGGAGAGAAGTTTCGTTGGTTTAAGCTCCAAAACCTCATTCATATAAACATTGCAAATATATTTGCTGCGTTCAACCGTTCGGACATCATTGTTCGAACACAAACAGACCATCGACGGCCTTCACGAGCCAAATTTCTGTGCGAACAGCAGTATGTACGATGGCGGAACAGATCTATGGCTAGGCATCTAACATGCTGATCTGCCATCAGAGAAACAAAATAGACACATGCAAAATAAAAAATATGTATATATGTTCTCGCCTGTAAACACCCATACAAAAACTATGCTGAGAACATGGAAACAAACTCAATGACAGATAACAAATTATGCTCAAACTGAGCAGAAACATCTACAAGTATTCTCCACACAGGAGAAATCGAACAAATTTTTCCCCATCATTCTTCATCTGCGAACATGCGCGGTAATGCACTAAAATTGATAGTTATCAATTTTCAATTATAATTGATGGCAGAAATCTATACCGTTTTATGGATAGCATATAAAATTCATTTCCAAAAAAAAAAATAGGTTTTGATTTTATCTTTTAATTTATTATTTAAGGAAGTTCAAAACATGAAGAAGGTATGTTAAAATTGAAAAGAGTACAATAAAGAATACATTGAGTAAAATGTAACAAGTAAAGAAAAATTATTGAAAAATGAGAGGCTCTCGTAATAAGTTTTTCATCATTAGGTGAGTTAAATAGGTGATCTTTGTAATAGACACTAACCAGCAGAAAGACACAGAGAATGCTGATAAGGTGTGTAGCAGACATTTGTCTTTTTTAATTGGAATATATTCGTTTCTGCTACGTCTTTAAAAATTTTGATTTAATTCTCAAATAAAAATCAAAAAGTTTGTTCTTAAAACATGAATTACTTTACAATGAAACTTGGTTCTATATAACAAGTGAAAATATAGAAATTGAAAAAAAAAATCCGGAGCAATGTAAACAAACAAAAAAAGTAAAAAAGAAATGAAATAAAAATACGAAACAATTACAATCAATAGGTAATAAATCATTAATAATATTATTATTGATTCTTCTTCTGCTATTGTTTCAAAAATAAACATAAAATACGAAAAAATCATGTTTTTGATAAAATCATACGATCTTCCAAGATAAAACTTGAGGTCTGGATGTTTTCTTTGTTAACATCTGTATCTAAAAAACCCACATTCATTTCAAAGGGGAACAACAAGTAATAAGTTGTGAAAAATGCCGCAAATTCTACAATTAAAAAGCACACGTACAAACAACCACGGGTACCAGATAGGACGGTTTATTTGTGGAAAGATAATTTTTTATTTTTTTTTATTTTCAAGTATACAAATACTTTCTAATATCATCTGGTAACCTCGCACATAATAACGAAATTCATTATCGCGTCGTATGACGAAAGGTTTCCTCCGTTTTCGTTGGTAAATAAGACAATATTTAACTTAAGGAGAAAGTTAGTAGGGATTATTGAAAGAATACTATTATATGAAGTCTATTTTCAAAACTAAAACTCCGAACAATATTGTAACAAATTACGGCAATTTGGCAGACATGCAGCACTTGCACAATCCAGTTACAAAGAGCTGCCACCGGAGTGTTAAAACGACATTCAAGTCGTTAAATAGCCTGAATTCTTTCACACAGAGTGTTGATATGAACAGTTGTTGGTTTTGGCCAATATAAAAAAGAGAAATGTAATGTTTGTCATAATCATAAAGATAACGATACATTACAAGGATCTTAATACTAATAGAAACAATATATATGCAAACATATGAGGTGTCATATTCTAACTAAAATTATGTTTATTTTTCAGTAATGGCTGTTGTTTTTCTATTTTATAAATACTAAGGACGGCACATTGAAAGCCGAAAATAAAAACAAATTTTGTGGCATGCACAGAGTTTTGTAATAGGTGCAGGCTTTTATATTGACTCTTCCAAATGACAAAACTTTGTTCTTTTTACAATGTTTGATGGTTGATACAATGTTTGATGGCGCAGTTCAAGTCAGCTGTTTAAGTAAACCCGTTACGGGAACCTTAGATATTTTGGACTGCTGGTGGTAGAAATAGTATCTAGAAAAACTTGAGGCAGTCAATTCAGTGATGGTCGAAAAAATTCATTCTGTCGCAGTCATCAACTTGGAGAATTTGATCTGAGAGCAAAAGTAAAACTATTATGAACAATTTCAACCATGAAGCCGATTTTTGATGAACAGCTAGTTATCAAGCAAACCTGCTGGATTTGGACAACACGTCATTGTGAAGTCTGTACTTGTACTGGAAAGTTAAATTTGTCTTTCGTTAACGGAGACCACTACCGATCAATAATAACCCATTTTTGATATAAATATGGAACATATATAGCTCCCATAGGACAGCACTTAAGCCACATAGGACGTTGCGCACTAACCGAAGACAATTTAGGCAGTACACCGAGAAATACCATTTGACACCCTTAGAACTTTACTTGAGGTTAGCTGTAGTTACTTCAATTCAAAATGACCAACTATATATTATGTTTTTACAATTATCTCTATTAAAATTGACAACCGCTGTCGAAATATATAAATGATGGTATGATATTTTCAAGTTACTGATAATGACCAATAGCAATCAATGGCTTATAATTTATAAAATTCATTTACAGTTCTTTTTTTTTTTAAACTTTATTATTTGGAAAAGTAGACAACAAAATATTGTTACACTGTTTTAAGTATTTTGTGCACTTCTCTATTTCGAGTATGAGAGCGTGCAAAAATCATAATAATAAAACGATGTGCAGGATGTAGAGGACCATTTAGTTTTACATGAATAAGACCGGAAGCAGTTATTATTTTTATTCTTGTTTAGTTATGAGCACTTCTTTTACAATCCTTTGTTTTGTCATTCCTTCATTTTGTAATTGTTAATAGTAAACGAGTTGACGTAATGGATATCAAAATTTATTTGCTACATTGTTGCATTAATATTAGTATTCGTATAATTCGAAAAAGGACAAGAGAACGAATAATAATAATAATTATTATTATTTCATATCTAATTAATTTTTACGCTTTACTAATTATGAACAACAATAAAATTTTGAGTTGTGGTTAGTAAATTTTAGTCAAAGGAAGTATTATTGTTTATTTTAGTCAAAAAGTACTACAGAAAATACACAATTACTTTTAACAGCAAGTAGTATAAATTATTGCTACCCTACAATAAGCAGTGGCAAGTCACAGAAACTAAATTATGAAATAGTCCCAAGTGATGTCATAATTGCTTATATTTCAATTAAACTTTTAGTTGATAACATTTTATGGTTTATTTAAACGAATTTTTTGAATTAAAGTTTTTATAATTACTCGAATAATGTGTACAGGCTCAGGTTCTTTATGTTTTTTCAATCAGGAAAGAAAAAAGATTATTTCTGACACGATACTTTTTAGAATACTGAAAAAGTTAAGTTATTAGACGCCCTACAAACTGCCCTGTTAATGTCGAGATTGTTCGGCATACATATTTAGATATCGAAGACTTTGTATAACGGACCTAACTAATGTCCGGGAGATAAATACTTTTAGTTGTATGATGGCTTCGTTTGCTATCGGAAAGAGCAAGAAGGTCAGTTAAAAGTGAAATAAAAATTATAATTTAAACGAACTTTAGAAGCACTCATTTAACTTTTAAGATTATAACTAATGAAACAGTTACAGCGGAAATTTTTGCTTAAGTACCGCTCTTACCTGCTCCCTTTATACTAATCCCATGTTTATTTCTTTTAATACCGCAGCAGTGAATTCTTCTCCCTTCAAGGCTGCGCTGTGTAAGCCAGCATTATTTTCATAATATCAATCTTTTTTATCGCGATCAACAAGTTTAGCATTTATTGAACAGTTTTATTTAGTTAACATTCTATCAATTATAAACATTTGTCAACACTTCACTGAGATTAAAATTTTGTCCTCTCAATTGTTATACAAAATATAAGAAGCGGAAACCGAAAAGGGAAATTTATGAAGAAGAAAACAAGATACCAGCAAGGTATGTACGTATACCCCTTTTACATGTAGTATAGAAACTGGAGCTTGAGTAAAATTATAGAACAATTTAGAGGAAAGTACGACTCAGATGAATTTATTGATTGACATGACATGATTCCAACGCATCTCTACATGAAGCTCATACTCTTCCCGTGATTTGAGATTTAAATTTTCTGAAATAGTTTTGACTTGACTAGAATACATTGTAGGTACTCGAATATTTTTGAAAATAATATCCTAAGTTAAGTTTATACTTATATTTGAACATTCCAAAATATGTCCCTGTTTTTGCAGATATTGCAATACAGGATTTTGTCGAAAGCAGCTGCTTTGAAGTTATAAATTTGCCTCATAAAGTCAAAATATTAAAATATATATGCATTACTAACAAAATGAGTATTTTAGGTCATGTTACAATACTATTCATACACAATACACAACGGAAAACATGATCGAAAAAATGTACATCGAGCTTTATGTTGGTATATATAGTATACATAATTCACCTTCTGCGTACACGATTTAAATTTGGTTCAAAAATAAACCAAATTGCTCGGCCAGGTCGTTTGGCAAAGAATATTCCAATAGCTTGTGAAAGTGTGACCGGCGAACCAGGCGCATCAATTCGTCATCGATCGCAGAAACAAAAGCTTTCTTGTTCCTCTACGCCGTGAGTTTCGACGAAGGATTTCATATTTTGTGTATCGTCATAGACCTGATATAAGCTCCTGGGTTCGAAACAAAAATAACAATTTTTCACTCAGGGGATTTACATTTTAATTCAGGCTTCTGGTCCGTCGGTTGTTTCAAAAAAGGCTAATTTTTGCATTTTGACAAAAATAAAAATAAATAAAATTTTTTAATTCATTGTCGCCGAGCTTGCGAGTCTGCTTAGTTATACACTTATCCAGTGGTTGATTTTTCCTGGAAAGTGATGACACAGTGCCAACATAAATATTGTTAATTATTAAAATCTACAACACAGAAATACTACTCAAAAAAAAAGAAGTATGGAAAAGGGCACTACTATTTGGAGGAGTAAAAAACAAACCGTAAATGGAACAGGATATGAAATTGTGCATCCTACAATGCTCCATGTCTGCTCATACATCCACAAAGAGTAAAAAGTAAAACTTTTTAATTAAAATTGTCTTCAGCGTACTTTTTTGTAGTACTCTCTTTTGGTAAACGAAGAAATATCGTACATTCATTTATAGAAAAAACTGCATGCTTAAAAATTGTGGTTAATAATATTCATGATCGTACTCACCAGCATTGAAAATGCTTAAACAAAAAATGCATTACATAAAAGAGTTACAAAAATATGAGATAAAACTAAATTACATTTCGCCATATATTCGCGATTTTCATTTGAATTTTTTTGATTTGTCCATGATTTTGTAATTATAATTTTAATGAGTTTTCACAGTTACTCTCCAAAACACAATTAGAACACCAACACCCACCGAATAGTCTACCAAGAAAAATATTTTAAAGTTCTTGTTCTGTTTGGTTATCGTGACAGTCAAAGGAAGAAGTTGGTGTTCAGTAAAACCGTTAATGTGACTTTAACTTTTATGCAAAGAATCAAGGAAGACGAAAGGAAAATTGGTTTTAAATAACGCAAAATGGTGTTTTGTTGGTTTTGGAAAATAACAATCTTAGGAAATCTTTCCATGCTTTTATTACATTTACCGCTTTTGCAGTTAAGCTCCGAAATAGTGTTATTTAAAAAAATTTTCCGTTTGCTACTGTTATTCTGATTGGGCTTCAAGCCACAGCCAATTCTCAATATATGTTCATTTATACTCAAAAGTTTTACTTAAACGCGAACATGTTAAAACAGTAGATAGTTTATTATAATTCAAATACAAATAATTTCCTATTACATTAGTAATAATTAATAAAAACCATTTAGAGATAAGATTTTAATACTTATTTTAATTTTCTTTCAGAAAAATTTAATAAAATAAAATCGTAAAAAAATATTAAAACTTGGCGCGCAAATGATATTAAAGAGTTTAATCACAAACTCTGGAATTATTATAACATTTTTAGTGCCTCTAATGTAAGACTATCCAATGAATTCTCGAATATTTTCATTAAATTTTCATTAGAAAATGAATGTACAGTCGCACAGTACCTACATGCGTCGTTTTTAGGTGAAATATTCATGCAACTTCCCACACAAAGTTGTATTTTTTCTAAGTTTCCTTCAAGGTAAAACTTCCAATCGCGTCTATTCATTTACAGATGACAGTAACATTTGCCTGGGAAAATTCAGAAAGAATATAAATGTTAAATTCAATGTAACAATTTGTGGGAACACGTTCGATTTTAATGCTCGTACAACTAAATACAGTCCGTTGTTCGATGGACTATATACATTTTTAGATTGAAAAAGAAGCATTCAAAACAGTGCAAGATCCCGACCGATTCCACCTCTATCGCACTGAAAATGGGCCCCATCTCCTTTGTATCGACCAGCACTTCGAAGTCTATTTTAGAGCTTCTCGACCGCGTAAAACAGAGGGCCAAACAGCGAAAATCTAGTAGTAGGGTATCCACTCCTATTGACTTACGTGCGGGCTTGTTCAGTTTGGTACCGTATTGTTCTGTATTTTATTATTCATGTTTTCTGTTTTCTTATCATTTGCCGTTAATTTTTTTCGAAGAACAGAACACGAAAAATTTTAACATTTTGCACTTCTCCGTATTTATTTTTTTACATACTTATATTTCTTTAAACAAGTGCATGTTCTCGTGTTTTGTTTTATCAAAATTATCTGAAAACGTGCATTTAACATTTTGGTTTTTATTGTTAATTACAGTTTATAATAATGTGATTCCGATGTTTATTTATTTCTAAAAATTTTATCAGCAGAGTATCGAAAGGAATTAGAAAATTTATTTTACTCATTAGTGGTCACACTTCATTTCTTCTTGAAGGAAAAGCTTTGATAATGTAATCAGAAAAATGAATTACGTGCTGTTTATCACCAGCTACCGGTCTCTACTTATATCAAAATCACTTTCACCATATATCGGACGAAAGCTTTTTTTTTAATGAAAGGACAAAATTAAGTTTCAGCAAGATGAGATTACATAAACCATTTTTTAATAAATATGCCAAGAGGATCGTAAGATCTGACACCTGACAGACTAAGCAGTTGTGTCGTTAACATCAATCATTCCACTTCAGTGATGTAACTGAGTAAATCGGAGATTTTCCAATGAGTGTTTCAAAACTGAACAACAGGCACGTATAGATTTTATAAAGCAAATTTTTAAGATTTCTTTTTCCGATAGAGACTAAACTATTAATTGTGCTTGTATTATGTCATTCTATAAATTGTCGACACCCTGATTCTACTACCAATTGATCATTTTCGCATCCCGAAATACGTAGTATAGTGCTCTTTATGTAAAATTGTATGTAACGATCTCGGGCATTGATCTCATATCCAGCTGGAGCAAGAGCTTAAACCGAATAGCAATCCCTTGTACCTTCGGTCATTGAACAAAAAATAATCCGGTATGTAGTAAAAACTCGTTAAATTCAATAATCTATTAAATTTTTCAATTAACTGCATGTTTCTACTCACTATGCTTATTTGTGCTCGTATGATATGACGGACGAAAGCCTAAAGAAAACAAACAAAAAGAAAGATGCATTGAAAGTGAGAAAAAATGCTTAAAAACTGCTTTAGATCTAGAATTTTTCTAAAAGTATACGCGCATACACGTAAGCCAAACCCCAAAAGAGTTTCTCTTTGTTAAAAATATACTTTTGCTTTTCCAAGAATCCTTGAAACTTTTGAAACCAACTACGTATAAAATTGCCAGTGAAAAAACGAACGTATTCCATAACCATTTATTAGCGAACCAAGGGCATCATATTCTGCTTTATCAGGAGCAAAATGTGTGTAAAGGAGTTAAAGGAAATATATTGAAAAATTGTGTAAGAATGACAACACACGCTTAGTTGAGTAATTCCTCAATTGGTGGATAATTGAAGGTTGAACGTATAAACATTTACAAACATTCATCCACAAGATTCGTAAAGATATTTTAGTCACAGGATTATGGAGGTGTGTCTGAAGTCCACATTGCGTTTGTTTTGTAAGTGTGAAAGCTTACCAGAATGCGTAACGTTTTGTTAGGTTTCCTTTTTTGGTTTTTTTTTTTTGGTTCGTTATGACTTTTTTGTTTTTATGAGTCTCCTTCGGCGCATACCTCCCTTGTTTATTGAACAGTTGACAGGCAACTATATGCTGGTGGAAACAATCCACCAAGTATGTCATGTTATATTGGCATCTGAAGTCAGGCAAAAAAATAATATTTTAGACATAATACAGCAGAAGGATGAGCAAATAGAGAATGTGGGTGTGATAGTGACGAATGTGCTGCTCGGTGGTGATGATGACATTCAAGTGTGTAGTTCTGATGTTGTGTTGATTTATTGTATATTTATACGTGTTTTCCATTGGAAGCATCCGACTCTTTTTTAAAATTTAATTATCTCGTTTTTTTTTGTCTTGCGATAGTCGGCTTGTTGGTAATTTGAATATTTTTATTTTCAGTTGATTTTTCGGCCGTTGTGTTTATTGCTTAGTTCTTGTTGTCAATATTGTAATTTAACCACAAACTGAGTGTACTGGCTGGCAGCTGTGATGAAGGTGTTGATGATGTTTCAAAGTGATTAGCGAAATGACAGGAGTGTGTAATTGAATCATTTAATTTGTGTATTTGTTTCACTGAGAAACGAATATTTTGATGCATGTGACGTAAAGGATGCGAACTTTAATTGATGATACCAGTAGCTTGTGTAAGAGGCAAAATATAAATATTATTAATATTTATCTGATTTGAAAACTTTGAGAGGTATGTCATGTTTAACAGATATCGTTTCTAACTGCTTTTGCATTAGGTTTGCGTAAAAACGGTGATTTCTATTATCACCTGAAAAGACGTGCTTTACCACTTAGTTGAGGCACACTTAGTTGAGGCGAATAAAATTTTTACGTAACCGTTGACTATCGGAGAGGGTTGATTACCCACGGTTAACCGAAAGCAATAAAATTCTAACCCAAGGGGTATAAATTCAACTTACTTATGGTGTTCTCTTGTCAGGGCGATACAAATCCTAGCCTGACACGACAACAGCAGTACTTTTAATACCAGTTGGTCGTTTTAAGACTAGCTTAATCCTTCGTTACTTACACTTGTAGCACCGATTTGTTTGATAAATTATGTATTTTGCCGAATTACAGGTATTTGCAGCTTTTGTTTGTTTGGATTGGTATAAGCCCCTAGAAGGTTAGTTGTCTACTCGAAAGGACAACCATGTAAACAGTAAAATTGGTGCAATGTTGTCAGAAGAGAATAATTATTTTCATAATTATATTTTTTTTCATTTGCTTTTAGTGTTCTCTTCAAAATAAAAGACACTGTAAAGGTTCACATGAAACATCAGTCATTTTGAATGCCAATACCACTGCCATAGAACCAACCTAGTCTACTTACGGAGCTGCTGGTATCGCGGAAAGCCATGAAGAAAATAAATAAATACTAATAGAAGCACGCATTCGCATATAATAAACTTACTTCTATTTTAAGCCACTGAAAACTATGCGTTATAAATCTCTAGATGTAATGCAATCTGCATTTAATTAATTCTCTATTAGTTTTACTCTACCTACGTACACAATAGACCTTGATCGCTTCAGTATAATCCCTCGCTACCTATTTATATCAATAACACAATTTAACAGAGATAGTCCATATGGAATTTTACAACTATTAATTACAAAAACGTTTGAATTAAACTAAAATTAAATTTAATGTCTCCATTGAATAATCATTGACCTGTGTACATCTCTTTAGCTCCTGCTACTGGTATTCTTATTCACATGAGCACTCAAATGATAATACAAAAAAGTATTTAAATGTAAAACACATTTAAGTTCTGTAATATATTGAAATTTTAATGGCCTTCGACAAAGTATGAGCGAATTTAGTATCTCGCCCAAACGCATACATACCCTCTCCTAAATAACTACATATGAAATTAATGTTACTTTTATTCAATGATGACTATGGTGATGTCGACGCTGAGGTTATTTTTTTGGTATACACAGAACGAAAGTATAATTTTAGGAGGGAGTAGGATAGAAAATCAGGTTTATTGTTTTAGCTTACCGTAATGCCATTTTACCAAATTTATGTTTTACACAATGCACAATACTACTGCGACTAACTAATACCTATAAACATATTTTCACCTGCACTGAAAGGGGAGTGTTGGAGTTTGTTCTCTGTGACAGACCAAGCTCAGCAGTTTTTATAGTTAAGTCCATGACATGATTATACTAATACTACGATTAGGTTTAAACATGCTACATGCCCCATGGTGCTACTGCAGATGATCACAATGAGATCTATTAACGAGGTAGGCAAATTAGAAATTAATTTAGAGAATCATTAGGAGTCACAGCGATATAGTAACCACAGAAATAATCACAAATCGATGGAATCAAAACAGACTGCACGGCCTTAAGCTTACTCTAAACTAAACTGGAATCTCGGCTCGTCGAGGCTTAACTATAGTAACTAAGATAAATTTTTGGAAATTTACAATACAACCATATTATAGTCAGCTTGCAGTTTGGACTATAGTCTAAATATCAATTATAATCGTTCTATATTTCGGAACAAAGTCCAAACTGGTATATACTCTGGAATATAGCGAGTACTACAAGGTGTTTTTAGTAGTATAAAACTTTAAATTGAAATAAAACAGATACAAATAATTTTTGTTAATTGACATGAATGTAGGTTTTCTTCATAAGTTAATTTGTTTCCATTTTTATTTGTGCACGATTTCCGGCATATGACCAGCTCGGCTAGTTTTTGAAGCATATGTCAGTGATAACATAATAAATCTCTTCCAAGGCGGATTATCGGCAAAACTAGAGACTTTGCATAGCCCCACAAAACAATAGCCCAGCGATTTTAAATCGCTTGATATTAGATGCCAAGTTACGGTTTAATTATTCCATCACTAATAACTGCAACGTTTTGGCCAGCATCACTTTAGAAGAAATACAAACCAATGATTCCACCGGCCTCTGAAGCACACCAAACAGTGACTTTATCTGCATGTAATGGTTTTCCGCCAAAGGCTTGCGGATTGCTAGTATCTCCATTCTAAATGCGGCAATTTTGCTTATTTACATAACCATTCAAAATTGAGCTTTTTCCCTGAACACAATTTTTTTGTTAAACTTTCCCGATCTGAACCATGATGTTGGTAAAAAATCTTCACAATTTGCAGCTGTTGTTCAGGTGTCAGTGTATTTATGATGCAATGACAAGCCAAACGTAGCATAAAACAAATAACATCGTTGAAAATGACGTACATATCAAGCAGTATTATCAATTTAAAGTATATAACTCTAAAAAAACACGTAAATATATTCTGAAGATTATAGCGTGCATCTAACATTATTATTTTTTATAGATATTGTGCTGACAATAAAATGCAGTTAATTTTAAAATTACTGCTAGATATAAACGTTGCACTCATTTCATTTTTTAAAGTAAGAGTTCAAGACTGCGTCTCTAATTGCGCTAAAACAAGAATAAATTGTATGATTTTCCCACATAATAACTTCAATAGACTCCAACCACTACTGTTTCTACTGCTGTATTCCCAGCAAATAAAGTTTTTCAATTAAATTTCTGTTGCAGTCTGGAGAAGGCTTACTTTTTAAACACAAAGTAATGTAAAAAGAACAATTAATAGAAAGCAAGTGATACAAAATTCTATCATCTAGACTCCTCTGCGTGCAGATTAAAAGTTTCAAAATATATACAAATTCTCTTGTAAGCTTCACAAAACATTAATACCAATGCTCAAACATCTCGTAGTGCAAATTACATTTTTCTTATAAGGTTTTCTTCTGGCGAAGCAAGTACGAATAATAACTCATTAAAAGTATCACTATTTAGAATTTTTTATTTATAATATCATGACCAAGGACTATCTCTAAGAACATCATTTGTGAAATACGTAAAGAATCCTGCGCCTCTGCAATTCTTTAGCCCGCATATTTGTGTGTAAGGCCTACTGTGAGGTGGCCTTTCCATATGTTAACAATGGTCTTTAAATTTGTATGTATACCACTGTTTTTTTTGGTAATTTATATGAATTTTTAAATAACGTGTATTATATTCAATTCCTGCTTCCATGCAGAAAATGTACGTGCTTTATTTTGTTTTGGGTTTTACCCCAGTCTGTTGGCACCCACTCATCGTCGCCTACGTAAATGTATAAAAAAAATACTTAAACATATATTTGATTCATAATGCCAAATTATTTATTTGTTCGCTCAAAAGCGATAATAATCGGTAATCCCTTAAGAGGGAGAGGTCACCCAACTTTTAGCTGTAAAGAGTAAACTTTTATCTTTTCAAATATTTGAAATTCAATTTTGTGATCGCGTCTTCTGCAGGTCCATCGATATAGTCTCACATGTTGCACCCAAAGTATGTGTGGGACGTTGTTTAAAATTCGATTTGGTATCAAAGAAGGCGAAGCAACGAGAATAAGGATTTCAATGTAATTGACTTCTTGGAACACTGGTGCATTCCGAGTAATGCTTCATTGTTCCATCACTATTACAGTTAAGTAAGTTATAAAGAAATTAGGGAACTTATTAAAGGTACCCACATATTTATGCGCAACACACTGTTTTATGAAGAGCTCATTCTTCATCTCTGATACCGTTTAAACGTTAGCATGCAAATATTTTATGAATACCAATTCAAAAATTGCTTCTGTATATGTGAGTTAAAAACGTCAGTTGCAAAGTAACTAAACAAACTGAGTGATGCATTCTTAAATGCAAACTTTTAAACTTTAACAATGTGACATGTTCTAATATGCACTTTTAAAGTTATCGATGTTCATACAAAAAGCAAACTGCGTATCGTTTAACTTGTTGATGGAAACGGCTCGTTTACAACCAATTGTTAAAAAAGTTTAATATATATTATTTTTAGGTATTTAAATGTCAAATTTGTGGGGAGAAAAAATATACGATCAATATAAATCAGCTACAATTTAGAGTGGATACTTTTTTACTTTTCGTCGCCTCAAATATTACAATTATTATATAGGTACAATATTTTTTACGTTTTGAATACCATGTAAAAAAAATTGAGTACAGAAAAGTATTTCAAAATATCAAAATGAATACAAAGTATCTTCTTAACACAGTGTGCAAAATGTTTGGTGACATTTAAATTTTTAATGGGGCTATTCGCTATGATCTGGAGAAAACAAATTTAATCTCAAAAGATCAGATCGAGAATCTATGCTCCAAGTTTAACGGCAACAATGTAGCAGGAACTGAAGGCGAAATATTAATTATAGGGCGGTATTTATTGCGATATTACTTTAATATTCTTGTTAGTAATGACATCCTTTCAGTCCATATGTATTATCCAAGGTGTTAGATTTATAATGAAACGTGAAATGCATTTCTAACTGATTATTTCATATGATTTCAAATGAAACTAATGTTCTTAAAAAACTTAAAAACAAACTTTTTCGAATATGTTGTTGACATCTTCCTTTTTGTACAGTGTACATTCGTAAGCCCACATAGGCTCAGCTGCATTTTTCTACATGAATATTAATGTACGTACGTGTGTATATACACGTGTCTTATTTTCAGGCATGAGATTGTTTATCATGGTATATAATCCAATAAAAACCGTTTGTAATTTAATTTGCGCTTTATTTGCATTTGAAGTTGTCACTTCTGTTGTATAATGCCCCGGTGTATGTTGTCGTCCACTGTTTGAGAATAAAATGAAAAAGAAGAAAACCAAAATTTTGTAAATTAAATTCAATTTGATTGCGGAAATAAAATACCTGTTGTTGTCCAGTTTATTATTCGACCACCATTCGTAAAATAATAATCACCCTATCAAAAAACTTAACATGGCTTTATAAACTACTGTTAAGCAAAAACTGTGTCATTAAAGAATTTTGCTCTGGGTTTAAATTAGGTAGACACCTTCAGTAAACCTCTTGGAATTTTTTTTTTTTTTTGGCAACAAATTGTTTTAGAAGCAATACTTTTCCCTGAAAACAAATATTCCCTCTACTTATTCCATTGCAATTTTTACACCTTTTTGTTATTTTCATTAATCATTTACAATTTTCTTTATTAGTTGTGCAAAATATTAAATAAAAATCATTGTAAATATAAAAATAATTTTAGTGATGTGCATTCAATCAAATTGCACAAATACATCATACTATTCGAGTAAGATTCTCATCTCTTATAAACAAGTTTTGTAAATTGTTATTTAATCATTTTATTTTGTTAAAATCACAACAATATATGAGTTTAAAAAAACTCAAAAGCTATATTTGCCCTATTCACAAGCCCCCTAGTACGTGCTAAGTGCTAACAAAATACAACGGTGCTAGCTGTGTTGTTGGTGATTTTCATGCAAACATGCGATACAACACTTAGTACTTTTTTTCATGTTTTTCAAACGTTGTATTTTTTAATGTGATTTTTGTTTTATGTTTTTTTATGTTTAAATGTTTTATGTTTAAATGAATTATTATTTTTGTGTTCATGTGTGAATTATATTAAATTAAATTGAATTAAAAGATATTTTTATTAGTTTTATTTATTTAATTTATTGATTTGACTGATTTATTAGAAAGTGGAATAAGTCATTTCTGTTGTATATAGTAGGAGTGGGTATATTGGAAACATATCTTAAGGTTTGTTCTCTGCCACCTTGTTCTAAATTATATTTAATAATAATGTTATGAAGAATGCAGCAAGCCATTATCTAAAACAAGCTGATTTCGCTCCTCTTCACGGGGCCAATATAAAAACTATTCCTTAAGATTTAATATTGCTTTAATGACTCGATTTCTAATATTTTGTATGGTACCGCCATCACCTATACCAAAAAGAGATGCTACCTTACGAACACAAGCACCATTTCCTGAAGATCCCAAGCAGTAAAGTACAATTTTAAGCTGCAAGTCAATGCGTAGTTGGAGCCTTTCGCCAATTGTGTGAAAAACCTCGTCATTTTTTATAAGGTTGAATATATAGGCAAATTCCTCTGGCCGTAGTCGTATCATATGAAGAAATCTGTTTTCATCAAAATATCTTAAAACCCCATTATGCCATAATGATGATTTTGGTAACCCTAAGTGTATACTTCTGCGACTGGAGAGCAAGTACATTAGGTTCATCCTAAAAATGTCTTGAATTTCATCCTCATCTCCTTCGTCACCTGTATTAATTTTTTTCATTTAAAATATGTAAACAAAATAAGGAAAACGGTTATAACTTACTTGAGTCAACCATTAATATATCGAAACTATATTTTTCGCACAAAAAATTTATTAATTTACTTTTTTCTGTTTTCTCCCCCATTTGGCTTATAAATAACAAATGATGAATAGCACTTTTCTTCTTCTTATTTAGTTTTTGACGTATGAAGTACAATGTACAATGGTACATTTATACAATGGTTGTTCACAAAGAAGTAAACAAAAGGTAGTATGCAATACTACCTACCTTAGCAGAGCTTGTGAATACGGCAATTATTTTAAATTAGTAAAAATATAAAATTATTTTATATTTATATTTATAAATTCGTCTACACGGATAATTTAAGACATTTTTGTGTGTCATGAGCTTTATTTTAGGTTACTGTTGCCACTAGATTTTAGGTTACTGTTGCCACTAATTCACTAAAGCTAAAAATAATTAAACTACTTTTTGCATATGTTTTCATAACATATGCGTTGATAAGATTTAAAGTGTTAATTAACTAATATGTACTTTAAAAAATAACATACTTTTTTGCATACGGTTTTACAAAGCTAATACAAAATATGAATAGGTAGTGTAAGGGAACAAAAAATGGAATTGCAGAAGAAAAAGAAATGTAAGCAAAATGAAAAATACAATACGAAACGAGTGATTAGAAGGGAACAGTTGCAGATAATATATGGAAGGATATAACTGAACAAAAGAAAAGAAAGAAATGGAAAACAACGTAAGAAAAAAATTAAGAAAAACAGAACAGAGGGAGCAGTATTAAAAGCTAAGAAAGCTATAAATGAATTCAATTGAACTTTATCCTAAAATTTAAAAATATAAGTGCAACCATGAATGCTTCTTTGTACAACGAGAAAACAATTTTTTGTAAAACACCAAAGTGTAATTGATCAGATTTTTTTAATTATCAGAAAAATATTTTTTTCTCTTTATCTTTTATTATTTGCAAAAAACTTTATTAAGGATTTTTTTATATCGATTAATTGGCACCTTTAATTAGAAATAATGTTAGGATTTTTCAATAAGTAGCAATAAGTTGAAACCAAAGCCACTCAATATAAGAAATATACGAATAGAAAAAATAAAACTTTTTAATTCTAATTCTAAAAAAAGAGGATGGTGAGCAAGAAAGTTTTTATTTTGTAACAAAATAAGAAAAAGTTTTACTAATCGTCTGCTCAAGGTAGCATATGAGTGTCCATAACTAAATATTTTTAAATTTTCTTTTCCGTTCTAACTTCAATTAGAGAAAAAGAAGTATTTTCTGCTTTAATTTATCTACAATTAACGACATTTAGATTTCTTTGAAAGTAATTTCACTTTATGGTCTAATAGACCACATGGAATACAACGTGGTAACACTCAAGAGTCATAGTTATTAAAGAGTGATATCCTTGTTTTTCTGCCAACAAAAATGTACATTGTAAGTGTAGTTTGGAATACAAGTTCATCGCTTCATGTGGATGTTGCTGATGCTGTTGCAACTCCAGCTGGTTTAATCAGTTCAACATTTCTAATTAATTTGATTATACTTATCTGCTGCTATAAATCGTCAGTAAATGTGTATACACACAATGTGAACCAGTAACGATAGAAACAGACAACAGTGAAATTTGTACGGAATACGGTCTTTTGGTAACGGTGAGTAAAAAAAATATTAAATATGATAGAAGCAATAAACGCCGGGAAATAAGAAAAAGAAAAAAAGGAAAACTTAGAAATTAAACGAAAGAAACTCGCGGATCCACGCGGAAGGTGGAAAATAAAGATGAAGCATTAAAGTAGTAATAAAGGAAGCAAATACAGAAAATAAGATAGAAAAAGACAAAAACGAAGAAAATTAATTATGAGGAAAGCAAAAGAAGAGTAAGAATAGTTAGAGAATAGAATAGCAGAAATACTGTGGTAAGCAAAATCGGGACATTGAATGAAGTATGTACCGGAAATAATTAAAACCATCCACTTTTATTTAAAATTGCTGTGCGATATTATCCCTTTGTCGAGACGCACTAATTCGCTATACAAGCATTTTTTAATTATTTTTTCTCAGAACCTTAAGTTTCGGGTTGGGGACGCTTTTATTCAATTCCTGAGGTTTTATTTAGTTCTCCGACCAGTCGGAATTGTGTTAACTCATCCTAAAACGCTAATGCTACTCTAAACTGGTTACCGTAGGCACCTTTCTAAGTAAGCCGACGGTAGCCTTTGCAAGGGGTAAAAATAATGCTACAACTAACGCCCCTAGGTCTTGTATAGGTAGTAATTTAAGCACCATAATGGACCTTGTACCCATCTCTTTCTGAATTAACCGTTTAAGAAAAATTTTATTAAAGATATATTGCAATTTCCTTCCTTATTTGCTCTACTTAAGGGCTTCACCAAAATTAAATTTCGAAAAGATTATTGATTCAAAGGTATTGAGAAAATTATATGCAAATACATAAATAAATTTAAAGTTCATCGAAAAGAAAAAAGAAAACAAATATTAATATTTTTCTAATCAAGTGGAAAAAGCGGTGGCTTAATACTTTGATGCTACAAAACTTGTACATTGACTTCATCTTTTGTAGCCCCTGCTCCTTGAGGGTTCGTTTTATTGGTTTTGCAATTATGTTTTTCAGTATACCAGCCGAAAATTCTGATGTTTGTATGCAAAAGAACAATATAAAAATATCTCAAGGATATGTTAAGTTGTTCCCTTTAGCAGTGTAAAAAAAAATTGGGAAGCAGAATATGAGTTTCTCCATATAATTCCCTGTAAAACAACAAAATAATGTGCAAGGAAACAGTAAAAAAAGGTACAAATAAGATGAAGCTTATTTATTTTATTACACATTAGTGCTATTAATATTTTCATAAAACCATAATAATAACATCAAATTGGATAAGCAAAACAAAAACAACACATTATAATTTTTTTAATACTTTTCAATATTGTTCGGTCCATCCAACGCAACAAAAAAACCTGAAAAGAAAAAATCAGCATCCAAATGTGGTTGGTTGTTGTTGCTTCTTCTGCAGTCTCTATTAATGTTCTTGGTGTTCTGTTTTTGAGTTGGTATTTTGCATAAGGACAAGATAAAATCCAATATATTGAAGAGAGCATGCCAATATTAACAAAGAGTTGCCATATTCTGTATATATTTTTTTTAAAAGAAATTGACTTACTTCTTGGTTTGATTTTCCCCCAGCGTAATTTAATATAGATTAAACAAGGGCTGACGAAAATTCGTTCCAAATATTTGAATAAATTACAGTCCAACAGTTGCATTTTTAAAACGAATTTAAAGCACAGCAACGGTGGTATTATTGACAAAAATGGAATTGAAAAAACGTTGAACATTCGTTTTTGTATAGAATTTCATCCTTTACATATTT
Organism: Phania funesta; assembly: GCA_963932375.1. Lineage (NCBI taxonomy): Eukaryota > Metazoa > Arthropoda > Insecta > Diptera > Tachinidae > Phania > Phania funesta. Next base: position 44,467,053 of record OZ010652.1, read on the forward strand.
AGAAAATTTTGTATTATAATATTTTAGGTTGGCTGTGACTTAACGCATTGACTATTAAGTCACCTGGGTTCGTATCTCAGCTGCTCCCAGTCAATAACATACATTAATACTAGCTTTTATTCATACTAGTATATGTCTATCACAGCGCGCTTGGTGGATGTCACTACCTTTCTTTTCTAGGGTATCCGTTTCCAAAGTAAATAACACAATTAATGCAATGAACAAAGTAGGCGTTAATTGTCTGATCGTCACTTAAACAAATTTTTATAATATTCGGCTGCCCGAATCTTAAATACTTATATGCTCTTTAGCTTCCACAATTCTGACATCTTCGAAACGCTTAGTCCAACGCCGCGGTATTTTCTATGCCACTACACACGTCTTCAGCATTCTTCTTGTCTTTTTTTTGTTACTGATTTAGTGTCAACTGTAAACATCATCCATTTTGCTAGTTGTGTAATAGAATTTTAAATTTTACTGAATTCAAAGTTATATCAAAAAATTTTTTTTCTTAATAGCAAAAATAAAGAAAAGGAACGTATGCCTGAAAATTTTGGGTTGAGAATGTCGGACGTGTAAGACTTTATTCCAGTAGGCACACACTAAATAAAGTGTCAAGTGGACTTATGGGAATATTTCATAAATTCCGCTAGAACAGGGTAGTTGATTTTTATAATTATTACTAAAGAAAGTAAACAAGTTAAGACGACTCCTATACAAAAAACACATAGAACGGAAAAAGATAAAATATAATAGGGTTGTCCCATTAATATTAAGAATTGTTTGGATAAGTTACATTATTTTATTAGAAGATGCAGACTCTTCCATAAGAAAGTTCCTTTAGGTCTAAAAGTGAACTATACTCTTGATAAATTTTTATATTCTTTATCATCTGCGTTGTTTCTTTTTATTATCTTGTTTCTTTCGAACAAAAGTTTTATTTAATCTCTGTCTGTTTTCCTCATTCGCGTGTTTATAGGTAACGCACGAGATTCTTTTCTCGGCTCAAATTTACCGACTTTTTAGCAGCCTGTAAAACTAATTAGAAGTTGGGTTAACTTTTGCAGTGTTTACTATGCAAGAGTGGAAATTCCTCGAGAACTTTTTGAGCTTTATGGCCGATTTCAAATAGCGAAAATTCGTAAAGATCACTGATTAAGTGATCCAAGTCTCAAGGTCCTAGCTTGTCTCGTGGCATCAGAGAAATTATTTAAACAGCGGATAGATGGACGGCCATCGTCAATTGAACTTCGATAACTTTAAGGATCCAGAATATATACCCTTTGTTGATTCGGATATAAATGTTGTAAAAATTACAAACGGAATGACGAACCTGTAAACACCCTTTTTTTATTTATATAAAAATATTCGTGAAAATATGTAAGCGAAATAGAGGTCCATTCAAATTGTTTGGCACGTCATTTGATGGCTAGACTGCTGTCCCAACCCAAGCGTAAATAGTAATTAAAAATTTTAATATATGTTGATTATAAATTGGGTTATATTTAATAAATAATAATAAAGATAAGCATTCTTCTTATTATATGCTTCTATTTGAAAAATTCAATAACAAAGTTTTCTAGAAAAGCGTTCCATGATTTGGAAAATAAAAGACAGCAATCGCGATATCTTTTTGGGTGAACTATATTTGACGTTTGCGATAGTTTTGGTTAATAAAATAGTTTTTAAGTAAATATTTTAGTTGATATATTTTTGCGCAAATAATACTTTGTCCCATTACATAAAAAGGTCGAACGTTCCCAATAAAGCTGAAGCATTAACGCCAAGGGCACCTCTTGTAATCCATTTCTTTTTAATAGGCATATAAGAAACGTAAACTAAACAAAATTTCAATCATAGAAATGGACCATTTAACTTTCGACCAATAAAGCTATATTTAAGTTATGCAATGTTCTAATCCCGTATTAGGTCAAATACTGATGCTTCCTAGTACAAGTGTTAAATTAAATCAAATTGAGTGTGATTCAATATAGGTTACTTCCCGGAAATTTGAAAAACTTTATATAATTACACAGGTCTGAAAAAATTTTAAAAAAATTTTTTTTTAAATTTGATAACTGACTTTTATGTACTTTTCAGCGCTGATTTCAGGTTTCAGCTTTTCTTACAAAAAAGGGAATATTTTTGGGTATAATAATAAAATTTAAGCCATTTTTCTATCTTCTTTCCATTTCCTTTATGTCTTGGTGGAATCTTTCACCCTGCTCTTCACTTACATCACCAATGTTTGCAGGGAAGTAGTCAAGATGTGAGTATAGAAAATGAACTTTAATGCTCATATTTCTAATGTCTGGTCCGACAAAGATTCCTTCCTTCAGTTTTGCCTCGGATAAACCAGGAAACTGTCCACAAAGATATCTGAAACACTCTCCTTCTTTTGGCAATGCCTTGACAAACTGTTTCATCAGGCCAAACTTAATGTGAAATGGTGGAAGTAAGACCTTTTTGGGATCCACAAGGCTTTACCTCTCAACATTTTTAACCCCAACTTGTAAGGTTTTTCTCAAGGGCCAATCTTTTTTTATGTAGTGATGCTTTCTGTTTTTGCTGTCCCATTCACAGAGAAAGCAAGGAAATTTTGTATAGCCACTTTGTTGACCAAGCAGCATTGAAACCACTTTTAAATCACCACATAGTGCCCATTTGTGGTCTGAGTAGCACTGTCTGTTTAAAACCACTTCAAGGTTTTCGTAGCATTCTTTTAAGTGAACCGAGTGTCAAACTGGCATTGAAGCATACTTACTGCCATTGTGTAAAAGTACTGCTTTAAGTCTTCTTTTTGAAGAGCCAATAAAAAGCCATAAGTCCAGGAACATCACTGCAAAGCACCAGGTCACCTTCTTGAGAGAAGAAAGATACAAACTCCTTTACCCTCCATCGATACCAAGAAAATAATGTACCCGGAGCCAACATATGTTTATCTTTCAATCTTAATCCTAAAAGCTCTGCCGAGTCTTTAGGAAGGCCTAGGTGTCTAACTAAATCATTCAGCTCAGATTGTGAGAATAGAATGGGATCGGTTGTGCCAGGATCTTCTTCACTATTACCTTACTGAGCCAATGGCTCGTAATCGTCTAAAATATTATCCACAGAACCTGGAGGAGAGGGTACTGGTACTTCAGGGCCATGAGGAACAGAGCGAATGGCTGATTGAATCGTAGGGTAAGAAATATCATTTTTGTTTTTCAAATTGAAACCTTGTACGTTGCAAAAACAAAAATAGCAGTCATCACTATGGTTTTTGGGCTCCCTCCAAACCATTGGTATTCCAAAACGAAAGGACTTTTTTTTAGCTTGAAACCATTGCCTGAGTTCTTCAACACACACTGAACAAACTTCGTATGGGACACAAAGCTTATCTTGATCGCCTAACTTTATAACAAAATAAGCAAAATATACCTTTTCAACAAAGTTGGAAATGTTTCTTTGTTGCTTTTTAACAGTATAATTACCACAAATGTAGCAGAAGCAATATGGTGAGTTTATACACAACACAAGTAAACAGGCTCTACTTTAAAGCACTAGTAACAACAACATGTGAACAGCACAGAGTGAAGAGGTACTGTGAACTGAAGCAGTGAACAATAGCTCACTGCTTGGTGATGGAGGGGGAAGCGGCACCGCGACAGACAGGCACTGACAAGAAAGATGTTCAGTGAGTCAGTGGGCGGATGGGGGAGTGGGGAAAGCAAGGCCACGCACTGTCATGAAAATACTGCTGGTTTCTCCTAATTACCATTTATTTTACGTATAACTCATGTAGTATAAAAATTGCTATGCAACTGAAAATGCATTATAGTTTTTTTAATACTTTTTAAAAGTACTTTAGGCTAAATAAGAGTTACTGGAGATCCAAGATACCAAAATACAAACTCAGTAGAGTCCAGAGATATGTATGAAAATATCGAAAAAAGCTAAAACTATACAAGCAGTTTGTGAAATAACTGTACGTGATGGAATTTTTTAATATTTTTTCTGAAATCAGCGTTGAAAACAACATAAAAACCACTTATCAAATTTGAAACAATTTTTATGTCGCAGACCTGTGTTATTTTTAACAATTCATCTCAAATATAAAATTTGTATTACCGAATTTAAAACAAAATTATTTTTAGACAAAACAAGATATTCGTACTTTTACTGTAGAGGGTATAATACGATTAGGGTGACAAAAATTAGAAAAACTATACGATGTGGGCAAGGAAGTTTTTCAAACGTTTCCATTTTTCTGCTACTTTAAGTAACCATAGCCCAATAACTAATATATTATCAATTTACTGATAAGTATTTCCGAGTTAAGGAGAATATTTTATCATACGCACTAAAAAAATTAAGATTTTTGTAATACTAGATTGATGTTTTTACTTATGAAGCCGTCGCCCCGTCTGCGTGTTAATATCACTTGACTGAAAGTAATCTCGTCAAGAACTGAAAATTCACTAAGGAATCTATAAAATCTATAAATAAATTTTTTTACAAAATTGGGAAGTTTCAAAACAAAACAAATTTCACAAAAATCGTAAATTCATATAAATGAAAGCAATTACAACACGGAAACAAAATGAAAATGTATAAAATCGTTCAGAGTATTGTTTGTTCTAGCGCCAGTATGAAATCGCCTTTAACTCAATTTATCGCCTTAATCATCTTAACACAACACAAGTAGCAACTTGTGTGTTAGAAATAGGAAATCTATAGAAATATTATTTATCTGATTAAAATAAAAACTTTAATAAATAAAATATTTAATTCAAATCTCGCATAAATTATGTGTCACTCTTTAATAATATACACAACATAGCAAATCATTTTGTCACGACATTTTTTGCAATTTTTGGCATCGCGTTATTTTAATCTTAATTAGCAATTGACAAAAATTACGCCTTCGTATTAGAGTAATGTAAAATGATTGTAATAATTTATTATATTTTCTTTATTGGTGACATTGCATTCTGGCCAAAGAAGCAATATTGCTTTAGAACTTTTGAATTGCAATTGTTATAAATCTTAGAAAATATATTGTCTTATAATTACCTCCCATTCCAACAAATTGTGTTTATTTATTTATTCCTTTTGGAATATATATGCCAAGTACTAGAATGAGTTTCGTAAGAACTAAGCCCACTCCTTGGTTATAATTTTTAAGTAGACATCATATTATTATACTTTGTTATATTTTCGTTTTTTGTATAGATGCGCAAGTTTTTCATACCACAGAACTTATTGTTGTTATTTTAATATTTTTCGTATCTCAAAGAAACAAATCTTTTGCTATGTTACAATGAAACAATAAAAACAGAAAAAAGAAATAAAACATTGAACATATGTTTGTAAATTTATGTTAATATATCATTTTCTACAACCAACCACAATCATCTAAACTTTATCGTCGTCAATTGTAAATGCTTTAAATTGGGTAAGTTTCCTTCGATGGATATGTTTCTATTCAGCCAGCTTTTCGTGTCTTATCTTGACGGTCTGTGGTAAGTCTTATATATAAAATGGTTGAAATAAAATACTAAAATTTCGGCTTTCAGGACGCAGGAGCTTTTTACATGGAATTCTGATTGAAGATAAAATTGGTGTTTTAGGGTGAAGGATTCCAAACAAGTTTTATCGTTTCTCCACGTTATCCACGAAAAAGAGTTTTTTAGAAGACGAATTTTAAAGAAGTATATTGTAATCAGCTGCATTGTTGGTGGAAAGAGGCGGCATTATTGGTTAACGAAAATAATTCCGCATGTCATATTGATTTAATATGATGGTGCGGAAACTCTTCGAATCAGTTTCGAAGTTTACGTTGTGTTTTAGCAAAAATAAATATAACTTGGGGGCAAATTACTGACTTCGAAATCGACTGCAATTTCAATAGAATGTAATAGAAATTTAATAGCAGGGTAGACTAAACAGGTAAACTCATCAGCGCAACTGAATTTATTTGAAATATGTCGAATTTGCCGGTGAGTTTACCTGTGTACCTGAAAAGAATAAAATCACTTTAATATTTGCAAACGTTAGAAAGTTGTACAATAACTATTTCGGTAGCGATTAATACAAGAAAGTGAAGAAATGAAAGTCAAAAATTAAGGAAATGCGTTTTTCCGACTTTTTCTTGCTCGTATAATAACTTTCATTTTAGTGAATATTGCTAATAAAATTACCCCAAAAATATGCAGATGAAGTGTTTACGCAGTGTCCAACCCCTTATATCCATAATTTCACACACGGTATGATTCACAAGTCTCTTAAATTAAAATATATGAAATAAAATATAAGATTGTGTGAGAAAGTGTTTTTTGTAAGTTACCGACATCTCAACAACTTTTTGTGTAGTGTTTGGCCTTCATTTTTGCTTCACGCGTTCAAAGGATACATCAACCCAAACTCAACCTCAAACTGAGATAAGAGGAAAGCATGCAGTAGCTTGCAATCCGTGAAAACTTTTGATTTTCGAATCAAGTAATCGAATCAGCAGTACATTTTCGCCTATTTTGCAAACTTATAATCAAATAGTTAACAAACTGATAATAAACTTATTACATATTCCAATTAGTATTTCAAAGGATAGTTCATTCACTGACTGACTGACTTATCTGATTGAGTTATCCTTGGTCGGATTTTTCAAAGAATTAATATCTTGCTTGTTAAAAGTATTTTATGCTAACGTGTAACTTTTGATGTGTGACAACTTTCTCTCCCTTTAGGTTTAATCGTGATATGCGAACAAAGCAAATCATTATGGTGAACTTGGCTTGATATATCTAGTATTTTATCGCTCTTTAAAACATTTGCGTGCCAGCGTCGTTAATCCCCTGCTTTTTTGCCGTATCCTACCGAATTCACAACCCTCACAGCAAACAACCTAGTGGTAAAAATAAAAGAATTTTAAAGTAAAATAGAAAGATATACTATGCAAATGAAGTGAATATCTCTGCAATTAATAAATTCATCTCTGTTATTACATATAAAAATGTCTTAAAAAATCACCCGGTAAGTTTGGCAATTTAATGCCAGCCAATAATTTCATGCGTGACATTATTTTGAAAAATTGCAGATTTTCTTAAATTGAAATCAAATGCAAACAATGATTTATGCAAATATTTTCAGATACATACTTACAAGTTAAATGCGCATAATTTCCATTTTTTTAAGCAAATTGCAATAAATTAGCTTCATTTAATGCCATATCAAGCACAATATTTTTGCCAATGAACCAGAAAAAACTTACAAAATGAAGAATCGTTCTCATTGATTAAAACTGATATAAACTAAATGACTTGCTTGAAAAATAAAACAAAAAAATCTAAATGCAACATGACATACGTCTTCTTTAATTTTATTTTTCTCTCTACTATATTAATTTTTTGGACGTGATGTTATATCAGTTTTTTTTTTGGCGGGGACGCAATGTAAAATGAGTATTAACAAGCGCAACTTTTATTCTAGCAATTGTAAACATGAAACTATAAGAATTCATACAGTTACTTGCTAATTACATATGCCAATACGACCAATAGACAAAATACAGTTTTGATAAAGAAAACAAGGAAATCAATAGAAAGCGAAAGACTTGAAAACAAATAGAATTAAACTTTTTCCTTAATGTTGATCGATGAGCTTAAAACCTCTCGTTTGACTTTACTGCGATTACACTGAGAGTAAATTGTTATTCCCATAAAAGTGATAAACGAGTGAGATCAGTTAGAAAATCTTTATATAGCGTTAGTTCTTTATAAATTAGCAAATACTGAGTTGGAGATAGCTGATCTTTATCGGCACCATTTTCTTATTTTGACATGCCACAAAATCGACGTATCATACAACACAACAGCATATTTTCGTAATAACGTCGAGTTTCTTTGAAAACTACACAACTAAAAACTGGCGGCTTCTATCTTAAAAAGGAAAACATTAGAATAGCGAATTGCAATAACTGCTGAATGAAAATGGGGAATAAATGGAACAAAAAACACGAAAAGCCATCTGCTTATCTTTGAAAGCCGTGAGAAATAAAAGATTTGTAAATAAAGTAATTGTACCTGAGGATGAAAAGTAGATATGTGAAATCTATTTTAAATTTATACTGAAAAGTTATATTACTGTCTGGTAATGTCAAAATACAGGTACTGAAGTAAATCAAAACATATCTGTTGCGGTCTGTTCAAATCCGATGGTCACCGACAGCAAATAAATGATTTAAATAAAGTTTTAAGTGAAAGACGAGTAGGGAATTCAGTGAAGGAAACTATAAAAAACGAGGAATCTCGCACTTGCTCTGTAAGGCTTTAATGTGCAGCCTTAAATGAGCAACACTTTTTTTGTCGTGATATTTTCAAATTGTCGGAAAGATAAATTTTTTTTTAATAACACAATCATTTTAGAGAGATAGAAAAACTGATTAAGCAATATATAAAGATGCTTTAAAGAAATCCTCCAATTAAATTTGATTTCTTTAGATTTAAACTCGATTTTCTTTCAGTGCTCTTTCACTAATAATCCTCATTCATTTATATTATTAGCTCTATTTCCTTCCATAACGCAAAATTAACTAAAAAGAAGACTGTGTTTTTGATACTTCGCTTAAGAACTATGCGAAGTATAGGAAAGATACAAAGCTAAAAGCACAACTCAAAGTATTTCTTTTTGCCTGTGACATCCATACAAATACACGTTGCTGCCACCAAGAGTAAGGGATGTGTTATTTTCATTAAAGTTGTTTATTTGCCGTAGTTTTTCATTGAATTTCTTCTTCATTTCATTTTCTGTAGTCGTTTAGTTCTGCTGTTTGGCTTGTATTACAAGTTGATGTACGAATGTTGCAAATCAATTTGTCATATTTTTTCGGATGCTTTAGTTTTTTTTTGGAATTTGTTGAAGAAGTGGTTGTAAGTAATGATGCATGGCCATTTATTTTTTTTTGGTAAAGTGACAAACAAACGATATTCTTGTTTAATTTTAATATTTAATTGTGAAAAACTTAAAAGGCGAAGAGTTGTTTTTTAATTTTTATTTCTAACTTTCATTAATTTTTTGCGTTTTTACCTTACGACGTCATTGATATTTACTATAATATTTGTTTTTGTTTTTTATTTTAATACAAATCATGTTATTTTAGAAGTCATTTCATGATTTTTATATATTTTATGAGTTTTTATACAAAAAAAAAAAAAAAACAACAACAAAAACCATTAAAAAGCTGCAGTAAGTGAGCTTTCAACATGTTCGGTTTTCTTTATATCTAGTTATTGCTTGTTACTTTTCCATAAAACTTCAGTTTTTCCATGTACTTTTCAAATATTTTGTGCTTATTAATAACAGTTTTTAAAATTAAAAAAAAGCTACACATTTACATACAAATTTCATTTGATAAATATTTCTTATGAGTTTCCTTCCTTTGCTCTCTATACCAATTTGTCTAGAACAAAACTCTAAAACTTAAAAATTGTTTGCAATATATTTAATAGAAAAGGCAGTAACTTTCTATTCAAAAACACTGAAGGCAGTAATAGAAATGATTCTCAACAAAATGGAATTTCTTGGCATACAGCTCTTATGTCTGTGTCCACCCTTTCGCGCTGGTGTTTCCTTTGTTTCTTGAGGAGGGATTCTTTTTCATTTATTTTTTGTCAAAAAAAATAAAATATCATTTTCCACCTAATTGCTTTGCTGTGATTAGTAATACTAAACATTTTTCAGTGTTGCCTCTTTCTACGTTCTATTTTTTTTTCTTTTGTTGTTGGATGATTTTTGGTTTTTTACATCTTTTTATTTTAAGAATATTTATAATTTTGTTGAATTTTTTTTGTAGTTTTAAGTGTAAACATTAATTTTTTTAAACATGAAATATTTTCTTACATTTTTTGCAGATGTGGCGCTACAATATTATGAAGAGGTAAGTTTTGTTATACAGGAAGTACATATGATGATGGTTCTTAAATACTGTATAATACCCCGATAAAACATTGAGGCTTTAGTTGAATTATCCACTTTTACGAAAGTCGAGGCTTTAAATCTTTTTGATTAAAACTACATACATATATTCCATTAACGCCCACTACTTGCTCTCATAATATGAGGAGTATAGAAATTTAGCCTTGTTAGTCGTTTGTTGCCTTCCCCAAAGTTATGCATTTGTTAACATTTTCATAAAACCTAAACCTCAAGTAGGTATTATGCCGTTTACCGCAGTGGTGTAAGATTGCATACTTCAGGTAAAGTGTTGAGTATTTTAAATTTGTAGGAAGCCGGTTGTATTTTTAAAAATAAAAAGAAATAAAAACGTTTTTTTTAGCAAAAAGCTATACTACCCGTTTATTTGACATTCGCAAACAATATACTAATCACAGCTCTAACCCAATAAAAACCAGGCTTATAACGGCTAAAATCCTGGGTCGGTTATCCTAGATCGCTTGCTTTTTATTAAATTTCCGCATTACCCGTATAAATTTATGGAATACACTTTCATGAATGGGACAATGATTTATAGCCTCATGTGGACCACATTAAATTTCCTACCGGTGAACTTGAAAATGAGATGGCTTGGCTTGCAAACCATGCTTTAAAGCAAGAATAGCTTTGTAGTGCAGGTGCAAATCCACTAACACTGTAACGGTGAGAAGGTTACATTTTCTCAATAGCGTTCATGTTATGAGATCGACTGCAGTAATGTGTTTTAACATTTTTATATCGGCTTTCTAAACCGAAGGTCTCTTCGATTAAAATGTTTATAATTTCGATAATTTTAGCAGAGTTTCTTCCTTCCAGGTTTTTAATTTTTCGTCATAGAATTTATTGCGTTCGGCGACTATTTGTCAGAGGTTATGAAGACCTGCCATTACCTTCTTTGTTCATTTATGTAAATATTTTGTGTTAAAACTTTCTTTTATACTTCAAATGTTTTCATGCTTTTTCCATCCTTCTGTTTAATTTTTCATTACATTTTTTATAAAACACTAAACTTTTTTCACACAGTTCAACAATCAAGCTAAAAACAAACAAAAATCGTTAACTTTCAAATTACAAGGATTGATTACTTTTGGAAATTCGTTTGAAAGTAACACAAAATGTAAAAGAAAAGAAAGAACTCATAAAATGTGCTAATTTTACTAAAGATTTTTCAAATACAGATTAAAAGCGTAAATGCTTAGAAACACAAAAAAAGTTTTTATATATAAGGAGAAAGAAAGAAATTATCTGAAGGGCGAAAGAACTATAAATGAATAATAACCTAAGTTTAAATAAAGTAAATATTAGTTAGAACTTGAACAAGTAATGTAGTATTTTTGTACCCAAGAATTATTCCAAAACCACCATCAAAGATTTTATACAAATTGTTAAACATTTAATCAACCAGAAATCCATTTCGTTTTAGGGAGGGCAATCATTATAAGCCCACTCTTTATATCAGACGATACAAATTAAGAATTTGAAGTGTATATCGTTGCTAAACTTTTCCGATCTTTTCTTATATCTGTGATTTATGAACTGCCTGTGTTGTTGCATAATTATTAAAACTTCACAACAGGAAAACGATAAGAGCGCATTATGTCAAATTATATTTGATGACATTATAAACGAATATAATTTTCATTGACTTTAAGAGATCCCGAGACTGTTGCTTCCTTGCCGTGAACAGGACTTTTGAAAACATCCACTTGATCTTTCGCAGACATCCACGTGACAAACTTTCTTTCAAACTTCGGCCTGTACCCCTACAAAAACAACATTTTATACATACAAATAAGAGACCATGTCAAAGCACACTGGGTTTAGTATGGGGCAATATATATGCAAAAAGTTACTGTCTGGTACGGGTTATGGAATTTTAACAACCCCTGGTTTTAAAATAATGGACGGCATAATAGACATTCTGCATGAAGGATTAAATGATGATCTCTCGCGAGCAATTTAACACCTTTTCTACCATTTCGTAAAGGCTAATTTGTTTTAAATTCTGTGTTTTCGTATATAATTTGGGATCTTGCATCTTAAATTAAATAAAAACAGAAAGATTGTGGATAATTTTGTAACTGGTTCGCTTTGTAAAATTAAGAAAAAAGATATATAACAATCACGGTACAAGCTTGAAAATCTTTAAATACTTTTAGTCAATAGATCAAACAAATTGTTTAAGATATTTAGTTCTGGCGACCGGTTTTAGTAAATTCTTCTGTGGAACCTTTTACGAGCTTAGACATTTTATGGCAAATGAAGCTTTTTTTGTTTATTTATTACTTGTTACTTAATATTTATAAAAGGTTTTTATCTAAACCGCACATATTTTCTGTATGTATCTACGTGCACTTTTAAATAAGCAATACGGATAATGCCTTAGATGTAAGGTATTTACCAACTCTCTGTAACGTATGTAAATAATAAGTTTGTGGAAGAAAGTTTTATTGCAATCAATATACATATACATATATTTATATAACAAAAAAAGTTTTACTGCATGTGTTCTGTTGTCGGCTATTTTACGAAAAGTTTCGTTCCTAATGTTGTTATGGCAGCACCATTCAGTTAACAATTTGGGCTTGGAGGTTCTCTTTGTTGGATATTTTTAAATCGATTTCTGTGCTCGAGCATCATGCTGATTATTTGGATAACTTCTTTTCTTTATAATATTTTCATTTAACTTGGGCGCTAAAGTAGAAAAACACAAAATTGTGAAAAACTCAATTGTAAGTGTAAATTGTTTAAAGTTAATTTACGGAAGCGCATGCAAAGAAATCGTATTAAATTGAAAAGAGAAAAAAACCCCGGCTATTACACAATCTAGAGGACTTGCAAATATTTTTGGTGTTTTTGCTAATAAGTTTTTAATTAAATATTTTGCATGAACTCAATAAGTTAGCATCAAAATAAATATACAACTAAATCATTTATTTGAAAGCTTCTCCATTAAGAAATTATAAATCTAATTGATAAGAAATTCATTTTCTCTGAAGAAAGTGAAAAGTTAGACGCCACTTATTGGCCTAGTGTGAATTTAGATTTTTGTTGTTGTTGTTTTTGTGGTTGCAGTGTTTGTTGTTGATACAATTAATACCGCTAAAATACATTCGCAATTTTTGCAGCCTGTTAACAAAAATTAAAAACTGAAACATTTCACAACGACGCCACCAAGACAAAGTAGGCATGGCCCTTAACATACCAGCCACTTTATGTGCAAATTCACACTCTGCAACGCTAGTGAAGGCAAAGGCACTCATTCAGAGGTACAGATCGTCAACTCATGCATTTAAAAATTTGTGTGAATACCAGAGTGTTGCATGTTGTAGCGTTAGAAGCAATAATGTAAATTTTTTGTATTTGTTGTATTTGCTACTTGGCCGAATTCAAATTCAGTTTGTTCTGTCGCCAGCGCACTTGTGACAAGTAACAAAAGCATAAAAGAGAGAGTACCTTACGTTTTAGTTCACTGCGCCAGTGTTTGTCGTTGTTGTTGTTGTAACTCTTCCCTCAAGTATTACAAAATAAAATCAGAATTTTTTCATAAATTAAATGTGTTCTATTTGCTTTTCCTCTCGTTTAGTTCCGTTGCAGGGGTTAACAGACATTTGTTGAATAAAGTGATTCAATTAAAATTTTGATAAAACTTGAAAGACAATTTTGACTATCGAGAAACAAGAACCGTATGTAAAAATTGTTCCAAGAGGCAAATAACTTCTGTGCTCTTCTAGCAGTGTAGAATGTGAAATATGCGAACAAATTATTTTTCAATGCCGCTCCTGGATATGAATATCAAATAATAGGGTTTGCGGAGAAGAATTCGATAAACAAATTGATGTCCATTAAATCCATTATGTTAAATGCTCCGACATTGTATAAATATCAACCAGAAGGCGGGCTGCGACAAGACAACGTCTGCCAGGATCACTAGCAATAGTAAATCTTAAATCTTTTGGAGAAACTGGTAATCAAACACTCATGTCTAGTAGTCATTATTTGAAAATTCGTATCCCATATTGTAGAAATACTGCTCTAAGCAGGACTTTCTGAGCTGTTATTAGAGAATGTTCGGGAATAATTTTGCAAGTTTTTTAAAAACGTTTTTGAAAAATAGATGATTTGCCGAAATTTTCTGGTAATCTTTTTTGGTGAGAGTTGTATGAAGCGAGCAGTGAAATGCTAAAAATTTCAAACTATTTAACATATTTCTATACTGAGAAGGCTAACTAATACACGTCTATGCCGATCATTCTACTTCTTCGTAAAATGACGACTGCCTTTCAGCGGACTTTCAGTTTCATACAGCAACTAGAGGAATTCCATTTCTTATTTAATGTAATGATAAGTAGAGGCATTGATTCTAGATATATTTTTCTTAAAAACTTTATGTTTTTCTTTAACAATAGAAAGAGTAGAAAACCTACACACTTCTATTGAAAAAAGTTTTAAAAGTAGAAAAAAAATGAAAATTTTCCATCATCTTAGTTTATAAAAATAAAGCAGTTCCAGCCAAGTGATATCAAAGCAAACTTATCTGTTTCAAGTCTAGTAGACCCTTCTGCACGCACGTCAAAGCGGATATATTTTATTATTTCTTTAAATCGATCCCTATACAATGTTTTGAAGAAGAGTACCGCTTCCCGTGTTTTGCTTCATAACCAGTAACGTATAAAGACTGCGATGCCTTTTTCTAGCTCTTGCAAAGACATAATCCAGTTTGTGTAGGCAAGTTGCTTATGTGCTTAGACGCAAAATTGTATCATCACTCTCCAGGGTAACACCAACTCTAATTTGTTGTTTTGCATAATTAGTATGTCTTGGAAATTATAAAAACAAGGGGAACTGGTGTAAAGGTGTTTTCAAAAAATTGTCAAGACATGTGTTCTGTATTAATGTTACGTTTTCACTTTCAGGGTCGGACTGGTCCTCTAACAAAGACTGCCAATGCGCTGCGATATGTTTTCGCAAAGAGATGGAGTCATTACGCACTGATAAAAAACTTCAAATTACATTGAAACAGGATTTGAATCCTCAAATTGAACAAAAACAGCAATAACATATTTTTCATAGGAAAAAAAACTAAATGTGCATGTTTACAGTTGTTACATTTGTGTTAAAAAATAAAACTTCAGAAAAGTAACAGTTAAAATTCAGATATGCAAGTGTAAGTTAAGGTCAGGCTTCAATTAAATTATTATTTTTGCGGGTAGTGCTCCATGCATTGTGTATGGATAATTTTCTTTTTATTCATTATTTCAGAGATTCAAAAGTTGTTGATTTTGGTCGCTTGTTCCCTTTTTAGCTTGAATTTCCAAAAGTTCTTCCTTATGGGTTGTATGTGTCCCTTTATAAACTTACTATCCATTGGACTGAGCGATAATAAATCAGTTGACCGATTACGTGCTAGAAATTATTCAAATTTTGAAGAAAACAACAGGCCAATATCACTTTAAACATGTGTAATATGTTTAGCGTTCTTGGATTTTACACACACACACATCTGTTCAATACGATCATAACATCTCAACCAAAAGATTACTTTCCAATACATGTTTAATAAATATTTAAATTTAATAAACTCAATCAAATAGTATATAGGAAATATATAAACATACAACCACAAGCAAAGAACACACATTATAACACACAAACTAATAACGATGTTGTTAATTTAAAACTCACACGCATAACATGTGTGTGGAATAACAAATTCTCTAAGGTGTCGAATATGTGGCGTATTCGCCAAGAAAGCACAAGTAATAAAAAGCTGCAAAAGAAAAATCAGCTTCTGAAGTAACCTGAAGAAAATAACACACACACAATTTGCACCGCCTTTTGAGTTCTGTTTTTCTAACGTGTTCCCAGGAGTAACATATAAATAAAAATGGTTCATGTAGCAATACGAACGTTTATTTATTTTTTCCTCCTTTTTATAGAGTGTCTTACGTGATAAGCAATAATTTTAAACAACCATATGATTCCCTGGCCATGTTGAATACTGCTGCTATTGTTGTTTAAGGATTTTCTCAGTTGGGGGGTTTTCGGAATTGATAAACTTGTGTTAATAATATAATTTGATTTTTATGTACTAAAATGGAAATACAACTGATGATTTTAATAGGAAATTAAAGCAACTTTAGTTTTCCTTGAGGCTTCCCGCAGATAATTTATCAAAATTGTTTTAAATTTTTTGTGAAATAACCAAAGCTTTCATGTTTGGCTAAGTGCTCGTTAACAAACAAATTTCGTTTGAGTTGCTAAACCTTCAAATAGAAATAAAAATTGTAATTCTGTTAATTGAAGTGTGAATCCTTCAAATTTGAAGGGCACATTGAGTGCGATTTGCATTAAAAAATGCATTCTCGGAAAAAATGTGCAAACCTTGTAAGAGTGCATACGTCATTTTTCAACTTTATCAATATAGACTGTATCCAGCAGTCTACATGGAGTAGCAAAAGTTATCTTTTTTACTCATGTTGCTACGACTATTTAGTAGGTGGCTTAAGTTGCGTTTAAGGTTTGTTACAAATTATTTTCGTGTAAAAATATTTGACCTAATGCTCGGTCCTTTTAATACACGATTTCTTGCCCTTTAATTGCCCTTTTCATATAAATTTAAGTCAAATTTTCAAAGTCATCAGGAACCAAGAATTCGCAAAACTTAATGCAGTTAATATGCAAATATTTTAATGAAGGTGTGTACTATATAGGTGTGTAATATAGTCTTATAATAAACCGAATTTAAATTTTTACTATTCACAAAAATTCATTATTATAAATACCTTCTGCATCCTATTTGCAGGGAATCGTTTAGCTATGAACACCTTATACAAAGTCTATTCTGCTCGCCATGGCAAAGCAATAGTTGGTGGGTTAGTGTTTAAAATAAAAATTGATGAAGAAGGTGTTCAGGCTATAGTCTGGATGGCGAGAGAGTTGTAAAAAATCTTTTATTACCCACTAGCGAGCTGCTAATTGGTCTACTGTATTTGATATTGAATTTAGCTTAAAAATCATATTGCGACGAATATTATTAAATGGAATTCGAAATCATTCAATTCTATATAGAACCTCGTGTTCTACAAATGATGAAAGCGGTTGTAGGGGCATAATATAAAAAATTTTATGTTCGATCTGAGCCAAGCTTTACTTACATTGTTACTAAAAGTAATTAGGATTAGGGCCACCTTCGGCCACCTTCGGTTGGCTCGAAATCGCATTGCGTAAACGAAAATACTATTTTCCTAGAGAATTGACTATCGGTGCATCAAAGTTTGTATAAAACAACCTAACTACCGACTACAATCTGTCAGCTTTTCATAATGAAGCAACATCCATTTGTATTTCGTTTTGGATACATTGGTTGTTTTTCACACAAACGTATTTCAACTAATTTTTCGACAAAAATGCTCAGTATTATTCTTTTTGTCAGGTGTTGCAATCTTCTGATGAAACAAAACAGTGAACATGTCGAAATACATACATACACTTTCCATCGCCAGGGGAGCATAATTTCGTAAATGGTTTCTTGATTTTTCTGTTGCCTTTATTCAACTTTTGGCACTAATTTTCTTATTTGTCAGACCCCTCTTTGTATGCTAAATGAACTTTCTCATAATCTAGAGCTTTCTTATGACTTTGAAACGCATGGAGATGGGGTCTCGTAAAACATTCAAACAGGCGCTTATCTGAATTAAGCCTTTCGGGCGTGTGCAAATTTTAAAGGAAACCAGATCTCACAATTTTCATTTAGGAAAACATTTCTGTTTATTAGTTTTGGTTGGCGAAAGGGGATATCTAGTTTCTCATCTCCCTATATCTGCCTTTGCATTTAGTAGATTTGCAAGTTATAGTTGGATTTTTTAATCATTTTCATTCAACAACAGGTGCAATTCTTTGGATTTAAGCGATAACATGAAATCCATTGAATCCACAAAGTGTTGTTTTCAGCCGTACAATATTGTTGAATGCTATAAGAAAGTCCATAAACCTGTATTTTGTGAGGTCAAAATTTTAGGCAGGTGACAATGTCACTAATAATGTGGTTAAAGACTAATCACAATAAAAGCTACCGCCTTTTTTAAGGAAACTTGGGTATGTATGTGTTCAACTATTTATTTTTCATCCTTCGGTATTAAAGACAAAATATATTTGCTCTGTATTTATTGCAAAATAACAGTTAATATTAAATAACAGTTAATAACTGTTAACTAATTTGTGCAATAACAAAATATATGATTTATTTATTGATACATTGCCATGGCTTTGGTTCTTTTGATTACATGCGCGAATACTGTGTTCTTTACAACGAATAAGTTTTATCATGTAGAGTATATCAAAGTCCTTAACGTTTTACAATGACTTGATTTTTTATGTTAAAATATTTTTGCAGCAATATTGCAATTGTCACGCGTGCAATATTTTGAAATCATTTTTTATATATTTTTTAAAGTTGTATGCACACAGACGTTCTTACAGACAATTTGCTTCTGAGCACCGAACGTATAAAACTCAAAAAAATCTAACATTGTCATCAGTTAACATGAACATTTCACACCTTTAATTACTTCACAGTCCACAACAGAAAGCCTTCTTTTGTAGACTTCAATTTTATTTAATGGAGTTACATTTTAACAAGTGCCACTTTTTCAGTTTGATATTTTTTGTTTATATATATTTTATTGCAAATAAAGGAAAACATAAAACAGTTAGCAGTTGGTTATAGTAGCTTTTGGTAGCAGCAAAGGGTGCACTACTTTAACGCAACTCAAATTCTATTATTTTCGTTACATGTCACAACATCTTTTTGCATGCATTTATACAAAAAACTACAAGAACTAATTAAAACACTTCATTTCCAATTTTTAACGTCAAATTAACATTTTGTCGGGTCTACTTAATATTAATCAAAATGTTTACACACCTTCTCTCTTTCTTCTGCTAGCTGTGTTGATTACGCATTTAATATATGTTAAAGAAAAAATAAAAAACTAAACAGAAATTAAAGGAATTTGAATCCGTTTGATTGGGACACCTATCATTATTGATCATGTGTTGACACATAATTATTTAGTTGAACATAAAACTCATTAGAACATAATGCATATAAATAATGTATTTTTTAAATATTCTTGTACTATTGTCGTTTTTCTATTTCTGTTTTTACATGTACATGATCATCATTGTAGTTGAGAATATCTTTCACTGTTGTTGTTTTTACCTGCTGTCAATTAAATTCGACGATAAAGTAAAATATGAACTCTTAGAACGCATACTTAATCTATTTGTTTCCCGCATTGTCTGCCAGACAGTAAATAATAAATTTAGTTTAATTGCTACTAATTCCTTCAAGTGTCTTGCAGTGTTTATATCACTTGCAATTAAACTACAGACTTTAATAACAATTCCTAAACTAAATTCATATAAAGATATGTAATCATTGCAATTCTTGATTACCACAAATCACGAAAGATTTCCTATTCATAAATTCTGTTTAGTTCTGCGGTCCAGTTTATTTGTCCAACGAATTGTTACACTCTCACTTATCATATGATATGTCGTTGAAAATGGCTGAAAAAACTATTACTTATGCTTTGTTTATGGCTCACATGCATCTACGCTACCATGAATAGAATAAAAAATTAACCACGGATACAAAAACTTAAGGTCACAAGTTGTTCACGGCAAAAACTTGTCTTAATATATTATACAAACTTGCTGTCAATATTACACCACTTTTATTGGCAGTTCATAATTTTGTAATTGTGTTTCCGAAATTTAAAATTAGAAATCAGAGAACTTCAATCATGCAAAAATGGTATCTATGCACAATCACACATGCTGATTTTTGATCACGTGCATGCACGGTACTATGATTGGAGCGAAAAATTTCTTACGCTCAAACGTGATCATGCAAGATTCACACAACATCACGTAGGCGGCTCGAATCTCTACTTTGATCTTCTTTTATAATCTTTTTTCGTTATAAAGTGGAGTTTTCTCCCAGGTCATTAATAGGCTACAAATAAATTTTCATTAAAAATTCTGAATAAATTTATGTATAAAATTTGGTGTTCCGACAATTTAGCTTACTTAATAAGCATTTAATAGCTGAAAATGTGTTCATGACCCAATGATGATGTTTGAAAAAGCGTGTAATAATGTGTTAAGTGTTTTCTCGGACCTCCTATTGGCGTTTCATTTCCAACTATAGTAATAAATATTTTCCAAACTCCACTCCAGCTTTTCAAACTTTTAATTTGGGTTAGGAAGGCATCCCATCTTCATTGTTGTAGAAATATTTAAGTTAGAAATATACGTTGTGTTATTCTGTGTCAGTAGAAACAGCGTTTAAGCACATCGGAGTATTCTTGTTAAAAGTCACTTTGTATCAAAAAATATGTATTTCTGCGTGTTTTAAATAAACTTACGTTGTAAACTATGAATAGGGTGTTTTTTTTAAGCTCGATAAAACTTTGAATTGAAAAAAAATGGACATGGACGCAAAAATTAGATTCATTTCATTTTTAAAATTCAACTTTGCAGTCCCCAAATTAGTTAAACGAAACTATCTGTAGTGAAATGTTTTTCTACTTTAAACTCGAAATATTTGTTGAGTATTAAGAAGATGTGAGTGAATAGAAGTAATAGAATCGTAAAATCTAGTACGTGACTGGAATCCATGACTTCCTCACATCATTGTCACGAATTTCAGTCTTTTAACAATTCTTATATTTACGTAAGCTCTTTTCCCTTTATTTTCTAAAAATATATATCCGCAATAACTGTAACATTTGGTTACCCATTATGCGTGACAGAGATACAAAAAGCATTATTTTAGCTTACGATTAAATTGGAGAATTGATGTCTGTCTTCTACAAAAATGTCGGTAATTTTTTTTTTTGGTTTGGAAATTTACAGCAGAAGGTAACGGTAATATGCAAATTAAAGCGGAAAATTGCAACAAATTAGAGAAGGTAAATTAACGATTTTCGAATTGCGTAATGTTTCGCACACCAGTGTAGATACTGATGTTGGGGCTTCCATTACACCTTAAGGTTTTTTGTTCTTAAATTAATTTTAGCATAAATATCGTAGTTTACAACCATAACTATTTGTTGTTGTTTTTGGCCATATGTATTCACAACAATGTCCTTTTTACTTCTTAGCTATGCATCTTCGTTTTATCCCCGAGGATATAGTTTTACTTATAATAAACTAGAATAATAATAGACTAAGACCCAGATGCCTTTTACATTAAAGTGAAACTTACCTAAAGGGGTGGGATTTTCTTAATATAATCTGAAAGCATTACAAAAAAACTTTTTCTTTTGTCACACAGTATTATAGTTTATATAGTGACAGGAAGGGCATTTAAAAAGGACGCTCCTACGTAGTGAAGATATTGAACCACACATACATACACATTTGTATACATACTCCTATGAGCCCTACAGACTCCTATACGATACACTTGCGAATTGTCCTTTCCTTTTTTTCACAACGATCACCCACCCATACATACTAACCTTCTTTGCCACAAATCCAAAAATGCGTTCTTCTTCTTCTTACAATGTTCTTAAGAGTCCTTGTTATGAAAACCTAATCGTTTAGGGAATTCATAATTTGATTTTAGCGTAAGTTGTAAATGTAGACAGTGAGCTACGTTTTATTAGAAAAAAAATTTTTGTAAGGGAATGTGAATTTCCCTTAAGATTTTGATTGATGATTTCTAGAGAAACTTAGCATGAACTTTGACAACAATGGTAAAAAGAATAGAGTAATACCTTTGTTGAAGGTATACAAACAATTTTTTTACCTGAAAACAAAATATTTGCAAATAAAACTTTTTTTAATTTTTCATGAAAAAATGTGTTTGCAGAAGATCCACATTCCCTACGCTTTTTTTGCATTGCAGAAAAGCGTAGGATACCTTGACGCGTCATAGGCATGAATGTGGAGAATGACCTAAAGCGAAATCCACGTGGCGACTTTCAACTTTAATACAACAAGATCTTGCAAAACTGTAATCTTATTTACTGTGGTTAAACGGAATAATAATAATAATATAATATTATTTTTAGTTTAAAATTTTTATTGATTTTTGATTTACAAAACTTTATTTTAGTTTTTGACCTTTATTATAATTATGTTTGTTTAATTTTCCCGAGCTCCAGGTCTTCAATAAAATTTCCTTTATTATAAAGTATAATACGTATTAATTTTATTTCCTTCAATATTTCGCTACGCCTTTGTGTAGCATCGTCAGGAAATCAAATAAAATTATATTTTACAAACTTCAAAACAAAAATCAAATTATGAAAATTATTGAAAAAATTTGTTCATATACAATGACTAACTTTGAAAATGTGTCAGTGCTAAATATTGAGAAAAATTATAAGAAACGTTACATATTGGAAATGTTACAAATTTGTAAAACACCAATGTCTCAAAGAATTAATTACAAAGCGGATACAGATAATGTCCCTCCTATATATAGGCATTTAATACATAACATAGTATGATGTAATTTAGGATTATACATATGTATTGTTTATACATATGTGCATACATACATCTCCACATAAATGTAAAACATTTTTTAGATTGTAGTTTTCTATTTTTTTTAGTTTTTATGATATGTATGTATTTGTGTTTTGAAAATTTGAAACAGTTTTCATTGTATATGAAAAAATGTTTCAATAATTTTCATAATTTGAGTTTTTTAGTCGATTGATAAGTGAAGAATAAGTGGTAAAGATGCTATTGAAAAATATACTTTGTTAATCAAATCAAGCGTTTATCCAGTAGTTTTTGTCTATTGTTGCCAATACTCTTTAGCAAGTTTGAAGAATAGTAACACACTAAAAGTATTTCAGGATGACGTAAATTGTACCAAAGCACGCTCGCACTGCGAAAAATCACATTTGCTGGTTTTCAACACCCAATTTATTCCGCTTTTTGCCTCGTAGCTTGGTATCGCCTTTCTAAAGTTGTGTCAATAGTGAAAATCCCAGACTTTTAAGGTGATCTTTAACGTGAGTTTTATGTTTTAAGTATATTCTAGATGTGATACTCCGACACGGTGTTTTGATGAAGATTTTTGAAACGAATTTCCGTCATCCCTTGTCAAGTTTGGTTTGGAGACAAACCGGTTTTTCGTTCCAAAAACCTACGTTTTAAGTTTTTTCTGATTAAGAAGCGCCTTTTTTGTTACCGTTGGATTTTAATTTAAATAGTGCTGTAGTAGACTTGTGTGAAAGGACGGATTTAAGAATAAAATGTAATGACGCATCTTTCACCAGCGGAAGTACTGCTTGTGAACATATGAGTTAAATTTTCTCAACATGACACACAATGATTGTGCTGTACGATCGGTGTAGAAGCTATTGACAACAGTAGATTATAAAGCTTTGAATCGGTGAGAAATAGGTGTGTACACGGTTCAAGCAGCCATGGGCGTAAAATTGCTACCTATATAAATTCATAGAGGAGTATTGGTCATCACGCTATATTCATGTTGCTATGCTCACCGTCGTTTAATGCCAATAGACAGATTGATTAAGTGGGCTTTAATCTAAGTGTTATTTATCTTTAAAAACAAAATTCTCTGTAATATGCATATTTTGCTTTTAGAATATTTCGAAGTCAATTTTCTATATCTATACCCACGGTGCTTTTTGTTTTGAAGGTACCTCACACAACTTGTTATTTGCATGTTAGAAAACATTTGGTCAGCATAAATCTAAAATTATTTTTGCTGCATAAAACTGTTGGCAGTTCACATAACACAATCTCCTCTTAAAGAAATCCAAATCCGGAAATATATGTTTACCATTGTTATCCTTTCATAAAATATTTTGTTCTTAGACATGCATATTTTTATTTAATTAAGTCCGTCCCACCCATACCCGTTGCAAAAGGGTGACAATTTATTTAAAGTCTTGGAGAAAACAGCAGTTTTACTTGCAGTAAACTATTTTTTATATTCAAGGTACTTATTTGTATTTGGTCAAAGACTTGGACTTTAGTATTCTGTGAACAACGCTGCAATTTAATATTAAAGGCAATACTTGTCTAAAAGTTTTAATATGCTGGGGTGTAATTTTAAGAAGATGGCATTTTTGTTGGAAGAAAAGTGTGCGTATTTAGTTAAACTTCTGTAGTTTATGATGCCGTTAAGAAGAGTAACAGAAGGTGCAGTTATTTTGTTCGTAAAGAAAAATAAAATGTGATGCAATAAAATTGATAATGTGTAAGTAAGAACGTCAGCTAAAGTTTGTAATAAATATACATCATATAGCCGATTTTAGGTTATAATTTATAAAACAGTTTTAAGAATTTTTAATTACAAAAAAATTCCTGCAGTGCCAAATTTAGCTTATTATTGCGCCAGTTCTTGGCAATACTAGATATTGAGTTTTGCTTTAGGAATTGACGATCAAGATTTTATTAATGTAAATATTTTTATTTTTTATACTTATACTTACGCACTGGATATGCAAAGCCATACCCCACTGAAGCATTTTAACTATTCACATTGACATTAATCCTTACATCTGAAAATAAACAGATTTTATTGAATCTTTCTACTAAAAGAAATTCACAATAAGTGTTCAAATCTTACTTCTAAATTATTATTTACTAGTTATTACCAATGTAATAACTAATTTTTTTTTTAAATCTTAAAAATCTATCTTCTATTGTGTAGAGAGAGCCGCCTCGCCAGGCTCAATGTGTCAGTTCTTTTTTTAAAAGAGACTAACACACAAAATGCAACAAAAAAGTAACGAAAAATTGTTTACCCAGATTGATTTGGGAAGAAACTCTTGTCATTGATATTTTTTGGCTTGCATACCCTTCGGTAACCTCCTCTATGAACTCATCAGATTAAGACAAGCTTTAAGTTCCAAACGGAACTAAATTTTGTGCGCAGTGGTTTTACATATAAAATCTTGACATGATGGAACGTTCACATTTCATTAAGTTCTCATAAATTCAGTTCTTTTTCACTTGTTTCTAAAAGAAATCGGCGGATTAGGTCATTCTGATAAATTTGTAAATCATTTTTATAACTTTTCGTGGCGTTGGTGTGGAAAATATTTAAGAAATAAAATGACAAAATTACTGCAACACTATTCTTTGCCAAATTCTTAACTATTAATCAAAAAAGAAATTATTTATATGAATTTGATGTTGCGTTCTATTTTAAAGAAACTTTTTCCAAGACAATAAGTAGGAGCATAATAAAAAATTGCATTGAAATGAAAAGAAATATAAACAAATAAACATTTAATGTAACAACTCAGAACCTGCTGGCAAAATAAATCAAAATAATTACAAAACTAAATTATAAAATTATATTTATTGCAATACAAGATTGAAAATAAAACTATGAGAGAAGAAAAGATCTATAAAAGAAATTTACATAAAAAGATAAGCCACAATTGGAAATAAAATAATATATTTATTGCAGCAGAAGTTATTAAAATCCATTTTGTTCAAAACAGCAAATTTGCTAAAACTTTAACAATTTGTATTTGTTTTTTCAATTTGTTGTTTTTCCAAATAACTCAATTTATTTTATCAAAAGAAAAATAATAATTGTAGGAGATTTTTTTCTTTGGAAGTTTTTGTTAAAGGAAAATGTTCAGTTTTTCACTTTATTACTATTTCTTTGGCTTAAAAGCTAGGTAAGTATTAAAGGAGGTAAAGGCCCTTTTTAATTACAAAAGCAAACCAAAGCATGACCATGGCTACATTACAACACCTCTATAAAACGAAACGAAGAGAATGATGGCATTCGGTTGCTTACAGAGCTATGTATGTTCAGACATGCAATTAGGAAAATTACGCAATTAAGCTCAATTCACCATACAAGAACTCGATTGTGCTTTTTGGGAAATTTGCATACATTTTCTTTCTTAACATGTCTTTAATTTACTTACTGCAGGGATGATTTTTTTCATCCTCCTCATAAAATTGCTAAAAATCGCAGACAAAATAGTTAAGATTTTAAAAAAGGCATAAAACCATTAAACAATATTTAGCCAGAAATATAGCAAATGAATGGATACTGAAAGAAAAAGTAAAAACCATAAAATAATGATATAAAAAACACTAAAACACTCAAGACAAATACAAAATATTCTCTAACTACCCCACTGAGATAATCCAATAAATGACAACAAAAATACGTGTTTGTGAATAGCAAACTGGAAGAGTACAAAATCTTGGGTATTGCTTGACAAAAAATAATTTAACACACTTGACATAAAATATTTCTATACGAGTATCAGCAAAATTCCAAAGTGGAGGCTTATCAAGGCAAAGTAAAAACTTTATTTTAATGT
Organism: Phania funesta; assembly: GCA_963932375.1. Classification (NCBI taxonomy): domain Eukaryota; kingdom Metazoa; phylum Arthropoda; class Insecta; order Diptera; family Tachinidae; genus Phania; species Phania funesta. The sequence goes on from OZ010652.1 coordinate 44,493,377, forward strand.
CGTTGGCAAAGTAAATTCTTCATTTTACCATCTTGTTGGTCGCCTTTAAATTCAATCTCTTATTTTCTGTAATGTTTTTTTACTTCTCAGAAGATTGATTATATATTTTGTTGTTGTATAAAGTAAAATAAAGATTTAGTGAAAAAAGTGGCCTTAGGTTCCCTTAATTTTTTATTGTTTTCCTCTTATGAAACTAAAAGAAATAACATGATAATCCCTGGCATCAGCATATTGACTGACATGGCTGTGGAGTCGAGTGCCCTTTACCAAAAACGCAATTTGTTGTACAATGTTGATTTATTTGTCTTGTAGTGCTTAAATGTTAAAACAGCTGCCTTAGTACTCACGATTATTAAATGTGCTTGAGATGCAAATTTCTTTAGTTTCTTTGAGTTTTTTCAAAAAGGATTTTTGGTGTCAGACTAAAATTGTCAAAGCATTAAGGCTTTTTGTTTTCACATCAAAGTCTTGTAAAGGAGTTTCTTGAAAAATCTATTGATTGTTAAATAAATATTGTAAATAAAGGTAACCAATTTATTAACATTTGAAGATTATTGACATAACCTTTCAAGTGCAAAGATGCTTGCGCGCAAAATTATAAAATACATTTGCTTAGATTTTAAATATAACAATCAATTTATATAAATTTGCTTTTTGCAAGGCGAATAAAGAGATATTTTAAATGGGTTTGGAAAGAAAATATGCTTTTGGCAACCTTCTGTATTTAACGCTGTCTCTATCACAATAAGAATGTTTATTATTTTCCATTGCAAATTTTTGCTATCGATAAATTTTTCAATGGATATTTCTCTGTGCGTGATTATGTATTTATAGCAGAAGCTTTTTGCTGGATCCCATCCAAATTTAAAAAGGCTCTTGAGAAGTTTTGTTTTCAATACCAATTCCGTCTCGTTATTTTGGTTTTACAAAAGGGTAAAACTTCACTTGTATCGTATAGTTTTTCGACTTATATAGTTGGATAATAAGTACCAAATCGTTTGCAAAAAAACGACAAGAAAGTCTTACATGGAGGTTAAAAGTTAAAAGGCTAAATATGGCGGTGTCACCAATTAACAAATTTAGTAAAATAGCAGAAAGAAACTAACTTTTGAGAACTAAATTACTTAGAAAAAGTTTGGTAAAAATACTAAATTAGTTATTGTAAATCTAGTTGTAGCTTAAATATCAATGCTCATGGCTATGCCTTTGAATCTGATATACATATCCTTGCTTTGCGAATTCTCCATCACTATAAAATAAAAGTTTTTGCTTTGTCACCTGTTTTTTTTTACAATAACTCCCACCCTGCTTATTTTTCTATATTATTTTATTTGATTTTATAGCTTTGTAGTCAGGGTATGTACTAAGATATTCTAATTTACAAAATTATATTTTATTTGATAATTATGTTTGCACACATGAAAAAATAATATTAAGACAATATAAAAACTATAACATATCTTTTTTAGACTGAAAACAAATATTTCTAAACATTCTACAAAAACATTTACAACGCAAAGTCATAAAAATCCATTGAAAACACTTTGGACCCATCATAAAAATCGTTCTGATTTTCATGTAGTTATTTTTCTCTGTTTTCGAGAGGTTATAAAATTTGCGAGTTTTGTTTTAATTCACGTAAAGCGCATCTTGATTTGATATTTCAAAATATTTTTCGTTCGTTAATGGGAGTTTAATTAAAGTTTGTTATCGTTGACAATATGGTGCGAAAAACAGGCTCTGAAGTGTTGAAATTGTTGAATAAAACAGCCACAAATTTTACTCTTAATAAAAACTTCAGCTAAAGGCTAACTCGTCTAAATAAAATATAGTAATATAGTAATTGGGAAATTAATCAGGACAATAAAAATTGTTTAAATATAATATAATTGAAATTCCCAACATTTAGTTTATTTAAAATCAATTTCCATGCAATGAATAAATTCATCTGTGTTTTATATACATTCATACATAATATGTATAAGAAATCAAGCTGTGACATAAGAAAACGTTTTTGATTTTGATTAACAACTTTAATAAAACTCGTCCAGAAAAGTTCAAATATTTAATTTCTCTGCCATAATTGGTGGTCGTTTTAATACTTCCTCAAATTGTATAGCTTATGTTGTTTTTAATAACAATTAAAAATAATTATAACTAAGAACCAAGAAGAATGCACAAATGATAAGAACCAAATACAATATGCTCTAATTCCTGCAAAATATATACATCAATTTCTTCTTCTGCTATATGTACATTACCACCCACAAACACAATTATTATGGACATTTTGGTTTTACTTTTTCTTTACTGTAAATGCATTTTTTATTAGAGACATGAAAAATATCCAAACTGCAGAAATTGGTGTAACTTTATGAACAGTAGTTTTATCTTTAGCACTAATTGTCAAGCAGTGTGTGGGGAATATTGTGGCAAAGAAGCACTAAATAAATTAATCGATGAGACAATAATAATAAAATTAAGTATTTTCGTTGTTTCTGCTTTGTTTATTAGGCTGTTAGCTTGGAAATATACTCGTATACGTCATGAACTATACTAAGGCCTTTCGGAACAATCAGTTTTAAATAAGTTTTCCGTAGATCACCGTAAACATATCGTTCCGATGCGTAAGTTCTTAAATTTTAGAGTCAATTGCGTGCAGAATCAACTGTGGCAGACACAAAATTTTTGTATTGTTCTACTTAGTTTAATGATTACAGATACTTTTTTCAAATTAACTGAAGTGTTTTTCTCTTGACCATAAATTATTAAACAGCTCTGAAGCTAATGCTACTGTTAAAATTTAGAAACCATTTCCGAACTGCTAAGTAGTACACATAATCATGGCAAGTTACAGAATAAAGTACGAGGTGTAAATGACGTTTGGCAGAGTACCCAACATTTTGTTCAATAAGTTTTATTCAGCCACGAGGCGCACTTGACATAGAATCAAAACTGTCGTATGTATTTAATACCAAACCGTACGAGATTCATCCGATGGCTGAGGCATGGTTTTTCGGCCTTTCTTAGAAAATAATGTTGGTGGTCAATAGTATTCAACTTTCGCAAGATAGGGACGAAGACGATGTGTATTTTCATCTGTTCGGTGCTACGTTTTACGTAGCATATGTCTTAATAACGCTATTAGGATACGGTTTTCTCTTGCAGAGAAAATGGTGCCATTTGTAACTGCTAGACTTTTTCGTGTGGGGTTTTCAAAGTCAACATAATTCATTAAGCGGTAGAGTTATTGAAATTTTTGTAGTTCAAACCAGTGCCGCCGTGCAGTTCCGTGACGAAGGTTTGCCCGATGTCTACACAATAGCAAACAAGGGACATTAATAAAATAATGTCGTTTATAACTCACACTTAATTCCTTAACTCACGGTCTATTTTATTCCGATGTAATTTAATGTACAAGAGCTTCCTTATGCTAAATTTAATCTCTATTAAAACCAGTAAAAAATTTCAGAATAATTTTCAAATATTTGGAATCTTTTTAAAGGAAATTATAGGAAAACCATTAGAGTTTCATAGATCAAAAAGACAATTTAGCTAAATAGGGCGCTACAACTTTTGTGCACATTAATAAAAAATTTTAACTCTATATATCCGATTTCTCGCGTACATACCAATACTGAATATTATTTAAATCGTAAAAAAATTAAAAGAGAGGCGCAGTACAAAAGCCATATTCTTGATAGTGGGACAACGAGAGCATTAGACCCCTTTCAGACCAGCAAAGTTTTCTTTGACAAAGTTTCTTGAATTCTCTTTTAAACTTTGTCTTGTGTTCAGACATGATAATTTTACTTTGACAAAGTCTGTTTCTTTTGTTTGTATGTTTGTCAAATATAAAGAGCAGCCATATTAATTCGGTTTACGAACTAAAAACACAAAAGGAATTTGCGAGTACAACAAGTTTTGTACCAACCCCCGCTCTCCTTTCCTCTCTCCTCCACAAACTCAAGACTTTGCTAAGAAAACTTTGCTGGTCTGAAAGGGGTCTTACTTTTACATTTACGAGAATTTTTTATATATATTTTATATATCTCTGGACTTTACTTTGACTTGTGTTATTTTATTACCTGTAAATGTAAACAAAATCTATTTGCCATCACCTTTCATTCTTTCCTTCTTCTGTATCTTGACGGTATTTTTATTAAATTTAGTACAGTATCGGCAATAGATTTTTTCTCAGTTTGAGTTTTTGGAGAATTAACAATTTTATCGTGAATTTTTCATCTATTATAAAATATACATCCAGCACCCAGCAAAAAAATTGCAATGTAGCATCCATCACCGAATATCTGTTTCAAAACAACTAAAACTAACTCATTCTTTCGATTGTTTGTAATTAAATTAATTAAATTTTTTTTTTAGATTCTTATAGAAAAAGATTTATATTTATTACTTAAAATTAAGTAACAGTAAGCAATTTCTGCGAGTAAAAATAAAATAGAACATAATGATTTTAAGTAAAAGTAAGTTACTTGGTGTTTCTAAAAGAAAAGTTTCCTAAAATATTATACTCTACTAAATTGATATTATAAGCAGTTTGCAACTAACAGGAAAATGGCCATTATTAAACCTCTAGAGGAAGGGAAATCCATCTATGATAAAAATACTCCACGGTATAACGTATTGCATCACGATTTCGCTTGAGAAAATCTATAGATAGGAAATCGGGTAGTGATCGTGCATGAAAAACTACCGCTCGCTAAGTTCATCAGATGGTAAAAGTTATCAAAACAGTCCCTCGTAAGATGGCAGTGGATGTCGCTGGTTTCTCAAGCCTTGATATTGAAGGTGTAATTTATTTGGTTCTGATGGCATACATTTCGTGCAGAGTACAAAACATGCTGCAAGATCAATTATGGTGTAGGTAGGAAGCAAAAAAGTACAAGTGCTACCACACAGATATTAAAAAATATCTGTTAGCTTGTAGATCGGAAAGTTAAATCGAAAAATCCGTAAAATCTGAACTAATTAGAAATTAATTATCAACACTCTCAATTCATTAGTTGATTCTATGCACTCTAGATAACCTGCAATAATAGCAAATAATGGTTAGGGGGGAAAACTCGTTTTAAGTAAAATTATCTAATAAATAAAATCTTAATTTTAAAACAACCAATTAAAAGAATAAACTTTCAAGAGAAGAGATGAATTGGTTGTTGTCTCTTAAACAAAGGCAATGGATTATCATATGAGGCTATATATTGTGCCGTATTTTATTTCTCTGTAAATTATAGTATTTTGAGTAAATTTTTGAATTTTAGCTGAGTTTGAATTTTTTTCTTTGATAGTTTTAATTTTGGATTTCTGATATTTCTCTACTTTGTTGATGAGTTATAGATTTTAGATTGCATTGACGTGATAAAAAGGATTTGTTCGTTACTTGATACAGACTAATATGTTTGGTTACTTCTTAATTTGAGCCTTGAGGAAGTGGTCATCCATTAATTAAAAAATTGTATGTTATTCAATTAATACCAATATTAAACACTAAAGCGTTTTCTATAACTTTCAACAAAATAATGACAAATAAATTCCAAGTTAAGCTCCTTGTAATTATATCACGTTTTGATATACAATATTGCTTTTACATGATATTTTTTAATTTTTTGAACTAAATACAATTTTAGAGTTTGCCTCATATAAGTCAAAACGGCTAAATATGCGTATTACAAATAAATTACCAACTATGGCCAATAATTCTAAATGGTCAAGACGTAAATATTGTGAAACAACATTGATTTGTAACTTGTACTACAACATTTTTATTATAGCACTTCTATTAGTAAATGTGCATGCAGAAGCATGCACAAAACGAATAACATTCGAATGGAAATCACGGTTTTTGTGGTTTATACGTATTTTTAGAAAATTTAAGCGCATATATTAGCATTAAAAACAGCAAGAAATTCCTGACCAAACAAAAAGTTTAACTTTTATGGTATTTATTTTAAAATTTACAACTGTATTACAGCGATTATCTAAGAAACATTATTACATTTTTATTTTATGCCACAAGAGGACTTAACCTTTTATTACTTTTTTTAATTCCATAAATATCAACAATTGCAACAACAGCTACGTTTTCGCGTACAACATAGAAAGGATTTGTTTACTTTTTGTATAAAATAATCATAAAAGCAAGAAAATCCTTGGGAGGGGGTAGAAAGAATATAGAAAAGTGGGTTATATTTTTGTAATAAGTATAAACTCAAGCTAAACAAATAAGAAAATTCAAATTTAAATAACATTTTAAAAATATAAAAAAATTATGAAGTAAGTACTGATGTGTTGGAATGTTGTTGTTTAAAGCTGGCAGGGGAGGATACCCCTGTATCTGGATTATTCTTACAATCAGTTAGAGTTGTCTTAAATGGAAAGCTTTAAATTCAGGACAGTATTAAAGGTATATATCTGTATGTGTAAGTGTATGTTTGCTTGTTAGTTGTCCAATCTATTAGTTTTACGTTTAGTAAGATTTTAAGCTTCAATTTTATTTTATTGAATCTTTCTAAAAGAAAATTACAATAAGTAATTAAATCTTATCTCTAAAATATTATTTATTAATTATTACCAATGTTATAACTAATCCTGGGTGAGCCGTCTCCGCAGGCACAATGTGTCAGTCTTTTTCAGTCTCTGGTGTCCGCGAAGTTTTATAATTTGCGAACAAAGGTGGACCTCTAGTATGTTTACGTATGTTGACGTGTATGTTTTTCTTCTTCCTGAAGAGTGGGAGCATTAGAAAATGTAATAAAAATCAAGGGTTTTCGTTTTGTTAAGATATTGCTCACAAGTAATCTTATTTTATTGCGCGAAATGCACTTTTTTTAGTTTTTCATAAAATCCACAATTTTTAATACAAAGCAAATAGTAGGGATCGCTTAAAATTTTACAGGATTTTTTGACAGATGAACACTGTGTCGATTTTAAGTATCTACGAGGGATTTAAAAAAAATACCTACCGCATAATTCGTAAAACTCGAGTAGATAAAGCAAAAATTTAACTGGAAAAATAAATAAACTCGCCACTTTACCAAAAGCCTACCTGCGCAAATCTGCAATACCAGTATTAAATTTAGTAGACACGATCTTAAAGTTTCGTTAGTAAACAGATGGGAATCGGACATACATAAATAAAATACACTCAAAATAATAAATATGCGAGTATAATTACTGGCTGGTCAGAGCAATATCTGCTTGATGCTAATTTGGGGGCAAAATATACAGTTTGTAAAGGTGTTCTGGCAACCATAACGCTAAGAAATAGCAGTTTATAAATTTATAAAATTTCTCAAAATTATCCATTTACTTAAGACAAGTTTCAAGCTTATTAAACAAAAGAAAAAAATGTTTATGATTTGCAAGGAAACTCAAAAGGTATTCTCCATTAACAGATTTAGGTTAATTCTATGACGGGTAAGAATATTTCCCTCGCTCAATATTGGAATGAGTATCACTATAATATTATTTGACTTAAGTACTATAATTAATAATATTAAGAATATTATTAAAAATGTTTAGTAGATAAGTACTTATTGATGCGTGCGAGTGTGTTTAAATGTATTTAGTTACGTGTAGAAGTTTAAAGAAAATGAAACAAAAATTATTATGATGGATTTTGACTTGCTTAATGTCGACATTCCTTTTTGCTATTGTTTACTCAATCCCTTGTGATATGATTAGTATTGTGTGTTGTTGTATTTTTTACAGGTTTTTGCTTAATTGTAAAAGTTTGCCTCTTCTCTTTTAATTTATTGATGCGGCTCTTAAGTTGCATATTCGTCAATTTTCTTATGTTCAAGATTTTGGCGTGTGTCTTAAAATTTATTCATTTTTGACACCCCTTTTTGTTACTTTAATCGTTTCCTAAGATTTTTGCCAACTGTAACCTTTCTTACAGTTATTTGTTTCAGGGTTTTTTCTCTAAAATTTCATTATTTTAACCCAGTGCTTGCAACTCAATTTGTCTTAAAAATTTTAAAAAATGTAAATTAGTTGACTCGTTTGCGATTTGAAAATAACTACTAAGAATTTGACTTTCATCAATCACTTGTAGCGTGTCACACCTATCAGTAATACAAAAGGGATATTTTAAATAGCTTTTACATTCTTCAGTTTTGTTGAAAAGGGTTTCTAAGCATTTAGCTTATTTTGTTACAAACGCCTTCTTAGAAGTGTCACTTGCCAAAACAGTGTGTCAAATTTATTTAAAGAGAATCATATTTATGTATGTGTGTCTTACTATTGGATAAGGAAGAAAGAAGGCAATAAAACGAAGGAAATGAAACTAAACTTTTAAGAATTAATTGTAGGTGAATATATTAATGGCAAATTAGTATATTAAATTTGAATTTTGTTTACCTTAACTTTGGTTTCTTCGACGTTTCAACTTTAAAATTATATAAAACAGATTTAAGTTGATTAGTTGCCACGAAATTTACTTTACTTAGGAGATAATTAACGACGATTTTAATTCAATATCATTTCTGACATATGGCCTCTGTGCTGAAAAAATATTGACATTTTGTTTTCGAAACACGTTTCTCATCCTCAGCTATGTCAATCTATGACGTAAGTATTTAAGTATTTAAACCTACCACATGCCCATCAGCAATATATTTCTTTTTAATGAAGCCTACATTTGAAACCTGATTGAGGAGGAAAAAAAGCCAATGTTAATTGTTGTTTTGACAAACGGCCGAATTACCATCTGTATCTTACCGCTCAACCCGCTTCACGACATATGTGGCTGTAAATTTGCTTGTAGTTGAATGTAGGGGCCCCTAATGAGTGCAGATCAACCCGTACCTTATAGAAATTCAAGATCCGTGCGGACCGTGCAATCGTGGACGAGAATCTGAGCAATTCGACTCTTCACCGTACATAAGGTTTCAAACGGTACCTCAGAGAAATGACAGATCGATGCGGACAGCGAAAGCTTGCATGGATGACCATTTGGGAGAGTTTCCCAATTTAAGCCGAAAAATTTCCATACATGCAACGACGCCAACCCACATAATGTTCTGCAGATGACAATGCATCCGCAAACAGTTGCTATTGTGAGCTGATTTGGGCCAGCAATATAACTGGTCTGTACTTCTCCGCAAACCGCTCTTGGTATGATTTGACCTTATAAAATAAACGATTTTAAATTACCCAAGTAAAATTTTTGTTTTTGTTTATAAATCGGAGCTATACCCGCTCCTGTTGAAGAAATATTGTTATGAATTTTTGGTTATATTTTTCATTGGGAAGTTGTTTTTCAATACCAAAATTTTTAATTTAATTTTTAACGTTTATAAAAAATAGCGTTTAAAAATCAACTTTAAACTTTAAAATTGTTTATATTTCATCGTTCTCAACTTGTAAAATAAGACCAGATATACGTTATTCTTTTAACGAAACTATTAGAAAATATTCAATAATGTCAAAAATAACAACGTAAAATATTGCAGCGATGCCAAAACTTATTTAATTTGTTGTTTTTTTTTCTATAAATTATTTTCCTCGTTTCAATACATTTAAAGCATATGAATTTAGCCACGATAAAAACGTCAACAGAGAAACAAGGATTAAAACGAAAACGCCAACGGGAATAATACATTTTGTATGAGAGACATGAACACACCACATCAAATCCATGTTCTTTTATAATCAGACACTTTAAATTATTTCAACTCCAAATGTATCTATATGGTTCATGCCTTTTGTTTCATTGGTTTGCAAAGTGTTTTAACTGGCTTAAAGAATGTATAGAAATTAATGACAATTGTGTAGGAAAATTTAAGAATTATAACCAATAAAGCTATCGTTTCCTCCGCTAAGCTTCCAATGAGCTTCATTTGTGAATATTTTATTGTAATCATAATGTTCTGTACGCCTAGAATCATGTAAACGGTGCATTACAATATTCTTCAATGCCATAATTACGATTACTTCGAACACAATTACAAATATCTATTTAATTTATTTTAATGTTCCGATTACGTACACTCAAACCATTATTTTTTTAAATAACATTAGAGAAGAATTAGGATCCATAAAGAAGTTCCTGTTGCAAACATATAACTTTAATAATTTTACACGATAGCAAAATATAAAGGAAAAAAATAATAATGAATGAAATCAAATGAATTTGTGTTAGATGGCTAGAGAAATATACAATATACAGATTTTTTCCCTTGTTCGTATTTGCAATATAGTTTTCTATTAAAAGCTTTTGTTACTGAAACAAAAAAAAACGTATATATATTTTTGGCCTTTAATTATTAACTTAAAAGTTATCTGAAAAAACACAAACCTGTAAGTTCAGTTTTAATTTATTTTGATTTGACTGTGCAGGCGATTTCAGAGAAATATGTAAAAGTCGCACAATTCAAACTTTCGTGAATTTTTTGCATGTGAAATTGGATTTTTCTTTAAATCAAGTGTAAGCTTTTATTCACGTTTTGTTATGGATGCTTTTGTTGGTGCATTTAAAGGAATATCATATTCCGTCGACATCTGTTCCATATAACACCATCTAAATTGAACCAGTACTTCGTGTGTGTGTTGTTTTCTTTCCATATTTTTAAACCCTTGACAGGGTAACGTATTATCCTAAATAAGTGTAAATTATTCTTTAATTTCGTTTGTCAAGTAGCTTATTTTAACGGGTGATGAAAGTGCCTAAGGCTTGCATAACGAAATTATCGTTAGTGGTTTGTTAAAGTTTATTTTAGCATGTTTTAGGTTTCATAAATAATTCTCATTTCGTTTATGACATCAGACATTTCTTCGAGTACTTTTCTATATATTTGGTTAGCAGTTTTTGTCCCTGCTTCAAGCGCACAAATAGTCAACTACTACGAATATCAAAAAAGCAACAACTTTGTTCTTTAAAAAATGTTTAAAAGAGAATGATTAATAGTTCTAGTCCTTTAGCAACAAATATATCAATTTTCTTAAAATTACCCTTTTTTTAAATAAACAACTTTTAGGTCGACATAAATAATATCCCACATGCAAAGAGAAAACATATCTAACCTTTACCACAGATTGAAAAGCTATTATAAGTAAACGATTATCTAACTTCCTAACCTATATTGCAAGGATGACACCAACAATCATCACTCTAATACAATCCCAAATACATATTAGAAAAAAGTAACATTATTAGCTGTCCAACCGCCCATTTTATCTTCAGATGCTACACATGCACAAACTATGCGTATGCTTGCCATTGTCTCCGATATTAACGATTTCCGAACCAAACACATATCCCTCAAAAAAAAAAAAAAAACAAATCTAAGCATTTTCCATATGGCTTTGAAAAATTAAAATGATGTAGTCGTAGTTGGCATCATTAATCAGCTTGACATTTAGTCATATCGTCATTAATCATGATGTTAAACCTGTAAACCTCTGACAAATTTTATCTTCTAACTTACAGATACTCTTGTCTACACCGGCGAACTATTTGAGATCGATCACATGAGGTAAAATTTACCGGAAACTGTCACTTCATATGGCAATTATGGTTGTGTAAATTTGTAATAGTGTTATTATGAATGTTTTTTATATTTAAACTGTCCGAAAAGCAAAAAGAAAGATTTTCTTACCTTTAACTCTCAACATGAGGTTTTTAGATTTGGAGATGCAATATTTTGAATAAGAAAAAAAAATTTTAATTTAGTTTGCAAATCGAAAACAAAAATTTAAAGACTACCGCGTTATTTTATATTAACCAGATAGAAAATATTTTTAAAATAAAAATATCGCAATAATTTTTTGCCAGTAAAGAAATAAATAAAAGCCAGTCGTTGCCACTATATATTCCTAAAAATCAATTTTATTTGTCAAATGTAGTCGGTTTTCGCACTTGCACTGACATATTTTCAAAAACAATAATTTTATTTTACAAAGAAGGTGTAATAACGAATAATAGTCAAAGGGCACTTTATTCCTTACTTTAGCTACACAAACAATCAGAGGATTGCGCAGAAAGTTAATTTTCCTTTCAGACACATTTTGGGGATTTATATCACAACTACCTTTGTATCCTCCACTGCGATATTTCAGAGTTGTCAAAACTTGACAACTAAAACAAAAGAAAAAGTTGCAGCATCCTACATTCTTATTAGCACCGTTTGTTTCAAAAAAAAAATTATTCAATTTATTAAGGCAACGTGCACAGCTACGCATGCATAATCCAACACTTTAGCGTAGTAGTGGGCAAGTGATTACTTGTTATATTGTTTTTCTCTTCTTAAATAATTCCTTCATTTTAATCCTTTAGGCTATGATTTGTTTTGCTTTTCTTGTTGGATGAAAGGTATTATTATTTTCTTTAATTTATTCAATTAAACGCTTCATAAATTTTAACTTTTCAATTCCATGCAGTCGTTTGTTTGGTCGGTGCTTTCGTTCATTCCTGTGGCTTGCGCTGTAATGGAAAAAGTTTAACAAATAATTTTCAACTCCTCCTTCTCAGTAACTCCTTTAATATTTTTTTCAACAGTTCCGAAGGTTTGCTTATACTGTGACTGCTTGTTTTAATTAAAATATTATTTCGCAGTACGCAACATTCGTTACGTTGCATTATGATGTTGATAGTATACTTAGTTAGATGATGAGCACACTGAACACTGAGCATTGAAGATGACGGTGATACTACAATCTTTGTTAAAGGGGTTAATTAATAGTAAAACCTGCCTTCCAGGCAATGTTGGTTATGCTGCCGTTGGTTGTTCCCATTCCTTGCGAATATATTCTATTAATTTCTCTGCTTAACTTGTTGTTGTTGGCAATAGAAACTTTAAATATATATTGAGTTTTTTTAGTATTTCTGAATTATCGCAATTCGTTTGTTTCTTAAAGAACAACAGTTCTGTTTTTTATTATTATTGTTGTTACAACTTAACTAACATTTTTCGTGTACAATCATAAAATCTTACTTTAAATTGGTGAATAAAAATTTCTTGGTTTTAATGCATTAAATTTTTAATAGCAGCCTTCAAATAAATATTTGTGTAAGGAATTTTTCATTTAATATATTTTTATTTAAAGTAGAAAGACTTCGCAAACTTTACTGAAGCAATTAGAACACGAGCTTTTATGTCTGTTATTCTAATTTTATTGTTTGTTAAAAACTACTTTCAAAAACCCGTACATCGAAATACAAGCTGTCACTGTTCCTACATTAACATTATTTCAGTTAGACGAGTATATAACTTATAAGCCAAGCAAATATCGTCTGCTAAATGACAAACGTGATGAAGTTGTGTATCATATAGTAGTCAGTTTAGTTAAAACCATCATTTTGTCTTTTTATGAAAGCGATTTAAAATTAATAATGTACAGGGCTTTAGATATTCATAGTTCCGAGAGAGGCTTCTTAATACTTTTTAATCAATGCCTCTGCAGACGTTATTACCTGCTTTTTCTATTTGTGATCTCTCTAATTTTGGCCTTATTTAGGTTCACCCGAGAATTTATTTGTTTGTGTCGGATCACCCCCTATATTTTTTTGTTATATTTTATAACCGATTCGGCGTTTCACAGCACGATATGTCCCATCTGTATTAATTTTCTTAATTATCTTACTTTATTGCTTCTAATTCTCTGACTTAGATTGTCAGAGTATTTCCAATTATATCCTGATAGCCTGGTACCAAGATTCTATATTCCAAGATATACACATTTGCTTTAAAGTGAACCACATGAATTAAATTAATAGTGTACGTATTTAGCAGGAGAAATTAACGCAATTTTTTTAAGGTCAAACTTGTTTTACGGTTTTGCTTATACCCTCAAATTTTCCCAAAAAATTTTCAAAATAATTTTAAGGATTAACAATTGTCCTCAAAAATTATTTTGTATTTTTTTTTTTTTTGGTTTTTCTTTTTTAAGTATAGAAATATTTCCTTAGAATATGTTTAATGAAAATTTTGTTATTTTATTTGTTTCCGGGTTCTTTATTTTGCCTACAAAAACCAAAATACTTTGACTTCATAAAAATTTGTTATAGAAATTTATGTTCCAAATAAACATTAAAAGTTTTTAAGTTTTTACCTCTGGGGAAACATTAGGTACCATTAAGGTAGTTTTCTTGCGAAAACTTTTCTTTATCTTAAAAACTTGAAGCAAAAATTCTATCATACTAAACCATAAACTAAAAGTCAAAGGGAAGAACTAAAAAGGGTTGATTAAGAATTTCCTTGCCTAAGTATATAAATTAACCACTAAAACGATATAAATAAATGGAAATAAATACAAGTTAAAGCACTAAATACTTTTATCCAGATCTTATAAGGAGTGATTTGTGAGTTTCATTATTTTTTACTTAATTAAAAGAAACACTAGTTGTTTGAAGCAAAATTTCTCTCTCTAGGACTAGTTTCCCTAATTATCTGCAACGAATTAACCCTTTTAAGAGTCTTTCTTAAAAAAAGTTACAATGAAGCAATTAGCCCCTGAAGAGTTACGATCAGCCAGAAAGTAATATAATATTAAATTATTACACTGCTGCAGAAAAGATAACAAAAATATATTCAACACATTTTAATTTATATTTTCCACATACACAAAAATGAAAAATTTGTGTACGTATTGGAGGTACACGGTACAAAAACTATTTGTTGTGTGTGTTGTTTTCAGGAACAAATTAATTAATGTAAAGGAATTTTAAATAGTTTACAGAAAAATGCCTTTGGGTAACATTTAAAAGATGAAACATGTTTCTTGTGGTCACTGTTTTGTAAAGGAAATTTACGAACATATGAAAGAAGCTGTGTGCCTAATTGTACGATTTATATTCAAACAGCATAAGTTAAAATTCATACAATAAAATTAAAAAAAAAATATTTCTACAACTTAAGAAAATTGTCTGTGCTACCTTTTGCTGGTAGATAATGTTGTGTAGTAGTAATCAGTAGTAACCGGTGATCTATATTTAATAAAATAATATATCAAATAGTTGAAATTTTTAAGAACACTTTTTGCATTTGAATTCAGTATTAATCCTTTAGGGATGTGGTATCGGTAACTCTTTAATGTATGGTAAGTGAAGTCGCAAATGATATCTGACGTATTGTTATGGAAGTAGCTTGACAGTACTTATACGCGTGTGTGTGATTTCTTTCTTATTATATAATTAAATACCCTGTACTGCCAAGATCCACATTAAAGAATATTAGATGTCAGAAAAATAAGCCTAATATTATTACTTATCAGGTTTTTTTTTTAAATTATTTTGGTCGCTCAGCGGATATTAGGTGTTATTTAATTTTAAAACTAAATTTATAAAAAGAATAATTGTTTCATATTTCTAAGCTTGATAAGCAAATGAATACATTGTAATAACCCTTATTCTAAAAACTTGACTTAAAATCCCAATTTTAAACACAAATTTTAAAATTCCTATTCTGTTTAACAATTGCTATTTTGACACACCCAAAAAAATAATAAAAACTGAATAGCGATATTCCTTATCAACCTCATAAATTAGATATGTCTCTGTGTGCATATGCACGTAAGACACATACCCGACTTGTATATTTGTTCATTATATCTTCGTCATAATGCCCACTAGTGACATACTTTAGTATGTTCCAATCTGTGTGCGTGTGGTTTAATGAATTTGTCTGTATATTCTCCTCGTATTATTATCAACTCTATTTTGCTTTTAAGAAATAAACAAATATTTGAAAGGTACTTCAAATATTCATTTGCCAAAAGCTATTGTCTGTTAATTATTTATTTGTGACAAAGATAAGCACATGAAATATATTCCCATTTCTTTACTACCCATTAGGCAGCTTGATGATTCATATGAACTCGTTTTTGGGCTGATCAAAAATAATTGGGAATATTTCTTCTTCTCAAGCATATTTATTTATGCGTACTGCGGCTTTATTTTGTCATATTTGTATATGATGTATAATTATAGTCATGCTTCTGGAGAGCAATTAGAAACACAACAACAACGAAATACACTCGACCAGGAAGAATGAATCAAAAGCTAAAAAAGAGGTAGTAATTGAACGGGATATGGCCCGGTATGGGTTGCCGTTAAATACAGATGGTTGAATAGCGAATTTGTTATAGATTTTTCTACTTGTAATTATACGTATTTTTGTGCAGTCCTTGGATTTATATTTTTAAGAAATTTAATTTGAAATTTGGTTGAATATATACATATGTATGTGCCATACAAAAAAAAACTCAGTTTACAAAACTTAAAAAACATCTTAATACAAATAAATAAAAAAAGCATGTGGGTGTATGCTACATCTGTAAATAATTACAAGTATAGTTAAACAATTACTTGCAATTTCTAGTTGAACATATATACACAATACATTCAATTGTAACAGCAATTGAAACCCCCTTGGTCAACCGAAATTCAATGATAATCTTACCGAAGCTAACTACCTGTTACCTCAAAAGCAATACAACCTACGGCAGCGCTAAAATTTAGACTTATCTAAGCGGCATATCCAAGGAAATTTAACCATTTGATTGAAAATGCCCTCTTAATTTTCTGAGCTAATTCTTATTCATATTTGACCTCATTCAGTTGAATTTTATTTAAAAAACATTTTTTTTTTACTAAATTCATTTTATAATACAATTGAAATTTATCTATTGCGCTTCTCTATAGCTTCTTACAGAAATGTCTTATGCTTAAACCTCTTCAAGTGTTAACAAATATAAATATAACAGAGCTATGTTCATTACTCTGTTTTATTCCACCTGTCTATCTATCCCAAATATTATTGCATTCTGTTGTTGTGAATAAATTGCTTTCATATCAACGCAATCAAAGCCGTCTGTCAAGGCTTTCCGGGACTGAAACCCTGTTATTGCTGTATTTATTTTATTATTTGCTTCGCCCTCAGAAGTATTGAAAATAAAAAAAATCCGCTTGCCTGCTTTTCTTTAAATGTTATTTATTTTTTAATTCTTTTAATTTTGTTAAAGCATTACGGCCGCTAGTAAATAAAATTTTTTTCTTAAAATTGCGACCGTTTGTAGACGTAGTTAAAATTGTCTTTATATTTATAAATATCATTATACCAGATTTTATTTTGTGTGCATAATTATTATTGCAACTGATAGAAACAACAGTCCTTCAAATGTCGTGTTATGTTCTGCTATTTTAAAAATGTTTCTAATACCACCAAAGTCGTTTCTTCGTTTGTTGCCTACGACTACGACTAATATGATGGAATAATAAAAAAGTCCTGCTTAAATTATTTCTTTGCAATTAAATACCTTCTCTAAATAAAAAACCATCTTGTTGCTTAAAATATCTACAGTCTTGTTTGTTATTTATGTTTTAGCACCAGCCATTGTGTAAGTTTGGTGAGAGAAATACTCAGCGGTAAAATAGGTACAGTGGGACGTGCCGGCAATTAGCTCCAACCTTAAACGGTCGATTGAGATATTTTTTTATTGGCATATTTACTAGTCTGGCGTTAATCTTAAAAAATGAGTTACAAACATCATGTAGTATCTGACCGAATAACCGCGTTCGGCTTAATCTTGGTAATTATAATCGGTGTCAAACATTTGTGTTCAGCTTGGGTTTTACCAAATATAAAAAAGTGACTGTAGAATTATCCTGAAAAATTGCTTTGAGGTTTGATAACTGTACTATAAAACTAAGTACTTTGAATTTTCTGATATTTGATTTTTAAATTCTCTTTGTATTTTTTCTTCTACTTTCAATTGAACAAATCAATAATAAAACAGGACCATTAAAAATATCCTTTGTACTCAAAACAATAAAAATCTTTTAGATTGCTAAAATTTTATTTTGCAAAAAGTTTAAATATATCACGTCTTATTTAAAAGATCAAAGGACGGCTTGTTAATTTGATATTTTTTTATTCAGTCTTCTTTGAAAGTTGAGCAAAAGTTTAAAAATGGTTGCAAGTAATTTTTTATTTGCAACAATATTCAAAGTTTAGAAATATATTACACCGAAAATAAGAACAAAAAATGTATAGGGTATTTTCATAGCAGAAGGCGTTTTTGAATTTCTATCTACTGGTTGATTCTAACTAAACTGTTTTAGATGAATATATGCTAGACATTACAACTAATCCGGAAATAAGTGTATATATAATAAATAATAAATAATATATAAGTTTATAAACTGAATTAACTAATGAAAGCGGTCATGTATTCATATATCGAAAAACTACCTTCGTATTACAAAAATATTTCTTTGGCGTAAAACGAGACCTGCAAAAAAAAACATTTTTTCCCTTTATACTTTCTTGCAGAGATGGTTATTTTAATGGAAAACCTTCGTATCAAAGTTTGAACTTCACTTTATCAGAAATCCGCCATATTGATGTGTTGCTGCTGGAAGAGATGTTGTAACCAGGGCTTGTCAAGGGCCTGAAACCAGAAGGAAATAGGTATTTCTAATTTCGACAAGTAACGATATAAATACTGGTATCACGGGAATCAGTAGCTCCTGGGTCCGAAGTCCTGGACTGGTCATTCGTAAGGTTCCTTCTGGAGTGCGTCGCCCGATGGCTGCGGCTTCTACCCATATCGCGGAAAAATCTGGGTGCAGGATCAATGTGGCATTTCATTGCAACGAAGGCTGCCAGTAGAATAGCTATTGACTGAAGGAGAATGCGTATCTCCGAACCCTCAGTAATAGGTGGGATCAGGGTCCAGGCAGGCATGGTGGTCGGTAACATACCCGGTGCCAAAAACCCCGTCGGATAAGACCTATATGTCAAGAAGTTATGGTATTTCTTGCGCATTGTTACATTGTAAGAATATCATGTTAATCGCATCTCTGAAACCTCATCTATTAAATTTCTTTCAAAATTATTGGTAGCAAAACTTATAAATAACAAGCATTGATCATCATGTTATGAAAAGATGCATTAGGCACTCCTCATCATAATGGGAGCCAGTACGTTATCACAGAAGAACCATACGCAAATTATAGCTGAAAGGTAAACTTTACCTTTCAACTACATTTAGAATTGCAACGTAGACGAATGTTGAAATGTATCCTCATCTCTACAAATGAAAAGTTAAAGTGTTAAGGAGGGAAATTATGGGCAAAGCATCCATAGGAGTGTTTACTAAGGCTATGGAATATAGGTGCGTTCATCCAAGGCAGGTATCTCCATACTACGCAATCGTATAAACTTTTGTAGCGAAGAGTTATAGAACAAGCTAAAAAAGGTAACTGCTTGAAGTCGCTAAGTAAAATAGTTTTCTATCTGCAAATTGCGGCGAAGTAGGCTTTAGCGGGATTTTGGTAGATTTTTATTTATTTTTAATTTTGTTGCGAAATCTCTACCAATAAAATAAAACAGGCTACGTCCATCAATACGATAGAGTCAAAATTTATTTATTGACATACCCACATAAAATCTAATTCTAAGATATATATACAGCATAATTCTTTGCATTGAACACATGGCTGTAAAAATTTGTTGCGAGTGTAGATATGCTTGAACATTCATTGTTTTATATACAAGGATAACAACAATTATAATATCATCAATAACTCTTGCAGCAACATTCAAATGTTACACAAACAATCTTGTACACTGACTAAATAGATTAAATCAGGTAACTTTGTATCGATACCTCAAAAAAAAAAGAAAGAGTAATTAATACTCACAGAGCAAACTAAACTTAAAACGAATGTATCCTAAAACACACGTGAGTCTTTTTCAGCATTAATATAAAATAAAGGAAAAGGAAAGACCCAAATGAAAAGTTTTGGGAGGGCATGGGTTTAATTAATTAAATTTTAGTCAAGCGATGTTTTATACCAAACAACAAAAATACTAAAAGGAAACAAAACACACATACATTACAAACAATTTAAGTCTAGGCGTGATCTAGCTTTGTACACAAGTATGTTGGTAGCAATCAAAACTTAACTTAAATCGTTAAAGCCTTCGTTTCTTGAATTAAACCTGAGAGTATTCGAAAAGTAAGAAAACTTCGGAATAATTACATAGAACTGATATTTCGTTTATATTAGAAAGTGGCGGAAATGGCGAAAAAAAATTTTTATGGAAGTTGACATACATTCATTAACAAAATATCATCTACTGCGCTGAGTTATAATTGTTTTAATTCGCCTCGTAAATATTTGGTTCTTTTAAACAATCACATATTATTATAATAATAAATTTATGGTTTTGTAGTTATTTGTTAAATGTATGTTTTGTTTTTCCAGAATGAGTTTTATTTAGGTAAAAAACTATAATATAATCGTATGCATTCCTTTTCTAAAAATTACTTTTTTGTTCAATTTTATAACTTCAAAACAAAAGTTGTGCAGCTTTGTTTAAATTCCCAGCGGTAGACCTGGTTATGATTAAGGATAATATCATTACATTTTCATACTTTTCTAAATCCTTCTGCTTTCACTTGAAACTCTTTTATTTTTTCAACTTTACAAGATTTAGACATATGTACAACTTATACTATATATTTCATTCGAGAAATGAGTTTTTCTTTAACAACTTTATATAAATAAATAAAGATGCATATAAAGATTAGAGTGGTTGAAATTTAAAATCACTTAACTTAAGTTTAACACGTATGTCTGTTATTGGTAACTTAGCGTATTTGGCACAAATGATAGAAGCAAAGTGTAAACGCAAGAACTATAAACAGAGCTATTCTGGCTTGAGTTAAAAATTAAAAATCATAATTTAGCTTTTCAGAAATAAAACTCTATTTCCACATAAACCATACTGCATACCATTTACACTGTTACACACAACGATGCACATGTATGCAGAAAAATTTATGAGAAAATAGAAATGTTATTATAAATTTCTTAAAAAATTTATATGGCTTTTACCGTTGACTTTGAAGTTTTATTTAGTGGCTTCTTGTGTTTAAATGTGATTTCGCCATGTATACGGAATGTCTAACCAGGGTGAAACTCACACTCACTCATTCGCACACAGGCGCATTTAGAACATGCAATGCAACCGAGGGACAAGAAAATTGCTTTTCGCAGATGTAATAATTTTCACTATCTCTAACAAAAGTACATTTGTAGTGTGTATTTCAATTGTTTTCTACTATTTTTTATTGCCTAAAACACAAGGTACTTTCTCAGTATTAGTGCCACCAAAAAACAATTTTTTCAATCATGCAGAAGACAAAATATATTTGTATGTTTCAAGCCAAAAATTAATTTTTTCATTTTCCTACATACTACTGCAACAAAATCCTCACGCATAGAAATCTTATATTTAATAGTTGTTCTTGCAGGTTTTAGCACATGTGTAACTCTATACTGTTTAGTACTCGTAGCGATTCAAAAATAACAACAGCATTCGATTAGAGAAACGTATCTTAAAATTTATTTATAATTCACCATATCTAACGACACAAAGGCAGCTTGTCCGACGTTTGTTGTTTAAGCCTAATTTTATGTCTATTTCTCTTGCGACTAAGCAAACTACTACAAAGATCTATTTATATTTTGTATTGCTATTATTACTAGTATTGTTGTCAATTCTTCCATGCAGTTAAGGACACAACACTTTTTTCATACTTCGCATCTCTTTTTTATTTTAAAAATGTAGATAAACTACATGTTGTTATTTAAAAGTATATTAAGGTTTGTATTAATTTCAGAATTTATCTTTAACTTTTACCATAAAAATTTTAATGTTTATTGTTTGTACTATTACTTTAATAACTTAAATTTTAATATAATATATTTCAATTTAATAATGCCTTGTATATCATCGTGTACGGGTTTTTTTTTATTTTCTCTGTTAATTCCCTAAAATCCTAAAATCGAAGGCTAAAAGTTAATTTTTTGCGTAAACTATAGTTCCAAACATTAAAATTTAAATTTAAGTACAGAATTTTATTTAAGTTTTGTTGTATGCAGAGAGATAACGATTAAGTATTAGAGAAATGTATACCGGTCTTTACTGACGTACGTTTATCAAAAAACTAGCTTATTTTAAATGTCTTCATTCTTTACTATTTGTTTAATTATTTCTACTAATTAAAAAATTTGTATGCCAACAGAATCTTTTCAGTTTTCTTTTGTGTAGAGATGTGTATAATATTATTCACGTTCGCATATAACACCCTTTATTGCTTACATCTATGACCCGAATGTCATGTCCAAATAAAAATCAAGACCTAACACTCACACCACTTAGCGATACATTTTTTTTATTTAATACATTTAACAATCATTTCCTAAGCGAATTTTTATTATGTCGTCATTGTCAACATGTACAACAAATATTGAATACTACTATTAAAGCATACACCAATTATTAAATTAAATACAAGAGAACCAATTTCACGCTGAATTAAGTGCCAGGCCAATAGCAGAAATGTTATGTCATCTGTAATAAATGCAAAAAAAAAAAAAAAAATCCGTGAATTTATTGATGTTTTACTTTTTTCAAGTTTAATTTAAACTTTCCCTCAACAACTTCTGGTATGAAATTGGAAAGTGTACAACTCACATACATAGAGACCCACATTTTAGAGGAACCTTCTGCTAGTCGGTATCAATGGAGTTGAGTGATATGCAAAGGCAGGAATTTGAAAGTCTGAATTTTTTTCAATATCGGCGAACAGATGGTTAAAAAGTACCGAAATGAATTTAAGTCAAAATAGTTTTAAAGCATATTTAGAGTCAAGAAATTCTGAGGTGTGTCAACGAGTTTAGTTTTTTTATCGCAATCTATTCTGGAAAGATATATTAAAACTAATGGAAGACCTTATGTTACTGTTTCACAATTTTAAAGTCATCTTATACGACACGTGTTTTATTTTTTTTTAATATGTTTTTCAGAACCCATTTTTTTTTTGTAGTAGCATGTTGTTTTCAATTATTTCATGGTGAAAAGCTGCATCAACTTTCGGCGGTAAAAATACGTCTAAATCGTTTTTATCTACAGAGGATTGAAAACAGTTAATCCAAATGAAGTTTACATAGATTTTTTTCTCGCCACTGTTCAAGGGTAACTTTCGAATAAATGGATCCCCAAACCCTTTCTCAGAAGCTTTTCCGAGGGTAATATTTTGAAAAAATTACTACGGTAGACTGTTGCATAAAATTTTGTTTAGCATTTATTCTTTTATTATTTATTAGTTTTGTCAACGAAAAAGCTCAGAGCTTCAGAATGAACCCATTTAAATTTATTATTTGCGTTAAAATTATTCGAATATAATCTCTGGTATATAGCCCTCACTGCTAATCAATCTGATAAAATCGATATTTTTCCGGAATTTCGAAGCTTTTGTTAAGATTTAAAGCTTGTTGGCTAAGGTTGAGTCAACATTACATGCAGAAAAACCGTTTTGTTTACGAAATTTAAATAATCGGCTTAATTTATGTAAAATTAAGCATGTAATTCGTGCACTGTATAAAGTATACTTTATACAAAAAATCCTTACCTCTAATTGTTACCCGTTTGCCTAAGGCAATAGTGGCCCATTTATTATGGCCCGTGGAATGACATCGGATTAACTAGAAATTATTTTGTTTCGTAAAATTTCTTAAATATAAAATATCATTAGAACTTAAAAATTACAGTATTTATTTACTAAGAGGGCCCTAATAAAACAATCATGAAAGTAAAAGTGTTTGTTGACACACACTTATTCTTGCTTAGTGTAAACTTAGTGGATTTAATACAAAAATACCTACTCTACTGATTAACTTAGTAAATTGGCTCGTCTTATAAAGCTATTATTAAATTAATATTTCCCACTATTTATCTTCAAACTGCAAATGTACAAAGAATATTTTATTAAAATGTAAGAGATGAAATAAATTCAGCTGAAGAACATAAGTACGAAAATGAAACAAAAAAGATTGTGCTCCTTATATTTGCTATTTCTAATTCTTGGCTTAAGAAGTCTTGGTACGCTTTTTAGTATATAATCGTATTTGTAGAAATATTTCCATAAATATTTGCATAGAATATTATTACATTGTTTAACTGAAATTTTTGTTAATTTCCGTATGATATTCGCTGTTGCTAATGTATGTGTTGTTTTTATAAATTTTAATTTATGATACCTGCAAACAATGGCTTGTTATGCTTTGGACAGGTAAGAAATTTTATTTTAATTTAAAAAGCTCTCAATTTATTATAATATTTCATGGATATTAATACAAAAACTTCGTTAAACTTAGTGATAAGTGAAAATGAGAAGTGAAAACGATATTAAGGGCCCACAAAAGTATGCCAAAAAAATGTTTCCCTAAAGATTGTTATTTTAACCTATTTGATATATTACTTACTAACTAAAGTTTACCGTTTCAAAAAATATCTGTATGAGTTCAGTAGCACGTGACTGTATACTTACTAATACTCGTATATAATAATATACAAGAAATTATTTAGAAGAGCATTTGGGGAGTACAATTGGGCAATTTGCCTTTAAAATAATTTTAAAAATAATTGTGTCTGAGATGTCTGAATACTTCTTAAAAAAGTTCATTTTAAATAAATCTCTGTTAGCATCATTTGAAATTAGATGTCAATCGGCCCGTCATTTTATAGTTAATTTATCCAAATTATTTTAAAAAACCTCAGAGCCCAATATCAGATTTAAAAATGCAAAGTTAACAAAATAAATAAAATAAATGAAAAAATACATTTTTAATAAATAACAGTCAAAACAAATTAGGTGGCATTGGACTACCATTGATTGGATATTATTACGGAATTGTGTAAAAATACAGTCCGGGATAACGATTTTGAAATACTTGTGTTATAACACACTTCCATCTGCATCATTCTGGAACTTGTTTTGTATATAGATATTATGGGACTCCATATTTAAAGCAATATTCGTACATTCCAAAATTTACGAACTGCAATCTCTACAAGCACCACTGCAAGTGTAAGACACATTTATACGATTAAGTGTAATTTATATTTATGATTTTCCTACCCTCCTTAACGCTCCAAGAGCACAATCTATTACTATTTGCGACGAAATATTTTAAACCATGCAACTAATAAATTATATCAGCACCTGTTTTATTTCTAAACTCAGTACAGCAATATTGCAGGAGAAGTTGTAGATGAGCACCTTCAGCTTTTGCCTGCGTCATAACTACAACAACAACTATTTGCAATGTAAACCAGTTGTCGTTGCTTATGGCCTCAGACTACAACGAGTTAAAAGTATTAATTGCTTCACCCGCGCAAAACCGAGGTAGAGTGACAATGATAAGCACAGCCTGCATATTTGGATTTTAATTACAAGACCATTATTACATTATATATACAAATAAACATAAAACAGATATCTCCTCCCAAGGATTATTAACTAATAAAAGCTTAACTCCTGTTTTTACTCTGTACAGTGTGCTACCACACGCATACAAGTGTGGTTTTAATTAATTGCGGCCGATGATGTTTTTTGGTTTCATGTCGCGGCTATTATAATATTCTTATTTGCACCGTTTTTGCCTGCCTGTCTGTTTTCTATATTCTATGGCCAGTGGATGTACCTTAACTACACAAGACTTAACAACAAAATGTCACGTTTAAAGTCATAAAGAAGAGTTATGTTTTTTTTTTGTCTATAAAAACTTCCTGTAAAAAAAAAAATAATATCGTTCTCATTCTTCTGTTATGACTTTTCTTCCGTTGATGTTTTTTATTTTCGTCTATCTACGGTCATGTTATAGATGCCCAGTATTATCATGACCATCGATGCTTACATGTGGTCTTATTACATGGAGTATTAGCCGCGAAATATTCTAATTACATGTCCGCCACGTCATGTATTTAAAAATTTGCTTCATATATATATTTTGTATTTTGGGTTCTTAGGTTTTAATTACAATTATGCGATTATCCTTAAATTTAGTTAAAGGGTCGTTACAAAAGCATGAAAGGCTTCAGAAATCCGTAAGGATAATTTACTAATTGCAATACATTTTAAGTTGTGGAGTGAGATCGAAAAAATCCTTACCATTTTCAGGTGTCACCGTCAGACCTTTAAAATACACGTCTGCAAACGCGCATATGTTACGCTAAGAAAACAAACAAAATTAAAATATTTATTGAAAACTTGTCATAATGGCCGTAGACATAGAGAAAGAGAGAGATATCTTGGACATGCAGCAGAGTTAAAGGTTTCTGCGTCTGACCAAATGCTGCCGGTCCCGGCAAGCCTTCTTAAAATCACTACACTTAAAACTTAAGACCTTTACCTGTTAAATGCGTCATAGTGGTATGGAAAATACCCAAGACACTCGACGTTGTCACAACATCATTTCTGCTTCTCTAAATTTTTCTACTTATGCATGCTAAAATTTTGTTGCGCCAGAACTACTTTTCCTAGTTCTTCTATTTTTAGCCAAGATATGGGCATTTTATTGTTGGGTTTACATCTTTCATCAAATGTGAAAATATTTACTTGCGACCATGTAGAGTGTATATGTATATATATTCTTGACACTTATATAAAGTAAAAACTATTTATCGATATACATCTGTCTGGCGTTGAAATCTACGTTCCTGGGATACATATAACTTGCGAACCTGTATCAAGGACTTTTGTGTCTGATACTGCTAGCGAATCCAACCCAGCTGAACAAAGTGCTATTTTGTACAGATTCTTAAGATTAATATAAAACCACACAAACTTAAGAAGTAAAAATTAAAATCACGAAACTGAATCTGTTGTCCTTAAAGGTAAGCCTAAACAAAGGTGACCCCTAAAAGTATGCTAATAACTTTGATATCTTTCTGTTAAAAAAAATTTTTATATTTAAGTAGAAGTTTTACAATTAACTCAGCTATTCGTTTACTACACACACTTAAAGGAAATTAGTACGGTTTATGTTTAATTTAAATTTGAGCTCCAAGTTTATTTAATTCCCATAGATTTGTAGAGTAGACATTTATATAAAAATTCTACTTCTAACATACAAATTGTTAAGTTGGTGCAGAAATAAATTTTAGTAACAATAGAAAAACATTTGCCAAAAGCAATTAGTTATAAATATTATCAAAAAGAACAGAAAAATTTAATAAGCAACATGCAAAACACGCCTTAATATAAAAAAAATTAAAATAGTTTTTTTTCTTACACATAGCTACATAAAATGGGCAGAAGCAATAGATTTGGAGGATTGTTTGAGATCAGTTTTGCTGAGTTTCTTTTTCGCTCTTCACATGACATAGCCATAGTTGTCAAAGCTTTTAAAGGCCAAATCTGCAAAAATCATTAATTTTTTAATGAAAAACCTTAAAAATCTGCGTATTATAATAAAAAAAGCTACAACGCACATTATTATAAATATTTTATTTTTGTAAAACAAAAATACTGAATAACTTAACTTTACATCCAAACAAAACGACTCAAAGTAACGTTCAACATCAAGTATACGAGATCATAATTTAAAAATTACAAAACATTATTGTATTTATTTTCCCGCATAAATATTATTTTAATCTAATCAGGTAATACCTACCAACAGCTCTGGAGAGTGGCAATTTTTAGGCTTTAAATAATCTTTAAAAAAAATATCTCCTGATTAATTTTTCAAACGCTTCGAAATTTGGCGATGAATGTGGTAAAATCATGTTTTAAACGAAGTTGGAGATAGAAAACATAATCAGAACCATTGTGTTTGAGTTCAGATGTCTTATTTTAAATTTATTGATTTGTTTTGTAGTACTATACACGGAAAAACTAATTTAGTACCGAAAATATCAACACCTGACACACATTTGTTCTATGAATTTTTCGTTTTACAGAAAAGGAAAAACTAAAAAGTACCTAAAACTAACACTAGAAAATAAAATAGTACCAAAATGTTCAGAGTTTTATAAAATCCTAATTTTTCGGGCACCAATTCTCAAATCTGTTTTTTGATATCTCGAACGCTAAAACTCTGTGAAGTGCAAAACGATTTGGGCGAAACCACGATTTTCAGAATTATAATTTTAAAAATTAAAATACGTATAACTCGC
Organism: Phania funesta; assembly: GCA_963932375.1. Taxonomy (NCBI): domain Eukaryota; kingdom Metazoa; phylum Arthropoda; class Insecta; order Diptera; family Tachinidae; genus Phania; species Phania funesta. The sequence goes on from OZ010652.1 coordinate 44,521,375, forward strand.
TGACTGCAAGGGATATGTGGCACAAACACGCATTTTGTTTGCAAACCTTTAGGCCCTTCCTTGAAATTATACCTGAATACGTCTATGGCCGTGTAAAATTTTGTTTAGTAAAGACCAGTTTAGTTCCAAAATATTTTCATTATATCCCACGGTGCCACGCAAACTATTACCAACATACTCAGAGTTGTTGACAAAAAGAAACTATATATTTCTGTAGTTGTTGTTGTTGTTTGTATATCCTACCGTAAAGCAAAACATTCCCTTTTGTAAAATTCTGCATTGGTTGTTGTTGTTTTTTTTTTATTTTTTTTTCTTGCATGACGGACTGACTAAGTGACTGTTAATAAATGTTTGAGATGAGTATGACGTCTACTTGATAAGATTGCCAAAAAATGCGAATCAAAATTTTATTCGCTTTTTTTTTTTTTGTTAAATATGAAAAATATCCACTGCAAGCACTAAACTATTCCTGCTGCTTTATGTGCGCTTGGCAACTTATTTGTGAAGAACAAGCCTTGACACACAGGTTAACCAACAATTCTTTATGTAATTTTAGCTGCACTCTACTGTAATCAGATACCTATATATTAAGTCCTGCAGTAGCCATGGTGGTTATAATAGCTTAGCTCGGATGTGATATTTCATATACAGAGGACTCCTGCAGAGTTTCGTAATAAAAGATTCATTTTCTCAAAATTTGTACACGTAAAACGGGTAAACTGAATTTTAGTAAAAAAAATACAATAGCGGCGCTACCGGCGTTTATGAAAGATTATAATGATTTCGGAGACGGATTTTTGGATGAGTGTGCACGGCAATTAGTAAGTTCTTTAATTTATTTATTTTAGCTTACTTATTATTTGTAAAAAAAGAGCAAAATAAACTGCGTTCTAACCCAAGAAAGGCCAAAATATTTGTCTTGATTATTGGGTTAAATAGCTGATGTTTACCGTGGACACAAAATTAGTAGAAAGACACAAAGAATGTTAATAACGGGCGTAAAGGCATAGAAAACACATTTAATTCTGTTAGTTGTCTAATAAAATTATAAATTTATCATATTATCAAACAATATAATCTTTCTTTACAGAAAGAGAAAAAAAACGAACTTAAGCCTAACAATAAAGTTAATAAGATTTTTATATTTTTTACATAAGCATGAATTTATTTTTATTCTAACAATTTTAGTTATTCATTGCTTTAATTGGTTTTTATCTGTTACGGTGTTGCTTTGGTAATAAATAAATTATGTCTTCTTGTCTTTATGTCAGCTTGTTGAGAAAATAAAGTTGTAACTTGATTGAAATGAGCTAGAGCAGGTTGCAGTGTTACAATCCATAACAGCATTAATAAAACCTATATCTAAGGTATGCATGTTACTTTAAGTAGTACCATTAAGCACGCATAACTAAAATACAATTTTTAATGTAATCATATGACAGCCAGTGTTGAAAAGATGTAAGCCCCCTATTTCGATGAGTTGTAAAGAGCATGCCCGCTTCCTGAATATCATCAGCCATTAGTCTTAGTAACTTTTGGTGAATTACATTACACCATTTCTTTTTTCACTCAATCGAATATTTATAATACACAATCACAATTCCGGCACTTTAATAATTTAGTATTGAAAACGGTTTAGAATTTTAAAACGTCGTCTTTATACAACACTATCCGGTAATTCTTTACATTAAGAATTTTTTAACTTTTTTTAATTTTTGCTGTTAGCACTTTGATACAAAAATCCAGTCATTCATATAGAATTTTAAACAACAACACTTACATCAGAAAACACAAGAATGTTATTTTTATATTATGAATATAAATTTCATTATTTTCTTACTCCTACCCTTAATGAGGAACGCACTAGAATTGTGAAAAGGAGAACTTTTTCGATCACATAAATGTTGAAAATTTTTAAATATGAAAATTTGCTCATGTCAAGTGGAAATTGAAATTTTGCATATGCAAAGCAGTACGGATAGTTGCATGAAAATAGTATTTATATATATACGCATGTTTGATTCTACAAGGATTATTTAATTGCTGTGCAGTGTTTGTAAAAAGCGCAATAATTGCTTTGAATTTATTATTTTTTAATTTCTTTCTTAGAGTATGAACCTCTTTACGAACATAAAGCTTTACATACCTTTGACAATGTTGTAGTAAAAATTTTGATAATAATTCCATCATAATACTTGTCATATAAATAAATCGTTGCTTAAGGCAAGTGACATCAGATGTTTCTTTTTGTATTGCCAAGCTTCACGCTGTTACATTATTATTTAGAAAAAGTAAGAAATTAATTTGCATGCAAGTAATGCTGCGTAACTAGAATGTTTTTGTTTACCTTTATTCGTACTAGTCATATAAAAAAAAAAAATACAAGATATAGGAAGGAAATAAGGGCCAGTTTCCAAGACTTGAAACGGTTCCAGAACAACTTTAATTAATAATTTTTTATTTGAAGTTGCCTTATTTCTAATTTCGGTACTTCATTAAAAGTAGATTTTACGGTAATTCAAAATGTATTTTCATTTTTTTTTTTGGAATTTATAAATGTGAAGTCTTTTTTTTTTCAGAAATTTTCATTTATTTTTAACTTTTACAGCTGTGTGAAGGTTCGGTAAATGAATGATTAAGTATAATATCATACTTTCGGTGGTTTTAACTGACACATAAGTTACCATAAATCCTTGATATCAAATTTTGTCTGCATTAGTCTCAGCTCCAATAGTGCAACCGCACATAATTATTACGGCTAGATCTATTTTATACAATACAATTATGCACAAAAAGTCCTTATATTGTAAAAATTTTTCAGGTCACACACAGCCATTTAAAAGAAATTTTAGACCAAACTTTAACACTATAATATTGCTCTTCTTGAATACAGGGCAGAAATAAAAAAAGAAAGTACTAAACTTTTTTCAATCACTTTCTATTTCGCATCATAAAATATATGTGGAATAAAAATATAAAATTAAAACACCACGTGAGGGAGTGTTTATGATACTGACAGATTCTAAGCTTCAAATAACAGAAGGGCAGTAGCTGCATAAAAAGGACAATCTAATCTAAAGCCGTTCATTGATACGTAAGTTTACAAAGCAAACTGAATAAATGGCTGAATGAATGCTTTTGCATGATATGTTTATGTCCAGTCGTGTGGTTTTGTATGGTTATTTTTCACATATGATAATAATATTTGCTGAATGTTAATTTTTCTTAACGTCATGGCTGTTATGATGGTATCCAATACAATAGGATTTATGAATGGGTTGTTAGGAATTCGGCACGCTATTTATATTTAAACGGGTTTGAAATTGTTACATATTTAAGTTATTGAAACAGTCGATCTGCAGTTTCATTATAGAGAAAAATTTAAATAATCCAAAATTAAATTGAAATTTTGAATTTTTGACTTAGAAAACTCCAAGGCAAGTACCAACTTTCGTAATAAACTTTTTGCATTTTTTCAAGCTTTGGAAAATTAACATATTCTTACTTAAGGAAGAACGAATTGTTGTCTAATTCTTCAACTTATATTTCTCTTAATGTTGAGTTCATTTAAAACCAAATTACGGTGCTTTCCGTTTAAATAAGATTTTTTTTTAGAAATTATTACTTTCTGTTCATATTTTATACAGTATTTCACTTTCGACTCGAACGAACAGAAAAAATAGTTTTGTTTTTAAGTTTTAAAAAAATCAACGTGTCCTAAACAGAGTAAAGGATTTGTGTTGAATAAATATTTTAAAACTTTTGTACGCATTTTTTTGCAAACAAGTTATATTCTGTTGTTTTGTTTAGCAAATAAAATCATTTATATTTAAAAATTGATAAAAAAAAAAAACCATAATAGAAATTTTATGTGAAACTTTAACAGACTTAAATTGTTTTCCTTCTCATGGATGTGTGTATTAATTACACTATATGAACTCATAAGTGACTGTAAAAGAAATTATATCCAAGTAATATATGACATTTTACGTTTAATATTAGCTTTTAATAATAGAACATTATTTTCTTCTTAAATCTCTTAAAAATGACTGATTGTACACACACACTCATAACACGCACACCCATAACTGACATACTCGTAACACACACACATACAGAATCGTTTGTAGAAATAAAGTTCATCAATCATTTAGAGTGACTGCCTGTTTATTTAACTGCCTGTTTCTGTTTATTCATTCTGTCTTTGTACTCATTGTGAAGAAACGAATCGTACTTTCAGGTGCAATTTCGCATTTAGTTTGCAGGAAGTTAAAATTTTATAAAATACAGAAAATTTTTATTTTATTTCTAGATATATAAATTCGTGCACACAAATACTCGTAAACGACTAAATAAACAACTTTATAATAAATATCCCAGCTATGACTACATAAGTTACAGCTAAGTCAATTCTGTATTAAGGCTAAAGAAATTTTACAAATTGAAGGAATAATTAATTCAACAAAATCTTTAAAATCAAGCTTGTTTTAAAAAAATTATATTATGAAAAAAAACATACTCTATGTATAATAATTTGTAATATGTACTAGTATATACATATAAAATCTGTGGTAAAGAATATACAACAAAAAAGAATATTGCCGGCAATAAAAACTACAAAATTCTGTTTAACTGATTTCCCCCAAGTGCTGACATAGGTATGACACTTTATTTTTCCTAGATAATAATACTACCAATTAGTCGAAAGAAATAATGAATTAGAAGAGAGAAAATGCAAACAATTACGAGTAGCAAACCTCCAGCATCTTTTTCAGCTCATCAGCTAAGCACAATTCCAGACGAATTTGCGTATTTCCTTGTACTTAACTTTTACCTCTAATTGAAACATTAAATTTCATATCACGTACACGGTGTTGGGCAATGAGCCACCATACATAAAATGAACACAGTTCTATTATTTTTAATAAGTTTTTCCCCGCCATCCAGCATCAACCAGCAAACATGTTATGATATCACCGACAATAGCAGTAGACACACACATTGTTCAAGTGTCAGTAATAACAATCAGTAGGAAGTACATCATTGAAAGCAACACAAAGTCTTCATAATGAAAAAAAAAATCAAATGACGAATGAAGTTACTGAAACTTCAACCCGACTCAAAGTTAACCTAGTACTTTTTTGCTGCAAAAATAATACTTGAAACAGGTGAAGTAGGACAAAGCAAAGGTGCTAAAACTATTGTACTTACATTTTGTATTTTAAAAATAAATTTCCACAAAATATATTTATTAATTATAAATAAGAACAAAGTTGTCTAAATCACCATATAAGACCACTAGAATCCAGTACCATTTAAATTTTTACAGTTGACAGCTATTTATTCTAAAAACATAATTTAGAACGAAGATTTGCTTTTATCCGTCACCTGAACTAAACTCGGCTACAAAATGCCTTCGTTGCCAGAAAATTCGTGCCTTTGAGGCAAATTACAACAAATACGAGAGCAGCAGTACTAAGTAAGAAGCTAAAGATTTTATTGAGTTCGTAAATAGGAAAATTTATCAATCCGAGACATCAAATTTGGAGACAAAATTTGGCAGCTTTCTATATGACAAACACGAATAGCTTACAATTCTTGAAAGCTTACCAATTATATAAAAGCATTCATAGAATTTAACACCAATTTCTGCTCATCAGGAAAAAAGTATTTTGTATTTCAATTACAGCAAAGCATATATTTTGTCCAACTCTGCGCGTACGTAACGATGCATACATTGCTATTATAGTTAGGGATGGTATCTGTAAGCTTTGGAAGCAACATAATCGCTAAAATGATGAATATAAAGTGATTATTTCATATATTTTTATTCTTTGCTTTTCGTTGTGTACACATTAACACTTACATATTTTGAAGAGGTCTTTTTTTCGCTTATATTAATCATGAGAACGAGCAGTGTAACAAACTTAAAATGTAAGAGGATTAAAAGGTAAAATTAAGTTAACTCAATGCTAGTAAACTAATAATAAGTATTTAAGGAAATGGCAAATTAGGTGCTAAATTAATTTGAACATTTTGTTATTATTAATGTATGGGGGGTATCGAAGCAGACCACTTACTTTCTTGGTCCCTTTTCGACCCCCGTTTCGCTCCTCAAATTGATTTCAGGGAACCGGTCCGTAATCACAGCCACCTTACTTTCAATTGAGTCTCGTGCTAGCCCTAGCCTTTACTCTTGACTAAAGTGATTTCAGACTGTCGACTGGTAACTGTCGACACTCTTCCTCATCCCGCAGTCTTTTGTACTTGTTAGCATTTGTCTAAGGCTTAGTTCCCCCATGGCTTTCACATCTAACAAGTGTCTGCCCGTGGTCTTAAGCCTTATGCTAGCCAGTGCTGGACATTCACACACAATGTGCGCTACCGTCTCAGCCTCTTCCAGGCATAGTCTGCAAGAGAACGCACGTAGACGTTCGGAAGCTACATTTGTACCATGTACTTACCCAGCAAAAAAACAATCCTGATTGCAGTGCATACTATTTTTGACCCACAAATATTTTAACAATTTTGCTTATAGTTGAGCATTCCAGAATGCAATAGTGTAAGGCAATGAGCACAAAATTAAACATTTCACGACGTGTTACGAACAAATCACGATAATCCGATAATAATTGTTGAGTGAGGTGTCCAAAGCATATGAAGCACCGAAATAAACACTTATAAAGAATTGCTACAAAGTGAGATATCCCCAAGGAATATCATCAGTATTAGAAAACATTTTTTATAAAAATACAACTATTGAGAACAAATTTAGTTTTCTTTCGTGGAAAAGCCGTTTCCAAAGTCGCACACATGTACCAGACAGTGCTTTTAAGCCAACGGCAATTCTTGCGTGTGAATATAAGTTTTCCTACTTCAAAATATTGACAACGAACAGGGTTGTTATAATTAAAAATATCAAGAAAACTAAGCAAATAGTATTAGTAACTTTTTTCATTTTCTGGATAGCAAAACGATACTGACGACAGTATCACAGAATTTTGTGAAAAAAGGCGTAGGTGATTGTGAATGAGTAAGGACAATGATTATAAGCTCATATGATAGTAATTGAAAACGTATTCACAATGGCCCTTCTGGTACAGACCAACATGCGAATCAACGGAAAGTAGCAAATTCGTATATAGTAAATACCAAGATGTAAACACATACGGTAAACGACTTTTGTGGCACAGAAACTTAAATTTCCTTTCATAAAATTCCAATTCAATATTGAGTGATACGCCAATTTATAAATAAATACATTAATTTCACTTCTATAACCGACGTGCGATATGCTATTAGCCTTCCGTGGCAAAATAGAAACTGAAAAAGTGTGTTGCAATGTGTTAAAGTGAATGAATGGCAAGTTACAAAAATATTTGTTGGTGAGAGCAAAATTTTGCGAATTGAGATCGCCATTCAACCCAGAGCGAATTCGCGAATAAATAAGCAACGTTTAGCGTATTATTACTAGATTGGATTACATCTGAGGCAACCGATCAGACCAGAAATTATGTTTGAAATAAACAGTTAGCAAATTCTTTTTCAAATAAACTGTGTTGACTTTCTGTATAAATTTCTTTCGAAAAACGTTCTTTGAATGCAAGAACCAATTAATTAATAATAATTTATAATAAATTTCCTTGAATTGGTTGATGCCTAAAATTTTTTAACAAAAAAGCAATTAAATTAGTCATAATTTTAAAATTATTTTATTTATTCAATAACTACAAAATGAGTTTTTTGTAAATAGTCCTTTAAAAAATACTAACCGTTGTTCACTTTTAAAACACATTTCCGTAATGACTACGAAACATGTCCGCTATAAATTCCGTTTTAGATAAGTTGCTACATATTTAAATACGCTGTTCATGTTTTATGTACTTTTATTCCCAATGACAAAATTGCAATAAGAACATACAATATTTTATGCTAATTTTTTCCGGCTCTAAAGGAAATATTTTCAAGTTTTTACTGTCTTTTGGTTTTACGCTACCTACACTAGATTTAAAAAAAAAACACCTGAAAATATTCCCATTACCCTCACTAAAGTGTTTTTATAAGTAATTATATATGTAAAATCTCTGTGTATAAAATAAATTTGTAAAAATTTATATAGATTTCTTGCAACATTTGTGTTAGATGCAGAATATTACACAGAAGAGAGTGATAGAAAAATAAAAGTTTATTTCTTTGATCAGGTATAATTTCAGCTGAATGTCCCTGCAGACCATGAGGCTTGTAATAGAAACGATTCGTTTCTTTTTTATTTCAAACATTTTAAATAACTTCTATGAACTTCAGTGTGCGTTGTTGTAAGTGACGGTGTGTGGAGGTGCATATGTTATTTCTACAAATTGCTTGCTTTAATGTTCTCTATCTACTTTGCATTCTTTTATTTGAACAACATTTGCATAAACTTTTATTTTAGCCCGCACTTTGGGATTTGTGTTAGTGATTGTCACAGCCCTACTAATAATTTCTTTAGCAAATGTTAGTGTGTGTTGGTTAATTCTTTCCTTTTATTCTTTGGTCCGGTTGTTAAATTTTATGCCACGCAGAACAGTGTATTTTTGTAAGTAGCGAATTTGTCATTAAATGAACAATTTTATTTTTTTAGAACATAAATTTGAATTAAATTGATTGTCTTTGTTGACGACAACTGTTATCAATTTACATTTTATTGAAGATATTTTAAATAAAGGTAGATTGCAAGAAAAAATTATAAAACGTCGGTGTAGGAACGTATAGTTAACATTTGCGATGTTCTTTACATACTAAAACTTATAAAACTGATCAGCTAAAAAGTACTTACAGGGTTTGCTAATTAGGGCGGGACGATGTTGGTAGTGTGACATCCATGTCGTTTTGGCAGCGTTTGCCGAATTTGTTGATTTTAAATAATAAATTGATGCTAACATAACAATAAAAGTTAAAAGATAGAGCCAAACCTTCAAATGATTGTTTAGAAGATGATTATGTTAACAATATACGGGAGAATACTAATTCACATATGTGTCATTAGGTGCAAAAGGTAATTTTCCCTTACGTCTTTACAAACATTATCACAGAAACATCAAACTTTACCGGTTCTTCTCTTTTTCGTTAGATCATATTACTTGAGATTTTGGGAGCCAAATAGTAAATTAAAATTTGCAATCAAATTCTTGGAGCTGTTTGCAAAGGTGCCATTTGGCTTCATTTTCACTTTGAGGCTGAAGAGGATGATAAGTCCGACACAAAACTATGGATTGATAGTGGCTCATTCATTAAATTTCAAATACAAAGCAGTATTCGCAGCAAAAACTAGTTAAGTTTTTGTTTATGTGTAAACTATAATTTTAGTGAAGTTTATAAACCGATTGCTTTTTTTAATAAAACTTATTAAATATCAATTTTGTCGCAGAAGTGTAAATTACTCAAAAAACGGTTAATTGGTTTTAAATTTTAAATGTATGTGTAGAAAATATTAAGCAATATATCAGATAACCTTCTATTCAAACTTCATAACAAAACTTTCTCGTTAATTTTGACAGAATTTTCCAGATGACTTCCAGTATAGCAACGACAACACATTCATTTATATTTGTAAGGATATTGGGTATATTTTACTGTCCGGTAATTATGAGATTTATATGCGTCTTTTTGCCATCCTCGATACATGATAATGGACCATCCAATTTTATAGTTTTGTCATATGTTAATTCATGTTCAGTTTATGAAAGTAATTGTAGTTCCCAACTAAAGAAAGTGGCAACAGAACAGGATGCGTTAATATTCCAGAAGTGTTGGAAGAAACGATTTTAAATATCACTCTACAAGTGAGTTTAGAAATTTTCTACGAGTTCAGATATATTGAAATGGATAATTGCTAGCATCTGCTTATTTGCTCATTGTTCGAATACAATTAATAAATAAAAAATAAATAAAAAGTGAACCACCTAACAAAACTTCCTGAGATTATAGTTATATTGAAGTTAACTTATAACGTATTTAAACATCTACTGAGTGTTTTCAGATACATTTTGCAACAACTCTTGTTCAGTTTGGTTTGTGGAAATATGTATTTTTTCTGAAGATTTTTGGAACGAATTTCGTTCTAAAAAAAACTAAAAATTACACTGAATTTGGCACATAGCTGAAACCGGTTTGCCACCAAACCAAACTTGGCAAGAGATCACGGAAATTCCTTCCGAAAATCCACCTTAAAACATTGGATTATTAAATTAAAAGTATATATATTTTATCCGTTTTAAGAATTTTAGGTTTGAACGCTGTCAAAAACCCCAACTAAGACTCGTTTGTCTAATGGTTAGTTTATATGCTTTTTAATTTCAACTTCTTTAATACAAACAGCCTGGATTTTTGGTGGGTAACTGGCCATAGAATAAATCACAATGGAAAAGAGTCGCCTTTCCATTTTAAATTTTTTTTATATTTGGAATGCCACAAACTTATTGACAGGCGTGAGAAAGCGTTAAAAAAGATCCAACATATGTTATCAGATTAAAAATAATAAACTGGGTGCTGTTTAAATTGGGAAAATATATGAGGTGCCCCAAATTCTAGATTCGAACTCAACTGCACTGCTTTTATAGCAATTTCTAGCTTTTTGAAGATCAGACTAGTTATTCAGTTGAATCTTGATAGTTATTCGGTCTCTGCAGGTTTATATCCCATTTATCGCCATAATCCTCCAATGAACGAAATTGGGTTCAAAAACCTTATTTTTGTATTATATGCAACATAAAGTCCATGGATACGCTTGCTTCAAAAGGCAATGAAGTTACGTCAAATTATACCAGGGTGCAGTGAAACATGCATAATGATGTTAACTTCTTCACAAATGGTTTGATACTAAAATAAAATAAGCCGAGATTAAACAGAAATACACTGCGTAGCGGTATAGGGAAAGCATTCCATTCTACTAGTTGTCTAATAACATTTTAACTTTTACTTGTACTCATAGTTATTATCAAACAATATATTATTTCTTAACAAAAAGAATAAAAAAACAAACTTAAGCCTAATAATTAAATTACTTAATATTCAATAGTTATTGTAGGAGAATTCTGTTGATTTGTGAAACCACGACTTAGTCGACATTAACACATTTTCTAAAGAAAATTACTAAATTTCATATAAAATTATTGAAAGTATAACTGTTCTCTACTTCTTTCCATTTGTTTTTTTAACGCATTATAAACGACTCTATTGAAAATTTTAAGGACTTACAAACTTTACTCTCTACCCTTCATTTTTTCGATATTATTATAATCGTCTGGCACTGTCACCTGCTTTACATAACACACTTAATATAGTTGGAGCCTATAATGCCATAGGAAAAGTATCGACATATTTGTATGTAAAATCAAGCTTAAGTTTAAAGTGTGTAATGAGGGATGCCTACTGGCACAGGGTATCGTGCCAAATCTTATTTTAATTTATTAACAAACGAAAAATTGTGTATGGAAATTGATAATCTTTATTATTAATAGATTAAGTTTTTAGTGAACAGAAATTCAATTCAAGATTTGATTTCATTTACTAAAGTTTTATAACAAGGAGCCAACAAAAAATATTGTACTAGCATGTTAAGGTCTTTAAACCAAAAAGAAAAACCGATTTTTTGATGGCAAGGACTGGAACGGCCAAACAAAAACGCTTCAGCTTCCTGTAGGATATTCTGCGGTTAAGGGCAATAAGAGAATATATAAAAAGAAAGTATTTATTTTCGCTCGTGCACAATAAAAACCATGTGCAACAAAATAAGTCGAAATATTCTCCTTTACTTTTTTACTATACAATTGTTGGCCATCTTGCAAAGCACATTTGCTTTGTTCGTAAACTAAGTATCATGAACAAACATCATGCATACATGATGATATAAAAAATACACTTTCATGCCCAAATAATATTCACTTCATTATACTTACACAAACACATACATTTACATTCGTGGATGTATTTGCAGGAAAAAATGTTGTCCTTGGCAAAAAACGGGTTAGAATAGATGCCTGATATTGATAACATGCGACCATAAGGTAATGAAATTTTTATCTGAGTTTAGTTCTTATCCTTCCATATATTTTTTTAGCTTTTTTTATACTTATTCCTATATACAAGTACATAAATGTGAAAAGACTTTTTCATCGCACAGCACGATTGCAAACGTTGCAATGTATTACATTCTTAAGTTTTTGAGAGTAATATTCTTTTTTCCTATTTCCTTTGATATGTTCGTTTTGTATGTTTTTGAGGTGTTTGTGGTTAAATAATTGTGCTAAAACGTGCTGGTGTTGCCATTTGAATTGCACTTAACAAAAATATTTAAAATAACAGTAACACGTGTACAACAACAAAATCATATGGATATGCTTTGATTTGATTTGTATAAACGATTACACATACGCTTTAATATACAATTTATTTTTGCACATTGCAAAAGGGTTGTTGATCAGAGATACGAAGAATCGAGTATAAGCACGCAACAAGTTCCATTCAATCTTTAAAGACTTCAATCTAATTTAATTTGATTGGACACGTTTCTGCAAGTAGTTGTGATATTTTTGTTTGAATTTAATACCCGGCGAGAAACTATGAAAATACGTTTCACAAACATATAAACCATAGAGCGGCATAAATACAAAAACGTAAAATGTTGTGATAGCTTCGAAACGACTTTCAACATCAAACATTCAGAACGTGTGAAAAAATTCGATTTCGGAAACGAAAATGTTTGAGGTAGATTTAATATTTCCATTTTGTATACATTTCAAAAGTTAATATTAATATAGTGTTTAAATTCATTCCATACCTTTTTCCACCACCTAATTTATAATAACTTCTCTCGATTTAAATCGCACCAAACGAGTTGTTACTAAAAGGAGATGTTAATAAACGAACTAAAATTCTATTTAGAGGTACTACAAACCTCAGTTTTTTATTCCAGTATTTTTTCTATGATAAACCTTGTCAAATTTAAGATCCCAGCTATAGTTTTGCATATGAAAGAAGCATTTTTATAAGAATTCATTCGGGGCAAATCGACCCGTGCCAACTCTATTGAACTTAGTTGACTTTGCCGCGATGTGTTTTATTGTTACTACAATGGATATTTATAGAATTAGCTCATTCCTTTGTGGTTACTTTTGCTTCTGGATTGCATTTTGAGGAAAATCAGAAGGTTTTTCAGTAGCTAAAACTTTTAAGACAATTATGTTGTTTGATTTTATGTTCTAAACTTTTTCTAATAAAAGTATTAAAAGCAGGAGCTAAATTCTTTTGTGCAGCCTAAAATTCTATTAAAATTGAGTTTTGTTCCACAAAAAGCTAGAATTATAAAATAAAAATATTTCTCTGTTTTCATAATCAAATAAAATCTTATTACTTTGCGATTTAAATATCCTGAAGTTATAAAAATAAACAAATGAAACAAAAGAAAAAGTCCGTACGTATTCATTATTTACAAAATATTCAAAAAAATTACCCATACATTAGGATACATACGTTTCTTTAGTGTTTGGAAAAATAGATGCTGTACTCTGCTCTCCGAGTTTTTTACTACTTTCGCAAGATTGTTTCCGTTTAACAACTTCTTAATTAAATTTCTTGGGGATAAAATTCTTTCATTAAATAATTCGTCAGGGTCAGTACTTAACAATCAAATTGACCACAATAGAAATTTCTCCTTTTTAATATGCGGCCTTTTTTCATACTTCATCTAAATATTTACTTCTTGGGTGCTGGTTTCATCTTCAGGCCAACTTAAGCCTGATGCACTTAACAAACGGCCACTTTTCATGTTTGTTTGTCACAAGTTGCCAAGCATGATGTATTATTCAAACATGACGTTGTCCGAGTCTTTCGTACAAATACATACATTAGTTTGACTAAAGTGCACTTAAATTGTAGGCTGTTAAAAAGTGTTCACATTATACTCGGAAAGGCGACTCTTGGTCCTTTTGGATTTTCATATACTTCTTCTTTTTGCGTATGAGTTTTTTAGTTTTTGGTGATGGTAATATTGTTATTCATTGCTCTTTGAAATGTTGTCAAGTTGCAAGAAAAATTTTTCTTTATTACGTTGGCCACTTGCTAACATCATAAAATGAACATCCCGTTAGTTCGTTTCTTTTGTTATTTTTTCAATATCTTTGCGTTCACTAGCTGTATAGTGATGTTACATTTGCATTTAAATACATGTATGCACGTTGCATGTGTAGGGTTCAGTTAGTTCATTTATTTTTTGAAATGCCTTCGCAAAGCAAAAGTTTTCAAATAGTTTTAGAAGTTTCCTTGGCATATCAGGAAGTTGTTACAACACATTGCTTTCAATATATAACGGATTCAAAAAATATTTATGTCAATATATTTTTGCACAGACATAAAAAATCGAACGAACTTACATGAAGTAAAGCGAAATATTTTGAAGAAATTGTAAACAAGAATATAAATGGAATAATAAGGCTTAGTTCCTGTTCGAAAAATTTAGGCCGTTAAAAGTACTGAGATCAAAATGAGGATAAAATTCTTGATATGTGCAATACCAGCTCATTTCTAGGCAACTTGCTGGTTTGGTAACATAATCCTTTCTTATATCAGAAAGTTAACAAAATATTTCCAAGCTAGCATATAATTGTTGCGAAATTATGTGCAAACAAATATTCTTGCCTGTAAGAATTGAATGGTACGAATACTTGTGACACTCACTCTACAGGGAGCTCTAGAAGGGTATGAATACTTGCGGCACCTACTGCGCAGAAAGCAATGTGCTAAAACAAACACGACTCCCATAAGTCAATACAAGTTACTAGGAAATTGAATGCAAAGATAAGCAACAGCAACGATCTAATTTCAAAACATACAGAATTAAATAAGTGAAGAAATAGTAACATCGCCAAGACACCACCACTATAAATAATAAAGCACACCATTTGTTACAAAAACAAATAATAAAACCCAGAAAGGAAAACATTTTTAGCGAACATCGTGATGAAGACGTAGCCCTTGTGTGTATTAAATGCTAAATTTATTATAATAAATTTTTTTCTTTTGTTTTCTTCTCAATAGACCCTTTTAGTTGTTGCATGTATAGCTCCTCTTCTATGGTTCGATTCAGGAATACAGTGGACACATCTAACTGGCGTGATTTTGATAGATTTGACGAACTACGGCAGCAAAAGAATCTAAATAGTCCAATCCAAACTTTTGAAAATAGCCTCTGGCTACTAATCTTGCCTTATGTTTGTCTTTAGTTCCATCTGATTTCAAGATGGATTTGCTTGCTATTCTGGCTTATGCCAAATTTAATACGTACTATATTACAAACCTCTTGGTCTCTTCCTTTACAAGATATTTTGTTTTCTTTATTTGACCTATCCCATTTTTGAAACCTACTCTTAGTTTATAAATTTGTTAAGACATTACACGGTACATAGACAATTCCAACATCTTTTAATTTTGGCATTCCCTTAACCATTTCAACCCTTTCATGCCACAGCTCTGTTTTAAACTAATTTGATCTTACAGTTGCATGTATCATATTTTTTTCTATTTATAAATAATGTGACGAAATATAAATTATCCGTTTTACGACCAAGTATTATTTCTTTTTTATATAAAAAATGTTACTTTTGTTTCTTGCATAACAACTTTGCAGTCAATTTACTAGTTGATATAACACTGCATCATAAATCTGGGACATATACATATATTCATAGACCTGTATGCATTTTTCCACTTGTATTGACAATTACTTTAATTTTTCCAATTCCCTTAATCTGCAATTCGTTATCGTCTGCCAATCTGACTTTACCACCAAATTGAGAATCCATATTTTAGATAAACAATTTTTGGGCGCTCATATGATGTGATGATAGTGATCAATCGTTATTTTTTCACGTGAACTACTGAAAAACGTTATTTGAAATATAGTTAATATCCTTTCATTTTTATCCCTGGAATTTTGCTTTGCATATCGTGCATTTTCTACGAAGGTCTTACAATCTCTGGCTCTATAGGCTTTTCTTCCACATCGAAATCATTTGTAATACAATTTATTTTTGGACACAACTTTTTTTTGATTTTCAAACTTTTATGATTGATTATGGAGTGCCTTTTTTAAAACTTTGCTTTAATTACCTTCTGTGTCGCTAATTACTCGTATTTTAAAACGAGTTTAGGAAACTCGCTTGCAGTATATCCAGCGCCTTTAATAGCTGCTTAAAAACTGATTGTGATCTTAATAAATAATTACTCATAAAGGTATAATGTCATCTATTTTACAAAAATCTTATTAGATACCACCAGATTTTAGTTAGTAAAACAAACCTTTATTTAAACGAAATAAGCGAAAAAAATACATAAAAAAGGTCTCCAACTCGCTTCTTTTATTATAAGAACTATTAAACATTGTTAAATTAGCCAATTAATCGATTTTTTCCGACTAATTGCAGCCATTAATTTAGCGGTTCGATTAATCATAGCGATTACTATTTCCTGTGTCAAAATTTTCTTCTCATGTAATTAAAAATTTAAGATTTGTATTGCTACTAAATAATTTTAAAGCATAAAATTTTTTCTTTACAGTCCATCTATTAATATTTAACCAACCGTATCACAAGTACATTTGTTCTGAGCAAAATGATTCACTCATAAATATTTGTATATACTAAATTGTATCACTTCAGATTTCACTTCTTCTTAAGCGATGACAATAAAAAGATGTACTAGGATCACAAAAATTTAATTTTCATATTTCCGTTAATAAGCCTATCACTCTTGCAACCCTTTAACGCCATTTATGTTTATTCACACAAGAACTCCATTTCAACTCTTCGACACCCATTCACATAAATAAACTATAAAAGATGGCCTGTCAATAAATATGAAATTGCCAATATATACAATCATTTTACATACAAAAGGCCATTCAATCACACAACCGTACAAATAATATTATGTGGCCGGACAAAAAAAAACAGAAAAAAAAGGTATAAACCATATTTAATCCATTTTTTCTACATGTCCAAACCACAAAATTGCGGAAAGTGTATATTATTTATGACGATTGCAGGTTGCATATCACCACACTAATAATTTTTATACATTACAAGCTTAGTTTTGCAAGATACATCTTACAAGTTTTTAACTACCGCTTTTACTTTTATGTCAATTATGCATGAAAAATACCGGATTTTTTTGTTGCACGAAAAATATCATCTTTTCAGGTTAAAAAGGAATATGTTAATACAATTTGTATTTATAACAAAATCAATATGTCTTTAAATACAAAGGGACCGAATTTGCTGACCCACGTGAGCCTGCGGTGCAGGTGATCTGATTACCTAAATTATCCAAAAGTAATTACTATTTAAATAACTCACATGAACGAAAAATTTCACTGAAGAGGGCACGAAACCGGGTTGTCTCCAAACCAAACTTGACAAGGGATGGCGGAAATTCGTTCCGAAAATCTTCAATGACTTACATGTTATTTGCGAACAGCCAAAGAATACCAGCTGCAGCTCTGCCAAAAAGAGTTTAAAAGTGTGCTTTGAATTTTCACTATAAAAAATTTTTGTTAAACAAATTTTATTATATAATATCAAATCTATACATAAATAAACCTGTAATTGAGCTGTTCAGTTGACAAATTTATTGCTAAGACTATCTCTCTAAATAGGCTAGATATAATTAAACCAGACCTTTTCAGAAATGTTTGCAGTTGAAAACCTTAATGTGATTATTATAAAGGATACGTCAGCCTCGAGGGATTTGCATAGCAAATTTTGTTTGTTATGTAAATGCTGTTCAATTTCTATGAATTCTTATTATATTTTGCATTTCAATTAGGAGTCATTTAAGTTTTATTTATTGTCGAAAAATACTTATGTTAATTTATATACTTGCTTCATTTATCGATGCTAATTCACGGTATTATTAATAACAAAATATACAAAATTTCTGTTGAATTCTATAAAAGAGCTGCAGTATTTTGCATTTGCACTGTTGCTCGACCATTTGCAACAAACACTGAATACATCAATTTTTTTATTTTTACATGCTTTTAGCATATTGCAATAATGTACGATTAGCTCTTCAGCTCTGGAATAAACTCGACCTTATGGGCACATACTACACTTTTTACGAAGCCCCAGAGAAAGAAAGACATCGATGTCGAATCGCAGGCCCATTGTTTTTATGCCGTGTGTGATAAGTGGCACCATCCTGTTAGAACAATATATTGTGCAAACCTATGTCATCTGATTCAGGCCCATCAGGCCTGAATCACGGTCCGGTAACTTCAAATCAAAACTCACACCAAATGGCGAATCATCGTAGGTGCATTGTTTTTCTTTAATTATACGTGGATTTTCAGTATCTCAACTGCGGCAGTTTCGCGTGTTAAAGTATTCGTTTAGGTGGATATTTGGCCTCATCGTTGGTAATGATTTTTTTGAAGTGAATTCTTGTAGAACGCGCATTTTCAGATAAGGTTTGGATCAATTTTACACTGAGAGAAATATAATTCGAATGCCTTAGATTCTGGTGAAAAAAAACAATCACTGAACTGGCCCTATGATTTACATGTGCCCATTTTATATTATATCAATGAATGTAATCTAACGTGTGTGAAAAAATCTTTCGGAAATCTGCAATAAAAAGGGTAAAATAAAAAAACAAAATAAATCAGAAAAAAAATGAAAACCGTAAAAGCATAAAAAAATCAAGTAAAAAGAAAAGCAATCATAAACCATTGATGGGTTAAAAGGAAATGAGTTTTCTTTATGGTCACATGCAGATGCCAAAAGTACTGATAACGAGCAACAACATCAAGCGAATAAGAAAGGAAAACTTGAACGTGTGTGTTATATCTATAGTCTTTTATAAGGAAATCAAGAATAATATTTTACAAAAATCATGCGTTTTCTCAAATATACAATTTCCACAATGAATAGATACAATAAATATTGAAAGAATACATTTCATAAGAAACTTTTGGCAAAAAGTTCTGTGTGATCATGCATTCATAAACAAACAACAAACAATATAGAAACTGAAAAACTTTGTTAAAACAATTTATCTTTTGCACCTTAAAGACCGCCTTATCTTCTATTCTAAATTCAATAAACTCCCGCTTACGTATCAAATTGCGACATTTAAAATTTTGTTGAATTTTAATTGAAAAATATCAATTAAAAGAATGACTTCTTTCTTGATGAAAATTATACAGGATAGCAACAATTGGAATTAACACTTTTCTAAAATTTTCTTAAATTAAAATTTATAAGATTGATTATAATCTAAAGACCAGCACATACATATAAACGAGGGCAGCCCAGAATAATACCTTTTTAAATCGCTAGTAGCTTGGAAAAGGATTTAGTTGGACTATGAATTTAATAAATAACAATTATTTATCAAGAACAAATTGCTTTTGTATAAAACTAAATAAATAAAACATAATCAAAAATATGAATATCATATACACTGTGAGAAGAAAACTGAATTGGCTGTTTAAAGAACTATGGAAATCGTAGCGCTGGATTTCGTTATTACGCTAGTGTAAAGAATTTATATTTATGATTTTTGGCTACGCTCTTGGTTACTGCAAGTATGTTTCAAGAGATCAAAGCAAAGGAGACTTACTATCCATAATCCACCTATGTTCTTAAAATTGTTTGACAATTCTTCGAATTACGCTTATTCTGAGCGGCCTCAGTATAATGGAGTTTCCCAATGATAACTTGTTCTTTTGTATAGCGCTCCATATTAAAAATCAGGAAAATCGCAGGTAATATCTGGTAAATATCATAGATTCCAATTGCATGTAACAAATTTTAAATACCACATTCATATTTTGAAACTATTTTATTCAAGTATAAAAATAAGAGAAAACAATTTACATTCGCAAAATCAAGATTTCGAAATCGAGATTTCTAAAAGGGACACTATCCCATGCATTGCAAAGTATTGCTGGGCACATCGGCTGTATTTATTTTTACTGAATCTGAGCTCACTACTTTATAGTATCACAGAAGCTTTAGTCAAGCATTATAAGACTGGTAATCACAAAAATTTAAAACGAATCTGTTAATCTCTCAGTGTAAAACAAACCGAAATAGAAAGTCTGCACTCTATTTGTCATGCACGGGAATTGTAAATGTTTATTAAATAAACACAACAGTTTCCGCTATAACAAAAGAAAAAGAAAACTATTGTGGTAAAGTTTGGAGTGAAATAGAGCATTTTACATATAATAATGGCAAAATTATTTAAAATTCTACTAACTACCCAGAAATTGATAAGAGTGTGAAAAATGTAGAGTACAGATTTTAAGGTATTTCAATGTGTCACTTTGTGTACACATTTTCCAAATACGATCTAGACGAATGTGCTGATTTTAGAAATAATTATAAAATTTGTTACACCAAAAAAATATGTACATCTATTAAAGGTTTCGGCTAAAAATTAAGAAAAGTTTTTAATTTTTATTTAAATAACTTCCATATAAATAACCTCCAGCTACTCCAAACCAAAAGAGTAGCCACATAAATGTTTCTAATTTTTAAATTTGGCATTCTGTAAGAATAGTAAATCATTTTGAGACTTATACCTTTGATAATAGATATTAGTTACCAATACAACTCTGTTTAACACGACTAATACAAGCGCTTATTGTTTGTTGTCGAAATAACATTTAAAGTTTACATTCTATATAATGTCTGCTGCTTACTACCACAACAAAGTATGAATACATGCATGTACTAGTTTGTGTTCATAATGTCAATAATGTGTCACTAAAGGCAACATTAGTGTTATTGCTCTTGTTAAATTGTCTCGAAGTTGCACGTGAAATCCTTCATGTGCTTTTTAAATGATCAAGTAAGTCATCTTTTAAAATGAAATCAGTAAACACGTCATCGTACGAGACTCGTGCACATCCAATACAGGCAATTCTGTCCTCCAAGCCTGATAATGACGTTTTTAACCTTTAACGATAAAAGCCGCATATCAACAACCTCGACTACAGGACCGAGAATAACTTGTTGTCTTGACAAAATTATATTGCTGCCATGATTTTTGTAGGCGGCACTCAAGTGCAGATGCTTTCAAAGTTGTTCTTATTATTGTTGCTACTGCTGATGTATTAAGAAACAAAAACAAAAACAGGCATGTAATGCTCTAAACACTTAGACCACAGCAGACTACACAGCTTCATGGCTACAAATGCAGTTGACTTTATATGTCGCAGTGCAGTAAGCTACTTCATTTTTTTAAGGCGGCAGCTACGTCATAAACAGGTGATAGGAAGATTGGCGTTGCATTATTAGTATTAGTATTAATGTTGCGACTTTTTTTGCCTTAACGCAAAATCACTCATTTAAGAAACTGAATATGCTCAAAAAGAAAATCAAATAAATAAAAAAAAATTATTTTAACAGGTCTGGCCTAAAAAACGTTTTTCGCACCTTCCATGTGGTATTTCAGGTAAAATAACTTGTTTTTAAATGTATATAAATATAATTCATTCCATATATTCAAGGTGATATTTTTCTATGCGTTCTTTGTAAATTGTCAACACTTTATTTGTCAATTGTCGTCACTAAAAATCTAAAAATAGAAATTAGTTTAAATTGGCGACAGCGCCAATTGTAGTCTAGTAGTCATGTAGCTGGGTGCCTCCAAAAAAATCGTCTTCATATGAACGTGTGTATTTTACTTTTGACAGATTGTAGTCTGTAGCTCGCTGTGATCTATGTGTTTAGAGCATAACTGTTCACCTTAACACATGCACGGACTAAATGATAAACATAATATGGAGCAGAAAAGCTAAAGTTATTGGTTTCGAACTGCCGTAATTAACTTTTGACGTTATAAAAAAGTACAAAAAGAGCAAAAAAAAAAAAAACTTATACGTATCTATCATCTACAATATCGACTTCATCATGAGCCGTCCACATACCCTTAAAGTATTTTTGATTCGTTAGTCAAATGACACTGACATGACAGTGATTAAATATCACGTGTTCAGTTACTTATTTTACTTTCATTCGAAACAACGTTAAACCTTCGCAAGTAATATTGTTTGCAGTAGATTTATTGAATACATTTGCAGTGTCCATATTGATTGTGTTTTAAATTACAAAATAATAGGCATTTTGACTTTACTTTGATTAAGAATAATAAAAAGTTTTTCTACTTGGCTTTTGTAACTGATAGAAATACAAAAACTGTTTAGTAGAGGAGAGAGAATTAATAAAAAAAAATAGTCAAGTGTCTTATTCCTTAGTGGTAGAGACTGGTTATATTCCTAAATTTTATACGAAAAGACCTATCATTTTGAGTATTACTTCTGGAATGGTTTTTGTTTAAAAAGATAATTTAGGTGCACTCAAGTTTTAACAACTTGTTTGCATTTTAGGCAGATCTAATAGAAGATAAAGTGTATTTCCTCATATGCTTTGTGTTTTGGTAGTAATAAGGAGACATTGAGATAAGTTTTTGTATTTAATGCTAGAGATCACTAAGTCATATACGCTACCCATGTTTAATTATTTTTGTTTAATATTCTAAAAAAAGACAAAGATAAAGAAATAAACGAAAGGACCTTGTAAGTTGAGATCTGTTAAAGCTCTTTTTACAACTTTAATCAGAAATAAAAGTTATTGATATATTTCAGGTTCAGGTTGGGGTTATATAATTTTTGAAAAGTAATAAAAAATTGCTATAAAGTAAAAGGGTTTCCAAATAGGGCGTGTGAGGTATTACCAAAGTTCTTTTTGATTGTATAGGTCCATGTGGGTCAGTACTTATGGAATATGACGCCGCACAAATATCTGCGCATGGATTCGAATGGAGTTCAGCGACGGCCCGGGTTCTGTTGAAACCTCGTAAAAGTCTACTGGAAAACCACTGTCCGTTCCCAATCTAACGGTCTAATGGCATTGGCAGTACCAATCATTATATGCATCTTAAGGAAATTAGTCCTCCCTGATCTGCGGCGCTGATGGGGGTAGTCCCATAAACGGTGTTTTCGAAGAAGTACGTAGTAATGATACGAAAGCCGCAACAAACAGCAACCTTTTGTGAATGCATTTCGACACCGTGATTCTATTGTGAATTGGTGTCGGCCATGTGCTGTTAACGTAACTATTCCTCTAAAAATGAGTCTTGTCAACAATCTTGATATTTAGGCTAACATTAGTGTCACCCACCGAAGAATAATCCTATAATTTTTACGGTGACTTGGCATCAGTAACTGAATAATAAACAACAGATTTGAAAGAGTCCGCCAAAACAACATGGCCACCATGAACTGTAAACTGCAGACACCCCTATTGCAAACACTTTTACAAGTTCGAAATTCTATTTAGCCCCCGTTGATCAGATATTATTCGCAGAAAGTTGTATATAATCTCATGATCATCTAAATAAACTAGAATTATGTTCTAGACATTTTGGAGAATTGATTTAATAGATTCAAAGAGTTGTATAAAAAAGAAAAATATTTTTATGTAGACTATTTTCTGTAAATGTAAGCATATTTATCCACCTACTATTGGAATAATTTTAAGTATAATCAACTTCGAAATATTTCTACATTTACTTCCTGAATGCCCAGATATTTCGTTTTGTTATATTGAGCAAATATTCGTTCTTTTACTATTCTGTTCATAAAAGCTCAATGGAAAACGATTTTTCTTTAAATTGTCTTTTTGTTACTGGTAAATAAAGTTACCATTACTTGGACTGAATCCTGGCATACCCATCCGACCATTCAGTAAAACAGAACGTCACTAAGGCATTTAGCACTGGCAGATACTCGTATCACAAAAATTAGTAACAACAATAAAATTGTTGTATTACATGTTATTGCCATTTCTTGCTTTGTTACAAGCAAAAAACCTTTCTATTACAGCACTCTAGACAATATTTACAAAATGCAAATTTTGCAATATTTTCTTGTTTTTTAGTTTTTTTTTGTTGTTGAGTAGAGATTCTAAATATTTTTTGTGCTGCCACTGCTGGTCAGTCTGCAAACGCGGAGAATAAAAAAATTAACTGCCCGGCATGTGAGTTTTCAAACTCACTTCTGGTCGTATGTCTGAATATTTGATTTTGTAAAATAAAAATTCACAGATAAAACCATAAACCAAACAATGACAGCTAAGCGTTCATTGTATTGGGTATGAGAACAAAATCTAAAATATTTGCTTTTCTCTCTCATACACTCAGAAGAGTTTTACATTAACTGTTTGTAACTTACTTTAAAAGTTTTCCGCAAAATAAAGTATTAATGAAAATTCAGTCATTTATCTAAGTAATTTGTCTTCTGAATGCTGTCCCAAAAACCTATTACCATGAAACAATGTTTTTCCATACAGTCAATATTATTTGATTTTTAAGTAAAACTAAAAAAATTCTCAACGGCAATGAAATGTTTTCACATTGCTTGTAATTTTTGTACTAAATAGAAAAAAGGTTTCCAATTATAAAATTAAAATGTCGCCACAAATAGAAATAAATTTAAAATATATTTTTATTTATAAAATAAATGAACTCAATAACTACACAATACGTTATGTCAATAATGCATTATGTAAGTAAAAAATTTTATTGACAGGTAAAGTATAATTTTAATATGAATTATACTAAATAAATATTGCGGAGAAGACATGTTCTATGATTATTTTATGTAACTTTAATTTTATTTAATTAAATCTTTATACTAGAGAAGAGAGTCGTCTCGCAACGCTCTTTTTATTCTCTGGTGCCCATAAAATTGCAATAAATCGCGTATAAGAGTGTTGGATAGTGTGAACTTTTAGGTGTCTCTATGTATATTTTCAAAAATGTTCTATTGCGAATTGGGAATTGCTTATGAGAATTTTTTTGCTTAAATTTATTTTTGCCTTACATAAATGTAATGAAATAAGAGAAATCAAAAAATATTGCCCGACCTTCGGTGAAGCATATATTTTACACTCACGCTAAAGAAAGCTCACGGGTTTGAAAACAATTACACACGTGATTCACAATACTCACGCAATGTGTGCTTATCTAGATATCGCTAGATTTTGGGGTTTCAGTTACAACTAGCATTAAGCTTTACAACTATTTTTATTTTTGTGAGGCCCTTTCACCTTTCACGGTCTCTCAGAATGATTTATATTTTTGTTTCTGGTGGCTAGGATTCTTGAAGTATTCAAAAAGTTTTGAAGTGGTCATGTTTAAAAGACTAAATTAAAGCAGACAACTAAAATGATCAGGAAGGTTAATTTATATTATGAGCTAAAGAAATTAGGAACCTAACTTAAATACAATTACTGTAAATTTTCAATTACAATTACTGGGGACTGTAACCGTGAATACATGCATTACACATAGCATTAACTGCAGTTAAAAGTGTTAAGTTACATTTTAAAAATAATTGCAGTTCCATTTAAGCTAGAAATAACTACTTGTATTTGAACGAAATTCTATTACACATTTAAAACCATTAAGCTTCAATATAATCTTATTTTGTAATATAGCACCTTTATTTCATTATATAAATGGGATTGTTATCTTTGAAATTTAATTTTATATTTACAAGATGAATTTTGTAAATAAGCGACAAAAATAAAAATAAAATTCGTTTTTTGATTATTACTTAAAGTAGACCACATTTTGCGAATGACATACATTTAAATTTATAGTTCCTATAAAAAAATTTAAACTTTTCCAATTGGGTTTTTCCAATTAAAATTATATGTAATTTTTTTTCTAAGAAATTCAAAATTCAATTAAATGCAATTACAACTAAGAGTTACATCTCTTAACAACTGACTAATAAAATAGTATGTATTTAGTTGTATAATTTATGAAGTGTTAGTTTTGACTGTTTAGGGAGAATAAAAAAAATTATTAAATGTTTCTCATTTGGTGTTTGAATTATATAAAATTATATTCACCCCTAATGCAAACGTTTTTTCCTTTAAATTATTTTTCAAAAAATGTTAACACAAAATAATTCATCTTATAATGACTTTTGCCCTCTACATTTTTTCACTTTTTTGTTTGATTTGTTTACTTTATTTTTGCTGAGGAACTGTGTTTATCATGTATTTCTTTCTTTATCATAGATTTCTTTCTTTCAACAGATCCATGCATGCGGGCTGGTGAAAATCTGGGGTTGTAACTTTATATCTTCTTCTAACGGATAAGTTGTCAGCATTTGCTAAAGCATCCAAAACTTGTGAGAACAGCGCTCAGAATTTTTATTTTTTTCACTCCGATTTCATTATATCGCTGATATCCATCATCCGCAATGAATCGCAATATATATAAAAAATACAAACACATTTCTCTGTTGGATGTTGGATAAATCTAATATAAAAATAATTTTAGAAGAACAATGTTTGATTGAAAATGCATCTCAAAAAACCTGACGAAAAATTTTAAGTTTTCGAGTTTCGTCTCCTTGTGCATAGTAAAATTAATGTTTTGCACCCATTTTATTTATTTATTTTTAAGCTTTAGTTTGCTTTATTTTGAACGGCTATTCAGTGAAGTGGACAAAAATTCCACGGGAAAGTCGTGATACGAATTTTCAGTTGAAGGTCAATTTCATGGGCACATAAATTTTACTTCCTATTCAAGATAGCTGTGATTTCTAGTTGTTACTGCTTTGGTTTGTAAAAACTAGATCTAGGATATCAAATTATACTTCAGTTTTAATTACAAGTGATCGTAATTTTAAATAATAATCACAAGTAAAATTGTGTCTACTTGACATAATGACAATAACACGTAATTGTAAATTATTCTGCTATTGGCTTTAGTTATCATAAAGTGAATTTTTTTTTTACATAAGGTTTCGTTCTTCATTTCAATTTCACAAAATAATATTTTCAGTGTACGAGTGACAGACGACAGGAGTGACACATGTCAGAAACATAAAATCTAAGCTAAAACCATCAGATTTTCAGTATCATCTTTATACGTACCGAAACTGTAATCAAATTTCTACATAAAATGGACAAAAATCACAAATCTATACAGAAACATTTATTAGCAGTTAAATTTGTGTGTGTGTGTGTATGTCCATTGTACCTCTAATTGGTTTAGCATGATTTTTTTATTATGGTAACTTTTATTATTATTTTCTATTTATCTAGTTTGAGTAAAAATCAGCAAAGTGTAAAATAAAGTTTCTTCCGTTGGAAAAACTAAACAAAATCTTGATCTTGTTGTTTTTTTGCTTTTTGATTTCAACACAACCAACTTAACTTCGTTTGATTTAATTTTAGTTTTTGTAATCATAAAAAAAAGGTTTCTGAGGATTTGCAATTTATCTTTATTTGTGTTATTTAATTGAGGTAAAACATTTTGATTACAAAGGGCTGGCAGAGAGAAACAGTAGCAAGTGTGTTACGTTGGTGAATATAATAATTCAAATGTTTAAAGATTGAGGACGATATAAAATCGTTTCGTACAACCCAAAGAGTACAATGGTACTCCGGTGACTAATTTTTTTATTTCTTTTGATTTTAAAACAAATGAAAGTTATCTTTTAATTAACGATATACATATATTTTGGAACCGAACTAAATAATTGTGTATCTTAAAATAACATTGAGACGGGTATAATTATGGGTTAAACACAATGCTAAATAAGTCGATATAACGGCTTGCGAAACTTTCTGAAATAAAGTTGACTTTTGCAACGAAATTTTAAGGTGGCTAACTAAATTTAAACCAGAAAATGTTGAGTCTAAAAAAACAGGAGTGAGTACCTGTCTTATTAAATATATTTCTTAAAGTAAGTAAAAATTTTAGCACTATTTATAAGCGATTTCGGGCTTTGGCCGATGTGGATGCATTACAGTTGAAAGTGAAAATATTTTTTTTTTTGGTTAAGATGTCAGCAATGAAAGGTGAATTGAATGAGTTAATATTTCCAGAGCTTTCCAGAGTTGTGAGATGAGTATTATATATATAATATTTATTTATCCCCGAATGTGGAAAGAATATTTTCGTAACGAAATACGATTAAGACTGTGGGATGAAATCGACAAGAGTTTCTAGTCTCATCCAAATAAAAGAATTCTTAAAAAAATATAATTTCTTTTGTTACAATTTTTAGTTGATTTGTCCTACAAAAGTTCATGGCTTTGACCCTATTTACTTTTTATGTAACTTATAGATGAATATTATACGTTGTTTACATCCATTCTTTATATGTTCAAATTAATTTTAAATAAGTTTTGTTTTTGCTCAAATGTTTAAATATGTTAAAAAATATATAAAACAAGGTTTTAGTAGTAAGGGGGTCGAAAAAGAACAATTTGAAAAGCACGTTGGTACGGAAATAACTGTCTCATTTAGCACCTCTGTGTTGTACGAAGTTAAATTTGTCGTCAGGCATACACGTTATATCAGGCAATTAACTTTTAAATGGAGTTATAGGCTTTGATATTCACACTTGCAAAATTTAGCTTATGAAATTATCATTTGACAGCCAAAAATATTTTAATTTTATTCGTTACAACTCGTTTTAGTGCATTTGTAAAAATTTAGAGAAATTCGGTATATTTTCTTTAAAATTTCATTAAACTTAGTAACCGCCAGTTTAACTTCGCATAAAGAATTAAATGTTGTTATATTGGTGATACAGATGAATGTGCCTTGATTTTGTTAGACTCACTAGAGTTGAAGTAATAATTGTACCATAAATTTATTAATTGAGTTCTTGTTTGGTAAATTCATCTGCATTCTTAATATAATCCGAAGAATTAGTTAAAGTTAAAAATATTTTATTTATTTATTTACTAATTTACAATTATATTCCAACCTAATAACACAGCATATTAACGTAGGCTTTCTCACTCTTTGTATTGAAATAGACCAGAGTCTTTGGTGGGAGTCGAACCAACGACTCCCTGACAGCACACTACTAGCCGGGGCACCCAAAAGTTGAAAATATGTTTATGCTATCTGCGAACATTAATATAATACATTATTTGATAACTTCAGTTATATCATTTAAAAAGTAAAATTACTGGCTTCCTTGTGGTACACTCGATTGTACCAATATTGTTTTTGAAGTTGAAGAAACAAAGTATACAGAGGCTTTTTAAAAACTCTGTAGGTGACAAGAAAAAATTGAAAATAGATTTTTATGAAGCCCGCTAAACTCACCACTTTTATTCGGACCAGTGTTATTTTGTATAAATAAAACTAACTGCATCAGCACTTATACTTTGCATTTTTTTTTTCTTGGCGGAAATAAACTTGAATGGTTGTATTGTCTAATATAATTTATTTATCATTGTTTTAATTTGTTGCGAAAACAACATTTTACAAAATCATCACAATCATAAGTAAGTTAACACTCCAACAAAACAACAACAACAGAAGCAGCAGATTTAGAAGCGACATTATTATCATCATTAGAAAAATTAAATGGATGACAAGCAAGTGTGTTTAAAATGTTTATTAGCCACAGATTTTTTTTTATTCGTTATTTGAGATCAAATATATATGTATTTATGCACACATGCTTGCGACATTGCTTACCTCAGTATAATATATTCTCAGCAGCAAAATATACTTCTGCCAATATATACTTGTGGTTCTTTAAAAGAACCCGTTAGTGGTGACAAGCATTTTCTTGTTGGTCAACATGGTTGGGTTCAAAAATATTTTAGTAAAATGACAACCACAACCGAGACTTTTAACTATTTAAAAGTATTATATAATTCAAATCATATTTGTTTTTATTTTCAAAGAAAGTACAATATTTTTTAAAAAGGTTCTTAAATAGGAAAGTAAAAAACTGTCTTAAAAAACGTAAAATTACAAATGTTAGTGCAACCATTATATGCAAAATTTTGGCTATGTTATGATTTCCTTTAGATTTAATATCATGCACTTTAATCTTTTACAGCCTTATGCAGAAAAAAGCCTTACTTGAGGTTTGAAGTTCATGTCAGCTACCATCGATATTAACGCTAACATACCGATGTTGAAAATAGTATGCAAAAACACTATGTTAACTACTTTATGCTTCAATAAATTTGGCATGTTGATACTGGCAACACCACCATTCTCTCTTGTCACTTTATAGTTAACGATACACACAAACGATTAATAATTCATCCGGATATTCGGATATTTAGTAATGTTGTGTTAAAGTTTGAATAGTTTTAATATAAAATGACATTTTTCTTTATTTAAGACGTAAATGAATATTTATACAACATAAAAAACATAAACTAACACATTTATAGTAATGTAAAATAGTAAATACGCCTATTTTTTGTTCAGGTGTTAAATCGATTATATGAAGTACGACCTTTGTTTACTTCGGTTGATTGTATGAACATCACTATGAGGAAATTATTGGTATAACAAACATTCTGTTGGTAGGTATGCATGAATTTAAAGAAAAACTAAAAGTAAACAACAAAAGTAAACCAAATTGGTTTGCTTAGAAACATACATATATTAATGTATTAGCGTTTGCAAAGCTTACGGGCATACCATCGAGCAAACATCGAAACCTCTGCTTCCAAGCACCAAAACATCGCTCAACGGTATTTCGGGTTGCAATATGCGCCTTATTGTATCTCAACTCCTTCTCATTTTGGAGGCGAAATAGAGGTGTAAATAAGTATGGCGTTAATTTATAGCCGGAATCCCCAAGCAAACGGCCGCGAAATTCCGGGTCTTTAAACCATTCTCTTATTGCCGGTTCATTAAATATCCGGCAGTGTGTGTGCTACCTCTCCGCCTTGCCACAAGGTCCAATATCTTCAGTTGGGAATCACAAATGACCTTCAAGAAAAGTTTATGAAATCTTGGTAAAAAAGTTTACACCTTTAATTACCTGAACATTGAGCAAGTAGAATCCTTTTCAGCTTATATAATATTGCGCGGCATCACCAACTGTTTTCTTTATTTTTATGTGGCAGCCGTCAATTGCGCCAATGATTCCTGGAAAATTGCGAATTGCTTTAAATCCTTTTTCCAATTTCACTTCTTCTTCAACAGAAGATGGCATTTTTATAAATTCTCTAGCGTGTTTCGCTAAAGCGCGAGATACTTTGGCACAAATTCTACTGACCGTGCTTTGTGACAGGCCATGAAGGTCACCAGCATCGTCTTGACACTAAGTATAATCAAAATTGTATTCCGCTTATTGTAACAGAATTATCTACATATTTCCATTCGTCCCCAGAAACGTAAAGCTACCAAAACTTGCAGTTCTGGTGAGGTTCCACACCCCCTGCGGTCTACTTCAATATCCGGTTTTATCAGTTTTAAAATTTTCCTCACTGTTTCCTTGCAAAAACGATATTTCCCTCTGACGTGGTCATCAGGAAGGGAGAAGCCACCAATCCTCGTTTTATAAATACGTTCCCGATAATAGCTCCCCAATTGGCTTATACGTTCTCAATGCAAAATTACATATGAAAAAAATATTTTTCACATAAAATAAATATTGATTTTACTAATTCTGTTCATTAAATTCAAAGTATCCATATTTGGTTTCTTATATCCACACAATTTAAATTTTTTTTTCGAAAACACTTTATTCGTCAAAACAATAAAATATTTAACATCGCTTTAAAGTAGGTGGGCAGCTACTTTAAATTATTTGATGATGACACCGGTTTACTTAACGCGTGTTAAGCTAACATTCGTTTTTGCATGATACTTTAAGGAATTTCGTTTTTTTGCATAAGACTGTTAATGATTACGAGGGACTCCATTTTTATCATATCAATATAATTTTTGAAAAGGATATAATATGACTATAATTCAACCATAGTATTTTGTTCTTAGATTGTGAAGATCGCACCATTACTTGCCCAGATAATTCAGATGTTTTATTATTCTTATTAATATATGAGCGACAGTAAGGCGTTGTGTTTTCAAGTCTCTTAAATTGTTTCACTTTTATGGCTGAAAAATACATGTATAGCAACAACTTGACATTCGCGTTATAAGCCTTGCATTATTATAAGCCTTGCGTTATCATTTCTCATCAGGTTGGGTATGGATCTTTAAATAAAAACGGCAAAAACAATACTTATTTTTATAGTTATTCACTTAATTACTCAACATTCTTTATCGTACGTTTGAAATGACTCGATTTAGAAAATCATTATCTCTTCCGAGTAATTGCGAAAGAAACACTTAAGTCCCGTACAATATTTATTACCATCCATTATCAAAGTCTTTTACGGTTATTTTCACACCTGAAACTATGTTCAAATATACGCACGCACACAGTTAAACACAGATAACGTATTTCAATCAACTGAACATTTAATAGTAAGACACGTCCAATAAACAAAACAAAACCAATAAA
Source organism: Phania funesta (assembly GCA_963932375.1). Classification (NCBI taxonomy): domain Eukaryota; kingdom Metazoa; phylum Arthropoda; class Insecta; order Diptera; family Tachinidae; genus Phania; species Phania funesta. The sequence continues at coordinate 44,553,743 of OZ010652.1, forward strand.
CTTAAATCGTTAAAAGTAATAAATTTAACACTGCTGATTGAGCTTTCAAAACCAATTGCTGCCGCCACCGAAGCAAACCTCGCTATTTTAAAAATGACAACGGACTGCATCATGTCCTTTTTGTAAATACTTATGCTCTGTGCGAGAATGTTTACTATGGGCTAGTGGAAATAAAGACAAATATTAAAAAAAAAGAATTCGAAACCTGACCATACTAAGCACACCCGTGAATCAAAGAGATTTATTACCTTAACTAAAAAAAGGGATTCGAGCACAATTTTATTATAAGTTATGGCCGCTTTTAACCGGCTTGTATATAATGTTGTGCAGTCATCATGACCAGAAAAGAATCATGTGTAGGTGTGTGTTTTGTTCATTTTAGGGCTATTTGAAATCTATTTGGCTTTCTACGTAGTTAATACCAGTTAAATTAAGTATAAATATATTATTACATATTTTGGTAAAACAAAAGAGGCAAATTGTATAAGGGCCTAAATATTAAGCATGGCATATAATGGTTTAATAAGACCTTGGAGAGTTATTATTAAGTTACATATTTAAGCAATCGCACAATTTATTTTTATATATCGAGCAAATTAGCAAAACTAAATTTTTTTCTTTTCAATTTATCTAGTGGAAACTTATGTTATGAACTTAACTTCGGGTAAATATAGTTAACAAACTGAAGGACATCAATCTTAATCGTTTTGTCTGAGTGACTTCTGAACTTATATAGATATTTAAAGAGTTGGTAAGGTAACTACTTAAATGTGCCTACATCACAAGCATAGCAACTCTGTTTTAATATAAATGCAATGAAGCTTTCCTATCCCATTAATCAATTGTCTTCAGTACATTAGTAGGCACTCATTACCCAATTGTTACTTAAAAATAAAAAGTAAACGGGAGCTACTTTAGACATACGAATGTTGCTTTCAAATGTACATACAAAAATACATATATGCATGAAGCTGCAGTGTTGTGCAAAACAATTTGCTTACTCTTTCTAACCACTTTGGTAAGCGATTATAGCAGAAAGCAAATGGACTTACTCCATTAAGTGTACATTGCCAGAGTTTACCCATCTGTGTAAAGCTTATTATTCTTGAAACTCATGTATTAAAATATATTTTCTAAACTTTGTTCATAGGGTTGGTGTTAAAAGAATTACTAGGGGAAAATATTCCGAAACTTTAAAGTATCCAAAAAAAGTTAAGATTGCATAAGCGTGTTTTTTATATAATAACGTTTTTTTTTTGTTATTAAAGATTGCATTTGACAAGAATATAACAGAAATAGAACACAAAGGAATGGAAAACTGCTTTATTTAAACACGAACCAAAATTCAACTTATAAATTTGGGTGGTTTATCTACAGTTTGGCATTTACTTGGTGAAAAGCTTGAGCCACGCAATTCCAAAATGGTTTTAAGTATGGTGAAGGTGATGTGGAAGGCAACCGCAGTTGTACTATTTAAACAAATTGATGGAGAAATGGAAAGCGCTCGCTGAGTGCAACTTGCCACTTGGATTCATGTTTCAACTCGAAAACGCTACGAAACACACATCGAGGTTGGTAAAAGTGTTAATAAAAGAGAATAGAGTTTAAATTCTTGTTTGATCTGCACAATCACCCGAGTTTATTCCCATTTAATCCCTCTTTGGTATATGGAAGAGGAGCGTTTTCTGTAAGAGATTCCAAAATCGAAATAAATTATTTAAAATTCTTCAAACTGACTGGAAACATGTTTCGGGAACTGTTTGTATTGAATCTACCGAAAGTTATAAAAAACAACGGATCATATGCGAAATATTAACTGTTGCTTTTGTTGTGTACACCTTAATATAGAGACTTGCATTTTTTAGTTTATTGTTGAGAAGCAATTAGCTTAATTTGGTTGTTAATTAATAATTTGTTGTTTAAATAAATCATGGAAACATACTTTTGTTCGAAAACTGTGTTACAAAATTTTAATTATAAAAATATATTTTTCACGCAGTTTGTTGCATTGGTTTTGCCCAACACTGTACATATATATGTATATCTGAAAAATTTAAGAGTCAAAAAGTAGAGCAACAAAACACGATATTTTACAATTTGAAGAATTCGTTCGTCTCACACATGATGACCAAGAATTCAACTTTATTTTTGGTAAAGTATTTTCCAGTAAGGACAAGGGGGTGTTGTCATTATGTGGTGGCCTTTTTGGATTGCAGCTTGCATAAATAATCTTCCAACAAAATTTTCCCAGGGCTAAATTAATTTACATTAATTTCGCATAACGTTTTAATAATCCTTCAAGAATTTGAAGAGTGAGGAGGCTGCCATGCCATGGGTGGAAAACGATTTTGATAACAAAACTAAAATCATGCTGAATATGTATTTAAATATTAGCAATAGTATGTTGAAACATGCATCAAATACAATGTTTAACAACATTGTTATTTATTTAGAAAATAAAAACTTCTTCACAATATTAAATATGCTTGCAAATACATTAGTTTTTACGTCAGAGCTTGGCAAAGCTACAAATCGCCAGCATTTAAGAGAAATCCATTTAACTTGAATATAACCTTAAATTGGCACAATGCCCAACGCTTTCTTTTAAAAAAAGTATTCCGTCAGTATTCGGATGATAAATATGAAATAAATTGATAGAAAGGAATCGATACAATGTTGTTACAATACGCGTAATATTTAATTTGTTCAAATAAATTTTATACATTGTTTTTAAATAAGTCAAAAAGCATAAATACTTACTGCAGCTTCTGATTGTGTTTGCATAGTGAAAGAAGCAATCTTTGAATTAAATGAATAGACATGGACGTGAAGTAAGCTGTTTGTACGTATTTTGTTAAAAATGGGGAAAAAGTTGTTCTTTACATTTAGGGAAGATAGAGCGAGCATCTTTTATTTAGAATACTAAAAAGAAAAATAAGTCGAAGTTGAATAAATAGCACAAAATATCAGCTAATTAACGTTAATTTATTAAATCAACTAAGAATTATGAGAAACTCTATACCATTTTAATAGATAAAGTACTCTGTGAAAATAGGTATTACAAGTCTCAAATAAACTTACACCTTTTATTTACAAATTTTTAGTTAATTGTAAGCAGGAAAAATATCCTTCAGCGAAGATCTATAAAAACGCTCGCAGTGTATACCCTTATTGTATTCGTTTTTCTGACATATCCGGGACTTCTTAATGCAATATTTTTTGGTAAGTTAAATTTTTATTACAACACAAATTGTTCTAAAGGTACCGTCAACACTGAAGCTAAAATCCATGTGTATCTATAGCCGATTATAGTTTTCTATAGTAATTTTATATGCTTTGCTGCTTAATCCTGAAACCCACACGCATTACGTCTTTATTCAGTTGAATTATTTTTGTGCAAACAACAAGAAATTACTTCACTCGACTCGTAGACAAAAAATCAGGATTCACTTTTGAAACGAGAGTAGGGAAGAATAATGAAATATCTTAGTGCTGTATTAAATTGTTAAATAAATCAAAATCAAATAAAGTAATTACGTAGCAGAAGAATCTAGAATTCAATTAATAATACGAGGAAAACATGTAAGCGCAGTGGTTTAGATAAGTGTGAGTAGAAAAATAAAAAAATTTGGAAATTACAAATACTCTAAACAAATAAGAAAATTAAAGTATATATTCCCTAAAAGTAAATTACATATCTTAAAAATTTAATACTTAAAAATACTAAATTGTGATCGTTCCCATTACTATAAACTAATATGTTTCCCATTTACCACCACCTTTGTGGTCATGCAACTTCATATCGAATTTAAGTCGTTAATATTATCAAGCAATTAAATAAATTTCTTCAAGTATTATTTACATAAAATCGTTGATTTTAAAAATTAATATTTCATAACGATTGTCATCAGATCGGGGTGAAAATTAACAAACACACAAAGCTTGTGTTATCTCTGTACGCCTTGAAGTACGGGTAGACTGTCTTTAGTAACCAAATACACATTCGAATGTAAAATGGACACATTTGATTTATTATAAACATAAATACTCAATGGGTTTTAGATTATATCATGTAAATAGTTGATGTATCCCTTGTAAACTCAACTACATCAAATATGTTAAACATTTGAAACAGTCAGTCAGACGTATGAAAACGATATTAAGCAACAAATGTATAGAACATTGAAATAGAAACACATGAATACACAATTGCATTTATTGTGTAAGCAATAACACGTAAATAAACGTAGCAGGACTTTTTAAGATTTTATATTAAAAAATAAAATAAATTATTTTTAGTCAATTTGTTATCCCAACTCATTTTTATTATGAATAATGCAAATTTGTGTCCCTATGTGCATTTGGCTGGTTGCTTAGGCTAGCTCATCAGGAAATCTTTACCCAACTTTTTAGAAAAATTCTCTTGTACCCGAAATTCTTTAAACTAAATGAGAAACCTAAAGAAAATCAAGACAAAAACATTATAGTTTTAACAGAAACGCCCAAACAAAAAATGTGTTATTGTTTGCCAAAAGAAAACATCATCAATATGCAGACTTTGAATATTACATCAGTTTAAACATTCGATCATTTTGCAGCAAAAAAAAAAACCTGAAACAAAGTGACTAACTGGCCATTTATTTGACCGTCAATGCTTTAAGCTTTTACTTACATTGGCGCTCAAATAATTATTTATAATTATAATTGGATATTTACAAGAGTTAGAAATAATATTTATAACACAGCCGAACATATTGCAAACCGAGTCTAAGTCGATATTTTGAACTGACGCGAACTGTTAACGAGCCACAATTCAAAAATTTTTTTTACAATATAACTGGAAATTTAGAGATGAAAACGTATGCTGTCAAATTAGTAGTTTTGAATAAAATAATTGTAGAATAGTTACAAAAAAAACTCAGTCCTTTGCTTTATTATTACAAAATTGTGCACTTAATTTTGAACTTATTCAGAGATCATGACTTCGGCATGAGCTAATGCAAAATTTTGTGTTAAAAGTAATCGTATTATGATAATCAAGAATGACTTGTGACACACATAAAAGTTAATATCGGCAGTAGTTAATAGTATAGAATCCGGTGCAGATAAACTTTCACACAAATAATTCGGCAAACGAACAAGGTATAGGAGAGAGATTTTTTGTGAGGTTTCGCAATTATATACCTAACCATGCCAAATTTGAATAAGTTAGGCCATTGTCTAAATTCAGCCCAGTCTATGCGGAAGGATCATGGAAATTGAACCTGTCGGGTCTGTGCGATGCCACTGTGGATGCTAATACCGCACGTACATTTTGTTTAATAACGTTTGAGCATTTTGCGATAGCCTTACAGATCTTTCACATCAAGTTCTTTATTGTGGCTATTTTGTCTTACGTAATGAACAGATTGTCTATTTGTGTGCTTTATTATACGCTTCTATTATTAAGAGATCATTAATGCTTCTCTTATTAGATCATTATTTGTGACTATGATAACGTGATTTTCGGGAATGAAATATTATGAGTTAAGCGCGCATTCCATTTAAAATTATTTTCTATTTGTTTTTGTTTAGCGAGCAATTTATAAAATACTATGCATTTTTGAAAAATTACGTTATTTGGGATGCCGACATTAGGGGAATTTATTGTTCGAGCCGCCTTTGTTTTAATAATATACAAAATTTGTTCCTTTATGAAGAAATTATCAAACTACTTTTGTTCCTGACTGTTTGCTAAAAACTTTCTCTATACAGACATATTTCCATAGATATCGGCTTGAAATGCTTTATGTTATTGAAGTCCTGCTTGTACAACCAAACTTGTACACTCCAACTTCCGATCAAACGTACAAAAACAGAAACATTAGTCAATGAATGTACTTACATGCATAAAGCAAGTACAAAAATTGTATTTCAATAATACATATACATCAATAATATTGAATTTGCACAATTTCAAATTGTATGCATGTGGGGATATATTCTACAGCATTTCTCGCTTTATCTCTCCTTTAGACTTTTCAACGTAAAATTATGTAAATGCCCCTAAATTGAGTTCAGTCCAGTCATTTGGCATTTTATAGTTTTGATTTGATATGCAATTTTTAAAATTATGTTGTGTTGGGTACGAGTTCAATTTAGATTGACCACAAATTGTATTATAATGGCTTTAATTTTATACAATTAGTTGCTTGATCATTGCTCCATATGCATACGAAGGCAAGACAATATATTGAATTCATAGAAGTAGTAAGAGTGCAAAGCAAATAGAAAAATGGAGTCTGGAAGGAGTTGCTGTTATTGCATTTAACCGAATTATGTTTAATGATACTTTGCATTCTGTGATGTGAAATATGATTTAAATTACCAATTTGGGTTAGATAACCATGCGTAAGTTGGGTAAAATATAAAAAACAAATTGTTTAGAATACTACTCTTTGGTAAATTACCGTAAAGTAATTAAAGAATGTGTTAGGGTATTCAAACTGAATGAAATTAAATCGAACTTAAAAAAAGATTTATTTGGAACTTCAACATACTTGCGAGCGATTGAGGGCGATTTTCCAAAACCGACCAGAACATTATAAGGAGCATGTAGTATATAATGGGTGGCAACAATAGCTTTCCTAAACAACCTATTTTGTAAAATTCGCACGTCAAATCTGTCAAAACCGGTCCCGTTCAACTGCGTTGTTACACACGAACCGTGTAGAAAACGTGCTCTTAAAATCAAAGTGCAGGAGATATTTTTGAACGTCGATAAGAATGTCGTTTTTTAGCTAAACGCTGACAGTTTTATAAGTACGCTTAAAACTGCGACGTATATGACATCTCTGAAGTGTTTTTAGTTTTAAATCACGCGATACGACCTTTTTGAAGAGTGATGTCGAAAAATTGTGTGTAAAGATATTTGTATACTGCTTATCGAGACGTATTCATTCTCAAATCAGCAAAGCTGCGTACAACTGATTGGAATAAGATTCGATTCCTTTTTATAATAACAGTCGCTTTATAAAATTTTTAATTTCTGTACCCGTTAAATTATAAAGAATAAGCACATAATATCACAAAACTCAAAAAAGATCTTCCAATAATTAACTGGTTCGTTTAAATAACGCGATTAGCGATCTAAATTTATATACAACTTTTTAATCCACTACTTCTTTAAGTTGTACCTAAATTTATGGATATCTGAAAATAGAAGGAAACAACTTTTCATACCACATAAAGTAATCAGTGAAATTTGCACGTACGTAGTGTAGGATTTCTATTTCTCCTGGATGATTTACTTTCATAAAGCAATTATAATGGAAGGCTAATAGCTACTAATAGAATAATACAATGTGCTCAATACACTACAACAACAGGAACTTTTTTTGTAAGAAAAACAATAGACAAACATAAAAGAATAGATTTACACTTTATAGCAACAACTACACTTTATAATAAAACTTTTAGACACTTTAGACGACACACGTCTACTTGCACATAAAAGCACACACCAAACAATTTACTTGCAAGTTCAATTCATAAACATAAATCATACTTCCTGTAAATCTGCAAATGCTACACATACACAAACACTCACTTTCATAAAAGACTATACAAAAGTAGTAGTAGAAAAAAACTGTTGGATAGAAAAACCAAAAAAAAATCTAATAAAGTTTATTCTGCTTGTATGTGATTTTAAGTACGATTATAGTGGCAGAACCTAAAATACCAAAACCTTGACATATGTTATGTTCATACAAATTCATATAAGTATTTTTAATTTATTCTATTTTATTTTGTATTATTTTTTTTTTTTTTTTGCCAACTAAAACATTAGTTGAATAACGACAACATCCGTGTTGGACATTGTCTTTAACAAAAACACCTACGTTCTTTCACTCACTTTACATGTATCGTAAAAGAGTAAAAAATATGAAAGTGGCACAGTGGCACAGTGGCAAGGATTATAATAAATATTTTTGAACGTTATCTTAAATTTAAACTAATAATTTTATTGTAAGACTTAGCAAAAAAATCACAAACTTTAGAATTTTCTTACGAATAAAATGTAAAGCGACTACAAGTAAATAAAGTCGTTATTTAAATGAGCCGATAGTTTTTCCCGGAAATTTAAATAGACTTACTAAAAGGCACTCTCGGTGAATAAAAAAAACCTATATCACTTATCATAAAGGATTGCCACTCGAATGACACTTTTTCGAATAATTGAACAACCAAATTTTTATTCTCAGATATATTTTGCAATGATAAAATTTCAAATAGTAGATTTTTTTAACAATGGTTATTACTAAAGAACTTCAACATAATTTAGACTATTATACAACTTATACGATGTAGGGGTAGCTGTTATAGGAAGTTAATACTAAGATAGTCGAGAAATCCCCGCTATTATGTCAACGGCAATGCCGTTAAAAGAAGGTTTACTGTCGACAAGATAAAGGCTTTGTCGCCCATCTTCTCGTACATGCACCAAGATACAAGCAAAAATGCTTGCAGTTATTCCCGACAACGCTTTGTTTTTCTTATATTGTCGAAAATAAATTTTGAAACACCTCACGTTAGCTTTTTATTTTGTCATGAAGTCTTATCTGTCCTAAAGACATTATTAACGACAACGTTTTCTAAAATAAAATAGTTATTTTGTTAATAAAATAAACAAAAACAATTATGTTTCAATATAGAAACCCCGTGTAAGTAACATTCGAAAAACAGCAGTATTTTAAAAACAGGTTACTAGATCCCTTGAAAATTGGAGTTTCTCGTGTTACTAGAATACACTAGATCTATGACTAGATCCATGTATATTGAGTGATCATATTTTTATCACTCGGAGAGAACTCTTCTGATGAATTAAGCACAAATGACGGAGCTTTCCATCTTCACCAAATTCTACGTAAAACCCAGTAGTTATTCTCTTGTGCTAAATAACCGGAAGCAGTCTTTCAAAGTGCTAAACTCTTTACCAAACTCCGAAAATAACGAAACGCTGATGGTAACTTCTCACGATAAAACGTTACATTAAGTTAAAGATCGAAACACAGTTATTTTATACTGCAACAAGATTTGGTTGCTAAATCCGTCATTCCTGCCTTCAATGCTTACCATTATACTCCCTCTAATACTCATGCCTTACGTTATTTGAAAAATGTAATAAAATAAGGTACAATATACTTTATAACTTGGATTTGAGTTTTTGGAATCGTATTTTACAAAGATACCAAACTTTTTATAAAAGGTAAACTACCAAAACCCTATTAAGTCAAAAACGATTTTTCCAAATTTTTCGCACACTGTTAGTTATGGTGAAAAGTTTATACGAGTACAGTAATACAAACAAACGCATATATACACATCCACACATATAGGTGGGTACATCCATGTAATATAAGTAACACATGTTGTGTTAATATGTGAAAGTTTTTTATTTCAACTTTTCAACCGGAAGTCAGGCGTCATTTTGCTGACCATTGCTAGATTGTAAAGGAGTTTTTTGCTGCCACTGTCTTATATAACATTTTTTTTGTCTTTTTCTTTGTTCACCGTTCAATATTATCTGCTGTCAATATGCGAATGGAATTTGTTTAACAAAAGAATTTCTATTTTTCACTTAGTTCAAAGCAGATTTCGTGGATGTTTATGAGGAGGATGGATGTTAATAATGATGATATGCTTTTATGTGGGGGATTAATAACATTTGCAGCTTAAAGCCGTGCTTACATACATATATTAAAAAAGCAAAAGTTGGCATTTTTTAACACTCAAAATAAAAAAGTTTTTAAAACTTACATTTTTTAAGGAAACATTTTTTAGAGCCGCTAATTTCACAGTATTATTTACTGCTTCTGCTGAGTCGAAAAGGGACCCAGAAAGTAAGTGGTCTGCTTCGATATATTCCCATACATTAATAATACTGCTTCTGCTTTTTATTAAACCGTTTCTTTGTGTGGCTCTAAATACTCTTGTCAAGAGGTTGTATAAGTTATCACATCATACCACATTTACACAAAAATACTGAGTTGCTATATCTGAAAATTTTGGTCTTTCCTTAAAATTTAGTGCTTTTTAACACATTGCTTACTTCCTTAGATTCAAAGTCAAATTGCTTTTAAATGATTAATTTATTTTAAAAAAATCATTGCAATTGTACAGGACAAATAAATACTAAAGTAAATGAATTAAATTGTAGTCAAATCATTTGATCAACTAAAATTTGCATGTTTTCTTTAAGTGACAGGAAATTAATTAGATTACTTTTTGTTTAAATACTTGATTAAATACTTGATGAAATCTAACGGTAACCGGGAACTTATAATAGAATTCTAGGGCGTATAATAGGCGAAGAGTTTAATGCAGCTATACAGGCATGTTCAGAAAATCATTTCTTTTGTAAAAGTGATTTCAAATCACGAAAAGGTGTTCTGTACACAAAATTTTGTGAAATCTCGTGATTTCAAACCGGTAAGCTAACAGTCTGACGATTTCAAATCACTTGAAGTTTTTTTCTATGTTTTGCATTTAGAATCAAATAAAAATTATATTATATTATATATTTAATATGATGTGTTTTTTATTTATTTAAGTAATAAAATAAGGTTTTATACACACAAAAACATATATATTAACAAATTTCTAAGGACACTGTTTGTTTTGTAAAAAGTTGTTTTGCTTTGTTTACCAATGTTCGGGATTTACTTTTCCTCTTCAGCAGTCAGCTGGTTTGTTTTTTCGAAGATATTTGTGCGGTTGTCAAAGTGACACAGTCGTAAAATGTCATGTAAGATATATGGAATGTATACTATCCTGTTTTTTATTTAATACAAAATTTATTTATTGTTTATTAATGTTGTTTTTTAAAGCAATTACTGCCAATAAACTAGCTCCCGGCATTTTTATTACCTCAATTTTTACTTTTTATATTACTTAAGTATATAAAAAAAACAAACAAACAAAACACAAATCTAAAGCTGTTTTCTCGTGTTTTCGAAAAAATAAAACCATGCCGAAAACCGTAAAATCACGTGATTTGCAGAAAAGCATCAAATCGTCGGCGTGATTTCAACATCGTTCGTGATTTGAAATCACGTGGTTTTCAGAACAAACCTGATTCGATATCAGAAGAATAAAAAATAGTTATAATTGATAATACGGACTCAGTAGATAACCCCAAATGTTAAAAAAAATATCTTCCGCATATAAGTTCACGTCATAACAAACCGAACAAACAGTCGCTAAAAAGCCATACATAATACTGAACTTTTGATTTAAAAGTCTTAAAAATATGTTTAAGCTTTTTACCTAAAACGTGTTGCATATGCTAAAAATTAAAAGTTTTGATAATTTTACGAAAAACTTCTGCAGAAAGTGAATAAAATTACACCCAAACGAATGTGGGCCTAAGTAAACGTGTGTTGGTGAAAAATTAATAATATATAAATCAATTTCCAACCCATTGACTAAATGCTATCGAACAAACGCAATGTATAGAATTAAAAAGACAAGCAAAAAACAGAGAATAAATCACAAGTGCAAGTAACGTTGAGCCAATAGCAAGAAATTGGTGGCTTTTCACAGGTGAGTGGTTGTCTGATACTGGCATGAATTCATGCGGAATTCTAAGCGTCTACGATGCACCAAGAAGTGTAACACACAGTTTTACACAGCCATAACCATGTAGTCGCATAAATGTAAAATGGAAGTGGTTTTGAAGCTAAAGCATCTGATTAACACCCATAAATCTAGAGGTGAGTAGACAAATTATAGGTGCAAGTAAGAGATTTATTTGTCATCCAAGCCTATGGCAGAAATGCAATTTAATATCAATGCCTTTTAGCGTTTAAATAAAATTTGTTTCAAATATGGATTCTTCAGCATATTATCCATAGTCATGCGCTTAACGTGGTGGTCAGGCTTGTTATGTGCTCCTCCTTTACAAAACACAAACCAACCCATTTATTTAGAAATCGGTGTTCCGGGCAAAGTCTATCCGTTCTATGCCTTCGAGATGTATTATGTTTGCCGAGAACCCCTGGCTTATAACTTGTGCGAAGGTTGGCAGCATCACACAAATTGTTCTATCCTTTTCATGCCCTCTCTGAATTTGTTAATATCTTGTCGTAAACTTTCGGGCTTGGTCAGTAGAGTTGTTTCAGTCATGAAATATTTTTTTCAACTGAACAACTACAGCTTTTCAATTCTCGTGTATGACACACCAAAATAAATTATGTGTGTTGTTTTAGTAATTGTTGTAAAGTTGTTATTAACTTCCTAAAATTATCTCTCAATTAAACAAACTAGTTCGTGACTGTCAGAACTCTTTTTGCTCAGCTTTAGCAGGCTCTTTATTTTATCTCTATTTGGATGGCTGCAATAGATTTTGGAATTATTTCCACCGTGTCTGTATTCTTCAGAGCTTCTTTGTCCAGTTATTTAATTCAGTTCTAGTAGCTTGTAGGTCTCTGCCCTTGATTACTAGACCCGAGCTTATTACTAATCACATGATGGAAAACAGGCGGCCAAAGTATGCACCACTAGGATCTGACATGAGCCAAGAAATTTTAATACTCGTAGTCTTTTGCAACCTAAGGCCGACCTTGACTTCACTTTGCTACTCTATTAATGATATGATCAGTTTGGTATTAGTTATTGCCCGTTGGCGTCATGTTTTTGCCGATCGACTCTCCACACTCCCTGATTTTATTTCTTAAAAAATCGGCATTAAATCTGCATAGTAGTATCAATAAAATTTTTTTTACTAATGCCATATAATTTGTTGCTTAAACAACGTCATATACATATAACCCATGCAGTTTCTGCTTGTTAGTAACAACTACTGCCTCGATAGTAATTCGTTTAGTATATATTTTGTGCAATATTTTCTGACTTTTTCAAATATTATTTCTTGTTTACGGCAAGATAGGACAAATAACTCAAACAATGTAAAAAATCTCGTTGTAGTAGCTTAAAAAAATATTTTTAATTCACTTTTAACAATCTTTTAAGATTATTTGCGTTCAAAGTTTTGTGTATGCCATTAAATACAACGATTTATGATCCTACATAAACTGGTAAACACTAGTTGAGTTTTTTATAATACTACGTTTTGCACCATTCAAACCTTTCTATGGCCTTGACAAACCAAAATTTATAGTTTTAGCGAAAAGCGGAAAACTTTTTTGTTATAAAGTTTTGCCTTCTTTGTTTTTTGGTAAACGGTGTCAAATGTGACAGAAAATTGTTAACATTTGTCTAAAGAAAAACAAAAACACACACAAAACTATTCTGACAATACTACTAAAAAAATTTTAAATAACGAGCGAGTGTTGCGTTTTGCTTCAATATTTTTGCATCAAATACTTTTTATGCATGAGTACGCATATGGCACTATTTTAGCTTGAGTGAAGGCTATTGTACCATACATTAGTACGTGTTAACAACTACAGCGATAAACCATAATTGATGTGCAATTCAAAACAATGCATTACGGGCTACAAATAATGCAGGATATAACTCGGAAAATATTTAAAAAAGTTACATGTAGGACTTGTGTAATTGTATGATTGTTCTAGTTTTTAGTTATTTATTTTATTGTTGACTAGAAGAAATAAAACAGTGAAAAAAATTCAATTTATTCGCGGCATAAATTTTAGAATTGCAAGTCTTTTATGATGTACTGCAACATTTTTTGCTCACTTTTAAATCAGTCGTCTGGGTGTATGTGTATTTGGGCGATTTAATCGAAAATACTCTACTTTAGACACCTAATAATATGAAACTTGCCTCAATCTACGGGTTACCTAAGTTTTTATTTATATATTTTGCGAATGTTCGAAATGAAAGTTCTAATTTTTGCATGAAATAAGTTATTAAAAAAAATGTTTGTTTTAAGCGTTTTATTTCGAATTGCAAAATATCTTAACATTAACCAATTAACGAAGCGAACAAAATGCGTTTATCCACCTTCGTCCTTTAACATGGAAATATGCGATACGTCGCTTTCAAAGTTTTTTAAACAAAGCACTTTAAATAAATGGATTTTTCGGTAGTGACACTGTTGCAATCTCTGCAATCGTTGACAATAATAGTGAAATCCTTTGTCTGAAGGTTCTTTCCGACTTTTTCAAAAAATATGAAGCTCAATCGTCTGCCATAATGAAAGCTCTAAATTTACCTCTTTATCTAATATTCAGGTTATAAGTAATCGACTTTCCTGCAAATAGGAAATGGATCATCGATGCAGTACGATAATTTTTCAAATTCTAGGTTGCTTGAGGGCACTAATATCAGTGGGAATAATATTGCGGCTGAAACTGCTATGTTCGCTTGCAAAGCTCCCATATTTTACAAAATGTAACCGAAAAACTTGATATTAAAAATTACATACATCAAAAGAAAATTTCGATTTTGTCCAAATTCGAACGTCATCAGAAAAATTTTAGTATAATGCTTTAGAAGTCACATCCAAATCTTTTCCCGTATACGTGTTTTCATTGCAAGTATACTTAAAAATTTTTTACACTTGTAGTATGTTTTAAATAAAGAACAAATTAAAAAATCCTTCCTTTTCCAAACAGTTAATAAATTCATCTATCTATAGGCTATTTCCAATTCAATAATTTTTGTTTTAAATACGAGTCTATACTGCAGAGTTGGATGTGTTACTTATTCTTCGTTCTACTTTAAGATACTGCCGGACTATGAATTCGTAAATTTAGTTTACACCCAGAGTCTTATGTAAACTTAATATGCCACAACCGTAAACATTTTGTTGGTAAATTTCTTAATTTCCAATGTGCTAAATAAAATTGAAGATATGATATATCCAATTGTCCTGTCGACTTGTTGTAAGAAACCAATGACATGTGCGTGAAAATGTTTTTACCGAACATATCGCACCATAAATACAAAAGGGGCACAACTCAAAATTTTCCAAAACTGACTTTTTGCATAAATTAATTCAGAGTACATATCTCTAACTACTGCAAAAATTTCTTTCAGATCACTATCTTCTTTAACTGCAAAAATACAGTTATATCTATTTTAATGTTAAGTGTGTTGCGTCTGCACGATGAACTAAAGAGAATTATTTTGAGTCATAAATCAAAATTTTATTTTATTTTTGCAAACATAATATAAAATTTAAAAAATTATAGCAGAACTTTGTTCAATATTGAATTTTTTCATAATGGAACAAAATTTGTCGCTCTTGAAAATTTTAGTATTTTGAGACGCCTTTGTATTTATGGTGCGATATGTGCAAGTTAGTTTTAATATACTCGTCACTAGAACAGGAAAGAATTGATGGCTATACTATCGGTAAATGTATAAAAATATCTAACTTACGATTAATACTAAATTTGATTCTTGTCTTTGGCTCAAAATAGGATAGTCCTGTGGGCTGGACACACAAATTGAAAGATTTTTAACAGCTTCATTAATTTTTGCTACCTTGCATATTATGCATTCTGTTTTTCAATTTATTTTAATAAAAACAAAAACTTGCTAATATATTCTCATAGTGTCAACAAATTAGTTTGGAATTTACGTATACAAGCACACACGGAAACGCTTACTAACAAACACATACAACCGCAAACAACTACTTCCTGCTGAATTAAATTTAAATGAATTTAAAATCAAAGCAAACATGTCACATGCAAATCAAAACAATTCATAAAATCCAACGCACACGAGCTCTCATGTGAGGATATTGATACGCAACAACGGAATAAGTGTAAGGTTTTGACACATCCGCTCGTAAATACAAGACAAATAGTGATATGTATAAATGTAAATAAATTCTTTCAATTGCAACAAATTTGGAGAGTAAATAGAATAAAAATTAAATTTAAATGATAAACAAATGAAAACAAAATAGAAAAATTACTCATATCAAGGAAATGAAAGAACATATTTGGAAAATATGAGAACAGAGTCCTAGGTCCAACATTGGAACGATGAGAATAACTATATATAGAAACAGAGTTAATGAAGTAGTACGTAAAATAACTTTAATGTTTGGAATTTCATGCTTCAATCCAGATCCAGATACACATATGTAAAACCGTGAGAAAACATTAAAGCTAACTAGCCACTTTTGTTTTTGCTGATATCAAGGACTCATGAAAAAAAACACATTCTCACATGCACTAGACAATACAAATCAAATTTACTAAATATGTCGAACATTTAAAAAAAGCAAACCTCATGTATTGAATTTAAGGAAAATTAGATATGCAAAAAAGTAATCGAATTTCGATTTCTGAACATAACCGAAATTTAAATCGTCGTTTTTATGACTCTTTTATGAGTTCCTATGTGAACTTGAATTTACTTTATACGTATGTGTTAGAGCTCGCAAATATATGAAGGCATAAATTTGCATACCTCGATATGGATGTAACAATGCATAGGATTTTTTATGATTAAGAAGGAGGGGAGGCTTGCGGTGGATCGTGCCAAAGACCAAAAAATAACGTCAATTTTTTACTCATACATAAAAATTTTAAAATATCACAATGTCTTCGCACGAAATTTTACCCCTTGCAGGGAATATGAATTTAATAAGCTTCGCTATCATGGAGTTAACAAACAACAAATTCAATAGGTAATCAAAACTATATAGGGAAATATTCACCCATAGTTTATGACTGAAGAATTTTCCTATTTTATTTAATGAGGACCAACTCGCACGTCCACTTATTGTTTAGTTAAGCGTTTTTCTCCATAAGAAATTATCCTGCTTGCCAAATTCATGAAATTATCTTCAGATACCCAACTTATCTGCAAAATGGCAAACAAAACGAAAACAAATATAATCTAAGCGCACTACTTTCCCAAGTCCTAATTTAACAATAAATGAATTTTTCTGGCAATGAGTAGATAAGCCACATTCCCTACCTAGAAAATGTTTGAAATCATATGTTGATATTAAATTGGAAATTGATGACTAATTTTATTAAACGAATTTTATTTATTACTTTGTCAGAGAATTCAGAGAAATAGGTGTGGGGAATGTCCAAATAAACTCTTTGTAGTCTCAATATACGCACAGTGGCGAGACCATGTGGCTACATCATTTTTATTTACGCTTTAAAGTAGAATGTTTTAAAATTTTAAAATATTACATAAACTTAAATCTAGAAAATAATATAACGCGATTCTTACAAACTTTGCGATGAAATTATTTCATACGCCTTGAAATAAAGAACGTTTATTTATCCACCTGTTTACCCTATCCACCAACACTAAGATATAAGCCATAACCGTTACTAGTGTTGCAAAAATATATATCTTTTAGCAATACTGGACAAATAAACGATCGTTTGAGGAATTTACCACCGAGCAGTATTCTTGTAACGAAAGCGCGAAGTGAATACGGCAGAAGCAATCCAAGGAACCGTTTTATATGGATCTAATAGGTGCAGATACCAACAAGAAGGAAGCTAAAGAGTGGACAGTTCAATAACTTTTCATAACGATAATGTGATGCCAGCTTTAAGTCAAAGTAAAGTCCGTGTAAAAGAAATAAAGCTGGTTTCAAATTGTGTTCAGGGCTTAACATTTGTTTTGTCAAGAAGGCCTAAAATGCTGCGCGCACATTATCTACCAAAACATTTGTAACTTTCATTTCCTTATTGTTGCCCAGGAAATGAACTTATTCCTGGCTGAGGTATGGATGGCTATTTAGACCCCTTCGACACTATAGATAAACTGGTTTAAAATGTCACAGTACATCGATTGAATGCACCTTCTTTGATGATATGTAGCAAACAACTTATTCCCCCATAGGTAAAATTTACAAGCGGAATTAAAGTTGATGGGTAGTTTCGGTGGGAATTTCATTCTCAAAATTGCAATCCACATATAATCTAGTGGATGTTTTGTAGGAATAAACAGAAGATTCAAAAAAAAAGAAAAGTTGATAATATTCCATATAAACACGTTGTAGAGCAAACCAAATTCCTACACTGGATTCTTAATTTCAATCTTATTTTAGAAATTTCGTAAGGTTTATACATATACATACTCATGCAATCGTACTTATACGAGTGTGCTAAGCTGTCATTTTAGACGCTTTTTATTTGTAAAAAGAAAAAAGCCAGTAGAGTGTTTACAAGATTTCGCTTTTAATATTAAGTGTTTTAAGATAAAGCTGGAAAAGAATTTTAGTATGTAGAGTGTCTTGTATGTTTAAGAGCATAATAATATTAGCACTATTATATTTATTTCTAAAACATATTGTCTGCAAAAGTTTGTTTCACACGAGAGATACTCATTATTAACATTTTGTTTTAACTTTGTGCTTCATAGATAATTTAAAAAAAAATAAACTTTTTTACATTTCAAGTTTACCATTTTATTAGTTTAGATGTTAGAATTATTTTTCAAATGAAATGAAAACAAACTCATAGTCGATTGAATAATTTTACAGTATTATTACGAATTTCGAAAAACGAAACCCCAACTTAGAATAGCTTCTATACAGGTAAATAGTTTCTATATTATGAAAAAAATTAGGGGAGTGAAGTCTAAGCATACTATTGTACGAATATATTAATAGCGACTTCATCATTGTGTTCTCTGAACTTGAAATCTTTAGGCCGCCTATGATACTCGTCTGTTCAATTGTAATGTAACTGTATTTGGCTGTATTCTTCTGTATTCTTCATCTATGTTGACACGAAGCACGGTTGCAGAAAATGATGCACGAATGTGTAACAAATAAAAATTGCACACATTACATTTTCAAGTAGCGGTTCAAAATAAAAAAAAAAATTAAACCTTGGGTATCGAAAACAGAAGTAACCATTTGGAAGCAATGAATATAATTAAAATCCATCTTCTAAGCGAATGTTTGGATTTTGATGAAGTTTTACAAGGCTATAAATAGTTATTGCAGAGGTAAGTCGTTAAATTGGACCTTGTTGTGGAAGAAAACGGTGACACTAACCCCTATGATATGGTACCGCTAAAAAAATTAAAACTGATACAATTTTTGGTTCAATTTAAAAAATTAAATTGTTTTTCAATCTTATTTTTTTAGATACTAAGAAATTCAAACTTTTCTGAAAATTGGTAGATATTTGCTTCTGCTATAAAGAATAGAACAAAGAACGAAAAAATACAGGTTCGAATTCGAAAGAGAAAACTTTACGCCATATTATTATCAAGTTGATATGCACTATGATCCGTAAGATCTTTAACGCGTCTTTAGGCGATAAGTCATGCGCATGGCTATGCTATATGTAAATCTCAACTGGAAGAATATTGTATCCTGAAACGAGTCGAACAATAGTTATCCAAGAGAAGAGAAGTGCTATTATAAATTTCAGACATTGAAATATATTTTTCTCAAAACAAAATTACGTTGATAGAAATATTCGGACTAGTTTTTTATTTCCATCACACGGTCCATATGATATCTAACTATCTTACCAAGTCCGTTAATTTATTTCCCACTTCACCTATTTCTAAATATGTAACATTTGTTACCCCATGAAAATTGGAGGGATCTTTCCTTCTGGAAATATATGGGGTTTTCATATTTTTCAATACTTAACATAAAAAATGCTACAATACTTTTGTTAATTTAAATTATTAAATCAATAAGGCAGGTATTTAAACGACTTTAAACTTACGTGGTCTCCACAGTTACTCACATTCATTAGCAACCTTTACCAAATTGTAGTTTCTATGGAATAAATTGAAAGAATATAAGAACACACTTGTATAGTACGTCTGTAAAACAATTTGTTTAGTGCTTTTTCCTATTTCCTTTCTTAGGGACACAACATAATGTTGACAGTTTGTTATTGCTAAACGTGAGATGAATTCGAAGTTTCATACTCTTCCTTTTTCTCAACTTTACTACATATGTATGTATGTACATATTATGTATACCATAAAATTATACTTAAGATGAATTACGGCAATTTTAAAGAAAATAAAATTGAAATACTTTATTTATGGAAACAAAAAACCTGCACAAAGAAATTCATTATTATTTCTTCTTTTTTTTTATAAACTTTATTAACAAATGATGTTGGTATGTACGTATGTGTGTATGTTTGTATACATATGGTACGTTGAATTTCTAAAAATATCCTGATAATCATCGCATGATTTCATTATTTTGCAATAGTGTGAAAAATAAGCAAAAAGCAAACAGACCAAAATTTTCAAATAACAAAATTCCAACCAGAATTATTCTATGTTTTCCTCCTTTAATGAGACAAAGAATATATTTGGCAAGTTGAAATTAATTTTAATCTTTTGTTTTTCTTGCTTCAAGTAGATTAAATACAAGTACAAAAATTGCCAAGATTAAATTGTATTGTTGGAAAAATATTATGAACAATTTACAACATCGCACTATGGAACGAACTATTGTAATTTGTAATAATTTAGACCAACTTCCTAGAGAAAATTTTATTATTCAATAAAGAGAAGTTGAAATTGTCGATAAAAAGGAAATTTAGTTTTTGAGAAATTTCCTATAAAACTCTTAATTTGTTGAGTACATTTAAGTTGTTCGTAATTTTTCCGTCGAATATTTCACTTTTCTTTAAAATTCCTATAGAAATTTTGAATTGTCGATAAAAGTTCAATTGCCGATAAAATTCCATAGAAAATGTTATTTGTTTATAAAACTTCTGTAGAAAATTTATAATTTTCCGTGGAATGTTTTAGTTGAATTATTTTAATTATTATTATTACATATATTTACCTTATAATGACAATTTATAAGATAAATTTATGAATAGTACTAGGTACAATTAGCTCTGTAGATATTAGCTTAAAATAAACTTTTATAAAAATTGTATTATTTTTTTTATTTTATTAATGGTGCTGTATTTTTAATAGAAGAGGATTAAGATTTTAAAATAAGTTTCTTCTGGAGTTCCTAATTTCCGGGCCATCACAAAGTAAGAGGGAAGGTGTTGAAGTATTCGTTATAGGACAATTGCTATTGTGTATACTATTGCGGTTCAAAACGCATCATGCGTAGGCCTGGTATTTCCCAAGCGAAGACGTTGTACTTTAATAGTGTCCAATCGTTTGGCATTCGCTCAATTTTTCATGAAATCATAAAGGGTTTTATGTTCCTTGTGAAGAGTGCTATACTATGATAAAGTTAATTTAAATACATTTTTTCTGTCCCATTGATTATAGTCAAGCATCACCAGTAAGTCTAGGTCTCCACGCAGAAAGTTCTGTATAATTTTTATTGGATGAATGGTAATATTCCTGGCGGAAATGTGTGCAAATATATTTCCCTCTATCCCAGAATGCCCAGGTACCCAGATTAATAATATATCTGGGTACCTTAGGTTAAGTATAATTCTAATTTGTAGCATATTATTCGAAATATTCTGAATAGGCCTTAATGAACCGCGAGAGTCCAAGCAAATTGCGTATATTCCGCTTATCCCTTATACATATAATAAAGCTTTATAAATGGATATAAGCTCTGCTACATAAATTGAGCTGTGTGTAAAGAGATGAGAGATCTTAATTATGCTGTCGTCTGACGTGATGATGAAGTTTGACTAGATATTATTTAGATCCACCAAGAAAAAGGAATTTGTAATCACATAGTTTGTCTCTAATCGTTTCAAATATAATTTTGTACGAGGATGCACTGATAAGGGATTTTAACCACCTGTGCAGGCCAGTAACAACTGATATGGATATTTAAGTTGTCGTTACATATTCCAGAGAAATTATTTTAAAGAAAATGTTGTCGATAAATAAATGTTCAATAAAAATTTAAGTTCGATACATTTTTTAATATATTTCTTTTAATAGTGAATTTTATTTATTCAAAAATTTATCTTTTCTATAGAAAAATTAAAGAAAACCTAAATTGTGGTCAAAAAATTTGTGACAACATGAATTCAAGTTGTCCATAAGTAGTGTAAAAAACTTAAAATATCGCGTAATTTTCGAAAAGAAATTTTAATTATATATTAATGGATAAAAGGAAATACGCTAAAAATAAAATGACTGTATACAATTTAACTTGACTATATATTGATCAATTTTCTATAAAAATATTCGCAATTTTTTTCCCAAATCTATTCTGCAAAAGTTAATGTAAGATTTCACATTTCTGTATAAAAAATTTATTTTATGAACACTTTTCATGAAATAATAACCAACAATATAATCTCCAATACTTTTCATCATTTGCCCCATAGTGCACTTGATGCAAATTATATTTTATATGGTATGCTTATTCTTGATAGTGCTACGCATGTACACACGGGTATAATTATTTACTCGATATAAAAATATCGTAAAAATTTCTTGCATATTTATTTGTTATTGTTGTGCGTGTTGTTTTTTACCAAAGGTGTGAGATACTTTAGTGCAAGGGCTTGTAAGACACATAAACACACAGAAGTTTCATATAAATAGCTTCAGTATTTTATTGAAATATTTTGCAAACAACAAGACAGTGGTGGTCTGAATACTCGGTCTAGTTTGGTGGTTTCTTGTTATATTACCCTAACTCGCTGGCTGCTTGGTTGGCGGGACTTGTTTAATTTATGCGTTGTTTTTGGAGACAGTGCACAAAGGAGAACATACAGTATAACATGACACGACAAGTCATACAAAAAAAAATCTCTTATAACAAAAAAGCTTTTACGTGAATAAATCAAATGTTAAAACAACCTCAATTGTTTTATATAGAACATAGTTTTAGTACAATTATGATTAATATTTCGTTCTTTTTTTAACTACTAGTGATGTCCAACCGTCTGACTGTTGGTTAGCCTGGAATTTCCGACAACTTGATTGTATTGTTTTTCATTTTGGTTGATTCTTAATATCATTTTTACTCATCTAGGTTGGTTGTAAAGCTGACAAATTTAGAAAGTTGTGCACAGCGAATTGTAGTTTAACTCTAGTTTTTTCTCCGGTGTTTAATTTTGTTTTTTATATTTAGTGTATTAATTTTAATTGCACTCGAGTAGAACAAACAATTGTCTTAAATTATTTGGAAAACGTTTTATATATCTTTGAACTATAAATTACATTATTTAAGCCAAAAAGTTACTAGGAATATTATTACGTCACTTGGATTAGATATTTAGATTTTAAAACTTTTATTATTGCTATTAGATCCACATGATTCTTTTCTCCTGTTTTTGCTAAAATCTCTAAAGTTTGCGTGCTAAATTTCTATTCAAAAACTTAAAGTTCTTAAAGTGGGAGCTTAGTAGATTTATTTTATATTTTAAGCCTGTCGATGCTGGGGAAGGCTTATTTAAGAACAAACTGTGTTTGACATAATAGCAAAGCGGATGGAGTTTGAATACTTTTTTTTTAAATTATGGTTTCAAGATGGACAGAAAGTGCAAAGGTTACACGTTTTAAAATGTTACTGCAAGCACATGCTGTGAGTATAACATATTGCGTGTTTGGTAAATGCTTTTCGTTGCATCCACACAAGATCTAAGTGACTTTTTTTTAGCTGTGTGGGCTACGAAACCTTTGGTAGCGGATCGCAATTCTGATCGGAAACACATCTCTAGCAACGAATCGCATTTTTAGATGCATGGCTTTCTTACATAGCTCAAAAATGCATCCAAAAAAATTACTGTTTGCTCCGCATTTTAGCCTTCGGCATGATTGGTCCTTCGTTCTTTAAAATGCTCTTAGGCTAACACTTTCAATGGCGAGTGCCATTAAGAGGCCAGAAAATCTTTCTATGCCTGGCTTTAAAATTCATATTCCTGCTCTAAATTCCTAAAGAAAGACTTATTCTTTATGCTTAACTTTTCTTTTTGACTCCTCTGCCTCGTGCCAGGTCTATTGCAACATCACCTCTACTTTCCAAGGTTATTCATGACAATGTAACATAGTCATTTGTGGAAACAATTGCAAAAATAATAAAAATAAATTTCACTCCATTACTTCTTTCATTACACATAATACTAACGTAAAGGACATTTTCCTACTGGTGGCTTCCTGTTGCACACACTTCTTAAAGGAAACAACCTTTAGGACATCTACTAGTTAAGTATGCATTATTTGTCGACAACTTGCTGCATTACTGGACTGGTATGGCACTTAGCAGTCGCCTGTTTCTGTGTGCAAACATGAAAGTTCTACAATACAAGTCTGGAAGTTTGTATTCACTTGAGACTTCGAAATCTTCGAAATGTAAGCAAAGGAAATTCGTCATTTGTAAATACATAGGTGATTATAAGAGTATGTGAGTTTAAACTTTATATTTTGTCCAGTGTTTTGTTTAGCAGGAAAGTTAAGAGATGTTTGCTCATTTTGATTGTTGTTTTTCAAGTGGAGTGGCAAATTTGTCGCAAGCCAAATGCAATTTTTATTCAGAAAGGATTTTAAAAACATCTTCGCCAGATGTGAGTTGGTTTTTAAAATATCCGTGTTCGCTCTTAGGGAAGATGCACACATTCACTTAGTTAAAATAGTAATACAGAAGTGAAAGGATATAGAGTGTTGTTGTTGTTAAGGAAATTGTGTAGTAAAGTAAGGATGAATGTTATTTTATAAAGTAAAAGTCACGTAAATTGTACATTATTCTTTTGCATAAATGTTATTGTGAAAACAACGAATTTATAATTTTCCGCTAAATTAACTTGACATAAATTTAAAAAGGAAAAAAAACCTTAAAAGAATGTGAAAAGAAAAAAATCACAGGAATATAATTCCACATTCTTGGTTTTTTAGTTTTTTAATAAACGAAATTAAAATATACAAAAATGGCACTTTTAACGTAATTTATTATTGACGATGGGTAAGCTAGTCTCTATTCGTAGTTGTTGGTTGCTTATGCCAGCTCATTCGGAAACCTTAACCCAACTTTTTTAAAAAACTTAAGTGTCGTATGCTCGAAGTTCTTTAGACTAAATGAGATATCTAAAGACGTAGAATGACGTAATGTATAACTAGTTACAATGCAAATATTTTAGCAATATTTGACCGCTCTACACTGAAAAAAAAAATAGGTTTGAATTTCTTTGACAAAAATGTTGGTCACTAAGCTTGTCTTGGCAAAATATATTTAAACTAAATTTTCTTCTATATTACACATGCTCAAAAATGAATGAATTTTGAATTTTGCTAATAATTGTATAACTACATTTAGTACCATTTAACAAAATATCACCCATCCTAACACCATGGCTATTTTAAAACAGACTGTAGGGAAAATTTCACCTTGTGGTTTACACTACACACTTCCCCCAAGAAACTCCAGGATTGAGGAAAATGTTCCAACAAGTCATAGTACACACACAAAAAAAAAAGCTTTAATGGGTTGCGACAGCCAGGAGACCTGTAAAATTACAACGAAATTTTATGGCCACAGTTCATAAATTTTAAAAATTATTAACCGTGACCTGTCGGAATATTGCAACACATTGTTATGCTTTTATAGCTGCTGCTAAGGAGAATACTTCTGATGATGCAATTTGTGCGGGTATACTAATGGTGGTGCTGATGACAACGATGAAGAAAATGTTTTGGTTAATAATGCAGAGGACGTTTCGTTGGTACTTTAGGTCCTTGAAATTAGAACACTCTCGGAAGGTGTTGGTAATTTATTTAGTGGCATTTTCCTGTCGTTTTTATTTAATTAGCCTACTCAAGAAAACATTAGCGTTTGGCAGATAATAAAGTTTATTTACTTGCTAGATAAGGATAATTTTTATGTATTTGTGTAGAAATGTGTAGTCTAAATAAAAAAAAATAATAAAGACAAAAATAAACCATTCTTGTTTTGTTATATTTTGAAATTTTAATTAAGTTTATAATTTATTCTAACTAATTATTTAATCTAATTTTATTTACTTATTGATTTAAAAAATATCTGAATCTATTTGCAAAATAATTTAGAAAATTAAACGAAAACTTTTTAATTTTAAAAGTAATTGAATCAATTAAAAAATAATTTAATTTTCATTATGATTTTTATTTACAAAATTTATTTTTTACATACAGTCTCACATTTAGAGGTTATATCTCTTCAACCGATTTAAATCATTTTGCAAGCACAAATTCGTAAATTCTTTGGGTGGGTTAAAATTGAGAGGAAATAAGAATTGAATAAATGGTTTACTGTGATACCGCGAAGTATAGAACTAACCAAAGCTCGATATAAATCTCATAATACACTGGTGTTGATTTCCTGCTTCTTTTCTTATCACGTAGAAGGCTAGAGATATCATAGCGTACAGATGTTTAATAAACAGGACATGGCAGTGATATAGGAATCTTACTATGATCTTCTGGTATTTATCTTCACAAAAATGGAAGCAATATAATATTAAACTTGCAAGCGGTGTGAGCGTATCGCCTTTTTAATCCCAGAGGAGGCCATAATTATTCTGCATGTATAAAAGAGATTTTACCCATTTTCTTTAGAAAGACAAGTGGCGAAGTAAGTAAAGGAAACCAAGCTTCATTTTATCAAGTAAATAAATATTAAAACGTAATCCCACTTATACTAATAAAAACAACTGCAACAATGACTTACAGTAAAGGACAGAGATGATTGTCTATTTAAAACAAAAATAAAAATGTATGAAAGAAAATTGCATTTAGAATTTTAATAGAAATCGTGTTTTAGTATAAAAATCGCGGCATACACATTCTCGATTAAGTTACAGAAACAAAAAAATTCAAATTTTGAAATGCAAAGTTTAGTTGTGATTATTAATATCCAACAACATAACCTTAAAGGAGCGTATCTTCTCTATCAAACCAAGATTGTACCCATATTCCACTTAATTTTGTGATTTTCGAAAATACATAATAGTTTGGATATTTAAAAAAATAAAATGTATTGATACATAGCAAAATAGGGACATTCTACTTCAAACTTTTATGTACATAATATGTATATCCCGTCTTGGTGTGTGATGTGTGTTTAGTTTTCTATGCATAATTTTTTAAATAATAGAAAAATATTTTCTGTTGATCTTATAAGAACAAACACCAAATTTCTATAAACTTTTGCACTGTTTCTGTCTCTTTGAACTTAAAGATATCACAAAGTATTTGCAATCGTGTGTTGTTGTCTGTCTCCCATCGAGCACGTCTCCAGGTGGCGGGTAGGAGAGTACATGCCCAATCCTTCGATACACTTCGGAGGAGTGGACATGAACTGTGTTAGCATTAATGGCGCGATATATTTGCTAACAAATGGTCGTTGCAATTTGGCAAAGCTCAGAAGCCCGCGGTTTATAAGGGAGAAACGACAAGCTCTAAAATGCCGAGGAATACCATGAACAGAAGGTCTCTCTGCGCATCCAGACCATACATTTTTCAAACAAATAGTTATACGGCTTGCTGTGCCCTACTTCTCTGTGGAGAACTTGGAGCTATGTTCGTGACTATGAGGTACATTTTAAAAATGGTCACATGTGGGATAGTAAATCCAAGGATGCATCACACCTAAGAAGCTCTCGCAGACCAAAACAGAACCACTTGAAAGGTTAAGGTGGTAATAGCAGTTCCGAGAACCTGAATAGCTGGTAAGTGGCGAAAGGTCGGTGCTCGATGCATGGATGAGGCTTTTCTTCACAGGCATACTCGTGGGAACTTTATGGACACCAAAATTAGTAAAAAAAAACAAAGCAGGGTTGGCGCTGCTGACGGCTTGACTATGAAGGTTAGTAGTCATCCTTAACAAGGAATCCTTTGTGCCGCTTCGGCAGAGACAAGGCAAGATTTTATACGGTTTTGATAATGTCATGCTGCGTCTCTATTGAGGCGACTAAAAGTGCGAAACTACTACTAAAGGATTGGTACCTGCGCTCATTGGTGACCCGACGAACGAGACGCCATGCTCAGAGGCCTAAGGGGAATTCCAATCAGAGCCTGGCATGGTAGAGGAGCTCCTGAGTCACCTGTACGTGGCTGAAGATGAAAACGTACTCCTGGCTTCCGATCCGGAGATCGCCATCTTTACAGCCATTTACTATTCGGACAATGGCGAAGATGACGCAAATCAACGGCTTAATACGACACGATTTATCTGTCGGATTTAGTTAATATACCTGGGCTCGTCTCATCGTTAAAGAAGGACTATGAAGTTATTTCTGTTAAGCATTTTAAAGACTCATATTCATACAACTTAAACAGTCTGCTTCAAAAAATTTCCTTAACATATGTCCTTGTGAATAATTTATAACTTTAACCGCTAAAAAGAAAAAAAAAAGAAAACAGATTACAAGATTAAATTAAGGTTACAAGAGAATTACGTAGTAACTACTTTACATAATTCATTAGTAGTAAATTTGAAGAACACATCACAAAAAGCTAAAATTCTTTATCAAGATGTGAAAAGCTTCATGAAAGAACATTCAAATGCCTTCAAAGATTTTCTTACGAAAGTAAAACACACAACTGAGGAAGAATGAAGGTAAGTCTTCGACATACAAACACGCTTAACAAGTATCTTTTAATATTTTAGAAATTCAGTTGAAAAAGCCAAATATGAAAATCCCTAAAGAATGACAATGACAGTCTGTTTGCCTCCCATTTACAAAAGAAAGCTCTACTATCAGCCAGATAAATTATTCAAAGGATTTCGACTAAAGAATTAAAAAACACTTATTCTTACCAAGAGTCTATGGTTCAGACTTTTAGAGGTTGTCTGCTTGTTGAGTTTTTTTTTCAGATAATTTTCTTGTTTAAAACAAGAATGCAACATTATATATATATATTTTTGTTGCAACTAAAAGAATTCACTGTCTTCTATTTAATTTGCATCTTAATTTAAACTTTTTTTCGGATTTATCACTTTTTTTACATTTTATTGTTCGGTCACTAACGTAATAACAGCCACAAATGCCTGGCTGCATAAAATAAAAATGCAACTTTGTTGTTATTTGGCATACAAAAAAAGAAGGCTGGAATATGTCTTATGTTGTAAATTCCATTGTGTTCGTTGATGCAACCAACAAAAAATATTCAGAAGTTTAAGTTGTGGAGACACAAGGTCGTCTCTTTAC
Source organism: Phania funesta (assembly GCA_963932375.1). NCBI lineage: Eukaryota > Metazoa > Arthropoda > Insecta > Diptera > Tachinidae > Phania > Phania funesta. Next base: position 44,582,755 of record OZ010652.1, read on the forward strand.
GCATGTCTCACAATTGAAAATTTCTAATAACTACATATTAAAGTATTGTATTTAAGAAGATAAAATTTAAATTTTTCAAGTTAATATTGAGCTACATCGGGGGTACATTTGAGACATTTGTTTACGGGAGCATAGAACATAGTAAAACGTCAAGTCATGGAGTGTACATATTTACAAGAGTCGGTTTCCATGCACTGTTTTTCGTGACTTTATTTTTGGCGAAATATTTAATTTGTAAATGGTGGACAAATAGTAGAATATGAACTCGAATAATTATTTTTGTTTGTTTGTTTAATTATTTAGTATAAATATATAGTTATTTTTATTATGAAAAAAGAAGTTAATGACAAATGATGCAAACACAAATTTAAAAGTAACAACGAAACGCGAATTATCATAAAAAAAGGGAAATGATACCTTGTTTAGGGAGAATTAATCGGGTGTAATAACGGTTTTTGGGGCTTACCGCTACCCGATTTCTTCTAAAATACTATTTTACGATTGTATATATTAACCAACATACTAATTATTTTATCTACGGGGTACTGATACATAAGCTCAGGTACATGCACAAAGAGTTCAGCTGTCGTGGGCATTTATAGGCTGTAAAAAAATAACGCCTGAAAAATTAAAAAAAACAGTTTGAAGTAGCTTATCTGTAGGTAGGAAAATATTTACTAAGACTTTTTAGAAAAACTTCCAGAATAGTTTGCATTAAACAAGTATTTTTGTAGTTGATATTATTTTGATCAGACAACAAAAATATAGATAATAATTTCAGGTTACACAAATGTCTTCTGTTTATAATATTAATTATTTATTAAGTATAAATTGTGATACTTATATCCAGTTAAAAAAATATACTTTGTGATATCTAACACCATTTATGCTTAAAATTATTTATTTTGGGTGCTATACTCTCTTCTAAATATCATTGCAACTTTTATATAAATACTCGTATTTATTGACATAACTTTTTGTTGCTTTAATAATAAATTACATAAAATAAAAGGACTTTGTCACTCGACGTGACATACTCAATAAGTGGACTTCTGTTAGAATTGCTTGTGCTTTTCAACACAGACTTCAACCGGTAAAAATTTTTTTTGAAAAGTTGGGCAGAAGCCATACAATTCGAGACCGGAAACAATAAGACCAATAATTTACATTGGAATGATGGAAAATAAAAGGAATTATTATACAAACATAACTTATATAACAACAATACATATGCACAGCCCAACGTATGCACATATCCTCACATAAAAAACTTAATAAACAATACGCTTTTTAAAACGCATCCCAATGCATTGCGAAAAAGTGCACTAGGAATAACGAACAGATATTGAAGATTTATAAAGCAAAAATAGAAATTGCCTGCTACTTTAACTATACTTGTTTATTTTTATGTGGAAGTCTGATGGTTATAAGCTTGCGCATGTATTTAAGTAAAAATTATGGGGTTAGTAAACTTAATAAGAACTTTAAGATTACATGTTTGTTATTTATCAGTATGATGGTGCATTTTGACTCATTATTTAGTTCGCAAAAATAGGCGAAAACTTGGTCGCAAAGTATAAAGAAAACTTTAATACATAAAAAGCAATATCCACCCAAAACTAACTCCTTTATGTGCATCAGCATTTTATACATTGTGATACATCCTATTTAACACAATTCCAATGCAGCTACTTATTCACGTAGAGAAGCAAAAACTAGAATCGTTTGCTCGAACAGAGTAGAAATGCCTCATTGTTTTCTGTATAATGACGAAATATTTGCAAATTTGTTAAAATTGCACGTACTGACTTTAGACCACATATTTGGATTTCTAAGGATCGCAAACGTAAACTACTTAATTCTTGATTTGATATTCCGACAGGGTTTTTTGATGTAGAATTTTGGACCGAAGTTCCATCATCCCTTGTCAAGTTTGGCTTGGAGACAATTATTCGAGAACGAAAAATGACACTGAAGATGGCACATAGCCGAAACCGGTGTGTCTCCAAACCAAACTTGACAAGGGATGACGGAAATTCGTTCCAAAAATCTAAAACACATAATTCGGATATGCCATCTTTTAGAAGCTTGTTTTTTCTTCCATCTAGTGTAAGTTATAAGGTATAAAAGCACCCGAATGAGATGCGCAACCGAATATCTTGTAGGATTGGGTACTCCCGAATGGTCCTATGGGGTATGTTATATAATAGTTTTGCTTAAAAACCATAGCATTTTACCTGAATTGTTATATAGTTTATATTCCCATTTTTTTATTATATTCATACCGATTTGATTATTTTTGAATTCGTACAATAGAATGCGTTCCGTTATTTATAGGGATTCTTTATTATGTGCATCTATGTGCGCTTTTATAAATATAAATTGTCTAGGTTAATGTCTGTATGCGTAAATAAAAATGAATAATTTTCATGACAATGAACGGACATAAATTATGTAGGTATTTAAATTTCTTATTCACTCTTTTGTTTGTTCTATTGCTTCTAGCCGATATAGACAAATAAATTGATGCTTTTGCTGCAAAACTTTATTGTTTATTGTTAAAAATCTGTGCAAAATAAATTTATATTTTAAGAGTATATTACTGTAACAAATTCTTTAGAGTCAGGTTGTGTCATAGTTTTTGTACTTCTGCTGCATTACTATATAGGTTGATTCTTTTATGATTGAATTCTGAGTTTCTTTGTGATTCATGAGACAAGCTTGCTCAGTTTAATATTACCTTCATATCATGCAATAACATACTGTGCGCAAATGATAAACAATTATTATATTTTATTCAGTTTTGCGAAAAATTTGGTTAAATTTTATGTTATCGAATAGCCATCTATCAAACAAAAGGAAGGAATGCATGGATAATTACTGCTGCTGTTGTATAAACCAGAGTTGGAATTGTATTATTCTCCACTGTGAGTAATTGATTTAAAATATTTTTATATGAACATCCATTTATTGTATTAACATATTTTTCATTAGGAAAATTAAGTCTGAGAAGCGTCCAACAGTCATTACAATGTCCTCTTTGAAAAGATACTCACAATGCTAATTATGTAATTAATTGTTCCCTAATTTTACAAATATTTCTTTTCTCTGGTTTGTTTTCTACAGGATGTCTACTTATGCCATGTCACAAAAAACAGGCGACAAACCATATTCTACAATCTAAAGAAAATCAAAAAGTTTCTCCTTGCTTTTCTTTTTTAACTAAAAGCACTTAAAACTTTTAAAAATCAGCAGAAGGCAGTGGATTCAAAAACCTTTCCTGTAAAAGCCGTCACGTTGTTTTGGCAGTACCTGGGAACGTTAATAAAAAGTGGACCTATCGACGTTAAAATGATGTCTTATTTCATAGATAATGATAAAAGTGAGCCTTTTCAATCAAATGATTTGGTTAAAACCTGACACCCAACTTAATTTATTTCACTTCCAACAGGAAACTCTTCGGGTTCCGAAAAAACTTTGTACTTTCATAAAACGTTTTTCTTTAAAGAAATTGGGTTATAAATATTAAATACTTTTGTCCGCTGCCCTTTTCCCGTAAACTTTTTTAGCAAAAATATGCTGCTTAAGCATTAAGGGTTTTTATTGTTTTTAAATACTCAGTTTATAATCCTTGACCAAATTCATTTGTGTTTTAATACTCCAAATTAATTTTGTGGAAAATATTTTCTCTGCAATTAATTTAGGATTAAAATAATGAAATGTGAATAAAAGGTTTTATATTTTTTTCATGCTGCTGTTGTCGTTCGAAATATAATGAAATGTTCACATATTTATTCATGTAAAATCATTAAATTTATGTATATACACTACACATTAACACACACACACACACATACATTAATATTACACAAATTCAGAACTCCAAATTCTTACGTTGTTGTAGTATTTACATTTATAGCGAAACCATTTAACACCTCATGCAACAATTTTGTGGTTACAATGGGCCAAAGTTTCTTTCACACATTCACATACACACGCACTAACACTGGTACTGAGCAGAAATAAACTGAAAAATTCGAAAGCCCTCCCTATTAGTGTTTTGAATTGAAAATGAACTGAGACAATATACTCATACATTCGTTTTATGCCTTTAAAGATGTAAAAATATATTTTTTCTCTACCAATCCATTTGTGTGTGCGTGGGGGTATAAAATGACGTTTAAAAAATTTAAAAATACAAAAATTAAAATTTTTATGTTGTTTGTTGAAAGGTTTGTTTGTTGCAAGGACACTAGTACTTTTCTAGCAAATTTTTGTAATGCATATGTTTTTATACGACGTACTCCAAAAAAACGCGGCGGCCACGTTAGGCGTTAAAAAAATCATTCTTTGACATTTCGCTAGACAGTGAAGTTGGCTGGTAATTGGCTTATTCAACATATTTACCTTCGAGTGCGATACAACGAGTATAGTGATTTTCGAACTTTCGATACCGAAATCGGCCTCAGTTTCACGTTGCACTTAATCCACTTCTCTATCTTTTGTTTCGATTGAGCAGAGTTCGGAAAATGTATGTCAAACCATTCTTTGGGTTCTACTGTACTTGTATTTGTCAAAAAGTAATGCTAAACTTGAAATTCACTTTTTCCATTTTTTTTCCAATAACAAAAGTTGTTTCACACAAAATGCTAAAACTCACAATTCAAGTCTGATTGCTGGCACATGTATACACGTATCGTTTGAAGGTTAGTTTTAAATAAAAATCATATGCGAAACATTTTAGTAACCATCTATGTGTCATGGTATGGAGTTTTTAAGTGGACTGTTAAAGAAAACTTTAAAATATATAGAGTCACATATAGCGACAACTATGAAATTAATTTTCAGGGGATCATTAAAAAAAGGTTCTAAAATGTAAAAATTTTAATTAAAGTAAAATACAGATTTATTAAGCAATTTTCATATGCCAAATACGATATTAGAAAATGTAAAAATATTATATTGCTGTTATAAATAATTTCTCTAATAATAAAAGTATAAAGTTTTTCACGGTGTAAATTATACGAAAACAATTAAAAATTTCGTTGTTACCCTGGGAACATTTAGACGGTCTTAGTAATTTTACCAAAAGGGCACATATACTGAAATGGTCTATTCGATTTAACAATTCACATACACTGTGTTCATATATACACCATGACTGACTAGTCGTACATTTAATTACACATTCATACATTTATACTCTTCATTAATGAATATTTCTATTTTTTCATCCTACTATAAGTTTTCCTGGCTGGCTTTTTAATGTATTTTAGCACTTTTTTGTTGGTGTAAATAGTTGGGTACATTTTTATGTGAATTGAGAATTTAATTATTACCAGGATTTAATTATGTCATCCGTAAGCGGATTTCATGTGCTTTTATTTATATTTTTAATAATATTTTTATATATAATAATTTTTAATAATGTGTTACAATAAAAAAAATTTAGTGAAAATTTTATATAACATCCTTTTGTTATGGATTTTTGTACTCTTTGGGTCCAATTTAGAAAAAATGTTTAATACAAAATTAATAAAATAATATGCTTATCCCTTCTGTCTTACTTAAACAATTATTAAGTAATAATGGAACCCAACACTCGTCGCTTTACGAGTGAAGATCAGACTAAATTATGAAATTTGTTGAATTACTGCGACTTTAAGTGCGACTTTGTTTAATTTTCTTAGTATTTAAGTACATACTTCTCTTTTATATTGATTACATATTAACAACCATTTAATTTCCTTATAAATTTTTGCTTCACTTAATTTCAGTTGAGCAACCAAGAAAAATATAGTTGTATACTACTGTGGGCAAAAAAGAGTAAGACTTTTTAATTTAAATTTCGCGCGGAAATCCATCCGTCGACATTTTTTTTACGTTCGTATGACTGTCAGTGACATCTGTGCCAAATATCACATCAAAGTAATCATTAGTGTTTAGTATACACTTGTCTTTCTGAAGTACTACAAGTGCATTCGGCAATTTTTACATTGAGTGATATTATTCAACAAAGAAGTTCCATTAAATTTTATGTGCGGAATGACATTTCTGGTGCCGAAACGTTCAGAATGTTGCAAAAGGCCTTCCGTGATAATTGTATGTCGCGGGAAAGTGTTTTTGGTTGATACAAATTATTCAAAGAGGGTCGAGAACGCGTTGACGGCGAACCTCGTCCAGGACGGCCATCAACATCAACTGATGATCAACACGTCAGTAAAGTCAAGGAATTGGTGTTCGAGAATCGACGATTAGCAGTCAGAGACCTTACTGATATCGTTGGAATATCGGAGGGATTAGTGAAGACAATTTTAAAAGATCTTTTGGCCCTAGGAAAAGTGAAATCACGATTGGTTTTAAAATCACTCAATTTTCTTGAAAATCAGCGTCGCGTTGACGTCTGTCAAATAATGCTTTCCGACTTCCAGGATGTCATTAAACGTATTATAACTGGCGACGAGTCTTGGAGCTATGCGTACGACCAAGAAACAGACGATTAATCAGCCGAATATCGTGCCAAAGGTGAGCCGAAGCCGAAAAAACGACGTCCAAGAAAGTCAAAAATCAAGGTCTTGTTGACAGTTTTCTTCGATCATCGAGGTGTGGTACACTCCGAATTCCTTTCGACTGGCCAAACTGTCAACAAGGAATACTATTTGATGGTTATGCGTTGTTTGCGCGAAGCTATTCGTAAAAAGAGGTCGGAATTATGGGCCGACAACTCATGGTTTTTGCACTACTATAATGCCCCGTCGCTTACCGCATTGATTCTTCGGCAGTTTTTCGCCAAAAATTCAATCAATATCGTTCCACAACCACCGTATTCGTTTGATTTAGCTCCGTGTGACTTCTGGCTGTTCAGAAAACTCAAGCGACCGCTCCGGGAAGACCGTTTTGAGTCAATTGAAGACATTAAACGTGAATCGCTACGCGCATTGAAGACTATTCCGGAAATTGACTTTAACAACTGTTACGAGGATTGGAAAAAAAGTTGGCATAATTGTGTTGCAGCTGGGGGCGATTACTTTGAGGGTGCGAAATAGCTTTGGCAGAACAAATAAAGCAATTTAAAATTATGAACAAAGTCTTATTATTTTTTGCCCACAGCAGTATATCCCTTACGAAAAAGCGCGTTATTGTTGTGCAAATGTGCGTCTGGTGGCCTTTTTCCTTTGCATGCTTCTGCGGGTGCTTGATAATACCGTATCATATAATGAGTTGCAATTACATTAATATTATTGCATGTAATTTCGCATGAACTACTCCTTTGCTTTTACCGTTCATTGAGTGTGTACGTTTTTCACGGCAGACTATATACGACAGCAATTTAATAAGTCTCTAAAATTATATAACAATATTAGACTTAATTGGCGATGATGAATGTGTTAGCTTGATACAGTACAACAAAGAAAAATTTAGGGTGAATTCATTCTGCGTTTATAATTCAAATTTACAAATTTATTTGCTTTCAGCATAAGAAGTCTACTCCAAATATTTTGAAGTTTCTTATAACCTTTTGGTACTGCCTTAACATACACATACATGTTTGTTACAAGCTCTCAACGAAGTGGTGAAATAAATGTTCGCCATTTCTGTTTGCATGTTTGGATTTTACGATTTTTCAATTGTATTGTTGCAAAAATGCAAAAAAAAATTCTAGGTGGTAAAAAAATAACATTAACTGACCTCGTTTATGACTGAATTAGGGCGGTAATGTAAATTAAAATTAGTTCAAGTTATTTACTATTGTGTAATTCTTGTTCGATTTATTTTTATCTTTCCTTGAGCCAAAACAACAACATTAAACAAAATTATATTTTATAAAATTATGGGAAGTGTCCAAAAATTAAATACTTAAGAGAAACATAATAAAAATTAATAAAATGCTAATAATTAAAGATTATTTCGTTCTGAACGAAAAATGACTCTGAAGATGGCACATAGCCGAAACCGGATTGTCTTCAAACCAAACTTGACAAAAATCTACAATAATTAAAGGCCTCATGGGATATTTATGTTATTAAAAAAAAAGAAATAACATTTTTGCTAACACCATCCCGATTTTATTACAAAATTGCTATTTATATTTTGGAAGATAAGTCAGTGTCTATGCGGAAAACTTTAAAAATATTTTTATAGTAACTAATGTCTTGTAATTAAATGTCTTATGCCTGAAATTTCTTAACCTAATAAGCACTTCAAAGTACAAAATAAAAACATGAACGTTTTAACAAAACCATACAGAAAAATTTGTATTAAAAAACAAAAAAAAAAGAATAATAATAGATAGCATAAATCGGCAGTAAAATTGTACGGTGAACATTGGTATGCCTTAGTTCTGTTTCATCATTAATTTTGTCCTCAAGCCATGTTGAGACGGCTACAATAATGAAGATACTCGAAAGCAAGGTACATCTATAGCAGACATTAAACAGGTTAGATATTCCGGATATTGATAAAGGAATAATGCAGGAGTCCTTCCAAGTAGTTATCTTAGTAAAAAAAAAACGTTCAACCTTTAAAAGTTTGCAGAAAATTAGGCATCGCCTTATTGTCCATAAGTGATCAGACAGTAAAGGGAAAAAATACAAATGGATTTTCATTTGCGGTTATTTTGGCGTAAAAATCCTTACAAGCAATTAATTTTACATTAATTTGTTTTAATAGGTTTACAAATGCATTAAACAGTTGTAAATTTTGCAAATAACAGAATAAAAATTGGTACAAAATACACCAACATTTAAACCTTTTTTATGATTTACAAAATAAAAAAGGCTTCTACTCTTTATGCACTTGCTTTCGATGCAATTTCCTTAAGAAGATGACATAAATTTGTATCTAAAACTATTAAATGTTATTATTAAATGCTCTTCAAATCGAAAAAGAAACTGTTTTTGTAAATATTTTTTTATACGTGTTCAAACTTATTTATTAAGGGATTTAAAATATATAAAATATACTAATGCGATGATGTTCATAGTTTTTTTTCTTAAATATTTACACTATAGCATCCTTGAAGTCGTACTAAGCAATGAGAGCAATATTGTCGTTGGTTCAGTTTCAGTGTAAGAAGAAAATGAAAATAGTACGATTATTTATTTACTTAAATCCCAATACAAACGGTGGCAGAATCAGCATTCAATATATAGAAATGCATTTGTTTGTGAGTGTGAATATAGATGTGTACGTTTTTTGGTCTACGAATTTGTAACTATAACTGCTTCTACTGAATGGAAAACTGAATAGTATTCGTTGTTTTCGAGCTAAAATCCGCTTGCTGTTCTCCCCGTCCTTGCTACTCTCTTTAAGTCATTTTAATGGCCAATAAGAGAAAAATATTGTCATTTTGGATATTCATGTGTATGCGTATGTGTATGTGTATTTATTTGTTAGTAATGGAGTTTAGTGCGTGGGGCAAATCGTCTAGCAAAAGTACAAATACAAACTATTGTAGCTTTTTTGTGAAATTTCACAACAAAACTTGTGTACAATTTCTTAAAAAGCCACGACACCATATTTTGCACTTCCACTATTGCAAGACAATTTGCACCAAATACTAAATACCACTAGTGCCATACATATTTATCAATTGTTATAGATTATCCTCTGCAAATGCTAAAATAGCATCGCAAATGGGTTCACAAGGTTTTATGTTAATAAAATTTTTATCGGTTTAAACTTTTTATTTTCCGTTTTGTGGGTAGCGTGCGCAAACAAATGCGCACTAAAAGGACAATCTTTATAAGTTGTTTTTTGTGAATTTGTGTTTTTTGTAAGGTGGTGAGAACTTGTAGTTAAAATCCTATTTTATTGCTTCGTGGCACCGATTTGAAAATTTGTTTTATTATTTATGGTAAATAAATAGATTTTTTATCATATATTTTTCACGCGTCACAGTAGAAGTTGCATAAACTTAATCATGGTAAATATGTATAAAGATACAATAATTCTGTTGTTCACTAACTAGCCACTGTTGTGAAATCACCATGGGCAGTTACACGGTTGAAAAACGCGTCCGAATGATCGTTAAAAAGACAACAAAAATTGGCCTTTAGCGACGAGGCGATTTTTTGCTGAATGGATAGCGTACGACAATCGGGTGCCAATGCATTTCCAAAAGTATGCTATTTGGTGCATATGTCGGGTCGGGACCTATAGTGCTTTGACAGTATCCAATTTCTTCGGGCAGCAATTAAAGAACTCTTAAAATTACGTCTACCTACCTAAACGTTCGTTAATAATTTACATACAAGTAAAAAAGTTTGTTATTTGAAACCATAAAAGCTATCAAGCTAAACTAGAGCTAGGTAGAAGATATTTAGAGCAAATGTACACTTCTTAGTTAGATTTTAAACCAGCAATGATTTCAGCACAAAACTGCAAATTAATAAAAAAAATTAGGTTATATAAAGTTATCAAATATATCAATAGGTGACGCGAAATAAAGAAGCACTAAACTTGAAAAACAGGTATAACAAAAGAAATTTCACTACAAAAAAGTTATATTGCAAAGTCGCTAATAAGAAATTACACTTGCTTAAGTTTTTTATTTTGATTTATAGGTTTAAGATCTTATTAAACCCTTTTTGTAGGGTTCGGTAATAGACGCGTTTTTTTATTTCTTGTTTATTCTTTTTTAGACACTCAACATCGGATATGACAAAAATTATTTTCGAAATAAAGTCAATACCATTGAAATTAATACAAAAATCCTTGATGGATTTAATATCAACACTGTCATTATTTTTTGTAAAAAAATATATTTTTGTCACTAGTATTCGAATATATGTATGTAAGTAAATACATTTACACCGCTGTTCAACTGATTACACCCATGTAATTTTGTTCCTGCGCAGGCCATATATTTTGATATTTTATGCGTAAAAGTTTTACTACCAGCATATGGCATATAGAATTAAGCCTGAGGCGTGTGCAAAATATTTTGAAAGTGACATGGAACGGATTTTTTTATTTATAATAGTTTAAACATTTTAATAGTTAGGATAGCCTTGACGGCTTAGCATAACTTCAAATATATAATTTTTTTGTAAGTCATAAAGTGACTTTATATATTTCAGTGATATTTCTTTCCAACATTGCGCATGATTTGAGTAAGTGACCGCTTGTCATTGAATTGCCTTCCCCTTCATACAACTTCCGGTAAGCCAACCCCAAATATTTTGAATTTTGTTTAAAGGCGGTCAAAAAATTACAAATATTTTGGATTGAAATAAATTCTTTTACAGAAGCATTACCCTATTTGTACAATCCATGGAATCGATACAAAATTACATTTAATTTTGCGAAAGCCCTATGAAGCAAAGTTTTATTGGGTTCCCATTCCAACCTACCGTTTCGAAATTGTAATTTTATTGTTACCCTCCCTGCTATGGTGGCGGTTCGGAAACAACTATTATTTTTTCAAATCATGAAAATAGTAGTTAGATTCGTCTAGTCCAACTGGGTTGATCTTTTTTTTTATCAACCAAAACCACAACTTTCCAATCATAATAGTAACGTTTATCTTGCGCAGTCCACGTTATACGCCCCCTGGCATTTTACAATCGACTTTGTGTGCATGTCTCTTTCAATGGGCAATTTTTTCTTCGTCTTTCGCACCTCCAAGTGTTCACAACGTACTGTTAGGACACTTGCTTGCATGCCAGCTTCCATCCTAATATTTGTTACCAAAAGGATTGAGTTCGACGCGATTTGCAGAACTTTTCTCGTTTCATTCGTAGTTAAAACTGACACAACTTTTAATTTTTTGTTTTGTCCACACATTTGCTTGTCCTTCATGAATCTGAGCACTGTGTTGTGGTTTCGTCCAATTTCATGCACGACAGGAATACTTTACCAATAAGAACACGTCGATTTTAGATCTTTGTATTTTCGAAGTTTTACCAATTGTTAGTTAAAATCTAAAAACGGTCATCAGCGGGCAGTTTAATATGCAAAGATTTATAATGCAAAGTGGAAATAAGCCAATGAAGAAACAAATAAAACTTTCTTATGTAGTGTTTCGAAAAATTATGCTAAATTAAATGCACTATCTGCTGGTAGTACAATTTTCGTTCCACCCATAAATTATCAAAAATATGGTCCCGCTAAAAAAGCAAATATATATTATGCGGGTCTAATCGATTCAACAGGAGTGTATTGATTGGGTAGTTATGTGGTTTGTCCTGAGCTAACTTCAAATTGTTGTAGTTAAATTTAGCTATAATTGAAAATAAACACTTAAAGATGTATTACTTACATATCATCCATCATACTTGTATGTTCACCTATAACGGAAGGAAAACAAATTACCAAAGCACTACGAGTAAATGCCGACTCACATTGACAGACTCAAGTATAAATTATAAGGATTATAGTCTATGATCTTAAAGAAAACTGGCACATGTTCAAACTTTGAAATACAGAGCAATTTCCTACGTATAAGAATTATGCAATAAATTATTCTTATAGAAATTTTGAAGATTTCAGGAACATAAATGAATTAAATGATAGTTTTAGCTTCGTGTAATTATAACCGTTCTCAAATATAAAGTCAAAATTTAATATCGATGCCTAGAAATCCACACAGATAAGATATTTGTTAAAAATGTAACTTCAATATTTCATATATTTATAACATTAATAACAACAAGATATTATTTTATTATAATAGCGGAAAGAAGGTGTATATGAATCTATTTAATCTCAAAACTTAAAGGAAAGCAAAGGCAACAGTAAACTGCTGTATGTACGCAATACGTACGTTTTATTATAAATTTAATTAAAATTCTTTGTGCATCGTCCTGAGAATGTAACATGGATGTGATTGAAGCAAGAAAAGCATATTCGTGATGCTGTTGAAATACTTTTTGCACACCTAAACACATAAAGACACTTTGCTACAAATACGCAAGTGAATAGAAAAAAAGTAAATAAATAAACATACATTCAAGTTAAATTAAAATACTTTGCAAGACTTCCAACAGTTAAATAAATAAAAAAGATATGAGTACGATTAGGGAACGTAGTGAACAGAGTATATTTCGAAAATTGAGGCCAAATGTAGGAAAGAAGCAGCTCAAAAAATAAATGTTTTCTGAAGAACAACAAACGAACTTAAATAAATAAGAAAACATAACAATTACAATATGCACAACACGAGTTACGACGAAATTGTCCTAGTCAAGGAGTAGATATCCTTAAACACTTATGCACATAGCAGTAGTTAGCAGTCGCACATCTACCATGCTTAGTACCTCAGGATTAAAGAGTCATTTAAGTTAAATGCATTAAAAATGAAGCCAAAAGAAGCGTGTAAAATATTTAAGACCTTACGTCTAACCTTATTCATCAGTAATGCTCATACATTTAGTTTTCTATACCTTAAAAAGTTTATTTTTGTATTAATTTATTTTTCATTTTTATTATATAATGTTGTACTTTTGTGCATTTTTAAACGTTTGTTGATTTATCACAATGTAAATTCTTGTCTATTTTTTACGTTTCTTTAAGTGTCTTTTTTAGGAAAGCTGCAAGAATGCTTATGCTGTTTTGTTTTCATACGAGTTTTCTTAATGTAGGAAGAAGTGTACGGTTGGAAAATGAAACAAATAAATTAAGAAACAATTTCATTTAGCTGGATTCAGTAATGAAATTCATATATATGATATGTAGTGCAAATTGCGTAGAATAGCATTAGAGGATAAAATTTCCCTCGCAACAGATCTATCTAGGCAAGACGCATTAAGACATGAGAAGTTGGAAGAACAGAAAAGGCGTTCCGTATTACGGCCGAGAACTTTAGAAATTTTAATTCAAGTACAATCACGGAAACCAGTATAGATATAGAATTGAAATTGCATACGATACGGGGCTTTCCGAATATCTGGCCACTTTTTCACAGCACACGCAAGGGAAAACATGGTTGACGCAACCATAATCTAAAAGCAATATAATATATTTGAATAATATTGCTGTAGTCGAAAAACAATATCATAGATCTAACTGCTCCGCGACAGTTAAATGTTCTGTTCTATCGTTAATTAGACTCTATCTAAACAAAAAACTAATTCATACTTAAGTTTAAGACGTTTAACGAACTCATGCGTGGGCCAAGATAAATAAGACTACTTCAAGAACGTGCAATCGTACATAAACCAAGCGCGTTTTCACCTCACACTAAAATTTAGCCACGAATTTCTAAACGGAGCAAGCAAATTTTGTTTATAACACATCTGAAACTGCAGTAGATGGCTAAGTTGAGAAAACCTCAATACCATACCAAAAGAAAAGAATGAATTGAGAGACAAATTCTGCAAACAGCAACTTATAAGACAATATTCGTAAAATTTAATTAAAAAATCGTAAAATACATTAATTGGCAAAAGCAACAAATTTAAAAAAGGCATAAACATGAAAAAAACAAGGTAGTTTCCGTTGAAATAAAAATAAACTCCTAAGCTTACGTTTGTACCTCGAAGTTTTTGTAAAATTCCAGAAAAATACTTTTTCAAACATAAATTTTGAATATGTCTTAAGAATCTGCATTACAAAAGGTTTATTTGTTAATATCTTTTCATTACTCTAGTTAGTTCATGCGTTTAGCTTTCCCTTAAATAGTTTTAGCTTTCCCTTAAATAGAGTTCCCTATTAAGATTTTGCCAATTTTAGATTTGTGCATACACCGCACCAAGTTTTGTAGGTAATATTAAAGAAAAATGCTTGTCTAATTTTTCCGAGCTCCAGGTCATCAATAAAAGCTTCTTTATTATAAATTATAATAAATATTAATTTTATTTTTTCCAATATTTCGCTACGCCTTTGTGTAGCATCGTCAGGAAATAAAATAAAATAAAATTATATTTCACAAACTTCAAAACAAAAATCAAATTGTGAAAATTATTGAAAAATTTTTTCATATACGATGAAAAATGTTTCAAATTTTCAAAAAACACAAATACATACAAATCATAAAAACTAAAAAAAAAAAACTAAAAAACTACCAACTAAAAAATGTTTTACATTAATGTGTAGATGTATATATGTATAAATAGTACATATGTATAATCCTAAATTACATCATACTATCTTATGTATTAAATGCCTATATATATGAGCGACATTAGCTAGTGTCACATCGGAAGACAAATAACACATAAAAATAGTTATACAAATATCTCTGAAGGATGTTAACTATGATAATGTATTCGTTTACTTGATTACAGTTTGTTAAATTGTAAGACTAAGAATAGTAACAACTAATAAACAGTATGGTTTTAAATAAAAGTTTGTTAAAATAAATAAAAAAAAAGATTAATAATAATAAAAAAAAAGATAAATCTTTGGTGTCCTTTTTCGTCTGCGTTTCTGAAAAGGCTCACTGAACTAAGTGAATGTAGAATTCACGAATTTTTATAAAAATTAATTTTAAATAAAGTTATATAGAACTGAGTCCTATAGAATTAAAGATTTTTCAAAATTGTTTAGTCATGACTACTACTATTTCTTATTCGAAAGATCTAAAATAACGTTATATACAGTGGTCGGCATATTTATTTTGACACCTGAGAAATTTTACCATTTTGAATTTTTTCAAATAATTAAAAATTCAAATTTTTTTTTAAATGAAAGTAGCATTTATTTAATAACTAAAAAACATAAAATCATAACTCCTTATATTAAATTTGCATTCTATGCAACTAATTTAAAAATTTAGGGGTTGGCATAAGTATTTTGACATAATATGTATAGTATTTTAACTCTTTAAACGAAAATATGTTATTCCAACTTTTGTAATACTTTTAGATATTTTTAATATTAATTAAGCGTGTATCCTCCTTTATCGGCAATAACTTTCCGGAGTCTTTTAGGAACTGAATCGATAAAGCTTTGAATGTATTTTGTTGGTATGTCCTCCCACAAAGATTTAACCTCTGAAATTGTTCGTTCCCTGGTTCTTGTCAGATCAGCGGTTCTTTGGCACTTTATATATGATCAAACATTCTCAATCACATTCAAATCCAGACTTTCTGTCAAAAACGTCTTAATCATTTTACTCTTGTGGCAAGGCGCATGGTCCTGTTGGAAAATAAATGACGGTCCAATCAACCTATCACCAGAAGGAAATGCGTGTTTACTTAAAATTTTCAAATATTGGGTTTGGTTCATCGAACCGTCGATGGGAACCAAGTCTCTCAAGCCTTTATATGCTATACAGCCCCACCTCCATGACTGACTTTTTCGAGTTTTTTGGTCGAAAGTACTTTCGTTGGTCCATAAGACGCTTTGCCAGAAGAATAGGGGCTTGTCCACGTATCTGTTAGCGAATTCTAGCCTTTTAATTTGGTTCCTTGAGGCTATACATGGAACTTGTCTTGCTACATATGTATTAATACTGGCTTCTTTTAGACCTTTTAGACGTCGTCGAACGGTTCTTTCGCTTAAATGACTATCAGAGTGCGAATTCCATTCCAACGCAGCGGCTTTCGGTGTCCAACCTGGATTAGATTTCAATTTTCTGATAATTTGTCGATCTTCCACTGCCGTTGTTTTACGTTTTCCTCCTGTTCGACGCAAATAAATGACAGATTTTGTTTCTTTACATTTATTTATTCGATAATAAATGGTTTGCCTAGGTATATTGTACTCTTTGGCAATATTTGTTACAGATGTTCCAAGATTATACTTGGTTATTTATATTTTTCTTATATTTACACAATAGTAATAGAATTTTTTTATTTATCTTTCATCGAATGTTAATACTTAATACTCAACAATGATCGCTTTGTATTAAAGCTTAACATAAAAAGCAAAATGAGATGAAATTATAGAATGTCGAAATAATTATGCCGTTACAAATTATTGTACCAAATTGCATTTCTCTCTTCAGAATGAGAATGGGTAAAGAATTTAAAATTATTTCGCATACGTATACTTCAGAATTAGTGTAAATAAAATATTATTATAACTGTGCCATTATATGAATTTCAATATTGAAAAACAATAAAACAATTCTTCGCTACAATTTGTCACAACTATACTTTGTAAATAACGAAAAAGTAACTATCAAACTGAAGGATATTCTAACGAAAAATGATCCTGGATTTTAATACAGAGTTTGCTAATGGTACAATAACCTACTTCTATAATTTTATATCCGATTTTTAGTACTTAGGTAAATTTTTGCTTTATTGAAGTTAAAACCACATATTCTAATGGTTATTAAACAATTACGTTGGGCTGTAACTTCTTCATATTATGTCGGATATTTCTTCTTTATATGTTTCTTTTGAAAAAAAATTGCAACTGGATCACTAATTTAATTTGTCACACTTTATGAGGACTTTGTACAAGTTCTTTCTTCTCACACAAACGCAACAAGCACATTCATCTATTTGTACACAGCCGCACACACACTTCGCCGTTAGTTTAAATGTAAAAAAGGGATACTTGAATTCAACAAATGCTGGACTCTGAAGAACTTTAACCACAATTTAAAAGTTGTTTGTTTCTTTATCTTTCAATTCGCAAATGTATTGTTTTTAACAAAAGTTGCCTGCTGTTGTTTTTATGTCAAATAATTAAGTTTAACACTATGCATTCAATTAAGTACGTACACACAAGCTTCTGTAAAAAATACTTCTTTATTTAAGGTACAAAGCGACACACACGTACATATACATACGTACAATCATGTACTGTAACTATTTCCAGAGTCCATCATTTTGTATATCTTTTCATAGCGACCTTTTAAGAGCCCCATGTGGTTGTTCTGTGGATTAAATTGGTATCTTTCTGAACGCTTTCTCTTTGCCTCACTCTGTCACTATATGTTTTGTTTTAATTTATTTTATATTTTTGTGTTTCTATAATAGGTAATTGTTATATGTATGTGTTGGAGTAAGCGTTTGTGTATTGAAATTGAAAGGATACATTTCTTTACCCGTATGTTATTTACCTAAATTTAAAATTGTTTCTGTCATTACAAATGTTACCAGATGAGGTTGACTTTTTTATTGTTTTTATCATTCTTTGTATTGTAATTGTTATCGTTTTTGAACTTTTTGTATTTGAACAGTTTTGTAGAAAAGGAAGTTGTTTTAAATACCTTAAGAAAAACCCAAGAAACTTTATATCAGAGGCCCTGAACAATTAGTTTTTCTAAAGTTGTTCATTGATATTAAATTTGTTTGGAAAAAAGAACAACAATATGTTGTGGATACAATCTACTTCTTTATATGCTATATTGTTACGTGACGCTATGTGGCACTTGAGGGAACGTTCGACTAACTTTCGGTATCTCAGGAGAGTCTGAATTCGTCCCTCACCTCTAGCAATAAATATATATATACAAATGTGCATTTGAAATCAAAGACAAAAAAAATTTATATCTCGAGTGGGAAGCAGGTGTAGACCTCCAGTCGCCCTAACCCTTCCATAGTCACCTCGTTTCACTACAATAGTTATTTGACTCTTTGAACTCACTTTCACACCACACTCACCTTAACTTACCAGCCAGTCATGCAAGTATGGTATCCTAATCACCTACAAGCCCATTTGTATTTGTAATATTTTTTTCTTCCATCAACAATGAAACTGATGTGAGACGGTCTGTTTCCTGAATTACATTCAAAAGTTTAGCTGAAGATATTTTCAACGGGTTTTTGTAAGGTTTGACATACCCAGCTCCGTTTCTCTAAAATAACTTCCACATATAATGCTGTTTTTTATATCACCAGAAGAGCCAAACAAATGACTATCGAGTTTAGTTTTTGCATATCGATGTAATGGTGGACTATGCTAAAGGGTGCACATCCTTGTCTTATCCCAGCTGTAATTGTGCGTTGTAATGCAAAGCCCTTAAACTATAAATAATCCGTATAAGAGTTTCTTTATACGCTAGCCTGCTGAATGTGGCCTTCTCATACTAAAACTGAATACCTCTCAGTCAAAATGTACTGGTCATTTCCACCTATCTCTATGATATCTGCTTAATTCTATAATCGATCAGTTTTTCCAGGTACTTTATTTTTATAAGTTCTAAGGCATAGTCTGGTGTTATACTGCCAGTTATTTTTATTTATCAAAATAATGAATTAGCACGGTAGTTACATTAGAGCGTCAAAATTGGTCGAAGTCAAATTTAACATAATTTATTAAACGAAATTTAAATTTATACTTAAACAACTTTTTCAAAGTATAAAGTGGCCTAACACAGTAAGTATCCGTGGTTTCCATGAAAAGCTGCTCAATTATTTTATTTTAAAAGCCTGTTACACTATTGTCTTACCTGCATACATTTAGTGAAAAACAAAGAATTATGAAACTTAAATAATAATAACTATGGACTATACATGACCTGCATATATAAGATTTTAACTTATTAATCAAATAGTGATGTGATTCATTAAATCTTTTATTGGGTAGTTTATACTTCAGAAACTTTCGTTACAAAATCCAATATGACACAAAAATAGCTCCTTTAATTTAATTATCACAACTCACCAGTAAACACTGTGTAATATATCGAAAGTAATTTAAATTGTTCACCATGAAGCAAAATTACAAATTGAAGCTTGGTAAAAGCTTTAAAAATAAAATTATCCAAACGTTAATTTTAAAGGCATATGTGCTATAATGTATGGCTAAAAACATACTGAACCACATTGAAACATTTAACCACTCAAACAAGATTTTGCTGTTATTGTTAGCAATGTCAAGTAACGGCAAAATCATAAATTAATTCTACTACAAATACGTATACTAGCATGTACCTTAAACGTGTATGTGCAGTTATGTTTGCACATGTGAGATTATGTTTCATACAACATATTACCATGTTAAAATAATTAGTGGATAATAATAAAAACGAAAAAATCACAATCTAAACGCCAGAAACATTGTTATAATTTTTCTTCAGGTTCAGTATTTTTTATATTTTTTGCTTTCCATTCAAACACTCAATCATCAACAAAAGCCCAGGTTAGACGAAAATCTTAAAGATAAATAAGTGAAAACAAATAAAAAATACTTGAAACAGCTTACACTCATTCATACGCACTCGAAAACCGAAGATATTGAAGCAAACAGACATTTTGTTGAAAATTACGTTGGAAAACTTGAGTAACCATCCGGTAATTAAGTAACCTTTGAGAGTTTGCTAGTACGGTAGATTTAGAAAACTAAAATAACAACAAATACCGAGATTCCGAGGCATTGACCACAAGGAAGCAACACACAAGCCGCCAACGAGCCATGCTATATTTAAAAACTAAATATGTACTTTATGTAGCAATAAAAGCAATAAGAACTAAAAGATGCTACAACAGAAACAAGTACAATGCAAAATGTTCTGTAGAGTTAATGATAAAGCAGAACTCAAGATAAGAGAGTGAAGTGAAGCTGAAAGTTATAAGATGGCTACTTTATACTGTTTAACGTGTAAGCAAAAAAAAATAATAATAATTTCATAATTTGAATGAGGTTTATAGTACCAAACTACAATATCCTGTGTTTAATCTAATAAATATATTCAAGGTGACTAAACCGAGACTATACCGAAATATATATTGTTACGTTTATTACCACAATAAACGTGATTTTGAAGGATTCGTTTAATTGTAAAAATTAAATTACACAGTCCTTAATGATTTTTACCAGTACACAACTTTATTCGGCATTTAAGACTCTATTTACAACTATACTAAGCACTTATTTACACTGTACACTTCCCACTTTTGTACGCACAGATATTCACGGTATGAAATCTCAAAGTCAACTAACTCTTCTGCGGTGGACGGCGCCTTTATATACAGATCAGGGTCGCTTCTTGAAATGTCCCGAACATACGCGAAATTGCGCATTTGTTATTTCAGTTGCTGGCTTAGTAGTCTTGTATATGTGTGTGTGTGTGTATCTTTGTTTACTTTTTGCTTGCTGTAGAAATTGTTTTTGCTGAATCGCGGTTTATGGAATTTCTGCTGCGCAATTTGCTTTTGCTTTGTGTTTGTGATATTGCGTATTTGTACATTTGTACAATAGGTCGTTTCACACACCTTTGACTATTACTTTGTAACAATATATATATTCTTGTTGTAGGTCATTTTTTTTTGCATGATCACACAATATTTCATAATACAAAAAACAACTTTTAGACTTATAGAGGTTTTCTCTGATTTCGTTGTGAAATGCAAATAAAATTTTTAATAATTCCAATTATTTTCTTAGTCCCATAATATATAAAATTAGGTTAGTTAAATACTTAACTAAGTCAGTCATACACTTAATTAAATTTCGTGATCAAAGTAGATCAGCAAATATTTATTTTATTCTGTCAATATTTAAGGAATACGATTTTTGTTTATATGACTCTGTGCAATTGTCTGTTAACTAAATGAAAATTGTACATGAAACGATTGTGCTACTATTGGAATAAATCTTTAAGTGTCATAACAGCTGTACTAATTGTGCTTGCGTTTCTAGAAAAGTGTAAAAACATTTGCCCTTTTTTACGACCACAAAATGTAATGTTATTTAAGATTTCACCTTTAATAATACTGGAAGTCATTGTCCTTTTCGATCTGTATAAGATATACTAAGCATGTACCCTCTAACAGGGCTATATTTTATTTAAGAAACAAAAACGCCACAAGAATGTATATATTACTATATCTGCTAAAAGAAATATATTATTTAGTAAAGTTAACGTTGGAACTAATTATCTGTGGAAGAAATTATGGATAAATTTGTTTTCTGTTTTTAAAATAATAAGGTAAAATAAACATTAATCTCCTAAAACCAACTTCCTAAACACTTTCAATAAATGCATTATCCTTATAAATAAATAATTGTAAGCGGCTTTTAAGCCTTAAGGTTTAATAGCAATACAAAGATGAGAAAGGTAAACAGGACTTATCCCAAAACAACCCTCGTATTAATAGAAGTACCTTTGTTATTGTTGAACGAAAAATACTAAAGAAGTTCTATTAAAGTAAATGTAGGTATTTTCTTCATCATCATTGCCAGCTCCGTCTTCAGTAACAGCATCATCATGAGTGTGTAGTTACTTTATATGACTGAAGACATTCTGGCCGTGATATGATCAAGAAAGCCATTAGAAATCTGTATGCGTGTGGTTATTTCATTTATTTTTGCCCTTGCATTTTCATTATAATCACAATAGTAAAAAATATATTTTGGACAAAACAAATAAGAAAATGGTTTATTTTGCCTCCAGTCTACGTTTCGTATACATATATTCAACACAGACGCTCATACAAGCATACACATAATCAGTCATAATCATGCTACGTTAATGCAGACAATTTTTCTAAGCGCACACTTATTACATTTCGAATAATCTTTATAAGTTGCCGTACAATATTAGACTAGAGAGACCTATGAGATGGCTTTTTAAAGGTTTTTAATTTTTAATGAAGATGTTTTCAATAAAAAATGTATAAAAGAAAAGTAAACCTAAATATGCGTTTATATTTGAAATTTGAGTTGCACTTTCTTTAAAATCAAAAAAAAACAACATTAAGATGATTAATGACGAATAAAATAGATTGTATTTTCAACATAAAGGAACTTTCACAAAGTTGGACAGAAACGATATATCACGCAGCCTACAAACTGCTAAAATTATATGCATTTCTTATTACAAAGCTGTAAACGTTTCTTACATGGAATATCTCTACGTCGATGAATAAAAAATAACCTAGTAAATCGTGCCATAGATATTCTTCTAATCCGAAAGTGGGGACTTTAATGTTCCTGTGTTCCTCAAGTAGCAAAATAAGATATATTTTTGTATATTAAAACTATTTATATATTTTAAAATTATTATATTATTTTGAATTCATTCATTGATGAAATTATATTTGAATTAGTTAAGAATACATACTTTTTTAGAGACTCGGACAACTTATAACTCCAAATAACAGGTAAAAATATGAACATACAAGTCCTTCCTGAAACAGACAAAATTGCTATTAATTTGCTTCCTGTTCTGCTGTTGGTGAAAAGTATAATTTGTGAGTACATTTCCAAACGTTAATACGACAATTTGAAATTTCAATTATCAATTTACCCTTTTTCAATTTACTTTTAAGTAATGGGTTATTCCAATTGTGTATGCTCAGTGCAAAAGTTTTGTTCAATAGGAAATTATTATAAAAACTCTAAAATTTATTCTAGATAAGTCAAAATATTTCCAAATAAAAAGGACCTTATTAGTACTTGTATGAGGATTTCTGATTGAAACGCTTATTGAACTTTTTATTAAATCAAACTTTATTTTAATTTCATTATAATATTTTAGGTAAAAGACTGTACTGTTTTGCTTCACAATTAAACACTCAATATGACCTTTGTAACATTCGAAATTATAGCGGGACTAAAAATTAATTATATAAAAGAAAATAAGTAATTAACAACAAGAAGCTGACAGTTCGTAAAGTCACGGTTAGTATTTAGAACTATGTAATAAAACTCCCAAACAGTACTATTTTTATCTAGAATAATATTACGTAATTCCCTTGCACGTGATTCAGATGTGCTACTCACCTAACTTATATTTTTTACCCCAACCACTTTCATATAAACTACAATTTTATTTTTATCTCAAAACTTGTTACCGCGAACTTTTGCTTCAAAAATAGAGCAACTCGTAAGGAAGAAAGGGTAATTAATTTATATTTCAGCAACAAATGTCTTAGTTTATTAGTTAAGTTTCAATTGATACTGTTTTTAATTTTGCACAAAGAATTGTGTATAACTGCATACGTTTTGTCAAAACAATGTTCAATAAAATGCAATAGAATTAAGTCAGGTTTGAGGTCTATTTACAAAAAATAGAACTTTAATACCAGCAATATTTTCAAACACTTAAGACTTACAAAGATATTAAGTTATGTACTTAGGTATTTTCATATATATTTCAAACACACTCACTTTGTTGTAAATGTGCTCTGCATTGCTGATCTATATAGCGTATGAGTAATATAAATGGACTAAATAAATGTCTAAATAGGTATCGAAACATTCACATGTACATATGTATATATATGTACGTATTTGTCGTTAGCCTATTGCACAAAGAAATAGTAAATACATGTTGCTTGGTAGCTTAAAAGGCTGCTGAAAAATAAATCAAGAGAATTAAATACACAACCGAACAGTAAAGGCTGATGTACAATCAAATTAATAAAAAAAAAACACACTACTAGCAAATACAACAAGTGTTTTGGAAATCAATAAAAACAAAACAACTGCATTCCGGTATGCGTAAAAAATCTTTAAATAAATATTTAAATATGCGAATAACTAATGGCAAAACACAAAAGCTTAAAACCAATACAAGAAAAGCTTACATTATTTATTTTTCATAAAAAAATATGAGAAAAAATGGCAGAAGGAACAAGGCAGAGACGCAAAAAAAATACTAATAAATAAACAGTAAAACTAACACATGCAGATATAAAAAGCATTTGCACAAAAGAAAATGGAGAAAGCAATAAGCCACGAAGGTCAAGTTAAATTGGCATAAAAAATTATCGATTTTATGAGCAAGTTTGTTCTTCATTTTCCATTTTACTTTATCTCAATTTTTGCAGTTTTTCAACACAGTAAATGTTGGCAAAAAGATATGTATATAAGATATCGTATAATAAGATATATATATATATATATATATATATATATATATATATATATAAGTGGTTATGTACATAAAACAAGAAAAGGAAATGAGGTCTAAACATGCTAACAAATAAAACAATAAGGACACTGACAATGGAATACACAGAAGAAACAAAAGAAAATCCACAGTCAAACGTCTATATGCTTCCCTACATTTATGCATATAACCTACTCAAAAACTCTTCCAAACTAAAGCATAGAAGGCGCCACATAATTTGCTTATAAATATTGAAATGAAGCAAAAAAAAATGGAGTGAATACGTCAACGTTAATTACGTCTATAGACGTCCAAATCGATTACATGTTACAGAGCAATATTATTCGATTCGGACTTATGTTATAAAAAACACGTTTGAAATCTAACTTTTTACTTTTTTGTTAATAAAAACTTACATCTGTACTCGTGTATTTTTTATACTATTTTGGATTACATTTTTCCCTTTTTTCTTAAGTATATTTTATACGGATGGCATGACTACAACATAAAATTTAATTCCAAGATTTGGTAAATGTAATTTTTGGAATATAAATTAACGACAATTTTCTAACTTTCGATAACCAAGTTCGTTGAAAGCACTATGTTTGACATATTTATTGCATGAAAGGCCTTTAGCAATTCATCTAATCCTAAGAGCTACACTCATAAATTTAAAAAATAGATTTCCTTCTAATAAAGAGGGTTTTAAATATATTTAGAACGAATTTACTTCCTTCAGCTTGATTTCTAATATGCGCCATATTCAGTACTATTTTTCTTTCTCTAACATTTACACAAGCTTATTTGATGCGGACATAAAAACCCCCAATTAGAAATGCAATAAAATATATACATACTTTATCCCATTGATAGCAAAATAATTTGTTACTGATACAACCTCCAATTCAATCGCTGCCACACATATACACATTTTACACCGAACCAACAGCAAGCATTATATAAACGTTCGCATAACGATACTGTCTATACATTCAACAGCAACAACAAGCACAACAAAATGACATTGACCTGGATGAACAGTGTTTTTTTGGAGCCCATTATTTACACTTTTTGTATACTATATTTTGGTAATTAGAAATAATTATGCCTCGTTAGGGTTTAATTACACCATCGAAATACCTTGTTGTCGACAAGTCAGTTAACGCAACGAAATTGTTAATTCAAAGAATTACCATTTAGATACAATAATGGTTTATAAATAGTGATTAAAATATATCATTATTACAACGTGCCCCTAAAGTTCTCCCGATAAGCTAACGAAAAGGTCTTCATACCACTAACTTTCGACGAAAGGGTAATTATTTTTTAATTTAGCTAATATTACCTTTTACTAACAAAATGCATAAATCCAAGCTGTAATAATGACGCGTAGTTTATTAATGATAGAAACGAATATTCCGTTTTAAAATATTTATTTAAGATCCGTCGTTGATTGCATTGAAGCTTTTTTTATAAAACTGTTATTCTTTATCCCTTTCTCAGATATACTTTACACCGTTTTGTTTTTAATTCCTTTAAGGCTTCTTATTTCAATTCATTAATTTATTTACGTTAAGTTCAATTAATGATTTTTTCTAACAAAAGTATAATTCATTAATTAATGTAAATCTTCACTCAACCATGCAGTTTTAAAGCATAAATATACATCAACATTTTACTATTACTTCTGCGGTTTTTCTTTTCTTTTGCGTGACATGTCTGTCGTAAGGTGTTTATGAAAAATGTTCTTTAACAAAAAAGTGAATAATCCCAACATGGGCAGCAAGAAAATTTCCAACTGGATAAATTTAACCACTTCCGTTAAGTGGGATATTAAAAAAAATTATAAATATTATGACAGAATAAATCATAACAAAAACAAAAAGTGGACAAGAAAAAAATTTGAAGCAAATGTTTGTTTAAGATATTAAAAACCTGTTAGTGGTTGAAAAGTATAATTTATACAATGCCAGAATGTAAAAGAACAAGGATAAGAATAGGATCCATAAATCAAAATATGACCATACTGAATAGAAAGGAGGAAAAATTTGCAAAAATTTTAATGATTAAATTATAATATTTAGATAAAATGGGAAAAGCAGAAAAACAGGATCAGTATAATTAAAGAGCAGACAAAGAAACAATAGGATATATATGGTTATATAGAATAAACACATTTAACCTTCTTTATTTATTCATAATTATGAAAAATTTAAAACGCATAATTGCAAAACTAAGCATATTTATTTATTAGTTTAGCGCCCTAATAGAGGATATCTGCAAACAGACCTCTAGTCTTTGCTGTTCAGGCAACAATTTGCTCAATGTTTGCTATAGTACCCATTGCTACTAAATAATTCTATGTGTTTAAAGCGTTCTGAATTCCTTTATTGCGCCATTCCCAATAATAATATCAATGGTGCTAGAACTCTGTCAAGCAATCTATCCTATTCTACAAATTCCGCTATAGCTGTTTTTGACATGAAGAATTACCGATAATAACGAGTGCTCGCATCATGATAAAATACACCCAAGAGTACAACGCGAAACCTGTATAATGTGCCTCTCTCGACCACTGCATTAAAGGATCGTAGAAAGAAGGCAAGCAATGAATACTTCCAGAGAATGCAAAAACGTGCTTCAAGAGTTATGTATTTTTACTTAAAAATTTAGAAATTTTTGAAACAATTTGAAATTTTACCTTTATTTATAAATTATATATCGCAGCATATAATATGCTTAACGCCTAACTTCTCAGTCTTTTATGGGTCACGTTTTAAACATATCTAGTCAGTAGACTAAAAGTTACATACTAATTAATTATTGCCAAATTGTTTTCTTCTATATTCTGTCCTGGTTAAAAGCTAAGATAATTTTTTATCCCCAAAAAGGAGTACCAAATGCTCTTAGCTAACTTGGGAAAATAAAACGTTCACAAATATCAAATCCATACCCTTTAAAATAAAACAATCAACCAGGTAACAAATTACAGAACAATATTCGAAC
This sequence comes from Phania funesta, assembly GCA_963932375.1. Taxonomy (NCBI): domain Eukaryota; kingdom Metazoa; phylum Arthropoda; class Insecta; order Diptera; family Tachinidae; genus Phania; species Phania funesta. Next base: position 44,610,440 of record OZ010652.1, read on the forward strand.
TTAGGATGTATCTTTTAATCGGCACATTAAATCAAGGTCATAGTTAATGATAAAATATCTGTCAATTTATTCTTGCAGCAGAATTGGTAAATACCCGTTTGTCTCGCAAATTTTAAATTTAAATTGGTTATATTCCATATCGCCAAGAGAATAAATTTATTTTCCCCTATTTTACTATTAAATTTTATTTTTTGGCCCACACTAAAAACATTTTTATAGATTTGACCAGTGTCTGAAACCCGTTTATAACGACAGGAATGCACGGTTGTCTATCTTGAAACTTTAGTACTTCTTCAATGTCTAATACAAACTGAATCATTTTTATAACTTACGCTTTAAATCTCAAATTTTTAGTATTAAAATTGTAATAAAGAAAGATAACTTCTTAATGCAACTTCAATCATAATGACTTAATTAAAAAAGCGATTGAAGATGCTGATTCCTCTGATAATTTACACAGTAATGCTAGAGATAAAATTACTCGTAGTCACTAAATGGCCGGGAAATAAGTGTGAAATGACAGTTGAAACTTACAAATAGCATTTTTTTGATCTTTCGAGTATTTTAATGATGAGACTTTCGTAACAAGTGTTTTTCGTTGACAAAAATAAGCTTCACGCAAGTATTATTTTGCAAAATACAACAAATGACACTTATGTACTCATAAACCTTGCCTAAGGCAAAATAGTTGTTTCGTCAAAAGGCCAAAAGTGCCGTCGTTTACGGAAATAATGCAAACTTCGCCATCAATTCTAGTAAAACAGCATCAACTAAACAAAAACACTTGTAAACTTTATTGGAGTAGACAGACAACGGGGGATTATGTTATTCCCTGGAAGGTATTCAAGGAAAAGGCTAACAGCAACAAACTGCTGTACTTTTATTTAATTACTCTCTTTTGACAAATTTTATTTTCTTTGTCGATAAATTCTTCAGACGATTGATTGGGCAGGGCTTAAAGGAAACTTTAAAAGTTTAAATATTGTTGTTGTTGCTGTTGCTCTTTGGCATATTTACGCAAATAAACAAATTGTTTTTTTATGAAAAAGACAATCATATGCCTTAGAAAACTTTACTTCACAAACCGATGATCTTTAGGCCAATTACCACAGTTACTATCATCGTCACCTTTAAGTTGCCAGCCATATTGTAGGTCGTCAAAACTAGTTTCCTTCAGCAACATCTGTAAAATTGTTATTTGTTGTTATTTCTTTTATCGTCTCTTATCTCTTCTTCTTCAAGTGTACTCCTTTAATTTATGGACCATAGAGGAAAACGGCAACAGCCGTATTGACAAAAAATATAAACAAAAAAAGTGCAAATAATGTAATTAAAATTCAATTAAGGAATTATTTTTAGTCGGTTTACAGCAGGGTGTTGCTGTCGTGAATTTAACTTTCCTTAGGCTGTTGGAAGAGCAGCCAGGACACGCAAAGGTCGAAAAAATTGTCCACATTGAATGTGGTTTAATTTATGATTATTAGTTTTTGCTCTTTGTCAAGTTTCGTTTAGGTAAATAGTTTTTATGTGTGAGCATTCATTTCAATTATAGAATAACTACACAACACTGTTTTAAATTTTAAAACTTTATTTCAAGTAAACAAAGAAAAGTATTTCATAATGAAAGAAAATCTTGAGACATTTAAGTTTTAATTTTAATAAAGTGTTGTTTGTATATTACATGTGTTCAAGCCAGAAAAGAAGGGCTTAAGGTTTAATTTTAATTATTAAAATTATATTCATTATTAACAAAATAATTTCCACTTCAGACATATTCCAACGCATTCTTTCTCCTTCAAAATGCTTTCCACAAACCGATTTTTGAATCGCCTTCAGTAATATTTTCAGTTTTATGCATGCCGTGCCAAAGAATTTCCGCAGTGTGGTATCTTGAGCCTGGAATGGTTAAAAAAGTTTCCAGAAGCCACATCAGCTAAATGCAAAAATTGCGGAATAGCATAAGTATTGTGGTTGGCTAAACAGGCGCTGTCTCACCATAGATAAACTACAATAGTCGGAGTCTCTGCAGAAATTTTACCAGATCGCTCTAATGTATGCACTTATGGACCGTTTTGGCGTGACAGGTGATACTAGAAGTGGACTCCACTACAGCAGTCGAAGAAAATGGTTTACAAAACCTTGGTTTTCTACAGAGTGAGATCCTAGCGAAAAAAAAACAATTTGTATGGGATCTTAAATGTGATGTGAATGACTTATGTCATTTCAGGTAGATTTAAAACTTATACGAATAAGTTCTTGCAAATATATTTTCAAATCAGCTCAATGTCTGAAGTCGACTTTAGAGCTAAAATGTTTATAAATATGGAAGTTATTGTTTTTGAAGCTAAAAAATATAAATTGATCCATATTTTTTGCAATCAATAACACAGAACACGGTTAATCATATGTGTATTAACAATTGCATTTTATTTAAAATACCCTTTTACTATGTATAGCAAAAAGCTAATCCATGTAAACAGAATGCAAATATAATCATGACTAAATTTTGCTCTTGTATTAATTTTTTACACCAGAATGTAAATAAACATGAATTTACTAAAAAATTTACGCTTCAATAGGAAATAATTCTTATGAATTGATAAGATAAACCTATTAACAGCTGCGTCTTATATTTTCTGTTAATTTACTTTTCTGTTAATTTTTTAAAGAAAAATTCCTATTTCTGCTGACAATAAATATATAAGCTACCAATAACAACCACATCAAGCAATACATACACATTCATTCACAAAAATCTCTACAAAAGAAGTACAAAATAAAAGTGCGTAAAAATAATGGAATTAATTGATGCCAACTTAAAAAAAATTATGAGAAATCTTAAAAAAGCTAAGCCAATTCTACCACAAAATGAATATATTTATATTGTGCAAGAAGTTAAAGTTTATAAATGTGAGTGACTTAGTGCGTAAGAGGTGTCATTTTTAAACTTTAAAATTGAATAGATCTGAGATAAATTTATTTTAATTCTGCATAGTTTCCGGCAAATAACTCGGTGGCTTACCGCAACAGCAATTTTATGTTGAACCTGTGACTTCACGCCCTAGCATTATGCATTTCACACTGTTGAATTACACAATAGAACACATTTCCCGCATTATTACCCATATGGGCAGCCAGAATATAATTAAGCCAAGTCATTGCAGCTCATACTTCTAAAACCTATGTATATATGTAAAAATATATATGTATATATATGAATATAAAGTGGATACAATAATGTGCGAGGTATGTAAATTAAGTAAAAAAGCATGGGGGTATAATTGGTGTTATTTGAATAAAAGTAAAATTATAAATGGTCGTACTGAAAATAGTTCCCTTGTGAAGTCATCTACGCTAGCGATTTGTTCGCCTTACGCTGGTCAGTTAAAACCCTTTAAATATTTTCAAGAGTCTAAAACGGGCCAAATCACCGCATTCGATATCGAGTACTTTATCATCGAAATGTGGTTAACGTGGATCACGGTATACGTTATCGAAACGTATTTACTCGAAATTTATTCTATACGAACGGTAGTCGATACCGAATGCGGTAATTTGGCCCCTGATGTACCTTGCGGTGAGCTATTGATTTTTGGAACAGCGAAACGTAAAAAAACCCTAAATCTAGCAAACAAGGAGGCTGAGGTGCGCAATAACTCGGTGATCAAAATTGATGTATCAATGATTGTGTCACGAAACCCGCTTGGCATATTTAATTCCTGATGATTTTTTTAGCCCTTAACCAACCTTCTGCTGTTGATCTTCCATGGACTGCCAACCTTATAAAAATCCCCGTATATTGCCGAGAGACCTGGAATTTTTCCTTATAAGCAAAATATTACTAAAGTAAAATCTTTCAGCACATGGTTAGTCGAACTCGATAAGATGAACGTAAGCCTTGTTGACAATAAAATGTTACTCGTAAACAACAGATCACGCTGAAAATTTTAAACTATTTTCTACATTATCGTCCAAGTACATTTTTATTTTACAGATTTTTGTACATATCACCGCCATAAATTATGAAGCGTTGATTTATTTTTTAAATGCTTAAAATCGTTTATGAAAAACATAAATTTTCAAAATTTTTGTAATTTGTTTTTGTTTTCTGTATTAATTCTGGCGTTGCCAACCATTTTATAAAACAAGGCCGTTAAATTTAAATTTAAATGAAAAAGAGCTACAATTTTCAAAAATTAAATCATCAATTTAATATTACAGCGTAAAATGATTAATTTTAAATTACTTCTCACCAACTTGTACAACCAATATTTTACGTCTTGGCAAAATGAAATTACCGTTTCTCTTGGATACACAAAAAAATGCTATTCAAACATTATTGATGACTTGCTCCGTGTTAACTCTTTCGCGTGTCAAGGGTTATGGTTGTTCTTGTTTCTGCGAAAGTCTTTTATTATCAATTTTCTAAACGTTACTTTTTACGTTCGCATTTTTTATATTAGCCTTCGTCTTTCTAAATGTATTTGTAATTCTTTTTTAATATTCAACACTGAATGTTGTAAGTAAAATAAAAAATAGAAAAAGTTGTAAAGCTATTGTAAAATATCCATCCTGTACAACATTTCATTATGTTTCCTTTATTCATGTGTTTTAACACGATGATTGAGTGTTTGTCCGTCAAAAATTGTTGCTCTAATTGCTGTTTTCTCTTCATTCACGCTTTTCTGCCACAGCAGGAAATTCATCATTTTGGTGTAACGGTTTTTTGTAATTGTTAACAAAATGAAAAGGGTTGATTTTCAGCTGTTAGACAAGATTAGGTGATATATTAAAAAAACAGTAATGCGATGATGTTTTCTTATTTTTTCTCCAGGCTGCCTTCTTTCAAATTTCTAATTTGTATATTCTTGTTAATTGTGTTGTTGTCCTTTATTATTCTTTTAATTTGATTTATTGTTGACAAATTAGGGATTTTTGTTTGATTAGAATCTTTAGTTTTTTTCTTAAATTTGTAAAAAGAACAAATATTTTTCAAGAATTTTAAATCTTAAAATGGGTTAAAAAACATCTGCACTAGAAGGTAAGTGAATTATATTAACGACTAACAACATCAATTATTGCGGACTAACTGATAAACCATTTTGTTGTCGATATAAGGTGGAGTACTTATGGTGCCATATAGGTTTTCGTTAGTCAACAGATAGATAGACAGATCTCTGCTAGAGGCTGCTTCATAACTCGTTGTCTAAACACTATTTATATTTTAAGGTACTAAATCTCGGTCAGGTGTCTAGAAAATATAATTGTTGGTTCTTAAATACCGATTTATTCAAATACAAAACCCATCCAAATATACAAGCAAGATGTGCAAAAGTATACATAACCAAAACTTAGAGTGGCTAGCTTTAGCATCGCTTTTACACTCTTTGGAAATGCCAGACGGTGGACTACTGCACAAGATTAACATCGTTAGGAGAAAGCAACAACTATAGCAGCTTTACCAACAGGTCTATATATAATTTGCTAACAAAGTGTAGCTTCGAAGCTATGACAGCGGTCGAACTTTTGCGTTTTTTTCGGATTTTTCCCTTCGGGGTTTCTAGATAACTCAGTAATACGCAATTTGGTACTCTATTGGTAGTAGCAGTATAAAATCAAGCTTTCGTTTATCACCAAACACTTCCCAATGATTTCCTTCTTTTGTTTATTAGTATATTTCAGGGATTTTTCTAATGTTCATTGGAATTCAACTTTGTTAAAGTTTTGCGTTTTCTTCTAACGAATTAAAGCAGGTTTGTTACAACTTAACCCTCCCTCACCACCTTCATTTTTTTGGAATAATATTTCATTATCATGATCATTAATATTTTCCATTTTCATCACCACTCCACGAATTATTTATCCACATGTTACTTGATGAATAATGTTTGTACCAAGGAAACTTGACTTACATAGAGTGCCGGTTTTAAAGTTAGAATTCATCACCAATCCAATTTATTCTTTACCATTTTAATAATTTTTTAATCAAACAAAGAAACAAACAATGTTTCAACTATAATTTTTTTTCTCTATCAAAATGTTGCATGACTATTATTTTAATAAGATTAATGAATTTTTTCAACCTGCAATTAAACACAAATACAGAGTCACTTCTATTCAAAAAAACAAAAATGATACAAAAAACACTCAAGGATAAAAATCTGGATGGCTGAAGTGTGTTGATTATGGTTTTTGCTCAACTACATAAAACAAAAACCATAAGGTTGACAGTGGTTCTGCACTGTGTGCAAAGTGGAAATATTTCAAATAAAAATGGACCATAAATTCATTAATAAAATTTTTACAATATCTTTAAGTTCAAGGAGAGTCTTTGGTAACACTTTGCTCGAAATATTTATAAATATAATCCAAATAAGTTTTATTGTTTTTTGACGAACTACAAATATTATTAATTATTAAGTAATTTTAATTTCTAGGCATGATTTCGTGTTTCTTTCTATTCAGAAAGAGAATTATTTATTTAATATAGACAACAACCTTAAAAACAGTAAAAGTTTTAACTTTCTTAGACATCTAGCTGAATGGAACACATTTTCTATGCCCCTTCGTGTCTTATATACCAATTGTGTGTCTAAACATCTTCTACTTATACCAGCATTTAACGTGTGTAGCGGAAAATGCAAATTTTAATGGATAATAAACAGAATAGTCGGTTCTGGGCAATGGAAAACCCTCAAATTATTCATTAGTCACCTTTGCATCCAATTAAAGTGACATTCTGGAGTACAATTCGGTCAGGAGGACCTTACTTGTTTGAAACTGAAAACGGCGTAACGGTAACTGTCAATGGCGAGCGATATCGTGATATGATTGAACAATTTTTAACGCCACAACTGCATGCTAACATATGGTTTCAATAAGACGGTGCTACATCGCATTAAACCAGGATTACAATGGAATTACTGCGAGACCTCTTTCCACAACAAGTTATTTCAAGGAATGGTGATGATGTGGGGATATTTGAAAAGCAAGGTTTATGCAAACAAACCAGAAACGCTAGAGGAACTCAAACAAAATATTCGTGATGAAATTAATGAAATTGCCGACATTAAATAAAACATATATCAATATACGATCTATTCTCTTTCAATTAATCAAAAATTATAAACAGACAAAGTAGTATACCTTCCCGGCGGACACCCTGTATTTATTTGTTTATGTATACGTGTCTGCCTAAGAAAATTTAATTTACTTTTGGTTTTTTGTTATCAAGACATTTGGGAGTTTCCTGAGATTCCTTTTTGTACTTATTTTTCTGCTTTCTTTTATTGCTTTTTAAAACATTCTATTTTCAGACAGATTGAGATTTTTTCATGTAGCTTGAAATCATTGTTTTTCTTGGTGAGTTTTAGAAGTCGTTTTTTAAGTAATCTGTTTTTGCACCTCAGATAATTGCTTGAGTGCTGTTGACATTTTCAAGCAGGAAATTGTTGGGAGTTTCCGTTCCACAGTTGTTTTTCTTACTTCCACTACTACCGTTTGTTAAAGGATGTGTCTTCTTAGTTATTAACTTTGTGGTCGACTTGAGAGAAGAGCGGTTAAAAATTACATCGCAGATTGCTAAAGCTAAAGGAAAACAACAAAAAATTGGTTAACTAAAAAGACTAAAAAATTCGAAACACATTTTAAGGTGCGTTTATTTTTATTAAAAAGTTTTCATTTAAAAATTCGCTTAAACAATTGAAAAATCACAATTTAGTAGAATTCTTTATCAAAAACTCAGCTCCTATGCCGTTTACTTTTTTTTTTGCCTATAATTTTTTGCGATATTTTGTTTGCAATCATTAAACCTCTTTTTGCCCTGCAACCTTGTTAATGGAAATTTTATAGCCTCCACATGCCCTCGACATTACTTAAAATCTCTTATAAAATAACAGCAATTAGAAGAAAAATAGAAAACTTAACTTCAATCCTCTAACCTAAAGCATTAAATACTCTATTTACAAAAACAATTCATACATCCACCTAAACACAGGCATGCACATGCGATAACACCATTGACCATATTCGCTAACACAGTTTCGACAAATACAAAAAAGTCTGCTGGTCCATAAAACCATCCAACCTTTCAAACTCTATAACTCACCAAATTGCTCGCAGGTCACATAAGTTGCGTGACGTTACTTTCGTTTTATATTTTGCTACCGTACATCTTCATACTACATGTATGAGGATGCAAAAGAGTGTGTGTGTGTGTGAGTTTAGACGATGCTCGTGTCAAGTTAATTGCCCCTTGAAGAATATTTCTGGTTAGAAAGTCGTTTTAAGTGTGTGTTTTGTTTTTATTTCTAAACATGGTGTGATATGACAATGATCAAAGAATGTTGCAGTTGTAGCTGATTATATGTAGCAAAGACAAGCTTTTTTTAACTTAAAATAACATTGTTTATTATAGTCCAATATTTTTAATTAACCGCCACACTGAAGCAGCAGAAAGTCTATAACTACCTTCTCTCTTATCTAAGCAATTCCAGGCATTGAGTTACGCCTTGTTGTTACACAATTTTTATTAATATTATCAAAAAATTGTCGCTCATACACTCAGGACTTGAGTAGCGTTATTTTCGCAGTTTACTCATCAAAAGTATAGGCTTCGTTAGATATCGATAGAAATCCAACAGTCAAAATGTAATCAAAGGTCTCTTCATCTCTACATCGCAAACTAAGTAAAGTAATGAAACTCAAAAATCACATTTGTTAAAGAAAGGCTTAGATCCAAAATCCTTTAAAATCTAGTTTATTCGCGAACAAGGTGATTTCATTTAGGGACACAACTAACTGGCCTCCCAAGAGTTCCCATTTTCTTGACTACTTTTTGTAGACATATCTGAAAGTTATGGCATCTACACAACATTATTTTTCATTAAAAATATAAAACCTGTTTAATTATTTATATTTTTTATTTTATTCTACTATTAAGCTTCCGACGCCGATTATGTGATACCTTGCATATATGTTATATAACGAACACGACGCTGCAAACATTTAAGATCGTATGGCAAATTCGTCCTGGGCATTATGATACGTCTGTATTATTTTTATATATTAATTACAATCGTGTTTTGGATTCGAATATTCATTAGTATTTCTATTGCAAGACAAGTGCCATTACCAATTCGGGGTGCCCGGTAACACAGAGGCTAAATTACGACTCATTCGTTACAGTATCGATGGACTTAAGTTTTTGTGGTCAGAATTTAGTGTTAATAGAATTATTTCTGTTCAACTAACAAGTTATCCAAAAGATTTAGATTAGGAGTTTGATTATACACATAGCTCATTTAGGTCCACGTTGCCATCCCCTTACTACATTAGAAAATATATGATATGTTGCATACCCGACGACTGATTAAACGAGTTTATTCCATTGATAATGCTAGCAGATATTTCTGCTAAGTGTTGGAATATTAAGCTTAACTTTTACAAAATTCGATACATGTGCCCCAATGCTAATATTGTACTGTTAGTACCGCTAGCATTGTGCGTATTTGTTACCGAGGTGCAATAATATTAGGACGAAAGAATCATTGATATTGAATATCTGAGTTCTGTTAACCATCTAGTATGTGTCCTGTTGATAAGTTCCTGTGGAAAAGATATTCTGTAGCAATTAAGCGATGCTACTACAGTTACTTGCATAATGAATGTTCCAATTATTACAGATTTCTGGATACAGCATAATAAATTTTTACTTTGTATATAGAGTGGCAAGTCCACTTAAAATTTCTAACAAAACTATAGTGTATTGAACCTTTCAGATGCACACTGCACATTTCAGGAAAATCGGTTTATTGGTTCAAATGTTCTATATATTCTAAATGTTCATTTAAAATTGCTATAATATTTAAACGGTTAAAAAACGCCAATAGAAAACTATTCCATAACTGCCTGGGAGATAATTTAATACCAAAGCACAGATATTCTCGACGTTCTTTTATTTTTCTTATTTTATAAACCCTGAAACCTCCAGACATCAAGGAAAATGAACAAAAGAAATTTTTTAAAATTGAAAATATGTAATGATCTCATGCACAAGCCAACTTCAGGCAAATAAACACACATACATAAACATTTGACAACTATTGTAACTTTATGAATTGTCTTGTACTAAAAAACGTTGCTTCACATAAAACTATCTACTTTTATGTCAGTTGCAAGTAAAACAGCTCGAAAAGGAATGAAAGGAGGTTGACTTTCAGTCACAAGTATTCACTGAAGCGCATTAATACATCTCATGTACCCTTTACTTCACAATAAAAGAAGGCGCTGACGATGATGGTAGTGCGGGTGGAGGTGATACATGTGCAAAATTTAACCTTCACCTGTTCGTACAAATATATTTTCAGAATTACATGTTCGTATGGAGAAGGTCTAAAGAATATCTTAAGTATTAAATAAATTTTTTGTGTTGTTTAAATGCAGGTAGGAGTGAAATTAATTAACTCAGTGCTCACTAATACTTATTTTAGTAACTAAAAAAAGCGAACTTGCAGTTGTCTACCTTATTTCAAAAAATAAGCTGAGATGTAAACACATGTGTTTTAGTGAATGCATGTGCCGTTGAACATAGTATCAGGCTCCCTAATACAATTTAGTTATAAAATATTATAGACTCGTGCTTAAATTATTAAAGGTTGCTACTATTCTGAATTACCTCTATAGCTTATTGTAGATTTGTGGCTTGATAGATAAGACCACATCATTCATAAAGAAATTAAAACTTGGAAAACCAAACGCGATTTTTGCCAATCTGAGGATTAGGGTGTCCTGCCAATTGAAGTCTACTCATATATGATTCGATATTGTCAACTTCCATAGGTTCGCCCTGACCTTACCTAAATGGGTTCTGGCGATATTGACCTGGCTGTGCGAACCCTTGGAAATTACCTGACGTATTTTTATTCTGGGTTCTATATCGTCCCGAGTTATTTATAGGTTTGTTATTATAGTTATTGTTATGATTGTTGTTGTAATTATTATTATAATTATTATTATAATTGTGTTTAAAATTAAAATTGCCTTGCACCATAGTCCGATAATTTTGATTTTTATTATAATTATGGTTATTGTTATTATGTCTATTTGCTTGTTTAGATGTACTGGGAAAAGTTCCCCGTAACTTTCTAAATTCCTGCCTAATGCAGCTGTCCTCATAACTTCTTTTCATCATTATATTTATTATGGTCCCTAGATCCCTTTCTTCGTATATCTTATTTTATAGTATTCCCTGCGTCATTTCCTTTGCTATGTTGGTCAATAAACTGTCTATGTTCGACAAGTTTATGTACTGATCGTACCGATAATAAATACTTAATTCATATATATAATTTAGGTTTTGTAATTCTACAGTAAGTTCACTTACATTATTTACTCTTAGCTCGTTCATCTTCCTATAAATTTGGTGCGGCTCCACGTCCGGTCTATACCTAAGTTTCAATGTCTCCTTTATTATATGGCAATTATCAGGTTGCTGTACGTTTATAACGACGTCCTTTGCTTCTCCTTATATATTTCTGTAGAAAATAGCTTTTGTAGCTTCCTTCTTTAGTTCTTCCTCTCCTGTTGTAGATAGCAAATACTTCACACTGCCCAGTAATGAATTTATGGTGATATCTCCAACACCCGTAAACAGCGGTAAATACGCTACGTTTTTATAAATTTTGTCCAGCTGGTTAGGTTGCTGTAGCTGATGTTGTTGCATTGGTTGCAATTGTTGATGTTGCTGTTGCAACTACATATATGCCAACGATCTAGTTGGTGATCTTTTCTGGCAAGTTCTTCTGCCAAATTTATGTGAGCTTGAGCCTGTTCTTCCATGGTTGATCTTGATTGGTCAAATCGTCGTGCTTTTCTCGGCTTTGATGCTCTGTTTAACCGAATAATGTTTGTTATTTATATTTATCTGGTCCTGTTAACTTTTTTTTTTTTGGTAATTGCAGGATACTCAGAGTTTTTGTCACTTTGCTACTTTTAATTAAAATACCGAATAAATGCTCACTAAAATGATAACTTTTCTCAGTTGTGTCCAAGTTTCTTCTTGGATAGGTGTGCACTTTTAATTAATTATTCACTTCGCCGAGTATATATTCTTGTTTTATTATTATTATCCTGGAGGGTCTCGTAGGATTTGAAGGATATAAATAATTAAGTTATATATATATATACTTGGTCACGTATATTTCGTTTCACTGGATCCTTTTTATTTTACAAGGATCCTACCGACTGCGCCACTTAAATAATTGATTTCTTCTTTAAAAAAAATACTATTTTTATTTATATTAGTTTCTTTTTTTTATTACCTTAAAGCAGAATGGAAAAACTAAGACTAATATTAAATTTACATTTTACTTAACAGGTGCCTTTAGCTGATATTAATTGTTGCATTAACATAATTTTGATTGGTTAATTTCATTAAAATTTATTATTGCAAAAGTGCTGCTCTTGCAGTTTTATTTCTTTTTAAAAAATTCTTATTGGTTGAAACGTTTAAATTAGTAAACTTCAATAAATTACAGGATTGCAATTTATTTCCAAAAAATTCAATACTTTCAATGAACTAATTTTACTAAGTTTGTTAATCTTAGACTTTGAAAATGCAACAATTTCACATATTTCAGAAGCTTTGATAAATGTCTGTCAATAGATTTGCTATAAATATTCGACCCATATTTGTGACTTGAGTTTAATCGAAAAGCTCCATGACTCACATCCGTGGTGTTGAGAGCCGAACCTATTAGAAGTTTATGACATACAAATACTTAAATCCAGTTTAGTTCCTAGAAACTATTACGATTATATCAAAAAGCAAACTGACTGTGTTTGAATGCGATTCATTGTTCATAGTCTTATAAGAAAGAACAGTCTGGAAAATTTCTGCAATTGTGACTCACTCCTTAACTCATGACGCATGCAAACAGATTCAAGGGAAAAGCAAACGGATCATTGTATTACAGAAAATTATACCTTTATACTAAAAAAATTTATCCATCCAGTTTATTTAGCTGTAGTTTAAGAAATAAAGGGGATTTAAACAACATTGCCATATAGACCCTAAAAATAGCGGATGAAAGTCATGCAAGGCCAGATCAAAAACTCCATCCACCGTATTACCTAATATAATTGCGTGAATGATAAAATTTATGGCCCTACAGAGTTCCAGACCTGAAGTTCTTTCTTCTCAACAATTCGCTTAGCGGACTTGAACAATGGAGAAAAAATGACTTATAATAGCCAATGTTTGGAGGTATTCTATTAATTAGAGAGTGAAGCCCGTTCAATTTTCTTCGGTTTTGTGTTTATCTTTCTGTAGACATTTTTCTAAAATGACTTTTAACTTCACAGGACATTGTATAAGTTTATATAGGAACACACAGACTTGTACATATAAATACTATTATGTATGTTTGTGCATTTCGACAGACATTGAAAGAAGTTATTAACTCTTGGATTCTCTTTCTGTCGCACCTCTGAATATACAAATACTCGTATGCGTATTTTTAATTCCATTATGTATGCCTAATTCCATATTTTCTTTTTTACTATTTTTCATTCGTTTTACCCACATAAACAATGTATTACTACCTTTTTAGCAGTAAAATTGGCCAAGAACTACGTAGCAGTAAAGCTGGCACAGCAACAATTACATTCATACTTGCAAGTCTGTTATACTACGTGTGTTGTAACAGGAGCAGGAGTTGCTGACTCACAACGCATCTTTGTTTGCGTACGCAATACAAAATTTGTCTCTCGTTATAGATTCTTGTTACAGATTCCTTTACTGTTTTGTTGTGTATGTGAATTGATGTTAGCTTCGGTTTTTTTTAATTAATTTTTTTTTTTTTGCCAGGAAATTTTGATAAATTGCTTTTATTGCCTTTTGTCAAGTTTTTAGTGTGTTTTTTTTGCCAGTAAATTGTTATTTTACCTTTTCATTGCGACATAACAAACATGAATAAAAAAACAACAAACGTCCGCGGGTGAATATGGTAATTTTTGTGTTTGGCTTAGATAAATCATGATAATTGTTGACTCATTGCAATGTTAAACAATTGTCTGTTATTTATAGAGGGTGGCATTTGCATAGTAGTGAGTGATATGAAAGTAAGCTTAATGATAGAATTTTGCTTAAGAGTATTATGTAGTGCAGTTCTGCTTGTATTTTAATATATTATTTTCACCTATGTATGTTTGCATATCTATGTTTATAGAAAACCTGTAAGAAGTCCGTTTAGGGAGATATTTTTTAAGATTTTGATTGGTTGTGTAGTCGTCCATTTTAAATACAAACCACAAATTTTTAAAAAATTATGTTTATCTGTATGAATAAACTTCACGTATAAACTACTGAAGTAAAGGTGTTTAGTACCAGTTTTAATATATACAATCTGGTACAATTATAATAAGCAAAATAAAGATTGCTTACATTCACACAAAATTAAAGATTAAAATCTGTTTGTGACACTCTAAGCCGTTACAAGAATTTTGTTTTCGGGGTTGTTCACTATTATAGCCGCAGTATTAAAAGTATTATAAAAAAATACACAAATTAGATAGCAAACTGTTGTTGGTTATATCGTTAATTTTTAATAGGATTAATAGTAAATTCCACACAGTTGTTATATTGAAAAAGGCAAAATTTTTGCTGTTCAGAGAGGTGTTAGTATTGTGATTCGGAGAAAAATTTTGATTCGGTTCTGTCAATGGTAAAACATTCAGATTCCTACTCGCATAGTCATTTCTTTAAGATCAACTAATCTGTAGAAAATAATTTTAAACTATTTGGAAAGTACGATAATTTTGCCCACAAGGTAAATATAACACTGGCACATTGTAGAATATTTATAAAGAATTTGCATAAAAAATATCGATTTCAAAAAAAGTTCACATACGATAATTTTGCGCAAAATTATGATTAGAAGTACGAAAAAATTATGCCACCAGCCCGAAATGCGCACTAAACACTAACTTTTTGTGGGCGCATCCTTGTAGGTATGCGTTGTTCCATATATGACTATTTTCTAGTATACAAAAAACTAAAGTCAATTTTTCGCCCAAGAATATGATAATAAAATACCGCCACAGACTGTCAACTTCCATTAAGCCTTTTAAGGCTTTCTATTTATGTTACGTATAACTATGTCGTATTCAAATAGAATTGGATGAGTTTCTGATCGAACCAAGAAAAATTTGCTTTTTTCTAATATTTTGATAATATTTGTATTGCGAGCGAGGCATGGGTAACTTCACTTGAATTCGCCTTAAAAGAGGATAGTGGATTAAAGGAATGATAAAGATAATTCTTTGCAAAATTATTCAAAAGCAAAGCTTTACTTTTTAATTCTGTTTAATCTGTGCGCAGAACTATTAATATTTGCTTCCTCTCGTAAAATAGGAAGAAATCGCAGCAAATAACTTTTGCGGAATGCATGAATACACCTACATCTCTAGTACATAGTGTAGAATAGATGTAGTCAATATAAATGACTTTATTGGCACTTTTTAATATACCAACGTTAACATGCAATATGTCATGACAGAGCAGACAACTGTTATTCATTTGAGGTATTTATTACTATAACGATACCTTTCATTCGAACACGCACGTCAATACTCATTCAAACAGCGTAATGAATAGAATAGAAAAAATATGTGTTCCCTTGTAGATCTCAAAAAAAAAACATTTGTGTACTATTCATTTGTCCAGAGGTTAAAATGCAGAAGTACTCCTAGAAAGTTATATCAGCCCTTAGATATGAACGAATTCTACAATCCTTCAACCTCTTTACACCATGATATTTATTACCAAATAATTTACTTGTTGCTCATAAAAGAACCCTTTTGCAAAGTGCTCACATTGCTTTGCAATGAACTAACTAATTTTACTAAGTTTGTTAATCTTAGACTTTGAAAATGCAACAATTTCACATATTTCAGAAGCTTTGATAAATGTCTGTCAATAGATTTGCTATAAATATTCGACCCATATTTGTGACTTGAGTTTAATCGAAAAGCTCCATGACTCACATCCGTGGTGTTGAGAGCCGAACCTATTAGAAGTTTATGACATACAAATACTTAAATCCAGTTTAGTTCCTAGAAACTATTACGATTATATCAAAAAGCAAACTGACTGTGTTTGAATGCGATTCATTGTTCATAGTCTTATAAGAAAGAACAGTCTGGAAAATTTCTGCAATTGTGACTCACTCCTTAACTCATGACGCATGCAAACAGATTCAAGGGAAAAGCAAACGGATCATTGTATTACAGAAAATTATACCTTTATACTAAAAAAATTTATCCATCCAGTTTATTTAGCTGTAGTTTAAGAAATAAAGGGGATTTAAACAACATTGCCATATAGACCCTAAAAATAGCGGATGAAAGTCATGCAAGGCCAGATCAAAAACTCCATCCACCGTATTACCTAATATAATTGCGTGAATGATAAAATTTATGGCCCTACAGAGTTCCAGACCTGAAGTTCTTTCTTCTCAACAATTCGCTTAGCGGACTTGAACAATGGAGAAAAAATGACTTATAATAGCCAATGTTTGGAGGTATTCTATTAATTAGAGAGTGAAGCCCGTTCAATTTTCTTCGGTTTTGTGTTTATCTTTCTGTAGACATTTTTCTAAAATGACTTTTAACTTCACAGGACATTGTATAAGTTTATATAGGAACACACAGACTTGTACATATAAATACTATTATGTATGTTTGTGCATTTCGACAGACATTGAAAGAAGTTATTAACTCTTGGATTCTCTTTCTGTCGCACCTCTGAATATACAAATACTCGTATGCGTATTTTTAATTCCATTATGTATGCCTAATTCCATATTTTCTTTTTTACTATTTTTCATTCGTTTTACCCACATAAACAATGTATTACTACCTTTTTAGCAGTAAAATTGGCCAAGAACTACGTAGCAGTAAAGCTGGCACAGCAACAATTACATTCATACTTGCAAGTCTGTTATACTACGTGTGTTGTAACAGGAGCAGGAGTTGCTGACTCACAACGCATCTTTGTTTGCGTACGCAATACAAAATTTGTCTCTCGTTATAGATTCTTGTTACAGATTCCTTTACTGTTTTGTTGTGTATGTGAATTGATGTTAGCTTCGGTTTTTTTTAATTAATTTTTTTTTTTTTGCCAGGAAATTTTGATAAATTGCTTTTATTGCCTTTTGTCAAGTTTTTAGTGTGTTTTTTTTGCCAGTAAATTGTTATTTTACCTTTTCATTGCGACATAACAAACATGAATAAAAAAACAACAAACGTCCGCGGGTGAATATGGTAATTTTTGTGTTTGGCTTAGATAAATCATGATAATTGTTGACTCATTGCAATGTTAAACAATTGTCTGTTATTTATAGAGGGTGGCATTTGCATAGTAGTGAGTGATATGAAAGTAAGCTTAATGATAGAATTTTGCTTAAGAGTATTATGTAGTGCAGTTCTGCTTGTATTTTAATATATTATTTTCACCTATGTATGTTTGCATATCTATGTTTATAGAAAACCTGTAAGAAGTCCGTTTAGGGAGATATTTTTTAAGATTTTGATTGGTTGTGTAGTCGTCCATTTTAAATACAAACCACAAATTTTTAAAAAATTATGTTTATCTGTATGAATAAACTTCACGTATAAACTACTGAAGTAAAGGTGTTTAGTACCAGTTTTAATATATACAATCTGGTACAATTATAATAAGCAAAATAAAGATTGCTTACATTCACACAAAATTAAAGATTAAAATCTGTTTGTGACACTCTAAGCCGTTACAAGAATTTTGTTTTCGGGGTTGTTCACTATTATAGCCGCAGTATTAAAAGTATTATAAAAAAATACACAAATTAGATAGCAAACTGTTGTTGGTTATATCGTTAATTTTTAATAGGATTAATAGTAAATTCCACACAGTTGTTATATTGAAAAAGGCAAAATTTTTGCTGTTCAGAGAGGTGTTAGTATTGTGATTCGGAGAAAAATTTTGATTCGGTTCTGTCAATGGTAAAACATTCAGATTTCTTTAAGATCAACTAATCTGTAGAAAATAATTTTAAACTATTTGGAAAGTACGATAATTTTGCCCACAAGGTAAATATAACACTGGCACATTGTAGAATATTTATAAAGAATTTGCATAAAAAATATCGATTTCAAAAAAAGTTCACATACGATAATTTTGCGCAAAATTATGATTAGAAGTACGAAAAAATTATGCCACCAGCCCGAAATGCGCACTAAACACTAACTTTTTGTGGGCGCATCCTTGTAGGTATGCGTTGTTCCATATATGACTATTTTCTAGTATACAAAAAACTAAAGTCAATTTTTCGCCCAAGAATATGATAATAAAATACCGCCACAGACTGTCAACTTCCATTAAGCCTTTTAAGGCTTTCTATTTATGTTACGTATAACTATGTCGTATTCAAATAGAATTGGATGAGTTTCTGATCGAACCAAGAAAAATTTGCTTTTTTCTAATATTTTGATAATATTTGTATTGCGAGCGAGGCATGGGTAACTTCACTTGAATTCGCCTTAAAAGAGGATAGTGGATTAAAGGAATGATAAAGATAATTCTTTGCAAAATTATTCAAAAGCAAAGCTTTACTTTTTAATTCTGTTTAATCTGTGCGCAGAACTATTAATATTTGCTTCCTCTCGTAAAATAGGAAGAAATCGCAGCAAATAACTTTTGCGGAATGCATGAATACACCTACATCTCTAGTACATAGTGTAGAATAGATGTAGTCAATATAAATGACTTTATTGGCACTTTTTAATATACCAACGTTAACATGCAATATGTCATGACAGAGCAGACAACTGTTATTCATTTGAGGTATTTATTACTATAACGATACCTTTCATTCGAACACGCACGTCAATACTCATTCAAACAGCGTAATGAATAGAATAGAAAAAATATGTGTTCCCTTGTAGATCTCAAAAAAAAAACATTTGTGTACTATTCATTTGTCCAGAGGTTAAAATGCAGAAGTACTCCTAGAAAGTTATATCAGCCCTTAGATATGAACGAATTCTACAATCCTTCAACCTCTTTACACCATGATATTTATTACCAAATAATTTACTTGTTGCTCATAAAAGAACCCTTTTGCAAAGTGCTCACATTGCTTTGCAATGAACTAACTGCCACAAAAAAAAAGAATAAACGTAATTGGGAAAATATAAGGATGTATAATAAATATATTTGCAATTGAATTATTAATATCTATCCCAACATGCGATGAACGTAAATGATAAGTATAAAGTAAACAAAAGTCAGAAATAAACTTGCAAAAGAATGAATGAAAGAAATTTGAAAAGATTAAAATGGTATAATTATTACAATAAAAACATTGGAATGGGTGGGTCCATTAGTGACAAATATTCTTTGATTTCCATAAAATACGGAGCAAATTACATTATACAGTTAATCAACCGTGTTTATGTTTGATGCCAAATCTAATAGGTCTGGCTTTATACTCCTGTCTGTCCACACTCTTACCTGTCCATATTTATATCATCCAATCAAAAGACATTTATTTCATCGTAACTTTACTATTTTCTACATTTTATTTTCCAATTCGCATGTATTAAACAACACTCGTATTAAAGTTACCAAATAAATATTTGCCAAACTCTTGCTTAATGCCTCCAAGCTAATTTTAAATGGTTTTTATTTGAAAAAGTTTTCTAAAGACATAAATTTCAACACATCATTACTCATGTGCGTGGAGGACGTTGACAAAATAGAAAATACTTAAATCAAAATAGAAAATACTTAAATCCCTCAACTCGTTATTTTTTTATTCAATGAGTAAGGATTCTTACATGTCTGGCAAGAAATCTTTGCAATATTATTTCATATTCATTGCCGTTTAATAGCTCCATCTGAGGCAAAACTTTTAACATTAACAACTAAAAAAATACTTATTTCTTGCCTTAAGTCGCCTTAGGTGCAATAACACGTTCCTATTCCTATAAGAAATAAAGAACTGCCAAATTTCGAAGGTTTGTAAAATTAATTCGAGATTTTATTTTTTCTTTATTTTTTTTTCTTTGGAACAAAATTACAGTTTGGTATTTATTATAGGCGATCTTGGAAGTTTTTATACACTCTCTCTCTCCCTCACTTTTGCACACTAAAACAAACGGTTTGCGGATATTTCCCCATAATTCTTTGTAAATAAAATGCTTAGCTTTATAATATCGATCGAAGTAGAGATATCTGTTTCGACTCTCATTTTCGTATGAATATATCAACCCTGTACACCCGCCAAACCTACCCGAGAAAATTAAAAAAATTATTGAACTTCTGAATCAGCGACATATTTCCATTTTACGCTTGTGTCATTGTAAAAATCGTCCATAAAAGAGTCTTGCGTTTATTCACTGATCAATAAGCTCTTTTCTACTTTTTTACTAAAGATGCCAAGTTCAAGTTTTACCTCTTTGATCCAGATAATTTGCTGAAAGCCATTAAATAAGTTTCGATATTTATATAATGTTAAAATTTTGCTTTTTTGTATGATCAACTAAAAAAAAAAACATTTGGCTACATTTTAGAACTTAATCTTGCTATTAAGTTGATCGACACTCTTGGGCAACCCATTTGTTAGTACTTCACGAACATAAGAAATAAAAACTAAGGCAATTACACTCTTGCAAATTGCAATTGATTTTATTTCCCATCCAATTCAGTGGCAAATAAAATAGTTTTATTTTGAACGGAAAACACGCGCAACACAGAAACGTAAAGTATGGAAAAAGTTGAAATAAAACCCAAAAAAGAAAAACGACACTTAAAAACTTTTCGAATTTTATTGACAACAAAAAACAGAGAAACTTGATTACAAGTTTTCTCATTTCTTAAAAATGCAAAAAATTCCCACCCGTTTCACAAATCATTTCGTAATATTATTTTACACAAAATATATAGAGATGCATGTATAAGATTGACTTTGAAGCAAAATTGATTCGAACCATTAAGTGGGCAATTAAATTCAATTAACTTCCGACATCATATCAAAATATTTCGAAACCACTATAAGTTTATGAAATTGCTTGTGTGTTCACATATTAAAAGATTTTTGTCTTTTCACTTTTAAGTCAATCTAGAAAATGTTGTGTTGATTTCTTTTTTAAATTTTCTAAAAGTTTTGTTTTTGATTATTTCTTATGAAATTATTATAAAAGTGACGCCGAACTCCAAATCGATTCTTTTACTTTTTGCAATTCGTCTTTCTTATCTACAAACTCATGTATAATAACTAGGGTTTGGGAATTCCCGGACTTTTCCTCTTCCCGGGAAAATTTATAAATTTCCTGGGAAATTTTCTTCTATTAAAAACAAATAATTTTTGACAATGAATTTTTCTTTTAAATTTGTTTTATTTAAAATGAAATAATAAAGTACATATACATTTAAAACAAAAATTAATTAAATTAAATAGCACATGTTAATTCAATTTGTGTAATGAAAACAGACAAAGAACTTAAGGAAATAATTTGAGATCATTTTTAAATAAAAAAAAAACATAATAGAATTTATAACATCATTTCGACAAAAAATAAGTTTTTAGTACTACTAAAGCATTAAGTAACTCGCTTGATGTCCGGCTTCGTATTTTTGTGGCAAAGTTCCCAGCAACGGAGAAAACTCGTTCACTATCCACCGATGTTGGCTTTATTGTTAGCAAAGCATTAAAAAATTATCTATGTTTTTAGTTTGAATGTTGCTCGCTTCATATAAAGCAAATTCTTTTCTTAGCAAATTAGTCTGAGTTGATTTTGGCTTTTTTGGATTAGCCTTTGCATTGTCTATAGCCTTTTTCAGTTTAATTTTAAAACATTCATTGATTTCGTTTTCAGATAGATCAGTATCGCTGCTGGACACTTCAGAAAGTGATTGATCCAACTGCCGTTTATATAGCGGTTCAGCATACAATTTTAAGGAATTTTTTGATACTTTTGTATTGACATCAGGAGTTTTTAAATATTTTGTTAATGCTATCATTTTTTCATCACATCTTTGGCCAATTTTTTCTGGAATTGACTCATATGAAATACTAATTTTAACAAAATGAAAATGTGAAGAAATAAAAAATTACTGTTATAAAATCCAATTAAAATTTTTCCCGTTTTCCCGGGAATTTTCAAAATTCTCGCCCGGGAATTCCCGGACCCCAAACCCTAATAATAACTCATGTTCCTACAGCTGCAAGTTTTTTGCATAATGACGTTTTTTTAAACATATTTCAAGAAAAGGTTTTTAGTATATATGTATACAATTATTATTAAATTATGTTTTTTTTTGTTATATCAAATGGTAGCGTGTGAGAAAAAGGCAGAGAATTTGTTTTCAATCCAAATGTATGTAGTTACAATTAAGATATGAATAAAATTAAGATATGAAAAAATTGGTTTTTCAACTTTAAGATATGCATACCAAAATAATATTAGTTTAGGAATATATAAGGCTACCTCCAGTGCGAAATAGAGTGGTCCTGACTCTTCTGGTATGTGAAACACAGCGTGTTTTTTCTATTGTACTTTTTCAAACCTAACACGAATTCTGATTTGTATTTCTTAAACAGCCAATGATATGTCTTTTTTATTTTTGATAGGTGATTGTGTTAATTATATTCCAATATATGTAAATAAGAAAATCCGTTAGTACACTTAAGGTCGAGCATGTTTTGAACTTGGTTGAGTACAGACGTACATGATATTTCTGTCATAATAGATATTCGTAATATCTGTTTTTTTTATAAAAAATTAAATAAGTAAAGAGACTCAGTGAACAGTTAGAAAAAAAATATGTAAATGACAATATACAATTGACTTTGACGCACAAATGTGTAACGGTACTCTATATTTAGCACAAACAAAAATCACGCGTCTTTGTTTTTAAGTATTGCCAATTAGAAAACAACAACAACAAAAGTAATACGGCACTTTCATTTTTATCACTTTTGCACAGAAAAACGCTCATTTCACCTAATGTGGGTTGTTAAGGCCTCCTAGGAAAAAACGGTGTGAAATTTTGTAGCTTTAAGCTACATAGTATATAAACGTTTGCATCGTCTCCGACAATATGTAAATGGTTATCTTATTATAAATTAAAGAACTTTTGGTTATTTTTGACTTTATTCGTATGCACGCTTTTTGTAACCATTTCTTTTCTTTGTTGGAAAATCATAAAAATCGTTATTTATTAAAAACCGCCAACAAATTTTACAAAAAATCTTAAAAAATAATTTATTAAAAACTCACAAAACAATCATCAACAGTCGAGCACACCAATGAATTACAGTAAAAATAACATATGCAAACAAGTTAAAAGAAAATTAAAGGTTGAAACACATGTATTCACCATTAAAAAAAAATTAAAAATACAACCGCAAATGAGAAACAAACGTGGAAATTCAAAATTCTTTTAAATCCTTAATGAAACATTAAAAATCACTTAAGTGGAAACCTTTAAATTAAACAAAATTACAACATGATGTACCAGGGACCGTAATAATTGTAACATTTTTATAAAAATCAAATTCTTTTTGATTTTGCCAGAATTAAAAAATAATTGTTAATTTATTTAAATTATGGATTTTCCTGACCTTTTCTAATTCAATTTAATAAGTTGTTTCAAGCTGGAAGGTTTTTTTTTTTGCTAAAATCGTTTTATTCTTTCGATATTTCGCTACTCTATTGTGTAGAATCATCAGGAAAAAAAATATTTTTGATTAAAAATCAAAACCAACAAAATAAAATTTTTTATATGAAAAAATATTCAAAAATGTTTCAAAACTTACCGAAAGCACAAATAAAATGAACATTAAAATAATTCTACATTGCCACAACTTTGTGCTAACTAACGACAACAAAATTCCAAGTTTAGCCAAAAATAAAAATCCAGAAGTAATAATTATCTCTACAAAAAAATTAAGGTTAAGACAACAATAATTTCTGACAAAAACTAAACTAAAAATTTTAAAAGTATGTGATTTTATAAAAATACGTATACATTGTTTAAAACGATAAAAATAGTGTTCTTGATATGGTTCTTTGATAATTTTCTGTGGTTGCTTTTTGTCGTTGAAAATACAAAAACAAATATTATTTTCAGTCTCTGGTCAACACACTTTTTTCACTCTTCCCTCATAACTCCTGGTTGTTATATTGAATAAAATTTTTAATGACGGTGTTACATACCATTTATTTACTGCAACATGTTATACATATATGAATTATTGCAATAATAATATCGTATTCAGCAACAATGTTGCTAGCGCTGATTGCTCTTTTAAAATTACTCATTCCCATCGTCACACATTAACAACACATATTCCATAAAACCCACAAATTTCAAAAAAAAACATTTAGGAGCAATTTATTATATTTTTCTATATTTAATCATCAACTACTAAGGCTGATTGTATTCCACACATGAAAAAGCAACACACGAAGAAGCAACACACGAATGAAACGCACACGAGTACACATTATTAGTTTAAACTTCGGTTCGGTTTATTTAAACTTTTCTTCTTTGAACATTTTTAGGCTAGTTTGTTTTTGTTAAGTTAAGTAAGTAAATACTTTTATTCTAGTTTTTAGATTTATAGTATATATTTGAATTTTTGGTGATTTCAGTTTTTTTTTTTTTTTTGGTAAATTTCAAAGTTTTCAAAATGTATTTTATTTTTCTAATTTTAAATTTCTGGGGTATAGTTTGGATTTGTGGGAAATTTCCAAATTATGGTAAAATTTAGATTTTTGTTGTTTTCAGATTAATGTCGATTTTTATAAAATTTATAATATTTCTGATACTTAATTTTTTTTTTTGTGAATTTGTTATTTTTTTTTTTTATTGAATTCTCCAGTTGTGATAATTTTTTTTTTTAATTTGTTTTTCTTTTAATTAGTTAAATACGAACTTTTGTAAATTTTCGGCTTTTTGGCGAAATTACAAAAAATGGTGACATTAAAATTTTTGTGGTGAAATTTTAATACTTGGTGAATCTGTTTTTCCATATTGTTACTAATTATAAATTTTTTACCAATTAAATTTTTTTTATTCCAATTTTTCAATTTGTAATCAATTTTGAGAATTTTCGGTGAATTTAAAATTTTGTCAAAATGTCGAATTTTTTGCAAAAAGGCCTGATGTAAACTCTTAAAATGCCGATACACGTATATGTTTTTATCTCCTCTGCTGGAATCCGTTGACAGAACCTTGTTATTTTTTAGGAGAATGGCTTTTACACTATTTAAGTAAACACTGCCACATCTTCCTCAAAGAATTGACGTTAGTTGTACACAGTACTTGTATTCGTATATGTACCTAAAATTGCGCGAGTACTAAGTTATAGGCAAAAATAAACTAAACAGAGCTGTGCAGGTTAAATTGGTATATAAGCAAACTTTCTATATAAAAATTCTAAAATATTTATGGTTTTTATTTTTCAATATTCATTAACCGTATCTATTCGTTAACACTTATCCTGAAAACATTTATTAAATATAACACATATTTAAAAGGATTTTTTTTGTAAATTAGATCTCCTGAGACATTGTTTCCATTAAAGAATAGAAGAGCCCTCCGAAATTTTTTTTTACCGCAATCTCTTTTAACTCAAGACACTTTGTCTAACATCTTCCCGGAGTTCCGAGCAATTTCATAGAAAAATATTTTAATTTATTGTCTTCATAAGTATGACATTTATTATGTATCTGTCAGTCATAACTTTCAATTGTTGTTATCTTCCTAAAGCACGAAAATATAATAAGGAAGCAACAACAACATAGAACCAAAGCGAGTTAATTTTTATTACAACATTGCACCCTAAAGGAAATACCATTTAATATTAGTTCTTGATTAGATATTCCGGCAGGGTGTTTTGATGTAGATTTTTGGAACGAATTTCCGTCATCGCTTGTCAAGGCTGCTTTGGAGACAGTCGGTTTTGGCTATGTGCCATCTCCAGCGTCATTTGTCGTTTTACTTTTTCCTTCATATTGCTGCTGTTTTTAAATGTGATGAAAAGGTAACTAAAAAAAAATTTAAGATGAATAAAAAATATTTCTTTAAGCAAAAAAGTTAAGAACTCGAGTCTTAAGCCATAATAAAAACTACTTTTGACCCGTATTAATAGCCGCAAATTTCTACAAAGGTACATATATATATAAAATCTCTTCTATGAATGAAATCACATTTACAATAGGAATGGATGGTCATATTTTTCTCATAATAGTGGGAGTTTACTCTTAAAAAAATTACATAAATAAGTTCAAAACGTTATTGTTTAGTATATATTACTTCGAGCTATTTTACTTTATAGGGGTGACAAAATAATGTTTACGCTTAAACAGGGATTTTTACCTAGAAGCAACATAATTTTTTACGCTTAAATGAATCTTGAACACATACACATGCAAACATGCATATACGTACATGGTGATACAATTAAGGAGAAAATACTGCATAAAGCCTTTATTGTTATAAATGTAATAACACCAAAAACAGTCATATTAATATTAACAATTTATATGAAAAAAGGCTATACACACATGCAAAAGAATGTATTCTATATTTGATATATTTAATTTAAAAAATTCTCTATATGAAAATATCAGCTGATCCGCCTCCGCCTGAACTAATCCTTGTGTGTTGGTGTCACAAAATTCTATGTATTATCGGTTGTTTGTTTTGGCCTAAACGGCGCATGCACTTGCAATACGATTGTACAATTTTTCATATTAGCCGTATTAAGTGCATTATTATGCAAAATATCGTAGCTTTTTTATGAAATCCAACAACAAAAATGCGATATTTTCTATTTGCACATTTGCAAGACCATTTGTAATAAACACTGAATACCGTTATTACACAATAATACCGCGTATGTAATTGTTGTATTGAATAAAGTATTGGTAGTATTATTCAGTGTTATTTTCACACAGAAATAGCATAGTACATGGTTGTCTTTTGCATATATGTTATCTTAAGAGTATTTCAGCTTCTTATGTCATATTTTGCTACCAATATTTTGCGAGATCTCATATGTGGATCGCCTTATTCCAGGTTAGTGAACAGATTCGTGAACTGTCGTAATGCTTAACACAGTACCCAGATCTTACAATGTTTGCAATTGCAATATTCTAGGCCTTTATATTGTTGGAAAAACCACTGATAATCAAGTCTCAAACTGTCCTTAGATCTCTTCAGATGATGTTCTAATATAAAACAAAATCTAAACGACACATGGTTTTCCAAATTATAAGATTACGATTATTTTTAAAATATTTTTTTCTAAAAATAATCGCGCATTTTAATTTATTTTAAATTTGTAAAGTCTCAAAGTCACTGTATATGAAAATAGAGGCAGATTTTGAGTGGCATATTTGTTTCATGTTGTTGTTTGAAGACATATTCATAAAAAGTTATGCGTACCTATGCATAAGGAATTGTTCTAAAATTCATAAAAAGTGTGACTTTAAGCGTCATAATAAAAGTGATTATTAAAAATTGCATTTTTATTATTAGCAGCGGTGCTAATAAAAAAAGTTTTAAGAACCAAAAGTTTAGAAGGTCGAAGTATCAATTTAAGATATTTTTAATTTGTAAAAATATTTCAAAAGCTTCAATCATACGTTCTTACGATGTAATATAATTTTGCATTTTTTTTTTAAAGTAAAAAGATTGTGTCTCAAAAGTTACATACGTGTATACTACTTGAGTGTTTATTTCAGCCCTTCATAGGCATTTGGTAGTTTACTGAATGATTACTATCGTTTTATCGAATTATGTTCATAACTCATCCTGAAATAAGTAATTTTGTGCATTCTACGATCCTCAACTGTAAGCGAAGGTGTTAAAATACAAATTTTTTCTCCATTGCCAAATACATACATAAAAATGTCTCATTTTCAGCCATATGGTATCGCATTTATTTACGCAAAATATGCACTGCTTGCAAAATTTGGATTACATTTCGGTGGGTACAACCACCAAAAGGCTAGAGTAATTTTTATTACTAAACCTTGAACTACAAAAATATGTGCTGGAAAAAGTGCTATAAATAAAAATTAAATGAAAACTCAATTGAAACATAAATTTCATACATTAAAAAAAATCGAATATATGCAGAAATAGTTTATTTAATATTTCAGATTAACTTCACACATAAATGAATTCTTACTCTACATATTAAGTGTAGTTGTATGTTGTTTTGTATACGTAAAATAAATTGCTTTTAATTTTTCACTTTAATTTTGCCATAAAAACGTAATAAAGAACTTTGCAGTTGTAACAAGCAGCATTGGTTGCGTAGTCCAGGCAGGCAGAATGAAGTAGATTTTTATAAAATAGTTGACCTGCTGAGAGTTGAACTGCTGATATTATTTCTTTTAAAACACTTGTAATTATTCGTCTGTATGATAAGAGCTTCCATTTGTATGAATTGTTTGGTCTACCTAAAATACATGCAATTTTTCAATTGTATTTACACTCCGAATCACTTAAATAAGAAATCGAATATTTTCCATTTTGAAAGAATATATCTTTAAAATCGCCTATCAGGATTTGACTATTTTACCGATAATATTGTAGCATTCAATATCGTTAAAAAAATTAATTTTATTTTAAATTAAATAATCAGACCTATCGTGAATACGAGTATTTTATCATCGGAAAGTTACTTACTGTTCAATGGATCTATCTATTGTAAATAATTTCTATTGTTTGCGGAATTTTAAAGTATGCAAAGTAACAGATTTATAGTTTATTATGAAGAAACAAAGACAAACTTACACATTTTGCCAAAGGAAAATTTAATGTTTTATATCCCCAAAGGCTTAAGCCGGTTTAGCAAGTTCTATGTCGTAACGTCTTAAAAGCTCATTCTGATATCCATGCTTTTCAAAGATCCGTAAAAAGCACTAAGTTTAATTGCTAGCGGCGGAGGTTTCTACATAAGAACATATACTTCGCTCTATTTAACTACATAATCAGCTGTTCTTTTTGCTATGGATGCTGAATTTTCTCTCCGCTAAAATATTTGAGTTTCTTGGCGAGTGTATCTGTATGCATTTTAACGTCAATGTCCTCAAGAGAGTTTTTCAAAGTGAATAATCGTTTGTTATTATTTTTTTCCTTTAGTACTATTTGTTTTTATATAAAGGTAACAAATGATTTCAATTTGTATGTAAAGCCACAAAAAACTTAAAAAATTGGTCAAATAAGAGATAAAGAGGAAAACAAAATAACAGCAACAGCAGCAAATACACACACTTGAACAAATGTTTAATTGTTGCAAGTTACAAAGGAACAAAAACAACGCAAAATTTACTGTTGATGTTAAAAAATTTTCCAAAAATCTGTAAATGGATAAATGAATAAATGAACGTTTGTTTGCTGAAATAGTGTATAAAGTGAGTTGACCAATAATTTATGGCCAACAAATATTTAGTATATAAGCATTTGGCCCTTTTTTGTTGCTACTATATAAGTATGCTGCCAGTGTTCATTGAAACTTCAAAATGCGATCAAAGATGTAGAGTAACAAAATTATTGTTTATTCTCAACGAACCAATGCAAAATGGCTACTGAAAATTATATATAGAATTAATTTATTAATTAATTCTTTCCTTAAAGTAACGATTTCGCAAATCTGATTTAAATAATGATGATCAATACAAAAAGCAAATAAATAAAATTGGTTCGCACGTTCAAGTTTTACAATGTTAAGTGTTCACATTTCAAATTGGAAGTGATAATAACGAAAAGACTGGCTAAAACATTAAAGTGTGTACAAGAATTATGCGCAAATTTAAAAATAGCTTTAATATCATCACTTCGTACTGTAAGTTGACAAAAGTAGATATCAATATACTGCAGACGTGTGTGTGTATGTCCATAAGTCTGACCATCAATACTCTGTAGGAATTGTCAATAGTGAATCAGTACTGATTCACTACTGACATTGTCACCAGTATTACTGATATACTATACTCTTTATAATGTGTTGTGCTATAGACATATAACACATGTGAGTGTCATTGAGAATGAACTAGTACTAAAAGAACTACTGACTCAGTACTCCACTTGGGGACATATATAGACATTGGGAACAGATATTCCCTAGTATTTAATATTTTATTTAAATAAAATATATATAATAATATGTCACTGAAATAAGCCGATGACTTTATATTGACGGCATCAAAAGAAAGTGTAGACTTTTTGTTGACATTGCCATTATAAATGGTGGACAAAGTGTTGACTTGTCTACACTTGAACCCAGGCTTCCTACAGGGTATGTACTTTGGCATTTACAATTGTTTGTACTTAATATTTAAATCGCAGAAATCAGACATCCAAAGTATTTAACAACACACACATACGCATACACACATACAAGCACATAAACAGTTACTGGCAACTGGATATTTAAACAGTAAATATTTTTTATTTCGTATATACTTATGTACATATGTATGTGGTCAAGTGGGTGATGGATGCCAAAATGATTTCCAGAACAGCCATGAATGTTGGCTTTGTTACTCAGCGTAAATTTTTTCTGTTTAAATATCACCAGATAGCAAAATCCTTTTTTATTGAAATATAAAAACAAAATCATAGTAAATATATCACATGTATTAAACTACGCTTATAATAAGCAAAAACTATAGAGAAACAAATAAAAAACAGGAGGATACAGGGGGGGGAAAAAGGGATACTTTCTCTTCCAAAGCCATTAAAAATTAACATTTTCCCATACAATATGTTTAAAAAAATCGCAAATATTTTGATGTCGTTAATACTTCTACACCAAAAGCCTCAGCTGTACCCGCGCCTGATGCATGTCTATATCTACTTTTAAGCATCATAAATGTTGGCTTTAGTGAATATTTAATTTTGAAACAATTAAATAAAGGGTATAATTAATTTTCACATATACTATTGGGGTAATAAATTCGATGCATTTTAATACGTCTAATAATAAGTTTTTTAACAAACATTTATAATAAAATTTTTTTTTATATTATGGATTTCACTGTTTTGCACTTCGGTATTATATCAAATAGTCTTCCATAAAATGTATGTGAATAGTAAACGATAAATACTCTTCAGCAGCTGGTCATTACTTGGTATCAAACAGCATGTAGTATACAAAATATCACAGAGCTCACAGAGAGATCATATAAAAAGAATCAAACTTCTGCTTGTTCTGAACTGAATGGTTTGTTGACTAGGCTTCAAAGCGTATGGAAGTAAAATCGAGTTTTGGTCGAAAAGTCATGTTTTGTGGTGAGGCGCACATACGGCAATATTGTCCTTATGACGCGACGCCAACCCACAGGAGTTCCACCAGTTGGAGATCTACACAAATTTGGTATTTGGTGCAGATTTTGCATCGGAGGAATTACATAATTCTTCGAAACCAACATTGCTGAAGATGAGATTATATAAAATCTGTTCATTTTAGCGACATTGCACCCACGTGGCTAGCATACCTGACGAATATTCATAGTCAACTATGGCCCCACTACCGCTTTTAAGCTGGTTATGTTGTAATGTTGAGGCCAAAAACGAACTGTAGAAATAAAGAAAAGAGGAGTAATAATTAGTTTAACAAATACTGCATTACTTTAAGTTAAAAAAACATTCTTATATACATATAAAGGCACATACGTACTTGTGTATATATAAATATGTTATTTACTATACCGAAATTATTTACTCAAAACAAATTTACTAACTACACTGCTACTAAGAAGATCAGACGTTTAAAAAGGAAGCAATGAATTTGTTTATACTATTTAGCAATCTTAAAGTATTTTCAAGATTAATAAGTTAATTTTACTGCAAACTTCTTCTCCTTTGGTACTTTTTGTTAAAGTTCCATTGCGTAGACTTCTTGGACCCTAGGAAGGCATGTGCTGCCTGTTAGCGTATATGTGACCAGGTATTTGCTTTAAAGTCAAAGTCTTTTGTATGATTTCAATATGAGCTCTCACAGATCATGGATCGACATTAATTTCAATACATGGAAAAATATACTTGTATGAGTGTTGTCCAAGAAACAAGAGGATTTTTAAAGAATTTGTATATATGTACATACACATGCATAGATTCAACAACATAGATTCGCCATTAATTATAACGGTGATAATGGATACAAAAAATGTAAAGAAATATAAACATGTGTCTGTGTGGTCTGTTCTTAAGGTCAATATGTTTTGTGTAAAAGGGTTTCAAAGATTTTGATGATGATGATCTTATTGTTTATCAAATGTAGCAAAGACACAAAGCAATCAAAACTTTCGCTGCATTTAAAGATTTCTGGAGTACACGTTTGTTTTCTATAAATCGGTATAAAATAAATACAAGGAGACGAAAAAACCTTTAACGAAGGGTAGACTAAGCAGGTAAACTCACCCACGCAGCAGAGTACAATTTTTAAAGTGATTGGATGGAAAATTCCACATAAACAAATTTTTCGCCATTTCCATGGAGTTTCAGATCCATTAAAAAGCCGCAAATACTTTGAATTCGGCTGTAAGTCTACCTGTTATCAATTTGCCTTGGAACGCGCGATGATGTTTTTCATGTGAGTTTATAAAGCCACAAATTGTGAAGCTAAGGCGAGGCAGCAAAAAATTAACAAGACTGTACAAACAATAAAAAAAAGACCGATACACGGTTTTAAGTCGAGACACGAGAAACATAAACAGTTAATAGATGGGTATAGCCACAAATTGTGAAGCTAAGGCGAGGCAGCAAAAAATTAACAAGACTGTACAAACAATAAAAAAAGACCGATACACGGTTTTAAGTCGAGACACGAGAAACATAAACAGTTAATAGATGGGTATAGTTGCTTTAGAAGTTTCCGTATCGTTAAACTATTGGCGTAAGTTATTCCACAGTTATTAACGTAAGCAAATGTGTCAGCTCTTTGTGTTTGACAAAGTTTGATATTCTTTCGTACAAAACTTGGGTTACATACTCGGTGCAGAGTAATGCGCTTTAATTATGTGACTGATTTGTCAGTTGAGTCGAGCCGTAACAGTCCGATATGAATCTACTACATCTACCATAATGGAATGCATGTAGTTCGTTTCCTAATAGCTTAAACGTACGTGAGGGCGCGTACACACTCAAAATCAAATTATAATACGTAGGGCGGAGATTTGATTACACTATACAACAACAGTTGGTAAATTACTGTGTACAATTAGTCTTGTTGTATACGTTTGTGAGCCTTTGATTGCAAATAACACGTAATTGGAAATTTGGATGGAACGAAATATCCGCGCGAAATTGAAGTTAATTAAAATGTCTTTCCAAGGTGAAGAAACGCTAGAAAGAGTAATAAGACAAACAAGCAAAAATTAATAAATTTCAATAAATGTATAGAACAAAACGTGGGGTTTAAAAACCAGAAAAATGTAGGTTTGCAATGAACAAAAAAAGTTTTTCGCATTTAACGTTTAATGAGTAAAATGAATCACAGATAAATATTGAAAATTCGTTTTAATTTTGTTCAAACATTCCCTTTTCTCGTAAAGACATGAAACTGTGTGTCGTTTATGGTTCCCAATTTATTTCTGCAACTATGCAAATTTGCAAAGTGTATTGAGGCACAATTTTGCCATAAAATTTTTTAGAGAATTTTTTCCAGAAACTTAGGCATCTGTCAACATTATTTTATCGCCAATTTAAGTACGCCTATCAATTTACAAGCCAACTTTCCATCATTTCAAAATTTGATTTCTGATTTCAATATAAATTTAGGCCAAACATCCGTCAAAAAGAATTATGACGATTATTGAAAGTGACTCAACAGGAAGACATGGATGAATCTAGCGCATAATGAAATCGACTGAAATAAACACAGGTAATTTTTATAACCACGGTTGAGCCGAGCATTGGGAAATTTTTTATAAATAAATCTTGAAGCACAGAAATAATGCTGACTTTTAATTTGCGGTGTTTACGGCTGTTGCTGAGAAGTTTTCACTATCAGATTTAATCGTCAACTTTGTCCAAAATTGTCGTTTGCTTAAAAATTAAGATAGCGTAGGTGTTATCGATTTGCGAATGTTTGGAAAAACTCTATAAAATAACATGGTCTAAGCGATCAGATTTGGACTTTCGTTTTTTATCTTTTTTCTGAAAAATGCAGAATAGGCTCAAAACTTGCCTAAGAATAAAATAATCTCGCGGGGTACTGTGGATTCTTCTTATTTAGGACATAGTTTTACTTAAGCTTCGGTTGACTGTCGAACTTCATATTAAAAAAAGCAAGTCACGGAAGATTAAATATTTTCTGTTCTAATGACCTAGAGCTTGGTGCCCTACAGGACAATCTTGTTCAGATGTAAACCCGTATCCAACTGCAAAACAAATCGAGTTGACTCTCTGGCTATGAGTAATTAAGCTTATCTTAGCCATATTCACATTTATGAGTCTTCGTCCATACTGGCCACTATGGCGGCTATGTTATTATCTTGACCCGATTTAAGACTGATGGTTGTCTTAAGGTCCAAGAGAGTGTACTCATTCACTAATTGTTTCACGTTGCGACATCGCATGGCATCAACATATCATGCATTTTTTTCGATATTTCAGGGCGTAATTTAATTGGGGTCGACAAGAACTACTTCTACTAGTGTAGAATCTCAATAGCACGTACTAAGCTTGAAATTCAACTTTTTCCATTTTTATAGAAAAAATCGCGTGGCTGGATTTGATTAGCAGCTAAACTCAAACCAAATTCCAATGGTTGCTCAAAATTGTACAGATGTCTACTCACAGGTCAAGGATTTACTGATCGCCTCTCGTAGAATTATGTATATGGGGTTTCTAATTAACTGAGGCTTTAATTTGGCAAAATGCGCGCAAATTATTTGCATCTGATGACCAGAAGGCAAATCATTCATTAAACGTAACATACAGAGTGAGTGGCAGTAGATTACAATGTTTTTTCTTGCAGTAATTAATATGAACATGAGATGATGAATTGAAGCACTTACAATATTTATCACGCTGGACAAGAAAACGCATGATACACATATTCGGCTTTTAATTTCAATCCTTTATGACATTTCGATTGAGTTAATATTAAGCCAAAACTCGGCCCTAAAAGGCAGGCATAAAAGTATGGCTTGCCGTAATTGAGTGCACTTTCAGAAGTTCTTAAACTTACCTCCTTGTGGTGTGCGAGCGGAGAGTAGTAACACTTTCTTATAAAAATCCTTAATCCACTGTGGAAAAGCATACACACCCAATTTGATATATATTTTCTTCTTATTTGTTTATTTCGCGTAAAATGTATCCTTTTATGGTCAGGGAATCGGCTTTAATGTTTACAAATAATAAAAATGGCCGAAATTTTGCTTTAGATTATACGGTACTTCTATATCTTTTATCTTAAGATTAATATACGGTATACTGTCAGTTTCTACGAATATTTTAAAGAAATTTTTAAAGAAAAACTCAAATTTCAAAGATACCTTTTTGTAAATTTAAATAACTCCGTATTTTTAAGCTTTAAAAAAACTACAACAAACACAATTTTTATCTTAATAGCTATTAATAATTCATTTTTTTTTTTTTTTTGATTTAATAAAATTTAACTATTTATTTGTATTTCGTACGGGTTACCACAGAAAACAAGACACACCTTTTTTTATTTATTTGAGATTTTCAGCCATATATTCTACTATAAAACACAAAATCTCATTGTTAAAGATGAATGGCTGACTTTCAGTCAATATTGCTTTATTGTGCCTACCTGTGTGAATTACTCACCCGTGGCGTTCAAATAAGATAAAGGTGAAACACTAGCCATTCAGAATATATTTGTTTGTGTGTTTAATAAAACCTGTTAAAGTGCGCATGGCTATCTAAAGGGGGCTTATACATATGTATATGAAAGGTTTGTTTTACACTATTGAAAATAAAAATACATACAAAGGGAATTTTAAAAGATAAAGTAGTTTTTATAAAGTTTAATAAAGTCTCTCTTTCATAGTATTCCAAATCTGTGTTTTGTTTAAGTTCTCAAGGACCTAAATTTGTACAATTTTATTAACATGAAACTTGAAACGTAAGTTTTTTTTTTCTATTTTTGCATATTTAAGTTTTGTTACATCCAACTTTTATAATACAAAAAAAAATAAGTCTTCTTCAATAATCATTAATTCAATACATTTTTTTAAATAAGTTTCTCCAAATATTCGAACAAGTTGACTAAAGTTTTTCTTCGTGAAAAATAAACAATTTAATCATAATAATAAATAACAATTATTTAGAAAATGTTGCAGATCACGGCCGTTTCTTGATATGTCCCGAACATAGGCGAAATTACGCATCAGTTATTTCAGTTGCTGGCTTAGTAGTCTTGTATATGTGTTTGTGTGTGTGTATCTTTTGTTTACTTTTGCTTGCTGTAGAAATTGTTTATGTTTCTACGCTGTATCGCGGTTCGGGGATATCTGCTACGCAATTTTTTTTTTTTTTTTTGCTTTATGTTTATGATATTGCGTATTTGTACATTTGTACAATAGGTCGTTTCACATATCTTTTACTATTACTTTGTGACAATATTAATAAATATATTTTATATTTTAAACTTTCTTCTAGTTTTTTGACCTTTATTATAATTATGTTTGTTTAATTTTTCCAAGCTCCAGGTCTTCAATAAAATTTCTTTTATTATATAGTATAATAAATATTAACTTTATTTTATTCAATCTTTCGTATTGTATAAAGGAGTCTGGTATGTACTTACATTTCTAAACAAAGGTTGCTGATGAGGGCATCCCCATGTTGATAATTCGACGTTCAGTAAGCTACTGATGAAACACATTTGTATGTGATAAAAATAACTCCACCGTATGTAGAATACAATAAATATGAAACAAGAAAATAATAAAAATTACCCCCTATTGTGGTTCTGCATTTTTTAAAAAAAATTTACTCTGTTCTTCTCTGCTGGCTGGAAGTTTGACTATAGGGATGGATAAATAGATGTACCTATTGACATATATGAGCTACGTATGTACATATATCGCAAAAAACAAAAAAAAATATCCTTGAAACCTACTGGATAACCGCTGTCTCTCACCCGGAGTACAAAAGAGAAAAAGCAACTACATCATCATTATTACAATCATAATTAAACAAAAAATCTCATTCACACACCTTTTCCCACTGGTAGCATCAACACCTGC
Organism: Phania funesta; assembly: GCA_963932375.1. NCBI lineage: Eukaryota > Metazoa > Arthropoda > Insecta > Diptera > Tachinidae > Phania > Phania funesta. The sequence goes on from OZ010652.1 coordinate 44,647,727, forward strand.
TGGGAGAAGTAATTTCAAAGATAACTAATAGAGCTCGCGGTTATGTGGCTTTTAATAAAAGTTTTATACAGTTCTTTATTCTTACTCATTCTTACATGCAGTTCTCTCATATTTTACACACTCCTAAATTGTTGATATGTTACGTTAATTATCATTAGATTCTCGGTTTTGATTACATCGGTGTACAAAAAGATCATGAGAAAGAGTTTTTAACTGTAAAATAATATATTTATTGCTTGTGGCTGTTGTTTTGAGTGGGTATTTTTAACATTTGTAAAACTGCATGTTGAACATCGTGGAAAATGCTTATTAAAAATGTATGTTAAATTTCAATTATGGATTAATGCGTACATTAATATTTTAAGAAACAATCTATAGTATAGATTCTATATACATACATACATCCATATACACATACGTATTCATATGTATATAAATAGGCAAACAAGTTATCAACTGTTTTCTCCTCTGTAACCCGATTTTTTTACTTTTATATTTGGGCAATTAAAAACAAGTTATATAAAATTATTTTAAGTCCTACAGTTATAACATGACTACAAATACATACATACATACACACTTATGTATGTATGGATTTAACTTTGGAAACTGAAAACACCTATTCTTTTGGAGAACAATAGAAAATTCGCTTATAAGTTAAGAAGACTAAATATAGTTTATTATGTTGAGTTCTACTGCTATCAACCTATTTTCCCGGTATCACAATATGTATTTCGCTTCTTACGAGAGTGTTAAGTTAGAAAACTAATTTGGTAAATTTCTCAATTTGGTTACGATTTTCAACTCTCTGCACTGTTGCCAATTCTTATGATTTATCTATCGGTGACTCCCCAAATCCGGACCCATTGTGTATTAAAAAAAATTAAATAATTAAATTAATAGAAAATTTAAATAAAGTTTTGTAAAATGTGCAAATGAATAAAATTTCCTCTCTTAATGTTTTAGAAATTTAAACATCAACTGCGAATAATGAAGTATTCGAGCTTTAAATTGTTCGCTCAAAGTTTTTTCTGCTTGAACAAGCGAATAAAATTTAATAATTATTCGAATATTCTAAAGAATGCAGAATAAAAATTATTATTCGAATAACTTAAAAATATAAACATTTTAGTTTAACCTTTGATTGAGAACAACAACAAACAATGAGACTATATATTAGAAAAATGTACACGTGTACATACTCAATTTATATCGTTAATAAATATGCAAAATCACTTTCATACACTTTTTTCGAAATTTTACAACAGAAACTAAACTATATATTATTTTCCAAACTGTGTATACAGATTTGTCACACATTTCGATCGGAAAGGTTTTTTCCGTGCTTAAAATTCCAGTGGAATTTTATTTTGGTGCTTGAGAATCCTATAAATATTGTTCATATCAAAAAAATTTTATAAAGGAGGTTTTTCGAACTTTTCTCATTAGAAGCTCAAAAGTGATTTAATTTAGAAGTAAATATTCGTTTTTTGTCTTCTGAAGAAGCAATTTACAGAATCGAACTCACTTTCGATCAGAATTGAATTCTGTCACATGACTAATAATGTATCAATTAATCATATCTGCTTGGTGAATTATTGTTCTATTTATTTCTAGTGTTTTATTTTACATCCTTAAGGACTTACTCCTCGAAAACAATAAAAGCTATATTTCCTTAACCTTTTATTTTAATTTTAGTTCAATAATTTTTGAGCACTAGGTCTTTTATAAAATTCTTTTAATAACACAATTTTATTTATTAAGTTCCTTAAATGAAACGCAATGGCTGTGGCTTAAAAACCAAAGGACCGAGAACGATTTAGCCCTCAGTACGACGCGAAATGTTACAAGCGCGATCCTCGTCCTCTGATGGTAGCCGACAACCCAAGTTCTGGTAAAACCTTAATCATGTAATTTGTAAGGGACCATATCTTCCGAAATCTTTAAATTGGGATGAAGAGAACTGGCGCGAGTTATATTCATTGCTACATTAACTATTGATTTTATAGTCAACATGTATAGAACGATTTTTCTGAAATCACCCAGTCTTTGTTATATTTTGTGGAATTTTATAGTTTTATTATTTTTACGAAGTTATTCTTACTTTGATTAAATTTTTTCGATTTCGCCGTTTTTTTTTTTTTTTTGGTTTTGTTAAATCTTTTACGTTTTGTGACTTTTTGGCGATAGGTTTGCCGCCCTTTTTCCAGTTTAGAACTCTTTTAGCAAATTTAGCATCTTCTTCTCGAAAAAGGGAGTTACAGAAACTTTTTTAATATTTTCGGCTTTTCTGATATTTATTTATCTTTTTTGTTACATTTCCTAACCATTTCCGTTTAAAAATGTCAGACGAAATGACAAACTTATTTAGCTCAATTCCACAGGTGGTTAAAGGTATACAATTTTTATCAACAGTAAAATTTCAGCTTACTTCTTTTTTTTTTTTGGATAAACTTCCATCCAATATTTAAGAAAACTCTGTTATAATTAAAAAAAAAAATAGAATGAAACTAAATGTCTGATTGTCTAGCTGTAGTGCAAAGCTATCTATTCATTCGTCAGTCACACTAACGCTGCACAGGCAGTGCTACTTCAAGTTCAACCCTTTATATCTATAAACATTTTTTCTGCGATCTAAAAACCCATAACACGTCCTGTTAAAGTGCGAATATCCTGTGGCAATTTCTATTCTGACAGCTGGCATATCTGAGGCTCGAACTTAAAATGCCAGTTTCAAGAATATAATATGGAAAAACCGTTTTGGCACACGTTGCATTTAAAGTTGGCTTTTTTTGTTTGTACTACCTTGACTGGTTGAGCAACGATTTTTTTTGTTGCAAATTTAACTAGATAACGACTAGTAAAGATTGGATTTCATAGTCATGCACACAAGTCAAATAAAAACAAAAACCAAAGCAAAAAACTGTGAACTTGGTCTGGTAAAATTGGTTATGCTCGTGAAAGGTAGGGCAAAAAGTGCAATAAAAATTGTTTATGTAAAAAGTGAATGGAGTTTTTTTTATGCTAAAGAAAAAGAATCTAAAATTTCTTTTTGTTTCATTCAGTTTTTGTTTTATTCAGTTTGGTTTTGTTTTCTTTAGGAGGAGGAAGGTGGTTTCAAATACTGAGATTTTGTTTACTTTTATGAGATTTTTTCGTTTCAACATCTTTTTTTTTTAACAATCAAACATTGCTATTATGGATTTGAGTTGTAAATTGTGATTTCATTTGTTTGTAAAGGTATAAGTAGAAAGATTATATGAACTTAGTAAAAAAACCGTCTGAAATTTTAACTTTAAGCCATATATTGAGCTTGTTGCACATTAAACAAGTACAATATTTGTTGTGTGTCTAATTCAAACATATGTTGGGGGTAGTAGTGCATTGACCAAAGCTTTAATAAGGGACCCCGTTTTCTAATATTTTGATTCGCGTTTAATAGTCTTGGAATAAAATCAAATATTCAGTTTTAAATAGTTCAATGTTATTCAAAGCTGTTTTATCGCTACTTTATTTTTACCTCTTATTTACATGTGGATTTTGGATTTAGAGAGAATTTATTCTAGTAAAGTAAGTTCTGCATAAATTTTGGGTTTCGTCTAGTTCAGTGCTATACCAGGTCTTGGTTTCTTCAAAATTGCGTGGAGAATCACATTACTGCTGGACTTACTTCTTATTTATTTAATATTTAATTCTTACACTCCTACAAGGGGAATAGTAGGGCCTTGTTGTCGTAGTCATAGATGATACATATTAGTTTTAATTTCGGATATTCTTGCCAAAAAAAAACCATAGATTAAACGCAGTCTGCACAATTTGAAAGGAGCATCCAAGTGCTTCCACTTTTTGATCAGTGCTTTATGGCCTATCATGGGGCAAACTCAAATAAAGAAAAAAACAGCATATTGGACAGACGCCGCAAATTACGCTTTTTAAGATTAAGTCGAGTTTGAATTCAGTCCAAATCGGTTCCACTTGTGCTTGCACAGAAGTGGTGGAGCAGAGGTAGACAGAGTAAACGTTATAGTGGCAAATACCATGATGATGAGATTACAGGACATACAGGATGAAAACAACTGCGAGAGTACGAATATTAGGGTGTTAGAGGGCTTATTTTTACTAACACCAATGAAAATATGATGAATAAAATTATTTCCATTGTTTATATTAATTTGAAAATTTTTGTACCAAGTGCAGTAGTAGCATTGAACATAAGTAGAGAAACAAATGCAAGTTTAAATTAGATTAATTGATTGAAATACTTGAGAGTTAACTGTTCATACTTTATTTGCGAGCCATTGTATTCGTAGTCGTGTGAATAGTTTTTGAGTTTATGCGGCAGCACGTTACGCGGTTCATAATGATGGTCATCAATACCCTGATTTAAAGCCGGAATTATTTGTATTTTTTTTGGAAATATGTGATGTGCGACGTTGTTAAAAGATAGAACAAAAGAACTTAGACAGCAACAGGCACCATTAGCAGATAATTCTAATACTATGCCGTAGAATGATTTTTTTTTGTTATATCCTCATTTTATTTTATTCGTAATTGTTTTTTAAATAAATATCGTCGTATTTTTCAATTTCATCCTGTACTCCATCTCGTTATAGTTTTAAAATGTCATTTGTTTAAGGTGTGAATAATCGTAGAATTCTGAATGAATGAAGTGTAAACTGAGTATCCTCTCTGGGTCCGCGGCTGTTGTATGGGGTATTTGGTGTGCTTTGGTTATAAGGATGAGAGTGTTGACTGACCATTATCAAATTATTCGTATTCGGGTGGAGGTGTGGCAAACTTGAAACTAAAACATAATTAAATATTCATATCTGGATAAAGAGATTTACTTGCTTTTGAGTGGAAGGTAATGAAAAATAAAATACATAGCAAAATTTAAAAATGTATTGCTGTTCATTAATGGAAATCAAATTTACAGCAATATATATTATTATTTTCCTTTAAAAACTCCTTTTTTCATTAAATCAAATAAAATATTTTCACGACTGTCTATTAATACAATTTTACTTAGTTGAATTTTATATGAAAAATATGTGAACAAAACATATTTAAAGCAATTTGAAACGAACTCCAGCCAAACTCTTCTTATAATAATTGTTTGCAAGTTGGTTAAATGAATGAGTTTATAGTTGTGTGATCGACCACATTTTATTGACATAAGGAATGCCACAAATATGAGTCTCTTAATGTACAAATTTATTTTTAAAAGAATATAATATTTATCGAGCTTACTCGGAAAATGCTTTCTTCTATCAGACAGGCGGACGGAGCGAAAAACAGACTCAAATTGTACTCGTACTAGCATGCAACATTTGTAAATATATTTACAAGAAATAAACTAAATAGTTTATAAATTAACGATAGCTATGATGCGTCTCACAACGTTTAGATTTGTAGTTTTCATGATTAATTGAAAAACAGCCCAATTACAATTTGCATCGGAGTTACTGTCCATAACGAAATTACTAACGTTTTGTACGCAGTGCAAAATATTTTATCGACAGTCGTTTAATAACAATTCATCGATCTCCCTTTTGTTGTGCTTGCCGACGGTGGTAGCAAATGTACATATGAGTAATAAAAACCGCATATAAAATTTTTGTAAATTTGTTTTTGACCATTAACACGTTATGAAAAGTGTATGATCTGAATTTAAATCTCGTTCTTTCAATTATGACGTAATTTTGATCAAGAACTGAAAAGAGGTAATTGTGGGGTAATTGTAAATTTTCGTTTGTTAGTTCACTTTAAATAAAATAGTTTGATACCTATTTGTTAAAAAGCCGGGAAAATCAACGAACTCTAAAGTATTTAAATTTAAAAAAGTAAAACAAAATACAAATTTTTATTTTTTTTTTACTGATATTATACAGATGTAACGTTTGAGTTAACCTATGAAACTGATTATGAGACCTTGAATGAACCTTCTGTTATAGATAAGCAAAATTTTTTGGGGAAATTTCAAGTTGTTCAGCCTCCTGTATGATATGTGAAACTCACCCACCAATCGGGCCGCTATTTGTTTTGGATTTTAGCTGATAACTTTATACAAGGTAGCCCAAAGGCGTCGTATGATATTTGTAAAGATAGCGTGATTATAACTTCCATTTTTTACGGAATATTTCGCCTCTAGTTTCGGCCCAGTGTGAATTTCGCCGTGGTTTTCCTAGCCGTCCAATGCCTACTACACAAACGTTGCGACGTTTATCCTCACGAATTGAAGAGACTGAAACTGCTGAAACTGAAACTGCTTATTCTGATCAGAACTTCGCATTTGTTGTTCAAGATATGGTGAAAGACCTAAAAATATCAACAAGACGACGTACTGCTCAAACGGCCCTTTTATGGTTATCTCTGCGCTGCATTTTGAATGAAGATTTGAAAAGGTACCTTAACACAGTGCAGGCAGTCCATCAGCTGCTGCCAGCTTACCACGCCGTTTGATATCGCATTTTCGCAATATTTATTTGAAGTCATGTGTTTATAGTGAATAAGAACCAGACTCTTGTATGTATCAACAGTGGTAAAAACAAAAGAGTTTAATAATTCTGAACATATTCTTTAACATTTTTTATCAAACACGCTCGAAAAGTTCATCTGCCATATGCTGGCAGGGAATATACACATATGGTTAAAGATAATTTAAAGATAAGTTGAGCGTAATTTTAGCGTTTTATATAACCAAATCGGACAAGGCGTTATTGAGGGGATATCATACTATTCAAACCCATTAAAAACAAAACTCTGTAGGTAATGGCAAAAAACCAAAAACAAATTTTTATTATGATCGTTTATTTATGGTATTTTGGTTTAAATGAGGATTTCTTTGCAGGCCAGTATAAAATACATTTGGTAATTGGCTAGAAACATTAAATACATATGAATGAATACGTACCCCGCAAACAATAGGTCTACACATACATTTAATACTATCTGACGATTTTTAATCGAACCATTTCAGTAAAACATTGACAACCAGATGTCACTTATTAAACCATCATTTACATGTATTTGGTTCTTAGTGTCTTTTTGTCCTCTTATTCTCCTGAATTTAGTTTTTGGTTTCATTTAGTGCAATCAACATGTCGGGCCGGTGTTTAATTAAAAAGTTTATTTTAAATCTCGAATTTAATACGTTTGTCAGTAGTGAAAATTCAAGCAATTGTTATAAGGTTAATATTTAAAGTGTTAGCTACATTTGCATTAAGTTTTTTATGCAAAAAGTATTAAAATATTAGTGAAAATAGTATTTTAAAATAAGTTTAAAGAAATAATATCAACTCGTGTCTTCCTTCGTGTGCTTGTTTGTAGTGTTGTTAGTGTAGTTATTAATGAAGTGTAAGTGGAATGCAATCAGTCAAGTTGATGATTGCTCGAGAATAGAAGAATTCGCCGTCAAATGTTTTTTGTGGAAAATATGTGGGTTTAATGAAATAAGTGTGTATATATGTGTGTTGCTTATAATGGTTAATTTTCTAAGTGATTTAAGCTTCTCAACATTGTTGCAAGGTAAGAGATTTTATAGCAATAATGTCTTAATAAACTTGTTGCTTAAACAAAATTTTAAATCGTGTTTTAAGTATTTTTCTAGCATTAAGTATTTAAATGGATTTTGATCTTTATGCTCCAAGCTCATCCGTTTTCTTTCACATTTTAACTCTTTTTGCGGTTTTTAATAGGTTAATACATTCCATTTAAAATTTTTTTTAACTTGTTTGCATATTTTTAGTCTTCTGTGATGAAACTGATATATTCGACTATTTGGTTTACTCTAAAATTGGAGAATTTTTAATTTTTTGTAAGTTTTGAAAAATAATTTTAGATTCCTAGTAACATTTTTTGGTTATTTCGTAAATTTTAAACATTTTTTTTTTGAATTTTTAGTGAGTGTTACTTTTTTGCCAATTGAGAATTTGAATTATCTTGCGAATTAAATTTTTTTTGAACGATCTGACAATTTTGAACGTTCTGCATGAACGATAAAGTTTTTCTTGTGGAGATAGATGCTTTCATAGTTAACATAATCACTCAGAGTAATTTAAAACTATAATTCTTGGATACGTGCTACTGTGAGAAGCCGAGGTAGACATTTGAACGATATTACATGCCATACATAATGACATATACATATGTTCATGGACCTTTCTCAAAAAATCGTTAATACCTTCCACACAACTGTTTTATTCCACTTCAAAATCGACCCGTCTTTCTAGGAAGGCTTTTTTTAAATTATAATTATAAAGTTTTGTTATTGTAGTTCAAGAGATCATATACTCGTGTTAGAATCGATTATAAACATCACGTTTGTGAATATCGAGATAAAAATCAAGTCATTTATTTAATATATATGTGCTACATACAGCACAGAAATATGCAAAAACAAAAGGCAGTTTGATCACACATAAAAAAAAATCGTTATTCATGTTCTCTTTTAATCTACACTATCATGCTTATCTAGCGTACATGCGATTTTTACAGGTATAACAACTGAATATTATAGTGGGGCAATACCTTTAATGAGTAACAACAACTTGTTAAGATTTGAAAAATAACTAAAGAGTGTTCGAAAACTAATGCAATATTCGAATTGGCCGACATTTGTGCAATACGAGTATTGTTTTCAGCAAAATTTCCAACGCGAGCAAGTCCATTTTTATTTTGATCGCTTTGTAATTCGCCTATACTTCCGCATTTGCTTATTTTCATCATTGGAAAACATTTGTTCTAAGGAGAACACAGTTCCTTCTGCCGAAATAGACGGTGCCACATGCCATACACCAATTATTGCATGAAATATTTTGTGGTCGTGTACGCTCTCGTTTCCGTGCTCAGAATTGGGAAATTACTCGTAATTCCTTAGCCATTCTACTCCCCACAAATTGGACATTTTGTGTGGTTTTTCTTTTGGCATCCTACTATTCTACAATTGATTTGGTTCCTCTGTGTACAATTTAATTTTACTGTTTTATTTTCTATTTTGTTTTAGGTAAATAACAATTTTATTAATTTTAAAGTCAGTTCTATTTAAATTAAAATCCAGAAATTATTTTCCATAAAAAACAGGTATGAGTTTCAAATTTCCAAATTTTATTCGAACGAAGTAATCATTTTTGGATTTATTTTTGTGCTTTTAACCGCTTTTAATCTCCAGTGAAGTTTTGGTAGCAGTATTATAAAAAATTGCAATTAGAATAGCATATTTGTTAAAGAAAATGATCAAAGATCAACTACGACTACGAAATATTTGTATTAATTATATTTCCGAAAAAATTTTTGCAATTTAAAAAAAAAGTAAATATTCTTTAAATAAAAAAAAATAAAGATAAAAGTTGTTAATTAATTTAATAGTTAAAAAAACTTTAAAAGTTTTAGCTCACGTTTTTAAGATACAAAGTCAACATTTTAATTACTAAGGCCTTCTATGTTACTACTTCATGTCAGAGTCCTCCTGATGTGAGGTTGTCGAGATGATAGAAAAAATTTGTGGAAATAGCTCAAAGCTGTTTTAAAACCGGCCTATGAACGGTGTTTTAAACTTTAAAGTTGGGGTTAGAATAAGCAATAGCAGGCGATATTCCAAACGAACCTTTAAAAAAGATTTGTTTATTAAACATCTCCAAAAATTATCCCCCAGAAAAAGCAGCTTAGATTAGATATCTTCCTTTGCAATGATTCTTTCTTTGATGGTACTCAAAGTCACCTCGGTACGCGGAGTTGAACACAGAGATGTATGTCGTAGCTGTTCAGCTAATAATGACACAGCGGATTTAAAATAGAACCACGGTGGAACACAATACCCTGGTGTAGTGACAGACCACCATGTCTAAGGACATCTGATATGCAATATACTGTCGGAAGCTAACGTTTCCTGATCCAACTTCTCAACAAGACACATTTTCGTGCTAGAACAAATTTGTGAATAGTGAGTTTTGAAATAAATTTAATTTTACAATAAATACGACGTAATTAAAAATATTTAAAAAGCCAAAGAAAAGTTTAAAAAATGATTCACAAACATTCATTAATAACAAAACCTGTTTACCAATGATTTCGATCACACTCCAATGGGTGAAGTAAAAGCAATTCAAGTAAACTCAATTCAAGGTTTCTTAATATTTATAGCAAATTTTTGTCACACTTATATTCATATGTAAGTAAAAACAATATAAAACTATTTTTCAAGTCCTTGAAGGAAAATTTCACTTCCTTTATTCTCCTCCATATATTTTACTCAAGACTAACTAAATCCGTGCAAACGATTCGTATGATTATTAGGATAAATGCCAAAGTTTTGTAGATTCTAACCAGGAGTGGATCCAGGGATGAGAAAACAGAATTTCGCTTATGAAATTTTTTTCGTAATTTGAAATTTTCTTTCATATGAAATTTTCTCCCCCAAAAGCTAAAGTTGAATGCACTATTGTTTCTTAGATACATGGGAGAAAATTTTATTCGAATGCAAATATCCATGTATCCATTGCGACGGAAACACTCATATATCCAACAACTTACATGTATATGTTTTTGTCTTTTTGGAATGGTTTTTGTGATAATATGCTGATTTAGTTGTAAAAAAGTTAAGTTTGTTTTAAGTATCAATGAAAATTTTAGTTTTCATTGTTTACCTAAAAAGGCACACAGCTACTAAAACTTCTTTTCCTTTTAATAATTTGGAGAACTTAAGTTGGTGAATTCAAAAAGAAGAAGATTGAAAGTGGAAAGTTTTGCAAACAAATTAAGAAATCGGTACCGTGTTGCATGTTTACTTTGCATGTTTTTCGTTTTCTTAGAAGATAATATGAAAGGATGAACAATTTGAACTGTTTTAAATTTATTTATATAAAAATAAAATTGTGCTACATATAAATAAAGCAATTTTAAATTAAGTGTGGTCAATGTTGCAATGCAATAAACAAGCTGAGTAGGAGGTATGAACGAAATTATGTTTTATTTGAAAGCCCCATGTAAGCCTCTACATTGCGTTGAAACGTTTTCAAAATGGCACTTAAATCATAATAATGTTAAAATATACTTTGTTTTTCTTTTTTTTAAGTTTTTATTTTGATTAGTAACAAAATAAGTTCTCAAAATTAAAAAAAAATTGTATACATGCCTTAATTACTCGTGCAAGAAACATATCTATGTCCAAATAATTTTTGCAGTCAATGTGATTGCTAAATTTTTTTTACAGATAAGGGTGGGTTCATATCACTCACCAGTCCAACTTAATATTAGTTTTTGCAATAATAAAAAAGATAGTGAACATTTTTGATATTAATTTTATTGGAAGAGATTTTTTACATAAAACCTAAATAAAAAAAAAAACCGTAAAAATTCTCATTTACATAAACAATTTCTGTTTTTTTTGCAACAATATCAATAAAATTTGCAAACGTTGAACGTATACCACAGGAAAAATCTGGGTCATACAACAACGATTATATGGGATAGATTACCTTCTCTACACGATACCCAGTTGTACTAAAAAAACTTAATTGTAAAATGACCTGCGTCATTGTCATAGGTCACACAAATATAAAAAATATAAGAAATGTCTGGGTGAAAAATTGGTGGTCAGTTGAAGTCCAGCATTCAAAATATATTCGTGTCCTCGAATCGTTCATGCGGAATGTGAATTGTGGCGTTCGATGTTTGGCAGGCAGCTCAGTTCTTCTGGAGCTATAGTGTCGAATTCAATATGGCCTAATATGGAATAATATAATTTGGCTCCCGTTGATCTATAGTATCTACTTTGTTTGCGAAAAAGTCAGTTAGATAAAAAACGACTACTACCAACATATACTTTTCTATACTAAACGTGGATGCTTTTCGATATAACATTAGTTATGAAGAAATAGCAATAGGTACTTCAATGTTCGATTCGAATTTAAAGTTAGTGTAACACCACCCAATCCTTTTAAGAAGAAGTAAGAAATCATGACCACTTAATTCTCGGGTGATCTTTATTTCTTAGGATTTGAATTATCCAGCTAGAGAGCCAGGCTTCTTCCTTTGGGGTTTTTCTAAATCTTGTATTATGAAAGTTCCAACCATGCGGATCTTAAAAGTCAACATTCAGGACGAAATTTATAAATTATTCCAGATGTTTTGCGAGCCCCAAAACTAAAAACGAGCTCAAATATGCATTATTTATTTAGCATACTATCCGTAATTTAAAGCTCTCATACTTTTCCAAAAACACTCCATAATTTTTTAACCCAGTGTATTTTTTGTTCGTAAGTTTTTATATTGTAGCGTTATAGAAATCTTTAATTCGCCTTACGCCCAAATCAATATACTCGTATGCTAAATGGTCATTAGTAAGAAGCGTAATGTTCCAAAAGTTACCTACTGTTTTTACAACTTTACCGTTTTTGTCTATCGCTTTTCTAGTAGTGAAACTTTCAGGATAACTGTGGTCACACATGAGAAAACTGTAACTACTAGAAACCCCGCTCTTTATCTACAGGTTGTACAGCTAGTTTGCACATTCGCCAACATACACCTCTCATTCAATAGAACAGAATCTTAAAATAAAATTAAAATTTATTGCGCACATTTTGAAGATAACGTTCTTATTTTCGGACTTTTATATCAGACATTTAGAGTAGAGATATACAAAATTATCCCTCAGCATTCAAAACTTAAAAGATTTTATTAATTGTGCCTGAAAGCCGAAATTTGGATACACATTCGCATTAAAATCGTTTAACATGTTAAATTACAAACTTTATAAAAGACTTAAGGCGTTAGTTAGTGTCTTATTATGGTCCTCAATTTTATCCTTATTAAATGAAGCTTCACACTAAAATTCTCTTGTGGTGTTTGGTAGGACGTTTTAAAATGCAATATAAATTGATTTTTATACGTGGAGACAACACCTCAATGCTATAAAAACAGCTGGTTTCAAGTTTTGCTCCGATGTTTGAAAAATAAGCATAAGATTGCCTGTCTGTCCTGCAAAGTAGCAATTGAAACTTAAGAAAAGGGCTGTTTTTTACTGGAGGCAACACTTGTAAAAGTCGCGTCACATGTGTTACTGTTGTTAATTTATTTAAGATAAGACAAATTTACATATGCATCCTAAATTCCAGAAATACTCTTAGACATCTTTAACCATGAGTGAAAAATTTTAAATAAAAACAAACTCGAGCTGTGAGTTCTTTGCGTATACAAATTGAGTTGTACGTTTTGTACTTTGTATAGACGTATTATTTTATCATTACACTTCTTTTATATTAACACTTTATTTAACTTGTTTGCATCTTTACTTTTGTCACACGATTTTCTTTTTGTTTTATTTAAATTCCAAAAAATTCTTCTGTGGCGTACAAGATTATTTATTGCTTATCGTACCAAGTATAGAACTGTTATGACTTGAACTTTTTCAAATTCATTAATTCAATGTGGCTTATTTGATACGAGTATAACTTTTTTTCTGATCTCTTGTCTTTCGGCTTTAACATACATATAGACATTTTTAAGTTATACTTAAAACGTCAGTAGTAAAAATATGAATATTTCTATAACGATAATCGACTTGAACACATGTGGTTATGGCGAATTCATTATGGTTTTAATAAAATGTGGGGTGGAGCAATGTCGTTCTAAGTTGCATTATCGGGTCTTTGATTAAACTGAAGATGTCTTTCTTTTACGGTATTACTCATACCTTACCATTTTCTGTCAGGCGAATATCGCCTGCGATATTTTCAGTAGATATTAAGAGATCGTTATTATTATTATTATTAAATGTGTACGATCACATCCACTAACGGGCACTGCGATATCTAATGTGTTCCGGATCATTTATTAGTCAAATCACTTTATAAAGTTCATAATGTAGGCCAGTACAAAGCTCATCGAAGCCTGTTTAAATATATGCACACACGAAATTTTAGTCGTAAAAATATGCTCAATCTGATTTCCCTCGGCTGAGGATATCAGTCAACTATGAACGGATAGATAACCAATATGTAGTCATAAGTAATTTCTATACCATTCCAGGACTCTTTTTTATAAGAGCTTAATTAATAATTTAGTCTATTACCCGGAGAATATATCCAAGGTTCGCTTCTGATCATTTACGTAAATTCCATTCCAGTTTGAACTCGATACAAAATTTCTTTTGGAAGCGTTTCTAAATTGTTGTGTCACTCACTACGATTGTGTCAATTTGCGTCCATATAGATGCTATATCCAGTAATGTTTTTAATTTACCAACTGTTTCTCTTTCACTAAGTCAATATAACAACATGAAAATCACTATATGAAAATCGCCCACGACGTATTCTTTTACCGGAACGGCTTCACTATAAGTGTTTAAAAGCATTTAATTTGCTTTCGCTACAAACTTTATTTATTTTAAATCAGACTTTTAAAATTTCCTGCAAACATCAATTCAGAAATACTTTAGAAGCCTCACAAAGCCGCACTTTTTTCAGGGCGACATGATCTAAATACTTTGATCACTATTTTCCACTGAAACCGTCTGTATAAAAGATATTTTTAAAAGATGTTTTTTTGGGCCATCTTAGGCCCAACAACAAGAATTTATATATAGAAATCCCAGCAGTTTTTCTGCCAAATGGAGGTCTTAAACAAATGCTCCTTAAATCAGAGGGTGTGATTCACCATTCCTTATCTAAAAATATACACAATCTCAAATTTTACCCCCATCACTATTTTCTGTCTATGTCTATTAAATGTATTTTATAAGAAAGAATTTAATACTGAAGTCATTTTTTTGGAATATCTACACAAACTTTGTTGGTATGAATTAATGTAGGGTAAACAAATTCGGGTCAATGTGCGGTGCATCTGTTATAACTTAATATTGCGTATCTAGACAACCATATTGTCTAGGCACTTTAACCACAAAGTACATCTGTAAACCCATAAGAATTAAAAAAAAATATGGGTCAAGTTGCTACAGTGAACGAGGCACTGCCAATACAACTGATTTAGTTCATTGCAATTGGCGACTCAGCAACTTCTTACTACATACCCCGTTTGGGTACGTAGTTATAATTTCTGTAGTAATATTGTTACAAAAACAAACTCTACTTTAAACTTCCTACTATAAATTCCACCACAATTCAAATTCCCATTTAAATTAAACATAGTTTTTGTATTTACTGCTAAACACTTGTAACATCTGGTAACAGTAAAATTTGCGTAAGACATTCCATAGTGTTTCGAGATTGTCTACAAGCTTCGAGAAAATCGCTTTCCTTGATAAACCGGTATTTTGCGCACGTTGTTTAGTATAGTAGTAATCTGAGTTTTATAAAACCATCAGTTGTAGAACACACTAGGCCGAAACTGTCTTTTATTCTTGGACAAGCAAACATTTTTAGAAGTGAAAACATAACAATATTTCTTTGTAACAAAGTTTTTTTAAGATGGCAGAGTTTTGGAAACTAATATAAAAAAATATTATCGCGATCAAAGTATTGTTGACAATAATAAAATTGTTTGCAATTATGTTGTGGTAAAAAGCCTACTATAAGCGCGTGGTCACCGCTGCAGCCATGGAATAACAATCATATAAGCTAATTCTCCCTACTTTGCTATAACAGTGTTATAAAAACTCTAGTCTAACTACATTTAGTTTAACCTTTGGTTAATTAAATCATTGCAATACTGATTAAATTCCAATATATCCTTTTTATTTTTCCATTATTGTAAATTTTTCTAATACTATCTTTTCTGTTATCTCTTGTGTACTGCCTTCATTTCAAGCAAAAAATTCTTGAGATATTCCAAGTTCATTAAAAAGCAGTGAAGGATTTTACTTTGAGTCTTAAGGTCAACCATAAAAATAGATCAACGTGTCTTTCAACAAAAATTAACACAAACGAAAATAAACCGAAAAAATAATCCTACAAATCCTAATTGTGGAATAAATAAATAAAAGAAGAAAAGAAAATCTACGTTTAGTTAATTATTACGCTAAATGAAATTTCAATTAAGAAAAATAAATATACTTATAGATACTCACATTTTCATTGTGATATCCTTCCGTTAAGAAAATAGAGAATAAGATTGATATATATTTATAGCAAACACATTTTCAGGGTAATACAGCACAAATTAGATTCGTAATAAAAATTAAGTTGAAAGAAGAGAAACAAAGCTATGGCACATAAATTCCAGCACATTCAATTGAAGAAATGAATACAAAAAACACTTGAAGGAAGCAAAGAAATTAATTGAATAAAATATAATTGTAGGGGTTAGAGGGCGAGTGCTTCCTTAGCAATACCTCTTTGTTCCTAGTTTATGCCAGCACCAAAGTTTGCTTGGCAGTTAAAGGGAAATATAATTTTATTTCGATTTCGAAATTTGTGAAAGCAAAGTAATGTCAAATAGGAGAATTTTCACTTAGCTTAAGGTTTATGAGTTTCATTTTTTTATTGGCTGAAACATTGTTTACATGCAAGTTTTTTTAAGACTTTGTCACAATAGCCTGCCACACGGTGCTTAAATGAAATGCATTAATTTTATGATGGTTTTCTTATTTATTCTTTATGGATTTCATCAACTATAATCTACCTTTTACCATATTACTTTATTTTATATATGATTATGTCTTGCGATTCTTTCGTTTTAAAAGTCAGCGCTGATTACTCGAGCTTTCTTTTTAATTCTATGTGGCACGTTTGGTATTTTAATTATTATAGTAAACATGACGAAGATACCATAATTGTGTGTTTGAAATATCTTTTACCATTTGCTTACGAATGTGTAAAGAAATTAATTAGGCAAGAACAACTGCATGGACACAACAACACATTATATTTCGTCAAATGCAGCCTTTTTATTTTATTTTACTACCATATCTTAAATCTTGTCATATTTGGGCACAATAATCATTGTTGAATCTCCTTTGATTTCAGATTTATGCGATAAAAATTACATAATGCTATAAACTTGCCTTCAGAAGTAATTGCATTTGCTTTCTTTATTATTTTAACCGTTAATTTCTGTTAAAGGTGAATTACATGTTAGTCCAATTTTTTTTCTCGACACATAGGTCCAAACTCCTCAGACTTTTAAATAATAGTATTATGTTACATAATAATTAAAAACTTCAGTGTTCACTGTTAGATGCCACCATGTTTAACCCAATAATGTTGCCAAAATTCTAGTTTCCTAACTATTCCCATTGTGTGCAGAATTATCACTCTTACTGCTCTTTTTGATTCTTTCCGCCAACTTCAAAACAAATTAAGTATCACGAAAATAACTTTTCTTTAGTTCGAAGTCACTCTTGAAGTCTCTTTGACTTTTATTGACTCAGAACTAAATTTGGCTGAGCAGAGAGTAGACACGCATCTGCTTTAAAAATAAATTCATTAAATACAAATGTTTATCTCTGCAAATATTGAAATTAAATAAAAGCTAGTTTGAAAGAAACGCGTGTAAGTTCGTTAATAACAATCTTTAACAGAATAAAGAAACAACAAATCTTGACGATACAAAAAAAGTCATTTAAAATATCCTGTTGGCAGTTTAAAATTTCAAAGTGATTGGCTTTAATATTTTATTTGTAAATTTAAAAGAAACAAAGCTGTTTTAGATATAAATTACTTAGTTATGAGGATAATTTTTAAATATGTATGACAGAATTTTATGGCGTAATCCATTCTGTAAAAGATTTGCATTACACACAGTTAGTACTCTTTTAAGGTGACCCCAATCTTCACAAAGTGATGCATTCTTTATGATTACAATGGAAGAGGAACAATTAAATCACATTTCAACACCAAAACAATCACGTGAAAGAAAACTCTTGTTTGCATAAACAATGTAGTTCATACAGTTGTTAAAGGATTAGTATTTCGCCCTGAAATTTTGGTTGAGTTGAAAATGTAAAATATTAGCCAGATTTTGTGCAACATATTTAGAAAAGAACAAGTTGTTTTCTGTAAATGTTGCATTTTTGTTAAAAAGAAGCACAAGTACACAGATATGGCAACATGCATATGTGTATAACATTTTGGAAATAGAGGAATACGCCATTAAATGCACAAACTATATTTGTTTTAAATTTTTTAGTGTAGTGTTAAAATAAATAAAACTTAACAGTCTTATTCACTTTCTGCTCTGATTATTTGAGATATTTACAGTATACTTATAATACACTTCGTTTATCATTTTTAAAGGTAAGATTGATTGATAGACTGTCCCACTTCAAAAACTATGGCAACATATAATATTTAAAATAATACAACAAGCGAGCCCTTTTGAATACATTTTTCATTACATTCTCACACATTTCACGCGGTATTTCATTAATTTCATCACGAATATTTTGTTTGAGTTACTCCAGCGTTTCTGGTTTGTTTGCAGAAACCTTGCTTTTCTGATATCCCTACAAAAAGAAGTCCGGAGTAGTCAAATCAGGCGACCGTGGAAGCCAGTCAACATCACCATTCCTTGAAATAACTTGTTGTGGAAAGAGGTCTCGCAGTAATTCCATTGTAATCCCGGCTGTATGCGATGTGGCGCCGTCTTGTTGAAATCACATGTTATTCAAGACCAAAGCATGCAGTTCTGGCGTTAAAATGTTTTCAATCATATCACGATATCGCTCCTCATTGACAGTTACTGTTACGCCGTTTTCAGTTTCAAAGAAGTAAGGTCCAATGATTCCTCCTGACCGAATTGCACACCAGACTGTCATTTTAATTGGATGCAAAGGTGACTGATGAATAATTTGAGGGTTTTCAATTGCCCAGAACCGACTATTCCGTTTATTCACATCTCCATTCAAATGAAAATGGGACTCGTTACTCATTATGATTTTTTCATGAAAATCGGGGTTGTCATGTGCGAGCTGTAGCATTCTATTGGCACATGAACGGCGGCATAAATGGTCTTCTGGAAGAAGCTCTTGTGTCAACTGAGTCTGAAATGGAAACAAATGCAAATCTTTGTGCAAAATTGTGGCCAAAGTTGTTCTTTGAAGACCAAGCTCTTGAGCACGGTGTCGAATTGAGGTTGATCGATTGTTTTGAACACTTTCTTGAACAGCAGTAATGTTTTAAGCCGATCTTGCAATACGTTGTGGTCCATGCTTGGGCCTATCACCTACAGTCCCTCTTCATTCGAAATCATTCACTACACGATAAATAGTGCGTCTTGTTGGCACGTTATTTGTCCCAAAAATTAATTTTGATAAAATGTATTAACGATTAAACCACGTTGGTTAACCGAATATTTTTCCATAATAAATTTGCCACGTCTCTACTTCACGACTGCCAAATATGAACTGTCAAGACTAATGTTTACCAAAATGGTGATTTGACAGCTCTTGGATTTTTTAGGGTTAGTTTGGTTTGGCAATTTATTATGAATAATCTAACTCTAAAACTACTCCGCAAGACATCGCTGCAGATATCATTAAACTACGTTGTCCATTTTAACTCAAATGGAATTGATCGTAAGCTGTGCATTCATTCATGGATTATCTCCTTTGCAAGCAATAAATAAAATTACCTGCTGGTGAGTGATCCATTAAATAAGGACACAGAGTTATTTTGAGTTATACGTGACTACGTTATATGGTCTTGGCTTAGGACATCGTAACGATAATGAACCATGTTTACATCATATATTTATGTTAGCTTTGTAGTACTCCTGGTCCATTATGTAGTATTTTTATATGGAGAGACTAGACTCCATTTTTGCAAGGGTCGCACGCAACTAGCCGGAGATGGTGTGTAGCGCACCGTTGACGATGATCTAAATGTATTAATTCGCCAACGCACTCAACTAATAATCTTGCGTGCATTAACTTTATAGGAAATTTGAAGTATGTGCTTACAATATTCAAGTTTTCTTGATTTCACGATTAGATTTGGCGCTGTAGATTTGGGTTCGGATGTTCCTTTGAAAATTTTGTTCAATGATGATTTTTGCTTAAACGGTTGTCTTTGTAAGTAAAGTTGCCGCCATTGCAGCGATAATAAGTAACTAGCCATTATCTAAACACCCTTATTAAGTATTTTACGAGCCGTGAGAATTGGTGGTTCATATGTCCAAAAACATGATTACTAACCGTTCACCGAAACAGGAGATGTTCCATGCAATAGCTGATTTATTTCATGAAATGTTGACGAAAAAATTTCGAACTTTTCGAATTTTTTTTTTTAATTTAAAATTTTCGACTGTAGTTTGGATTTGTGGTAAATTTCCAAATAACGGTGAAAATGAATTTTTTGCTGTTTTCAGATTAATGTAAATTTTTGGTAAAGTTTAATTTAATTTGTTATTTTTTTACAGAATTCCCCAGTCGTTATAATTTTATTTTATTTAGTAAATACTAATTTTTGATAATTTTCTGGTTTTTAGCGAAATTACAAAATATATTGAAAATAAAATGTCTGTGATAACATTTTACTTTGTAGTGTCTGTTTTTTTCCTTATTTTTATTGAATATTAATTTTTAAGCAATTAAATTTTTGTATTCTTTCGCTTTTATAGTTCTTTGGGGCTTATATAAATAATTCAATGTTTTTGAGATGTACAATTAAGTTTTTGGGAAAAAGTTTTTTGTTGTTTTTTCTTTAATTGAAATAGTAGAAAAATATTATTATCTTTATATTAGTTAATTAATTAAAATGGCTTAAAATTGTTAAAGGTTCTTGAGGTTTTTTATTTGTAGAAATTGTTATTTTCATATTCATTGCATTTCAAACGTTTCTCACTTTGAGGAGATGACACGTGTTAAAATTTATATAATTTTCTTGTAATTTCCGCGAAACTCATTTGAGTCTTAATAATGTTTACATGTAAGTACATGCGATTTTACGAAGTCGTAGTGTATTTTCGAGAATTTTTCAATTAATAGTTGGAGCTTTAGTATAGACTATATGGCTCAATTCAAATTGATAATATGTTCATTGCCACGCAAGCCATTTGTATGTCGACTTGCGATGTTCTTGCTGATGATGGTTGTGTATCGCTAATCAGTGACAGTACTCGTATTAGCCAAACCGGCCTCGGAATTATACATGATTACTTTTGTAATCCTTGATTATTTAATGATTTGTCCTTAACACATTCGCGGACAAGACGGCAAATGCCGTCAAGTTTAATGTAATTTGTAGGGACAGGACGGCATATACCGTCACTCATTTTTTCTGTTATTGGGACAAGCCGGTATATGCCGGACCAAATTCTATGTTAAATTATGGTTTGTTTTTATAAATGCCCCAGTGCATTTTCTTCTTCGTGGCATAGAAACAAAATTAACAACAAAAAAAGTCTGCAAATACATGTTGTGATTGAGTGTGTATCAATAGAAGCAAGACGGGATATACCGTTAATTTTCAGTTCATTTTTTGGGTTGTGTCCCATAGCACGTGTTATTTTTTGAAGTGAAAATATATTTAGAAGAGTTGAATAAATTTTGTTTGGAAGATTTAAAAAGTTCGAGTTTTAAAATAAAAAAGGTGTTATTATATATATTTATTATTATATATGTATATATTATTAATATTTTTTATATGTTAGTGAACTTTTTATGCAAAAAATGGATCAATACAACAAAGAAAGAGAAAAGGTTTTAAAACTGTTTGCAGAAATTGATTCTGATAATGAATCTGCCAGTGATCCTTTCAGCGATGATGGAGAGTATGGCAGTGATCCAGACTATGAACCGAATGAAGAAAATTCCGACGAAAACTCTGGCAAAGAAGAAAAACCTACTTGTAGTACATTTAAACCTTCAGGTGAAGCTGATGAATCCAAAATACTATCAGGAGATGAATTAGAAAATATTTTTGATTGCGAAGATGATGACACTGATATCAGTTCAGACACAGTTGAAATGGAGGAGATTAGACCCGACTTTGAATCTGGAGACGAGTGGGTAGAAAATATAGTAGAAATACCTCAATTTATATTTGATTCAGCAAATTGTGGAGTGAAAATCAGCGTCGATAAAACTTGTAGCCCGAGAGATGTTTTCGATGAGATCTTTACATCGGAAATAATTACAAAACTGGTGACTTCAACGAATATATATGGGTCAAATTTATGCTCAAATAGTCGCCCACATACTCGAAACGCACGTTTTGCTTCTTTTAAACCTACATGCAATGAAGAAATGTTTCAGTTTCTCGGCCTTTGCCTGCTCCAAGGACAAATCAAGGCACCTAAAATTCGCGATATGTTTTCAAGTGATCCACTCTATTATCATCCGGTATTTCGTAACACAATGACTGGTCGGAGATTTGAACAACTACTACGTTGTTTGAGTTGCTCTCCTGAAAGGAGCGATGAAAGTAAGCTAAAAAAAATTAAGCCTTTACTGGACCTCTTTATAAAAAGTTTTCAAAATGCCTACTACCCGGGAGAGTACCTTGCTTTGGATGAATCCCTCCTCCTACATCGGGGACGCCTCCATTTCCGGCAATATATAAAAGGCAAAAAAGCCAAATATGGTATAAAATTATACGAACTAACATCAAGCGATGGGTATGTATTGAATATTGAAATATACCAGGGAGCAGTAGAAAAGAATCAAACTTCAAAAGTGGGAGATATTGTTCATCGCTTAGTTTCTCCATACATCAATAAAGGTCACCACCTTATTATGGACAACTTTTATAACAGCGTCAGTCTCTCTAAAGATCTATTGTCATACAAAATACACTCTACCGGCACGCTAAGAGCAAATCGCAAAGGAAACCCCAAAGATGTCACGGGTGTAAAGCTTTCCAAAGGTGAGTACATATGGCGTCGCCAGGGCCAAGTTTATGTGTCCAAATGGCGTGATAAACGTGAAGTTCTGTGTATAACAACTGCCTGCCACCCTGAGCTCGTTGAAACTAGTACAAAGTGGGGACTTAATGTATTGAAACCAAAGGAGGTTATTACTTACAACAGCCATATGTCAGGGATTGACAAAATGGATCAAATGATATCGTACTATTCGTCACCTAGAAAAACAATCCGCTGGTATAAAAAGCTAATATTTCATTTATTGGACGTCGCAGTCTGGAACTCGTACTATATTTTTAAAATAAAAACTGACTCAAAGATGACATTCATTGATTTTCGAGATATACTTATTAAATCTTTAATAAAATTGCCAGAATCCATACAATCTGGGAAAGAATTAGTGCAAACGGGTCCTGCTCATGGAGGAAATAAAAAATTTTCAATGCCACCTACTGTTAATTTGGAAAATCAACATTATATAGAGAAAATACCACTAGCAACTGATAACAGAAAGAGGAAGACAATATACCTAAGATGTAACCAATGCAAAAAAGCAAAAATCCGAAAGGAAACATCATATAGATGCAAAACTTGTGCCAACAAACCTGCCCTTTGCCCTGGTAAATGCTTCGAAGACTACCATTCATCTTAAAATAAGTTAAACTCCATGCTTTGAATTGTTTTTTAAGTTTTTTGTTCCTTTTGCTCACATGTAAATACTTATTTTATATTTTGAATAAAATAATTTTGCGTTTCTATTCGTATTTCGTGTAATTTTTATTTCGTTTGTGTAATTTTTTACCTTAAAGTTGTATATTTTTATCAAGTTGTATAGTTTTTATCATTATGTAGTGTCTTATTTCTAATTATGTTGCTTCTAATTGCAGACGGCATTTCCCGCTCCGTCATATTAGACTGAATTCGAACAATTAATAGGACATGACGGTTAAAGCCGTCAAGACGGGAACTCCCGTCGTGTCCTGTTTCACCAATTTGGAGTTAGCGCTGGGACGTGACGGAAATTACCGTAGGATAAAATTGTTTAAAAATTGCAAGTTATTTAATTCCATTCATAGTGTTTTACATTTCTGTCTTGTTCCGGATCAATTATCTTCAGTAGATCCGAAGATACAGTATGTGACCCACAGAGAGACAAAGCGAAAATTAACTGTCCGCGAATGAGTTAATTGTATTTCCGAACTTAGCTGTTGAGGAAAATACAAAGGTTTGGTGAAGTGTTAAACCATTTTTTTTTTTTAATTTACTTCGTTGATCTTATTGGTGATTTAGTCTATATGGTAAATTTTTTATTATGTAGTGATTATTTACTTTAAAGAAACAAAAACGGAATTCTGCATATTATTATTGGTTTTATATGGTCAATTGTTTGGGGTTAGAATCTTAGTAAAAATTGTGTTGCAATTGCAACTTAAGTAGTGTTTAAAATGTTGCCGAATAACCATTATAAGTTTCCAACAATATTATTTTGTTTACAGTTGAGTATAAAAAAACGAAAACTGATCTGAAGAATCGTTTAAAATAATTAAGACACTGTGTTATCTAGAAAGTTAATTTATATTTGGAACAGACATCGTTCAAGGATCTAAAAAGTGCAGAGATCCAGTTTTATTTGAATGAATACTACCTGTATAAGTGTAGATTGTTTTGTATGTACACAATTCTTTCTTGGCTTTAAAAGGCTCGCACTATATTAAATATAATTCAAATATAGTTTTAAATAACACGTTTAAATTTAAGGCATATGTATATGGTTATATGTTACAAACTACGCTTTTTCTTACGCATCCTTTAATCATGTAGAAGTTAGTGGTATTGAAATCGATTGTTACATTATATTGGGTTAAGCAGATACATGTGATATGATACTAATGTAAACATTATACAAACAGGTTTACAGGTTTTATAAAAGTAAATATACCGTACTCTGAGCAATCATACAAGTAACAGTCATATAAGTATGATGTTTTTCTAATAACCAATAATTGAATGCGAAATCCTTACCATATCATGAAGATCACAAAAAACAGATTTCGAATTTTAAATGCTGTTTTATAAGGTTTAATGATTCTATATTTTATTTAATAATGAACTCTTTTTTCTTGTTTTGTTTCAGGTAAGTCCTTTTGGATTGGAACTTGTTTCTCATGTAAGTTATAAAAGTTTCAAATGAAAACTCAAAAGTGTATTCTTAAAATAATAATTACCTTGCAATGGAAATTTTCCATACTATAATTGAAAATACAGAAATTGAAAAATAAATCTAAGTCAATCTAAATAACGGTGAAAAGTAAATAAAACAAAAATTAAAATACGAGACATTGTCAATCAATAGGGCAACTAATATTTCTTTCATATTTTTTGTTTCGCCATTGTTTCAAAAATAAACAAAAAATAATAATTTGAGGGTTGTGTAATAAAAAGAGAATCACGACTTTTGATAAACAAATACAATCTTTCAAGATGAATCTTAAGGGTGCCCCATTATATTGATAAGTGAGTCTGTTCATTTTTTACGCCTTCGTATCTCGGGAAGCTTTTATGGTAAAACTTTACCTATAAGTTTACCTATATGTAGAGTTCTTTTGTTTCAAGTTTCAATATTTGATTATTAAAGAAAGCAAAGTAATGAGCGGGGCAAAAACAGCGCAAATGACTTTGTGTAACATAAACACTATGTGCGTAATCCTGAACTTGGCCTGACACAGGACATTACTTTTGACACTTTTAATATTTTGAAATTTATACCAGGTTGTTTTTTTTTTGAAATATTTTTTATACAATAGAGGCGAATTGAGTTTTAAATTATGTTTTTAATAAAATATTAATTAATTATTAAATTAAAATATGATCTTTTAAGCTTCTTTAATACGGGTGGCCCAAATGTCAAAACTTTTGCAAATAACGCCAAAGTGATTTTGGCTACTGGCTTTTAGTGACTTATTATATGTATATTTGCTTTAATTCATAGAACTGTTCGAATAATATCAACCAATCGAACCAAATGAACATTTTTAATTTATTTTAGCTTAATTCTTAGTTTATAGGAGCTGTATTTAGCGCATGAATTTCTGTTGTGAAGAAAATAAAATGTTTTTTATCTCTAATAGTGTTTAGTTTCTGTGTTTGTGCTCAGATTTGTTTTTTAATATTTGTTGTTGGTTGAAATACTCTATTGAGCTGTTTCAAACTTGTTTCCGTTTTTACTTATTCAATCACTATTTCACGAGTGGTTTTTTTTTAAACTAAGTGATCATTTATTCCACAATTACATCTTAAATGCATAAATTCATAGTTTTAAAGTATTTTTCGAGATACGTTCATATTCCGATTGTTATCTCCAGTTGAAACATTCTAACATGATAATTCTTTTGCACTTCTAAAATGAATAGTATAGTATTGGTTTAAATGGGGAGAATTTTATAATTTCTTGGCTTAAGGTCAAAGGAAGCCATCTCTAGTATAACACTTTTAGTTGATATGAGGCAATGTCTGAAGACATTGAATTCGAATTGATTATGAAAAAATTTTAAGTAAAAATTTTAAACAAAAATGATCAACTCACCAGGCTCAACAACTTTAATTGCGACAATAAGTAAGTAGTGTTCGTGTAGTTTTGAGATACCGGCTTAATTGAAGCGGTACCATTGCGTACTTGCATGCCTCTCTTTAATATGAAATTAAATTGGATGAATTCATTCAATAACCCAGAGTTATTATTGATCTACAATATAAGAGGTTCCATATATTTCAATAAAGAAATACAGCAGACAAAAAGAATATTAATGAAATTTCGTTTTCCTGTATCAACAAACACAGGAACAGGATACAAAACTGAGGAAAACAAAAAGAGCCCCCAATGCTATATGTCTTCGTATTTTAGTCTTTCTCTGATATTCGTATAAAAATTTTGTCATACATGCACAAAGAGTAAAAAGAAAAACGTTTTAATTAAAATTGTCTTCGAGCACTGTTTTTTCGGTATAGCTCTTGGTAAAGGAAAAACCCCATCCATACATTTATAGAAATTGTAAAAACCAAATTAATAATAAAATATCGTTAAATAAACGCTTGCATGAAAGACGCGGTTAGTAATATTCATCATTGTAGTCATCAACATCTCAAATACTATGAAGTGATAAAATAGTCATCTCATAAAAAGGGGACGCGAAAAAAGTTTCAAAAGTTCCAACAACTAAAAATATTTGAGTTAAAACTAAATTAAATTTCGTCATTCATTCGTGATTTGTATTTGTATTTTTTATATTTTTGATTTATGCTTTTTTTTCTACACTCTGCTCATGCAGAGCGCAAGCAACAACGAATTTGGATCACCAACACGCAAACAAACAGTCTGCCAATAAAAAATTATAAAATATACTTGCTCTTGTTGATTATCTTGACAGACACGAAAAGTTTGTGGTCAGTACAATCGTTAATGTAGGTAACGACTTTTGTGCAAAGAAACGCAAGAGAAGACAGGAAAACTTGTTTTAAATACCGCAAAATTTTTTTTGAGTTTCTCAGAAAATCTTTACATAATGTTCTTGTAAGATTTACAGTTTTCACAGATAAGCTCCGAACTGATGTTAGACTTCCAAAAGCTTGCCGCTTGCTACTGAAGAAATTGCGTTTTTGTTGAATTTTTCTAGAACTTTCGTCAGATTCTTGTGGTTGGGTTTATTTGTAGTTATAGGCACTAGACACATTTATAAGTTTTTCAAATTTTTCCTAAATTTTTTTTTTAAATTCTGTCTAGAAGGATCGTTACCTAAAGCACTGTGTGTTTATTTTGTGTTGAAATAATCATGTGTTCAAAGCTTAGTTATGGTCGTTTGAGACACTTCTCACAAAGTAGTAATATTTTTTTAAATAAGCAGATCCCCTTAATGGATCTCCATCAGTAAGTTGTCATATTATTTCAAATCAACGTTGTATACCCATCAAAGAACACCCTTTATATATATATTACACTTTTACAAGTTTTCGGTGTTTTCTAAAACGAGAACTCACATAGAATTTATATTAAAAGCTTAATTTTTCTTTTACTTAACCTAGTAAATCTTGTTATATTCATATAACTGCATGTTATTACCCGCTCCTTTTAAATTGTACTCATATATCATGACGAAAGGAAGAAAGAAAGATAAATTAGAAGCAAAAAACATACAAAAAGCAGCTCCAAATCTAGAAAATTTCTAAAAGCATGCGACTACAAAGGACCTTTCATATGTAGACGGTGAGTACTATAAGCCAAATATAATCGAACATATGTTACACACAAGCCAAACCCCAAGTCAATTTGCTTGTGTGAACAAACCGAAATTAGTAAAAAAATCACTCTCAAATAAAATGCACAATGTAGCTGAAATACCACAATATAAAAACAATGGATAAAAAAACGTTTATTAAAGTCACAAAACTCCTGTGATTCTTCACACACATCGATACTGTATGTGAAAATTAAAAAAAAAATCAAGTAAAAAATCACATAAACTCATTCTAACGTACGTACGATGAAAGTAGTAGCATTTGCAATTTTATTGAAATACTTCAGAGGTATTTAAAATTATTTCAGAAATTGTTTCCTCAATCATTTAAAACATTTATATTGATGGTTACTTGCATTACTTTAATACAAGTCGTAAGTCGTACTCTTGGGTCAATGTAGTATTTACGCGTAAAGTACCGATGTAGGACATTGTCTAGACCGATTGTGTTCATATGTTCTCCCTCGCAGGCAAGTTCATCCAATTGTGTGACCATTGTGGAGCAAGGACAAAAAGAACATAAATACTTTTATATCAAAATGATACTAGGTTTGCCACCGTTGAACTTCTTTCTTTGGGGATATTTAAAAGAAGAGCTAAAGGATGAGATAGTTCGGCTCATTAACATCAACCTCAATTATGTCTCAGAGTTACTGAAAATATCGACCATCGGATAGAGGTATGCCACCGAAGCCGCGGCGAGCATTTGGCCGATATTTTTTTTCACTTATAATTGCCATATATGCTTCTATCATAGTAAAAATATTAAGATAATTCTCATTTTGTTTTATTCACAATTAACATCGTGCGTTTTGCTTGGACCCCCCTATATTCGTAGTTGTTTTAAACATTCACTCCCTTGCTAAGCAGGCAAATTGCTTAAATGTTCATCAACATTATAAGAACTAATTGCTATTAAAGCAAGTATTTCATTCTTTTGCATTCTTTTTATTAACAAACTCATCGCAGCAATGAACACTAACAGATATTGTCTTTGTTTCTTTGGTTAAAACACACTTCCGGGTGTATAAAAAAAATATATCAATGGTTGCTTTTAAAACAAACTACGTATAAAATTGCAAATAAAAAACAAACAAATATATACCCCTAGCATTCACTGGCGAAACAGCCGCATTGTTTTCTGGTTTATCAGGAGCAACAAAACATGCAAAAATAAGTAAATGGAAAAATATTGAAAAAATTTGTAAAAATTACAACCCACGCTTAGTTGTGTAATTTTCCAATTGGTGAATAATTGATGGTTGAACAAGTGTTTATTACTACAAAAACGTAAAAGAACACACAAACAATTATTCAAAGGATACGTATAGATGTTTTAATCAGAGGATAATGGAGGTGTATTTCTGTGTTTGTGAAGAACGTAGTGAATTTCGTTTTTGGAGGTGTGAAAAATTATCAGGATGTGCAATGTTGCGTTAGCCTTACTTTTTTGTATTTTTTTTCCTTGTTCGTTATGATTCTTTATGACTGTTTTTTTAGTCTCCCTTTGGTCATTTAACTGTTGATAGACAAAAATATGGTAACGGATATAATCCACCAAAAACCTGTTATATTCGCATCAGAAGTCAGGCATAAAAAATGAATATTTCAAACGTAAGCGAGTATAAAGAAGAGTATATAGAGGATGTGATTGTGAATTGGGATTGTGATGACGATGATGTCGCTCGGTGTTGATGATGACATTCATGAGTTTGGTTCTGATGTGTACATACACATATACGTGTTTTGCGATGTAAGCACGTAACTTTTTATATTAGTTTATTAAAATTAAATGCCTTTCGCTGTTTTTTAAGGATATTCCAGGATTGTTTATAGATTTTTATTTTTGATTGATTTTTTCTATCATGTTTTTTGCCTTATTGTTGTTGTCAATATTGTAATTTAACCACAAAGTGTTTATAATGGTTGGCAGGTGTGATGTTGGTGATGATGGTAAACCAAATTGGTTGGCGAAATGAAAATCATGGGCAGGAAATTCTAAATTAATTTACTTAACAGTATAAAGGTGGAGCTTTTCATTTCATTTGATATGTAAAGCAGTAGAACTTATCAGACAAGTAGTAGACAAGAGGCAAAAATATATGTAAATATCATTAGTGTCTAAAAAGCTACGTTAACTAAACATTTCTTTACTAGATGACAATTAAAGGCTCATGGCTGTATGGAGTTGGGAGCCATCTCTTTTCTTATCGTCTATATAATTTATTACAGATTTGGGGCTACGATCACCAAAAGAACCGGTCCGTAACTTACCGTCCCGGAGTCTACTGGTTTCTGTGGTAGACCTTGAAGGTTCTCTTGTTACAGTTTCTAGGCCCAAACTAGCCTCGGACTGTATTACAAGAAGTTGTTGGGATCTCTAAGAAGACGTGCTGCGGAGCGGGACAATTTTCACTTCAAAAACTCTTATTTTCAATCACATCGCTTTTAATTCATTTATGGTTTTAATAACAAATGCTCCCATTTTGGAGGCTTACTGTAGAACTGTGAAGACTTGTTAGATTGTAAGGTATGTACACTCAAAGGTAATAAATAAAACAAGCATTAATATAGTATTTGGTTACTTTTGGCGTATTTAGAAATGTAACATGAAAAAGAAGTTCTTTATATTAAAGTGGAAATTATTTTAAATTGTCAACTTCAGACGTTTCCCATAGGTAAATGGACAAAAAGTCAAAACTTGTTAGATTATTTGCACCAAACAGTTTTATTAAACAAATTAGAAAAAAAGTGTGAGATTTAGGAATGTCTGTAAATTAACCCTAGGAGAAGCATCGAATTTTCAAATACGTACAGCTACATGTAAAACATATCCAGATATCTACAATATAGAATTTTTCTTTACTTCTCAAAGTTGCATTGTAGCGCCATTCTCTTGGAACCATTTGCTACTCACATCCCTATAGTAAATTTTTGGAAATTGTGCGTCATAGATTGATAACAAAGTGCGTTAACGTTAGTAGCTCTGTACCGTTTTCAAAGAAGTTTGACTCGATAATAACCAATGTGCTTGTGCAGCCATCTGCGTATTATATAATAGCCTTAAATCCGGCAATATAACTTATCACGCAAAAAAGATATCGTCGTTGAAAAAAGTTTTTTGCTATTGAAATTAGGCCTTCGTCGGCAGTAGGCTTTTAAGAGAACGTGAATTTGCTAACGTATGCCATGATATTTGTTCGCGATGTTCCACTTTGGAGTATTTCCTTTTGAGAGCTTATTTCGCGTGTCGTGTGCTAATAAAGAATCACTGAATGCTACCCTATCGTGAAATGTATAAATTTGTGTTCAGTGTCTGACAGTAATGCAATCCTCAATGCGTTTGTGTGCAGAAAAATTTATTTATGTTTTGCTACAGATGGACGAAACATTATAATATTTATTAGTAAACTTAAATCACTCTTTAATTAAAGCACGGCACAAGGTACACGTTCCTAGGAGCCTCTCTCACTATCCGACCTCTTGGAATTTTTTCGTAGAGTGGTGAACGCATTCTAAATCTCTCTTCCAGTTGAATTAAATCCAAGCCCGAAGTCGATTCCGACTTTGCTCGGTTGAGGCGAATAAAGTTCAGGCTCAACTGTTGACCATCGGAGAGGATGCTTACTCGCGGTTGGCCTGAACCTCACTCACTGGCTTCTGTAGTCATGGTAAATTAAATTCTGGCTTGACTCGAAAATATTCGAAGCTCTGTGTGCTTCATTTAACTGACCTTACTCATTGGCTTCTCACGTCAGGGCGAATAAAATTCTGGCCTTACACGACAACACCAGTAGTTTGAATAGCTATTCCAGGCATATGAGACTAGCTTAATTTTTCAGTAACTTGATTTTTGTCAAGGACACAGCTAACAATTCGACAAAAAGAAATTACTGCCTTGATTACATCTGCACACTCTTACATATATCGGCGATGTTTTAAACGGGTACTACCTGGTTTTGTTCACAGAGGTACTTAGTCGATTGGAGTTAAGACACTATAAGCTAGTAGTCTACTCCGAATGACAACCATATAAAAAATAAAATTGCTCCAATGTTGCCACAAGAGCACAATAATTTTCATAATTAAGACTTTAAGTTCACTTAGAATATCAAGACCTCTAATATTTGGAAGTATTGAAATTATCTCATTTAGTACGTGGGCTGTATTCCAACACAGCTTAAGAGAGATATTTATTTTTACCACTATTATAAATTAAAACTAATGTCTCCATGAAGCAAGTATTGATCTGTGCCTATGATCATCACATCCCTATTTTGGTGCTACTTGGATTATAATTCACATAAGTAAAGCGCTCAAAAACAGAAAAAGTAAGTCATGTCAAAGGTATTTCTATTCAAACCATATTTAGGCTTTTTAACATATTAAACTTTTATGCCCTTGGAGAAAGTACTGTGGTTGCAAACATACAATGTGGATGATCACGTTGTTTTGAAGAAAATGAAAAGGACCAAACTGTGGTACGCTGCAGTTGCAGTGAGATGGGATATTAATGTTAAGTAAGTGTCCATGAGAGACTTTGGTATGACCAAGTCTGAGGCGAGTAAACTTTACTAGATCTAATCTGTTGGTATGCGGTGACGTTGGGTCGTTTATTGTCACACGGCTACTGTTGATTGTCTTATACCAGGATGAGGTACTATCAAATATCTGTGTTCTGTCAATTGAGAAGTAGTGGGAGTATATGTATTTGTTTAGATCATTTTGAGCAATGTTAGGAAAGGTATGAAGAGGTGATGTTGTTGCGCTCTTAGCAGATTGATCAGCAAGCTCGTTACCTGTAATGTTATTGTGCCCTGGTACCCAAAGAACTAAAATATTCGGGTATTTCTCAATTAATATGTTCCTTACTTGTTTTGCATATATGTTATTGTTAGAAATATTTTCAATGGATTTTATTGACGACAAGGAATCTGTACAAACAACAAATTTTCCCACTTGTGTCTTTATGTATACCACTGCCTCATAAATAGCAATTAATTCTGCCGTATAAATAGAACTGTGTATGGGGAAAAGCCCTGTTTTTATAACTTCATGTTCCGTAGTAATACTGAAAGATACTGAGTTGCTAGTTTTTGAACCGTCAGCGTAAATAAATTGATGTGATCAAAATTTGCGCTTTATCTCGTTAAAAGAGGATTTGAATTGAAGAGGATTGGTGGATGAAGTTTTAAACTTTGCCAATGTGGTGTCAATTATATTAGTATTTAAGGTCCATGGAGGTTGATTCACCTGTTTTCGTAGGACGACTTTTATTGGTATGTTGAGCGAACGGCAATTTTGAATTACCCGATATATTGTTGATGGCACTCTGGGTATTTTCTTCACCTTGGTTAGTTTGTTGACTATTTGTCTAAGGGGTGAAAACTTATCGCACAAAAGTGTTTTAAATAGCTTAGCTGTTAAAGTATTCCTTTGTGTGCTTAGTGGCAATGTATTGGACTCAAATAAGAGATTACTCGTAGGTGTAGTACGAAAGGCTCCTAAAGCACTTCGCATTGCTGCATTTACTATTGCTGATATCTTTCTTAAATGATTTTTTGTTGCATACCCGTAGATAGGTAGCGCGTAATTTATTTTTGATAAAATAATTGTTTTTACAATGTAGGCAAGCGTTTTTGGGCTACATTGAAATTTAAGGTTGGACAAACTCTGGATAATATTTAGTCTTCGGGATAAGGCGGAGGTTAGGAAGGAAATATGGTCTCTCCAGTTATATCTTTTATTGAAATATACCCCAAGTATTCTTAGTGTATTAACTTCAACTATATTGAATGAACCAGACTGTACCATACACTTGCAGTTTTTTTCTACATATGTGCAGGTATTTGCATTTTGTGTTTGATAAGGTTGCACCTGCGAATTGACACCAGTTATTTATATTGTCGAAAAGACTATTCAAATTCAAAACTGGATTTTTCCCCTCGGACTTAATAATAATGTTGATATCGTCTGCCTACGCAGAGAGGGCAATGTTTTTATATATTGATATTAAACCATAAAGTTTGTTGTACGCTATTAAGAATAAAATTACTGAAATGGGTGATCCTTGTGGTATACCGTTCTGTATAGGGAGAATCGAAGATTGTTTGTAACCTATTCTTACGGCTATCTTTCTGTTGGTCATAAAATTATAAACGTATTTAATGATTTTTGGTCCTAACTTCCATTCGACAAGTTGATCAATAACGGAGTGTAAGCCTACCTTATCAAACGCTTGCAAAAAGTCGAGAGAAATGATTGTAACATGCTTTCGTAAAGATAGGGCATTCGCAATTTGGTAATCTACATAAAGTAGATTATCAATTGTCGATTTTCCCTTTTTGAAGCCCATTTGGTGGTTGTTAAGTAGTTTGTGAGATGTTACAAACCACCACAACCGGTTGGCTATAATTCTGTTAAGAACTTTTGAGATGCAGGGGTTCAGAGAAATAGGTCTGTAGGACTTGATTGAAGACTTGTCGGAACCGGGTTTTGGTATAGGTATGACTACGCTGGTCTTACATTTCTGTGGAATAGAATTCGAAAAGATATCGTTAAAGTGATTTAGAAGCCTCTTTTTTGTTTGAGTTGGTAGCATTCTGATCATGGGGTATGAGACCTTATCCATGCCTGGAGTTTTTCCTTTGAGTTTTCGTAAAACACTTTCAAGTTCAATCATTGTAATGTCTTCCTCTATTATTGCTGCACCCTGGCATGCCATAGTCGCAGGGGGTCCTGCTCTGTACCTCTCTTTATTAAGACGAAACTTGTTATTAAAATTGTCATCCCTAAAGTTATTACTCCAATAGTTCGCAAATTCGTTTGCCATTTCACTCTTATCTACTATGTTGATATTTGGGTCGTTGAAGAAGCTGATACAGTGAATAGAGTTACCAGTTCTATATTCGGTTAACGATCTAATTTTATCCCATATTCTTTCTATTGGTGATGTGAAATTTGCTAAAGATTCCCTTTTTGGTATCTTAATTTCCCTCTTGTAGAAGGCGTTTACTTTCTTGTATTTCAGAAGGTTGGCCTGAGACATATTTTTCTTGAACGTGTACCAAGCTCTATTCTTTACCACCTTTAGGTTTTCCAAGTTGTTATTCCACCACGGCACTAAGTAGGCTTTTACTGGATTTGATTGAGGGATAGATAAGTTGGCAGATTGCAAGATAATTTTAGTGATGTTTGCATTTTCCTGATTGATATTAGGGCTGATAGGTCGATTAGCGTCGTACTTCTGACCTATATTTTACCCAATTAGCATCTTTTAACCTAAATCCAGCTATAACTTTATCGGAACAGACAGATTTGGAAAAAAGTGATATGATAATGGGGAAGTGATTACTTCCGCTAAGGTTGTCATCAGGAGTGCAAAATGAGATGTCAATGTAAGAGTAAGTGCCATGTGTATTTAAATGCGTAGGGGATTTGTCCCAGCACCCCAGCTGATGTGAGAGCCGTTGAGATCTCCTGTTATGAGGGCAGGTTGGCCAGTGTCTTTAAATACGTTCTTTAGATTACCTATGTTAAATTCTTTATTTGGGGGGATATATTAATTTGTGATACTAAAATTTATCTTGGATTTAATTGAGAAACATAGAGCGTCAAAGTCATTAGCTAAGCTAATTTGGTTGTGCCCAAGTG
Source organism: Phania funesta (assembly GCA_963932375.1). Taxonomy (NCBI): domain Eukaryota; kingdom Metazoa; phylum Arthropoda; class Insecta; order Diptera; family Tachinidae; genus Phania; species Phania funesta. Next base: position 44,683,423 of record OZ010652.1, read on the forward strand.
AGTTATGGATCAACGTAGCTACACCGCCATACCGGGTTGTGGATGTATTCTTTTGATAAAGTGAATAATTTATTGGTATTGGGATGCTAAGAGAATTATGGATGTGAGTTTCCTGTAATTATATGATTTTCGGATTATATTTCTTAATCAGTAATTGTAGCTCACTGTAGTTGTTTAAATAACCATTTATATTCCATTGCATAACAGCAAGTGTCATTAGGGGTTGGAAGCAATGAAGTTATAACTAAAATGTACAGATTTGGATGTAATATTAAGAAGAGCCATTTTTTGGGATTTAAATTCATTTAGAAATGGTGAAAAATATAGTACACTGCTGGTTCCTTGCACATATGGTGCGTAGTTAGATTTTATGTTTTTGTTAGGAATGTTAATTATATTTGGAAGTAGTATGTTATGGAAATAAAATAAAATATTGAAAAAATTCAATATGCAAGAAAAGGTTAATATTAAGTAGAATATTAGTATAAACATAACTAAATTATACTTAGTTAGATATACCCACCTGTTATGTACGTCGCGTGAGACCAACAGGCCCGCAGCCCCCGTAGCAATGTTGTTGCAAATAAGTATTTGCGCCAACAATGCCACGCCAGCCCCGACAGCGAAGATCCCAAGCGGTGCACAGAACAAGTGGTTTAACGGTGAGAGTAATATGATAATTTTATAGATGGGTTTTACGTGTCCATTGTGCCTTCGGCGCATGTAGTTGCTTGTTTATTCTTTTTTGTTGGCTTGGAAGTTTTTGAGGTAGCTTTAAATTTAGCTTGTAACCTTTTTGAAGTTTTTCTCGGGAGAATTTTTACTTTTGGTTCCTTGGTAGCTACAGATGTGCTGGGTTGGGGTAATATTTCAGACTCCAAGTCCGATAAGGAGTCATATGTTACTAGATTTGCAGTTATGGGTTTGGGTGGCGAAAGAATTGGTACATGGACTGTATTATGTGTTTGTTTCGAGAACTGGTGGTTAATGAATGGTGTTTTGTTGTTTATGTTGGCGACAGAAGAATATAAAGATCCATCATGTTGGTGACGTTCATGATATATTTTATGAGCAGTTTTATAGTCTACTTTTTCAATTGTTTTGATGGCTTGTAGTTCCTTATGCTTAATAAATATAGGGCATTTTTTATCTTTTGAGGAATGTTTAGTATTATCTATTTTATTGTTTATGCAATTTACACAGTTGGCTTCGTTCTCACACTGATCTTCAGAGTTGGGATCAAGGTGAAATTGTTTGGCGCAGTAAAAGCAAATTTTTTGATTTTTACAAAATTTGGCAATATGACCAAATTGTTGGCAATTATTGCATTTTGTTGGAAGAGGAATATGTGGACGAACGTTGACTTTTTGGTAGCCAATTTTAATATCACTGGGTAAAATAGATGAAGAGAATGTGGTAATTGTCAGACCTGTTTCAATGCTTTGTTTATTAACGGATTTCATGATTTTCTTTACTTCGCAGACGTTTTGATCTGTTAATTCGTTTGTAATTTCGGTTTCTGGTATTCCTCTTAGATCGTTGCTGTATATAACACCTTTGGTTTGATTCAGTGTTTTGTACTCTGTTACTTCAACTGTTATTGAGTCAGAGAGAGCTGTAAGAGTTGTTAGTTTATTTGCTTGCACATAATTTTTTGTTTTTACTAAAATACTTCCACTCATTAGCTTTTTACATTCCTCTACTTCACCGTTACAAGTGTAATCAATTGCTTTTTTTATTAAAAAGGGAGAAACATTGGTTAGTGTTTCATCACTATTTGTTCTGGTCATTATTAAATATATGGGACCATGTTGAGAGAAATTTTGCGATTTCGTTTTATCCCAGTTGAGAGCTGGAGATAATTTGTGTGTTGATAGATTATCTGGTGGTTTATTCATAGTTTTTTACTTTTGCTATTTCTTTATGTTCATGAGTTAATCACGTTGCAATGTTTTTTCTTAATTTTTCTTTATGATATTTATTTATTTTAATTACTAATACAGAATATTGTGTAGTTTTTATTGTTTTTAAATATTTTTGAATGCTGTTGTAGTAGAAAAAAGAGATTTTGATATTAATATCAGAATATTTAGCCGGACGTCTGCTTTAACTGAAGCTTCGAGTCGAACTGAGAAGGAAAATATAATTTGGATGTTTATTTCACTTAAAGGACGGAATAGGAGAAGAAATAAAGTGCATTGTTATGGCTTACCTTAATGACATTTAAGCAAAAGTCATGTTTTGCACATGAACATAGCTAAATATATCTAACACATAGGCAGATAAAAAAGCATACTCTTGTGTACTGAAGGGGGAGTGTTAGAGTTTGAAAATCGTCCCTGTTACTCAGGCACATAATAGGGTTAGTCGATGGGCTAGGGTTAAGTCGATGTCAAAATGTCAGTTTAGTATCGGTATCGTGACATGATTATACTAATACTACGATTAGGTATAAACATGCTATATGCCACATGCTTCTACTGCTAACGATGGCAATGATGATACTCATGTTTGGGATATACATAAGTATTGTGTGCGACATCTTATTTTTTAGAATCACAACAATATTGAGAACCACAGGAATAATTACAAATCGAAGGAATCAAAACCAACTAAACGGAATTAAGTAACGATCACAATTAAATGAAACGTTCTAGATGGCACTGTTTTTGACAAAATACGTGCTAATGATTCCACCGGAACATAAAGCGGACCCACCAGTTAATTTTTCTGGATGTAATAGTAACAAGATGCGCATTACGATCTCCGCTCCAAGTGCGGCCATAGTCATTCAACCAAAAATCGGCTCCATAGCAAGACAATATTTACTTGTGAAATCATTGCTGAGTTTCTATCTGAACCACCATTTTCTTAAAAAATGTGCCAAATTTGCAGGCTATGTTCTGATAGAAGTCTATTTATGATGAAATGTTAAGCCAATCGAATTATAAAATAAGTAACAGTTGTCAATATGGCGCAGATATGAAGCGGTATTGCTAATTTATTGTTCTATGCTTGTAATAAACAAACGATATAATCTGAAATATTTTCTTGAGGTTCGGTTAAGCTAAGATTATAGAATGCAAGAAATATACTTTTATATTAATTCCATATTTTTTAATAAATTTTTAAATAAAGTATGAATAGCCTCTTGAATAACGCTGCATAATAAGACTCTAACAACAAAAATCAATTATTCGGTTGTCCCGAATACCAACTGCAATATACTCCAACCACTACCGTTGCTACTGCCGCTACTTCCAACAAGTAAAACTTTTCTATTATAAATCTCTTATAATCTAGAGTCTAGTGCCTGTAAGACTGAATACTTCTACCAGAGACCAAAACGCTTTTCGAAGGCTAACTTTTTAAACACGAAGTAATGAAGAAAGAACAATTAGTAGAAAGCATGTGATACAAAATTCAATCATCTACACTCCTATGCACGCAGACTAAAAGTTAAAAAATATATAATTATTCTCTTGTAAACTTCACAAGGTATCGATGTCAAGGTTTAAACATCTGATGCTGCAAATGACATATAATTTTCTTCGGCATTGGCAAATACTCACAAAATCCTTTAAGAGTATAACTATTTGACAGAATCATGGACAAGTACTATCCTTAAGAATTATGCCTGTGTAACTTTTTGGCGCAAAGTATTTGTGTGCAAAGCCTACTTCATGATGGTATGTATATCCATTTGAAAACGATGATCTGCTAGATCTGCTTTTCCAACTACTACTCTCTCTTTCTCTCTTTAACAATTATCAGATGTATCGCTGCCATTGTTTCCATCTCTTGGTCATACATATGTAAATGTTATTCGCCGGCTTGTTTTTTGCTTCCTTTACATGCATGTTCGTATAACGTGTATGCTATTCCATTCCTGCGTTCATACAGGCATAAAATTTACGAGCTTAATTATTTTTTGTTTTTTAAATCCAGGCTTCTGGCTCCAATAAACATCGTTGTCAGCGTAGGGGTAAATAAAACATTTAGAAACATATTTGTTTTGGTTTATTTTTTTGTCCGGTCCAAAAGCAAATTATAACGTGGAAATTGTTAAAAATCGTCAATGCCTTAAAAGCGAAAGTCCAACCACTTTGTGCTTTTTATACTTCTTGTAAAAATAGTAAATTATCATCTTATAATATTTGGAGTCCAAAATTACGATCGTTATTATGATTTCCGTGCGTTAACCTATCTTGGACTTCTTATCAGTAAGGTATTTCTAACGCCTCTTAAATATGGCTCACATATTGCACTTCAAAATCAATAACCGCTTTTTTTCATTTAATACGAGTGTTCTGAGAAACAAGACCGACTGCGTGTTTGACATTAACTGAAGGACAGCGTAAGTCTTCATTGTTCCATTATTTCGTTTAGAAAAACTTTTATTTTTCATTTTTATGAAGGAGTATCCGATTTCCTCCCGTTGAATACTCGTCTGAATTTATATCATCTATATCTGGTAGAAAAGCGAATACATGAACGCATGAATCGTTACTGCAAATTCTATCGTTTCCGGACAGTGCGAATCGGTGAAAGTAGAAAATCCAAATTAATTGACTCATTACGATGCAATTTGGGTAGTTGTTGCGTCATTATTAGAGTCGAATGAACTAAGGAATTTTTTATGGTCGCCAAATATTTATACGCTACACACTTTTTAATGAAGAGCTTATCCATTATGCTCTGCCGAGAACAAATTCAACCGCAGAGAACCAGGCCGGAGACCATGTTCTGAAAGTTTAGTCCGACGTAATAGCGTAGCAGGGAATTGATAATGATACCTACCACCCTCGGTACATGTGAATTACTTATATGGCCCTGTACTTCTCATCAAATGTGGAATACAATAGCCACTGCTTATTTTATAATATTTTCTACAGGAACTTTCCAACTTAAGTAGAGAGCCCAGTACTTTTCTTAACTCTTTACTTTTTGTTCAGTGTACATTCTTCAGCACACGTAGGCTCAGTGGCATTTTGGTACACAAATATTAATGCATGTACGTGTGAGTAGAAACGTGCGTTGTTTTACATCTGCGTGAGGCATGCAATTGTATAACATGGTTTATAATCCAATAAAAATTGTTTGTAATTTAATTTGTGCTTCATTTTCATTTGAATTCAATGCTTCTGTTATACAGTATGGCGCGTATGTCGTTGTCCACTTTTTAACAACAAAATAAAAACCCAAAGAAAAAATAAAAAAATTTTGCAAATAAAATTAAATTTGTTTGTGAAAATAAAAAACCTCCTTATTCGTCGATCACCTCTGGTAAAATAAAGCGAATTTTTGTTGGGAATAAGTGCTGGAAAGATGTATTGAGTTTTGAATGCAGTTGAGCTTAGAGGACCAAGTTCGGGTTTGGGAAGTTAAAAGAATATCCAAATAAAAGGAAAGAAATGGAAATGAACGAAAAAGGAAATGTGGACAAGAAGTGAAACGCAATATGAAATGGGAGAATAAAAAGGAATATTGGCATATAATGATAGTAAGAAAAGAATATCTAAACGGAAAAGAAAGGAATACAAATGAAAAAAATCTTAACAGAAGCTTCTTGTCGTTAAAAGAAATTTCACATTAGGTTCTTCCCTAATTTGGAGAGCGTGAAAAAATGTATGTTTTGATGGTGAGGAATGAGTTCGTACCTAGAATTTGATGTCCGGTGAAAATAGCACAAAGGACAAAATTGTAGCCGATTTCAAATCATTAACAACGATAAATAAATAAAAAAAATTAAAGGGCGTAGCAACAAAATGTTAATTGGCGTTTTAGTATCGTCGTTGAAATATCTTTATTCTTTTATTGGACAATAAAAAAATTATTAAAATAATCACTGAAGTAAGCAAAGAAAAAAGAAGAAAAATATAGGAAAGACATAATACTTGATCAGATAGAGGTAGGTAAAATACTATAGAAAATTAGACAGAATGGCGGGAATGAAAGATAGACAAAAAGGCAGTTTAGAGAAGGGAAGTATAGAAAATAACTACTTAATGGTTGGACTTTATTTGCCATTTGTATTGTGCGAGATGTTACTGTTTTGCAATCCCAAACTCATGTAGTTTTATTTTTTACCTGCGGTTTTATTGGATTTTGATTGTTAAGAGAATCACGTTTCCCTGGCGGAATTTGTTTAATTACTTTCACCTGAACTTTCAGTAATTTCTTCTTGCGTTTGCTCAATACTATTTAGTAATTCAATGGATCATTATGTCAAAGTTAAATTTCATGTAATTTTTTCGACTTGTTAATATTTAGTTCTGACAATACCATTCGTCAGATAAAATGTCGGTAGCAGCCACAGCTAAAAACCAAGTAAACATCACACACATATGAAAAGCTAAAAAAAAAAACAATGCCCCGGATACGTAGAGCAACAGACTGCTACCACAGCAGACGTCATCAGAATAAGAAGTGAAAAAAATCTTTATCCTAATATCTAGGAGTATGAATGCCTCCTTGTGTAACGAGAATAAAAATGTTGTAAAACACCAAAGTTGCTGCCCATATTATCCTTACAGATATTTTCAATTAGCAGAAAAACATTTACGTTTTTTATCGCACTTTTTTTTCTACATCTTTTATTGTTTGCAAAAAAAGTTTAAGTAGTTTTTTAGGTGGAGTTTTTGTCACCCTTAACTGGAAATCTTCTTGGAATTTGTCCATAAGTAGTAATAATTTTATAAAAAAGAGACTCAATACAGAAAGGTACGAAAAGAAAAAATAAAACTTTCTATTAAAAGAAACGGAAGACAAGCAAAAAAGTTTCTATTTTTTAACAAAATTATAAAAAGTTTTTGAAAGTGTCTGCCCAATAATAATAACATTTTTTTCTTTTTGGGCTTTTTGTTAAAACTTTAAAGTTTTTGTCTTGATTTTCTTTGCATTTTTCATTTGGTCTAAAGAATTTCGGGCATAAAACGTTTAAGATTTTCTAAGAAGTTGTGTAAAGTTTTCCTGATGAGCTGGCCTAAGCAACCAGCGAAATATGCATAGACACTAGCTTGCCCACCCTCAACAATAAATTTCATTATTTTATAATAAAATGAGTTGGAATTGCAAAATTAGCTAAAAATAATAATTTTTTTAATATAAAAGAATAAAATCCCAAAAACTCTTCTTATAATACGAGTATTTGCTTTTGTTTATCTACTCTAGATAGAACTTACGATATTTATTTTTCTTTAGAATTTATTTCCTTTTATGGTCTAATAGACCATTTGAAATACAACGTATATAATTATCTTTAATTAACCATGTAATTTACACATTTCACAGTTATTAAACAGTGATTACCTTGTTTTCCTACCAACGAAAATAGAAAATATGAATTTTTTGTGTTGTTTGGAATACAATTCATATTTTCGTGCAGATGTTGCAGTTGCAACTCTAGTTGGTTTGTTCGTTTTTATACTTCGCGTTTAGCCATTTAAATATTTTCAATTAATTTATTAGCGCTTACCTGCTGTTTTCAATCATCAGTTAATGCATGAATATACGCGCAGATAAAAACAAATAGAAACAAACAACTTGAAAGTTTATACAGAATATAATCCTTGAGGAACCGTGGTTCAGAGAACTGCAAGTGTATAAGTAAATTTGAGTCTCAAATTTGAAAGATAGAGAATAAAAATAAAGCGCAGGAATGAAACGAAATAAATAATAGTAACCACAGGGGGACGGAAAAGAAAAAGAATAATTAAAGTAATGAGAGAGGAAGGAAATAATGAAACGGAGGAAGAAAAAGGAAAATGAAGGAATAAAAAAAGGGACTTAAACGAACTATGAGAAAAGCAAAGAAAATAATAAGGATAGTCAGAGAAGAGAGAAGGTGGAATACTATGAGAAGGAATTAGCGAAACAGAAAGGAATTTAGCTAACAAAATATATGAAGCGAAAAGTGAATAGGAATATTAAAATAAGTATGGTCCGGAAATAAGTGAACCAATCCACTTTTATTTTTAATTGTTGTTTTTCACTAAGGGAGAGTCCAGGGTTCAGTTGGTAACATAGGCAAGCTTGTACCGCCATTAACAAACATTTTGTATATCGTAGAATCAGAAATGCTGAAGTTCGAGGCTCTTTTTCTTAGGGAACGGGTGGGTCTCTACAACGCATCGAGACGCACACGTTCAACACACTTGGATGTACTATTGCCTCAAAAGTTGTGTTACGATCCGCAATCGGCCCACATGAAGAAATATTAAAATGCAGGTGGCGGTAGTGTTGCGTTTGGAGTTACCGTTAGCGTAAAACCGTCTCATACCTAAAGTCCACTTCTGGAGTATGCCTAAAACTTCCAACTCGCCTGTACATGATATGAGCTTCTCAACGACAATATTTATATTATATAAGCTTCCCAACGATAATCCAGAACTTATATCCCGGAGGCTACGCATTCCCATGCTACAAGCGTTTAGTTGCTGGTCGAACGTTGAAAGGTTTTTTCTCCCAGTTTCAGGTTTCTACATATCCGCTGGCTAACAATACATTAAGCTGGTGGGGTCACTAAAAGGAGATGCTCCGGGGTATGTGTGTACGTTGTGCCAAAAAAATTATAACTTTTTAAGTATTTCCTATAATACTTCGTAACAAAAATAAAATATCCTGGAATTCGCTGATCCTATATCAACTGTAAGCAGAAGTGTTCTTATTTTATAAATCTTTGGTTAATTTACTAGCATTCCCAGATGCTGCCATATTTCGACAATCTCCACAGTTCCAAATTGTACTGCACATTCATAAGCAGCACCGTAATGGTGCTTTGTTTTATTAATATACTCTTGAAACTCTGCAACCAAATCTGTTCCTGAATATTTCATGTGTATTAACGAACCCTTGTATTAAATTTTTGGGATCGATATGCAGTTTAATCACGGCTTTAACTTAATATACATTTTGTTAAACACTTTACAAGCGTTGCTTACTCTATATTTCCAAAATATTTTTTTGAGTGTTGAGGTTCTAAAAGCTGTTGACGTTGGATATTTCAGTAATTATCATAATTTGCATGACAATTGGTAAAAGGGTTTTAGCTGGTGGTTAACTCAAATGATAACATGTTTTGTAAGGTAAATATTTCTGAGTGAAATCAAATAAAACGTTTAAAAATGATTTGATAATATTGATTCTTGATTTGATATTCCGATAGGGGGTTTTGTGTTTTGGAACGAATTTCCGTCATCCTTTGTCGAGTTTGGTTTGGAGATAATAGATTCCTTTCAGTACAAATAAATAGTGCGCTTCCGTTCATTTTGCGTTCCTTAAAAGTTTCACTAAAATCAAATATCGAAAATAATTTTATGATGCACAAACGTACTGCAAGAACTATATACACAAGATTATAAATGAATTTAACGTTCATTGAAGTGAAAAACAAATGTTAATATTGTTATTAAACGACTGGAAAAAAAGCTGTTGCTTAATTCTATGAATACTACAGATATTTGTACGATGACTTCGTTTTTTGTAGTCCTTGCTCCTTGAGGTTTTGTTTTTACGGGTTTTCATCTATTACGCTCTTTTTAGTACAAGAGCAAAAAATTCTGATGTTTGTATGCAAAAAAACCATATAAAAATATCGCAAGGATAATATGTTTAATATTGTTAAGTTGTTTACTCTTTACCATCCAACAAAACGAAAAAAAAAAATTAAGCAATAGTAGGGATATGAATTTTATGATATCATGTAAAATTAAAATTATATAGAACTAAAGAGAGAGAAAAAAATATACAAATAAGAATAAGTTTAAGTATGATGCACATTATAATGTTTTAAATATTTTCATGAAACCATAATATTATCAACAAAATGAATAAACAAAACGAAAACAACACATTATAATTTTTAAGTGCTTTTATATATTGTTCAGTTAGATGGTCCATCCAATGCAAAAACAAACACTGAGAAGAAAAAAATCTAGCATCCAGTTGTGCTTCTTTGCAATCTCTATGAAGGTTCTTAATATCCTGATGTTGTTTTCCATCTTGTGGAAAAATACACTAAAAAGGTATTTTTGCATAAGAACAAAATAAAATACAAAATCTTGAAGAAAGAATGCCAATATCTAACAATGGGTTGCCATATTCTCTGGAAACTAACTTAAACCTTTGATTTCAAGGAAAATCTAAATGTTTCATTTGTATAGCAAAACTAGCCAAGTCGTCCAGTGCAAGTACCTCAAAATTTTTTTATGGGAGTGGCCCTACCCTCTTTTCTAATCACGAAATTGTATAATCATGAGAGTTCAATATGTGTGCAAAGTTTCAGAAAAATCGGTCAAGTGCAAGTAGCTGAAAAATTAAAATTTATTTTTTATGTGCGTATTTCATTTTCATGTATATGTAGATGTGCGTACTTTTTTTTAAAGTACTACCCATAAACACTCTTTGGAATGTGTACAACAACTTGCCAAAGTTTGAGTCCGATCTGCTTTACGGTTTCGGAGTCTATAGCTAACACACACAGACAGAGTTTCACGTTTACATATATGTATATAGATTGCTTTAAATGCTTAACTCACAGCAGAGGCGTTTACAAAACACCAACTATAAAATATATATAAATTATAATGTCGCAAACAAATATATGATCCTTTGATGAATGGTACATAAGACAACAACAACATGAAAAATCGACGCTGTTCTTATTTTAGGTTTTTATGAGCTGTTCTAAGAAATCAGTCCAACAATTTGCTCCGTAGATTTTTTGAGAGTTTCTAAATGTTTACTTCATTTTCAAACAAACGAACAGACGGACTTCGTAAAATAGTCTTATTAAGATAATTCCTTTTCTTTTTTGGAAGTCCTATGTATACTATTATATACAGCTAGCGATGGCATGATTATTTGAAAAATGATATGTAAGCGATTATGTTGTTGCGAAAAGTAATTAATTGTATCGAAAATTTCCTTTTCTTTTTGATTAATCGATTATTTCCAAAATAATCAAAATAAATACATAAAACCTATAATATGATGCTAAAAATTGTTTCTGGCATTATTTTAAAATATTTGGTTGCAAATCAATTAAAAATAACTATTCTGAGTCACTGTGAACGTTCGTTTAGCAATGCGATTTACTGGCAGTATCGATTCTACAATTGTTGTTGGTTCTGGTTGTTTTTTCTGCAATCGACATGAACGATCTTGTTGTTTTCAAGTTTGAGGAAAAATGCCTTTAAAAGGTATTTTTGCGTAAGGACAAAACAAAATACAATTCGTTTGGTTATCATTGATCCGTAGCGCTCGCCGCTGTTTGCAGTGGCTTCACGAACTGTCAGCCTAAAATTCGCACTTTTTGTACCAACCAAGATAGTATATACATACATATATTTTGGGCCGATATAGATAGGGGAGTTCAATTAACGATGTCCGTTTGTCCGATGTAGAAATCAACTTTCTGACAGTATCAGACCTCATAGGTTTTTGGAACTTGGATCATTTGATCAGCTTGTTCGACGAATTGGAAATCATATCATATCAAATATTGTTCCACTAGTTCCCGGGATATATGCAAATCCGAGGGCCTATAAAATATACAAATTTTGAATACTCCAAATTTACCTCTACAAAAATTATCAACCAAATGCCCTTCCTTGATAACTTAGGGATCAAAATCTTTTTAAAACTGACAAAGAAAACCTAATTCGAAAGTTTTCTAAACTTTAAAATTCACCAAAAATTTCGAAACTTTATTCCAAAAAAATAAGAATATTTAATAAAAACCGAAATTCTACCAAAAGAGACGAAAGAAACCAACAGTCAGCAAGTTTTGAAATTTCACTACGAAAATTTGAAAAACTGTATAATTTTACCAAAATGCCGAAAATTCACAATAATTCAATTAATGTTACACAAATAGGTAAAAAATCAGTTTTCACCATGAAAATTCACCAAATATTAAAAAATTTACCTAAATTTAAAAGTGTTCCCAATTTTACCGCAATCAAATACAAATATTCTGAAATTTAACGACAAGAAACTGCACCAAAAACTAAATTTTATAAATATATTGTAGTTTCGCGGCTGATTTGATACTGTTCCGCAAATTACACGATTTTACGTGTTTTTAAAACACGAGCACACCTCTCACTTTCAAATATAGTGTTTTGTTATATTCTTAAACAATATTTTATTAAAAATAAGGAAAGTAAAAATGCCAGGAGCTACTTCATTACCAGTAATTACTTTAAGCAAATACTCGCAGCATTGTCGTCAAAATTCACAAAGCCATAATAAGAATGAAAATAAATGTCAGTATAACAAAATATGAATACAAAAATTACGATGTTGCTATTGTTTACATTAACCAAGTTTGATTTCATTTTGCACTTATTTACAAATTTGCTCAAAAATAACTCGTATATTGACTGCTATAATTAATGATTTTTTTCATAAATAAAGACCATGATGGTATAAATTTAATTTGAAATCACTTTAACAAAAAGTGGTTTTTGGAATAGGCCTGATTATTTACAATTCACTAAAAATTGCGAATTTACCAAAAATTCATTCAGAGAAAAAAAGTAATATAAATAGAAAGAACTGAAATTTAAAAAATACCTCATCTATTAATCGATCATAAATTGTTACACTAAACCGAAAGATTAAAAATGTAAAGGAAACGAGTAAAACTAGAGCCAAAATTAAATATCGCAAACAATCCTTTGCGCAGGAGAAATCTATAGTTCATTTTTAGTAGTTCATACTTTTGTGAAAGGTATATAAGATTCTGACCAGACAATTATAGCTTTCTTACTTGTTAACATAGCTATTCTTCATTAGTGAAGAAAACCAATGGATTTGATCTAAATAAATTTAGGGGTCCATATTGTGGCCTTTTGACAGTTACCTATTGAGGTTATGCGAAACCATCCCGACGTTCGAATAAATGAGTTAGTTCTCCTAAGGAAGCAAGGCGATATAGTGCCTAAGTTTTCCTTTCTTGAGTCTCCTTAAGTTACGAAACTGCTCGACAATGCGACTTTTACAAGTGATTTAATATTCATTCATCATCCTTCGTATAGTGCCCTCCCTGTCCAAACACAACCAATAATATTTTCCGAGGAGCTTTTTGTTGATATCGCTGTTTGACAACAGATGAAGTAAGATATATGGTAAACGATGGTACACAAATTTTTTTCCTTCAAAAATTCGTACAGCGAAGTGGGACTTTAACAACAAGCAATGTAGTTTTATATTGTGTTGGAAATGGGAAACATCGATTTTTGCGAAAGATAGTTTTTTATGCGGAAATATTACTACACAAAGACATGGCATTCTTGTGAGACTTTCTGACTAGCCATGCTCTTTATATAGAGATTGGTTTCGACGCTTCAAAGATGTTGATTTTGATAGTGGTGACGAACAGCCACAAGGTTTTGAATAAGAAATTAAATTATAAGCTGGTTCGACGAGCACTAGATTGCTGGATATATAACAACTACAGCAATTGAAGAGAGCAATCGACGTAACTCGTGCAGAAAATATCTAGAATAGAGTCTACTATATTTTCCATCAATGTAAAACTACATGGTTGGAATACGCGATACTTCAGTCGTATACACCAAAAATCAGCCTAATTTGTTTCGATCTTGAAAGGATGAGCAATTCCTTTGAGCGCGAAATCTATATATTGCTCGAAATATAGAAAGAAATAACAGCTAACGATTTTAACTTCATTGACATATTTTTGACAAGAAAAGAAGAGCAAAAAGGATTTTTCAACTTGACAGGAATCTCTTTGTTAAATTTTAACTTGGCAACCCTAAAGAGTATTTGCTGAAACATTTTGTATATGGCTATTATAAATATATGCATATTATGTGCAGCATAAATATCCTTAGGCGGCTATAAGGCCAATATCGAAGAACAGCTTAGTTTTTGTATACTCTTAAAGATATATACACAAACAAAATACATTAAAGGACATACAAACATATTCTGATACAAATTATTTACAACAACTTAAGGGATTTAAAATATTGTTTCATACGCTGATGGAAAAAAGATAGAGGCAAAAACAACCAAGGACCATCAACAGATTTTTTCATACCAAAATATGTTTGCAAAACCACTTTAAAGGTTTAATAATAAAAATACATAGTAAGAGAAGATCTTTATCCATAACTTATTCTTATACACTTTTCTAATACTTATTAAAAGTTAGAGAATTTTGTTCTTGTTTTTTCTGTGGAATAAAAAAAATTATTTGATTTTAATCATTAAACTTGAAAATGAACTTTCATTTTGTAGTCTTGTTTTTCTCTCTATTGCATTAAAATATTTAAACTGTTTTTTATGTGCCACCTCAGCAATAACTTATCATCAAAGTAATTAAATTATATATCCATATGTAACTAACAAAAGTAGCTAAATTGTTTTTCTGCTTGTAAACTAGCAATCGATGCAAGTTTCTAAAACATTAATGTTTTGAAATTTTTCCTTACAATATGTGGATATGAAATTGTGTATTTTTCTTTACGTTACGGATTTTAGATATTGCGTAAATATTTGTTTATGGTAACGAAACGTGCTTGTTGGTTGCTGCGATATACTTTGTGAAACTTAGGATCGTTAGTTTAGAGAAATAACAGACTCGAAATTTTCCTGCAAACGCTATACAACGTTTGTATTTCACTTTTACTTCTATATATGCTTATGCGCTTTCGCGGGAGCACCAGACAAGCCGTCACTCGTACCTTCACCAGATAGCTTATAAGAGCAGTGTCCGAACCTCTGGCTGTCGGACAAGAGTATACTATACACAGTTGGGTTATAAAAGGCATCTCACTAGGCCCATCGAATTGCATAATTTCCATTGAGGTTGACCAATACTTTCTTTAGATGTTTGCAAGTATATGACTTTGTTGAAGCGCAGGCGCTATCCCACTGTTGACACTATATTGGATTCATAATGGACTATAATAAATAAAAAACTTGCAATCCAAATTCCAGTGTAGTTGATTTATTCTATGTCTTTTCGCCATAAATTTTGCCTCAATATGGATTCAGCAGGTAATGCATCGGTCTAGGCAAATACCCAAATACTTAACGTAATCTGCACTTGAAGAGTGATATTTGTTCTACTTAAGTAAGTACAATTTTGACTTCTAAGGACAATTATTAACAGTAACTACATATTAAGAAATTGAAAACCTAAAAGCAATCCGTAAGTATTTTTTAATGTTAGTGTATAGTTTTACAACTGATATGTATTTGTAAGAATATTTTCTTGCACTCTAATAGTTTTAATTTCACAATCTACAGAGGACTTTATTTGATAAAACGCAACGCAAGGCGAATCCAGATAAATTATACTAAATGCAAGAAATTACGATTGACTAATATATCTGACACATGGCCCCGTGGCTGGTGTAGCTATAGTCAAATCAGATCATATGTATCAGTGGTTAAATAAGTAGCTGTTTTCTAATGCCTCACAGTATAAATTTTAGTATTATTTAGAAAGATCCTATTGTGTAGCGGTGATTTGGAAGTGTCAGTTACACTCAAGATGTGAGAACTTTAGAACCGAGTTGTTGTTATGAGATAATTTTACAATGTTCAATATTTTTTTGAGATTATTGAAATCACGTGTTTACGCTGAAAATCCACTGACATTAGCAGAGTTGATGCAAGCAATTCGAAGAAAAGTCCAAGACATTCCACGACCAATGTTGCAAGATTTAATGCGCAACTTCAGCGAACGTCTGAAAAGACGTTGAAGCAGAAAGGCTCACTATCTACGCTATGGGGTTTTCGCTACGTAATTTTGTGTAATATGTTCTTTAAACATATTAAAAAAAATTTTTTTTTAAATATAAAAATTTTTGGCTTTTTGAAAACCATAAGATTTCTGATAAATAGCCTTTATTTCGCTTGATATATTCCTTAAAACTACTACAAAAGATAGTGTAATGCTTCAATTTGGCGTGGATCCAGATTAAGCTTTTGCTGGCATTAGTATAAACGAAATCAAACGATTCTTTAATTTTTCTAAACTATTGTATCAAAGAATTTTAACTTTGAATGGCGTTCCATTTTTATTCTAAATTTGACAAAAAAAAAGTACCAACAAGATTCAGTTGTAAAACTCTTCATGAAAATGTTTTTTTTAAATGCACGTAAATATATATCTTTTCATTATTTAATATTTTATTTGTATGAAAGGTTGTAAAAGCACACATGGCACTTCAGGCCATTGGACTGGGCGAAAACAAAAGCCCAGTCCCACCTTAAACCTCTAATATGTGTAAATATTTTTAGCGTTATCGGATTTTAGAGACACATCTGTTTAACACGATTATAACTTTTTTACCACAACATTACTTTGCAATACATGTTTAACAAGCCGAAAAAATTTATAAACTCAATACAACAGGATATATGAAATATATAAACTCTCAGCCACAACTCCATACACAAGGAAACATACACGAACTTAAATATAAAATCCTCTTGTTAATTTAAAATTCAAAATCATAATAAGTCTGTGAAATAAGAAACTCTCAAAGGTGTCGAATATGTGCGTATTCACCCAGAAAGCACAAGTAATAAAAATCTGCTAAGAATAAGTCAACTTCTTAAGTAACCTGTAAAAAATCACACAGACAAGGATTGCACCGTAGGGCTGGATGCCTTTTTACATTTCTTTTTTAACGAGTTCCCAGGAGTAACATATAAATAAAAATGTTTCATATTTTCTTTTCTCTTTTTTTTGAGTTTTCTTACGTGATATTCATATAGGAGTTATTCTCCTCCTGATAGTAGCAGTTTTAACCCGCATATGATTGTTTCCCTGCGATGTTGAATACTGTTACTGATGTTCTTCCGAATCTGTGTTGGACTTTGATAAACCTTTGATAATAAAATTGGATTTTTATGAGCTAAAATTATTATTTATATTTTTAAAGGAAATTAATGCAAAATAAATGGCATTTTTATAATGAAATTAAGCTAGAAATCCCAAAACTGGTTTTATTAATAAATACGCTATAGCTTGTGTAAACGTTGGCAACGCTTGCTGTTTTTTGCTTATTCTACCTAAAGCAAATCATAGCTGTGTTTTTTTAAAAAAATAAAATAACAATTTGTTTGTTGTTAAGGCTTTTTGTTAAAACGTAATGTTGTTGTTTTGAAGTTCTTCGGATTTCTCATTTAGTCTAACGAGTTTCAAACATAAAACGTTTAAGTTTTAAAAAAGTTATGTAAAGGTTTTTTAATGAGCAGCCAGTGAAATGTGCATAGAGACCAACAATTATTGGCATTTTTATAATAAAATTAATTGGGATACAATTAGCTTAAAATAAAGCAACTTTAGTTTTACTTACGATTCGAACAATATGGTTCCTAATTTTTTGTTAGATAACCAAAAATGTTATGATTGGCTAATAGCAAATACATACAAATGTAATAACTCTAATAGATATAAAAACTGTAATACGCTTGTGGAAACATTTCATATTTGAAGGGTGCTTTGACTTAAATTTTTTCTAGAAAATTGCATTCTTTAAAAATATGTGCAATTTCTGTGAGAGTGCCCGTACAATTTTCCACTACTACAAGTCAGACATAAAGTAGCAAAAGTTTTCTTTTTTGTTAAATCTGTTACTACAAATTAATTTGTTGAACAAGCATTGTGTCTTAATATCCTTAAACAGGTTTCCAAGGTCAATAAGCACAAGAAATCAGTTAAATGTGAATCCAAGTATTTTAAAAAAGCTTTTGTATAGACCTAGAAAAACCCTAACTAAAATCTGTACTCTTCACATTAATTGTGGTTACACAACATTTTCTTCAATATATATACATATATTCATTATACAGGCGACAACTTTGTCTGCGAATGCGTGAGACAACACCTATGCTGCTCGTCGGGGCAGTATTTCGGTTATTGTTTAAAATTAAAATTGGAGAATGTGCTTATTATTGCTCTAGTGCAGTCAACATCGAATCTTTGCAATTGCTTTTAGCCACCCAATGATTGGCAACGAAAGCATTGTATGTATTTTAGAGTCACCTCGGGTGATTCTATTTTAGTATCAAGTCGATTTGTACAATAGGTCCGTTCACACATCTTTGACTATTACTTTGTAATACTGCCGCCCACTTAAGCCTTTTCGTCCCAAACAGGCTCAACATCACCCTTTCCATATTTGGCTAGTCGTTTAAGGTGAACCACCTTCATTTTGGACCTCGGGCTATGGCACTTCTGCATCCTGTAAACTACGTCATTCAGTCTCTTAATCACCTTGTATGGTCGCTCCCATTGGGTTTGCAATTTAGGGGTAATCCTTTCTTGCGTTGTGGGTTAAACAGTAGACCATTTGTCCTTCGGTAAATCCCTCCGTGTTTGCTGCTCTGTCATACCTGGCTTTCATCTTATCACTGGACATTTTGATGCGGTTAAGGACAAATTCATGAAGCTCGTGAAGGTCTCCTTGTGCCTGAAGAGTGTTTTCATCGTCTTCGCACACAGGTTTAGGTTTAACACCAAACTCTAAATCCGCTGGCAGTTTTAGTTCCGTTCCGAATAGGATTTTCGCTGAACTACTTGAGGTGGAATCGTGGACAGCAGACCGGTAAGCCAGTAACAGCTTTAGTATATTCATCCCAATCCTTTTGTACTAACCACTTCTCTGATATATTCCTCCAGCGTACGGTTAAATCTTTCTACCTCGGCCATTCAAAATTCATTTTAAAATATTTCTATACAATCTCAATTTCATCGTCTGTATATGTATTTAGTATCCAGCGATCGGGCATATTTGTATGATTCAGTTCAACAAGATTTTTAGAATTTTCACGCAACATTCTAAATTCTTCAGGTGGTATTTGTATTAGTACACCGGTATTGGTGTAGAAAGCTATCTCATTACTATACGGACTAAAGAGTTTACGCAAATTTTTCAATATTGAATTATAGCGACGTCGACTCAAAACATTAATATGCAGGCGTCCTTGTATAGCACATACACGATTGTATATCGATTGTGAACAGAAACGTTTGCGGTTCTTCAGAGTCTGTATATCTTGTCGACATACAAAACTCACAAATTATTCTTGTGAGAAATTATGAAATACCTTCAAATATTTATTGAGGGACTTCAATTTAACGTTTTTTACAGTGAAACTTTTTATATAGATTTCACAATTTACTGATATTAGCCACAATGTCATCCATTATAGTCCTATTAAATAGCATAACCTAATTTAATTCATCTCTGCTGAAAAAAACAAACCTTTCGAAATCAAGCAGAGATCTCAACTGAAATACAAAACTTTGAATGTCCACTATTTATAGTCTCGAAGCGTTATTTTCATAACGACACACACACACACACAAAGACAAAAAGTATAAACAAACCGAGAAAATCTTCCAGCGCAAATTTTTTTTCAAAACGAGCTGAAAATGTAGCTTTTCAAAGCAAAAGCTAAATCGGGATATTGTGGGGAGAACTTTTAGTTTTTGTTTGCTCTGTTGCCCTCCGGCTATAAGGATGTTGCATTTTTGACGATGAACTTTCTAAATTTTTCACACCACCACGTAGGTGTGGAAGCCAACGAAACGGGCATAAAAAGGTTTATACAATTGTAGTGGTGTACAAGTCAATATTATGTATCCCTTTCAGACCCAAATAAAAACTATAAATAAAATAGATATTACGTTGTTTCCGCAAACGAGGAATTTTTTAGTTTGCATAAGATTTTGCAGGGCCGTGTGCAAAATAGTTTCTTTGAATTTTATAAAGGATTTTAGGACCGTGTGCAAAATCCGACTATAAATTCTGGAAATTCGTGTCCACCTTTTCAATAGTTCATTAGATATTCAAGCGGAAGGTTGATTCTACGCCTGCGGAAGAAACTTAAACTGTCGTTGTAAAAAAGGCGCTAAGGAGTATTTGCAAAGATGACACCGTGTTCGAGAATATTCAGAACGATGTCAAAGAAATGTCTGCTCTTTTCGTGGATGTTTGGAGATACATTAATTTCTCTCTAATGAAGCGTTGGAAATCTGATAACTTTGAACGCGTGAAATTTCAATCTTTCTACTATCTACTAATGTAAAAGAAAATTCAACAACATGTACTTGATTAGGAATATGAATCGGTTAGTTTTAAAATACCGCTCTATGACAGTTCTTATCGCTCAAATCTTTTCACCGCCTCCGCAAATCAGTATGAAGTTATATTTCACAACAATATTTGGATGCATGCCTACTGCAGATTACGTAAGTTTTTTTAATTTGAACCTGACAAGAAAAAGGTGTATCGAATTCTATCATATATATTTCAATCGAATAGTAAAGAAATTCCGGATGATGAATTACTACAACAATTAAAGGCAAACTCTGAAATGGAGAAAAGCTTGACAAAATTCACAACCGAAAATTGTTCATAAAAAATTTTCTTTGATACCAATTTTGAAACACGGGTCTCACCACTTACCATATGACTCATACGCACTCTATCAAATGCTATGTGGGTTGAAATTATACAAAGGTGCTTGGAGTACATTTGAACGCGATTCTGAATGGAGAAAATATTTCAAATTTCCTGAGCAAAAAAATTCAACTATTCACTACAAACTGACGGGGTAGCTGTTTCCTTCCCAATGAAAAAACCTAAAAGAGTTGAAATTGAAGCTAGGAAGAAGAAAAAAATACAGAAGAAAGAATCCGACTGTAGCGGTAATTTGTTGAAAATTAGAAAACTATGGCAATAAACTCGGGCTAGATCCGGGGCTTAGACTTGTGTATGGTGGAGTTCGAAATGGCAAACCAATACATATAAGAAGTTCAACATATCATAACTTGTCAGGATTTCATTCTCGCAATTCAAAGCTAAAAAAATACACCGCTAATTTTAAAGAAGATTTACAACTATCACCACACTCTGAAAACTTCGTGGCATATACTAAATATCAACTTTCAATATTTGAGCAGAAATAATCGCTATATTCACAAAGAAAACTCACAAAGTTGAAACTAAAAAAAAAACGTCTGTGTCGAAAAAACAATAATTATAATTGCTGCAAAATTAGTTCCGGACACAAAAGGAAAAACTTTAATATGTATTGGTTCGACAGAAATAGCTTCAAATTCACCAATGAGAGGCTACGTGCAGACACCGAGAGTATCGTAAAACAACATCAACAAAAAAACATTGTAATTTTATTAGAATATAAGTTTTATTTAAAAAGTATAGTTATTTCCGTAGATCTTCGGAAAGAATTTCCGTCATCCCTTGTCAACTTTGGTTTGGAGAAAACCCGGTTTCGGCTATGTGCCATCTTCAGTGTCATTTTTTGTTAGTCATTTCTATTATTACGTTTTTCCGTTTTCAATAAAAATGGATTAACTCCGACAGGATCACCTAACACACTTGTGTCTGTTGGGTCTAGAAGTTTAAAAAAACTACAAATAGTCAATTAATATTTTTTTGCAAATTTCTTATTTACAAAACAAACAACGTAAATTAGATAGAAGATTTCCCGTCTACGTGAACATTTTGCAAATATAGATGTACATGCAGTCTGCTGACCGATACCGCTTTGAAATGATGGTAGATTAACTAACTATTTTGTAAGATAGGAACATCATTGCATTCACATACGTCCTTAATCTATTTTGCATGGATGGAGAATTATTTAAAAAATGGACAAATCAAGTACAAATTTCAAAGGATTCTACTGAATAAAAGTTTCAATAGTAAATATCTTTTTTCACACGACGACATCCTATCGCTATTGAATAGTTGGAATGGGTCGACAAAACAACACAAAAGGCATTTAATTTTGAAAGCAAACTATCCATGGCGATTTAGTAGTAGGAATGAAATAAAAACAATAAGAATCTTACTGAACACAAAACATTCCCAATAATAGCACTGAGTGAGATTGGAAGAAAGTCACTTACGGCAGTAAAAAATATTGTTCTGCACGATAAATATGCATACTTAATTGAAGTTTTATTCGTCATCGCTGTAGTTAACATTTACAGCCATACCAGATTTTATCGACTGTCAGGGCATTCTCAATTGCATTTATGCGAACGAGAAACGACTAAACATACTACTGTGGGCAAAATATAGCAAGACTTTGTTCATGATTTTAAATTTCTTTATGTATTCTGCCAAATCTATTTCGTCCCCCTCAAAGTAATCCTCCCCAGCTGCAATACACTTATGCCAACGTTTTTTGCAATCCTCGTAATAGTTGTTAAAACAATTGACTCAAAACGATTTCCCCGGAGCGGTCGCTTTGCTGAACACGCAGAAGTCACTCGGAGCTAAATCAGGCGAATACGTTGGTTGTGGAATGATATTGATTGAATTTTTGGCGAAAAACTCACGCAGGATCAATGCGTTGGGCGACGGTGCATTTTCGTGTTGCAAAAACCATGAGTTATCGGTCCTTAATTCCGGCCTCTTTTTACGAATAGGTTCGCGCAAACGACGAGTAACACTCAAATAGTATTCCTTGTTGACAGTTTGGCCGGTCGGAAGAAATTCGGAGTGCACCACACTTCGATGATCGAAGAAAACTGTCAACAAGACCTTGATTTTTGACTTGATTTGACGTGGTTTTTTCGGCTTCGGCTAACCTTTGGCACGATGTTCGGCCGATTGATCGTCTGTTTCCAGGTCGTGACCGTAGATCCAAGACTCGTCGCCAGTTATAATACGTTGAATGAAATCCTGGTATTCGGAAAGCATTCTTTCACTGACGTCAACGCGACGCTGTTTTTCAAGAAAATTTCTTTTGGGTAGAAATTGGTGTTATTGGCTGAAAATTTGAAGCTGGGAAAAGTAAGCTACATTTAATTAAATTAATAACTAATTTATATTTTTCAAAAAAATAACTATTACGCACATAATAATATAAATCAAGAAATAAAAAAAGAAAATACAAATCCCAAGAAGCAATAATTATTTAAAAAAATTATATATGTACATATGTTTTACCCAAGGAAAAAAGCAAGAACATGAAAAATTCATTCTCGTATTCTATTTGTTTTTCGAGTTGGGTTAAATAAATGATGTTTACAGTTCAACACAGTATTATTAGAAAAAGACACGAAGAATGTTGATAACGTGTAGTCGTGGCATAACCGGTTAGACAAATATCAAACCATACACTAAATATTATTTACTTATCTATGGGATGATACAAAATCTGCTCTACCATTTTTGTAAGAAACGCATCAGTTAGCCAAACTATATAAAATAATTTATTGCGTTTGAACTCGCGGGATTTCTTAAGTCTTATTTCCATTGCGTTAATTGAAAAAAGTTTATTGTTGGAAATATTTCGCCTTTGTCTGTCTGTGTAATTGGAAAATCCTAACGAAGGGGTCTCCAATAAGTGTAGGTCGATGTGGAATGGGTTGAAGCACGGTGTGTGAGTTACTAGTGAAGTACTACTTTTACTTGCAAAAACGTTGTTTGCCATTGTGTACGGAATATGACATCATTCTAATGTCAGTAGCTGATTATCCTATTTTTAATTACCTCGCCGCATAAATCTAGCTAAATTTCAGCGATGATTTTTGGGGCATCAGTCAAATTCCTGATGTACCATCATTAACTTGCTGGAGCCGTCTATCAATTTGTCTTGTTGACATAGCTATTCATTCTCTTTGAAACTATTATTTGGATATCCACTTCGATGAAGCTTGCCATGGTGATTTATCCAGTGCCTGAAAGATTTTAAAGAATTTAAAGATGTCGAAACAACATGGCTGCCGCAGATTGTCAATATTTCCCCTTTCTTTTGGAAAACTCTTTGTAATTGAATAAGAACGCATCACTTGCATTAACAACATAAAGTTCCCAGTTATCGTTTCTACTATTTGTTGAATTTTATAAAAACTGGAAAAAGGGATTTTTTACGAAGAGGTATCAGATTTATGAAGTATAGGCTTCCACATATGCAAAAATTTAAAACAATTAAATCGAAATATTTATTTGACTAATTAAAAATTGCATATTTTTGTTTTCATCAGCTTACCATAACTCGGTGGCGTATTGATAAATTTATTGATGTAAATAATAATCACACTTTACTAATGCCATATGAGCCTGATATTAATATAATGAAAGTCATAGGCCTTGCGACCGTAAACAAATTGACGTATAGCTTTAATACTTTCATTAAAAACTTTCTTTAAAGGTTTTAACAGCTTAAAAACGCGTTGGAATTTATTTAGGAATACTGAGTAGAAAATACATGGTTAATTAAATATTGGTTTAAACCCTTTATAGTCATTCCTGCTACTGCTTTAATTAAAAAAGATTTTCACATTGGTATAATGAACATAATTGTTTGACAATTCGGGATTATTCTTATTGTGAAAAAATGTTAGAATGTTTTCCAAAACTGCAGTTACCGTTTTGTGAACATTAAATACGCGTGCTGAACGACAGAACAAGGACAAAAAACGAACCTTGAAACACCTGCTGTTTGAATAATGCCGTATTATTATAATGAGTTCCATACAATGAGTGCCAAGAAAAACATCAATAAAAACAATAATTTTCATTAAACACATACGAGTGTATACACAGAGGAAATACATTTACATTCGGCTACAAGTTAGCAAATACAAACCTGTCATATTGGCTCCTGAATGGTTGCCATTAAAGCTGTAAAATAAACACAAAGTCAGTGGCTGATAATAACAAATTAACTGGAAAAATTCAAAAATAATAAATTTGATAGAATTTAAAGGACTTTATCAAACGATATGAAATAATGCAATTTCATTACAAGTACAGTCTACCAATAGTAGTGAAAGAAAGAAGAAGTAAAAAAGTATTGGTTTGACTATTAAATATTTAAACGGAAATGCCTAAATTACTTCTATAATACGTGACACACGCACATACCAGAAATATAGATAAAAAACATAAAAAAATTTAATAAAACCTTTGCTACTTTTTACTTCAAATTAAATCTTCTGTCACTGGGCAATCTTACTTAACCATTTGGATATTGCATGTAAGAAATAAAAAATCAATCATGCGCTTGTTTTCCTTGTAGTGTAAGGAAAAACGCTAGCACCGATGCATGTTTAAGAATTTTGTGTTCAATACAAGAGAAACTGTAGCTACAAATTTATTTGGAATTTATCAGACAATGTTATTAATGTTTTTTTTTTTTGTAACGTCGATAAATACACGATTTATAATCGTTGGCTTATTTCAGGCGATAATATGTTCGCTATTTTGTTACAATTAAATGGTTCCTGACGCTGGAAACCAGGAGCCAAAGAATCTTTTGTTTGAATTTTGTTTGTCACTGGTACAGGTTAGGTTGCGAATAGAGGCATTTGTCATGTTCATTGAGGGGTTAAATGTATCTCCTCGAGTCAATGATGACTTTATACTGCGAGAATTGGCAGCTCGACACTGAGTTCCCTACTTTAAATTTGTAGTATGTTAGATCACAGTGTGTAGTAAACCACCCCATAGTTACGCTGAGCTCCATCTTTGCTCTCCCTATTGCAGTTCATGTAAATAACAACAAAATAAGCTGAATCTCCAAGACCTTATTTAGCACATAATTAATGCTACAAATTAATTTAAAAAACTCGGACCATTCGGGTTACAGCCAACAGAATCATAGTCAAATGTTTATTTACTACGTCCACATTAATTTAGGTGGCACCACCTGAATATAATGTGTCAGACCAAAGGAAACTGTCTTCACTTTTTGGTGGTCGAATGTGAATAGCAAACAGATTCTATTCATTGCCACTTGCGCGTAAATATACCGTAGATTGTTATAAATAATCCACGCATTAATTATCGTGTAAGAAACTTTAAAAAGAAAGAAAAAAAGAAGAAAAAGAAAATGTAAGATTTTCAATTCGATTTATTTTAAAATGGTGAACTTTAATGTTTCTAAACATTTATAGATATTAAAAATCATTGAACAACTCAGGATGGCGATTAATTTTTGATTGTTTGCCAGGTCTTCTTTTTGGATATTTCTCAAAGTTTGACAAATCTTCCTCATTTCTAATGTTAGGTATATAAGGAGCTGGTAGTTCCTTATTTAACATGGAATACCAATCGATTTGTTCAAACCATTCATGATACTTGATGTCTTTAACGCCATTTGCTAAGTTTCCATATCTGGTAGAGAAAAGAAACGTTCAGTTTCGCTTGCTATTTGGCAGAGAAAAATAATAATAAACCTTTTTGTTGTATCCACTTGCAATAAGTTTGTGACCAAGTCCTTAAGTTCCGCACTAAAATATACCGGCATTTTGTACTCTCCTTCGCATATTTTGCTATACATCACCATAACATCACGACTGTGCGGGCTAAACGGAGACTGTCCTGCCACAAATTCATAAATTAGGATACCATATGACCACCAATCTACACTGCTGCCATACGGTTTGAACTTTATTATTTCAGGTGCCAAATACTCGGGAGTTCCGCACAAAGTTAGAGTGCGACCTTCAACTCTCTGCATTAGAGAAAAACTTTTAAATTATTAACAGCAAATACTCAGTACGTCATATTACTTTAACAAAGCCAAAATCGGTAATTTTCAAATATCCGAATTTATCAATTAAAATATTTTCTGGCTTTAAGTCCCTATACAACAATTGCATATGGTGAATATATTCCAAACCCAGAAGAACTTGAGCGGCATAAAATTGTGCATGTTTCTCATTAAATTTGCGAACTCTAAAGAATCGTAAATATAATAAAGATTTATAGAAACTAAAGGTTCAAAAACATGATAAAAAATAAAAATTCCCTGCAGTTATTTGCGAATGGCTCAGATTCACTTACTTGCGATGATACGTAAACAATTCCCCACCATTAGCTAACGGCAAACCCAAATATAAGTTATCGAAATCCTTGGCTGAAAATATCAAATTGATAAGAAATGGAAAATTGATTGCAGCAAGAGCACGCTTCTCATTGTACACATGTGCAACCTGTTTGGTTTTAACAATCTCATCTTTGGTCAACACTTTTACTGCATATAACCCTGCCGGAGAATATTTTTTAACGAGAATCTACAAACAAAACATATCGATTCCTTAAGAATTAAAAAAGCAAACCGTAGAAAAAATACCACTTCTCCGAAGGAGCCTGCACCTAATGTAGCCAACTCGTTATAACCCTCTAAGCCATTATCGGGCGACGGTGTCGGATTATCCCACAACTTGTAGAATTCTTCATGCAATTGAGATAACTCCTCATCGTAGTCAACTTTCCGACTAAAGTATTTTGTTGGCGTTTTCCCATATCCAGCTGCAGGAAATTATAAATAATCTATTTAATCTTTATTTGAATATATATAATGGGGAGAATTACTCACCGTCTTTAAAATCCAGGAATTTAATATTATCTTGTTTCAAAGAACTTTTAGGGCTTTTGTGTCCCAAATTATTAGATGCAACTTTTATACTTCAGTTTTTGCATTAGTGTGAAAATATAAATTGATATAGGAAACTATTATATTTTTGTACGAATAAAAACTTACGTGTTCATGGTTGCGAAGACTGTATCCTGATGAATGCGAACGTTTAGTCTTTTTGTTTTCAATATCGACTTTTTGAAAGTTTTCAAAATAAGTTGTCATTTTCAATAAATTACATATCAAAGAGCACAAAAATTTCAAGTTGCCAATTACATCAAGGTTGCCGCATTAGGAAAGGGGAAAAAAAATATTTCTTTTTATATGCAGTTTGACATTCATAGTTTTACAGAAGCAGAACAAGTGATTGCAATACACACTCATTCTGAAAATTTACTCTAAGTTGTTTGCTTAAGCATGATGCAAATTATGAATTTCAACTATATAACTAACTTAATAAAAATCTATTTTCTTATAACAAGACACAAAGCAGTTTTTTATTAAGCACATTACATATATATTCGTCCTATTTTTATTTAAGAAAAAGACTTTGTTTGCAGGCCAATGTTATAAAGAGAGTCACTATAACTTACGATGCAAAAAATTATACTAACTATCTGTGATGTTCCCTTAGTACAATTTCTATTTACATAAACAAGGATCTTAGGGTGGAATTCACAATAAGTTATTGAAATTTATAGAATGATTTAAAGTTCAAGGTTCCGGAGATTACTCTATACAAATTACTCTATGCAAATGTGTTTTAGATAAATCAATTTCTATTGTTTATAATACAATAAGGCTTAAAAATTCCTTACGAAAAAGTCGCTAAGGTCCCAATAGTAAGAAAATTGCTTTTAATTTAACACAATTACATCCTCTAAGACGAATAGAGATAACAATTAAATGGCATCAAATACAATAAGGCAACACTTTTCAATAATTTGTTAGACCGCTGGATTCAACTACTCTTTCGTATTTAAATTGCACCCATTGAAAGTTAATTCAAACCTGCCATATTTAAATATTTTAAAATATTAAAATAAATAAATAAATATATTTCGCTTATAACAACAACAAAAAATCCCACAGTCAAGAACAGTACAATTTCAAATGAAGATTAAACGAAATTCCTTGTTTGTCTTACATAAAAAAATTAAAATGTGCATAATAAAATCTCTAGTAATGAAATGGTCCTAAATCATATATCTTTTGTTATCTAATTATAAATTCAAAATAGGCTTCAAAAAATGCTAGCGTACGGATTGCGAAAATCGTATTAATAATAAACTGAAACTTAAAAACTAAATACTTCTTTGTGTAAACAAGGAGCTAAAATAAAAAATTAACTGGAACAACCAATTAAATATCTTAAATACCATTAAACTCTAAAAATAAATAAAGACTTGCACTTAAAAAAACAAATTTCAAGACATAAATCGCAAGTTACTCCTTGTTTGATTCGTAGCAAAAGACAAACAGAAGGACAACCAAAACACACTACGAGCCAACATGATTTATCCTGCGTCTTAACAATACACTGAAGTGGGTTTCATCTCCGCATTGCCTGCAACACTTTTTGATATGCTGCTCGTGAAACTCTTTAATTGATTTATGACATCAAAGACATATTTTACGGCAGTATGCGTGTGTCATGCGTGACAGTTTTTTTTTTTTGTTACTGCGGTTTATTTAGAAAGGTTTACTGTAACAACACAATACCTAATTTCATTTCTATCTATAACACCACTCAAATTCTCTGCGGCCGTAAAAGAAGGAAGGAAAATCGTCAAAATGTGAAAAGTGTATTTGTTGTCTTCTCACTCGCATTAGTACATCTTGAGAAGTATGCTGAGGTTGCTGCTAATGATGACACTGACTCTAACGTCTGTTTTCGTGGCCGGGAATCGTTGAGATTCACAAACGTATCACATACAGGCGACAGTCATAATTCTTACTAATGCTTGGGCTTGTTGATAATTTTGACTTATTGCAGCAAGTGTTGTACGTTAAGTTGGTATGGAAATGTTTCTGTTGTTCATATTTACTAGTTTCTGCAAGGATTCGTAACAATGTTTTTGGTGGGCATATGTGAAATGCTTTGGTTGGATATATTTCTTTCTACGTATAGGAAAGCCAATTGGGAACGAACTTAATACAGCAAGGGTTTTATAAGGCTTTTCAAAATTATGAATACATTTCGGGATTCTATTCTATCCCACTCAATCGCTATTAGAAATTACAATGCAGGCTTTAGATCAGTTATACAAAACATTTTTGATATTAACCTTAAGCCAAACGGTAGACAAATAATGCCTCACTCACGAAAGATAATGATGGCAAAGCTATCTATCGAGTCTTTAAGTGTAATTGCACACACTTACCTTTAAACTGTTATGTGTATCCAAAAATTTACATGGCAAATATTGTATTGTGAGATTGTGGAATTGTGGAAACCGAACAAATTTTATTAGCAACGGTTTCCTCTGTGTTAAGTTAAAAATGCTGTGTTCGAAAAAAGGGGGTATAAAATATTGTAGCTAATTTCAAACACAAGGTGTTTCGATTTTAAAGCTGCTTAGATTCGAAATGTTGAATAAATTTATAACACGCAAACTCATAAAATCCGTTCGTGGTCAGATATTGTGATTGATTGTAGCTCGTCTTTCTATGAAACTTTAAAACCAAAAAAATTCTAAATATTCTATAAAATCTAATAGGACTTTCCAATATTTGCCAAGATATGCCAATTTGCTTCAAAATGAAATCACATAATCAGCGGACTTCTGAGTAAATTGCATGATTTGAATGAGTACTGAAAATATTTAACATGATAAATTAATGCAAATTTTATTGTTTATCTGTTTTACGGCTTTGCTTTAGGTCCTCAAATTTTTTTCACAACATTCCTCTCTTAAATTTTGCAAATTTAATTTTAAAGATTGCGGGAAAAATTATTTTAAATTTTACGGTTTCTTTGTTTGATCAAATTTATTAAATATTTATTACATATCAAAATATGTTTAATTAAAAGTTTGTTATTCTACTTGTTTAAATAGTTTAAATTTTGCCTAAAACAACAGAAAAATAGTTTTACTTCATAAAACTTTTTATACGAATTTATATTCCAAATTAACATTAAAAGTTATCAAGCTTTTACCTCTGGGGAAACATTAGATACCATTAAGGTAGTTTTCTTACGAAAACTTTTCTTTATCTTGAAAAACTTGAAGCAAAAAACTTGTTCACACTAAACCGAAAACTAAAAGTCATGTAGAAGAAGAAAAAGGGTTGATTACAAAATTATTTGCCTAAATAAAGGAATTATCAACTGAAAGGACATAAAGACAAGAAAATAAATACGAGTGAAATAAATAAATTGCTGTTTGGTGCAGATCATTTTCATTCAAACATAAATGTAAAATATTACATATACGTATATGAAATACGCGATACAACTATAAATAGTGTTTGTTGTTTGCAGTAAGAAATAAATTATTAATTTAAGGGAATTTCAAATTGTTTGAAAAAGAACACCTTTGGGTAACATTTAAAAGATAAAACATGTTTCTGTGGTCACTGTTTAGAATAAGGAAACTAACTGAAAAGTGCGACTAATTTTATGACTTGTAATTCCACAGCAAACGTTAAGATTCATACAACAAACTAGAAGGAAAAAAAATTATTTCTACAACTTAAGAAAAGTATGTATGCTACCTTTTTCTGGTTGATAACATTGCCATGTGTAATAAAAAAAATAATTTGTTGGAATCCTTAAGAATACTTTTTGCGTTTCAATTCGCTATTAATCCTTTCGCTTTATTTTGTCTTTAATATTTTAAGGTGTGAGTCGTGAAGTCAGAAATAACATTTGACATATTGGTATTTAAGAAGCATGACAGTACATATGCGCGCTTCATGATTTATTTTTTATTGTATGATTAAATATATTGTACTGCCAACTCACATACTCGCCTATGGATGTTGATGTTTTTCAAGAACAAATATTAATGAATTATGCCGTAAGCATTTATGCGCCGGTATACAATAATAAATGTTAGTGAGGGGATTCACTTCATCAACTATTTTCACGCTGGCAAATAATAATAGTAATGAAACGAAAATCAATTATTTTCGCAGAGACTCTGTGCCCACAAAATACAGCTATAATAGACCCTATCGGGTTTTTGATATTTTTTTTTGTGTCGAATAATGTTTTTAACATAAGTTCATGAAAGAAAAATTAAAGAACTTTTTCAATAACAGAATTATGAAGTAAAATAGTTTACGAAACATTAGAAAATCCTTTCGTATTATGTAGTCGGAAATGAGATTGAAAGATGGATCTTGCGACTGTACTACATACTAACCGTTTGTCTATAAAAAACACGTATAGCGGTATTAAGAAATTATTAATATCACTTTTCTTGTTTATACGTTTCCTGCAATGTTTGGCCAACAAATGGTATATGTTGCAGTAACCCTGATTCCAAGAACTTGATTTAGAATCAAAATTTTATACACAAATTTTAAAATTTCAATTGTGGTGAACTGTTGTTAATGTGACATACACTAAAAAACTATTTGCAGTAAATTTCCCTAAATTCATCATCAGCCTCATAAACTGGAAATGCATATACATATGTACATAAATACGTAATTAAATACAAGAGTACTAGTGATCATAAATAAGCAAATTTTTTTCATAATATAACATTAGGTATGTGTGTACTTGTCGTTTAATAAATTTTCTATATATTGTCACGTTATTGTTATCAAGCCTATTTTTGAAATATTCGCCATTAATTCATTTGCCAAAAACTGTTACACACGTGATCCTTGTCTATTCTTGTCTGTTAATTATTTAATTGAGATAAAGTAAAACATAAGAAACCCATATCACTCCACTCCATCCCACTACAAATGTCGATGTCTCATGTCAACTCCTTTTTGAGTTTTCAAAATTGTTGATGAATTATTCTTTTTCTCAAACATATTTTTTCCTTTCGCTTTTTATTCTGTCGTATTTGTATGTGTTGTGCAAATAATTATTGTCATCTTTCGCGAAGGAACTCACAAACACATCGTCAACAAAATACACTTGAATACAAAAAAAAAAAAAAAAGCCAGGAAAGGGGTAATTATTAAACGGGGTACGAATTGATGTGGGTTGCCGTTATACACAGAGCGAATATATCTGAGCACACATTAATTTTTTGGCATGTGTGATATGGATTTTTCAGCTTGCAGTTATAATTAGGAATTACTCTCATACGGGAATCCTTTATAAACATTTTTTTTATAATAAAATTTATTTATTAGGGGACAAGCTAGTCTCTGTGGGTATTTCGCTTGTTGTTTATGCAACGTCGACAAAAAACTTTCACCCATCATTTTAGAAAATTTGGAAATGCAAACGAGAGATTTTAACAAACCACTACAACTAAATTATGATTTTATATATCATATTTTTCTTTCTATATTTGGCTGGCTTTTGCCAATCTGTTGTAGCAGTAATGGGTAATAAAAATAAAAAGAGCTCAGCTATCTTTTGTTTTCATTACGTTGTTTCTTTCACCTATTCGTACACGAAGTATTATATGCAGTGAATAAACACGTCACTGATTGCAAAAATATTTAATTGTGAATAAATTCAACAACATTCTAACAAAATTTAAATTGACGACTTTTTGCCTCTTTACTATTGTAATTTAGTCCTGATTTGTGGCTAATACTCCTACTTAGAAGACAACATCACAAATTTTTTTAAATGTGCATTTTAAAGAACATTATGGTTTGCAATTCTTTAATTTCATTGTAATTAAAAATACAACCATTTATATCTAAAATTTCCATATACTTCCATATTTCTATTTTTAAATACCAGATTTTAGCTTAAACATTTTTCTTCTTACATAGCTCCTG
The DNA here is from genome assembly GCA_963932375.1 of Phania funesta. Classification (NCBI taxonomy): domain Eukaryota; kingdom Metazoa; phylum Arthropoda; class Insecta; order Diptera; family Tachinidae; genus Phania; species Phania funesta. The sequence goes on from OZ010652.1 coordinate 44,716,750, forward strand.
TAATATGGAAAGAAATGAAAAGGGATTTTACTAACTAGCAATGAAAGCAACGTGTTGTCTAACAATTATAATTGCAACTTATAGAAAGTTATACCACTCAAATGTTTCTCTTAGAAAGAGAAAGAAATCCAGTCAACACTCTATTTCCATCAAGTTAAAGTGGCGAACAGCAATAAGGAAGGTAAGTGATAATTTCTCATTTAAATCTTCTCAGCAAATGCTTTTTGTTTGGTTTTATTTTCCTTTAATTTTTTAAATATGATTTTAAACCCAATAGTAAAGGGTTGCTAAAATGTTCGCTCAAACATAAGTTGTTCGTTCAAGCAAAGTTGTTTTTTCGTTTATTTTGTAATAAGTTTCTCTTTTTCATGTCAAAAATGTCTGTTTGCACACCAAACGTCAATTTAAAAATTCTTTTATCCAGCAAACTCTGGGTATTAAGTGCTGGAAAAATAATCGTAAAAAGGGTTGGTGTATAATTTTTCTCAGGTTGTTTTGTAAAAAATTAAAGATTTCAACGCCTCATTTCAATTTTGTGCATTTTCTTGGCTGTTTAGAAAAAGGAAAGCTTTCTTCCAACGATTACTTTTTTCTAGGACTTTTGTGAAAGATACCATGGCCAATTTAATTTAATTGCTAACGGCAGCAGTTGGACGGTTTCTAATGTTAAATATTAAGATAAAATTCATTAAAAGGATCATTCAGCATTAGCAATGTACGCACATCAGCTTTACTATGAGTGCCGTGCGTTCTCCTGACGGTTAATTCTCGTTTCCTATAAACTGGCTATGATTGTGAAAAGCTATTCAATTACGAAGTGTCTCTATACATTTACATATATTCAATAATGTCTTCTTTATCAACATTGCCACATTGTACGTTTGAGAAGAAAGACAGTCCGTGGTGCATTGAGCAACGTAGAATGCGACGGGAATTAGTTGCAACTTAAAAATTGTTTCCTTATTAAACGGCACTTCCTTGTTTATAGAATGCAGTCTCATAATTTGCATTTCATCGAACAAATATTGTATAAAGATCTCAATAGCGCAATTTTTTTGTGAAAGATAACACTGATCTCTATTTAAATTCTCCTTTAAATAAAAATAGGATAAGTTTAGCTCTCTTTGCAGAGACAGCAACCTGATACTGGCTCCCACTACGAGAAAATATAAGAACGGGTCGGTAACGGAACAAAAAAAGATAGCGTAATTCAAAGACATATTTCTTGTGCCAAAGCCATATGAAATACACATTTTTAGAAAAAACTAATTGAAATCAAACACCCTAGTGGGCAATAATTTAAAAGTGATTACAATTTATTTTTGACACAGATCGTTATAGGTATTTGTGTTCTTTTTTATTTCAATAATACAAAAACAACAATTGTCAAATATATGGGATATTTTATATAAGACCATGTCTTTGAATTTTTTCTACTCATCGATTCTACTTAAAATTATAAACTTTTTAGATGAATATATTTTAGATATTAAAGTTAAATACCTGGAGGGAAATATACAACTCCTAACATTTCCCAAAAAACTTTAGTTTAAAATTAGAAGGTGAGGTTACGAAAAATATTTTGCAGGCGTTCATCAATTGTGTTAAGTTCGTCGGCACGCATTATCTTCTTGTAAGAAAAGAATGAAGCAATCAATAAATATCACCTTAACGCAATACCATTCCTGCCAAAATGTTATTACAGAGATGTTATTGCTTTTCCAAACAACATTGTATGAAACTCCACTGTATCCAAATCGCAGCTCCAAAATTCGAACCAAGAACTGAAATATAAATATAACTAAAAAACTCTGAAGACTCTGCCTTCAAACCAAACTTGACAGGGATGACGGAAATTCGTTCCAAAAATCTAATTAATATTATGCATTTCTCATCATCTTTTATATTTTCAATTATTTGCCTAATTCTAGTTACAATTTTTTATGCAAAAAATATGACCATAAAGCAGCATATATAGTATATTGCCCCACCGGGAACTGAGCCGCCACTTCCAAGTAGCTCTTTATCAAAATGAAATATTCCTAAAACCCGTTGTGCCGTCTATCGAGAACAGACAGCACTTCTTACGCATATCGCAATACAGGGATATCATTTTTATCGTAACCCGCAGAAAATTTTTGAGGTCTGCGATTTTTATTTGAATAACAACTATGTGTTTTTTGACCGCCTAATCTAAAAATTTCCTATCAAAAATATGAACAACATTGGATATAAGGTTAATAATAATGGTGCATCAGACATACTTCACCATATATTAAGAGCCAGTTCGTCACAACGCTCATAGTGTGCTCCAAATCAATGCCTGCTACGTCCGAAAAACTAAAGCAGCATGTTAAATTGCACCACCATCTTCTATGGTACATGGATCAGTCACGTTGGCTGTGGAGCCATTTGAAAATTTTTGCAGGAAAGTTCGACAAACCGCATCCGCGTACAAGTGTCTAAGTGTAGTACTTGGAAAACTATGCCCATCGCACATGTTTATTGTAGGTCCGTTTCTCTAAGATATATAACTCTATAGTAAATAATCGTGTTATCTTTTATGGCAGATTTAGTGGATAAGTTCGTGACCGATAATCGTTTCTCTACTAGCTTAGTCTTATCTGCATTTTGGTACATTTTTTTCATTTGTAATTTTTGCTTCCATCTGTACCTCATTACGTGATGTAAAAAAGAACAACATTTCCAACAATTCGTTGGAAATCTCTAGCGTTAAAGTTAACCAAACTATCCGAAAAACTAGTCTACTTGGAAGTTGCTTTGATCTTTTTTTTTGTAAAACTTTCAAGGAGCAAGATTGAAACGGAATATTTTTAACACTATGCTTACAAAACTCCCCACATAAAAAATAACGCTAGAAGATATGCTTGAGCAGACACTGTTGTATGTACAAGAAAAGCAAAAATTATAAGGTCATCAACAACTGTTACAACAACCAGCTAAGTGTAATACAAATAATCTTGTGTATTGATCAAATAGATTAACTCACCCTCCTGGGTATGGACGGAACAAATTGAAGTTTAAGCGAATTCATGCTACAATACACGTGAGACTTTTTCGAAAAGGAAAATAAATGAAAACGAAATAACGGTAATGAAAAGTTAATGTGCTAGTCAAACGATAGTTTCATACCGAAAAAATGAAAATAATAATGGGAAACAAAATACACATAAGCGGACAACCAATTTAAGTTCAAGTGTAAGTAGCACAAGTATCAACAATCAAAATCTAACTATTTAAGATTAATAGTGTTCTTCATTGAATTAAACCTGTGCGAATACGAAAATTAAAAAAATTGGTAGGGATCAGCACAAGTGCTGTTTATATGTGTGTACGATATGTTATTCTTCTATTCCTTTGGAAGGTACCAAAAGGTGAAGGCTACTAGAAATTAAATGTGTAACGAAAAGGCAGTTAGATAACATTACACAGCATATCATATGGTGGCACGTAAGCTTGTGTATTTGTAATAGAAACATGAAATATTAAAGCTTTTTTTAGTTCATTCAAGTAAAAGGATGAAATTATCTTGTGTTTCCCAGCAAATTCAACTTGATTGTAAATCGTTAGTAATTTTTCTGAACTTAAGTAAATGTGTTAGCTGATAACAAGTGTAAATTTAAAAATTAATTTCGTTCGGTTTCTAATAAGTATCAATATGCGTTTAAGAGAAATCATTAATTCAGCAGTCAAATTGAATAATGTTGCCCATGTATAGAAAAAATTAATAAAATAACAAGTAAGAGAGCTTAATTCGGCTGTGCCGAATCTCTTATACCCTTTACAAAAGTACGAACTACTAAAAATGACCTTAGTCGTATTATTTTACATTTAAACTGCATTAAATATAATCATTTTTGATCGGCCTGTTTTGTTTCCCTCTAAAGGATTATCAATTTTTGATAATAACGGAATTGGGTTTATAGTAAAATTTGTAATATTTCACAACATTTAAAGTTTTTGGATCAATTTCGGATTATGGGTAAAGTTTTTCGTTACATTTCAAAATTTTGTGAAGTTTGTTTTTGGTTAATTGTTTAACATTTTTGAACTCTAGTTTGGTGTTTGATAAAATTTAAAATTTTTATTAATATATTGTTTGCGATATTTTAATTTTTTTGGAAATTTACCACTTGTGGTGAATTTTAATTTTTTATTTTAGATGTTTGTTAAACATCGATTTTGTTACAATTTTAACTTTCTTCATCGATTTTGTTACAATTTTAACTTTCTTCATGTAGTTTTTCTCCTGCTTTTGTGGGGAAAGTAAATTTTTTTATTAAAATTTTGTGAATTTCGTGTTTTTGATTTGTTTCTTAAAATTTCAGTTTTTTATAAAAATTTTGACCTTTTGAAAATAAATGTTATCCCCATTTTTCGATTTTGAGGTGAATTAAATTTTTTTTGAAAAATTCAAGTTTTTTTAAATTGTTTTGTGACATTTCAGATTTTGGATGAATTGGGTTTTCTCTGTTAGTTTTTTTTAAATTTTGAGATTTATTAAAAAAAATTTTAATTCGGTCCAACTTTTACGTCCGTATGTTATCTGGGGGCCTCGGGATGATAATTTATATTTGAAGACCTTATAGCGAATTCGATTGGGATTCAGAATATACTAATTTTATTAGCTTGTATGTAATATAATCTATCCGCTATTATCTTGCGGCCACCTTGTCATTTATAGACAGGTAAATATCCAGAACTTAACTGTTCTTTTATTGTCGTGTTATTAATTTATACAATTTGTGAATTATTTTTTACATGCCACATTCAATGATTGCAATTTATTAAAATTGTAGATCTTTTCAATTGATAATTTTTTAACACTGCCATTTCTAACACCATAGTTCACTAGTTTAAAAAAGTAGTTAAATTTACTCCAAAAAATGTATGTCTAAAAATTTCATATTACGGGCTTATCATATCCTTAGTTGGCAAAAAAGAACAGTTACTTATGCACTAATTGGGCCTTCACAGTGCACGAAATAATATCAAAAATGTTGCTCAAACTTTAGCAATCGTATTTCACATAACATTTATCATTCGATTTAAAATAACAAGACAGTAGCTCTGTAGTTCCCAATCGTATGAAGATAGGTGACTTGGACTCTCAAGATTATACTAATATCAGCTGATTCTTTTTGCTTGATCTTAACTTTCAAATGAGATCTATATAATATATGTATGCTTTTAATTTTACTAAAATTTACTAAATTTACTAAAAAAGGAAACATTTTTCATAATGTGATTTGCTAACATTACTAAATTCGCGGTTGTCGTGAAATGAAACAAGAAGTGAATAATTGATGTTGTATTTTTTTATATCTCAATTGAATTTTTGGCCTCATCTAATTTCCCTAATTTTTATGCCGCACTTCTTTAATCTATACCACTAAATTATTGGCGAAGACAAAAAAATTTATAAAATCGCTATATTTTAGCTTCAAATATTACGCCTACATAACAGTAGAGGCGTTTCAACACCGGTCTGACAATAAACGTGACGCGATATTGGGGAGTTGTCAACCATTGAAGCTTTTCTATCCCCTTTACTTATTACCTGTCTACTTTGGTATCTTTCCTGAAAAAACAAAAGAGCAACTTTGCTCTTTTCCATCAATACTCGTTTAAAGCATAGGCCACAAATGCCTCTAGTTGCAGCAATGGTTGCCAAGAAATATAAAATATTTAACTATCGTTCTTATCTGGTCACCCTATTTAAAACGACATAAAGAGCGTGTTGGTGCAGGTAACTTTGAAGTTAATCTAACCCGAAATCTTGAACATGGTCAAAGTATTAGTTATTGCTTCGACTACACTTAATTTTATATATATTTTTGTTCAAAAACATTAAAAATGAATCTTGAATATACATATATATGTATCTACGTATTTACTACGGTTGAAGTTTAAAAGCACTTAACTCAACTTTAACACGTATGCCTGTCACAAGTGATTTAGTGCATTTGGCGCAAACGATAAAAAATATTCTGGTCGAACCGAATACTCGTTAGGGCTGAAAGGGTAAATGCAAGTACTATAACCAGAACCATATATTCTTTGCTTGAGTTAAACATAAAAAATCATAATTTTTCTTTGAAGAAATAGAACTTTATTTTCTCAAAAAATATAGAGAAAAATTTTAAATGGGAATAGAAATGGTGGTATAAATTTCTTGAAAACTACGCTGACTTTGAAGTTTTACTTAGTGGAATTTGGTGTTTAATTGGGATGTTGTCGTGTGGAGCGTATGCGCAATGTGCAACCAGGGAGAAACTCATACTCATTTATACACGCACTGGAACATATAGGTCATGAAATGCAACCGAGGAAGGAGGAAAAGCAGCATAAAATTGCTTCTGGTAAATGTAGTGTGTATTTTAATTGTTTCTTAGTGTTTCTTTTTGTGTTTTTGTTTTCATAGCCTAAAACACAAGGTACTTTCTTACTATTGGAACAGAAACAAATCTTTTTTTCCTTCATGCCATTTGAAGCCAAATATTTATTAATTGTAGTTTTCCTTATTTTAGTGCAATAATGTTCATGCAATAATATTCATGCAATAATATTCATACAATTTTTGGGAATTGTATGGTTGGAAATTTGCCTCTTAAAATTTTTATATGACTCACAATGTTAAATGGCAAAAAGACAGACGGCGCGACAGTGCGTCGTATTTAACACACGGCTTTGAATGTCTATTTATTTCTTTTTTTTCTTTTAGTGGTGGCTAAGCAAAGTACTATTCAGTTTCAGGAAATATTAGGTTATTGTTTCAGAATTTACCTTTAACTTTTTCCATAAAATTTTTTAAATTTTTGTTGTTATTGTTTGTCCTTTTTTTAACTTGCATACAACTGTGAGTAAAAAATAGCGAGACTTTGTTCATAATTTTAAATTTCTTTATTAATTCTGCCAAATCTATTACGTCCCCCTCAAAGTAATCCCCCCAGCAGCATTACACTTATGCCAACGTTTTTTCCAATCCTCGTAACAGTTGTTAAAGTAAATTTCCGGAATAGCCTTCAATGCGCGTTGCGATTCACGTTTAATGTCTTTAACTGACTCAACACGGTTTCCCCGGAGCGGTCGCTTGAGTTTGCTGAACAGGCAGAAGTCACACGAAGCTAGATCAGGCGAATACGATGATTGTGGAATGATATTGATTGAATTTTTGGCGAAAAACTCACGAAGAATCAAAAACCAAGGCTTGTCGGCCCACAATTCCGGCATCTTTTTACGAATAGCTTCGCGCAAACAATGAATAACACTCAAATAGTATTCCTTGTTGACAGTTTGGTCGGTCGGAATTCGGAATGCACCACACCGATCGAAGAAAACTGTCAACAAAACCTTGACTTTTTTAACTTGCTTTGACGTGGTTTTTTCGGCTTCGGCTCACCTTTGGCACGATATTCGGCCGATTGATCGTGTGTTTCCTGGTCTTAAGCGTAGATCCAAGACTCGTTGCCAGTTATAATAGATTTGACAGACGTCAACGCGACGCAGTTTTTCAATAAAATTGAGTGATTTTGGAACCAATCGTGGTTTCACTTTTCTTAGGCCCAAATGATATTTTAAAATGGTTTTCACTGATCCCTCCGATATTCCAACGATATCAGTAAGGTCTCTGACTTTTAATCGTCGATTCTCGAACACCAGTTCCTTGTTTTTATTGACGTGTTGATAATCAGTTGATGTTGGTGGCCGTCCTACGCGTGGTTCGTCGTCAACGCGTTCTCGACCCTCTTTGAATAATTTGTACCAATCAAAAACACTTGCTCGCGACATACAATTCTCACCGAAGGCGTTTTGCAACATTCTGAACTTTTCGATACCAGAAATTTCATTCCGCACACAAAATTTAATGAAACTTCTTTGTTGAATAATTTCACTCATTGTAAAAATCGCCGAATGCACTTGTAGTACTTCAGAAAGAGAAGCGTATACTAAGCACTAATGATTACTTTGATATGATATTTGGCACAGATGTCACTGACAGTCATACCAACGTAGAAAAAAATTTCGACGAATGGATTTCCGCGCGAAATTTAAATTAAAAAGTCTTACTATTTTTTGCACACAGTATATACATATATTTCAATTTCTTATTCAAATCTCAAAAGCGAACGCTGTAAGTAAGCTTTTTTCGTTCACCGTAGTTCCGGACAAGATATTGTTATTGATAGGTGAACAGAATTTTATTAAAGTTTAGATATCGACCAAATATTAGAGAATAGGCGATAATAATGAAAAAGGAATTGCTGATGAAATTTGTTTTGAGGAGTTTTTAAATTATTTTAAATAGATCTTTATTAAAAAAAAATATTATTAATAGCAAAATTCTTTACAACAGCGGAAAATATGTCGCTCTTTCTTTATGTTCATTTTTGTACATAACACTCTTAGAGTTTTATATAGCCTAATGTTATGTCCAAACAACACTTAAGGTTCAAAACTCCAACCCCTTAGAGAAATATTTTTATTTATAAATATTAGAATAAAAAATTATGATTACTTTTCAAATTAAACATCAAAAACACACCTTCAACACAATAATTTTCTCAGCGGATGTTTCATTATATCGTCATCTTTGTCATCGTTAGAACACCAAATATTAAAATTAACTCGTAATTATTGTAATAAATACAAAAGAACCAATTTCACGCCGAATTAAATAACAGAACAATAGTTGAAGTGTCATGTCATCGCCCGCGAGCTGTAAAAAATTAAAAAGCCACGTGAATGTATTATTCATTTACTATGCAACACGTTTTCAAGTTTAATTCATACTTTCTTTCAACAACATCGTGTATTAAATTATAAATTTTAATAGTAACATACCTTGAGGCTATGTTAGAAGAATATTCTGGAGGTCGTTCGTATTTTTCTTATTTTTATTTCGAAGTTCATTGTTTTGCCAGCAAAAACCTTTTTAGCTGTTTTCACATTTTATGTTGGTTCTTGTGGTTTTAAAATAGCTCCGTACCAATGTGGAGAGTAAATATACGAGTACACAAAAGCAGGAATTTGAAAGACTGAATTGTATATATTTGCGAATACATGATGAAAAACAACCGAAACGAATCTTAATCAAAATAGTTTAAAGTTTATTCAGGGTCAAAAAATTAATAAGGAAATCCATCAAAATCAAAAACAAAAAAAAATATCGCATGAAAAGAAATTTAAACAAAACTCGTTCAGTTGCCTTGTCGCTGAACCGTAGGCCCACGTGGATCTGCTAATACGGTACCTTTGTGTTAAAACAAACGGAATGCTAAACCATCAGCTATGAGTAGTTTCTGCGGAGGGCAGTGGAAACGGTTAATCGAATCAAATCAATATACGTGAAATGCTTTTTTCTCTACAGTTCAAGGATAGCTTTTAAAAAGTTTTCATGGGATAAGGATAATATTTTATTTGTATTAAAAAAAAAAGCACTAAAATAAAAAAAAGTTTATTTCTCTAGAAAATTTGATCTTTCTATCGGAAATTACTTTTGTCTTAAAACATAATTAAATACTGCTAGGATAGTTCAGGGTCCGAACTACCTCCGTGTATACAATTTCTTTTCTAAAACTTTACCAAAGAAACGCAGTTTTAGCATAATCATTCATTTAAAATTTCGTTACGATCACACTTACTAATCACACGACAAAACAGCTGATTTTCATATGTTGCGATCGGGTTGTTTATTTTGTTACATTCTTAATCAATATATTAAGTGAAAATTAGGTAAAATGACGGGAGCTACTTTATTCGTAGTAATTGCTTTAAGAAAAGAGCATTTAAAAATTTGGCATCAAATAAAAGATGAAAATAAATGTCAGTATAACAAAATATATACATAAATTAGTACATAAATAAATTTTACATTTACACTTACTTATTTACAAATTTGCACAAAAATGGCTCGATTATTGACTGCTATTAAATTTTATTAACACTAATGAATTTTGTCTTAAATAAAGATCATGGTGCTATAAATTGGATATATCGTACATGACTTTGTAAGAATATGTAACTTTGGCAACTTTAGCAATATCTTCGAAAAAACAAACCAGTTGACTTCTAAAGAAAAAGTAAATCCAGAACATTTTCAAACAGAGCAACACAAATTTTTTACAAAACAAGCATTGTCCTTAGAAATTTTATAATATTTATTTTTCGATATGTATGTAACCAAATTTTAGTATAAAAAGTAAATAGAAAACACATCATATCAATATATTAATAGTATAATTTTTATTAAACTCTATACGAAATACTTGAAGAAAATAAGCAAGCATAATAGAATGAAAATACGAGAACGATAAATCTGCGGCACACTCAAGATCCTTTTGTGAGAAAAATTTGTTGGGCGGCATTATAGAATGGCATTCACAGCCTTTATTAAACCTGTGTTTACATTACGTGTACAAGTCATATGCAATGGCAAAATTACATATGTAAAATGTATAGACATGGTACGATCGCTATCAAATATAACATTTGTTATTTAAAACACGTACTATTTCTATGTGGGATTTTCTGCACAGCGCTTTTTCAACTTATCCAAAAATATCACGTATCTGTCTTATAACTTAAAAAAATAGGCTAAGAAAATAATATTTACATTCATAATTTAATTAGAATTACTTTAGTTAATTTTTTACAATTACTTTAGTTTGTTTTTAGTTGTAAGATAGTTAAGTGATATTAAGAACATATAACTATTTTGGACACAAAGAAAGCTAGTAAGATACTGCGTGCTCCGAATATTCTGTATTGCATTCAACTATTCGAACAATTGTTTTTTCTATTATTAACAAAAAAAAAAAATTCTAATTATTAAGAAAAAAAAATTTCATTTTCAAAACCTACTATACGAAATAATGTGAATGGAAAGTATTTTACGTGAAAATTCAAAAACAGTTCCTCGAGTGTCTATTTTTCAGTGTCCGTTGAACATTGACTGCCAAATTTTTTAAGCAATATAAAGGCCTGTTCTGAAAATCGCGCAATTTCAAATCACTCGTGTCTTTAAAATCACATATGCACCATTTTCTTGTCCTTTAAATCATACGGCTTTGTGTTCATCGATGTGGGTTTTACTTTTAGAAATCACATAAAAACAGCTGATTTCTTTATATGCAAACGAACAATAACAAAACCAAACAAGAAAAGAAGTGTTTTTTTAATACTTTTACTATATATTTTTGATTAAAAAATTATGTGCTTTTCCTTACAACTTTTTCAACAGCTCCGAAGAATAATGTTGCAGTAAATCCCTATTCGAATTTTTTTATCTGTTTTTAATCCAAGAAAAACCATCCTTTGGGAGCTGTGATAAATTTTCTATATTTACTTCAAATTTTTACCAAGAGAAAAGAAAATTTAAACGTAAATTATCCATAGGACTTAGAAAGTTTTAGTACAGCGAGGGTTCTTTTAAAAAAACCACAAAAGTGTTTGTTGGATCGCATTAATTGTTGCATAGTGTAAACTCAATGCACTTAGTAAAATGATACCAACTGTGTTGATTAACTAAGAGAATTAGATCCTCTCACAAAGGATTTTTACAATTCTGTATTCTTTTAAAATTTTGCTCTAATCTTTATGGTAGTGTTAAAAGGATAGTGAAGTGATAAATAAAAACAAAGTAATTTGAAAATAAATTCAGCTGACGAAAAAAAGGACAACATTAAAACAAAATGCGCCTAGGGATTATTGCAGTAATCTCACCTATTATATGTGTCTGGCATAATTTAAAGTTTTTGTGAAAAAAAAAAGTGTGATAGGGGGAGGAAGGTGGATTCTTTGGAAAAGTCTTTTTAGTTACAGTAACTCGAAAACTTTATTTTATAAAGATTAATTTTGAAGCGCGCTTTGGTATTATAATTGCCAACTAGCCTTTCAAGAAAGGAAAACAAAGCTATTGTTCGTTTATGTGCAAAAAATATTAAAAAGATACAACATTATCTATATTAAATATAGAAAAATTTTTATACACCTTTATAATTGTGCTGTCAAACTACCAAAAAGTCTGGAGAAAACTGTACCGATATTGCCGCGCCTGAGAGGTCTGAATGTTTTTATCAAAAGTTCAATTCACATACACCTCTGTTGGCTCCATTTTCGTACCAGCATTTTGTGACTAATTTATATTTAAACTATGTTGAGTAAGCCCCACTGTCCAATGTTAGATTTAAAAAATGTTAAGTTGAAAAAATAATGGCAATAATTTGCTTCGAATTAATTAAATAAATTAGTATTACACTTACATTTACAATCCAAATAAAATACAAGTTCATGCCAATGGACGTCCATTGGCAGATCAAAAATATTACTATGGAATTAAGGAATTATCTAAAAATATATTCTGGGATAACGATGCTTTAAATTCTTATGCCATGACACACTTTTAGCTGAATCATTATGGAATTTATGGGACTCCATATTAAATGCATTATTCGTGAATTGCAATCGCTACCCCATGTATAACAACACAATTTATGCGATTAAGTTGAATTTCTACTAAAGATTTTTCTACTTCTTCCTTTAATCTTATTACTTGCATTAACACTCAATAAGCACAAGCTAATAATTTTTACGATAAAATATCTTCAACCGTACAAATAATTAATTACAGCACCACGTGTTTCACTTTAAATTTTTGTAAAGCAGGATTGCAGGAGGAGTTGTGGACGAGTATCTTCAGCGTATATCTGCTTTGTAAACAAAACAAAACAATAACTTGTTCCAATAGACATAAGATTTCATTATTTTATGGCCTCAGAGTAGGAGTTAAAAATATTAATTGCTACATAGAATATAAACCAGTATCTCACGGAGATACAAAGCTTACATATTTCGATTTTTATAACAAGACCATTATTGCATTACATAGTAGCTATATGCAAACTAGCATAAAAGAAACATTTTCCTCCTGCCAATTACTATTAAAGGACTAGTAAAAGCTTAAGTGCTGCTCCTTTTAATCTGCACAGTGTGTTGCTACTTTTATACAAGTGTGCCCTTAATTTATTATGTTTCTTGGTTACATTTCGCGGCTTTGATAATATTCTGCTATTTTTGCCGTAAATTTCAAATTACGTTCGTACTAATTTTTACGCCATCTGCTTCCCTGTTTTCTATATATTATGGCCAGTGGCTGTAGGTAAACTACACAGGATTCAACACCAAATAACATGTTTCTAGTCATAAAGAAGAATTATATTTTACGTCTGTACAAACGTCATGCAAAAAATAAGGTTTACCTTTTTTCTCGTTATAATATTTCTGCATGCACCTTCCGTTAGTGTTTATTTATTTTTGCTTTACTTCTCGCTACCGTTATGTTAAAGATATTCAGTATTATCATTTCCACCACTTTATACATCAGGTCTTATGACAGGGAGTATTAGCCGCAAAATACAATAATTACATGCCCGCCATGCAACGGCTTGCTTTATTTGTATTGGGTTCTTTAGTTTTAATTATAATTTTGTGATTATCCTCAAATTTAGTTAAAGGGTCCTTATACAAATATGAAAGGCTTCAAACATCTATATGGAGTATTCATTAATTGTATTAAGTACAAAATTTGTTGTACGACCGAGTCTAAAAGTTTATATCTAGCCGGAAAACCCGAAAATGCTCCAAAGTTAAGAAGTTGGTTTGTTAAAAGCGGCATAATGGTTTGAATATTGCTATAAATACTAAACGTTTTGTTTGGCACTCTAATTTCTCCTTCTCCATATTTGTTTAGCTTTGTTTATTTCCAAAGTTCTTTAACTTGCTTTCCTCTGATAAAATTATGTCGATCAGAACGATTTTTCTTAGATTTTCCATGTCTCTCTAAGATGTGTTCATAACAAAGGCAAAGGATATAGTCACTTGTGACCACGTGAAGTACGTTTCTATATTCTCAACCCTTGTATCAAGGAACAATGTTCCAAAGGATACATTTAACTTATTATCTGCATAGAACCGCTACCGAATTCGACCAAGCTCTCTTAATTGATTTTTATTTTTACATAATCAAGTGGGACCGTGGGCTAAAAACACTCACGTGCTCATCTCCAATTTATGTTATGTACATAATCGACAATCGTGAATAGTATAAAAGCGAACTTTATTAAAATGAAATTTGAACCATAAATATTATCTGCAGTCGCAATATATGTGTAAATATAAATCGTATTGAACATAAAGGCTTTAAACAATTAATTGGAAGGATTGTCAAATATAATTTTATTGGAATGAATGACGCGTATTTCGTGCTTTTAATTTTTTCTTTCATGTCTATCTAGCAATTTTGTAAATAACAATTTACAAACAAAAGCAAACTTGTTCTTAACAAATGTAAAACTAACTGAAAACTTTTGATTGAAAATTGTCTAAAAAGTGCACAAGATTTCTGTGTTTAACCACACAACAAGTTGTTGTACATTTGCCAGAAGGTTAACACAAGACCAAACAAGTAAAGTTTGTAAATAGTATTAAAAGTAATACAATATGAAAATAATAAAACATGCATTTAAAACCGCAGTACCTAAGGATCAATAACTAGTAGAACATGTAGACATATGTAATTTAAAACAGTGCCTTTGGAAAGCCAACGTTAAGCCCAAAGAAAAGTTTTCTCTTATAAATCTGCTTTTATAATTTAAGTTCTTAAGACGGTGAGTTTTTTTTTCATTACAGAAGAAAATGCTTAAGGAAAAAGTTTTTCAATTAACTCAACTATTCATTTATTACACACAGTTTCTTCTATTTAAACTCAACGATTATTGAATTTTCATAGATTTTTGTAAAGCCATGTTCATAAAAATTCTACTTGTAATATTCAAAACTTACAGTTGGCTTAGTAGCAATAGACAAGAAATTGGCAAAAAGAATAAGTTACAATTAATATCAAAGACAGGAAAAAATTTATTATATAAACTTTCAGCAAGGCACGCCTTAATATTGTTCAAGTAAACAAAATTTGGTTAGTTTTTCTTAAACATTGTTGCGAAGAGTGGGAGAGTATTTTTCTAACCTCGCTTATACTTTTACATTTCTTTCGAATATTGAATATAAGGGTTTACTCTAAATATTTTTCTTACTGAAGCACAAAAATTCTAAAACACAAACATATGTAACAAAATATTTTTGTAAAAAATTTAAGTAGAACATAATAAGTAGAATACATTTAATATAATGCCGGCATTCCAAAATTGATCCACGACTTTAAAAATAAACACTTTTAAATTTATAGTGAGTATAAAAATAAAATACTTAGAGCCGTTTTAACAATCTAGTAGTCAATAAAACATAAGACTTGTGAGGTACATGCATTCGTGTTATATTTTCTATTTTTTTTTTTTTTTTAATTGTTTTCAAATCTTAAATCTACAGATTTTAACTAATTAAATCCAGCCAGTGCTAGACAAAATGTTACTGCTCACAGGTTCTTTCGTCATTTGGTGTTCATATCTCTCGACTTCGGCTAAGGAGATGATATCCTTTCTCCTCAGTCGGTTGTAGCCTCTATCATATAGGATGTTGCGAGCTAGTGGGTTGGGATGCGATTTAAGTCTCTGCAGATATGTGGTCGCATACCTTATTATTTCTGTTTTGACGAGTGACACGTTTAGGTCTCTGTGTATGTTTGAGTTTTTAATATACCAAGGGGCGGCAGTGATCATACGTAGAATTTTATTTTGGCGCCTTTGAATTAGAACGGAGTTTCGACCAATAAGCCAGTTTTGCGTCTATATGGTGACTCCATGGGAGGCGTCTATTTAACATGAAAACGAATTAAAAAAAAACACAAACAAAAACAGTCAAAAATACATTTTATTCATTTTATGACACAAAAAAATTTATTTTCCATTTTTCTAGTGATAACACTAAAACTACCGAAAGAATAAGATTTTTTTAGCCCTGTATTGTGCTTATGATAAGATGTGAACATCATAATCAGTGCACGAGTGTACCGAACATTCATGAAAAAAAAGTTAAAAGGAATAACAACAATGCTTATTACTCTTTTAGTGCGATAGCTATGAACGATTTAAATAATAAAAAGAGATGAAAGTGCTTTTTTAATCGCTCGCCAACCGACCGAATGTGCTCGTTATCAGCAAACTTAAATATAACTTCAAATTCAACAAAACGAAACAAAAACAGCGCAACAAAAAAAAAACGATACAACCAGTATATCAAATCCAAAAGAAATGCTACAAACAGTATGAATAGATATATATATAAGCATAACCAAGAGAAATGCTTCCCAGCAAGAGCGAATCGCAAAACGATGCAAAATTTTTCTAGTAGCTGCAATGTCATCTCTTACCCCGTATGATGGAGAACAAACAAACCCGCTGTTAGTGAGCGAAAACCGCCACCAATTTACTTGCCAGAACAAACAAAACAACTACGCCGGTTAATACGCTTCAAGCTTGGAATACGAAGTTCTTTTATACAAATCTATTATAAATCCAATATGGTCGTATGCCATTCAGCTACGCATCACACATGCAGAAGTTACAAAGAAGACAACCTAAAATTTTACGACTTATCGTTTGCGTCCCTTGGGATATAAGAAATGAAATTATCCTTAGAGATCTAGAAATTCCTACTATCCAGCAAGAAGTAAACACGTATTTGTGCAAATACGCTCTTGTAAGCAATGATCACCAGAAGCTAAAAAAACTGATACATTGAGCAAGGCGAGACGGCTCTCCTTATTATTAAGATTTCAATACGATAAATTTGTTATTACATTGGTGATAATTAACAAATAATATCTAAGAAATAAGATTTGAATTCTTATGGCAAATTGCTTTAGGAAAGTATTAATCAAATAAAAGTTAAATCAAAGGCAACCGGCAATTTCCACATTAAGGTTTTTAAGTCAATAAACATACTCATAAGAAAAATGTCGATTTCAATTTCTACTTTATATTTCTGTTAATACTGTCTTCCGTTAAAACCAAATTACGGTGTTTTCAGATTAGATAAATGTTTTATTAAATAATTAACTTCTGTTTAAATTTTATAGAGCACTTAACTTTCGACTCGGATGAATAAAAAAAGTAAATGTTTTTTTTTTTTTTGGAACTTTTAGAAAAGTCAACGTGTCCTAAACAGAGTAAAGAATTTGTTTTATATGAATATTTTATATAAATATTTTTTTTTGCAGAAATAATATTTTTTTCTTTTGATTACCTGTACACTTATTTGGCTGTTTCTGCCTGTCTGTTCTGTCTTGGTGTTTATTTTCGCCTGTCTTCTTTCTTTAAGAGCTTTTTAATATTGTGGAAAAACTCGTTTGTACCTCTTGTTGTAATCCGCCACTTTGTTGGCAGTATGTTAAAATTTCATAAACCAAGGAAAATCTTCGTTTTATTTCTAGACAAATAAATTTCTTCACACAGACTTTCAAATACGTATAGACTACAAAAGATGTTTCTGATTAATATCTAAACTATGAGTATTAAAAGCTAAATTAAAGTTACAATTTGCAGAAAAAACGAATTGAACAATTTTTACTACATCAAGCTTGTTTCGATACATTCAAGTAGCAAAAAGTATAAGTTATGCAAACAAATTATCTAAGAGAGCTTGATGAAGAGCTTTAGTTTCAGGATTACATTAAAACATTTTTCGATACCTAAAAGAACAAACACACAGAAAATGCAAATACAGTGGGCTGTGATATTATCTCGTTGTAACTATTATCCTGAACAGTTGATAATATACTGTGTTGATAAAAATGCTGTAATAACTGTAACTAGTATATATTTCTGATGCGACGCATATCGGACAAATTTTATTTTTTGTTTTGCTTGGTTTTATCAAGATACTACGTGTCCTGTCAGGAAGCAAAAATATGGAAAAATTTGAACCTTCTTAAAAAACACAATAACTAGTCACTGGGAAGCGTTAAAGAAACCAGAGACTCTAGTTCAAGATTATTATACTCTCAAATAAATAACTTGCTGCAGCGATCATAATCCCTGCAATCGTATAATGGTTTTAACCCTCCAAGGTGGACTTGAGCTCTGCGAGATCCATCACATACTCTTAAAGGCAGTTCAAATATCCAAAGAAATACAAAACATAACTTTGCACATAACCGAAACCGGTTTGTTTCCAAACCAAAGTTCACAAGGGTTGACGGAAATGCGTTCCTAAAGTTCATAGTACTTCATACTTATCCTTACTATTTTATATTCGATAAAGGAGAGTAGCGCGAGTGGCGCTTGTGGATCTTTAAAGTCGACGCTCTAACGTTTGATAGCCAAATGCGAAACAATCGCTTCTGTAAATAATTAAGCAACACTTTACGTAAAGCCGTAGATTCCTGGCCGTTTAGAATCACGCGGACTTTCGAGGTCTTTAAGTTGATGATGTTTATGTTTGAAATATAAAATTCACCCGTACAAGGTCTCTAACTACAAGATCCATTTTTAGATGATAGGCTTAATAACAACAACAATTTTCGTAAATGAGTCGACGTCAAATTGTGTTCACTAGGTGGCAACGCATTTACTGTTTAATTCAGGTGTTGGTTGAGTGCTCAGCACTTCTTTGAAAACATCGTTAGTGAGACCGTTCATCCGTCCACGATGAGCATAATTACAATATTTTAGTTCAAATGGCACAATACGGACGTGTGGAGCGTGTGGTGCCAGTACGACGACGCTTTGTGCCACACAGCAAACGCCACAAAGGATTATTTCGATAAAGAACTTGACCGCATCAATTCCGCTGTAGCTTTTCTTTTTAGAATTAGTTGAAAATAACAGAGATATGACACATTCAACCGGATGTACATGACAGAGTCATTGAAATTTAAACCTCCTTTATAAGTGCCACCGTAAAAAACCGTATTTCAAACATAATGTCGTATATTAGCCGCGGTATAATTTGTTAATTCCTAAACCACAGCTAAAAAATTTTAATTTTAAAGCAAACAAGTGAATTCTCATCATAACCATGACTCTTGGAGGCATTAATGCGCCTTTTTCAAACTTGAAACCTTTTCGTTGTAGAAAAACATTAAGTACCTGCTCAAAATAAAAATGCTAGGCTTACTCAATTGATTCCTGCTTGAGGTATTATTTCAATTCCTGATGGTGGTTATGTCACAAATTTGGAAATTGATACACATCTACACTTAGGTCATTGCTTATTTATTTCAAAACGAATTCGTTTTTAGTCTTTATAGAACAGTCCAATAGATCCGATTAGTTTCTGTTTACTAAAATTCTCAGACGATCCACTATTGAACACAGCAGAAGTTATTTCGCAGAGGTAACAATTTAATTTCATGTGAGCAGGTATAATTCAATTTCCCATCAGTACAGTTGTTAATATGATTACTGGCTCCAAAGGTACCCATCACAGTTGCCGTTTCTACACAATCACACTGAGGCCTAAGAAGTCTTAATACTGAGTTTTAGAAGCTCAGAAGACTATGTGGTTTGGCTGCTCTCACCACTTCGAGTAAGGTTTAAGTTTTTTTTCATTTCAGTAAACCACTATATATGTAGCTGACCTTCAATAATATTTACGCGGAGGCTGTATGGAATGGTGTAGTAAGTGAACTTCGCAGAACTTACAAACAAATGCAAATCTGCTGAAATATATACGAGTAGACGGACTAAACGTCTAAGGTGAATGATATATATAAATGATAGCAATACAAAATAAACTAAAAATATTAAGTACTGAACAAATTTTTAAAAATCAAATCTTCAAAATATTTTTAAATATGCAAATGTAAGACTAACCATAAGTTTGCGTTGTTTTTGTTTTTAATGGAATAAGATCTGACGTAAGCCCACTGTATCTTCTTGACTAAATCCCATATACATGAAAATATAAGCACTTAAAAATAACATAAAATAAAAATTTACCAAGCACTTTAGAACTAACCAACACATTTAACCACAAGCTCTATATTATAATGCACACGAATCATAAGGGAATATCTCGCCTCCTAATGAATACAAAGGATCTCAATTAACTAACTCAGCAACGAAGAAATTGTAAACCTTAACTGATCCCCCGATAATTGCTAATATGGGTATGACACTTTCATTTTATACCCTTCACAAAAATGAAAAGGGTATAAATAGGTTTGTCATTCCGTTTGTAATTTCTTTAATATTCATTTCCGGCTCCACAAAGAATATATATATTCTGGATCCTTATACGTAGGGCGGTTCAGTTAACGATGTTCGTCTGTCCGATGTTAAAATTAACTTCCTGACGGCACTGGAACACCTAGGATCTTGAATCTTGGACCACTTGATGGTCTTAATGGAAATTTTCCTATTTGAAATCAGCCATATAGGCTCACTAGTTGCCAAGATATCCACAAAAGAACCGAAAAAGTAGAATACATTTTTTTCTTAATCTAAGTTCAATGAAAAACTGAAATTTTAAGATAATATTTATAATATTTGTAAATTTTATGAAAAATCTCAATTTATATGAAATATGAAAAAAAGAAAGCCAAACTAAAAAATTTTAAATTACAAAAATGTCATAATTTTCCAAAAAAGTCAAAATTTAAAAAAACCATAGCTACAAAAAAAAATTGCTAAAAATTCAAAATTCAATAAAAATTAAATAACCAACTAAAATTTTACAAAAAAAGCGGCAAAAATACTTTCACAAAATACTAAAAACCACATAAACTTTAACTTAACCCAAAATTTGTTAAACTTTTTCAAATTTCTAGAAAAGAGAAAACTAAAAAATAAAACAAAATTTTATGAACACTTCAAAACAAAATATATCTTTTACAATTATACCAAAGACTTCTAAATTCACTACAGATCGGCAATCCACAAAAAAAAAAAATTAAAACTTACCAATTCTGAATTACCAAAATGAAAAAAATTTTCGAAAAAATAAAATAATTTTATAAATACCACAAAAACAAAATTTATCAAATTTCAAAACTAAATTGCAATTTCACTAAAATTTTGAAGTTTCACCAAAAATTTGCAAAAAATAAAAACGTTGCAGTTTTAATAAAACCGATGTTACACAAGTTCCAAAAAACAAGTTCTGACAAAAAACGTAGTTTTCACAAACAAGTCCCCCAAAGGCTGAGATTGCACAGAAAACTCTAAATTTAATATCAGAGATTTCATTCGAAAGCCAATTCCGCTATTGTCTCCCATTCACCAAAAAACCGAGAGTTTATCAAAAACTAATAAGAATACAGAGAAAAGAAAAATACACCGGTCGAAGATGCTTGAATTCAGTCGAAAGTAGAGTTTAAATGTAAAATAATACGACTAAAATCGGTGGCACTGGCAAAAACCTGTACTACATTTTAGTAGTTCATAATTTTGTGAAGGGTATATAAGATTAGGCGCAGCCCAATATAGCTCTCTGACTGGTTACTACATAGTAGTGAGTGCCACGAACTAGTCGCAAAAAAATATCGATATAAAAAAGCGGATGTAAAAAGTGCAAAAACTTAAGAGTAGCGAAATTTTCCATTATCCTCTTTAGCTAAGCGTAACAGCTCTAGTTGAATTTGCTAATTTTTTTCTGTTCCACAATTTACATTTAATGTATAAGTAAGTAGAAGTGGTTGTAATTTTACCTATAATTGAAGCATTAAATTTCATATCACGTATAGGGTCTGTTATTCGTCTCCATCCAACAGCAACCAGCAACCACATGACAGTCACAATATCAGTAGGCAAACATATTGTTCAAGTATCAGTAACAACAAACATTAGCAAGTACATCATTGCACGCAACAAGGACCTTATAAAAAGTCGAATGAAGTGACTGGAACTTCAACACGACTAAAAGTTTACCTGGCACTGTTTTGCTCCTTAAGCATTGGTTACATTAGGTGGAGTAGGAGACAGAAAAGGTACCCCAAATGTTGAAAGTATATTACAATGCTTATACAATGCTTTTGTAATACAATTAAGGATGGTATCTGTATGTTTTTTAAACCACATTATCTATTAAATGTTGAATATAAAGTGATTATCTCGACAATTTTCATTTTTCGCTTTTCGTTTATGAAGAGGTTCTGCTTGTATTAATCACGAGTACGAGTATATGTATGATAAGCTGAAAATGTAAAAGGAATAGAAGGTAAAATTAAGTTAACAATCATTCTCTTAAATTAATATTAAGTATTTAAGGAAATGGCAAATTAGGTGTTGAATTAACTTCAACATGTTATTAAATAAAATAAGTTTTTTTAATAAATAATTTGTCCTTAATCCTTTTTCCTTTAATAGGCAATTGTGGAAGTATAACCAAATCAAGTATTATGTCTTTATAGCCTGCAGTTGTAGAGTTTTTGAAATATTTATGATGCACTTGCATTAGCTTTTGAACTTATATTTCATTTACAAACATATTGGTATGTTCCCTAAATCTCTTGCCCAATTTTATCTGTAGAAATAATATTAAATTTTTGGAAAGTGCAGTTCAGTCATACTCCTCTACGGAGCTTGGAAAAATTTCAATCAAATAATATTTCTAATAAGCAATTAGATTAATATTAAATGTAAAAAATAAGGTAAATAAATGTGACTAATTTTGGAGCAGATCCGAGTGCTTTCAAAATATTTCTATTTCTAGGGCGAAATGAAACTTCTAAACGCCTAAAATTAGTTGCACGTTTTAGAATAGAATTGTTTTTATCACAAACTTTATTGATTTCCATCTGTGACATACAGCGTATGGCTATTTTAAATCATAAATAATTGCGCTCACCGGCAAAGTTTTAAGATGATTTATTTTGAATCTACTTACGAAGCATGGAAAATTTTTGTCTTCTCCACTCTTTGTCGCAAGTTTATCTAAATCAGCTGTCAAACCAAAATTTAAATGTTAACAAATAACAAAACAAAATTAAACACTGAAGGTTTTCTATTTCCCTCCTTGGCCTTCTCCTTAAAATCTATCCCTTTTTTACAGAAAGTAGCACACGAGTCCGCATTAATTACCTGACTGTATTTTTTCATAGAAATTGGTGTGTGAATGACGTTGTTCCATTTTTAATGAAATTCGTTGCTTGACATTTTCGTTTGTACTCAAGGAATATAGAGAACTATATGCAGTAGATATTAAAAACAAAATTAAATTTAAATTTTAAACAAACCACCTGTGAACCACCGTTCGTACAAAAAATGACACTGAAGATGGCGCATATCCGAAACTAGTTTATCTCCAACCAAAACTTGACAAGGGATGATTGAAATTGGTTCCAAAAATCTACATCAAATCACCTTGTCAAATCAAGAATCACCTGTGCAAATCTTGCTCCGGTTTTGGAAGCTCTCACGTGTGCAACGTTTTGCACTTTATTCGAATTTTCTGAAAGGTTTCAAATTTTGATTTTTCTATTAAAATTGCTTTCAAATAAAACATATTTTATCGCAGATTCTAAAATTTAGCGATATCTTATAGAAATAAAAACTTTTTACAGTCTGTTCCCATTAAAGTAAAAGCATTTGAGAAATCCACCTTCACGAACTCGCCGCAATTAAAGTATTAGGATTTAATTTGCTTTCGCGAATTCAGCTTGAGCTTCTGATGGCAAATTTGTAATGAAACAGAAAGGGTTTCTTTTAAGCCCCGCTTTCTTCTCTACGTCTAAATACCCTATGGTGCTCACTATGTAGCATATTTATAACACTTCCAACTATGCTAACAGAAGTAAGTTCCGCTTACTTAATTGCTTTAAGCCAATATGTGTTATGCTATTGTTAGTTAAAAATATAAAATGTCATCCACATTCGGTAAAAATAGTAAGTGATGTGATTGCTACCGTACAAATTTTAGAGTAGAAAATACCTACAAGTTTTTTTGATTGAACACCCACAATATGGCATAATTATATCATCTATATAAGAAATTGTACTCTTCATTAGATGCAAAGCTAATGTAGGATACACATAATTTTGTAACTTCAATTTATTACCTTTCCAAAAATCGTCGTAACTTATCTTCAATATTGTAATTGTTCTTTTAATTCTACAAATATTTTTAATTTTGATTTAAATTCAAATAAAAATATAGTTTAATTTTGTTTCCTTTAAAACTTAGCGTTATAGCAAAATCTAAGCCCACTTAAAAACAATCAATATATATAGAATAAGAAATGGAGGCAAATAACTACAAAATAAATTATAGAGTAATAAAAGCGGAAAGTAAAGGGAAAGCCCTTTAATTAAACATATTGATGTTTTTATGCTCCTTCCTATGTTTAAGTGTTTCCTGGACTATTTGTAGTCTTAAAAATTCATTAATTCAAGAAAGGGCTTCGGCAAGAAAACTCAGTGATTTATAATTTGAGAGTTATACGGACTAGTATTTAGTTACAAGTGAAAGTCAACACATAAAGACACGAACACTACTAACACAATTACTTTTTTTTATTCTTCTATTATTCTTCTATTATAAGGACAATATGAAGTATCTTGTCTTGGTACAACTAGAAACTCCTTGTCTTAGCGTCTGCTACCTTGTGACAAAAGCATGAGTAAGAGCCGCGATATAATACCGCTGTTAGTGGCTCTTATACTTTCGCTTTTCCTCTGCTTCTTTTCAATGCTCTTATGCGGAGTTGTAAATATTTGTTGGAAAATTAAGAAATCAAGAAGCACAAAACTAAATATTGCGTAGTAAAGTCTTGTTTTTTGTTGTTGTTGGTAGCTTTTCCCATATTTTGTGGATTCCAGTTACAGAACCTCATAAATCAGTGGGGACATTATTATTTTAATAGTATTTTTTCAAACATAAACGGTGTGGTGGCGCTATCCTTCAAAATAATTCAATAATATGAAACTTGTTTTCTACAGACTGGTACTGGATTTATTCAATTTGATGAGCACAAGAGACTAAAAAAGCAGACAGATGAAGCCTGGCCAGGCAGTTCTCCGAACTTAGATGAGATAGTAAATTAATATTTAAATAAACTAATAAATTTTGACATTGGTGGAGCTAAATTTGGAATAGTTATTGAAAATTTGTCTTCGAAAGATTCAATTAAAGTTTAAAAAAAATATTTTTTTATGGACTTGATCCGATAGTTAATATTTTGTAAATAAAACATGTTATTTTAAATATCCCAAAATTTTCCATTAAGTAACTAAAATTTTATTGTAAGTAAAGTAACTATTGAGAAAATGATGTCCGGACACGACACGCTTACAGTATTAGCGTGAATCTCGCGTGATCAATTTAGTAACTTTTTGACTGTTTTTTTCTCTGACTGCAAGGCTAAGTAACATAAGTGATAGGTCACAACAAAAGAGAATTAGTGAAAAGCACATTTTAAATCGGTTTTGTAATAATAAGTAAATATAAATAATAAAAGTCCAAGTATTGTAAATATTAAGAAGTCACCTTGAGCCGCAGGCAGCTGCATTTCATAAAAATATAATTTCCAGATTGGAAAATACACAAATTTCGTGGTAAAATTAAATGCAAAAAACCAAAATCACTTCAAAAACCTTTGTAAAATTAGCTGTCCAAAGCAAACTAGAAACCGCAAATGTGTGTTGAACATAAAAGTGTATAGAAAATCACAAAAAGGTTTGTTGAGGGCAAAATGTTGTGAAGTGGACTTGAAATAAATTGTCTGAATTCACTAAAGCACTCCGTTAGGCCAGAGCGATTTGCGGAATTAATAAGCAATGTTCGTAGCGAAATTATCAAATTCTGCAAAAATTGGACTTTATTTGAGCCAGCGCTTTATACCAGCAATAAAACTGCCAGCAAACTCTTTTTCAAAGGAAATCGTTTCACTTCAACTTTTTCTGTATTTGATATCATTCTAATTTGCACACATATTACATTCTACACATTCCACAATTGAAGGAAGCAAAAACATAAAAAAAACAAAAATGCAGTTAAATTAGTCATGATTTTTAAATTATTTTAATTACTCGGTAACTAGAAATAAGTTTTTTTTGTAAATAGCCGTTTTAAGTTACATATTTTTCCTTAAAAAATTACCAACCGTTGAATCCTTCTTCACTTTTAAAACACATTTCCGTAATTACTACCAAAGATGAACTTCCGTTTTCGTAAAAATGTTCCCCAAGTTGCTGCGCATTTAAATACGCTGTTCATGTTTCATGAAATGACGAAATTGTAATGTTAATTTTTTTTTCGGCTGTAAAGAAAATATTTTTTAGCTTTTTCTGTCTTTTGTTTTTATGTTACCTCAGAAGATAAAAAAAAAACATCTGTAAATAATCCCACCATCTTAAAAAAAGGTTTTGCAACAAATTTGTAGCAATTTTTATAGATTTTTTTGGGTCGCATAATTTGTGAGACATGCAGCATGTTAAAAGGAAGTAAGTAATAGAAAAATAAAAGTTTCCTTTTCCCTGCTCAGGTATAATTTCAATTGAATGTCCTTGCAGGCCATAAGATTCGCAATAGAAACGATTCGGTTCCTTTTTTATTTCAAACATTTATGATAATTTCCTTGAGCTTTTGTGTGTCGCATATTAAGTGGCTATGTGTGTCTGCGTTTTATTTGTGCAATTCCTTGTATTTATTTTTATACATTTACTTTGTATTGTTTTATTTTAAAAACATTTGCATAAACTTTTATTTTAGCCCGCACTTTGGGATTTGTGTTACTGATTTTTACTGCTCGCCCTTTGGTTGATTTCTTTAGTTATATTTTTCAATTGTTTTATTTTATAGATTCAAATTCACAAAAACGAAATTAGAAACATAAAACATGAGTGTATTATTTGCTTAAAAGTGTGTAGGTGGGGCTAAACTCACCAAAGCTCATACACTCTGCCTTACTCTATTCAATTTCATACTCACACTTAAATAAGCGATTCTACACAACTGCTTGAAATTCAATACCTTGTTATATTTATGTTCCATACATTGTATTGGTGTATAAATGCTAGTGTGAGTTGGTTAGTTTGAGTCTAGTTGTTAAAGTTCTTGCATCAGAGGACATTGCAGCTTTGTAAGTATCGATTCTGTCATAAAATGAACAAACAACGGTTTCTTTTATTTAAATTTGTTGAAAATTGATACTGTCTTTGATGAGGACAATTGTTATGCATTCAAATTTTATTGGAGATAATTCAAATGAAGGTAAATTGCAGTTTATTAGTATAAGATATAAGCAAAAGGCAGGAACAAAAGGGATAAAAAGTTCGAACATGAGCAAAGAAATAACCTTCGTAAGGGTCTTTAAAAAGAACGGACGCGAGGATGTAACAGTCTCTGGCATCTTATGTTGTTGTGGCGGTGTTTTTTCAATCTATTGTTCAGTCACTAATGCCATATCAACAAAGCAAGTTTCATGATTGAGCCGCATGTCTAAATAATTGAAAGACGATCCAAAATTTAACCCAAAAATTATCCTTAACGACGAGGAGCATATTTGTATGAATGGATTTGTAAGCAAACTAAATTTTTTTATATTGAAGAACACCAATCCAATAATTAGGTTGTAAAAAGTTGTTGTCCCTTCAAAGGAAAAAGAAGCTAGAAACCAAATAATAACCAATAAAACTTGTAAAAACACAATTTTTCAAAATGAAAACAATGTACAAAACCAAAGGGATGTTTTTGCGCCGCACGAGCATAGCATTTTTTTTTATCAAATTAGGGTTTTTTTACCTTTATTAATTAAAGTTATTAAATTATTCAAGCTTTAAAGTCTTTTTTATATACTCTTTAACTCTTTTATTCTTTTCGATATTTGGGTGGAAATTGTGGACCTATTTGGCTGATTTCGAGTAGCATAAATTTCCCAGACGCGCTGATGAAGTGATCCAAGTTTCCCGATCATAGGTTGTCTGGTGCCTTCAAAATCGGCCAGTTAAACGGATCGTTAAACGGAATAACAAACCTATACATACCGTTTTCATTTTTGTGAAGGTTATAAAAATCAAACCGGCTTGAATCATCAACATTTGTTTCATTTTTTTTAGTAGTGCCAATTTACCTAATTTTATTTTCCTCGTGCCCACTGTAAATAATTATCTCCTACACTTGGACCTGATATTTGATGGCTAGTGGGCAATAGAATATTTCACAAAAGATAAGAATTATGCTTCGGAGTCTAAACTTTTCAACACGTTTTAACACTTTTTCACATATGAAAAAGGTTCAACACTCCATTTAAAATCTTTAGAAAATTTGTTAGACCAAAAACGTAATAGCGGACGGGAAATGGAGTAACAAAAGATACAACATAACTTACCCAATTAATCAAATTGAAAATAGATGGAAACTGATGTCGCCTTAAATTGTTCAATCAGCGGAATTGCCTTAACTTACAAGAGCAAATATATCTCGATTACAGCGGTTCTATAGGAATTAGCCATTTAAAGCTACATCAAGAAGCATTGCAGTGCCATCAAGAAGCATTGCAGTGCCTTGTGGTTGTATTAGCTGCGCCATAAGGTCCATTAGGTCTTGAATTTGTTTAATTTCTTGAACTGTTTTCATTGAATGCAGACAACTAAAATCAGTTTAGAATAAAATTAATTCTAAATGGAAACATTTGCAAAATGTTTTTTTTTAATTGTAAGATTTTATACTGTTAGTAATTATAATAAAACTTTCCTCTAAAGTGTAGATATTTAAGCCACTTTCAAAATAAATAGTTTAGAAAAATTACTGAGCTGTATAGTTTTTTATTTTTCATATCGATTCATAATGCATTTTGGAGTTAATGATGGCTGAGTTGTTCGATTTTTCATGTTTTATGTTGTGCGTAAATTTTATCTTTATATCTCTTAAAGATTCTTCACTGTTAGTGAGAATATACCGTTATATTTTGGAAATCGTATTTTGTTTAAAATTTTGAAAGTAGCTTCAATACATTGAGCTTATATAATGTAGCCAGTCCAGCATGTTTTCCTATTTTGCTGTTAAAAATTTTCAGATACTATTTTTTTTATTTTTATTAAGGTTTAGAGTATAATTTTGTTTGGTTCTGCCCTGTCGTGTCTGTTTCTTTTATTTTATAATACTCCATAGAAGTTGCTTTTTCATCTAATAACATTCCTGTCATGTGTGTTTTTCTCGTCTTTTGTGCAATACACAAATATATCTATGATGTGCACTGAAGGCCACTTTTATAACTGATATAACTATGTGTTATATATAAATTATCACTATAATATAATTTACAAATCTGCGCACTGCTCACATATTGACAAACATTTTTTTTAAATAAAAAGATACCAGTAAATTGATATTAATAGTATCATGAACTTGATTTTTTTCCTTACGCCATTTTCAAAATAAAAGCTCATATAAAAAAATGGTAGGTAATCCTTCACAGAATTGCCTTCTTTTGAGAAAAATTGATCTGAATATCAAGCTGTTCATACACGTGGAATCTACCACTCAAACATTTTGTTGTAATGGTAGGAGAATTCTACTCATTTGTAAATCTTTGAAGCGACCATCAAAATTAGCTGGCATCAATTTCTGTATTGGCACAAGTTTTAAAGATGGCCCAGATCTCAAATACGACAGAAATCAAAAATTAAAGATCTTTGAAATTTAAATACTGCGAATATCTTTCCTCTACCTTTCCATTTATTTTAATATTATTTCGAACAAATATTCTTTCTTTGGAGGTACGAATACTTGTTGCACTCACTGTACAAAAAGTTCTAGAATTTAATAGTACGAATACTTTTCGAGCCTACTGTGCAGAAAACGCTAAAAGCTCATACAAGTTACCAGGAAATTGACCATACACACAACCACAACGATATAACATCAACACGTACCTCCAAATTCCTGGAATTGAACAATAACGATGCAAAGCAACCAACACCATAAGTAGCAAAGCAGACAGTAGTTACAAAAACAAACATCATAATAAAGCTGAATAAGTAACTATTGGCTTCCTTAGTATTCTAAAAGTTTGGAGAAAATAAATGACTACTGTAAAAAGACTTGGGTAGGGTCAAGCTAAAAGTTAGTGTTAACTGAAACCCTAAAGTGCAAACATTGTGAAAAAGAAGTAACAGCTGTGTTAAATACAGTAACAGTGTGTAAAATAAGTTCAGTGGTCTATTATTTCAGAAAAGCGGTATAACTAATGAAACCTGTGAAAAATTACAGACGTTTTAAAAGGTTAAATATAACAATATTATGCCCATAGTGTAAAGCTTCATAATGAAAAAGTTCTTCTGATCTTCTAAAATTGTCACCTGCTATGCGTAACTCGCGTTGTGAGAACAAATTGTTACTTAATAGAGTTGGTACTTATAATGACTAAGGAGAATTATCGATGGTGTAACAAGCATCTAGTATAATACCTTAACGTATGTATTTTTTTATTAACAAAGAAAAAAAAACATACGATAAAAGTGTTAGTATTTATTATAAATAGATTTAATTTTAGGTTTGCAGAAACTCCACCAGATTTAACTTTATTTACAAAAGTTTTCTCAAAAAAAAAAAGGACCAGCATGTGTTTTAGTCTCTATACCAAAAACAAAAACGACTTTGCGATGGCAAAGACTGAAACGGCCAGAGAAAAAAGCGCTTCAGTTTCCTGTGGTATAATTTCCGGTTCAGGACAATAACAAACAAAAAATACAAAGAAGATACTTTTTTTTGGCTCCAGCACAATAAAAATCAAATGAACAGAAATAATTTGTATAGTTTTCGGGTCCATTCCGTAAAACACATTTGATTTGTTTGTGAACTTGACAATAAGTATCATCAACAAACATCATGCATATATGATGATATAAAAAACTCTATCATGCACAAATAATATTCATCTACTCAAACGATACTTAAATTCAAAGTAAATTCATGGATATGTTTGCAAGGAAGAAAGTTAAGTCCTTTGAAAAAAAACTGTTAGTCATAGATGCCTGTTGTTGATAATTTGCGGCCATAAGGTAATGAAATTTTTATCTGATTTTAGTTCTTTTGATTCTAGTTATTTCTTTTTCACTTTGGATATTTTTATTACACATAATCGTACATATGAGATGAGATCTCGTTCATCCTACAGCACGGTTGCAAATGTGACAAGCCATTTTATTCATTTTTTTCGCTGTGTATGTTTTTTTCAGTATTTGTGGTCAAATTATTATTCTCA
The DNA here is from genome assembly GCA_963932375.1 of Phania funesta. Classification (NCBI taxonomy): domain Eukaryota; kingdom Metazoa; phylum Arthropoda; class Insecta; order Diptera; family Tachinidae; genus Phania; species Phania funesta. The sequence goes on from OZ010652.1 coordinate 44,747,870, forward strand.
AGCGTGCTGGCATTGCCATCTGAATTGCATTTAACATACAAATTTAAACGAATAGTAGAACGTGTGCGGCAACAAAAACATATGGATACTTTGATTTGTACAAACGCTCACACATACACTTTAGTATGCAATGTATATGCTCACAGCAAAAGGGTTAATTGCTATAAAAAAGTTGTTATGAAGCGAGTATTAGAACCCAACAAGCTCTATTCAAACCTTTCAGATTTCACTCAAATTCAATTAAGAGAAGCACGTTCCTCAAAGTAACTGTTATCTTTCCGTTTGAGTTTGCCGCCAAATAGAAAACTTTGAAAATATTTTATAACCAGCATTTATGCAGCTACTTTTTATGTTTAAATATATTCGAAGAGAAAAGTGACTTTGAACATCACACATTCAGGAATGTGATTTAAGTCGATTTCAAAAACGATTGAGGCATGTTTATAATTGTTTTTCTCTTGTTTATATTTCACACAGTTTGAGGTTGATTTAAAAACTATTCCAGTAAAAACTGTTGGAAATGTCGAACATATTCCTTATGAGAATATTTGTAGGCTTTTGTATGAAAACATTTTCTGCAAATATAAACAGACTTTTTGGTAATATCCACCCATAACAAGCTTCTCGCAATATAGCTAAGACTTTTAATTCAAATACTGTCAAATACAGACAGAAAACACATTAGAAACCTCCTAATGAAAAAAATGTGGTTTTAATAAGCAAATTAATAACTAATGTAAAAACCTTGCAGTTTTATTGCAGCAAGTGGCCGCTATTATTGGCAAAATATACCAGAATCAGTACGTAAACCTCGGCAAGACAAACGATTTTTATAAGTAAAAAGAAAAATTAAGAAAAAAGATAAATTTTTAAAGTATTTGTTCAATAGGAAGCATTAGGGGAAAGAGAGAGCGAGTATGTTATTTAGCTCCCCTCTAGATCTGTACCAGTACATATATTTCACAATTCATACGATATAATTTCTGCCACCTAAGGCAATCGCACAAACCTTTCATTTTTAATCAATTTTTTGCACTTTTTGTTGCCGTAATAACTTCTCTCCATTTAAATCGAACCATATAAGTTGTTACTTACAGGACATCTTTCTAAACGAATTTTTAGGTACTCAAAGTCCTCAGTTTTTTTTTCGTTCGCAGATACTCGAACGTATTCCGCGTAAAGGGTGAATATGACCAATGGCGCCAACTCTATTCCCTCAGTTGAACATAGACGCAATGTATTTTATTGTTACTACAATAGAAACTAATGAGTTACGAAACTACTTCAAACACTCGCCCGTTTTAGGTTGTGTTTAACTTTGCTTATAAATTTGCTTAGAACTCACAAAGACTACAAATCACACTTTTTTCATGTATGAATTTCAGATTTTAATTTTAGCCATAGTACACAGTACTTTGGTAAAGTGCCGCTGAAAATAGCCCCGCAGGAGGAAGTACTTTCGAATTTACCATGTTTAATGACTTTTTTTAATTTGCATTTACCATAATTTGCTAGATCTTCGTAGAGTAGAATTTGCTAGTAGGGTTTTCATTATAGTTTTAAAATCTACAACACATGTCCATTATGGTACATTCGCATTTAAAATAATTTTGTTTTGCTCCAATACATAGTTTGTATTATTCTATAAGTAAATCAGCATTGCGATTCCCTAACTTTTAACGATGCGACAGTTGCAAAATTTTTCAAAATTTTTTGTTGTGTGCAGTAACGATTGTGTGGTTCACTAATCACAATTTTATGTTTGTTCAAATTGATGTCAAGTGGCTTCTCTGTCAAAAAAATATTGAAATAAGGGAAAAGCACAAAGAAGAATTGAAAAAAATAACATATAAATAAATAATTTACAATGCAATTAACACTGCCCCTAAAAGATGCATGAATTTAAGTTTGTCGAATAAATAAACAACACAAAAATATTTGTTGCTTAGTTTTCCCTATAATCGTTTGGATAAGAATAAAGGGATTTTCTCACTATTAGGTTGAGTTAAAACACTTGTCAAAAATACAAATATTTTGAGAAAATGTTATAGTGTGAAAATACTCTGTTATAAATCTTGAAAATTTTCTTAAGAGACTTTTCATAATATCAGGATTGCATTTTTACAAAAGCAAACGCAGAAAATGCCGAAAGCAGCTATGAAAGTCGACTGATTCGCCGCAGACAGTGCGTTGCCACAGATATTTATTTTCAGCTTGCACCGACACAACAACGGGTGATTCATAGATCGTAATAATTGTGATTTTTTTTGATCATTATATAATTGGTATTTCTTAATTTTTTACATCTTTGTCTGAAATATTTATTATTTCTTCACTTATATTTGCTTTTTAAGAAAATTTTTATTATTTCTTGATTTAAATTTTTCTGTATCAGATATAAATATTATTTCTTGATTTTTATTATTTTGTCCGAAATGTTTATTATATTCGAATTTTCTGAAAATAACACTTATTTCTTATTTAATAACCATTTCTTTAAAAAAGAAAATAATCAAGAAATAATAATTACTTCTGAAAAAAATAAAGCAAATCCAAATAGGACAATAAAAATATAAATGAAAAATTTTGAACCCATATGATTTTCTAAAAATCTATATTAATACGATGAAAATTGTGTGCATGATGTGGTTCTTCGATAATTTTATTGCTGAATATATGTGTTCTTATTTTTCCAGTTCATTTTGCTACCTTTTAATATGACTATAATCAAATTTTGCGAGAAAAATAAGTTAGTTGGTGAAAGACAATTTGGCTTTAAATACAAGCATTCAACAGTACACGCAATTCATTTATTAGTCTCAAATATTCAATGGAATCTTAACAAATCTTTATATACTGGCGCTTGCTTCGTTGACTTTGAAAAAGCTTTTGACAGTATTTGGATTCCTGGCCTTATTTTTAAATTGCTCAAATATAATTTTCTATTTCATTTCGTAATCCTTATACATAACATGCTAAATAACAAAACTTTCTCAATTTATGGAAAACAATTAGTTAGTACTGGAAAATTCACGGATTACAACAGGGAACTGTTAATTCTCCTATACTGTTTAATTTATACTTGTTAGATTTAATAGATAAAATAGTCAATGTTATAGCCTTCGCAGACGATATAACTATATATCATGCTGACAATACAGTTGATAGAATTAATGACGGTTTGCAAAATAAATTTTTGATAATTAAAGAATATTCTAAAGATTGGCACATGAAGATCAATTTGGACAAATGTGAATGTATTCTGTTTAGGCCACATGTTGGGAAATGTAGCAGTAATATTCGAAGAATCTGGAAGTCATTTGGTATTAGATCCACAAAGAATATAAACATTCCCGTACAACAAAGTGTTAGGCTATTAGGAATAGAGTTAGATACATTTTTATACTTTTACAACCACATTAATAAAAAACATATAAAAGCTAGAAATGCATTTTTTGTATACAAAAAATTCTTTTTTTCTAAATATATACAACCAAGGGTTAAAATCATCATGTATCAGAGTGTGATTAGACCAATTTTATCATATGGCTGCCAAATTTGGTTTAATATTTGCCCCTCGTATATGGAGAAGATTCGCGTTTTCGAAAGGAAATGTCTCAGATGTTGTACTTCATTGTACAGATCAAAAAGTAGCAACTACAAAAAATACATTTCAAACAAAATCCTTTATGAAAAAGCCAAAATATCTAGATTTGATAACTTAATTATTCATATCATAAGAGATCACATTGTAAACAGCTCAAATATCATTGAGAACAATTTAATGTTGGCTCCTTACTACGCTGACGAGGAATATATTTCAAAAACAATCGAAAATGGTTTCATCCCTCCCGAGGTTTTTCTATATCTTGGTAAAAAGGGTTTTATTCAAAACGAAGATGGTATTCCCATACTTTATCACATTTACAGACGTTCCAATGAAAAAGCTATAAGTTGTAACGAACTAACATCTGAAAACTGTCGTTTTGACACTAGGATTTATTTGGATGATAAAAATATTAAACTCTAATCTGAATCTTAATAAATATTGGTGGCTAACTCAATAATAATTCCTTGATTTTAACCCTTGACCTTTTATTTTATCTTTATAAATATAAAAGTAAGATCTTTATTATCTTTTTGCTTACATTAAACCTAGATACCAAAACTTTTATGTTCATATGTATACTAATATGTAATTAATTGAAAAATTAACTTTACTACCAAACACGTCTTATACTTGAGTGCTCTTTTAAATGGGACTTTGTATATAAAAAAATATATCAAGATACTTTTTGTTTATTTGGAGTTTGTAATTTTTGTTCTAAATATATATCAAATAAACATTAAAAAAAGAAAAAATAATAAATAAATACAAGAAAAGCACGTGCCACTGAAAATTTTCAAGACCGCTACCTCTTCAAAATGGTTCGCCCATCGCCGCCGAAGGTATTGTTTCGGCTTCTTACTCTGCTACTTACTCGAAGTAAACCACTATGCCATTTAAGTGGGATAGTGTAGACACACAATGTAATAACAATATTTTATTTTATATTTTTTTATAGTCAAAACGATGTTCATTAAATTTCTCTCTGCAAAAATCCAACTAAAATCTAAACACTTGCAGAATAGTGTGAAACGCCCTTAAGCGGTGACCTAACGAAAGCGAGTATTAAACGGTTACTGAATAACAATGTCGGTAATAAAGTCGTTACAATTATTTAACAACACGATCATAGTTAAAAATGACTAGTTAATCGGACTACAGAAGATTATTTAATAGATAAAAATTTTAGTTAAATTATGTTGTTTGATTTTATGCTTTAAACGTTTTCTAATAAAAGGCTAAAAGGCAGCTGGTTAATTTGTTTATGCCCTATTCAAAGTTCTAAAATATTCCACTAAAGGCGAAAATCACAATAAAATGATGTTTCTTTCTTTTCATAATCAAATACAATCTTATTACTTTGACATTTAAATGTCCTAAAGTCATAAAGATAAATAATTGCAAATAAAAAAAGCAGCTGCTTATTACTTACATATTATACAAGGAAATAACACATGCAAAAGAAATCTTTGGTAAGAAAAATAAAAAAATTTGTGTCCTTGGTCCTTTGACAAATAGAAACTTAAATTCTCCTCGAGAAATTTGTTACTGCTTTCGTAAGATTGTTTCCGTTTAACAACATCTTAATTAAATTTCTTTGAAATAAAATTCTTTCATCAAATAGTTTTTCAGTGTGAATATCACAGCATTTTGCTTTTGGCCATTAGAAATTTCTTGTTTTTGCAAGCCGGCCCTTTCTTAAGCTTCATCTCAACTGTACGCTTGGTCCATCTTCTGACCACCCTATGGCATGATGTATTTAACAAAGACCACTTTTGTTGCTTTTCTGTTACTCTTTCTTACTAAATATGATGTATTCTTCACACTTGCTTCATACTCATGATTACGTATGTTTTACTAAAATGCCCTTTAAATTGTGGGGGTGTTAAAAACTGTTCACATGAATCTCTGTAGTCGAGTCTTCGCCCTTTTGGATTTTTGTCTCCTTTTTTTGTATAAGTTTTTTTAGTTTTAGATGGTTATAAAATTGTTATACATAACTTTTTAAAATGTTGTTAAGTTGCCAGAAAAGTTTTTTTTATTATGTTTGATACTTTCTTACATGTTTTAGTAGAGTAAAATTAACATCCTGTTATTCCTTTCCTTTTGTTATTTTTTTAATGTCTTTGCTTTCACTGGCTGTATTGTGTTGTTACATTTGTGTTTAAATACTTGTAGTATTCAGTTCGTCCATTTAGTTTTTGAAGTACCGTCAGAAAGCAAAACTTTTTATCCAATGACATTTCAGAAATTTGTTACAAAAGATGCTTTCAATATTTACCGAACTAAAAATAATATTTCTATGAATAATTCTTCGCACAGATACTCAAATAAAGAAAAATCTAACTAAAAGGGAGTAAAATGAACTATATTTAAGAAAGTGTAAGTTCGAGAAACAGATCGTAAGTACAATTCCAAGACACAGAATAAGAGCCATTCAAATTACAACTACATTTATTTGCTATGGAGAAAATTCCATTTGGATTGCATCGTGTTATTGAAAAAAATTCGTGTTTAATTAATTATGAATAAATTAAATAAATTTAAAAATATAACCAAAATACACATCACATATAATTGAATTGTAATAGACATGAAACAAATGTATTTGAAGTCAACAGCTTGGAGTTGGCAAGAACACAGTACTAATTAATTCACTTATATACCTCTGAATATCGTAAGAAAAGATTTCAAATAATTGCCTTTTTACACAGAAAAACTGTAATTTCTCAAAGAAAATACGTTGTTATTTTTGAACCCGTTTGAAAATAAATAATTTTTTTTATTACATGTTATTGTTACAAAAGAGATTCGAAAATCTTTTTCTACAACTCTATTTGGATTTTTATTGATATTTCACTAGCTTGGAATACATTTTTTATTAGAATAAAATACAAGGGATTCTCCTATAGCGGTAGGAAAATTGAAAAAATCTTGGTAATGGAAGCAAAGAATAAAGTTCTTGCATTTTCACCGTTTGACGCTTTTTATCTGGTAGGTTTTCATAATGCGGTTCATGAAGTATCTGACAACCTCTCACATCTGCGTCACCTAACAATTCAGCAACGTTTTGTTTACGATATTGCTAATCGCCATTTTAAATAATACAAAAATGCATAATCGTTTCCTATACATACTTTATATGTTTTTTTAACTATTCCCAAAGATTGAGGTTTGAACAAGCCTGAGTCTTATGAGCCACGGTTTTACACTGACAGTAACTTGGGATTTTTATACAGATCATAAATCATAATCTTATTGAGAAACCATGTTACTCATATATTGATCTCTGCTGATGATACTATTTATCATTAAGAAAAGACCGAATAAGCGTTATTCCAAAAGTAATGTAAACTAAAGGCTAATGAAAAAAATTCTCATGTCCGATAATTCAAAGAGACTAGACTAGAGACTAGATTTTTTCCTCAGAATTTAAAAATTTTGATATGAAAATTGTTGACCAAAGTATACTTTTGGTAAGACGAAAGATATTATTTAACAAATCCGAGTAAAAAGTTTTGTACGTAAATGTTATTTATATGTTGGGTTGTTCAGCATTTAATGAGTTTTTTCTGCTAATGGTGCAAAAGAAAATCAAATTGTATGAAATTGGAAAAAGTTTTGTAATTATTTAATTTTCATAGTTATATTTTGTGAAAGTTATGACAGACAAGGTTTTCAGTCGGGGTTTAGAGAATAAACATTTTCAAATCATATTCATAAAAATTATTTTTGTTTTATAAAAGATTTATTAATCAAATTTCTGTATAGCAAAAATATTGTAATAATATCTTGAATAAAAAAGAAATAAACTATAATAAATTTTGGAAAAGGAATTTCGATGAACTCTTAATAAGTTTGTTCAAAATATTGTGATATCATTACATCATCGGGGCAATATCTAGCACCGTAGGCATTTTGTTTACAAAAGGGTATTTAAAACTTAGCAATTACAACTATTTTTACTCTCTACTATCTCCATAAAAACTCTACATCTTTTACTATCTGATAAATATGCACTAGAATAAGTGTAATGTAAAATGTAAAAGAAGAAGCTTATTCATATGTATATTTGGTTAAGAGCTACAGTTTAAACATTTCTATTTGTTGATTCGTTCGCTAGTAACACATGATCTGCGGAATTAAAGAGCTATGAAGCTGTGATGGTTTCAAGTTCATAAATTTTTGCGTTTTTGTTAACTTTTTGCCCTATATGTGCTACTGGCGCTGTAGTAGATGGCGATGAATTTCGCATAATGTTGCAAATTACTATCATGTTATCTAAAAGGCGAAACAGCTCCTGGCGGACTCAGCCAGAATATTATAAAAATATGCACAGTAAAACAATTTGCTGTTCTTTTTCGAACTGAAATCTTAATGTTTTTATTTTAGAATATTTTGGAATAAAATTGTTTAAAACACGAGTACGAAAACAATATATTTATTACGCTAAAATAACATAGTTTCGATTCTATTTAGCTTTTGTTATAACCTGGTCGAAATTAAACTGCTACATTTTACAGCATTTTATTTTGATTTTTTAAAGAGTATTATAAGATTTAAATTTTTAATTATAAAATCCTTGATTTTTGCTGATTTAACCTCTAATAGTTGTGGTAACACTAGACACTTCTTCAACTTCAGTTCATCATCATCTTCAGTTTAAAGGTGGTTATACATCGTCTAAATTCACTAGTCTGTAATCTCTTAATAAAAAATAAAAAATAAAAATTGGAACGTGATTAAAAATTTTAAAATAAGAGGGGACCTTAGCCTTCGACAAATACTGTCAATAACAAGAGACTCCGTGATCTGGCAGAAGGTCGACAGTCTGAAATAAGAACTCAGTGAAAGTAGGCTCATCGTAAACTACAAATCGGTTGCCTGAAATCAATTCGAAAAAAGAAGGGCGTCGAAAATGGGCCCGAAAAGTAAGCGGTCCGATTCGATGTCCCCATATATTAATATACATCGTGTGGTGGGGTTTTTCCTAATGAAGAAAGTTAAAAAGCTCTACAATGAGAAAAATAAGTTACATGAATTAGGAAGCTATTTCATAAATAGTCAATATTTTAATGAACAAATCCCATGCATGATGTCGATGATTGTCATTCTTAGACGAAGCATTATAATTTAAAATGAAATTAAACTACGATGTGCGTAAACATTCTACGATGTGGAAAAGGTAATTAAAGCTATAGTGATTGGAACGACTACTACCGAAATTTTATGAAGATGAAACTCAAATATTAAGAGAAGCTATAAGTGTTAATCGATTATTATTTAATTACAATTATTATTTTTACTTTTATCCAAATTGTATCCAAAATAATAAAAAAAAACAATAAACGCCTCTAATATGCTGCTAAAAATGCAAAATTTACTAAAATAAACATTTTGGTCCAGTTGGAACGTCGGCTTATGTTATATTGTATTGTATTTTACTTACTATCAAAAATTCAATAGGTTTCTTATATTTAAAATTTTTTGGGTTATTATCATTAGATATTACAACAAATATATACAGATTTTATATTAAAATTAGTTTTCTCATAGGAAAAAGATATTAAAAAACCTATATATAAGATCACAGAGGAGGGTTTGGAGAAGTTTAATATACAAAAACCAATACGATGCTATATCTGAGTATAGGCTCTATTAGTCATTGTCGTGCAAACTACTCATATGAGGAAAAATTTACCTGCTGCATTTGTCGTAGAATATCAGTGTCATATCATTTATTAATGTTTCAATTGTCCCATAGTGGATAATAGTGCGAATAGGTCGGATACATAGGTTATATAAAAGAAGTTTATTTAAAAGTCTCGAAGCATATTTTTTCCTAAACAGCCACCACCCATAAATACTCAACCAACTGTATTGATATAATTTGTATAGACTAAATTGTATTCTTTCACATATCACTTCTTTTCAAGCGACAACAATCATAAGATGAACTACTGGTACAGTAGTTTAATTAGATTTATTTTAATCTGCTACAGAAATGTAATTCTCCATATTTTCGGTAATAAAACTACCACTACTGCAACCGTTTAACAATTTCAACTCTTCGACACCTATGCTCATAAAAAAACCATGCAAGTTGTCCTGTCAATATATACAATTCCTTTATGTTTTTCTTATTAAATACACCAAACGTCATTCAAACGTACAACCGTACATAAAGTATTGTCTGGCCGGGCAAAAAGGAAAGAGGAAACTTAAAATGTAAAACCCATATTTACTCCTTCTTTTACATGTCCAAACCACAAAATTGCAGAAAATTTATTTTACATAACCATTTTGTAATATAGAGAGACTTTTACCATTGCGCCAACTACGCAAAAAAAAAGTAGGATTTTTTGTAAGAAAAGTAAAATAAATGAATTTGATTATGGGAGGTTAAAAAGGGATGTTTACACAAATTATTATTTCAACAAATTATTATTTAACTAAGGAAAGTTTATTACAAAGACCTATATGGAACCAAACGTTGTTTTGCCTTCCGACTATAATTGCAATTTTTACTGTTCAAAAATCTGATCGTGGCATATAAAATTTATCTGAATAAAGTAAGTTGTATTTTTATACGTGCTTTTTAAATTCGATGGCATTTGATTAACATCTAGCTCCCTCTGGTGATATCTTTACCATTTTTAATATTGAATATTTCAAAGATTTAACCAAGAAACTGATACCATTTTTCGAAGTTTGTCGCCTTTACGGAAGTTAAATAAAACTACACAGTGATTCCAAATAAAAACGACGTAAATCTTTTAGCTTTATAGCTCTTATGATTTCGGAAAAAATGCGTAACTGACAATTGAACCAACGATTAGATATGTTGATGAATAGATAAGTGTAAAAGCATGTTTTTCTGAAATATTATTTTCAAGTTTTATTTGTCGAAATCAGACGAGTCGGTGAAATAAACTAGAGGTCATAATAATTATGCCGGACTTTTTTTTTCTTATTTTGTAAGAAAATCGGTATCTTAGGTTTCATTTCGGTCACTCAAGAAAATATAATTTGTATGCTTTCGATTCTGGAAAAAAACAACCGCACATAAATAACAAAAGATTGTGATTACATGTGGCCGTTTCACACAATATCAGTAAATGTAATTTAACGTGAAGGAAGAAGAGCTTTAGGAAATCTGCAGTAACCTGCCAACAAACGTAATGAAAAGGGTAAAATAAAATAAACAACGCGAAAGTTGAACACCGTAAAAACATAAAAATTCAAATAGAAATAAAAGCAATCATAAGCCATTGATGGGTTAAAAGGAAATTGAGTTTATATCATGTGTAGATGCCAAGAGTACTTAAAACTCACAAACCAACAAAATAAAACAGAAAAAGGGGAAGGAAAATTGACCGTGTGTATTTGTGCACTTTTGTAAGAAAATCAAAAAAAGAACAGAAAACGGGAATATATTTAGCATTATAATTTCTTCTGTGACAGGGTCTTCATTTTAAAAGAGACAGCACGTAACATGGCATCTTTACTAGCCATAAATCTGTTTAGCCATCGCCCATTTTCCTGCTCGGACGGAAAAATGGCTAGTCAAAACCGCCGCTGTTCATGGTCGCTTCGTGTTCAAACAATAATAGTCGGCATAACTTTGTCATGCCATTACACAAACAAAATAAAAAGTATGTATGTGTGTGTGTGTGCGCTCGTCTGTAAACACCCGTCATAAACAATGTAAAAGCCAGCATACAATCTGAAAAGAAAAAAGTGTGTTTTATATTGAAATAATTATAGATATTTCATGCTTGAGATCACTAAGTCAAGTACGCTACCCACGTTTAATGATTTTTCTTTGATTTCCTCAAAAAAGCAAACAAAAAAAATACAAGAAGTCTCTTTGTAAGCTGGGTTCCATATTTTTTAAAGCTTGCGATCATGTAACAAATAGGGCGGCCGATGTTGAAAAGCTGCGTGTGAGTTTATACCTCCTGAATAAGTCCTTTTTTGAATGAAATTCAACGGTGGCTCGGCTTTTAGTGACTTTATGGGCATCCGCGCATATCTTCCAACCTCATAAAACCCCACAAGAAAACGTCTAGCTGTGCCATATCCTGCTAGAACCCCATACCATCTACATTCTAAAGAAATGTGTAGTCACTGATATGCAGCGATTAACTTTGATGCCTCATCGAAGAAGTACAGAGGCCCGAAATTCGCAATATACAGTAACTCTTTCTGAATGTATTTTCAATCGGTGATTCTCGCATGGGTTGGTATCGTTCGTATGTTGTTAACATGACCATTAATCTACAAATGCAAATGAAAGTCACCTCATTAAACGGTAATAAGACCTTAACTTTTTTCTAGGAATACACTCAGAGGAGGCAGTAAATAAACAATTGATTTCGCAAACTTTTTTTATAATAAGCAAATATTCACCATATTACTATTCTCTCTAAGAAAGTTTTTACAAAATTTTACTGTTTATTAATGATAATGAAATAAAAATCAAAACACTTGCATTAAACCCTCTCATACGTCTCCGACCAATCAGTTGGTTACAATATTACAACACACTCACAAATACTCGTGCCACAAAAGCTAACAGTAACAGAAATATTGTTATACAGGGTGTCCGCCAGGAAGGCGGACTTTGTTTTGCTGCCATTTCGGTAAACATTAGTTTTGACAGTACATATTTGGCAGTCGCGAAGTAGAGACGTAGCAAATTTATTATGGAAACATATTCGGTAAACCAACGTGTTTTAATCGTTAAAACATTTTATCAAAATCAATTACTGTGACGATGAGAAAGTTACGTGAAATTTTTGGGAGAAACACCGTGCCAACAAGACGCACTATTTATCGTGTAGTGAATGATTTCGAAGAAAGAGGGACTGTAGCTGAAAGGCCCAAGCAAGGACCACAACGTACTGCAAGATCGGCTGAAAACATTACTGCTGTTCAAGAAAGTGTTCAAAACAATCCATGAACCTCAATTCGATACCGTGCTCAGGAGCTTGATTTTCAATGAATAATTTTGACCACAATTTTACACAAAGATTTGCATTTGTTTCTATTTAAGATTCAGTTGACACAAGAGCTTCTTCCAAAAGACCATTTACGCCGTCGGTTCTGTCGGTTCTGTCGGTTCTGGACAATGGAAAACCCTCAAATTATTCATCAGTCACCTTTGCATCTATTAAAAGTGATAGTCTGGTGTGCAATTTGGTCAGGACCTTACTTCTTTGAAACTGAAAACAGCGTAACGGTAACTGTCAATGGGGAGAGATATAGTGATATGATTGAAAACTTTGTAACGCCACAACTGCATGCTTTGGGCTTGCCAAATATGTGGTTTCAACAAGACGGTGTCACATCGCATACAGCCAGGATTACAATGGAATTACTGCAAGTATTATACCTTCCCGGCGGACACCCTGTATTATATGTTATTGCCATTGCTTGCTTTGTTGCAGTAGAAACGATTTTATATTACAGCACTCTAGACAATATTTACAATATGCAAATTTTGCAACATTTTTTGTTTAGTATAAAATCAAAATTTGTTTGGGTTGGCACTGATGGTCAGTCTTCAAAGGCAAAGAATAAAAAAACAAAAATGCACTGTCCGACATATAAGTTTTTAAGCTCACTTCTGCTCTTGTGTATGAATGTTTGATTACGGAAAATAAAAATACACAGATAAAACCATAGACCGCACAATGACAGCTAAGCGTCGGTTGCATTGGCTACGAAAATAAAATGTAAAATAATATTTTCTGTTTTACTCGTACACTTAAAAGAATTTTACATTAACTGATTGTCATTTACTTTAAAAGTCTTCGGTTAAATAAAATATTAATGCAAATCATTTAACTAAGTAATATCTCTTCTGATAGCTGTTCAAAAACAAGTTACCATGAAAAAATTTCTTTCTGTAGAATCAATATATTCGATCAATTAAAACTAAAATACTTATTTGCAAATAATATTATCTCTATACTGAGTTTTTACTCGGAACATTCGCTTACAATATACTAAATAGAAGAAAAAACTATCAATATATTAAAAAGAAGTCGCCAAGGACACGAATTGTCATTAATATTTACTGACATATAAAATAAAAATCACACATCAGTAAACAATAATAATTAATAATACATTAAAATAAAATTAAATAAAACAATAATTTTTTTTTTGCTTTCGTTTTTTTTTTTAATTTTTGAACTTGAAACAAGAATATGGTTTTAGATACACAGTAAAAAGTTTTGGTTTATGTTAATACTTAGCATGCTTGTTTTTAAACTTCTTTGGAATTAAATTTGAATTTAATTTCGAAATAGTTTAAATTTAAAACCATATATTGAAAACTTAAATACTTGAGGGAATTGTTTTAACACCATGATAAATTTGTAGGTATACTATAATGGAATAGTTTTAATTCTTTCTGGAATTGTTATATAAACACACCGGCTTAGCATTCAAATTAAACCAAAATTTTTACTGTGTAGCAACTAGCTTTTAGGTTTCAATTCAACAAAACCAAATAATATTTTGAGTGTACGACTGCCTTGTAACAAGGGTGACACATGACAAGAGCAAAAAAATCTATGCTAAAACCTTGAAATTTCGTATATCTTCCGTGTACCAAATAGGTCTCTAAGCAAATTGTACAAATATCACACATCAATGCAGAATCATTTGTTAGAAGTTTAATGTATACGTATGTATGCGTGTGCGTGTGTGTGTATGGGTACATGTCCATTGTAAATGTTTTAGCATCTCTATTAAGAGTGTTGGTGAAAAACTTTAATTAAAATCTTTTGTAATTAGTATTTTTAAATATTTACTAATGTTCTTTTTTGCATTTCTTTATTATTAAATTTCATTGCTAGTGTGAACATCAACTGATAGCTCACGCAGTTGTTTATTAATTTACATATGTACATGAGATCTTATTTACTCTCATTAAATTAAATGCATTAAAACAAATAATAAAATACTGGTAGTATTGTACATGCAGTATTGTATTACGTACATATATAAATTGCATTGTACGTACGTATGTTAATATACGCAATACGTAAGCTATCAGCAATTATTAAGTACTGTTACGTATTTTTTGGCTCTTAATGATATTTAACTATTATTTAAGATCACTTGCTTTTTTACTGCCTTGCTGCTAACAACAGAAATTTATTTATGTAATAAATAAAATACAATATAAAGTACAGTATCTCAATTAAAAACAAAAGTTTTCTTTTATTTAACTTTAAAAATTAAAATCTCGTACAAAGAGTGTGAATAAAAATCAGTAAAGTTTAATATTTTTTTCAGGAAAAACTAAATAAACTCCTGATTTTTTGTTTTCAAAACAAACTACTTAATTTAGTTTGATTTTATTTTAGTTTTTGTTTTCACGCAAAAGGGTTTCGGAATATTTGCAATTTGTCTCCGTTTTTATTATTTAATTAAGGTAAAACTTTCTGAATACAAATAGCTGGCATAAAAAATTTATAATTGGGTTAAACTAACAGTAGCAGGAAATGCATAAGGTTTGAGTAATAAAGAAGAACAGTCGTTTAAAAAAAAATAATTATAATTTTGTTTAAAGATTGCAGAGGATTTTAAATATGAAAAAATGTATAAAACTAAGTTACGAGTATTACTATTTGTTTTGATGAAAGCTTCTATGGTACTAGCTTTTTTCAAAATCATCGTTACATGTTGTAAATAGATCGCAAATAAACAGATTACAAAAAAAAAAAAAAAACATGTTGTACGAAATTGAATTTAACGTGGAAGAGAATCCTAAGGTCAATAACTGTATTTGCCAACTTTATATTTCGGCATAACTGGTGTAATAAAAGGTATCGATGGGTGCCCTTGTAGTGTAGTTAGTAGTGCTCTATTCTATCAGACGGGTAATGGTTCGATCCCACCAAAGGCTCTGGTCTGTTTCATTATAAAGAAAGAAAAGCTACGTTCTTCTGCTATCTAATCTAAATTATTCATCATATTCAATCTTTTTTATTTTAAGGAGCAACCCCTATTTTTAAGACCAGTGTTATGTTGTGTGAATATTAATAAAATAAGCAAATTTGTATAGCACTACCAAACTTAATCAACATATTTAATATTTTCATTGTCTTTTTCTATTGGCGAACATAATTTTATATTCTTTTATTGCTTAACAAATTTTTTTTGTTATTGTTTTTATTTATGTATCGACTCAATAGATTTAAAAGTAACATCAACATAATTAAAATATATAATTTAACATCAAATATGTACATACGAAATTTAACATACGAGTATTTAATATTTTTATTTATATAATTGTTTTAAAGAAAACAAAATAGTAGAGATGGGTATATTAAAAATATAAATTATTAGAACAGCATTCTTTGTCTTTCGCAAACGTGCATAGCATGCTTCTCACTTAACCAACTTCCTCTAGAGATTGTCCATACATTCAAGCGCTACGAACCTGCTGTTAGACACATCTCTTCATTGTAAGAAAGACCTTAACTATTTTCCGTCCGCATTAACTGATGATTTAACTGAACTAAATACCGCTTTTTGTTTGGAAAAAAGTTGTCCCCATTGTTCCCAGTAATAATATAAGGCTATGGCAAACTGATTACTGTTTGCCTAAAACATTACAAACGTAACATTAACAGTGACAAGCAAGTTTTTGTTTATATTGGATCATAATCATTAACCATTAAAAAAAATCATGTTAGATTGACAAGTTACATTAGTAGCATTTTAACCGCAGCCAACACCAAGGTAAATTGATAACATGTAAACTCACCGGCGAATTCAAAGTAATTTCGGCTTCTTTTCTGATAATATATAAAATATGTAGGGGAAATAGGGAAACATTTATTATATGGAATTTGAGATCCAATAAGTTTAAAAAAGTACTCAGCTGCGCTGGTGAGTTTATCCTCTAAGTCTACACTGGCTAACACTTTTAACTCTTTAAAAAAATTTAATATTTATAACTACAAAATATTAATAATTTCGTGTTTTGATAAAGTGTGATTAAAAAGCAATCAATTTATATATCAATTAATTAATTAATGTTTTTTAAAATAAAATTAATTAATATATTTAGAATAAAATTATTAGCGATCTCAGTTCATATTTTGGCTTTCTAAGCAAAGAGAGTAAAATAACAATATATTATTTAAAATTACAAATATAATGACAATCTGTAGACTCATTATGATGAATTTTTATCACATAATGTTCCCTTAGGACTATATTTTGATCACATTAATATAATTTTCAAAAGAATATAGTTTTTATGATCTTCATTACTTTCTTTACCAACAAAGGTAGCCAATAATCAATACCACAAATGAGATGACTTTTCTGTGTCTTAAAGTGGATGACACTGAGGCGCTCAATTGCTTTCGGAAACTTGCAGACATTCGCGTGACTCTACGTTATATACAAGTCTGCTTTCGCTAGATAGCAGTAGTCTTCTTAGGGCTTTTAAGTTTATTGGAATATACAAGTTCGTAGCTAGATTTACCCAGATATTCAGCGATCGAATTAAGAAATGAACAACAGTCAAGGGTTGGTATTATAATTTACTTAGAGTGCTTGACATTTAGGGCTGCTAAGTAATTATTGTCAAAGTAAAAAAATAATACTTTTTTACTTCACTAAATTACCAAAACAAAAATTATTTTTTATAATTATCATGTTTAATGGCTTAACATTTGAAATGACTACACTTCAACGAATCATTACCATTGTTTATTACGAGTATTATTTGAAAATAAATATAAATCTTGAAAATGTTTTATACAGGCGAAACACTTAAGACTTTATACAATCCATACGACCAAACATTACCAGAGCCTTTTACGGTTATGGTCACACCTGAAACTATGTCCAAACACCTACACACAAACATACAGACGAACACAAAAACATAACTCAATCAACTCACGTCTGTATCAGCTGGACATTAAGTGGCAAGAGACGTCCGCGCATATGAGCCGAATAAAGTAATACAAAGAAACAAAACCAATAAACTTCAATCGTTACAAGTAATAAATTTAACACTGATGATTGAGCTTCCAAATCCAATTGATGGCATTAAAAAAGCTTCACCCTCATCTTTATGACTAGAATAGGCATCAATATTACAATTTATTGATCAAATTTTATTTCTTCGTTTGTTCAATTGTAGCTAGAAGAAAAGAAAAAATGAAATCAAAAGAACTAAATGAAAATGTTTCAAAACAACGTAAAAATTACAACGAATTTCTGGGTGTCCTATCGAAAATATGTATACTCTGTGCGAGTATGTTTGCTATGGGCTGGTGGAAAAAAAGGAATCGAAAACTGACCATTCTAAGCACCCACGTTAACCAAAGAGATTTATTACCTCAACAACGAAAGGGATTGCAGTACATTTATACCATAATTGATAGCCTTTTGTAATCGGCTTGTATACAATGTTTGGCAATGGTCATGGCTAGTAAAGTATCCTTTCTATGGATATTTACTCGTTATCTTTATGTCGGGCCATTTAGGCATATATTTCGATTTTTAAACAGTTAATACCTGCAAAATTAAGTTTAAATGTATTTCTACAGAGACATTTTTATGTGAAGTCCCTAATATGACCTTGTAGAGTTATTAATAAGACACATGTTTAAATAATCACACAATTTATTTTTATTTGTCGACCCATTCCGAACTAATGATATTTTCAATTAATTTGATCTTATATCATGAAGTAATATTCCGATCGGGGTGTAGGGCTAACACACTAAATAATTTTATCTTATTGAAGTAGAAGCCTAGATAGATACTTAGAGTTTGTAATGTACTTAACTGTTGAATTACAGTTTAATGAAATGTTTACATTCAAATCGCATTTATAAGCCATCGGTGAAATAAAATAATAAATAAAATGGATGGATATACTACCATTAAATAAATGCGCCTACTTAACACCAGAATCTCTTCAACTCGGTTGTAACAATTTTCATAACGCTCATTTACAGATTTGCTCAACAATGAAGCTTTCCTATCCCTTAATCAATTGTCTTCACTACATTCGTAGGCATTCATTATACAATTGTTACATAAATATAAAAAAAACGGATGTGACTTTCGACACGAAAATGTTGTATAGCGCGCAAATGTTACCGAGCTATTAAGCCCATTTTTCAATCGAAAACTTTCAAATATACATATAAGGACGCACGGTCGAATTCGTCCTCACCCGAATAGTGAGAACCTTACCCTACGTCTGGTAAAGAGTTTGGCAGTAAGGGCTGGTCGGTATTTACAGTATGTATACAATTTTATATCAGATTAAATGTTCGTTGTTGCAAACATTAACCACGTTGCGCATATGCCACTTAAGATGACTCAAGTTTGTTGGTATAATAGAGACAACAGCTTTAATAAATAATCATCCATCCAACCAATAATCGGCAAAATATCCGTACGTCAAAAGAATGACAGACAGGCCAAGAAGATCGGTAATGTCCTTGTAATTGTTCAGGATCATCAGATTCAGTCAATTTACTGTCCTGCATAAGCACTCAGCGAATTTTGATTCGGAACTTGCTCGTGAAATTGTACAGGATTCAACTGACTCAGAAGCTCAAAGTAAATTACCACAGACAAGCCACTGAGTTTCTTGCAGAGAGTTGCAATAAGTACTTTGTATGGCCGAAAAATCAATTCCATGTTTTGGATTTGTTAGAAAGCAGTATTTTTGTTTGGGTGCCTGCACCATTGCAGATTTAAAAAATGTCCCAAATTTGACCATTTTTACTTACATGTAAGATACAAAATAATCCACTGTTAATGCCTTTTATGTATAATTAGTCTATCTAGTGACCAAACCCATAAAGAAATAATTTTGCCGAAATATCACACAGTCCTTTGGTCCGCATTTCTTTGAAAACAACTTTGTTAAAGCAATAAGAGTGAACGAGTAGCGCTACGGATCAACGATTATGTGAATTGGTGACTTTACCCAGCTGGACTTTTTCTTGTGGGGGTTTCTGAAGAATTAGCTCTATATCACAAGCCACAAGACACGCCTTTAAAGTTAACATAAGACTGGCTGTCGCTCGAGCTATGTGGAATTTATCCGATAGAGTAACTGCAAAATGGACGTCTCGGCTCAATGCTCAGTAAATTTATATACGACTCTATACGACTCGAGGTGAAAGGAAGATGCGAATAGAAGAACATGAGAATTCTTGTAGTCAAATTTTCTCTTATTAAGGAATTTGTGAACATTTTCTGCAGTTTTTTCAATACCGTTGGTACTCTAGATGTGGTCCAATACAAATCTTTTGGTGGATCGGATAATTGATAGGAAATTGGGAAATAAGAACTACTGTGCTTCAAATCTCTGTGCATTTTTAATGACCAACATTACCGAGCATTTCTTTCGTTAATGAGAAAAGCGTCCTGCATTGAGCTTTTCAAATTTTGTGTTTAGAAAGCAAAATCAATGTAGATTTCTACATTAAAAAGATCCAACTATTTGGCAGAAACTTCAAATATTTATAAACAGAAATGACAAATAAGCATTATTTAAAAAATATTCATTTAAAAATTATAATGAAAAAGAAATGCTACTACATTAATAAATAAAAAAATAACAATTAAAATAAAAGTACTTCTGCCTCGTTTTATATAAGTGTCGTCAGTTAACAAGCCACTGGAGAGATATTATTTTCTACTATAAAACTAAGATTAGGGTCAATATTATCTCCAGAGTCTACATTTTCCAAACAAAAAATAAAACCTGAACATAACTATTATTATTTAAGGGAAAAGTAAAACTTGAAAAAAAATCACTAACAAATTATTTATTTTAAAACACGTATTACGTTACGGTACTTGTTTAAAAGTAATATTCGACTGCTGGCAAAAGATGTTTCTATGAAAATGGCCTATAAATTTCAACAATAAAGGAATTCATGATTAAAATAAAAATGGCCATATTTTGCTGACTGCCCTTTTACGGTTGTGTCGCTCTTAACTTAAATAATTTAATGCCTAGATTCTGTCAGTAAGGTGATAGTAGTTCTACAACATTTATCAATTAATTTAAAAAACATTATAGACACAAAATAAAATTAAAACATCTAATTATTTTGCGCACTTTTGTAATATAAATATTATATTGCTTAAACTTTAGTTTCCCCGTTAAATTTATTAGCCCCACAATAAATTAGTTAATAATATCAACTATATTTCAAGTGTGGTGAATCTGCCATTAGATGGCTGTAAAAAATATTCTTTACAAATCTTAATTCATGCTGATATTAGCAAGCGTGTGCTGCAATACGCATCAAATACAAATTGTTACCATCTTAATATTAAAACAGTTTTTGGGAATCGCAACCAAAAATGGCGGTTAATTATCGATGGAATAGCTTTTCCCAAAACTGGAATATTCTCCAAAAATGTGTGGTACAAAATGAGTGTAAAGCCATTCACACCCTTATGATTGGTGCGTATAATGTGTTCACAAACCAATTCTTCACACACGTCGAACAAATCACATTAAACTGAAATATGTAAACATGAAGCGGATAATGCCATTGCTATTTTTATTTGACAAAAAAAAAGGAAACAAAGGAAGCAAGTAGACATTTGACTACCTTATTCCTATTTTAAAATTGCAATAAATTCTAATAAAAATTATTTTTTACCTATCATTAGTTACTTCGACGGTTTGTAGTAATCCAAAATGGAAAAATTATTAAGTGTTCGCGCTCAAGTCCATTTCGACATCGAATTCATGTGACTTCTTCGAGCAACTCAAAATACAAGTGTTCCAAAGCCACCACAAGAATGGAATTACAAGAAGTAAGGATTTAATTGTGAAGCAGTCAAAGACAATTTATTTGAACATGCTGTGCAATTAAACGAAATTCCGGCAATTGAGTCATTAAATCAATTATCGGATAATTGATTTTTCAGTTTATTGCATAAAAATCTCTTCATTTTAATAAAATCAATTAAGCAGAAATTATTGTTCATTTCATCACACTTAGTTTGATGCTAACGAAGTAACATTAATAATAATAAATACTTGCATTGAATGCTAGCGAAGGAGTGGTTAAAGCAAAAATTTAAAAAAACACGATAAAGAGTACAATGACTAAAAGTTACAGTGGCGCAAACTTCGTTCTAACCCAACAGAAAAATGATCGAAAAATATGAAAAGTATGAGAAGCTCTAGTGTTTAATTTTTCATCATTATGGGGTTTAAACAGATGATGTTTTCAATAGACACTAATCAGTAGAAAGACACAGAGAATGCTGATGAAGTGTGTAGCGGCAAAGTTATACATGTATTCCATTCTGTTGGTGTTCAAAACTCTTTGTACACAAATTATGTATAAATAAAATAAAAGTTCTTCTTTCTTAGATGGAAGTAAAATAATTGAACTGTAATAAAATTAATTCATATTAATTATGCATTTATTTAGCAAATTAAAATATTGAATATTAATTTTTATTTGGCACAATGCCCAACTCTAAGTTTCCTTTTAAAAAGTATTTTATCAGCTTAAAAATATGAAATAAATGGGTGGAGAGGAATCGATACAATGTTGTTGCAAAATTTAGTGGTGTCCGACTAATGGCACCTTTATTGTTTTTACGCTTAACATTTTATTTGCCAAAATAATTGTAATAAACTTTCTTGGAATAAGTCGAGAAGCATAATTAAATATTTTATTGCTCCTGTTGCTGCTACATATTGCAGCATGTGATTTTGTTTGGAGGGGGAAAGAAGCAATTCTTTAAATCAATGAATAGACACGTACGTGTAGTGTGTTGGTTGTACACATTCTGATAGAAACAAGGAAAATATGTTTTTCTTTTCATCCATGAAAAGAAGAGCGAGCGAGCGTCTTTTATGCAGAATATTAGAAAGAAAAATAAGTTTAAATCAAATAAATCCACAAAATATCAGCTAATTAACGTTAGTTTATCAAACTAAGTAAGACGTAAGAGATACTGTACACTTATGCACACTTAGTGTTCAAAAATATATGAAGTACACTGTGAAAAATGTATTACATTATTCCAATTGACTTAAACCTTTTAATTAAAAGTTTTTATTAGGTTTAATATTGTGTCTTTATTTGATATTTCCACAGAGTGTTTTGATGTAGATTTTTGAAACGAATTTCCGTCATCCCTTGTCAAGTTTGGTTTCGAGACAAGCCGGTTTCGGCTATGTGCCATCTTCAATGAATTCGCAAAGAGTAATTGATTGAGCCATACTAGTTAGAGATCTTATCGACATTTATAACATTCGTATTACTTTGTGCTAGATGATCCGGGCGACCATTTCAATTAAGTCTTTTTTTAACAATTTAATGCCGAATCGAATATTAAATCACCTTTTAGCTTCCGTGATACTTGCAGATTTGCCAGTTGAGTGATAATTTTTACACAATTATCCGGCCATGAGGCATGGCGTAGATGAATTACAAATACGAATTACAAATATTGATCGAACAACTTTGTAAAATATTCCCTGCGCGAATTGGCGGGAAAAGTTCCCCTCAGAGCGAATCTTATAAGGTAATGTTCGTTTACTGGCATATCTGGGAGACCTTGAATCAACATTTTTTGATAAGTGCATTTTCGATTACAACACATATACCGTCAACACTGCAGATAAAGTCGATGTGTTGTAAGTAAAATTACTATGCGGCAATCATCATCTCACTTTTGTTTATTTTCCTTCACTTCGTTACTTTGCTTTAAACAATATTGTTATAATTAGTTTCATTATATCTTTATAACGTTATTTTTTGAAAACCTCACGCAATAATTCTTGATTTAATTATTTTAGTAAAAACAAGAAGAAATTGCTCCACTCGAAACCCAGGCAAAAAATCATGAGTCACTTTTTAAATGAAAAAAGAAAGAAATAATGAAATATCTTACTGCTGTATTAAATTGTTAAAGAAAGCCAAATTATATGAACTAATAATGTAGTAGAAGAAATTGGAATTTAATTAATGATACGAGAAGAAAATGTAAGCGTTGAGTGGTTAGGAAATTTATGCGCGGAAAAATAAAAAAAAAATTTTGGAAATTACAAATTCATAAAAGTATTTAAGAACTTAAATGATATTTTTTAATGTAGTTGTAGTTTACAAGAAAATCTAACATTTAAAGATGACTAAAATACATAATTTGCGTTTGCTTCAATTCCCGTAATTTGAAAGATTTCGCATGTATCATCATTTTTGGGTGCATTTTCTATAAAATTTAATTCATAATTATTAGCAATTAAGTTAATTGCTTCAACAACTCTACACGTAAAATCATTCAGATTGAAAATTAATATTTCATAACGATTTTATTGAAATCTCAGCAAATTGACAAATTATAGCTAAGAGTTCAAGGTAAAACTTTACAAACACATAAAATTACTGAGACCTCTGTGTCTCTTGCAATACGAGAGGAATATAATTTGAAACGAAATAATCATTCATATGTAAAATGCATAAAATTGATTTATTACATTCATAAATAACCCTACTCACACTGAAACAAACAGGCAGCCAATAAACCATATAAACATTTGATCTATGCCTTGTAAAACCAACTACATCAACAATGTTAAAAATTAGAAATAGTCAGACAGACATTTCCAAAGGATATTAAGGATCAAATGCATAAAGCTTTGAAATACAAAGACACAAGCACATATACTCAGGCACACACGTTGCTATAAATAAAACGTAAATGCAGTATTGTTTGCTACAAATAAACACACAGCTTCGGTTTACTGGGAAAGTTACAACAGTTTGAATATTCTTTCTACTTGCAGAAAAACAAAGCAAAATGACTGACTGGTCACTTATATGACCGTCAATGTTTTAAGCAGGGGTTATAGCTGATTAGATACCACTGAGATATTTAAGACCACAGTGAGGAACAAAATATTTGCAAACCGATTCTGAGTAGACATTTTAAATTGGGGCAAACAAAAAAACTTTTTTAATATAAAACAAAAATATTGAAACGCAAAAGTAGTAGCAACATTTATTTGTCATCGCATGCTATCAGGATTCAAGGGGGCTGGCACTTTATATTTCTTTTAATTAACAAGCGCGGTTAATACTAGCCAAAGTATGCTGTCAAATTTTACAGTAAATCGTTTTGTTATTTCATGTTAATTTGCCGATTGAGAATTATTAAATTAAGTAATTTTTTTATTGCCATGCTTAAGTTCGATTTTTAGGTCTTCTGCTAAGAAAAAAAATTATTATAAAAAAAATACATTACAATACAATTGCTCTGCACGTCAACTGGGAAGAAACAGAAATACACACAATGGCTTTCATTGCTAACCAGTGGTTGTCTGAAGCAATATATATTATAATAAGATATACAATTTAAAGTGGTGTGTGTAAACATAAAAAAAATTTTGGGTAAAGAGATTATGTTTACAGTTGATAATAATTTAGCAGGAAAAAAATGCTGATAGAAAATGCATTCCATTCTGCTGGTGTCTAATGAGAGTTTTTTTACATTTCGTGTATTCAAAATAGTCATATAAATTAAATTTTAATGACGATTTTAAGCCTGCCAATTAAAATTTTATTTAAGTAAGTCATCTTGAATAAAATAGTTACGATGAAAGTAATTGGCGAATGAATACTTCAGAACCCCTTCTTTTATTACAGCGTAGTGCACTTAATTTTGATACTTATTCAGAGGACTGTAGGAAGGGTTGAAATATCGTGTTTTTTTATGAATAAAACTTTAATTTGGCAATACTGCTTTCTATATGCGCAACTTGGCAGATGTTACCTGTTTTATATTTAGTTTGACTTGCCATTTCATTAAGAATAGACTAACAACACTTCCACAAATTTAATGACGGGTTCATAACGAAATTACTCTTCATCCCGAATTTCACGAGAAAATGTGGTTTTGCGGTGAAGCTTATTCTTCGTAGAATGGACGCTTCGATAAACAAAACTACGGCGTTTGAAGTGAAGATAACCCACAAGCTATTATCGAAAATGCATTGCATCCATAGAAAGTCACTATTCGGTGTGCTTCATTGGCCATATAAGTCATAGGTCCGCTTTTTTTTAGAAACGGTGCCATGGAGAATGTTACAGTTAATGGCGACCACTGCAGAACCATCATCGTTGACTTTCTGGGTCCACAATTAGCGTCAACAAGGCGGCAAAACATGCCACATAGCGCGTTTCACAATTATTATTTTAAAAGAAGCGTGCGGTGAACAAATAATTTCGCTCCAATCAGCTGACACTCGGTGTGTGTCCGTTAGTGTATGCAGAAGAGCCTGAGTCGACTTTATGGATGTATATGAAATGTGGTTCCTGCTTTCCACACAGCGAATGGTACAACGGAGGTTCTTCAGTTATAATTTGAACGAATGGTTATCTTCGGCGGAGACGACGCGTGTTGGCCAACAAGATCGTGGGATTTTTACATCTAAGCATTTTTTGTCACCATTGCCATGCCATCACCAAGATTCAGCCGCATGCTGTATATGGTTTACATCTACAGTATAGGGATTTACCTATTTTGCCACATTATTTATTTTTTTATAACATTTATTTCAATACAAAAAATATCACTCTAGTTTTGTTCTTGACTATTGTCTAAAAACAATTTTTGCTACAGTACTTACACATATTCAAATTCAAATACACTCGGCTACTAACACGTTTTCATAGATTGGCTGAAAATGCTCAATGTTATCGAAATCCTGCTTGTTCAAGCAAGTGATTTACAACTCAAACTCCTAATCAAATGTACAAAGACAAAAACATCAGTCAATTGCTCTACTTAAGTGCGTAACAACAAACATACTCCTACAGTCCTTATCCTGGTGGCATGTATATATTCTATGGCATTTCTATATTTCTCTCTCTCTCTTTCTTTTTGTTCGTTTCAATGTAAAACTTTGTAGAGTCACATCACTGCAGTTTAGTCCAGTCTTTGGGCGGCATATTTAGCTTTGATTTGATATGAAATTTCTAAAATTATATTTTGTTGGGTACAAGTTCGTTTTTGATTGTTCACAAATTGAAATAGAATGGCTTGAAGTTTATTCAATCAATAACTAGATGATTGCGCCACATACATACGAGAAAACTTCGAAAAGTAGTGAGTGCATTCCCAAATAGATAAATGAAGTCTGGAAGGAGTTGCTCTTACTCCAGTTAAACGAATTATGTTTAATGATATTTTGCATTCTATGATGTGAAATGTGATTTCAATTTAATTTTATTGCAGAGTTCCGATTTGATTACATACATAAGTATTTGTCAAGGGCAAAGCAAAGTGTGTGAAATTTAAGAATGTGTTTTGGAATTCAAATTCAAGCATATAATAACTTGTTCAATATTCTAAGAACATTTATGCGGAAATTCTTGCTTTACAAAATAAACGAGATTCCATTAGAAAATATGAAATAAAATATATTAACATATTTATTCGTGCATACAAAAGTCACATTGACTAACTTCGTCGACCAAATGCCTTTTTTTAGAATTGGTTTGTTTTAATAGGAAAAAATAAGAAATATAAAACAAGGTCGCTTAAATTAATTTATTTCTGAACATGCTCCTAAATACAGGATAATCATTAGCTAGATAAAAATGGAGAATAGTTGATTTTAATGCTGTTTTCTAATAAAGGTGTCAAAGTGTTTGCCCTTTTAAAAAAATAAAATTGTCGTGCTACTTTCTAAAAATATATATACCCCTCAATTGGAGGTAAATGTTTTTTCTAATAAATTCATTCAGGCCTTGCATCGTATCTCGCCGGAATCCGCAGGGTGTGGAATTGGGATACTTCGCGTCTCAACGCACTAAACAAAAGTAATTCAAAGAAAAAATTACAAATATGGACGATTGCACAGAGATGACACTTAAAGAAGTACTGGAACCATCATCGTTATCTAAGGTGTAATTCATTTTAAAATATATCAAATCGCATGATCGCATATTTTGGAAGTGGTGCGTAAACATTAGCCACGATGCGTATAAGTGATGAAAAAATTTTGATTTTTAACCAGGGTTTAAATACGTAGCAGTAGTTTTTTTCGAAAAATTGTGAAATTTTTCATTTTCAAAAATTTATAAAAAATATAAAACCGCAAATATTTACCAGTTTTATTATTTTATGATGAAGCTACATATAATAAAAATATGAAAATCAGTGGATAAATACTTATTTTATTCCCGAAATACCAAAAGTACCCAGTTTGGCCCAAAAATCGTTTTCTTGTGTAATTGATACCACTATGCAACAAATTGAAAACATTTTTCAGACTTTGAACAACCACTATATTTTTTTTTTAATGTTACGGGTGCCTCACTACAAAAATCATCTTTATTTCAAATTCTATGTATAGGTGTATTATTAATATGGGATTTTTTAAGAGGTTGCTTCACACATCTTATCATAACTTTCAAACGGAATGTTATATTTCGTTATGATATGCGTTCAAAAATTTTGAATTACGTAGGCTTTACGTCATTCTAATATTGTTCTTTTCTATACTCATCAGTTTTGAAGTTTTTGTGGAAAAGCTGAAAAATTTTGTTGTTTTTTTCGTAAAATTGCCGAATTTTCCATTTTAAAAAATAAAATAAAAATATAAAATCGCTAATATTTACCAGTTTTCTTACTTTATGATATAGCTACATATAATAGAAATAAAATGAGCCATCACTGATGAAAATCAATTGGTAAATACTTATTTTATTACCAAAAAACCAGAAGTACCCAGTTTTGCCCATTTTATTTTTATTATATGTAGCTTCATCATAAAATAATAAAACTGATAAATATTTGCGGTTTTATATTTTTTAAAAAAAGACCTTCAAGCTTGGACAATTTTAAATAAATTAAATTTAAAAAAAGGTCAAGAACAGCTATAATTTTTTCATACATTTTTTAAAATGAAAAATTTCACAATATTTCGAAAGAAAATATAAAAAAAATAACTCCAAAACTAACGGGTATAGTAAAAAATGGTATTAGAATGACTTATGGCTGTTGTAATTTGGAATTTGTGGACATATAGCACAACGAAATTGAACAAGGTGTAATCAAATTTTAACTCGTGTTTGTAATTTCTATGAGCAGGCACGAACTTTTTACAACAATCCAAATATGTTTTTGGTGCTGTACCAGTACACACGAATATTTTTAAATGAATGTCGCTAGTATTGTTTTTTTTTATTTAGCTTAGTGCTGCGACAGTCAGCAGTAAACAAACTTTCGTTTTTTCACTGCGAGAAGCTTTGATTTGCTTATTAGTATCGTGTGTGTTATTTTTTTCTCATATGGAAGCAAGCGAAATATCCGAGTCACTTTCATTTAGCAATTAACACATTTCGTTAGTTTTCTATTATGATTGTACTTTTGAGAAAGTACACACGTCAAAAGCCAGACACAAAATGAAGTAAAACTTATTCTGGTTGTATGAAAATATATAATTAGTGAATCTCAGAAGTGATTTAATGTAAATTTTTCGAAGGAATTAATAAATTTGTGTCTATTATATTTATATGACTTGTCGTTCAACTCATTACGAAGAAGTCCTTCGGATTCGGGGAAAATATATGAAGTGGCAATCAATTTTAGAACCCAAATATGAACTCGATGGACGTGCGTCAGACCTAATGAAATAATTATTTTAGTTTCTTTTATTTTTGAAATATCTAGATTAACGTTGAATTTTACAACAATGATATCTGTTTAGTAAACAAGCCATTAATAATCTTCGTCTAACAGCACAGCACACAAACACTTCATTATATTTCTTCCACCCGAGTAAAATTATAAAATTGAAAAATGGTATGACACATAACCTGCCTGTTGACACTTCAAAAGTATTGAGTATGCGAGTGTGTATGTGTATGTGAAAAGAAAATTAAATGCATATGTTATCAAAATGGGTTTAAAAAATACCCACACAAACGCATAAACATATAGCAAAAATATGAAAGCTGTTTTAAAGCCTCGCACATATTAAAAGACACACACATACACCACACCTAGAAACAATTTCGCACTTGAAAAGTGAAACAGTTTTTTATTTTCACTTCAAAGGTGTTGCTAAACGATATTAGTTAAACACAGTGTTCAATAAAGGCATTTCAGGTATCATCAGCAAGTAAAAATAAAAGTGTATTTCTATCTTTTTAAAGAATAATAAAACATAAAACGCTTTAAAACGAGTGCTAGAGTACAGACGTTCTCTTCTTTACATAATTTTTAATGGAAGTGTTAAATTTTGTCTCATATCACGCGTAATTGCTAGTATTATACTACCTCAAGTATTAGGCGCGTTAGGAATAAATTTACAAACACAATCTATCAATCCCCGATGCGTAATTTTCCACAAAAATTGTCCAAAACGTTAACAAGCTGTCTTGTGATTAGCGGGCGGCAGGATGGGGATTCCAAAAAGTAAACAATGTGAATGGAAAAACATTAACAAGGAAATCCTTTGAAAATGTTATTTCAAGTATGTGGCAGTAATTTAACAATTTAAGTGTTTGTGTGTTTGTTTTTATTTCTCTTCGGAAGTTTATTTTGTTTGTGTGTGAATTAATTTACATATATTTGCCTTGTTTGAGGTTGTATCTGTTTATTATGTGGAAGGATTATATTAATAATAGATGACTACAAACATTAACACAATTATATGTACAAAGTCTATATATATGCTGTAATGAAATACTTAAAAATCATACTTTATAAAATCACTTGCTTAAATGATATTTTAAAACGATCCTAATGTTTTTCTTCAACGAAAAAGATGCCGCATGCAGTTTCGCCAGCTTAGTGATATTGATGTCTCGGACTTTCTCTTTAAGCTACGTTTTAACTAGTTTTAGAAATTCTAAATATATATTTCAAGTTATATGTTCTTATGTTGTAAATTATGTATTATACTGGTATTAGGTTAGATTACTAAAAAGTAAAGGGGGGGGGGGGGGGGGGGGGGGGGAGACTTCTTAGGTATATATAGCGTATATAATGTAGGCATCTTTAAGGTGTAAACTGGTAAAGCTGGTAGTTTGGGAGTTTTTGTAAGGATTGTTAGACGTTATTGATTACTGTTTTAGGCAACCCAACCTGCTACCTTTTCCCAATAATTACAGTGGACCACGTGATTAAAAAAAGTAAGAAAAACACTGCCTATAGCAAAACAATACCAATCCTTGCAAAAACTCCTGTAACAGTTACCTCTTCACACCTTACAGATAGCTACGTTATAAAAGAGGATTATCGGTTACTAGTTCACATGAGAAATAGATACCTCATAAACTATAAAACCCAACCCAACTTGACAATGAATGACGGAAATTCGGTCCAAAAATCTACAACAAAACACCTTGTCAGAGTATCTTATCAAGAACCAAAATTAATATATAATTGTTAATTGAAGATTTTTATAATATATTTTATTTCCTGATAATGCAACACAAAGGCGTAGTAAAATATCAAACATAATCAATAAAATTGTTTTATAAAAAATGTATTAAACTCCTACAGCTTGAATTTTAATCAACTAAAGTTATATTAATAAAAATGATTAGGATATTTGTGGCACCTTTTTATATACAAAGGAACTAGTAGTAAACAGTTTCTAAGCAACCAATCCAACTCTAGTACATTTCAATCACTAGTACATTTTGCAATCATACTTAATGCTAATCTAAGCACTAAGATTGTGTATGAACAATTGAGAAATGCTACTGGTACTTTTTATACTAGTAAAGTACTAGTTAGATCTTCGGCTGGGTACTTAAAACCAACAAATTCATATTTTGCCGCACAAACAATCTACATAAATATATATTATCATTTATTTTACTTTAGAATAATTAACATTAAACTCTCAATTACACTACGTAATTTTGCACATCACAAGTATTTAAACAAAGGTGCGTGCGTGTGTGAAGTTTGTATACGTAAATTGTTTTCATGATACGTTAATGAAGTGTAAACGTGCTGTAGTATAATGTTTACTTAAACGTTTCTATGTAGGCATGTATATGAATGTGAAATAGTAAAAGTCTTAACTAGCTTCAAATATTTTTTCTACAGCACTTGTTGCTCCTTCGTCACAAAACCAAGATCCTTTCAGTGTGCAAAATACACAATTTGTATTTGAAGTTGGTTTTAAAGCAATTATGTGAAACCACAGGTGGATTAGGTTTCATATAACATTAAATATTCTATGAAAGTTCTCAATTAAAATATTTTACATTAAATTATGTCAGTGGTTTCAGCAAAACACTCAATTGGTGGATTAAATATTTAAGTTGTACGTGATGTTGTGTATTGTTGAGTTGGGCTATGAATTGTCTTAAATAATGAGAGCATAAAGTAAATAAACGAAGTGATAACGGGTTATTCATTTTTCGGTTTCAAAAGTAAAGTAAATTAAAGCCATGATTTCGATGAAACTTCAATTTAATTATAATGCTTGGACTACGTACGAAATACAATGTCATTTAAATGACATTTTACCGCACATTTCTGCGGTATTGCTGCGTTAAATTGACAAATGTTGGTTTTCAACTGCTCCAACGTTAGGAGATTATTCGCTTCGATACGGTTTTCGATGTAGCCCCACAAAAATGTCAAATGGCGTCAAACTTCATAATTTTGGTGGCCAATTGACATCGCCAAATCATGACTTTAAGCGTTCTGTAAATTTCCCATTCAATAAAGGTAAAATCGGATCGGTCGTATTTTGTAGCTTCTGGCATCGTCGTGTTGGAACCACATATCGTTCACTTCAATTCCTGACTGAAAAGGTCGGTTATCATACGGCCATAGCGCTCTGAATTGACGGTAACGGGTTTTCTAGAGAAATTTTCGAAAAAACACATCCTAATGAAAGCTTCAGCCTATAACGCGCACCAAAGAATCACTTTTTCCGAATGCAATGCATGTCGACGTCACCACCGAGTAAAAAATGAGCTTCATCGCGGAAAAAATTTTTGTTCAAAAAATTGTGGCGTGAGTTGGATTTTCTATAGATGAAGGTGCAAATCGAAATGCAAAATACGCAATAACGAACCGTAAGTTAGGCACAAATGGCGTGAAATCGGCAAATAATAATCGGCACAGCCAAACAATTTTTTTAGGCTTTAGTTTTTTATTTTATTGAATCTTTCCAAAAGAAATTCACAATAAGTATTCAAATCTTATTTCTAAATATCATATATTAATTATCACCAATGTAATAACTAATTTATTGTATTCAAATCTTAATAACAAAGTAATATAACTCTCTACTATTGGGTAGAGAAAGCCGTCTCGCCAGGCTCACTGTGTCTGTTTTTTTCAGCCTCTGGTGACCTTCAAATTGCAGTAAACTACGTAAAAGAGTGTTCGAATGGACCACTAATTTGTTTACGTATTTGCACAAATTTCTTTTTACTTCCTACTGGATAGTAGGTACTTCTAGATCATTATGGATATTTACATTTCATACATACCAAGGGGCGCAGACGATAAGTCGTAAAATCCTAGACTGTCTTCTTTGTAACTTCTGGATGTTTGATGCGCAAGCAATACCCGATGCCATATGACCATATTGGCTTTATAATGGTTTTCTATAATAGGACTTTGTATTCCAAAGCAAATGTTGAATTAGGAGAGGACAAAGTAAGGCGTCAATCTATGTGGATACCCAAATATTTAACGTGGATTTCCGCAGGAACCTTGGTATTTGTTATTGTTATACGTGGGCAATTTCCCCTTCTTAGGGAAAACGTAACGAGAGCACATTTTGATGGATTTACCTTTATTCTCAAATTTTTTATCCAGTTTTCTAGCTCATTAATATGAGATTGAAGTTTTTCGGATGCAACCTTCAGATCTCCGTGAACACCCGTGAATGCCGTGTCGTCTGCAAATGCTGACATATATGTATTTGGGCTTATTAGCATATCCGCTGTTTAGAATACTACCTGAATAGATTTTCCCATTTTTAGAAAAGTGCTCCTTTGAAAGTTCTTTCCGTCAAATAGCTTTTAAGAAGCTTGTGGGAGTTTTCAGAAAGAAAGTAAGTAGCCCATCATGCCAGACTTTATTAAATGCCTGGAAAATGTCAATAAATAAAGCTGAACAATATTGGTTATTTTCAAATGCCGATCTAATAACGTTAACAATTCTATGGACTTGTTCAATAGTACTATACCTTTCTCAAAAAACAAACTGATGGTCTTGGAAAATCTGTTGCTAAGTAAGATAAGGCTTTAAGCACGAAACGAATAATTTTTCAACACAGCCAAAATCAACATACGTAAAAAGAGAATATTTTTTGTATGATTTTTAATGATATGAGCAGTATTAGGTAAGGGTTGAGGGACCCCCATTTTCAATATATATTGGCTTTTCCCCCAAATCTATTTATGAGCCTTTGTACAGAGCATAAAATAATATAGCAGTTCCTAGATTTTTGTTCTATATGCATGATTGAAAAACACCGATACAAAAAACTTAAGATCAATAGTTTCCCAACACATACACCAAATAGAAAAATCAACACGGTTAACTTACTTGTACAAAAGTCTGAACTAAAAATAATGACAAACATTTTATTGCAAGGATGCCTTCAGAAAACAAATAAAGGTGAAGATTAAGCAGAAAATTATCTGTGAAAGATGGGCCTTATAAATATTTTACTTGCAATATAAAAACAAAAAATTAACTGCAATTAAACTGAGTGATAACTTATGACAGCCGTAGAAAATAAAGATAAAGTCAATTATATTGGTTTTCCCCACCGTAAGAAAGAAATTCACGTTGCATTGAAAAGCAATGAAAAATAAATTGTAATAATTATGTCATTAACTGTCATGACTTAACATTCCTACACTGCATTTTGTCACCTTAGCAAGCCTTGACTGCATGGAGTGCTGACATAAGATAAGATTTACTTTGATATTTAATTTGAAAATCATGATTTAACATGGTTTTGCAATATAATAATTAAAAATTTTACAGTTTTCAAAATAACTATGACTAATTAATCTTAATAAAGTGATAAAAAACAATATGACATTGTGAAAGAATTTAAAGACATTGATGAGATTTCACGTAGATCTCAATATGAGGAAGGTGTTAAAGTCATCATGGTGCTGATTTTTCCCTTATATATGTAGTGGGCTGTATCAAATGACTACGATTTGTTCAGACGTATACCCTAAAATTTTAATTGAATTCAATTTTAACATAATTGTCATATACATATAGTATATTTATCTGTGTACTGTCGTGCAAATGCGCTTGTGCTTAGCAACCTTGTTATTTAACCATGAATTATGAGTCCTTGTAACCAAATCTGTGTGAGTTTACGAATGTGTGCACTTCCAAGTGTATGTGCTTGTAAACTATTTTGTGGTTGGCAACAACCAACTTTAATTAGCCTCATTAGTTGAAAATCTAAAATTGTGTAGCAGAAGGATGCCGTAAATACACAGTAACATACTATTGTATTTAAATATACACTGAACAAAAAACTAAATTAAATACTGTAAAATGTGATGTATTGAATTGAAGAGAAGAAGGTTATTATACAAGTAACCACCTCCTTATTCTAATCTGTGAATATATTTTGTAAAAAATAGGTTTAGTAAAGAGTATAGAAGAACTTTCTGCATATTGATAGTTACTTTTTCATTATTTATGTAGTGAAATTTTACTTAAATTGAATAAGAAATTAGTTAAATTCATTAATTTGGAGTTAAATAAATTTTATAAATATTGCAAAATTTTCATCCATATTATTAGCTAATAAATTTGAATTTTTGCATTTCGATACAATACTTATGACGTGTTCGTTTCTTAAATGAAATGTTGCCCTTTTAAAGAGTACACATACGCGCTTACTATATGGGATTTTATACAGATCATAGCGGTATGATTACAGTAGTAGCAATGGCAGAAGTTAAAAATAAAATACCATCTTTTGTGGGCGTAGACATTTTTCAAGCATAACAAAAGTTCAGCAAATCGTCGCGACGTAGTGCGAATGAAGAGCGGATCTTTAAATAAAAAGTAATATTTATGGAATTTTACAAACAAATTCTTACTTTTACTTAAAAATACTTTAAACGAAGTTTTACTAAAACGACACTCTATACTTATTTTTTTGTTTGGTGTATACAAGAAGAATACTCTCACAAGCTCTTACCATATGCGGTTATCTCTTAAAACGGTTAAAAAGTAATGTTGGCCACTCTATTAACAATTAAGGATACTTCGAATATGGCTTGTTTTTTTTAAGTCGTTACGTCCTTCAGAATGTCATTTCAGTAATAGCAGTTTATGTCAAATAAAATAATTGGACTCCGTACCTTAAAGGCCCAGGCTTAATTTTGATTACGCTTTGATAAGCTAAGCGGCTTAGAAGCATCAAATGCCATGTAAAGCCTATCGGCTTCTAAGCGAATAGTCGATAGTTCGCTTAAGTCAAGAAAATTAAGCTGGTGGACTGGAAAAATTTACTCAAACAAATTTAAGAACTTCTATTATCTGCTCGAAAGAAAACTTAAATAATGTGTTTCTTTATAAAAATTTGAAATTAAGTTCGTTTGAATAATTGGTTTTGAGTCGCAAAATAAATACTGGAGTACTATGGAACATTGGGCGCCCCATACTAAATACTTCAGCTAATGCAATTGGCTTAATTTATTATTCTCTGTTCGTAGATGTTGTTCGATATTGTTACATTGTATGGGTTGTATATATTTGACACAAAGAACCCGATATACAGGTATAGACTTATGAACTGTCAGTCTATAAAATTTTAAGGAATGAAAAAATCCACTTAGTATTAATGATAAGTCCCTAAGAGCAATCACATTCAAGTTTCAATCTAAGAAACGGGCCAAGAAATTCTTCAATGGGTCACACCATTTAAGCCACTGCAGAGGGCACCTGTTTTATTGGCCTCAAAGCACTTGCTGTAGGAGGTGGCAGTATCGGAGTGCAATGGTTGAGAAACGCCTTTGCAACACAAAAACATCCGTCCACACACGTATTAACTACAATACGTGTAAAAGTAAGGCTTGCATTTCACACAAACATATATACTGTACATCTGCATAAGTGAACGATTATAGTAATAGATTGGTTTTGACTTTAATTGACTCACAAATCAGCAACGTATTTTACACCACAAATTGTGCGGTAATTAGTAAAGTGGTCGTAACATATTATATACAACCACACACCTACCGCTATACAAATTCATAAACTTTAAATCAGCCTCCAGTTTAGGTATGAACAAATTATGTCAACGCGTATGTTTTCCATATGTTTTCTTGTAATTTATTACTAGGAAATGTTATCCTCAGTAGAACTGTATGAGGAGCGGTAGCATTATTAACAAATAACCTGCCAAGTACTTTGCGTTTGTGTCTATTTACGTATGACAGATTGTTTGCTTAGTTTTTTCACTGCCACACTTTGATACTGCCTCCTCCAAGAGCAGACTCTGAGCCTACATGCCTAATGATAATTACATTGTTAACGAGACCGAACGAACAGGCGTAATTATGTAAATTAAAATCTTGCACAGGCTTGCACAGGATGATTTCAAGCCGTTAAGAAGATTAACTTTTATTTGCGTTTGTCGTTAAGAAAACAAGAAGTGAGGAAATCCTAATATAATGCAGATGATGTTATTTATGTGAAACATTTCATGAAGTTCAGTGGCAAATTATTGCGTAAAGAAAAAACTTGCCTTGAAAAATCTTAATGAATAGTTCACGCCGATAGCAAGAGGTTCAAGTTTAATTAAATTAATTTTGTTTATTGAATTTTTCTAAAAAAAAATTAAGCACTTCAAAAAATTTCGCGGTTACATAAAAAAACCCCATTTTGTTTTAAATCTAACACATAGCTTAAAGACAAAAAGTCGACCTAATCTTTAATAAAAATTTTGTGTCGGCGGTAGCTAATCTTCAAGCGAAAAATTGTCTGTTCAGGCAATAACTACGTTTGAATAATTTACTTAAGATAACAATCCTCGCAAAAGCTAATTTGTTCATAGAAATAATAAAAAAAAATGTAATATATTCCTATTTTCTATTTTCTTATTCTTATAAAATTAAAATTTTTTTTAGTAAAAAACTGTTAAATCCCTAAGATACTTCTCAAAACTGTACTAAATTTAAGAATATGCTCCAACTAAAGGAAACAATTTTTAGTACCACAAAAACTAATCAATGAATTTTCTCACGTACGTAGTTGTGCTATTTCTCCTGGATGATTTGCTTTTATAAAGCAATTAGAATGGAAGACTAATAGCCACTTATAAAACAATACAACGTAATCGATAAACTGCAACAACAGGAGTTTTTTGTTCTGTAAGCAAACAATAGACAAACAGAAAGGAACAGATTTACACTTTTTACCAACGCCCACACTTACTTTAGAATAAAACTTTTAGGCACTTTGGAAGACACATATCAACTTGCACAGAGAAACATATTCTTACACCAAGCAATTTAGTTGGAAGTTTAATTCATAAACATAAATCATACTTCAAATATTTCTACACATGTTACACATACACAAACACACACACACTAATAAAAAATTAATCCAAAGAAGAAGACAATATAAAAGCAGTAGTAGAAAAAAAGAGATTGTTTAACCAAGAAAAAAATTTTAAGCAAGGAAGAGGCTATATTCGGCTACGCCGAATCTTATATACCCTTCACAAAAGTATTGTTACAAAGTAATAGTCACAGGTGTGTGAAACGACCTATTGTACAAATGTACAAATACGCAATATCACAAACACAAAGCAAAAACAAATTGCGCAGCAGAATTTCCATAAAACGCGATTCAATAAAAAACAATTTCTACAGCAAGCAAAAAGTAAACAAAAGATACACACACACACAAACACATATACAAGACTACTAAGCCAGCAACTGAAATAACAAATGCGCAATTTCGCGTATGTTCGGGACTTTTCAAGAAGCGGCCGTGATCTGTATATAAAGGCGCCGTCCACCGCAGAATAGTTAGTTGACTCTGAGATTTCATAGAGTGAATATCTGTGCGTACAAAAGTGTTAAGTGTACAGTGTAAATAAGTAGTTAGTATAGTTGTCTTAATTGCCCAATAAAGTTGTGTACTGGTAAAAATCATTAAGGACTGTGTAATTTAATTTTTACAACTAAACGAACCCTTCAAAATCACGTTTATTGTGGTAATAAACGTAACAGAATGAAATACTAAAATATACAAGAGGTTTTTCACGGTGCAAACGATTGCTTAAGATATTTAATTTTGACATTCGGCTTAAGTCGTATTGTTTTACATTTAAACACTCCTTTCGACTTAATATCACCATTGTCCATCGGTTTGTTTTTTCTTTTCTATGAATGCTAATAAATTTTTGATAAATTTTCGATGTTTTTTTTTTGTGAATTGTAGATAACAGCGGAATTGGGTTTAAAATCAAATTTCTAATATTTGATAAAATATAGAGTTTTTGGTGCAATTTCAGCCTTCGGATTAATTTGTTTGTTAAAATTGATTAAAGTTTGCTATTGGTTACTTGTGGAAATTACTTTTGTTTTAAGATCTTTTGAAAGTTGTTAAAATTGCAACGTTTTTCATTAAAATATTGATTTTTTTAAAATTTTTGTTGAAATTGAAATTTAAAAATTTAGTGAAGTTTGGTTTTTGTGTGGAATTTTATGGAATTATTTTTTTTTTATTTAGATTTAAATTTTTAGACTATAGTTTGGTTTTCTAAAAAATTTTTACATTTTGTGAATTTGAGTGAATTTGTAAATTTAGTGAATTCCAGATTGTCTGGTTGAATTTTTACGACTTAAAAATTTGTTGGCGAGTTTTTAAAACCTTTTATGAAATCCCGATTTGCAGTGAAATTAGAGATTTTATATATAATTATGTAAGATATATTTTATTTTAATGTTTCCATATTTTTTTTTTATTTCTAACTTTTTGGTGAAATTGAAAAATTTGTTTTGGTTTTGTGGTATTTTTAGTAAAATTTAAGTTTTGTTATTAAATATTGACTATGTAGGAATTAAATTTCCTAGACCAATTTTTCGATTTATTTGCGAACTTTTTGGAATTTTAAATTTTTTTAAATTTCGTAATTTTTCGGTATAGAAAAATTTTATTATTTTTGTAATTTAAAATTTTAGGATATGTGTGCTGTGTGAAATTTTTTTTTTTTTTGCTTTTGTCCCATATTTCGAGAACATGTGATCCTTTATAAGATCGTAGGTTATCTAGTGCCGTCAGAAAGTTGATACCAACATCGGCGGGATGGGCATATGGACATCTTTAATCAAACTTTCTTACCTATAAGGATCCAGAATATATATACTTTGTTGGGTCGGAAAGGGATATTGAAGAAATTACAAACGAAGCTACAAACCTAAATAATCCCTTTTATTTTTGTGAAGGGTATAAAGAAAAAATTTCAATAAAGTTTACACTACTTGTAAGTAAAACAAAATCTATAAAGGAAAGAACATGAAAATTTGCACTCAAAAATAAAATGAATGTATGTGAGAATGTAGGTACAATTATAGTGTCAAAATCTGGATTATTGCCCCCAACATGCCTCTATACTAATTCCGATTTTTTATTTATTTTGTGATTGCAATGTAAATCCCTTTTTTTATTTTTTGGTCATCTACACCATTTGCTAAATATCGACAACACCCGTGTTAAACATTGTCTTGAACAAAAGCGGTACAAGGTTTAATATTCCCTTGTTAATGTCTGCATGGGTGTATGTTTTTGCACTCACTTATCATGTTACTTTAAAGTATAATGTGGCAGGCACAGTGGTAAGAGTTATAAAAAATATTTGTTAATTTTTTTTTTATGTTTTATAAGAATTATGGAAAAATTTATTGATTTGAAATTTCTTTCAAATATAATGTATGTAAATGCGATTATTCGGAATTTAAATAAAATTTTTACCGTCGTTATATTATTCAAATGGAACATTTTTTTATTATTATAAAGAGACTAATATCGACTTAGATATCATTATGACTTATGGTAAAGGATTGCCACTCGAATATCACTTATTAAAATAATCGATTAAACAAATATTTTCTTAAACAAATAATCGACTTCATTTCTTTTTTTCAAACAAAAATTTTTATAAAGTAACTACATATCATATTGCAGGTGTATGGGCCGCTTTAAAGAACATTATTGAAGAAAAATCTATAATAAATATAACTTACATTACAAATTATACGAGGTGGTGCGATTTGTTATAGGATGATCCATTATTCTACCTTTTCAAAAGCCCGTTCTTCGAATAGTTTAAAATTTTTTAAATTTAAAAAACAGCTTTAATTTTTTATAGTTTAGAAAACTCCGAATGAGCGAAAAACTTTTTCAGAGAAACTAAACCTTAAACATATTGCTTTCCTCAAGAAATGAAAAAAAATATCATATAAGAAAAGAAACAAATATTATTCATAACTAACTTGTACACCCCCAATCAATCAATGGTTTTGTTCCGAAACTATTATTGTCTGATTTAGTGACCGTTCTCTACTTTCAAACAATACAGTCGTTTTTTTTAAATTTCCATAGAAATAACTCAAAAATATTTTGGTAATTTATTGCTTTTCATATAAATTTCCGTTGGGAATACAGAAACAGGCACTGACGCTGGTATTCTCTGCAACGTTTCATGTGAACAGGTGCCAATTTCTCAAAAGTTCAAATAACCGATTTACAAGTTAAATACATTTAATAAAGCAAATACTAAGTATATGTTGTGAAAAAGATTTTAATATGATGAGAAATATCGAAGCAAAATCTTTTTATAATAGTGAATATTTGTTAAGAGTATATTTTGTATTGTGCGTTGGATTTTTCGCTTTACCCTTAGAAAGAGAGTCTTGTGGGGACTGTGTGTTGTTCAAAATTTCTTCCGAAGGAAACATAATATGCATATGGACACAGTACCAGGCCTAGTTGTGCCACGTTAATTAAATATTTAAAACATTGGAATCACGCACAAGACACATGTTAAATCCTAGACAACACCTTGCCGGTAGTTCAATCCAGTTTTTGGCAACTTTATCGAACAAAGAGTACTTAAATCGCACATGCAAATGTTACCGACATTACCATCCATACTGTCGTGGCAGATCATATGGCAGATAGTGATTTTGAAACTGCCGGCGACTAAACTGTTGTTTATATTATTTTTTTTTATTTATTTACAATGAACAAAAAAAGAACCCGTACAGCAAATGATCCCGCCTTGAACTCAAAATATCTCTGTAGTCCTTTAAAATTTAAAAGTTAGACCAAAAAGCAATTTCAAGACATACATTAGCTTTCTATAACATTTTTTTTATTAAAATAATAGAGATTCATTTTAGTGGTAAAAATAAACAAAACCCAAAATAACTCAACACTTTAAATCCACTAAAATACGCAACCATGCTGTTTTTCCTAACTGTCAAATGCATTTCTAATCCTTGGTGTTTTTTGTTAAAAACATTTTATATTTTTTTGTTAATTTAAAGCAAAATATTTAAGAAAAATTGTGAATAAGCAAACATCCAAAGATTTGTAAATTTTAGTAGTTGACTTTTAGAAAAATGCAAAAGTACAAGTGAAATTGGAAAATTTGTTGAAAAAAAAACACACGACTATCCAGTACATAATCTCAAAATACAAAAAAATTGAAATTTATAAAGACAAAGCGGAAGCGGTAGACCAAGAAACATATGTACATC
Source organism: Phania funesta (assembly GCA_963932375.1). NCBI lineage: Eukaryota > Metazoa > Arthropoda > Insecta > Diptera > Tachinidae > Phania > Phania funesta. The sequence goes on from OZ010652.1 coordinate 44,790,293, forward strand.
CCAAGCAAATAGGAGAATAGTTCGTTTCATCAAAGAGAACCTTAAAACATCAGCAGTCTCCATCGCAAAGCCGCTTACAGAGGTCGAAATCGTAGGCGTCCATGCCCAGAGTGTGCGAAACTTTTTGCATTTACTTAACTTCAGAACATACATACATACCTCGAAATAAGCCATACTTATCAAATAAAAACATTGCAAGGCGATTGAGATACGCAAAAGACTATACTAGCCATTCTGACTACTTTTGTGACACAATCATTTAATCAATTTGTAGCCCCATTTACGAGATTAAAGGTAAGCGAACGTAATTCAATAAAATATGGTAATATTCAGTGGGACCAGATCACACCTACGTCACTCGTCACAAAGCACCTGAACTGCCTAATGGCAACATTAACAAGAAACTGAGAAATTTACATACATAAAATATCTTTAGATTCCACATTATTAATTTAGCATTAAAATCTTTATTTATTAATTTCTATGGTTCAAAACGGACGATACAGTGATAGCGAATTCTCACAATAAGCAAAATTACGTGAAACAGTTACTCTTGGAGTGAAAGAAACAGATCGAAACACAGTTATTGTCTATTATCATTTTTGACAATTCTAATCCTTATCCGCACTGACATATTCATGTCTTATCTAACATGAAATATATAATAAAAAAAATTGATATAATACATTTTATTTTATTACTCGAATTTAAGTAGAATCGTATCTTACAAAGATACTCAATTTCTCATAAACTAAAAATAAACAAACCCTTTTTAAGGGAATATGCAATTTTCTTATAATATTTACACCCATTTAGTCTACTGTTCCTTATGTTAAAAAGTTTTAATATGACTACAAAAAAGTATGATGTAAACTAAAAGTACAAGTAGCGGCACATTTACAGGAGTTAAATACGAACATTATACTTTATCAACATATGTGTAAAGGGATTTTTATACTATTAGATCGAGTAAAACGACTTGTCAAAAATTCAAATAAAATGAGAAAGTGTTATATAAGAAAAAACATAATACGGTTAGAAAATTGACAATTGTATAACTTTTAATTTTTTCTGGGTTGAATTTTTTCTCAATAAACGAAGAAATGTAGTTTGTTCATGGACTTTAATAATTATGACTTTTTTCAGCAAATATAATTGTTACTTCCTAATTTCTTATATTTTTTGGCAGAAAATATTATTTCTTGATCTGTTTTTGTTAAACATAATTATTGCTTATTGGGTTTTCTTTTTTTTTTGCAGATATAATTACGAGTACTATTTCTTGATTTTTATTATTTTGTCCGAAACAATTATTCCCTTTCTCGGGAAAAATAAAAATTTAATGGAATAAAGCTTACTTTTCCTAGTTTTAAATTTTCAGCAAATAACACTCTTTTCTGCCCTAAGATATAAATCACAATTTAATAGATATTTCTACCAAGAAAGAAAGATAAATAATTATTACTTTTGGCAAAAAAATTAGATAAATTAAAGTCAAAGAATAAAAGGTATTTCTGGAAAAAAACAAAGATATAAAAAGCTTATGATTTTTGGTGCCTACTTTTTTTCTTGGAAAATTCCAAAATTTATTGTTATTTATCTTTTTTACCACTTCATTTTGTTATATTTTTACAAAAATAAATATCTAAAAAACTTAAGCCGCTGTAGTTTCCATGAGCCTTCGCCGCCGATACGTACTCAAAGTTGCTCGGCCATCCCTGCCGAAAGTATTGTTTCGTCTTCTTTCACTGCTACTTGCTCGAAGCAACACAACTGCGTTTTTATTCAATTCATTTCAAGTGGGATAGTGCAGAAATAATATGTAATGAAAGTATTTTACTTTCGATTTTTTTGACAGTCAAAACGATGGTCATTAGATTTCTCTCTGAAAAATTCCCAACACTTGTAGAATAGTATGAAATGCTCTTGACATACAAACGCACGCACATTCACATCACATAGAGGTGGGCACATCCGTGCAATAAAAGTAACATATGGTGTGCTGATATGTAAAACTTTTTCTTTCAACTTTTCGAACGAAGTCAGGCGTCCTTTCGCTGACCATTGCTAGATTGTATTTTTTTTGTCTTCAAAACTTTGTTTTTTCTAACTTCCTCTGCATAAAATGCCACTATCTCTATTGAAGTTTTCCCCTTGTTTATCGTTTATCTTGCATTCAATATGTGAATGGACTTTGTTCAAGAAAAGTTTTTATATGAGTTTTTATTTTTCACTTAGTATAAAGCAGATGGTTTGTTTAGTGGATGTTTATGATTAAAATGGATGTTAATAATGATGATGTTTTCATATGTCGAGGATTAGCAACTTTTATAGTTTACTTACATACATTGAAAAACTAAGGTGGCCTTTTACAACATTGAAAACAAAAAAGTTTTAAAAATTTCGATTTTTTTTTGGCAACATTTTTTATTTAAAAAATTGAGTTTATATTTGCAAACAGCTGTGCTATTCAATTCGACAAAGTCTTTAATTTCAGAATGTTATATAAAGGTTTTGCTTTTTATTAAACTGTTTTCATGTACGGCTCAATATTCTTGTCAAGAAGTTGTCCAAATTATCACATGGCACTACAATTAACAAAAATACTCAGCTTCTTATGTCTTATAATTTATATATTATTTTATCTTCTCTAACATTTTAATGCTTTGCAACAAGTGTAAATTATATTTTACATACTTCCTGATAAATATCTACATTCAAAGTCAAATTGCTTTTAAAGTATTGGATTATTGAACACGTGATCAAGTGTGCGAAATTCAGCAAGTTCTAAATAAAACAAATTGTAATCCTATCGATTGTTCAATTGGAATACATGGAGGGAAGACAAATTTGCATGTTTGCTTTAAGTGACAATAAAAATAAATCAGATTATTTTTTTAAATGATGAATTGACAATTTTTTAATGTAAATTTAATAGGAGATAAAATCAATGTGTATTGAAGTTCTTATTATGAATTCTTTTGAGTTCAATGCGAGCGGTGATATTAATGTCAAGTATGAAGGGAAAAGTGACATCGGAGATTTATTGACTAATTAAAGTATTTTTTCAAATTAATAACAATTCACAAGAGTAACAAGAAAGGGAATTGTAACCTTGAACTTAGAGACATAGTTCTTAAATTTATTCCAAACTAATGCCAAAATATGATCGAACAAACAAAATGTGTAAAACCTAAAGAAAAAAACAAGCAAAAACAGAGAATAAACATCAGTAGGTACAAATAACGTTAATCGAAGGGCAAAAAATTGGTGGCTCTTTACAGGTGAGTGGTTGCCTGATATTGAAATGAATTTGAGGGAATTGTTTTATCCACTCAACGATCTATATTTGATCTCAGATAAATAAAACTCTTTTACTTCCTAAATTATTAAAAATTAAATTTGAACTTTATTTGGTAAAAATGAGATCTTTTTAAGACAGGTTAAGAACGCATGTCTTACAATCGAAAAGAAAATCTAGAATGTTCTTTCTTTTACACTTGAAAATGAAATCAGGTATTCCGAGAAGTGTTGCCAAGTTGTTAAAGTTATTTAACGGTTCAGAGATGTAAGTTAGGGAATGTACGCCACCAATTCATGTGTAACTTTGATGTCAATTTTACTACATAAATGTAAAATTGAAATGGTTTTAAACCTAAAACATTTCATTGACACTAACTCTACATGTGTAATTAGACAAATTATATGTTCAAAAGGAAACAAAAATAAGATCATTGAGATCTATAAAAAGTCAATGCTCTTAGAAAAGTACCACACCTTTCAATGCCTGGTATTATGTATGGTAGTATGCCAACCGAGCACCACTGACTTATAATTTGTTCCATCCTTTTGATCTCCTCTTTAAATTCGCTGTTACCACACATCAACATACTATTTATCTTAGTGATTTCGGGCATTATTAGCTTCAGCATGTTCTTTGTTTTACTTTTGAAAATCAAGGCCGTGCCAGATACACTCATTTGTCTATCAGCTGTTGGTCCGTGGTTGCAACAAATAAAAATATCGGCATTACGTACACATAGGCATAGTTTTTTAGTTCGAAAATGTGCAGTTTATTTCTATACTCTCCTAAGCCTTTTGATCACGCTTTGTCATAGTTAATCGCATATATGTCTTATAATCTGTTGTTGTGGGTATAAAGTAATCTTCTTTGTTATATATTTTATCTTATAGGACAATGGACTCAAACATATAAAAAATCATGATCAAATTTTGGCAGAAAATTGAATAGCTCGCGTAGTAGCAGGTAAAGAAATATTTTTCGGTAATTTCAGATTCCCCTCTTTCAGTTTGTTCTTTTGGCTTTACACCATAAAATACCTTTGAAATTACACGAATTTATGAGCCTACATAAGACACTAGTTTAGGTTTTAATGTGCTTTCAAGTTTTACGCTATAAAAACTTTTTTTATATTTTTAACAAATGTTTTTAACGGCCTTGACTAAAATAAAATTTATCGTTTTAGCTTGCCTTTTTTTTCCTAAACGGTGTCAAATGTAACATAAAAGCGTTAACATTTGTTTAGGAAAAAACAAAAACACATAAAACTATCCTGACAATAGTGCCCAAAAATATTCAACTACCGAGCGAATGCTACGTTTAACTTTAATATTTTTGTATAAAATAAATTTTATGCAAGTGAACGCATACGAATGTTATCATGTGACTGAGTCTCGTATTTACAAAAAAAAGTTACCTTTTTCTGTTACAGGTTGAATTAAGCGTCTGTGCCATAGTATGTGTTAACTAAAAAAACAATAAACCGTATTTAATGTGCAATTCAAAACAATGACATGGTTTGGGTATTCGTGTTAGTGTTGTTTTTTACAACGGCTGTTCTCACTTTATAGTTGACTAGAAGCATGTATTTACTGAAATAATATTAATATTTTCGTCATAAGGATTGGCAGCAGCAACGAGTATATTTCATGATCTTCTTATTTTCAAAATTTTTCATGGCAGCTTGATACGAGTACTTAAGGCCAAAATTATTTCCCAATTTATAAGTCAAACTAGTGACAAATTCGCTGCTATATCGATATCAAAACTGATCTAAATAACATTCCTGAGTGGAAATATTAAAACATCTAACTACTAACAAATACTTAATTTACTGATTGCATTTTCCTTAATATCCTCTTCGTCTATAAATATATAAGTAGATCTTGCATATCTTTTCTAAACTAATAAAGCCAGACTGTATGTTAAATCTCCAATATTGAACATTAAATAGATCACCATTTGCTAATTGAGACCAGGGGCAAATTCTAGCATTCAATATGGTTCAGGAATTTTCATTTAAATTCTACTGATATTTCTATCAATATCGATTGACCTAGTTTGGATCCAGAATTGTTAGCAGTGTTTTAAACGATGTGCAAGAAGTGTATGACGGCATTATAATTACGAATTTTATATTCTATATACATATATTATCATAAGAACTTTAAAGTACGTATTAAGTTAAAATGTATAAAACAACTATCAAGAAAAACATAACCTAATGTACACAAGGGAGGCGAAGGCCTTGTTGCCAGTCGTCACTTCATTATATTTGCTGCGAATTAATTCTCAGTAAATAAATAATAATAATAAAAAAAATATTCTTTTAGGTAGGACAGTTCTTTCTTGTATCTTTAATTTTCTTAAGCTGCCAGTATATTTTTTATTATTAAATCAAATTCTTTCAATACAAAGAATTGTTTAAATATCCCCATATTATCAACAAATTAGTTTCGCATTTATGTGTGTACATGTACTGTCAAAATACAATAATAGAAAACAATGTAAAAAATTGCAAACACATGCTGATGTGACGGTAATTTTCAAATCAAATCGAACGTGTCACATGCAAATGAAAACAAACCTTAAAATCAGCACATGCAAATACATACCAAGTGTCATGTGGGAAGTATATTGACTAATATGCAATAACGCCAACATACAATAAAAAAGCAGGGCGAGGTAGACTCAACCCCTCAAAAACCAACGCAAATACAAGGCAAATATTGAAATGTATCAATGTAAAAAAATCCTTTCACTTGCAAAAAATTTAGAAGATAAATAGAATTAAAATCGAATTTAAATGATAAACAAACGAAAATAAACAAGTACACACATATAAAGGAAATAAAATATAATACAGGAATACGAAAAAAGGTTTCATTAGTTAGAATTTATTACATAAGTGTATCTACGCATTCGCAAATAGACACAGAATTAGAAAACGGTTGCAAATCATGAAAGTCAACTAAGCAGATTTCCTCTTGCCGATATCGAGGATACATGAAAAAAAACACATTCTCACTAGACAATACAAACCAAATTCACTAAATACGTCGAACATTTTAAGAAAGTAAACATCAAGGGTTGAATTTTAACAACCTCAAGACGATTTACAGATTCAAAAAAAAGTAATCGCAATTCGATTTCTGCACATAATCGAAATATAAATTGTCGTTTTTATGACTTTTATATGGGATGTTATGTGAGTTGGAATTTACCTTAGTATGTGTTAAAACTCACATATGTATGTGGCATAAATTTGCATACATTGATATTGGTGAGTTTATGGAAAGGTTTTTTTACTATTAATAAAGAGGGGAAGGTTTCGGTGGACCGTTGATAAGGTGCGAAAATACTTAATAATAGCGTAAAGTAAAATGTAAAATGAACACTTTGTGATGTTCTAAAATACTTGGGAAAGTATTTGACAAAGTGTTCATTTGACCACCTGCAGTGAACAAATAGCTTTCATAACAGCAGCATTGCTAATTCATTATTGTTGCCCTCAATTTATATTGTGCTATTATATTGATCTTTTATCTTCAGGTTATGCCTACTGCTAATTCGGTTTACTTTATTACCCAGGAATTGTAAAGCTTAATTTTTTTCAGTAAATTCCACTTAAAAAGGCGTTTTCAACGGGTTGGTAAGAATTTTGCGTATAAACATATTTCAGAACCAACAACGAACACCCTTAAACATTTTTTTAGAACGAAAGATAACAATGAAGGGGGCTCATATTCGAAACCGTATTGTGTTCAAACCAAATTTGGCAAGGGATGACAAAAATTCAGTCAAAAATCAAGTCACCGTGTCGGAAAATCGAATCAAGAATTTCTTTTTTTTATGAATGATTAGCGCTTGGGATTTAAAAGAAGAAATACCATCAAACTTTCCTGACGCCTGATCCCGCTGATGGCAACTTTTCCATCTAATGCATATTTTATTAAATAAATCGAGGACAAACAAAAAATAATTTAATAACAGTAATATTGATAAATCTCAAGCTTTTATTTTTGTTTTTCATGCAAAATGTTAATTTTGCAACACGTTTCTCTCTTCTTTAGAATATAGAATTTTGTATGAAAAACAAAAACAGATTTTTGAGATTTATAAATTTTAGTTTTTGTTTTCCATGTAAAGCCTCACCGCGTCGACGCGTGTTCCCAAATAGATACGATTGTAAGAGCGCTGACATATTACTCACTATTTTTCACACCAACAAATCAGAAAAAGATTTGCTGTGATCCAGGTGGAAAGCTTCATTTAACTGTTTTGGAACTGCAAACTTATTATTGTTAGCAGGGTAACCGTTGCAATTTGCAACTTTTTAAATTTTAAAATTCCTCTAATTTTGTCCCTTTCCCAACTTTTCGTGACTTTTTAAAAACTCTTTGCCAAGTCTGTAAAGTAAAAACATTTAGTTCACATATGTATGTTGCAAGTGTAACGATAATTGTATTCCTTTATTACTAAGAGTACTTTCATATAACTACAGACATTTGTACCGGCTATTGTTTTGTACTGTGTATTGAGGTTGCTAAATGAAATTGATTAAATCTGAAACATTTCGCTGGATAAATCATTGAATTAAGAATAAGAAGTCATATTTGGATATATTCTGTGGAGGTGTGAGGTGAAAAACATTTGGGTTTAAGCACAAGAGTAAGAGATAGTGTAAAGCCGGCTACTCACAAAAAAAAACAGTAGAGGAAACATAATCATGTTTGATTTAATGTTGCATCGTCTATAGTCTGTTTCCTGTAGAGGTTCATATTTAATTTTTGGTTTCCAAATATCAAAATATATTACGATTTTTGAGTGTTTACTATTTTTGATGACTTATATCGATAAAAGCACTAACATCCTTCTCTTCTCTAACGCGCATATTTGTTTCGGTTATGGTTTTCTATGCGTATGCATCGGATGTAAAAACATGAAACAAGTCTTTTTAAACATGTTTTTTCTAATGTTCTCTCTTGGGTAGTCGCCATAAGTAAATAAAAAATTTGTGTACTTTGAATTTCTGTTTTGTTTTGCATGGATAAGTTTTATTTTAATAAAAATTCATAACAAATTTTTCGCGACCTTTTTTCGAAAAATGACTTTTTGTGAAACTTTTTTGTTCAACTTTTTTAAAATTGCAAGCGGTCTTTCTGATTGCTAGAGTATTATCAACGAAGAAGTGTGCACTAGTATGAAGACAAACTAAAAATTATAAAATAAATTCAAGTTACTTGTGGGCAGTGGCTATCAATCGAATCAGCGCTAGCCACATACATTGTGTTGTTCTTTCAAATGATTTAAGCGATCGATTTCAATTCGATATCTCTAAAAATACATTGTGGCAAATTAAACAAATGCCGAAGAAAAACATGAATTAACTCAAAAAGTAATTTTTATTGATGAAGCTATTTTTGGGCATAATTTTTTTGCTAATAAACCAAATGTGCTATAGAAGAAAATTGTGGCCACTTTATGATCCATGGGTTTCGGTAGCGCGTCAGGTTGAAGACTATTTTTCGCCACAATTATATTAATTTAGCATCAGTGGTTCCAACGATATGATATCACATCCTGGTCAAATATTAGGTCTGCTGAAGTCAAAATTTGATAACCATGTTGTCTCTAGACTTGCTCCGGTTGCTAATGTTCATTAAGACTTAGATTTCTCTTTATAAGGGGATCGGTATACTTTGTGTTTCGATTTGAAATACAATATATTAGGAATAGAAATTCAAATGAAAAGTAAGAAAATAAGACACGAAGATTTAATAGTTGCAAACGTGTTCACAGTGGTCATATGATCGCTTCAAATTTTATATTTAGTTGCACCCAAAATAAGTTTTTGTTCAAAATCTAAGCAATTCTGTGGCATATTTAAATGCAGAGTTATTACGTAAAGATTAAAACTCCTTTACAATTATTTCTAATTTATTGTTTTGTTTATTTGTATATCCTTTTTCTATCGTTTATTATTTTCTACTTATTGTTCATACCTTTTTTTTATTGCCACAAAAAAGAGATTATACGGAGATTATTTTTTCAATTTCATTTATTTAAGTTATACGTAACCACACAAGCATGTAGAAAATTCAGTTTCCGATACTTTCAAATGCAGCTGCATTCTTCGCATGTGTTCATATGTAGCAAATAAAACTGTTTTTGTATCTTAGAAGATACATTTTCATATTTTCCATACTTAAGCAATAACGATATTTGCCAGCAGACGAGATTAAATTATTAGAATTAAGAAATTCATATGAATTGAAACTATAAAAGCACATACATGCATACACTTATGAATTGCCTCTTTAAAAGTTAGAAAATAAAATCGGAACAGTGAAACTTCTAAATGGTAAAACAAGTTTTCAAAATAAAATCCGAATATGAACAATCAATTTACAGTAACACCGATTCTAACACTGATGTCATTTAAAAGTTTATATACGTATGTATATGTAACTATATATCTCAGAACATAAATAAATTTCAAAATGTCAACACAATTTTAAAATGTAAATAAGCTTTATTGTGTTCACCTCTAGTCAGGGTTTCCTTTTTACTTGCTCATCTAAAGTTTTTCGTCCCCTTCTCGCACTTTTGAATTTGTGTGGTTACTTGAACAAAATTTTAAAGGAAATTAAACATTTTGTACCTGTTTAATTTTATATTTTTGTACCACTGTAGTTTCTTAATTCAAATGAAATGGAACTAAAACCTTTTATATCTGAATTCACATATTCAATTTCGGAAAAAACAACGTTTTGCAGCAAAACCTATGAAGTATACAAGCATAAATTGTAACTACTCTAGAATTATGTTTGCCTAACAAAATTGTAAGTGAATTCAAATCACAATATATACGAGTGAGTAACCACTTCTAATTCTTTAGGCACAACCCGAAAGCAATCGCATACACAACCAAGAAAAGGATAGAAAAGGAAATTAAATTTTGTAAATCATAAATATGCAGAGTTCTTGAAAGCAAATAGTTTGAGGAAGGAATTCTAAGCAATAACAAGAAGACCAAATAAAGAAGTTAGTGTGATCCTCCTATCTACCGCCCAGAAATTATCCGGAACTCTTCAATGAAACGGAAAGGATGCAGTTTCTCATCGATATTATTTTGAATTCATTCCACTAAAAAGCCACAAGTTTATTTTATTTATATTAATTTATTTTGCTTCTCAAAGTCCTTTTCTATATGAGTAACTTAGTCTTTGAAACAATAAAAAGCCACCAGGAACCATATCAGGCAAATCCGACCCTTGTGGGCACGTGCCACTCTGCTATCATTGCTAAGAATTTATTTGCCTGATTTTAGAACTTCGACCTGCCATTCGGAGAAAATGTTCAAAAAAATCTGGATCGAGTTTTGGAGGAGCGTAATGTCCATAGCTTTGCTTACATTCAATGCCGTGTCAGATTTTCATCTTTTTTACGTTTTAGAACTCAAGTACAAAAGCCAAAGCAGCACATAAAAAGAATTCGTAACTATTCCTAAGGATATCTTCCCAAATAGCTGAAATGAGTTAGTTTGTTTAAACAGTTTAAAAGCTAAATTCTGTGAAGTTTATATACGAGTATTTTGTAAATTGTATGATTTCTTTTGAGACGGATAATAAGATGAAAAACAAAAGTAAAATTTGCAAAAGCTTTAACTTAGTATTCACACAAAAATAATATTAATTTCATGATCAAATGCAAATGAATGTTTTCCCCACACTACAGCAAATAATAAATTTGAATATATTTTTAAAAGAATTAAAAACAAAACTAAAACTATACATTTTTAAATTATTTAGTTCACATTTGGTTAGGAAGAGGTTGAAAAATGCTTTATCGACTAGGAATTTTTTTTATATTTATCATATTGTAAACTTCATGGGTTTTTAATTTACTTTCGAATGAAAATGGCAAGAACACAAAATTGAAATTATAATTTTTAGTTATTTCATAACGACTGAATAGTCTAATAATAAATACTCGTACTAAAATTAATTATGACCATTCATGTAAACATAGTAGTGGTGACATATTCATTCGCTTCAGTCAAAAATATTCTGATGTATATATTTATAGAATGAGTCTAAGCCCCTCAGAACAAGCATCACCGTAGTTGAGAGTATAATAGAAAGATTTATTTTAGAATCGGGTTTTTTTGCGATTTTTTATAATTTTTGGTAAAAATTAAATTAATTATTTTTTGTTGCGGGTTTCTAAGCGCATTTCGCTGGTTGTTTAGGCAAGCTCAGCAGGAAACCTTTAAGCAACTTTTTAGAAAAACGTCTTATTGCTAAACTTTCTTAGACCAAATAAGCAATTCAAGAAAATCAAAGACAACAACATTAAAGTTTTAACAAAAAGCTCCACAACAAAAATTATGATTTTACTTTTCTTACTTGCCTTATTACTTTTAGTTGGTATTTGCCAACTCTAAATGTAGCTGTAAGCCGTTAAAAAAATAAAAACAACACAGGCTTTGATTTGCTTTATGTAGTCAAGCAAAAAAACAGCAGTGTTGCCATTGTTTGCTTAATCTATTGCATATTTACATTGACAACACTGCTGTTTTTTTCTTTTCTACTTCTGGTCTAATCCTTGCGTCTTTGGTGTAAAATAGTTTTTTGAGGATATAATGAAATTTCACATCGATCTGATAACTACTTTCTAAGATATTGCTGTTGACACAAGAGTTAAAGTGAAAAATTAGAATATTTTCAAAATAATGTGAGATTTGTATTGCATATAACAATAGCGTACAAATTTATTTTGTTGTCCTTTGAATTAGCAAATATAAGTTGCACAGCTTGCAAAACTTACGTTATTTAATTCCCTGCTTCAGACGCAAACGCTATCATCGTCAAATTTATAAACAAGCTTTCTAAAGAGTTTTTAGTTTTACCACCCTTTACACTTACCTTAAACCTTTAACCATGCATTTTCCTATCGATTCACATATTCTTTGTTATATTTTAAAGTATTAAACAATGCTTGAATATTGCCAGTGAAGCACATTCTTTGTGTTTTTTTTTTTTTGTACAAAGTACTCAACAAAAGCAGTCAATAATGTATGTAATAAGTAACAAGGAACCCGGTAAGCATGTTTAGGATAATGCGCTCGCTTTTTTATTATTTTTTATATAAATGTGTTCACAGGGCTGACCCAAATTTATCTTTATAAGAACGTTTTGTATATAGATAATAAAATTATAGTTTACGCCAAATATAATTTTATTGTCTCGCATTTGATAAAGAAAGCCACTTAACCAGGTCAATAACATACTCATTTACTATCTCTTTGTAATTCCCGGTGAAGTGCGAAGAATATACTCTTAATTTTTTCTAATGATTGTAGGCATATTTTTATACTGTTGGTCTCAAGACTATTGATGACTTGTGTTATATTAATTGTCGAATTGCCATTGCTGTTTGCTGTTGCCAGGGTATAGACCTAAGCGCACACAATTCCACTTATTCAGTTGAATGTTTCAAGGAATAAAGCTTTAGAGATCACACTTGCTAAATAGTAAATACTTATACTAAACGCATGAATAGATAAATGAGTCAATGAATAGGTAAAAAAATTGCTTGAATAAGTAAAATATTGTTTTTCAAGTTTTTTTCTTTTATTTTGTTTTTTTTTTTTTTTTGCATTGTTGAGCTACTGCTTTATATTAAAACCGAATGGTACCTACATTTACATTGCTTTCAGTGAAACGCTTGACGGTTACACATGCGATAGATAATAATGCAATAAGAGTATTTTGAGAATCAGTAACTTATATAAATTAAATCTTTATTATTGTGAGTCGCTGTTTGACAACACTGAATCAAAAAATTTTTTTTTTAAATTTGGAGATCTATCAAAAATTTTTTATCGCAGGCGAATAAATAAATTTCTTTTAAACAAACTTTGAACCAAAATAAGTTTTTGTTGGAAATTGGACCAGCACGCCGGCATTGTCTCTCTGAAACCAATTGTAGAGATTGGTTTCTACGCTTCAAAAGATGGCATATTCGAGATTAAAAACAAAGGACATTCAGGAAGGTCACAATAAATTTTAGATAAGGAATTCTATGCTTTACTCGATAAACACTACAAGAACTCAACGAATCATTGTCAATTTTCATGTACCAGCGTAAAACAGCGGATAAGAAATTTTACCTAACCCACTTTAATGCGTAGACCTGGCTCGATTGCAGTTTGACCTCAAAAGATGAGCTGGTGTAAAAAAAGTCCCTGCTTACGATGGCCATCACCTTGAATAACATGGTCCAAACCATATTTTTGACAAAAGGAAAACAGCCAGAACTTATTTGTGCAGTCAATGAAATAAAGGAGATTTCAAACTAGTCGTTTTCAACTTCCTTGTAAATTTTATACAATATTTTATAAATAGGTAGGAGTCAAGTTCAGCACAATGAACATTTTAAGACATTTCACAATCACTTATTTGAGGCTTCGTATTATATTTAACTTTTATCAGTAAGACGTAAACCGAAGTTTAATTTTGCTGACCTATTTAATTCTTTTTTTGTTTTGGAGTTCGTTCCATTCAGTAATTTTATGCCGTTATGTATCCAAACTTCGAAAGGTGCAATAACTCCTCCGTATAGACTCGGATGAAGTTAAGTGATGGCCTTGAATATATTGACATTTAGGGCATCGGTAGGTGCCTACTCATTGGCTTAGGATCAGAAGCATTGATCTGTACTGCGGAGAACTTTGGACCAGTAAAGACAGTAGCCTAAAATTCGCCACAGCTGAAAAGATTTGCAGTAAACCTCGTATTAATCCTTTTCAATATCCCACAAAATTTTTAGGCAGTAAATACTTAACACAACATCATCACATTTTACTCCTCTATCGGTCATAAAACCAACCATTTAGCTACAAGGAGAATGAATAAATCGTTAAAAGAGCAACAAAACACTCACATCTTGTGACAAACCGATTTTCCTGTTGTCTGGCATTTAAGTGGTCTATGGTTACAGTACGTTGTAGTCCGTGCGTGCTGCTGAAGACGTTAAATATATACATACATGTGTGCTTGTCTGAAGGCCATTCACATACAGACACGCACTTGCTTAATCGTAACATGTTACAGACATTATTTTCTATAAAACTCTTTAATAGTGACTACACTTTCATCTTATTATTATTACTACTATTAACCAAATTCAAACTCCTTGTTGTCAAAAGAAGAAGGAAGAGTGCGTGTTTAAGCGATTAAAATGTGCAGCATCCAGAGACTTGAAGAAAATTTGCTAGGGATTAACATTAAAGCAAGGATCAGATACGGAAGGATAAATACAAATTGTATAAAGTTAATATAAAATAGAATACGAGACACAAGAATGTACGTGCTCTACGATTTCCATTGAGTGGTTATTTAAAAAAGAGCAGGTCAGACCAGATTTCATTTAATGTTAAGTTTATTTTTATTTTGTTCTGTATTCTCTCCTAGAAGCTGGACAAACAGTTCAAATCAAGTTAAGGTGTTTAACACAGTGAGTTGCTTGCCTTTCTTATATAAATTTACTTAATGTGATGGCATGAGTATGCGTGCGGTATATATTTTATCTTTTTCAGTGACATTTAATGTCGTTAAGTTTGTATAAAGACTCTCATACAAAACCGTACAACATAATTCATCTAACATTTAAAGTTATTTTTAAGTATTAGCATTACGCATAATGTTCGCGAATGTTTACAAACATTATTATTGTTGTGTAGTTTCCTTCTTTCCATGTTGGGAAGGAACTCCAAGCGAGGAACTGAATTTCTTGTGAAGGCATTTCATAATCGAAAAACAATCTTTTCTGTGAAGTATAGTTCAAAACTGCCTTTTGTTTTTAAATATAAAATAGTGGTGTTATCGCAAAATACTAGAATAGTCATAAATATAACTGTAAGTCAGAACTGTTGGTGGTACCTGAAGTCCCCATTGTCCAATAATATAACATTTATTTATTATTTACTAAATATAATTGTGAAAACAATAGGGATAGCCTTATTAGACATGTTGGTTAAATCTTCAACCTTTTGCATCACAAATTTACAAATTATGCCGTGGATCATCTATGGGAACCAAGACTTCGTTTGTCGGCTCTAAAAACAAACAAAAAGATTTTGCTAACAGAAAATTATTCAAGAATGTTTGCATAATTTCGAATTGACGCACCATCGAAGTGCAAGACTGCATTAGCGCTAGAAGTAGTGGCAAATCTTAGGATGATAACAACGCACTAGAAATTATTTAGTTGGCATATCGTTATAGAAGTTCATAAAATTATTACTTAGACTCCTAAATATCCTAAAATAATAGTTGAGTTATAGTAATTATTTATCTCCTATCACAGGTAAGTTTTCCTGGTGATTTGGCCACTAGTCTC
The DNA here is from genome assembly GCA_963932375.1 of Phania funesta. Taxonomy (NCBI): domain Eukaryota; kingdom Metazoa; phylum Arthropoda; class Insecta; order Diptera; family Tachinidae; genus Phania; species Phania funesta. Next base: position 44,806,002 of record OZ010652.1, read on the forward strand.
CGAGGCTTGCCTGTGCTTCGAAACTGAAAGAAGGTACGACCTTGTCAGTTGGACCAGTAATTATATAAGTATTCTTCGGGAGTGCATGTGGTAGCTATGGTTTATACCCAACGCGCTGGAAAATCTTGGTGCAGGATCTATGTAGCGTTCATTGCTGTCAATAGAATAGCTATTGACAGCAGTAGAATGGGTGACTCTAAACTCCTCATCAGGGCCCAGGCAGTTATGATTGGTGGTCGTATTTTAATACACTCGATGCTAGGACCACCGTTGGATTTTTTCTCAAGACTGGTGCCGAAATAAGTCATAACAATCACAGGGAGGAAAACAGAACTATTCACGTCCAAGCAGACTAAAAATTTATCTTTGCTTTTGTTTTCGTAAAAACTTCCCGCCCTATATCGCAAGCAGGATCCGCGCCTGTCTTATAGAAGAATGGTATTGGCTTAAGTTGATGTCAGGTTGCTGGCTTAAGGCATTTTGTTATAAATTTTATCTTCTTTTTACCATTTCTTAGTTTTATTTCAATAGTGCCAAGTTGCCATATCTGAATAAAACTTTACTAATTAAAACTTTATTGAGGCAAAATCATATCTATTTAATCCACTGAAAATTTCTTACTCTGTACGTAGTTTTTCCTCAGTAATTTTAGGAAATGGCCTAAGCATCCATGACGGAAAAGATCCACACACATTGAGTTTTTTCACTATGTGGGGGCAAGTATAATTGTTCTGCCCATTTCTTGGCACGTATCTGTCATATTACACTGAATGGCACAATCTCCTTCATTAGATCTCTTATGTATAATTCTCCTTGTTGCGACTATAAAATAACTGTATCGCATGTGAACCAAACTTTTAATGCCGTACTTTGTTGACTTTGGTGGCATTCATAAGATTTAATTAGAAAATAATTAATTGCACAATCAATATGTTAGATTTTGCTCATGGGTGAATAATTTAAATCTAATTAGGTTGTATGGGTATCGTTCCCTCTTTAAATAAATGTCTCCTGTACTTTTTTCATCTACTCCACCAATGATAGTAATAATAGTAGCTAGTTGTAATAGTAGCATTTAGTTTACTATTCGAAATACTTTAATGGAGTTCGCCATTAAAATGACTTATGGTTTCATATTCACAGTACAAAATTCGACAATATATTGGTTTGTTTTGGGAATAAAACACATTGTTTTTAACATTTTCAGACTTACATGCTTGCATTACACACCACATAATGCATCTATGTATTTATGTAAACATTTACTGGATGTACAAACAAGTACTTGTGCCACTTGAATCGTTAGTACTTTCGGTGGTTTCCGCTAAGAGTGAATATATTTTCATTTATTAAAACTACTTACTAACTTACGAATACTTTAAATAAATGAAAAATTTATTTACAATAAAAACATAAACCTCTTCTCTTCCTATTGAGACATAATTAATGACAATGTTTGCTGTCTGCCAGTTAATCACGTCATGAAGATAAAAATTTTTAACTTAAGACATGTGTTTAAATTATGTTGTTTCATAATTTGTTTCTTTCCATGTGGTATTTTCATATTTTCTACAGACTTAACATAACATGAATATCATTGCCATTTTAAAACACATAAAATATTTTCGAATGTTTTTTTTTTCTTTTCAAGGGTTCGTTCATTAATTTCCGTATGGTAATTTAAGGCAATTTCGTTGATCTAATTTTTCGCGTAATTAGAAATAAGCACCAAAATTAATTAGCATCTTTTTGGCCGTATAACTCATAAATGTATATACGGTTCGGTACTAAAGCAACTAAAAGTTGTTTCTAGGGCTCTTTGGGGCACTGAATTCAAACATGCTCTCCAACACTACACAACAAAGTCACATGTTTTTGGCTCTGATAAGGGGGAACAAACCAAATATACTTGTATCCCCTTTTTTTTAATTTTTTTTAAAGTTCCTCCCTCTGGCACATTGTCATAGTGAATCGGCATTGGACATTTCGTTGGCCTTCATAGTTCTCCTACTGCTCGAACATAAATACGGCGATGCCATGCACATGGATTATTTTGAGCATCACTTAGCACTATAATCCGATAAATATGGCGAACAATTTTATCAGACATGTGTGACTATTGAAAAGCGCTATAAAGGCAAGTGTATTCACTGTTTGATATCGGTATAGATATCAAATATAGTAAAAAGGCGCATACAAAACCTCGTTCCTCGTAATGTCCTACATAAAATTGCTAAACATAATAAAATGCAGAATAAAGTTCAAAACTGCGACAAGGATATTTATTTGTATGTCCCTCCTCCGCAATTCGTTGTCTTATTTTTTTCTTTGTGTTATACAGTGTAATCAGAGTCTACACCTTGTTTTTTGTGTAAGATAGGTTGAAAGTTATCGGCTTTGGTAATTTGTTTATAAAATTTAATTTTGTTTTGAGTCAGTCAATATCCTGTTTGTTAGCACAGTACTGCATGTACAGTACTCTCGCACTCTCTCTTACACATTCATTTACGTAGAAAGTCTGTTGCAAATGTATGTTAAAATCTCTGACCCCATACGTTTCATTCCTGGACAAAATAATACAAAACATTAATCTAATAAACAGCAATAAAGGTATGCCCATAAAATTATTTTTGGAATGTAAATGGTTGCATTTGTTGTACAGGTACACTGTTGTGAAACAAGGTGCAGACACTGATACAATGAATGCTACAATATTTATTCGATTATTATTTGACCAAAGCTTATTATTTAAAATTTTGTGTGGCAATGACTACAAAATCGGAAATTGGCGATTAATTTTATTAAATGACTTTTGTAGCGAAGTATTCAAGTAGGTAAAAGAGTCATCCTTACCTTATAAGAAGTTATAGGTCTACCGGATTTGTTTAAGATTTTCTATTAAAGCTTTAAAATATTGTTACAATGATAATTGAGAACAAGTATTTTGCTTCTAAGAATTGAGTGGTATGTGGGGTTGTTGAACGCTTTGCAAGTTAAAGCTTTGTAATTTAAATTTAGGCACAGTAACGAAACTTAATGGATACAGCATTATTTAGTATTGCTTAAGCAATTTTTTTATTAAATTGGTACTTTAAAACTGAATTTAAATCGATTAAAGATGTAGCACGATATTTTATCTGCCTTGTAATGAAAAACATGTATGTATCCATTTGTGCTTATTGTAGTTTCTGACATCTGGCAACACTACCGTTATTTATGATTGCAAGACTGAGACAAGTATTGATATTGTAGAAACATAACAAAAATCATTGATAAAGATCACAAAAAGAATTTCCGAATATACCACCCAACATTGTTTGTCTTAAAAAAAACATGCAAAGTTTATGTGCCAGAAGCAATCAAATGGAGCGTTTCATTTCTATTTAATAGGTGAAAGTACATAAAAATACTGTAGCCGCTAGAACAGAAGCCAATTTTTAGACAATAACTTTTTGTTATAATAAGATGATGGCATGAAGTAAAAGCGCGTTCAAAATCTTGTATATGGTTAAAATTTTATAGTTTCACGAAAGCCCAACTTCGTTATACGCAGTTCTTCTGCTGCCTGGCTACTGGTTTTCAATTTCAGATGCGAAACAAATCTCGTAGAGGGACATCTTCATATCACCCTAATTTGAAGGCACCAAAATCATATGCTTACAAGTAATTTTTTAGTGATAAAACAACATGAAGCATTTTACTTTTCCCACACCAGTAGATAGCTACAGCTAGAGATCATCTGGAAACTTAAGTGGCAATTTAAATTCCTCATACTGTCCACATAAAAGCATAAACTCACTTCCACTTGAAAACCATATCATATATTTACTACGTTTTTAAGGTTAAATAGCGGTACTTATAACAGTGATAAGCTCCTCACAGAGAATATAATAAGCTGTGATACAATTTTATCTCTGACATAAAAAAAAAACATATCACTGCGATTAACTTGATTGACAATAATTACAACTCTAATCAACTCTGAACAAATTTTTTTGTAAAGAGTTAAAAATGTATTACAAATATTTATAATTTTCATAAATTTTACATGTAGTATTTAGTTTTTAATAATTTCAAATTAAAACGTGTACATATGTATTTAAATCAAAATAATAATTTATTAAAGTTTATGAGCAAAATATTGTTTAAGACAAGCGAAAGCACCTTACGACAGGCCTTTTTCAATTATTTGAAATCATTCGCACTTGAAAAATAAATTATATTCTCAATTCATATCTTCTAAATCGAATTGAAAACAAGTTCATGTTTCGTTGTGATGTAACAATTTAACCTTTCAATCCTCAATAACTATAAAAAATGAATTGTATCAGGAAGGCAAGCGAACAAATTTGTATTATGTTGCAACATATTTCGTTTGCCAGCTTCCTGCTCCTGCTGTCGATATGAAAGAACAAGAGAAACATAAGGAAATTGCTGTTGTTGTTTCTGGCTGTTATTACCTTTAAGCTATAAAATCAAGCTGCATTAAGCCCAACATGTGTGCACGTAAATGTGTGTTATGCCTTTTCAAGCCAACGGAAAAAACGAATCATTTATATAAGCCCGGTTAATGTCTATCATTATAATGAATTGCTACATTCTATTATTTTGATATATTTAAATATTAAAGTGTGATGAGATTGTCGTAATTCTATTTCACAGCCTTAATATGTTTCTCGCATCCTTCCTGGCATTCTATACGTGTTTTTTACCAGCGCACTTTTCTCCGACGTGTGTTTGTTCTTGTTTGCCTTCAGAGATGGAGTACAAGTAAAATATTGACGTTATAAGCAGCATTAGACTTTAGTTCCAGTTTATAGGTGGATTGTTTTATTTTGTACATTTGGTTGTATAGATTATCGTAAAAGATGTGTAGTAAATCCGCTTATTTTGATTGTTTCCTTACACCAGAGTGGGGGAAAATGTGTTTTGACAAAATTTTCAGATGATAAATGAGTTTGCATAAATATAGCTGATTTTATTGGGATTTAAGCGGAAATTATTGAATGTCGGCAATTTGTACTGCGAAATAAAAACAAAAACTAATTAAAAGTAAAGTGGAGATTTGTGAAATAATTTTCCAATCTATATATTTTCACTTAAGAGATTTAAAAATAAATATATTAGCGGCTTTCACTCGTGGTTTGCAATCCACCTACTAATCTTGTAGCAAGACAAGCACAAATGTAACAACCAGTCCTGCACAATTTACAACACAAAAAGAGTTGTGAAACTCTAAAGATCTGTGCTTGCAAAGTTTCATAGTGTCGGCGGTGGCAGACATGAAACTTTCAGCCGACTTACTAGTGGTGGGCATTTGCCCGACGTCATATTCCATTATTAATTCACATATTTCAACGGTGTTAATAAAACTGGAAAAGAGTAAATCGCAGTCTCTGATAATGACCTGGAAATAACTGCTGATCTCAAGGTCAATTTTATTTCAAAAGGTTATTAATATTAAGTTTCCTAAGACCTAGTTACGAGTTTTCGCAAAGAAATTTATTAAGAATATTTCTACAAAATTTCAATTGAATACAGAGAACAAGGCATATTTATAAAAGTTTTTTTTCCCCTACAATTTGCACCTACCGGTCTAAAATAAAGCTCCAGAATCTCTCTAAGACGCATAGAATGAGAAACCATCAGCGCAAATGAATTAAGACGTAATCCGAGCGTGACTGAACGCCATTATTATTTCCTGATGGTTATACAACGATCGTCAATGGTAATGCCCGTTACCGTTTAATGTTTTCGTCGGTCGGAGAGACAGATGAACTACCCCAACAAAGCAAAGTACAACGCGTCTTGAACTTCTTATGCCACGCAGATGATTGTGTGTTTTGACACGGTCTGAGTCTCTACGCTTTCAATGCTTTCCCACATGATTTTTTTAACACATTTAGTGAAAACAATCTCCAAATGCAATGCCAAAAAAAGAATTGGAAACCACACAACAAATTGAGATTTATCCTAATAGATGTTAACAAAGCTTTTCCTTTTTTAATAGACGCAATTAAAAATCAAATTTAAGCTATTTTTAAAAAGCCTCTAATATTTAGAAGTCTTTAAATTACTTTTAATTACATGGCTGTAAAGCTCTAACTGATCTTTATTAAAATTGTAATTTTGTTTCAAAATTCTAAATTCGTACAACACTTTAATAGGCACAAATCTATAAATTACTAAGCGGCTAATTCACAATTTGCCACATAATAATTCAAACACTAATTTGTCGCCACTCTTAAATTGGATTAATGTACAAAATGTGAAAATATATTCTATGAAATAGTTTGTTAAATACATGCAATGAATTAAAGCACCCTACAAAATTAAAGTAATATATAAGTCTCTTAGCTATAATGTTATGCAAATTCAGGGAACTTGAAGCACAGTGCAAGGTTTAGGCAAAACGATTACAGTTATTACAATTTACAACATTATTTTAATACAGAATCTAGAGGTAATTGTACACGATGAAATATATTAGATTTGTTATGCTGTAGGTCTCTCATATCGTCTTAAAATAACTTTCTTCTTAAGTTCAATAGTTTTTCAAACGTTTCTCCTTTTAATACTACAAATGCAATGTTTTCTTAGCCTGTAATGTCAGTGTGTGCTTGTTGTTGCATGTTTTACAATTTACGGATGAGTAGATAGTCGCAAAGATAAATGTGTTTGCAAAATGCTTATGAGCTCTGGCGTATTTACAACAGGTACCAAAGCATTAAAACATTTCTTCGAGGGTTGTCTGGTAATTACTAAGCAGTGAAATTAAAGCATAAAGTTTCCATAAAAACGTACTTACTCTGTGATCGGCACTAAATCTCGACACAATGGCATTATCAAAGTATTATAGATTTGCCACCATGCTTTTCAAAGAATCCGAAAGATTTTGCTCATATTTGTCATATTTTTGTTTGTCAAAGGAGTATTTTGACTTTATAAGTAACCCTCTTAAGTATAAAAATACGACTCATTATAATTATGATTATGGCGCGTATCGTGTTGTATGCCACACGCATTTTAAGACATAATTATAAATACATCAAGCGTTAGTAGCAGCAAATGTGGCAACTAAACCAAAATCATTATATCCAAATTAAGTGTGGCGGGACTATGTGCAGGGGCAAGTTAATAAACTTTTCTATTTTATATATTTAACCAAATACGCGTTTTTATACTTGGTAATTTGCACTAAGTTAAATCTTTTTTAAAAACACACATTCACTGACGAAACAGATTTATAATTTTCCATGCGTTTTTCATTGCTAATCCCGCATTTCAAGTTTTAGCCTTGTATTTCCCATTTTCTAGTTGACAGTTTGTTGCTGTTGTAAAATTTAATTACGTAGACATTTTTCGCTGGAATATTTTTTGTTGGCTTGAAGCCAGCATCCATTTGGCCACACTGTGCACTACTAAAAGCGAACACCTTTAATAAACAAATTTATTCATAGATGTCCAATTTAAAGTTAAACATGAAAGTTTCTCCAATTAACAACAATTCAACGGATAAAAAATTCTTTAAATTTATTGGATTTATATTAAATTGCCATAGAGTTTTCTTATTTAAACATGAATTTATCCCCTTTTCCAGTATCTTCAGATTTCTTCTCTTTCGTGTAGTTTTCTTAAAAATTTATTACATTTTAAAAGTATGTGAATAAATAAACTATGTCGTTTTGTTAGTCACATGAAGTAGTGGAGCAGATAATTATAGTATTTTTACAAATTTAAATATTGCACAGTGACTGAGAAGTCTCTGCTTCCCAGGAGTCCCAAGTGAACTTTAAATGTTTTTATTCGCAGGTAGCTCAAATGGATTGGCTAAATCCTTAATAATTTTCATAAAAGTTGTTATAGAGTCTGCGGTGATTTCGGATTAAAGCATTCTCGAATGGCATAAATCTGAAATATCTTCTACAAGGTTAAAAAAGGATCAATGATGTGTGAGCTTCGGTTCGTTAAAATTCATTATGATCCATTCGCAAATGAAATCAACCATATAAATATGAAAAAATCGTGTTTTTATTTAATTTGGAAAAAGGACTTGCATCTTGCAAAGCCTTCTACATGAAGTTGGATCAAGGAATTACGATTAACGAATTATTCCCGAACAAAGCAATTTCAAATATAAGCACTTTTAACTAAAATTCCTGATTTCAGTCCTCTTGACTATTTCCTATGAGGATACCTTAAAAGACAGAGAGAGGACTGCCAGCAGTGTGACGGTCGGCTCTTAGACATTATTTGTTCCAAAAAAGTTTGCACTTCTGTATCTGTAAATAAAACACAAACAACTTATTTAATTATTTATATATTTTATTTTACATCCTATATATTTTTCGGAATCTTATATAGTAGTTGTTGTAACGAGTAAGAAGAGGGGGGAGCGTTATATGAATCAATTACTACAGAAAAGTAAAAAAAAAGCCGAGAGGTCCATACAGATTCATAGACATGGATCTTCTTCTTTGATTGGAAGTTATTATACGAGATCTTTCACTTGTGGCTCTTAAGAAAATAGATAATGGGCAATAGATAGTTATAAGACAAACTAGTAAATGTTCATCCAGAATGTTTATGTAATGCGAAGAGTGCACCGTTTTTTCGTCAAAGTGGAGTTGACCTAACCCTTTGGCAGATACGCAGCCCCATATCATGGCGCTGTTTTTGTTGTAACAGCTCTGCTGTTGTTGATAGTTCTTTCCTTGGGTGAACACAATTGACAATTATTGTCGTGGGACTATTATTATTTATTATTATTTATTTATTTAAGTAGTATTCGAAATACTTTATAATTACAATAATAAAAATTAGTTTTCTTTACAATTTCTTTTTTAAAAGCTCTGGTGAGTAGTGTTCTTAATAACAAATACACAATTTCTTTTGAATATATTAATATTACTTTCATTCTTTATATAATATGGCATCTTATTAAATAATTGTAGTCCTTTATATAGTAGACATCTCTTCGTTGTGTTGTTTATAGCCCTGTGTATTCTAAAATTATTTGCATTGCGAAGATTATATGGTTGGCTTTCATTTACATAGCTAAGTTGTTCCGTTAAATATTCTGGTGCGTTGCCTATTAGTGGGGAACTTCACTATACGCCTAAGGTAATCGCAGTGCAATACTTAATGTTTGGTTCGTATTACTGTTGCTCTGGTCACAGTCTATGCTGTCGTATCGCTTACCAAGCGGTTAGGTTTTTTCGAAAATATGGTAAACCTTATACGTACTGCCATACATACATATATTTTTCTTATATCAGCAAAAATTTTTTAGCCAAAACTGAAATAGATTCTTTAAAATTTTTTGCCATTTTATTAATTAATCATGTTTTAAGATATCAAGTTCGAGAAACAATAAGCGCATAAGTTATTTTAAGACAAAATTTTTATGCTAGACACTTGTACTCGCTTATAAAAACATTTACTCATAGCCAACAAATTGAATATAAATTCCCCTACTACTTTATTTAATAATAAATGTTCTGTTTGAAATTAAATATTTATTTTTAAATTGCAAATTGATTATCTATGACTTTAAATGGACCATTTAAATATTGTTTTGGTGAAATGTTTCTCATTATTTATAATATGTGTGTTTAAAATTCTTCGGCTAGACCTTGTTTTGATGAGATTTTGTGTGTGCATTTAAGTAAGTACCTTAATGGTTTAGATTTACAGTTGCACACGGTGAGATCGAGTTCTACGGATGTCAAATGCATTAATTATCCCACATCAGCTTTACCAGAAAAACGAAAGTCTAAATAAACCGCGGTCCCCGTAAAAGACTGTCTGTGGCAGGAGAACGTTTGCCCGGACCACTACTTATTAATATATTTGTTATATTTGTTATATTTATTGCTGTTCAACAAATAAAAAGGTATTGGAGGGGTTACTTAAATGGTATTGAGCAGTTCCACTGCTCTCAAAACTTACAGCACCCACTCCATGGCCTAAGGACAGATATTTCCGAAAAATAATACAAGGCTTACTTTGCTATCCCAAATATCTTATAAAAATTAATTAACTTTTACAGCTCAAAAAAAACGAAGATCACTTGCACTTAATGTTTCTTATCTCTAAGCACATTCGACTTATTGTTCTCAAATTCAGTGGTAAAAAAACTCAAACTACACTGGATATTCCCTACTTCTAAATACATTGGACTTTTTGTCGGTTTCAACTATTCTAACTAAAATTACATTCAATAGGACTTATTATAATTTATCTATCGATAGAGGAATAAATTCTAACTCTAACAGTATAAAAATAACGTATTTAAAAAAAATGTACTTGATGTAGTTTAACTCCCACCTATAGATTTGCATCATGCAGATATAACTAAAAATAAAATAAATAAAATTGGAATAATTTATTTATGGCAATAAATTCACACAAGAAACTAAAATAGAGAAGCGTTACAAATTCATTAAAATTGTTTAGTTAATTTTTTGTTCTTAAATTTGTTAACAAATGATGTTTCCGCATACATACGTACAAATGTGTGTTTGTATACATATAGGAAGTTGCATACCTAAAAATATGATGGTATATATTGCAGGATTGCATCATGTCGCAATTCTGTGGAAATTAAGAAAAATGCAAACAAACTAAAATTTCTTAAAGATTAAAAATCCAACCAAAATTTTAATTTCTTTGTTTTTTTCCTTTAATAAGACCAAAAATACCTTTAGCAAATTGAAATTCATTATAAGATTTTGTTTTTCGTGACACAAGTGCAATAGCAACGTCTACAAATGATGGCCAAATTAAAATAAATTGTTCAAAAAGTATTGTATACAATCTAACACGTTGCACTATGGAATGAATAACGATCATTTGCGATAAATTTTCTATATAACAATTAAGCTGCCGGTAATTTTTCATAGCACAATTAATTTACTAATAACTGTGGAATATTTTGGTTTTCGATAAAACATCAATATAAAACATCAATTGCCTATAAAATTTCAATAAAAAATTTAATTTGCCGATTAAATTTCCTTCAAAAATATATGATTTTCTGTGGAATCTTTAATATGTCTTTAAATCTTTATAAAATATTAAAGTTGCCCTTTCCAGAGAAAATATTCTAAAGAGAATTTATATTAAGTTTCTAAAAAACCATTTAGTTGTTAATAAGTTTTCTAAAGAAACTAAGTTTTTCTAATTTATCTAAATTATTTCTTATAGAAAATTTCATTTAAGTTATTCGTAAATTTATGCCATAGAAAGGTAATTAATTTTTTTTTTAATTTCTTGAAAATTTAAGTTGTCAGTAAGAAAAAGTCTAATAATAAATTTCTTAATTCAAGTTATCGATGCGTTATATTTTAGCCTAGTTTTATGAAAAAATTAAAGTTATCAATAAATACGCTATCGTTATAAAATTTTTTTATACTAATTATTTTGACGATATTCTCCAAAAACCTTGTTATAAAAAATAATAAGTATTGATTAATTTTCTGTAGAAAACATGGACATTTTTTTTTCGAAATATATGATGCAGATGTTAAATTGAATATATTGTCACAATATGTGGTCATATTGAAAACAATTTCCCGGTTTTATTAAAAGAACGTTTATTCACAATGACTATCTTTTTTCAACCCCCTCCTATTTAATTTTCTCTTGACAATTCATAGAAAACATAGTACCCTCATGAAAATAACATAATCAGATATAGATATGACAATATTTTTGTATAAAAATTTCAGTTGAAACCAGCTTTGCATAAAATAATAACAATGCAAATAACCTCCATAACTTTTCATCATTTTACCCCATAGTGCACTTGATGCAAATTATATTATATACGTGTTTATTCTTGATAACGCTATGCATGGACACATGGGCATATAGATATATATTATATACAAATATATCGTGGAAATTTCTTGCTTACTTATTTGTTGTTTTTGCATCTGAGGTGTGAGAAACTTAGTTTGCAACTGAAAAACACAGATTGAAAGCCACATGAATAGACAAAAGCTTCATACAAATAGCTAGCTGTAGTAGTTTAGCGAAATAATTTACACACATGGGCAGTCGTATGGTTAAATGATCTAGTTTGGTGGCGCAACTTGTAAAATGTATGCTTTTTTTTTTGTAGACAGAGCACAAAGAAAAACAGACAGCAAAACGTGACAGATCATGCCAGCAAAAATGTTAAACTTCACGTGAATAAACCAAATGGCGAAGCAACCTCAATAAGTTTAAAATGAACATAATTTTTGTTGTTTCAGAATAAATGATTAAATAAAAAACTTCAGGTTAATACGTGTAACGAAACGCTATAAACAAATTAAAACTGCAAAAGGGCTCTTAAAATAAAATTTTAAAAACTTGAAAAGTAATTTGCAGTATTAAAAGGACAATCAAACTAAACTCTTTTCAGCTTGAAACCTCTTAAGGAAATTTCGGCGTTTGTAATATTTTATATACATAAATACCTTATCAATGAGTCCATTCCTTTACCTTGTAGTTATAACAGCAATATATACAAAGGTTTTTTTAAATAGCGAATATCATTGGTGCTTGTGCATTTAAGCCAATCAATTCTTTGAATGCGGAACAATGTATTTTCATAAATGTTTCGGTACTAATTTGCTTTCGCTAACTAGTAACACACTCCAAAATGCCTGTCTGTTAGTTAGTCTGAAATTTCTGACTATTTTATTGTCTGTCCCTGCATTTGGTTGATATTTAGTTTGATTTATACTCGTCTGGGGGGTGGTTGTAACAACTGACAAGTTAATAAAGCGCAATTGTACTCGGGTGGAATTAACATTGCTTTAATTGTCTGAAATTATTTGCAAAACTTTGTATTTATTTTTGAGCTATAAATTACATTATTTGTGGCAACATTTTTGGGAGTATGTCGTAGTATAGGGGCTTCGATTGGATATGTAAGTTCGACTTTTTTCACTTGAATTTGTGATATTGGTTCATTTAGATTTTTTTCTTCTGTTCTTTGCAAAAAAGTTTTAAACTTTTTGGTTTAAAATTCAATTAATAAAATTCAACTTCCTAAAGTTAAAACTTGGTAGATTTATTTTGCATATTGGGTAGTTTTTAGCAGCATGAGAACTTAAAATAATAATACAAGACAGAAATATTGTTCGAATGATATATTTTATTATAATCTGGTACATAATGTCATGCCATTTATTTTTTAAACATGAGCTCCGGCATATGTCCGTCGCGTGTACGAGTTACATGGTCCATTCGACCAGTCCAATTTTTGACAACTTTTTTAATAAATCTGACCATATGGCGTCAATGGTTGCTTGAATATTACCTTCCAATGTTTCAAGAGTTGCTGGCTGGTCGGCAATAACCAATGACTAAACATAGCTCCATTAAAATGAATCCAGATTCGGTAAATACCACGAACGAGGAGGCCAGTGAACAAGACCACTTTTGGAAATAAAGTTTTAGCCAAATTAATTTTGCAATAAATCGATACTTAAGAGCGCTGTATGGCAAGTTGCGCCATCTTGTTGGAACCAAATATCGTTGATGTTTAGCTGAATAATTTTTGAAGACAAAAATTCAGTCAGGATGGCTCGATAGCGCTGGTTACTCAACGTAACGGGAGCTCCTTGCTCATTTTGGAAATAAATAAGAACCGATGATGCCGCCAGCATGAATATCGTAACAAACAGATAATTTCAATTGATTTAATGGTGGTTCGTTAACGGCTGGAGGATTGTATGCACTCCAAATACGGCAACTTTGCTTATTGACGTAACCATTCAACCAGAAATGAGCTTCATCACTAAACACAATTCTTTGATGAAAATGCTCATCTTCGGCCAGTTTCAAATGAGCCTAATAAGCAAAAATTCGACGAAAACGATGATCGTTTGGCATCAATTCTTACTCGAAAGTAGTTTATAGCCACGTAAGCCAGGATCCTTGCGTAGAATTGTCCACGTAGTTGTAGGACAAATGCCAAGTTGATACCATGACGACGAATGGACATTTTGGTGTCTTCTTCGACGTAAATTTCCAGAATATGGAAGCCTTGTTCTTTAGTTAAACGATTCACGATTACTTGCCTAACCTTACTGAACAGAAATATTAACACAGTTTGACATTCTCAGCTATCAAATCATAGTGATCGTTTGGATAGTTCTCATGTAGCTAAGAAAAACAGCCGATATTTAGAATAAGTGTTAAACGTTTAGATTTAAATAAAAAATACTTAAGTTTTCAAGATTATTTTGAAAATATTATGATCAGGACATAGTTAACAATGGCGATTTCTGCCCATTTCAATTAGTTGATTGATCCAACCTGAAGCAACATATTAATGTTTGTTGCCTAGAAATGGGATAGTATTATTCGTTCCGAGTACGGCCAAAACTTTTGGATATGAACTTGGCTTTATTTTGACATTCATGTTTTTGTACGCAATTGACTCCTTTTTCGTAAGTTATTTTCTTAGAAAGATATAAGTATATTTGCATGTATGTATACAACTTCTTTTAACATAAAGTTTACAGACGGTTGGGTTATACCAAATTTCAGCTCATTGATCTACAGTGAAAGTTTCCCATACATAAAAATAAAGGGCACCCTAGTCCCCTATATAAAAAGTATACGTATTGAACTTTTTATGATTACATATTCACTCAGACCTACCTGTATGCCAAATTTTAGCTCTGTAGCTAGAGTGGAAATAAGGAGGCACCATAGTCCGCCTAAATAGGACATACTGGTTTTTAGAATATTGAAATTACAAAAACAATATATCTTTAGCTCTAGATCAGATAACTACAATCTATTAGCTACGACTTATTATTATGTTACATTCAGATAGATACGATTTTTGACGCTTGATTGACTAACTGACTGCCACGTCTTAAACCTTGGCTTGGATATTAAAATAAAGTCAATTTTAACAGTAATTTCGTTTCTATTTTCATGCTGGGTATTTAGTTTTTCAAGAAAATGGTATGCAGAGCTTGAAGATGACATATTGCTAAGTGATCTGTCTGATATTGCCAATTTCTGTCCATCTCAATACGTTTTTTGATTCAACCTGAAACCGCAAAGCACAGGCTATTTTGATTGATATTGGTACATTTAAGGAGCTAAAAAGAAATTCTTAGCAGTAAATGTAACAATGTAACAGTTTTGTTCTTATGTCAGCTTCTTTCATGCAGAATAATCTTTAATCTCTTAAAACTTTAGAAGAATAAGACTGTAGTATTTCCGAGGTAATAATACACTCCAAAGTACTTGGCTGAACATAATGAATTAGACATAGATCGTTGCTCAATTTTAGCAGTAATTGAAGCCTGACATATTCAAATCTTGTGTATTAGAATTGCCTAACTGAAATTAGCTGAAATTTTAATTTTCTTCCAATCGTAAGGATAGTAAAAGTTAAATCTCGAACAATTTAAAAATTCATCAAATCTCTGAATCGTATAAAATGAAAACTTTTATAGATGCGGAGGATTCTTGATTCAGCGATATCGACGTAAATGGATTGAGTTCCAGCTAAGTGGCGAAACATGCCGCGCAGCGAATTGGCCATCAAGAACGTGATTCTATTCCGGTACTTGTTGACAATTTTAAAAGAGATTTAGTATCGAAAAGGGTTATGTTTCGCACCGAGTTATTTTATAATCATTATGTGTCATGTAAGGCCATAAAATACTTTTAGGTCTGATTGTATTTAAAAGTCAACAACACCCTCGCCTTTAAATTCTATGTACTTGACTTTTAATATTTTCTTTTTACTCTTCTATTTCATGACAGGTCTGTTAGAATATCACCTCTACTTATCGAGCTTAGTCATGATAATGTAACATGGTCATTTGTTGAAACAACTACAATAATAATAAAAATAAATTTTACTCCATTACTTCTTTTAATACACAAAAAACCAACGACGCAAAGGACATTTTCTTATTACTGGCTTCCTTTTGCACAAACTCATAGATTTTTAAAGGAAACGACCTTTAAGACATTTAGTCAAGTATGTATGATTTGTCGGCAACTTGCTGCATTGTTGGACTGGCGTGGCACTTACCAGTCGCCTCTTTGTTTGTGCGTATATAAAAGGCAAACGTACATGTCATTCAAGAGAAGTATGGAAGTTTATTTTCACTCATGACTGCATATTTGAAATGTAAGCAAAGGAAGTTTGTCATTTGTAGATACGAGAGTATGTGAGAGTGGCTGAGTTTAAACATTATTTTTCGACGAATGTTTTTTGGCAGGAAAGGTATAAAATGTTTGCACATTGCTACTGTTGTTTTTCAAGTGGCAGAGCAAATTTGTCGTAAGTCAAATTCAGGTTTTTATTTAGAGTGAATTTACAAAAACATCTTGCCCAGATGTGAGTTCTTTTTTGAAATTTCTGTGTTTGTTTTTAAAAAACATGCACACATTTGCTTAAATAAAATAACAATACGGAGTAAACTTTCTGTCGCTGTTAAGGAAAGAAAGTAAATATTTATTTTATAAAGTAAATGTCACGTGCATTTTGCATTATTCTTTTTTATAAATATTCACTCGTTCATTTCAAAAAGGCCAACAACAATTTCGTAATTTTCCACTAAATTAACTTGACATAAACTCAAAAAAAAGCTCTAAATAAAGACAAAGAACTAAAGTTTAAACACTTTTACATATTTAATTGATTTTAACTTTTATTGTACGACAGACTAGGAGTCCTTTTACATGGCCTCGCTCCAACATGTCCAGGTCTTTGTCACACATTCTCGTTTAACATAGAAAAAACTTGCTCTTGCACAATATAAGTAATCAGTTTCTGGTGTGTTTTCGAAATTCTTGATTTTTCACCAGCGGATGAATTTGTTGCGTTGCAGCCCTATACATGTTATGAAAATTAACGTCGCCGTTACAGTAGTGTAGAAATGCAAAGGGAATTCACTGATCAAGCAACATTAATTACTAATTTTGGAATTGAACTTAAGAGTGTTCGTAAGAATTTATTCGCATTAAACATATTATTTAATATTACACCTTTCTGACTTTCGATGCAATTCAAGCCTGCGTATTGGGTGGCACCTCAATACGGTGTGAGAAAATACGGATTAAGCCAAATTATAAATAAGGTACGGTACATAACTCTCACCTCTTAGTAGATCCTACGCCTACAGAAATAGTAAATTGCCGAAGTAAAAGCCTGGTAAAGATGTGTGTTAAATTAAAGTTCGTTGGATTGTAAATGTTTTTTTTTTTAATTTCCTTATATATTATTAATATATTTCCAAAGAGATATAAAATTTTAAGAAGAAATGTGCTATTCGCGTTTGTCAAAGGGTAAGATTAAAATGAAGCCTCAGTACGCTCAATAAGAAAAAACAAAAATGGTGAGCTCTTGAGCTCTTAACCTCGACGAAATATTGGAGTCGTCTGCGCCCTCCAATAATTAAAAAATAGATTAATAAAGAAAACGCAAAAATTGGTAAATCTTTTTTGAGCGCAGATTTTACTGCAAGTAATATCTGGGTTAAAAACTTCAAAAAGAAATTTTTATGAATAGCCTTATAACTTAAGGAATCAAGTTTCTTGTATCGTTTAACACGATTTCGATTTGCGCCGCATATTGCAGGAGTCATCCTGTTAAACGAGGTCTACCTGTTTTTAGGACTTCCGATCTTACATTCCACACACATAGAATGGCAACGGCTCAAAAATACAAAACTTACTATTGAAACTGCGGTTCTGTGGTTGAAAAACGAACTTAAATTATTTAGTTTTTATGCCTTAATGTTTATTAACTATCTGGGAATCACGGTTGCCAGAGGGTCTACTTTGGATTTTTTTTTAATAATTAAAAGAAGTAATTGAAGAAAATTACGACTTTTCTATCTTTTCTATAACCAAGGAACAATATAAAATCTCATTGGAAACTTTAAATGTGTTAGAAAATATTACAGGTATAAAAGATAATTTTTCTCTTCAAATAAAATTTTATTATAAACTGAATTCAGGCCGTTTTTAAAGTAAACGTTTCATATGTTTTTGCTAACCAAAGCATAATTATGGTGACTTTACTAATCATAAACTCTGAATAATAGGGAATGCACTACCGATTATATAGATTTCGCATTCAAAATTAGAGGCAGAGAATTTAAAGGCATCTTCCATAAATCGCTCATAAAATTCGAAATAAGAAATGCGTATTTTTTTAAGGCCTTAGGTTTTTATTTCATTGAATCTTTCAAATCTTATCTCTAATATATTACACTCTTATCTTAATTATTACCAATGTAATAAATAACTTATTGTATTCAAATTCTAATAATCTGTTAACGTATTTGCACAAGTACGTTTTTACTTCTCGCTGGGTAGTAGGAACTTCTAGATCTCTATGGCTATTTTCATTTCATATATCCGTAAACAATAAGTTGTAAAATCCTAGAGTGTCTTTTTTGTAACTTCTCGATGTTTGATGCACAAACAGTGCCCCACAGCTGAATGACATATGACCATATTGGCCTTATAATGGGTTTTATAAAAGGGTTTTGTATTCCAAAGCCAGGGTTGAGTTAGGACCTATTAATCAGTGTAGTTGATTTGTTTTAAATTTTATGCCCGTTATTTTTGTCTCAATTTGGCGGGACCAAGTAAGGCTTCGATCTATGTGGATACCCAAATATTTAACGTGGGTTTCCGCTGGAACCGTAGTATTTGTTACTGTTATACGTGGGCAATTTCACCTTCTTAGGGAAAACGGTACGTGAGCACAATTTGATAGATATACCTGCATTCTCCTTTTTTTTAGCTAGAAATGCGTGTGATAACAAACAATGCAATTACAAAACGTTAGAGTGGTGTAAACTCTTCATAATCGCTGTCGCGGCCACTAACTTAGTTAACAAGGTATTAACATTTGTTATACATACATACATACATATTCTTTGTTCGTTTAATTCCATGCTATAAATGCGTACGAACTTTTGTGTTTCATTCGACGCGAAATCAAAAGTTATCACGAGAATATTCGCACAACTTATTGCTGTGTCATCAGCTGTTTGGTTTTCGCTAAAATGGCTGTATTAATTTTACAACAAATTTTACACACAAAGGGATTAATTTTAAACGTTAAAAAGGTAAAACGGCATGAGTTTATAAAACAAAGCAGGAGCTTGTTGAGTTGAGATTCTTATACAACATCCACTCACTTACAAACCCTTAGACACAAAAACACGCAAAGTATCGAAACTCAGGGTTGATTTTTTTCGTTTCTGTGGTTGATATTGTCGTGCCACAAAGTATTTTATCTCTGTTACAATTAACTCAGTTACACTTAAAATAAATACTGAAGCAGAAAACCATACTTTTACCATATTCCTGACTCATACTCGTTCGTTCGTGGAATTATTTGATTGTGGCAAAGACAAAAGTAACAGCCTTAAAGTAAATTTCCCTTGATACATTTTATAAAATAAAACATTAAGGCTTTTTCTTGACTGAGCGAACGACTATAGGACTTTGGCAGTGGGCAGGGGAAAAGACGTTTTTATTGTAACTTCTTTTCCTTTCAGGTTTTGTAATTGTTTTAACGCGTTTTTGTTTCCCCTGCTATATATTTGTTTATTCGGATGTCTAAAGAAATGAAGTTGCTTTCCTTACAACAACCACTAATGGAAACTTGAGGTTACACTGCGTGATCACACAATATTTTTAATGCTTTTAATTATCGCATTACGATTTCAACGTTGAAGATGCAGATAAAAACAATGACAAAGTTAAACAAAAAGTTCTTAAAGAATTTGTAAAATAAACATTAAGCCAGCTAACTACCAAATGCAGTTAATTTAAATGTTTATTTTAATACTCAACTCTATTTGAAATGGTAATTTCATTTTTATAAATAATATAGATAATTCTTTTTTGAAGTATATTTGCAAAAGATAAATTAGGAACAAAGAGTTTCAAAATTCAAGTTTATAGCAATCAACGGAAAGAATTTTATCTAAGTTAATAAAAAGTAAAATATAATATTTTCTTTCACCTGGATTTGCGCCTGATTTAACAGAGGATAAAAGACCTCCTAACTTGACACATGCAGAGTTAGTTAAGCAGAGTTTCGTTAATCGAAATTCGTTTATGCTGGACATCTTGAGCTATTCTGGGCGTCCTGACATACTTCTGAGCTCGGAAACATTACTGCAGACAAACTTATAGGATCTTGTTATAGAGGTATTGTTAAATATATCTTAAGCAGAACTGAGAAGAAAGATACAAGGCAGATGTAGCGTATACATACATGGGCATTTTGATGTTAAAAGAAAAAATTTCAATTATTCTACTTTCCGAATATCTCAGCACAGAGCGGATCACTTAGAACTTGTGCTAAACTTTATTGTTATTAATGTCGGTGGGAAATCGAAGCAGATCGCTATCTTTATAGGGCCATTTTCGACCACCTTCTTTCCTCGAATTAATATCCGGCAATCGACTTGTTACTCCTGAATACCTTACTCTCCTTCGAGTCTCGTGCTACCAATAGCTTTTACTGTTGACTGAAGTGATTTCAGACTGTCGACTGGTGACTTTCGACCTTCTTCCTCATCACGGAGTCTCCTGTAATAGCTAGCATTTATCTAAGGCTTGGGTCCACATTGGCATTTACATTTAACAAGTGCCTGCCCGTCGTCATAAGCCTTATGCTAGCCAGTGCTGGACCTTCACACACAAAGTGCGCGACCGTCCCAACCTCTTCCGCAGGAGAATCTATAGAGACTAAACCCGTCCACCCTAGCGAGTTTTTTTGTGAATTTCTTCAGAATTCCGCCAATTGCCAATAAATACCGGAGTTACTGTAGAAATTAAATTCTTCACCTCTGACGAGGCTTCATTGCGAATCCATATAGGAATCTCACGGTACACGGTAATGGAGAAAAATATATCCACTCCCACAGAGCTCCATATGCACAGTAAGTCTGTATTAAAACTTGAGTTCGACTGGTATCCAGAGGTCGCATACTAAAGACTAAGGTGGTAGACCCATCTGTATAGATTACATATCAGTTTTCAAAATTTCTGAAACTCTTGAGTTATTCTAAAAAAAATTGTTTTGAACTTCGTCAAAGTATTTAGGAGCGTCATTCTCTTTTATTTTTGTTTCGCACTTCAATTTCGTAATGGCTTTCTAAGGCAAAATATAGAACTTTTTAACCATATACCCCTCTTGCTATGTGCAACTAAGTGGTGAATTTAACAGAAATATATACCCTTTTTACTTTGTTTACCTTTGACAAAAATTTGTTTAATATTTTCCATTACATATAATCGATTTTCATATTTTCCAAGATCATTTTATTTTGAATCAACGTAGATTATATTTGTTAAGATCGGTTACAAATTGGTAAAGTTATTAACTTTTGAAAAAGTTATTAACACTTTTAGCTGGATTAAAAAATATAAGTTACCAAGATTCGATGCTCTAATACAAGTATTACTTTTTCTAATTTTTTAATACATGTTTCATAAAATTTCAGTATACATACACAAATGCCATAAGACCATTTGAAAAAAAACGGCATTTTAATTGCGCTTTCTTTCCTGAAAAAAAATTCGTGTGTTAAATAGGTACAACTTTTTTCATATTACCTAAATCCTCACAATGTGATGACACCGGTATACAATTAAAATGCAACAAAAATAATTTAATCAAATTTAAATACAAATAAACTCCCGTTTATTTTACCCTGAACATTAAGTTGAGTACGGAAGTTGGTACATATTTGCCAGTTTTTTTTTTTTGCAACATATTCAAAAAGGAACGTTGTTACAAAAGGAAACGCCATAAGTTTACAAAATTATATATTATTCTACAAATTAAATTTAGCAACAACTAAAGATTTTAAAGATTTAATAAAATATGTAAATGCATTCATTGCTCCAAATCGATAACGGTTAGGTCTGAAGGTTCTATTGTCAAATAATAGCAGGTCTTCTTAAATTCTTTTGCCCAAATATATTATTTAAGCTAAACACGCATTGTAGATGAGACAGCTTTAGTTTTTTCGTCGTCTATTACACATACTCAAAAATTAGTCTACTTTATCTATTAGTTTTTTATAAATTTGTCTAATAATTTCATAACGACACTAAGCACCATTTAGCAAAATGTCAACCATCACACGCTGTGGCCATTTTACAACAATTTGTAAAATAAATGTCACCTTGAGGTTTACACTACACAGCTGTTACTAAGCAACTCCCAGGATAGAGAAAAATTTTTCAACCACTCATAGTAGAGAAAAACGCAAATAACAAGAAAAACGAAGCTTTAATGGCCAACGACAGCCAGGAGACCTGTAAAATTACAACTGTATTTCATGGACACAGATCATAAATTTTAAAAATTATTATCCGTAACCTGTCGGAATATTACAACACATAGTTGTGCTTTTGTATCTGCTGCTAAGGACGATACTCCTGGTGACGCTATTCGTGTGGGTATACTGATGGTGGTGCTGATGACAACGGTGGAAAAAATGTTTTGGCTGATAATACAGAGGTGTTAGTAATTCATTAAGTGGAAGTTTGTAACCTCTTTATTTAATTTACTTACTAAATGAAACATGACCATTCGCCAAGTAATATTCGTTGTTCACTTGCCAGTGAAGAAGAATTTATGTTTATTAAACTTTTTATATTTACGTGTATTCGAAATTAAAAAAAAAATATAATACAGATAAGGCAAACATTAGATATATTTCCATCTGTTAAATGTTATGTTTGGTTTTTTTGTTTTAAATTTAAGTTTCTTTTTAATTCATTCAATTAATTCATTAATTGAATTTTAAATATTTATTGTTTAAAAAAATAATTTACCAAATTCGTTTAATAACCTACAAAATTAAAGATACTCCTAAATATTTAAAAAGTAATTAAATCCAATAAAGAATTGTATATTTAAAACATTA
The DNA here is from genome assembly GCA_963932375.1 of Phania funesta. Taxonomy (NCBI): domain Eukaryota; kingdom Metazoa; phylum Arthropoda; class Insecta; order Diptera; family Tachinidae; genus Phania; species Phania funesta. The sequence continues at coordinate 44,828,948 of OZ010652.1, forward strand.
ATTTCTAGATGAAACCAAACAAAACCTTCACCATCTCAAAAAAAATTTTTTTTTTGTATTAACACAAATTTAAGACAAATATTCTACTGATCCTATGATTGTTATTTACAAAATGTTTTTTTTACACGCCGGCAAACATTAAGCGGTAGGTAATATCTTCACAATCGATTAAAAACATTTTGCTAGTAAAAAATCTTAAATTGTTTGGGTAGGTAAACTATAAAAGTGTGAGTTAGAATTATATAAAATTCACTTAGGCCTTTTGGGACATTGTGATATTCCGACGTGTATGTTCAGCGTCCTTCCCACCGTAGAACGAACAAAAGCGCGATATTAATTCACAATCCACTCATATCGGTTTCCTGCTTTTTCACACATCACGAGTAACATAACAGATACCATTGCATACGGAAGTTTCCTAGGCAGGACAGAACAGGACAGGGCAGGGGCAGTGATATAAGAAACTTACTATTTATCTTGTATTCATCTTCACAACAATAAAAGCTACAAAATATTAAACTCCCAAGCTTCTATGAGGCAATAATTATTCTGAATGTATAACAGAGATGTTACCCATTTTATTTCGAAAGGCAGATGGTAAACTAAGTAAATGGAAACTGCTGTAAGGTTATCAGCTAAATAAACTTAAAAGAGCAATCCAACTTAGGCTAATAAAAACAAATCCAATAATGCCACAGAGAAGATTGTATTTTTCAAATATAAATAAAATAGTAAAAGCTAATCGCATGTTAGAACTTAATGGAAAACGTGTTTTAGCATTAAAAAAGCCACTAAGAAAGTGCATAAAAATTCTCAATTGATTTGCGGAAACCGCAAGAAAAAATCATTTTTAAAGTGCAAAGTTTGCATATGTGATGAATAAAATCGGCCAACAGCAAAACGTTAAAGCGAAATGTCATATCTTCAAATCAAAGATAGTGCCCATATTCCACTTAAGTTTATGCTTTCAGACTTAATAAAAGTTTGACTGCTTAAAAAACATTTATTTGTATGTATATGTTAGCATAAGTGGGACGTTCTACTTAAATCTTCCATGTACATACGGCTTATGTTTGTGTGCAATGCCTGTGTATTAAAGTTGTTAAAATATTTAAAAAAGTATTTACTTTTGCTCGTATAAGAAGTAAAAAGGCATACAATTTTTTAGACAAATACCAAATTTCTATAAACCTTTGCAATGTTTTCTAGCAACACACTTACATACACGATCTCTTAACGCTCAAATATTACAGAAAATTTGCTGGTATAAAATGTCCCATAACTCGTCAACTTCAATCAAAATTTCCTCCAAGGTTAAAAAAAATAAAAAGGGAAACAAAATCCTAACAAAATTATTAAACTTTGTGATTCAATCAATATAAATTTTCCAATTTAAACAATCTTTATTTCTTTGTGCAGTTTTGTAAAATTCTTTACAAAATCAAATTCCTTTGAAAACAACACTTTAGATATTTATGGCCTAATTTTCCTCGCATAAATTTGCCTGGACGACGAATAATTTTTGCATAATTTTCCAATAACTTTACCTTAAGGCTTTAATCAATTTTGCGTATTTTATTTTCCACATGAATAGATCAGACCGTTGTATTTTGGATTTATCGGAGTATCTTAAACACCACCAATGGTCCCTGTTATATTCTGTTTGAAAACGTGACTTTTATTGATGTTAAGATTCTTTTTTTTCATCTCTACTTTATCGCCATCATAATTTCATGATTTTTTACTTATTTTTGATGATTTTTTCGTTTAAGCCTTAAAACATTTTTATAGCCTACTTATTTAAGGTAACCAGACTTGTGTATTTACATATTGGTTTCTACATATTTGCTATGTCATTGTTATTTAAGATTGAGAAAACTTACTTTGTTTTTTTTAAAGAAATTTTTTAAAATAAAACTAATATTAAATAAAGTTCGTGAAGGCTTTAAAAATGTAAATTAGTGTTAAGATGTTAACGTCTTGACTAGCCATAAATCTGCCATCATACATTTGATTGTTCGCATAGGAATATAGCTAAGGAATAACGTCGCTGTTGGTCGCATTATTCGCGTTCAAACACAATTGCGAGTAGTTCGCACAACGCTATTCTACCACCACAGAAACAAAATACACGTAGACAAAATAAAAAATGCGCTCGTCTGTAAGCACCCCTACAAAAATTATGCTGAGAGCATCGAAACAATAGCGATGAAACGTCCAAAATTATTAATATTAAGTAATTTAATTTCTAGGCATAAGTTTGTTTATTTTTTCTATTAAAAAAAAAGGAATTTATTTGATGTAATTAACTTTGAATACAGTAAAAGTTATAATATTATTAGATAACTAGCTGAATGGAATGCATTTTTTATACCGCTACGCATGTTATCAACATTCTTTGCGTCTTTTTCTACCAATTTTGTGTTTAACTGTAAACATCATCTATTTAATAATTGTAGTTCGAAAATGTTAGGCCAAACAATAGACCTAAAATTATGCTAAATCTGAACAAGAACATTTACATGTAGTCTCCATACAAAAGACTAAGAACACATTTTCTCCCGTTATTATGCAGACGCTCTCTCAATGTGCGAACAGAGTTATAGCTAGTGAAGACATAGAGTAAGTAACGAAAATTTACACTGAAGATGACACAGCCGAAATCGGTTTGTCCCCTAAACGAACATGATAATGATAGACGTAAATTCGTTCCAAATATATATAGTAACTAATTTTTACTTTCTTCAATTTAAGTAACCAACACAGTTAACAATTTGAAAAATAAATTACTTCTGAAGTTTGTTTTTTAACGACACGCAGCATTATTTGATTATATAAGATTTAAGCCGCAATCTATAATGTTATACTTTTCTGAAAGCCCGTTTTGTTTCCTTAAAATTGGTTTAAGAACGTCAACATATAACATAGAGCGAAGTAATACTGAAATAAATTTGCCCACAATCATTTCGTACGTTGGATAAATTTGGGACCATATTTGTACCTCATAATAATTAAAATATACCGAAGAATTCGCTATTATGCAAGTTATTGTCACATTTCACATTTAATGATAGCGCACGGTAACGCGACATTTAAAAAAAAAATATCCACTGCTACCTAGTACCTGCCGTGCCTATCACTACTCAGCGTCCCTACTAGCAAAATTTTCTTACCTATTATAGTGTAATAACACAAACATGATCAGCTTTTATATTATGAAGAATTAAATTATATTCCGCACTCTCACTTACCCTTAAATAAAATTGACAATTTTTAAATTGTTCTTAAGGGCACTAAGCCTAGTAACTGCTTTCAAATAAACACGGCAGGTTACACGTTCAAATGATAAAACTTTATTATCAAATTAAGTGTTCGTTAGTACAAACGTTGCAGCTCAAAGTTAACGGCCATGGACAATGCCATTTACCCCTCAATATGCTTTTCAACATTTCGAGCCCTGCAGGAACTACTGCTTCGCCATCAATAGCTTTGTAAGATAATATCGGGTTAGCGTTGCATAGAAATCTGCTTACGTATGACATGATATCCACTTTTGAACATTTGGATATTCATTGCGTAATTTCCATCGTTTTACCGTGTTCTTTTCGTAACCAATCGCGAAATGCATAATTTTTTGTTCACTGCCTTACAGTGCTGCAATCTGTGACGCTCGACTGTAAATGAATATCTAAAAATATTATGTTTTTCTCTATTGCTAAAAGAAACATACATACAAACATAAAAAAATTTACATTTTCTGCCATGATTCCCACTCCGAATAAAAAAATGATGTAGACAGTTCTTTTAATCTCTTAATTTAAATCTTGAAATTTTTCATTTTTTTATTTGTGAATCTATAAAACATAATACATTTATACATTTTTTAAATTATATTTTTTTATATAATATAAAATACAAAAAATCTTTTATAAAAGAAGAAGATACATAGAAAGAAAACAAAGCTTGTCAATTTCTTACATTTATATACATTCTCGATCATATAATTAGAGCTACTTAAATTTCTGTTTTAGGTTGGCCATATCTTTTTGAATCTTTTGTCGACAGCTAAAACTTTACTGCCATCGGAAAAAACATTTTCTTAAGAAGTCACAAATATCAAGAACAAAAACTACAGTTTGCAGTCAATAACTCCACTCTCTCGTCTGTGATGGCGATTTAAAAATAGTTCATTTTTTCTCATATCGTGAAAACAATAAATTGTAGCCAAATGACCATCTAAATTTAATTTCTTTTAGTCACTAAAACCACAATACGCAAATTATTAACATGACCTCTTACTTGAATGTTCCATGTCATATGCTCTCTAGCAAATTGTAATCGTTTTTCTTTGCATAAAAATAGATTTTTAAAAGAGTTAATGCATTGATAAACGGTTTCTTATTACAATATTTTTAGTAACTAAATAAATTGTCAATATTTTTGCTCCCTATTCCGCTAGTTTTAAGCAAGTTAAGTTCTGTTTTATTGAAAGTATTGCCAAATTCTTAAAATTTTCCACATAAAAACTATTTTGGTTTATATATTTGAAGTCCTAAAATAAAATTTTAAATTTAGATGGACTTTATTAAGTCCTGGAAAAACAGCATTAATTTCCCGGGAAAGTGGAAAGTTAAAAGAATTGAAATAACAGGAGTCCCGAGATAAGAACCCAAGTGCTTACTATGAACTCCTTTTGTAGGCCAGAAAATTATGTACTGCATGCAAAGTCTGGAATATTTTTTCTGTGAAATTCTCCAAAACAGCACCAATACGGAGCGCTGCACAGCAAACGCCACAATGCATATTAGGAAGATCGTGCGATGTGATGCAGCTTAAATTTTCCTGCAAGACTTTTTTGAAGACTTATAAGCCGGAACTGACTAATGCTATCAACGTCAATATAACCTAGACCGGTTTTATAATTTTGCACTCCGAACGTTCAAATTTAGAAAACATAGCAAAACAGTATCATAGTTCTAGTTTCATTGATAAATTCTTGCATTTGTCCTGGAAACCCTTCCTGTTCAACATAATTTATTTCACACAACAAAAAATGGGTTCTTGTTGCAAAAACAGAGAAGTTTGGTTTTACCTTAAAAAAGATTAGTGCTTTAAGACGTGCATGCTTCCCGACATAAGTTATTAACCTTTTTAAAAATGTTCAAAATATATATTTAATTTTTTTATTGCCCTTAAAACCTTATGAACAAGCACAAATCCTCTAGGAATATCTATATTTTTGCTGTTAAAATAATATATATCTAGGGTTGATAAAATCGATCAATACTACCCGATTTTCATGTGAGTAAATGGGTCTAAAATCATTTCCGTTTAATAATTTAAAGCCTTAAATAAGCTGTTCTAACGGTTTTCGCTAAAAAAATTTACTTGTGAATAATTTATAACTTCAACCGCTAAAAAGTAAAATTAAAACAGATTACAAGATGAAATTCAGGTTACAAGGGAATTACGTTGTAACTACTTTGCATAATTTACGAGTAACACATTTTAAGAATGAAGCTTTCAACAAAAAACCGCAATTTGTTGGCTAGAGGTAAAAAGAGTCGCAGTTATAAGAAAATGTTAATGCCTTGAAAGATATTTTTACGAAAGTAAACACATACAAAGGAAAAATTGAAATAAGAATAAGTGAAACGGCACTTGAAGCAGCCAAATATGAAAATCCCCAAAGAATGACAGTGACAGCTTGTTTATTTCTCATATAGAAAAGAAAGCTCTACAAACCGCCAGAGAAATTACATAAATAACGCCTGGTAAAAGCAAGAAGAATTTGTCACTTTTCAAGCACCTTTTAAAAGAGTTCAACTAAAATACAAAAAGCATTTGTTCTTACCGAGATTCAAAGGTGCAGACTTTTAGAAATTGTTTGCTACTTGTCTTTATTTTAAAATTATTTCCTTTTTCCAGAGAACAAGATTAAAATATTTATATGCCTTTTTGTTGCAAATAAATAGTCAGTATTTACTGTCTTCTACTTAATTTGCATTTTAATTGTGTGGTTGGTGTTTTCTGTTTTGGTTGCCAGTGATATTTTTCGCTGTTCCATCACTACTCCAGTAACAACAGCAAGAAGTGTCTGCTGCGTTAAATAAATATTCAACTTTGTTTTTTTTGTAGCATATAAAAAAGGATGGCAGACGCCGTATGTTGCAAATTCCACTGTTCTGTCTCTGTACGAGTAGGTATATTGCTGCTGTCGTAAATTTGTTTTTTCAAACAAAATACTCAGAAGTTCAGGTTGTACAGACCCAAGGTCGTCTCTTTACAAAATTTTTAAAAATAAAAGAATTACACTCTTAAAACATTTAATAGTACAATTTTATCTTTTATCTAAAATTTAAAAACACTAGAAAATTTCCAGGGGAATTTATAAAAAATCTATTTTAATTTTCTTGCTCCTTTTCTCTCTAGTGAACCTCATATCTTGGAGCGCTTTCAATAAAGTATTGTTGTCATAAATATAAATATGGATAATTGTGCACCAAGGGCAGCGTTATAGAGTTGTCAAAACTACATAAGAATATTTGTGAATGGAATAATCGGTTATGTATTTATCTTTCAAAACATATAAAGGATAATTTTTGATTCGACGATTTCACTTTGTGAATGGTAGGACTATTTACATCTATTCCGTAGTTTGATTTATTTCTCTGGAAGGTAAAATAATATGTCCTCCGTGCCCTTAGAAATTTAAAGTATATTTAATGGTATGCAGTTGAATGTAAACAACGTCTTGGAATGTCATTCAAAAGATATAAATATTGTGAAGTAAAAATGGGCACAAGGATTGTAATGTCCGCAACGAGAAGCACATTTTTTATATTTAACTACTTGGATTTTTTTTCAATCGAACTAGATTTGTGAAGATCCCTAACCTACGGTGGCACAGCATACGCCAGGGATGCGTGGCCAAAGGGGTACTTGGTCTCAAGTGTGCGAACTCCTGATACCAGTCGATCTCCATTTTTAATACACACTTACCCGTGCATATGGAGCTCTGTGTTGGTGGACATATTTTTCTCGATTAAAGGGATAAATCAGGAATCCTCGCAAGAGGCGGAGAGATTAATTTCTGCAGAAACTACAGTTTTAAATGGCCAAAGGAGGAATCCCGAAAATATGGTTAAGAATAGCTCGTGAGGTGTGGACAGGTCAATTCCATTCCGACAGGGATGGACTATGAAGCCTCGCACGAGGTGGAGAGGTTAAACTCTGTAGGAACTCCGACGTATAGTGAAGGAAAGAGGCGCACAAGAACACCTCGCAAGGGGTGGACGGGACAGCTTCTTAAAATATTCCGAGGAAGAGGCTTAGACGGTAAAACACATTGTGTGTGAATGTCCAGAATTGGTTAGCAAAAGACTTAGGACCAAGAGCAGACACTTGTTAAGTGTAAATGCCATGGTGGACCTAAGCCTTAAAAAAGGCTTGCAATTACAAGAGACTACGTGATGAGGAAGAAGGTCGACAGTCTCAAATCACTGTAGTCGATAGTAACTGCTAATGGTAGCACGAGACTTGACTGATAGTAAGGTAATCGTAAATTACAAATCGGTTGTCGGAAATCAATTCGTACGAATGTAGCATCCGTAATATATTATTAACCCATATGTTTACAGACAAATTGGGGTAAATGTTGTAAAATATCGTAAACATTTTTTTAGGGATATAGTTTTCTTTTCAGACATATCCAATGAAATTGTAGCTCATTTTGTTTAAACCTTCTATCAGGACTCAGCATCTACAGTTAAATCTGTGATATAGCGTAACATTTCGTACGCCAAATAATTATAGTTAGCCGATGTTTATACAATTTTGCAGTTGTTCTGCTTTGCTGGACATAATTTAAATTTTTTATATAAACCAAATAATCCGATAAAATATTTAAAAATAATTATAATTAATAAATAAACCATCTACAACTGTTTGTATTTTCTTTTAGTTTCTACTTCGTTATTGCTTCCTTCAGGTCTTTATGTTTCTATTTTTATTATTCCTGTATTTTTTTTTTATTTACTTTCGGCATGTTTATGGCATCGGGTGTTGTTGGTGAGAAAATAGACACCTCTTATTATTTCTTTAAACATTTTTATTAAATAGAATTTAAATAAAATATATCTGAAAAAATATAAAGATGACATAAAAAGATGTCAGCAGTTCTTTAGATTGTTGTTCGTTACCTTTTGCAAACTCTGTAGATTATTTAAATACAACGGAAAAAGAAGTCAATACAACACGTTCAAACTGCACACATATACACACACATATTTGCATCTAGAAACACATGAAAGGCACACAAATGTGTCTCGTTTTAACTTCCTGTAGAAAAAAACATTTCTTTCCTCCGATATAGCTTGTTTTGGAACCAATGTTTTTTTTTTTTTGTTATTCTTGTTGGCTTAGGGTTGTTTTTATTATGTTATTTTTATATTGGTTGTCTTGGCTCTTAGATTATTAGCAGCTGAAATATAAGGTGTTGAACTCTATTGAATTTCGATAAAAATCGCAACATGGCTTGCTCTTGCTTGCCATTGATAGCTGTTGTTGTTGTTTGGTAGCGTAATTGTCTTGTATTCCCATTTTTACACGTTTTCATACTGACTCGCACACAAATTTGGGGTTTTTCTACAAGAAGATGATAAAAGATTTACCTTTTTTTTTGTAGTTGTTTGTGATTGTTTGTCTCCCCTTAGTTTGGTTCTCCCTTTTGGTTAACAGCTCTCGTCTATTCGGGTATTCGCTTGTCAGCGTGCATGAGAAATTTAAAGTCCTTCATATATTGGTTTTCAAAAGATTGCTTCTGTTGCAAGTTAAAGTACGCGAAAAAGTTTTCGTTGTTTGGTTTTTCGTTCAAAGTTAGTTTTCTTTTCATATTCAAAAAGTGAATGAGTGCATTCAGGTGGCAACAATATCTTCTAGATAGTCAAATGTTGTATAACAGGAGACGGCGTTTTTCGTGAGTTTGAAAAGAACTTTTAATAGCTTAAAAAATTTTGTGATTGCTAAATATTTTTAACAAAAGTTAAAAAATCAAATTCGAATTATTATACTCGTATTAACAAAAATTAGGATCATAATATAATCCTGTGCAAATCATTTGACAACGTAGTGGTTACAAAAGTATGGTATAAAGATATAAGTCTATCAGTTTTTAAGTTTAACATTAAATAACTTTTGCTGGCTAATTAAAAGTTTATATTTTTAACACAACCCTCAAACAGTTCATCATGATTCGCCTTTAAATATTCAACGTGACTGTTTTTCAGGTTCTTAGTATTTTAAAATTCTTTTATGAATGATAAATTCATCTAAGGTTTTAACTAATGTTAATTCAGTTTGTAAGACTCAGGGTTTGTTTATACTTCTTTATGTTTATTTAAGTTTTCCTTTTCTTAACTTTTGAATGAAGTAACAGAGCAGCAACTTAGCTTTCCAGCCAAACCCCTTCTTGAAATAAAAGATGAATAAAACAAAAAAAAAACCTTTAGGAAGGAAATAAAAAAACGTGTTTATTTTTCTGTTCTATGTGGTTGCCATTTACAATTTTATAATTAACTTAAGAACTTTGTCAAGCAACTTGTACTACTACAAGATACAGACGTATACAAATATTTCCACTTCCGCCTTAAATCATTTGGATATGTCTTGTTTTTGTTCTAATGATTCTGTTCTTAAGTCACTTATTTGTTTTTCGCCTTGTCACACGTTAACGTTTTCTTCTTTTATTCGTAATATTTTTTATTTTTATTCCCTTTCACCTTTTGTTTTAAATTTTAAAATTTCCCAAAAGAGGTTTGTTTATCTCCTGTAAAATGTTTGTTGTCGGTTTTCTGCTTGTTTAACTTATTGTTTACATCAAAGTTTGTTTTGCTTAGCGAAGAGGTTAATTTATGCATTAATTTTTCGTAGTTTACAAGGAAGAGAATGTTGATGATTTTGCTTGTCTCTGCCGTCGAGAGACAAATGTTAATCTTGTGTAATTAAAAGTATTCTTGTGTGTGTAGTTAATATAAAAACTTCTCTTCTGAGATGAGTTTTTCCCAATAAAATTTTATAAAATATTATTAGGATGGAATTTTTTTTAATGGCTTTACCGAGGTTTTAAGAATAAAAACAAGTCTCGTAGTTTTATCAATAATTGCTTTAAGTTTTAACGGGTTTAAAGTTGCAGTTTCAGAAATTATTTCTCATTATTCACCAAGTTGCATTTATATCGATCAGAAAACCTCATATTGGTTGAATGGAACTGGTGAGTTTTGTTAAATAATTAATTAGTCAGGCAGGTGAAGTGATATTGTCTTACGATTTAAGAAATGAAGTTACGAATTAAATTTATAGTATCATTTCATCTGTTTCTGAAGTTTTTAAACAACCCTAAGTTACACATACCTTGAGAAGAGTACTAAACATTTCTAAACTTGCAAAACTCTAAATGACCAAAATTCATTCAACAGTTTAATTTAACAACAGCACAACCAACTATCTACATGAAACATTAAATGAGCGTAAAAGCTTTACAAGAATGAAACAAAATTTACAATTTTTATTTAAAAGAATATTTTTAAAACGGATGATGATGAATATATAATAACTACGATACACCCACAAAAATGTATAGTGTCATTTCATAGAGTCATATCATAGTGGCATTACTATCCGGCAGTTAAAATGGTAAGTAGTTACATTGGGGTCAATCATTACCTCGTTGTAATGAGATTGTATCTGATCGATTCTCAAATTTTGTCAAATGGACACAAATAACGATTAACTTATTTCGATACGTCTGTAGTTATATTTTTATGAGACTACAAAATGCAGACTAATTTATAACGAAAACAATTCCAATAAGAAACTTATCACTTAATTGTTGGGTACAGAAAACTAAATATGTCGTAGCACACTGGACATTTTATAAAAAAAAGTCTGCAACCTTTACGCGAGCGGTTAGATTTTGTTGAAGCTTGATATGAATTTCTTCACGCTATTAGCACTAAGTCTGAGGTAATAGAAATCGAAGCGTGAATACTTGTTTTGAAATTAAGCTTTAAAATAAATGCTAATCAACTATGATAAAACTTATTTATATCAAATAAATATTAAAGGAAAGTATAATCATGTCTTTAATTTTAGGTTCAGGAATCAAATTTTTACATACATGTAGCAAGGTTTTTGGCTATCTTTTGCTTTCAAATCGAATCGGAAATAAGAAATTGATCAAAACTACTTTAAGCACCAGTTACGGCGGTTTCTTAAATAACAAGGGCCAAACTCAAGACTTAAACTGGACAATTCATCTTATATAGCGATTAAAGGAAGTAAGAATAGTTTTTAATTAATTTACTATAGTTCTTCATTTGAACGCTAAAAATTTCCATTTGTGAAATTTAGCAAATTTACGAGACTTATTTCAAAAAGCCCCTTTTTCCACTTTTGTGAAACTCCCAATAATTAACGTCACTTTAAGAACTAAAAGCGCAAAAAGCTGAGGAATTTCTTTCAAATATACATATAAAAATTTCCACAACTTGTTTGAAGAAATCATTATTAGTAGATTAGGTTCGCTCGAAAAGAGGAGCCAATTATTGGCTTCATGCCCGTAGGCATACACTTAATGCACTGGCTCTAATTGTTGTCTCCTCTCCAATACGAAACGAAAAGAAAGGCTTATGATCGAGTGAAGTTCCTGAGGATTCTACTCTACGTTGGTTATATCTGATAAGGTGTCAACAATGAAATACTGGGTTCTTGTTTGAAAGCTAAGCAGTGTCACACAAAAGGTGCCATCGTTTCATTGTCCTAATTACATGGTCTGCGAACACTATTGTCTATGTTAGAATACTTGCTATCTTTTTAATTTCGGCCTTATTTAGTTTCAGCAGGCTCTTCGTTCGAGTAGTCATTGATCGCTGTTTTGCACTCCAATAACGCATTGTTCTTGCTTTTTCGGACTCAATTGCTTTAGCAGTCATTTGAGACTTGTGGTCTCACTGAGCCATCTTATATACTCCTTGATAGCCATATTTCGGCCTGATGCGTCATGTTATGGTTAGGAATTCGAAAATACATTCTCTGATTCCTCTATATATATTTCTAGCCCTAGCGTACAGCTGTTTGACTAGGAGTCTCTAATTTTTTGTGGAAATTTACGAGTGCTGTGCAAATTAAACTTCATACAAAATTTGACAGTTTATTTGCGAGGTTGTCAAAATACAAAGCTTGCGAGGCTTCTAAGCATTTTAATAAGTACACTTATTATATTTGTTATCTGGTTAATAACTTACAAGATTAATTTAAACTATTTGGAAAATACTATTCAAAGAAATAGTATAGAACTACTTGTATTTAACTATGAGCAACAAATTGATAAGTATACTGGTTCGTTATAACTAGCATTTCAACTAATACAACCTGTAAAAGCTAATCTTATAATCGAGAAAGGACAAACCTGCCAGTAGTCTAAAACAAAAATAATTACAAATACACTTCTAGCAACATACTAGTTATTCTAGCTGCGGTGTATTCATACATAACCACAGGTACATAAATGAAACATGTAGACTCTTCCGCAGGAGTTTAACCAGTATTTTATTAACATTCTAATCTCTACATTTAATAGGCTGAGATAAAATTAAGCAAAAAGCAAAGTTTTAAAATCAATCTTTTGAAGGTAGTAAAACAACTAAAAACTAAATTTAAAAACTTACTGCACGGTTCATATTGAGCAAGTTTATTAGTCAAAGTTCTCATAGTTAATATTATTTTAATAAGACAGCAAAAATAAAGATAAATTTTCTATAGTACACTAATGACTTCCTTTCATAACATAATATTTTTTATTTTAATGTGCCTTTTTAAAATTTTAAGAATAATTCTTTGTTACTTTAGTCATAAATCATGTAAAAACAATAAATACTCTGGTGTAACAACGTCGCATAGTCACTAAGTGCACTTCCGTTTGAGTTGCATGTGTAATTTTCAACACAGATTTCAATCGATACTATATTTTTATGTTAAAAAATTGGTCAAAAGCCAAACAATTAAAGTACGGAAACAATAAGACCAATAATGTGTATTGGAATGGTGGAAACTAAAAGCGATTATTACACAAACATGAATTATATAACGTCAATATTTATACACAGCCACACGTACTCACAAATACTAACATATACAAGTGAACGCACAATACGTGCATTAATACGCATCCTAATGTGTCCCTATAAAGTGCACGGGGAATAGCAGAGATTCAAAGGAGTTGACAGTAATTGAAGATCTAAAGACCCAAAATAAAATTGGTCTGAAACTTTAACTAAGAAGCATAATTTTTATATCGAAGGCTGATGGAAATAAGTCGACATATCAAAAATTTGATCATCGAAAAAATTCAATACAAAATTTTAGATTATCGTTTTGTTATTTGTCAGTATTTTTATCAATCCGATTGGTCGCCATAATTGGCGAAAATCTGCTTGTAACGTAAAAGTTGAAAACTCCTTTAATATACATATAACAAAAATATAAATATCACACGAGTAAATAAATTAAACCATATTTTTTTTAAATCTAACTAAGCAGAACTAAAATAGACACTGAAGATGTCGCAAAGCCAAAATCCGTTTGTCTCCAAACCAAACTTGACGAGGACTGACGGAAATTCGTTCCAAAAATCGACATCAAAACACCTAGTCGAAACATAAAATCAAGAATCAAATAAAAATAATGTAATCCTCTTGATATTCTTGTGAACGATATCTCTAATCCAAAAGGATTAAATTACACTTCAATGCGCATAGTCAATGTTACAATCTACGACATTCATTTAACTTATTTCATATTTCAAACAACTAATGCTTGTCCAGTACAATTTGTGCAAATACCGGAAATGCACAGGATTATCTGTAAGAGCGTAAGTGCAGTAATATTCTACACAACGTGCTCTGTACAGATAAAAAAATATTTGTTTCAACAAATTGGCGATTTTCAATTTACAACTAGAATCATATAAAACAAAAGCCAATAAAATATTTTATACTGGGGAATTTTAACGCCAAAAAATGAACACTGCAACTTGACACACAAACTAAAACAAAAAAAACGACAACAAGAAATCGGGCATCTACTTCAAAAGTTGTCGGTAAACAGTTCAAATATCCATGAGTATGAGTAAACATTGCAATCAAAAGAAATGTTTTTGTTTTTTTTTATTGATAAATCAAGTGATGAATTTTAACAATAAAAAAGTGCAATTTTGAATTCTTCTTTTTATATTTGTTTTGTTTACCGCATTAGCAAATCCCATGCAATTCATTGTGGAGTTAAAAAAATTTTAGTCGCCAGAGTGAGGCAGCAGTAAAAAGACAAGTTGAAAAAATATTAATCTGTTGAGTTTTATCTGGATTTTATTTAAAAATTGCAGAATTTGTTTGTACTTTTTATACGGAAAATGTATATTTTTCAAAAGGTTGATTGTAGAAAAAAAATGGAAATTAAAGCAGAAACAAGAACAAAAAAAAACAAATCACAAGAATCCATTGTGTTATCCAGCCTACAAAGTGGTTTGTTTCAAACCATCAATGTTCAATGAATTGTAAATTTTATTTTCAATTCATGTCAATTTGTTTATTATTTCTTTTCGCACATTTCCATGAAAACTTTTACTTGACTTCGTTTAAATTGATTGCACTTTTTGTACCCTACAGCTATGATACATTTTTTAGAATATGTATTTACTTACTTTTGGATGGGCCAATTTACATTATAAAAGGCGTAAATCAATAATCGGCCATGTTACCATCAACCAACGATAAGGGAGATCAAACACACGACAGTATTGTATTCTTTTATACAAATACGCTACGCACTATTATTTATGAACTCGAACGATCTCTATGGCTTAGAATCAAGATTGTTTCCCGGATTATTAATATTCAGTCTTGCCACTTAAAAAATTCGGAAGCTTTTTGAGGACTTTAGGGATGCAATAACTGCAACTAACAAATTAACACATATTATCAAAGTACCTGTTCAGTTTCAAATAGCCAATGTAAACTTAGTCATGAAATTGATCATGTGTTCATGGCGCAGCTAAATTAGGCATCGCCAGAGAGTCAACCCGGCTTATACGGCCGAGATACGAACGTTATGTATGGTTCAGTACGTCCAGCCGGAACCATACATAATGTCTCAATGGTTAAATGACTGCTGGAAATCCTAAATTTGGCCAAAAAAATCATATGGAAGTACTGCCATTTGAATGATGTGGTATGCTAAACCTAATGGCATAAGAATAGGTCCGAAATCAATTTAATATCCGTCGTTGACATAACAATGATAAAAAAATTTAAAAGCTGCGAGACTTAACGCACCTGTCAGCCTGCGATATTTGAGGTAAAAATTTAATTAGTCGGTCATTGAGCTAAGATATACAGATCGGGATTTCTGGCATCATTATAAGAAATATCAAAGAGGGTCCTTAATATAGACCCAAGTTAGTCTGTTTACATATACACAAATGTGTGTCCGTTGCAGATACCCAACTAATTATCAGGAGTAAGTTCAAGGACGAGAAAAAACTACAATAGAATATTTTATGTTCGGTCTATATCAACTGTAATATTTCGCTTAAATACAGCATTTCAGCATTTTACCTGCTTTGTTATAAAGAAATATATTCCATTTTTTTATTATATTCATATCGATATCGGATTTAATGTTTTTATATTCGTACAATAGAGTATGTTCCATTGTTCATAAGCACCCCTTATCCTATAGAATTTGTATACCATCCATGAGGATTTAAAAATTTATATAAACACATGCATGTCCACATATATATAAATTTACTAGCTTTATGTCTGCTTGTCTATTAAAATATAAATAAATATTTTGTGTTGACAATGAACGGAAATGAATTATGTTGGCGTTAAAATTTCTTATTCACTCCTTTTATTCCTCCTATCAAAAGTAAAATGCAATTTTATTCACACCGAAGTTCATTGTATTTATTGTAAATGTTAGAGTTGTGATATGAAATCAAGGGTATGAGAAAGCGGCGCGAGGAGTTACTTGTTAAAAATAGTCAGTGAGTGCATTATAGTGCCCTTGTTACTGCAACTACAGCTGCTGTTCGCTATTGCCTGTATGGGCATATAAATCAATGCTTTTGCTGCTGTATTCGAGACTTTATTGTTAAAAATCTGTACAAAATAGTTGTGTGAGTTTATAATTTGAATATCGTTCCTATTTTCGTTTGATGATAATCAAAGTATATAAAAAGAAAAAAATGTATATAAATTCTTTAGAAACAGGTTGTGTCATAGTTTTTGCTCTTCTGCTGGAATAACATATGGTGATTTTTTGAACTCTCAGTTCCTTGGTGGGGCTTAAGCCAAACTTGCTTAGTAAGTATCAGCTGAAGTGATTAATTGTCGCTCCAGTTTCTGTATAGCACTTTATCAGTAGAAGTCATAGAGCTCTTGCAGTGAAATATGCTGTTACCGCATTACCTGAGTTAATTGTAAGTTGTTCATTCGCCACCCTGCAGATCTACTAAGATTGTGTTATTTGCCCTGATGAGTCTAAAACCATTTTAGGCAATTTCAATTATTGTATAAAAAAAATTTTAGGCAAAGTTTCTGCATTTGGTCTGATAAGCATCCTAGAAGCAGCTAAATGTGCTGTTTGTGGCGATACTACCAATGATAATGGTGTGATCACTCACTCGTTTGTTCTCCTCCCCAGTTGGTTTTGTATAGGAAGGCAAGCTAAGCCAGAAATAAGTTTTATAGATATGTTGATACTGTTTTTCGGTTTTAATTTAAAAATACTGGAAACGTTTAAAATCATCATAGAGTTGCCATGTAGTTTTAACAGCGTCTGCGAAAACTGTTATTTTTTATTAGGTCACTGATGCCAAATAGCCATAGCAAGCTACACTATTGAACACGATGTCGATAGAATACAATTTTGTGATCAAAATTAGTGTCTAAACGTTTCACCAATTTGACTGTCATTTAAAGTCGATGCCGCAAGGCTTAAATTGAACGATTTTAATGTATACGATCGACGGTGGTAGCACTATGTCTTTAAGGCGCAGTCCAATGCCCTCAGAGACAACATTAGTTATGTCATCAGTCAAAATTCAGCTGGATCCATGCGACAGAGTTATTAAAGATTGAACTTCTTGGATCCGCAATACGGTACGAGCCACAACGTACATTAAAATAATGCCATATTTTATACATAATGACATACATGAGTGTTTCAAACCAAATAGTTTCACAAATACCTCCAATGAAACCAGGTTTATTCCACATGATCCCGTGCTTACAGGACAACTCTTTACAGTTACTTTGTCCTGATAGTTAAAGTCTTTCCCAATTCAATAAATTTTTTTTCCAAATAATTTTACTTAATAAATATTAAATACTTTTAAATATTGTCACTTGCCCTTTACTTGTTAATATTTATAGCAGAAATATATTGCATTAAATTTTTTTTACACGTATTATTATTAAATACTAAGATTATAATTCTCGACCAGTTTCATTTGTGATGTAATATTCTAAATTAATTTTGCGGAAAATAATTTCTCTATAATTAATCTAAGATGAAAATAATTAAATGCGAAAAAAGGTTTTTAAGTAAGTTTTTGTTGCATGCTGTTGCTGGTGGCAAAATAATGAAATATTTACATACATACGTATTTATATATGTGTGTAAAATGAATAGATTTATATTAACCCAGCTGACATTTTCAATCGCAGAAGACTCTTATGCGATGGGAGTGGGCGATTAAATTAATCGCTCGCATTGTTGAAATTCAACGGGAGCAACTGTCATCACGGTGACTCTTCTAATTGAGGTTTAATAAGTCGTTTACGATGAACAAAAAATAATGGCGGAATAGTATTAAATCGATCGCCAAGAACATCATTACTTGATGTTCTAAATAAAATGAAAAAAATATATAAAACACGGAAGAATATGTTTTATATTTATTTATTATTATTATTATTTTTCTAACAGGAGTTATAACATTTACCGCCTGTCCCACGAAGTCGAACATTAGCGTTTGAATTTTAAGAGAGAGAAAACTGCTCTAATCGCCCTTTTCGTGATATTCTTAATTCAATTTGCATTAGGATTTCCCCTAAAATAGCATCCAATTATTATATTATAAATAATGCGACGGATTCGTTGAAAATGTCATTATACCAGTCGCGTTATAAACAAAATGAGTGCCGTCAATTGAATTTGAAAGAAAGAGTTTCGATTATTTTAAAATAATAATCAAAATATGTTGCGACCTTACCACAAATAATTGAGTAGCCGTTTCCCATTTGCTTTTTATTCTTATTGCTTTAGTCAATAGCATTCTAAATATATTTAAACTTTATAATATATTTTTTTTTAAGTTTTGAAACTATTTTCAAATATAAAATTATTTTCAGTTTTTATGCCAATTATTTTGAAATTTTAAAACTCCCCCAACAATCATGAAAACGAGTTTGAAGACCCAATACGATCATTGACTCATAACCTAGTAATAATGGCCAAAATTAGTAAACGACGATTCACTAGTCCAACAATCGCAAAAGTGACTCACAAAAGCATCATTAGGAGGAGCAGAATATATTTCGGCTACAACAATCGTCTCGGTGATTAAAAAAATAATCGAGCTCGTAAAACAATCTTCCAAATGCTAGCTGGAAATATTGCACACTCACACACACACACATATATATATACATATTAAACCACAAACTCATACTCCCAAATTCTAACATGGATGTAGCATTTAGTCAAACCTACAAATGATATAAAGGTTTATAACGGCGCCATTTAACACCTCATGCAGCAATTTTGTGGTTGACAAACACATACATTCTCCCACACATAACACTGACATTGGCGCTAACTAAAAATGAACTGAAAAATTCAAAAAACCTCCCTTTTAGTGTTTTCAATTGAAAACGGACTTTGACAATCTACTCACACATTAATTTTATACCTTTAATAATGTAAAAGAATATTTTTTTCTACATTCATCCATTGCGTGTTCTAAACTGACCTTTTGCAAAAAAATTTTAATGTTCTTTGTTGAAATTGTTGTTTGTTGCAAGAACATTTCCACATTAGAGGAAATTATTGTTATTAATACACTTAAAAATTTATTTTTTGATTCAAATTCTTCGTGAAAAAGTCAGAAAAAAATTGTTGAGTCACTGACATCCCTTGTTCTATTTATATGCATTACAGCCTACCCTCACGAAGTGAAAATGGATCAGTGAGAAAAATTAAATTAACATCTTAATTTATGGCTAAATTACCGCCAAGGCAACTGAGTCTGAAATAGTTAAAACAAGGATGTTATTGAACTGCAAATAAAGCGATCCGATACGACTTGATAAATGGTAGGCTGCGCATCTAGGCGACAGACTAGCAGGAAGTATTTGATACGGAACGAGCAAATACTCTGGCAATCAAAGCCTAAGCGTCTGGATTCGGCTATTTGATAATATTAGAACTAAGTTAAAAATTGAGTATACAATACAACGAAACGAAACCAAACGCTGACGAAGCGTCGAGCATGCCGAAGCTAGGAGAGGTCGAAATTAATAAGATTAGAAGTATTTTAACAGGACACTTAAGCTTGCAAGCTCATCTGCTTCCAATAGAAAAAGCAAGCAATAATGCCTGTAGGGCATCCATTGAGGACATCGACACGATGGAATATTTTATGTTCGCCTACTCAGCTTTCACACAGAATAATGCTCAACGCTCTTATATAAGTAGATCTCTCAGAAAATTTAACATGTTAAAAAAATTAATTTAAAGTTTTATACGATTAAAGTAATGCTCACGTCAATCTTTTATTATATCAACCAGCACGGTCTGTCTAACATTGTTTTTAATACTTCTGTGGTACAATGCAAACATTGCGATTTAGGTATAATACACAGTATTATTTGGCAAACGATCAAATTCTTTCGAATAAGACTTTTGCATTTATAAAAGTATGAGAAACAGTCCAAGCAGGCGAATTCTCGGCTATAAAAATTCTTAAGTGGTACGTAAAAATTTTGTATATAATGGTAATAATCAGCCAAGTTTCCTATGTAAGGTCCCGAAAAATTAATATTTTGAAATGACGCCATTATCTGAGAACCATTTTTATTCGTATAAATGTGTAATTTTCTATTGACAGGAAATTTTTTCCAGGCTGTCATGCTTGTTTTTTAGTTTTAAATGTTGATTTCGAAAAAAAAACGCAATAAAAAACTCGTATATAAAGAAAGATCGCATTAGCGCTTTGTAATTCTCTACTTATTTTATTTCGATTAGATTAAACTAAAACGCCGGCCGAACTTGTAAGCCTTAAGTAAGTTAGAAATATAGAAATATTCCCAACTGTTTGTTCTACGTTTGTAAACTGTTCAAATTGTTTTGGTAAAACTTCAAAACCATTTCACGAGTTTTTGGAACTTGTATGGAAAAAGATGACAACAATCTATTTAAGGTAAAGCGTTATTCACAGTGTAGATTATGCGAAAAGGATTAAAAATTTCATCGCTGCTTCCCTTCCAACATTTAGACTCTGGTGTTTTTACCAAAAGGACACATGTGCTGAAATGGGTCTCTTAGATTTAACAAATCACACACACTGCGTTCACATATATGTATGTCAGTAACTGACACAACAACACATTCTTGCATTTAATCTTTTCGTTAATGAATATTCTCTGGCTTTTGCTACCCCTGCTCTCTTATAGCTGCCATCATCCCAAAGGATTATCAAATGAACTTTCATACAATTAAATGTGAAGTCAAAAGTATTTTTTGCTGTTTTTTTATTCTTTTTGTTTTTGGTTGGGTTTAGTTTGTGTACCCAGCAATTAAGGTAGTTTTGAAAAATTAAATGTGAAAAGTGACCATTTTAATTTTTGTCATCTAGTTGTATGAGGCTTTCCTGGTTGGTTTTTTCATACGTTGTAGCACTTTTTTTGCGTGAGTTTGGTTGTTGGGGTAAATAGTTGGGTACATTTTCATACGAATTGAGAATTTAATTAGTGCCAGGATTTAATTATGTCGTCCGTAACCGGATTAAAACTGCTTTTATTTGCGTTTTTAATAATGTGTTGAAATAAAATTAAATGCAGGGAAATAAAATAATTTAAGTTGGTGTGAGTATTGCAATAAAGATGCCATAGACAATATAATAGGTATTCATATTTCTAGCCTTTTAAGATTGATTTATTTTCGTCACAATTGGAAATATGAAAAATTGGTAAAATTAAACAAGTAAGAGAGCTATATTCGGCAGTGCCGAATCTTCACAAAAGTATGAACTACTAAAAATGTACTACAGATTTTTCCCGCTGCAAAGGATTGTTGGAGATATTTAGTTTTGGCTTCCGGTTATAGTCGTATTATTTTAGATTTAAAATCTCTTTTCGCTTACTGTTATTAAGTAGTTTCGATTGGTTTGTTTTTTCTCTAAATGCTTGACAATTGTTTAATGAGTTCTAGATTTTTTGATGTATTGTACATAATAGGGGAAATGGGTTTTTTAGTAAAAGTTCTAATATTTGATAATATTTCGAGTTTTCGCTAATTTTTCGTAAATTTTTTCGATAAATTTAAGGATTCGGTGATATTTTTGGAATTAATATATTTTATACCAGTTTTCCGATTATGTGGTGGTTTTTTTTTATTCGCAATTTTATGGTGCGATTTCGGTGTTCTCTACTATTAGCTTCTTTTGTCACATTGATAATTTAAACATTTTAAGACTATAGTGTGGTTTTATTAATAATTTTTAAATTTTAGTAAATTCTTAAACTGTGTTGAAATTTTGGTTTTAAATTATGATTTTAAAATTTTTTAATTGTGTAAGATTTATTGTATTTTAAAATTTTCACAAATTTTTTAGATAAAGTTTTTGCGATTAAATACCAAATTTGTTATTTTTGTTAAAATTTTTGTTTTTTCTTAAATATATACTTATTTTGTAGCAACTGTAGTTTTTATTACAATTTCTTAGTTTCGTTCCTGCATTTTTTGCTGAAAATTTGGTAATTTTTGTACTGTAGTTTGGTTTTGTGCTGAAGTTTGGCGAATTTCCATGTTATGGTAAAAATTAATATCTGATATTTTTAGATTAATTTATATTTTTGGTAAAATGTATAATTTTAATTATATTTAAATTTTTTGGTGAATGTTTTACTGAATTATGTGGTAAAATTTTTTCTTTTTGTTTGAATTATTTGTTTAACATAGATTGTGTTTACATTTTCTGGATTTTGGTGAAATTAGAGTTTAGGTGAAATTTTGGTTTTCTATTAAATATTGATTCTTTAGTAATTAATTTTTTGTATTTCAGTTTTTTTATTTAATTTTCATATTTGTGGTGAATTTAAAATTTCGGCAAAACTAAAAATTTTTTATTTCTAAGTATTTTATTAAATCTTTATTTTTTCAGTGAATTTTTTGGGGAATTAACAACTGTAAGCGTTTAAATTAAGTATACGATACAACTTTTCTTTAACACGTTTATTGAAAGAAAAGTTGTCTCGTGTACTTAATTTAAACGCTTACAAAGGTTATGGGCCCAGCGTGCCAAGTGAATTGATTAAATTATGTCGGTCGAGTGTTTTGTTAAGCTACAATAATTGCTTTATTATCATTGTCATATAAACGATAACCTTTGGTTTTATGTGAATAACCGACAAACGTATACATATTACCCTTTGGATTTAATTTGGAACGACCTGGCTTCTTATCTAAAGCCACCGCTAGACAGCCAAATGTACGTAGGTAAGAAATAGATGGCTTACGTCCAAACCAAAATGAACAATTTATTAGGTTAACTTAAAAACTAACAAAAAATGCCGTTTGACATAAGTCAAGTGTTAAGACTGTAGGAAAACAGTGTTGCTAACAACAACTTGTGTTAATTTTGTTAAAATGTCGAAGTTTTTCATAAAATACTGATTTTTTTAGATTTTTCGGGGAAATTACAGAATTGTGGTGAAATTCAAATTATTGTGGTGAAAATTTGAAATTTGTTTTATTTTAGTTTGTTTTGATAATTTTTGGTAAAATTCCGCGTTTGTATTAAATTTTGATTTTTTTTGCAAACCCAGTTTTTTTTATTCCAGTTTTTCGATTTTATAGTGTTTTTTTGGCAGCTTCGATTTTTTTTTTATTTCAATATTATGGAAAATTATAATATTTTTGTACTTTTCTGGGAGTTCATCACATGTGGTGAATTTTTGTTTTTATAATTTTTGGTTATTTAAGGGCTTTTTGGCGAAATTATAAAATTGTAGTCAAATTAGAATTTTCGTGGTTAACATTAAAAAGTTGGTGAATTTTGATTTTTTTGTTTTTCTTTTCATAAAATTTCGGTTTTGATTTGAATTTTGATTAAAAAAAAATTTATTTAAGTTCTTCGATTTTGTGGAGAATTGTGGTGAAGTGTTGGCAAACGTTTCGAATTTTTTTAATTTTTTTGTGTAATTTTTTTTTTAAGAATTTTGGTTCTCTTTCTTAGTTTTTTAAAATTTTGTGTTTGTTTGAGGACCTATATGGATAATTATAGAAATAAAAAAGGAAGTTTTTGTCATTTTTTTTTATTATAGGGCGAAGCTTAAACAGATGACCGTTTAACAGTGTAGATAAGAGTTAGAGTTATGTTAGAAAGTTACAATTTGCAACTTTTTTAAAGTTCATTTTGAAAATGCTTTCTGGGAAACGTCAATTGGGGCGCAATGTTAAAATAATATTTTACCCACTTCTTCAAATTTATATAGTTTTTATAAATTTTATGATATGAGGCAGACCGCAATCATAACGAAAAATATTTTTGTTTTCCGGCAGCTGTTCTCCTAATTTGCGATTTTAATAAATTTTTTGTAACCCATACCGATCATATTCAAAATCATTTTCAGTCGCTCCAGATACAAAGCAAAATCCTCTAACTAAGAATAATCGACTTTGGTGCTGATTGTTAGAACAACGACATATCTTAGTATTTCTTTGTGAAGTTGTTACCGAATATCCGTTCTGCATCTTCAGTCACAATTCGAGGTAAAAGAAACTTTTTTCCTCTTTGAATCGATTGCTTACAATAACTTAAAACGTTTAAATATTTTAAATCAATTGCCTTTCATGTGCATTACTCTCTCAGATTTCAATCGCACGCAGTTCGTTGTGATTTCGCAAGCGCTTTTACCAAAAAGTTTATCAGGTAAGTCCTTTAAACAAGGCTTATTTACTTCTAGCTTGCCTCCTCACCATCAGTACTCTTTAGTTTATTTAGATATATGCACTTAGATGTAACTGTGCCAATTTTCAACATTGCGTAAATGATTATCCTCGCTTGGCCATCTTATGTAGTATTTGACTCGGATAAATATCAATAACGCTGTTTTCTAAATTAAAACATTTAAAAATTTCTTTAAATATATAAGTACCATGGCCCATGATATTTTCTTTTTGCTACAGCGAAACAGTTGATACTTTTAAACTCTTTTTTACTCTTTAACCTTGAACTTGCATTGAATTTTCGATCGTTGGCATCTTTCTTAAACAGTTGACAAGAAGAGGGAAAAAACATTTTTAAAGCATAAGTGTATATTACACACATATGCCAGACAATCTTAAAAAACAACTCCAACTTAAATATAAAAATAAATCCCAAATGTGTTAAAATGCTTTCATTCTAACAAAATGATAAATTATCCTTTTATTTTTTGGCTAAATATCTAGCATAGTTTGTGGTGAAATATGCAAACGCACTTATACAACGAAGAATATACCTTCAGATACCAACATTCTTTAAACAGTCTAACATATTCATACACCTAAAATTGACAATGACAACATGCCAGCAAATGCTGCTCTAACCCAACCAACCATCAGCATGAGTAAAAGACACTGAAGATTTTCTAAAAATTTTATAAACGCCTTACTAAGAGATTTATTGTTGCATTGGTTAACCAGGAAAATAAGAAGGAAAAAGGTTTTCATTTTAGTTCATTCCTTCCTCAAACACTGTGATATAAATTGAGTATGAAATGTAGAATGTAAATGTAAATTTCAGGTTTTTTTTATAAAAATATGGCAGAATTTATTACCAAAATGTTATTCATTTACACTTGATTTGGTTTTTGTTGGTTAAATTGCGAACACAGGGAATAATACTGACATGATAAATGTTTAAATGAATTTAAACTTTAATATGGCGTATGAGTGATATTAATAACATTCTATTGGGTTTTTTTTTAACTTAATGGGACAAGAAATAGGCGAGAAGAGATAGAAAAAATATAAGAGGAAATTTAAGAAATGTTAAAATGTGACGTCTTATTAGTAGATTTTTTGTAGATAATAAAAGTTTTTCTTTAATATGGTTTTAGAATTTCTGAGAATCTTAGAACTTAAACTGACGATATCTAATCGCTTTTCAAAAATTAGAAAATTTTCGTTGAAGTTTTTTTACAAAATGTTAGTTTCTTAAGCGAAGTACAATAAAAATTAATAAATAATAATTATTTGTTCGCACTTTCCAATGTTATAGAAATTATGGAAAATTCGCATTTATTAAAAATATGCAATCCAAAAGTTTGCTGAATATTTTTCAGAACTGCCAGCCACCCGTAGAAATGTAGGTGGCATTTCGTTCGTCGAATAAATACACTGCATCCTATGCGAGCTATCGTTCAAAAGTGTTACTGAATATTCTCAGGAATCACAGAAGACAAACATTGCGAGGTGATGAGATGATTAGCTTGCTTATTTAGAATGAGAAATCTAGCAACGATAATTCTGAAAACCGAAATAGAACGGAACAAACCTTTTCTATTTGATATGACAATGATCAAATCGGGATAATACTATTAAAGTAGGGATTCGGTATACAACAGGCAAGGTAAGCGTAGTTTCTTTCAAAATGTGAAATGGATTACAAGCGCCTTTATTTTTAATTTAAAATTCCACACATCAGTTAAGAAGTTCTCATGAAAACAGACAGCGTAAGTCCCTATGTCATTTCAATGTTATTGACAAGAGCCTTCTTTATTTTATTCCCTGTTTACATGACACTAAAAGTGTTTAAAAACACAAGTACCGTTTCAGAATTTCCTTGATAAAAACCAACATAACTTCCACATTTATTAAAATTGTTGTTAGCATAGAAACTCCCTTTAGGAACTTGTAATTATTTGCTCGTGTTTTCAAATATTCATGGGCGGTTACTTCAGTACCGTTTTTGCTCACCTCTTGAACCCCTGTATTGATATAAGTACTTTTATATATTTTTGTGGCGGTAAATCTTATTTATTTTTTCTTTTTCATCCCTTGGATTTTAGTCTACTCAATTGAAATCCACAGAATTTAACCACAAAATATTTATTTCATATTGTTATGAAAAATAAGTTCAACAAATCAGTATCATTAGGACTTGTATGCACGAAAACCAAGGCTATTATAATCTATTCTTAAGTTATATTATATCGAGCTGCAGACAATTGTTGCTGCTACCGTTAGTATTATTTTCATGTTGATTCTTTCACATCCTTTTTAACACACTTTTTGTAAGAATTTTAATATTATAAAATAAAATTATCAGTTAAAAAGTATTATAAGTACAAATTGCACAGTGTGAACAAGCAATAAAAATTAAATCTGCTTATCAAATTGAACAATACATAAATCAGAATTGAACATTAAAATCAGTGGGAATTAAAGAAATTCAATTTTTTGGTGCAGTGATTACAAGAATAATGCAGCGCCAACAACAGCATAAAAATCGCATATGTATTAATATAATAATAACTGAACAATATTACGAATGCATTTGGCTTATCATTACAGTAAAATATAAACCAAATGGACTCACACATTCACACACGCACACAGGCTTACATGCTTGCATGTAGAGAAAAAATTGGAAATCAAAATTATTGTGATAAAATATGTATTTCAAGGAACGTTCATTTTCACTTCTTGTTCCTTCAAAATACACATTAATTTCAATTGGAGGGTAGCAAAAACAATGTTCAAAGTGGCAGTGTATTTTTTCTGTAGTATAATAATATTTAGGAATAAATTTCTAAGCTATGCCACTGTAAATTGAAAACGGTACACAAGTAGTTATAAGTAGTTTTTAATTAAAAAATATTAAAAATTAACCATCAAACGGATTTAAAAATGAAACAGCATAACATAAACAAAATGAAGATGATCATATTGCAGTGGTATTTTCCAAATTTTCTAAGTCGTTTTTAAGGCTTAATTTGCGAAAAGTGGGTTCGAAATATGTTCCTTAAAACTATATAATTCTGATATTTATTGTTATTAAAAATAATGCTTATTTATTTATGCACCCAGTAGAATTATCTGATCAACAACTCAAAATTGGCCAAATGGACGGACGCACTGGCTAAAAAGCACTTAATATATTCATCAAACTAACAAAATATTTCCAAAACCAACTAAAAAATTAGTTTTTAACTGGCTTAACAAAGTTGATACTTCACATGGTGTAATTTTTTTATGTGTACGCACATGATGTCTGTGTCAGAAACATGTGCATGTAGCCTTTTCGGTAGGCCTTTTTGTAGTTCAAACTTATTTAGTTTAAAATATCGAAAATAAAAGTTTATGAAAATTATATCAACTATATCTCCATCAGCAGTGAGGAAAAACCTTGTCGTTGTAAACTAATATTCCGATTTTGATAAATATCCCTTGATTCCTTTTTAGTTATCCAGAAAACTTCTTACATGGCATGGCTCTCTACACCTTGCTGAATCAAAAGTCTACTTTAAATGTGAAAAATAAGTTACTATTATATAAATCATGCATTCGACCAATTATGACGTACGGATACCAAGTCTGGTCGACGATATGTACAAAAACTCATGCCAAGAAACTGCAAATCATTCAAAATAAAAACCGTAAGATTATTTATAATTTAAACAGACTCTATTTGCACTACAAATCTTCGCAGGATATACAAACAAGAAATGTTTAGAAGTCGATTTACCGAACGATTCGAATAGCGAAATAGAGTCCCAAGTTTTGATTTATTAATCTATTTGCACAATGAACCCCTGCTACGACTTCAGCGATATATTCGATAGAAGTTCTTAATTTTAAAGTTTCTTAATCATTTTAAATGGAATTTTTAGAAGAGATTTTCCTCTAAAAGGCTTTCATATGGTGCAATACTTATTTTAAGTGGTATCTCAAACCTTGTAAATATAGAAATACTTGTAAACTATTTTCAAGTGTTCTGATGGAACAACATTTTTGTAATTTCCTGAAAGGTAACAAAAATTGTTTCAAAACTTTCATTTGTCCCCTATTACATTGGCATAGTTTCTTATCCAATCTAATTTAATCATAAAAAATTTTTATCTCTCAAAATCTTAAAGCATCATAACTAATACAGCGTCAAGGAGTCTTATATAAATATCCTTCCAAACACATCCATATCCTTTTAAGGGATGCAGTATCGTCAAGAATTCTGTAAAGGCCCTTTAAAAACCTTCCTCATAAGTTATGACTGTTAAGTTATAAGTAGGAAAAAGAGTTTAAATGCGCGCTATTGTGAGCAGTTGTGAGTCAGTTGGCCTTTTTGTGTGTTTGAGCGTATGTTTGGCTTGATGATGCCATCGCATATAATGAGTTGCAATTAACATTATGGCATGCAATTTCGCATGAACTGCTACATACTTTTATCCTCTGCTTTTACCGTTCATTGCGTGTGCATACACTTTTAACATGGACTATATACGATAGCAGTTGAAAAAGCATTTTAAAAACGTCACCAAAATAAATAATCGCCAACCAAGCAATTTTACGTCGAATTATATTTGTATTTTTTTATGTTTTATTTTGTTCCGATTCACAAAAAAGTAAAATAAGCACATCACAGCGTACATGACTATTCGCTCTGAAATAATACTATAAGTCAGCTTTGGAGTTTTGGAAATATTGTTGTACAAAATTGTTATCCACAAATTAGAGCAATTTGTAAAAACTTTTGACACCGCCTATTCATAATCGCATGTGTTGCAAACAAACATGAAGTGAAGTGTTGAAATAAATGCATTCCAATTCTGTTTGCATGTTTGGATTTTATTATACAAATATTTCGAGGTGTTCAGAAAACAACATTCACTGGTCTTGTTTACGATTGCACAGCATTAAGGAGGTAATAATAAAGGACTTGAAAAAATTGCCCTACCTGTAATCCAATATATTCAAAAAAACCTACAGAAAAACCTTTTATAATGGGCCAATGGAAATACTGAAAAAACCGTGATACTACTATATGGAAATGGACATAAAGTTATAAATTTCACAATGAGCACAACACAACAAAACAATAGCATTCATTCAGTGAATCACCAAAAGCCTACGAATCTGTAAATTAAGCACTTAAAAAGAAATCCTCTAAGGTAGGATATGACTCGTACGAGCAAATATCATGGTATACGTAAGTAGGCGACGCGCTGGTTTTTGCTGGGCCCTCAAGCCAAAGCATGAATTGAGGAAAAAATACTTAGAAAACGATAAATCTTTTTCGCTATAAATGCATATAACTTCTTTACCAGTGATTAACAGATTGTTATACTTTTTCACTTTCTCCATAAATTTTTAGTATATATCAGTAATTTCGCTAAAATCAGTTTAATTTATTTAATTTTGTATGGGGCTTGTTTGTTCCTGTGTTTTTTATTGTTTCTCGACCCAAAATAACAACACCAGAAATAAAAATTTTATAAAAATTGCTGCGAGCATGGGAGGCTCAAAATAAAAGCATTAAAGAAATCCCTAAAAAGGAAACAGAGTCTGGCACACATAAACATCGTTATGCTTTAATTCTGTTTCATCATTAATTCTTCCCTTAAACCAAATGGAGACGGCCACAATAGTCAAGATACTCGACGGTAGGGAAAATCAGAAAAAGAATTAAAGCAATTTAGTTATTCCAGATATTGATAGTGGAATAATTCAAGATCGCTTCCATGTAGTCATATTTAAATAACAGAAACATTCAATCTCTATGAATTTACAGAAAACTAGGCATCGCCTTATTGTGTATAAGTAATCAGACGGTATGAGGAGAAAAAAAAGTACAAATGCATTTTCATTATTTTGGTTATTTTGGCATAAAAATATTCACAAGCAATTAATTTTACATTAATTTGTTTTAATAGGTTTATAAATACATTAAGCAGCTATAAATTCTGTACAAAGAAAAAAAAACACAAATTCAACAAATATAAATAAACACTTAAAAATTAATAAAAATTTTTACCAAAAAAATAACGTTTAAGCCGTCTTATGATGTTTGAAATAACAAAAAATAGCTACCATTTATACACTTGTTTTCCTTAACGTTGCAAATTCCTTAAGATCACAATAAATTTGTATTTAAAAACGATTAAATATTATTGTCAAATGCCTTTTAAATCGAAAAACAATTTATTATTGTACATATTTTTTTTCATACGAGTTTAAACTTATTTGTTAAGGGATTTAACTAAATAAAATATACTACGGCGATAATGTAAGCAGTTCTCTTTCCTTCAGCATTTTTTCTTTAGTATCCTTTCGCATGTATCCTTCAGTGCGCTCTGAGCAATAACGACAACATTGTCGGTGGTTCAAATCAGTATAAAATGTACATAAAACTAGTGCGAGGATTTATTTACTTAAATACAAACATTGCTACAATAAACGAACCCACCAGCATACAACGTATTGAAATGCATTTGTTTGTGAGTGTGGATATGAACGTTTACGTCTCACGGTGTCAGAATTTGTAGCCATAACTTTTCCTAACGTGTGCCCAAGTTTTCGTTATTTGTTGTTTAGCAGCAGCAACATTCGTGCTTAAATCCATTTCCCGCCCGCTTTCGCTTCATCCTTTAAGTCTCTTTAATGGCCAATAACAGAAAAATGTTGTCACTTTAGATATTAATACATGCGAGTATTTATGTATTTGTTAGTGTTTGTATTTATTGAAAAACCGATACTCATATTTATCAATTGTATCCGATTATTATTTGCAAATACTAAAATATTATCGCAAAGGATTTCATAAGGTTTAATGGCAATACATATATATAACAGTTTAAAGTTCTTATTTTCCGATTTGTGGGGGGCGTCAAAACAATATTAATCAATTTCAGTTTTATACCCTTCAAAAAAATGAAAAGGGTATATTTAGGCTTGTGACTCCGTCTGGATTTTCTAAAATGTTAATTTCCGACTCCACAAAGTAAATTCTGCATTCTTATAGGTAGGGAAGTTTGCTTAACGATGTCTCTCTGTCCGATGTTGAAATCAGCAATATAGGTCTACTATTTCCCGAGATATGACCGAAAAATCTTTTTCCTGTGTTTTCATAAAGTCCCCTACAGGAATTATCATCCTGAAGCCCCTAGATAACCTACGGAACCATATTTTGGACCAAATTTGAATTTCACTACATTAATCGAAAAACTGCAATAAATTTGTTTTAAATTAAATGATACACCTATATTTTTCAAAAAGAAAAAAATTAGCACGTTTTGAATATTCACAACAGAAAATTTAATTTCGCCACAATTGTGTAATTTCCAATTTCATGGAAAACGTCATATCTTAACAAAATCGATGTTTAACAAACATATAAAAATAAAGATCATAAATTCACAATAAGCGCTGAATTCCAAAAAAATTTACATATTTACCAATATATTTATAAATCATAAAAGTTATAAATTTTATCAAAATTCATAATTAATCTGAAAAATAAAATAAAAAAATTTTACCGTAATTTGGGAATTTACCAAAATCCGAAAATTAACCACCACACATACAACAACAACAATTTAAAATATTCTACAAAACCAAAAATTAAAATATGTATAGCCAAAACTGCATAAAAAAATTAAAAAAACTGAAAAAATATATTTCTGAAAAATCAATATTTAAATATTAAATATTCACAAAATATTAAAATTTCACCACAAAAGTTTTTATTTCATAAAATTTTTTAACTTCACCAATCAGCCGAAAATTCACAAAAGTTTGTATTTTACAAAATTTTAACAAATCAGATTTCATCACAAACTCATATTATACAAGTTCCAAAAGACAAACAAGTAACCAAAACCACACTACATCTAATTTTGAAATTTAACGTTAAAATTTACCCACATGCTAAAATTGCGCCAAAAACTATAAATTATATCAAATATTACAAATTTTCCTATAACCCTTATTCCGTTGTTATCTAAAATTCACCAAAAAAAAAAAAATCGAGAATTTATCAAAAATTCAGAGAAAAGAAAAAAACACCTATCGAAAATGCTCATATAAAGACGAAAAATTACGACTAAAACCGAAGGGCATTTTATTATTTTTTTAATATAATTTACTTCGTCGACGACTTCGTGCTATAGACTGACTAATAGCGTCAAGGAAGGGCACTATGATATATAATGCTGTGCGTAGAAGCTAGTACATATCAGAAAAATGTTTGTTATAATAGTTTTTTGGAACGTATTTCCGTCATCATCGCTTAATAAGTTTAGTTTGGAGGAAAATCGGTTTCGGCTATGTGTCAACTCTGGTGTTGTTTTTCATTTAGAGAAGTACAGTGTTTAGTGAAATTACTTTTTTTTGTAAATTTTTTTATTATAAAAAATGTTTTTTTTTTTTCTAATTTAAAATTCTCAATTATAGTTTGGCTTTGCGATGAATTATAGTATTTGGCGGTGAAATCATTTTTTTTTTTATTATTTGGTTAATTTAAATTTTTGTGAAGTTTATAGTTTACATGATTTAAAATTTTTTTGTGAATTTGTAATTATTATTGAACTTGGGACTTGTGGTGAAATTAGATATTGTTATACAATTGTATAAGATCCTGTCTTTCGATATTATATTTCAATTTTATGGCGAATTTCAAAAACTGTCAATATTTTGAATTTTTGTAATATTTTAATGCAATTTTGGTTTTTTTTTTAAATTCCATTTTGTACAAAATTTTGCCAGCTTTGTGACACAAACTTTTTTAACTATAGTTTGCTTTTAGAAAGAATTTTTATATTTTGATGAATTTCAAAATTATGGTGAAATTACGTCTATTTTTATTTCTTTTTTTTTTTTGTTTAATTTAGATTTTAGGTAAAATTTTTATTATTGTTAAATTTTTTGGTGAATTTTTGTATTTTGGTGAAATCCGCCGACTTGTGGTAAAACTTGGTTTCTCCATATAATTATGTAAGACATACTCTATTAAAATTTTCGCGTTGCCGACAATATTGTTTTTTTCAAGTATTCTGCTTTCCGGTGAAATTTCAAAATTTAGTTAAAATTTTTCTTGTTGTTGTATTTTCGATTTTTTTCATTAAGTACTTCACAAGTATTTCTTTATTCCAGTTTATTTGAGTTTATGATCAATTTTCGCATTTTTAGTGAGTTTAAAATTTTTCATAATTATTTGATGCGGTTTCGGTTTGTTTCAAAATTGTTATTTTTTAGAACATTCTGTTACTTAAGTAATTTAGAATTCTTTGGCTATAGTTAGTTGGCTTTTCTGGGTAATCTGAGAATTTTGGTGAATTTCCAAATTATGATAAATTTTTTTTTTTAGATAAATTAAGATTTCTGGTAAAATTTATAAACTTTTTATTTTTGTAAAAAACTGATATTTTTTGTTTTTCAAGGTGTTTGTTTTTTTGTTAGTTAATTACATACTTATTTGATAGAGATTCAGAATATGCAAATTTTATGGACTTGCGTAAAACCGTTTCACTCTTAGAGGGAAAATACCAAAAAAAAAAAACCTTAAAAAAATCTCAGAAACTTTTGGCTCGATATTTCTGATATCAAATACCAAAAATTCGCCGAACTCGCTGATTAAATGTCCAATTTTTTTTAAGATCACTCGTTGTCAAGAGCCATCAGAATTTTGATTTCAACATCGGACAGACAGACAGCCGGACACCGTTAATTGCACTTCCTAACTAAAGGAAATTAAAATATTGGATATTGCAAACGGAATGACAAACCTATATACACCCTTTTCACTTTTATGAAGGGTTTATAACACGCAAGCATAACTATTTTCTATGGTCTTAAAAAAAATAATCTAATACAAATTTGGAATGATTCAAAAATTCAATTGAATTCGTGCATTTAAGCTCTATTTATTGGCGCCTAGAAGTTCTCTTGCCTTCGTGTCTAGAAACGAATATTTTATTGAGCAATTTTCGTTCTTTCTTTTGCTTGCATTTTTTTACAATTTTACATTTGTGTATTATAAAAATAATCCTAGAATGGGACATGCCGAACATTTTCGACAACAATTTATGTCATATTTTAATAATGAAGGCAAAGTAGATTCATATCTATACAGACTTTTGTATATAAGAAAAAATAAAACAAAAATTTTAATAACAACATTAATTAATATTTTTTATTTTCTTTAATTTTTAAAATTAAAAAATTCATTTAAATAATAAGTTATATATATTATATAAAAAAAAACGAATGAGAGAACAATACGAATCGCCGAGAACTGGCAATTATTTTACTCTTTTTATTCTCCTCTCCGTAAGCTTCTATAAACTCAAGAGTTGCGAAACTTTAATTGCCCGGTGTGGCTTGGCACTTAAAGATATTATCCATTTACAACATTAACAAAAACGAAGTGTTATTTTAATATAATGCTCTTAGTACTAGAATGAAGGTATATATGACTTTATTTAATCAACAAAACATAAAGAAAAACAATACACTGTATAATGCATTATATATTTTGTTTTAAATTTAATTAAAATTCTTGGTGCCAGCACATTGATCGAAAACAAGTAGCAAGGATGTGAATGAAGCAATAAAAGCACAATTGTGATGATGTTGAATTACTTTTCGCACAGCTAAACACATCAAGATTCTTTGCTACAAAAATACATGTAAATAGAAAAAAGTAAATAAATGAAAATACAGTGAAGTTAAATGAAAATACTTTTGCAAAACTTACAAATATGTAAATAAATGAAAAAAGGCACAAGTATGAATGAGTAGTAAACCGAGTACGTTACAAAAATTTAGAGCAAAAGTTGCAAAGTTTAAGGAACAAAGAAGCAAGTCTAGCAGTAAAAGATTTTTTCCTAAAGAACAACAAAGAATCTTAACCAAACAAGGAAACGTAACAATTAAAATATGCACAACACGAGTAAACATGAAATTTTCTTACTCAAGTAGTAAATATCCTTAAGGACTTCTAAATATAGCAGCAGTAACGGCTGCAGCAACAGTAAGCACTTACTTCGAAAAATTCTCTAAGACTCTTGGAGGTAAACAGAACTACAAGAAGTATAAAAATATTTTTTTTGGAAAACGTAACAACAATAAAGTTACTTAGGAAGGATGCGATGAGGTAAGAATATTTAAAAAAGTCTATCGACTTAAAAACTAAGATGAAGACAGACAACTACGGCATACAGCCAGTAGGGAAGAATTTGAATAACTGTTCAACGGCAAGGAAGAACTCAAAGCCCACTATCCTTATTATTATGTTTATTAGACAAAAATGTTTCCAGTTTCTTAGTGATACTTTGCAAACATATATTTTATAGGAACGTCTAAAGATTTAAAAAGCACGTAGCCATTCAACTTACGTCCGGCCGATGATATGGGCTTATTTGAGATGTTCAGCTTATTTCTCTTAGTGATTCGCATAACTTCACCTGAATGGTAAAGGGAGGAAATCCAATAATTTCCAAAAACCTTTGAAATGGCCAGATATCTTGATAGTTTTATTAGAAAATAATTCTGACGAATTGAGCATTGGACCTTCATTTAGCTTAGGATGGCTGTCGGAGCATTATCAGGCTTCCCTAAAAATACAGGACAATTCTATGCCGTTCTACGTCCAATCCGAATTCACTTCGAAGCTCAAAATTCACCACATAACTGAATAAACGGCCGGTGTTCTATTCGACATTTTTACTCGTGTAAAATCCAGTGTAATCATCAAGGGGCTACATAATCATATATATCCCTGTAGCCTACATATGTTCACACAGCTGGACAAAAAGCCTTCAAATATAAAGATATGGCATTGCCATACATAGTGCAACCTAGTCCTTGGATTTTCGACAAATACTGTCTCCCACCGTTATGGTGTTTAAACTGTTAAAGAAAAATAGGACAGGATATGCTCGCATGAAAGCAACACACATATATGTACGTTAGGAATGGTAAAGGTTTTCGAGACCATTGAAGCACGGAAACCACAATGGTACGACTCATTTGACTAATTTCGTTCGACTTACAGGGTTTTTCAGTAGTATAGAATTTAATTATTGCAATAAAAAGCAGATACTTTGTTTTAATTGTAATGAATTTCGTGTAGATATGCCTTGTAAAGTTAGGTTTGAAGACAACCCGGTTATGTGGCATCTTCAGTGTCATTTTTCCTTCTGTGCTGCTTGTATTAAGTCGTTACTGTTTTATTGTTTGTCAAGTATCAATTTATCATGTGTGACCCAGTAGTAGGTAAACCTCGTTGGTATTTTATTATTTATCAGGTAGACATCGGGCTGGTGTCAACAGATAGCAGACAAAGCTCGGGTCGGGAATTTTTTTTTTACGAATTTGGCTTTATTCGAAACATAATTTTTTTGAAATTTGTATTTGAATTTTCCGCATATACGAATTTTGGCTGGCTCCGAGGAAGTCCAATATCTATCAGTATTTGCAGCAATGGAGGCCGTATGTCGGTGCCAAGGAGGCAGATTTTGTGTCGGGTTTATCGCCGGCAATATAGGGCTCCGGTAACCGAAATTATTCGTTCGCCTTTCTTTCAATAAATCAATTGTGGCACGCACTGTATGCTATGTTGCAAGGACTTGGTGAACAACATTTAACCACATGAAGGGATTCAATTGTGGTACAAAAAAATACTGATCATGGACCTGTAGCGGTCACCTTAATTTCTAACGTTCTGTCCAGCATCGGTTTTGAAGAAATACCAACCACTGGTACCACCGGTCAATAAAGCATAACAAACAGTAACTTCCTCTGGATGTAAAGATTTTCGATATTACCTTCTCGATTAACTTCACTCCAAATGCGACAGTTTTTCTTATTAAACCAAAAATGAGCTTCATTGCTGAACTAAATTTTCTTGTAAAATTCTCTATGATGTTCTCGAATTAAAACATGGTTTATCTGATGATAAAATGTCAAACCGAACTAAACACAAAACAAGTAAAAGCTGTCAAAATAGCGTACATATCAAAAAGCTTTGCCAACTTCAAATAAAATTATCTAATAATTATTAAAATTATTTTTAAATGCTTGAAATTTTTTGTACACGAAAATTCCTCTGACTGGCGTAACTCACGCGTATTCGTGAGTGTTTTGTTTTTTTTACGGTAACGTGAATATAATTAAACAATTTCGACTCCTTTTTTGTTTTTAAATGATAAGAGAATTGATACAAATACAATTTAAATTTGAATAGTATTGCGGTTCAAAAGAGTCTTTTTAAAAGTCGCCGTTTTGAAAGTCCCTTTTATCATACATACATACATTTATCATATCATATTAGCAAATATCAACTAGTCTAGTTACGCCCGAGTAACTTGATTCCTATAACATAAAATATTGGTTTCACCCATACCTGTTCGAATCATAACATATAATGTTTCTGCTTAAATCGTGTAGCAGAACCTTGCGCTGAGTAGCGTGATTGCTGCATGTGTTTACAGCCAAAATAAGGATGTACTTATATTTGAACAGACATACGTACACCACGACTATTTAATGTTGTGCCGTTGTCAGTTTCTGTACATTTGTTAAGGTAAATATAATCATTGTACAATGTGGATTGAATACTTCTATTTTCGCTATTTTATCAACAGCTTTTAAGTGGAAACAGAGGCGTTCTGGAAGGGAAGTTATTTTGTGTCTTGTCTTAACTTTGTCTTCCAAATAGCCAACCAGTTACGATTGTAACATTTTTGTGTTATTTGTCAGTAAAGAAATTAATAAAACAAAGTCATGTTTTAAATCAATTTATTGCGCTACGTCTCTGTGTTGTTCCTGTTACTCCAGAGTTCTTGGTTAAAGCGTGAGTGTGCTTGTATAGTAGCCGCACATTTAAGACGCTTAGTACCCCAGGATTAATGAGTCACTTAAGTTAAATAAATGCATTAAAAATGAAGCCAAAAGAAGCGTGTAAAAATATTTAAGACGTACATTTATCTTTATTTCTCAGTAAAGCTCGTTGATTTAAAATTCTATAATTTTGTTAGTACACCATTTCGTTTGTACTATGTTCATTTGTTATTTGATCCTTAAAAAGTTTTTTTTATATATGTTTTTTAATTTTTTATTATTTAATTTTTTACTTTTATGCATTTTTAAATGTTTGTTTGCTCGGAGGAATATAATTTTGTATGTATTTGTTATATTTCTTTCTTTAAGCAGTGTTGGTTTTTCTTAATGGCATCTTTTTTTTAATAGATTAAGTTATTATGATTTTCAGATGTCACACGAGTTTTGTGTATATAAGGAAGATTTTGTGGTTTGTAAGAGAATTAATAAATTAAGAGCTTAAACCAATCAAACACAGACAATCGAGGATAGGATTGCTACCGTTGGATTTATTTATTAGGTTAACGGCCGCAATGTCAGCTTTGCGTATGAAAATATGCAATTGATTTGGTCAGAACATCGGTCATAAGAATGCATTCAAAGACGAAAAGTAGTCGAAAGGCTGCCTCAGACACTCATTGCGGAAGGCGTTATACACAATGAGTGTATGGAGAACAACATCACCATTTAGGTGCGTAAACAGCACTACCTATCATAAGGCTTAGGACCACGGGCAAACACTTATTAAATGTGAATGCCTTGGGGGACCAAAGCTTTAGGTCAATGTTAGCAATTACAAAATACTCCGTGATGAAGAAGAAGCTCGATAGTTACCAGTCTGAAATCTCTATAATCAAGAATAAGGGCTAATGTTAGCACGAGACTCGATGAAAGTAAGGTAGTCGAGAATTACAAATCGGTTGGGGGTCGAAAAGGGACGTATAAAATAAGAGCTCTGCTACGATATCCCCGCTACATTAATATATATAAAATCAGTCATGAAATTTGTTGGTAACAAGTCTTTTGGTGTTTATTGAAAGAACGAAGGCACTGTGTCTCAAAGTGGTTAGAGCTATGACTATAAATTATTCGTTAGTTTTAGTCGTGTGTGTCTGTTTTTCAGCTACTGGCAATCTGTAATATAAATTGTTTGCTTTTCTATCGTTCTAAGAGGGGTATATTATTTAATTTGGATTTGATATTCCGATAGGGTGATTTGATGTTAAAAAAAACATTGCCTATTACATTTGTCTGCCATGCGCAAACACCAATTCTGACGCAATACAAAGCACTAAAGCTAGAAAACGTCTACCAATCTCTACACCTGACGTACGAGCTTTAACTGCTGCCTGTTCACACCTAACAGCTTGCGACATGATATCACATTACAAATAGATATTTCACAAACAATAAAACACCAACGAATTAGAACAAACTTA
This sequence comes from Phania funesta, assembly GCA_963932375.1. Classification (NCBI taxonomy): domain Eukaryota; kingdom Metazoa; phylum Arthropoda; class Insecta; order Diptera; family Tachinidae; genus Phania; species Phania funesta. The sequence continues at coordinate 44,868,589 of OZ010652.1, forward strand.
TCAGAATGGCACCGAAGATGACACATAGCCGAAACCGGTTTGTTTCCTAGCTCGACAAGGGATGAAGGAAATTATTATTACCTGCAATAACAATATGACTTGTTTAGAAGCATATAATTCAATCATAATATGTTCCTCTTAGGCTGTCGTTACCTCAGCCATGTTTATTCTATGTATGTCGGAGAAAAGCATTTAAATCAGTTAGAAAACAAAATTCTTTCGTATTATGTGATTACGTCTTAGTCCTAGTTTAATCAAACGCTTACAAATTTTACATATTATGTAAAATACTCTTGTTTAGTTAAAAAACCTTGGTTGTGATTAGAATGTTAGCAAAAATTATATCTTTTAACGCAACCGTGTTACACATCTTACGAATTCTTAAACGTAAATAAAAACTGATTGTCTTAACAAATGTATTATTTAAAATATTGTTAAACAACCATAAAATGTTTGTCACAATCATATGGTTTGGTAGAGAACATAATACAGCTATATTGACCATGCTAGAAACAAATACTTTGTAATCAGTAGATGCGTTCAACCCTTCAATTGTATATACACTTCTTGCATGAAAGACTAAGGATTGGAAGAAGAGGTTGACGAATGCTAGTCGGAAAATGGAAATGACTGAGCAATGAAGAAATCTTGAAATGGGGCCCAATATATCATAATGGTGTGCTTCATTATCTCCCTCGATACAATTAAGGATCTGTGTCATAATTGAAAGTTATGACTTTTTATAAGCAACAAGCATTGCTAAAGCAATACCTATGTGCACGAAGTCGTACTACTCATCGAAAGTTAAAGTCTTTGGCCTTTTGTTAATGTAGACTCGATTAAGATGTAGCCAAAAGCTAATCCTAAGTTTAACCCGATTCATACAACAAAGTCCTATTGTACATAATCTAACCGCCTTCAATATCGCGTCGATTGCTTAATGCCAAACTGATAACTGCGGAAAAATTAAAAAGGTCAAAGCAAAATTCAATAAAAATGTTTTAAAGAGGACAAAATATTCAATTAAAGTATAATCGCAGAATAAAGTGTCAAAATCAATTTTGTCCAAAAAAAACAATTAAAAAAATTCCCAAATTTGAAATATTCTTTAAATCTAGTTAAAAACCGCATATGAAACTGCAATAAATTGCTAAGCTAGCTAAAAGCCAATAAGGTTAAAAAGGAAAAGGAAAAAATTACTAGAGGGTGTCGCAAAATTAATTACTCTATCGGAAAATGGTATACTTTTAGCAAACGGCGCGGTACGTATTTGACATTTGTGAACTAGGCAGTTGTAGTATGCCAAGAGACAAGCAATGGAACGTGACTTTCCACGTCGATTTCCTAATCGTGTCGGCAAACGTTTCGCCATTCAGCTGCTCAATTCTAACAGACCGGAACCACAAAAAACCTTGTAGAGCGTATCTGCCAGGGCTGCGTGTTCTGTAGAGAATATCGCGGCTGTGGCTAGCGACGTCACTGAGAACGAAAAAACATCAACCAGACGACGTGCCACGCAAATGGGCCTAACCAGACCGACCATACAGCGAATTTTAGTGAAAATCTTACACATGATCGCGTACAAAGTACAAACAGTGCGTTAGTCAACGCCTGCTGCCCGTCAGTGACGTTTAAATTAGAGTAGTGTAGTCATAAATCTCAACAACGAAGAGGACGAGGCGCTTTGGTATTTATGCGGTTACGCCAATAAATAAAGTCTTCCTTTCTGTGGCAGTTAAAATCCGCGTGTGATGCACGAAAAACTGTTACATCGAATCAAAGTCACCGTGCGGCGTTCACGCGGGAATGATTGGTCCGTATCTTGAGGACGTCATTGGCAACACGGTTACTGTTACTCGAATGGTCATGGGCTATGATATACGCCTTCTTACTGCCGGAATCGAATGTGCGGAGCTTGGTAAACTTGTTGCTTCAACAAGACTGTGCAACTGCATACACAGCAGGTGCCATAATTATTATTGTGAAGGAAGCGTTTTCTCCCCTTTTGGCGATTTTACACGTCCAGAAAGATTTCTCGATTTTACCATCTAATGCTTTTTTCTTCGGAGCTACTTGAAGTCGCGGGTTTACGCCAACAATGTCCAGCCATTCGTAGCCCCTAGGGAGAATATTCGACAAAATTTCGAACAGTTATTACTGTAAATCTTGCGGAAAGTAGTGGCAATTGAATTTAAACAGGCACAAATGGCGGTAGCAATATAACAGGTAATGATCTTTTCCGCTTAAAAAAAATTTTTCATAAAGCAAAATTGCAAAATTGCACAGAGGTTATCTTGATATCCTGCTAAGAATTACAAACAAGATACTTTCTGTTGAAATAAAAATAAACTGCCTTTTCTCTGCCAAAAAGTTTTTACACAATTTTTAGAGAAATACTTTTATAAACATAAACTTTGAATCTGGCTTTTAAAAATAACTGCGTTAAAAAGGTGTTTTCTATTTGTTAATTGCTTTGACGATCTACTAGTTTATCCTTGACTTTCTTTTTCCTCTTTAATAAGGTTTCCAAATAAAGTTTTTATATTTCTGCAAAGAAAACAAAATGTTCCTAAAGGTATTAAACAATTAAGATGGGCTGCAACTAAGAACACATTTTTTCTATTGAATACTTTTTCTCTGTTTGTTTCTGTTACTTTCTAAATAATTTTTAAATGAAGCACTAACTTAATTTGTCACTTTATGAGGACCTTACGATACGTTCGTTTAACTTTCTTACACTTTCGCAACAAACATACTCTCTCTATATATACAGTAATATAAAATGGATGCTTGAATTTAACACATGTTGGACTCTGAATGGCTACAGCTTAACCACAATTTCAAAGTTGTTGTTTCTTTGTCTCTCAATTCGAAATCTTATTGTTTTTAATGACAGTTACCTGCTGTTGTTTTTATGACAAATAATTAAGTCTGACATCATGCATTCAATTAAGTACAGACACATACAACCTTGTCAAGTAAATATTTCTTCATTTACAGCACACATACACTCACTCATATATGCACAATCATACACAATTACTATTCTCATAAGTACATCATTTTGTATTTGTTTTAATAGAGAGCTTCTAAGAGCCCCATGTGGTTGTTCTGTGGATTAAATTGGCACCTTTCTCAACACTTTCTCTTTGCGTGACTCTGCCTTTGCCTTTGTGTATAAGTTTTATTTAATTTATTTCATTTTTTATATGATATTTTTATAAGAGGTAATTGTTTCATGTATGTATGCATGTGAATATGTATGTGTGGTGTGTATTTTAAATGGAAATGATACTTTTCTTAACCTGTAAGTTATTTACCTAAATTTAGAATTGTTTCTGTCATCAGATATGTTACCAGATGCGGTTGACTTGTGTATTTTCGTATTTAAATTATTTAAAATGTTGTGAGAGGTAGAAAAAGAAAATGTTTGCAAAACCTTAAGGTTTGCAGAAAATTTCTAGTTAGATATTTAAACAATTTCACAACAAATGGCTGGACTATTTTATTTTTTAAAGTTTTGAAGAAAAAAAACCGTTTTTAATCTCCATCTGCCTTTATCAAATGTAATGCAACAATAATATCATTATTACCTACAAATCCATTTGAAGTTACAGTGTTTAATTGGTAGTAAAATATTTCTCACAAATCATTAATTTACACTACATATAGCTGGACATGACTTGATTTAATATTGTGTGAAAACTCTTTAAGAAAAATTCAAACAAATAGAATTACAATGTATGAATATTCAATTGACTCTTAAGTATATGAAAATCTTCAACACTTATAGTTGAGGTGACAGTATCTATATGCGGTATTTCATTGGCAATTCGGTCTTGGATTTATTTCTTTGTAAAATTTCGGTTATAGACAAAATTTAGTTCTTCTGGTAATAAAATTTTCTGTTTTTGCAATAAATTTAGATTTGTAGTGAAATTTCAAAGCTTAAAGCTTCGTTTTGAGATTATCTCATTAACAAATATTTATTTGGAAAACTTAGTACTTTTGATAACCTTGAATTTTTTTTTTTTTTTGTTTTACAATTTTTAGATTTTGTGATAAATTTCTCGGTGATTTCTACAGAATTCTCGATTTAGGGAGAAATTAAGATTTAATTTTGGTGTTTGGTAACATTTACACATTTTATTGAATTTTCAAGTTTTTAGTGGTTTTTGAAATCTTTTTTTGTGAATTTTTGATTTGTTGATTATTTGTTTTTATTAATTGATTTACAATTAAACTTGTATTTTTTTATGATTTCTTTCGCAATATGTATATTGTTTTTTTTTTTTTTTGATATTAAAACTAAGCATTTCTGGTAAAATTTAAAATTTTTGGACATACATAATTTTTTTCGTGAAATTTGAAAACTTGTGACTCAGCTCTTTTAATAAGATTCAATTTTCGGTGAACTTTGTATTTTTGTCATATTTTGAATTTTCAATTCCATCCAACATTTAACTTCGTAAGGCATCTGTGGCCCTGGTGTAATTTCAATAGGTTGACATGATAGTCACTTCTATAAGGATTCAGAATATACATATGTACATACATATTTTAAGAAATAGCCAGCAAAATAATTTTTGCTTAAATGGGGTGTTTGTGGATGGATGGTATTTTTTAAAAACTGAAAAAATTTGCCCAGCTTGCAAGTTCCGATGTTGAAAGTTGATTTAAATTTCGGGCAGACGGACAAATAGACATCGTCAAATGAACTTCCCTATCTATTTGTAAAGTAAACATATTAGTTTTAAAGAGAGGCTATGGGATATTTTATTGTAAGATAGGTCGTTTTTTAGTTATACTTTGTGTTGTGTACAAAAATTGTTTCCAGAAGAAGAAGAATGTTAAATTAGCGTTTTACAGATTTTATAATGTTTCTTATATCATTACCAGAGCCACCTGTTGGAGTCAAACAAAACAACTGAGGCAACAGAATGCAAACTTGTTCTAAGTTTTTTTTGTCATGTGTGATTTTAAGTCAGATTTTGCTGCTCGAATTTGCATTGCATTGACTTTGGCTTGCATATCGTTGAAGTTGTGGCATAGTAGACATATGTATATCGGCTTCATACTGGAGATCTTCTGGTCTTCTATTGAAGTCCCAAGTTTTTCCCCTATATTAATATCAGTAACTTATCATAATGTCATATTAGATATACTAAAGAATAGGTCTTTTTCAATATCAAAATATTTAATGTTCTTGGGTTTGTGCAGTTCTACAATTCCTCTCTACTGATGACTACCGATAGCAATGACAGCAATCAGTTTTAAACAAAAGTTTTGTTGAGTTTCCTTAAAAAGTTTAATTTAAAACATAATCGCTTCTTCGTAAAAACCATAGAATTCTAAACATAGATAAGAATTTCGATTAAACATATATAACATAAATGTTGTTTTAACTCCACTTTAAATTCATAAGTCACTCTTATTAATCTATACAAGTATTATAATTAATGTATATATATACAGTTGACATATACGATAATTACCAGCAACCGTGTTTAAAAATTAAATAAAAAACTAAAATATCTTCTTAACTTTTCATTATTCCAACTCAACAATAAACACAGTATAAGAAAAGTGACAGGCGTAATGATTTTATTCATTCTACCCTATAATAAGTGTAGCTCCATTACACAAAAACTCAAATTACAAATTAAATCCTGATAAAAGCATCAATACCTTGAAAGGTTAAAGTTATTAAGAAAAGTTCATGTTCAATAAGCAGTAGTTAAACAAAAATCTTTATATAGTACACAACACATACAAGGACATTTGTACATTAGTGTAAGACTAAAGACAAACTCAAACACATTGAAACATTTGTCCACTTAAACAAGATCTTGTTGACATTGTTATCAATGTCAAGTGGTGGTACAACCCCATACTAACCGCAAAACACAGAAATAGTACAACTGTAAATACACATACTGACATGTGTATTAACCTGTATGTATGCGTGTATGTATCTTTGTGTAAGTGTAATTTTGTTTCATATAACATATTAACAAGTTGAATGAGTGCACAATGGCAAAAACGTGAAAAACCGCAATTGAAACGCCAGACTACTGCATTGTTATAATTTTTCTTCCGCTTCAGTATTTTTTTTTTTCATTTTCTACCATAAGCAAAAGCCAAAGTCACAAGAAACATCTTAATGATAAATAAGGGAAAAGCAAAAAAAGAAGTACTTAAAGCTTTTTACACTCATACATACCCAACGAAAAACCTTTTTAGTAAAGCAAACAAATCTTTTGTACAAAATTACGTTGGGAAACGTAAGTAACCATCCGGTGTTTAAATGACCTTTGAGAGTTATCAAGAGAAGAGTGGTTACTACCCAAAGGAAGCAATACACAAACCACCAACTAGCCAAGCGCAACTGATGATGGAAACCCACTTAAAATGTAGCAGATATATTTTGAAAACTGAATATGTACTTTAATAACAACTGCAGATATAAAAACTTAAGCATACAACAACAACAGTAGCAGGAGTAAAATGCAAACTGTTGTGTGCTTTTAATGATAAAGTAGAACTAAAGAAAAGACAGCGAGGTGAAGCTGCTGGAAAAATTATTACAATAAGACTAAATACTGCTTAAGACGACTTGGGCTTGTATAAACAAGCAAACTCCATAATTTATACACGGCTTGTGAAAGAAAACTTCAATATTGTATTTTAAGTGTAGGAAAGTTACCCGTATGTCTATAAACGCGTTATTTTAAGTATTATTTTATTTTATTAATATAGGGGAGATATCGAACAGACCCCTAAATTTATTGGTCCCTTTTCGGCCCACTTCTTTCCTCGAATTGACTTCAAGAAACCCATTTTGTATTTATGACCTTATACTCAGTCGGGCCTCGTGCTACCACTGGCCATTACTCTCGACTGTAGTGATTTCAGACTGTCGACTGGTGACTATCAACCTTCTTCCTCATCACAAAGTCTCTTGTAATTGCTAACATTTGTATATGGCTTAGGTTCACAATGGCATTCACATTTACCAAGTGTCTGCCCGTGGTCGTAAGCCTTAAGTTGACATTGGCACATAATGTGCGGTACCGCTTCAGCCTCAAATATATCTTTAGAGATTAACCCATTCGCCCCTTGCGATGTTATGTTGTCCATCTGATCGAAATTCCTTCATTTGCCAGAGGTTTTACAGACCTTTACACCTTTTTCGAGGCTCCATAGCACATCCCTATCAGAGTCTCACGGCCCTACAACTTAGAAGATTAACCCGTCCACCCCTAGCCATTCCATCTCTTTCTCCCTTGGTACCATCAAAACCAGAGTTTCTCCACAGATTAACACCTCCGCCTCTTGCGATGCCCACCTACATACATATGAACGGGTAAGCCTGTATTAAAACAGAGTTCGCATACTAGACACCAAGCACCCATTTGGCTACGCATCCCTGGAGTATGCTGTTCCACCGACCTATTCAGCCAAACTCCTTGCAGAAACAGGAACCTGTTACCGGCCGTCACCATTTGGTGGCATAACTCAGAACTTCTGACATTGCACTCAGTTACGGCAAGCCATATTTTTGTGCCTGCCAGCCTATGTATAATGTTTTAGGTTTAATAGAGATTTTTTGACTGATAGAATATTTTACAGTACGGAAAAATATTTACAACCATAAAAGGTTTTCTTTGGATTAAGTGTGAAATTTGAAGAATTTTATGTTATAACTGCTTCAATTATCTACTTAATCCAAAACTGTATAATAAAATTAGAATCAAAAAAGTTTGCTAAGTTTCAAGACAAAACTAAACAAGGAACTCTTTTCGTTTCAATGTCCAAATTTACTGCGATAATGGTGTATTCTATATGGTCGGCAATGCTGTATGAGTCGAATTTACTGTGGCCGAAACAGCCGACAGGAATTGCCGTAAAAGGGGACCTCCGTCAATCGTGTTCAATATTATTATTGCCAGGCACACTTCAAATGTATATTAAAAACTTGACATTAACTTAATGAGAATTATTAACAGGTATAATATTGTGTAAATAGTTTGATAAACTGAATGAAAGTTGTAAACTAAATTTTGCTATTAACAATGGCGTGAATATTTTAATGTCGCCACTTTTTACTAGGAATATATTATTTTCTAACTGTGATATATAAGGTATACATATTTAATTAGGAAAACGAACTACGGAACTCTTAATAGAATTGTAGTAGTGCCTTAAAAAAATGTAGAAGGCTTCATTGTAAGGTTTATTAGAAACAACAATGCATTTTATTTGTTTGACATTGCCTCTGGGAATGGTAAACAGCACTTCTAATTTCAGAACACAACCCTCGTATTAAAAGAACTTTTAATATTACTGTTAACCGACGAGACCGGACATCTACAAACAAACAAAATATTCCCTTTAAGTAAATGCTGGGACCTTCTTTATCACCATTGCCAATTCCTTCAACAATATCAGCATCATCACCAACACCATGATTGTTAGTACCATTGTGACTACAAGTCATTTCGTATGACGGACATCATTCTGGCAGTGAGATGACCTTCTACATTAGAAATCTGTATGCGTGTGGTTTTTTTATTTATTTTTTTCCTTATATTTTCATTTTAAGCACAAAAGTAAACAATACATTTTTGAGCAAATAAAATATGAAAATGGTTTATTTTGGCTCTAGTCTGCGTTTCATTTAAACGGCACATACGCAAACATACATAAGCATACGTAATAAACATATACTTGACTTGACCAGGTCCTTTTATGAGTCTCTTAAGCTGCTCACATCAGTCATAATCATGCTACATAAATGTAGACATTTTCAAAAATACACACACACATACACGTCCAAATTGAAATAATTATTATAAGTTTCGCTAAAATAATACGTCTGAAGAGATATCTGAGGAATCTGTGTAATAAATAAAATGAATTACACCGTTAAACATGCGTTTATATTTGAAATTCTTAGTAATAATTTCGTATCCATTTTAATAAAGTATAACGCATTTACGACGGAAATGATGTTGAGAAATCATAACTACTATAAAAAAAAATTGTTGGTATACTAACATCAGGGGAGGGCAAATCTATTGAAAATTAACATTTGCCCATAGAAAAAGATGCGAATATTATTAGTTTTAGTTAATATTGCCAGCTCAAGCTGGATCCGCTCCAGAATTTTATTATTGTATTATACAACATTATAATTTCAAGAAGTGCTCTAACTTGTGGTCAACTTAACCATATTTTTTGTTTACGAATAATTTTTATCGACCTTATTAAAAACCTAAAATGATAGTAGCTGCCGGTTGCATCGAAACAACCAAAATATATTAAAAATCAACTACTAAAGTTACAACAAAAGGCCTGAAAGCCTTAATTGTTCCCGCACTCCACCCAAATACTGTTTTATTCATATGAGAGCTTCAAAAGTCATTATATGCTTTAACTCACAGAGCAAAAACTTTTTACAACCAGAGATTTCACTTTTACCAATTTTCCAAGATATTTCAAAGACTTTAGCACTACCCGAAGCAGCCGTAGAAATTAATGGGAAGTTTTTCACTATGTTTTCAATTTCCGATCAAGGTTAATATGACAAAAATACACAATTTTAATTTTTATCTTCAAGGGGCTCAAAATGTAGGGCAAATCGTAACCGAAGGAAAGCAACTCTTTATATATGAGCAACAAATAACTTAGTTATCCTGTAAGGTTTCCCTTAATACAGTTTTTACTTTTTGATCTACTTAACATTTTAACGTGCATCTTCAGTTCATTACTTAATGAGCAGAACACTGCGAGTTTTTATGTTTGCAATAATTTTGTATATAGTATGAATATCTGTAGTTTGATATTCAAATATATTAGAAATAAAAAAAGAGATTTCCATAAAAAGCAGTCAAATTAAATCACCAATATTGAAATATATGAACGAGTATATGCGCAAATTATGATGATGAAAGTATTAGCATTATTTTAAAATTCTTAAGATTTACAAATATCTCAAGGACATATTGACCACCATTTGTATTTTAACAAGCCTCAATTAAACATAAATTCATTCTTGACCTGCATATCGCATGAGTATTTTAAATTTAATAAATACAGAATTAAACACATATGTAAACATCCACATGTACATATACACCCATGTACGAGTGTGTGCAAAAGAGTAAATTTTTGTTGCTGGATATTTCAAAACCGCTAACAATAAACTCAATAATACTACAAAAAATAATTCCAAGCGAAAATTTAAAATGAAAATTACTAGAAAATTCGACAAATGCTTACCAACATGACTTATTGAAATATTTAAAACAAAACATTTATTTTAAAACATAAAAATAATAAAAGCAAAAATACAAAACCAAAAATCAATAAATCGAAAAAACGCAAAAGAAACAATGTCTGTTTCATAAAAAAACCATTAATATAAATGGCGCAAAGGACGAAATCAAGTCCGACAAGCCGGCAAAATACTATTTAATAAGCAAAAAACATATCCAAATGCATATACAAATGATAAAGAGTTTGTAGATAAAAAAACTGAAGAAAAAATAAGCCACGAAGGTCAAATTAAATTGGCGTACAAAATTATCGATTTTATACACAAGTTTCTTCTTCATTTTTCTTTTAACTTTATCTTTCATTGTCATATACTTGCAACAAAAGTCGGCAACAGAGAAAATCTTGGAAACAATATAAGTATATAAAATATTGTAAAAGTAAATACATATAAAAAAGTGCTTATGTACACAAAACAACTAAAAGATAGGAGGCTTAAACATGCACACAAGCACAATAGTGAGTACACTGACACCGCGTGAATGAAACAAATAAAAACCACACAAATAAAAACACACACTAATATGTTTCCCTACATTTGTAGATATAATCTACATACATACCAACTCATCCACAATAAAGCATAAAAGTAGTTCTACTTATGACGTATAGATGATGCCACATAATAAAGTTTTAATAAAAATTATGTCATATTTTTCTTTCAATTTTTCTGTAAAATAATATTTTGTTAACAAAAGATTCCTCGTAGAATTCAACGAGATGCATAAACACTGAAATAGCTTTCAATATACATTCAATGTATATAAATAATACTATATCCATGCAAAAACATGATCCAAGGGAACCATACTATGATTGAATTCTATGGTTGTAGTCAAATCTACTACAGTAATATTATTATAAAATACAAGTACAATATTGTTTAAAGTATTCATATTATAATCATATTTTAACATAATGTAGTATAATTCAAAATTCACAATATTCACTTTCGTGACCATTATGTGTTTAGAAATTATCTTATTATATTCACAGATTATCATAATATTCCATTTGAAACCAACATTATTTGTTGCAATTGTTATGAATGGTTTTTCCTGAATGATAAGAAAAAACATGTTTTCGTAACCAGAACAATGTTTAACATTTTGAAAATTATTACAAATCGTTTGCCACTACCATATATTATTAACTAGAATATAATATATTTGTCATTAACATAATACCATAATTTTTTTTTACTCTACTTGTATATTGTTTCAAAACTCCGTCACATAAAATACATTTTTCACACAAAAAATAGCATAAAGTAACTCTAGGTAAGAAAACAATCCTGTGTTCATTCGACTGTATTTATTGTGACGCAAAAGGATCATTCATAACTTGAATTCAATTTTTGATAACAACCTAACATTTTCCCTGAAGAAATAGAAACGTACATAGTTCAGATAAAAACGATAATGAAAAGATTTTTTATAGTTCCTTTCACTTAAAAATTGTTGCTCAGCTGCATGAGATATTTTCACTAAATTACATATTTGAAAGGCACATATTTTTTAGAATGTACTCGTATTACCTTACAATTAAAAATTTTTGGTAAATTGACATTTCTGATATTTATACATAAATTAAGTCAACTGATTTTTCTTGTGAATCACCACTCTTTTTTTCTTTGATGCCTCACCGAACTCGTTTCGGATTTCCTCATCACTAATAATAGTCACTATCAATTTTTAAATTGTGTTGGCACACTAAGGCCAAATTCATTTGTAATTGGATCTTATTGAAAAGGCTTAGTTTTAAGGGCATTTTTTAAATTAAAATAAAATATTGAAGCAAAGTATTAAAAAAAGTATAAATTTTACACAATTTACCAAAAAATTTAATTTAATGTAGCAAAAAACTTATGTAAAAGTAATTTTTTAATAATATTTTCGTTTTTATGAAGTTTAAAACAATAATAGGATATATGGAAATTCTTGCAGATCTGTGATATTTTATTTATTTCTTTATTTATTTATTCACATAGAACTACTATTGATCAATATCCTTATAGACCAATTATTAATATATGTAAACATTTAAAACTTTTACCTATTGTCAAAAGTTTAAAAACAAAATAATATTACGTGTTATAACATTCACAAAAAAATAAGTGAAATTACACCTGTCGTCTTATTTATTACATAAACTCCTACACGGATCCGCGTTCACGTAATTTACTTGGCGACACTTAATATACAAAGGCGTAAAGTTCCGCGATGTTCTAATAGAGATAATTAAGTAAATATTTTATTTTGTTAAAAAATTTACTAGAAATAAATTGTTTGTCTTATGGATGATTTTTAATAAAACTTTTAGGATTTCGGATTTAAGCTATTACAAACAAAATATCTAAAAATGTCCTACCGAGTAAGTTGCAAATTCCAGCTGAAACTTGTCTTTTTTCCAAACACAATTTTATGTAAACTATGGACGTTAATGCGGGATGGTTTTTAACGTTGTGTAGATCCCCAGAAATGCTATTTTAAGAACTGACAATCTTTATTATCCAGTCAATATAAAAAAGTATCTACCCACAACAAAAAGTCATATAAAGAGAAACAGATATATGCCTGCCAGAGAGAACAGTATCAAATAAAAGATTTAGAAAAACGTTATCAACTAAAAGAGACTTAGAAGAATTATATACCTTAAAAACTACCAAAAATTGAAATTCAGAAGTTAGGATAATAGACTAAATCGTTTGACAAAAGGTTTGTAAATACTAATTTAAAAATACAAACATTAAATTTTTTGTGCGTCTGCTTGCATAGAGACTTCAACTTAGATGCAAATTTACACAAACACACTAACAAATGCACAAAAATATATGACGTCTACAAAACTCTAACAACTTTTTCTGCTAATGAACTTCAACATAAAGCCAGTGGCTAATTAGAAAACTTTTTTCAAAAGAGGATGTGGGTGTTTGTGCAGTATATTGGTATTAACTAGAGGCAGACAAATATTTTTTTCTCTTCTATTATGAGATACTAAAAGAAAATGTGAAAATATTAATTATCGGAGGGGAAAAATATTAGCATCTCGTTTATTTTTGCAAAGATTTGAAGTGTAGGGAGCTCAATGCTTGAAAAAACTATTTCATATAAAATATGGCAAGAGTTATAGAGAAATACCTCGAGTGTAAAATGTAAAGAAAAGAATATTTAATTAATTGCATGTGTCTGGAACTGGAATCTGTATGACCTTTAGCATTATCAAACAGACCTGAGACATCTTTTTCTAAGAAAACTTCCAATATCTTAAAAAAACAACAGGTAAGGATTGAAAATTTAAAAAAAAAAATCCTAATGCAAAACTGCTTTTCAGTTTTATATATTTTTTCTTGAACCGCACTCAGGAGATGTGCTGGCCTTCATTCAATCTTACAAATATCTACAGTTATAGTCAAAAGATATCAGAGTGCAAGATAATCATAAAGCGATTGAGTGCTATTAAGAAGTATTGAGCTCATATATATGAGTCTAAGTTTTTCATTATTCTGACATCAAACTTGAAAACTTGAAAATTAAATGCAGACTGGTTTCAAATAAGTTACTTATCGATATATGATTCCAATTATTGGAATAATATATCGAAGGACTAAAATGAACTGCAGATTGGGCTCGAAAATTTAGCAGCTCACAGACAGATGAGATTAACTACAGACAAGAAGTTAATTGCAAATATTAGCCTGAAGTATTGGCATATGAAAAATATCTTATGATTTATCTTATGATATTATTAAGAGGGTTCACTATTGAAATGACACTCTTATTTTCTAACGAACATTTAATAGTGATCCCTAAACTACGTTTTAAATGATACCCTTTTAATATTTTTTATACAAGTTTGGTTCACCTCACTGCTGTATATACGTACTCACAGCCACACATACACAATCAAGATACCGAATGCCACACCTCTTGTTAAATGCACAATCATTAGCTGCTATATATTAAAGTCGAATGAAAGCCAGCGAATTAAAAAGCAAAAACACCTAGAAAATAAATATAAGTAAAAAAAATATGAAAATTATAAAAAAAATAGCTATATAAGCTAGAGAACAGAAAACCAGTAGTAATAAAATAAAATAAAGACAACAAAAATAGTTATATAAGAACAGTAAGTAGCTACGAATAGGGAGACACCTGCCTACCTTCCAACGATTTCATCTACCTTTAAACCTACCTTCCTAAATGTTTGAGTTTGTATGTGTGTGGAAAACTAAGATACATAAAGGTGGAGTCTAAAAAGCTCATTTTTATTCACCTCAGCAACACCAAAACCACATGTAACAACAAATAAGTGTGCTTTGAGTAGAAGAACATCACATTATACTCCGAATTCATTACCTAACGAATCGCCTCACTCACTCGTCTACCTTGCAATCTCGAAACAATGAACTCCTCTCCTACTCAGAACAGTATTACCTTGGTCTTATAATGCTCATTACTTTTACAGTTCTTCTTGTTGTTGTTTTCACTTTCGGTAGCCAAAAGAAACTGAATGTTAAAAATTGTTGCTATGTTAAATTTTAACACCGGACTAAAAAATACTTATACAAATATTTTCTTTCCTGAGTAGCGAAATATCAATAAAACCAAAAAACCTTCAAGCTTGAAAATTTTACTGCCAGGCAAATTTTTCGCTTGATTGCTAATAAAAAAAAATTCTTACGTCCAATTAAATAAATAACGTTGACGTTGAACATAGTGGTCCTGCCATATATATTGTACAGCATTAACATTTACACACTAATAGTTGGTAGAAGTGAAAATATAAAATAGATGATGATAGAAAAGATATCGTTATGACAACTATATTATTTTTACTACAAGAATATATGTTTGTTGAAAACATATTATGATTATTTGAAAGTTTCGGAAACATTACCTAACCACAACCAAAGTATTTTAATTATATAAAAATAATATAATAACTTTAACTATAAAATTTTCTTAATTTTTCGTGTTTAATCAAAGTATGAATAAGGAACCATCACACTTTGTTTTTTGAAACATTTGTTTTTTTTAAACCTCGGTTGAATGCATTTCTATCATTCTAAGCCGGGTCATACTCTTATCCCCAATAATAATATGATTATGGTCACCTTAACCATATTTGTTTCTTGTGTGTGTGAGCGTAATACATATATAAATATAGTCGATAATGCCGGTTACAAAAACAAATGAGCTATATATTTTCTAAAAAACTATGTTGGGAGCGAAAGAGCATAAGTCTCCAAAAATCAGCATATGCGCATAACAAGTTTTCTGATACTGCAACAACAATACGAGTAATAGTATTGCAAGAACACTTCCATTAACAAGGTGTATGCAAGCACGAAAAGCTGTAGGTACCTTTGTCATTCCTACGAAATAGTTTCCTTCGTTTTTTTCTTTGAACCAGCTGCTACTCTACATTATTGCATTTGTAACATCATTATTAGCTTTTACGGTTTTTACATTATTAAGTTATTGCACAAGTGTGTGTGCGTGTGTATGTACTTGAATGTTCAAGTGGCTTCCAAGTAGTAGTCGTTTTTTTTTATACTCACAAAGTAGGTTCTCAACTGAATGTGCCAGTTGTTATTAGTCCTTCGTCCTCATAGTCTTTATTAACGCACTCATCATTTATAAAAGAAAACATTTAACGCAACAAACTAAAAACAAAATAAAAACATAAAAAATTTGCTTGCTGAGCAATTCTCTTCTTTAGGAAAATTCTAGTAAAAAATTCATTTTCCATTGTTGAATTTTACTCTTTAAGAAATGTTACTCGAGTTGCTTCTTTGTATATGTTTTTGGTAATAAAATATGCTTTATTAATTTTTCTTACTTTTTTGATTGTAAGTACGTTTGCTTTGGGTTTATTGATTATTAAGTTTAAAATTGTTAGGACATTCTTCTATGAATTATGACTGCGAATTAAAGTTGGAAATTAAAGCCAGATTTTTAATTCTTTTTATTTTATTTTTTATATATATTTTTTCTACTACAAGTCGAATGGACAAAATGTAGAGAATATAATTTGTTACAAATCCATTGCCAAAGTGCATCTTGAAATTAAACGTTTTTTTTTATTTTGTCACACAAACGGTATATTAGCCTGGCAAAAGTTTATGAGCTCGGTTCATTCTTCTAGGTTCCCAGTACATAAAATGAGGACCAGAGGTCAATAAAGCAGTATTTTCCTATGTGAAACAACCGCTTGCAAGGCCAGCATAAATTGTTTACGACACGAATTGAACAATATAAAAGTGAATTGCGTGTGGGTCTAGCGGTAGAGTGCTACATCCAATACCGAAATGGACATTATACATTAACGATATGAGGGTATAATTCACCAGCAAAAATGACACGAAATGTGAAATTTGACCATGGTGGATTTTTTCTAGTGACGTGTTCTGAATTTAAAGATTAAAAGTTTGAGGGTAGCAAGCCACATTTGGCCGATACTCTGAAAATAAACCGCTATAATTCAGTTGGATTAAATCACCACAATCTTTGTAAATTCTAACTCTATAATCTGTTCAAAAGTGTTAATCCGCGGCGTATATTATAAGAAATCTCAGAACTCATACGGGCAAACATGGATGTTTAAAATAAAACAGTATTTCGAACGATCAGCCTTTTTTGGAAACTACTTTAATTGTCACGAAATTTTGCTATAATATTTTTAATGTTTTCCTAAAATTATTTTAGTTAAAATTAAATATGATTTTTGCCTACATTCGCTCCTTTAGCTTAGCCACTTCGTAGATTAATCAGGTTCTAAATATAACATAAATAAAGGCTTGTCAAGGTTTTCTTCTCAGAAACTTTATTGCCCATTAGTACGTATGGTTAATATTTGTCAAATGGAAATTATTAATTATACGCCACAAAATTAATTTTTTTAAACAATTTCTTACTGTAAAAAAATTGCTGAATTATATAAGTAAGCAACTAGAAGTCACATATAGTAAAAGAATAAAAAACCATCAGAAAGTAAAATGAAACAACTTAATTAAGTAAAAAATAAAATAAGCATACACAAACAGACGCAAGTTTTAAAACTAAAAATAAAAGATAAATATTTCAAAGACACTAAAACACAAACGCATAATTTATGCTTCACATCGTCTACAAGAGTAACAACATTAAATGAAAATTTGTTCTAGCAACAAGAAGAAAATACATTCAACGAGATTTTTCAAAACACCGACGGTAATTTCATGTTGTGGTTTTTTAAAGTGCGAAAAATGTCTCTTTCTTATAGCCAAAACAAACAAAAAACCAAAGGAACGAATAAACTACGAAAAAAAATCCCCAACATTTGGTTGGCTGCCAACTTTTCCTTATAGCACACCTTTACAATTTTACTTATACACACACTTACACACTTTCACAAATACAATTACAAAAAAACCAACAGCGAGGGAACGACAACATGTACAAAGAATAAATGTACAAACAAATACATTCAAATCTTTCACATTTATATATAGAGAAGCACATAGGTAATCAAATGAAACAAACACTGACTATAAACACATTCAGAGAGCAACGTTGCCTTTGTGTATTTTCCTGTTGTTGTTATTGTATTTTATTTCTATAGCCAAAGCAATAACAAAAACAACGAATGAAAATGAGGGAGCATGAGTTAACATGGTACAACAACATTGATTGCTACTTGTTGTGGCTTTTGTGCATATTTATACATCTTCAGAGCGACGTCATCATCATCGTCTTCGTCATCATCACGGTCGTGTTTATAATGATTTTAAAGTAACTCATAAGGTATATGGTCTGAAGGAGTATATACATATTTATAGTTTATTTACAAGTAGGTATTGGCTAAAAGGAAATCCTGTTTGCTTTACGTTAGCAGCAGGTGCTGTATTTCATGCTGCCGTTCTTGTTTTGGCATACACACATCCATGTCCCTCTTTGGAGATTGTATATATACTAACGTTATTTTCTTCAAGTGCCAAGCTCTCCTCATTTTTACTAAAATAATTTGTCGTCTTTAACAATATTTAGTTTGTTGAATCCAATCAGTCTAGTTTGATTAAACTTAACCCGCACTATTTTTTCTAAGTTGATGAAGTATTTCTTTCTTTGCAACAGCTGGAAAATACATACATTATTCAGTATTTATTAGAATATTGTTATTCCAAAATTGCCATATTTAAAGTGATGACAGTTTACATGCCAATTTCTAATTTTCTTTTTAAGTTGTAGTTCGTTCAACAATCCATCAAAACTTACTTAAATTTACGTGCATTTAGTAAGAAAAAGTACATATACCATATATATACGAGTATAGAGATAAATATCTCTCCTCTATAATAGATAGTACATGAATACACAGGCACTTTAAGTTTTACACATAAAAAAAGCACACAAACACAAGCGGAGTCAAAGACACCGTTTCTTTATTCCATTCACAGTAGATGCTTTGTGAAACAAAGTAAGTTGTTACCCCTTCACTTCAACCCCACTCCCATAACACATTATTCTAAGGTGGTAGTAGTTCTGTTATATACTCGTTCAACAACTTTAGTAAGCTCACGTGTATACCCACACCTTAATGCAGATATGTACATCCATACAAAGTTACATGCACACATTTTGCACTGAGCCAACAGCAAACACTATACAAACGTACTCCTAACAATTCAACACCTACAGCAACAACAACAACTAGACGCTGAGCTAAACCGAAAGTGTATTTGTAGTACTGTGGGTAGGGTTGCAGGGTGCTAAGAATTTTGTAGGAGATGTGCGGTTGTATGCGTTGCAAGCATTCGTATTTTATTTTCGAAATTTGCAGGTAGATTGGTGGATGGATGATATGACGGTTGTACTTCACATATACACGTGCCACAACAAGCTGCTTTGCTTGCCATTAGTGTCAGTGGGTTTTCATCAAATTCTATTTCACGTTTAAAACACATGCGCACTTTAAGAGACTGATGGGGATATAAGAAATTCAAAATTCTCGTGTTTATATTTTTGTTACTCTAAATTTGCTCTTAAGCATTTTTAAGATTAAACAAAAGAGATTTGAATAACTAAAGAGATTCACATCATTATGATGTTTTTATATTTAATCAACAAAAGAGTAGGAGCAACACTTGCACTGTTAACAGACAGATGCTGTTAGTGAAATAAATTTTGGTAACATTAATGTTAACAGAGTTGCGTTATGAAATGTTATTTGCAGCTTCTTGAATATGAAGTTAATTTGCATAAAATAAAGCATGCTATAGCTTTCCGTCTCAAGTGATATTAAGTCATATATTTCTATACAGAGTTTTTTTCTATAATTTATTTTCCCTTGTTATTTTTTTGTTGTCCATTTTGAGCGGTTACTGACCTGTAAGTAAACAAATATAAAAGTTGAATAGATTTGTGTTGAATTTGCAATTCAAATTAAATTCAAATATTTATATTCTAGACGAACGTTTACATAATTTGCTTGACTTTTATAAACAAAATCAATTGGAGTCTTTGCAAAGAGGCTAGTGTGACATGAAAAGTAAAAAAAGGGATAAAATTTACTACGTGTTAAATAGTGCTTAAGAAAAATAAGTTTTTTATAAAAATTTGTTTAATACGAGCAAAGATATAAACATTAAAATAATCATTCTGGTTCTATAGTGACTTTTATTACTATTTAATGGGCACCAGAGACTAAGAAGAACTGACACATTCAGCATGGTCAGACGATGCTCCTAATGCAATCGTATACAGTAATTTAAGATTTAAAAACAATAATTTAAATACAACATAGATTCTAATTAGTAAATAATAATCTAAAGCAAAAGTTATTGTAAATTACTCTTAAAAAAGATTGAGTAAAAATGTATGTAGTTATCAGACAAAAATCTTTACGTAACGCCAAAGTGGGCTTAGAGATGGCAAAATCTAATATTAAAGTAGCTACTAGATTTAACTAGCGCAAACTAGCGCAGAAACGGCTACCGATGTACTGTCCCGCCGGCTTAGTTGTGTTTTTGTAAGTGTTGGTTAGTTATTTAGGCTAAAGACATGCCACGGAGACTATATTGGTTACATCCCCTGAATAGCAATGCATTTAGGCAGCGCTTTCATCAAGAAATTATTCCCCAAGGAGACTCAAGAAAGGAAATATAATGCGCACTTCTGGTGGATCAAGAATCTAATAGATATTGGAAAATCTCTGCAGAAGTTCCTCAAGGCAGTATACTAAGTCCGCTATTATATAATATCTATACTCGTACAGCGGATATACCAACAAGACCCTATACATACATGTCAACGCTTGCAGATGACACTTTATTTATAAGTGTTAATAATGATCCAAAGGTTGCATCTGAACAACTTCATTCTCATATCCATAAGCTGAAGGACTGGCTAAGAAGGTGGAGGGAGGAGACAAGTAAATCCACCGAAATGTACCCATGTAACGTTTTCCTTCAGAAGGCAAAATCTTTCACCAATATTAATAACAAATACCACTGTTCCAGCGAACACTTCTAACAATTCAACTACACTGGTTAATAAGTCCTGATTCAATATTGACTTGTAACTGCAAAGTCCTGTTGTAAAAATCTTTTATATAGTCAATATGGTCCTATGGCATTTAGAAGACAGTGTAGGTATCCCACTATCCCTCAAGATCAAGTAAACAATTACAATTACGCAAACACTCTTACACTCTTGTGCGCAATTTATTGCAATTTAACAAGCACCAGGGACTTACAAAAACTTACATATTAATCATGGTTAGACGTCTTTCGCTATTCAACAGTATATAGTTTATTATGATATGAATACATTAGTTAGTACATTAGTAATAATTAAATAATAATATTTTAGAGGTAAGACTTAAGAAAAACAAACCTGTCTTGGACCGCAAGTGCTCGTATCATTCACTCAAAGTCGATATGACGCTTTTATTCCGCCATATTGTTGAATGGATCTGAACGACATGTGATTTCAACGTAGCCATTCTATAAAGATGCATTTCCGAGTTACCTAATGCTTCCTTTTGGAAATTTTTATTGACATATCTGAATAAGCTACAGACTCTGTAAACTCTTAAATAGTATATCTGACAAGACTGCGGAAGCGTATCGCGCAAATGCTTAAAACTCGTTAAAACTCGTCCTTACATTTTTTAATTAAATTTTAATACTGGTCGCAAATAGTATTGACAAACTGCCCACTATGGCAACAGACCTTGAATTATAACTTTAGCTAATGTTACTTTGTATCCCTTTTATCAGAGATTCTCTAAACCCTTTTTATTTCTCTTTCAAATTTCTTAAGTTGGTTTATTAATTTATTTATGTTTGGTTTAATTTATGATGTTCTTCGAAAAAAATATAATTTATTAATTAATGCAAAGCTTCACTCATCCATGCAGTTTTAAGACATAACTTTACCTTTAAATTTTTCTTTTGTTTCTAACGTTTTTTTTCTCCCGACATGGCTGTCATAAGATGTTTATGAAAAATCACAACAAGGACAGCAGGAAAATTTCCAAACGAATAAATTCAACCACTTCCGTTAAGTGCGAAATTAAAAAAAAAAGATAAATATTTTTAGAGATTAAATCATAACAGCAACAAAGAGTGGACAAAATGTTTAAAAAAAATTGTTAAAGATATTAAAAACTTTTTAGTGTAAAGCGTAATATCAAAAAAATGCAAGCCCAGCGACAAAAGGAAGTAAAAGAACAAGGATAAGATTATGAACTATACGACCAGACCATATATGACCAGAATGAAGAGAAAGTTACAAACATCCGATTTTATATAGTTAAGCTTAATGCATTTTTACATTATATTCAACACATATTCCCTTACTTACGCAAACTTTAAAAATACATTAAGAAAGTTGCCATATTGAGAATATTTTATTAGGTGTATGACAGGATATGCTATACGCTCTGACTATATGCTATTCGTAGAAATCTCTGCAGAATATGGCGATTAAGCCTTTTGGTTTTTGGGCACAAAATCTATTTACAAAAGCAGCGGCTGTTTGTCATTCCAAAATCAACTCAGATACATTAATATCTTTCCATATTTGTTGCCTAGGATTGTTTCAACCTACTCATAATATTTTGTCGGACTAGTAGTGACAGCTACGGAGTATTATTATGAAGCTTTTAATAGTCACCTAAAACGCGAGGTGTGGAACCATTTGTCTTTGTCCTTCAAGCAACTATTCCTATTTTCCTTCACCAAATAATTCCCACGATAGCCACTTTGTTACGGAATAATTCGCAATTGTTTGAAGCATTCTGTTGTTATTAATAGATTCTGTATTAAAAATATATTTATTTTATAAAATGTTTGCACATATGAAAAATATTACTAAGGCAACATAAAAACTTTCATATATTTCAGACTGAAGACGAATATTTCTAGGCCTACTGCAAAATGTTTACAATTATTTTTTATAAAATGAGCAAGTGCAAAATCAAACAGTTGTGCTAGTCCAGTGTCAATTATACAGGAAATCTGTCAAGTAATCCGAATTATTTCTAACTTTTTTTTTAGCTGCTATCTCCATCGACGTAAAGAATTACCGACCATGAAACTTTACTACTCTTTTTGCAGTAATGACGACGTCGCTATAAGTATATGACAATATAATAATAAGTATATGACAATATTAGTATCAAGATCAGTAAACACCGCTGATGCGCTTAGATAACACACACCCACGTGTATTGCACGAAATCTACACACGTGCTAGCTATTTTGAACACTACCTATCGCTATCGAAGACTCCACCTTAGAAAGAAGCAATGTTGACATTTATTATAATATCATGGTTTTCGTGCTTTTGTTTCAGAAGTCGAGAGGTTTCTGTTCGCCACTTAAACTTTCCATTTTAAAATTTTACGAGAAGTACACCCCGGTAGTCGTGTTTCATCGGTAGCGGATGTTAGTAACCTTACTGTATTATATCTTAGGTCTTTAAAGATATTTGAAAAAGTTTCAAAATCTTTGAAACAAAAGCCGAAAAATTAATTACTTTCAAAAAATATTTTTATTTCCCCCTATGCGCTGATATAGAAACAGCAAAACTAAAGCTGTTACCTGGTGTAACAGATTTTTTTTTTCCTCAAAATATTACTTGGGTTTTCTGGGACAATTTCGTGCAAGATTTCTAAAATACCTAGCTTTTTGTCATAAAAAAAAAACTCCCCCAAATAAGGACTGAATCTCCTATGACGTATATAAAATTCTGAGTCGTGGACGAGTGAAGGCTTGTACATTTCGTCCTGTAAGATATTAACGATAAAATTTTTTGAGATTTATGGTTTTAGCATAAATTCCTCTTGCCGGAAATAATAATTTGTGTAGTGAAAAAATTTGTTTCATTCCCAATTTTTTATAAGTTGGTCTCTAATGTTAGCATTGTGCTTTTACCGGAAATTTCCCACTACAAAACTACTAAAAAATAACATTTTGCCATACAAAAAGTTTAGAAAAATTAAAGAATTGTTTGCTTTCAGTTATACTTCTCCCTCCAAAAACTTAAACTGGATCTGCGCCTGCCTAATTCAAATTCCATTATAGTAACGATAAAACAATGAGACACAACCCACAGTGCGTTGATGTTCCATTGAATTAATAGAAATGTGATTGAAGCTACTAATTCTCATGATACTTGAAACCATAATGATACAGTTAAAAATACTCGTATTCTGCAAATTTGTTATGACCTGGAAATAAGTGTGAAAAGACTTTAAAAACTTTAAAATTTCGTTCCTTCGAGTATTTAATGCTGAGACTTCCTTAACAAGGGTTATTTGTTTAAAATAATATACCTCACGCAATTATCATTTTGCAAAATACAACAACTTACACTCGTGTACTCCTAAACCTGGCCTCAGGCAGAAATAATTGTAACCAGCATCTTGTTATAAATATTTTCACCATCATCATTCTCATTAACGCACTCTTGATTACCGTTCAGCAGTTACTTCAACCGTGGCGATATATAACTGATGTAAAACAAGACAAAAGACGCGTCGTTTACGGAAATAATGCAAACTTTGCAATCAACTCGAGCCAAGCAACAGCAATTACACTAACACTCTTGTAAAGTATGAAACTCTGGCAAAATATATTGGAGTAGTCGGAAGGGAAATAAAGTAACGTTCGAGGTATCCAAGCGAAAGGTTGCCAGCAACAAACTGCTGGTGTTTTATTTTATTGTTTTTTTTTTACAAATTTTAATTTCTGTGTCAAAAATTATTTCGATAATTATTTGTTTGACTGGGCAGGGCTTAAAGAAGCTTTAAAACTTTAGTTTCGGACATTTTGTTGTTGCTTCTAGTTGGCATTTATACACAAATAAACAAATTGTTTGGTATCAACAGCATGTTCCATCCACTCTACCACCATCACCTTTCAGTTGCCATATTGTAGGTTAAAAAAAAATGTGTTTCCTTAAGCAACATCTGTAAAATTGTTATTTGTTGTTATTTTTACTCTCATCTCTTACTTCTTTAAGTGTGCTTCCCTGTTTCACGGGCCAAAGAAGAAAGTGCCAATAGCCGTAGTGACAAAAAATATGAACAAGAAAGAAAGCAGCAAAATCGTAATTAAAATTCAATTAAGAAATTATTTTCAGTTTTTCGATGGTATTAAGTAAACAGTAATAACTACAACTTTTACTACGGCAGGGTGTTACTGCATTAAATTTAATATTAATCAGACTGTTGGAATAGCAGCCGAGAAGAGCAAAAGTCGAAAAGTTTTTCCACGTCGATAGTTGTTTAATTTATGGTTATTAGTTTTTGTTCTTTATCAAGTTTTGTTTAGGTGAATAGTTTTTATGTGCGGTCATTTATTTTAATTATAGAAGAAATATGTAAGACTAGTTAAATTTTCAAAACTTTATTTAAAATTCTTTACTTCAATTTATGAAAGTAATTTAAATATAACGTTGAGTTTTAGATGTTAATATCAGACAGAGTTCTAAAGGTTTGGGATTTCCAGTGATATAGAAAGGTCGATTGAAATTCCTTAATAAATTTTTTATTTGGCAAAAAGTGATGTTCTTAAATTCGATTTACTTTTGTCCCAAAACATTTCAGATTTGTTACTATTACGAGTCATTTAATTACTCCTTGATAGAATTTTTACATATGGGGTTTTATGGTCATTTAAGATTTGAAGTCCGCATTGATGATCAAACTAACAGCACTCGTACCTTCGGATCAAACAATAATGGAACTGCACAATTAAATAATTAGTTGAAAAAATATGCATTACCAATAACATGATTTCCGCAACAAGCAATGGCATATTCCTACACCCTTTCCGCCCTTCAAAATACTTTCAATAAATCGATTTCATAATTGCCTTTAGCAATCCTCTTCTATTACCTCTGTCATGCGAAGTGCTTTCCCAGATATGATGATGGAATGATATAAATATTGTGTTTGATCAAAATTAGTACCAATTGCGATGCTTATTTTACCCTAAGTATTTTAATGCTCTCATATATGTTTGCCCTGAACGAAGAAATTGGAATTGAATCACTACAGCAATAAAAACGGTCAACACAACCTATGAGAGATCCTTTGGGCTCTAAAAGTGTAGGTAGATAAAACAACTTATGTCACCTCGGGTTTTTGTATACTACAAATTATTGGAATATATTTTCAAATGGCTTCAGAGCTTAACTTATGTGGTTTTTTATTAAAATATTTTCGTAGTACGCAAATGTTCATTAGTGCTGAAATAAATTAATTTTTTTTTAAATGTGGAAGTTACGTGTTTTTTTTTTTTTTTTTTTTGCAAAAAATCTAAGTTATTATATTTTCGAACATTACAAAGCTTCAATAATGAAGCTATTTTCAATCAATAATTCAAATTCGAAAAAAAGGTACTTACGCTTTTATTCATTTGTATTTTTTAATCTTATGGTTAATACTTTAGCCATGTAACCAAAAGAATGCAAATATATTCATGACTTATTACTCAGTTATTTAATGCTTACACTATACACAAGTATATGAGGAAATAAAAATCAAACGTCGCAATGTAAGCAAATATTAATTTACTATTAACTTTACGCTTCAATCAGGAATAAATGTTATGAATTATTAAAATGTTAGTTTTATTAAATCTATTAACAGCTGCGTTTTTCTTTTCTTATTACTTTTCGTAAAAGAAGAAAATACCTTTTTCTGCTGGAAGCTTGTAAAACACGAAACTAAATAAATATTTCTTTCAGCTGTTGATAACAATCACATCAAACTATCATAAATAAATTTTCTTTCATGTATACTTTCATAGAAGGAAACATAAAATAAAAGCGTGTTAATGTAAGGGAAGTAATTGACGTCAACTTAACAAAATCTATGGGAAATCTGAAAGTACACACACAAGAAAACCCAGCAAAAACTTTAACAAACTTTCCCCGAGAAACATACCTTTACTATTTCTAAACAAGTGCAAGTAGTTAACGTTTGTATACGAGTAAATCGGGTGATTTTTTAACCGTTCGACTTTTGAAAATTGGAAAAACACAGAAAATTTTTAAAAGTGAGTAAAATATTTATTTGGGCCGATTACTAAATGCCTGGCATTGACTTTTTAAGGATTATTTAATGTAAATATTGCCCGCAGTTATGCCGTGGGTAGTCCATCCATGAACTCCAATTTTATCATATTTTTTCAAGAATTTCGACCAGTATCTCACCAATGGCAGTTGTTGTCTTCTAGGACTAGAATTGTGGCTAGCTTGTCCCTGTATACGAAAGACTTCATGTATCCCCACAAAAATATATAAATAATATAAAATATAGTATTGGACTATATTTTTGTCAAATCGCATGATTTTTGCGATAAATGGACTGATTCGAAACGTGAGATTAATTGCTCACCAAACTCTCAATAGGTTCATAGTATCGCGTACCGTGAAGCGACATGTCAAACCAAGTCCAATTCTTTCATTTAGGGCAAAAATATCGGTAATCATCGTATGGTACCTTGCTCTATTGACTGTAAAGTTCTTGTAAAAGTGCGGTCCAATTAAGCCACCGGCCCACAAACCCCACCAAACATTGCATCTTTTAGGGCAGCTCTTGAACTTCGTCGCTGAAGAATATTTTATTTTAAATTGAATAGAGCTCATATAAATGTATTAATTTAAAGGAAATTTAAGGATCATTCTCTGTAATCTTTATTTGTACATAACTTCCGATACTTGACCTCTGCGGATCTAGAGTATCATGATTTTTCTTTCCAGGCCCCATTAGTACTCATTTATTACAGCTGACTTATTTTCTGGGAGGACATGTAAAAACTTTAGGAAATGTAAATTTTAATGTACTTAACTCCAAATAAATACAATATTTACACATAATATTTTAAGAAACTCTTTTGCTAATGGTATGTATGCCGAGCCAAATATTTCAAAAAACTAAAAATGTGCATGCTCAAGACCCGACGTGGGCAAAATTCCGGGTTGGCGAAGATTGGACTACCTTGGATTCTTCCGCACACTTTTACGGATAGCGGCATGCAGTTGTTGTTAATGGAGCCCTTCATCTCAATTTTCGCCATCAAATATATTACACCACTCTTCTTTCCGATATCCACACATTAATATAGAAGAAGAAGTGTTTCGTATGCTCTATTATTCAGTATATTAACTCATACCATAAGCAAAAATAATTATTTCGTCTCACTGTCTAATCTCTCTTTTATATATGCATTGTCTTATTTTACACATTGCACATCAAGAGCAGGTTCGGATCCATATTAAGCTCTTTGAAGAGAAGATTATAAAAAAACGTTCGGAAGTTACGCCTGGTAAATTGTATCTTTTTAATTATTTTGGAGAAGGAAATATACCATTTTACCTCCACGCCTGCTCGTGAGCAAAAGCCATTCGCTTATTTAGAAGAGGCAATTGAAATCTTTTATAATTTTAAGAATTTTTTGCCTGGAATAATTCTCCTCTTAATCAATGCTTGATTCTATAGAGTTCCGTCTAAACTGGTCATCTTTTGCAGATCTAATATAATAATACAGATTCTTATTTTCTATATGCAAAAAGTAGGAAATGATTTTCATCACAACTTAATAGTGTAATATGAACTTATGTATATTATCAAGTAAACGAAAACGAAGAGATTTCTTCCAATAACCTTTTAAACGCTACTTACCCGTAATAACACTTATACGCATTCATACATACACATACAGAAACGTGTAACGGTATCAGTTACTTAAGGTTTTTCGACATACTCTATGCCCACACATATTAAGACCTATAAATGTATGTAGTTTGTAATTGTGTGTTGGTGAACTCATTACATTTTCCACTCAATAATTTTGTGCAGATTTTTATAACCTTCACGAAAATGAAAACGGTATATATAGGTTTGTCATTCCGTTTGTAATTCCTGCCATATTCATTTCCAACCCAACAAAATATATATACTCTGGATCTTTATAGGTAGAGAAATTCAATTTATAATATCTGACGGCACTAGACAACCTAGGATCTTGAAACTTGGACTTGATCAATGAGTTTGGCGAATTTAAGCTATATGAAATCAGCCATATCGGTCCACAAGTTCCCGAGATATGGGCCAAAATTATGGGTTTTTTGGTATTTTCATTCTTACGGGGAAACGCTTATACAGAAGGACAGAAAATTTACATATTATGAATTCTTATCACATTCGCTATTAAGATGCTCTACAGAAATTATTATCCCGAAGCAAATGTTTGAGGAAATTAAAAAATTAAAAAAAAAATCTCAAATGCAAAAAATTAAAAATTCTCCAACAATTTTAAATTAACCACAATTTCTTTTTTCTTTTTTTTTTTGCAAAAAATCAAATTTCAACGGAAACAACAATTTTGTAATTTCACCGAAAAATCATAAAAAATCAATATATAATTTTTAACAAATATATAAAAATATTAAAAGTTCACCTTAAATGGTGAATTCCAAAAAATTAAAAAAAAAACACCAACAAATTAAAAATTATAAATTTTATCAAAAACCCCAATTGAACTAAAAATTAAAAAAAAATCCGTAATTTCACCAAAAAGCCGAATATTAACAATAGAAACAATATTACACGAAATTTTAACAAAACCTATGTTAAACGAAGAAATAATTCACCACAAATAGGGAATTCAGTAAAAATTTTAATATAATAAAAATTATAAATTTTATTAAACATTTTAATTAATCTGAGGATAACAACATTCACCATAATTTGAATAAATAACAAATTCGGAAATTCATCCCAAATCCAAACTACAATCTAAAAATTTTATTTTAGAAAAATTTCAAAAAAAAAACTTAAATTTACAAAAAACAATTTGCCAAAATTTTAACTTTACCAAAAATTCTAAAATATATCATAAATCTAATAAAAAAAATTTAATTGGTACCAAAAATACTCAAAAAACCAAAATTCACAAATTTTGGAATTTCAGAACAAAACCTCAAAATTTTGAAAATTCACCAAAAAGCCTAAACTTAAAAAAATCTGATTAAATGAAAACGTCAAATAGAAAATATCTTACGCATTTATATAAGAAATTTCTAATTTCACCACAAATTGGTAATTCACCATAAAAATTAAAAATTCACAAAATAATTTTAAAACCATAATAGTTATTAAATAATTGTTATATAAATAATTAAAATATTTTACAAAAAAAAACAAAATTACGAATAATTTCAAATTTGGCAAAATTGTATATACACGAAAACTTCGAAAATTTCACACATAATGGAAAAACTGGAATAAAACAAAATAATTTCGAAAATACCTCAAACACCAAAATTCACAAAATTTTCAAATTTCAAAACTAAATTTGGAAATAATTAAAATGCAAAGTAATACGACTAATACCGGAGGTCAAAAATAAATATCTCAAGCAATCCTTTGCACCAGGAAAAATCTGTAGTATATTTTTAGTAGTTCATATTTTTGTGAAGTGTATTTAAGATTCGGCACAGCCGAATATAACTTTCGTACTTGTTTTGTTTGTTTGTGTTTAGCTGTGGGAAAATTTTCTTGTGTTAAGTTGTTGCTGCTATTTTTCTTCTATTACCTAATATTACAATACACATACATACATAGGTAAGTGTATGTAGGAAAGAAGCAGTTTCGTTTCTAATAAAGATCTAGTTTATTTTGATTCTTTTTTGTTGTTTACTTCATTTGGTACCTTCAAAGCAATATACATGTATAGCATGTATATGTATGTGTTTTTCCCAACATGCCCTTTTCCATTTTTGTTTTTCCTACTTACGTTTACAAAACGCTCAGTTTACCATATGTACAACACCTTAATACAAGTAAAAGTTCAATGAATGTTATTGTTGCTCGATTAGGTAGGTGATATATTTTATACCTATAAAGAAAATATGCAAGATAATCTTAAAAATTTGTATGCTTCATAAAACTATTGTAAGGAAATGCGTAATTATATATTAAGTGAAAAACTGCTGTCTTATCAGCATTTTTCCAGCAACTTAAAATATATTCTACCATATTCACCTAGTTGTCCCTCTTTGGTACACGTTTTATCAGAATGTCTTTGATATTTAATGATTCGGAAATTAAATTATTGCTTGGTCGTAGATATGTAAATCGATTTTTGGTAAGAAAATATAATGCAAAATAATGAACTCGTTTAAAAATTTAAAAAAACCCTTCCAGCATTGCCAGAATAAAAATTTTATCGCAATTTTTACGATTTTTTAACTGAAGATGTTCAAACAACACTTTTCGTGTTTTGCATCTTTAAGTTTAGGTTTAGCGAGAACTTTATGATTACTGCCAGAAATTGTTATTTTAGTAAATTGATCAATTATAATTGTTTTAAATAGTGTAAGCTTGTAACGACGTGTTCTCACAATTAGCTGGAGCAGAGCTCGCGGCTCCCAGAGTTCGTTACAAAAAATATTTATTTGTTTCCAAGAGAGAGAGAGACGAAACAGTGAATATAAATGTTTTTAACAACGTTATAAACTTTATTCATCAACTTAATTAATAAATACGGCTCGACACGAAATACGGTGGACCTTCCGTGGCCATTGGCACATTCGCTGGTACTCTCCTCAGCTTCTCACACCATCCGACGCTTATAGAAGATATCGCCACTATTTGTTGCGAGTGCACATAAGCCGATGCTCTCTTTGGGTCGAATAAAATTCTGCCCCGATGGTAAGAGAGTACTTCCTTTTCTGGCCTCTCTTGTGAGGGCGAATAATATTCTGGCCTGGCTCGACAGTACCAGAAGCTCTGTGCCTCTCACTCAGATGGACTCTCATCGTATGGCTGCTGCCCTAGGAGACGGGACAAGGATTGACTTTCTTGTCGGGGCGAATAAAATTCTGTCCCGAAGCTAAGAGATGTCTCCTCTACGCACTAAACTCTGACCGCACTCGGTTGGGGCGAATAAAATTCTAGCCCAACCGTTTACCGCCTGGACAGTGGCTATCCGATACTCCCATATACCAATTGGGGCGAATAATATTCTGGCCCAGGTGGTATAGCGTCACCTTACTTACTGGTTTCTCTTGTCAGGGCGAATAAAATTCTAGCCTGACACGAAAACAACAGTAGTTTCGCTACCAGTTGGTGGCGCGAGAGACTAGCTTAATTAAGTTGAGTAAAACTCTAAAATAATTAAGCTACAAGTAGTTGAGTCGAATAAAATTCTAGCCCAACTATTTGTTGTCTGCCAAAGACTTAAATAATAAAGTTGAATAAAATTCTAAAATTATTAAGTAGGTCTTACCGCCTTGCTAGCCACAGGCTGACTGATTTTTCAGTTTTTCATTACTATTCTGCTTGTTTGGCTGAGACAAAAGACATAATTATATGTGACCAAAAACGAGTGGAAGGACTTTTGGTCATCACAAGCTTAAGAAAGTGCTTTCATTCCATAACTTTAGCACCATTCAATAAGACAAATATACTAGCAAAAGCTACAATTAAAAAAAATTTAAATCGTTAAAAAGATAAAAAGAATAGTAGAAAAAAATAATATTTGGCCGTAGTCAAAATAAGTGACTTAGTGCCTACAAATATATATTATTTAAAAAATCTTCAACTTCCGAACCGCACACTAGTCAGTACTCTTAAAATTTGTAAAAGCACAGAGTAAATCAGATCCTTCGCACAATTAATAATTCCTTCCTTCACATCAATTCTTGTAAGAATTTAGAATGCCCTGATTTCTAAAAAAAAATATAAACAGTCATATCTACACCCTCGCCTTATTAGAAATCAAAAAATTGTATTCTTGAAATACAAATTTAAGATGAAATATTAAGTTATTGGTAAAAATCCTCACATGATTTATGATCAAAAAATAATGGCAAAGAAATGAAAAAAAAACTTAAAAAAAAATAATAAAAGGCCTGTTAGCACAAATATTACCTAAATAACAAATACTACCGTCACTAAAAAAAATAACAACAAGAGCAAAAAATAAGTAACAATATATGACTTGTGACTTATGACTTTACCACGTAACAAAACTAAACTGAACGGACAAAAAATTGAGATGGTTTTTGGGGGTAAATAGCAACAAAAAAACACAAACATACATAAAGCAATCACGCAACAGGATATTGAAATATAACACAGATGTTGTAACACACACAACAGGCGCATTCCCAAATATAGAGAATGAACAAACAGGAAATGTGCACATGTACCTATGAACACAGTGGTGTCGACTAAAAACCATAACATTTTCAATCAAAACTCCTCATCGAGCGGTTATTTGTTAAATTTTTCTGTATCCTTCTTGAAGAAAAATTGCCTTCAAAATTCAATTATAGATACGTTTTTATTGCAAGAATCGCTTTATTTCTATCAGTATCGATTACCTATTATCGACTTTACCATCTACATAACCAAAATAACACAGAGAGAATATCACTTAGTGTTAGGGTCAAATCATTCTAGCCAGACTCAATCTCCAACATTGTGCAAACAAAATACCAGAAAATTGAGTAGTATAAAAATCTTCTTTACCTAAGAGAGGCATCCGTAATGCATTTACCAGGGCCGACATTCTTAACCAACAAAGGTTTAGAGAAGTCACACTTCAGAGAGCAACTTCATGTCAGCAAATATTTTTCCCATGTTCGATAGTATATCAGACAAGTTGTCGGCTTCTTAATAACAAAAGCTTCCACCATTAAGATACTACATTTGCTCTGCATCCTCAAACAGACCACCAGACCAGTTTTCTTCTTTACGCATCATTAGCGACTCTCTCAGAAGAATAAAATCTTAAGGCTCCTTCAATAAACGCCTTATAAAAATACCCCATTCAGACGAACGTTAGGTTGCCCATAATCATTTCTCATATATTGTTAGACACTATGTACTCTGTTTTTTGATTTACTTAAAAAACTTAATGGAATTTTTTTCTACACCAGCTTCACTGTGCCTTCTATGCAATCTCAGCATTAAATATGAAAATAAAAAACAACCCACTAAAATCATAAAAGTTTTCCTTCTGATCAGAGCACAAAAAAATCAAGAAGAAAAAAACCAACAGGGAAAATGAAAAGTTAGTTGCATTTACTTCAACAATTTCGTGCGGGTATTAAAAATGTCAGACGTGTTACGACATGCCAAAATGCTGCATAAAAGTAACACCTTCACACATGATTTATTTTCGTTAAATCAACCTCAGCAAAACACAAAAAAACATAAAAATGAACTAAATGAAATGTAACGCACACCAACCAAAAAAATGACAGTTTAATAACAACAGGAAGCAACGGTTTTGCCTCCAGGACATATGCGTTGCGGTAAATTGCAACAAGGCAAATATACCAAGAACACTAAAAAATACAGATACACACATACACGCATATTGAAACGAAAAAAGTATTGGTAAAACTGCTGTACAAAAAAAGCACGTTTAGAATTGAAAAGTACTGATATTAGCTTTTAGTGTGTGATGATAAAATTCAAGCAAGAGAAAATTTGAAACAAGAGGCAAGGTATACGGCACGTCTAGAATTCTTATTACCACCGTAAGCACCCAGCCTGATGGTTTATTAAAAGTGAACATCAATGTTCAAAATGAAGATGCTGATGCTTGCCAGTCTTTTGTTGGGTGCTTAAGGGTGATTGGGCATATGCTGGTTTTTAAGGGAATGTAAAAGAAATAGCATATCAACGAGATGAAAGTTTTGTTTTTAAGTTAAAAACTTTATGAAAATATAGAGAAGGTGTGAAACTTTTGCAACCTAATTTTTTAATTATTGCTTTAGGTTCCAGGACTGACAGTATGAAAGCGATAGCCCAGACGATGGTCGTAATAAAGGGGATATAATATGCTTAAATTATTTGTTGATAATCATCTTATCTAAACAAGAATATTTTCGACAGTTTCCTGAAATATTTGATTTTTACAGAACAGTTAAGTTGCTATACCTTACTGAGAACAGTTTAGTTTGCTCAGTTTAAAGAGCCAGAAAGCTGTTTAGTGAAATAGCAATACCCTTAGCAATTGCTTAAAAAAATGTTCCTAAGGATCATACCGCTACTTCACTAAGACTTAAAATTTTACATCAAATTGTAAGTTTTACTTCGGTTTAGCATACTATGGAAACAATTTTAGAAAGCGTTTATACTGGATGAAACCAAACATAAGTATTATTAATATTAAATAATTTAATATTTAGGCATTATTTGATTTCTTTATTCTTTAAATTAAGAAAGAACATTTATTTGATATGATCACTTTGAATACAGTAAAAGTTAAATAAATTTTCTTTCTTAAAAAAAAGAATAAAGAAAACGAACTTATGCCTAAAAATTAAATTACCTAATATTAATATTTGTAGTTCGACAAAGTTACGTCAAACATAAGTATTAATATTATTCGCAGAGAAAAAACATGTTTCGGACATGTTTACGGCAACTACATTATGATCTCGGCAACACTACATGGTTATGGCAAACAGAACAGTGTTATTTTTTAACTATAAAAGCATTATATGATATTTATACCCATAAAATATTATTACTAAGCATATGTAAAGTTATTTCGCCTGTAATCCATATGTGGCCCAAAGCTATCGAAAAGTGTTGATACAAAAATTTCATTCTCAAGCTCCACTGAATGAGTTTCAATCAGTTTAGCAATTGGTTTCTAAACATTTGGTTCATTTGCGTAACAAATTATTTAAACAAGTTAACAAAACATGTACAAGCTTCCTGATGAGATGATATTAGGATAATTAACAGCAATAAAATATTTTTAAATAACAATACGTTCCCAAGAATACTTTCAATTAAAAAATACGATAATTTGTAATTATGATATGATCGTCTGTACATGTAACAGGATGAATTTCAATAATGATGAAAACTATATTTTAAACGTAGTAAGAAACCTTTGGAATACTTAATTATTATCAAATATAATCATAATTTAAATATTTTACAAAAGTGTATAGTTATACTAGTGTTCCGGGCAGACATTGTCCTGCCACAGACCGAGTTTTATTTATACCCCATTGCATAAACTGTCGTTTCTATTGGTTTTCGAACCCTTATCAACAAACACTTCTATTTGACTTTCACATCATGGAATTGCATT
This sequence comes from Phania funesta, assembly GCA_963932375.1. Taxonomy (NCBI): domain Eukaryota; kingdom Metazoa; phylum Arthropoda; class Insecta; order Diptera; family Tachinidae; genus Phania; species Phania funesta. Next base: position 44,904,557 of record OZ010652.1, read on the forward strand.
GAAAAAAAATTTTTCCGCCAACGTTGAGCGTAATCGATTACGGATCCACTTGAACACACACATAAAACTTCATCAAAGTGGGTCTAGTGATTTAGGAGGACTTTAATTGCATTGTATTGTTACGTTTATTACCACAATAAACGTTAACTTGTTTGTTTAATTGCAAAAATTAAACTAAACTTTATTCGGCAATTAAAACTCTATTTTCAACACTTTAGTACTAATTTACACCGTCAAATTTACATGCTTATGTACACACAGTTGTTCGCTCTATGAAATCTCAAAGTCAACTACATCTTCTGCGGTGGACAGCGGCTTTATATACAGGCTACGGCCGCTTCTTGCATCTTTTGTTTACTTTTTCTTTTTGTAGAAGTTGTTTTTGTTTCTACGTTGAATGGCGGTTCGGGGAATTTCCGCTACGCAATTGTTTTGCTTTATGTTTATAACATTGCATATTTGTACAATAGGTCGTTTCACACATCTTCCATTATTACTTCGTAACAATATATATTTTTTTTAATCATCGCGGTAAAACCGAACAAAACATCGAGAGAAGCATCATACCTGAAAACAGATTTTTAGTAACTTCAAAATTCATTCTGTTCTGAAGGTAACTTCACTACAGCAAATAATATGATTTAATTACAACTATAAATTTCAATCATAATATGCAGCTCTGAGATTATGGTTATCTCAACCATATATTTTTTACTTCGCGTGTAGCTGTCCAAAAAATTAGTTTTTAATCAGCAAATTTTAAACATCTTGCAGAAGAATTTTTGTATGTTTTGATTATATTTTATTTATATCTACATTTCGTTATCATCATTAGTAAAATGTACAAGGCTTTTTGTAAACTACAAATAATTTGCTCTTTAAAAAAGGGAATAACAATTTTTAGTCCATTTTTATGCCAGTCACTTGCTAAACTTGCAACATACGTGCTTAGCATACCAGCCCAGTTATTTTGGCAGTTTTTTTACCAAAGTCTAACTTAAATAAATTTAACCAGTAGTTTCCCCTCCCGAATTTGTCTAGTTTTTTGGCATGCGCCGAAAATATTGAAAATTAGTTTTTTATTACTCTTTTGCAATAACAAATCAAAGAATACACGTAGGATGATGGGACGATAAACAACAAACAATCGGCATCTATAGTGTGCTGTTATTCCCCAGAATGCACTAAACGCCTTTGCTACGTCTATATGAACAGAGCAAAGAGGGATTTTTTTTAAATAATTATATTCAATTTTTTACTAGTCAGCAAGGTAATAAATGAAAATTTTAAATTTGAGTTAAGTTTGGGAATTTCGGGCCATACATTTTTCTTTTTTAACTTTTTACACACACTTTACACATCATAAATGTTGACATTTATTTATGTTTGACTTTTCTTCGTACGAGTACAATCTTATACTTGTTTTTAAAAATTTTTTTTTAACCAGGAAAAAAATCATGTAAACTTGCAATTAAACCCTGACGATTTTTAGTTGAAAGTGTTTCTTCTATTCAGTTTCGTTTTGTGTTTATATGACAAGTTTTTGTACTTTCAATCCCTTTTCATTTGATTGCAATACACTTTTCTAAAAGCCTTTAAGTCACACTTCTTTTCGGTAACAGGTTCTTGATAAACAGAGTCATGCGAACACAGCTCGTATAAGCAACTGCATTCTGACTGAAAACAGTTGGTGTACTAACTCTCTCATCGCGGGATCGTTGCATCATTTAAAAGCCCAAAGAAAATATTTTTAGCCAAATATGTGTCTAAATTCGACATAATTTCAAGAGGGGACGATGCAGTCTATATAAAAGAATTCAGATTACCAAATTATTAAAGAAAAGCGCGGCGAACTGGCTAAGGCCAATATTCTGTGGGACTTTATAGGAATATTCGTATTTGAACCGATAGATGTGTAGGCCAAATGAACTTTATTTTAGGAATTCCCAAAATTCTTAGGAATTCTCCTCACGAGGGAGCATTAGAAAAAAAAAATGATTTAGAAACCTAGTTTAATTGTTTGATACAGACGATGCAACCACAGAGGAAACAATAAACGAAATATCAGGTCTATGTAAATATCACAAGCAAATGATGTTAGTAATTTATGCAAATGATCATCACAACATAATTGCTTTTAACGAATTAAGCCTTTAAACAGTCAACTTCGATATAGACGATGGAACATAGTATTTACAACACAAAAAACCACATATCCAAAAATTGCAAAAAAATTTTGATGTTTCATGAACATGAACATGACTTTCAACAGGAAACATAAAATGGGATATTAAATGAAATATGCCGATTTTTTCTTTAATATTTCCCCATGTGTAGCCGGAATTAAACTGAAGGGTTAAAATCACGCACATTTTTTTATGTAGTTTTTTCTTTGTAAATGTTGCCATAAAAAAATATGATTTTTTGGAACAGAAAGCAAAAGGCGAGAAAAGAAAAGTCATACACTGTCACCTCAGCAAATATAACAAATGAAAGCTTGTAGCTGGATTTAAAGGAAAAATTAGCCAAAACGTTAAAAAAACTAAATTAAAGTTTTCAGCTTAAAAATGTTTAATTTTAAATTAATGTTCATCAACTTGGACAACCAATATTTCATGTCTTGCCAGAACGCAATTACCGTTTCAAAAAAAATTGTTTTCAAACATTATTGATGATCTGTTCCGTGAAAGTCCGTTGAAAAGTCCTTCATCATAAATTTTCTAAACGCTATTTTTTACGCGCGCATGTTTTTATATTTTTATTCGCCCTTCTAAATGTGTTTGTACCTTTTTTTAGTGTCCAATGCTAAACGTTTTAAAGGAAACAAAGAAGTGTTAAAAATGTTGTAAAGTATCTGCCTTGTATAAAAATTCATTTACTGCCAACATTCATTTTTTTAACATGATGATGGATGGAGTGGTTGTCCATCAAAAATTGTTTCTCTAATTACTGTTTTTTCTTCACGGGATCACGTTGCAACAAGGAACACGTTCACCGTTGTAGTATGAGATTTTTTTTCGTATTTTTTAACAAGAAGAAAAGGGTTGATTTTCAGCTGTTATACAAGGTATTTAAGAAAACATTAATAAGACGATATTTTCTTGTGTTTCCTCCTTATGTGTACTTTGCAGCATTAGCAGCCCCTTTTCAAATTTATAATTTGTATATTCTTGTCAAGTTTTTTCTTGTTCCTTATTATTTTCTTTAATTCGATTTGTTGACAAATTAAAGACTTTTGTGTAGTAAGTAACATTTTTTATGATTAGGCTTTTTATTGTCAATTTAAATGACAAAATTTTTAAGGTAGTATTAAATATGAAGTCTACTGGGTTAAAAAAAAGTTATATAGAATTTTATATAAAAGGCTGACAATTTCGATTATAGGCCACCAATATCTACCTCTACTTTGAAAACAACTTCCTCGTCCTTATCGATTAGAGTACCTATGCTGCCATATATTTTTATACTAGTAGACATAGATGATGTCCTTATAGAAGGTTCTAAAGTAAAGGCTTCTTTATTACTCGTTTTCAAAAGCCTGTTAATATTTCAAGGCCAAAATTGTAATTAATTTTCAATGGGGTTTCTTAACATCCGTGTCGCTTTTATACTGTTCGCAAATACCTATGGCTGAAGACTAAAATCGTTAGAAGAAAAGCACAACTATAGTGGCTTTACTTACAGCGCTGTATGTGCATAAGTGAGGATCAAACACAAGCTCCCAAACGATTACAACCATCGGAGAAGAAAACGCCTTCTCTAGCCAGTTTTTTTCTCACAGTTTTTCTGATTTAGTGCCGTAAAACTTGGTAGATTTATTGAATTGTATCTTTAGGAGAAGAATACATTCATTTATTCACACTCCTTAAGGATTAAATAATAAACACCTTTTGAGTTCTAGTTATAAGCGATATTTTCTTCCTTTAGCACTTCTGCAATTAATTTAGATGATTTTTTTTGTATTCTTCTTTTTAGTTTGTGATTTAATATGATTTTATTGTAGTATTTTTAAATTTAATGCTGTTTTGTACTTTAAAAATTTGTATGTGCTTTTTTGTTACACCTACTACGATGAATTTTTTGGCGCTTTCAGTTCAGGTTTTCCCACGGCAAGCGAATTTCTTGTATTTAAATTATACTTGTGTATACTAAAGTTTTTAATAAATCTTTTAAGTTTTTATAAACCCCCCGTTGCATGTCTTCTTGCTGATCCCACCTCATTTATATATCTCTATCCGGGGAAGACGAGGAAGCACACCCCAAGGCTTCTCTAGGGCCTTAAACTTGAAGACAAGAACCGTCGAGGTTTTGACCAGTATCTATGCCACTTTCTTCCCAGAAACCAGCAGGCCCCAGAAATATGACTCCTCGACTGGTTAAAAGTAAGATCTCTTTGGATAAGTATTATGATAACTGTTGTTTAGATCAAAATAGCGGGAAAGATATAGCCTTGCATTAATATTGATAGATTCAAACGCCTCAGTTCGGTAATATGTCGACAATCTAGAGAGAGAAAATTATTTCTTTACATTGTAGTGATGTTGGTCAGTAGATAGATAAACTACAAATAAAACTCATAAATTTTTGTTTAGATACACATATTTTTGGGGGAAAAAAATATAATTTATAAGGAATACAAAAATTACCTCAAATTATGGATTTTCTTGACTTTTTTAATAAAGGTATTAAATTGTTCAAGCTTGATGAACACAGTTGTCAGCCTAGTGTTATTCTATAGTTGAATTGCGTTGAATGCCTATTTGAAATTATACAATACAATACAATAAATTAGTTATGACATTGGTAATAATTAATAATAAGTAATGTTCTAGAGATGAGATTTGAATATTTATCGTGAATTTCTTTTGGAAAGATTGAATAAAATAAAAACTAAAGACTAAAAAATATGCTGTTGACTGGCGGTGAGGAACGCTTCGCGTTCTACCCCGTGGCAAGACCACCGTAGGCTAACTTATACATACTCATATTCTATATAATATCAACTTTGTCGCCTACATATGAAATCCCTATTTTCCATCGCACTTTCAATTGTTGGCAGTAATTCACGAATTATATACATATCAAGTAATTCGATGACTAACAAACATTCAAAAAGAAGAACGGTACTTCTGTACCGTATAAACTGGACTTACGCTGCGTAATAAATGTAAAAGTGGCCTTTCCATTACCCTGAAGTGTATTTCAACAGACAGTATGAATAGTCTGAATTAATAAAAAAATTTTGTATCGGGTTTCTATACAACATTCCAGCTGGTTTTCAAATACCGAGATATTAAAAACATGGATCGTCCGGATGCCTAGTTATTATGATGTAAGTAACAAGAATATACAACAAGAAGTGAAAACTCTTCAAAAGCGGAAGATAAAACAAAATAAATATTGCAATTGAACTTTTTTTCATTCAACTTTGAGACATCATTTGTTTTTCAGATACCAGCAATTTGTACAGATTTCATTCATTTTCAATTTTAGCTATTAATTTGCAACTTTAAACACTTTCATTTTATCGATTTTTTCACGATTTATTTTAATTCGATTTTTCATTTTGATGTATTTTACGATTTAATGTATTTATTTTAAGAATTTTTGCCCAGCTGCTTTGAAGTACTCTTCGTTTCGCCAATTTCAAGGTTATTTTCCGTATAGTGATTTTTGGCGATTATAGTTTAAGTTTCCTAGGTTATTGGATTTTTTTTTTTAAATTCTATTTTTGTATACTAACAGAGGCAGGCTTGACTGAGGTCTGAAACTGGCGAAAGCACTTTCGCAGTTTTAACAGTAACCGAGGAATCAGTAGCCCCCCGAAAAATAAGAGCCGGATTCGTTGATAGTGAGGCCCTTGGGGAAGTGACCAGGTGCGGGATCGATGTAGCGTTGCACCACAGCACATTCCGTCAATGCTAGAGCAGGAGCATTGGTAGTTCGAAACGCCTCAGCATGGAGTACGTTCATAGTCAAGGTTGTAAGTGCTAGTGGTAGAGCGGTCGATTTGTGTTCCCTCGTTGGCAAAACCATAACCGGCTTACAACACATTTATATTTAACCTCAAAATAAAAAAAGAGTGCAGAGATTTCGCAAAAAAATTAATTTTCCTTAAGAAATCTTTGTGAAAAAATTCCTTTACAGGAATTCTTCTATAGTGTTTTATATACAGAGTAAATCGCTGCGTAACAAACGCTAAAAATATAATATCGTAATGCCTGTACCGTGGAAATTGGACTCACATTACGTTTTTACTATGCTTTACAAATTCAGAAGAAATAATAATTATATAATAGCTGCACCATTTATTCACAAGTACAACTAAAATATTATTCCAAATATATTAAGGTCCAAAACTCTATTGCAACCGACGTTTGATGTAGATTTTTTTTACAAATCTCATAATATATTACGAACCTTTTGAGCAGTACTTCTCTTATAAGTAGAAATAGAATGATACATTAGATCTTGAACATCATTATAAAACTCTTTATCTTATCTTTAACACTTCAGTTTTGAAGAGTTTAATAAAATATTTAATGATAAAAACTATTAATTATTGGTCTATGTTCTTTCTATTAATGATTAATTTTTTCATCAACACCACCATTTATAAAAATAAATAAGAATTTTTACTGTACGAAAAAGTTGCATGAGTATCATTTCAAGAAGTTTAATGACTTCTTTCAACCTGCAGCTAAACAAAAACACAAAGTCACTTCTATTGACAAACACAGAAGGATTGGAAAAAAATACACTCGACATTAAAAACCTTGATTGCTGAAGTGTTCTTATGTTTGTGGTTTTAATTACAATAAATGTTTGTGTCTTTTTTTCACAAATACATAAAGCAAAAACCGTACGGTTAACAGTGGTGCAGCAGTGTGTTTAAAACCGAAATATTTTTATTTTGTTGCTGAACAAAATTGTTCAAATATTTTTTTTATTTAAGAAAAGAAAACTTAACACAGATCACTTGTGTATGACGTTCCAACACTGACTAGCACTACACAAAGAAACGCTGGCAAACTCATGATAAGTTTGGATGCCATGTGGGACTTTAGCCTTGAAGCTAGCGGTTATATGGGCTGTGTAATGAGAAACTAATTTGACAGACAACCCTCCAGTCGAAGGGTGTAAAAGGCACTCAAAGACATGGTTGTTCATTTCAGATCGTTATCAGCAAATTTTAACTGACAAGTTTTATGGTAACTCTTTCCAAATTCTTTCTGGGTCTAAACTAAGGTCTTGAAAATTAAGTTGTCAAATATGAAATTTTAGTCCGAAGATTTGTGCAAGTACGCAATATTTTTCTTAATTTCTTGAAACAATTATTTAACAGAAAGTTACCACTGTGCGTATTTTGCAATGGCTTTAGTAAGTACTCCACCTAACTAAGTGAAGCTATTTTACGATGCAAACACAAAAACTGAAATGAATTTTACTTTTTCCTTCTTTACAAGGCAAGCAAATACTGCTAGAGTCTATGAACAAGATGCAATGTTCAAGGACAAAAATTTTTTTAGAAAATTTTCTACAATGCTTTTTCTTCACGAGACAAGGTAATACAGATACAAATACACATTTCATATGTTTCAAATTACCAGTTCATATGAACAGATACTCAAATACATGAATGTTGAAAATTAATTTACTTTTGGGTTTTTGTTGTTAAGGCCAGAATATTTGGGAGTTTGCTGAGTTTTCTATTTTTAATTTTTCTTTTACTTTCTTTTATTACTTTTTAAAATAATCTTCATTCAGGCAGACTGAGATTTTTTTCATTCCATTTTACTTCAATTCAGTGTGATTTAGTTCTTTGGGTGAGTTTCAAGAGTCTTTTTTCTGTAATTTGTTTTTGCACCTAAGATAATTGCCTCAGTGCTGTTGACATTTTGAAGCAGGAAATTGTTGGGAGTTTCCGTTTCACAGTTGTTTTGCTTGCTTCACTGGCTGCCGTTTGTTTTTGTTTATATCATATTAAACGATTTGACTTCTTAGTTCTTAATTTTGTGGTTGACTTGAGAAGAGAGCGGTCAAAAATTAAAACACAGTCGGCTAAAGCAAAGTGAAAAACTCTGGCCTGATATATAGGAAAGGAAATATACTTAGACATATTTAAAGCTTTTTCTTTAAGGTGCAGTTTATTGTTATTAAAAGATTATTGTTTTAAAATCTGCTTAAAAATTTATACAACAAAATTTAATATAAATCTGAAAAAACGCAACTCGTGTTTAGCTTGACTTTTGTATTTTATTTTTATTTTCTTGCCATCATAAAAACTCGTTTTACCTTACAACCTTGTTAATGGGAATTTTATAGCGGCAACATGTCCTCTAGATTACTTTAATCTCTTACAGAATAGCAGCAGTAAGAGAAAAATAAACTTCAATCCAGTAAGCTCTAAAGCATTAAACTCTCTAGATATAAAAACAATACGTAGAACCATCTAAACACATGCATGATATGATAACTTTCATTTTGCCAACACTAACAACATTGACCATATTTGCTCACACACTTGCAACAAATGGCGTAGAAAACCATCAAACCTCTCAGACTGTATATTTTCCCAAATTGCTCTCAGGTCACATAAGTTGCTTGCCATTATTTTTGTTTTATATATTGCTACCGTACATCTCTATACCACATATACGAGGATGCATGAGTGTCTGTGTTTGTGTGTATGGCGATGCTAGTGCATCAAGTTAATTGCCCCTTGAAGAATACCTCTGGTTAGAAAATCATTTTAAGTGTAACTTCCTGTTCTGCGAAAATGTTTGACGGTGCGAATGGTGTCTCATGTCCAAATGGAGTATCTCGAAGAGAGTGTGTAGTAGTGACAATGGGCAAACAATGTTGCACTTGTAGTCGATTTTTTGTAGCTAAAATAAAATTTCATTTGAACTTAAAATAAAAGCATATATCTTCTGTTAGACAAAATAGTTAACCAAATCACGTTCAACTTTTTAGACTAGTGAAAATAAATGAAACATTGGAAAAAAATACATCTTGCATCTGACGCTATTTAATTTTTTTTTTTAAGTTTCACTGCAACCGTCTGCAGGAACTTTGTTTATAAGAGTCTAATATTTTAATAACTCACATAAATATCTTCTTTGTTATTTAAGCATCCAAAAGCTTTGAGTTATTATTATATTTTAATACATAATTGTTTACAATAGTAATAGCTTTAATTTGTAGTTTACTAATCAGAGTGTTGAAATTGGGGTGAAGTAAAATATTTAGCGAACAATATGTCTTTACACTGTCTGCTACTTTGAATGATGTTTAAATTAATGATGTTTTCAGAAGCCGAGACTTCTGGAATAGGAGCCAAATATAGAAACGAATTGTCGCAGAATACTATTATTTTTTTACTATGAACATCCTAGTACATTACGAATTTCTTAAATGAGCCTACTGCAACACCATCAAACGCCTATTGTCAAAGAATGACAAATATTCGACATATACGGAACATGGAAGCCATCTCACAAATGATAGTTAATTAGAAAGTTAATTTATTTACACTTTTAGATGAACAAAATACAAACCTTCCATGCATACTTCTCAACTTTCTGCTTTAATTTTAATGCCTTGTTTTTCACATTTCGAAAAATCCAGCTCTAGTGTTAGAAGGATGATGAAACCGAATATGACAGAAAGTTTATAGCAAAAAATCAGACTAAAATATTTAGAAATTATAATGATTCGAAAGTTTATTCGAGGACATATCATGAAATGCATTTATAAGTATAATAAAAATGCCCAATGATCTGCCAAAAATATATAATATATTTATAATGTTTATACAGTGTTTTTTAGCCTGCCAAGAATATTTGAAAAAAATTTTACAAATTTGGACTTTACCAGAACAATTTTTAATAAATTTTGGAACATTTGAATCTTGTAAATAATTTTTGTTTCCTGTTGAACTAAGCCTGTATTTCCTTTACAAGCCGATTTGAAAGTCTCTACTTCCTATTTAAAAGTGTTGTTCCCATTTTAAAGATGAAGAAGTATGCTATAATTTTCTATTTCATTTTTATTAAAAAAATTGTTCTTTGGAAATTTTTTACACCACCCAAAATTTTGTTTTATACCAAACGCTGTGAATTGTATATTAATTGTTTGTGAAAAGGTATTTTAGAGTATTTAAAAACCACAATTCAAGACAAACGAGAGATGTATTGGGACACTGCACACTGTCACGAGCTGTTTTCAAAAATGAGAAAACTGAAGTAATATGAAAATTTTATTCATAGAACAAAATGAAAATGTCATAATTCCATTCTAAAAAGCAAAGGTTCAAAGCTCAAAAATACAAATATAAAAAATAAAACTTGACAGGCTAGTAGATATTCACTTAGGCAGTAACCATTTGACCAACATTGCAAGAGTGGTTATACACGAAATTTTCATCAATTTTTGATAATTAAAAATAATTGTAAAAAAACACAAATAGCGGTACATTTCATCACATTTACAATATTTTGCTCTCCACTTTAGCAGTCTCGGGTTGCCTCTTACAGCGATTTTTTGCTTTTCCTAAGTAATCATCAGATATACATATACATACTCTTCACAAATATGATTTTGGAAAACTACTGCTAACATGCAAAAGTTCACAGTAATCGGATTATTTTTGTAGGAGTCATATCAGGATATATAACAGGTCCTAGAGTCATTGCTGAGAATCACGTTGAAAATTGACAGGATATCTGCTGCTGTCATTTGTTTCACATGTGTAGATTTTCATAACATTGCGCTCACACATATAGCTAAAATAACATCTTGAATTTTAAGGTGATGCGAAAGGTGGGCGAGTTCTTGATCCGATTGTTCGTAATATCATTATTTTTCTTAACGAAAACATTTATGCTAGTGTATCAAATTTTAGAACCTTATGGCAACTGCTTATATTTTTGGCGCCATTTTATATGGAAATAGGATACTGTGTGCTGAGCAAAAGTTTTTTCACTAAATTGCCTCCCTTCATTCTCAGTGCATATTTTAAATGAATTTAGGAAGCAGCAAGATATTCAAACCAAGATGTTTTAACACCTCAAATTTAATTTGAAATCAACGTTTCTAAAACTTCAGAACTTTACGTACAGACTACGGACTAGACTGAAAATCGTTCTCTATGAGAGATCATATGCATACATGCATCATAAGAGCCTCCTTTATCCTCACAGCGCCTCACAGTCCAGTTATACAAAGAGGTGGCTTCATGTCTTCAACATTACCTACTAATATTAAACTGCATGTATCTGGTTAGTATGCTGAGATCGAGCGAAAGTAGCTTCTACAATATACACCGAGGCAGCGTAACAAGCCGTGTCACCTCTCTCAGCTCGACAGTATATTTCCAATAACGTGTCACTTCCGACTAAGCACGGAAACTTACTTTTCCTGCGGTCTTACAAAATAACTTAAATCCCCTGTTTGGTAACACAGTCTGTGCACTCGTTTAAAACTTGGCCCCAGATAGGTAATATAGAGTCAGCTTTTTTGCATTACGTTCTGTCACATAGTGGATTGGACATTAAAAAAATCTCTTTGTCCGATAAACAAAAGTAATTAAAGTTGACAACTCTGGTGGCGTCTCTCTTTAAAAATCCTTAATTCATTTGTTGGTTTGGATGTTCTTGCAATCATTGCAACGGTATTGAATATCTATCTATTTGTGTATGTTGATTCCTAATCGAGGCTTGACTTTGGTTACGTTGCGTAAACATGCAACAGCCTGTACTTCATATACAACAACGGTAACAACACAAAGAGGCAATAAAAAAGGAATACAAATGAAGACGAACAAGCAAGTAATTGTTATCGTCATCATTTTCAAACCAACATGGTTTTGTGGAGGTGGCCAACGAGTGTTTGCTGCTAGGAGTGCGTACGTTTTTAATATTTGCAAACAGCCTTTACTATGTTGGCTTTTGCACAAGTACAATGCAAGCGACAAATGGGTCTTATGCATTATTGATGGGTGGGCAGGAGTGAGGAACCCACTCTTTAGCACTCCTTAGCCCCTCTTTTGCTTATGTGTACTTAGCAATTTTTGTAATTCTTGTTTTTGCCGGTACAAGAGTTGGTGTTGTTGTTCATTTTCCTGCTTTTCTGTTGCTGGTGATTTTTGAAAATGTTTCTTTAACGTCGACATCTGTCACACCCTTGTGTGCTATTATACACAATTTGATAACTATTAAAACTCACCTCTTGTTTGCCTAAAGCCATGTTGATCTTTTGTGTTAACTTTGTGGCTTAAAGGATTCTCAACCATTAAGCAGCATACGGTTGAAGGTTGTCACGTGACAGGCATTGTCATGGTTAAATGAAATTTATTTGAAAGCAATTAGAGTTCTTAAAGGATTTTTAACTGAATTGCAAGATTATATGGAATTTAAGAATTAAAAAAATTAATAATGAAAACTCTTTAAAAAGAATTTTTGGGATTTTATTTTTCCTATTTAAAAAATTGTTTTTAGCTAATTTTTATCTCAACTCATTTTATTATAAATAATGCAATTAATTTGTTGAGGGTTTATAAACTAGTTTCTATGCACATTTTGCTGGTTGCCTAGGCCAGCTTATTAGGAAACCTTTACCCAACGTTTTAGAAAAATTTAAGCGTCAGAAACATTTAAACGGCAGAAACATTAAAGTTTTTACACAAAGCACCCGCAATCAAGTACTACGTTTGGTTGGCAACAGCTGTTTAATATCATTGAATTAGTGTAATTCCAAATTACTGCACAGTAATGGCTTATGTTCTACAAAGGATCGGACATGAGATGTGCTGGGAAGCGATAAGAAGCCTAGGTACTGTTTTTGTATATTTAAATTTATAAGAAACTCCATAAAGACAGATCTGCAGATAGAAATTTTCTTTAGAAATTTTAAACTTGTCTTTCCCACATTTTTTCATATGTTTCACCGGATCAACGGTGCAAGTTAAAAATAAAAAAGCTTCGGTTCCCCAGAATCCATCAATATCAATTCGCAAACTAAGCCAAGCACACAAAATCAAAAAATCGTCTCTGCAACGGAATTTGAATAAAGTCTTATATCTAAAAGCCTATAAAATCCAGTTGGTATAAAAACTGAAGGACAGTGTTAACGCTAAACAAATTATTTCCGATTTAAGTGATTTCACGTAGAAGCACCAATAGCTGGTGCTTAAACAACATGTTATGTACCGTAATTAGTATCAATTTAACAATTTATACATTATCTTGCCTCACTCATTTACTTTGAATTAAACATTCCCATCCTTGGCAAGTAAGTTTGGTGAATATTATTTAAAAAGTTAATGGCGTTTTGAATGGAATTCACAGTATTATGCGTTTTAATATGCGCCGCACTTTTGTATGTCAAAAAAAGGGCTTTTACTTATTTTTTGGTTTCTTCTTTTTTGATCACTTGAACCACATCCTGCAGCTATTTCACTGTTTCCCTTAGAAACTTCGATTAACTCATAAGTACTTCCCTCCATGTCGTCCCTTACTGCCTTATCATTGCAAAACCCGGTGCACCTAAAAATTCGTTTCCTGTTTTTCCATGCGCGTTTACCTCGAAAATGCCCTAAGCTTACCTTTCATAAAATTTTAATTGTCAGCTATTAAACATGATCCTCCGAGCCGGGTGAATGGTGTAATAATAATTTCTCCCGATCTCAGTCCTCGTGACTAGAATGCCTGGATGGTAAAGTACGTGTATACGAGAATATCAGAAATGACGGCAGTCTTGTAAGTACTTCGTCAACGCGTTGTTACCAGTCTTCGTTCGTTAGAGGAGTGTCAGCAGTGTGACGTTCGACATCTATACAAAATTTTTTTTGTAAATAATTTTATTTATTTCATTCTGCTATTAAACACCCGATATTAATTTGTATGTATACCTTTGTGCCTTTGCACATTGGTCCAAACTCAATTTTGTTTTTTTGCAAAAATTATTTACATTACATCTGATGTATGCGACTGCTTAGGCATAGAGATGAAGCCAAGGGATCTGAAGTATCTATTGTTTTCTTGAACATATCTGATAAATTATTGATACAGCTATTGTTATAGCGTGAAACAATCTAGTTTTTGCATTCAGCAGCATCCTCTGCAAAGCATCCAACTGGAAGTAGTGTATTCTGCATAATTTACTTAGAGTTAATTAAAACTTTATATAATATTAGAGGTAATCAAGCGAAATTGGTTTGAATATACGTAGCAGTTTCGAAATAATTTCGTTCAAATGTATTTAGTTGAAGTGGAAATTAGCACGATAAAAATATTATTATTAGTTAGTTTTCCGACTGCATATAAAGAGTCGAAAAACTAACGCTAGGTTGACTCCAAGAATTTCTGCAAATTTATTAAAATATGAGAATGCATGACAAAGGCTAAGCTCTCTCCAGAACTCATTTTGAAATTTTCCTTTCTTTGTCGTCTCAAATTTTCCATTTTTAATTTCGCATTTGTATCCCAATTGCAGTAAAAACTCGAAAAATAGTATACAGCAGTGAAGCGGATTTATACCATATTTTAGGTTGCTTTCTTTTGGTGTAAATTATTTAGATCTTTAATCCTTTATTTAAAAAAAATCCTTTGAAGTAGTACCGCATATAGGAAGGTGAGACTTTAAACATTTAAAAATTTTCCATCTATTACTGTTAGGAACAATCAAAATGCGATTTCGATTGCTTCTGATTCTTCGATCTTCACTAACACCGTTGTCAGCTTCTCAATTTCTTTATTACATCTTGTTGACTGGGGAGTAATATTACACCATAAAGGTCGTTTCAAAATGACGATAAGACGTAATAGTATTATAGTGGTTGCAGAAAGATTGGAATCAGAAGTTTTAGACGAGTTTGAATCAATAAGACCTTGTTTTAACTGAGCTTGACCAGGGTTAATTCAGGTTTTTTATCGATTATCATTCCCGTTAGAATTACTTTTTTCTGCAATTCTTGTCGCAGTATGTTCTAAGCGCATTTGCAACTATTTCACTTACATGGTTACCACTAGGCCTGCACATATCTTTTACTGCCAAAAATCTTTAGTAAGGATATGTGTCGCAATTTCTTTGCATATTTTCTATACGAATATTGCAGTACTGCTTTTGTGAAAAACTGTTTTCAATGAAAAGTGCTTCGTCGTTAGAAAGATTAACAAGAAGATGTTGGTTCTTTCTATAGCATATCTTTCTTTATTTTATATAAACGCTTTGGGATGTCTATTGTGTTGCATTAATTAATTGATGTGATGATTCCTTTCTCTAGCTACGATTAGACATTTCCCAATAGGGAATACGTGGTTGACCTTGGCGCTTCTGATTCTGTTTTATATTTTTTTTCGAAATGACATTACATGCAAGCTACTTACCTTTTCGGGACTTAAGGAAATTAATGCATCTGGAGCTTTCCTTCCACTTTTTTCCTTCAACTGTATTCAAAACATCCTAATGTCTTTTAGATATTTCACGTAATCATCAGAAGGATATTTTTTTATGTTTTTTATGCTAATATATGTAGATCAAAAAGGCCTTCCTCTTTGGAATCATTTTGTAGCGAAGTTTGCAAAAGATCATCGTTTTTGCGAATCTTATCTAACAAAATTCACATATCTTGTGAAAATTAATTTTAATAAATTTTATTTTACAAAATTAGTCTTGCGTTGGACAAATTTCTACAGTTGTTTAAAGTTAAAATTAATTCCAACAAAAAATATGTATATACGCGTTTATTGCTCCTATACACCTAAAATTGTACGGTTTTTCTATATCTTATTACTTTTATTTGAAATTGCTTTAATAAAATTGGTATTTTGTTAACCTTTTTTATACATGTAAACAGTATTTGACCAAATAGTTGAAATGCACTCCTCGCACTTAATTTTGGTTGTCGCTTTATACATATATATGTTTGTCGCATTGTCGATTCAGAATAAATAAAATTTTCAAGTATTTTCTATCTTACTACAAGAAAAATCATGCAAAAAACAAAAATTAAAAAATTACATTATGCCCAGAAAAATTATATTTTGCACCATCGTGCTTTGGAACTAGGGATTTATTGCAGAACATGTTCCCATTGAAAAGTGGTCCTTATTCGATTAAATGATTTAAATATATACCTGTTGTCGCCGATATATCTACAAGTCCCATTTTTAATTAATTTTATAATTAACTAAACATTCGTTAATAATTTAGAAGAAAATTCATTTCACAATTGATAAATTTAATTCATCTAATAATATTGGGATACTTCCCATTAAATTCTTAAATTTTCCAATTCTCAAACAATAACAAATATTACAGTTATAGCTATTTTTTATATTTACACACATACGTACATACATTGTTTTCTTCTTGAAATATGTAAAGAAAAAAAGAATTTGTTTTTAAATATAACGGACTCCATTCATGTGTCACGTAGGCATCTGTGGCTATTAGAAAACTATTAAGAAGTTAAATAGTCAGTCGGCAACAGGCACGGCTATTCACAAAATTATTTTAAAGCGCTCGCTCAATCACTCGCTTAGAAAATAAAAAAATTAAACTGAATAAAGTGTAAAGTTAGTGCACAAGGAGTGCTATTAAAAATTTTGTGTTTTATTTAAAGCCGGCTCATTGTTACCGTACCGCAACAATACCCAATGCGATCTTTTGCTTTTCTAATTTCCTGTACAACATTAACCTTTTATATATTTGAAAACAGATATGGAATTTTATATAACCAATAATTAATATTTAAATTGCAAAATTAATGAGATATTTTTCAAGGTCTCCCTGAAATTTTTTGCTATATGATGAAATATTAAATAGATAGAGAAACTTACACCTCATTATTATTCAGCTGCATTGATTCTTCGATGCCTTCATAGCACTTGATATTTTATAATTTCCTTGCCACATCTTAGTTCTTCAATTTATTTTATTTTCAACATACATAAATTATCATACAACACAATCATTTTCAGTTAAATATAATCACATTGTTTGCATCCCTGCAATCAGTAGAAGCCACCAGATTTTGTTTTCTTGGAATATAATCCAGTTACCTTAAGCTTTACGTCAGTCACTTCACTTTCGCCACAGTTGTGAATTCGTGTTTATTTTACACACTTAAGCCACAGAAATGTATTCTTTGTCATTTTTCACCAGAACATTTTAAACTCCTGTCAGTAACTGAAAGTAAGTAATTGTATAGGTTGCAGAGAGGGAGGTGAAGGAAATTTTTTTGCGAGTATAAAAAGTTGAAATTTGCAAAATCTTAAGAATCCAAAATGTATTAACGAAGGAAGAAGGAAATGTTTGCAACTTTTATAAATTGTTAAAATACCTCTTGATTGTTTATTTAAACAAGAGTATTATGTTTGCAATTTATAAATAACAAAAATACACATATTTAAACGTTTTATTTTCCAGACTGTTAGCTATGGGTTATGGCGGGAAAGGTACAGAAAGATACATTTATTGTTAGAGTGTATTGAAATTCATGGGGAGTGAAAATTTTAAATCTTTGCAAATTGTCTTAAGAAGATTTTAAATAAAGAAAGAAGACATTTTTTAATGAAAGATTTATTTTCAGTTCGTTCGCACTGAATTGGAAAATCAGTAGATCGTATACAGTGGTGTTCGAGAAGCTTAAATAAATAGGTAATGCCTTGAGATGTACAAAATTTTTTGTCTGAGAAGCATGAATTCAACAAATTTTAGTCGCAAACTTTCGGATCTATCCCGCAAGTGCTAAACGGAAATATAACTGCAATTATTTAAACTATAATGACATTTCCGTCCTTGTCATTAAAATAAGTGGAAGCCAAGCGTCTGTTCTCTTTTACTTTCCCGTTGCAACGGTCGCCTGATTAGATTATTAATTAGTAAATCATATTCACTGACTCACTCTCTGTAGCTAGAGAGCTTAAATTTGGTATAGAGGTAGGTCGGTGGGAACAAGTAAATAGAAAAGTCTGATAACGGGTACTTTTTTATCGGGGGGCTAGGATTCCCCATTATTTGTATTTGACACTTCCACTATAGCTAGAGAGCTGAAATTTTTTATACAGGAGGAAAAAGTAATCAAAAAAATCTGAAAACTACAACTTATCACGGAACACCAGACTGCCCCTTAATTGCATGTAATACTTCCACTATAGGTAAAGAGGTGAAATTCGGTAAAATGACTTGGGCAAAAGTAGTCAGATACGCACAAATACATAAATAAGGCCAAAAATTTCGGCCGTTAAAAGTACTGCGATCAAAATGAGGACCAAGTTCTTGTTATGTACAAAACTATCTCATTTCTAGGCAACCTGCTAGCATGGCAATATTTTATTAACTTTCTAATATGGGAAAGAATTATGGGAAAAATGTTACCAAACTAGCAGGTTGCTTAGAAAGAGATGGTATTGTGCAGAACAATTACTGATTTCTCATTTTGATCTTAGCACTTAAAAATATTTGGATAGAACCTTGATCATATTTTCACATTTTTTTGTACGGATTAATATTTGCTTTGTATGCGAACCGTCACGCCAACTTACAATTTTATTGCATATTGCAACTTACAGAGATATGGTAACACACTTGCTAAATTTCATTAAAATCAGTTCAATGATTTAGGCTCTGAAAGCTTTCAAACAAACATAAATGTGACAAGTTAATGCCAAGAGACATTCTGAACGTTCTTTTCGTTTTCTTACTTCATAGGCCTTGCAACCTCAAGCCATCACGGCAAAAAGAGAAAAGAAAAAAGAAATTCTTTAAAATAAAAATTAATAATTACATACATAAGACAGCTTCAGATAACACACACATGCACAAACATTTGATAAAAATTGTACCTTTGTGAGTTGTCTTTTACAAAAATGTTGCACTCGGAAACATGTTGCTACATTTCAAACTTCTTTTAAATGTCAGTTGCAAATAAAAGTGACTTTCAGTCACAAACATTCACTGAAACGAATTAATATATCTCATGCACTCCATAATTCACAAAGGAGGCGATGATGAAGCTGTTCGTACAAATATATATTCAGAAGCACATGTTCGAAGGTCTAAGGAAAATATATAAATATAAAAATTGTGTGGATTTCAAATGGGAGTAAAATGATTTTACTCACTCAGTGTATACTGCTAGTGCTACTTGTTATATTAACCAACAAAAGTGAACTTGCAGTTGTCTACCTAATTTCAAAAAATAAAGGCTGGTACTCTGAGATGTAAATGTGTGTGTTTTAGTGCATGTGTGTAGATGTGAACATAGTAGCTTGCTCTAAAATGCAATTTACACATAAAATACTATACACGCATGGAAAAGTATTAAATATTTCTTCTTCAAATTATTAAAAATGGAATTTCTAATGTTAGATTTTTCGTTGACAAAGTGTACTGCTTAAAAGTAGAAGACTGCATAAAGTCTTGCTGTATAATTGATATCTTGGCATTTAAGACCACATCGCATGGGCAAAAACTCAAATATAGGGAAAACTAAATGTATATGTGCTATATTTATCTTTTTTGTAATTATTTTATTATCAATCATTCGAAGGGATCAAAAGGATTGGCGCTGTTACAGATTTAAATGGTAATTACTTTAGACAGAGCTTCAGGTGGCCCTTCATACCACTTTTCGAAACTTTGCTTCACAATGGGCTTTAGCTTTTAGATTTCGGAACCCCTTTCTGACCATCTGGATGTAAACACAGATGGCTAAAAATTAGATAATGGAGTAGGTGGATGTGCTACATAAGCGAACTGTGGAACATGACCTGCAGGATCACCAAGGAATGTAGCGCTCCACACACTGAACTATTAGTGGTCATAAAGGCAATAAACTTTTTGTGGTACTATAGATTTAATTCATAGCATTCTTAAATTGGATGACGAGACATTCAAGGATCACGCAATATGGGTAGTTGCATGGCCGATAAGCTGGCAAAGGGTGGAGTAAGACTAAAGAACTCGCAAATAAACGAATTATTTGGCATCCCAACAAATTAACATTGGTTTATATGACATGGCTTAAGCCAGATGTTAGGAAGAAACCGCATACAGCAAAACGAATCTAAGCTGCCCCTGATTAGACTGGGTTCGAAGCAGAGATTTGCTCATTTTTTGCACATTTTTAGATTTGGCAGTCACGCACAAAGAATGATAATGGGAGTAAATTGCTAATGCAGGGGCCGCCCCAATGAGAAGGAAGTGGAAGAGACATCTTCTCTGCCTCTTCTGCCTAAAAGAACCAACACTAAACACGTCTCGGTTCGAGCTTCTTTGCCATCCTCTCCGAACTTTTGGAGCTGGGAACACAAGCAATCTACTCCTTCATCAGGAGTAGAAACTGATTCGGGAATGACTCTACATCTGAACTCTGAAGAAATTTATGGTAAAAAGCGAATTTTTATAGGCATTTCATTAATTGAGGAGCGAAAAGAATGGAAGATAAGAACCGTTAAGTTATTTTAGCTTTCTTTTTAGGCTTCCTTAGACAAGTTTTAAATTGGGCTTTATCGGAGTAATTTTCCGAAATTGTTACAATATGTTTTTAACTTTTTTTTTTGTTTTAATTCACATCATTGTATTTGTGTGTGAGTATATATACTTTTCTCTTATTTAGTTTTATGTGATGTGTTTGGGTTTTCGCTACTCATCGTCACTCATGAAATTTTTAATGTAAGTAAGTAGAGATTATAGATTTTCAACTAATCTGATGTACTCATACACAGCAGCGTTGACTTATTTATACTTATAAGTCGCAATGAATAGGAATCAAACGTCGATAACAAACTCATACATTCCAAGTTTGTTTGATTCATAAATCGCCTCAGTTAGATTCACAATTTGGGAAAATACTTATGATACTCACAATTGAGTCAACTCATCGATGTATGTTAATACATGAAATATGAAATATGCAATAGAAATCTTTATTTCTCTGTTGAACTTTAATATAAAACAAGTAGATAAAATGGGAAGCACCGCAACAAAGCAAACACAGAACCTCATAATGATTCATATGCGAATCATACTTCTTTTTCATCGCCTATATGCACTGAGTGAAGGAGAGTCAAAGTCAACCACATTATAAATGTTGTTAAATATGAGTATGATGGGTACCGACAATTTTTGAGTGCCGATGATGCTCTATAACTTTGTTATAAGTATAAATGCATAAAAGTACAAAGAAATATGAATCCCTACTAACTTCTAGAGTTCTTATTGCTGACCTCTGATGAGTATGACTTGAGGGAATTTCGTTAAAAGACTTTTCGCTCTACATGGCATCATTCTATAAGTTGATATGGGCTCACATACATATAAATAATATTATATATCTTTCCTTCATAACGTTAATAAGAAACATTTGGCTTGGCATTGAAAACTGTTATTAAGTCTACCCCTAATTACGTCACTCTTGCATTCTCTTTCTGCTTTAGCTCTGGGTACACAACTGCTCGTAAGCGTATTTGTAATATTATTTTCTATGCCTCTTTTTATACTTTTTTTTACTATTTTTCATGCTCTCTTCCCACATACACAAGGTTATACTACTTCTAGTTACTTATAGCCAATATCCTCCACTACTTTAGAAGCAAAATTGAACCAGTAAAAATATGCATTCATGCTTGACAATCTGTTACACTGCTTGTGTTGTAACAGGAGCAGGAATCACTGGCACACAACGCATCTTTCTTTGTCTGCACAATTTGTAATTTGTCTCTTGTTATAGATTCTTTGTTGGGTGGGTGTATGTGTAGTTTGTTGGCCTGCTTGGTTGTATTGTATTCTTTTTTATTTTGTTTTTTTTTTTCAGCCAGAAATTTTGATAAATTGCTTTTACTACCTACTGTCAAATCGAAAGTGCGTCGCCCTCACTTTTCTCAGTAAATTGTTATTATACCTCTACATGACGACATAACAAAAATGAGCAGGAAAAACACAATAGGAAAACGTCAACGAGTGCATGTGGGAATTTTATGTTTGGCTTAGATAAATAATGATAAATGTTGACTGATGCCACTGTAGAGCAATTGTCTGTTGATTTTGAAAGGAGTTGCATTTAAATGGAGGAATTTTCAATAAAGGAATTTAAGTAGTAAATATCTAATATTTTATTTTCATCTATATGCATCTGGTTTTATTTACGGATGCATCCGATACTGATATATCTGCGATATTTCAGTATCGCCAATCTTTTTATGGCCAATACAACGAGACTAAATCAAAAACAGTCACAAATCCATATGAATCCCTTGTTTAAGAATAATATTGAAAATATTGTTGGTGTTGCAGTCACCGACTTTGAATACGAAACACCAATTTTTTTAACTTCTGATTGGCTGTGTGAACAAGTATCACACATGAACTAATGGATGCATTTAAATTTGGTGTGGAAGTATTTAGTACTTGCGTTAATATATACGATAACTTTTACCAAGAGAAAAAGCAGTAGAAGGTAGCATACAATATACAGATGCAATTCTAATACCTCTTACACAAATTAATATCGTTTTATAACGATGAACTACTTATTGTGTGGCGAAACCAATAATTGGCGCAGACAATGGGAGCAGCCTCAAACATATATTAACTTTTGTTCATTTTATACATTATTTGGCAGAGAGGTAACGTGTTAACTCCAATATTGTCAAATACATACTCAAACTTAGGATACCCAAGAATGCACAATTAACTGAGCATTCGATGATCAATTTGTAATCGTGAGTTTCAGCTAGTTAGGTAACAAGAAAAAAACACTACCAATATCCTTTATTCATTAAACGGCTTAGCTATTTATCTATAACTTATTTCTTATATAAGAAGTAACATCTTCTGCAAGAAACACTAGTAATATTTCCATGATGCTTCTAGTCTTCAAAATACTTTTCACTGATCGATTTTATAATTGTCCTGAGTTATTTTAGCGAAATTCTCTTAAGTTGTAGCTTCAGTCTTGCGAAAAGAAAACCTTGTTGTGATAATTCTCGCAATTCTGGAACATACGCTGACATAATATTCCCTTTATGCTATTTAGTGTCCGAAAAATTAAACGTGGATTAAACTACGGCAATCAAAACAACAACATTGCTTTAGCGCCAACAATACGATACTCTTTCTGCAACAAATTCAGCACTATCGGCACAGGCCACACTTTAACACGTCTCATGCTTAAAATATTGCACATAACGCTCTGTAAGGGTCCCAAACACCAACATTTTGTATATTTCTGGTTTTCGAAAGCTCTTTTCTTCGATGTTTGCCTGAGTTAAATTTTATCGTTTTAAACTCGTGAAAATGGTCGTATTCCCTCCCGTAGGCTAATTTTACCATATATCTACCCTGCCGACCATATTAGTTTGATAGAAACACAAAAATGTTGGCAAACACAGCAAACATTGCCTGTGTGCAAAAATTATTATTACATTTTAACAGATGGCGCTCAAATAGATTTTTAAATTCTGAAGCGCGGTTTGTTTTAATAAGTAGTTCCACGTAAATTTTGAGACTAATGTGGCAAGTATTATTTTACACAAACACATTATGTTGCATTGCATTCTAAAATAAAAAAGCCACAAATAATTTGGTTGAAAAAATAAAGCCGAACTGAGCTGCCTGCTATCATCCATATTGTTATTAACGAAATTATATGACGTCGTTCGAATGACCGCCTTGGCTTCGTATGGTGGTACGGATATGAGATCGAATGACTTCGCCGCTACATCTGAATAAATGTGAGCGATGGTATGAGTTGCGTTCACTTTGAAGACATCGATCGATAGCGACTTTTTAGCGTAGACTTGCACTGCTACAGCTATATGCGATCTACGTCCATTTTATTCCATGTCTCTAAAAACAAATTGATTATTCAAAGCGCGGGTCGATGATGCTATCGGCCGAATATCCGCACTAAACAGTTACATTAGTGAATGAATTCGCTTGGATTCGTGTTGTTTCATATAGTATATCGAAATTTTACCATATACAAAAATGCCTCAAGAATTTGTTTAATAATTAGGACGTGTTATTTAAAGTTGTAACACGCTGTTGGGATTTAGACTAAATAATAAAAGGATACCGCCAGAACCTGCCATCATCGATCCATCGTAATTTGAAAACACTTTATATCCGTACGAAATATCTTTTCACTTATGGTTAGTGCATGGTCCTGTTAGAATGATAGAAACGCAAAAAAATTTATGTTACTTATTGGCAGCTGCTGAGGTAGGACCATAGGCGACTAAAGTCATCGAATTGTTAATAGTTGGCGAGCTAATCACTTTAGCCACAGTAGCCTCATACTTTGGATAATTACCAAAAGAATTGTGCCTATATTAAGAACATTTTATGGTTAGAGTTATTAAATTATTTCTGTATAGTTAATATACTTTGTTTGTGGTTAGAATAGCAGCAAACATTTTATTGTGTAACTGAGCTTTGTTGCAATTTTTATAAATCGAACTCAGTTGATGATTAAGAACTTGTTTATCCCAACTTAAATTGATTTCAAATAACTATTATGTATTTGCCACGACAATAAATTGTTGTAGAGAACATAATATGGCCATTGTGAACATACCTCAACCATGTTTTTCTCTTTTGCGCGTGTACATCTTTTTTCTACCTGTGTCGAATAAGAATGAATGAATGGGCTTCTGGCCGTACCATTTGCAAGCGATTGGGTAAGTTGTCTTAAAAACCAGTGTATTCTAGGGATAAAACGAGTTCTGTACAAAAAATAAAGATATTGATTCAAAAGCAATGGCAAACTTTGTAACCTAATTTACCCAAGATATACATAGATCTATTAAAATATTCGTCATCTCAGGAAAGGAAAGGAATTTATTTATTATTGACAATAACTCCTTTTACCTTCACTGATAATATAAAGAGTATAATAAGTGTAATCAATATAAATGACTTTATTTGCGCCTTTTAATATTCTAATATTATTATCCAACATGTCTAGTCATGACACAACAGGCAATTGTTATTCATTAAAAACGTTTATTAGTATTACGATACTTTTCATATACGAACACTCACGTCAATATTAATTCAAAACGCGTAATGAATAGAATACAAATAATATACTTTACCTTGTAGTTCGGGAAAGTTGTTGTACACTATTCATTGGACTTTTGAATATAGGTCGAAAATAGTCATAGGAAGTTAATAGTAACTATTAATTATATCTCTCCCAGTGATGGTTAGTATTATATTTTACTTACCATATAACCCTTTGAAAATTACCATATTAATTTTCGCCCTTCTTATAGTGCATTTACATTACACAAAAGTCCAGTAGATTTGATTTGAAGTTTTTTCCAAAATCTACATCCTTTCTTTTGACATTTATACAATCACAATACAACTAAGGTTAAAGCAATAACAAAAAGATTTTTGTATTCTATGTGTCAACTATATTATATGATGTTTGACAGTAAAGAAACAAAAACGTAGCATACCTGGTTAGACTACCCAGTAGTTACTGTCAATTCTTTCATATACAGCGTTGTAGTTTTTGGTATATAACGGGGAAACCACAGTTACATTACTAAATTCTACTAGATTTTGAGTAGATTTTATTTTGTATAGAAAAACTAATGGAAAATAACTAGATATTGCTGGAAATCTGGTAAGTCATAGATTTTGGTGTATTGTAAATGCACTATATAATAATTTGATATTTTTTATATATTTCTGGTTTAGAGCAAAACATGGTCAATTGAAAACAGCTGTTGCTACTTAAGTATCAAATAGTGTACCTAAAGTTAAATAAAAATACGAACATCCATATATACAAATCAGTTTGTTATATAAAATAATACCAAGCATAATACAAAATTATTATTATTATTATTATTAGCATATTCTGTGTATTATTAGCTGTTTTATTTGATTTTTTTATTTATTTACAGAAAACTACATCCCTGGTAAATTAAAATCAACAAAGAGAGTCATACGACTGTCATATTTTCATCCGTATTTTATCTCAATATCGGCCGTACCATTCATTACATTTTATGCTTAGGCGATACCATTCGTGCTCTTCTACACACAAATTTTACATGTCGTAAGATTTGTGGGAAAATGTAAACCACCCTTAAACGAGGTAAGTGTTGCCAAAATATTACATCTATAACCTGTAGTTTTTCTAAGCTTAATATTTTGTATGAGAGTAATTTTATATCATGTATAGCCGACACTAAAAATCAAATGTTTGAAAATTATCTTATTTTCAAAAAAATTACCCTGCTACCTTTTCATGCCCTAAATTATCGTATCGTCATTGATCTACCCTTATATAGGAACCAGTTCTACAATCTTTTAACCTCAACACACAGTGAATGAACTGCACATTCACTGAATTAGTATATCAGTTATATATTCTTGAAGAAACAAAGCCTTTCATATTTGTTACCTAAAAAATAATTCATTTCGGAAAATACAGACAGTCCTTTTCAATGAACTAAAGGGTACACAAGCATAGGTATAATCGTTCTTGCGAAAACATACGGATGTTTTCATAAAAATGTTTGCATCCAAATAAAAGCTGAACGTAACGATAAGTGTTTAATAAACAAAAGCCAGCCAAACAAACAAACTTACAAAAGAATGAATAAAGAAATCATACATATTTAAACCAAAAAAAATTATCGACAAGGAAGAGATGTAAAGGTATAAATAATGAAGTAAAAATATTTGGAGACGGCTCACACATTAGTGACAAATATTCTTAGATTTTCCTTAAAGACACACACACGTATAATATACATACATATGTATGTCTGCGAATAGAACTCGTTTCCATTGGAGATGTGGGAATAAAATAGCATTAGACAGTTAATGAACCGTATTTATATTCGATGCCATATTTAATAGTTGATTCTTAAATCTTGATTGCCATTTACTGCTTTTGTTCAGTTGCTCTGCTCTTTTCTTTCCATAATTATTTATTTATGTCATTCAATCAAACGTCATTTATTTCATCATAAATTTTTATTGTTCTATATTTTATTTGCCAGTTCACATGTGTTAAGGAGCGCTCGTATAAAAGTTACCAAATATATATCTGCCCAATTCTTTCATAATACCTTCAAACTAATTTTCATTGCTTTTTATTTGAAAAAGTTTTCGAAGGACATAAATTTGCACACATCATTACTTATGTGTGTTTGCGGGAAGTTGAGAAAAAAGAAAACTCTTAAGTCTTACACTTCGTTCTTTTGTTATTCAACAAGGACAAAAATCTTAAAAATTTAAATTATTTTTAAAAGAAGGTATCATTTTATACAACGCACAGTGGGATGGTTTTATTTCTTTAAATATATTGTTACATTCCAATTCCTGTTTGGATGGCTCATGTCTTAAGCTGGTTAAGGAACCGCTTTAAAATGGCGTTTTCAACATCTTCAGCTAGATCTAAAGTAAGTTTAAAAATATAATTTCTCCATTGCAATTAATTATTTCTTTACACAGTTCTTCATATGAAACCGAAAGCAATCTCATTTTCATCTGAACCAGATAACACCAATCCTTTACCTTATATTCGAAACACATAGCAATGAAACAAAAATAATATTTTTAAAACTTAAATCACAAATATTGTTATCCTTCTTGTTGTCAACTACCAAATGATTAAATAGTTTTCTGCAAAAATTTGGTGACAATTTTCGTGAAATTTATAGTTTCCTTCCTGTTTCGAAAATGTCCGAGAATTATTTTTCTTTTTATTCGGAGGAAGATATTCCCACCTTTAATTTTTTTGAAAGAACAGCTTCCCCCAAGCTTGGAGCTACACTATTTTTTTCCCATTGAAAATATTTGAACACATCTTCTTAACGGTTTATTATTATCCCAACATTTTTTTAGCTTATGTAGAAATTCCATATTTTTCAAATATACATATTAAAGTCAAATGGATTTTTCAAGAAAATTATATATATATGGACCAATGAAATGCATGAATATATAAGTAATTTCTTGCTTAGCACCTTTGCATGGACTTTACTTCAATATTTTTAACATAAAATCGAATTTTTCTAAAATACCATAAATGCACATTTCATATCTTAAATTTCTATACAATACTGCATCATTCGATTTTTGAAATTGAGTAGTGGAAAAATAGGGGCTTTGACACCAAAATCCCACAGTGCAACACATTGGTAAGAAATCTTTGCAACTTGTTTTCATTGCCTTTAATAGCTGCATCAGTGACAAAACTTTGAACATTAACAGCTGAAAATATCCTTTTTTTTCTTTCCTTAACCCGCCTTAACACTACTTCGATAAAAAATTAAAGGATTGCCAAGTTTTTGGGGTTTGTAAAACTGACGAAGGATTTTTTTAAGAGGCTTATAAAATTCATCTTACTTATACTTGATGCGCTGCCAAATATAGCCTACTCAATCTCTAAAGGTACTTCTAAGGCATTGGACCGTGTGATCCGAAAGCGGTGGACAATGAAGCTTTGAAAGAGGTGGAGAGCTTAATCTCTGCAGGAACTCCAGTGTTTATTGGGCAATCGAGCGATACTGAAGGGCTGGACAAGAAAACCCTGCAAGGGGTGGACGGGTCAGTTTCCAAAGGTACTCCTGAGGAGGAGGCTGAAACGACACCGCATATGGTGCACGAGACTCGAATGAGAGTAGTCGTAGATTCCAAATCGGTTGCCTGACATTAATTCGTGAAAAGAAGAGGACGGTCGAAAAGGGCACTTACAGTTAGCGATCTGCTTCGATATCTCACCTACATTAATAAAAAAGAATATAACGATCCTGTACTCTACTGATCAAGAGCGAGAGGTGTAATTGGGTTACATAACTTTATTTTGAAGCGCAAATGAGAAAATTCATACTCTATCAATTTCTGGTATAGCAACCTGGAGCCATATAAATAATTGTTCATCTGTCTGAAGATATCTTGAAGCAATAGACTATGCGGGTTAATTTATTAACTTCCCCTTGGTCTCCAACTTCGGTTGCTTTCTTTTAGCTCAGCTGATGCCGTTAAATTTCGCTTTGTTCCATGGTATTATATTCGATTCATTCATTTACCGTAATAAGTTAAAATGCCAATTTCGTTACTTTGAGAAACTCTGGCAACCCACAACAAAGAATATAACAAAAACTAAAAACACTGCTGCGAATTGGAATTGATTTTATTTTTCATCCAATGTCTTGCGGATGGAAAACACGCGCAACACATAAATGTAAAATATAGAAAAACTTTAAATAAAAAAGCGACACTTAAAAACTTTGCAAATTTTACCAAAACTTGATAAGTTTTCTCTTTTCTTACAAATGCAAGAACAAGTTCCCCAACCACTCATTTCAGCAATTATTATGGAATATTATTCTAGCAAAAATATATGAAGATGCATGACTTTGAAACAAAAGTGATTCAACCAAGATCATTGAACCGTTAAGTGGGCAATTAAATTCAATTATTTTCTAACTTCATATCAAAACATTTCCGAAATAAATAGAAGTTTTGGTGTTGTTTGTCTGTTGACAGGTTAGAAGGGTTCTTTCTTGTCTTTACCAATTTCAAATCGAACAAAAAACTTTTTTCTTAATCTAAAATATTGCATATTTTGATTTTCTTTCTTAATTTTGAAAGGTGTTGTTTTTTTTCTTTTGTGTAGATTTCATGTAAGATTTTATTTTTAAATGACACCAAACTTTTTTATTTACAAACGCATATATATGTGCACTTATAAAAACTCATCTTCCCTCTTACAACTTCAGCTTCTTTGGATAAAAAAAGTTTTTTATGTTAAATATTTTTCAACGAAATATCTGTAGTTTCATTTTTTTTTAATGGTAGCGTGTGAAAATAAGAACAGATAATGTTGTCAATCCAAATGCAGGTACAATTTAGATGTAGCGTAGAAGTGTCCCTATATTATATTTATTTTACGGGATCTTCTCGATTTTATGGTCATTGCGGTGTTGAACATAAAAGCCTGCCATGAAATGCCAATGGATCTAATTATTTTTAATTAAAAAAAAAGTTATAAACGTTGCCAAATTAAAAGAATATTTTTAAATATTAAAAAAACAAGTTAATATTTGTAAAACAAAATCAGCATATGTTTAGAAAGGAAATTTGTTTTACGAACCGTTGTTTAAGCAAAAATATTATTTTTATAGGGAATTTTTTAATATGCCTAGGCTTAAAAATATTAAAATACTATTTTATAAAAAGTCACTTTTTAGCACCCCGTGTGGACCAATTTGTTTCGTCAAGGAACAACTTTTAGTGAGCGTATGAATTTCCCGTTATTCTGCAAGCGCTTTGTTCTTGTCAAGACGGAGTATTAATGAAGGTAATTCTTAAATTTATTGTTAAATTTCTGAAAGTCATAAAATATATTTGGATATGTTTCTATATAAAAACAATAAATTTTTTTTCTTTTTTCGTGAGTATTTTGTAAGGTTTTTTTTCGTTTGTTTTATATTAACCAAAATGTTCTTTTTACCTTGAGCATATGCAAAAGAAAAGAAATATTTTTGACTCATAAACGTAATTCATTTTAAATGAAATGTCTCTCAAGCTCCCTTGTCTAGTTTAAATCGAATTCTTACAAAATGCCACGGAAAGCTAACAACCGAAAGTTGTGCAGTTTTAAAATGTTGTTTCGGTTTTTCGGTTAAGCTTTTTAAACCTCATAAAGCTAAAAACTCCGCAAACCTGTTGTATAACACAATTTTTCAATTTTATAGATCTCTTTATTATTTTCTTTATATTTACGACATCTTAAATATACAAAAATATCAGTATTAACTGCATTCCACTGATTTGCATACGCGCCACTCAATCACTATCGTTCGGAACAAAATTAATTGATAGATGTATAAAAAATATTATTTTTTTCTTTTCATTTCAAAATGAAGTAGACCACAGCCAGTTCAAGGATTTAGGCGCTCCCTAAACACTATACATATTTTATTTGTTGAGTTCCGTGAATTTGGTTCGTTCATTTGAAAGATGTATTGATCTGTTATTGTGTTCTTTCAATTCTGGAAAACCAATATATCAAACTTACTAAATAAGAATTATTTTATAAAAAAGTATTTTACAACAATTTTTAACGAATATTTATGTTAACGAAAAATTAAAAATATTTACTTCCACAACCGTATGAGGTTGGCAGCTCTAGAGTAAGACAGGCTATCTTATTCACGAATCATGTTGATAGTATGCATACTGACATATAGATGGCGCCAACACGTAAACGTGTCAGACAGACACACTGTAGCTAACATAGAGTACAACATGGGTTTTACGCTAAAAAGGTCTGGTTTCCTTTTTTTATTCACTGCATGGCGGACGAAGTCGAACGATACCATTCGCTTGGACTCTAATAGAAAAAATTATTTCCGACTTCCTGATCATAACAAGATCCTACAGGTGCAATTACAAAGTGTGGTAGATGGAACCTGAACAAGAGCATCTACACGAACACATTTTCTCTCGTTATTTTGCAGACGATCTCTCAATGAGCGAACAAATGTATGGCTAGTCAAGACGTAGTGTAACGATCGCTTGAATTATAATAGAAAAAAAGTGATTTGCGTTCCTCTAATGAACTGTTTTTTAAATTTATTTATTTATTTAGTCCCTAAATATATAATAAAATTCATAGAGAGGGCTATTATAAGGACGAAATTTAGTTTATTTTCTATTAGAATTCAAGCGAACTTTAACGATATCGTGGGCCTGACTGTAAATTTAAAATAAATAAGGAATACAAGTAGTACAAATTTAAACGCAATAAACGAAAATATCCGACCGAAAATCTGAAGTCAACTCATCAGCTAATTGCGAAACACTCTTAGCGGACAAATATTTCTAGAACCCTAGCGAAGATGACAGCTGTTAATCAAATAGCTCCAAACTAGGAAATCTTTGTAACTAGAGACACAAATTTATTTCCAACTTCCTGATCATAACATGATGCAGGTGCAATTACGAAGTGTGTTCAGCTAATCTTATCATCTTTAATACCAGCATACTAACTATCAATGCAGAAGCCCCGAAAGTATCAAATCAAGGCGATCTTGGACTGCAGCCTGGATGCCAGGCCGCCATGCGTTATTTGATAATGACCAAATAAAACACGAAGCCTTTCGAAGTTATACGAACGCAATGTTCACAAGACGAAAATATCATAACCAAATATTCTTACAGTGGGCAGATTTCTACGTAAAATATTAATTTGCTCGCAACCACTTCTCTCTACAAAACTGTTATACATATTTGAATTTGCAGAATTTTTATGATACTATTCAAGGAAAATTTGTTATTTTGCATATGTGTATTTTGTGATGATGGCAGAACAATGTTGTGCGAACAACTGTTCGGACTACATTGTTTGAACATGCCATCAACAGCGACGGTCTGCACGAGCCAAATTCATATGCGAATAGCAAAATATACGATGGCTGAAGAAATACAATCTCCACGACTTACCGTCTCGACTAGCTATAAATCTATTCTGCCAACGTATATTGTACTTGGATTTTCCATCTTGTGTATTTTGTTCTTTTTGCAAACAGAAACGCGAAGCTTTACTTTTGTTTTATTTATGATCTAACAGCGTTATGTTAAATCCAAAACCTAAAAAAACATCGATTATTTAGTTTGTGTTATTTGATTAGATTTGTAGGCCGGCGCGGCATCATTGGAACGTACTTCTTCAAGAACACTGAATATCGCATTGTTTTTTGCAACGACTTTTTGTTTTGCACAAAATGGAAGAATTGGATTTAGTTGACATATGGTTTCGGCAGGCGATTTCATAAAGTTATTGAGAGGCGAATTTTATGAGCAACTAATCTAATGTTTTGGAGCAGTCTGCTAAATTATTTTTTTTTTTTTGAAATCGTGAATCTTGAATACGTGAAATCTCCGTGAACAGGCACAAGCCAGGCTTGGAAGACAACATTAGAGCTGTCATTGCCGACCGAAGAAGTATGCCAAAATTGTAGCTCACGGATGGACCACCTACGCCAAATTCCGCCAGCAACATTTACATGAAATGGCAGGTTTATATTTAATAGCACAAGTACCCAATAGGGTAAAAAAACATTCCATACTTTTGCAGATAAAAAGTACCCGAATAAAATATACATTTTCCATGCCTGACCTGCATAATCATTCGAGGTAACCCCACATTGTTACCTAGCAATGTTAGTTTATTTTCTTACTGTCAAATTCCTTATATAAAAAATATGTGCCAAGTTTCCAATAATTAATTTCATAAGCAGTTCGATAGCAAAACAAAAACCATGTTTTTGTGATAATTGCCTTGGGCCTGACCCATAAATTGCATGTAGCAATTTTTATAATAAAAGTTAAAAAAAAGCTGAAGATACAAACAAGTGGGCCAGCTTCTTGTATTAAAAAAAGAAAGCAAAAAGTAAATACATATTAAGTGATGGAATAATTAATTAAATTAACCAAAGGCAGGGATCTTTTTAACTTCAACAGTAATAAACAAATTATCATTTGGTGTTGGTGCTCTAGAAAAACAAAAAGTTTTACATAAAGCAACAAATATAAAATTTTTTGACGTTTCCTTTATATCATTAATATATTTCATTCATTTACAATTTATCCACCATCCTTGTGTGCTGTTGTATTTCTCTTGCGTGTGATATTTGTTTGTGTTTTTCTTGTACTCGCAAATTTTGTTAAAAAAAAGGCAAAAAAACAATCAGAAAAAGTAAGAAAAAAAAATGAAAGATAAATACCGCAGTTTCATATAAACTTTTGAAGCACGTTAAAGTGTAATTTTTTTTTTGTGGTGTATTAAACATATTTTACTTTTGAAGTGTTGTTATTTGAAAAGTTTGTACCTATTGTACACAAACTAAGGTTTCTCAATTTTTGGGCAGAACAATTGAAGTTTATTGGAAAAAGTGAAATTTGAATCCACAAGATGTTGCTGCAACGTAATAAGTAAAGTTCCTTAGTATATTTATCAAAAATTAGAATGTATTCCAAACTTTCATTACTCAGCCATACATACATACATATGTATGTGTGGTACTACTAGCGTCTTATTGCTTTTAATTATCAATTGCTTAACATTTTTTTTGGACCTGAAAGCTTGTGTGTTTTAGTTTTTTTTTGTATTTAATTTTACATAGAAGTGTTAATTAAATTTAGGTATATTATTTCCTTTTTATGTATATTTTCCCGTACCCCTCATCTTTATTTGCTTACATATTGTTATTTTTACGATAATTGCCTTGTGTGCATTCCAATTTTGCTTGAAAACGGCGTGCAATTTGGATAAAAGTTTTCGATGGCTAAGTTTTTGCTGCTTTTTTTGGTTATTTTTTATTTAAAACACTGCTTTTTCAGTTGCAAGAATCCAGTTTTTATTTTAGCTAATATTTTGTTTTTTTTTACTTACATACATATAAAATGTATTTCATATCACAAATTAAATTCAATTAAAATGAATGCAATTTTTATTGTTATTTTAACATAAAATACCGATCAAAGCAAATGCTTTCATTCGTTGTAGTGAAGCTGGCCAAAGTTTTTGTTAGGTCTCGCATCCACAATCTTCAGACTGCTAGGTTAACACACTAATAACCCTTCGGTTCACCCTTGGCGAAATAAACTTAATCAAAAAATATTCTGTGGTCTTTTGACAAAAGATCTTATGTCAATACCTGTGAGAATATTTACTAGATGTTCTTTATAAAGGTAATTGTTCAGGCTCGTCTTTTGATCTAATCAATCGGCTTGTTTCTATTTTGTATACTTTCGGAAATATTTATTAAAAATCAATTCATCTCGAGTTTCAACTGATTTTTATTTAGTACTTTTGGTCTCCCGAAAAATTTAATAATTAGATTTATGTTTTTTGTCAAAATACCTCAGAAATGTATGTACAATATTATTTAAATATATATGATGGATACTTTATTAGTTGAGTTTGACTCAGTACATGTGTATGTTGTATTTGGTTTTGGATTGGGCGTAAAAATTGGATTCGGGTATTTCCGTGCATCTATTGTTAAAAAAACTATTATGTTTGCAATCACAAACTTATCATCGAAATTTAATTAATATCGACTGCATTCAATTTTCGACCTGTACTTATGAATAAAAACAGTTTTTGGTTGTCCAAGGGCGCATAACGAATCCACCCTAGCTATTTGTTCAGTTACGATATTTTTTAAGTAATGCCTAATAGGGCCTTCACCTATGTACATATGTACGTGTTTGTTCAAAAGAAAAAGTGAAGTTTGAATTTATTGTTAGTATTTTTTTTATTCACCAATTCCATTTTTCCCCTTAAAAGTAATCCCCTTTAGATATAATGCGCTTTTCGGTATGGAAAACTTGCATTCGGGAAGTTTTTCGTGCATCTATTGTTAAAAACGATTGTGTTTGCAATCACAAGATTATCATGGAAATCAATGTAGTATATTCGATTGATACCCATTGCATTCAATTTCGTACTTGGACTTTGGATAAAAATACTTTTTTGTTGTCTAAACGCGCATAACGAATCCACCCAGCTACTTATTCGGTTACGATCTTTTTTAAGTAATGCCTAATAGAGCCTTCACCTACTTACAGTCATACCTAAATAAGAGCGTTGAGCGTTAGCAGCAGGGTACGTAGTCACAGTATATTTGAACTAAAATGTATGTCTCTGAAAGCACTGTACCTACCTGCTGCTAACGCATATATACATATATAACATTCGAATGCTTAAAATAATAATAATATATTCTTAAATACAGAAATAAATAACGTAATCAAAGAATATTAATTTATATTTTTTATCTAATAAATATTTTCAGTTTGAGTTATTTTTTCTTAATGATATGTATTTGTTTTTAGAAGCTTCTATAGGTTGTAAATAATATTTTTTTAGTATTGCAAACGTTCAGGAAAAAAGAAATTATGTTTTTCTATACAATACGTTTAATGTATATAGTCTGTATCACCTTAAACAGGCCACTCACGTACAGTTTCAACTGTTCAGTTATAACTGACAGACTTAACTGTGAACTGAGATGTACACACGCGTGCAGTTCAATACTCCAGCTTTTAACATGGATTCGAACGAGCAGGTTTGGCCGCTCTCGGTGTACTTCTTTGATGATTCAAGTTTCTTTTTTTCTTTGCGAAAAGCGGATCTTAAGTTGTTTACTTTTGACAAAACAGATTTCTTTTTCGCGTCAGATTCTACTTCTTGTAACTTCTTCGCTAGCTTGATGTAGGCAGCATCTTTTTTTACCCCGATCATGGTACTGGCTAGAGTTAACTTGCCATAGGCAAGGTCCAAATCTATATATTGCAATAAAATCAACTATCACTTGGTTCTGTTTACGCGACATGATGCGCACTCACGCTCGACACAAATTGAACTGAGAACGGTACAGTTGAGCCCCCATACACATTCACTTCAGTTGAAACTGTCAGTTAAAAATATAAAAATTTTAAATTTCTCAGTTAAACTGAACAATTGAGTTGTTGAACTGTCAGTTATTACCCACATACGTACAGGTTTAACTGAACAGTTGAAACTGTTCGATTTCGATGTTTTTCATACCTTTTTTGAACTTTCTGTTTTTTGATAAAATATAAAAACTTTGGAAAAATTTAAATTTTTGTGGTGAAATTACAAAATATGTTGAATTTCGCCGTTATTTTCTAAAATGTCGGTTTTGTTATTAAACTACGAGTTTTTGCAAAATTTAAAATTATTCTATTCCAGTTTTTCGCTTTTAAGATGAATTTTAAATTTTCGTGATATAAAAAATTTGTCGTATTTTTTTTGTGAATTGAGGAATTTGGTTCTTATAGTAATTTTTTTTATTTTACGAAATTTTTACTAAGTTTTCAATAATGGTACAAAATTTAGGACCGTAAATGATATGGGGCTGTCGGATAAGTCATTTCTATAGAAGGCTTGACCAAAAATATTATAAAGATTCAGAATATCAAATTATTATGGTCATGTTAACAATAATTGTTTTCCCTTTGAGTATGTATATCTTGGGAACTTGTGGACTGACACTGCTGATTTCAAATAGCAAAACTTCGATAGCGTAAATTGGAAATATTTTAAAATGCGCTTACGACAATTTCGTTCAATACAATCTTTTTGAAAGGGTGTGATGAATTCCGGTCGATATTAAAAGTATTGGAATTGAAAATGAATATCAAGAGATAAAATTCACATCATATAACCGAATTAAAGCAAACGAAATATGAGAAATTAATGATAATCATTACAAACAAAATGAATTTTAAGATAAATAAATACGGAAAAATTGAGCATATCGTAAATTTTTTGTCTTTTAAATCGTTATGTTTTTTAAATCGTTTTTTATCACTTGATACTTGATATTTTTCATGAAAAGAATAGTTCGGTTTTAATAAATTTGTATTCATAAATATATGTATGTACATATGTATGTACATGTGTACAAAATTATAAACTAATTGTTTCTGATATTTTTAAGATAAAACACCTTTGAAAGAATTTCAAGCAAATTATGTGTAAGTGCAGTCAGAAAAATATATCAATTTTTTCCAAAGTAAATATGTATGTATATAATATGATATTTTTACTTTTATCAATTTACATACGACATGTGTATGACATTTATCTACCTAAATATCACGTGCAACTATAATTATTAAACAAATGATATCTGTTCTTTACATAAAAAAATCGAATGTGGCCGCACTGAAGTATCTGATAAGATAATATTTCATTTATCTATTTTTAATTATTTGTAGACCATTTGTAAATTTATCTAAGTAATGACATATTGCAAAATTGATATCGTTTGAGTAATTAAATGAAACATGAATTCCAAACATTAAAGCTCTTATTTTAGTTTTAGCTATACTATACTATATTCCTTATCATATTTCCTACAGTCAAGTTCCAGTGGATAAGATATTAGCATTTAACCATTAACCATTTTCTGGTTATTATTATTATTATTATTATTATTATTATTATTATTTTTTGTTCAAGGAAATCCGAAATTACGCGAACATAAAATAAAGGTTTAATCATTCCTATTTCAAAATTGTAGCTCGTTGTTCTTAATGTCTATTTCCAAGATAATAATTTATTCTTTGTAATTTCACCACATAGAAACTAAAACATGAGTTCTAGGTCGCAGTAAGATCAGCCGTGTTTATTTATAAAGGTGCAGGAAATATAAGACTTTTTTGAAAGATAATATTTAATTACGCTCTCGTCATCGTGTCGCGTTCTCTTACGATATAACAAAATGCGTAAAATATAATTAGGTAATTAAATTCAAATGAAAATTATAAGCTTTTATCAATAATAAAACATTTTAGAGCAAAAATTAATTTGATTTTTATTAAGTTTTTTTTTTAATAAATTCGAGTTGAAAACCATTTGAATTATGAAATGGAATAAAATATATTTTCGTTCTTGTTTAATTTCAAACTCAGTCGCAATTCGAATGAACTCAGCCATCAAAACTTGAAGCTTTTACTTTCAAACTACCCCTCGTTAATTGATTTAAATCGATTATTGATAGATACGGTTTGGGTGGAACATTCATAGGTAATTCGAATTTAGTTTGTTTCTCCGGCGATTGAGCTTTTCGGCTATACTCTGGCAGTGAACAAGCTTGGGTCATATCAAACTTACCCGACCTTAAGCGTAACAGGGATAATTGATCGTGAGGAGTTTGTGTAGAAGGTAAAGTGCTGCTAGCTATACGGCGATAGTTACGATAGCCACTAAAACGGCTACTACCAGGAGCCAAAGGACGTATGGGTGAAAATCCTCCTTCATCAGATGAACCCCCAGAATCATAGCATATTGAAAGATTTGTATATGATATTGGGGCATAGCATCTAGTAGTTTTAGGTCTGGGCTTGACTTCATAGTGTTTCTTAGATCTTGATCTGGACTGATGAGTTCTGGGACGTCTTTTCTTCTGACGCACGTCGGTTGGCGGGGCTATGGGTAAAACATTTATAAAGCGATAGTATTGTAAAAAAGTTTTGGCTAAATTACGACCACATCTGTAATCTAAAATGAATAAAACAAATTATTTATATTAAAACTTGTGATGGTCGAAGTTTGCACTAACATCCGTCTTCATTATAGAGGGCCACTGTTTTGCCATCTTTTAAATAATGACCACCCATTGATATTTCCAAGGTATAAGCATTCACTGTATCACTTAATCGTTCACAGCAGAAACGTCTAGCACATCCTGATTTCTTTTCATCTGCATTGAACATCGTATTGTTGGCCGCATAATCAGGTGCATTTGCTGCAAAGAGTCGAGGAAACACTAAATGTCTTTCATACCGATAGACGTCTTCGTATGTATTGCCGTATATAAAACAACCATGTAAACTTGTGTGAGCATGTAAGTCTATGACAAAATCTATTTGATATGACTGAAAATTACATAAGAACACAGAGTGAAAATTCACAAAGCAATTAATTTACATCTTACGATGTTTTTGATAATACACAAGCTGAATGATCTTAAAGGCAAACATAAAAATAATATAATAACGCGTATTCTTAAAGTAATCAAAGGATAAGCAAAAACATTTTTAATGAAATTTATTATAGTTTTTTTTTTACTTTTTATTATAATTTTAAGAGAATTTATTTCCTCAAGCTCTAGGTGTTTAAGGGGAAATTTTTTATAATATAATTTATTTTCGGATGATGCTACACAAAATCCTACCAAAATATTGAATATAAACAATAAAGTTGTGCTGTAAAAAAATGTTATTAAAGACATAGAGCTTGAGAACTAATTAATTGACATTTTTAATGAGGCTAAAGATGTAGCAGCACACGATTTCATATACGAGTCTTCGCTTCTCTTGTCTACTTTTTAAATAACCTAATAAGATATTCTTTATTCCCTTAATACACCAAACAATCTTGATAAAAGCAGTTCTGAGATTATAGTACATCTCGTGTTGACCTCAGAAGAAATACTCGATATCATTTTTAAAATTTTATTTGTTGCTATTATTAGAAAGAAAACACTTTTGTGTGGTACAATTTGCTTACGGCCATTATTTGATCCTACTTATTCAAGTGTAATTACATAAAAAGCAAACCAAATAACTATAAAACTAAATATAAAACAAGAGACATTAAAATATTAAATCATACTCACATCTGAATTATCAATTTCCTTTAACATATTTTTAATGGCATGCATTTCAGGATGAGAAAACTCTGTGGCAATATGCCATACACGATTCATATCTTGGCCAATGAGATTACAACGATTGTTACCCAAAAATACACCATCCGGATTTACCATTGGCACAATTTTAAAAACAAAATTATCTCTTAATACTTTAGCGATACTAT
Organism: Phania funesta; assembly: GCA_963932375.1. Taxonomy (NCBI): domain Eukaryota; kingdom Metazoa; phylum Arthropoda; class Insecta; order Diptera; family Tachinidae; genus Phania; species Phania funesta. The sequence goes on from OZ010652.1 coordinate 44,944,962, forward strand.
GATTACTTAACAAAAATTCCAAAAAACCTTGGCACATAAAAGAAGCAGGACTGGCATTGGGATGTGAACGGCATAAAATAACAATGACACGAATGAAACTGCGTTCAATACGATTCGTATTTGTTTTGCTACTAACATGATCAATCGTTAACAAATCAACATTGCGATTTTGCTAAAAATAATATTAAGTCCTTTACTGGATTTCTTAAATATAAGATATAAAATAAAACTCACCAAACTTTTGGTTAACAAAGTCCTAGTAAATATCTTTTCACTTTGTTGCTGGCGATTTTCTATTACACTAAGATACGCCTGAATACGTGAATAACTGTATGGTGGGGCCAATGCAAACTGATAGACATCATCTTCCTTGTCGAATGAAAAAGCAAAACTTAATACATAATGATTCTGATGTAAAGGTGATCTGTAGTAGAAAACATTTTTCCTAGGCAGTCTTTGCCATTTGGGTCGTGAGGAGGATTTGACCAAAGGTGTTAGACCAGCACTAAATAGATTTCTTGATTTACACATATTCACTATATTGAAGAAAACTTTTTGGTCCTGTTTTACATTATCCACCGTAAAGTTGAACCAAAACCGATAACGAGGATTACAAGTATCGGGTCGTAAAAATAAATCATATTCGAATTCTTCCAATAGGTCTGCTTTACCCAAATTTCCCGTTTCAAAAGCGGCATCAAAACAAAGGTGGCCCCTTTTGGCTTTTCCACTTACGCCAGCAGGACGTATAATAACACGGGAAACATTACCCATACCACCCTCACCTTCACTATCATCACTGTCTGCAAAGAAATGTTTTTTTTAAATTTTTATTATAATCCTTTTACATTTAAAGCTTAAAAATTAAAAAGAAAAAAAAAATGTTGTTTGCTTTCTACCTTCTTCCATCCTTTCATACATACTGGTATGCTGCAAAGGATCTTTAGCTATGCCTAACATTTTCTTATAATTTCTTAAGGGAATACTTGTGATCTTTTCTATCACTAATTCAATTCTAAGTCATTTTACCTTCAACACTTTTCTTTTAACGCGTTATTTTTTGTGTTTGTACATACTTTTATTGAAAAGCAATTTCCACTTATTGGTATACAGTATTATTAGAAGCCTTTTTAAATTTCCTGTATCATAAACTAAAACTACACTTAACACTTGAAGTGTGTGCATAACAACAGCATTTGAAGGAATGCATTTAATATGCCTGAATTGGTTTTTAGCCTATTGATTGATTACCTTCCCATTTACATATTATATATATATATATGTCCCTGCTCGTTCATATATAATTCATAATAATTATTACCGCATCTTCGCAAATAAGGAATTTTTCTCGAAAATTCGGGGGGGAGGCGGGTAAAAATAACGAAAATGGCTATATACTCACATTTCTGAATACATCGTATATTTTTCCACCTAATTTTTTAAATTATGTAGGCTTAAAATTTACTTTCCTATTTAAACAATCTGTCATAACTAAGAGAATAACTTTTCTTTAGTCAGGTTAAATAAACTAATTATTCTTCCTGTTAGGAAGGATGATTTTTATTTCATATAATATATGTATTTTGTAGAATACAAGAAAAGTTTATTAAATATTTTCAGCATTTTTTGTGTCTTTCTACCGAGTTACTGTGAACTGTAAACCGCATCTTCATATTTAACCAGACTATTGTAATTTGTGGCTTGTTGGCATTTATAGTCTCTCAACCTTTAACAATATAAAGTAAAAAATTAACAAATCGAAATTTATGATTTTTATAATAGGAAAGACACATTTTACCACCCTGTATATGAGTTTAAAACTTATTTAGTTAAATAAAAAATCCGAAGTTCGACAACTGTATTATCTACTTAGTAGTTTCAGACATATCGTGGAACATGTACCAAAATATTTGTTTCTATTAAATTGTTAAATAATAAATGAATACATATGGTCTTTTTTCAATTTTATTCACAATTAAGTGAAAATATCTCTTTTCGACAAGTTGCCGTATGTACGCAACTGTAAAATGCTATCTACCAACATTTGCAAGTGTCATACTGTTGTATGCATATGGCAACTTTATTCAAAATGGCGAATAAAATCAAACGTTGTGCAACGATTTCAATTAAATATGGCTCCTTTTGTTTGAAACTTATTAAGCAAGTTGTACAGAAGAAATTTTTTTTTGATACCAGAAGGTAAATAACACTTAGTATTATCTCCAAAAGTCGATTTCCAAAATACGATAATTTCGCACAAAAGGGTCTATATGTTTGCAGAAAGTTTCAAGTTATAAGTTACTAATATGTGACACTTTCTACTTGTTGGAGATAACGGTATATCTCGGAAACCAGAACCAATTCAAAAAAAATGGAGTGTAGATTTGAGTTAAGCACCCCGAATTTCACAAGGAACCACTTTCAGTTGCTCCATTTTAAAATCTTGTCATACTTTTGTAATTTCTTCTTACTAGTTGTTACATTCTGTTCTTTACGGCAATTTTTTCATGTATGGAATGTCGTAATTAATCTTGATAACTTTTTTTTATGAGAAACCATTGGAGTTCACATTGCGAGATTTATGGTATCGATCTGAGTAGCGGTCTCATCGGTTTTTACACTTATGAAATGGTTAAAGCATATTTATCTTGCAATGTTTGATTTTTATATGTTTATTTTCCTTCTAAAAAGAAGATGCAATATTATTGAAGACAAGAAATCACATGTTAGAACATATCCTTAGAAGAAAATACATCACAATGATGTATCGGAGAATCTTAATGTAAACCTTTGGAATGTTATCGCTCTTATATACATATATATATATATATAAATAATAATCTAGTTTAAAAATATATAAATAATAGGCTATTGTCTGTTTCTACCTTTTGTAATAAAATCAATAATCACTAAACTCCTTCAAAACTCTGCATACATATGTATATAAACCGCACTCATTTAAATACAATTACGCCTGCCTATTTAGAACAATATACTGCAAGACATTATGACATATCCTCAACATATACAGTCAAGAACAAAAATTTGCTTTCATCCTTTAATTCAGCAGTTTTAGTAAACTGTCAAAGGAAATTAAAAAAAGTATATGCAACGATTTAACAAATAGTGTAGGGTTACTTCTGCAATAAAAATGTATGCTGTAAACATGACAATAGCAGCTAAGGGCCATGATTCACGATTAGATTTTATATTATCGCAGGTTCTTACATCTCAGTCTCTTACTAATTCTTTTACAACCTCTTTCGTATACATGCCCTACCTGGTGCAGAATTAAGTTGGTGGGAATTAAGTTTCCTGCGGCCAATATAGTAAACCTAGTCTCGGAAAACGTGCGCAATATTTTAGGGGTTTTTATATTAATAGGTTTTTCTATCAATAGTAGCCCGTAGTGACACCATACCATGCCTCCTCAAATCATAACACTGATAAAATCAATTTTGACCGTAGTTACAATTTCCTTGTGTAGTGTTTTCTCCAAATTAGGATTGGTCATCATTTCCGTAAATGTTATACTTATTGTTATACTATATTGTCAATATAGGTAGGCCATTTTAAAAACTTTTCCTGCAAGTAAGCTTGGCTGCTAATTCCCTAAAACTTCAAAATTAAATCGCATACGTAGAGTTTTTTCTTTGACTGTAGTTTTCTTCACCACCTAATTTCCTTTTAACCTTTTTCCATAGTAAAACAATTCTATTATTATCTAACCCAAGACATTTTATAAATTCTTGAATATTGGTGTTTTTTTACCACTCAATTGGTGTCAGATTTTGTTTTCTTAAACATTTTCACTTTCATGATATGAGCGTGCAAAAAATATAAAAAAATTAAACTTTCATTGAAATTGCCTCCCTAATGCGTGCCATTTATCGCGCATCCTATGGTTTCGAATGGATAAATGAATTTGAATTTTAATTGTTGTATATTTACGTGTCGTGCCGTACTTTTAAAATACATTTTTGTTTTTGTTTCGTGTTATTAAAGCGTATTTTAAGGTTAAGTGTTCACTTGCTTTAATGGCACCGGAAAATTTCGCTGCTTTAATTTTATTTTGAATTTTTAAGAGCAACAACTTTTTAATTTTTCATGAAAGAAATTATTTTTGCCACAATTTTCTTAATATCTGATGAGTAAATAAAAAAATAAAGTTAGGATGACTGGAAGATGTTTTGCTTTCCGAAATCTCGAGTTATGGGAAAATAACTAGTGTAGCCTTTTTATTAAGGGGTTCATATTAACCACGCCCATTACTGAACCTGAAAATGTATATTTTTTTCAACGCTCTAAACGCTTCTAATTCATCCTACTTTTAATTAAAGGAGGATTTCATTGCCGATCATTGTATTTGGTTTCTGTATTAGCTAAAAGTCAGTAGTCTTGAACTTAAAACTTTTTACTAGATTACGATAGTTCAGAACTTACCTGAGTCCCCCATTATTTTTTTTTTAAATTTACAAATTTACAAATGCCTCCATCAAATAGTCTGCCGTTAATAATCCTGCAACTACAAACATAAAAAAGAGAGCAAAATATAGTTCTCCCATTTGAATGCAACAAATAAATTGCATACTTTAAGGCACTTAAAAAATGGTATTTATAGTCGTCTAATTTTCTTAGAAAAAAACACTTAACATGGTTTGCGTGTGAATTTTACACTTTATAATCTTTCGCTAAGTTTTCGTTTATACGTGTACTAGTATTATACTAAAATATCCATTACTCTATTTTTATTGTAATATACTTTAATAGGCGTAAACAATTTGCAAATACTTTGCATATTTTTAGAAGTTTTCTTTTTTTTACTTTCTAAATTTTATAATATTGTCTCAAGTAAAATATCTAACACATTTCCACTGCGTTTGAAACGCAAGCAAAGTTAATTTACGTTTTACATTCTTGATTTTGACTTTAGTATATTTTAAGTTGTCTTTTGTTTAACATGTTACTTTGAAGAATCACTCTGATTACTACTGCAGTTTTTTGACGTTTGACTTTTTTTGTTTTTCGCTTCTAAAGTCAATTGTTTTTCTTTTCATTTCACTTACTCACATTTTTCCTTTTATGTTTGATCAATACTATTATGGGACTGTTATAATTTCTTTAACTTGGAAGTTTTTGTATATCATACATTCATTTATTCATTATACGTTGTAATATTTTGTAAAAAAGTGAACAACAAAGTTCAACTTTTTCCTGTTAACACCATTGTGGGTAAAGCTTTAAATCCGTTTATTATACGTACATACGTATTTTCATTGGAGTTATACAAACTTTTACTAGAATGTGATATAAAGTAAGAACGTTACTCGTAGTGTGTCAGTCGTGTTAAAATTTAACTTGTTGTGTTTACGTATCCCGTTTTAAGAATTTCGGGTGTGTATGTATGTTCAGGAACTTGTGCACGCATGCCATTTTTCATAATCTTCATATTTGCATATACTATACGTACATACTTATCTAAGTGTATATAGATCAGTAGGTTACATACATAGTTCCAATTCTAAAAAGTGTAATCAATTTTGTGTTGCGGATAAAAACTTTGTTATAAAATTTCTTTTACAGTGAGTTATTCACGCATAAATGATTACAATAAATATTTAGCATTGAATAGTTGTAAACATATATAGTCCTCTGCAAATTATATTATGTAGCATTTAACAAAATCTAATTAATTAGCATTAAAAATTAAAATTATGTTTTTAGCTTTAACTTCGAGCTCTTCTATATAAAATTCAGGGGCCAATTTGACGTACTCGTAATCGAAGAGTCTGTCATATCGAATGATATTTTCCGAAGTATCGAATAACCAGATTGTGGTATTTGATAGCCTTCGAGACGAAATATATTAAAAATGTAAAACATAGCTACATATAAGCGAATTGCAGGCCAAACTGTGGCGCCACTCATATCATATTTAATCCTAAAAATGCATGTGAATGTAAGAGTGACTAAATGTTGAAATAGTGCTTCGTTTTCCTATTTAAAGTTGTAGGTTGTAGAGATCGCATACATCTAAGTTGGCAGAGCCTATCATAATGAGCATATCGAGCCCTAAATCAAAAACAGTCACAATTCAAAATTTATTAAAATCGTTTTTTTTTTTCATAAACGAATTCCCAGAGCAAATAATAACCGCAAAAATTATTTTTCACTGTCTTGTTAACTTGATAAATACCGTTATATCTGTTTTCATGTTACTTACGTCGCTTGAGTAGTTTTGTTTCACCTAAACAATGTTAATTCGGGTTCTGACACAGGGGCATGATTTAAAGTTGTGCATTTTGCCTCTCCTGAACATTTTGGATTCTTTGAGCTGTGGCTGTTTTTGATTTAGGCTGCGATATATTTTTTAATCGTAAAAGATTCCATGGTCTCAACTGTAGTGGTGAGTCACTGTGCTGTAGTAACTAGGAGTATTACGCAGCAATAGAAAAGTAATTTATTTTTATAAAATAAAGAAATAACTATGTATACGATAGTTTGTTTGATAATACTTATATCATAACAAAAGCGGCGATACCGAAAGTAAAATTTCGAACAAGTCATTCAATAACGAGTGGGACGATTTAGCTTCAGGATTTAAAGGCCCTTCATAAAATTCGATTTTCACTTCGATTCAATTTGTTTTTTACTTTTGACACCCTAGTTCTTTCACAATACTCTCCAATGCTGAGTCCAATTGAAAATGTTTTTTCTAAAATTAATTTCATAGCTCGAGAATAACCAGAATTCAGTTAATATAAATAAGGAATCTGTGAGAACCATTACTTCTGGTGATTTTAGGAATTATTTCCTGGATATGACGAAGAAAGAAATTGCCACAAATTGTTTCTGATCCACCTTTGCATTCCATTAAATTTTATATTTAATTTCGTGTTATAACTTTTTCTTAATTGTAACTTGTTTTCTACTTTTTTTCAACTGTTTATTAATAAAACCTGTATTTGATTTAAAAAAATGTGATTTTGGTTATTAAAAAAAATCCTGTTTATCAAATGCAAAATTCTAAATTAGGTTTTTAAAATCCTGAATTTGATATGAATTTGAAATGAAACTAAGTTCAGTAATGAAGAAAGCAATTGATTAAAACAAAAAGAAAAATATCCTTTCTGTAGTTTTAAGTTTAATACAATCGAATTAAGGTTTTAATTTAACATTAAGCTTCTATTTTAGTCGTAAAACAATTGGTGGTTGTTGGATGATTCAAATTTTTAACCTTTGTCACAAAACTTCCGAGTTCATGATAGGTAAACGAGGAGGTAAATTTCAGAGGAGCTTTTTGTCAATTATTCATACAAATGTGTATACATGTGCGCCTAACGATTATTCTGTTTTCCATTTTGGTTTTTCCTACTTTACTTATACAGTCAATGCCGAAAGCCACTTGAAAGATCAACCACTGGTTATACAATTGTTTGCCAATTTATCATTGTACGGCCACGCTATCGTTTATAGTTTTTTCTTAACAAACATGAATTTCAATTAAGTCCCTTGAAATCCTTAAGGAAATTGCTTTTATTGAAACTTACAATATACCCTTGTTAACATTTAAACTTGTTCAATTAACTTTAACGCTCCAATTGTTTGTAGATTTGTTTCCCTGTCATTTTTATATTCAGTAACAAACTAAATACCCTTCCATTTTAACGCTGTTACATACCTATATTGAAATTTAAAATGTATATAATTAAACCGAAATCTTTTTATTAACATGTTCTCTTAGATTGGGCAGTGTACGACCGCCAAAACGTTGTCGTAGCGATATGGATACAACATCAGCTTCCGATATCGTTATAATACATGGCAATTCGCATCCCGATTTGGCCAATTTAGTATCCGAACGTATGGGTATTAAAAATGGTGGCTGTTCTGTATTTCATAAGACAAATCGTGAGACAATGGTGGAAATTGGCGATTCTGTAAGAGGAAAGGATATTTATATTATACAAACAGGCACAAAGTAAGTCAAAATGGTGTATTTATTTGAATAAAATAATTTATTAATTACGGTTTCCTATTACGTATTTGCAGAGATGCCAATAACAATATTATGGAATTGTTAATAATGGCTTATGCCTGTAAAACATCATCTGCTCGCTCAATTGTAGGTGTTATTCCATATTTGCCTTATTCCAAGCAATGTAAAATGCGAAAACGTGGCTGTATCGTCTCCAAATTATTGGCGAAAATGATGTGTACCTCGGGCTTAACACATATCATTACCATGGATTTGCACCAAAAAGAAATACAAGGTTTCTTTGATATACCTGTTGATAATCTGAGAGCTTCTCCTTTTCTCTTACAATATATTCAAGAAAGCGTATGTTGAATAAAAGACTGCAAAACGCCATATAAATTAATGTTTTTGTATTTCTTTAGATACCTGACTATCGTAATTCTGTTATTGTAGCCCGTAATCCGGGTTCTACGCAAAAAGCCACTTCTTATGCGGAACGTTTACGTTTGGGCATTGCGGTCATTCATGGCGAACAAAAAGAAGCTGAAAGTGATCAAGTTGATGGTCGTTATTCACCACCACCAAACAGGTTAGTTTAAAACAGTTCCATTGTTATTTTTATTACCGTATTATTTGATTATGCCTAAATTAGTTTACGTATTTAGTTTGCTATTCATGTCTACTTAAACAACAGAAATGTACCAAATAAATTCATATATAATCTATGTTGATCCGTTTTAAATTTAATATTCTTAAACGTAAATGTATATGTGTGTAACTGCACCATATCATATCCTTTCTGTATCACTGTAAATATACGGGTGTTTTTTAATTAATGTGCGTGTAATTACTTTTCATCCTCCAATTACATTCGTTGTCATAATTTTTTGCATTTATGTTTTTGATTTTTTGCTACTAAACTTGAATGAAGTGTCTATTTCGCAACTTTATGTAGCGAAATGTTTTTGGTTTCTCTAATTTAACTAATATTAAAGAAGTACATTTCAACTTTCAAAATTCTGTTTAAACTTTTTACACTGGGTATACATAGTTTTAGATTTTTACTAAAATGTTTTGATTTTTTGTAAATTCTTGTTACAAAGGTGTCCTATCAATGTTGCAATGCTTGTTTGCATGATAAATGTCACTAAAATCTTTATTATAGGAATTTAGCATCTACATACTCAAACAAAACTTTTAAAAACTATATCAGAATCGAAGCAGAAATTTCTATTGGTTGTTTCTGTCCTACAATTAATTTCAACATTTTGACCATGCCGGATTTTTAAGTTTGTTTTATTTATACATATAATAACTGGTACTGGGGCACCCCACCCCGGCAACCTCTTTGCCTGTTTGGATTTGTATACACCAATTGAAATTATTGAAAACTACTTCATATTTTCTAAATTTCACTTTTGTTGGAAAATTAAAATTTAATGTTAAAAAGTTTATACGAGTTCACATGTCACCACTACATCAGCAGTTATTTTAGAAATGTGTTCAATTGATTTGTAATTTTTGTACTTGCGTTCTTTCTGACATTATTTCCGAAATACTAAAATAAAAACTTTCACCACTAATCGAAATCTTCTTGTTGCTTTCGTAAAAATGTTAATAAATATTTTCAATTTACGATTACGAGTTTAATTTGTTTGTGCATAATATGCAGTGTCGAAAGGTGCGATCAGAATAAACATTTGACGAAATAAGCGTAACCTCTATTTGCACCATATATTGATTCAAGCCGATGTATCCCTAGTAGGATAAAATTAGAATAAATAGTATAATAATGTTGATATAGTTACATATTTAAGTTAATGAATATTTATTTACGTATATGGATATTATATAGTGGTTACGCTTATTACGTCAAATGTTTAACTAATCTGAACGTGTCTTAAACAACAACCAAGAAGTAAATTTTTGCTAGTACATCCATTTTTGTATTATATTTTATGCAAATAAAAATATACTATTTGGCAAGTTAAAACTATTTGAACTAGAATTTGTCTTTTATGTATAATATTTCGCAGCACTAAAAACCGCAGTATTCATTAAGAACGAATAATTTCACTACAATTTTAACACCTGTAAGCTACAAGCAGCACCTGTAAGAATAACACGTTTTGTTTTGCTTTGCTGTTTTAAAATACTCAGTCATGTTATAGAATTTTATTCCGAAAGTAGAATTTATTACGTGGTTTGCTTTTGCAGAAAAAACTTAAACGAAAAATCTGTCTATTAGCATCTTGTTTTTTTTTCATCGGCATTTGCTTTGATATTTAATGTGTTAAAAAAACGTAAAATAATGAAATTTAAAGATTCTTAAAGCAGAATTTATCGAATTTGTTGCTTTGGAATTAATATCGTTCGAGCGGAGTGTGTGACAGTCATGATTATTTTCGATTCATTTTTAAATATTTCGTATGCTAAAAAATCGATAATAATATTTCGTTCCTTCTTTTCAGTATTTACATTATGTTTGTGTACATTATTTTAATAATGCACACAAACATAAATGATAGTTATTTACTGAACATTTGTTCGATAAAAACTTTTTTTTGAGTTTTAAATCTATATATATATATATATATATATATATATATATATATATATATATATATATATATATAAATCAATTGATGTTCGTTAGTCTCGCTAAAACTCGAGAACGGTTGAACGGATTTATCTTATGGTCTTGAAATGTTCGTGGAGGTCTAGGGAAGGCTTAAACGGCGAGAAAAATAATAATAATTACCGGGAAAACCCTAAAAACAGCCCCTTTCTTTTTCCCATATATCTATCAAAATAGTCTTTGCGTGCGCGTTGGATGATATAATGTCAGTGATAATGTCGCGAATGCGACCAAATTAGTAGTACTGATTTTCAATTTGGTCGGCTTCGCGAAATTTTAGCCAACTTCAGTTGTTAAAAATTATAATTTTGAGGTACTTGCACTGGACCGATTTTTCTGAAACTTTGCACACATATTGAACTCATTAAGGAGCGTAGCAACGCGCTTGGCTAGTATAATATAAAATACTATTATTCAATATGAATATCAAGTCTTGAAATGGAAAGGCATTTAAATGCTATATTCCTAGAATAGAGAATGACTTATAAATTATCAAGTCAGGAGAGTAAATCTACATAAGGCGTCCTATATTGATTTATCCCCATACTATGTTTTATTTTAATAATAACATATATTTCTATATGAAATAATTATGGTTCGATCCAAGCTTACCAGCACATATTCACTTGCACCATATGCAACTTAATCATTGAATTATTCAGATTTCTGGCAGTGGCTAACAATTTACTTTCTTCATCTAGGCACAATGACCTTCACTGCTGTCATTTAACTGAAAGTTTTGAATGTTTGAACCTATTGTTAGATACTCAGACAATATAAAACTTTAAATTTGGATGTCTGCAAAACTGCAAGATTTCAATGTCTTTCTTTTCTAATAGGCATATTGAATATGCTTAGTTTAGGCAGGCGCGGATCCATAACGAGGGACAAAACTTTAATGTTGTACTTCGTGGTTTATAGGAATATATGAATAAAAAATTCTTGCGGAGAGTTGCAGTGCAATAAACGCTAAAATAATATAACCCACACAAAACTAAGTTTACAAGAGAAGGTTCTATTTTCTTATTTCCAATTAATTTAGAATTTTTTTACGTTAGTTCTTCGTATATACATATATTTTTTGTCAGTTACGTTAATTTTGACGCGAAAATAACGTAACCCAGAGAAAACAAATTTTTATTTTTGTAATTACTTCAGAATTTCTTAATAAAAATTGAATTGTAGCTCACAAACGACATTAAAAATAATGGGTGCATGGGTAGAATTTTCGCATAATTGTTTCGTTATTGGAATGTTCTGATATTTCATTTAAAATTTCTGCAAAACAATTACTAATTATGAAATACAAATAAAGTGGTGCATTGCTAGTAGCAATTTTGTATTACAAATTTGTGACCATAAGTTTTTCGGACCGTGGCTAGTTGTTCATTATAATTACGTGAGCGCGCATGCTTGGGCGAAAAAAACAAGGCGGTGCATTAATAATATTATGTTGGGCGTGCATGATCGTGAGTGCAAAGTTATTTAGAGTTCCATCACTAAATGGTAATAATTGTTACATGTGTATATATTGATTGCCCTTTATAATAACTTGTTTCTTTATTTCATAAATTCTTTGGCGATTCCTCACATTTCAATTATGTCGTTTACGTTATTTTTCGGACACAGAAAAAGGTGGACTGTGCTATCGGTAAAATTGAAGGGCTTATATTTATGTTATTATTATTATTTTCAACTCATTGTTTTACCAGACGATTTAGCGTGGTTAGGGCTCCACATATTATTTCTTGAAAACGGTAGAAAATGTAAAATTTATTATTCACATGTGCATGTATGTTCTTTTAATATTAAAAACATTGCAATTATTCAATTTCCTGAGTTATACAAGATTTCAAAAGTAAAAATTATTAATTTATTAAAAATGTTTGTTTGGTATGTGTTGCCTGGTTGCTCCTTCCTAAATATGTTCTATTTTTAAAGTATTTTATTTTGCTAGTTGTGTATGTTAGTTATTATTTATTGCTTTTTAACTTCAATTAATCTAAAGAAAATGCAAACGAAATTCGAAGAAAAACAAAATTTATTTTCTATTTTATTACAATTGTGATCAAAACTAAATCAATCCAGTACATATGACTTAGGAAATTCAGTTGAAATGTGCTTACCAGCAACACCTAGGTTGGTATTTTTTACACAAACAATAAACATACATACATATTCCAGAAACAAACAAAAAAGTTATAAGAAATATTTCTTTTCGAACAAAATATAATCACAAGTCATAAAACCGTAAACAAATAATACAACAATTTCAATTTAACAGCCGTACTCGTACAGTTAGTGTATCGGTAGGTGTGCCGGATCATCCACCCAAAGTAAAACCACCCATCAATGTTGTAGGTGAGGTTTCTGGTCGTATTGCCATTATGGTGGTAAGTATTGGTTTGTGCTTTAATATTAACATATCAATTTGGTATTTTGTATTACTTAAAGGATGACTTAATCGATGACGTCCAATCATTTGTGGCAGCAGCTGAAGTTTTAAAAGAAAATGGCGCATGTAAAATTTATGTTTTGGCCACTCATGGTTTGTTAAGCTCTGATGCACCTCGTTTAATAGAAGAATCTCCTATTGATGAGGTTAGTTTCTTATTACCCATAAAGTTAGTTTTTTTAAACTAAATTAAAAACTCTTTAACAGGTCGTTGTTACCAATACCATTCCACATGAGATCCAAAAACTACAATGTCATAAAATTAAAACCATTGACATTTCCATTCTAATTGCCGAGGCCATACGCCGCATCCATAATAAGGAATCCATGTCTTATTTGTTCCGTAACGTAACTTTAGAAGATTAAATATTATAAATTTATTTTGATTCCATTTCGAGGGTTAGCTACATCAAATTTTCTAAGAGCCTTTTTAAACTTATTCAAGTATTGTATTACAAACATCGTAAAATTACTACAACTTCCAATACATTTATTACACTTTATTTAATTTTTAAATACGTTTTTTTCCTTTTTTCTTTTGTTGTATATTTTACAGTTTATTTAATCGATTTTTTTTCGTATTATTAATCATTAAATGCTGTTTGTTTGCTTATTGTTTATTTCTCTTATTTTTAATCTGCCTAACAAATGTATAATTATTGTAATTTATAATTATTTAAAAGGTTGATTTGAATAAAAATGTTTTGAAAAAATATAATTTAGTACTTTAATCTAAATGCAATCCACATTTCTTTAAACTTCACAGGTTTTCTTGTGTTTTAATATAACTGTTGTATTTTGCTGTAGAAGACATACATAGTCGGTTTCGGTTAGATGTCTTTTTTAATTTAAGTAGATAGTTTTAATTATCAGGATTAAGCTCGTTTTTTATTATTATTTTTTTTTTTTGTTAAGAAAGATAATTTTATTTAAAATGATAACTGTGAATACAGGAAAAGTTAAAATTTGTATCAGACACCAGCAGAATGGAATGCTACGCACGTCATTAACATTCATTGTGTGTGTATACTAAGTTAGTGTGCACTGTAATTATCATGTATTTAACGTAATAATCAAGGAAAATTTATAAGACACCTTTTTCTTAGGTTAGAACAAAGTTTACACCACATTAACTTGTGTCCTTTTATTGTATTCTGTCTTATCACTGCCACAATTGAGACTATAAAATCCCTCACAAAATAAATATTTTCGATATTTTTGCTTGAGAAAATATTTATATTTAATCGTGGGTTTTGCAGCCTTTTGTAAAGTAAACATAATATGCACATAAGGATTAAGAGGTAGATCTACAAATAATTATGTAGCCAGGAATAAGATATTCGCATAGACATCAGTTCGGATATATAAAAAAATTTATGTGAATTTAGCCAACTCCTTTGAGTTCAACTCTACAAGTATGCAATGTTGAGGGCAAAACTACCAAATTAAATTCTTCCCATGGACTAGAAGGGTATATATAGGGGTGTCATTCTGTTTGTAATTTCTACAATATTCATATCGGACCCTACAAAGTATATATAATCTGGATGCTTAAAAGCAGGGAAGTTCAATTAACAATCTCCATCTGTTCATCTGTCCGATGTTGAAATCAACTTTCTTACAGAACTAGGCAACCTATGATCTTAAAAACTCAACCACGTTCCCTACTTATGGGCCACTCCTTCACTCTTGCGTTGAAATGCTTATACGCAAGCCCATAAAATTTGTAAATTCTGAATCCTTATCAAATTTCTTAAAATCCCCCTACACAAATTATTATTCCAAGGCCTCCAGAAAACCTACAGACCTAAATGTTGGGCCGAATTAAAATTTTTTTAAAGCAATTTCTATATTCCAAAAACTAACAAAGACAACAACATTAAAAAAACTGAAATTTCACAAAAAAATGTCAACTAATTCGAAATATTGTCAAAATTTTTAATTCACTACAAATTGCACAAAACCGAAAAACTTGAATAACAAATTTTTATTTCAAAAAATCAAAGGTCAATAAAAAACGAAAATTTTACGAAAAAAAAACAAAATTCACCAACTTTTGAATATTCACCACAATATTAAATTTCGCCGAAAAGTCGAAAAATCACAAAAAATCAATATTTTATGAAAAACTTCGAAATGTTAACAAAATCGATGTTTAACAAAAAAAAAAATATTTAAACATTATAAAAATTATAAATTTTATTAAAAAAATTCAATTAATCTGGAAAAGAGCCATCTTACCATAATTTTGGAGTCATAAAAGTTCAAAAATTCACCACAACACCAAACTACAGTTAAAAAATTTTAAATAACAAAAATTTCATAAAATTCCAAAAAATTAAAATTTTAGAAAACTAAAACTGCACAAAAACTTAAAAAAAATTCGATAAATTCACTACAGAATCGAAAAATTGGAATAAAAAACATTTTTTTGTTAACAAATCAATATTTAACAACAAAAAAACCGAAATTTTACCAAAACGAAAAACAAAAAAAAACACAAAAATGCGAAAATTCTCAAAAATTAGTATTTTGAAAATTTTTAACAAAATTTATATTGAACAAATATATATAAAAAAAAATCAATTTTCATCATAAATGGGGAATTTAGTAAAAAATTAAAAAATACACCAACAAAATTAAACATAAAAATATTAGAAATTTTACTAAAAACCCAATTCCTCTATTATCTAGGATGCACCAAAATATCGGGAATTTATAATTAAATTTATAAGCAATCGGAGAAAAATAACCACACACATCAAAAATTCTTATATTAAGACGCAAGGGGTATTTAAATGTAAAATAATATGATTAAAACCAACATACACAGTATCCCTAATACACGATATCAAAAATAAATAAAAAAATATACAAATATTTTTAAAAAAGAAAAGATACATCGGAATATCTAAAAAAGAAATAGGCAGATGATGCGAAAAACGACTAACTTCTATTGAATCAAGAACGGGCAGTATGAAATAATAACATTACTCGTATAATGAAATAATATATGGAAATATTAATGAAGTAAATGCTACCTATTATAAATCCATTCATTCACTTTTACTTTTAAATTATTCCAGTCATTTACAAAAATGCTTTTCGAAAATTGTGTAGCATATTATTTATTCAAACGTACAGCTGTCATGTATTACTACAATCAATTTATTTATATTTAACAAATTTTCTTCTAAAATAATGCATTGCCAAGTAGGTTTTTAATTACACCAATAACAACATTCACTGTATCATGAAATTTTATTTAAATTTCGCATTTTATTTGCACACAATTTAATTTAATGCCATTAAGCTTCATTTTAAAAATAATTGATATAATTGTCGTTTCTATATTTTTATGAAATTTTTAAATCGCGTCGGGCAATATGTTCTGTTATCGGAAATACAATTTTGAAGGACCTATTCAACTATTTATTTCGATTTCGAATGCTCGTTGTCAACAGATTACAGCACACTTTCAGCAATTACAGTCATCCAGTTTTTAGAGGAAAAAAAGTCTTTTCCTAACTAAATAAATTGACATTATTTTTCTTGACTTGTGCTGCTTGGCTTCAATATCATCTGGCAAGTACAAAGGAATAGTTTGCGTAACTGAGAGCACTGTCAGAAGTTTTGATTTATTCCTTCTCGTGGTGGCGCCTTGTAGGAGGTTCCTGAGTCTGGCCAAATAAGTCGAGCGGAGAGGAGTTGACACTTTCTTATAGAAATCCCTACGTCAGGGATGCGTGGCCGAACGAGTGTGCAGTTTTAATACAGACTTGCAGACAAATGCTATCAATTACAAGAGACTTTATGATGTGGAACATGGTGGACTGCTACCAGTCTAAAATCACTACAGTCAAAAGTAAAGGCTAGTGTTATCAAATTACAAATTAGTTGCCCGAAATCAATTCGTAGAAAGAAGGGGTCGAAAATTGACTCATAAAGTAAGCGGTATACTTCGATATCTTCGCTACATTAATATATATGGATCTTCAGCGATTTTGAACAACATTTTCGTCTTTGCTAGAACATTATCAAGGAGATTTGACACTCATTAAATATTTGGCGGTTTGAAGTTACGCCAACAATCGGAAAGAATGAAAAAGCAAGTCTTTTTGCGTGGTTAAATTTTCAATATTGAAATATGTGACATCAACTGACATTTTGTTAATCACGAGGAGATGTTTATTCGAGAAAAAAGAACAATATCGCAAATTATATAAGCATTACAATTTGTTTGTCCAATCGGCTTTAAATTTTGCAACTAAATCTATATTCGAAATTTAGGCCTTCTACGTGCTACCGGGTTTGGATGATGTTGAAATTTTTAAACGTCCTTTACTATCGATACTTCTTAGTAGCTTTGGATATTTTCATTTCATATGAACCATGGTGCTTTGCACTAGGGATTTTAAATTGGGCGCCTATGTTTAAAATTATTGTTACATTAACACTACGGAATCATAGGACGACAGAATATAATGCAGCCATGCTTAACAACGGAGTAACTCAAAACTACTTTGTCTCATTACGTTATGAAGCACTCACAACCGAATAATTTCATTTCCGATTTTGATTGATTTGCTTTGATTGTTGCTTCATGACCAAGTACTGCTACTTTTTTTTGTTTGTTTATTATTATTTTATTTGCAATATATTTTGCAAGTTAAAATAATTAGCAAATTTCATGACATTCAAATAACATACCTTGAGTTTCTATTAAACTCAAATAAAAAAAAGTAAATACAAGAAATTACTTTCAATAATTTCTGACACCTAAAAGAGTAGAGAGCAGTTTAAAAAATAAATTCGTTTAATTTTGTTCTAAACTGATGTACGTCGGGCGAATTCAAAGCATTTTCGGTTTCTTCATTTCCGGAATTTATCATTCAATCAAATTATCAGCTGCGCTAGTGAGTTTACCTGTTCCAATTCGCCTTGAGCAAAATGCCTATAAAATCAATGTAAATATAAAAAATTATTTTAGTGATGTACATAAAATCAAAACGAATAAAAAAGGCAATGTGCCTTTTCGAATATAATTTTCATCCCTTACAAAATAAGTAAGTTGTTAATTTCATTTTATACAACAATTTATACGAATTTTTATTAAAAAAACGAAAGCTATTTTGTTTTAATAAGCTATTTTATTATAAAAACCTATTTATTGATTCGACTACTCGGATAATTATTTATGTGTATCATTCGCTTTATTTACAAATGGTGTTGCAAGTAGAAATTCACTAAACCATAAATTAGTTAAAGTACTTTTTTGCATATGTTTTCTTAACAGAGGTTTGTTAAGCTGTGTTTATTAACTAATGTCTGCTTCAAACCCAAAATAAAATATTTTTTGCATACGGCCCTAAATAAATAAATAGACATTATTAAAGCTCGCATACATAGTTATGAAAAAATAAATAGATTGGAAGAAAGTAATCATATTGAAGAGATATTTAATGAACAAAGAGTTTCAGATGACATTACACGAACTATCTCCTGCCTGTCGGATTTTTAGTGTGAAAACCCAGTTAACTTTAATATTAACTTAAGGTATATGGGGTTTTCAAAAATTTGCGCATTTCATTCAAAGAAAAATTTGTGTTCCACTTTGTTTTTTTTTATCTGAATTCAAACATATTTTGCATTTTAACAATTCTCTTCAGCTGAGTTAGCCCCGGAACAAGAGCTTAATTACTTTTGTGGCCTACTTTACGAGTTTTATTATAAACGTATATATTTTATTGCTAAAATTTTATTGTATTTTAAGATAATTTATAGTCTTAGGTAATCTCTGTTTTTCTTATTTTAAACAAAGGACAATTTTATGACAAAAAGAAGGCTTAATAAATATTAACTTTTACTTTAAAAATACATAAATAATAAAAAAGAAAATCTTATATGTTTTTTCAGATTTGTTTTGTCCGATTTAATAGGTTTAGTATATTTACGAATTTTTTACAAGTTCTCGAGTTTTTGGTGAATTTTAAATTATTAGGAAATTTAAACTTCTTTGTAAAATTTCGATTTATTTGTAAAATTTCAAAATTGGTTGTGTATTGTTTTAGTGTATGTTTTTGGTGAAATTTATATTTTCTAGTGATTTTAAATATCCGAGTTCTATGTGAATTTTCGGTTTTTGGTGTTTTTCATTATTTATTATTTTGTTTGCGGAAATTTTTATTTAAATTTAGTTGATAATATTTTAAGGTCTTCTGTTAATTAAATTGATTTATTCATTTTTGGTTGAATTTTCCCATTGTTAGAGGTGTCCCAATTTTTGTACCAAATTCAGTTTTTCATGATTTAAGCGGTTTTGTGCCGACATTTTAGTTTTAAAATATTGTGGTGATTTTCAACCTTTTTCTTAGTTGTTTTTGTGAATTGCGATTTATAGCGAATGACGATTGTTTGGTAAAATTTTATTAAATTTCGGCCATTTCGTTAAACTTGAATAATTTATTTTAATTCTCGACATTTTTTGTTATTTTTAAAGTAAAGTTTGCGGCTTTAGGAATTTTAACCCTTTTATGACGTTTTAAAGAGTTTTTTGGTTAATTTTCGTATTTTTGTAGAAATTCTAGAGTTTGTCTGATACTTATGTTTTATATAATTTTTCATATAATTTCGATTTTTTTTTGCTAAAATTTCGATTTTCGGTGAAATTTCTTATTTTTGGTGCAATATATAATTGTCAAATTTTGTAATTTTAAATTAATTTTTTTTGTGAAATTTAGGTTTTTTGGTCATTTGTAATTTTTTGTGATTTGGCGGCGTTGTTGTGAATTTTCGGATTTTTGCATTTTTAGTAAGTTTTAAATGTTTGGTTAATTTTTGTTAATTGAGTAGTTATATATTTTTTGTGATTTTATATTTTGTTGTGACTTCTATTCTATCTATCTATCTATCTATAGTTTTTGTAAGTTTCCAGTCTTTGTTCAAGTGTTTGAAGTTCGATTAATACGTAAAATTTCGAGTTTTCGAAAATATGTAACTTTTCATGAAATGCGAGTTTTGAGTTTTTTTGTATTTTTAAATTATTTTGGCAATTTTCTAATGTGGAACATTTTCGATATTTAGCGAATGTCCTAATTTGGGTGCTGTTTTGTTTATTTTTATATATTTCGGTTATATTTCAATTTAATTTTTAATAATTTTTTAATTTTTGGTGATTTTGGAAACTTGTTACTTTACTAAGCTGTATATGAATAAACAAAACCATGTGATAGAAAACGATTTATTTCAAAACAATATTTTTGAAAGGGGTGACAAATTTCGGTAGATTTTTGAAGTATTTTAAAAGTATTGTAATTGAAAATGAATATCAAGAGATAAAATTCACATCATATAACCGAATTGAAGCAAACAAAATACGGAAAAAGTGAGCATATCACAACCATTTTCGTTTTTAAATCGCTTTGTTTTAAAAATCGATTTCCACCAAATACCTGATAGTGTTCTTATATTCTTTTGTAATTGATATTTTTTTTCGATATTTATTTATTTAGATTTTACCTTCTAAGTGTTTACCGAAGCGAAAATTTCCTAAAAGAGCAAAATGAAATGTTCTGACACTCGCAAGGGTGTCAAATCGCATGCGAGTAGCAAATCGCCAAACTTATTTCTGCATGTTCTTCAAATCACGCGTTTTAATTGCGATTTGCTTTTGGAAAGTTTAAAAAAAAAACTCTGTATTTTTAATATTTTTAATACCTGAACTTAGAATATTATAAAAAATACCCGGGCATTTCACTTGAATTAATTACAGCACTAGCTGCGTATATTTTTCGAAGATGACTCGTATCAGTTGTTTATTGAAATCGCCAGTGCAAAATATGAAATACAGAGGCAAAAGTTGCAGAAGCAAAGAACGTTTTTAAATTTCATGTTTTTAGAACATTTTTTTACAAAATGCCCTTAGTTTTGGCTAAAATAAAAAGAAAACACTATTAATTTAATTTATTCATAACTTAGTAGTTTCTTTAAAAACTAGTTTAGTTTAAATACAGCAGTTCACTTCAGTATACTCTTGCGACTTGAACTCGCCGAAACTCTTGCGAATGCGAGTTACAGAACACCTTACATGCGAGTTGAAATCGCAATCGCAAATTTTGTGCGAGATGCGAGTGTCGGAACATGGCCGATAATATAATATGTGTTTAGTTAAAAATCTTCTGTTATGGTTATAATTTTAGTAAAAAAACATATGGTTTAATCCAACTATGTTGAAATTTTTATAAATGGTAATCATTTAATGATCAAATGTGGACAAACATTTATATGATCACAGCCATGTATTGTTGCCGAGAACATAGCATAGTTGTCGTGACCATTTCTAATTTTCTTTGCATTTATATGCATTATTTTTGGAAATAGTTGTATTATTAGTAATACAAAATGTTAAGGATCGATATTCATCGCGACATTTTTTTAAAATCAAAAAACGTTGCCCACATATAACGCAGTTTAGTCACACACAATCGAATATGTACATTTCGAAATATGTTAAATACTGTTATTTTTTCTTTTTATTTCGAATCATTTGCATTCTTGTTTAAATACTCACACAACACATTTTTATTCTTTCGAATATTTCAGACTCGGTTCTCCTGCAATTGTGGACACAATTGTGTTTATTTTGTTCGTTGCCTTAACAAAAGGCATTTTTGTTAAAAGTTAAATAAATAAAAAAAAAAATGTTTTGTTACGAGTCTTCTAAAATATTTAATTGTCTTATTTGCTTAAAATTCATGTAGTTTTGGCATGTTATTGTTTTTAATTATCTGAGTTAAACAATGAGATAATATTAAAATAGTCAAAAGAACAATGTAAATGAACTTGTCTTTTTTTAAGGCTTTAGCTAAATCTTCAATTATTTTCAGAACAGGGTATGTCCTTCAGTACAGTATTTCAAGAAAAGGTCTACCTCAAACTCATCAAAATACAGTCCACAGAAGTGTTCAATTTCACTCAATACTTTTAAAGATTTTGTTTTTAATTTTAAAATTCACACCTATAACTTTTTAATTTAACATAAATGAATTCTGAAATTTTAAAGAGCTCCTTTGTATTATTCTTTACAATTTCAATGTTCAAAATCAGTTCTGATTTTTTTATTGATTATACCAGAGTAGATGATACTGTTGCTTTTTACTATTAAAAATTCAATTAACATCTCTTTTGTTACACACTGTATTAATTTGCTTCAAATTTTAATACATCTTTTAATTCTATTACGCCTGTATTTTCATAAATAAATTAAGTTTCACGTGCTTTTAATTTATTGAAAAAGATTTCGCTTAACGTGCTACATATACTCTGTGATAAATAATTCATAGAATCTTGTTTAAAATATAATTTATTATTCATTTATTGCAAGTGTGTAGTAAAGTTGTATTCTGTAATAATATTCTGCAATCAGTTTGTCTTTAAAACTAGATTTAATATTTGTGAAGAATTAAGTATAAAAAATCGATTGCAAATTTTAATCTCAAAGAAAATGAAATTTCAATATTCCGATTTGGCGATTTTAATGGATGACGGTTGCACAAAAATAATAATTTTATAGTAAATACACAATATTCTTTCTTGCCGAGTAGAAACAAAAATAAGTAGATTCGGATCGATTTTAAATTGTAATAAAACAAACATAAATTTATTTTATTCGACTTGGGGATCTCAATTACATTTCAATTACTATTCCATATAATTGGACTGAACTCAATAACAACTACATGCAATTGTAATTGAAAAATCTCAATATCAATTACTTGCACCTGTAACTAAGAATGTCTCAGTTACACATTGGAAGTATTCCATTGCAAATTACAAGTTTTTGTAATTAGAATTGTAATTGATGCAAATTATATTACATTTTTAAAAGAAAGACACATTTAAAACAATTAATTAATGTTAAAACAATTATTATTCATTGTGATTTTATTTTAAATACAACAAAGTATTATATGTATAATTACGATTATCATTATTATATATAATTATTAATTTTTTTATTTAAAAATAAAAAATTAATAGTTAGTTAATGTTTTTATAATTACTTAAAGAAGTCATCCTTTTTCCAATTACATGTAATTGTCATTAGATATATGTATTTATATTGCAATTATTTATATTGTAATTAAACATTAATACTTACAAGTACTTGTGTGAATCAAATATTATCAATTATAATTACATGTAATGGTGCAATTAATTACAAAATATAATTGAGACTCCCATAGCTGGCAATTAGGTATGACGTCGTACAAATGATCGCCGCGGGTTTTCATGGGGCGAAAATCCGTATATCGTATATGTAAAATGCCTATTGTGCCGTACGATGTGTATCGCGTAGGAAGACCCCACATATCCTCCATGTTCGTATCGTTTCTTTCGTCTTAAAAGGAATTGAGTTAACATTGATCTGTAGCGCTCGCCGTTGATGGTGATATCCTCAGCAACTGTGTTTTAAGAAGAAGTCCGGCCCACACTCCGTAACAAGCAGTAACCATTTGTGCATGAGTTGCCACTTTGTGAAGCTTGTATGGGTTGGCATTGTCCCATTTAGGGGAATTTTGATTTTTAACTTATCCATTCATCAATAAATGCACCTCGTTGTTAAAGATGATTTTCGCTCCAAATTGATATCCTTTTCCAACCGTGCTGCTGAATCGTGTAACTGGCGATCTTGATTTATTAAACGTTACTAAGTATTTAGTGGTAATTTAAAAAGTATTAACCACTGCACTTTCGAATGAAATGTTAGGTATAGAAGCACAATAGTAGAGTGATATACTTAAAAATCATTTTAGACCTAAAGTTAAAATCATTTAAACCTGCTTTTAAAATCAATCCTTAATAGTCAATTTTTTGAATTAGCTAGTTAAAAGCTCTGCCTGAAATTTTTCCCTCGAATTTACTAAATTTCTTTTTTATTATCAATCATATAGGGTTATTTTATAAAAAATATTAAAATTTATTTCATTAGGATGTGTTTTATGAAGTAAACATTTACGTAATTCCTATTGCTCGTGTAGTGGACTATTTTCTTTCACTGTTTAAACACAGATGATATAATCTTTTCTTTCCAGATGTTTTTTTTAGAAACTTCCTGTCATTTCTTTGCTCGTTATTCTTTTATCATTTTAGACGAGCTGCTTTTAACTATAAATCAAATATTTGAATTTAGTTCTCATGAAAACATTTTTGATTAGTTGTTTGTTATATTACACACCAGCATAATGTATTAAACTTTTAACTCAAAAGTTTAAACAAAAATATATGGTTAGAGCAAAAATGTATGACTCAGTACCTTTAAATTTTTAATTACAAAGGGGTTTATAATAAGAGCTAGTCAATGTTGACAGTTGCGATATTACGCAGTCCGTCTAAAACGCGTTGGCAAGATCAACCCTATACACAAAAGGCTCAATTAAGAACGATTTAATTGTTACTCCTACGTGCAAGTATGCTTAGGCTTAACGATATAGTAGTAGAATAATTTGTGTATTTTCATATGTTTTAGCTGTTTTTGTTAGTGGTATGATGCTCTTCCGTTAAAAAAGAGGCACGTGCTTTCAGCTGTTAAAAAATTTGGTGAAATTTTCACCAAATTGAAATTATTTTTGATCTTATAAATAAAGGACTTTGAGTTGTCATTTTATTTGTGAAGCCTTCTTAATATAATTAAAAGCTATTTGCATAAGGTTTCACAACTATTAAATTATGCTAAAATCTTACTTGAAAATTGTTATTTTAAAAACCATTAAAAATCGTTTATCACTACGAAATATGCATGTTGTTACCAACAGATGACATGTTTTTCACATTGCATGTGTCAAAATTTACATATGTAAACGGAAACATATCGTGTGTTACCTTTAAAACATTGCTTGTGTAAAAAACATAACAAAAGGCATAAGACATTATTTGAAATAGAGCGTACTCTATTTTCGTATGTTAAACATACAGCTCCAAATGTCTATGTCATGCGAAAAAATTCGTCGGCGGTTGATTATGTGCACTATCATTAGCCGTCTGAATGAAGTATTTTGCAAGACAAATAAACTATATATATTTTTTTAATTTAACGTTGTCGTTTTATTAAAATGAGTCCAAAAATGTATAGATTTTTAGATACAACCTCAACGTCTTGTTTAAAAAGGAAAAAATTAAAAAAACCCATCTGCGTCGCCAGTACTTCAGCGACGGCTGCAAGCCATTTATCAAACAAACGACGTGGATATTTATTTACTTTTGGGCAATCAGCTGTTCTCAATAAACATGACCGATGTCAAACTACATGTACGTTTGTGACTAAAAAATTATAAACCTTATGTAAATTAACCAATATTGACGGACATAAAGGAAAACATACGAATCGAAAGCTTAAAAACACATGTAAAAAACAAGTCGTCTGTAGGTACCTTAATAGTTTTATCTAAAGCATCCGCGAAAAGTTGACTAACTTCATAACAACGTATGTAGATCCACTTTATTGCGAATAAAATCGGCATTTACCCATCGATTTTCGTAGTTTATAAGTATATGTACATATGTTTTATTTGTGATTTATGTAGCATTATGGTTGAGTGGTAAAAACGATAATTTTTTTCGTATCCTATTTTTTTAAGATGTTTTTTTTAAATTAATATTTTGAAATTTTTAGCAAAAAAGTTTTTCTTTTCAAAATTTAGTTGGGGATAACTCCAAAACTATAGTAGCATATTAAAAGTCAATGTTATAACAGCTCAGAGGTGACTGAAATTATGATCTTTTGCTATATGTACTTTTTAATCACATTGGATATGTCACTTTCAAGTCACTATACAATTTTTAGACCACCCTCCTCCAAAATTACTTATGCACAGAAACAAAAAACTTATGCATAGAATTTAAAATTTCTACTGTTTTTGCAGTTATCGAATGTGTAATTAATTTCGATGGTGCCACAAAATCTAACTCGCGTTTATTAGAGGCAAGGTCAAAAAATATCAAAGAAAATAATTTATTTTTTTTTCTAAAAGAAGACTTCTTTTATACTCTTGCTGCTTCACATTATTACGGTCTTCACCAATCTTTTGTGGTGGCAAGACTAAGACTTTAACTGCTCTTCCAGTCACTTGAATCTAATTTTGATTCGCGTTCTCAACCGGATTCTTTCAAACGATGGTCGTCCTTTCTGAGAGATTCTTTCAAAATATACTTGAGTATTTATATTGCTGGATGATTGTCATCATAATTCAAACGATTTTGTTTATCGCACACGTTCTTTAAGCTAAATAACGGAGGAGTTAAAGAAATGCTAGATTCAAATTGAGATTACTGTTGCTATGAAGCTTGTATTAAAGATATAACAGCAATTGCGGAATCTTATATATGACAACAAACACTGGCTTGTTTTATACTGCAATCATCTTTTAGCAGCATAAAAATATATTTCTAAGCAGCTGGTTATGATTTTACCATTGCTGTTTTTGTGCTGTTGAAAAAAATCAGCTTAGTAATACCAAATGCTGTCACATTTCCTGCTCTTGACATTTAACTTTGTCCTTTCATAAATTCTTATACGATCAGGGTTGACTTTTTTGCCTGCTTGGATATCTAAATAAGAAAACTAAGAGATAAATAAAACTCAAGAATTTAAAAATTACAATGGAATTGTCGGTACTTAAAATCGAATAAATTAAATTATGTGTCCTCTTACACATTTTAAGCACTATTTGAGTAGGGAGTTTGTCCATTTTATATTTGTAAACTGATGAGTGCTTTTTGCTTCCTGCATTTTTTTCCAATGTCAGTGATTTATTAGACCAAAGAGTTTCCCTCAAAGGTTGTGTTGTTAACTTTTATTATACGGCAGCGTGTATAGTGTAAACGGTAGCCTACAACAAAATGTGCTTGATGATATCCCTTGTTTCAATTGTCCATCCAATTTTCGTCGAAGATCGTCATGTGAGCATCTTGTGGACAATCTTGATGTTTCCTAAGGACAACTAAAATCAGAAACTACATCGCATTGAGATTGTAAAAAATTTATCATTACCGGTAGCGTGCCATAGTTCTTTGACTCACCAACAATCAATCCTTTTAATGGTGCTTCTCAGTACAGCCAAAATCTAAGCAGGCATGACGCAGTTGATAAAAATAAAGCGTTGTTGACTGCAATACTTCTGACATGCCAGAGTGTAGGATTATTATGTAAGCGTATTAAAGGATTGGTTCTTTGCAAGGAGAAACACCTCAGATCGAAAAATGAAATTAAAGGTGACTCATAGCCGAAACCGAGTTGTCTCCAAACCAAACTTGACAAGGGATGACGGAAATTCGTTCACAAGCTTCACTCGAACTTGTCTCTTGCAACTTTTGATTCAAGCTCTGAAGAGATCATCGTGAATGGAGCTGTGTTTTGAAGATTAGATTAATCGCTAGAATATGTATAGTGTTTGCAATAGGTATAACCCTGGCAAGAGTAAAAAAATATCGGTGAATAATTCAACTCTTTTCGTTTTATTGGATGATTCCCTAAACGTTTTAATTAAAATCTACTTAATAACTTTTTTCTGATGTTTGTTGGATGTAATCAAGAAAAAATAATCACTTAAATCATAAAAATTCTTGCTGTCTTAATAAAATTTTAATGGTATGTATTATAAAAATATTTACACAAAAACAAAAATAATTTATATATTGTTTATATTTTTTTTTAATTTCCTTATCATCAGCCGCAATTTTCTCGGTTGTTGTTAATTCGCTAATGGCAAGCGACGCAAATTATATTGCAGTGATTTATAAAGACGATAAGTTTGGTCGAGTTCGTTTTTAGTTGAAAATTTAGCACTAAGAGGTGAAGTTGTGGTGCGTTCACAAAAAAACTCGAGTGATACCGCATTGTGTTGACGCTATTTTGTTATAAGAAAAGTATAATTCTCGAAAGGACTATAATTTTTTTTTTTTTTGGAACTAATAAAGTAAATTATTGGTGCGTTGAAAAGACTGTTAATACTTGTAATATGAACATTAAATGAATATTTTTGTATACTTCGGAATTATTTGCTTAATTTAGTTAATTTCAAATAATATGGCACAATTGTTTTATTTCACTTTGCAGTAAAATGATCATTATATATGTATGTGTACATACTCGTTCATAGGTATATATTTTAGATTCTATGAATAAAATTTACTCAAAATTAAGCTGTGCAGAAAAAAACATTTTTTCAATCTGAAATGTAAAAATCTTGGCTTTTCCGTGATCGTAAAGTCGTATCTAGTATGAATGAAGTAAATCATGTCACAGTAATCGATGGATACATTTTGATATTACTTGAAATTAAATGAAGGTAACTCAGTATTACAAATAGTAATTGTTTATTTTTTATTCTTACTAAGTCGCGTTATGTTTGTTGCGTGTGGATGGTGGTGTAGAGTATTAAGACAACCGCCCGCCATCCAGCTTCTTTTTCGTGCTTTATAATAAATACCAAATAGTGTTTTTAGACCTAAACAACTGTAAAATAAAACTGACGATCGGCTCAGATGTAATTCTTTCTGGAGATAAAGAGAAAGTCTAGACCACTTTGAACTGTCTATCCGTAATATCGCGAAGAATGTTGTATTTAAAGTCATCAGTCATTTCTGGATTATGAGCATAGTCTAGCTATTTCCCATGCCTCCAGAGAAAATCAGCAAGTTAGTAATTTAGAGACGCAATACGCAAAGTTCTACGTTTATCAAAAGATGCCTGCAATTTATCGATTTTATTGGAATTACAGACGTTGCACATCAAGGAGATCTAATAAAATTAAGCACAATAATTAGTGATTTTCTGTATTAATATGACTTGCTCTTAGCAAATCGACATAGTTTTAATACGATTGCGTTCATCGACGTTTTCAAGTTTAAGTTCTCTTTTTAATTTAGGGAAAATATTGGGAGTACAAAGAAGCCTCCTCCTTTTTTTTTTAATTAAAAGAACGGTACCTCGAAGTTTTTGCCTATATTGCTGGCAGCATACGGATACCGTGTGGGTGAAACACAAGTGTAGCTCAGATAGGCCGGTAAAAGTTATAATTAGAATTGGAAATCACTGCTGAAGGTGGCGGGTGGGGTCGATTGTTTTACAGGCTTCGCAACATGTGGACGAGCGGTATGTCTGGAGTAGTATTTTTTTTTTATTAATGTAGGGGGGATAATCAAGTAGTCCGGTTACTTTATCTTTTCAACCCTATTCTTTCCTCTAATTGATTTCAACAACCGATTTCTAATTCACGACTACCTTACTCTCATTTGTGTCTCGTGTAACCACTAGCCTTTACTCTTAACTCTAGTGATTTTAGACTGCCGATTGGTGGCTACTGGCCTTCCTCCTCATCAAGCATTTGACACGTTTAACAAGTGTCTGCCCGTGGTTTTAAGCCTTATGCTAGCCAGTGCTCGACATTGCACACAATATGCGCCACCGTCTCAGCCTCTTCCTCAGGAGAATTTTTGAAGATTGATCCGTGCACCTCTTTCTCGGTTTTCTTGTCCATTTCTTCGGAATTCCTTCATTGGCCAATAAGCACTGCTGTTCCTACGGATATAAAGCTCTCCACCTTTTGCAAGATTTCAGTGCCCGTTCCTTTCAGAATCTCAAGGTCCAACGCCTAAGAAGCACCTTTAAGGATTGACGTGTCTACCCCTCGCGAGGCATTCTTCTTCATCTTTTCCGGATTTCTCCTTTGGCCAATTAGAACCGGTGTTTCTTTAGAGATTTACCTATCCGCCTCTTTCGAGGTTCCTGATTCAGCCCTGTAATAGAAAAAATGATGTCGACCCACACAGAGCTCCATATGCATTGGTAAGTCTGTATTAAAACTCAAGATCGATTGGTATCCAGAGTTCGCATACTGGAGACCAAACAAGGCTTATGGAGAGCGTTAACTTTTCTCTGCTCGACTTATTTAGCCAGACTCCTTGCAGAGACAGGTACCTGTTACTGGCCGCCGCCACGAGGAGGTATAAGTCAGAACTTCTGGCAATGCTATCAGTTACGGCAATCCACAATTTTGTTCTTGGAAGCTGACGGGCTTCTGGATTAATAGCTAGGCTGTATCTCATCAATTCTGACCAGCAGAGAGTCCTAGTAACTGTTCCGCTAAATACATAACATAAGTTTTTTTCCATGATGTTGAAGCATAACCACGTGATCCCCATTATTTTGCCTTCAATTCATATGGAAGCCAATTTTCTTGCATTTGCATAATTCCCAATGATTTTAAACGGTTTCAAATTGCTTGTTGAGTTACTGCTGATTAATATAACTCCGCACATTTCCGTTCTTTATTTTCGGCAAGTAAAAGTTTAAAACGGCCTATTACTTTTGAGAACATTTTAGCGACGAAGCGCATTCTTGGATAAATGGTTTTGTTAACAAAAAAATTGCCGTATGTAGAACGACGCCAATTCTCACACAAGGTTCACCAGATAGCAATGCAAATACAAAAGTTGACTTTTTTATGAGGATTTTTGCCGGTGGCTATTATTGTCACAGGCGAGCACTACAAATCAAAATGATAACCAATTTCTTTGACCTGAATACAACGGCATGGCCGTGAATAAAATTTATTTCCAGCAGAAGTGCCACACAGTTAAGGCCACAAAAGCCGTCGGTAATCAACTAATAACCTCGAAGACAACATAACCCGGGCGAAATTTAGGTGGTTCTATACGGCAGAGTAATTGAAAATCATTCCCGTGCCAACGTGGATGGTGTCATGTTTCATTCATAGTGTTTCATATACATTGTCCTTTTCAATAAGAAAAAAGTTATTTAACATCTCTCTCCCTTATTGCTAAACCATTTATAATTGGACTGCATTTTGATTAAAAAGTAATTATGTATGTAAATTAAAATAATTGAAATTATTATTTTATAAAAAAATATTTTTTTATGTTGAGTGTCTTAAGACAACTCAACGACTTCTTTATTGTTTCAAAGTAAAAACGACAGTGATATTTCTTATTTTCTACCCTAACTCTATACTTTGGAATTTAATGATCACGCCACTTATGCCTGCATGTGTTGCACTTTTGGTGTGAACTAAATTTTGGTATACGACACCTAGACATGGTGTCAGCACATTTAATGGGAATGAACAAATATTTTATATTTGTAATTTAAAGGTGTCATCACATTTGGTGGGAATGAACAAATATTTTATATTTGTAATTTAAACATATTTTGTGTTAACTCCTCCCGCCTTAAATACAATCGTCCCGATTGTTCAAAATACGTGAAGATTGTAAATGCTTGATTGTTTTTTTTCAACCTTTGGTTCTTCGTCAGGCGTTTCAATTGTTTCTGGAGGGGCTTCTTTCTTTCCCTTTTTTGGATGATAGAATCTTCTCCACATTTTAATACTTGCAATGGTTCCCATAGCAGCAATTAACACAAGCGCCAGAACTATTGTCATAATATTGTTTTTGGTTTCTAATAGGCCTAGTCGTTTAATATTTTCAATGTTTATTTTCTGCAACCGTTCCAATGGGAGTACCTCCTCTATTTTACCGCTAATCCCCTTTGGTTGTAGAAATGCTGGAAGGGGTTTACTGCCGCTTATTTCAAGAGAGAAATATTCTTGTTCATCAATTTTTATTGTTGTATTGAAGTATTTCACCAAATATGTTCCATTTAGTTTTATTTCCTCGTCATTTGTTGTGATCTTGCCGTTGTATTGATTCAGTAGTATAAGATCGCTTCCAATTTCTTCTATAGTGGCTACGTGATCATTATTTACCCGGGTGCAGTTCCCTATTCTATTCTTAAATAAGTTGGTTATGCAATAATCATCTCTTAGTTCTACTATATTATTCTTATTACATATGGTTATGTCATTATAAGTTTTACATTTTTCTTTAATAGCAAATAAAGTATTTTTACATTTTAATATTTTATCAAATTCAATTTTATCTATTAAATTTCCAAATTTCACAGGTTTTGTTAGATATGTTTCACAAGCATCAGTATGTGTGATTGGAATATTTAGAATATATAAAATTTCTTTAGTATTCATTACAATTTTCACATTTCCAAAAGTAAGTAATTCATCTACATTAAATATTGGTATATTGTAATTTGTGAGTACATCATTCAATGCTTCAATTTCTGTTTTGGATAAGATAAAGGAATTTACAATATTAACTTTTGCCCATTGTATGGCATATTCAATGTTTTGCAATTCTCTTTCAATTAAGTTTAATTTACGCTCTAAGTTAATTGTTAATTCAGTATTCCAATCTTCTTTTCTAACCTTCAATATTTCATTAGTAATGTTGGATATTTCTTGAATTCTATTAATGGTCAGTTCGTTTATTACCATTTGTCTATTGTTATTTTCTAAAAGATTGGCCATTTTCTGTGCCAGAATTTCGAAGTCGTGGCTGTCTGGTGTACCTGCGATCCACTTCCATGCAGTACCAATAGCGTCTATGGATCTCTTTACTTTAGTTGGGCTCAGACGCCTCAGAAGTTTCTTAATCCCAGATGTCTGTTGTTCTAAAAACGGACGGATCGGATGACCATATGCAATTTCATTCTTTAATACGGATTCGAGATTGCCTAACAAATTCCGATATTGATCGATGTTGATTGTATGCACAACCTTAAATATTCCATTCTGTCTTCTTGCTATCCCAGTGTGGATTATTACGAGTCTAGTGTTAGAGTAGTCTAGGATGTTAAGGTCCGCCAAAACAGTTATCAAAAATAGTTCTATCAGCATTAGGATCTTCATATTCGTCAGGATTTGTAGAGCTCGTTCAGTGTTGTTGGACTCCACTTCTATCGTGTCAGTTTCTATTTAGTTATTAACCTTCTTGTTTGTTTTTAAGTTTATTTGTTCCAGTTTATTGTTAATTTTAAAGTCACTATTATCGTTTCGTTTTCAGGTTTGCTTATATTTCTAAGTTTTTTTTTTTATTTGTTGTTTACTTCTATAATTCTTTATTTAGCATCATAGTTTGGGTTTTTTTTCTTTATTTATTAACTTTATTTTTATCAAGGATTAATCACTTCCTTTATTGAAAAATTTGTAGTTTATTATTATGTTTAGACTTTTGGATTCTTATTAATTTTTTTGTTCCTTTTTCCAATTTTTTAATTAACAACAATATTTTTGATAATTAATGTGTTTTAATTTGTCCTTTTTACTTGTTAACTAATTTCTTCCACTTATTCTGTTATTTTCATTCAACGTTTTTAATGTTAAACAATTTTATTTTACACAATTTATATTTGTTTATGAATAATATGTTTTTTTCTTATTTGTTAACTAATTTGTTTCACTTACTCCTTTTTGTATTTAAGCAATTTTATTTTACACAATTTCTGTTTGTTTATTTATTTTTCGCACTTCTTCTTTTTTTTTATTACTATTATCCTTAACTAAATTTTCGCGTTACGCGAGCTTGACAGGCGATGGCCTAACGCTCAATCCCGGTTTGTTAAATAACTACTAAGGAACCTGTCAAGGCTTGACTGCGTTTTACCGAGGACATTCAGGTCCCTGCTCGGGCGCCAATTAAAATAATTGAAATTATTATTTTATAAAAAAATATTTTTTTATGTTGAGTGTCTTAAGACAACTCAACGACTTCTTTATTGTTTCAAAGTAAAAACGACAGTGATATTTCTTATTTTCTACCCTAACTCTATACTTTGGAATTTAATGATCACGCCACTTATGCCTGCATGTGTTGCACTTTTGGTGTGAACTAAATTTTGGTATACGACACCTAGACATGGTGTCAGCACATTTAATGGGAATGAACAAATATTTTATATTTGTAATTTAAAGGTGTCATCACATTTGGTGGGAATGAACAAATATTTTATATTTGTAATTTAAACATATTTTGTGTTAACTTGTATATGTCAGCAAAAATCTTTTCCCCACCAACCTACATACACGCTTGGGGTTTTGTTTAATATTATTAAACTGCTGGATTTTGCAAAGAAAAATCTAATGATAAATGGTTCGGACTGTCAAGAAATCAATGCAACCGTCATAAGATGGAAAATTTAAGCTTTTAGAAAATTTGCTATATATTTTTCACCAGATTCATAAGAGATTTGTTTTCACACTATTATACTTCCTCATTTTATTTGTATTATTTCACATGTCGTTTTCTCAATCTTATTCTTTGGATCGTCTTTAGTATTCTTTAAATACTAATTGACAATTAGTGTTTTTATAACCCCACTTTCTTTATTATTTTGTTTTATGATCATCATATTGACTGATAACAGCATTTTCTTTGTACCGCAAAAACTTATTATGTATTTCTTTTCTAATTGTTGTTATCTTTATCTAAAAGAAATTGAAATATGATAACAAAGAATAAGTTGGGGTATTTTAATTGTTTCAAAAGGAAAAACAAATTTCTGAAGTATTTATAGGCATAATTGCAAATAAATGCATAATTGTATATTACTGAACGATTTAAAGTGATTGTGGACTTTAATCTCAGATTTAGTCAACCGGAGAAAAACGTCACTTTCACATGAGTATGTACATATTTATTTTTTATATTAATTGAATTATAACAAATCAAAAACAATTAAATACTTTATAAAATGACGAACCTTGTGTGGCGAAGTAATTATAAAATAATTAGTAACAATATTGTTTGTTAATGGAGTATAAAAAAAACTGTCAACAGATTTATAACACTTTTTTTCTGAAAACTCGACTGCAATTATAACGATATTGATATAATTTATTATTTGTTAAACTGCAGTTAAAATAAAAGTATTGATGTTTTTACAATTGCATGCAATTTAAATAGTTTGAAGATCTGTGACAATTGCTTAAGTCAACTTAAGCTGGGTTAATAGCTCCGTTGTGATTTCCCATTTCAAAA
The DNA here is from genome assembly GCA_963932375.1 of Phania funesta. Classification (NCBI taxonomy): domain Eukaryota; kingdom Metazoa; phylum Arthropoda; class Insecta; order Diptera; family Tachinidae; genus Phania; species Phania funesta. The sequence goes on from OZ010652.1 coordinate 44,979,939, forward strand.
CTACGTCGCAGCGAAATTTCACTTATTTAACTCTATTTTTCTGAAAGTTATATTGAAATGAATTTCTGCTTTTCTTTTCAATTTGGACCTGTAACTTAACTTGTAAGTTCTTTGAGAATAAGATCTTAAAATATCATAAGTTGTTTTTGAAATTTCACGTTTTTCCAAAGTTTAGATTAGGCTGTCTTACTAAAATGTTTTTAACAATCAGCTTTAATTATTGATGCAATTCAATGTTGGCAGTCTTCGTTTTTGTTTTGTTTTGCTGAACTGGCTTATTTATTTACTAGGGTTCGAAAACTATCGGTGAAATTAAATTTAATATTAATATTATAGCTTTGATTTACTTACGGATGGTAAGTAGATTTAAATCAGTAAACACTTAGACCTAATGGTACGAGGAATACACGTCTTAATAAGACTTGCTTCCGACTGAGGCCACTAGTTATTTCTAGTCTTCTCTGGGTTGCACTAAAGTTTAAGATTGTTAGAGGCATATCTAAGCTTTCCAATTCTAGCCGAGCCCGTAAAATGGACTTGAAATTACTTTGTATTATTTTAGGTTGATATATGAAAGTTTACAAATGTTTCTAAGCAAACCCGGGGAGTTCAATTACATTTTGTAGTCATTTACACATGGAGTTACACAATTATATGAAATTGTAATGGAAATTAATTAAAATTAAATATATTTATAATTGGGATTATTTCAACTATTAATTACAAGTAGTTGCAATTAAAAAAATCTTGTTGAGAAAATCTAGTTACAATTACATGTAATTTAAAAGAAACAATTTTCTATTATTAAAATAAAAATTTAGTATTTCAAAAATAACAATAATGTTACTTTTTATAAATAACTAGTGTGTTATAGTTTAAAATAAAAACAAAATGTAGCCTGTTTGAAATATATAATGAAATTGCAAGTACTTATTGGTGTTTAATTCGTAATTTAAATTTTCATGTTACTGCTGCTGAGGTTGTTGAGATATTTCCAAATACTTGAATGTAATTTTAATTGTTTCAATTACTTGTAATTGATATTTCCAATTACAATTACATGTTATGATTCCCCATATCTGTTCATAAGTAAAAAAAGTAATAACGGAATTGTTTCAAAATTGCACAATTAAACTGTCTTCTCTCTTTTGTTATCGTACTCGTATGGGTATAGTATCCTATGTGTTCTTCTGGTTTTTCAAACAAAACAAATATATTAATTTCAAGTAATTGATAATTAATGTTTTCTTGTTTATTGGATTCTTTGACATGCTTGCAATTTTTATTTTAAATTTTTATTTAGGTTTGGTTCGAGTTGTTTATTGCTCTTGGTACAAACAGATGATAAAAATTTTCCACATAAATTGTAATGGAATGAAATAAATATTTTCTTACGTTTCAGTTTGCTTCAGTGAACTTCATTTCAAAGTGTCGTCTACATTTCTCATCAAATTTTGCAAGGTAACTTAATCAAGATTAATCTTTCAGATAAAGTATATAAACACAACAGCATGTAAGGCAAAGATAACTATCATTGTAGAATATATGTATATGTATATATAGTAAATCTTGCGTCAATGTTATTTTAGGTTTAGTGAGGGTTGTGAAATATAAGGCAAATAAATATTTATAAAATAAAAACAAATCTAGTCAGTAAATTTGTGTAAACAAAGTTAGGGCCATCCAGCGTTTTTAATTTGGGTATAAAAACACTAAGGAACATATATTTTGAAGATTGAAATTATACTATAAATTAAATAATGAAACACATGACTGCCTCCGCTGGTCCGACGGTACGTCATTCCATCAATCCAATTTTTAATTACTTACTCGATTGTTTGGCTTTGAATTTCATGAATGGCAACTTCGACTTCGTATGTCAAGGTCTCAATAGTCTCTAGATGGCTTGGATAACGAATGTCGTTACTGGCTCCCTGCAAAAAAGGGGGTAGGTTTTCGGTTATTACGGCATTCAATATTGATCGAAATTTTCGTTTAAACTTTCTTGGAATTTCCATCGATATCAAATGCCGGCAGCTGGCTTTAGGTTTATCTGGACGCGGTTTTGTACCTTTTTGTTACCTTGAAAGATCGCAGAGAAGAACAAGAATCTAGAAGATACTAACTAATATCTAATTAACGTGATAAATAGAGCTAGTATGGAAGTTTGAACAAAGAATAGTATACAATCTGCGACGGTATGTAATTATTCTAGAACCAGTTGCTGCTTCTAATGAAGGTATTTAACACTTGTCTTAATCGTTCGAAGAGGCGACGTTGTCCAAAATGTATCCGGCGTTCATTTTCTAAAGTATGACAGATATAAGAGCAGGTACAAGAGGTGTTTGATAGTCTCCTCTTTTTCTTTAATAGTAGTCTTGATAAGTTCCACAAATATTAGTGCCTACTAGGCATAATCTAGGTCAGATTATTCTCCTTGCCTTACATGTGAGTTCACCTCCTAGCTTAAGACAACATAGATTTGCGGCTTGTAGGAAGAGAAACAGATGCCGCAGAACTTATCAATGTTAGAATCCTGTAGATATGCTCCTTTATTTGTTAGCTCATCGAACCTACAGTTACCAGCATCGTCCTAAAGTACATGCTCCTACCTATGTATATTAAATTTATTTAACTTAATTTAACTTTATTGAGGATTTCTTTATACAAATTATTCTATAAACACATTATTTTGCTTCAACTTAGGCAAACAATTTGTTACAATATTTGATTTTGCTAAAAATATTGATAAAATTTTTTTATTCGGAAATGACAATTTTATTCGTATTCGTTCATTTATTTGAATTGAGTTTTCGAACGGTTTCTACTCAAATGAAAACCTTTATAAAATAAAAAGTAATTGTTGACAATAACTTAGGGTAGACAGGGTTGCGAAGAGGATCTATGATTGGTTTCGTGACCGTAGACATATGTATATTTATGCAACTGGTTCGGATTGTTGTGCGCTCTCCACTGTATAAAAATAGAAACTTGCATGTATATTATATGGTATAGCAAATCGGTGCTGCGAGCAATGTTCCTCAGAGATATTCACTGAATGCCTTTTAAATCAACCGTGGTATGCTGCGTTCTTATAAGTGCTTAAATATGCCTGAAAAACAATCATCTTCATAGGCTCAACTTTTTCTACGGTGCTAAAAATTGCTGTGTTCTGAAGTTATGATGATGACCGATCTCAGGACGAAATTCATGTTGCGTATTTATATTATAATATAACTTAACCGGAATATTTTAACAGCTGGATAGCATTGAGACCTTTGACCGCTTCTGAAATACAACAACAGGAAAAACTATAATTACTGTCTGGTCTGGTATTATTAAAATGAAACAGCTTTCAATTAGATTTTATTCATCATGTTTATTTAAAGTATATTTTTACTTCTTGCTCGATAGTAGCAAATTCTAGATCTCTACGAATATTATCATTTGTTATATGCCAAAGGGTGGAATCGATAAGTCGTGTAATTTGTAATTTAAATATTTCTAGTTACAGTTACATGTCCTTGTAAATTGATTTTGACTTCAGTTTTATTTCCAGTAGTTTCAGACCCATTCAAAGAGCCCTTAAAATAAAGAAATATGGCATCAATAATTCAAGCTGGGCCCACACTTCAGTTACAAAGTAAAATGTAGAAAAGAATGATTCAAATCACTTCAAAAAGTATTAAACATCTATGCATAAATTAAATTCACTTATATGGTATAAGACAATGGGAATTTTTATCACACTTTCTAACACTCGAATAACGAGATTTAACGCTAAATAAAAAAAAACACTGAAAGCAAACATTAATAAAAAGCTGGTAATTTTTAGTTTCATTATAAAAATGTTAATAATTATTATTGAGAATTTACAATAATTATTCCCTTCAAAATTATAATTGCGTATGGTTAAATGGTCGATTAGCTGTAGAGGAAATAAATGTAGAAAATTAATAATAGTTTAAAAAACACCCAACCGTTGTAAAACCACAAGATTGCAATTCTGCTAAATATGAAATTATAACTAACTGACACTGAGAAACAGCACTAATTTTATTTGTTCACAATATTAAAATCCTCCTACTAAAATGAATAGTTGTTTAAAGTCGCTATTATAGAATTAATAAATTATAGTTAAATACTTTATTTTGATTATTTTGAATTGTTTCATAAATAACATATTCTGCAAAATATTAAAAGCACCGAAATGGTCAAATTTGGAAAAATTAAACAAAAATATTTTATTTTAAAATCTAAAATATAATAAAATACAAAAGTCTATTCGAAATTAATCGACAAAAACGAAGCCGCTTAAAAGTCCAAAACCTCTTCAAGCGTAAACAAATTTAAAAGGAGCCTTACAACTAAGGATTCAAATTTCAAAGAATTTGAAATAAGATGGATGAAATGTCTTAAAATCGAAACCAGTATCAAATAGGAAAACTTAAATTAAGAAAAAGTCCAAACACGTAGCAAAATACCTTAAAGCTTAAATAAAGATATATTCTGCTGTGTCTTCGGTCAGGTATGAACTATATGAAATACAGGAGTAATTTTTTATAATTTTTCACATTAATTTTGATTTTAGGTAATATTTGCAGTTTGTAAGATTTTTAATTTTTTTTTTTTACTCTTAATTTTTGGATAATTCCCGATTTGTGGTGAAATTTTAGTTTTTTATGATATTCTTGTGTAGTAGACAATTTTGGTAAAATTTAAGAGTTTATTTTGAAATATTTTCTTTTTCTTGTAATTTTTAATTTGTTTAGTTTTGTGAAGAATTTCATATTTTTTTGGTCAATTCGCAAATATTGGCGAAACCAACTTTTGTTAAAATCTCGACGTTTTTCATAAAATTTAGATTTTTGGCGAAATTTAAAAAATAAATTTGTGACAAATTTTAAAGAATTTCGATTTATTTCACATTTTTTGATGAAATTTCGATTCTTCATTAAATTTAGAGAATTTACATTTTTTGTGTTTTGGTGAATTACAAATTTCGGATAAATTATGAAATTTTTGTAATTTTTGGCGAAATTATCTTTTTTGCTAAAAGCTCATTTTATTCGTTATATTTGAATTTTTTTCAGCTTTTTAGTAAGTTTTTAATTCAGTGCAACATTTAAGCCTGTAAGATATCTACGGCCTTGGGGTATTTAGTTTCTATAGGGTGACTTGATAGCAAATTTGATAAGAACCAGATGTACCCAAGAAGCGAGTAGAGTTGAATCATGATTCATATTTTTCATATACGTATACGCATTAATACTTATAACACTGTTATCGTAAATTATCTCATCTCAAAATATGATGCAAAATAAGTACGATTCGCATACGAAGATTAAAATAGTTTTGTGTTTACTTTGTTGCGTTAGATCGGTACTTCCCATTTGAAGTATAGATTTGTATTGCATATTGCATATTTCATATTTGATTTATTTTTTCTGCACTTTTACACTTATTGTAACATACATACTTATTTATATATGGCTAAATATGTATCGATGAGTTAGTGGAATTAGTTGTAAGTATTATAAGTATTTTCCCAAATTATAATTCAAACTGAGGTGATTTATGAATCACACACATTTTGCATGGTATGAGTTTGTTGTCGGCATTTGATTCATATTTATTGCAGCTTTAACTTGTAAGTCAACTTTGTTGTGAGAATGAATACATAAAAATACCAACAGAACCGAGGAAAATAGATACCAATATTCCCGAAATTTGTCGATCGATTTTAAATAGCAAAAATTCGTCAAATGCGCGAATCACATTGTTCCAATTTTAAGTTCCTAAGACATCTAGGGCATTCAGAAACAGAAAGTTGATTTTAACTGCGGACATAGGGGCACCGCCAAATGTACTTTCTTACCCAAAAAGATGCAATATATATATATATATATATATATATATATATATATATATATATACTTCACGGTGTTGGAAATGAGTATTGCAAAAATTACAAACGGAATGGCAAACTTATTTAAAGCTTTTACACATTTTGTGGCGGGTATAAAGAGCCAAACAAAAAAATTAAAGTCATTAAAAAGCTGTAGAATTGCTTCAAAGGTAAATTGAACACAGTCGCTAAAATAATTATTTTCTTTTAAAGTAAATTTTACACAGGAGGTAGTATCGTTTTAATTAAAAATAGATACACCTTCTCCGGGAGAAATATGTACAGCTGTACAGATTTTTTCGGTCTTTTATGTTTTTTGTCGAAACAAATAGCAGTTGGACGGATAAGTCAAATAAGGTGAAATTTCCAATCATCCCATCCCGATCGTCCCATCTTACTTTGCATTGTCCTGGTTCAAAGCTATAGCTTAATGTCTGGTCCTTCACACGTTTCAATTGCGGCCTGTAGATTGTCTGACAAAGATTCAATAGCACTTAATAATCTAACGCTTTTGTCTTTAACATCAAAATTATCATGTTTGAAGCCACAGAAACAGACTGTATATACAAGGGGTTTCAGAGAGAGCTTACTGCCATAAACTTCCATAAGAATACGGTGACTTTCTGAAGCAATTTTTTTCATGATATAAATGCAGTGAAATTCCTCGCGAACCTTCTTTTTGGTTGAAAACTGTCCAATTTTAATGCAAAAGAAATATGTTGTAAAATTTCCGAAAAAAAATATTGTATCATCGTAAATAGTACTCGTACACTCTCAATCAGATAATTAGAACCACTTAAATTTTTATTTTCAGTAGCCCATGTTTCTTATCAACAACCAAAAATACAGTTTGCTTTAACAATATTTTACAGTCCTTTTTCCAGAAATCGGCGAAAAATAAAAAAAAAATTTCATATGATTAGAACCACTTAAATAATTTTAATTAAAAATAATATTTCACACAACAGCCGTTCTACTTGTTTTGTTTTTTTTTTGCAATTGTGTTAATAGCGTAACGGCATATTTAGTATTTATTTTCAGTTCCGTTACGAATCAGCTGATTCGTTTTTTTAATCGAAAATATGCATGTGCATACATTTTTTTGTCCCGTTTCGTTTCGTACCATACGAACTTGTCAAATTCATAATCTGCGTTAAAACCTCTATTATTTATATTTAAATTAAACAATGGACGATTATTTTAATTTGTGATTGTGGTTTGAAAAAATGATCCCCTTCGCTTTAACAGCTTCAAAAATTTAGTTTTATAACATTAACTTGGTACAATTTAGTGTTAGTTGGTATGTTTTACAAAACAGCTGATACATTTTTACAGAACAAGTAACTACAAATAACAAGCAAAAACCGAACAGCAAGACGGAACAGTAAAATAACACCAACACTCAAAAAGCCTTAACTGTATTTCTTAATTTTAATTAATTCTAAATGATGTTGCTCTACTTACGTTGTTATGATTATACCGCTTACTGGTACCATTGTGTCACATATTTATTTCACCGGTCAATATAGATGGAAGTGTAAATAAAGTAGTCATTCCGATTGCAATTTTCTATATACGAGTACGTATTTGCGATTCCATCAAGTATTTACTCTAGATTCTTATAGGTAGCGGAGAGGATTTTCCGGCCCGTATGTACGTTGTTAAAATTGATTTTTCGTATATTCTTATGTATTACACAGCTATATGTTGAGCTCGTCTCTTTTGAGAATGAGCCAAATCGGTTAATAAATTATGTGCTACTAGTTTCTAGTTTATTATCAGCTTATCATAGCACAGATATCAACCACATTGCTGATTTTATTTTAAACTCAACATTATTTTTTACTTCATATTCAAGTGCAGGGTATTTTTAAGATTCAGTCCTCTTACCGGGGATTTTTGAATATATATTTCCTAACAAAGTTAAAGATTTGTGTAATTAAATCTTTATTTTATGCATTTTAATTTGTATAGGTTTTCTTGTTGTCCAGGCACGTGAGTTAAATTTTAAATTTAATAACGAGCAAACAAGTAGATTAAAATAAAATTGCCATTATAAGCAATTCTTAGTAATTTAGACCATAAGTGATAAACCGAAACACGTCGTAATATAAACTTGTTTCGTAAAAACTTGCATTTTAAAATAATAAAGAGTGGTTTTTATTATTGAATTGAAATTAACTACAAGTTAATTACATGCTGGAGAACTGCATGTCACGTAATTTTTGTGGGTTTTTTTGTCGAAATAAAAGCAGATTTGTCAGGATCTCACAAGGATTTATTAACGAAGGAAACAGACATTCCCGTTTTCTAATTGTTATGATATTTTATACCCTCCACCAAGATGTAAAGGGTGTGTATAAGTGCATCATTTCGTTCGTAATTTTTACAATATTAATTTGGCACCTTATAGGAATAGAAGCCGTTTTAACAACGACCCTCAGCATGGTGTTAAAATGATCCTTGGAGTAGTAGGTTCGGGGAATAGTGTTCACGGTTCTACTGGCACATTGAAAGTTTTCCATGTTCCCTGTATTTCGGTGATGCATTGTTTAATATCCTCATTCAATGCTTGTGTGTAGCCGAGCTTGTTGGTCTACACCTTTGCCTTTAAATTACCCCATAGAAATATAGATGATCAAATCAGATCAACAAGCCACATTACGTCCAAAAGCAAAGAAAATCATGGTTTTGACTAGCAATTGCAAAAAATCATTATTAATCGATTAATTAATCATATGATTAATCGAACCGATGAGTTATTAATTGCAATTCATTGAGAAAAATAATCGATTAATTTAGCTAGGGTTCAAAGTGATCACACATAACCTAAAAAACTCTTGTTTTATCAAAAATTATTTACATTATTGCAATAAACATAAATAAGTTTATTGAAATTGTTTGTTTGGTTCAGAGTTTAAGAAGTTGTTTGATCCATGCGTTAACCATATCGCGTTTTAATTCGAGAACTAGATCGTTGAGAAAAAAGCTTAGATCATCGTAAGGATTTCTAGAGTCATTGTCCTTTTATTCTTATTTGTGAGCCAAGGACTTGTGAGACCATAAACCGAATTAACACTGTGTATGAACGAGTATTTTGAACCATTTCGAGTCTACGTATCTCATAGTTGCAGATAGCGCTAATGGATCTTGGAGATAGATTTTCTTTGTACAGGAAACGCAGTCAGTAAAATTGTTCCATGTTCCTAAAGCGGGATTTGAATTGGGTACATATGGTTATTTTTAATTGATTTTCCTCCAAATATGTTACCATTATATCAGAAAACAAATTTTCAGCACCAAGTTGTAGGCCATCACTGTTTATGTATTATTTTTTTTTTTGTCTTAGAAATAATCCTTAAATGGATTAATCTTGCCATCACTAGTTGTGACGTTGTCACTAGAACCATATCATATTCTCTACAACAATATATTGTTGTGGCAAACATGTATTCAATGATAATATGTTGCTTAAAGATTATGGTTACCTCAACCATGTTTTACCATGTGCAATATCACTGCAATATCATTCAATTACTTAAGAAGAAATTGGTTATCATTAAAGATCAAGGCTTTTCCAAGAGACTGAGTTAATGTATTTCTGCGGCGCAAATGCTTTTTCTCCACTTCTCACGCTTGTAATATGCAACATTTGACTTAAAAAGAGTCTTTGTTTGTTGAAGTTTCTTTCTTCAATAAGGAAAAGTCCCACTTAATATTTATTTTTAAATCTTGTTTCAAGTAAAAAATCGCTAAATAAAGTAACATCATTGATTAAAATGCAAAAAACCAGATTCGAGAGAATTTATACGCAATAAAATTTTATCTTGTATTTGTATGTTTTTTTATTATTATTTTTATTAGAAATTTATTTTATTTACTAATAGAATAAATTGGAGGACTGAAAGCACCAAGCCCCAATTTCTTGTGTCAATCGAAATTTCAAAGCTTGTATACTCAGATCTTTAGTGTCTATACGCTATGAAAAGTTTGTTGAAACAATGTTCTTGGATTTTCACTAACACTTTCAAAGTCGGTCAGACACAGCAAATCAGCGTACTTTCTTTTGTTATAAACAAATTCTCAATAACTTACACAAGATTCCACTTAACATATTGGGAAAGATATTCTCATTATTTTGTTATTTAATTTAATTTTATTCTAAATATGGCACGTAAGATTGAATGAACATTGGTCAAATATATTTGTTACGCTAATTTGGTCAAATATTTTCCCCATTAGACCATACCTGTACACTTACACGATATTATAATTTAAACAACTTGTTGTTGGGCTAGTTTCCCCTTCTCAGAGGGCGAAGTTAAATTGATATAGCAGCCAAACTTTAAGGATTTTTTAAATATTTTTCAACAACAAACATTTGTTGGTCTTTGTAAAATGCTAGATCTCTATTAATTCTAAATATTTTTATACTGGGCGGGAAAACGGCGCATAATTCAAATCTTGGGTGCATTTTGGACATTCCTTCATGGAGAAGTTATCAAATGTATTAGTTTTGATGTTATTTCACACCTTTAACATATGAATTAACTCATTAATATTGAGAGTCATTTAAATACCTTCCTTTTTCATATTACATCGGCTAGTAATCCCCTACCCTCTTCGGAAGAAATATGCTTAATCGGTTCATTGTTTTGATCGTGAAGTCGTTAAAAATAGACTGTAGATATATGCACTTTATATGGAAATGTAAAAATGAAATTTGAAGACTGAAACGACATCAATCTGGTAGTACCTTTAAACTCAATCGGTTCCGCAAATTGATTGGTAACCACCATGGAATTATTTTTGTGAATAAATATAGGCTTCGACATAAAAATGTTAAGAAAAAGATACAAAAAACGTTATTCTTTTATTAGGGATTTTCTTTTAGAATTATTACAATTATATATTGCTGATATAGGAAAATTGACCATCCCGACTTAGGCGGCATGACGTAATGCAACTGAAAGTGAAAATGTGTCGCATTTTTGGAATACGCGTCATTTTGCACACCTGCATTTGACAAACGCACGGCACTGTCGATCATCCCTGGGCTACAATTCCAAATGATTTGGATCTTGTATGCGTGAAAGTGGAAATCCTTGTTAAAATTCGTCGATTTCATCCGAATGAACTGGCCGGGCTTGCTGAGTTCTTATTTTACATACTGACCCAGTTTGTACGAACTTTGGAATCGGAATGTAAGGCGCGATGTGAATTTTTTTTTATCGGTTTTATACATCTGGATAAGAAAATGACAGTCATGTAGATAATTTTTTGTTTCTTTTAGTTTTCAGCAAAAGAGACCTTCAGTCGCTATAAAATTCATTGATGAAGCTCAACCCAAAGTAGTTTGATTTCAATGATGTCACAGGACGGAAAATAAATCAATTTGTTTAATTTTTATTTAATTTTATAAGCCTTTCATTTTAATATTGATTAAGTTTGGAATCGTGTTTAATCATAATGTTCTAACTCAGCTGGTAACAAGTTAATAAAACTGTATTCGCCAGTCAGTTCTGACTAACGTTAAATTTTAAGTCTCCTACCCAACAGAAAGTTAGTTTAAAATCTATTGTAACGAACAGTTGTTTTTTTGTTTGCCTAATTGTCGAACTTTCAAAGAATAGAAAAGAATTACTAAGGATTAGTGTTCTCTAAAGGGCATCCCTAAATTAACACAAGAATTAAATGAAATGGAAAACTCAGTTTTTAAACTTTAGATTAATAATTTTTTTAAATTATAAATTACATAGCATAGGGTTATTTATGGAATAACATATTGCGCAAACAGCCTGCATGACGATACTGGCACATACGCACTTTTTTGTCGGTATTTTCCATTACCATTTTGTATAAATTTAGCTGAATTTCGTTGATGCAGCCTTTCATTTCTTCCTGTAATACACTGGAGGTTTTGAGTTTTTCGACATAAACCTTTGACTTCAAATAACCCCAGAGAATACACGACCAGGAAATGTGTCATGCAATAATTTTATTGTTTCACGGGCCGTATGGCATGTGGCACCGGGTCCTGTTGAAATCTCATATTGGCCACATAAATATCATCCACTTTCGGCAGACAGAACTGTGGTTTAATTTCGCGATATCGAGTCTCTTACATTTTTTTTTGGGATATTGCTCAATAATGAACAAACGTTGTTCTATCCTGTAACACTCCATTTTTACCAACACTGAACTGTCGGCTGGCAAATTGCTATTTTAGGGTTGCCAACCCTTTACTGCACAAATGACGGAAAATTCAAAACTTGCGTTAGTTTGAATTGCGTCAATTAATGTTATAAAAACTTGGTAACAAATTAAAATGTACATAAATGTAAATTTATTATGAATGTAAAGTGGAAATATTTGTATTGTTACATTGATAAAAAGGGGAAAACGTCGCACAAAGTGAGGGCGACCGGCAAAATTAAATGAATTTAAAAAAGTCGCATTTTAGGACCCAGGCCCTTAATAAGTTGCTTATTACAACTTTAGTCCACAAACTTATAGACTCCTTTCTCAACAAATATAATTTAATTTCTTATATAGATATTGAATTGTTGCACCACAAGTGAATTTTAACGATTTGAACTTCCATAAATGTAAAAGAAAAAACACTAAATATACAATTCAAACATATTGCTTTGTCATGTGAGCGTATTTTAAAAGTCGTTCATAAGGTTATATTTAAATTAGTTTAAAGACTTTTGCATTTAATTGATTCCTTTTGAAACAAAACATCTTTCTTGGCCACCAACCAAACAAATAAATTTTACTCTGTTCTGTGGTTTTAACAAAACCAACACATAATTGACAATTTATTAAAGAATTCACGTGATCTGATATTTGTAATTGCTCAGATGTGTAGTTTTGCAAATTTTTTTAAATCAAGTCAGGTTTTTTGCCTCAATGTCTGTTGTCGACCTACCGTGCCAAGTCGTAGGGTTTGACTTGTATTCATAATGTTTTTTTTTATATTTTTTAATTAACTATTTGTATGGTAATAATGCTTATACAAATTTATTTATATAATTTCATGTGCAATGCGCGTGCTGCAACAGATTCTGTTGAATGCAGAATTGATTAATTGCATTTTAGTTTTTAGGATGAGCAAATGTAATTAACAATTTGTTGATTATTTTATAATATTGCATTTTTATTAATTGTAAATTAATTTTATAACTAGGTGTTTTTTTAAGTTTCCAGTTTTTTATTTTAAATCATTAAAATATCAGTGAAAAAAATAAACAATTTATAAACGAGATATATTGTTTATAGTTGGCCTAAAATAATAGAGTTCACAATATTGAGCAAACGTAACAAGCTTAATTGAAAGTAAAATTTTAATTTAAAAAAAATTTATCGGGCATGTTCTGCAACTCACGCGTTTTACTTGCGATTTGCTTTTTTTAACTTGTGTTCGAAAACTAATAACATATGTTTTTTTTTTAATATTTCTAATACCTGAACCTAGAGTATTGCAAAAAATGACCGGGCATTTCATTTGAATTAATTACAGCACTAGGTGCGTATATTTTTCGAAGATGACTCGTATCAGCTGTTTATTGAAATCGCCAGTGCAAAAGAAGAAATACAAAGGCAAAAGTTGCAGAAGCAAAGAACGTTTTTAAATTTCATGTTTTTAGAAAAAATTTGTTACAAAATAAAAAGAAAAAACTATTAATTTAATTTATTCATAACTTTGTAGTTTCTTTAAAAACTAGTTTAGTTTAAATACAGCAGTTCACTTCAGTATACTATTGCGATTTGAACTCGCCAAAACTCCTGCGAATGCGAGTTACATAACACCTCACATGCGAGTTGAAATCACAATTGCAAATTTTGTGCGAGTGTCGAAACATGGCCGCATATTTTTAATTTATACGTCAAACAGTGCCCCACTTGCACATTTTATGAACACTTCACTATTTTGTGCATACGGCAACTCTTTGCAAAATAAGACTATATACAGGTCTGTTCTGAAAATCATGTGATTTTAAATCGCTGTGGTTTTGAAATTGAAATCACACGTGTTAGATTTTCCTGTTCTGTAAATCACATGAAAACACTTCTTTATATGCAAACGGAAAAACCAACACAACAATTTCACAGAAAAAGAAGTGTCTTAAAAAGTTATTCATCTTTTAGTGCTAAATAACATCTTTCCCCACAAAAATCAATAAGGAACGATTAAGCAATTTGTTATAAAATCGACAATAGAATACTCACAAAAACAAACAAGTGATTTGAAACCGGCAGTGTGCTAGGTTACCACCAATTTAAAATCACAATTTTTGTGCACGGAACACACACCTTTTTTGTGATTTCAAACCACATTGATAAAAATTTATTACCAGAACATGAACTTGATTCCCTACATTGTAAATAAAATCAAAAGTTGTGCAGCGAGTTTAATGAAATCTCGTTTATTTGTAAAATATCTAGAGTTATTCTTTTAAAATAGGAACAGAATAATTAAATGTTAAATTTTTTACGAATTTTTAAGAATCAAAAATTTAAAATTTTTTTCTCTAAAATTCCCTTTTTTGCAAGAACTTCCCGAATATATCCGAAGATATTAAGCAGAATAATAAATAGTATTATAATAACTTGTAGGAATTTTATATAAAAATTTACAAAATCGCATTCTTGATTTCTTGATTTGATATTCCGACAGGGTGTTTTGATGAAGATTTTTGGAACGATTTTCCGTCATCCCTTGCCAAGTTTGGTTTGGAGACAAACCGGTTTCGGATATGTGCCATCTTCAGTGTCATTTTTTTAAATTTCCTTAAAAAAATGTTCGCCAGCGAAAAATTTAAATAATATATTCGAAGGAGGGGCCATCTGAAGCCAACATTTTGTTAGTTTTTTGCTAATAGGGCTAAAGATATACTTTTTAGCAAAAACTGCTTTATATACAAGTTAAGGCTAACACAATTTCCTACAAAAATCTTAATGATTATTTTTTACGCAGGACCAAAATTAAAAAAAAAAAATGTTTTTTTAAAAATTTTAATTTATCAATGTGCGATAATATAATTCTTTCTTTTGTAAATGTTGTCTGAACTTAAAAATTCTAACACTAGAAAAAAATTATTAATAATTAAAACGAAAAGTTCAAAACTTGCACAAATAAGTTATTGAAATTCAACTCTGTTTTATTGGCATTATTTTTAATTTTGATTTATATTCAATGCAAATCTATAATTAAACTAATTAAAAATCTTTTATTTCTTTCGCGAAATTTATAAATATTCAAGCAGTCGTCTTTCTGTGGTGCCTGTGTTTTTGTTTAATTTATTTTAATAACTTTAATTAATGCAAATATTGCTTCGAGTTGTTATATTTTCATAAACTATTTGAATTTAATATTCTTTTATTTTAATTCCCACGAAAATTCTCAGAGTATATTATAGAATATTCAAATTTTAAAACAAATCTTGACTGCAACAAAAAATATATTTTAAACCTCTGAAGTACGAAATATTTACATATTTAAGTTTTTTTCTTATGACAATAAAAAGGTGTAATTCGTGTTTAATTAGTACACGGTATATATACAATTTATTTTTTATGTATTTAGGTTTTTGAATTTCATTTTACGCATATACCTGGATTTACAATCTGCAAATCATTTGAATCGATATTGAAATTTTTGTATAAAATTCGTATAAATCGATAATGAAAACAAAATATACGAATTTACTAGGAAAGTCAATGGCGGAACAAATTTATTAAAAAGTATGTGATTACCACTGTCCTAACGGATGAGTTCTTCATTTAGAACGTATTATACGCGCAAGTGTTAGGGTGTCGGAAACTACAGGGTGTCCGCACATATACTACTTTGTTTATTTATAATTTTTGATTAAATGAAAGAGAATGGATCGTATAATAAATACTTTATTTAATATCGGCAATTATGTAAGGAATACAATATCAGATAAATGTCCGTCTCTGTTAGCCTCACAAATGCGAGCCCTTTTGAACACATTTTTCATTACATTCTCACACATTTCACGCGGTATTTCATTAATTTCATCACGAATATTTTGTTTGAGTGGCTCCAGCCACTTGTGGCATTAAAAAGTTTTCAATCATATCACGATATCGCTCCCGATTGACAGTTACCGATACGCCGTTTTCAGTTTCAAAGACGTAAGGTACAATGATTCCTCCTGACCAAATTGCGCACCAGACAAGTGACAGTCTGCATACATAGATGCAAAGTTGACTGATAACTAATTTGAGAGCTTTCCATTGCCCATAACCGCCTATTCTGCTTATTCACATATCCATTCAAATGAAAATGTGCTTCGTCACTCATGATTTTTTCATGCAAATCGGGGTTGTCATGGGCGAGCTGTAGCATTCTATTGGCATATGTACGGCGGCGTAAATGGTCTTCTGGAAGAACCTCTTGTGTCAACTAACTGAATCTTAAATGGAAACAAATGCAAATCTTTGTGCAAAATTGTGGCCAAAGTTGTTCTTTGAAGACCAAGCGCCTGAGCACGGTATCGAATTGAGGTTGATGGATTGTTTTGAACACTTTCTAGAACAGCAGTAATGTTTTCAGCCGATCTTGCAGTACGTTGTGGTCCATGCTTGGGCCTATCAGCTACAGTCCCTTTTTCTTCGAAATCATTCTCTACACGATAAATAGTGCGTCTTGTTGGCACGTTGTGTCTCCCAAAAATTTCACGTAACTTTCTCATCGTCACAGTAATCGATGATTGATTTTGATAAAATGTTTTAACGATTAAAATACGTTGGTTTACCGAATATTTTTCCATAATAAATTTGCCACGTCTCTACTTCAAAATATGAACTGTCAGGACTAATGTTTACCAAAATGGCGGCAAAACAAAGTTCCGGGCGGACACCCTGTATTTGCATAATTTTATTACAACTCTTTGCGCTGTAGTAACAAAAAACAGTAAAATACAACCCATATTATTTTGAGGTTGCAGTAAGTCAAGAGAGTTGGGCCCACTACTGTCACCGAAAAGCACCTTCATCTATATATTGCGCAGTGAAGTAGCTACAAAGTAGATTTTGAAGCACATGGGAGTAATATTGCATTTTCGTTATCTATACTTCCATATTAATATTATAAAAGGTCAACGACGGAACCACCCATCCGATTTCTAAAATTTATTTTAAAAAAATGTAGAATGGAGCCTCCCAGTGACCATATCTATATCGTCCCATTAAAGTGCTTAGAATGGGGTCTGGGTCGGTGAATATTATTATAAATGCGAAAATTACTTTGTTTGTTTGTTACTTTATGAAATTTAAAACATAGATAGAACTGTGTATAAAAGGAAACATAGGCGATATAATTTTTTAATGGTTTAACACTTTCAGTGAACTTAACGCTTAGTTGTCACAGGTCGGAAAATAAATCAATTTGTTTAATTTTTATGAAATTTTAGAAGGTTTTGATTTCAATATTAATTAGAACATTCAAATTAAACACGACTCCGAATATTTCATTTGAATGTTCTAACTCAGCTGGTAGCAAATTAATAAAACTTAGAGCTTTCTAAACATATTGTCTCGCCAACGTTAACTTATTGTGTAGTCGTCAGTCAGCTCTAACTAACCATAAAAATTTTTACTCTACTACCTAACGAAAAGTTAGTTTAAAATCTTTTGTTTTTTGCTTGTCTAATTGTCGAACTTTCAAAAAATATAGTAGATAAGGATAGGACGTTGTCGAAGCTGCGGGTAAAACGCCTTGTACGATATATGAGGTGTCTTAAACAGCAACGAGAGCATATGGAGTGAAATATCAAACAATCGAGGCATTTGAATGCTTCTTCTGGAACTAGAAAGTATATATCGACGCCTCCATTCTATAACGTTCTAAGTGTACTTAGAACGTTTTTAATATTGTTGAATTTTTGAATCCTACGTTCTCTAATTTAAATACTGTCAAAATTTGGTTAAGATGGGCCGATCTGTTCCAAAGTTATAGGCATAAATATACTTAGACTACACACATAGTCGTAAAAATTTTACATTCTAAAATCTAGTAAGTACACTTAGAATACTTTTGCTTGGACAATTTTAAATTGACTTGAAAACTAAGTTGACTTAGTATGTTATGGAAGGGACATTTCTTAACGTTGTGTTTTCTATGTGTATTTGGTATGTTCCATGTGCTTTTTTTAGTGTCTGTAAGTGTAGTTAAAAGGTTTTTTCCCGAACTAAAAAAAGAATTTTGTGCGTGTAAGTGTACATAAGATGTTTTAGTTTGGAAAAAGTAGTAAACCAAATCGGACGCCTAATTTTTGTATTTTCGGATATAAAATTATTTCGCGTGCAAGAAAAATGATAAATTTAGCACAAAATAACGTGAGAGGTATTATTTATTAGATTTCCATATTATCTAAAATAATTAATAAGTTTTTTATTAGGAAAAGGTGAATCAAAAAGTATAAGTTCAATGTCATATAATCGTGAGGAAAGTGTTGGTAAGAAATTCACGACTTAAGTTAAATGTGGTGATTATTTATATTGGATTTTTTTGACAGGAAATAAGGAGCAAATTAGTCCAGCAAACGAAAAATGGTCAAAATGAAGGCGATGGTGTTCATGCACTTATAGAGAAGTGAAAGAAAAATAAAAGAATATACACGCCTATAGAATGGTACTCCGTGATAAGAAATGCTAAGAAAACACCGCCATTATACAATGTAATTGAAATGGACCATGATGATTTTTTGGATTTCAAGCAATTTGCTTCTGTAACAAATTGGACAAAAAATATACAAAATGAAAAATTATGTCTATCAAAAATCCGAAAAATAAGAGTTTATAAAGAACAAAATTATAAATTATTTTATAAATATGAATTTGATGAGAATTTCAAAGAAATAAAGTTATATGATAAAACTAGGAAGAGAAGAAAAGAAAATAAAATTGTTATTGAAGAAATACCTAAAGCATACATATCCGGATTTCCTATAACGGAAGAAAAACGAAAAAATCTTTTATCACACAGATGATCAAAATTTAATTCCAAAATTTTACCAAAATTTCTACAGACAACTTAATGGTTTTAATGGAAAAGAATATGTAGTCGTGTCAGATAATGACGACTAAATAATACAATATAGTTTCTACTTATTTAATGTTATACTGCTAATACTGTTTCTGTTATCTTTATTCTTATAATTATTTTTAAGTAACCTTGAATTTATGTTATAACTACTTTTTGTTTGAACTGAATTATTATACATATTTAATTTTCTTTTTTGTTTTACGAATAAAATTAATTTGAAAAGAAAATAATAGTTTTTTTTGTATAACATTTTAACTAAAAATTCGTCTATGTAGGAAAATATAATTTTCAAAAATTTTTGTCCAAACTAAAATATTATATGTATACTTAGGTGATTAACTTAAAAACAATAAACCTATCAAAAACATGCTAAGTACACTTAGACGACCAATAGCCAATGTTTTCACCGTGCTAAAACATTTTATATCATTTTTAGCTACGATCCAATTAAAATTTGTAAATTCAGAAAATACTATCAAAATTCTACTCAAATTCTACTAAAAACAGTGAAAGAACAAATGGCGTATCTTATATAGTTTATGAGATATCGCGTGAAAACATTGAGAGCTCGTAACTCAAAACTCACATTTTCGACTTAGAATGTTATAGAATGGAGGCGTCGATATTTAGTCCGTCAAACAAGCCATCAAATTGGCATGTCAAGAACATCAAAAGCTGCCGATACTTATATCACCCGTAACTACACATGTCGTAGGCCTGAACACACAATATTCTTAAAGTTCTGTTCATATTACACGAGTAGTTTCATAAACGGTTCAGTTCAGTACAGCTCAATATTTTTCAAATTATTGAAGCAATTCGCAGTCATGTAACATCAAACCAATTCTGCTTAAAAGGTGATTTTACTTAGAAAGTTTAAGATTGAAAATGTAAGTGTAAGTGTGTTTTGAAAACTGCTCAACACGATTTCTTACATAATATTCATTGAAAAGAAATTGCCATAGATAATGTGCATTCAGATTTACACATCACATCTGATAAACCAATAAAAACGTTAATTTGAAAATTACATTTAAATAATTTGTAAGTATACACATGTGAATATTGCTGCTCTTCACTGGCGATTTATGCATTGATTAATCCATATTGTAATGGAAACAGACATAAACCACTAGTTGCACTTCAATTTCACGAAGTTTCTTGCAGAGTAATTTTTATTAAAAAAATTATTCTTTAATTATTATTTTTTCAAGTTTTTTTTTCGCTCAAAAAAGAATAGTAATTTTTTAAGTTTTATTTTGGAAAATAAAAATTTTTTAAGTTGTATTTTTTGTTTGGAAAATAAAAGTTTTTTGTGAGTTTTATTTTTTGTTTAGAAAATTCACGAATAATGGAGATAGTATTGACCTTAAATCAATTATTAAAAAATTAAAAAAAAAAATAAGAACCTAAAGCAAAAGTTCTTTTATATTCCGAGCAAAATATAAAACTCAGAAAATAACTATTATTTTTCAAGCGAAAAATAAAATATATGTTTGGAACGATTTTCCGTCATCCCTTGTCAATTTTGGTTTGGAGACAAACCGGTTTCGGCTAGTTGCCATCTTCAGTGCCATTTTTATCGTTCGTCCATAATTCCTAGAACAAGATACATAAATCAACCCCTATAAACAATTAAGGGACATATACGTTTTACCTGCTACCTACCCGTACTATACGGATGACTAGCTAAACTGAAGATGGCAACTAGCCGAAACCGGTTGGTCTCCAAACCAAAATTGACAATTGATGACGGAAAATCGTTCCAAACATATATATCAGAGCACCCTGTCGGAAAAACAAATCAACAAGCGAAAAATAAAACTTGAATATTGATTATTAAAATATTTTTTTTAATAAAACTCCAACAAATTAAAACTAATGCCACCAATAGTAGTAGTCCGCGTAACAAGGATCACGTTGGTGCACTTCTTAATCTTGTAACATTTCTTTTTCGTTACGATTTTTTTGCTTGAAATTTGAAGAATACTGATTATTTATGGTCCCTGAAATAAAACAAAACTTGTGGGTCAGCTGATTTTCGAACACGTCAAAAATCGAGTGTTCCCGTTTTCAAATCCACAATCTCAATATTTGTATTGCGTGTTAGCAAATTAGTTTCAACATGTTTCGCTATCGATTAGTGTTTTAACGTTAAAAACAAGCCATGAGGAGATGCGTTGAAAAAAATCTTAATCTAATGTAAAAGCACATGGTATCACGTAGCAAATTTAAAGAAAATCATGGTGTAAAGTTATATCAATTTCAATGAAATTGAAAACTTATATTTTTTTTATGATGAAACGACATAGCGGTACAATACTTGCTTGGGGAAAATGGTTATTTAAAATGTTACAAGCAAGGCGGATTCAGTATCGATAAAAAGTATTGAATTTTAAATATTATCCAATCGGTATCGGTATTTATAATCGTCTTTGAGATGCTAGGTAAAGCAGAGAAAAAAAAAAGAAGCTAATGACATGTCGAAGTAATGACAGTAGCAAAGTCTTAGATTTAAAATTAAAGTTTTCCCATAAATTGGCATATATTTTTTTATTTGGTAATCAATTTAGCCTGCTTAAGGCAGCCCCGTTTTTATAGACAAACAATAGCTCTTACGATCATATTCATTCATAATTTCACATGTTTAAAAAAATATTAAACTTTCAACACCTGCGGAAGTGTTGTAGCGTCTAAAATGTATGTAATTGGTTTTCTCACATGTTGTATTCATTTACACATACATGTACTCGTATATCGACAATCTCACCCATTCACAACAAAATAATTTTGTTGTCTACAATTTAATGCAGCACGTGCTGGTATATGACGGTTGAAATACTTGCATGTCAGATGTGAAAAGGAATGCAATCTTTAGGAGAGTCATTTCTTTTATTCATAAATTGAAAAATAACAAAAACCATAATATTGAGTTAAATACAGTCCTTTACGTCGTCCGGGTGAAAAAAAATAAGTCTGAAAAATTTTCAATTATTTTTAAAAATATAATTTTTCGTTTAAAGTTTTGATACCCAAAGTGAAAAAACTTGTTTCACCAAAGTCAGTAAATTGTTTTTTTAGTACTTAAATCTTAATCACTGATATAATGGCTTCAATATCATACTATCTGTATCGTTCCGAACGTCTCACGACCACGAACATCAACGAAGATACGCTGAAGTTGAGATGTCTTTAAGTTAAGCGTGGCTGAGAGTGTTGAATTCGTTAGCATCGTTGTCACTAAAAAAAAAATTTACTCTGAGGGTAAAGTATTCGTCTATGAATACAACACCGATCCTAACTAACATTGTAACGGCGTGTGTAAGGCCATCAAAACCGACATGCCAAGATAGGTTTGATCTGAAATTTTGAAGATATTGAGCGATTTCTGGAATTACTCTCTTATTTTATTTAAAATTTTTTTTTGTAATTAGCATAAAATTTTTTCCTATAACTCTCATCGTAAAAACAAGCGCTTGTGAATTTGAAAAATGGAGAAAAATTCAACTTTAAAAAACATTTTTTAAACATAATTATTTTGAAAGGAAGTTAAATCTCATGAAATTTAAGTTTGTTGACAACATGTACAGAGTCTTCTATGTAAATGTAGTCAGTCTCATCTTTAATTAAAAATATTTCAAATTTACTAATTAAATTCCACCAGCCATTTCTTATATATGTATATATATATATATATATAGGGTAGGATATTTTTTTTTACTTTTAAATGAAGCCCTTAAAATAAAATAAGATATTGAAACAACTCTGACATTTACTTTTTAAAGATCATTTTATACAAATGTTGGCCATGACTACGCGAGAAGGTCCAATTTTGAATCATATCTCTCCAGCAATGCGATCGGTATCGGTAGGCTTCACCAACATTCTGCTGCAGCTGCAATATTCTTCTCACCAATGGGATTGGAAGGAGTCGACGATGAACAAAAACATTTCGTAATACAGCTAAATAATTTTGAGACGTCGAAGTGGTGTGAGTCTTTCAATGATGAATTGTCAAATATGACAGCAGTCACGCGTGATTTATGAAAAATTAACAATTGAAAAAAAACCTTTCAATGAATAACTCCCTAGCGTTTGCCAACTGTCATGAAGAATTAAAATGTAGTTGTATTGGTTATGCACCCACCTTGATGAATGTACTCTGATTTCGACATTGTATCTTTCTCCTCACTCAACAGATTCTACCACAGGTGCCAGGGCAATTTGACTCAATTTATAGTACAATAAGTACTAATTGCTCAATTTCTTATTTGTTTTTTTTTTTTGGTATGGTAAATTAAGCTCCGTTAAGGCCATAATTGCGTAAAATTCATAATTACGCAATTAAGGTGCATGTTTGAACATAGTATTAAGGAGTGTTTACCCAGAGAATATTAATTAGTACCATCACTTGTTGGTAACCGCTTCCCCAGCCGCTCTTCTTATTGATCTTTGTTTCCAAGCGTACCCCCAGAATGCGGTTGTTTTGTAATTAAGTAAAATCTGTTTGTTCGATTTTAAGCTAAACAAGTTGCTTTTATTATAAAAGTCTTCGTGGCTCTTGTACAGAAATGATGGTTTGATTTAAAAATGCATTTCAATAAATGTTTTATTTTTAAAAATTTAATTATTTTAAATATATGTGTATGTATATATGTAACTTTTTGTTTAAATAACATGCATTTATCAAATATAAACATCGGCAATCAGTGAGTATACAGAGTATTAAACGATTCATTATTCATTTACAGGTGAATGTTTAGTACAAAATACTCGGGTCTATCAGCCTTTCAAATAACAACAGCCGTAATAATAAATACATATTTCTATAGTATTTCCAATTTACTGATTGAATTTCGTTGTGACTTGACTAAATCATTTCAGTAAGCAATTTACTGTAATAAATGACGTATTTGATAATAAATCAAATGAATTAAATTCAATTGAGTCGGACTTTTTCCAATAAAAGTTGATTGCGCATATCGCTGAACCATATTTAATTGATTTATATTTAAAACAAAATTTTTTAAATTAAAATATTTAAGCATTAACCAATGCTCCCTTTCTCACATGATCAATATATCGAATATAGTAGGCTTGATGTTATGCAAATTGTCTTATAAAATCATTTACAATTTTTGTTTTTCACATTTTTCTGCGGGGGTTTATTACAAAATTATAGTTAATTTAAATTGTTAAAAGCATGTGACAATGTTCAATGGATTCTAGTTTATGAACTATTGAATAAAAAATTGCAAAGTAATTAAAAAACGAGTTAAAGATTTGTAAATAGTTAATTTAATAATCTTAACCTTTCAGTTTTACTATCCGATATTATTTTTTGCAAGAATTACGCAGTAACATCATCTCTGGGAATTAATTGTTGCATTTATTAAACAATTTTCTAAATAATTTCCATAAAGTATTTGTTTTTATAAAACATTAAACAAATTTTTTTTTAGAAAAGAAACGTGGTGCGTCGTGCGATGAAAAATATAGAAAACTGGAAGTTGGGAATATAATTAATTTTATTAACAAATTATAAAACTTGCAAAAACTATTGAAGACAATTATTGGTCGCACAACGAAACCGACACGTTTCACTCTTTTTTTTTAACTTTGAAGTTTAAACATCGAATAATGGCTTTAATTAATATTGCGAATTTTTTCTTTAAAAGTTTTATTGAACTCACTACTGATTTGTCAGCAGATATTAGACAACTTAACTGTAAACTTAAGAAGTTATTAAGCTTTAAGCCAAAAGAAATAATATCTCGGTCTTAGAAATTGATTTCATTAAAACTCGCTTAGTTAGGTTGAGCGGAGAGGACAATTCGTCCCTTGCCCGAAGGCATACACCTGGCCAGATCTTCGACCCGTTGCGCGGTCTCCTTTCTGAAAATGTCGGTCATAAGATTTTTGTTCCATGAACAAACTTTCTAAGTAGTTTCCATATGGCACATGTCCGATAAAGGGTCGGCCCCGAAATATTGGGTTCTTAGCTGTGCGAAAGCCGGGCAGTGAAATCAGAAGTGTTCCATCGCCTCGACTTCCGCCCTCCAAGGCCTGCACTCATCACGATCTATACGACCTATACGGCGAAGATGTGTCCGCAAGCACGATTGACTTCCCAGTACACTCACCGTCTTACCAATTTCAGAGTTGCTCAGTCTTAGCAACCTCCTTGTTTTATCCCTGTTGGGGTTTTCCCATAGGGTTTTTGTTATTTGCATTACCGTGTTTTCATTCCTCAGTGATGTGTGGGCCCTCTTTGCCCAGTCTTTTAGCTCGGCTTTCATGGCCTCAAGTGGCTTTGCGCTACTTATGTCTCTCTCCTGGAGCTCTCTGAACTTAAACCCTAGACGGTTGACCTGTTCATTACCGTGTGACATGTTCGGGTTGAGGCTCCGTTTTGAACTTATGGCTATCCTTGATAGCGACCATCATATCTGGGACTTTCCTATTCTCTTCTACCGTCTGAGTTTCTTGTTCAATATTACTCCTAAGAATTTAATATTGTCTGTTAACGAACGATATGAGGTTTCTCGAAGAACGCGACCTATGTCTTCCTAGTAAAATGATAGCTCTGTCTTATTTAGGTTCACATTCAACCCCTTCGGTTGTGCACAGTTGTATGCTATATTTGGGGCTTCTTCAGCCATTCTGCATGACGGCTTTGGATTCTTTCCGCTTCGTTTACGACGGGTAGAAATCCTTCATCGGTTAAAGCCCTTAGTAGACTGTGTGTTACACACAGTTGGGGTGATAAAATCTCCTCCTTATTTCGTAAGAACTGCTACTAGTCCACCTTTTGGTCTAAGGATTGGGTAGGTGTGTCGGTTCTCGCGTAATTGAATGCCCACTCATCATCAAGGTCGAGCAAGAGCTTACACTGTTTTTTATAAAAAGATTCCTCTATGTAGTTTACTACTTCCTGCAAAGCTGTTTCCACTGATCTATATTTGATATATGCATGCTGTCTAAACTTAAGTCTTTCATCTGAAATCTTGCTTTTATCCATGTCGTCTACATGGTTTTGAAGAAATGAACTGTACGATAGGTTTTGGGAGTCCCGTAACTTGCCTTACCTGCTATGAACACTATTCTGGCCTCCTACCAGCTTTTCGATGTGTATTCAAAAGTTAGGCAAATTCTGATCAAGTGAGTTTATACCAAGTCAACCTCATTCCGCCGAAATATTCCATTCGGTCCAGCTTAACGTTCTTAACCATTCCATCTGTAATAATAGGTCCCCTGTGGTCCCCATTCATCCTGATGGTGTGCGTCCGTCGGTCGCTTCATACTAGTTTTAAAGTGAGTTGTCATAAGAAGTCTGATGGCTTCTGCTATCCTGCCCCTATTGTCCACCAAGGATTCAGTCGGGGTGTGAGTTTTAAGTTCGCTTAAGTTCCTAATATGAAAACAAAAAAACCTCTAAAAAATGAGCATTACACGAGACTGGTAATGCAGTGTGGAATAACTCAACAACAACGTATTAACTCAAAATATACTATTTCAAATAAATATTTTTAAATCTTAAAACAAATGTCGAGCTTAAAGCAAAATTTAGTATCTAATAATTTTTCAATTGTAACACTCTTGTGCCACACGAGAAATATTTACGATATAAATTGATTCTGGCTTATTAATACTGATTACTACTTTGTAAATTTACTTATTAAAAGGAAGGGATTTAATTTTTTAAACATGAAGACATTAATAAATTAATTACGAATTCAAGTTGTGTTTGGAATTTTTAGAGAGTTGTCTTAAAGCTCTTAGTAATTGATAATGTGCAACTTTTACTAAGAATTATATTGCTACGATACTATATATACAAATATAACAAATGGGGAAAATTACAAGGCTACTAACGATTAAAGAAAAGGAACTCTTATACAAAAATTAATTCTAGCAAAAGTAGTATATTATTTTTTCCAAAACGTCCACTAACAATGTCGGAGTGCATATACAGCCGCACGACTATCCGCAGAAAAAATTGTTCAAAAAAACTTTCGACACGTCTGATAAAAATAAAAATTCAAGTCAAGAAATCTCTGTATTTAATTTAAACATTTGTTCAATTCACCACCCCTTTGTATTTGCTTGCGAACACCCAGTACGTATTGTATTGTTGTATTATTTGAAATAAACATTTAAACACAAACACTCAGTAATACGACAACAGCGCCATCTTAACAATATTGGCGGTACTTACGGTAGATACGAAATATTTACATTCGAGAATTATAAAAAATCTCTAATTTTGGTGTTATAACTTGTATTAAATTTAAATGCTGCTTTATACAGAAAATGTATTTATTTTTATTATTCTTGTTGTCTGATTGATAGAATTGTTGAATATTTATAACAGTTGAAAAAGATCATATCTTTTCCTATATTTTACGTAACTAGGCTCCTTACACTTTTTCCTGTGTCCAAGTGTTATGTCATAATTTCCTGGAAAGCATTTCGTGACGATTGGAGTGATTGGGAGTGAAGGGAAATTCGCAGAACGAATTGAATGATGACATTGAAAGCAAATCATAATCATTTCAATTAAAAGATTTTTTTTTGTAATTAGCGTAAAGTTTTTTCACAGTATAAATCTTATAACTTTCATTTTGTTTGTAAAATCTTATGCTTGTGAATTTGAAAAACTGAGAGAAATTCGGCTTTAAAAAACATTTCTTAGAGAAATAATTCTGTTGAAAAGAAAATAAAATGCAGACCGTATTGGCATACATTATCGACATTTTTAATGAAGTTAGTGACGTGGAATTTTTGTTTGTTGACAAGCGGTGTAGAGTCTTCTATGTAAATCTTGGTTGAAACTTTCATCATATTTTCTAACACTAAATGTCACCTACCAATTCTTTTTATTTTTTATCTACATAACATACATACATATATCGGGCGATATATTTAGATTATTTTTCTTTAATTTCAAATGAAGCCCTAAAAATAGAATTAGATGGCCTTTACTTTTTAAAGATAATTTCATTCAAATGTTGGCCAGGACTACGGAAGAAGTTCCGATTTTGGTTCACTCTTTCCAGCATTGCTACCGGTATCTCGCGAATTACGCGAGTAATGTTGGCTTCTAAGCGCTGATTCGTAGTATATAGAATAAACTCCAAATGACAGGTCGGGAACGAAAAATTAACTGCTCACCAAAATGATTTCTCCATGAAGGCATTGTAATTGGCGCTGCGTGGTCTTTCTGAATGCGAATGTCGCCAACATCATGGCCTTCACTTTCAGGCAGCCAAAAGCGCGTTATCATAGAAGAGCGCGTTATCATAGTGTAAAGTGTATCGCATTCTCCAACAAAAATTATGAATACCAACAACGATAATACAAGTGATAAAACACTCAATAATAATTATAAGTATTTAATGAGGCATTTTTTTAATGTTTTACATTTTCAACTATAATATCGTAGAGGTAATGTTTGAATGTTTGTAAGAGGTAATCTCCGGCACGACCCAGCCAATTTGAGAAATTGTTTCAGCAAAATGTGAAATGGAACCTCCCAACGGCGATACATCGATTGTATATTGTGCCGTTAAAATGCTTAGAATAGGGTCGGGTCCGGTAAATAATAAAATAAATGCGGAAGTAACTTTGTGTGCGAAACTGATTTTGAGGAAATTTAAAACTATAGGAGAAGTAAAGCAAACAAACATAAAAAATATGTCATGTTAAAAGTCTTTACAGATGTTGTTTTTGTATTTATTAAATTGGAATTTCCTAATGAATCGCAAATATTTTGAGTTTTTTTACAAGTGTTTTTCTATGAATTATCAAGTAACAAATTTGAGAATATTCTTTCAATTCTTATAATAGCAATACCCAGATAGCATTTTATAAAATTATTGATAACATTCTTCTGTGTGATTGATATAATTATGTATGCGCTTGCTATCGGCTCGAAAACGGGAGAAAACGGCACCCAAACCGCGACTCTTCTGAAAGAGTCTTTTGTGGCTAGCTTTAGTGATGAATTGCAATTACTTTTTTGAGAAATTTTGCTGAATTGATGTTTCACTTTAATAGTTTGTTTTTTCCTTACAGCACGAGGCTTCAAATTCTGTAAAAAGTCACTTTTTAAGCATCGCGAAATTTGAGTTTTTTTTTTAACGCTTAGCTGCCTAATTAGTTTTTATCCGGCTGAGGTAGTCTTAAAAGACCTTTTGCCAAAACAATCAACCAAATGCTGTCTGGGTGGAAATATGTTTTTATTTACATGTCTAAAAGGCTGAATAAACATGTATGTGGATTTTAAGAAATAAAGTTAGAAACTGAAAAAAACGTTAAATTAAATTAACACCTATTTTTTTTATTCAATATGAACTTAATTTTGACACTATTTTTATAAGCTTTATAAAATGTATAATGTAATGAATTGGTGGATTTGATTTAACTCAAAGTTTATTTTCTGTTTTTTACAGCATTTAAGTAAAAATCTTGCTTTTTAAAAATATGTTTTTGTATTCGGTCTTATTATGAGTGTCGTTGTCAAGAAGACAATTAGGCGTTTGTTTGTTTTTAATTTAGTGTTATAATTGTCGAAAAACAAGAAGTTGCAAGTCTCTTAACAGTTCTATTACAATTGTCGGTATCATTAGTGTCGTTTTTACAAATTTACGTTAAAGTTCTTGTTACCGACAAAAGAAAAAAGAAAAAATTATTGTTTTCAACATGGGGTTAAAAAAAGGTGTTTAGAAGGCTAGAATTAGTAAATAAATTATATTTATTATAAATTTTGTTAACTATAAAATACATTTTTGAGCTAAAATAACGACCGCTAATCAATTTGAAGGTTAATAGGGAAGAGGCAACAGTAGTTAAATGAAGAAATTCAACACAAAAGAGCAGTGGAACAAAATTGGTGGTCAAGTCATAAGGTATACACTACTTTATTTTGCCGCCATTTTGATAAACATTAGTCTTGACAGTTCATATTTGGCAGTCGTGAAGTAGAGACGTGGCAAATTCATTATGGAAAAATATTCGGTAAACCAACGTGTTTTAATCGTTAAAACATTTTATTATCGATTACTGTGCCGATGAGAAGGTTACGTGAAATTTTTCGGCAGAAACAACGATCCATTTCTCTTTCATTTAATCAAAAATTATAAACAAAGTAGTATACCTTCCCGGCGGAAGGTATATACATATATACATATTCAAGGCATACCGGCGTGGGCCGACATGTCGATCTTGCTTGCGACACCAGAAAAAGGCCAGTCTGTAAAAAATGCGATTCGGTTTGTTCTTGGAAAATTTACGCCCGGATTACTAGTGAAATCCAAAATTTTAAATTAAAATTATTTCCACTTATTCAAAAAAATGTTTTTTTATTGACTTAAAGAAAAAAATTTATAGATGTTTTTTTTTTTTTTAAATATTTATTTAAATCTTAATTAGTATAATACATGTACACAAATTATGAGATTTTACTAAAATTGTACTACAGCAATTAAAATCTAAATAGTTGAATATACGTAAAATTAATAATATCACAGTGATTAAGGAAAAGATTGCTGTTAAAAACCTTACGCATACATTAAATGTATAGAAATTTTATTAACAAACACTAACTATATTCTTTCATACAAAAGAATCTGAGTGGTTGTTTAGCAAATTTCTTATAGTTTCGGATTCAGACCCTCTGCATCTTACATTGAATGACAGAGTCAGTTCCCTCACAAATGTATTAAACATTTTATGGTTAAAGTTTTTATGTGTTCTAGCGGTTTTGTGATACCATACTTGGCAAGCGTAGGCCATAATGGGACGAATACATATTTTATAGAGTAATAATTTGTTATTTAAGTTCAGCTTTGATCTTCTACAGAGTAGAGGATACAGGGCTCGACCGCATTTAATTGCTTTATCGCAAATGTTGTTTACATGTTGTTTGAATGAAAGTTTCCTGTCAAGGGTTACCCCTAGATATTTAATGTCTTCTTTCAAAGGAATAGTTATTCCTCGAGAAGTTAGCTGTAAGCTTGGCATCCGTTTGGGTGACTTATTATAAGGAAATACAATAGCCTGTGTTTTAAGGTCATTGACTTTAATTTTCCATTTTTCGAAGTAATTCTGTGCTGTTAGCAGACAGTTTTGCATTTTCTTAATTATCGCATTTGAAAGTTTTCCGCAACAAATAAACGCGCTATCGTTAGCATAGAAGGCTGCTTCATAATATTTATGTATTACTATATCAGATGTATAGACTGAGTATAGTGTAGGAGATAGCACCGACCCCTGTGGCAAACCAGCAGGTATTTGCCTCTCACTCGAAAAAGTATTATCAACGCAAACAACAAACGAGCGATTTTCTAGAAAGTTTTTAATAATCTTTTGAAGATAAATTGGAAAACCGAAAGTGTTAAGTTTAAACAGTAGGCCGTCATGCCAGATGGAGTCGAAGGCTTTTTCAATATCGAGAAATAAAACGCCAGTGCTATTTCTATTAAACTTATTATTTTCGATACAGTTAACAAGTCTTTTTAACTGGTGTGTAGTAGAGTGTTCCCTACGAAACCCAAACTGCTGACTATTAATAATATTATTATTACAAAAATTTTAAATTCTCTTATGAATGATTTTCTCAAAAATCATATCTATCAAACTCAATATGCTGATTGGTCTGTAACTGGTGGGTAGTTTAGGATTTTTACCAGCTTTCTGAATAGGAATTACTTTAGCCTTTTTAAAAATGAGCGGAAAGTATCCATTCTCGATATTCGTCTCGAAGAAGTAATCGGGCATATTTTTAAGAATAGTAGAATTAACGCCATCAAGGCCAGGAGCCTTATTATTTTTCAGCAATAGTACTTGTGATTTAACTTCATTTGTATTTGTTAGTTCAGCATTTGTTCTAGAATCAGAAATACCGTTTAGGCGAATTTATAGATGTACTTACTGTTCTGTTTATCAAAAATGCAAAAATCGTTATCACATTCCACAAGCCCGAAACTTTGGGGACTGGAACAGGTGATAGTTCTTTATTATGCGGAAGTCCAATCTCCACTTTACTTTTCAAATTGGTTCTGGTTTCAGAAATAACCCCTATCTGTAGAAAAGGAAGTGACACAACATATATTAGTTTGGCTGAATAATAATTGCGAAAATCTGCAATAAAATTACGCTTAAGTTATACTGGCATTGGGTTTAAATCTGCTTAGTAATTTTAGGGATATCGAGGAAAAATTTTTAATTTTAACATTTAAAATGTTTGAAAAATCTTAAAAAAATACAAAAATACTAGAATCGCACTTTTTTCTGTAGACATATAGCTTTGAAAGTCTTAAACAAAACGAGTTATAATTGATTTTGAATACAGTTGCCAAATGCATACAACAGCACAACACTTGCAAATTATATTAGAGAGCATTTTACTGGTTGCGGCCACTTTTGTCGAAACGTGATACCTTCGCTTAATTGTGCATCGATTTTAATCAAATATGGCTGGCTTCCCATGGAACACATTTACCTGTACAATCGTAGAAAAAGAGCCGACGTTATGTAGCTTTTTCTTTTTTAAATTGTATATATTTAAAGGAAAAATGTTTGTCTACTTCTCCCGAGCTCCAGGTCTTCAATAAAATTTCCTTTATTATAAATTATAATAAATATTAATTTTTTTTGGCACAAGCCCATGGATATCACTGAAACTACTGAAATGTTTAAAAACAATGCTGTCGCTGCTTAAAGATAATGTTCTTGTCGAATTTTGTATTTGTATCTAAGTCGAAGAAAGTATTCTCCAATTATATTAATATTTATCGTGCGATTGTTTTCTTTTTGACAACATAATATTTGAAATACTAGAATCAAAACTGGTAAAAACTGTAGACTTAGTTATCATAGGAAAAATAGCTGTGTGTGCTATAGAAAGTCGTTACTGCCGTCTCTACCAAGAATGACATCAGAACATGTTCTATGCGATTGCCACCTGTGGTAAAACTCAGACTGAACTACCTCGGCACTAGATGCAGACAAACTACAATGAATACGATATTTTTGAAAACTCTTCCTGGGTGCGAGGCTACACAATAGACCCATCAGGTTGCTGTGCCTTTAACGAATAATAATGCAACTCAAACTAGAACATTCGAAGGAATTATTTTTTCGCATTAAAGTTTCATAAGATAAAATTCAAGATACAATATTTAAATATTATGACAATTTATCTGTTTATGTATGTAAAACTTTAAGTGATACAAAACTGTATGCATGAATGGTCAAATTAATCTTAATTTATTTTACATGAGCTGCTACATATGTTAAATATAGAAACTTATACACGGACAGAAATTCCAAAAATTATACTGACTTTTATTGAAAATCAAAGAAAATCCCCGTTTTACAAACAAATGCAAAAAACTGAATTTTATTATTAAAAAAAAACAATCTAATTTTAACTCGTTTATAGCTGTAACATTATTAAACTGCTGTGACATGATCAACTTGGAACGTGTTACGAAAAGGGGTTAGTTAGTAAATGTGTCTCAAAACTAAAAAATCACCAAACTGCATTTAATGCTCATTATGAATGTACTTTTGCTTAGTCAATTTACAATCTTAATGACTCATGAAAAGAAACCCAGTATATGGCTGAATATTGTTTAGTTAACAAAGGTAAAGATAAACTGAGATCCTTTAGCAAAAACTGGAGAAGTTTGAATCAAAAAGTTTCCAATTTAATACATCAAGAAATAAATTTATGTTTTAAACGAATATTTTTATTGTCAAAAGGTCCTTTGCTTTCCTTTCTAAACTCAAAAGTTATTTGCATATGTCTGGCGTTGATCGGTTTAATTGCCAGTTATAGCTGTGATTCGCTTTGTTAATGAATTAATTTATATTGCAAACATCTCTAGGTTTCAGATCATATGACATCTAATATGAATTTTGATTAAACTTTCCCATTCCTTCAAAGCGTTTTAAATTTGTTTGCAGCCCTTCTTGACTTTTACTCAATACATTGAGCTTTCCCGCTATTGACATTTTGTATCAATAATACTTGTCGATCATGCAGATTATTTGCCACTAAAGTTTAAAGAGAATTCCAATATGTTGACAAACGCGCATGTTGTCTTCAATATTTTCCAAGTCGTCTGTAGCCTGCAGTTTCAATTATATTCTCTTTCCGTACCGCTGAACGGGAGAAATTTTAAGCGTAAACAATTGCAAATAAACAAGATTTTATACGAGAAATATTTTTTTAACTGATGCCGGCAATTAAATTTATTTAATTTGTTTTTAATTCATGATTGTCTTTACACACAGCTAAATTTCAAGTGGGAATTGGATAACAACGAACACAGTTCGCAAGCGAGTTGTAAATTTTAAGTAGCATTCGTGTTTTTGGCTCTTGAATGACAAGTTCACAAATAAAGACGACGCGGATATTTAATTTAAAAAAAAATAATTCACAATTGGGAAAATAAGAAAAAAATATTGACCAACAAAAAAAAATTATATTAAAAAAACGAGCTGTTTTACTATTAAAATCGCTTAAGAAAAATAAAAGAAATTAGTTATATAATTTAAATATTTGCAGTGTGTAAAATTAAAAAAAAATATTTGTAATGTGCACCGATCAACCTTCACAACGCAATAATAGTTCGGGCTCCGATGTGTCCTTGGAGATACCACCGAATGCAATTTTTAACACATCCACAGATTGCATTGTTCAAGATGACGATAACAGTGATAAACTTGACTGTTGCAGCTCTACCATGAATTGGTTTAAACAAACATCGGCTAATATTTTTCGCAAAAAGACGCTGTACAAACGCTTGCCGATCCTGACCTGGTTACCAAAATATAATCGACAAGATTTTATTGGTGATTTAATGGCCGGTGTGACCGTAGGTTTAACTGTTATACCACAAGGTTTAGCTTATGCAGGAATAGCTGGACTAGATTTACAGGTGAGTAAATTCATGAAAAAAAATTTAATTAAATGTTGAAAAGAATAAAATAAACTGGAATGAATCTAAAATAACTCTCTCAAGAAGTATATGATTTCGACAAAAGAAGTCATGCATATTCAAATCAGAAAGTTCTGGTAGTGATTGTATGAATCATATGTTGTATGGTGTATTTATTTAATTGTTTAAATTAATTTGTTAGTTTTATAATATTTATTTATTATCTTTCCTTCAATTTGTTTATAGGGAAGTCTGTATTATTTGTTGTTTTATTTCAAAAACTTAAATGTTTTAAGACCACTCACGAGAATTGTTCTTCCACTTATTATAGTGCTAATGTATGTAATAAACCAAATAATTTTGTTGGTGTAAATGTAAGTTTTAAATCGTGATACTAATTAACGCGTATATTCATTCCAAGATTCGATGCGAACAAAACTGTTCATCAAAAACTTATTAGTAGATAAATAAAATTCACATTCCGAAAATTATATAGATCTTCCCCTATCTATGGCAGAATATTTCAAACGAAGTTATAGAAACATTGGTGGAAGGTATGAATGGCGAAACGTGTGGAATAAAACGCTATGGACGAAATACTTAAGAAAAACTGTGTGCCTAAAGTTTTTGTGCAAAGTGCAAAGTTGCGTACATGCGAGTTGTTTACATTTTATTGGTTTTTTTTTCTAGAATATGTTGTTTTTCGTTGTGTATAATAGACCGTTTTGTTTAGAATGGAGCATGGTACAAAAAAATATAGGGCTTTCCACTGTACATATGTATGTATACATCTTCAAAAGCATACATCTTTAAAGAAGTTTCAGAAAAGTTATTCTTTTATAAAATCAACTGCAACATTGCTACATATATGATTATAGTGCAAAGCTTTTGGAGGCAAACATGTGCAATTTCATAGGACAACGTTGCACATTACTTGTTGACTGACTAATTTTTCAAGCGTTACAATCGATGTTTCTCTACAAATGATAGAATCAATATAATTTTTAAAACCGATATTAATTTCGACTAATATTAGGAGTCATTTCTTAACCAATATCAAATTATTTCACCTTAGAATGTAGATCAAAATATAAGTTTTAAACAATATAAAATAATTTAGGTAAAAGAAATCATCAGAAATTTATAAAAATCTATTAAAACAAATTTTAAGCGAAAATGCAAAATAGAAATATGGAGAACATCACAAATTTATTTCGGTTTTAAATTGTTTCCCTTTAAACATCAATTTTAATCATTATTTTTCTCCATTAATTTGTTTTCAATTTAATATATATTATTTTCTGTATTGTCGTACAGGCACCTAATTTGCACAATCAAGTAATTACTGTGTGGTTGACATCACTTGGTGTTTTTTTTTTCAGTTGCTATTGTAATTATGCTGCATAAAACAATGTCAAAACAGTGTTGGAAGCTATTTAAAATTATAAATTGAAACACAATTTTCACAGTGCCTTTTATGTTTTACTCCCGAAAACTCTTTGAAATTAGCTGGTTTTTTTTTTTAACAACATGAGGTTATGTCATATGCACGTTACTTACATACGTTTGTACGTCTGAAGATAAAAATTGTAACCCCTATGTAAAACACTGATTTGGACCTACACATGAAATTCCACATGGATAGTAATTTCGACATTTCATATGACTTGTAGACACAGCTTAAGTATTGGGGAGAAATGTAAAAATTTGAATTTATTTGTAGATTTTTGGAACGAATTTCCGTCTTCGCTTGTCAAGTTTGGTTTGGAAGTTCAGAACGAAAAATGACACTGAAGATGGCACATAGCCGAAACCGGTTTGTCTCTAAACCAAACTTGACAAGGGATGACGGAAATTCGTTACAAAAATCTACATCAAAACACCCTGTCGGAATAGCAAATCAAGATTTGAATTTATTTGTTAATATTATTCAACTTTCTTCAATATTAATAAAATTTAACTAATATTATTAGTTAATTTAACTAAATTCTTTTCCCATTTCGTTATAGAAATACCGAAAAACTAGCTGTCGAATTGAAAAAGCTATTTTACAAAACTATTTACTCAAATTAATTTTTTTAACAAAAAATATTCGCAGATTTGAATAAGGAATTTGTAAGTTGTATAACAACATACTTTTCTTCAATATATTATTTTGTTATTTAAATTTTTGGTTGAGTGTATGCTATATATTTAAACAAGCTTCAAGAAAGGTGTTGGCCCACAGGGCTATAGTGCCAAGCTTCTGGAGGCAATCATTTTATAGGCCAACATACTTCTATTAACACTGCAAACCATCTTACAGGTCTTAATTTTTTTCAATAACTTAAAACAAGATACATTCATACGTTTATAACTTTGTTCAATATAAAAGAAATAATAAAAATTTAATAATAAATTAATATATGTATAAACTAAATATTAAATTAATATCTAAACTAAAATGATTGAGGTACATTTTAGTACTTATCAATTTCTACCGATTTTCTAGACTTGATGTAGCCGTTTTATGTACGGAAAACTTGGCAATCGTTGTTCTTTAGCTTTCGTGTGTACAGATAGACCTCGCTTAACACGTGCTGTCTTCAACGCGGCCTTGCTATAACATGTTTAGGTTTTTGTGACATATTCTCGTTTAATACAAAAAAGACTTCGTTCTTAAACAGTATGGAATAATATATTTTTTTGAACTCTTGATTTTTACCGTCAAGCTACAAAACGCAAAGACCACACCTTAATATAATGTATCAAAAAAGCGAAAAACACTTCTTTTTTGCCGAAATCTGGTGATTTTATGTTGAGTTTAGCGTTGGAGACATATGCAAGACTACAGTGCGCTCCACTGAACACCAAACAAAAGGGCTTGGGTTACCGTAGACTAGGTTAACAATGTGTTTGTGGTAGAGGTGAAAAAATATTTAAAAGAGGGTTTTAAGGTGTTTTACTATTAGATAATGGCCCGGTTCAATCACATTTGACTAATCCTTATGTTCAAAACATGTTTTTCACCTAATATCCCATCACTGCTACTGCCCATGGATCAAGGCACAATGTACACTTTCTTGTTCTTTGCATTTTATATTTAACAGACCTATTGATGCAACAACGGCCTGTAAATATTTTTTTATTAATATCGCTATTCGTAAAGGAACTAAAAAAAGTCAACATTAAGTGGTTGTCGGAATAAAATTTGGCTATTAACTTTACACTTGAAACCCAACACGAGGTCAACTTGCCGACATCTTGAAGGAGAAGGTTGTGGGGACATGACTACCGACGACATTCAATTTGTACTCCTGAACTAGAAGATCAGAGTTAATAGAAATCATAACTGGAAACATTGATAAAAATAATTCTGTTAGTAGCGTTCTTGATAACAAGGAATGAAGGGTGATTAGTTAAAACTAAAAGATTTCGAAGCGCCAATAAACTTAACAAAGAACTTGGCATCTTTCTTTTTTTAAACTGTCCATCCATCTGTTGAACGGCGAGCAAAATTTAAGAAATCTTGAGAAATGCATGCTACCGACTAAACAAAAATATTTAATTGATTCTTGATTTGATTTTCTGACAGGAAGATTTGATAGAGATATTTAAAACGATTTTCCTTCATCCCTTGTCCAGTTTGGTTCAGTGACAACCCGATTTCGGCTATGTGCCATCATCAGTTTAATTTTTCGTTCTCAGATCCATTAACACGGTATTTGCGAGAAACGTAACCATCGTATTATGGGAGGTTTACCAGTATTAAACTCGTGCATGTTTTTTCTAGTGTTAGGAAAAATGTTAACTCTAGGCTAGCAGGTGCCTATGATAACAGTCACACGTATTCTTAAATATGTCTGTTTTCATATTTTCGAATGCGATGCTGGTGTTGATATAAAACAGTAACATAGTTTAATTTCCCACGTTTGTTCAAACGATTAAAGTCTTTCAAGATAGGAAAAAACACATAAGATAAATTATGATAACTGAGTTATTTTAAGTAAATTTTTTGTTTGTCATATGGGAAAAATTGTCCAATTTAATAATAAATAATCTCTTCTTTTTCAGTATGGCTTATACGGTTGTTTTCTGGGTTGCTTCATCTATATATTCCTTGGCTCAAGGTAAATTATTATGGTTTTTTCGTTATTAAATTAGTTACTCTTAAGTGACGTATTCTTATTAAATTAACAGCAAAGATGTTCCAGTAGGACCTACCGCCATATCTGCTTTACTGACTTTCCAAACTGCTCAAGGTGTTTGGCAAAGAGCTGTTCTGCTCACCTTTCTAACGGGCTTAATTGAAATTGGTATGGGCATTTTTCGACTGGGATTCCTTATAGATTTTGTGTCAGGCCCAGTTAGTGCTGGTTTCACAAGTGCCGGTTCCCTGATCATTTTCACTTCACAATTTAAGGATCTGTTGGGTGTTAACACCAAGGGCGATACATTTGTGGACATGTGGATGTCAATTATTAACGACATACACAATATAAGTTGGAATGATGCCGGTTTGGGCGTAGCTTGTATTGTGGTATTACTCAGTATGAGAGTCATGGCGAGTATGAGCTTTGGGCCGAAAGACGGTCACAAAACATGCTGTCAGAAATTTTGGTCGGGACTTTTTTGGGTCATTGGCACCTCGCGCAATGCAGTTTTGGTTATAATTACCTCAGGTATTGGTTATTATTTGATCAGTTCAGATATGAATATATTTCGCATGGTGGGTTATGTGCCTTCTGGTATGCCGGATTTTAGACTGCCTCCCTTTACGATGACCACTGTACTAAACTCTACAACGGGCGAAGTAATAGAAGTACATGAAAGTTTTGCCCAAATGGTAAGTAGCTTGGGCTCTGGTCTAATTGTCGTGCCGTTAATTGCTTTATTGGAAAATATGGCTGTTGTGCAAGCTTTTGGTTAGTAATTTCAATTTAAATAGTTGAAGTATTTTTTTATATGTTTTATTTGATTTCAGCTAATGGCAAACCCTGTGATGCCACTCAAGAACTTATTGCAGTGGGTGTTTGTAATGTTGCCAACTCATTTGCTCAGGGTTTTCGCGGTAATGGTGGCATTGCCCGCGGTGCTGTTTTAAATTCCAGTGGCGTACGCACTCAACTTTCCAATATTTATACGGGCATCATTGTTATCATTGCTCTATTGTATGCCACGCCTGCCTTTTATTATATTCCAAAAGCTGCTTTGGCTGCTATTATTATGGCTGCTGTTATATTCATGATTCAATACCGTGTCATTAAACCCATGTGGAGAAGTAAAAGTAAGTAAACTTTAGCTTGAGTTTTTCTTTGTTTGTCCAAGAGATTATTGATTTTTTCTTTTAAGAATCCGATTTAATCCCCGGCTTGGCCACTTTTATTGCCTGCTTAGTATTACCTTTGCAGTTGGGTATTTTGGTGGGAATTGGCATAAATATTGTCTTTATATTGTATCATGCTGCTCGTCCTAAATTGCGTGTGGAAACCTTATGTGTAAGTAAATACTAAATTGCAAACAAAAAAATGTATATTAATTTTCTTTACCGCTTCACAGACTTCCAATGGCCATAAGTACCTTATGTTAACTCCTGATCGTTGCCTAATTTTTCCCTCTGTAGAATTTGTACGTAACGTTATTACCAAGCAAGGACGTAAATCCACTTTACCCGTTGTCATCGATTGTACTCACATTTATGGTGCTGATTATACTGCCGCCAAGGTAGTTTCCACCATGATCGATGACTTTGAAACGCGTCAACAGAAACTGTATTTTTTCAATCTCCAACCCAGAGTAGCCGAAGTATTTGAGGGCATTAATAGCAATCTTGTAGTAATTTATGATACGACCATCCTGGAAATGAGATTATCGGCTAAAGAGGAAGAGACATCGAAATTATAGAAAACAGGTAAAAAATTCAATCCCAGATACATTGTGAAATTCTTTTTAAATGTCAGTGCCCCATTAAAAAAAAAGAAGAGTAATACAAGTCCTACTGTTATTAGTATTTTAGCTCATATTTAGTTATTTAGAATTTAGTAAAGTTAATAGATTTTATTTATAGTTTGTAAAAAGTATTTCTTTTTGTTGATTTGTGTATAACTTTGGTCGAAATTTACGGCGTTCAATATCGAAGGAAATTTCAATAGAAATTACGGATATCGAATGCCGTGATTTACCCCGTGTATTATAATCGTAGTTTTTAAATGTTTGAATTACGTACATATGTATGTGTAATGTCAATGTGTGTACTTATTTGAAACTTAATTATAAAAAAAGTAGTGTTAGTAGCTTTTGTATAGTTTTATATACATTGGCCTTAATTATTTTAATAGAACTATTGTCTTTTGTTTGTATGAGTGCAATAATTTATTTGATTTTAAGTTTTTAATAAAGTAGCCACCAAAAATGTAATTTGTAGTTTGTTTTTAACGTATTTAGTAAAATTAATAACTATTAAGCACTTTTGTTAAAATTTAAATTCAAACGCTGGCAATAACTTAAAAAATTTGTGAAAATGACTGACTGTTGATACACTAAAGCAAAAATATATAAAATTGATCGTTATATAAGCTTATGTGTCTGTTCACGCTCACATGTGCCAGGCATTAGTTCTTATATATAAATAAGGTCACTCTACGTCTTGACTAGTCACAAATTTGGATTGAGCGACGGCAGAATAACGAAAAGAAATTTGTTCGTGGTATTCTGTATGGAGAATATGTTTAGATGTTTGTCTTCTGTTTGAGCATCATTTTTTGTTTGTCTTCGAGAGTGTTTCCATGTTCTCAGCATAGTTTTTCGACTGCCTGTGTGTATTTTGTTTGTGTGATGGCAGAACAGCGTTGTGTGCACAACTGTTTCAACAACTTTTTTTGAATAGCAATCTGTGCGTTGACAGAACAGATCTATAGCTAGACAAAACGGCATGTTAAGTACTATGTAAGTTGACTCATGATGATTAGGGAAATATCGGAACATTTGCCTATTGTGTTGTATAGATTACAGTAGATGGCACTGTTCGACTTATAAGGCAATGTAGTGCCAGCTCTGAACATTATATATTTGTGTTCGAGTAAATACGTAAATTCATTTTTTCTGTACATAATAATATTACCTGCCCAATAATGTTTCACTTTCACTTACTGACAATTAAAACTATCCACTTAAGCGAAATATGATGATAAAGTTTCCGTTTTTGTTTAATGAAATTTAGGTTTTTTAGTGAAATTTATTTAAATATATATTGGGTTTTTTATTTTTGGAAAACTTTTGTTTTAGGTGTATTTTTTACTCTTTGGTGAAACTACGATTTTTTTTTTTAATTTTCATTTTTTGATTAACTTTTCGCAAAATATATTTATTTTATAAAATTAAATTCTTTTCAAACTTGAGATTTTTTAATGCCGTGATTTTAAAACGAACTTCCTGGAAGTGAATTTGTAGTAATTGTCTTTTTATTTTGCTGAGAACTTTTACTTTAATCAATGATCACATTTTAGTTGATTTGTGGATGATCAAAAGTGTTTAACTCAACAATACTCTATTGTGCATAAAATCATATACCGCATTCGATACAATCATTTCGAGTACTTGCCAAATGTTCGAATATTCATGTTAGATTGTCATTCGAAAAACATTTTAATTTTTGTTCTAATCGAATATAAATATATTATTTTTGCTTTTGTAATGAACTAAATAATTGGTTTATCTTTCTTAAGAGAAAATCCTTTTTTGCTTTTTAATGAAAAATGCTTTTTCTCTGTTATATGTCGAACATTCACATTCGCTTGAATTCTGAAAACTGACTTGCGTTAATCTCTCTCTTATTGCAGTAGAATTTAATATTTGATATTGTAAGGAAATACATTTTACTTTTAGTTTTGAAGTTTTTCTGTGTAATTTAAAATAAACGAAAAAAAATATATAGATCAAGAGTTGTTTTTTACGGAAGAATTCATACTCTCTTAATGTCTTTTGCATAGCTGTATTATTGAATATGTGCACTTCATATTTTTTATCAATCCAACCGACCGCTGCAAAAAATATGCGTGTTTTCAAGAAGTATCGAACATGCATAGCCGAACATTTGACAGATACTTGAAGTGATTGGTCCGAATATAAATAACATATCGGTATATTTCCTAAGTTGAGCGAAGGTAGCTCGCTTTTTTGCGTGTTGATTAAATATGATCCCGGTGCAGATCTCTCTCTGAAAGGGGATCTAAAATATGCATATATATAATAACATCAGATACATATGAAAAATTATTTCCAAAAAGATACGGTCAGATTGGGCAAGTATTCGGCGAAATAAGCGTGATCACAATTTCTGGCAATGATGAAAATTTGCTAAAAACAGAAAACACAAGGTGGTTATGATTATATCGTCAAATATTTTCCTCGGCTGTCTCCACCTTAAGAACAACTAAAAATGTTCATGTAGATATAATTTATAGGTTACACTTGCGGTTTTCAAAACTGTTATCTATTGTTATTAAAACAAAAGTCTATTCTGTTCTAAAATAGCTTTTTCTAAATCAGTTTTGTTCTAAGTTGTAAATATGTTTAGCATACCTTAAGGGTTAAGTTAAAAGTACAGTTAGTTTTACATTGCCGTTGTTAACATTGACACTTACACAGGCAGGCGTAGTACTCTTATCTCTTAATAATTTTTGTATACAATCTAAAGATTTAACATAAAATAAATTTCGAAAGTAATGTACCTTGGGAACACTTGGACGTAAATTAAAAAATATCTAAGCCCACTTTTGGAGTGTAATAGTACTTCTGAGGGTTCGGTAGAAACGTATAGAGAATTTTATAATATTGAGCGATGACTACTCTAATATCTTAAAAATTATTTGGAAACAAGTCGATTTAATATATCGGCTTAGCAGGCGCAGACTAGAGTTGGAGGTATATGCCCCGCCCACTTTTTTATAAATTACTGAATTCCGTTTAAAAATAGCAGTGTATCTATCTCATAATTTCAAAAAATAAATTTGATTTCATGTACGAGTATATGGTGCGAAAATGCACGATTTTTGTATTGCGATACGCTACATCCCACTAAGCTTGTGATGTTTGAGGCGAAAAACTGGGAATGTGGATTGATGGTA
Source organism: Phania funesta (assembly GCA_963932375.1). Classification (NCBI taxonomy): domain Eukaryota; kingdom Metazoa; phylum Arthropoda; class Insecta; order Diptera; family Tachinidae; genus Phania; species Phania funesta. The sequence continues at coordinate 45,023,982 of OZ010652.1, forward strand.
AATGTAGGGATAAAGTGGTACATATCCACAAAAAGCCCCACAACTGCCCTTGGAAGGGTAAAATTTAAGTCCGACCCCAATTTATTTTACCCTCCCAATATTTTTCAAAGGTGATGATAATATTTTATCCGAGTAGACTTTTTCTTGTATGATTTTCTGAAATTCTATGTCTATACTAATCAGCCGTAGTCAACCAATGCGTTGAATGTCAACAAAACCCAGGCAATCACTCAAATTCAAATAGTTATCTAAAAGTTTATACATGCTTTTATATAAATTTCAATTCTTGGGATCCTTGATGGATTCTTTTTTTACACTTAATTTTAATTTATTGAATCTTTCTCATAAAAGACATTTACAATAAGTATTCAAATCTTATTTGTAAAATATTATTTACTACTTATTTCCAATCTAATAACAAATTTTCGTATTTAAATGTGTCAGTTCTTTTTATTTTTTGGTGCCCGTTAATTTGCAATAAATTGCGTACGACTAGTTTGTTGACGTATTTGCACGTGTATGTTTTAGCTTCTTCCTGGATAATAGGAACAATTTAGATCCCTATGGATGTGGTCATTTCGTATATACCAGGGTCGTATTATAAGATGTTAAATCCTATTCTATCTTCCTTGTAACTTTTGGATGTTTGATGCACAAGCAGTGCCCCATATGTCCATACTGGCTGTATATTGGATTTGTATAAAATGACTTTGTATTCCAAGGTTAAGGTTGAATTAGGCCCAATTTACCAGTGTAGTTGATTTGTTCTAAGTTTTATGGCCGTTATTTTTGCCTCAATATGGCGGGATCGAGTTAGACGTCTATCTAACCAAACTACTTAATGTGTGTTTCCACTGGGACAGTGGTATTTGTTATTACCGAACAATTTTGCCTTCTTAAAGAAAGCGTTACAACGCTCACATCCTAATAAATGTAAGTTTTTAAGCTGTAATTATCTGTAATATTTTTCCCTCGATCTGTTCTGGGACCATACGACTGACTACCTGCAGTTCGTTTGAGTACATCCGAACTGATCAATTAATCAACAAAATTATACAAATCAATTTTTTACGACTGAAATATAGCACAAAAACGTCCAATAGCGTTTACACAGAATAGTTATGACCCACATTACCTTTATCCAATATTGAATTGAAATATCTCATCTTTTTTCATACAAATTTTTGATGTTTGTTATTGTTTTATAAATATACTTACTTATTAAGCCTTTAATAGTGGCATACACATACGATTTTTTAAGTTTCTTCAATATTTATTGAAAATCAATTTCTGTATATAGACTTTTTTTCTTAACTATATGAATGCATGTGTGAACGTGTAAAACAATTAATTGATACTAATACAAATTTTGCCCAGTCATCTGAGAACGGAACGTAATTGCTGCAAAACACACACACGCGTAATATGAAGATGTGTGTGTGTGTGTGTTTGTTTGCCTTAGATTTAAATTATTATAGGTCGTAATGAAATTATATTTCGTGCCTATTTATCTCTTCTAATCAGTTACACTGTTCCCTCCGTCTTTTTTCTATTCATAATGTATTTTTGGAATAAACTTTATAACGAATTTCGATTCATAATTTAGTTAACCAATTCCAGGTTTACTAGCTTAAAACAAACCAAACTTGTTTTAATTTAAATTTTCTAATAATTAATTGTTTACAATTTAGTTAAGGTAATAGTACTGGTAGCGCTATTGCTATTGCTATTACTGCCAGGCTGCACTGTTTTTATTTTTGGCTGTGCGGCATCACTCGTAATTTTCAACTCTTGCATTAAAGAATCGACATTGTAGCACAAGCTTAGCTTGCACTTTAAGCCTTCAAATATTTGTACAACGCTCGGTTTTAAATTAAAGAAAATAATTTTCTGATTACGCCTTTCAAAGTCTTTAACAATTGAACAAATAACTTTGGCAGCAGTATAGTCAGCTCCATAAATGTAAGTACAATCGATGACAACAGGTAGCGATGTTTTGGTACCCGATTTTAAGATTAAATTGCGCACAAATTCGACAGAGGGAAATATCAAACAACGATCGGGTGTTACCTTAAGGAAATTAATGCCCGCAGTAGTCTGTGAAAAATGACGAAAAATAAAACACAAGCTTTAGATTTTCCATACTAAACTTACCTCAATGGTTTCTAGGGAAACCTTAGGTCTAGCTGAATGATAAAGTATAAAAAGCAAATTGACTCCTATCGCCACTAATATACCAATTTCCAATGGCATTACAAGACAAGCGATAAAAGCAACTAAACCAGGTATTAAATCGGATTCTAGAATAATAATTGTTTTGCCGGTTATTTTGTGCGTTTCTGTTTCTGTTTCAAATCAAATTATTTATACTGACTTTTACTGCGCCACATTGGCTTGATCACATGATATTGTAATTGGAATATAACAGCTGAAATGATAATGGCGCCCAAAACCGTTAAAGGTATAAAATAAAAATATTTCGTTAAATACATCAGCGCCAGGATCACCACCAAACCAATATACAAATTAGCCAAAGGAGTTCTAACGCCACTAGCATTATTAACAGCCGAACGTGCCAAGCCACCATTACCGCGATATCCTTGAAAAAATGAGCTGGCCACATTAGCAATACCAATAGCTAGCAATTCTTGCGTAGCATCAATGGATTCGCCCTTGGCTTTTTGAAAGTTAAAAAAGAGTTTAATAATTTGTAAAATTGTAGCCAGCCACTGAAACTGCTCGAACTTACCGAATGCTTTACATACAGAAATATTTTCCAATAAGGCTATCATGGGTACTATAACCAATCCGTAACCCAAGTTACTAATCATATCCAACATACTTTCACCTGGTACTGGTTTTATGCCCAACGTAGCATTACCCGCGCGAGCTGCTATTGAAAATGGAGGTATTGCTGGTGTGGGTAAACCTTCTGGAATTCTACCGGTTAAACGGAAATAATGTTTTCCTTGTGATTCCAAATACATGCTGACAACAGCGCATACTATAACTAAGGTAGCATTACGCATCACACCCAAAAACCAAAAGCATTTGTTTATTACTTTATGTTGCCATTTCTGTTCATCTACTGCTTTGGGTCCAATTCTTGTGCGTCCCACTGTTCTAAATATGATTAGGACAATTACACAACAACACCCCAGAATGGCATCGTTCACACGTATATTTTCTATGTCATTTATCATGCTTATCCAACGTTGCAGAAAAGTGACACCTTCGCTTTCAACACCCAATATATTTTTTACTTGCGATGTCGACACTATTAGTGCCACTGCACTTATAAAACCAGCACTAACCGGTTCAGATACAAAGTCTACTAAAAATCCTAGACGAAATATTGCCATTAATATTTCAATAATGCCGGTGAGAAATGTCAGTAGTACAGCTCTTTGCCAAACACCACGAGCGAATTGATACGTTAGTAAGGATGCAACGGCAGTTGAACCCACTGTGCTGTCTTTACAAGTACCGAGTATAACGTACACGAAACATCCCATAAAAGCTCCATAAAGTCCGAACTAAAATTAGAATAGATAAAAATAAAATATTTTACTTTAAAAATTTATAGAAGTTTTTATGATTTCCTGCTCCATAAGGAGATATTCTCTTTAAGTGCTCGTACTTTAAGCGGTAACATATTCCATATCTGCTTTAAGTCGTGGAACTTACAAGATTCGTTTTTAACGTAAACAAGCTTATGAACGGATGAGATACCCGCCTAGGTTAGATACTGGTTCAGAAGCAATTTAATATAAATTATGTTATATATCACTTTCTTACTATAAACGGCAAAAATAGCTTCTAATTGCTTACCTGTGGTAAATGAAAAGAATACATGCTGAAATACACTGAATTAAAATAGAATGATGGACTAGGAATTTCGTTTCGTTTAAACTTAATTAGTATTAGGAAAATATGTATATCTGTTTCTTCAAAAGTAAATATTGGCTTAAACTTTTTCAAACATTTTTTAAAATAGATGGCCCTCCTTAACGGTTGTAAGTTTTATTAAATTAGAAAATACCGACTTGTTAACTGACAAAAATTGAATAAAACGAATCAAAAGAACTTTTATTTTCCAAGCGAAATATGAAACTTGAAAAATATTGAGATAATTAGCAATAATTTAAAAAAAAACAGAGTATGTTCCCAATAATTCTTGTCAATAAATAATGTTTTCCTATTTTATTTTAAATTAACTGGGAACAAGCTGTTCTTTGAAACACCAATAAAATTTCAGTATGGATATATATGTTATGTTTTTTGTAACTACAGCTTAAATACAAATAAAATCCTTGGCATATTTTGCAAGGGTAGCAACCAGATAATGACTTCAGAACAAAGTCATGGCTGGATCGCCAGATTCATTTAATAAAAAAATGAAACTTGTTTTTTATTTCAAAAATTATTTCTAGCTATTTTTCACCCAACTCATGTTATTATAAAAATGCATCTCTTTTGTCGAGGGTGGATAAGCCAGTCTCTATTCGGTTTTCGGTGGTTGCTTAGGCCAGCTTATCAGGAAACCTGTACCCAAATTTTAAGAAAAACTTAAACGCCTTATGCTAAAAATTCCTTAGACCAAATAAGAAATCCAAATAATCTCAATTAAATTTGTTTTGTTTAAACTTTAAATTTCAATATTTTATATAAATTATTTGCTGTCCTCAATTTTAAAAACCCAACTCGGTTTTTCAAAAAATCGAATTATTCCGGCTTTTGGAAAATATGGAATAAATAAAGTCCATTTATTTCCATCGTAACATACATACTTTATTTTTAAAGAAAATTTTGAAACAATATATTATTATGTGTTTGTATACCTTCCTTTTGTTGCGATCGCTACAAATTATATTTTCCTAAAAATCGAATAACGCTGATAAACGCAAAATAAATAACGCATACTATTTACGTTATGCTATTCCTGATACAAATGATCAGTGCGAGTATTACTCATACGTTCTCATGGTTTATGCAAAAACACTATTAAATTATTGGCGGGGAACTTTAGATTGGCAACACTGTTTTCTGTGACATATCACGTTTATACGGCAGCTATTAGAAAAAATAATTTCTAAATACATACTTACATACTTAACTCATCGTTTATACAGCAAATTACATACAGAAATATACTTTTACTGGGCAAATGGCAAAAATTGGTTACAAACTGCAAGGGTTGTTTGTAACAAGTCTAGCAAATATGCTACATTTTGCAAAATCATAACAAAAAAATATATGAAACTAAGATTTGCTACACTTGAGCAAATGTGCTATGCCAAAAATCGTTGCAGATTGGTAATTTTCAATGCTAAAACAGCTGTGTATTTCATTTTATTTTAAAAATCAAAGCAACTAGACACCTGCGCTTACAAAGTTTTACGACGGTAGAACCGTCTCAACAACTGCCTGTGAAGACTTAAAATTGAAGTTAAAACTGTTAAAAATTGTTTGCTAAAATAGTAATTGATTTCCGCTAATTATTTGTTATCACTGTTATATAAAACAGAACAACCATATTTAGATGAAAATAGTTGAATAAATGAGAGAAAATTATAGAATAAAAAATAATTTGTGTACTTGCAATATATGTACGTGTAATTAAATCAAAGTTAAGCGCCTATTAGTACGACAAAATGAGAGCCATCAATCCAATCATCATCCAACCGTCATTTTTTGATGGCGTGGCCTGATGACTTTCAAAAATATTTAAAATTTCGTGTTTGTCATCATGCCAAAATGATCGTGTCATAAATAGCTCTCCCATCAAAGGCAGTGCAAATTTGACTTACATTTTTGTAAGCAAAGAGTGAAAATCGATTGATTAGATCGTCCATGTTTAAAATAATGTTTTGGAATGTATCAACATTAAAAGATGTTTTATTGAAAAAATTACCTTTAATTAATGTAGGTTTTGATTGAAAGACCATACAAATTAATTGAACAAAACAAAGAAATCTTATAAAATTGTTGGAGTCTCTTAATATAGATATATGTGAATGGAAGTTCAGATACTTCTAGTGATGAGGTCGTTATTATACATGGTATATAAAAAAAAAATATAAATTATAATCACCATATTGTTTATATACATAGTATATTTTTTGTGCATATATACATAAGTATAAGTTAAATGCTACTATTATACGTTTGAAATTAATATATTCATATTAGAACGAGTAATTTTTTTATTCGTCGACTAAGAGTATAGCAGAAACATAATCGGCGGAAAATTCTAAGACAATTCTCCTAAGAAACCATGTTTCTAAAATGAAAATTGAGCCCCCGATTTTGCATGACAAAGTTTGTATAATAAAAATCTTTTTTTTTTTTTTATAACAAACGAAAAATTTTTATTAAACATATTAAATATTAAAATTGGTTTTAACAAAAACTTAAATTAAAGAAGAAATTATATAAGGTGTCTTTTGCTTTCCATTTGTGGTATTCTGTTAGGGCTTTCAATAGTAACTGACATAACATCATCACTATTACTGTCTATTACACTTCGAGAAATATTGGTTAGCAATTGTAAGAAGCGCTCAGTTCCCTGAATATGTGAGTGTAACTTTTTGATTTTGGTTTAAGTTTTATTTCCTTACAGCATTTTCCAAGCAAGGACGTTTACAATACTTCTCTTATCACTGATAGCAATATCTAATTTTCTCCATATATCAGTCAGTCTATCCGCAACTTGCGAATTGAAATGTAAAAAATAATACTTTAAAACTTCTTGTCTATTAGGTAAAATAAGTTCGGATATGTCACTAGGCAACCCAGAAGCTTTATAATTTTTATGGGGCATTTAACGTAGCCTTGATTCAGGTGTTACAAAATCTCCTCCGATTTCAAAGAAAGAATTGGCATTGCTGGCGAATCCATATTTGATTTAATTTTATTTAAACTTTAAAAGGCACTGAAGTTAAGAAGCATACATTTAAAACACGCTTATTGCTTGAAACTACGCACAAATCAATTTCAAAAAACGTTATTGCAGAGCATGGTATGCAATTCATAAAAATAATTTATTAGACTAAGTACTGAAAACAAACGAACTAATGCACACAAAATCAAGCACAAGTAGATAAAAAAATGTATTCAAAAATCATAAATTTGCTCCTGCAAAATCAGGGGCTCTGTTTGCATTTTAGAACCATGGTTTCTTCGGAAAAGTTACATTTCCGCTATACTTCTTGTAAAGTTTTTTCTCCCCGAACAAATTTACCCACTCTAAAAAATATGTACTACTGTGGGCGAAAAATAGTAAGACTTTCTTCATAATTTTGAATTTCTTTATTTGTTCTGCCAAATCTATTTCGTCCCCCTCAAAGTAATCCCCCCTAGCTGTAATACACTTATTCCAACGTTTTTTCCAATCCTCGTAACAGTTGTGAAAGTCAATTTCCGAAATAGCCTTCAATGCGCGTAGCGATTCGCGTTTAATGTCTTCAATATACTCACAACGGTTTCCCCGGAGCGGTCGCTTGAGTTTGTTGAACAGCTAGAAGTCACACGAATAACGTTTTGAAATAAAACACAATTTTTATTTTTGTGTCTTTATTTCTTGATTGTGATCTTAAGACTGAATTATTAAAATTTCTTAAATCTATTCTTAACATGACTTCTTCTGTTTTCTTCGTTGTTGTTGTTGTTTTTATTTATTGGGTCATCGCAATGAAAATCGATGACTCCAAGTGGTTTCAAAAAATAAACAATTATTTCTCAATATTTTTTTAAAGGGTTCGAATTTCAGCCAAATTGTATTTTATGCTTTATAGCAGAAATAAAATTTGGATGAATGAAAACAATGTCATTGACTTTAAATGCTTACGAAATAGCGGAAGAATGAAATCAAATTTCAGAAAATGAAGAGAAGTAAAAAAAATTGTTTATTGAATAAAAATTTTAAAATTGTTACAAAGTGTCGTTGACTTTGTATTTAAGTTTCTTTAATGTATTTATTAATGATTGAATTTATATCTACGAGGGTTGGTTGAGTATGTGGGATTACATACGTAACTCCTCCCCCATTAGATGAAGGATTCTCCCGAATTCTTCCATTTGATTTCTTACATTTGCCATATAATATTATTATTAGTATTATTGTTATTGCCACTATTATTGTTGATGGTATGGTGTAAACAATAATCATACTGTTTAATTTTATTTCTTCAATTTCTTTCATATTTTGAATTGTTTTTATTTTTACTTCTTCTATAGTAAGTGTACTCTTAAATGTTATGTTTTGAAATTTTGGAACAATTATTTTATCCAAATACATTTTATTATTATTTGAAAATTTTTGATTTGCTATTGTTAAAGTGCAATTATTATATTGTATTAAGAAATTTCCGTTCAAAACATTGTTTGTGTTATTATAGCTGCTAGTTATTGTATTATTCTTTGCATTTTTTACTACAATTGTTTGATCGTTAATATTTATGATCTCGGTATTATCGTTTTTTATAATTTTACATGTTTTTTCTATTGTGCAATGTTTTGATATTTTACATTCAGTTAAATAACTGTTATGCTTGTATATGTATGTTTTGTTATTATACTTAAATGTATTTTCAATTTCTGCATCTATTTCTTTATTTAAGTATGGCATAGGTATAATAGTTGTTACTTGTATAGAGAGAAATGTTTTTGGAACTTTAATTATAAATATTAATTCATTAGTTTTTTCAAAAATTGCAGTTCTTAAGAACTGGATTTTACTTATATCTATATTATAGTCATCTATCTCTTGCTTTGTTAGGATGCTGGCGTCTGTTATTCCATTTTGTGCTGTTGTTATATAGTTTTGTATATGTTCTATGTGGTTTCTAATTGTTGTTAAAATAAGTAAATTTTCAAAATATATGTTTTTTGTCAATATGTCTCTTACTGATCTATGTAGTCCCTCCATATAATATATTATATTTTTCTGGTTCTGTGTTACAGTGTTTCTTATTATTTGTAGTGTATTGTTGAAATAGTCGTTAATTTTTATTTGTTGATTTAAGTTTGTTATAGAGTTATGTATGTTAGAATCAACTGTATTAAAATGTTTAATGATGTCTTCTTGGTCAGTACTGTCCATTGTACCAAAAAGGTATTTCCAAGCATGTCCTACTAAATTTAAAAGTCCACGTTTTTGCCTATTGCTAGGTGTTATTGTTTTTATCTTGCTTAAAAGTGTGTCTATCTCATTACATATAAATATTCTTTCGTTCTTTTTCAAATTATTTGAGTCACTTATCATTTGCTGAAGAATATTTGTTATTTCTTTTATATCTATGTGGTGTAAAATTAGCTCTGATTCTATAGGAATGCTGTGATTATAGTTGTTAGTTTGTACGTATCCACTTGTTTCCGTTATTGGATGTAAGATTATGTTGGCCTGAGTTTGCGTTATTATAAATATGGTTATTAGTATGTGTAATATTACCTGTAATTTTAAATTTAAATGTAAATTAAGTTTCGTTTAAAATGAGACTATTGTATTTATTAGGTCTTTTAATATTGCTCGTATGTATTCCCTGCAAAGATTTTTTCCTGAACTTTGGTTCTTCTTTGTGTCTTACATTTTTATAGTGTTTTATAAAACCTTCTTGTCTTGTTTCTATATAATTTTCCCTATTTCTATTTGCTTTTGATATAAGTTGTTCTTTTACCTTACATAACCTTTCATATATTATGGTGTGGTCGATTGTGTTATTTTGAACTTGTAATGGTGTGCATTTAATTGTGCTATGATATGTGTCATTATATAACATAATGGCTTTAGATATTTGTTGTGTAATTGGTAAATGATTTTCTAAATTTAAAGTTCTTATTTTTTCGGTGATTGTGTTGTTTAGTCTTTCGATATCGCTGTTGCCAGTGTGGCTATTTGGCTTAGTAATGTGATATTCTATTCCTTCAGTTTGCATAAATGTTTTTACGTTTTCATTATTAAATTCGTTGTCAAATACCATTTTTCTTACTTTTCCTTTAATCGCTAAAAATTGTTGTAATTGTGCAACAAGTGTAATACTATTTCTGTCCATAAGAGGCAAACATGTGGCATGTTTTGAAAATTTATCAATAAAAACGATGAAGGAATGTTTGCTATTGACATAAGTGTCTACGTGAATAATTTCATTAGTAGTATGCGGAGTTTCGGTTATGTAAAACTTGCTTTTGATGGGATTTCTATCATATTTTCCTCCTGAGCATATATCGCAACTATTAATGACTTTTGTTATTTCTTCCTTGAGCTGAGGATTATATATTAAATATTTTAGCTTTTCGAAAGTTGCTGTTATACCGCAATGTCCGCTTTCGTGTTTATGAAAGAGGGCGATTTGTTTTCTTAATTCTTCGTCATTGTCGATGTCCTTTGCCAATCGAGAACATTTGACGAATTTAACATTTGGGTTCGTAGAAAATTCCTCTTCAATAATTTTCTGCACTTTGTAATAATCATGATCATTGAGGTTAGAGTATATTCCCACTCTTCCTTTATCTATTTCTTTTCTTATGATATCCAAGACTCTATTCTCGTGGATATCTTTTTTATCTATGTAAATGCGTTTAAATTTGAACACTTTTTCAATTGTGTTTCGTTTTTCCTCTATAACTATTATTTGTGTCTTAAACCGATTGACGATTGTATCTAGAATTGGAATTGTAAAGCCTAGATCTTCCTCTTGGGAATGAACTGTTCCTATTTCGGCTGTTATGCTATTGTTTTCTCCTTCATTTTGTATATCTTCCATTTGAGCATTAATTTCGTCGTTTCTTATTCGGCTCAAGAAATCGGCGACATTATTTGTCTTTCCTTTAATATATTCAATTGAAAAACTATATTCCCCCAAACTTAGAAGCCATCTTTGAAGTTTTGGGTTTATGTCTTTACCCGTATATTTTGTCATTAGCCACTTTAGTGGTTGATGATCACTTTCTAAATCAAATTCCCTGCCAAAAACATATGGTCGGAAGTATTTTACTGCCCATACTATGGCGAGTAACTCTTTTTCTATAGTAGCATAATTAGTTTCATGCTTGTTTAAAGTTCTAGATGCATATGCAATTGGGTGTCCATCTTGAGATAGTACAGCTCCAAGGGCAAAGTTGCTTGCATCTGTTGTGATTTTAAATTTCTTTGTGAAATTGGGGTAACGTAATATTGGTGAATTTGTTATTAGGTCTTTAAGCTTTTCAAAAGAAGTGATGTAACTAGGATCGTATACATTGATTGGTTGATCCTTTTTTAAAAATCGTGTCATGGGATATGCAATTTTTGCATAATCTTTGACAAACTTTCTATAGAAGCCTGTCATACCTAAGAAAGATTTTATTTGTTTTGTATTATTTGGTATTTTCAAATTTTTTATTATTTCTATTTTAGCGGGGTTTGGTTTTATTCCGTTTGTTGTAAGGATGTGCCCTAAAAACTGAGTTTCTTTTTTTAGAAAATCACATTTATCGATTTGAATTTTGAGATGTGCTTTTTGTATAGTTTTAAATATTAGCCTTAGATTTGTTAAGTGTTCTTCCAAGGATGTTCCGAACACCAATATGTCGTCCATATAAACGACACATATTTTATTAATATGTTCATGTAAAATTTTGTTCATCAGCCTTTGGAAGGTTGATGGAGCATTTTTCAGGCCAAATGGCATACGAATGAACTCATAGTGTCCAAATGGTGTTGAAAACGCTGTTTTTGCCCTATCCTCCTCCCTTACTGGAATTTGGTGGAACCCCTTTGCCAAATCCAGTGTTGTAAAATATTGTGCTCTACCAATTTTGTCTAATAATGAATTTAGATTCGGAATAGGATATTTATCGTCAATTGTAAATTCGTTTAATTTTCTATAGTCAATGACGATTCTATACTTTTTTTCTCCTGAATTATCTAATTTCTTTTCTACTATCCATAGTGGGCTATTATATGGAGAATTGCTTTCTTTTATTATTTTTTGTTGAATCATTTCTTTAATTTGGCGTTTAATTTCTTCCTCATGTATTTGAGGGTACCTATATATTTTGGAATATAAGGGCCTTTCGTTTGTGGTAATTATTTCATGGTATACTTCGTTTGTACATGATAAATAATCTCCTTCTTTAAAGAATAAATTTTCGAACTCAGTAAGCAGCCTTAAGGTTGCCTGACGTTCTTCGGTATTCATATGAGAAAAATCAATATTATTTCTTATATTTCTATTCTCCATTTGTTGTATACTACAAATGTTATGAACATATTCGGGATAATTATATTCTTCAAAATAAAGTTTGTTGTTTAGTATTTGCACACATTTTTGTTCATAGTCAATTTTTGTATTTAGAGGTTGTAAGAAATTTTGACCAATTATAGCAGAGAAATTTTTATTTGAAAAATTAATTATTTTCCATTGGAGTGTTCCTAGACAACCGAACTCTTTTGGAAATGGTGTTGTGACTATAAATTTTATTTTATTTGTACCATTAAGTGTATTATACTGCAAAGGATTCTTAAGAGTAATTTTTGGATACTGTTCAGACAGTACTCCTTCCTTTAAGATACTTGTGGTGGAACCTGTATCAATAAGACATCTAATGGTTTGTTTGCCTATAGAAATTTTAACTATGGGTAATGTTGATTTTGAGGCGGTACTATAAAATTTAAATCATTATTTCCTATTAATTGTTCTTCTTGTAAAGTACCTATTTCCATAGGTTCAGGTACTTGTTTTGGGTTATGAGATTGAGAGCTTCTGTTAGTGTTTCTAGTTTGGTAAGTGTAATTATCCTTTTGATAATTGTTAAATCCCTTGTTAAAATTTTGAGTAAATTCTTGATTCTGCCTATTTTGTTGGTTTTGGTGTCTGTTTGTATATTGACGTTGTTCAGTGTAATGATTACTGTAATTGTGTTTTTGAGTGTTCATGTTTGTGTTCGTTTTATTATAATTATTTATATTTTTCCTGTATTTTATGTGTATGGCTCTAGGGTCGTCTAAAGCTCTGATCTGTGAATATCTTGTAATAATGTCGTTAAGTGTACTGGTTTGATCTAAATGAGATCGTAATGGAATATCTATTTTTTCTATTAAAATATTTACCAAATCCCTATCTACTCTGTCTGGCTTATAAATTAATGGTTTATTATTGTCAAATAAATATATTTTGTTAAGTTCATGTTTACATTTTTCAAAATAGTTAAAAAGTTCTCTTAAATTACATACTTTTACATTCCTGCATTTGTTGAAAACATCTCCATAAGTTGTCCTGGGCTTGTAATGTTCCATTAACTTCAGCTTTATTTGAGTCCATGTTACGTTGTCTCCCAGTTCCTGGATATATCTTCCTGCCTCTCCAACAATTTTTTCATTTGCCACTATGTTCATTGCTAGATTCATTAGTTCCATGTTGTCCCTTGGACACAGCAACATCACTGCTTCGACCGACTTAATGAATGGCATAACGCTATGATTTTCGTCAAGACATCTTAATTGTCTAAACTGCTGCAGTATGTCCTTTGGTGTAAGTAGTTGATTTTGCGATTGCTGTAATTGTTGTGCTTGCTGTGCTTGTAAAGCTTCAACTTGTCCTCTTAGCTGGTTAATAAGTTGTTCCTGGGCTGCTATTACCTCCACAATTTGTTCTCCATTGGGTTGTTGTCCCAAATTTCTGTTTTCATCAAATCTGCTCATGTTTTAAGTTTATTTTCTTCACAATTTGTTTTTCTTTTTTTTTTACGAAGGGTTATGTATGTATGTCTTTTGTTTAACAATTTTTCAGTGCTTTATTTTTTTTATAATACATATACTTTTTCTTTAATAAGTTCACTAACATTAAACGATTTTCCAGTGTTTTATTTTTTTATTATATATGTATATACTTTTTCATTAAGAAGTTCACTAACAAAAAACAGTTTTTCAGTGATTTGTTTTTTTTTTTTTTTTTTTTTTATTTATATATATTTTGTCTTTTCACTTTTATTTATTTTAAAATTACTTCACTTAAAAAATTTTCTTTTATTTTACCGTTCTTACTTTAGGCTTTTGAGCGTTTATTTATTCTTAAGAATAAATATGTTCTTTAACTTATTCTTTGGAATAAGTTTCCGTTGACTGCGCCAATAACGTTTTGAAATAAAACACAATTTTTATTTTTGTGTCTTTATTTCTTGATTGTGATCTTAAGACTGAATTATTAAAATTTCTTAAATCTATTCTTAACATGACTTCTTCTGTTTTCTTCGTTGTTGTTGTTGTTTTTATTTATTGGGTCATCGCAATGAAAATCGATGACTCCAAGTGGTTTCAAAAAATAAACAATTATTTCTCAATATTTTTTTAAAGGGTTCGAATTTCAGCCAAATTGTATTTTATGCTTTATAGCAGAAATAAAATTTGGATGAATGAAAACAATGTCATTGACTTTAAATGCTTACGAAATAGCGGAAGAATGAAATCAAATTTCAGAAAATGAAGAGAAGTAAAAAAAATTGTTTATTGAATAAAAATTTTAAAATTGTTACAAAGTGTCGTTGACTTTGTATTTAAGTTTCTTTAATGTATTTATTAATGATTGAATTTATATCTACGAGGGTTGGTTGAGTATGTGGGATTACATACGTAACTCACGCAGCTAAATCAGGCAAATACGGTGGTTATGGAACGATATTGATTGAATTTTGGCGAAAAACTCACGAAGAATCAATACGGTATGCGGAACCAATCGTAATTTCACTTTTTTAGGCCCAAATGATCTTTTAAAATGGTTTTCACTGATCCCTCCGATATGCCAACGATATCAGTAGGGTCTCTGACTGTTAATCGTCGATTTTCGGACACCAATTCCTTGATTTTGTTGACGTGTTGATCATCAGTTGATGTTGATGGCCATGCTGGGTGTGGTTCGTCGTCATCACGTTCTCGACCCTCTATGAATAATTTGTACCAATCAAAAACACTTGCTCGCGACATACAATTATCATCGAAGGCCTTTTGCAACATTCTGAACATTTTGGGCACCAGAAATTTCATTCCGCACACAAAATTTAGTGGAACTTTTTTGTTGAATAATTTCACTCGTTGTAAAAATCGCCGAATGCACTTGTTGTACTTCAGAAAGACAGGCGTATACTAAACACTAATGATTACATTGATGTGATATTTGGCTCAGATGTCACTGACAGTCATACCAACGTGGAAAAAGAATTTTTCGACCACAGTAGTATATATTTATTTTTAGTCATTACAAAAATTTAGCTACTGTAGAAATGTAGCTCGCAAAGTACAACGAGCATATGAATTCATATAAAAATAATCTAATTGGTATACATTAAATATAAAGTAGTAACCAGTAATTATTGGAAAGTAATGTCGGTATTGTTGGATTTTTTTTAGTAATTTAACTACGAGTAGAAAACTGGTTTTTAAAATGTTTTAATTAATTAAAAAATGGATAGTTTTGTTTAAGTGCAAATATTTGCCTTGTTCAAAACCATATAAGGGAATATACAAAAAAATAGTAGCACTTATTTGATTATTTTCCTATTTCAGCTTATTCAATGATTACGAGATCTTATCTTTTTTTTTTTTTTTTTGATTTTAGAATTTAATTTGCACAGAATTTAAAGCATCACTCACATCTTATTGTACAAGATCGTCTTCATGTACACACATACCTTTGTATATGACAAATTCGTTTTTGTATGATTACAAATATTTCAATGCTAAAAATTACGATAATACTCGACCAACCTGTGTGGGAAGACCAGCGACACTTGAATAAGCTAAACCCTGTGGTATTACGGTAAGACCGACTGTAATACCAGCTATTAAATCACCAATAGCATCTGCTGTGTTATATTTTGGCAGCCATGTTAAAATGGGCAAACGTTTGTAAAGAATTTTTTTGCGGAAAACTTTTTTTACACACGACCGAATAATATTGTCACAATCACGCGATTGGGCATCTAATTGCTCCCGGCTGCGGGATTTTAATGTTTGATGATCGGTGATTAATATAAATTCAGTGGAGCCATTAAAGCGAGAATCAAAGCTTGTATGCAATTCAATTTTTTTTCGAAAATTTTCTTGACTTTCCAGAATAGACATAGCGCGCGCTTCTTTTATTTTTAATTATTTTTCTAATTGTCTGTTCATTTGTATTTTTGATTTTTGTTGTCACGCTTTACGTCTTAACTTTTAGAACTTAAGTACTAGTCTGTTTAAACTTAAAAAGATGTTGAAGGTTTTTGTTAACATTTGTTCCAATTTTCTAAAATCACAACCTAATTATCTCTGGATCAGTTGGCAATCTAAATAAGATCATCTGTCCGCTACTGTTTACACCCCTTTCGTGCGTATTTACTTAAGATAACATAATAGCAGTATTTGTGCACACAGTCAGTCTATGAAACACGTATAAAATAACAGGTGCGTCTCATATCAGGGGTATAATTAAAATTGCTAAGCGAAATCAAATCGATATACGGAATGTGAGTAACTTGTGGGCTCCCAGGTAGAAGAATTATCAAGGGGAATCTCTATACGGATATTAATGAAGATACAAACTTCCTTCCCAGTTAAACTTTCGAGTGAAACCTCAGAAATTTAGAGTTTATATAGAACTCTGCACGAAAAGTATATTCACTTACAGGATACTTACAGTGTAAGTATCCTTGCAAGGGCTTTGAAATCGATACGAACTTTCCATAAAAAGCATAGTTCTTACATTATAAACTAAGAAATACCCCCTACATAATTATGTGGCTTGTAAGTACCCCGTTTATATTTTATTGCAAGTTAAACAAGCAGGTTATAGAAAAAAGTTAAGTGTCAGCGCCTACCAACACTTGCAGAATTTTTACTCATCTTATTACTTTAATATTCATTTAATAATTTGTCAGTATGTCTTATTTTCATCAATTTTTATTATAGGGATTCATTGCCTTGCGTACAAACTCTGAAGATTTTTGACTACATACATACACATATATAAATATATATTGCCTATGTAAAAAAGATCTAGCTGTTTTTTATGCCCTTCACAAAAAATGAAAAAGGTATATTTAAATTTGTCATTCCGTTTGTATTTTCTACAGTATTCATTTCCGACCTATCAAAGTAGATGTGTTCTGGATTACTATAGGTAGGAAAGTTTAATTAACGATGTCCATGTGTCCGATGTTGAAATTAACTTTCTGACGACACTAGCCAACCAAGGATCTTGAAACATGGACTGTTTGATCAGCGCGCTCTGCGAATTTTCGCTATTTGCACTTAAGCGTAATACATAGGTCCACAAGTTCGCGAGATACTGGTGGTATTTTCACTTTTACGGAAAAACGCTTATACACAATCCCATAAAATTTGCATATACCGAATCCTTATCAATAATCAGAAATTATCAACTCGAGTCCCCAGATCACATACAAATCTCAATGTTCGACCGAATTAAAAAAAATTGTAAAAACTAACAAAGATAACCAAATTCCTTCAAAAACCGACATTTCACACAAAATTGTAGTAAAAAAATTTAATTTTTAATAAAAAAAATCGACATTTTACCAAAAAATACAAAACAAAAACAAATTCCTCAAAGTTTAAAATTTTATTACAAAAATTGAATTTCAGTACTATTTTTAAATTTCACCAAAAAGTCCAAAATTTACAAGAAATCAATATTTTATAAAAAATATCGAAATTTTTAAAAACTAAATTTAATAGTCATAAAAATTATTAATTTTACGAAAAATCTAAATCTATCTTATATGCCCTTTACAAAACTATGAACTTTTAAAAATATATGCTACAGATTTTTCCCGATGCATATGATATGTTTTTTAATATTTTTTAAAATTTAAAGTTTTCGGTGCAATTTCAGACTTTGGGTAAATTTTGTCGTTAAATTTCAAAATATGGTAAAGTTTGTTTTTTGTTCCTTGTTCGCGAAAAGTAGGTTTTTGGGACATCGATTTTGTTAAAATTGCTACGTTTTTCATAAATAGTTATTTTTGCCAACTTTTGGTGAAACTGAAAAATTTTGGCGAACTTGAAATTTTAATATTTATTGAATGTTGATTTTTTTTTGGTTTTTTTTTTTATTATTTTGTTTTATACCAGTGTTTCGATTAAGTGGTGATTTTCAAAATTTTTGCTGAACGTAAAATTTTTTGGTGCAATTTGGTTTTTTTAAACATTGATTTTAGACTAAAGTTTGTTTGGTTTTAAGTTAAGCAATTAAATTTTTTTATTATGGTTTTTAGATTTACGATAGATTTTTGAATTTTTGGTGATTTTTAAATTTTGGCGATTTGTTTGTAGAATTTGTTTTTTTTTTAATTTTTTTATTTTTGTAATTTAAAGTTTTTGAACTATAGTTTTGGTTTTGTGGTAAATTTTTGGATTTCAGTGAATTACCAAATTTTTTTATGATTTTTAAATATTTTGGTGAATTTTATTTACTTATTTGGCAATTTCCTATTTGTGGGTAATTTTTGATATTTGTTAAACATATGATATGTTTGTTGAACATCTTTAAAGGGGTCGTGGGCGAATATATTGTCACGAGTATTTTCAAATATAATATTATTTTTGATGAAAATCTCGGTGACTCTTTTATTTCATTTACAAAATCATTTAAAAACGAGTTAATGCTCCTAGTTTTTACTCCGCAATAAATAGCCGCGGAAAGTATTATTTTGCCTTAAGTTGGCCATAATTGCTTGGAACTGCTTTTGAGTACCAGAGTGTTTATAAGAAGTTAGTTAAATTTTTTTTAAATTGATTTTCTAATCAGAAATGCCAATATTTTCTTCTAGAATACCATTTAAGTACATATATGTATAGCGTTTAGTATATCGTCGCCTAATTGTCTACCAACGTCATACTCTAAAAATATTCCTTTTAACTGGCCACGGACTTTGCGAGACATTACTTTTGAACAATATTGTATAATGTCTTGTATTTCAAGACATGAAATATTTCTTAAGTTTGTTTACTTTGTTTTCTTAAAGTCCAGCCTTTTTGCATTTTCTTCATAAACTTATGAAGCTATGTTGACAACAACCTAAAGTTTTTCATGTTTCCAGAAGCAATTGATGCAATTGTCACTCATATTTTTGTAAATGCGGCTGAAAACTCGACAAACTGTATGCAGTTGGTCATCACTTTGTCCTCAATACGCCTTGAAACACGACAAATTACAAATTTTTTTTTATCATAAATTGTCTTTAACAGTATTTTATAGACGCCAAACTATAAATAGATAACGAAAAATGACACTGAAAATGGCACATAGCCATCATAGACGTTCCAAAAATCCGCATATAAATAGTCCTGAAGGCATCATCAATGCAAAAGTCGCATATGACTACCTGGCCAAATCGGATATGATAGGAATTTTAAAAGACTTCCGTATGAAATCTATATCCTATTAACAGTTTTTTCCCTTTAAAATCTTTCTTTGCAAGCCTACTCTGGCGCCACATATCGACGCCATTCATTAACACAATGTTTTGACAACACTTTGATTCTGTGTATATATGCATGTACATACCCACATACGAATGCACATGAGGGAACGAGAAAGAGTTACATTTTGCAAAATCATAACTTAACCATATTCCAACAGGTATGAGTATACAAAGGCATGAATATCAACAGTTATACGTACTAGCAGGCATGTATACCAATGAGTATGCGCTCAAATAATTCTCAACTAGCATGAGTATGAACCAGCATGTATACGAATAAATATTCATATAGCAGCATAGGCCTATGAACATGTACGAGTATACTCCTGAATACCCGTAAAATAATTCAAATAACTTAAGGTATTCGCCCCGGTCTGTCTGTGGTATGCGTATAATAAAATATGAACAGAGTTACCTGAACATAAAAGTATAAAAGCGCGAATTAAAGTGTAATTTTTTTTTCTCCAGATTTAAAAGTTCCCACTATCCGGGAAGAAGAAAAATCATACACGTCAAAATACGTCAATAAACTAGTGCTCCACCCCAAAACTCTTGTACGCAATTTAATAAAATTTCGCGGGCTCCAGAGATTAAAAAAGACCCAACCCAATAATATATTGTTTATATAGATTTTATTACAATACATGACTTATTACATTGGTAATAATTAATACATATTTTTTTTTTAATTTTCATTAAGGAAGATGCAATAAAATAAAATTAAAGCTTAAGATACACTTCAGACCTAAGTGAGAAAAAGGATTTAAATCTGAATTGTACTAATTTAATAACTGAGAAAAACAGAAAATTATAAAAAAAATTATGAGAAAAATTAAAGAATACTGAAGTGCTAAGGACAATTCATACTTACATTTTAATATTTTTCAAACTTTTAAAGTAATTTAGAACCACATGTTTTAATTAATGAAACAAATGTAAGCATGCCCTTTGTATTTACACTTATAAATTTATATAATAAAAGTAAAATTTTGTATTGTTTTCAAACATCTACAGAGTTAGTTCTCTCGCAGAAAAACGGGGAAAATGTTTGTGGTCTTCCGTCTGGATACTACGTGTACATTTTGCTGTTCAATTTGAGCGTAATTCTCATCGAGATTGTTTCCATGTTCCCAGCTTAGTTGATGTACGGGGGTTATAGTAGAGCACATACATATGTATGTACATATTTTTTATTTTGCCTGTATTTTGTTTGTGTGATGGCTGAACAGCATTGTGCGAACGACCTGTACGTTGGCAGAACAGATTTATAACTAATTATTTGTATGGCAAAGTATATGGTATGAATGAGTTACTGAAAATTACAGATTAGTTACTTACAGAACTCACTTATTTAAGGCATCGTTGCACTTGCACTTGCACAATATTTATACAGCATACATAATACATACAATTATTATGAATGCCAGAAAAACTTTATATACAAAATCAATATTTTTAATTGACTTTACTCATTCCATAACCATCGTTTCAGTCTTAAAGAAGAAAAAAAAACTATAAAAACTGGGAAAGCTTCTTTGTTTTCCAATACCAGGCGATCATGAAAGAGAACAACATTAGTTTATTGTATCCATTTACAAAAACCTCCAACAAGATTCTAAATAATATTGAAAATTGTACAAAGCCCGCCCTCTTTTTGTATATGGTACCAAAAATGTATATATCGCACACAGACGTCAAAGGTGACACAATTTACAACTTCTTAATTTTGAGCTCAAGCACAGTTAATTACGTTTTGTGAAAAAAGAACGGCTGACTATGCCACCTTTGAAGTGGGTGTGCGATATATAAGTAGCTGAAGGACGTACTTTTTACAAAAAACAATTGTTTACAAAAAGAGAAGAGTAAGAATTAGCTCTCTGCCCTAAACAGCAAAAATTCATAAATTCTTTTGAACAACAACAAAGCTCATATTAAATATCAAATTAAATAACGGGACTGTGGAAGTAAAACTTAAAAGAGCGAATTCTTTTAACCAGGTGTGTAAAAAAATAGTACGTGTAAAACTATTCCAAAAAATTATAAATTTATTATGACTGATAAAAAATTACCATTTGAAGCATGCATAAGGATGTGGATATATGTATATAAGGTAAGGTAAGGTAATTTTAAGATTGTTTTGACTACGAACCTTTTGAAAGTAGAGGAATCGAAGTGAGTACATATGTAGTAAATTACAATAAAAGGATTTTTTTAACAAAAGCTTTTACTTTATAAAATAAAGACTCCACTGTTTCAGCCACTGAGAAAAAATTTAAGTTTTAACTATTTTTCTTAACTTTATGAGAACACTTTTATCTGAAAACAAATGAATTGCAACAATTTAATTAAATATTTATTTTACATATTGCATACGGCTATGTTCCGACACTTGCAATTTGCGATTGTGATTTCAACTCGCATGTGAGGTGTTCTGTAACTCGCATTCGCAAGAGTTTTGGCGAGTTCAAGTATCAAGAATATACTGAAGTGAACTGCAGTATTTACACTTCAGTATACTCTTGCAACTTGAACTCGCCAAAACATGGCCGATAATTTAATCAAATAATAAAAAATATGTTAAATTTAATTGCTTTGTTTTAATTCTTAGTATGACAGACACTTCAGAAGTGTATTTTACTTAGTTGTAATATGATACATGCTTTATAACTGAATTTATTCTTTTAAGGGTATGCATGCAAGGATTGCATTTCTTTTACATACACAAATATAAACAGATTATATCTTGCTAAAATTTCTATACTCCTGATACTTCGTTATTGTAATCTAGCATTTTCCATGGATATTAATTAGTAAAAGAAAAAACAAACGACATATATATAATGTACGTACGTACAAATATGAATTTAATATAAATAAATCAAATGATAAACTAAAACTTTAATAAAAAAATAAATAAGTTTATTTGGGAATTTTTCTGATAAACAAAACAAATTTAAATTTTATTTTGTTTATATTTTGTAAAACTATTAAAACTGAACAAAAAATGAATTGCTTAATCTGTGCTAAAAAAAAATCATTCATTTAAATCACTGCATCTAGAATATACATATGTATGTATTTTTGTATGTTGAATACAAATTAGAGTGTACCTGTTATTCCTGAGCTCCTAGTTATTTGTTTGAAATCTATGGTATTTTTTTTCATTGTCCACTTACGGAATAAAATCTGTTTTCGGGAGGGTGTGATGGGTGGGTGGTAAAATTTGTCTTAACTGTTCCTTTTTTAAATGCGCCTTACCACATGGTATGAAAATGCAAGTTAGTAACATTTTTACCTTAAAAAACAATTCCTACTGCTTTTTTCAAGATTCTGAAAGCCTGATATTAAGAATGAATTTCACACAAAATTTCTTTGAAAAAAAATAATTTTTTTTTGGGTAACGACCGACGTCGTCATGTCGTCAGCTGACACAGAAAGTTTAAATTTTATAATACTTACTTATACCGATCTTGGTTGGGTCAACATAAATAATTAAATTTTTGCTTTAACTTTCTTGATTTACAAATTTGATTCATTTATTTTATTATATAATTTGTTTTCTAAAAAAATTTGAAATATGTGGCGAACTTCTTTCTACAGTGTCAATAATGTTTTGGTTGGTTGAAATATGTAATAACTACTGCGCAGAAGCATAAGACGTATCGGACTTGTTTGATTTCAAATGTAATAGTTGCATTTCAGTAAGTATAAGACATATTTAAAGGAAATACCGATTTTAAAAAATTTTATATAAATAATAATCTTGTGAACGTGTGCATCGTTTTATTTTTATTTTTTATTTCTTTGTATTTTACATAATTTATAAGCGATTTTATTATTGTATTTTCAATTATATATGTATAATGTGTAATATATTAGATATATTTTTGTTTTGTTTGAATTATACAATTTGTTTTTTAATTAAAAAAAGCTTTCATATTTTGACAATTTTCTTTCTTAATACAAAAAATAAACTAAATAAAAAATGTATAAACAAATAAATATATAATTTTTTTTTTAAAGAAATATATATAATCTGGGAAAAGTTTTAAATAAAAAATAAACTTAAATTAGAAAAGAAAAAACATGACAAACAATGCATAAAATGTAATATAGCTTTATATTTTTGATATCGTATTTTCGTTTAGATTAGTTTGAACTACGTGAAAAAATTTAATTTATATGTGTACGTGTGTGTGAGAGCATTTTAAGATAATTTACTTAATATGTTTTATTTTTATGCCTGCTTGCGATTTCAATCATTAAAAAATTTCGAAGCTTTACTTGCAAGAATTTAAGAAAATGTCTAAGTGTTTTTTTTTCATGAAATGTCTTTTTATTAAAAATTTTAAGTTTAATTTTGTGATTATTATTTTAAATAAATTTCTGATACAACTTGCAACAACATACACACTTTAAATTTAGACTTGATGTTTTTTATGTTATAGTTGAATTGAGGACACAAAATATCAATTATGAATTATTCAACTTATAATTTTATAAAGTTGGAATTTGAAAATAATTTGAGCAGAATATAAACGTATGCTGTATATCACACGATTATTTCTTTTTAACAATTTCTTCAAAAATTTCAATAATTTTTTTTTTTTTTGGTTCCTATAAAAATTGCAACAATATTTTTTGGAAATAAATTATTTAAAAACACATGAAACAAATTACAATTAAACAATATTATTAATAAAATATATAATAATTGATAATATATGTATTTCAGCTTCTACTGCCAGAGGCCAACTGTAAAATTTCTACCAAAGTGTCCCATGCGTCGCTGACGTCCAACTAAAGAACATGGTAAAAGAAAAATTATTGTTTTAGAAAATATCTTTAAAAATTATTGTATATACGTTTTACACGATACGATACAATTAGGATAGAAAACTAAATCGAAATAAAATATTAATTAAAAAACTAACAATTTGAGGAAAAGAAAAATAATTTTGTTTCTGTGTTAATATAATGCTAAAATAAATAAAACTAGAAAAAAAAATTATTAATCAAAACATTTTTTTTTTTGAAATTTCGATTAGTTGAAATAAATTTGTTGTTGCTAGAAAAAAAACTAATTTTGCAAATTTAAATTTTAAATAAATGTTATAAATTTTATTTAGTATTTTAAAGTAAATTTGTTGATGCCTGCCATTTGCTTTTACATTCAGTTGGTGACGTCTTAAAAACATTGCATTTAGAGTTGGAAAAGGCTGTTCTTATGTAGAAAATGTGACTTTGGGGTTCAAAGCTTTAAATATAATTTTTTAGGATTTATAAAAACTCATTTCATGAATGCGCAAAGTTGTCATTTTGTTATTGTGTTAAATATGTGTAAACCAAAGCTCCTTTTGATACTTTCTTTTGTATGAGTTATATACAGCATTGTTGTGGAACTTAAAGCCAAAAGTGCTATTTCTAAAAAAGTAGCATCTACTAAAAAAAAGCGCTTTGTATAGCGAGAGACCTTTAAAAAAGCAGCAAAAAAAATCAGGAATGAGACAAATCGTAACTTAAGAAGCACAACGATAACGCTATATACATATATGTCACGTGCAATTGAATAATCGTTTGCGCAAAATAGCTATCACAAAATTTGCCCCGTCTAATCGTTTTTTTTTCGGAAGCAACAATTTAATACCGAAAGAACCCCGTCAACATTTTTAATTTTAAAAATCGCTTTCATAACAAAAACAAAACAAAAACTCTACTGTTAACATTTATGTAGGTAGTCATTGCAAAATTAAATATAAGAAAAAGCTCATTTATTAATCGGTTCCAGAATTGTGCTAAGACCAGTTACCTGGCTCCACAATTCGTTCGAAGAACTGATTATCTAAGTAACAATTACAAAAAACAATCATTCTATTGTTAAACTTAACTTGACCTTATACAAGTTCAACGCAGACCTTGGGATCTCAATTACATTATTTAATTAATTACACAGAAATGACAACGGCAATTATTACATTACACACTCTACGCTATTGTAATTGAAAATAATAAATAATTACTTAACCAAAATTTTTTTCTTTCTAATTACGTCTAATTGTAATTGAATTTTTTTGATGTAATATAATTTAAAAATACTTCCTTCATTAAGTAATTATATCTGATTATTTAAATTATGATTGCGTTTAGTTCTTAATTAAAATTATAATTACTTATATTTTTTACATCCAATTACAATTACAGATTACATTTCATTACAATTGTAATTGGAGTTGAAATCTCCAACGTTTAGATCTTTGCATTTCTTTTCCGGGAATATGAGGCATTCCGTATGAAATTAACACACTAAAATAAAACAAAATTACTTGACCACCTCGGAATGTGATAAAATTTGGTATTAATTACCAAAAGTAAATGTTCAAAATAAACTTTTCGAATAACTTCAAAACTTTTAATTTGATGTCTCTAAAAAACATTTTATAAACAAAGTTCATAGAAGAAAGAAACTGAGCTCATTTAGAAGAAAAGCCTATGGTGGTCTCAAAATACCCCAGTTACATTTTTTTGGGCAACATCCGTAGCTTGAAACCATTTAGAGATATTTGAAAATTTTTCTTAATCTGAGGACAGCTTTAATAACAAATTTCATCAAATTGTTAGGTGGTCAGGTTAATACTCTGTGTTGAATTAGTATGATCAATGATCGATTCATGTATGTAATTTCATAAAATATTGAAAAGTTTAAAAAATGCTTTTACGATTAAATATAAAAAATCATGACTGTCAGAACTGTTACACGTTCCGATCGGAATGGTAATCGTAGTTGTAATTCCCATCGAATTTGTTTTGGGATTTTCAGATTCCGATCGCTTTTGTTAACTTCAAATGGTTTGACAATCTATTTTACATAATGTAGCAATTCAAAGAATATTTCTCTACATTTTTATAAGTGCAAAGAGGTTACATATTCTTCTCTGCAGTTTATGTCATTAAAAAATAATTTCGCGTTAAATCCTAAATGTTTAATACCGAAAAAATTTTATAACCAATTTCGACTGAATTTTGAATATAGTGACAGGGCTGATTATCTAAACAGTTGATCACAGTATGTATTCACATTTTTAAATCTACCCTTCGATAAAGAATCACTCGATTGAGTATATCACACGCTCCTGGGGTAGAGTTTAAAACGAAATATTATTGAATGAAGTATTTATTCTGTTTGACTTAATATGACTAATGAATAATGTAAAAAATAATCGTTAACATGCACTGAATGTTTGTAAGAGAATAATACCCCCAACACCTTTTGAACTCTTATAGCAAAACTAGTAGAGTAGTTAGTGTAATTAAATTTAATAATTATTGTTACAAAAAATATTTACATACAAAATATTTCACACTATGATCACTACTACCTAAACAAACAAAAAAGTATTTTAAAATTAAAATAAAGAATATTTTAAAATAAATAAGTTAAAAATCAAATTTGTTTTTATACGTACAGATTTTACAAAAATCGTAATAGAGGGACTTTTCTTGGTTCTTGGTTCTAAATTTTGAATATTCCACATTCATGTTTTAACAAATAGTAAGTAGTTGTTGTTGTTGTTGCTGTCGATGAAGCTTTTATTTGTTTTTGATGTTGTATTTTAATTAATGTTAACAGTTTGAACAAAAATTTTAATAATTTTTTTAATTTGTAAACTGAAGTGTTGTTGGTTGCAGGATTGATTGATTGATTGGTTGGTTTGTTGGATGTATTTAAGATTTAAGACATTTTCAAGACAATTAACACACGTTTATTTACGTTGATTTAGGCGTTGAACACGTACTGTAAAGAGACACAAAACATAAGGAGAGAAAAAAACGACACAAATTAGTTAAAATTATACTAAAATTACGGGACTGACAAGAAACAATTTGTTTAAACAAACAATTAAGGGGGGTTAGCGGGGGCGAGGTAAAAAAAATATACAACATTCATTGTTAAACTTAAATTATAAAAGGAAAATGCAAACAAAGAAGTTACAAAAACACTTGAAAGCCGTAAAAAAAAACATTTTATACTGGTTTAATAATTATCAGATAATATCTTCGAGTCCAATCCTATGGAATATTAATTGAGGTATAGTTTGAGAATCGAAGACATTAGAAGTAAATAATATTGTTATGTTCATTATGTTCATCATAATGAAATCTTTAAAAATGAAAAAAAAAAACAATGTTTTAGTAAAACAGTTCAACTCAACATAAATTAGTAATATTACGAGTATAAGTACAACTTTGCTACTGTCAATTTTCTTACGTTGGCTTAGACGATAGTTACGCTATGTTTACACGTTATGTCTGAACACAGCTTAAATAGAAATGATAAAAAGATCGTAGATGGCATGCAATTAGCCTTCTTCATCTTGGCCTTCAGTCAGCAGCGTTTTACAGCATACATTTTTTTTTTATTTGTTGGTGTAAAACTTTCTGCTTTAATGGACAGATATCTGATATTGAGCATTATCAAATGCTTTTAAATACTTGTGATTATTTTCGTCAAAGACTGGCAAAACGCCGAACAAGGGAAGGTTCTAGAATCGGAGGCATGATTGTTCGGAGTGCGTCTACTATCAATTATTCACTAGAAAGTAAATTGGATGCCATTTGCGTTACCACTTAGGGATATTAAATAGCGTTTATTAATCAACAGTTGGTTGAAAATATAAACGGGAAGTGCATGCTTCTACGTCGGCACCCTAAATTGGTTCTGCATCATATTTCGACAACATGTTGCAAAACTGAGCAAGACAGCTGCAAAAGTTGAAACGGAAAGTTTTATCCACACGCACCGTTATTCCATACAATATTCCGTCAAAAAATGAGTTGACACCTAATACCGGTTTTAAGAAGTCTAAATTGGCAAGTTTTGTAAATCGATTTTAAAGATGAAGTTTTCATAACGCGAGATTTATTCTTTCAATAAACAAATTACGTAAAATACGTTAGAAACAAAGTTGTATACTTAATTAATGCGCAAGAAAAGGCAACATTTGAGGGTTGTAAATAAAAAATTGACTTAATTTTAAAATAAGCTAGTAAAGGCTGAAAATGTTAGTTTCTTATAATTTAATTTTTTCATTTTAAAATATGCTTTGTGTTTAACAAGGCTTTTTTCTGTTAATTTATTTTCAACAACATTCAAGCAAACATTTTTGTAGAAATTTACAAACTTGTAATAGTTTTTGCAAGATTCATTCAATCCGGTTTCTACTATTTTACATTCACGTAGTTTTTTTGTTCTCAAGTTAACAGTTTATTGCGATGAGCTCAGTTTGTACAGATTTATTATGATTTAATATTGTGATTTTTTTTTGGCACAAATATATATTTTCTTTTTTCACTGTATAAATCGCAGATTTGTTGTTTTTTTTTTATAATAAAATAGTGTATTATATATTTTTTTTTTTAAATTAAAATTTGCTTAAAAATGTAAATCGCAGTTTAATTTCTATAGTTGGGTAAGTAAAAAAATATATATAAAATCAAGTATTTAATGTATAGAGAGCGACATTGTTTGATGTGTTTGTATGGAATTAAAGATGTCTTAAACACCACATCAGCAGACACTTCAATACACTATGGAAAATATTATCCTATGAGCAAGAAATAAAAATCTGTGCTTAAGACTTTCAATTTAATATCTCCTTATCGTCTCATTTTTAGAGGAAAGTTTATTATCCTCAAGAAGTCATTTCCTTTTATTCCCAGCAAAAACATTAGGGTAATGCATGGATTCTTGATAACGAACAGGTTCGACTTTGATAGAAAAAAACGTATGATTTTCAAATTGGCGTTTCATTAGCTATCGTGAGTTTACATTAAAAAAATGGCTCACTTGAACGCTTATGATCACTGATAAAGACTCTCTCCACGACTAAATTAACAACTTACAAAAACGTAGCTACGCTCGTAATGCTCGCTCTACACACAATCGTAAAAATTCCAATCGAAACGCAACGCAGAATATCAAAGTATGTCAAACAAAGAAATTTTCAATTCGATTCGAAATGGAGAATAGGGGTGCTTATTAGCTTTTTTTTTACTTTGAATTTTGACGCAGTTTCGTTAAAAAAAATGCCTCTTTAATAATTAATTATCTCATGATTTTAGAGAAAACATGAGAGCAACTATACGTTGAAATATTAAGCGACACTTTCGAAATTATTATCTATTTTCGAAGTATTTTTAAGTATTTTAACAAGGCAAGCAACCATATTATTTTTGGAAGTGTGTATTGATAGTTATCCCACTATTTGTACAGATGCCTGCACTCTCTTCCCACGATTTGGGTCTAAAAGCACAACTAGCACTAGGACTTATCATTTCGTGTGCGGACCTTTAAAGCCGTCCTGTTCATTATTTTCAATCCCACAGAGGCTATGCACTTTAATGTGATATACAAATTCCTGCCCTTTTTCTAAAGGCAGTTAAGATATTTTTCAATTTCTTAATGAACTTTACCTCAATATTTTTTTCCTTCTCTCATACCGATCTAGAAATTTTTCTCCAATATAAATTACCAATGAACTTGTTGCAGGTATAAAGTAAATTGACAAAATTATTTATTTATAAAATTGCATGTATTTGATTGCTCACAAAAAAGGTGTTGATAAAACATTTGTGGCATGTTACCAGAAGGCAGATCTCCTTACAAGTGTCGATATTTTGTTAAATCATTAATTTAAATTATAATTACAATATATATTAAATTTCGATTTTGTGGAAAGATAAATCACCCTTGAATGTGTTGTGTTGTTGTTTTAAGCACAGATTTTTATTTTTTAAATATTTATCTAAAGTTTGTATGAATCGGTAATATATTGTTGTGTAGATTTGTGTAGAGGTTAAAAACATAAACATAAAACATGCAGGAAAGTAACAAACAATGCTGAAAATAAAAACATTCAGTTGAGCGAGCGAAAGTAAAAGAAAAACAGGAAAAATTAAAATAAAATTTGTACATGAATATTTTCAATGCATAAAGGTGAAATGTTAATTTTGAGTCACTTTAAAACTCTGTAGTTGTAATATTTTGAAATAATTAATTAATTAAAGCAAGGCTAGCCAAATAAATTTATAACTCAAATAATGCTGTCAGTTCAAAATTTTAATTTTTCCAAAGTTCAGTTTTATAATAGTGTACAAAATCGCAACTAAAGTAACTTTCTTTCTGATAAAAATTCGCAAGGGGAGTTTCTTTTACAACATAATTGTATTAGTAGCTTAAGATAGCGAGAGAGAGAGAGAGAGAATTAGATAGAAAATGACAGTCGACAACGAACAATATCAATATCAGTCAAATAATTTACATAACAAAACAGGTTTGACGTTTTTATTTAAAAATGTTTTTTTTAAGGATTGATAATAGATACCTTGATTTTTTATTGTTATTTCTATAAAACAAAATCTAGAATTTCTAGTTTTGTAGTAAAATTATAAAATTTGTGTTTTAGTTATCGTAATTCGTCATTGCTGGTTATTAAAGTTATTCAAATCCTTAACGACTTCTAATGTTTCCTTATGTGTTTTTTTTTTGTTTTCCATATATTTTTTTAATTTTAATGTAATTTTATTGAGAGATGATAAATTTCGTAGTTTTGGTATGCAGTACGATGAGTATGATGTTAACATTTTAAGTATATTTATTATCCTTTCAAAAATAGTTTAGTGAGTTTTCCTCTTTTTTTAGATTAAATTTTAAATAAGATTACAGTAGTTACACGTAAAGCGTTGACTTAATCGTCTCCTTTTTTAAACATATGTATATAACCTGATTGTTTATTTACTTATAATATAGTTTTTTTTTTTGAAGATTTAAACGAAAAGTTTTTTTACAAAATATTTTAACACGCTGCAGCTGATGACGACATTCGTTGCTGGCCGCTTTTCGTAAAATTGTGCTTCATTTAAGTTTTTATGTTTCTTAAAATTTTTACACATTTCCTTAACTTTTAATTTACATTTTAAAATCTCTCTTTTTTTATGTTTAGTATGCGACATTTGAGTATTGTTTTATGTTTTAAGTTAATATATTTTTTTTTATTTTGATTAAATAAATTTATGTATTATTTTTCGTTTTTCAAAAACTTTTTATATTGTAAAATGTTTACTGAACTCTTGTTGGATTTCTGTGAAGATTATTGAAAAATCTGAACTGCAGACGTAACTCAAGATCTTTTCTTACTGTAATTAAGAAATAAATGAAAGATAAAAACAAAATAAACATAAAACATAAAATATTAATGAAACAAATAATTTTAACGTTGAAATAAAATAAAGAAAATAACAAGTATTTTATGAATCAGGATAGAAAAGTAAGAGAAAAATTGGAAGTACGGGTACAAAACAACAATAATGGGGGGAACAGCTACAAAAACCACATTAACCAATAAAAAATGAATTAAGAAGTTCTTTTTTAGTATCATGAATTAAGAAAGTGTTCCAAAAGTCAAAGTGGTGCTAGGGCTGTGTAAAATATAAAGACAAGAAAAGTATCGAAACTATGAAATAGGAAAACGCTTTTGGAAACTGCAAGAAATATAAGCAAAATCTTAAAATATATTTTTTACACGAGTATTCATTTAATTTTTTTTTACTTTTCAAGTTATATTCGAATTTTGATGTAATACAAAATTGTTGTAAAAAAAGCTTTCTTTTATAAAAAAAAAAGGCATCTCTAACGAAGTAAGTTGAATAGTCATGGAGCACTACACAACGAAATAATGTGTTCGAAATATTCCAAAACGGGCTTGAGTTAAAGAACATTTTGTTCATTGATGAGGCATTTTTACATCAACAGTTTGGTATGCATTCTCAATGAGTACTTGTTTGGTGTGCCTTGTGGCCTGAAGACGTAATTGGACCATAATTTATTTTTTGAAAATAATGCAAAAAAATGCTGTTACAAACAATAATGTGCAATGGTGTAGGATTAATTGGACATAGGGTACTTTTAGTTTCAACAAGACGATACGACCTGTCACACAGTGTGTGATTTAACACCTCTCGATTGCTAACTTTGAGGCTATTTGAAGAGTGAACATCTAATTGCGCTTTTCAGAAATGCCATCGAAAACTGCGGAAATCGCATTACGGCATGCCACATGCCTACATAATTGTAATTAATTTTAAAGAAAATCTTAAATAAAAAATTTTATAAAACCTTTTTGTATAAATTATGTTTTTCCTCATAACTTAATGTGGAAGCCGAAATTTAATCACCCTTTACAAAAGAACGTGCATATATTTCTTTACCAACCCCTTAAACTTCATCATTATGGCTTTATCAATATGTCTCTCTTTAATACTCTATGGGATTGAAATATTTTCAGGAACGTCACAACAGAATATGAAGTAAGGTATATATGTAGTCTAAAAGCAAGGGAGCACGTTTCTGGGCATGTAATTAGCGTATTAGATTCTGATTTCGAGAGCTTTGTCAATCAACGGTTGCTACTTCATTTCTACAAAATTATGCAGTACGGTAAGCCGCCATATCTCTTGGATAAATTTAACATTGGAAGATCATCCAGAACTAATATTGTTGTTTGCCCAAAACACTTGTCTTTGTATATGACTAGATCATTTTTAGTTAGGGTGTCACGATTATGGAATAAATACATCCCCAATGAAGAGCGAAAATGGAAAATCACGAAATAATAATTGTAAAACAGACACGCGTACTTGTGTGTTACTAAATCAAGGACCACAATTGGAAACATATTTTTAATATTTTTATCGACTTCGAAACTAAGTGCAAAAGTGGGGGGGATCAAATATTAAAAATGTATAAAATTTATAAAGTTATTTTTCAAGTTTATTGTTTTTGACGAACTACAATTATTATTAGTATTAAGTAATTTAATTTCTAGGCATGAGTTCGTTTTTCTTTCTATTCAGAAAGAGAATTTATTTAATATGACAACCTTGAATAAAGTAAAAAAGAAAAGACTAGAATATGAAAAATTGAAAAATTGAGAAATAACTCATTCTCGTATTCCATTTGCCTTAAATGTTGGTTTGAGTTAAAGATTTTTAGACACACAATTAGTAGAGATAAGACAGGAAGAATGTTGATAACGTGTGTAGCGGCATAGAAAATGCATTCCATTCAGCTAGATGTCTAATAAAATTAAAACTTTTACTGTATTCAAGGTTGTCATATTAAATAAATTCTCTTTCTGAATAGAAAGAAAAACGAACTCATGCCTAGAAATGAAATTACTTAATGTTATTTTACAAGTAAACAAAAACTTTACTACTTTTAAGCCATATTGTTTTCTAAATTAAGAAGGCCTGGCCTGTAGAGGCTCGAAAACTTATGAATTTGAAATAAATAAAATTAATTATTTACATACAGCTATAATCGTACGACTTTTTTCCATTTCTGAAATCGGTGGGTGTTTGGAATAGTCCATAAATATTCGTTTATCGAGCGATTTAAGAGGTTAATATTTTTGATATTCAGACTTTTAGTAAATAAATTATAAACGAATAACATTGCCAATATTATACCTCAGGTGGACTCCTCTAAGAGGTTCCAACCACCACTGGTATTAAGATGTCTAATTAACAAGAAAAAGAAAATTGGGCCATAAACACAATTCATTAATGCCAAAATATATATCTTTTCAATACTTAAGATTTTGCTTATTATTATTCGCATTTAAAATTGTTTTGGAAATATTTTAGTGTTTTATAGTTTTTGAGTTCATTGGATACGAACAAAACGATAATATGTATGAATAATAAAAACGAAAACAACCACATCCCTGTCAAAAGTGTGTCAAAGTTATTCATAAGTAAAAAAAAAAAAAACAACACCAATGAATAATA
This sequence comes from Phania funesta, assembly GCA_963932375.1. Lineage (NCBI taxonomy): Eukaryota > Metazoa > Arthropoda > Insecta > Diptera > Tachinidae > Phania > Phania funesta. The sequence continues at coordinate 45,058,284 of OZ010652.1, forward strand.
TTTGGAATGTAATGAGGGACGCCTTAGATGACATAATAATGATCGATGGCAATAAAAGCCTAAGAAGAAATGAGAGATGACAATGAAGGTTTTTCAATGATGTTAAATTTAAAAATCGTGCGAAAAGCGAATAATAGGAAAATATAAAAAATAAAAAATTAAATTATTCACAAATTACGAGGGGACTAGCAAAAAGTTCGCCTAGTGGGAAATAGTCAAATAACTTTTTGATTAATCAATAAATCGCATATAGTTTGGCCTAGTAATGAAAGATTTTATTTCAAGCTTTACGGTGACCAGTCAACAGCCGATAAAAAAAGTTTACACCTTTACGGCAATTCGCAAATTCTTCCATTAAAGTCAAGCGATAGAAATCAACGGACAAAGTATAATGGCAAGGACGATTCACATTGAATTTCCACATGATAGTGGAAAGTATTTCCCAAACATTAAAGTAGGCACCTCAAGTAGCCTTCACAAAATTAGTTAGGAGCAATACACAACGAAAGAACTTGGATGTTTTACGGGGATATTTTGGTGTACATCGACCTCTGAGCGCATTATAAGAAATTTGAAAAATACCTCGGCAAGTTCTGTCATGACATTGGGATGAGAATAATATAACAGAGTTCGTGAAAGTGTGGCCTAAGCACATTTAACCGTCTTAAATTACAGCTCCTGAAACTTTTGTACTCAAGTACACAGGGAATTATGACAGGGAATTTGCATCAGCACGCATACACGATCCCAATCAAACTAAAGGCTAGATAGATTTTCAAAAGGGAATACGCCTAGAGTAACAGTTTGCAGTGCGTTGCGATCTGAAGGAGTAATTGGACCATATTTCTTTTATTTTTGGTTTTATTATTGTTAAGACAATTTGTAATAAAAAGCTGTTCTTTTTTGGATTTTCCCCGTAATCTACTATGCGAACTTTTTTTCCCCCTTCGGAAGAAACGATGACTTAAAAATTTCGTATATGATATGTACAAGAGGTTGGTCGCCAACGATTTAAAAAAGATGAAGTAAAGAAAAAAGAAACACTTTTTACAATTTGATAGGTAAACAAGTGAATAAAATCTTGATTGTAGAATGCTGGTTTAAATATTAAAACAACAGAGTAGTGTACAACGAACGAGATGGACTTTTCTCTGGGAGAATAAATAAGCATCATAGCTTTTGTACAAATGTGCTGTAAGTAGTAGGCTGTTTTAACTGGTGGAGGTGTATTTCGTTTATCGATTATTGTACTGTGTATTATGTATTCGATTTTCTTACTGAAATGACTGTTTCTGTTTTTAGCGTATTGTCTAACTCACGTATGGGATTTATAGCTGGTTAAATCTTCATTATAAGCTGGCATATCATTTAAATTGGCGGCGGCATTGCCATTAGACCTCATAGATGTTGACGACGATGAAGAAGAAATACGATGTGATTGATCTTCTTCGTAATCAAAATCGTAATTGAACACATTATTTCCGCCAGCTTTGATAACCATATTATCAGGATCTACCTCAATCTCGTAGTCCTCCTGTGGAGGTTGAGGAGAAGGTGAAGGTGAGGGTGTGATGGCACCACCTTTAATTACCATATTATCCGGGTCAACTTCAACATCATAATCAATGCGCGGTATAGGCGAAGGTGATAGAGATGGTGATGGTGGAACAATATACTCCATAGCAATGTTAGCCGGTAAAATCAGTTTAGGTAAATTTGGTTTCAACTTTTCAACACGCACAACTTAATTGAGTTGGTTGTTATTCAAATAGTTTTAGTTTAATTAAACGTGTGATGCAATTTATACAAAAATTTATACGATGTTTTGATTTGGAAATTATTATTATTATTTTTTTTTGTTAATTTACACGTGTTACGATTATTTATGTTGAGATTTTATATATTACAAAAAATACAATAATAAAAATAAAATTATTAATGATTGTAATTAAATCGTTATTTTAAATTATCTAAATAAATTAAAACAATTTTAAAATGGAAAAGACACAAAAAAACAGATGGGACAAATATTACAGGAATTGCTGAAGACAAATGATTTAAAAATTTGTTGAGAAAACGCAAAACGACCAACAGTGTTGTTTTTAACATAAGGATGACGATTACGATTAAACACAACAGCAATAACTATCTCAACTACAAATGATAATGATGAGAAACAAAGGATATTCAAATGTTTAAGATTAACATAACACAATGTTATGAATTATGAACTGTGATGAAAGAAGCTGTAGTATAACAATGGAAATAATTAATCTCTATATATCTGACATAGGTTTAGGTAAACATAAGTATGTATGTATGTATAATTATTAAGTTCGCTTACACGTTTTTCTTTTTAACAGGAAAAGTCCCTTTTAATATTTAAATCTAAAGCTATACATTTTATATAGAACATTTCTTTTTATTAAAGATCTAATTTTAAATGTCTAACAATAAAACAAATTTAACTATTAACACGCAATAAGAACACAATTATTATTATTGATTTTTTTTTTTGGTTTGACGTAGACAAGACTTTTACCACGATTTGGATACAAGTTTTTATTCATCATTAGACGCTCACGAAAAAAAACAAGGCTTAGTCATCCGTTAACCCGGGTTATATAATATAAATGTTTATTACCTGGTAACCAAAGAGTTGTTATGTAGGATTTAAATGTAGATTTTCAAAAGAAATTTAAAATTTTTATATAAATTTTCGGAATTTTTAAAAGTAACGAAATTGATCTCCTACAATACTACAAGCTTTGAAATTGTAGATCACAATTTAAGAATTTTACTGCTCTACTTTCCAGAAAAGGACTAAATAATTTATTTTTTTTAGTAATATTACCAAAAAGCAAGATAATTTGAAAAAAATTCTAGATTTTAGTTAGAAGACTATCATTTTTTAACACAGTGCACTCTGGGCCAGAATTAAAATAAATGACCATCTGCCAAGAAAATAATAAATGAAATATTATACTTTCAAATTGGTTGAATAAATATTTCGCTTTATATGAATATAAAATAAATCAAGCGTAATCTGAAATGTGTTGAAAATGACTTAAGTGAAAATTTATTTATTCTAATAGTGTTATTTTTGGAGTTGTTTATAAATTTTATATTTATATTTTTAAATGTCCATAACATTTTTTTATGCACGAATGAAGGGTTTGTTGATAGTACAGGCGCAGATCAAGTGAGCGGAGGTGATTGAAAAAGGGAAATTTCCTTCTTATGGCCATTAAGAATTAACATTTTTCCATACAAAAAGATTAGAAAAGTTGAAGAATTATTTGTTTTCGTTAACACAAACCCCTTCGAAAGCTTAAGCTGGGTCCGCGTCTGTGCTGGTATAAACACGACTATTCTCTTCAATAAAAGAGTATTTATTGGTTGTTCTAACCTGAAGTTATTCATATACAAAATTTTAAAGGCCAAATAAAGATCAAGTTGACATTGCCAACGCCTAATTAGACTGATAAAAAGGCATATTCTACTATTCGCATTGATTTAGAACAAAACCCGCACACTCTCTGATAATGAAACATGTACATAAATATTATAATATTAAGCTAAAATAAAAATCCTGGTCAAGAGCGCATTATATGTGTATAAAAATATGTATAGAATATAAAACAAAACAAAAGCTAAAAGTATTTAAAATGAATGCAAATCAATTCGAATCATGATAGAGATAAAAACGAGAACGAGTTTTTCATATAGCGGTTGTAATTTAATAAAGGAATTTTATATTTCTTTTTCTTCTGTATCCTTTGAACTCTTTGTTATAACTAGAGCATCCGCAACAGTGAGTGGTGCATTGAAACATGATGATGACGATGATAGTGGCGACGTCAATGATAAATTACTGTTGATATTTGCATTTGAATGATTGTTACAAATGCTATTGCCAATGATAGAATTTTCATTATCCTTATCATTCGAAGGTAAATTATTATCAACATTTGTTGTTGTATATAATGTAGCAATATCGATTTTTGCATAATATTTCTCTTTTGCATCGTATGCAGCAGCAGATGATAAGGTAGCCGATAATGGTGATTGAAGTGATGATGGTGAAAGATTATCATTTACATTTGCATCAAAAATTGCTTTATCATTGTTATTAATAATGTTGTGAAGTGAATTGCCTTTATTTACATTAGGGTGTTCGAGATGTAATAAATTTTCAGGTGATGATAATTTATTAAATATATCGATTTCAATTGCAGTCGATTGTGGTGGTATCGGTAGTGATGATAAAACGGTTACTAAATCTGTACCACTTTCACCTAAATTGTTGAATAGATAGTTGTAGTATATGAAGTTATGAGATCTCTAGCATATAAACGAAAAAGGGACTCTTAAAACTAGATCTTCAGTGCTCGACAGCAAAAAAAAAAATATTGACAATCAAACCTAGAGAATTCCTTTATGAATAACCATTAAAACCAACGATGTCACTAGTAAATCTTATTAAATTTATAAAAATCTTTGGAGGGGGTAAATATAAAAAAATTTATAGCACTTACTTCTGTCAATATTACGTTGCAAATGTGCAGCAACTCTATGACGGGCATCGTTGAATTCAAGATGTAGACCCAGTCGAAGGAGGGATGTGTTCTTTTCCACTAAATCCGTAATTTCCATTTCAATTTTATTACCCAATACTTGTGATCGCTTTAATATTGAGTTTTTGAGTATATGTATAAATAGTTAAGAAAGAGGACAATAGAAAACTTACCTGATTAGAAGCTCTGAATTCTTCAATAGTACGACACTTGAGCAGGGCTTTAACTAATTTTACTATAACAGGTGGGCTAATGAAGTTTGTTTCGACATTTAATACTCTTAAGGTTTTGCTTTTTTCAATGGCTTCGGCCAATAATAAAGCCGTCTTATCGGTTAGACCCACATTTGTCAAAGACAAAACTTCCAAATATTCGTTTTTAGGCAGTACTTCAAATAGTTGTTCCAATTTTTCATCAGAAATATTCTAAAATATATTTTACTTTCATAGGCATTCTTCAAAAGAGTTTTTTCTTTACACAGGACTCACCTTAATATTATTTAAATTTAGTTCAATCAATTTTGAATCATTATCTTTAACACGCTTAATGGATTCTTCAACATCTGTGTTGTTGGGTGGATCCATGGGGTACACTTTTTGTTGTGTAGACTTTGTGATGCCATCCCAACCCAAACCAACAGGCTGGCCTTTGTTTAGCAAGGACGCATGGTATTGATCTTGATTCATCATCGAGTGGAAACCCAAAATTGCAGCCAAGTCAATAATTTCTTCTTGTGTTGCATCGCTTAAAGCTTGCTCATACTCTTCACCCATATCGATGGCAATTTTTTCCTCTGCTTCCATTTCGCGTACATCACGTGGTGGTGGCACCCATTTTTTGCCGCGCACTGTACCTTTAACATATGGCTCGAACTCAGGTTGATCGGGTGTTTCTATGGCCTGTTTATTAATGTGTTCAATGAGCTTTTTGCGATTCAAGGGACCAGTTGATTCCTTGGTGCATTCATAACTGCAGCGTTGATCGGGTGGCAAGAAGGAATCCTGGTAAAAATTGAAAAAAGAAATTTTGGTTTAAAAGTTTAAAGCAAACCTTAATATTTACTTTATTATAAACTGCATTTGACGTTCGATCTTCGCTGGCTATCGAACAACGAATATCGAATGTCAAGTCGGATTTACCGCCAAACAGAATTTTGCTCTCGAGGCTGTATAGTAGTGCCTTTGCTTTTAGGCGACCAAACACTAATTTTAAACTATGTTTGTTAATTTTATGTAGGTTTGAGTAACTACCGAACAAATTCGTATTTAGTTTCAGCCTCAGCTGATAGAAATAAACTATTGTGAACAATCACAATTAGTGAATTTTACAATAACGCTATTTCTCGTCGAATACGCGTGAAAATATTAAATGAACATTCGTATGATCAGCTCTTTCGAAGTCTTCGATCTCATCCATTCAAAATTTTAAAATTTTGTTTTAAGTGAAAAATCTTCTAAGAAGATTTGCTAAATCAAGCAGCGATTTAAAATCTAAATTGAGTGGTAATACTTACATCCGGATCAACTTCTTTGGCCAGGATATTAATTTCTTCTGGTGATAGTTGTGCCAATAAAGCCTCAACATCTACTTCATCATATTCACTCAAATCCTTGCCATACAACTTGGCTGGGGTAGTTAATGTTGTAGTCTTTGTGGTTGATGAAGTCTAAATAACAAAAAAAAAAATTATTAATAAAAATTCTTAAAACAAACACGTAAGGAAAAAATATATAAGCATGTACTTTTTTTAATTCAAGGTTAATAGGTGGCTGAGGAGCTCTTCTTTTAACTTGGGGCACCGGACGTAATTTAATTCTTTGAAATTCTGGTATATCTTTAGAAGGTTGGGCAGACGTTGCTATCTTACTATTTTCCATATTAGCCTTTTCTTGTAATTGTAAATGTTTGTATATTTTCCAACTTGTTAAGGCCACAAATACAACATAACTAAACTTTTGAACAATTTTGCACAAGGGTCAAGCGAAAAACCTTAAAACTTTTAAAACATAACTAAGAAATAATGTTTCTTCCGCCTTATTACCAAAACTACAAAATATTGTGCTGCAAATTAAAAATGTTGTAATACAAAATAAAAGAGAAAAAAAATCAATAAATAAATATTTGCAAAAAATCCAATTATGCAAAATTGTTTACAAATAACTTAAAAACTAATTTTAACGTTTAAACACGAGTTCTGCTTGCAGTTTACCATATTTTTTAGTACGAGTATTTATAGGAATCAAAAATGTAAAAAAAATTAAACTTTTTTCAAACTAAAGCACATGAAATTATAAGACGTATTTTATTTCAAGTTATTATCTAAGCTTTACAACTGCAACTGATTGTTGAAGTCATACTCAAACTGAGTTGAGGCTGTTCCATACAAAAGAATTCAGTTATAAATATAGACAGACAGACAGCAACTCAGGCAGACAGTTGAGCAAAATGTTAAATGTATAAATATATAATAAAATTTAGTAGAAAAAAATAAACCCATAAAACAAGAGAAAAGGGGATTGAATTTTATTTCATAATGTCAGTTGGTCAACAAAGAGCAACCTATGTATGAAAACCGAACATACTAAACCTTAGTAAGACAAAGACAAAGACGAATTTCGAATACCCGACTGGCTAAAAAATGTAAATTAAATTTTATTACAAGAGAACCGTTTAAAAAATGAATGAAAAATTAAATTACAACAACTCTAATTTAAGTGGAAAATTAATTTAAATTTAAATAGAAAACCATAAAAACACGAATATGTAATTTAACACATAACAAAAAGACTCTTTCCAAACAATTTAGACTGTTATAATATCAAAAACAAATTCAAATTAATTAAAAGCCTAAGACATCGAACAAAATCCGCTTGGTTTTCAAACGTCGATTTTCAGTTCCATTAATTTTATGTTTTTCGATTTTTTTTATTTGTTCGCCCAATAGAACAAAGTGGCGGCAAAACTGTAGGTTCTTTCACGCTTGTAAATAAAATATACATATTTACCACGGTTTTTAGTATTATCGATCAACAAACTTGTGGTAAATTATAGTTTAATTCACTTTGTAGTTGTGGTCGGTGGTATGTTCACTATATCTAAAAGATTTAAAAGGTCTACAAAAGTACTTTACTACGAGGCGTCAATTCTGCTACTGCGAATAAATGTAATCTATATATTTACAGATAAGAAAAAAAATTATATGTATTTATATTTAATATCTCTAATCCGCTTTTACTGAAATATGGTTAATAGTTTTACAAAAAAGAAGTATTTTATAGCACTTATACATGTCTGTCATCACTTTCATAATCACACGACAGTGAAGCTTTTTCAAATGTTTTGGGGTCCGCAATTTACTTCCGGAATTTTTTTCTGTTTTAGTTTCCAGAATCACAAATATAACCCATACAAATCTATTCAATGAAGAAGAACTTAATTTTGGTTTTTAGTTATATATTATCTACATAACTCGAAAGATAAGCTGAAGGTCCACACCACACGTACTACACTTTTTCGCATCTGTCAAAAGAGTAGAAACAGTGTAATTGTATATATAATACTTCAACTAGTTAAAAAACATGTGATTTGGTGCACCAATCTCGTTGATTGTGATTCGAAAGTTGTTGCGGAAATTGAAAATGTTCTAAATTCCAGCCCGCTACAGGAGCTTCAAAGAGTATGTAGTCAGTATAAAGTGGATTGAAAGTATTGTAATTTGGTTTAAAAAACCCCGACTATTGTTTAATGTAAATTTTTGGAACGTATATTCGTCATCCCTTTCCGTTATCCATTTCTAAAAATGACACTTAAGATGGCACATAGCCGAAATCGGTTTGTCGCCAAACCAAACTTGACAATGCATGATGGAAATTCGTTTCACAAATCTACATCAAAACACCCGGTCGGCATATAAAAAATCAAGAATATTTATTTTTTTCAGCCAAAAAAGGGAAAGAAAAGAAAATATTCTGCAAAGCGACCTCAAATGAAGATGAATACCGAAGAAATTTTTTGAAATATAAAATCTTATATATGATTAAATATACTTTAGATTAAAATTACATGGAGATATGTTTTAAACATAAAATGAAGAGTTACATTTAGAGCAGTCAATCAATCAATGGTGATCGTCATAGATATTAATCAACATTTTACAAATTAAATAAATTTTTATGAATAAGGCATTTAAAGTATATACATACTCCAAAATGTAATATTATTTCGTACAAAAAAAATCGCCTTTGATGGTAGGTCAAAATGCAGAACCGGTATCTGGAAGTAAGGTACATATACATATAGTTGGATGCAAAATTTAGAAGTGGGTTGAAAACACAAATGTTCGCAGTCTCAGGTAGCGATTTTAGATAAAATGAGGCGCTTTTCATTCTGCGTTGCGTTGGCAATTTAATTAAAATAATAACACATCTAATTGTTACTCGAACATTTTCTTAGAATTGGAAGAATCCCTTAGTAAGCGTTTTTCTGTTTTTTTTCATTGCATATTCTTATAGCTTGTATACTTGGCAGAAATGCCTGGATCACTGCGTTAGTGACAGGACATGGAAACTTCAAGTACCATCTGGCTAAGATGAAAGTCGTAGAAGATGATACTTGCAGACTATGCCTGGAAGAGGCTGAGACGGTAGCGCACATTGTGTGTGAATGTCCAGCACTGGTTAACATAAGGCTTAAGACCACGGGCAGACACTCGTTAGATGTGAATGACATGGGGGGAACTAAGCCTTAGACAAATGCTAGCAATTACAAAAGACTCCGTGATGAGGAAGAGTGTCGACCGTTACCAGTCGACAGTCTGAAATCACTTTAGTCAAGAGTAAAGGCTAGAGCTAGCACGAGACTCATTTGAAAGTAAGGTGGTTGTGATTACGGATCGGTTCCCTGAAATCAATTTGAGGAGCGAAATGGGAGTCGAAAAGGGACCCAGAAAGTAAGTGGTCTGCTTCGGTAACCCCCCCATACATTCATAATAAATAATAGCAGAAATGCCGTTGACATTTTGGGTGAAATCGTATGTGATTCGTCGATGATCGCAGTGTCAATCTAAGTGTTACATTCGTTAAGTTGGTATTAAACACAACATAAACTAAAAAGTGTATTAAATAGTATTTATGTTTTAATTTTTGCAGCTAACTAAATTTTACCATCCAACTGAGATATTGAGCTTAATGCGAAACCGGATGTAAACACTAATACATGTGACCCACAACATATAACGTCTTTTACAATGTAGGAGAGTAGTTCAACGTCTTTTTATTCTGCTTGACTTTGTCAAACGTAGGAAATCTGATTTTTATTTTTTTGGTTTTTAAGAAACAAAAAAACTTGTAGCATTTAATAGGTAAGCAGCTCAAAGCAACATTGGCAGCAGCAGTTGTTTGTAAAAAAAATATAAACAAACTTAAAAAAAAAATTAAACAAGAAAATACAAGTCAAAACAAAAGTAGTATAAAAGGGGTACGGCCAAAATAAAACTACAAAATTAACAAACAAACAAAAAAAAAAAACTCAACGACCAACATTTGGCATTTTTCAAAACAAGGCAAAGTTAACGTGTTTGTTGTTGCATTATTAAACCAAATATTCTTTGTTGGCTTAAGTTTCCCTCTATAATATTTTTCTATAAGTTCTGTGGTTCATTTAATAAATCGAAAAAAATAAATAAAACAACAATGAAGTTTAACCTTTGTGCTTGGAGAAGCTTTTAGCTGGGTTCTTGAATTTCATTTTGTTCCTGTTTTCTTTGCTTTGGTGCTCTTTTGTATAGATGATTAATAACGTTTTCCGCTGTTTTTTGGTTTTATTTTATGCTGTTTGTTTAAAAGCGATTCCGTCCGAAACAATCGTGAATCATAAATAATTGTTTTCTGATAATAAAGTTCTCATGTACAAAAAATATCTACAGTGCACTCGCGATAACATGAACATCGCTTAATACGAACATATTTTATTTTGCATTGACTAAACTCTACCGTTTAATTTTATTTAAAAACTTTTCGAAAAATTAAATAAGCAACAAGTTATTTTAAATTCTCTTTCACCACTATCAAAAATTTACAGAAAAGTGTTGGTTTAAACTAAAGTTTTGTTGCAAGGTAAGTAGTCAATCGTTCATGTTTTAGGTAGTCAGCTTAGCGTAATAAAAGATGTCACGCTATCAAATGGGGGATCGGACAACTAACTTCACAAAAACATCAGTCCATTATTGGCTGTATGAAAAATGCACATGCAAATTGGATATGCCCAACCAATCGGTTCAAAACATTGTATCATACATTTCTTTTAACGCCGGATGCAATCAAGAACCGAATTTATTAATATGTTAAATATTTGATTGGACTTTTTTTAGAAACCCCTACTGAGAATTATGTCTTTTCGACTACAAACTAGCTATCTGGGTAGAGTAGAGATGCTTTATTTTTTTTAACAAATCGGATCCATGTAAAATGGAGTAGAACAAGCCGTATGTAAGGTATTATCAAGATTATTTTTTATTGAACGGTATATGTACAAGATCAAAGCGATAGGATCGATAGGGAGCGATGACTGATTGGCTCATTCGTATAGACCTGCGAATTCAGAAAACCTCAAAAAAAAAACTTCAACGAGATCAATTGGTATTGGACACGTAAGTGTTACAAGTGCATATGAAAAACAGGTATAATGTAGAGATAGAAAAAAAATTAATGGTGTTTTCTTTTCTAACAAAACTACACAAAACGTACACTTTGTACGTTTTGTGTACATTTTCGACAAAACAACAGCAATAGCATTAATTAATTCTATATGGTTTTCTAAAAATACTGGACGAAAAAATGTGCAAAATATATTGTATGTTAAAGTTAGCCTAAAGTTTATTTAAGTGTAACAACTCTTTTAACTGTTTATTTAATTTGGAGTTTGTTGCTGTTGTTCCAAAAATAGCGGATTTTTCCAACAAAAAGTGTAACGCCATTGGGTCAGCCCAAAGCCGCCCATGTCTGATGCAGTTAATCAGTGATGATAAATATAAAAAACACAAGGGTAAGGCAGCACAATTCGTTTCATTTAATTCAAACATTTTATATTAATTTTTGGTTTAGTACCGAACCCGAACCCGAAATATTTTATTCGAATGTTGAAATTTCCGAATATCTTAGCTGTGTGGAATAATTTTTTTCATTACATTTACAATAAAAAAGGTTGGTGAAATGAATTAAAGTTAGGTTTTCTTTAATTTAAGCTTTATTTAAATATTTTAATGAAATTTTGTTTTAAACAATGAATTTTAAAATGCATACGCGACGTCTGAGTCGACTTGTTTGATAACTGCTTCTTCATTTGATATTCCGACAGGGTGTTTTGATGCAGAATTTTGGGACGAATTTCCGTCATCCCTTGTCAATTTTAGTTTGGAGACAAACCGGTTTCGGCTATGTGCCATCTTCAGTGTAATTTTTCGTTCTTGTTGGATAACTCTTGCTTTTTACGTAAGCGACAACATGCGTGTTCATTAACCCTGTTTAATAATTTCGAAAAAGGAAAAATATGTGGAATCCTGATCATCTAATTTCTGAATTATTCAATTCGCAGTGTTATACCCATTCCACACATTTTCATTCCACTCGGAATACAGGACAGGAATAAAAACGAGTCTATATTTGCGACACTCAAGTTACTTGTCAATAGAATAGATCACAATTTTAGGTTTGAAATAATAACAACACAACTCGTATTTACTATTATCTGAAACTTTTGGTGAAACATGTTGTGTTAGAAATAAAAGCAATTTGTTTTTAACTCTTGTTGTATATATGTATGTAAATCTCTTAGGTTTTATTTGGTGCAACTTCGTATAACTTGTCAAAACTTTTTAAGTCTATTTTATGTAAAATACTCACTCCTGCCAAGGAAGACGCCTTCAGTTGGCAAAAACGTAAATTCATTGTTTGTGAAGTTTATAAATTATAATTCATAGCGCTTAAAAAGCCGGACCTTTCTAAACTTGAAAGATGTGCACACAATGTTAAGTTACTTTTGCGGCTTTAGGTTGTTACTTGATGTTTTGTTTAACTTTATTATTTCAGTCTTACTGTTATTTGACTTACTGTTAAGTTTTCTACAAGTTAAGTTTACATCATTTTTATATACTACAACTTGGTTTGATTTGCTTATACATTTTTAAACTTTTAGAAAAATGCTCAAGTTTTAAAACAAATCGTTGACTCTGAGACACAAGCCTATTTTTCGCTACATTTTAATATTATGTAATGGACTGCTGCACTTTGTTAAAACAATTTCAAATCAAACGTACAAAGGCACATTTCCAAACATACAAAGAATGCAATATGTCAATTTGTTATAAGTAGGTATAAAGATTTCAAGAAATGCACATCCATACATACTTCAACGACTCGATGACTTAAAACCAATGCAATTAAGGTTTGTTTTACCGATTAAATCTAAGGAGTGAAATTTACAAATAAAACTTTTTATTTCGGTTGAAATAAACAAGAACCCAATACCATTTAATAGCCAGTTTATTTTACCAAAAACAAGTCGGCTTTTTTTTACTTGATAGTTTGTGTTGCAAACAAATGATACGAAATGACAGACAGACAGACAGACATACATACGTACTCGATATTCGTTGTAGAGGAAGGAAAAATAACAACTACGACACAGTATGACACAGTAATGAAAATGCTACTAGACTGCTCACACAAAAAATAATAATATTAAGAATAAAAATAAAAAAAATAACAGTAGGAGAGAAAATAATGCCAAACTACAGTTTCTGTCATTCGAGTATGTTTTTTTTTTGCTCATTTGCCACGAACCCATTTAGTTGAAATTAAGCATCCATGCAACGAAAGCTTTACAAAAAACAGCTAATAAATGTTGCTTTATTTAGACGAATAGAACTTTACAATGAAATAAAACACAGGAAGAATTTCTTGCACCTTTTTTCTAATATTATTTCAATATAAAAGTGCCTTGTATTATTGTATTATAATACTTCCTGGTATTTTATTTTATTTGCACTTTTCATATCAAAATATGATAATCGTCCCTATTCTGTATTCCAAGTGAAATGAAAACATGTGGAATTGTAAAAACAATTCAAAAATTGGCTATTCCACATTCCACATATTTTACATATTTTTTTTTAAAAATTTACTGAATAAAATCAAGGAAAATTTAAAGAAAACCTTTGATATATTAATGCAAAATTGTCATTATAACATTTAAATAAACTTTTATTTAAAGAAAACCTGATTCTAATTCATTCCACCAAACTTTTTTGTTTTAAATACAACCAAAGAAATTATTCGGAAGTGCAATACAGAACAGCGAAAACATTCGGAAATTTCCACTTTAGAATAATATATTGCGGATTCGGAATACAGAACAGCAGAACAGAATATTATAATCAGTGCTGTTCTGTATTCCGAAGCCGCATTATTTTATTCGATAGAGAAAAATTCGGAACGTTTTAGCTGTTCCGTATACCACTTCCGAATAATTTCTTTCGTTTTATTTAGAATACAAAAGGTTTGCGGGAGTGAATTAGAATCAGGGTTTCTTCAAATAACACTTTGTCATAGGCATCGCCCATTTTATTCAATTAAGAAATATATCAGCGTTTTATTCAATGTCAAAGTCTATGCACCTAAAAAAACACCCTATAGTAATAATTCCAATTCCAGTTATGCTAAGATAAAAAGTGTATTATTATTTGATAGAAATACAAATAAATATTTGTAGTACGACTGCTACTTTAGTATTAGATACGACTGGCTGGTTGTCTCGCTGTATCATCGTATAAAATCACGTTTTCATTTGTTTTAATTACTTTGGGAACAAACATGACACAAACATAATAAAATCAGATCATAAAATCTGGTATTATATTTTATTAATGATTTTTGTGCTAATGATAGTTACCGTAGGTTTTATATTATTTCTCTGCTTGCTCCAACAGTTGATACGTTTCTTTTTTTTGCTTACAACGGTATAGCTTTGGAAGGTACTCGATTTGTCTTATTACCTTTTTTACTTAACAGTGGCGATCTCGACTTTATTGTCATACACCTTAAGGACATGAATGACTGCAGTAAGTACGCGCAGAGAAGTGATTGAAATAAAGCTCATAATTATTGATTAAAATAAGGTAGAAGGTAAACAATTTAATTTTGTTATTTACATATAAAGGGTTGTGAACACTTTTAGAAAAATAAATCATTTTCCTGATAGGTGAAATGCAATGCACGGCGCTAAAGAACTGTACTTATCAAATTTGTGTTCACACAGAACAAAAATAGTTTTCAGAGATCGAACTGGACAATAACATTTAAATCACACTTACCAAATATTGCTTAGCAATATCAGAATATATAACATTTTTAAAGTGTAATGAATAATAATATTCACTATCTTTACGATTGAGCAGCTCGTTTAATTGCGCCCATTTTACGGCAGACGCGTTCGCCCTTACATTCGGCTATTAATCTTTTAAACAATCAGCAAACATGCGAATGTCAAAGAAATGCCAGATCTACTTAGAACATTACGGCTGTCAGTAAATATGTGCAGGGGAGTCCGAAGCGGCGTATACTTCGCGAGACCTGAGCCTGTCTGCTATAGTAAAAGCTCCAACTGAACCAGGAACTCAAATTTAATTATCATACACAATGCCATATGTTATCTTGGAAGAGGATCGAATTTTGGCCGAAAACGTATCTTTCCTGTGTTATCAAGCTGCCATATATGGAACGACGCCAAAACACATTAGTTTCACCATTTACAGAAAGTTACAGTATAGTGCGAATGTTTTGTTGACTCTACAGCAGAGTTATTGAAAATTGGACTTCTCGGATCAGTGATATCATGCGAAGCCGTGGCAGACATTTAAGCCTTGTCAAATTCTATATACAGTGGCATGCAAGGGCCTTTAAATAACACACAGCTTGTTTTTTCCTTGCACCATCGACATTTTTTTTATTGAAAAATCCATGTCATACCCCATGTCATTACGGTTTTTACTATGAGTTCCTAGCCATTTGAACATCAAGCTGTTCATGTTTAGTTTTCAGCACAGAAAATACCAAATAATCTGTATAAAATATAAAATTATTAAACTACTCTACGTCAAACGTAAAGTGCATCTTGTGTCTCGTGTAATACACTAATAAGCAATTTCCATATTTTACGAATTGTATGATTGCCAGTTTACTTTACAAGTAAATAAAAAGTTGTATTTATTAAATACAAAGTAGAAAAGAAAGTAAATCTTAAAATTGAAATATTTATTGAAAACAAGTCACCTTTTCACCAATCATTCAGCGAAAAACAAGAAATTAATTTTATAAAAAATAAAACTTATTTGTGCAAAAACACTTTATTAACCCAAAACTTGGCCAAAAGCCAAAACCAGTTTCGTGTTTTATATATATATATATATATTTTCCATGTTTATGTTCGTATTGACGGTTAAAGATGTGTTAACATGATTGAATACAATGACCACGACCGATTGCGTTAAAAAAAAGTTCCACAACAAAGAGTCGAATGGGTTATAATGAATGAGAGACGAACATAAATTATGGTGTTTGTTTCACGGTTGGTGAAATTATTTTCCTACAGCAAAGGTATATGTTTTCCATAATAAACATGAGACACTTAACCGCAGTAGTCGGTCATTTAAAGAAGAAAAAACATGTCTGGAGTTTATTTGTGTTCTCCTAAAGGAAATTGTAATAATTATGTGTACACCGGCTTGTAATATATTCGTACCTTCAAATACTTAAGACTGTCTTAAAATCACGTTTATAACTTTAAAATGCATGTCAGTAGTTATCTTGCCATTCAAGCTTGTGGCAGTTTATTAAACATGTTTTTAAGCCCTTTTTCCCAGCATTTAAAGGTTACACATGAGTAACGAACCATGAAATTTAAAGTAAAAAAGCAACAAAATTTACATTTAAACGTACAAAGATGAAAAAGGGATTTTTTTTTGTTAAAAAGACACAAAATCACGTTTTCTATAAACAAAGACTTTAGTTGCTTAAATCAAACGGAGTACACGATGGACTTGGTTTTTTATTTAATTTTTAAATGTTACATTACAATTAGGGTTTGCAAATCGGTTATATCCGTATTCGTAATCGCGATTAATCGCAAAATTTAATCGTAACCGTACTCGCACAAAAAATCTTACGATTACGATTAAGAATTTAATTACTTGCAAATAGGCTGTTTTTAAGTTAAATATATAAGTTCATAAACCTTTATTTAGCCAAAATATAAATAATTGTATAGAAGCTGTGCGAAATTAAATATTGTCAATTAATGTCATGAAGGACCATAGTAAAGCCCTTACGCTTATCTTAGATATCAAAACTCGTTGGAATTGTATTATTCCAATGTAGGAAAGAGTAGTTCTGTTGAGAGAATGCATTGAAGTTTGTTTGGAGGAGTTATGTTCTTCCGAACTTTTTAATAATATTGATTTCGATTTTCAGGTCCAACTTTGCGACGTCCTATTTCCTATGAAACAGACTTTTGAAACCCTTTACAAATTAAATGCAAATAACAATTAAGCTTAAAGAGTGCTCTAATTATATATATATATATATATATATGTATGTATATATATATATATATATATATATAAACCAGGGAAATATAGAAATTATTAAAATTTTTTACCATAATTAAGAAATAGAATGAAACAAAGGCTACATTTATATTAAATCCAAGCACAGACAGAACCCAGCAAATATGCGATAAAATTACTGTAGTGATTATATGAAATTGATTACAAAATCAACAATAGCATATGTGACGGAAAAGAATTAATAGTATGTCAAGATATTAACAAAGATAAGGTGCAGTCTGAGGAACAATCTGAAATTGATAAAGCAATTGCAGAACTACACCTAAGCAATGTTTGGATTTGTTGCGTGAAGAATTTATTTTATATCACAAACAACAAAATACTATACAAAGCAATTTAACTAGAGAAGAAATCCCTAAAAGCTCTTGCTCATATTTTAACAACAAAAACGATTCATTAAACACTTAACAGAGGAAAAACATATTCATTATTTGTTTTCTTTTTTTTTTTACTAAATTATTGGTATCGATGGAAGTTTTCATTTAAATGGCCTTTCGATCGATATCCAATAACGTAAGTTGTCCCTGAGTTCACTCAATCGAAAAGGAATGTTTACACTACTATAATTATTTTTTATAGATCCTAGTCGAAACTAAACTTGAATATAAAGCTTAAAAATAACTATTTTGAGCCAGCTTGAACGACAGTATAGAAACATGGAACAAGCATTTTTACTGGCAGCATCATTTTTACGCGACTGCAGGTTGAAACAAAATCCATTTCTTGATTGGCGCTATTTGCGGTTATGAGAGACGTAAAAAACGAAACGATTTAAAAATCGAAGAAGAAAATACAAAGACTCTAGTAATCAGTCCTCAAGAAGAGCTAAGCTTCTTTCTCGACGCCCTAGTTCTCGAATTAAAACAGGATGAGATTAAAGCTTTGGATGAAATGAAAGCAGTGTACCCTAACCAACCTTTACACACTTGCACAAAACTATAGTTTTCTGATTGGAACTTCTGCAACATGAGAGCAGAGCGCCTTTTTTCTAAAGGAAGAGCAACCGCTTCGGAGAAAAGGAATATATTGGCAGCAATGTGCCTTACTAAAGTATTATTGTTAAATTCTGTTTTAAACAAATCAATTTAAAAACCTCTTAAGCTTTAAGCCGTACAATGAATTTTAAAAATTTATGTGTGTCCTGTAAATAAATGTTTATGTTATTTATGATAACTTTTAACGTTAACTAAATTAATCGATAATTATTTTCCGATTACTTTACAATTAATAACTTCTTGGTTCGATTAATTATAAGAATAATTAATCGAATAATATTTTTTTTTCATCACTAATCCTGACCAACACAACCTTAATGTAGTGACATAAAAGATAAGTGTTAAACACTTAAGAAATGAAAACATATTCGATTGGCAGTCCATTACAGATCAAATGGTGTTTGTTACTGCATTTGTTGCTTTTGGAAAATTTTAAAGATAAAATTAACATTTGTTTCTTCAGGCTAAAGTTTATTTTTCAGTTCTCTTTATTAAAAAGGAAACTAATTTTCTTTTGGAAAACATTAATGAAAACACTGTTCGAGAATTGTTCTCTTATTTAATTAAAACTACGCCTGGATGTTTGATATTAACTTTTTCTTTATTGTCATATTCTTTTCATTCGTTTTTAATTTTATTCAATTAATGGGGCTGGATTTGAGAACACGAAATTTCTGCTTTACCCAATGCTCGTATGCACATAAAATGCAAAAAGTATCATTATCAATTAATAACAGCAGCGGTATAGAGTAACCAACAATCAATAACTTTTACAAAAGACCAGTTTGTCCTTGTTTATTCAAAATGAAAAAGTTTCTTGATATTTCTCCAAGTTTCTAATAAGCAAACACCTTAAAAAAACTAACAAGATATTGATTCAAATGTTTTTTTTTGAATGCTGCAAAAAAATCTACAATTGAAAAAATATCTGACTCGAATGTAATTGTGATCATGTTTATTGTAGATGAATAACAATTGAGTTCATGGTTAAATTACTAATAAGTTTTTTTTATCTATTTTTATATTTTATTTAAAAGTTTATGAAAATCGTTTGTGCAAAACACACGTACAAATAAACTGTTCATATATTGAAAGCAGAGCAGACACAACTGGGGGTCTTTCAAATAGAGCCATATACACACATACGTACGTACAAGTAGTTAAGTAAGATTAGGGGATTTACATTAATGTGTGTAATCAATTTGATCTTTAAAAAACAGCAGATCATTAGGTGACCTTATGATTTAAAACGGGGAGAAAACAATTGGAAAATTCAATTTATATATTGTTAAAAATTTTTAATTATTTGTAAAAAATAACAAAAAAGTAAAGTTAATTTAGAGATTAAAACCAAACTAGTGGGTTTTTAAAAAAAATCACTTTTTCCCCTAAGTCAGAACACTGGTTGGCACTGGTTTTAAATAATAAAATTTCGTTCTTTAGTTTTCACAAAAAAGAAAAGATAAGTGAAAATCTAGCTAAAAAATATTGATTAAGAGTGGGCAACTTATAACAAAATCCGGTTTTGAAATCATTAGACTGACATTTACATGGAATAACCAAATGTTAAATACAGTGGCACGTTTTATAAAGTGACAAAAAAAATGCAATACTTAAATACATAAATATAATTTTTCCTAAAACTTTTCTTAACAAGAAATCTACTTTTTGTAGATATTTGGAACGAATTTCCTTAATCTCTTGTCAAGTTTGGTTTGGAGACAAACCGTTTTCGGCTATGTGTCATCTTCAGTGCCATTTTTCCTTCTGAGAACGCAATATCAAATACTTCTTAGGGTTCCACTAGATAGTTTATCTTAGATCTTTAGCTTTGCTCGGAACTTTTTGTTATTTGAGAAATATTTGTGGTGTTTACAAAGAAATTACAATTTTGCGTCAGCATAAAATAGAATTGGCAAGTCAACATTTTCGTGCAATTAATTATTATTATAATTTTCGATGGGGTTTGTTACATTGACCAATTTTAACTTTGGTGACGAAGTCTCATCGTTAAAAAATGTGAATCTACTAGTAAAAATGATTTAACTGCAGGTGTACTTCGCCCCAGCACGAATTTAATAAAGGTCTTCCGAAATCAAATATTATGCCAGACAACTCTGATACTGCAAAGGATGATATCAAGTGAACGAATTTTAAACATTTTGAATACAGTAGGCAGACGTCGTCTATAAAATACTTAAAGAACAATGCATTTTTTTTAAATATCTTTAGAACTACCAGAATTGTTTAGAGGTTTTTCCACAAAGAATCCAATAATATCACAATGCAACATATAAAAAAAAAAGTATTAAAGAGATAAATCCGATTCATTTAGTACATGGTTGATTAAATTTCAAAAGTTACACATCGTTGGCTCAAGCATCATGGTGGGAAAATAAATACGAATATACGTAAAAAGGAAACAAATATATGTACACTACGCATCACTTTAAAAGTAATGAAAATATCTTTTAATTCGGGTATTTGCGGTAATTTTTCTTATTTTATTCTTATTTGGATTTTGAAGTTCTTTAAACATTTGAAGAATTGGAAGTAGGATATTTTTAGATTTTCTAAAAATTTGGGCAAAGATTTCCTGATGAGCTGTCTTAAGAAACCAGCTAAATGCGCAAATGCAAATTTTACATTTTCATTAGGAACGAATTGGGATGGAAATTAGCAAGAGGAAATTCAAATAAAATTTAAAGTGGAGTTTTCTTATTACAAGGTGGCCCAAATTAAATGAACCTAGTATAAAATGGAATACCCCTCGGCAGGAAGGCCAGCAAGGTACTCGGGTATAATAGGGCTACTTTAAGCTGGATCACCGCGTTAGTGACAGGACATGGAAACTTCAAGTACCATCTGGCTAAGATGAAAGTCGTAGAAGATGATACTTGCAGACTATGCCTGGAAGAGGCTGAGACGGTAGCGCACATTGTGTGTGAATGTCCAGCACTGGCTAGCATAAGGCTTAAGACCACGGGCAGACACTCGTTAGATGTGAATGCCATGGGGTAACTAAGCCTTAGACAAATGCTAGCAATTACAAAAGACTCCGTGAAGAGGAAGAGTGTCGACCGTTACCAGTCGACAGTCCGAAATCACTTTAGTCAAGAGTAAAGGCTAGGGCTAGCACGAGATTCATTTGAAAGTAAGGTGGTTGTGATTACGGATCGGTTCCCTGAAATCAATTTAAGGAGCGAAATGGGGGTCGAAAAGGGACCCAGAAAGTAAGTGGTCTGCTTCGATATCCCCCCATACATTAATAATAATAAAATGGAACAACTATTGCAAATGGCAAATGACATTTCTAAAGTAAAAGCATATTTAGAATTTGTGTGAAGAAACCATAGAACTCCTCAAGAACGCAAAATGATTGTGTCCATTTTTTATGGAATAATTCGTGTGGTTTTGTCACAGGAATCTTGTCGTCGAACACCGACTGCACGAATATTCCGGCGTTTAACTACTCGTCTTAAACAAACTAAATTAACAGGCGATTAAACAGCGAAATGCCTTAACTAGCCTAGAATATCGCCTTTGTTGCGATGTACATAGATACATAGGATATGCTGTGCATTTTAAATAAAGATTTGACAACTGCTTGTTCACCGTGAATTGCTACAAGATTACCAGATTTAACCGCCCCATACTTCTGTCTGAAGGGTTTAGTTACAATGAAATTTATTATTTAAATATCAACGGACATATATTGGTCGCGCAAAATCTCTTTGATTTAAAGTAGTAATTTCTGTCAAAAAATTAATATTGGTAGACCAAACAGATACAAGAGAGAGAGAGAGAGAGATAGAGAGGGAGGAAGAGGAAGAGAGAGGAAGAGGAGGAGGAAGAGAGAGAGAGAGTGGAAGAGGAACAGCGAGAGAGAGTACGTTGGAAGGAGTATGTTATGGATTGTTATGGATTGCCGCATTCTAATCGATATAATGTTTCAAATAGAATCACCGTACAAAAAGGACTTAGAAGACATATTTCTATAATATGACAGGTTATTCGGACCCAACTTGATAACGTTGCTCATTTGCAACTGTCATAGGGGTATAGCAGTGGATTCGTAAAACAGAGATGATTTTGAATTGGCCTGCGTAATCACTAGGACATAATAAAAGGCAGTAGGCAATGTGAAACAAACAGCCATTCAAGAACCATATGAAGGATGTTTTAAGCTCACAATTAAAAAAAGGCCTTTTCACACTATTAGTTTAAGTAACACGACTTGTCAACAATTCAAATGAAATGAAAAAGTTTTCACACAATAAACTTTATAAACTTGACAGTCGTATGGTTTTCATTTCAAGTGCAATAATGTAGTCAAACAATGTAATGAGAATATTTTAATGTTGACTTTTTTTGATTTATTATTTTTGAAAAATCCACCAAAAACCTAAAGTTGTATAATACTGTGAAAGGAGCTTTAATGATATAGATCCCTCAATACTAAACTGAGATGTGAGCACCCATTAGAAAATGTATTTATTATATAATTGTTAATACTAAATGTAACACACAAATTACTTAAACTACTACTTTGGCACCTTATTTTAAGTAAAAAAACAGAAATTAATTTTACTAAAATAAAAAATGGTCCAATTTTATAGTATAACTTGTAATTCTCCTGTATTCAGTTTTAATGATACAAATAAATTTGATTCCTTACTTAAATGACTTTCAGTGTGTATTAGAAAAAAAACAACAATGAAGAAAATCCAACAGTTAAAAATCAATTTTAGCAACCAAAAATGGTATTTGTATTGAAAAAACACCAGCTTCAGAAAAACGACACACAAATGAATAAATGTTCTAAATTTCCATTTTCTTGATTTGTTTTCAATTAATAAAATTGAAAAAGAAACACTTGAAAAATTTACATATAAACATTATTTGTCTGTACAACGCTTTATTAGGGAATTACACAAAATAAAATTGGCAATTATGCAAAGTAATTTCTTTAAATTCAATTTGCTTTAGGATCAATTGCCAAAACTAACTACCCTCATTTCAAAACATAAAAAAGACACAAATTGAAAAGTAAAGAAAAAGTTGCTCCAAGACCAAAGCATAATAAAGTGATGATGTTTGTGTCGTTTCTTTAGCAGTCGTTTTTCTACTTTAGTAATATTGTTTATGTCGCATTAAGACAATTTAAATAATTGGTATAAATTGCTTTACGTGATTAAAATTTGATGTGTTTAGTTTTTGCTAAATTTTTTTTATGCCAGAAGCTAAATGAGGAGTTAAACAAGAAAGAAATCGTATACAGCCTGCCAACACTTCGATAAGAAAAATTGAAAAACAAAAACAATTGTCTAATAATTACAAAAATCACCTTTCATGCGTTCGATTGCAGTTTCTAATCAACTCGTTTAATACCATATTGCTATACACGCAAAGAAAAAACATGATTGAGGTAACCATAATAGAGGTGTAGCGGTCACGAACTAATTTCTTTAATTGCGAGAGTTGTCCATAAAAGTGGTAGCAGCTTTACAACAATTATTTCCAATTTTTGTGTAGGTCACACGAAAATAAATTCTGCCTTGTTTTAGTAATTCTTGAAAAACTGCTGCCACATTTCTGAAATAATCTCTCAATTGAACGAACTAGTTCCTGATCGACACAACCCTAAGCCATAATCTAAGAGGAACATATTATGATTGAACCGTATGGTTGTATACAAATCATATTATTATTGTAGATAATAAAAGTATGGTCTCTTAGAAGGCGACAAAAGCCATCGAATGAATACGTTGCATGAATGGAAATCATTTAATTATTAAATGTAAACAATGATTTGTTTATGGGTGCCCCTGTGGGCTAGATGGTAGTGTGCTAGTATATCAGTATGAGATCGTGGATTCGATTTCTACCACAGACTGGTCTGTTTCCCTACAACAAGTGAAGGTCTATGTTAATATGCTTGGTTATTCATGTTACAATATAATTTGTAATCGTGTTGTAGTGTTTAATAAATAAATAAATTTGTTTATGGCAACGAAAATAATGTTTAAAATATTTTTAAATAACCAATATGTGTTTGCCACAATATATTTCTGTGGAGAAAATAATATGGTTGTCGTGACCGTTCCATGTTTACCATGTTTTACTTTGCGTGTTTGGAGAGCAACAAGCCTAATATCTTCAATGAACTCTAGCAAATATACGAGCAAAATAAATATAAAGGGTGATTCCATTGAGTTTCCACATGGCAAATTAATATTCTAGATATCTTAAAAAATGGGTGACGGAGCAATACAGAACGAAAGAAAGTGTTCGAATTATCACCGCGTATTATGAATATGGACGCTCGATGAAAAAGGCAATAGTACTTTATGTAAATACTTTGGTGTAAATCACTGGCCTTTGGTAGCACTACTTGGATTTGGCCTGGAAGGGCACACCACAGCATACTTGTCGGGGTCGTTCGGATGAGCATCTGGGGCTTTCGAACTACACCACGCAGAGAATTTTGAGAAAGGCTTTGCATTTACACGCATGTCGGATCCAAATCATTCAAGAGCTAAAACCCAGAGGCCAACAACAGCGTAGTGAGTATGTGGAATAATAAGATACATTTCCTCCTCAAAGGGTTTGTACACAAGCAAAATTACCGCATATGAGAATCCCAAAATTCAAGGCAGACAAGACGGTTGTACCTGTCATACGTTAGATACAATCACGCTAATGCGACATGTATTGGCCTTTGACATCGTGAGGTTGAACACATCCAGGTGTCAAGTCACTTGGTTTGTTGTTCTTTTTATGACTACAGTGGTAATGACGAGTGATAGAGATCTTAAAATGATTACTTCTTGGTGTTATGTTCTGCTACTTAGGGAATAAATTGCAATACTGCACCCGTTATTGAATGGTTGAATTGACGTGCAATTGTTGAAGCGGATTTAAAGGAATTATAAATAACATAGGACAGCAATGCCACGGAACATATTTAAAAGCAAATACTTTACAATCTCAAGTTAAGATGACTTAAAAAGTAGTGGGCATATTAATTGATTAAATTCTTAAAACATCTCTATATCTTTCATACAACATTGAAAATCTAGGAGGAAATATAAAAATATAGCAACAGCCGTTCAGTAAGGTCAGCCAATAAAATTAAATCGTATAATGTCAGGTGAACTATCTAAAGAACTGGTCAAACAAGTCAATCGATATTGATGGGTGAAACTTAATACATTGTGTTAATAATATTTTAAATAAAAAAACAAAACAATCGAAAATAATAAAAATCACAATTAAAAACAAGCGCATTGTGAAATTTTCAAACAACATCTTGGTCAAAGTCATTCCATGAGAAATTTGTTTATTTGCGAAGAGGTCACACTCTATTGCATTTACAAGATGTTTCTTTCATGTTATAATTATATTTTTAATTTATATTTTTTGTTAAAATTGTTTTTCATACTTAGTAGTTGTAACTGTTAATTTTTAATGTTACTGATAATTACTTTTGATTTAGTAAAATTCAAAATGTGTAAAAAAATGTTTTAAGTTTTACACATGCACTTGAATAACGCAACAAATATTAATGAAGAAAAATTCATGACATTGAAATTTTTAATATTACCAAATATTTTCACATTATTTTTCTTTCTTTAAAGCATCAACAAATTTAATTTTAGATTACAAGATTTATGGCTTTTTATAATAAGACAAACATTTTTTTAAGAAATTTTCTATTTTAAAGATTGTTTTGATCATTTCGATTTCAGAGACCAAAACGTAATGAGTTTTATGAGGAATTTTTAATTATGTGAAAATGTGTTTTATTTATTTTTATATTTAATCATATTTTGCTTAAAACAATCTATCTTTACCAATATTAATTTTAAATAAATTTTGTTGTTCAAGTCTCGTGATCTTGAACTCTGCATAAAGCATTTTTTATTTTTTTATTTATTTATTAAATGTTAAAATACAATTACAATTTATATTATAACTTTAATTATCGAGCAAAGTAACGTAGACTTTCAATCGTTGATATCGATTAATATTTCAATAGACTTTAAAGGACATGTGGATCGATATCGAATGCAGTAATTTTGCCCCCAAAGGCTTTACTAAGAATTGAACTCACGACCTCCATGTCACTAACTAGACGGCACCCAAAGTAAAACATAAATTACACATTCATAGATAAATAACAATATAATTATAAAATAAAAAGGTGTGCTCAAACTTTAATGACAATTAACTCATTTCGTTTAGAATTTACAGGAATGGTATTTTCGTTGTATTTTTATTTATAATAAATTTTTTTACAAACTAGATTTTTTTAGTCACAACTTCCATGATCGCTAAAACTACTGGGCATATCTTAAATATAATTGTAGATTGCTGAAGTTTTCATTTAACCGTATAGTAAAAACCGTTCTTTAGGTATGCTAACATATGCCGTGCAACTTTCTTCCTTCCTTTAAGAGAGTTTGATTTAACTAAAAGGAGATTGAAAAAACGGATGGCCGATTTGAGTTTAACAACCCAGGAAACCCAAACTTTGAGTTGTGAAGCAACAAAAAGTTGACCAAAATTTGTAGACTTTTGTAATTCATCACTGTATTTGAACAACTTCTTCCGCAATGTTCCTTTTAAAACAGCAATGAAATAAAAACTTTTTAATGTCAATAATTTAGCAAAATAAGGACCCTTTTATTTAACACATAAAATGATTTCTTTTAACTCATACTCCTCTGAATATAATTTATAAAAAAGTTTTGCAGTTTTTCCTCTGATTACAAAATTATGATATTCAGTGTCAATCATGTGTGTAGTAATTTTTATTGGAATGTAGCTGGTGCTTTTTTGCAAAGACCCGTTGAACTTAACCCTTTGCACTCGAGGCCGTTTCCGTGCGGAAACCAGCAACTCGAGACAATTCGTAGCGCTTTTGTTGACCTTACTACCTCTAATATAAAATGATTACACACAGTAACATACAAAACTTTTATATTTTAATATTTAATGTATTTTTACATCTTTATGAGGATAATTTGTTTAACATTAGTCTTTGTAATCTTGTTTTGTATGATATTTCATGAAGCAATTGCCGAGATGTATGCCCGGCTTATCGGGACAAGGCCAAGCGGCTGTTCTCCTCTCTGCTGTTTAGTCATTTTATAAAGTAAATATTAATTTATTAAGCATATTTCAAGCCCCCAAAAAAAACAGTTTACGCCACCATTTTAATGATTTTCGCAGCGAACCATGTGGTGAGCGACAGTCACCTCTCGAGTTGCGGCATGAAATCGCGTGGTGAGTAAGACTCACCTCTCGAGTGCAAAGGGTTAAAACACTGCAATTATAAAATAATTTTTTTGTCTTGTTTTGCACTTTTTGCATTTTTACATCCGTAGTAGACAAGTTGATAGTGGCGTTGTTAAAGAAAAGTGACTTTTTTATTGTTAATAAACACTTTTACCTGTTACAAAGACAGACATTAAATTATATTTTCAAGTGCAAAGGAAAAACACTCTGCAAACAAAAGTTCAAGCTAAACTTAATTTAATAGACAATAAATCCTTTAAGAACTTCTCGTTAATAACGTCTTTAACAAATTTTGCTTTTCTGTGGCAAATTTATATTTTTAAATACGATTATTTCAAAAAGTATTAAACTGGGCGGAGGGAGGGTGGTGCCGTTCGAATTATCGATTGTGCGGATTTGCCAGTCACGATGTGGCAGTGGTCGTTGTGGAGCCATTTTTTAAGAGTAATGATTCTTACGTATTTGCTCGTGGACAATTTTGTTGGATATTCGGCAAATACGTAATGGAACGAGTATAAATTTAATTCGTTCGTGGGTGCAGAGATTCCGCGCAACTGCTTCGGTCAGGAATGTCCACGGCCAGGGTCCAGTCGATCCTCAAGGACTCTTGAAAACATTGAACTGGTTGAAAGCAGTTTACGTGCAGCCTAACTGGGACTTCCAAGACCAATTATTCATGAAATTTTAAAAAAGGATCTTAAGTTCCATCCTTTTATAACTCAAATCGTTCAAGAACTGAAAGAAAGTTATTTTGAGTTACCCAAAAAATTTTGTAAAACGATGTTGGAGCGTTTTCGCACTGTAAATCCCATTTTTTGGAGTGACGAGGCTCATTTTCACTTAAACGACCACGTCAACAAGCAAATCTTCCGTTACTGGTCTGCTAGAACCCGCAACCCACAATTGAAACATGGCATTGCCCCAGGGTAACTGTATGGTGTGCCTTATCCACGCATGAAATAATTGGACAATTTTTTTTTTCGAAAATTCTCGAGGCCAGGCGACGAATGTCAACAGTGAAAATTACCGACGCATGATTACGGAATTCTTTTTGCCAAACCTGCGAGCTCATCCATTGTACTCTTCACACACGTGGTTTCAACAGGATGGGGCACATAGCCAGAGCTTCGATTAATTTGCTTTGGGAAAATTTCCCCCAAAAACTGATCAGTCGCTATGGGGACATCCCATGGCCACCGAGGTCGCCCGATCTAACTCCCATGGATTTTTTATGGGGCTACCTCAAAGAGGGGGTTTATAATGACAATCCCCAATCTCTTGTGGATTTAAAGGAAAATATTTGTCGAGAAATCAGCTCAATTGAACCAAGTTTACTGCAGCGTATGGCGCAGAACACAAGGCTCCGTTTTGAACAGTGTGTTCAACTCGACGGAAAACTTTTGGACGACATACTCTTGTAAAAATAAAATCGTATTTCCATTATATCGTTCAATGCTCTTAACAAAACTTTGTGTCGATTATTACGTTTTTTATTTAAGTTTGAAAATATAAATCTGCTACCAGACACGCTGTATCAACAATCACAGTAATCATAGAAAATTTGCATACGACACAAACGAAACCCTGCACGAAGGGAAGTACATTTCAGTCATAAGAAATATCAAGCTGAAATTGTTACCACAGATTCGGGTCGGCCAATATTAGAGCCTTTTTCATTTGAGAAAAAAATTCATGTAGTTAGATCTTGCACTGGTAAATGGTAATTAATTTATTGAACAATATTGAAGTCTTTGCAGTCAGTTGTATTTTTTAGAATTGCAATATCAAAAGTGTTGAATGCCCCACTATGTGGAGCTAGATAATAATGAGACGTTAGTATTGCACTAAATTAAAAAAAATCGTTTATAACTGTAAAAGTTAATGCAAACATGATAAATAGAATTTATCATGTTCCGATTCGAGAACAATAGTATTACTCCAAATTGCTGGAAGACAAAACAATATTTGCATGAACAACCGCATATTTCCGATTCCATTAATTTAAACGCTTTATACATAGGTCTAAAAAGGTTTCGAATAATATGGACCAATTGGACCAAATAGACATTATGGACTTATTTTAGATTAATTCTTAGTTTATAGAAACTTGCAATTATTTATGTGTGTGTCAACAGTTGTACTATTTTGTTGTAACAGTTGTACTATTGTTTTATTTAATAAAAGTGGAACCTTGTAGTTGGTAATTTGCATCGGAAAATGTGATACAATGTAACACTTTCATTTGACATGTTTTTCATATATTGTACTTAATTGCATAATAACAAAAATTATAAAAATATGTAAATAAATAATTGTTAGTTACTGAAAAGGAGCCAATAATAATGCGCTAAGATTATTAAAAAATACTTATTTCAAGAAAAGCAAACTTGTACTTCGTCGTGTTTAGTCTTTGACGTTTTAGAATACAAAAATACAAGCGATATAATACGCACTGGGAGTTCACAAGTAAATAAATAAATACGTGATACAACAATACAAGAGGGTTTTTATTTTATTTTTTTATTCGGAGCTTTTCGGATGGAATTTATACGTTTTGTTATTATTTATTTTAAATTGCTTTACCAATCCCTTTTTCGTTTGCCTTTTAAATGTTTTCCTCCATTTGCACTTGTCAGAAACTTAGCTGAAATGTACACTATGCAAGTTATTTTACAAATTATTGTGTTTGAGGATAACCAAAATAATTGAAATTTGTAAATGATTTGCTATTTTGTTTCTTTATTTCACACATAATGAAGTCATGCTTAAAAGATATTTTGTATTTATTGTATTTTGAGTTATTTGCAAAATGTTTGTGTAATTAATTATCTTTTGGAATATCTTAATGTTTATTAGAAAAGCTATTCATACTTTAAGTTATGTGATTGTATAGAAAACAAATTTAATACTTTTTGTATGATTTTAGAAAATTACAAGATAAGAAAATATAGAACTTTTAAAACACCTGAACATACACACACGTGCATGGAAAGGTTGGTAAATTAAAAATAAGTTTTCAAAAATAGTTGTGCATTTTATGCAAATATTTTCTAAGTATTATTTTTTCTAAACTCTTATAACTTTGTTAATAACAATATAAATGTACATATTGTAGTGTACAAAACATTTGGAATCGAGCTGACTTATATGGATTTTATCCATTTACTGTCTTCAAATGATACTTCATAACAAGTTGTTATTGGTTAAAAAAAATTTTATAAGCTTACAATAAAAAGTCAATAATAATAGCGATAGTTGAAACTGAAGTTTTCTCACAGTCTCCAATGCCAGGTTAAACTTAAGGTAACTCAACTTCGTTTTAATAATTTGTTTTATCCACAAATTGACGTTAGTTTTTTGCGATTTGAAGGTCTCAATTCAATACCATTCAAAGTATTTATATAATATATTTTTAAATGTACTGTAAATACATACCCTGTAGCTACGATGTTTAATGGTCTTGTTTAGGTAAGGTAGATGGAGAAATTTGAAAGAAAATATCGCTTAATGCTAGTTCTTCCACTATGAGAAAATAAAATTGGGGTCTGAATTTTAAACTGCACTAAACATCAATAAAACAGATAAAAGGACTCTTGGTCCTTGGCTTCAAAAGTTTAGTCTGAGATACCACCATCGCAGGAGTGAAAAAAGCAATCGTGGGTATGTTTCGATTTACCATCAACAACTTATAGATTTATACTCATATAAATTTGTTTTGAAAGTTATACTCAGGCATATAATGACTACTAATAAGTTTTGTTAGTTTCTTTGAAAAGTCCTAGAGTTTAACATCTCCGAAAACAATACCCGTTATGTTTGTTACTAAAACAGAGGTGCAGCGGCTCTGGTGTTATGAACTGCCTTTATTTTGAAGTTAGTAAGACCGCATTTCTATAGATTAATATCGCCGAAGAATATATTCAAGTATGAATAGAGTCTGATACATATCAAAAAAATTTATGGTGCCTTTACTCCTTAAACTGCAGCGCACTTTGTTAAAACTAAGTCAATTCTATGAATGTCCTCCATAATCTCAACCCGGATAACGACGAAGAATTAGCGAAATAAAAAAAACTAACTAATTATACCGTATATCATTTCTCAATCACGAGAAAAATATTACTAAAGCCCGGTATTGTATTGGTTTGCTCATACGCATGTACGCTCATGTACGATCATGTGGTTGGAGCGAAAAGATACCCACAATCATACGTGATCACGTGTGATCATGCATGCTTCACGCAAATCACGTGAGCGGTGCCCTTATCTCCACTTTGATATTCTCTCATGTTCTTTTTTGATAATTTGGACTTTAAATTTACGCAGAAATTAAGAAAATAAATAATTTTTTAAGTTAAACACTAATAGTTAATCACACTAACGAAAATTCCATTTAACTTAAAAGTTTATGAAGTTTCAGCTGCCCTGAACCGTTTTTCACTTATAGTCCAGAATTCAGAAATGCAAAATATTCTATAACTTTAAAAAATAAATACTTTTACTCAAAAGTGTGGAAAAATGTTCGTAGTCATATTTAGTTGCAACTTAAGTTTGAATTATTTTAAAATAGTTGTTGCTAAAGTTATTTATAATCAGTTTAGTTTCGACTTAACTAAGCAGTTGCAACTAAAAAGTAAGCTTCAGCTGCAGCTGAAATTAAGTTGAAACTTTCGTAATTGTTGAGTGAAAATAATTAATTAATTAAAAAGACAATTGAATTTTTTAAGGATTTTGAAATAATCAGGACATAGATTTGAATGACGATGAATTATATATATATACATACATATAGAATTGATAAGCATACAGCACAATTCATCATTGATATTCTAAATATAGATGCATAGCAGAATATAGCACTTAGGTATTGGGAGCAAACAGCTCAAATAATTGCGGTTTTCCCGAAATGCAATTATTTGAGTTATGACGTTGTTTGAGTAAATGAGCGATATGTTTTCTCATTGAAAAAAAAATGTGTCCACTTAAAACTTGAAAATTTGTACTCACTAAACTGTCACTTTACTCTCTCAATTCGCAGTATCATTTTTTCGATTTTGCGTAAATTAGCGCAATCCGGTAAAGTTCGGTAAATATATGTGAATCCGAACGGTCTGAACTACATAGGAACATTATCTTGCTAAAAAGTAATTAAAAGTTTGTATGTACTTAAAGATGTCACATTTACAAGTTTATATTTACGACAAAGCCAACAATTTTATAACAATGCGTACAAATAAATAAAATTCGCTTTGAAAAAAAAAAAATAGCCTAGTTGAAATATCAAAATGAAACTTATGCCAAGAATTTTTTCGAAATGGTAAACGTGTATAAAGTACCAGTACTACTGGCTTGAAATTTCAATTTTTGCCTAGAAAACTTTACGGAAAATCGGGGAAGTCGTTTAGAGAATTTTTTTCTACAGTCGTGTCTCTGAAATAAATGGGTTTATTATTCAAACTTTTAAAATTTACGTCAAAAATTTTGAATATAATAAAATAATAAATTTTATTACTTTACAAATACCAAAACTGTTCAGACTGCTTCTTTACGATACGATATTGGTAAACACATTTATTATTTAATGAAATATACAAACAAAAAAGGAAAATTTCTTTTGTTTAATACATTTTAAGCAACAAAAGGAGATTAACCGAATACACAGTTTGATTTTGTTATGTATATAAAAATGTAGTTTTTATCCATCACGTAAAAAGCTATCGATTCTCAGGACTGTTTTTCTTTTATAGTAAAGATAAGCCGAAACTACGTAACTTAAATATAAGTTGCAACTTAACTAGTTTCAAATTAAAAGTTTGACTTTTATACGTCTTTATGTTTACCTTTAACTTCAGGTGAATTTTTTTTATTATGAAAAATTTTTTTCATATGAGGAATGATTGTAAAACATCGTAACCATATGACAACTTCATATAACAAAACAAAATGATATGTTAAAGGTCTATTGATTAAACGGATTTTGTGCAAATGTAATTATAGTTGCAATTATTTTGAACATCGCTGTAACTCCTTCAGCAATAAATTCAAAATTTCAACTATTCGAAGTTATTTCACTTTTAGCAATAACTTTATGCTATAAAAACATTTGTAGAAACTACAACAACAACAAAAACATTTCATGGTACATAAATTTTTTTGTTTAAAAACCTTTTAGAAACAGCTTCAAAAATTATTAACAGTTGCTGCCCAGGAAAATGGTTAAAAGTAAATTGTGGTAAAATTTAAATCGCTTTGTTTTGCTTCTAAGCAATTTTATATTCTACTAAAACTATGACTTGCTGTGCTTAGATTGGTACTAATACCTTGCCTCAGCTGCTGTTTCTGTTGATTTATGTTGCATTAAATTTAAATAAAGTAAAGAGAGTTTTATTGTTGCTGTTGATTTTGTTGAACTTTTTTGCCCAGTAATAGTTGGCACGCCCCTAGAATGTAGTAGCATGAAAAACATTTGATCAAGCTCAAGATGAAGAGAAAAATTAAATGTAAATAAACTAACAACTTTAGTTTGAACTATGTCGTTTAGTAGGTATGTGCATATTATGACGACAATCTAAACACAAAATAATCATTATAAGTCATCATTATAATAAACAACGAAGAAAGTAATTTAAAAAAAATATTTTATTCTTTCAATACTTTTTTTTTATTTTTTCGTTTGTATGCCCACGTCTAACTTGAAAATACAGTCAAACAAAAAAGATGCATCAAAAACAATTTGCAATGAGTGTGAGTTAATCTTTACAATGATCACAAAACCTACTTACAACAATAAAAATAAGAAAAGGAAAAATAAAACAAACAAAAAATTCAATTTCGTTTTCGACCTAATTAAACTGTACTTTATGCGCTTTAATATGGAAATTGCCCATTAAACGTTATTAAAAAAAATAATTTTGATATTTACGTCGATTATAAAATGTTAATATCAACTCTATTAAATTATT
The DNA here is from genome assembly GCA_963932375.1 of Phania funesta. Taxonomy (NCBI): domain Eukaryota; kingdom Metazoa; phylum Arthropoda; class Insecta; order Diptera; family Tachinidae; genus Phania; species Phania funesta. The sequence goes on from OZ010652.1 coordinate 45,092,797, forward strand.
TTGATGCCCTAAAATTAGTGACGTATTGCCCTAGTGAGGAAAATTCTTTAATTTATCTTATCCCTGGGGATTTTATGAATAAAGCTGCCGACATATTCGGTCCCGTCAATGGAAATCAGTACGTAAGCCGCCGGACATAGCCGCCTGGACCATAAACTTGCTCCGTGTTGTGGAATGGGAAATTATATGGACCCATGGCGAACTACTAATGGTTTGCGTTACTGCCCCGCCGTCAACTAATCAAAACTAGTCGGGTGTTCACTAGGCGGATCACAAAAGTTGTTTTCTGCTTGCAGCAGTGCTGTACCGAAATCCCAAGGGATACAAATAAATACAATATGATTTCGTATATGTGAAACACAAGGATCTCAATTTTGTTAAACTCATAATCATTTTCAGGATCTACAAAGATGTAGAATTTTGGAACGAATTTCTGTCATCCCTTGTCAAGTTTGGTTCTGCGGAACGAAAAATGACACTGAAGATGGCACATAGCCGAAACCTGTTTGGCTTCAAACCAAACTTGACAAGGGATGACGGAAATTCGTTCCAAAATTCTACATCAAAACACCCTGTCGGAATATCAAATCAAGAATCTACAAAGAGTTCTGTCCATAAAATGAAAAATTAAGAAAATAAAAAAAAAACTTCTTGCATCTCGAATGTACAAATTTTATAAATTAAACTAGCCGCCAGGTACGTGCTCCGCTACGTATCAAGTGATATAGCCTTCTAGGATCTTTTTGAATTTTTGTGCATTAGGTCCGAAGATACAATATTACCGATTTTAACCGTTTTTAGCCCTTTTCCCCCTAAATTCTAAAATTTCGAAAAAGTACAAAAATTAATTATATATTGTTTTAAGGAGAGTTAAACTACGTTTTTACTTTTTTCCTATTGCTATCCCTCTCAAAGATAAATGCTGTTCAAAAAAGTACCAAAATTCAGTTTTTACCCGTTGTATCCCCTCAAAATTTCCAAAAAGTACCAGACACCTATCCAACTTTTTTTAACAGGCTCTTTGGTCCTTTCTGAATTTTTGTGATATCTTTATTAAGCCCGGAGATACTGAGTTACCGATTTTACCCTTTTTAACCCGTAAACCGCTCGACGGATTTTGTGTAAACTTCACATAAACCATCTACTAAATAGTCTGAACAAAGCCTAAACATTGGGTCGGATAGGTGAGCCCGTTCTTGAGTTATAAAAATACAACAAAAAGTGGCATTGATTTTTATATATATAGATTATATGAAACATTTTTATGTGTTTACTAACATTTTTTAAACCGACTCGCTCTAATATTGTTAATTAGATATATGTATACTCTCTTTAAAGTTCCATAAAAGTTAACAATGACACTAGATATTTTAAATTCATTGCAAGTTTAACCGCTACAGACTTGGTTTCCTGTTTCTTTTTGTAGAAAAGAAAAACTTATTAAAATCTCCAACATACCACCAATGATTTTCCTTAAACAGACATCCTTAAATTGTTACTTGTTAAACTCACCTGGAAAGAGATAAATGAAAGACAAAGAACATTAGTTATTATAGTCGAACAAGGAACAACTTCTAAACGGGGAAAAATTAAAAAGAAAACGATAAGGAATAAAATTTAATAGTATTCCCTCATCATGAAAAAATTTACTGAATCGAAATGAGGAGCAACATTTTAGCTTTAGCAAAGTAAATAAATAAAAACTACGCGTTTTCTATAATTCGCAAACTTTGTTTTCATTTATTCTTCAGTGTTAAAAAATTCAAATCGTAATTCTTAACCTAGCGGGGATTTTCGGAAAAAGTGTTCTATTAATAATTAAGTCAATTAAATTTTAAATTAAGTTATAAAATTTGATGTTCACACATATGTAATTTAGCTTACTCAATTAGCATATGATAGCTGAACATATGTTCATGACCCGACAATGAGCTTTGAAAAAGCGTGTAATCATTTGTTATGCGTTCCAATGTTATGACAAATAAAAATATCACAATGTTTTTTTTTACCAGTAAACAAATAAATAAAAGTAAGTCATTGCCACTATGTATTCTTAAGAACCAATTTTATTTGTAAAAAATAGTCGGTTTTCGGTCTTGCACTGCCATATTTTCAAAAAGCTTAATTTATTTCACAAGGAAGTTGTAGTAACGAATAATAGTTAAAGGTCGCTTCATTCCACCCTTTAGGAAAAGGTATCTTTTACTAACGTGAACTTTAAAGGAAAGTTGTAAATATTGTCCTGTCTGCTGTGATGGCCATTCAGAAACAGCTTGATTTAGTAATTATAGCTATAGGGTTGAGATACTAGCTTGTATGCGTACTTCTGACCTGATTTTGGTGCCGACTGGAATAAATAACGGACACGTCATCATGAAATGAAAAAATATATAAATTTAGGACAAATGGTACTAAAATTCCTATTAATTTTCTTTCGACAGAAATATTATTGGGCATGGATTTAGGCTGGTGGTAAAATTGAGATACTGGTAGTAAAATTTAGATACTGGTAGTCAATTAAAAAGAATGACAATGAAAATTTATTATGAAACCTGTCTTAGGTGACCAACTTTCTAGCAGTTAAAATCAAAAAATTTCTATGTAGCTGCAAAACGAGTAAGACCTTTCAATTAACTCCAGGATTTATATCAAGTGACTTTAAAGCGAACTGATTTTGTTTTTAGAATATTATTTCCTAATTTTCTCATAATATAATAAAATAATAAAGTATGTATAAGACTTTGTAATATGACAAACATTTTCTGTACTTAATAAAGGTTAATTCAATTTTGGCTTCCATAATAAATTATTGGGAAAAGCATAATTTGTCCAAAGAAAAAATACGTTAAACTTTTACTAAAAATTACCTTTTCAATTTAATACAATTATGGATGGAAAATTGGTCAAATGGCAAGCCCTCATTTGGCATGCCGTTATGTGATTTTCATCATTTTCGATGAAATTACGCTAAAATACAAGGCACACAGAATATTACTTAAGAATGAATGCCTTCATTTTTAATAGATTTTTTTTTAATTTTTGCGAGCCGGTTTATAATCGAAAATTCGACTTTTTGTTTACGCATCCATTCGACAAACAAACGACGCTGTTATTGGTATTTAAGCTTTAATTCTTGGGATGTTATTTGGATCTTGTATGCGTGTAAATTTAAATCCTTTAAGAAAATTCTCTCTAGTGGTATATGAAAGCCCCAGTTGCTATAACCGGCATAATATCGAAGTGCCTGGTTCCTCGGCAACACTTCACGATCTTGTCAATATTCCCGTTCGTACCACCTGGCCGAGCAGACCAAGTTGTCTACGTTTGATCCAAGTTCTGTAAGAAATTCCAAGTCGAAGGTCGATTATGTCAGGTTCAAGTGAAGTTTCTATCTGATTCTAGTGAAGTTTCCATCACTCGAATCAGCCTTTACGATGGTACAAAACATAACTTTTGAAGAACATAATATACTCTTCTGTTATAAATTTTATACGCAAATTATTATTAAAAATGTAGAAAATATTTGTACATATGCATGCATACATATGTACACACATAGATATTCGATGGGCATTTTGTAACAAAAATGTTGAGCGAACCAAAAGACATGTTAAAGAAAATTATGAAAATCAGAATTAATATGACAGCCGCTTTCTTTTAAATGATACACGATAAAAGTATGTAAAACAACTTATGGGGACTTTATTTTAATATTGTTTAGCGAAAGAAAGAAAGGGAAATTGGTACTTTCACAAAAAATAAAAAAAAGTATTATTGCATTAAGTTATTATGACAGGTTTGTGTCATCTTGATGATAAATACATATGTTTAAAGAAAATTCTTTTAGTTTTTTCCATTACTTTTACTTAAGGTAATTAACAAATATTTTTAGCCAGAGAAAGAAAGAAAAATCAACTAACGATACACTACAGAAAACCGTCTCATTCTCTTTGTGTTTATTTCGACGAAATGAAAATATATTTTTTCCTCATTACAACATGATTTCAATGATGTGTTACCTTTACAAAAACACAAAGAACTGAACTTATATTTTCATTGGACCACTGTCAAGTTCAAAATCATTTGCTTAATTAACATTATGAAATTTTAACAGAAATTAATGATCAACATTCAACTTGTGTTCGACCGGCTACGGTCAAGATTAGATATATAAGAATGTGCCAACAAATGTTTTAAATTGATTTAAATTAAGATTTCAGCACAACAACAATGAAATAAATTAGCGAAATAACAAATAAACCTGCTGATAGCACTTTGTACCATCATTCTTTGGCAATTTTATTTATCATTATAAAAACCATCAGCAAATTTAAAGAAACAAAATTACATATACCAAATAATTTTGAAAATCAAATTTATTTTATACCATATTTATTATGGGCAGGCGTGGATCTAGCTTGATCTCTAGGGAGGATTTAAAAAAGTTATTTTTTTTATATTTTGATTGAAATGGAATAAAACATTACTTTTTTTGTTTTTGTCTAAAACATGCCTTTATTTCAATAAAATTCGTTGAATTTACAATTATTAGTTATGGCTTTTTTCCAACACTCTGGCAATGGACGCGTCAAAAGAACCGCTCATCTATCTTTGGTACCTTATCAAACTCTATTTTTGATACCTTGGACTGCAGGGATTTTTAAGCTGGGTTGTTCTGAATCTATAAGGCGAGTAAAGAAAAACTTCCCTTTCCTTAATAGCCTTTTACTGGTCCGGTAACATCAGGATGATTTTATAATACAAAACAACCTGCTGTGGCCTTCGTGACCTTTTTCTCCCTTAACATATAGGTCACCTACAAATATCTGAAAATGTCAAAAAAAAATAGCACCACTTGGAAGTTTAACTTCATTATTTTTCTTAAAAGATCGCTATCCTTGATCGACAAAAAAGAACAAAATAGGAGAAACAATTTTAACGTATGGACTGGATAAAACTACTCTTTGAGTTTAAAATCGTTTTAAACCATCACTGGTGAAGTCTACCCGAGTGGAATAGGCATGAAAAAACCAATTTGCACCATAATAATTTTAAAATTTCATTACATCAAAGGAATTACCGAGTGGATTTTTCTTAAATCATCAATAAGAATCATCCAAAATTGGACTACAATTATGAGCGTCACCGAACTAAGCAGCGGTTAATATCTGTACGATAATATCAAACATTTTAAACCAAAACAAAAAAAATTAAAGTGGCTATATATATATAATATAAAAAACATTTTACATAGCCAATTATACATACATGTATACACCAAACCAAAATATGCATGCCCTTTAGAACTGGTTGTGTGCCTAGTACAACTTCTCCTGGGCTGCATGTATGTCAGGCTTACGCACATAATTATTGTAGTCGTCAAGCAACTTACTAATATTTGGCTTCTTCACTTTTTTCGTAGTTTCTTTTTTTCATGTACCCCCTATCGACGAAAAGAAAATAAATACTCTACTTTATTCAGTTTCTTTAAACGAATAAAAATTACAAAAAAAAGTTAATTTCCCTGATACGCTAAAGAATTTGCCTGAAATTTCCGTTTAAAGTTCAGTAATTCCTTCGATGTCACTTAACACACAATTAATTTTTAAAATAGAAATTTATTTTCCAACGTTACCTCCACTAAAAGAAAAATGTTTATCGACTTAATAGTCACTAAGTAAAAACTTAAAAAAAAAAATGTAAGACCAAAAAAAGCGCAACGTTTAAAACACAAGTACAAGAAAAACAAAAAATCAAACACCACCCAGGGGTAGTAAGAGTAATTAAATGGAACTAGTTCGTCCAGAAACGTAATTGCCAAGAAAATATAGAAAACAAGTGCCAGCAAAAATTACATAGACTTGTTGAATTTCTAAAAACATTATCTTTGGCGTCACTAAATTAAACGCAGTAAAAGTTATAGTGACATTTTACAAATTGTTAAAATTTGCAAAATAACAATTTTGCAGAAGAAAAAAACAAATATTTTACAACGTTGTATTTTATTGTTTATTGTTTTTTTCTATTGTGGAAGGGTAAATTTATTTACATGAAAAGTTATGGAATGGAAGCAAAATGAAAAAATTATTTGCAACAACTTTGCACATGAATTGTGTTGGTTGCTCTAAATGTCGCACAATGACCCTTCAGTGTATTTCTATGGTTTTTCGTTTTCTTAAATGCTCAAATTGTAATTTATTTCCGTAGAGCACAACCACTTGCTGGTATTTTATGCATTTTAAATTCGTAAATTTATGATAAGAATGACAGGCGAAAGCTTCAAAACACAATTTATATCAAAATCAATAGTTGGACAATAATTACTAATTGTCATCAAGAAATCTCTAGATAAATATACGAATAAATGCATTTTACAATTATTTTACTCGTGTCTTATTTCACTGGGATTTGTATACCGAACAGACCCACACTATTTTATTTAATAAATAATAATTTACTTAGCTTCGATTACATAACCAAGCCAAAAGGCTACCTAAAATATGGCTACCCTATCACCTATCAGCTGCTACTGAAATTCAATTGTTATCATGAAAGAGCCCTAAACATTTAACCGAATTTTAATATGCACGCTTTCTGAATATCATCTGCATAAACAAAGGGTTATACAATATAAACAATCTCCTATCGTAAGAACATCATTCAAGTACAATTTAAAAAGTAACGGATCAATAACTGATCCCTGAGGGACACCACTGGCGGTAATAAACAGGTTAAGGCACTGATTGAGGCGAACTGAGTTCTACAAGTTAAAAAAAAGTTATAAGTAAGTCTGCAAAGGAATGTAAAAAAAAATCAAAATTTCGCAATAGTCAAAGGATAAGTCCCGAATGGAAACCCTATCAAACGCCTTACACAAATCTAAAGAAATAAAAACTATATTCTTTACCTTCGTCCACAAATATTTTTATTGAGACCAACAAGATTACCACAAAAACTATATCCACATCCAAGCCCTGATTGAGTTGAATATATAAGGTAGTTATTGTCGAGATGTAGAAACAACTAATCCTTAATAACATCTTCCATAAGTTTGGATAAAATTGAGAGAACAGAAATTGGTCGTAGATTAGCGAAAGATACACCACCACCTTCTTTCTTTATACGTAAACCCGACGTTGTGAGATTTGTATTAACTAAGTGGCGTATATGGAAAAATACAAATATATAAATCAGAGGAGGCAACACCGCGGAATGAGAAAGTTTCTTCAATACTGTCACATGAAATAAAATATTCACTAACATCGTTACGTTTACCCAATGTATAATTGTTATTAGAGTTTTATCACTCTTTTCGCTCTATTTCTATACTCACAATATATTGACCAATTCCGAGGATTTTTATTGCGAGATATAATACAATATGTTAGGTGAATTAAATCAATTTTCATATTTAGTAAAAACCTTTCTCTGCATAGTAGGTAGATTAAGAGCGCAAAATATAAACGTTTGACATAAAAATCGACAGCTGAATATTAACATTTCATCAAAATACAACAAGCAAACGGAAATTTCAAATTTCTCCATTACTATAGCATTATAATAGATTGAGTTTGGAAGCCAATAGAGATAAGCCTTTTTAAAAAGCGGCAAAGTAAATATTTCCTAGGTGGGTTTTTTTGGTTACACAATGGTCAGCGGGCCCTGATTTTAAGTGTTTTCACTTTGAGGTTATAGATATATATTATATGATTTTGTTTTTGGGTTTAATGTTTATTATGTGTTTCTATCATAAAGATTTTTAACGTTATATTTGATAAAAACAAATAAGAGATAATAAATTAAAAATCATTAAAATTATTTTATTTAATTCAGCATTTTTTATTTTTATTCGAATGTAGTGAAATTGATTATATGCTTACAACTTTGAGGTAGAGGAAGCAAAAGAGTCTAATAACGTTTATCATTTCTCTATATTTATTACATATTAAAAATCATTTAACATTTTACAATTAATTAAACTAGTTAGACTACGAAAATGAACCAATTTAGTAAAGAATATCATCATAAGTCATTAAACATTTATAACAGGCAACATAGCAAATAATATTAAACAAAGTAAAGCCAGAAATAATGAATTAAAATAAACATTAATAATTATTTGAAGATTAAAAACTTAAGTCAATGAATTTTATCATAGTTCATTGTTAAAATCAAAAGCGTAAAAACGAGGACAAACTGTAATCAATTTAGTTATGTAAGCCCCATTATTTAAGAGGCATCTGTATATTTAACGTTCAAATTGTGTATTATATAAATCTTAGACAGCATTCGAAAATCAATAATTACAAAAAACCGCAACATAAAAAATGCCTGAACAAAGAAAGTGTGTTGACGGGAACGAGGAACAAATTTAATTGAAAACCGCATTCACATTCATGAAATAATATGGAATAAAAAAATTTATTTTTTTGTTTGTTTACGGAATTATGTTTAAGGCCATTGTTCGTAACACATGATCTATGGAACCATAAGAGCTATTAAGCTGGAATTTGTATGGCTTTGCTGGACTACATCAATGAAAAATTTCTCGAGACAGTAAAATATTAGAGCTTTTATTTAGGATATTTCATTTAACAGCATGCTGTTCGATCAAAACAACACTGAAGTAACATGTTGTTGTTTGCAATAATAAAAACATGAAAACAAAGAAACAAGTGAAAAAATGTTAATTCAGTAATTTAAAATTTTTTATTTAACCCCGGCAAAGAGTTAATAAGTAATCGTAAAATAATAATTTGTTACGTTTTTCAGAAATTAAAAATCAATCTTAATTATTTTGCTGCCGCGCTAGGAAAGGAATGCATAACAAACAAGTATGAAAACCACATATTTCGTGATAACAAAAATAGCTGGTCTATATGCTGGCAATCAGGAAAAATGATCGCTAAAGGCACTTAAAAAAGGAATCAAAATGAGGGAAAAAATTTGTTGCACTTCACTTAAATGTAAAATTTAGCACACAAAATGGGGGAAATCATTTTAAAAATAATTTAAATTGAAGATTTTTAGAGTGATGTCTGAGGAAGTTGATGTCCAAGAAAGGCTTGAACTTAAAATTATTAGAGCGACCAGAACAGAAAGCAGAAAATGTTATTTTGTACACAATGTACACATGTAAATACATATTTTTTTTATTTTCAAATACATATTTACGAAATAATTTTATCTTTATGAAGAGAGGCAGACTCAATAATGAATCTTTCATATACCTATGTGTACGATTCTATAAAAAATGGGTTAACGGCTATCCATCAAATTGGACAAGATTGACGTTTTGGAATATACAGCAATCTATTTGTTTCTTGATTTGATATTCCGACAGGGTGTTTTAATGTAGATTCTCTTCAGAACGAAAAATGACACTGAAGAGGCACATAGCCGAAACCGGTTTGTCTCCAAACCCAACTTAACAAGGGATGACGGAAATTCGTTCCAAAAATCTACAATCTATTTGTAGGTACATAATAGAATTTTGTGCATTTATTGAAAAAAATAATGAAACTATATATTTCAATAGTTTTTTAATAAATATTCATATTATTGGACATTTTATTAAATTGACAATCACTTTTATACTTTTCATTACATAAATATTTACAACTTATAATTATTTTGTATTTCCGTGAACAAAATTGCTTTCGAATGATTTCCGATCGTTTTTTGAATTTTTAGCGTTTATTTTCATCTTACACAGCTGCACAAACGAAAGGACCACTTTTCGTTCGACAAAATTTCTCAACCTTCGATAAGGAATTAACGAAAGTCGTACTAGAGAGTATGAAATGTTTGTATTCGTCACAATTTTCATTCGGGTCGAATTACGCAGTAACACCCCTGATGTTTTGTTTACGGTTTACTCCAATATAATTGTATGTTTAATTCCGTGCAAAAAAATTTATTTGCCATTTCCGACGCTTTTTTATATATGGAGCTTGATTTCTGCAACAAAGCCGGAAGTGCTTTAAATTCGCCCTAGTCTACTTGTATTTGTTTTTGAAACTATGTTTCTAATACATGTTTCCTCTAATAAAATGCTGTTTCTATTTTGCAAACGAGCGACTGTACAGAAAATGTATGTACATACTTATGTATATCTTGTTGTTTGCTGACGGAAAAAGTTATGGCAGATGCGCGCAATATGTAAATGTTCCAAAGACACCATATATAGAATTTTAAGGAAGGCTTAATTGTGGAGCATTCAATTAAAGGAAATTCTGAAATTAATGTATACTCTTTTGTATCCTTTTACTACTAAACTACTATGTAGGTCGTGCTACTTTTTGTCACTTTTTCATAAATTGTACTTACTATTGAGTTCTATTTTAGTAACAATAAATTTTCGAACAGACTTAAAGTAGAAAATCTGGAGTCAAGTTTTCGTATCTTATTTTGCTCGAAACGGAGATAGAAGAGAGGGACGTCGAGTAAAGATTTAATTACAAAATATAAAAATTTAATTGTATAAAAACAATGCATTGGAAACAATTAGATGAGTCACAACTGTAGCAACATTATGTATCATCGCTCCTAAAATGTTGTAAACAAATGTAAAATTGGTTAATGTTAATAGGGAGAATAACAGTTGCTCAGCATATGTTAAGACAAAATACAGGCATGTAAAAATGTAAGGGACAACCATTAAAGGATGAAATCTTTTAACGAAAACTGGAATTCAAGATTTGAGAACAACAACAAAACAAAATAAATAATAATGAATAATTAAAAAAAACATTTGAAGAAGGAACATGACGTACAACATATGTAATTAAATTTTGGAATACTATGAGAGGAAAGAGTTACTATATAATGTTTTTAATTCATAAATACAACAGTTTTTAATCCTTTGTGAAACAAATATAAATCCTATATGAAGCTAATGATATATTAAAATTTTTATGCATTACTTCCAAGTCTTGAAAAATGTTTTTGGTGCAACATATGTTAAATTTAAATTAAGTTACTTTTGTATGAATATGCGTAATATAGGGAATGTTCTGTGCCGTAATGAATCGAAATTGGTAAGTGGAAGGAAGAAAACTTACATAAAATTACCACATACCGGAAGATAAAGTTCACAAAATTCTTTGAGTTGTGATTTATTAATTAAGATAAATCAAGAACATTTTCTTGAATTGAATACTTCACATTTTAATTAAATTTTTTTTAAATAAATTTTTACCGACAAAAATTAAAATAAGTTTGTTTACGTATCGGAAATGTCGGCACAAAAACAAGAAACATACAACAAACACTGTTGCCAGAAGTGCAAACTTATCTTCCTTTTGCAGATATTAACCTTCTGAAACGTCAAAATGCAAATTTGCGGATTTCTGACGGCAAATTAAATTTTTTTAATAGCTAAATTTATAAGTTGTTTTAACACTTGGTACTTTTTTTTATATTATTATATTTAGTATAGTTTTTCCTTTCGTACCTATTAAAGCGAAATATATCAGTCATTCAAAATTGAAAACCTAAGAGAAATGAAGAAGAAGGCAACAACTTTTAAAGATGTGTTTTGTTTGCCTTTGAAAAATGAATCACAAGAGACTTTTTCTCAAATATATTAATTAAAACCTTGAAATTACAGCTTTTTATCAATATTGGTATTTCAAGATTGGTTTAAAATGATCCCATATAATATTTATGGGTGAAACTATAAATTGAATGTTTTCTAATTTTTACGATTTATACTTGACTAATATGTAATTAAATTAGTTTTATATATTTTATTATGATGAAATTAAAAATAATTATTTTTCAATTTTTAGTTACTTTGAAAGCGAGCTTTAATATGTTTTGAAAGCAAATTTTGCATACAAGTGGAACATTGATTTAAGTCGTCGTGCTTGAATGATAATTTTTGTTTTTTTGTATCTTTTAATAATATAAAAATATATTATAATAAATTAAGATTTTTTGGAGGTTTTCAAAAAGGTAAATGCGCATTTTACTTCGGAATTTTCTGGCAACACTGACAACCCGTTTGTTTTTCTACTCTCCAAATCATACTCAACCCAACATGTGAGTGCGAGTGAAAGAACAATACAAAAGTTAGAAGTAGGCAAAATATAAAAAGGAAAAACTGACGTAATTCCAACAACATACTATTATTTTCATGAATTTTGCTCCAACTCCGTGGGACATGTCGCCACAAATAAAAGGTAAAAAGAACATGTAAATGTTGACAAAGGCTTCAAAGGAAAATCAATAATTATATTAAAGAATTGAATTAGAAGTTTTTCAGCGGTTTACTGCAGCTTACCTCCATTATACTAGCGTTTTCTTCTCTGCGATCTTGAATCAAATTGTAAATATTTTGTTTAATTTAGCCGTTTGTTAAAAAATTGTATAAAACAGTTTTATTTAAACCACAATTGATTAAATATACATATATTGCACTTATATTCTTTCTTAATATTAAATACTTTGTTCTTGGGCGTCGTCGTTTTCTTAATGTATATTTCATGCGATTATTATGACAAACTTTATTTTGTTATTCCCGTAATAGTTTACTACGCGAACAGTAATTTTTATTTGTAAATTTTATTATTTGCTAAAGGTTTTAATCATTAAACTATAAATATATATCTAATCTTTATAAATGCACTAGTGTTTGTTACTTTACGAATAAAAATGCAGACAACAGCAACACAACACAAAAACTACCTACTCAAATCGAGCTCAATAATAAACAGTCAAACACAAAGTACTGTCAAAAAAATGTAGAGTTTGCGTAAAACAGGGTTGCTGTTGTTTAATTAACAAGTTACGCACAGGGTTGCATGTGCGAGTAGGGTACATTATTATAAATATTGTTTGTAAGATTTTTTTAACGAAAAATTTTTTCTATCACTTTTTTTTATTACATGTCGTCTTGACTAGGCATAAATCGGTTCAGCCTTCGTAAAATTTGCTGTTGTCACAGGAATTTGGCTTATGAAGGCCGTCGCTGTTGATGGTATGTTCGTGTTCAAACAATGTTGTCCGAACAGTTGTTAGCACAACGCTGTGCTGCCATCACACACACTAAATAAATACTGCATCTTTATGCGTTCGTCTGTAAACACCCGTCCATAAACAATCTCCGTGAGATAAACAAATTATGTTCAAACTGAACAGAAACATCAACACGTATTCTCTATACAGAAGACCACGAACACATTTTTTCTGTTATTTCTGCCGACGCACTCTCCATGTGCAAACAAAAAATAAATTTGTAAAAAATTGATTTAATCACTTCCATATAATCCTAAACTTATCAGAAATTAATCTACTTTAAGTTCTTAATATTTTAAGTGTCTATCACAATCTTATAGGGTGCTACTAATATACTATGTTTTTTTCAAATGGACTAAAGTCTTAAGTTAATTCCTCCTAATCTCATCGTGATTGTACTACAATAATTTCCGAGCAACTGATTTTTCCAAAGTTCACAAATTTCAATGCAAAATTAAATATCCGATACTCTGTTCATTGAATCAATGACTCAATAACCACAATTTCGTTTAATTGAATCCTTTCGTCTTGAAATTCTATTTATCGGGCTAAGGAACACATATTTTTCCGTCAGTAATAACATTCATTTCTTTCTTTATATTTAAATTACGTGTTTCCTTAAGCTTAAGTTAGTGGGGCTTTGCCCGCACAAATGACAAGAAATTAAGCATTTTTAAACTTTCTTGATTGATTCGATATGTTATTGTACATATAATACACAATATTTGAACATTTTTTGATTTTATTTTACTACTAACCGTCAAATTATCGCGTAGATAAGTGGCAAGTAATTTTTAATAGAATTAATGAAATTTCAAAAGAGAAGAAAGCCAGTCAAACGTTCAATTGCTTCTTCTTTATTTTTCTTCTTTTTCTATTGCATACATCATGCGTCAGCCGTTTCGCAATTCGTGCTTTCTTCTTAGACGCGCGTTCGCGAACAAATTACACGCGCATACATAAGAGTGTCAGTAGCTTTTATACTCATTTTGCGTCACAAAAATCTTATGAAAATCTTATCTCTAAAATATTATTTATTATTATTATTATTATTTATTAATTATTACAATATTATTATTTATTAATTATTACAAATATAATAACTAATTGATTGTAATTAAATCTTAAACTGTCTATTATAGGGGTTTTGTGAGCTATCTCGTCAGAATCAATGTGTACGTCTTTTGTAGACTCTGGTGCCTACGAAATTGTAATAATTTGCGTACAAGAGTGTTAGGACCTCTAGTTTGTTTACGTATTTTGACGTGCATTTTTACATTTCTTATATAGTATACCAGGGTGCACATACGATAAGTCGATGCACAGCTGAACGCCATATGACCATATTGGCTTTTTAACGAATTTGCATAAAAGGTCTTTGTATTCCAAACCCAAGTTTGAGTTAGGACTTGCCAACCAGTGTTATTGATTTTGTTCGCAGTTTTATGGCCGTTATTTTTGCCTCTATATGACAGAACCAAGTCAGGCGTCGATCTGGGTGAAACGTTACATGATCAGATGGATCATGTAACGTTTTTTGATGGATTTGCCTGTATTCTCCAATTTTTTAGCCAATGTTCTAACACATTAATAAAGGACTGAAGTTGTTCGGATGCAACTTTCGGGTCTCTGTTAACACTTATAAATGCAGTGTCATCTGAAAACGTTGTTGTATAGGTACTTCGGCTTGTTGCCATATTCGCTGTATAAATGATGTATAATAGCGGCACTAGCTACCTTGTGGTACTCCTCCAGAGATTTTCTCTTTTTTAGAAAATTGGCCTTATTTTAAATGTTCTATCTGTCGTAATAAAATGGCATTGAAAATGTAATAAGTGATCCAGATGGAGATAATTACTAACATCACGATATTCGAAAACGTTTACACATACTAACTTAAAAATTATCATTAAGTCATACTGAAAATATTGTAGAAAATGGAACTGATTGTTACTCTACAGACTTAAAGACAATAAAAATGCACGATTCGGCGAAATTACACAAAGTGAAATGTGAATAAAAATTGTAGGCTTTTACACCGTTGGATTGTATAAATATGTAAATAAAAACAATATTTTATTACTTTTCTATTAAAATCAAATTCTAAAAGTAATATGTTTACTTGTTTTCTAATTAACTGACTTAAACGTTTTCTTTTTAGGTTTTTCTGATTTTAATAACTAACATTTGAAAATAACCATTAATTTGTTTGTATCTACCGGAGTGCTGCCAAGTCTTAGCAGGCATACTTAGCACAAAAGATCTTAACAGTCAAGTTAATTAACATTTTAGGTTAGAAGTTAACAGCTGCTAACATCAACTGTTAAATAGAAAACCCGTTAAAACTAAATAATATGTTATACGTATAGCACTACCGATTATAAAAATTAAAAAAACAAAAAATTCAATTAGAAAGGCACCTTAAAAAATAAGTAAATTATGGATGAAATTGTTCACTTTAAATCGCGCGAAAACAACATACAAATAACTAAGATTAACAAAATAAATTTACATGTTACAGCATTTTTTTGCAGGAAAGGCATTACGAAAATAAATTATGTGCTAAATATATTTTGTTAAATTAAAACAAAATAAATAAACTGTCAGGCTATTACTTGTATAGGAAAATACCCAGGAATTTCAAATCCCTGTACGTAAACAAATAAAAAGTTTATTGCCCAAGAAAGCCAACAACAACTAAAGCAGACTTGTAATAAAAATACACTCACACATACTTTTAGAAAATTTTCAAAAAAGAAATGAGAATGCTCAAACCAACTGGTACAGGTAGGCGCAGCATATCATGCATCAACTTATCCCTTTATAAGGGTGGGTGATTAAGTATAAAATACTCCAGCACTGTTGCCAGAAGTGAAGATTTAGGTGGATTTTACAAATTTTATCCCCACAAAATGTCAACATGCAGATTTGCAAGTTTCTGGCAGAAAATTCAGATTTTCAAAAGTCGACATACATATATTGCAAATAATTCAAATTTAATACATATGTATAAATGTACATATGCATATATCCTAACTTTGAAAATTGTAAATACTGTGAAGAATTATAAGCGACGCACAGTGGCGCCTTTTCTTAAAACCCGTGGCAAAAATACAAAATTTCATGACAAAATTTTGTGAAATGAATGAAAACATCGTATAAAGAACTACTTACTGATCACAATTCAAAAACGTTTTCCTTAATTCCAAAAAAAATATAGTTTGTGGAGCTGCTCAAAGTTGACAATTTTTTAGAAAGCAAAAAAGGGTGATCTTGAAAAAATAAATGCACTTTAGAATTAAAGTGTCAGAAACATTGCCGTTTGATTACTACTTTTTCAGTATTTTTTTTTTTTTTTTGAGGTATGTTTGTTTTTTATTAATAGAAGTAGTAAAATGTTTAGCAGTTGCCACACTTATTCGGCAGTATCCGCTTTTTAGACACCCTATATTTAGGTAATTTTTACAAATAAAATAGATCATATCTAAAAATGGTATCGCCCATATTTTCTGAGCATATTTGCTGCATAATACTTTAAATAATTTAACTAAGTTTGGCCGCCGCAAGTTGCTGCTTTTTTCTCATTTTTAAAGTATGTAACAAAGAGGTGTGAAAATAAAAAAGGGTTTCAAAATTTTTTTTCACTGGAGCAATTTTAGTGTAAAATAAAGTTACTTGTTGCATATTTGTTGTTTATGGAATTGGGATTGTCAAAGGAAAAATATTCTATTTTACGAAGCTCTTTAAAGAAAGAATCATAATGTGAATATTCTTCCTGGATACAAAAAGATTACATCTTCCAAAAAAGAAGCAGTGCCACCTAAAGTAAAGGTTACTGAAGCATCGGTAGAGGTAAAACTGCAAGACGTAATGGATCATACAGCAGCATCACTTCCAGATAGGCTTACATTGATATATAAGTGGGGATGTGATGGATCATCCGGTCAAAGTACTTACAAACAATCAATATCGACAAATGACACAACTATTACAGATACAAATATGTTTATGGCTTCAGTAGTTCCTTTACGACTGAGAAGTGAAATCGCTGAATCCGATATTTTTTCAATATGCAAAGGAGTCTTAAGAAAAAATCAAATCTACAGTGAACGATATAAAAATGCAAATTTCGGAACTAAAGCCTTCTGTTATTGAAATAAAGAATGGAAAAAGTTTTTCGATTGATTATGAATTTTTTCTTACAATAATTGATGCCAAAATCTTAAAGTGTGTAATTTGCAAAAAGTCACAGAAAGACTTGCAAAATTTTTATGACTCAAATGATGAGCAAAATTATGAATATGGAATTTCTCCATTACATGTCAGAATTAGGTGCATGGAGTTTATTTTAAAACTAGCGTATAAAATTCCGCGTGAAGGTGAATGTTTTGATATGAACGCAACATAAAAAGAAAAACTATCTGCTCGAAAAAAAATTATACAAAATGAATTTCTTAAGAAGCTTGGGCTGAAAGTAGACTGCCCAAAGGGTATGGAAATACTAGCGACGGTAATATGTCAGAGCATTTTTTGAAAATGATGAGGTAATATCCGGAATTACTGGGGTCGACAATAATATTATAAAAAGGTTGGCAGTTATCCTAAATGTTATAAACTCTAAAGAAATGGTAAATGGCCAAAAGTTTGATGATTATGCATTAAAAACTTCCCAACTTTTAGCTCACGACGTTACATATTAGAAATTTTACAGATTTGTAAAACAACAATAGTCACAATGAATTAATTATTAACCGATACAGATAATGTCGCTCGTATATGTATATACTCGTACATAGGCATTTAATAGATAAAATAGCATAATTTAGAATAAATTTGCTTATTGCTTTTACAAATAAATTTTGTTTAATATGTACATATATGTTACATACGTACATAAGTGTAATATTCGTTTTAATTTTTATGATATGTGCCTTTGGCTTTTTAAAACTTTTTTCAAATCAAAAATTATGTTGATTTTTTGGATGTATTTGTTTTTGAAATTTGAAACTTTTTTCTTTTTATTATGACAAACTTTTTTCATATTTTATTGATTGTTAATTGAAGTTTTTGTAATAAAATTTATTTTCTGTTGATGCTACACAAAGGCGGAGCGAAATATCGAATAAAATAAAATATTTTATAACCAGGATTTTATTGAAGACCTAGTGTTTAAAAATTATGTAGGTCAATTATTGTCAAAGGTCAAAGAAATCGAATAGAAGTTAACGTAAAAGTATCATGAATACTTTTTCCTTCGGAATTTTTCCCTGCTCCCTAAATTTGCAATCGTGAAGATATACCCCGTGAATGATTTCATGCTAACATAAAATTCCCATTATCGCGAATTTTTTTCACTTTTCCCTTTAATTTATTCGCTTTGAACAAAAAATGTAAGTAGTTTTTTATATTACTTGAATATTTAACTTTGCAAATTTTATTTTAAAGGCAAGATCTGTTAATAAGGCACAAACTGACATTATGCTCCAAAAATGCAATCAATTGCCTGCGGCTTTGTGAAGCTTTCAAAAGACGTGGTGGCAGATTTTTGGAATTGCCTTGCAGAAGACCTGAACAGTGCTGGCCCTCCCATCAAAAACGTAACGGAATGGAAGAAGGTAGTATTTTGTTTTGTATACCGGTTGTATATTATTTACGTTTGATTTTATGTATTGCATTTTAGGTGTGGACAGACAAAAGCGGTATGTTCCCTCAAAAGCTGCAGTGAACCTAAAAAATCTAAAAGCGACAAATGCCTTTCAGCAAGTAAACAATTTATATACGAGCTGGTAGGCGTGAAGGAGTCCGTAGAGGGTTTGGATAACTCCTTAATTTTTGGATTACCAGAGTGTTCATCCGCTAGTGAAAACCAAAAGGACGCAAGAAAAATTGTGCACGATGAAAAAATGGTGGGTAGTAACGCAACGGTCTTACCGGAACAGATGACACTACCTAGACAACACTTTTGTTGTTAATCTTTTTTTAAGTTTCAAAATATGTGCAAATTTTGTATGTTGTCAGCTTCTACCCTTTTTTACATTCACTGAGAATTGATAGCGGGAATAATTTTTCACGGGAGATTCACGATACCATTTTTACCTTCGAGTGGAATGAAAATTTCACGTGAACAAAAATTCCACTTGCTATTCACGATAGTGGTGATTTTGTACTCTTTAAAGTCAGATCTTATAATCACTTACATATACTTGAGTAAATTTGAGATAATTTATAAAACTAACGAAAATTAAGTTTACTTGGTTAGTCTGATTGAAAAGGTTGGTATTTAACTTATTCAAAATTGCTAAACATAAACACATTTAATGTTTTGTTTAAAGATTTAATGTTTTAAAGATTCCTGAGTTTTGCTTTACCTCTAATAACTCTGGCAACACTGGCCTTATGGAACATTCTTGCCTTTTTAGTGCACAGAAAAGAAAAAGACAAAAAAAAAGAAAACCATTTATTTTCTTATGTTACAACTGATGCCACATACCAAACCATTAATTTGAGCAAAAATAAAAACACTTACCAACAACTCCAGGGTGTTTAAGTGTTTAAGAACTAATGATGTAAAGACGAGTACTAACTATTAACCAAAGCAGGCACAAGCACAAGAGAAAGGAAACGGGAAGCAACGTTATAAAAATACGAATAAAACGAATTTTCTGTTGATGAAACAATTTATGTTCAAATGTGATGATACATTTTTAACAATAAAGGTAATATGCCAAACAATTGTTTAAATTTTTTTAATAATTTCATGGCATAAATTACGTAAACAGGGGCAAAATATTCCCGTTGGAAAAGTGATTTGAACGACAATGTTACTTGGAACAAGGGTTGAGCAAAGTGCAAAGCTTCAGAATGGACTTATTACGATTTTAATTGAAACTTAAAGTCAGGATTTTCAAGACATTTCATTTTCGCAGAGTTTAATCTGGTGTATTTCGTCTCGGTTTTTGTGTTGGCAATGGCCTTATAGAGCGCAGTTTATTCGCTGCGTGATCGAGGACCAATTTTAGACCAAAATCTTTATCTTGGCGATGACGCCAAGACGCAAAAGAAAAGATTAACTAGGAAATTTTAATAATTTGGGGTAATTTATATTTCTGTGCACATAGGATAATTTTTCGTAACGGAAATGAGTCCAAATGTTAGGTCAATAGCAAGTTATTTTCAGTTAATTGTGAATAGAGTCAAAAGTTGTGAATAGATTGGAATGAAATATTTTTGCTGTTTTTTTACTTTTTATGATTTTTTTGAGAAGACGTATTTGACACAATATCCACGATATTTCTAAAAATACTGAGGAGATTAGAAAACAGACAATATTGTTGTCCAAATTCGGATTTTTTCTATAACTGAATAGAACAAGCCGTTCACTAGTTATGTTAATATTTGTCCTGTATCTGCTTTATTTTTAACAAAACGGTATATCTCGAAAACTGCAATCAATTTTAAGTAACCGACTGCAGATTCGAATTCAGCACCCCAAATAATACAAGAAGCAACTTTCCGTTTCTACAGTCCGAAAGTTGTCCTGAATTTGTGAACCAAGGAGCTTCTTCAAATTGATTTAAGGAATCTGAAGTTACAGATGAACAAAAAAGGGGCATAAAAATTAATGTTGACCTTAACCACATTCGGTAAAGGTGAAGGTTATGTGACACCTTTTAAGTATAAACACGAATTTTATAAATTAAACAACGTAAAGCACATTCTTTTAAGATTCATTACATAAAACTTCGAAAACAAAGAACCATGTTATTTTTAAATTGAATATTCTACCTTAATCACGCAAATTGCTAACAAAAAATTTTAAGAAAATACAACTTTTTGGCAAGAGCGAAGCGAATGTTATTGGGCCATTTATTAAAAAAGAAGCGAAGAAAAAAAGTAAATTCAAAATGTAGCAGCAACAGTTGCCAATTTAAAAAGAATCAAGGGAAGGGTGCCCCAAAAGAGTATTTTATGTATTCATTAGTTTAACAACACAGCCTTCCATATCTGTTTGCTAATTGTAAAATCAATAAATGTATGATTTGTGAGTGCGAAGTAGTAGTTGTAGGAACATGGACAGAACACACAAAAAAAAACAACAGATTTAAAAATCTTTGGCTGTAGAAAAACGACGCAAAAATGGCCATTCAATTTAAAAAAAAAAAAAAATTTTTTTTTGTGGACAGTAAAGAAAGAACGATAAATAAATTTTTTAACTGTTTTAATGATGATTAAAATGTAAAAAATGTCCGATACAAATATTTATGTTTTAATTTTGAATAAATACATTTTGCAAATGTTTGAATAATAAGTAGTTTTAAATACGATTTGGCAATTTGTGCAAATAAAATGACAAAATTCAAATTTCACTTTGTTGGTAACTAAAGTTGGTTGAATTATAACTAACGGAAGTTTACCTTCATTTCCTGTTTACCAGAAACACAACGCAAATTACTGATAAAAATTTTCATTGGTAGTACGATACATTCAACATTTCCTCATTATTAAATACATTCACAGATAAGCAGTTTAGTTACGCAGATACACACACACACACACACACACACACACACACACACACACACACACACACCTCTAAATACACACAAATAAAATGAACCTGTAAAACTCTTTTATTTTTGTTTGTATAAAATTTATTTATTGAGATGATCCAACTGAGCACAACTGGTATTGATTATTAGAGGGAAATTGCTCCCTGCATAACGCAATTCTTAACTAAATGTAACAACACAAATATACTTACAATGTAGTTTGTATAAGTGTAAGTGTATGTGATGTACTCGTAGCAAAGAGTACGTTCAAAAGTTCAACAACACTGATCATGAGCGCACTCGGCATATTTGTGATTTAATTATTTAACATCATAACATTGATTAATAATTATTGTTTGTTTCGTATGTTTGAATAGTGCATGCCTTTGAATGAATTAATTGCGTTGACTTTTAATGAATATAATCATGCTACAAACCTATACAAAACAAGATGCCAGAGATACTTTAAATTTTATCTAATTGGTTCCTAAGGGTCATTTTTTTCTTTCTAACGTCCATCAGTTATCTTAAATAACTGTAAAATATTTTATTTTGTTTTTTTTTTTTTTTTATAAATAGAGAGAAGACTTTAAATGTGCTCTTAAAGCTTGACAGGATATCCTTAATTATCATTTTGAGCTAAAACAAATATACAAAAGGTGTCTTTCAAAAACACAAAACTAGAGAAAAAACCAATATTTTTTTTAAAATATAATACTCAATGTTTCATTTTCAAGGCAAGTTGCATGCAACTCCTGACCAAGATTACATGGTAAGCGATTTATTTATGCGAGCATACCGACTCTTATCTTGCTAACAACATGTGGTAAATTATGGTTTACGACTAGAATGGAGGCTTAGTAAAAACGATATTAAGGTGCGAAATCAAATACCTTAGTTTAATGAACGCATTAACCATTGTGTACTGTCCCTTATTGCTCATTGCATCAAATGCTACAGCAACTGGTCTTATATGAATATGAATTTTAGGTATTGCGGGTCTTTTTAAACCTCTTGGGATTTCCGGATGTCGACTGCTATTTTTCAGATTGTGAGTGCAACCGCGAAGGGAATATTTTTTGACTGAAGCTGAATATTAAGCCCGTAACTCGATGTACCAAATTTCATAAGTCTAGCTTCATTATTTTTAAAGATGTAGAATTTGGCATTTCTAAAATAAAACAATCTTGGTAATCGTTGAAAATCATCTGCTAAATAGAAATTCACTTTTCAAACAACAAAATAAAATAAAAAAAATAGATTGGTCGCAGTATTTATGTCGATTAGAAACCAGTCAGGTGATGCAAAATTGTTGTGTGTAGCATAAGAGCACACAGTGGGCGTTACATCTTAATAAAACGAAACAAAAACCCCTGAAAACCATGACTTAAATTGTTTAATGAAGCTCTTTAATTTTAACTGGTCTGCGTAAAACAATATTAAATAAATTGCAAATGCCTCTTAATTATACTAATAAAATTTCAAACACAAACTTCGATGAAAAACTAACAAATTCTTCCAATTCGTAACAACAGTTTAAGAGCTTTTCGCAGTATTGTATTGAGTAAAATGACTTGCCAAAAATTCAATAAGAAAGTGTTATAGTGTAAAAACACCGTGTTATGAATCTGATCAGAATACAGATCGATATTTGACAGTTGTATAGCTTTCTCAATTGTTTTGAAAAATTTTAAATGGTGCAACTTTTTATTTTATCAGGGTTGTATTTTCGCAGAATCAAAGAAAATACCAAAAGCAGCTATTGAACAAATATACAAGTCGACTGATTCGCCGCCGACAGCACGCTGCCGCAGATATATTTTGACAGTAACCACCGGCATAAAAACGACCTATGTGCTTATCGGTTTTCAATAAATTATGTTTATTGGTCCTAATAATTATGACTTTTTTCATTATAATCAAAATATAATTGTTATATCTTAATTTTTTATATATTTTGGCAGACATAATTATTATTTCTTGATTTTTAGTTTTTTTTTCAAAAATAATTATGTTTCTTAATTTTTATTTTCTATGAAATAAATATTACTTTTTTTACTTTATTTGAATGCAGCTTACATTTTTTAAAATTAAAATTTTCAGAAAATAATACTTTTCGCTCAAAAGGTATAAATCAGAATTTAATAACTATTTATAAAAAAATAATAAAAAAAATTATTATTTTTAGTCCTTGATTTTATTCATTCCAGTGCTGTGCTTCTTTTACCACTTCGTTTTGCTATATTTTTACCAAAATAAATACATCAGAAACGTAAGCCACCGAAATTCCCAAGAGCCACCGCTACCGCTACATAGTCGAAATTGCTCGGCCAATGACGTCGAACGTATCGTTGCGGCTTCTTTCTAGGCTACTTGCTCGAAGTAAACAATTACGTCACTTTAATTTTGTTTCAAGTTGGGTAGTGTAAACATACAATATAATGAGAATATTTTACTGAAAACTTTTTTGACATTAAAAACGATTTTCATTAAATTTCTCTCTGCAAAAATCCAATCTGTTGGCAAATTTATATTTTTAAATACGATTATTTCAAAAAGTGTTAAACGATGCGGAAGGAGGGCGGAGCTGTTGGAATTATCGATTGTGTGGATTTGTCAGTCACGATGTCACAGTGGTCGAGTGAGCAATGCGCGTTCGCTATGGAGACATTTTTTTGAGAGTAATGTTTCTTACGTAATTGCTCGTCGACAATTTTGTTCGGTAGGCGGCGAATGCGTGATGGACCCAGTGTAAATTTAATTCGTTCGTGGGTACAGAGATTCCGCGTAACTGCTTCGGCTATGTCCCACGGCCAGGGCCCAGTCGATCTTCAAAGACTACCGAAAACTTTGAACTGGTTGAAAGCAGTTTACGTGTAAATCCGTAACTTTCAATACGGAAAAGAGCAGCCTCACTGGGACTTCCAAGAGCGATTATTCATGAAACTTTAAAAATGGATCTTAAGTACCATCCTTTTAAAATTTAAATCGTTCAAGAACTGAAAGAAAGTGACTTTAATTTTTGTGAAACATTGTTGGAGCGTTTTCGCACTGTAAATCCCAGTTCTTGGAGCGACGAGGCTCATTTTCACTTAAACGGCCACGTCAACAAGCAAAACTACCGTTACTGGTATCCAAGAACCCGCAATTCTCGATTGAAACATCAAAACAGGATTAGTGTTTGGTGTGCCTTATTAACGCATGAGATAATTGGGTAATTTTTTTTCAAAAATTCTCGAGGCCATGCAACGAATGTCAACGGTGAAATTTATCGACACATGATTACGGAAGTTCGCCAAACCTGCGAGCTTATTCATCGTACTCTTCACACACGTGGTTTCAACAGGATGGGGCGACTGCACACACAGCCAGAGCTTCGATGAATTTGCTTCGGGAAAATTCACCCCAAAAACTTATCAGCCGCTTTGGGGACATCCCATGGCCACCGAGGTCGCCCGATCTAATTCTCATGGATTTTTTTTATGGGGCTACTTCAAAGAGAGGGTTTCTACTGACAATCCCTAATCTCTTGTGGCTTTAAAAGAAAATATCGAGAAATCAGCTCAATTGAACCAAGTTTACTGCAGCGTGTGACACAGATCACAAGGCTCCGTTTTGAACAGTGTGTTCAAATCGACGGAAGACATCTGGATGACATACTCTTTTAAAAATAAAATCGCATTTCCATTATATCGTTCAATGCTCTTAATAAAACTTTGTGTCGATTATTACGTTTTTTAAGTTTGAAAATATAAATCTGCTACCAGACACCCTGTATAAACACTTGTAGAATAGTAAGAAACGCCCTATATTAATAATTTAAAACTCAACTGATTGAACTGTATTTAATTTATATACGAGTATTTCCTTAGTTTATATCTATCACATCTTTGTCGATATTGCCCTCAATTGCTACTTTCAGCAGGGCTAATTTTTATAAGTTTTGAACAAGCGCTATCTGTGGTAGCAACCTAAGTTTGTAACAAACGTGTTGTTATAATATGTAAACCATGTGTTAATAGTCCGCCAGCACTTCTTAAAAATAAAGTTAGAGAAACATAACTGTTGTTCACAACAGCATGTCCTCTTCTTAGGGTCTTTATTTAACATTCAGTAAGATTTTTTTGCAGTAGCTTTCATTGCAATTCATTTTTAGTGAAAGATTTTCATGTGGCTGCATTCAAGCAGATAAAAGTAACAAGTTGATTGACTACCTCCTTGCATACTCTGAACCTGACGTTTAGCCAACAAATTTTTAAAAATTTCCAATATTTGTGTACCTTGGGAGGCTGTGCATCACTGATGTTGATAAAGAAAAAGGAAATTTGTTTAACTTCCTGCTTTAAAGTAATAAATGAAATAAAATGAAAAGTGGAAAAAGCAGAAAAACGTTAAATGTGTTTGTGAGAAACGTAATTTAATTTTATGTGTTTGTCGACTTTTCTTTTGCTACTTTTTCCAAAAGTGTGTGCGAGTATATGTGCGAATATATATTTAGGTTCATAAGAGGTTAAAGGCACTTCTGAAACTAAAAACTCGTAGCCTTTTCTTTTTTGGGGAGTGAAATGTTGAAAAATTTTATGTTTTTGACAGACATTGTAAAATATTATTTGGAACGTATTACAAGGACGAAGAGAGTAGCAATACAATAATACCGCTTTAAGTATTTCAAAAGACAAACATGACATTTATCCTTATGATACTTAAACACATGTAGACAATGAAACAGTTGCACGCGTATAAATAGCTTGATATTTGCACATATCATTACCTCAAGTACGAGTTGAAGTACTTTCACTTCAGCCTTGCTCTATGTATGAACCCGGCGAACGTTGTGTGTTTATTGCAATGATAATACCAAAAGTTTTATAATGTAACACCATCATCCTGTCGGATATGTGAAATTTTTTTACACTTATTATTTGTTTGCAATTTTATTTTGCTCTGGTGATTGCTGCGCAAAAATGTGAACCTAAAAGTTGTTTTAAAGAATTTTTAGATTAAGATATTTTAAAGTATGTATCGAGGAATTGAATAGCAATTTGAATTATTGTACGATAAGCCAAATTAAGGATTTATGTTAAGATAAAAAGAAAACAAGTTGTGTATGATGTTTTAACGAATTTGAGCATGGGTCGAAATAACAAATTTGCACCAATCACTCTTTAGGACGAAAGATATTTTAATGACGATTTTAAATCTGTAGTGCGTTTCGCTAACTTTTAACGATGCGACAGTCACAAAATTTGTCGACAATTTTTGTTCTTTACTGTAAAGATTATGTGATTCACTAACTCCTTTCATACGATGGTTGACATCGTTAATTTTCTATTTATTCAAATTGATATCAAGGGGCATCTACGTCCAATAAATTGAAAAATATAACAAATAAATTTATGCTAACTAAAGATTTTATGAATAAAATTTTGTATGTGCTTAGCTATTTTTGCGAATGGTAAGTAAAAAAACTTATGGGGCTTTTTCATAAGTAGTATAAAAAATGTGTGTGCTTTAGAAATAAATGATTTATAAACCAATTAATACTGCCCCTAAAAGATGCCATGAATTTTAGTTTGTCGAATAAATAACACAAAAAAATATGTTGTTTGGTTTTCTTTCTAATCGTATAGATTATACAGGGTGGCCCAAATGAGACCTAGTGTTGTGAAACACAAATAACTTTTTTATTTTTTAACATAATTTATTTTTTCTTTTTGCAGATTATAACTGAACTCCTGCAAATTTAAAATGAATGCGTACAGTCCACAACAACGCATTAAAATTATCGATTTTTATTATTCTTCTCAACGATCAATTGTTCTGACGCAGCGAAATTATCGCCGTGTTTTTAACGTAAGATCAGCGCCCACATCTTCCATGATTACAAGTTTAGTTCGCCGTTTTGAGGAACTGGGTTCAGTTGCCGACCGTCCAGGAAGAGGTGCTCATCGAAATATTCGTACTGGAGGCAACATGGAAGCTGTGCAGCAGGGTGTTGCAAATGGTCCATATGTCTCAACTCGTCGCCGTTCCGGCCAATTGGGTATACCCAGTACAACATTACAGAGAATTTTAAAGTTCAATTTTAAGATGTATCCATACAAAGTTCAAATTGTGCAACAGGTTCTACCGCAAGACTCCCAACAACGACTACAATACACTATTCGCTTTACACAATTAGCCACACAAAATGATTTTTTAAATTATCTTTTGACGACGGATGAAGCGCATTTCCATTTAAGTGGTTATGGGAATAAACAAAACTCTAGGTTGTGGGGCATCGAAAATCCAAGGGCAATACATCAGCATCAGTCACACCCAATCAGATGCACTGTTTGGTGCGGTGTTATGTCCACAAAAATCATCGGCACATATTTCTTTGAGAATGAGGATGAAACGCCAGAAACGGTCTCCGGAATTTCATACAGAACAATGATCGACAACTTTTTGCGGCCAATGGTGGAGCAATATCCTAATTTGCTAGGCAAACTATGGACATGCTGCGTGAAATTTTTGGTGAACGCATAATTTCAAAAAATTAATGTTTTAAGGCCAGGATTTTATAGTTTTAAAAGCGCTATTCGATAGCTTGCGAAAATTCGCAATTAGGGGGGAAGAATCCGAGATATCAGAGGACGTATCTAGAATTTTACGTCCAATTCAAAAACCATCAGGAATGAAATTGAATTCGTATGCGACCGGACAATAAGCAAAAAACTCATTGGGCTGTTTTTAGGGGGGCAAAAAATTTATATTTGTATTTTAGAATAGTAATTGAAATATATGTATATCATCCCAGGAGGTGACTAGTGCAATTTCTTTGTTATTTTCTATGCCGTTGGCACGCAGTTGTACATCGACTAATGTTAGCCCCGGCATAGCGTGCTTGCATGGATCCAAGCGAGTTCCATCCGGCCAAAGAGTACGAGATGGACTTATTCCCTTTAAGCGAAAATTACAAAGAAAAGGGAATTGTTTATCAATTCAAAATTGCTTTGCCATAAAAAATCAAACACTCTCACATTTTTCCTGGAGCTGGTCGCAAAAATAATGGTGATAAAAATATAAACGGACTACCAATATTGATGAGCATATTTAGACAGCCTGTGAAGGCTATGGCATTTTGTCGACGTACCTCAAATCGGTTATTTATTATGCAGTCCAGTCACTGAAGCCAAATCCTCATGGCAAATTACATGATTGGGCAGCACGGACAATTGAGTTGAAAGAGAACACCTCTTTAGTGCCAGGGCATATTTCTGGGTAATGGCTACCAGTGTTAGGTTTACTGCATGCGCAAAAAGTTATAGGTAAGTGCGGATTTTGTGCAAGTGGTAACATTGACAACTGAACAGAAGTGAAGTATATTCATGTGGGTGATATAATTGCAATTAAACGGCACTATGTGCCATATGGCCATTCTGTATAAACGATTTGATGGTATGGTTATCTCTTGCGAAAGAGTTTTGAAAAGGCCACCGTGATCGAGCAATTTAACCGCGCTATTTTTTCATGTTGGTTTTCCTGAAAACGGTGGTATAAGCCAATAAGCCTTAGTCCATCAATGCGCGTTAAATCAGCAAAACCCTGACTCAAATTCAGTAATCTGTGCAACAAAGTCGGGCGTTTAAGTGATGTCATACTCCTTACATAATGGTCTCTTAAATAAACGTAAGATACAGAAAGCTGCCAGATTTATTTTGATTTTTAAAGTTACCACATTAGCTTTATTATTTTCCACTTGGAGGTTTCTTTTGTTTTAATACTAACTACAGATCTAAATAAAAAGAAAGCCCTGTAATGTGAAACGATAGCTTGCATTTAAACACATTAAAATATATTTTTCCTATAGTTAAAACATTTTTTTAACACCTTTAAATTAAAACATTGTTCCAAATTACTCCACTCTTTAGCCTCTTTTTTCATACAGTCCCACATGTGTATGATATGGGATTTCAATTTTCTTAAAGCTTAATGCTGTCACGTACTAATTCTTTCTTATGCAAAACATTCTTTTTGAAAACTGACCTTCTTTTTTTTATGAACAAATACATACAAATTTGAAAAGGAGAAGAAAAATACACGGAAAATTTTCTTCAAATCCTACTTTACTCTTAAAGCATACATATACGAGTACATATACAAATGTATCTTCTAATATCATTCATAATATTATGGAGTGGCAACCTTAACAAGATGAATGAACACAAACATACTAAACATTAGTTTCAACACATATAAGTATTAAAAAACACACAAAATATTAACAATCATGCCAGAGGAAAGAACTGCAACAGCGGCATTAACAGTAGCAACGGCAACCAAAACAATATTTCAATAGAAACAACAACATATTTTGTTGTTTTTCTTGAAAAACAATGTAAAATTCTGAAAAAGAAAACAAGGAATTCTAGAATGAAAGTGCCAAGATGTGCATAGAAATCCTTTTTAACATTCTCGCCAACACAAACACTAACTCATAGACATATAACCACACATGCACAGCTAAAAGCTTGCACAACTCATTCATTTATATGAAACATTGTTTTTAGATAATCAAATGTAAAAAAAAAGATCACGAGATGTAGACAGAAACGCAAGCCGATTATTTTTTGTTGCCGGCGCACAATCAGATTCAAATACTTTGTCGGGATTTAACTATAAAGAAAAACTTATTTATTTGCTAACAAACTCTATATTATATTATGTCTAAGCATGCACCTAAATTGCGCAATTAGGAAAATTACGGCCTTAATTAAGCGTAATTGAACATACAAGAAATCAATTAATAAATTGAGCAAATAGCACTTAATTGCACTAACAATTGAGTCAAATTTTTAAAGCAATTCTGGTGAACGGAAAAAGCCTTGTACAATGACAAAATCAAGACATATTCAACATGGTGCCTTCATTGCCAATACAACTACATTTTAATCATAATTGCAGTGGTTAAGCTTTTTATATAAAAAAACTAAAACAAAAATTAAAATATATGACAGGTGAAATTGTCAGTCAGTAAACCTCATGCAGTTTTTAACAAAAACTTAAATAATTAGAAATTAATTTCTTTGAAAAATAAAAACTTCTTTTAAAGTAAATTTTTTCTCCATTTTCGAAAACACAAGTTTACACAAACAGCTGTCAAATGCTAATTGAGTTAGCTAAATTGCATATGTGTGAATACGAAAATTTATAACCTAATTTAATTTGTAATTGCCTTAATTAAAGCGCAAGCCGAAACATGGTATTATACGATAAATAGCAACACTGGTATTAAAAACTATTTTTAAAGCAATATAAATATGTAAACGAGAAAATGTGTATATACCGGCATAACAAAATGGAACTTTTAATTGACATTAAACATTCTTTGAAAATAAAACAACTTTAAATAACTTTATCTTTTTAACATTAACTTAGCTGGTTTTTAGTATTTTTTAATAATCCTTTTTTTGCACATTGAGTTATAGTTCGTTTTTTTAACTGATCGATAAGCTCAAGGGAGGATCTTCTTATCTTTAACTTTTAACATAAGGTTTATGCATTTGCAGTTGCCAAATTTTGAGGAAGTAAAAACAATGCAATTTTTAGTACCAAATATATAAAAAATATACCAAATAAATAAACACATATATTAAAAATTTTACAATTCGGAGAATCTCTTCTTGTATTGTTAGAAACAAAAAAGAAAAATTTTAGAAGTTTGGTTTTGAATAAATCAAAAAAAAACACGGTCGTACTTATGATTTCACATGTGTAAAAATATTAGTAATACAAATAGCGATATTTCTACAGTATTCTACAGTAATAAGATCTTGGCATGAAATAAACGTGAGGTCGAAGCAAATAGTACTACGATGAGATTTTGAAATGGAATGTTGATCGACTTGATTTCAAAATTGATATAACCCAATTTATTTGTGTTGCCAACCACCAACCAACAGACAGAAGACCACATAAAACTTTTCAGAAAAAGCTAAATTTAATTATATCATTATAGAATGATATTGCCACTCGCATGCTCTTTCATATGATTTCCATTATGAAAGGTTTTGATGAATTGTAAGTTTTAATTCTGACTTTCTACCGCCCCATGGTCGCTATTTTTGAATTAAAAGAAAAACTTGTAGTGAATATTGGTCGGACCCAAATAATGAATCGATAAATAATTTTGACGCTACGTTAAATCGTGCTTAATATTTATACGGAAATAGGGCCCATCTGCATTTTCGTCCAGATATACATTAGGTCATAAGAAATCATGGTTCAAAACACATCGAGTAATCTCTAAACGTCTTTAGTCGATACAAATTATCTAAATCTGACACTGTGCTAAGAGGGTAAAATTAGTTAGCGGCGACGGTTGTTTTATCGGCTTATTTTTTCGGATATTAATCACAATTAAAAAAGAAAAAAAATCGAAACTTCCTAGCAACCGAAAAATTGCAGTACGGAAAATCTTTTTCGAAAAATAGATTTCTGCAAAAAAAAAAAATTATATTTTACCTATGTTACCAATAAGCAAATAGCAATATCTGTGATAAACAAATGAAATTCGCTGTAATATCTAAATATGTATATATTAAATATGTAAATGATAAATAAAGATGAATTTGCAAATGAAATGAATGAAATTTATTTTAGCACACATCCAAATTTTAAGAAACTTGTCGCTACAGCTTAAAAAAGATTTCTTTTGCTTTATAAGACGGACAAAACCGAATATGGAATAGTTTACACCGCTAAACAAATTTTAAATTAAACAATACCGAGGCGTTTTTGATTTCTGATTGCTTTGAAGAAAAAACTGCAAATACAAAAATTTGACTAAGCTGCTAAAAATGTCTGACAAATTCGTCGCTTAGCCGGTTAAAATCCAGCCAACCCGATGTGCTTGCTTCTCTGGTCCTAGACCGAAAAATATATTTAAAAACGCATCAACATCATCAGCCACGTGAACAAAATAACAAGCCACACAAGCTCACAAAACTGTATTGTTACTCGTACTGTAAAAGCAACAACAATAAACAACAGCAGCTAAAAGCATAACACCACCGACATCGATTGTATGTTCCGTTACGGCTCATGTTGTGCTTAAGAACCACACACATACATACGTATATAAACATAGACACATGCAAACGTCTATACTTGCCTGCAATAAAATAACATGAAATATATTACGCGAAACAGGATGTTAAAAAGGAATGTACAAACATACTTAAAGTTATCATTTAGTTGTGTGTTCTTTTGTTTAGGGAAGCAACAAGAGTTGTATGCGAGCAACAACAATGTTTTTGTATTTGTATTTTACTGGGAATGTTTTTTATACAAAGTTGTGTTTCAACTGGGGACTATAATCAACATTTCAAACCAATGGAACTGTTGCTACTTTTATGACTTCGCGATGAAAGGCACTTCATTAATATTTACATATGTGCGTACGCTAGCTCACGGATAACAGGGAATAAGACACAATTATGTTTGTATTTAGTTAACGCTATTTAATCTTTTCAAATAGATCCTGTTCTTAATAGGGACAAAGCATTTTTCTAAACAAGTTATTAATGAAATGACTGAAAAATTACTCTTTTGTAAAGCTTGCGTACTTTTGATGAAGTACTTTTTCCGTTAGAAAGACATTCATTCGGTAGCTATAAGCGAAGGAAACTGAGTAAGGATGTAGAGAGTTTCAGTTTAGCGAATGCGAATACTAATTAAAAATTGTTGCAAATGCGAATATTTTGATTTAAATGAAATAAATAAAATTGCATATTTTGACCGTTTTATTTGTCACTTTTTTAGTTTTATTTCAGTTCAGTTTTAACAATACACATACACAGTATGTACATAGTATGTAAAAATAATTACGCATATATGAATATAATTATGTACGTGAGTATGTGTGTGTATAAATATGTACATTTAACGAACACTGCTGTTATTAATCAAAGTTCAAAGCCGCCAAATTGTACTTCATAAACAGAAGCTTTGACGTTTATCACTCCTAAGACTAGTATGTTGAGAACTACAAATTAAGTTAGCTCCGCTAAATATTTATTGTTCACTTAGAACACTACCAGGTGGTAACTGTTCAGATTACACAAGTCTTATGTTATATGGGGAACTGAATTCGAACCTGTACTAGCGTCTTTGAGATATACCGGCATGTCAAAAAGGAAGCAGTTGCACGATAAATAACTGGAAAACGAGTTGTCTTATGTAGTTAAATAAAACATCCGAAATTCAACAACAATATTATTTTTAAGCTGTGCCAACATTTGCTCCGTAGTTTCAGAGATATCAAAATGTTAGCTTTTAAAATATTTATATAAAAAAAGACAATAAAAAAAATTGGCACTTTTCCAGTAGCCTATAGGGAATTATATTCCAAATGGGTGTATTTCATTAAAAATAATGAATAATTTTTCACTTTATTCACAATTAAGAGAAGGTATCTCCTTTCGACAAAACGATAAAATGTTCTCTAACAAATAATGCAAGTGTGCTACTATTGTGTACCTGGGGCAACTTCATTCAAAATGAGATAGGTTACCTTAATAAGCTCAATAGCTGTGTATCGATTTTAATAATATATGGCTCGTTTTATATGAAACTTATAAAGTGAGATTTATGCCTTTATATTTTCTATGACTTTTGAGAAAACAAAAATGTTAAAATTTTACTTTCGTCAGATCTCCTACGATATCTCTAAAATTACTGAGCAGATTGAAAGAAATTTCCTTCTTGCTCACTGTTGCTCTCATTTCAACAAACAATTTGCCATGTCAATTTGTAAATAGGTAGATTTAGCATTTATTTTAGTGAATGCGACTGCAAATACCAAAAATATGCGAATAATAAGCGAATGCTATATCCAAAATATAGCGCAGAGTCCAAGGTTATGCTGAGACTTTTTCTAGTTCTACAATAATATGCGGATGGTTATAGACATCGTGCTCGGCAGTAAGAATTTGAATTAAGTTTGTAATTGTAGTGCAATAAATTACACTAGACTGTTATGAAATCCTCTCTTTCATTTAAAGGATGAATATGAAGAGTTTAATGTGCTAAATAAAAATCTGCTTTCATTATTTTTTATCACGCTCAGAGTTTGTTTAATGGGCGTGGTTGAACAGTATTGTTTTTTATATGATTAACAGTTTCGAAGTAATTCAAAAATTAATCTTTGAAAAGTAATAACAAACTTAGAACCAAAAATCTTGCCGTTTTTAATCAATAAAGCTAAAAAAAGCTAGCTTCATTAGGAATAATGTAAGTCATTTAGAATGGTAATCGATAGATGAACCTTGATTTTAATTGCCACTTATTTCTGAATAACTCCGAAACTTTTAAAAACATGGAAAAAATTTTAAGATAACTGGAAGGTAATTTATGTCGCATGCTTCGGTGTATTGTTTATTGAACTCAGACTAACTGTCCTTGAGTTGAGTTATGGTGAATTAAACTAGTCTAACCACCCTGTTAAGGTTCATTACATAAATCTTTACGCGATGAAAAAACCTGAAAGCAGAATTTTATTAAGCACTAAACGCTGCTTATTTACCATATTTTATTTAAAAAGGACTTTTGCAGACCTTTTAACTAAAAACATACTTAAAGGTACCTTTTTAAAGTATGTTATTCAAGATGACGCACAAAGAAAATGCACAAGTACTTATTAAAATGAATAAAATCTAAATACTTTTGTTTAAAGTACTTTTGCTTTTAGGAATTTGCCATTTTTTAAAGAGCGTTTTTTAATGCTGGTTTTTATGAAGTGTTTTTTTGAATTCTTTTTAATAGACGTAATTTTTTAAAGAAATACGTAGATACATCTTAATTTTAAAATATTAAAATATATAAAAGCGGAAGTGTGTCCTCTTCTTCATAAGATTTTGTCTTGCTGGTTAAAAATAAAAAAAGCATGTGTATTTCCAAAAACAGATTTCTATAAAGAAACTTTTTTTTATAAACTTTTCCATAAAAAGCTTTCTTGCAAAGAAGTCCTTCTTTTATATTTATTAAAACAATTTTACAAAATGCTATTCTTAAAATAAGTTTTTTTTAGTAAAGTATTTTTTTACTATCAATATTAATAATTGATTCCAACTTATGGGTTAAACAAACACATTAAGCATTAAAAGCAGTCTGTTAATCACTGTGTCTACTCTAATGTTACCGCAATTTAACAGAATTTTCCAAATGTTTATGTACATATGTTAACATGTAAAGTACGTAACGGCATGATGACGAAACCAATTGCATAATGTTACTGCTGACGATCTGTTATCTTTAATACATGTTATATTCTTGTTCCTTTTGGTTTTGACATCGTCATATTGTCTGTTAGGGACATTTTGCTTTTTGAGGGTATAAGTACTAATGTTGGGTTTGAAATAAACAGAGTCATGCTAAAACCAGCAAACAGTACACATTGAGAGAAAATTGTGATTAACGGTACAAGATGTTCTGAGAAAAAATACGCAAAAATATTGAATATAAAAATTAAAAACAAAATAAAACAGCTAAAAAATATATATTTGAAAAAATTTCAAACACCAACCTAGTTGTTTTTTTAAGTGCTGAAATTTGTAAGAGTAAAACAATTGAATCATTTATTTGCAATTGAATGTAATAATAAAATTCATAAGGACTTCCGGTAGTGCTTTTGTAACATTTACAATTTATTTCAAATTAAAGTTTTAATAAATGAGACAATGATGTTGTTTTCATCGTTAGCATGGCAATTATAATTGTCGGCATTCAGCAAGCAACAGCTGTTTGAGTGTGAAGCTTGGTGGTTTTTCATTTATCATGTTGTTGCCGTTGTTCTTGTGCTTCTTTGGTGCAGCGGTGCGTATGATTGATATTAATTTGTAATTAAATTTTGTTGAAAAATTTATAAACGTTTTTTGTTATACTTTAAATCGTTTTGCATTGGATTGTTACATTTCCAGGTATTTGTTTGTTTAATGAAATTGTAAATGTGTGTAATACGCAAGCATATGCAAAATTCTTATTATGACGATTACGATTAAAAGGAAAAGAATTATACAATTTATGTATATTTAATTTGCTTGGGGTCCTTTAAACAACAAACATTAAAAAAACTCGCTGATTAAAACAAATTTTTTTTAGCAAATAAAGTAAAAAAAAAACGAAATTTCAAATGACAAAAAATTTCTTTAATATTATTTTCTTTTGTAAAAATAACGGGTGCAGTAAGAATTGCTGAAGGGGACAGAGCCTTGATATTTGCAAAGTTTCTGTATACAATTTGCAGTGAGCAGTAATGACATCAAAGTACTCTTTTAGGCTTTGAATTTCATATTGATTGACTTAATGCTTGATAACATTGGTCGGAAAGAGGCCGGTTACACTAGTTATTTCACCATATCTCGATAAGACTTAGATCGATTTCCATAAAACAAATACAAATAAAAGAATGCCGCGTAAGTGCCGTTAATAAAACTATATCTATCGATTTCTATCAGATATGGCTTGTTTTAATCGTAATATACGATTGCTAAAACGGCAAAATGTTGACATATTAAATTAATTATATTTTAATTTAAGATAACTGAAATGTAGTTTTGTGATGCATTCCTCGGTATTTTGTTAATCGAATTGTTCTCGAGTTATGGTCATATATATACAAGTGTAACCGCGCTATAAAGGAGGTCATATTAACTACGGCCATTAAAAAATATGTACGTGATAGAAAAAAACTGAAACCATATTTTATAATATTTTTATTGATTATATTTTTTTTAAGAGGCGAAAATTAAATTTTATTTTGCGCAGCAGTTTAATTAGATAATTATTACTGACAAAGCTCCAATTTCTCTCTAGATTCCCTGTAGTTGCTAACTATACAATGGTATCTTAAGTTTCTACGAAACAAAAAAAAATCCTTTACAAAATCTAAAAGTTCTTGTATTTTACATTCATAATTTTAGGAATCGAAATCGGCACTTTTTTTATTCTTAAAAAGGACGTTTTCGAACATTTTAACGTATATTTTTAAAAGTTTATTATTTAAAAAGGGTGATTTTGAAAAGGTACTTTTCTCAAAGATTTTAGTAACTTGTAGAGCCTCTGTGGTGGAGGTCTGAAGGCTATGGAAAAACTTCGACGTAAGATATAAATTGTGGGCTTGTTTTTGCAACAATTTGTGTGTGGTTTGCTATTAATATGTTTTAAAACAGTTAAAAATAGTTGTATCGATTTATATATGTATGTTAGGTATGTTGGGGAGAAAAAAGTGGTGGTATGACCTAAAGCAGCTATAAATTTGTTTGCATAATTCTTTTATTAAATTTGGCATTTACAAAACGCATCACTGCAAATAATTTGACGTTTTGGAACTCATTCATTCTATTGAAATTTCGATCGATATCGAGTGTTCTGAGTTGTCCGCTATATTAAGAAATTATAATAGACAACTTTTTTTTTAACTTTACTTTTTGTTTATTTTTTTGTTATTATTATTCCAAGAACTTATTTCATATTAAAGATTATTATGCAAAAATTATAAAAAACTGATCTTGCCTTTTTTAAAATCGGCTTAACGTTTAAGAAAGTAATATTTCGAATAAAAATCATAGGTAAAGCTCAAACTAGAAACAATTCAGTTAATGAATGCATATCATTGTAACTCTACAATTGGAAAATCGCTTTTCAGAATGCGTAATAAAAATTACTTAGAAAATTTTCATAAACAGTTTGTGTGAACCGTTTATTGGCTTATATTGACCCCGCAGGACATTTAACACTTGATTGGCTTGTTTGCTGTACTTTTATTATTGCTTTTGCTGTTGTTCAATCAACCTTTAGTGTTTTTTCAAAAGCCATATTTTATTGTTATTTTAGCTGGCTATAAACGAACACATACATGTGCAGTGCACATGTATAAACGAAAAACTTTCCATATGTCTGATTAGGGATTTCCTCACTTTTTGTATATTTGTATTTCTATAATTTGCTAAGTATCTTTTTTATATTAGAAAGTGAGAAAGGTAAGAGTCAATTTAATTATCACTTCTTAGGGACCTTTTTCCTATTATTTTTATTTACGAAACATTGGAGGTTGAAAAAATAATTTAAAAGTTTTGCATTATCAAGTTTGAATGAACATAAAATGTAAATAAATCATAAATGCAAATAAATAATTTTTTTCTTTGTTTTTCTGGGCTTTTTATCTTCAAACTAGTTGGTCTTACGTAAAAAATAATTATGAACAATTTTGTAGAAAATCGTATCAGCTTTTACGCTCATGTGCAACAGTTTCTGCAAAAGATTATAATTTCAGGCCTATTTGCAAAGAAATAAAAATAGTGCCCCTTCGCTCGAGTTTTTAAAACAAATATCGCAAATGGGTGTGACAAATAATTGATGTTACACTTTTTCCACGGATTACACGGTGCGAAAATGTTGTTTTCAAATGACCGAGTGTAGGTTGCACGCCTACTTAAGCAGATAATTTTATAATTTTTGGATATCCGATTAAAACCTCAAATTGAAGAATGACACTGAGGATGACACAGAGCTGAAGCCGAAATGAACTAAGAAAATTTTGTGCGGGTTTTTAAACAAATTTTTTAATATTTTGGCAGCATTTTTGCAACACTGTCTTTAGAAGCGTACTTAGTAGTGCGTTGTGTAGATATATATTTTTGGTAAAATAATAACTTAAGATTTGTTCGATCATATTTCTTCAAAAGATTGGTACATTCAAGTCGTTTAAACGTAGTAAGGAAGCCTAGCATCTTCTCTATTCAGCGCCATCTAAAATGTGAATATCTATTAAAGAAAGCCTTAGTTTAAAATTTTGTTGTGTCCACGTAGTCGAAAAAATAGTTTTTTTTATTGATTACTTTCGATTTTGAAGTTGTAATAGAATTTCTATACATGAAAAAGTTTTTTACGTGCCGCACAGCGAACAACTTAGTGGATATTTTACATAAGATAATTGAGGAGGCAGAGGTGACTTGAATTGTTAAAAAAACCACCTAAATTTTTCTTGAAGGTTTTTCTAAAATCGAGGGTCTATAGCAAAAAGATGCCGTCAATCAAGATAACTCAGATCATCCTTCAAATTAAGCCTAATGTAGACAGCCGAGTCATAATTCGACCTCTCGTGTCCATGTCGCCCATGTAAAGCCGCTTCGAATATTCCATAGATAACGACATATCTTCTGTTTTTAAATAAGAAAATAGTTTACTGCATTTCAACAGTGAATAATTCTAACGCTGTTGTAATCTTTTCTCTATTGCTTTTTTAAATTGTACAATTAGAAAAACAAAATAACCAATCAATACTCACGAAGTTTATGGTTGCACATTTGGTTGGACTTACCTAGAAAGACAAAAGAGTGGAAAAATAGTTTAATAATTATGAAATATTTATTTATAGTCGTATTTATTTATTAATTGCTACAATTTATTTACAAATTATATTCGAACTTAATTTACCGATCATAATAACGTAGATCTTTTATAGTTGTAGTGAACCATAACAAACCTTGACGTAAGTAAGGTTGCAAAATAAAAACACAAAATTGTTCGTCTCTTACGCAAATAGTAAGAAGTAAAATAAAGAATTAAAAAGCATTTTACACATTTTTAAAATCGTTAATGCAACATTTTACAAATGGAGGACTGCCAGCAACAAGACGACTGGTTAACGATTTCAGCTGGTTTTAAAAGAACTCGGCAAAACATATTCTTAATTTTAAGCTTTAATATGCTTCGAAGTTGCATTCTGGAATCTAAGGAAAGTATAAAACTCGCCGTTCATTGACTTTATGTAAGTTATCAAGTAGCTTTAGCTACGAGAACATTGCCTTGAAATTAAAAAAGTGCTGTTGTAACTGAAATTGGAATTGTAAATGGAGATCTCAGTGCTAATAACCCAACAACATTCTTCCACACAAAAGTGTCATGTGTCAAAAGGCATTAAATTTAAAATATTAAAACGTCTGGTTAAAGCGCGAAAGGTATTTGTATAGTCATGTATAAAATTAGAATTATTTTCATTTAAATAACTAAAAAAGTCTTCATTTTCATTTTTATTATTTATAGTAGATGATTGGGATTATATTGCATAATATTTTTATAAAATGTGTTAATTCCACCTATTGGCCAGGTTGCCAGACCATATTGATTTTGCTATTGTAAAAAACTTCAAACGTGATCAACTGTTAGTTAGTTCATTCTTCTGATCATTCACCTACAATTGTTATTTTACACGACAGTTTTGTCACTGCACCTGAAACTATTATTTTCTACCCATGTGAAAACACGAATTGGTTAAAATATAAAACGTATGTGCGCTCTCATTTATCTTGCAACATACCACTGACAAATCCGGCTAATATTCAAGCAGCTGTAGATAATTTAACAGACGTCCTGACTGCTGCAGCCAGAGCTGCAACGCCAACAAAATCATCAGTTAAAAGAAAATCTTACCAGTGATCAGCTGATATACAGATGATCGTCGTTGAGAAAAGAAGGCTTAGAAAGCAATGGCAAAGTAGTCATTCTCTCTCTACACAAAAAATGCAAATGAGCTTTTGCCAAGAATCCTTACGTAATAAATTGAGACAGAAACATGATTTCCCTAGAGGGAGCTTTTTAAAAAAATGGATCCAACGAAGAACGCGTAGGAATCCCCACTAAGATTTGAAGATACTTGGGCCAAATAATCTCTTCAAAAGGTATATGCTTTCGCAAATCAGAGGATGTATTCACAACACATGAGATAAGTAGTTCAACCATTCCAATTGTAAATGGCCTATGAAATTTCGGTTATCTTCATTAAAGTCGACAATTAAAGTATAGATATGGGAAAATTACGCGGAAATAATCCTGTTACAGGATTTGAATTTTACTATTGACATTAAATGCATTGTTGGCTTCTTCCCATGCTCTGAGAAGAGGTCTGAAATTGTTATGATCTCAAAACCAGAAAAAAACTCAAAGCAAATTGCGTCATAAAGACTCTTTATCTTGCTATTGATTTTTATCAAAATTTTTTGAAAAATTATTCGTTTCGTGTTTAAAACCTTATCTTACTGAGCAAAACATTATCCTGGACCTTCAGTTTGGTTTTCGTGCAAGACTTAATACTATTGAGCAAGTCCATAGAATTGTCACCGTTATTAGATCGGCATGTGAAAATAAGCAATACTGTTCAGCTTTATTTATTGACATATCCCAGGCGTCTAATAAATCTGCCATTATGCGCTACTCACGAAAAAAAACTCGAGTTCTTCCTGTAAACTCCCACAAGCTTCTTTAGAGCTATTTGGTAGATAGAACGTTTAACATAAGGTCAAAAGATTGTCTCCAGGAGTCCCTCAAAGTAGTATACTACGCTTGCTATTATACATCATCTATACAGCGGATATGCCAACAACCCCATACCAACGTTTGTAGACGATATTGTATTTACAAGTCCGTAATGATCCAAATGTTGCATCTGAAAAACTGCAGTCTAACATTCATGAGCTAGAGGAGTGGCTAAAAATATGGAGGATTAGGGTAAATCAATCCAAATGTGCTCATGTAACGTTTTCCCTCGGAAGGAAAATTTGCCCACGTATAATAATAGGCAATAACAATGTTTCAGCTAAAACATACGTCATATATTTGTGTATCTACCTAGATAGGCCCCTAACTTGAGATAAAAATAACGACCATAAAACTTAAACCAATTCAAATACACTGGTTAATAGGTCCTAACTCAATCCTGGGAATGCTTTTATACAAATCCATTATAAAGCCAGTATGAACATATGGCATTCATCTGTAGGGTACTGCTTGTACATCAAACATCCAGAAGCTACAAAGAATGCAGTCCAGGATTTTACGAATTATCGTCTGCACCTCTTGAGATATATGAAATGAAAATATCCAGTTCTGAAAGTTCCCACTATCCAGGAAGAAATAAAAGCATACTCCTGCAAATACTTAAACAAACTAGTGTTCCATCCCAACACTCTAGCACGCGAATTATTGCAATTTCATGAGCATTAGAGATTGAAGAAAAACAGTCACACTAATCGAAAACATGGCTTTATTTTACTTGCCTCACTTGCCTCGTCAACTAGGGAACATAATGAGTTTTTTTTAATTTTGTGACTGTTTTTGATTTATTAGTATCGGATGCTTTCCTATTAAAAAAGTTAAAATTTAGTAATTTAATAATTTTTGATTGTTTGCTTAAATGGAAACGAAAGATGTTGATATCTTTTATTTTACATTGTTCCTCAATAAAACAGAATATTATTTTTAAGCAGAGAATTTGTAAATAAAGACTTCTTTGCCGAATATTTTTTCTTCTTTCTTTTATTTGCACAGTAATTATGAACTTTGACAATTTCTTATTGTTAGATTTCAATATAACTGAATAATTTCCCGGCATAACTTTTCGTTTGGTGTTGTCGTAATAACCAGCTACAAAAAGCCGACATTTACGAGTTTCCGCAACGAAAAGGGGGGGGGGGGGGGGGGGGGGGAAATATCAACAACTCAATTGGTCAAGAAAACTTTTTAATGAGTTTTAGAAGCTGCAAAGAATGAAGCAGAAAACCTTAAGAAAAAGTGGGAAATAAAAAAGAACAATAACAAACTTCACTCCTCAGAAACAAAAAGAAAAAATCCTTTATTATCGCCCGCTTCAAATTATCATATGTTCTTTTTGTGGAAAATATTTTATTCTTCTTATA
This sequence comes from Phania funesta, assembly GCA_963932375.1. NCBI lineage: Eukaryota > Metazoa > Arthropoda > Insecta > Diptera > Tachinidae > Phania > Phania funesta. The sequence continues at coordinate 45,136,100 of OZ010652.1, forward strand.
CTCATATTCGTTGTTGTTGTAAAACGAGTGACTGAAGTGTATAAATAAATAGCTGAGTGACAGAAAGATAAGATGAATGAAGGAATTCCTAAATGAAATTTATGACAATTTTTCGTAGGCGTTAAATAAAACGAAGATACTGACAACTCAGGCGAGATGAATGGAATGGATGTGTTTTGAATGACTAAACCAAAGAGTGGTATGCCACTTAGTACTGCCACGTTGTTTTGCGCTGGAATTGTTGCTTTTAATGATGTTTTTATCAGGCTTAAAAAGATAAATGGAATAACAAAATTTGTATATGCAATTTATGTTGGTGGCAGAGATGAAAAAATATATTAATAACAAGATTAATGTCGCCTTAGCGCTTTTAAGAGTGTCTTATTTTGTAAACATGGAAATAAAGTAACTAAATTACATATGTACATATGTATGCATGTATGATGTATGTATGATGTATGTATGTGTATATGCCGTAATAAAAATTTGACTCGAATTTTTTTAAAGTAAATTAAAATGCTTCAATAAAATTAAAGAAGAAGTAAGACACGAAGACTAAGGTGCAGGAGCGGATCCTGGGTGGGGTGGTGGCGAAAAAGGCAATTTGTTCCTACAAAGCCATTCAAAATTAATATTTTTCCATACAAAATGTTTATAAAAATATAAGGATTGTTTGTTTTCGGTAATACTTTCCACCCAAAAGCTTAAGCCGGCTGCGCGCCAGAAATGTTTGTTTGAAAATTAAAGACAGATTTTAGTTTTTCTTATGTCGTTATTTATTCACTGTTGTCTTAAGGCTGCTTATTTTAAATTTCTTAATTCTATTCTTAGCGAAATTTTTCTGATTATGTTCTGTTTCTTATTTAATTTTAATTATTGAGTCATCGCCATAAATTCGATGACTTCAATTGATTTACAAAGCAAAATATGTATTGGGCAATATTTATTCAAAGTTTCGAATTTCAACCAAACTGTATTTTGCTATACATAGCATTGATGAATAAAAAATATGTCATATGTCACTTTAAGTTCTTAGGAAGTAGCGGAAAAAGAAATCAAATTTCAGAAAGTAAAAAGAAATACAATTTTTTATTGCATAAACATTTCTTTACAAAGTGTCTTTGACTTTGTTTTTAGGTTGGTTTAGCGTATTTAGCATTGATTGAATTTATATCTACGAGGATTGGTTGAGTATGTGGGATTCCATACGTAACTCGCCTGAATTGAACTGACTATAGACTAGTCGATTTACTAAACCTTACTACACTAGACTATAGTTTGAAATAAGTTTGATCTCCCGCATTTGACTACATTTTGGCTTTACAGTTTCAACATCAAGTTTTTCACCTGAAGAGTCATTGTGAACTACTACAAATATACGAGAGAAAGGATACTTACAAGAAAAATTCCGAGTATGTGAATATACCGATTTATCTGAGTTAAAAGTTAATTTGTTAAAATAAAGGAGCCTTCTACTCGTTGGGTCTAATGCAGGCAGTGCGAAACTCTTATATGGGATGTACTACGTCAGAGCTACTAAAAGGGCAAGATCAATTTGTTGTTTTATTATATGTAATGTGTTCTTCATTCGAAGGTCCTGCATAAAATTCAGGCACTTTGCACACCAGGTGTTAAGCGGTATGTTTTACCCATTGTGGGTAAATATTTATCTTCTGCAATATTTTTATATCTATTTATCATGGCCTTACACTAAACATTGCTTCAACAATTGGAAAATAGAAAAGTAATACTTATCCAATATTGCCATTGAGAGCCACGACACGAGCAGCAGTCAAATTCAATCGTAAACCGTAAAATGCTCTAAAGCTTTTATAAGAAAAAAGAAAACAGATTCGTAGTAAGAACTGAATTTGTTGCTACTTTTATATAAGTCGATTACATTTACTAGCAAAATTCTGGATACAATTTCAATACAATCTATCGAATTAAAATTTTTCTCAAAATGTGTATTAACAACTTATTTTACTAGAGGCAAACGGCTGAGACTTACATAAAATACGAACATAGAGCACTTAACATTTAAAAAAATACTAGATTTTTTCATTGGTGGTATTCAATTTCAAGTGACACTTTTTTGTTAATATTAAACTTTTGCTTTCTGTTTTAATACTTTTTAATATTTTGAAACATTGTTGTTTCAATGTCAAAATGTCAAAAATGTGGGGCATTTTCTTATTTCAAGCATTTTGCTTTTATTCTAATCAATTGTTTAGTTAGAGAAGCAAACACCTATTCGGGAATTAAAGTAGAAAATTGTTTGATTCCATTTTAGTACACAGAACTGATCATGATAAATAAGATTTGCTTGTACCAGGCAAATTTCTTTATCAGCAAAAAATCAGCGAACCCAACTAAGAATTTCAGCAGTAATACAATAATGATTTATTAGTTGTGATTATAACTTTTTTTTTAATATTTAGTTCTCTAATGATAGGAATGAAAATTCGGTTAATATTTTTAAATAATTATTCCCGAAACCGATTACCAACTAATAAACTGTACTAGGGCTAGTGCGATTAATTCAAATGTAGCATTCAGACATAAAACCCAAAAAAAGGTCGAAATTTATATTGGTGTTTAGTCGAAAAAAAACTTCAAAATATCTACTTTATTGTACAGCAAATCTTAGTCACGCATTGGTTTTATGGGTAATTTCTAAAGTTCGCTCTAAAAATGGCTTTTAATTTATTTATCATTGCTATAGACTGTAAAATACTATTTTATAAATGTGTACAAGTCTCATATCTTTTATGCATTCTTAACGAAATTTTCATATTCAAGAAAAAAAATCACTTTTATGCGAAAATGAATGCAAGTTATGCGATAAGCAGAGCAAAACTATTCCACATTAAAAGAGAAAAACCAATATAGCATGTGCACACTTCTGAAAATATGTGTAAGAACGATTGCATAAAAGCATAACACAACTGTTTGGGAAATTGCTGCCTGCCAATAATAAAAATAAGTAAGGCGGAAAGAAAATGAAGAAAATAACTGTTGGAGCTGTAGGTGTATTAAAGAATTAACTTGTGGATACTTAATTCTAACACTTCGGGAAAGTTACGAGCTTCGGAATATTTGGAAGAGGATCCCAGTTTTGGACGAAAAACTAATTTTTAGTGACGGGGTGGCATTTGCGGATGTCTTATGACGACGTTATTCCAGGTGGTAATACATCCACAAAAGCTTACAGCTTCCAGTTGGATTATGGAAGGGTGGCATAACTTCGAAAACAAGGTTGTAGTGGTCACGACGGTCAACGCTACAGATAACTGAAAACTAATAAACAAAAAAAAAAACAAAATTGGCGCGAACTAATCGTATTAATCGCAGTTCCACGCAACGAACGCCACATTATACTATATATGCTGAATGAAGAGTTTAAGGTTATAGTTTTCTCACTATGCAAGTAAGTCTCAAGCGACCGATGCTCTGAAAGTCAACATAACTTGTATTATCGGTCAAATATGGCAAGATCTAGTCGGCAGAATCATTGAAAATCGGCACCCTTCACCGAGCAAAGTCGTGGTGAAGATTTAATCTATGGCATATTCCATAACTAATGGAAAACATGGTGCAGCCCTTTGGAGAACATTGGTGGTATTTATAGTTTACATCCAAATCGTGGGTGCCGTGATCCATAGCGTGGTAGGAGCTTTAGAGAGGATCCGCTCAATATTAAAGGCAATGTTTAAACGCCATATTTAAATGGACACGCATGTGCGTCTTTATACTGTCACATCAGTTAACACCATCGATCAAAAGAACAATTTTGGTTCTATAGATATTTCTAATGACATTCTCGTTTCTTAAAAAAATTGTCGCGCTGTTAAAGAACACATGCTTTTACAGGCCATGAAGGGCAATTCCTTTTGATATTATTACGATAAGATCGAGTATAACAAGACGGCTAAAAAAGATACATTTTCTCTAGAAACGAAAACACCATAAGAGCGTACCTATATAGGTATCCTCGTAGTATATATCTCAAAATAAATACTAATGTGTTTGTAAAGCTTCAGCTATATAACTCTTTTCAAACCCATTTTAATGCAATTTTTCATGCAGCCATTCAAGCCATTCAGTCATTCGTATAGACATTTCCGCAAATACAAACATACATATTTGTACCTATTAAATCCGGTAGCATTGTAAGTGCACATTAAAGGAGTTTGCATAGTTTGCAACAACAACAACAACGACAATAAGACATGTCTATAAACACCCATACTTTCAAACACATACGTACATGCTACCACAAGCAATTGCTGTTACGAGTACAGAAATCTCTTAAGTTATACTTGGGAAAAAGGATAAAATATTATTATCATTATAATTTTGTTTTTGTGAAGCATTGTGTTCTTTTTTTGTGCAGACATGAGTATTGGGAGAATTTGTGCTTTTATACCCTCCCACAAGGCCTGCCACACATCCTTTGCATGTATTTGATTCTATGCTTATATTTTCTTATTCATTGAATCGATGCAGGCAAGCGCATTTGTATTTGTTCAAACTTTGTTTGTCTTTAAAATTTTTTAACTCAACATTTATTTAACTTGTTTTAAAGAAAAGGATTCCACTGTGTATTTATTTAAACTTGAATACCCCAAAGTATTTTTGTGTAGATGGAAATCTTTTTGATAAAATTATCAAGTATCGTATAGAAAAACTTTTTCATTATGTATTGTAGAAACACAAATGTGAGCTTTTATTTTAAATAGACTAGGAAGTTTAGATATTTGTTATTAATTATAGAAACATTTTGTATAGAGAAGGATGGAACCATTTTTTATAGCTGAATGTACAGTAGTGTATAGTTTTCGGGACTTGATCATCCTGCTCGGCTTTCCTGTAAATCTTTTCATTTTCTGGTTTATGAGAATTTTAGAAAATTAGAATTTTTGGTGTCTCAGCACGTAACGAAAAAATATTGTTGAAGTAACCATGATCAAAGGGCAACATATTATGATTGAATTTTATAGTATATTATATTTTCACTCTTATTACGATAGAAAAGCGAACAATTTATGTTACTGATTGGTAGCGGGTGCTGTATGAACACAAGCGACTAAAGTTATGAAGTGTTATGGCGTTCAAAAGAGGAAATTTCTGCATCCGAAACGAATCAAAATTAAAGTTTCCAATACAATTTAGAAAAATTACTGAAAATTTTCATTTCGTTAATACTTCCCCCACCAAAAACTTAAGCTGTATCCGCCGCGCCTAGTTGATAAGTTAGTTAAAAATAAGTAAATTTAAAAACATTATAAGTTCCAAAAATCCGCGGCCTACAGAACTTTGTGTAGCCTATTAGTTTACTTAGCAATATGTAGGCTGCAAATAAAGCCACGTGATTTGTTTAGTGAGAAAAAGTACTAGTTCCCTGGAGCCATAAGAGTAGTACCCACAATAAATTTCGCTTCACATATAATGTCAGCATCGCAAGATTTCCCATGCCAACACACGCATATTTTTTGTCCCCACTGCCGAAATCCGTTGTGAGAGCCTTGGTTCTTGACATAAGTTATGTCATGTGCTAAGAATCGCATTTCCCATCAAATTTACGATTAGGGTTAGAAGTCGCACAAAAGTGCGCTTTAGAAGTCGCATTCACAATAAGTTTTATTTAGTGAACCAAATCGAAAATACCCGTATTAATAATGGTTCCGCCTGCCAACTTTTGAAAGATACTTTTGTTGTTTTTATATTTAATTTCTTGCATTTAATTTCTTCTTTTAGTGGTACTCTATTACAGGTGTTCCTTTAAGAACCTTTCAAGAATTGATTTTGTAAAAGGAAATATTAAGGGTACTTTCTGAAATACATAAAGTACCGGTTTTCAGATAGTAATTAAAAAATGAATAGTATTAGAATGAGAACATTTCTTAAATAACTTTTAATTCTGGAGAAAATACTTTAACAATACATGATCTTTTTTTTTTAGCAAAAATAGCCCTTCAGAACTTAAAATATTGGGAATAATGGACACCATAAACTTTACTTTCTTGTGGTACTACATTTTTAATGGAAGGAACAAAGGCACAAATTGATTCATCAAATTATATAGCTTAAAATAAATATATGAAATATAATCAATGAATTGAAATAAATATGGAACACGCTCCCATTTTCGATAGTAGGTATCCGACATTGTTACTGGAACTAATGCATGAAGCCATACGAAACTTTCAAATAATACTCGTAACGTATTGAATTGAGAATAAATGAAATCTGAGCAAAATCTTGTGCGTGTTTTAATGCATTTGGAAATGTGTGCCACAATAATTTTTTTTACCGGAAATGCATACAAGTGTTAGTGGGTATTGTCACCCTTTTACAATGTATGTATGTGCACTTAAAGTTGAAGTCGTGTGTGTCAGTATATTTATTATGTATTTGAATTGTTAAAAAATACTTTTATAAAATGGAATACATGTACAACATACGAGTAACTGTGCTAAAATACTTGAGAATGAAATAAATACACAAACTAGTGAAATGCGTGATGAGGGGAGAAACATGTATGTGTTTTCATAAATGTATGAGAATGAGCATGAGAGTATGGTTTAAATATAAATGCTTAAGCGTATTTAAATATAGGCATTTATGTATTGTAAACAGGGCGACTGTAAGGGTTATAAGTTACTGGTGCTGGAAAGTATATAACTCCAATCCAAATTTGACAAGAGATGGCGGAAATTCGTTCCAAATATTTATGTCAAATCACTCTAAATCAAGAATAAATAAGACTTGTTTTGTTTTATTTCAATAATTTTTTTTATAACTTCAGCACATTACAGAATTCATATAACTGACACAATCTAAATCTTTGCATATTTTTTTCCGATAACAATTTAAAACTTACCCCACTTGTTTATGTAAAATTTATTTTATACAAATCTTAATCTGAAAATTCTTTGAAATGAATATTTAGCAACAGAGAAATAAACCTTATTGCACACTTGATCTGTGAGAAGTTGTATAAATTTTCTAAATCCACATTATTATTTCTTCAATATATTTATTACTATAATAAATACATTGTCACATATGGCACTTTTTTTTAATATTATACTAATATTATGCTACTTTAGATTAATGTGCCATATATATGTTAAATAATACCCACACAATGGACAATTAATCATAATAACAATTGTGCATAAGTATAATATTTAGATAAAAGTGTCATATAAGAGTATTTGTTAGATGCTGTAAAATAACTGAATTAATTTCATATTTTTGTTAGCTTAAAAACTATTTCAGAGTTGCACATTGGTTGCAAGTGTGAATAGTAGTTAAGTTTCGATGTTATCAAATGCGATAAAACGAGCAAATTTTTCAATACAAATCAATGTATCATCAAAAATCGCGAAATTGAAATTTTATTGATCATATTACAAAAATATAAAAAAATAAGATAATAGTAGAAGATTGTTTAAACTTGTGCTAACAGAGATAATCAAGTTATAACCAAAATTCAATATAAGGTATCATCAAGTGTATAATTTTCTTAAACAAAATAACGTATATATTACCTCTGCTGAAAAATACAACTAGCATTGACTTATTGAATGTTTATCTTTTAGTTACTATTACTTCAATTTTAGATTCATTTGTCATGAAACTGGAAGTTATTACAGAAGTGAAAAGACAAATAACAAATTAATAAAATCCGGGCTTAAAAATTAAAGTTGCTATTACTCTTGCTATTAAGTATACAAGAGTATTAAAAATACAACAGCTACGAGTATATCAAAAGTCAAAATATTCTATTATGCAGTCATTTTTTAACTGTACGTTAAAAAATCAAAAAATATAAAATTCTGTTTCTAAACAACAGTAAAAGCAAAATTTTTGAAAAAAGAAAACTTTTCTTGCTCTTGCTATTTGTTCCTTTTCAAAGGCTATAATCGAAAATCTTAAGCAAATCCATTATACCTGCATACAATTTTGTTTTGTCAAAAATTCTTAAAGGTTAATTTTTTACCTGATGTAACGACGTGTTTTCACGATTAGCTGGAGTAGAGCTCGCGGCTCCCAGGGTTCCTTACAAACAATATTTGTTTGTTTTCAAGAGAGAGAGAGAGAGAGACGAAACAGTTAATATGAATGTTTTCAACAACATTATAAACTTTATTCATCCACTTAATTAATAAATACAGCGTGACACGAAATACGGTGGACCTTCCGTGGCCATTGGCACATTCGCTGGTACTCTCCTCAGCTTCTCACACCATCCGACGCTTATAGAAGATATCGCCACTATTTGTCGCGAGTGCACATAAGCCGATTCTCTCTTCGGGTCGAATAAAATTCTGGCCCGATGGTAAGAGAGTACTTCCTTTTCTGGCCTCTCTTGTCAGGGCGAATAATATACTGACCTGCCCCGACAGTACCAGAAGCTCTGTGTGTTAGACTGTATTTATTTTCAACAGCATAGTAAATCATTATTAATAGCACTTGTGGCATTCGTAGTACAGTATTTTTTCAGTGCTATTGCTATTTATATAACAAGTGGTAATTTCTGTAGAAACTGTTTCCTTCCAGAAAACATTCAATGTCTTTGTGATAGTATAGCTTTTGAGCAATTAATTAATAAATCAATTTTTACAATATTTTTGTAAATAAATTTATGTGTCTTTTTTGCAGTCTTTATGAAAACTGAATAAGGTAAATTTTCTTAGTTTTAACAAATACTTACAAGTAATTATAGAAAAGAGTAATATATTTAGTTATTTAATAAATTAACATTAATTTCGCTTGATGTTGCGTTAATTTATTGCAAAAAACAACAATTTAAAATAACGTAAGACACAAAGAATAAAGTACAAAATATAAGTTAAAAAAAAGATTTTTTATCTAAACTTTATTTCTAGTTTCACATTAATCCAGAAAATGTATATCAATTTCTCAAGTAGTTTTCCTTTTTTATCGGTTTTTGTGTCTTTTTTAAACTCGTAAAAAGCCATGTTACGTTATTTTGAAATTTAGGTGTCGGTAGATACACATGCATTGTAAATATTGTATGCATACGACACATGTGCAACTGTTGTAGAAACTTTTGATATACGACATCAACAACAGCTGATTTATGTTCGTAGATTTTATATAAAAGTGGATATGAATTATAGTTACATGGTGCATGAAGGCCCTGACTTGCGACTATTCACGTTCCGTGTTTCTTTGCTTTTTGATATCTCTTTAACAAAAATGAAAAGAGTATCCTTAGGTTTGTCATTTCATTTGTAATTTCTACAATATTAATTACCAACCCAACAAAGGTATATCAGTCCAATTAACGATGTATTTGTAACCGTCTGTCCGATGTTGAAGTCAACTTTCTGATGGCACTAGACAACTTAGGATATTGAAGCTTAAATAACTGGAGCACTGAGTTCAGCGAATCTTCGCTATTTGAAATTGGCCAAATAGTTGGCCTATTTGGCCAATCGGCCCCCGAATTCTCATAATATAGACCGCAAACAATTTTTCTGTTTTTTGTTACTTTCCCTCTTGGCGAAAATTTGCAAATTATGTATCCTTATCAAATTGTCTATATATCTCCCCACTAAAATCATCATCTCAAGGCCCCAAGATAACTTACACACTTAAAGGTTAGACCGATTAAAAAAACTTTTTAACACAATATTAAAATCAAAACAAATACAACAATTCACCATAAAATTTCAAAATGGAATAAATCAAAAACTTTTTTTGCAAAATATCAAAACGTAATAAAAAACTAAATTTTAAATTTCACCAAAATGTGCAAAAGTTCACCAAAAAACGAAATATCGCAAAACATCGATATATAATAAAAAACGTCAAAATTTTAATAAAATCGGTTTTTAAAAATCTATATAAAAATCAAATTTTACAAAATTCACAACAAATTAAAAAATTCAGCAAAAAATAAAAAATTAACGAAAAGATTTAAAAAATCATAATAGTTAAAAACTTTAGCAAAAATCTCAATTAATCTGAAAAAAACGGAATTTTATCGTAATTTGGGAATTTATCAAAATTCGAAAGTTCACCATAAATCGAAACAACAGTTCAAACATGTAAAATTAAAAAATGTAAATTGACCGCAAGTTCAAAAATTCATAACAAAATCCAAAAACTATAAAAAAACATAACAATTGCAAAAATGTACGCAAAGGCTTAAATTGCACCGAAAACTCCAAATTTTAACAAATATTATAAATTTAGAGAAAAAAAAATCAAATTAAAAGAGTTGGTGTTTAGACAAAAAATATCTAATCGAAAATGCCTACAACAAAGCGAAACGAAATTAAATAAGATGACTCAAACCGGAGGCTAGAATTAAAGATTAGAAGCAATACAACGGGAAAAATCTGCAGTACACTTCACATCACTATCTTCTTTACCTGGAAAAATACAGTTATATATATTTTTATGTTAAGTGGTTTGCTTCTGCACGATGAACTAAAGAGAATTATTTTGAGTCATAAATCAAAATTTTATTTTATTTTCGCAAACATAATATAAAATTGAAAAAACTATAGCAGAAGCTTCTTATTATTATATTTGCTTTAAATATTACAATCATTTTTACATAAACAGTTTTTTGTTCCTCCTGAAAATTTTGGTATTTTGAGTTGTGACCCTTTTGTATTTAGGGTGCGATATGTAATCGGCTTTCTTCTCCATATATTAAATAAAACTGTGGAGAATTTATCGTTTCCTTAGCAATACTTTAGTTGAAATCTAAGAAGGGAATTTACCATTATTTCTGTTACATTTATTTAGGGTGGTGTTAGCATACCAAAGGGATCTTCAATTACAATTATATATGATGTGCAACTGTAACTTGGAATAATAATTACAAATAATTCTAATTGAAATAAAGGACTGAACTAAATTTTAATTACTTGTAATTGTCATTGAGAATCCTTAATTGTGCATTACAAGTAATTTTAATTAAATAGTTTAATTACATACAAATTACAAATAATTGTAATTGCATTTATTCAACACATAATTACTTATAGTAACTAAACAAACTTCTATTCGTTCCAAATATCTATAAAGTTATATTACTTAAAATGTTTTACTTTAGCTATTTAGCACTTCATCTTGTCATAAATGTGCAATTCATTTGATGGGAAACCTCTCGTACTACATAGGAATGCCAAATCCGATAATATTTTCATTTAAAGGTTCCTGCCTCTAAAGAAACTAAACGTCTTAATACTTATTAAACAAGTATTTGATTTAAATCATTTGATGACAATTTGTTAAAATTATATGCCTTATTAAGCTCTTAAGTACTTGACAAGTTATATTAAAAAGGAATTCAATTTAAAATATATCAGATTAAACACAACTGTCTTGTTACTAAATATAATGTGCACTTGCTACTCAAACACAATATGCTTGAAGAAATTTGCATGGAACCAGAGGGAAATTGTCTTATTCCTTTATAGAACAGTACACATGCTTACATACAAGCATATGCAAACTAATACAAGTGTGTTTTTTACGAACACATATGCTTTTATGTCGGTATAAATATGTATACCCAAGAGAGGCAATTTCTTTGTTTGTTAAAAAAAATATTTAAACTAAAAACAAGAAATAGGAAATCCTCTTAAAAAAGAAAATACGTTAATAAAGAAAACTGATATATATCACGTACATTTAAAAAAGAAAATAGAAATGGGCAATAATTGTACTTTTTGCTTCGGCACAGTAGAAGACATATAAGAAGTTATACATGCTTATTTATTTTGATAACAAGTCGGATTAAGGATTTCTGAGAAAGTTTGGTATCGATTAACGACCCAAATCTTTAAAATAAGCCATTGCAAAATAAAATTAGGTGAAATTGTATTCAAAGACAATTATCGATATAGTTTAAAGTGGGTATACAACTAGTGTACATCTAACAAAAATCTACGTCATGGTCACGTAAGCCATATTATATTCTCGATAATAATATATTTGTCTTAGCAAAGATATAATGGTTATTTAAAAATATTTCGACCAATACTTTAGTTGCGGCAAACATGTTATTTTTTGTTGAACAATAATATTTTTATAAAAATTATAAGCACAAACAAAGTATTTTTACCATACTTAAATTAGTCTAGCCATAAAATGTTCTTAATAGACGTAATATATAAAATTCATTTGGTGTTTAAGGTGCTGTACCTTGGGTGGTTAGCGCATTGACTAGTAAGAATTCGGTGGCTTTTATCGCCTGTGTTTGTATCTCAGCAGCTGCCAATCAGTAGCTTCATTGTAGGATAATTTTATAATTATCTACAAAAATAATATGATTTGTTTACAACCATATAATCTTAAGTTATGATTACCTCAACTATATTTGCTCTTTGCCCCTTGCTCGTGGATGTCTCGCAAATGAGACACGCCGGATAGAATGTGGGCCGTAAGAAATCGGGTACTTTCCTATGCGAAAGCCAGCTACTGGCATAGAAAGGGTTCCGTCATCTCGACGTCCTCCCTGCATGCCTTACAATAGTTGCCATCCTCTAAATGCTCTACGGTATATATGTGGCTCCAAACTCGGTTGGCTCGTCAGTACACACACTCACCTTTAAACTATTTTCATATTTGCTCAGTCAACAACCTTTTTTTATCCCCATTTGGGTCTTAGCATAGGATCTTTGTTATATATCTCCACCGTATTTTCATTCCATAGTGCTAGCTCCAACCTTTCGTGACACTTAAACCTACATCTTGGAGATCTCTGACTTTAATTAGTAGTTGCTTGTCGCCTTTTTGCATTTCTTAATCGCTCTATCGGACTGTAATGTGAAGATGTTAACATCCATGGGTCAATTCCGATTTTAAATGTTAAACCAAAATAAAAAAAATAATTTTCAGTAAATAAATTATATAAAAAAATATATTTTAATATCCTCCACAACTAAATAAACATTTTTGATCTTTGATTCTTTGTTGCCGAATTCGTTATTGTCTTACTGGATACCATATCTGTAAATAAAAATCTATAATATCCAGGCGTCACTTAAATTGATTTCGATTTTAATTCAAACTCAAATGTGAATTGAAACCCAACAAAACTCTTAAGAAATATTTCTTTACTATTACAAACAAAAGGACTATTTCATTTGTACTCGTAGTGTTTGTAAAAGGGTTGAAAAAATTAAAAAAAAAAACCAAGAGTTAGGACAAAATGAAGTTTCTTAAGAAATCGTTAAAGTGCTTCAAGTGATATTTGGCATTTCGTATTTGGAGAGGCTAAAAAGAAGAAAAACAGGAGATAACAAGCAGCAAGAGTTAAATATTTTTCCAGATGGATTTCAGCTTTCTAAATATTTGTAGTCTTTAACAAAATGATGAGAAATAATACAAGTTACTTGCTTCGTATCCTTATTCTTCAATAAAAACATACATCTGCCAAATAGACAATTATAGTGTTAAGCGCTTACTAAACTGAATTCGTGTGTAATAAGCTAAATGCAACGACAAATGCATGCAAGATACGACTACAAGCATTTATGCCAAAATCATTTAATTTCAGTCTTCTAGTGATTTTGTGTCCTTTTCACCCTGTTTCTCATAACTTCCTATATGCAATGTAAACAGTTTTCTAATAAGGTTAGGTCCATGTTAAAAACCTGATACAACAAGCTGTGTGTAACTTACCATGGCTCATGTAGAATCACTGAATAATAAACATCAAATTTGACAAACAACATCTACCCGCCTATATTGGAAATCTCTTTATATGCTCACTTTGTAGCCATAGAAAAAGTGTGAATATAAATTTGAAGTGTAGTTTTGGTTTTAGCATGTCTGCGTGTTTATAGTTATTTTTTTCACAATTTCCTCTTCCTATAGAGCAGACACTTAGTCAAACAGTTAGTCAGTTTATTCGGATAATTTAACTTTCAGTTATAGAGAAATTTGCAAGTATTTTTGTCTGAGTGTATTAAGCTAACATTAATCTAACAAAATATACTTCTATTTCCTTGACTTGGCTTGCGTGTGCGTGTAAAAGTCATTAACAGTTAGCTGAGTTTTTGAGTTTTCTTTTTAGTTTCCAGGCATAACTTTTGTTGCCATAGCGAAGTTGTTAGTTCCAGAAATTATTTTTATGTCGCAGGATATGTGTGTTATTATGTTCTCTTGCTATTTTATTTAGAACAAAGCAATTAAAATGGTTTGGAAGCTTTATTATTTATTTTTAACTACGCACATTTTATACATATATTTTTTTAAGCTTTAATTTTATTTTATTGAATCTTTCTAAAAGAAAATTAGGATAAAAATTTAAATCTAACCTCTACTATATTATTATATTATTATTACCAATATAATAAAATACAGGATCAATTATACATATATGACAAATTATGACACGACCAACATTTTTGGTACTGTATTCTTAGGTAAACCTCGTTCTTAGTGTCACAAGAAACAGGAAATAATTTTTTAATTATGTTCAAAGTCTTTTGAGATTTCCAATTAACAGAAGGATTTAAAAGATTTTGTCCTTTGAAAGTTCTTTTCAAATGATTCCAGATTACCAATGAAAAAAACTGTGGACGTTGTTATACTCCAGGGAAGCGCCAGTTTGAGACGTATATGGTCTTGCTTATGTGTCCAAAAAACGCTGAGTTTGGACTTCGCTGTTAGCGAACGGAATGAGCTTAAAACATAACTGCCCATTAGAATGGTTCGAAAACAAAAGGTTAAACCAGTCACACCCTACGATTAGAAATTATCGCCCTTGAAGTTTTTTATAAGCTGCGTCTAAATTTGTGGGCCAATAATAGCTTGAAAACGGCATTCGTCCTTGGTAGTTTTTCAATCGGACGTTAAATTTTAAATGCGTACTCTGATAGCTCCAATCCTTTCCTACTTAGAAGCAATAACTATGGGATGGCCCCCTTAAAACTACGTAATCCTGACTTTTAAAGTAAACATTTGTAGCCTCTCCCAAAATGCAGCCCATTTTTTTTTCCAAATTCTTGATACCACTTCTGATATCTGGGATTCTTCTCATAAAACTACATAAATTAAGCTTCTAATATTTAAACTTATGATCAATTTTCTTAACAATACGCAGTGTTGTGGGATATTTTAGCACTAATGTGAATAAGTACGAAATTAACCTTTGAACATATTTTTAGTATTGATCTATTACTGGCATTCAAGTTAAATTTTGAGCTTTGGTTTCTTTGTAGATTTATAGTAGAATTTTATGATAAATAATTTTGTACGAAATAAATTAAGGGCAGTTTTTGCCCTTTCTCCACAAACGGACAAAAAAATACCCATACAGAGAAAAGTTAGAGAGTTAATATATTTTACAAAAATGTTCCCTATAGAATTTTATATAAAACGTAAGATACCCAATGCCGATTTACTATAACAGTTAGCAAAAGGTGGGTTTTTAATTCTTGATTTGATATTCCGACAGGGTGTTTTGATATAGATGTTTGGAACGAATTTCCGTCATCCCTTGTCAAGTTTGATTTGGAGAGTTGGTGGGCTTTTAACTTTACCAAATACAAAGGCCGACGTAAGCTTATATATATTTACTTTTGGTTTCCTCTCCGTTCAGAGAACCCTGTTTATTTTGTGCTGCACAGTGTTATAAACAAAAGTTTCAGATACCTTAAAGTTTTTCAATTTGAGGTGAACGGTAATGAGAATATTTTTATTTTCAACACTTTCTATCTTTAATTCACGGCGTGGTAGAGAATTGTTTAATTTTCGTACATAAAATTATTCTATCAAAAACTCTGCGAGAGACTCTTCGCATGTTTTATTTCTATATATATATATTTACTCCTTTATTTCTAATACAAAAACCTCTAAACTAACAATTTTTCTCACTTTTCGCAGGTGTAAAAATTTCCAGTGAATAAATATTAACACATATTGCCTAAAGCTGGCAATAACGCTGTACAAAAAGTAAAAGTTACACGGAAGCGTTTGTAATAGAAACAAAACAAAGACTTGTTTAATAAAAACTAAAAACAGCACAAAAAAAAGATGAGTATGGTGGAAAACAACAAGCATAACGAAGACCTAACAAAGTGTGAACAATGTTTTAACAACAACAGTTGCTGTTGTATTATAAAGTAAACGGCACAGGAAGCAATCCCAGCATGGTTTAAAAAAACACTCACACACAAACACCCATCGGAACCTGTAACAACTTGGTGTCTAAATCTAAATAAGTAAACTTTAAGTTGAAATAATAAAAGCAAAAAAAAAAGTCAAACAAACAGCCAACCTCAGCTGAACTAAACAAAACAGAGCAAAAGTGCAACGTTAGACAATGGCAGTGTAATTTTTTAGTGCCTAAAGTAGCAAAAACGAGTGTGAGAAAGGAATCTAATACTGAACCAACTTAAGAAAATAGTAGAGTTTAATAATAGAACGGCAACAGGCATATTAAATAAACTCTGCTCAACAAAGGATCCGACAAGCGTAAACTAACATTAAGACATCCAGCAACTAACAGGAAACATAGGCAGCAGCAGGTGATGGTAAAATGAAAATGACGTGGTTACATTAATATCCATTACATAAACAGCAGCTTGAAATTCTATAAACACCAGAGTATTTATAAGAACATTTTATTAGCATTTTCTTCTAAACAATACCTGCACGCGATATCTTGTTAATACACGTGAAGTTTATATGAATAAAAATTAAAACAATAGGAAATTAATACGCCACCACTACTTTTACAGCAGACACAAGGAAGGGGAAGTATCGTACTTGTACAATAGCTAGTCTTTAGTCGTCACGCAAAAGTACTAAAGAGCAGTGTTGCTTTCGCCGCTTTATTAAGAGTTTTCTGTAGCAGTGATGTGGCGCGATATATTTTTATATTTAACCCTAATTGTTTTATTCTTTTTTATTTTCTTGGCACAATTAATTGTCAACGTGTATGCATTTCAACGTCAGCCCCCCGTACCAAAACCAAATGCCGATCGTAATGATATAATCTTTGTATAAAAGTAACTGCAATTGAATTTCAATAATGGCATAATAATGCAATTGTATATGTGAACAGGTATGAGTATTGGAATTATAATAATGTAATAATGTAGAGAACAATTTAGAAGGCATACATGACATGAGCAGGAACGGGACTAAGGATAGTTGTAGCGTGGCACAAATGATGATAGGGGACAAGAGATACGTTTTAATAATGTTAGTCATAGAGATTTTATATTTAATTTTTGTTAAAATGGAGTGGTTCGCCTGTTTATGCTAAGAAGAGGAGAATAATTAAAATGAAATTGTAAATAATTTGATTACGTTTTCATTAGATTCCCTTTCTTCCCCTTTAACATTTCTTACTAAAGGCTTATAGCCAACTATGCAGCAGGCGAATGAAATAATATGTAAATAAATGTTATAAACGGTTAAAAGAAGTGAGATTGGGAAAAAATTAACACGTATAAATTTTAATAAAAATGAAGCGATGACTTTACAAGTACATGAAATTTATTTTTGTACTCCACAGTTAATAGCATGAGCTCTATCAGTTTGGTGTTTACGTTGTGACGCAAACATTACGTTTTACCCGACGTTACAAAGCACAATTTATTATTAGGATCAACACGTTTTAAGATACATATATTTTGAAAAAATTTTCATGTTGCTTGGCACATACAAAATTTTTGGCAAATTTAAGTCTGCTTGTTAAAATCTAATTTCCTTCCAATTTTTCTTGATTTCATTCCGACACATAAATTTGGTTTTCCAGCTCGGGAAAAGTAGTCGTTCTTAATTTATGCTGAACTATTAGCTGCTTGCTAAACCTTTTACTGCAAATTTTTATAAAATTTCATGACAACAAAAAAGGGCATTGACAATAAAATTAAAAATCGCAAAAAATTTCAAGACATCTCAACTCGGAAAAAGTAAAACAGGTATGAAAACAGAAAACAAAATTAGGAATGATTGCAGTTAAGTTTTTAAGAGGACCCTTGTGTTTATGTTTTTTGACCTCACTCACCACTCATTAAATAAGCGAAAAGAAAATCGAATGGCAAAAACGGGTCACTCTATGACTTAGATTTTAAGCGATTGCAGTAGTTAATAAAAGACAATAGGAAATAATGAACTTAAAGTTAAATAAATCAAAATAAATAAAAACACGAATATGTGTAAAATACAATACAAAATATAATTTTTATTATGGAACATTCCAGTCAAATATTTGTAATGGCATAAATAAAAGCTATTTTTTTTGCCAAAACAGTCAAATTTTTTGGGTAAAAAACGATGTAACAAATTTTTACTATAAAAAAGCGGGTGGGCATATAAAACAACTTCTGGTGAAGCAAAATGGTACCAATTCAAGCTTTTATGCAGGTGACACACACCTCATTTTCACTTTTTACAAACTGAAAAATAGTTAAAAATTAATTCAAAAATAACAATGTATATGATTTTTTTTTGCTTTTTTTTGCATTAAATTAACTTCTCCTTTAGCATTTACAAGGATATTTAGGTTTACTACTGTGGGCAAAAAATAGTAAGACTTTGTTCATAATTTAAAATTTCTTTATTTATTCTGAAAAATCTATTTCGTCCCCCTCAAAGTAATCCCCCAGCTGCAATACACTCATGCCAATGCGCGTGGCGATTCATGTTTAATGTCTTCAATGAATCAAAACGGTTTTCCCGGAGCGGTCGCTTGTCTTTGCTGAACAGCCAGAAGTAACGGAGCTAAATCAGGCGAATACATGTGGTTGTGGAACGATATTGATTGAATTTTTGGCGAAACACTTACGAAGAATCAATGCGGTATGCGACGGTGCATTATTGTGGTACAAAAACCAAGAGTTGTCGGCCCATAATTTCGGCCTCTTTTTACGAATAGCTTTGCGCAAACGACGCATAACACTCAAATAGTATTCCTTGTTTACAGTTTGGCTGGTCGGAAGAAATTCGGAGTGCACCACAGCTCGATGATCGAAGAAAACTGTCAACAAGACCTTGATTTTTGACTTGCTTTGACGTGTTTTTTTCGGCTTCGGCTCAACTTTGGCACGATAACCGGCCGATTGATCTTCTGTTTCTGGGTCGTAAGCGTAAATCCAAGACTTTTCGCCAGTTATAATACGTTTAATGACATCCTGGTAGTCGGAAAGTATTGTTTGAGAGACGTCAACGCGCCGCTCTTTTTCAAGAAAATTTAGTGATTTTGGAACCAATCGTGATTTCACTTTTCTTAGGCCCAAATGATCTTTTAAAATGGTTTTCAGTGATCCCTCCGATATTCCAACGATATCAGTAAGATGTGTGATTGTTAATCGTCGATTCTCGAACACTAATTCCTTCATTTTATTGACGTGTTGATCATTAGTTGATGTTGATGGACGTCCTGGACGTCTTTCGTCGTCGACGCGTTCTCGACCTTCTTCGAATAATTTGTACCAATCAAAAACACTTGCTCACGACATACAATTATCACCGAAGGCCTTTTGCAACATTCTGCACGTTTCGGCACCAGAAATTTCATTCCGCACACAAAATTTAATGGAACTTATATAAAATGCAAAATTTATAACAATTTGTTTATGCCCACCACAAATGCATTTAACTACGAATTGAAGAATTTGTGTAGTGTACAAGTGTACAAGTTTACAAATCCAAATCAACGTTTCGACTGGAGCAACGGAGAGTTGTTATGGTTTCTTCAAATTGTTTTAGAGATATACCATTACGTCAAAGTGGAAGCAGTTAGATACGTGATATATTCGTATTTTACCGGTTTGTCCTATTCAGATAAAAAATATTAAACAATACAACAAAAATTCCGATCTTTCCCTACAAGCATATAGGCAAATATGTTCCAAATAAGATGGGCTTTATTATCATGCCGTATGCACCCACCAGTAAAATGTTCTCTAACAAAATTAGCAAGTATTGTACTGTTGTATGCATAAGACAACTTTATTCAAAATAATACATTAACTTAGTTGTGAATAAAATTAAAAGTCGTTCATCGATTTTGATAAAATGTGTCTCGTTTTGTTTGAACCTTGTAAAGCTGTATGCCAATAGTAAAAGGCTTTGATATTTGTCTTTTTCTATTTACATGATTTTTTTAAAATTTTAAGTTTTGAAATTTTGCATAAAAGTGTTTTTTTTTTGCCAGAACTTCCTCGATATTTCTGAAATTACTCAGCAGATTTAAAGAACAATATAAAGGCAATTTGAAATTCAATTTTCGTATTTCTAATTTAGTGAAATAGAATAAACGGTTCTTAAGGTATACAAACATATGTTGTGCCACTTCCTCCATTTTGGAGATAACGATACATCTCGGAAACTAGAACCAATTTAAGAAATAAGGGCCAGATTTTAATTCAGCAACCCAAGTTATATAAGGAAAAACTTTAAGTTGTTTCAGTCCAATACCTTGTACAGTTGTGTACTACTTAAAAATGAACAACGCATAAATAGGTGTTACAAAACCCTTGATAGTCAATAAATAATATAAGCAAAGCCATTCCTTATAAATTTTCTTCTTCAAGTGGTACTCATATTTAGTAACAAAATACATTTTCACATTTCATTGAAGTTTGAGTCTTCCATATATTTGAAGAAAGAAAGTATAAAGAAATATAAATATAGCGAAAAACATAATACCAATTACTTTCATAATCAAAACATATTACCATATTAATGTGTATGTGTAAATGAATATAATTAATATTAAGTAAATTTTTAAAATTCAAAAAAAAAAGAAAAATACACAAAAATTATAATCTATTATACTCGCATCATATAAATAGTAATTAAGTCTGTGTAAATATCTAAATGATATAAGGGAATATAACGCAGTTACAGTCGTGTTCAAAACCAGCACATACAATAAGTCGAAGGTGTGTAAAAGTTATATATCAAATTTATTTTCAAGATCTCGGATATATAAAACAATATTTGTTTTAAAAATTAGACCTTGAGATAAACAATACGATGACAACATTTCCTAGAACCATGCATGGTTCTACTAAAATTTTTACTTAATATGCTAAAATGTTTAAAATGTTTGTTTTTTTTTATTTTTTGAACCGAATCTCTTTAAAGTATTCCATATTGGCAATTAAATCCAAAAATATGATTAAGGAATATGTATTCCGCTATGCCGCAACTTATGTATTCTTCACCAAAATGTGAAGCATAATATAACATGTTTGATGTTGAATATACGGGGTATATCGGCGCTAGTAAATTGTGATTTTTAGTCGTACAGAATTTTAAATTAAAATAAAACACTGATAATTGGTTTTAATTGTTACCTTGGCAATCGCTCGAAGGAAGTCACATTTTCGACCACTTTTAGCTTTAATTGAGACCGTATGCCAGTTATAAGGTGGCGGTTATTAGCTTCTAAGGCGTGAATTATAAAAAAAAAATACTCCAGAGGTGTCAAATTGCATAATCTAAGAGGTCAATAAATCAATTCTGGTACGCATTGTATGGCATGTTGTACCGACTTGTTGAAACTAAAGCTACCTTACATTTGAGGGCATTCAATAGTGGTATAAAATAGTCAGTTATCATAACCCTGTAACGGTCACCATTAACTGTAACGTTCTGGTCGGCATCATTTTTAAAGAAATAAGGACCAATTAACCCACTTGATAATAAAGCACATCGACCATGGGTTTTTAATAATGGCTTGTGGATTATCTTTACTACAAATATCACGGTTTTGCTCATTGACGTATTAAATCAAATCAAAAAGGAGCTTCATCTCGTAACAGAAACACTCCTAAACTGAACCACGATTTTCAAAATAAATTTGCATACGGTTTTCAACTTTTGTTCTGGTGTCAGTTTATTCACGATAAAATGGCGAATCAGATTAAACACAAAACAAGTAACAGCTAAAAGTTCTAGACCTCTAATAAAAATACCCTTAAACACACATTATTACATATACGAAAAGAACGGCTAAAGAGCGGGTTTTCCCCTAAAGAGCCGGTTTAGCCCTTAATGAAGAGCGTGTTATACATACCATTGTTTTGGTATCAGAAACAAATTCCCTAGTTTGGTTGGAGCACATTCCCGACAAACATCTTCGCCCTATCTTATGCGTGGGAAGCTTCAAAACTTTGAAGCACCAGCTTATACATGGGAAGTGTATTATATTTTAGTTCCGATATAGAGGCTGTAAATAGTAAGTAGATCAGCTGGAGTAAAGTATCCCCTAACACCTTTAAAAAAAACCAATGCATTTGAACGTTTCTTTGGCGATCTAAAAAAAATGTGTTTAATCCAACATACATCACATTCGATTTTCATGCCTAGAACACCACGAGATTTTGGCTCCTTAATACCTACACCACCCATAACTAAAGATGAAGCAACACGATGTGTCGTGCGTCTGTGAATAACCACACAACACTAGGTATTACTTGCAATAAAATCTACCTCTTACGCACGACGCGAGGATCACGCTTGAGTGCATCATTAATATTGTGCCTGACAGCTACAAGTTCCAAAAGGCTTGGTCTATTGCGGAATGGAAACGAAGGGCAATTGCCGTTGTCATCTGCAGAAGAATATATAGGCTTGGCTGTTCGACATTGAAGGTTATTTAGAAAAATAATGATAACTAAAGAACAATGCATAAACTATAAACGGAATAACAGTAGGAATTACAGTAGGGTAAAATGTGGCACTTCTTTTAATTTACAGATTAACACTTCATTGAGCATTAAATTCAAAAAAATCACCTGCGCTGTTACAGGCATGATTAAAGCAGCTACATATGTATGTTGCCGCCACTTGAATTGCAAAAGAAATACTTTAAATTAAGATTGTAGAAAACAAGTCGCACAGAAAAAATAAGGTTGAGGTAACTGTAGTGGAGAATAAATTTTTTTTTTCAAAACAAGAATTTTATATCATCAAACTTTGATTAAACACCAAACAATTTTGTATATTATATTTATTAACAACATTTTGTGCTTCGAGTTATTATATTCTTTTTGTATAGGAAAATACTTTGTGGCTAGAATTTTAGTTAAATTGTATTGTTCAACTTAATCAGGTTGCAATTTTTATTGAGAAAAATCAGTTGAGGGTTAAATGTAAACAATAACTTGTTTATCGCAACTAAAGTAATATTAAAAATATATTGCGATAACCATAATATGTTTGCAACAAAAATATATTGTTACTGAGAACATAATATTTCCTTTTCATGAAGGAAAATTTAGACATAAGGAGGAGTGCAAAGAACAATTATTTAAAGTTAATACAGATCACGTCTATGAAAAATATTTCCTTTTACAAGTTTCTTAAGAAAAGTTGGTACCCAACAACAGAAAGTTTTAACATAAATTGTGACTTAATTAAGAAAATGAATATAAAATTCTTTTCTTATATTTCTTTTTAGTGAAGCAGTAAATTAAGAATCAAACACACCAGTATTGAAACAATAATAGTTTTTAGAGAAGATCATAGATTTATAGGAAAATAAATAGTTTTAAGTAAATAGACATAATGAAACTAAATATTTGTCTTGTAAATATAATTTATGGTAAATGAAAATATTTCAACAACAACAAAGTAAGTAGTTAGAAAATGGCAAAAATATTGTCTAGTGAATTTTTATACTTTCAAAGACATTTCGTGCAAAATTTAATCAATTAACGAAATAGTTTATATATTATTTTCTATAATAATTTCAATTATATTTAAATTGTATTTATAAAACTAATTAATTTAAATAAAAAACAAATAAGTAATAACAATATTAAATATCAATTAAGCTAAGAATTTAAAAATAGCATCATCATGTAATCCTTTGAAACAAAAAAAAAATACATCTGCATAAATGCAAATTACATACATTTTTAACAAAAAACAAAAGACTTCAATGGAAATAAAAACTAATATATTATAAAGCAAAATATATAAATTTTCTATGTGTTTTTTTAGAAGTAATTCCGATAATATTTTCGAGATGAGGGAAACTCTTAATAAAGGTAGAACAAAAAGTAAAGTAGGAGACACATAAACCGGCACAACTCGTAGTATCACAGTACAATAAAGTACTTTATTTTGAGAACAACAACTTCGACCAAACACTATGCGTACATGTTCTTCTATTCGTTGGTACCGCGCACAAATGGCATGTTGTTCATATGTACTCCGCTGTGTTCCTTTTAGGTACATGATGCGAATTCTAAACTTCAGAAGAAAATGTTCCACGTCCAATTCGACGAAGAGGTCAACTGTTTTTATGAATTGAATTCGAACTTGTCGGCTTTTGGCTTATAATGTGACATGAACATCAAAGAAAATTTGGTTTAAATTTACAAAATAATAAATAATATAAAAATATTTTTGGTTTATGAAGGATTTGTTAGACAAATTTTGTATACACATTAGTTTGAAAATTACTTCAAATAATTTTTAGAAATAACAATGCAGCTCACGGAGATTAAAGCTTAAATTGAAGAATTAAAACTGGCAGAAAATATAAAAATCATCCGATAATTACAGTCGAAAGCAACAAATATTTTTTCTGCTATTCCTTATAGATGTACCATACATATGTATGGTAGTAACCCAGCAAACATATTGACAAGCGTTTTGTAAATTAAGATTGCAGCAAGCCTGCATAAAGAAGTGTTTTGCTTGCAAATGCAAGTGTTTCAAAAATTTAAGCAAAACGTGTCAAAATTGTGCTAATAAATTGTGTTAAATTGTTGTTAAAGTTGTTAAATTAAGTGCGTTTGATACTTTTAATTATCATTTGCTGTAGCAAAAAGGATGAAAAGTGCTATGCGCAGCAGCACCGACATTTTTGAGCATCTATGGAACGGTGCGGCTGTAAGGTCTGTAAGTACCCAGAATGAATTTGTGGAATAGGAGGTTGTGCCTGAAGCGCAAAATAATTTAGATTCCTTGTTGCCAAGCGAAGATTATATTTCTGAACGCTAGAATTACATATGTGATGAAAGTGAGAACTCGTCGGATGGCGCCATTATTGATTTCAATAAACGTTTAGCTGCATGGTTTGTAGGGAGCAATGTGTCCAATATGCATGCTAATAAATTATTGGACTTATTCAGCGACAAAATTTAAGGCCTACCAAAAGATATCAGAACGCTAAAACATACGCCGACTGATGTTCCAACTGTATCGTTAGCAGATGGAGAATATGCCCATTATAGCTTGAGAGACTGTTTCACAGATTTTTTGCGGGAATACAAATATTTTAGAATTGAAGTTTAACATCGATGGGTTACCAATTTCGAAAAGTTCTCTGAAAAGCGTGTTGCCTATTTTAGTGAATGTAAATGGGGCAGATTTAGTTATCGTGGTTGCTATTTTTTGTGGACGGTCTCATTCCAATGATGTGAATAAGTTTCTGGCACAATTTGTCAATTTGTCGATGAGTTGAACGATCTTCTCCAAAATGGATTCTCATACAAAAACACAACTTTTGTAATAAAATGTCGAGCATTTATTCTGCACCAGCTAGGGCACTTATGCTTGGAGTCAAAGGACACGCTGGCTACAGTTGCTGCACAAAGTGCATTCAGAGGGGCGAACGGAAAGAGAATCGTATGATATTCCATTATCAAAACCATCATTTTCGCACAAATATAAATTTTCGGCAAAAAACTGATGTCAGCCATCACAATCAGCAAAGTTCTTTAGAGAAGGAAAAACTTCCAACCGACATGATCCAAGTATTCCCTCTAGATTACATGCACATGGTGTGCTTTTCGATTATAAACCCCTTGCTTTGATGTCTTTTGTAAAGGTCACAACAGCGTTTTATTAGGGTTTTGCTTACATTTGAACGCTTACAAAACGCTTATTTTTATATGTAAATGCTGGCTGGGTAGTGTCATCATCAGCATACTGCTGTGCTTACTGCCTGTGTTCTGTGCGAAAGAAAAAATATGTTCTATACGAGATCTCTAATACGTACACAAACACACACATATATATGTATATACGAATACTCACATGAAAAAAAGCGAACTATAGAGGTGGGTAACACTTTGAGTAAAAACTGTACTGGATTTCTCTAGCTTAACGAGTGACTTGCAAAATGGTTCATCAAAAGTTGCGTTTTATGTCTTTTAAAAAAGGTTCTTCAAAATAAGGCAAGTTATTTCATAAATCGGTCAGGTGTTGTTATGACGTGTTATTTTCTATACAAAAGTGTTGATTGTTTAGCCGTTTTTATGAAAAAAGGTAGTGTATCCTCGTTTGAACAAAAACATATTGAATTAAAAACAAAATGTCTCAATAAAAGACAGAAAGTTTTACATACATATTTTTCGTCCCACTTAATAACAGATTCTTAGTAATCCCTTGTTTAAGAAGGATGAAGATATATAGTGCTTTTTGGAAATTTTTGCTGTTGAAAAAAAAATTTTTTAAACTATTGTAAAAAATTAGTTTGGAAACAACACACGAAGTTTTATGACAAAACTGCGTTACGAAAGCATTAACCGGATATTACAAACGCTATTATTATTCTATTGAATACAAACATACACCGAGCTATGGATTTAAATGTTCATACACGAACAATGTATTACTTTCTTTGGATGAGAAGGAAAGGGAGATAGGAAAGTTCTGTTCTTTAGAGATATTGGACTTCACACATTGTGGAAACTAAATGTTAAGTATAAGATCTTTAAAGAAACCGTTGGTAAATTAAAACAGTAATAAGCAACCAAACAAAAAGTAAACATATTCAGCAGAAAGACACTAAATTTTCTTTTGTGTCACTTATACCCAGGGAAAATTTTTAAATATAAAAATATAATCAAAATTGTGTTTTGGCAAAACCGTTACTTCCAACCGCGTGGAGACGGTGACACTAGACTTTTTTTCCTTTTCTGGATGTATGGTGATTGACAGGCATTTACTTTCGTTTGGATCGGCACTTGTTCCCTGTTGGCTGCAAATTAGTTTGCATCTTATTACGAAGAATATCGCCTTGAATTATACTTTCCGATTTTGTTTTTAAAATATGCAGTCATAATCTTTAGTTTTTAATATTTATCTGAATGAAGCGATAAACATAACGTCGAGAGACTATAAATTTTGGGCAATATAAGTTTTTGAAGCAAAATGGTAAAACGACGAAATCCTCATGTTAAATATACATTCCAGGGAAAGATGTTAAGTTTTGGATACCCTACAAAAAAATCTAGCGGCATCAAATCGCATGATCTTGGTGACCAATTTACATCGCCAAAATGTGAAATAACGCGTTATAGAAACTTCATATGCAATAAAGCCAAAATCGATTGGGTTGTGACACCGTCTTGTTGAAACCACATATCGTCCAGTTCATAATCTTTAATTGCAGTCCAAAAAAATTCGGTTATCACGCGGCCATAGCGATCTGAATTGACAGTAAATATTTTTCCAGCCTCATTTTCGAATAAATACGGCCCAATAGCACCTCCTCACCATAATGCGCACCAAACCGTCACTTTTTCCGGATGTAATAGGATCCCCTAGTCCCATATGCGACAATTTTGCTTGTGGACGTCACTATTGAGGGAGAAGTGAATTTCATTGCTGTAGGAAATTTTGTTTGAAAAATCAGCACTGAAAGCCTGTTGCTCTAGTACCTAATCAGCCTATAATGCAAAATACGCCATAGGGAGCCGTTAGGTAGGCACAATTGCTGAGAACGCTCTGGTATCGATAAATAAGGATTATCGGCCACACTATTACTAACGGAAGCGATATTTACGGCAGTGGACACTTTGTGATAATGCACAGACTTTATCACATCTGTAACGCTGACAGTCTCTTCAAATTTCTTTATAATCTTCCGAATTCCTTGCACAGTAGGTCGATTATGACGACCATAATCAAAAGTGGTCACTTTTTAACCACTACTTTGTAGTAAGTTTGAACTACTTTTGCGCGTTCTTCGTTTGTTAAACGATCTGATCCATATTTGCAGAGGGTAAACATTTCACTAAATAAATGAGATTTTAAATGACAGATTTTTAACAGCTGACAGCCTTGCCAGGCCGGCAGTTTTGAAATCACTAAATGTGTAATTCGCAAATAAAGGACCCTAAACATGGGCATTAAATAAATAAGAACAACTATTTGATGCATTATAAATAAGCTACAATTTCTTTTAAAATTATAATGATCAAATGCCCATTCATAAGTTCGTTCCCTTACAATCTTCGAAATGGCAGTGCATGATTTGAAATTACACTGACTTGCCTTCCCGGTGAAACAGAGGAACTATTACTTTCAACTTCCTAATCTGCAAATGAAATTTATAAAAAAATTTATTCACACTAAGAGGGCTTTTTTCGAACAAAATAAATTATTCACAATCGACATATAAGAGTAAGCAAACAATTTTACAATAAAAACTTTATCAAACATATTATAGGCTTTTTCAGTCTTTTAGTACTTCGTTAGTTGTGTAGGTCCCTCAGTCCAGATGTGTAGGGTTTGATTTCCGCCCAATTACTGTGGCCTGCTTTATTACTACGGCTAAAAGCGTCTGTAGCTATGCTCGGAACATTAATTAGGAATTTTCAATGGTATTGCAACATTAAGTATGTAAATATGTACGTTTCGTTTATTGGTTTGAGGAATCCATCTCGCTAATGATTTCACTAGATTTTGAATAACGTATCTTATATTAAAACCCGTAAAATTATGTACGTTTTTAATTCAGAGAATAAATTTATTTTTGTATACTCACTTTTTAGTATGAAACTGTTAGAATTTAAGTTACTAAAATTAAGTCAGATTAATCTTCAGGAGTAAAGACTTGTAATCTCACCAGCCTGGTAATTACAAAGGTTCGCAACAGAAACAAAAAAAAAATGAGTTTTCCACTAGTGTGGGAAGCGTTCACTCGAAAGTTAATAAAATTTCTTTTCAATACTCTTATTATCTGTTCTTGTATTCTATAAAAAAATTAAATTTATCATCATTTGTTCAAAATTAACAGAAAATTTCCTTGTTAGAAAATCCTTTGCTTCTTCACTAGATAAAATTCACTTTTATGTTTTTCGTTTCCCTATTTCTAAAGACCTAATTAATCACTTTACACCAAAACTATTTTTCTTCTTTGTTATCGTTCTATGAACTTTTACTTATTTGAAAGAAAAACCACGAAAATAATAATAAGAACTGGAATAATAGAATTAATTTTTTTCTTCTATTATTTCCATTCTCTATTTTGCGTTTTCCTTGAGAACTATTAATTTTCATTTATTTACAAACTGAAAAGAACACGTTAGACAACAGAGATGAAAGTAAGAAAAAGCGCCATGATATTAAAAATAATACTTAAACAGTTGTAACTAAGCACTAAAGTTTATATTTTAATTTAAATTTCGTGGTGCCAGTAGCTTTTCAGTCACAATCCTGCACGCTGTCTAATAAAGCAATATACTCAAGCATTTTCATGCACCCCTTTTTGTTATCCGGTTGGATACATACGTAAGAGAGCAAACGTTACTCACGACCTCGAAAACTTTTACTACACTTCCGAAACACTCGTCAAAAAATTTACAATTTAAAAACTAACGAAAACGTTTGTTTGTTTTCGTTAAAGATTATTAAAATTTTTTAAGACTCACAAAGAACAGTGTTGTACGAGTAGCTATTTTGACTTTGTTCAACGGTATTAGTACTTAGTATCTAAACTTAAAATGCACTACCGCTACTTTTGGCGTTTTTCCCAACACTCATAGAAAAACTAAAAGCCGCTTATTTGATAAATTCCAAAAATTATCTCCGCTTGCAATGATTGACAGTAATACTACCAATCACATTTAAGTCAGGTTGACACGCGCACATTCGATAGTCAAAAGTCAAATAAAATATTAGCATCATATCGCAAATCTATGTGCGTGTAGGCAAAAAATGCCGAATGCGCCATCTTGTTTATTGAATAACTTATAAAATAAACAACCGATTGAGATGATTTTTGCACTTTGGCCATCAATTTCGGTTTTTTTAGCACCACACGTCCAGCGAATTTTTGGTGCAAAAACTGTAATCAGTGTGACAGGAATATATCATATTGTTGAAACCGGTTACACAAGAGACCTTTAGCACGCATTTTCGGGCAGACATCATCTACTGATATCATATTCCATCGACAGTTTCGCCTTTTCTAAAGAAGAACGGCATATTGATCGTGTTGGCGTAAACGCCGACCGAAACTGTCACTGTTTGGTAATGCAATGGTTATTTCCTAGATCTCATGTGTACTCTGCGTTCCTCAAATGCGTCAATTTTCCTCGCCGCTCATCAAAATTTGCTTTACAAAATCAGCTTCAGTATCAACCACTCGAGAGATTATTTGGCCGTATTGCAAGCGACGTGGCGGTTCTGCTAGCAAAATTCGTTGACTCAGTTCACTCGTTATGAAAAAATATAGAAGTGTGCTATATCCTGTCAGTACGAATGTTTAGACTTAGACCGAAGCCGAAGAATGCGTGCTCCACTATGAACATCATCCATCTTGTCCTCCACTTAGAAAACAGAGTTTATTCTAAGGTTATATATATTTTTTTCATTTACAGGTCTTATAGTCTTTACGTCACCGACAATGAAAAGTTCAAATCGTACAAACAACAATAAAGACCAGTCTTTGTGGCGATTACATCTGAAATGAAGAAATAATAAAAAATGCACCATTAACGGCAAGAATCGGGTCTAAAGACGACCTTATCAAACAACGCACGCTTTGCACCCTCTTCAGAACTATAATGGTGTTTTCGTTTATAGAAGATTTTCAAAGTTTGTTGCCTTTTGTTTGATGATCTGTATAAAATTCAAAGTAATATTGATCTGTTAAGAAGGTACTCAGGTAACAAGGCAACATTTTATTAAAGAATCGAAAATGCCAAAATCTAAAAAAATCTAATCGCTAGTAAAAATGTTTTCTATAACGAAAAGAGGATTGTGGAGAAGTAAACGTTTTTTATCGAACCGACGTCGTACATAATAAATCACAATTTAGCAGGATAATTAAAATTGCTGCCCAATAAATAATAAATAAGTAATTTTTTTTATTATTTTCCAAATAAAATTTTGCAATTTATTGGTTTTTATTGTGCTGCACTAAAAACGAAAAATTGCAACAAATTATTACACGGTTGACGACGTTATGACCAATTTTGTCGAATTTATAAAAAAATTTACATTTTTACAACTGAATGTTCACATGCAAAACACAAATATTTTTTCTAATGGCATACAAAAATTTATTAGTTGAGTTGACTTCTAAACAAAAAAAAAAACAGAAAATGTTGTTAACAAAGAAAGAACAAATAAACAAAGGCCCTTGAATTTTTAGTTGTTTTTGTTTTATTTTTGGTTGAGAACAAAACATTTTAAAAACAAGGAAAACTCAGTGAAATATACAAGGATTTTTATTTCCTTTTGTTTTCTTTGCCATAAACTGTGCTTTATTTTCGTGGCAGTAGCAGGAATGACTGCTGAAACACAGTTTCAGTGAATTTTTATTTAAATTGGCATTATGCCAACGGATGTGTAAAAATTGTAAACGCAAAAAACGGAGTACATATGTAAAGCATACTAGTTTATATAGAATGTCGGGCTTTAAAATTAATTTAAGTTAAAGGAAGATGAGCTCAAATCGTAATTAATCATTATTATTGTAATTCTAAATCTATTAAACTTTACTTGTATTTCTTCATTTTAAACTACACGGTGTGACAGTGAAAATATACTCTTGAGTAAATTATTTTGTAATATTTAGAAATTCGATTACAATCTCAAAATCAAAAGTTATCGATAGCAACGATTTTTCCCGACTTCATGAAAAAATAAATTTTCAATTTAGTAATGTTTGCAGGGATTTTGATATTTTAAACGGTTTTGAAGACGCTAGGCTTCAATTGATTCACTAGGTAATCTCCCCAGAGTCATAATGTTCTTACTAACATTGTGTATTGTGCCAAATTATCAATGTACATGTGTAGTTATACTTATAACTAAAAAAGGATTAATAAGAGCAACAAAGAAAATTTGATATTTTGATTTGATATTTTGATATGAAGAGTATCTATGGCTCAGCTATTTTCAAGAAAACAAATAGCTTTACAAATTTTAAAAATATTGTGTGTGTAGGGAAGGAGTATCCTGCTTTGCTCCTGCTGGAAGAAGACCTGCCGTAGCTTTACCCTAATTTGTTCTAGAAACACAAATTTTTTCCCAAACTTATACATATAAAATAATGTACTAAGTTTTGTTAAACAACGTTCACTTCTTATATTTGTCTCCGATTGTGTTCAAAAACACAATACTGTGCAACGGGTAACATTGGTCAGTGCTTTTTTAAAAACAACTTTGGTGAGGCCATAATGGTGATGGGCGGGCGCTACAAATTATTCGTAACTAACTACGTTCTTTAGAAACTCGTTCGCTAATTTGTATCCTAATTGTTTTTTGAACACAATTGCACATTATCTGTTGGGCATTTCTCTCTCTCTGCTTGGTTAAGCCAGCTGATTAGTCAGAGAGGGTAAAATAAATTCAGAACAAAAACCAAACAAAAATAATGTTATTGATTTTTTTTTTCGCCAAACTCCAAACGCAGTAGTAATTTCGAATGGGTCGATTTCAACGATAGCATCCATCCACTGAAGTCGTTCAATTATATATAGCCCGCTAGTCTTTAAATTGTGAGATTTTATCACCCAATAAGCAGCAATTGCCTGGCCGTTGATTTCAAAGACAACATAATTCAGACTAACGCTCAAATTCAGCCGAAATTGTGCGGCAGAGACATTGCGGTAGCTCAGGAACTGAATTCGTTGGCCAAAACCAAAATTTGTTGTTGTCCCCGATTTTCAAAATTTATCATTTTAGAAAATGTATGATTTATTTATATTTGATTAAAGAGAAATTATTATTTATCGCAAAATATTATCGATATTAAGCTGCTATATTTTTGTTCTATTGGTAGGATTGCGATTTTTGAGAAATAGTATGCGTGGCCCCTGTAACGTGTACAGTTGGGGTTAACCCAGAAAAAGATGAACTTTATATATCTGGATCAGCCCGTTGAATACTTTTACATTCTGACGAATTTAATTTTTTCTAATCAAATGAATAATAGTGTTTTAATTCTATTATTGTTATTTAAATAAAAGAGAATATATTAAACATGAACATGTTAGAGTGTGTGTTATTTAATACAAGATATCTTTCCAATAATGTTTTTGGCTACGCCTTCTCTTATTGTGCACCTTATTGGCCTTACATTTTTCCAAAATGTCCACTAGACATATGTGTCTTAAGTAAGAAAACAAGTCAAGAACTTATCTGCGACTAAACAAATTTGATTTATATGTTAAAATTAAAAAATCAGACGCAGTTGTAGTTATTTTCCTATATCTTAATTATTTATCGGCCGATTTTGTTGATATTTGACAGCATAGCTTCTGAGACAATGGCTGATTATTGATTGTGTGCTTCAAACATGTTCAAAACTTATTCAGGGGCTTAGAACGACTTAATTATTAATGGAAAATAAATTTTTTCAAACACATTTTTTGCGTATATCCTTTCAATTAATTGTCCTGGTCTATTATAGTTTTTAGAAATTACCTATTCGTACTAACAAAAACTTATCCCGAGTTATTTATCTATATGGAGCCTTTTGAATAAATAGAGAAGCTTATAAAAATAAACAAAATTCACACTTTAATGCAAAATTTTAAAAATATTTAAAACTTCAACTTTGGCTTTGAATTCCTCAAAACCTGATGCATTGATTGTGGTGAAGTTAAAAGTAGCTAAAAGCTCAAGAAACTATTTGGCTAACGAAAAGCCACATGTGCGGTATATATGAATCCTATAAATTATTTCGTTAATACCTCACATACCTTTTGTTGTATTTCATTTTCAGACCGACAAACACGCCTTTATTGGGAACCCAATTAATTTTGTAATGTAGATTTTTTGAACGAATTTCCGTCATCCCTTGTCAAGTTTGGTTTGGATACAAACCGGTTTCGGCTACGTGCCATCTTTAGTGTCACTACGGAAAATTGGTTTTTGGCATTTTCCTAGTCTTACAAAATCTTTCTCCTTTGCAGATTGGTCTTAATCAGCTACGACAATATCTTTAAAAAATCCGTGATAAAATATAAAAGAATGTAAACATTTATGGCTTTATTGTATATTGATGATTTAAATAATAATAAACAAATTTATTGTTCACAAACAACGTAATGATTTATTTGTTCTAGTTATGATTGATGTCCATCAATCAAAGTCGAGAGCTGGAAAATACATCTCTCAAATAAATACACAAATGCATATGAAAACAAATTAAAAACAAAATTTTCTCAAAATTTAGTGCTGCTTCATTAATAATTAAAATAAATATTTATTTAAATATGAAAGAGCAGCAAATGACATTATTCCGTAACGCCTGAAGGTCTAATGAGCGACAATTACTATGTAAGGTCCATTTTAAACTTAAATGCATTTAGACCTGTGTACATATGTATGTATAAGTGCACACAAATATAAATATTTTTATGTATGTAAATAAATATATTTGAGTAAATTTAATTAGCATTTAACAAACTCAACAAATGGATGTCAACAAAATATTTTTCAAGTGCAAACAGGTACGTAGTTGGTTTTATTAAAAATTTTAAATAAAAACAAAAAAGTTCAAAAAATATATTTCTATTTAAATGTGTTAATTATATATACTCGTATGTGTGTGTGTGGCTGTGTGAGTCTAATAAATTTTTATGAACCTGTATTCAAACAAGCAACAATGTTAAAAACAAACACAACAAAAACGAACAAAAATCCACAAATTAAAGAACAAAATTCATCCTTCACCTTTTGGTGGAAAAACAGTGAACGTGTTTATTACATGAAATAGAAAATAGAAATTATTTTTAGAATTTAAATTAAAAAAAATACACAAGAGGCACAAGAAACAAACTTTAAAATCATTATGAAATGAGAAAATTACCTCCAAGTATTTGCTCTGATGATCAAAGTCTTATACAATTTTATGCGAACTCTTCGAAAACAGATTGTTAATGTGTGTGTGTACAGGTGCATATATGTGTGTGTTTTAAAGCTTTTTCGAATTCTAAAATGTTCGCGAATAATAATGTTGGGTGTGGGAGAACAGGGTTTCTTAATTGTAAATAAAATAATTAGTAATTTTGAAAGCGCATATGATATGACTTCTACTTTTAAGAAAAGCAAAAAGCAACAAACAAAGAAAATGCTATTTTAAAATTTTTGCTAATTCAATAATTTCGTTTAGTCAGGCTTGGGTTTAATACAAAAAATTTTATCGAAAAGCGTAATAATAATATTGCTTTCATTGTTAACTGAAGGCTGTTTAAACTCAAAGATTTGCTATATAGTAAAGTACATATGTATATGAAAAACGACAAAATTAGCTTCGTTCTAAGCCAACACAGGTTCACAGGTCGTCTGCAGCATAGGATCACATGGGTGCGCAAAGCCGATCCCTTTATGTGACCTAAAAAATGGAAAGTTGGAAATTGTCGATAGAAGTAATGTGAAAAGTTATAAAATTAGAGGGCATAGAGAGGAAGTGCTTGAAATTTCCACTGCTATAATTCCTATGACTCCACCTTCGATAGTTCGGAGAGGCTGACTTAGGAATTCCGAAGAGATGCGAGGGATATGGAATACTGTCTCATCCTATTCCGTCTACAGATGTGTTTAGATTCACGTGAGTACCTGCCAGCGATGGCACAACCTAACGGTCGTCCAACCACGGGTGTGACATTAAGCGGCCAGAAGGATATTCGTATTACATTAAAGTTTAAAATCGAACGAAGCATTGTTCACGTTATTAGAGTGATTACGGGTGATGGTGAATGATACAAGGTGACCAATGATAAATGATCCTATTGCAAATTGAAATAATTTTTGGAAAGGGCGTCGAATGTCATTTCGTTTGTGAAATTTGTAAATGTCCACATTATTAGCGTTTGCGCGAAGAAACCTTGGAAAGTTGTATTCTTCAAGAAATCGAAATGATTGCGTCTGTTTTTTTACGGAATAAATTGTGTGTGATTTAGTCACAGCGTGCATTTAGTCGTCGCTTGGGTGGTCATTCAACAGCCACTACCCGAACGTTCTGTTACGGCATCAACAGGAGATTTATTGCAGATAGGAAGGTCTCGAACCGCTAGTTCTGCCCTTTTACGGCGGTCTATGCAGCCCATTGTGCAGTGTTGAGCACATACTCTACCGAAGTGCAGACAGTCCATCAGCTATATTCAGCTGATGTTCGAAAAAACGAGTGATATATGATCGTTTCATACGGCATTGTGTAGGGTTTTTGAAAGTCATGGGCTTACGTGAATAAGCCCCAGACTCTTGAAGTCCTTAACGCGCAGATTTGTCAAGAAATCCAGCAATTGTTGAAAGCATAATGTAATAAAGTCTTAAGGCCCTGTTAGACTTTTCTACAAAACTACTCTACCTAAATAAAAGAATATGGAAATAAGAAATCTATCAACAATTTATAATAAACTTAATTTAGTTTTTTCAATAAATTATTATTCTACTTTTGAAACTTGAAATAAAACCGTTACTTTTATTTATTGAGTTCCAATAGGCTTAAATAAATAATTATTTTCCATCCAATCGTTTCAAATATATAGACAAAGAAGTCTGGGCTTTGTGCTAGACTTCTTTGTCTATATTTTGAGTGATCGTGCAAAAATAAATTAAGGCATGAAGGTTTCTTTGTTTCGTGTTTCTTGATATATTTTTCATAATACCGATTTTTTAGTTTAGTCTAACAGATTTAGGATTTTCCGACAAAATTTTTTAAAGTTATCCAACTGTGTTTGCCGGTTTTTCGAAATTAATTAATCAATTTCATTTGGGGTTTTTTCAAGATTCTTGTAACGAATTGTAATTTCCGACATTCAACATGAAATGGTGTAGATGCGTCCATAAGCATCGTCTTTTTTGATTAAAAATGGTGCAAACATGAAGACAAAAATCTATTTTATCGCTTTTAAAATTAACAAATTAATAAAGGAGGAAAACTGCCTGAATAATTTAGTGTTTTCAGAGATAAAGTTATACATATATTTCTCCAGATATTTCGGAAGCTTAATGTTTCTTGGCCGAGCCTTTAAACAAATGAAAACTTTGTATAAGAGAATGATTCCACAGTCATTAATATTTTTAATTTGTAATTATTTAAAGAGTTAAGAAAATTATAACTTTAAAAGCTGAACATTATTTTAAGTGCTGAAACAAATGTAAACAGATTTTCCCCACAAACGAGAACGCAAACGAAAATATCTAGAAAATTTAATATACAGACGAGGAAAAACAAAGAAATATCAACAAAAAAATCAATAGTCTTTGTGTTCCAATGGTTGCCATTACTGCGCAAAAGTGCGACACTGCGTTTAAAACGATCTACAACAAATCCACATAAGCAGACGGACACATTTCTGGATACACAAACATTTTGCAAAAGCCATAATAACATGTACAATAGCAATGATATGATCACAAAAAAAAATATACACATTCTCTGTTGGCACAGCGCCAAAGCTCTATACTTGGAGATCATCCGACAAAAAAGCGGATTTTTCGCCAGAATTATTTATAACACAGAAGAAAAAAAAATTTTTTTAACACAAAAGACAACCGTATAAAAACACACCGTCTATCTCTTTCACACCTTTGTCTGAAATGGATTTAATATTTCCAAATACTCATGCAGCAATACTTTACAGATGATGTTTTGTATATTTGGCTTTTTCCCGCTAATTGAAATTAAAAATCAAAAGCAAAAATTTGTTTAAAAAAATAATTATTTTTTTTAAATTAATTTGTTTTGTTCTCGGACTTGTACTGTGGTGTTGTACTTGTAGTTTTTCTATTTTAATTTACTGGTATTTTATTTTAAGTACGAAATAATTTTTATTTGTTTCCAGTTGTGGGCTCGTTTATGTGGAAAATTATTTTTGATAATGGAAATTTATTTTTGGAAAACACAAAAAAAAGAAAACGATTTAAAACAAGAGAAATATTTACAGAGTGCTGCATAGTTAATTTTATTACACACACATACATATGTGCGTACTCGTAGCTACACAATTATTATACGACCGACTGTTAGACGCTTTGTCTGTCTAGTTATTTTAGTAATTTTAAATCTATCTACAATTTGAGTACTTGAATAAAATGATATGAAATTGTTTGGTGTTTGGTTTTTCATTTTAAATCTCTTGTATATTTTATTGTGATCTGCGGCAAGTATCAAGGGCATTTATGCTGTCAAAATTGCCATTGCAACTTACAAGAACTTATGCCGGAAATATAGGCAATTTAATTCATGTATTCCGCACTCAGATATAGTGTTTTACGTAAGCCCCTGCATTTCGACTTAACATACCGTCTTGACTTGACAAATTTGTTTGCATATGGAGAGGGCGTCAACAAAATGACGGGTAGAAATTGTTCGTGGTCTTCTATGCGTAGAATACATGTAGATGTCCTGTTGAGTTTGAGCATAATTTTTTGCTTGTCATCGAGAGTGATCCCATGTTCATATTATTTATTTTTCCTGCGTGTATTTTGTGTATGTGATGGCAGAAGGGCGTTGTGCGAGCAATCGTGCGGACAATTTTTTTTGAACACGAACAGACCATCGACCAGCGAGGGTTTACACGTGCTTAATATGGCTAGTCAAGGTGCCATGTAAACGGTGGTGATCTTACCATCGAGTAAACACAATACGTCTACCACGGCCTCTATGCGCACTTATTTTAGCTGCAAGATCAGTTTGAAATACGCTTGACGTCGTAATTTTTTGGAACCAATTGCGACGTATTCATTATGGTCGGGACTTAATTTTTTCTATGCTCAAAGTATAATTAATTAATTAATTAACATGCGAATTCCTTCCTTACTTTAAAACTACTGCAGTCTTAAATACTGAGAAATATTATAAGCGACGTTATATATTCGAAATTTTAAAGATTTGTAAAACTCCAATACCTCACAAGAATTACTTATAAAGCCGATACAAATGATGAGTGCAAGAACAACGGGTGGCTCCTAGCCAGACACGGGGACTGGATTGGGTATCTTCGCCGAGGATCTGGACCTCGCATTCTCATTAAAGGCACCCGACACCTGCATAGTTTTTTAGGCGGAAATATGTGCTATATTGGTAGCGGCAAAGACAATTGGGGAACTTATAACGGAGGCGAAGACTGTTGACATTATTGTGTACAGTCTAGTCGCCATTAAACCCCTTGAGTCGAATGTTTAGTGAGGTGTATTCAATTTCTGGCCCTACTTGGGCGAACTCGTGTGAGGAATGTTTGGACATTCGTGGAAACGAGGTGGCCGATCAATGTGCAAGGAGTGGCCCGCAACACGTCGTGTTAAACACACAGGTGGACATCAATACCCTCCTGGCCGAACTTTTAGACACCTTACGGTAATAGTCCCGAAAAGAAACATCCCGCAGGTGCTCTATCATAATCACTTGCAGATTGTCAAACATTCTTTGGCCCTCAATCACAACGGCGCACTGTATGATTGGGATTGTGAGTGCTGCAGAAGCTGTCTGATTGCAGGAGGAGAAAGAGTCAGTTCAACACCTTCTCTGCGACTGCCCGGCTCTTCAAGAATGCAGGCTCGAAGAATTGGGCAAATATTCTTTCAGGGCCTTAGGTATGCGACGCTGACAAGCATGACAAGTTTTGCGAGAAGCTCCATGTAGTTCTTACGGACTGGAGATCCTAGGGTGTTACAGAGGGGGTAGATAGATGTGTATTGGGGCATAAAAATGCCGAATGGCCGCCGAGCAAAGTCGCTATATGCGAGCTGCCCACCTAATCTAACACAAAGGCGTAGTGAAATAATAAATAAAATTATTTATAAAATTAATTTATATAGAAATTTATTAAATACCTAGTGCTTAAAAATTATTTAACTAAAATTGCAATAAAAAGGTCAAAGAATAATAATAAAAAACAACTTTTATTTCACGTGACAACTTCTTTTAAATATACGAGGCTAACTTCAAATGAAAAAAGTTTATTATTTCCTTGTTTATTTATCAAAGTATTCTTGTTTTGTCAAGCCACACAATATTTTCTATCTGAGCAAATTGCCTTTCATAGTACAATTGTAAGTGCGTATGTAGTTCAACTTACATGGTGTATACGAGTATGGTGCTAATCTGTTAGATAAATACTTCCATAAACTTACCTGAAAAGAAAAAGAAAACATGATTAATTTTTTAGGGAATTAAAAGCATTAATTGGGTTTTTAGGAACAATAATTATGGGAGACTATGGAGAGATATGCGTTTTTCTACTTAATTAATAAGAAACTAAACCAAGCAAAAGCCACTTTAACCAAGTGCAACCGTGCTTATCATCTTAGCGGAACTGGCTTAAGCTTTTCTGGCGCACAAACGAGCTTATAGTAGTCACTTATATTTTGCCTTGATAAATGTAATACTGTGTGACTGTGTTACAGAAAGTATGAAATTTTTAATATATGTAGGTATATTTTTTATCACTGCAAAAAAAAACAAGTATTTTTACACAATTGGTTGCAGTCTGTGGTTCATCCCATCACTAGCGTAATGCAATGAACACAAAATTATACACTTCGTAATAAGTTACATAGGGAATAGAACAAAACGGTAGAATGAAAAAGCCTACGAAGTGCTGAAATCAACACTTAAAAAGAAATGCTCCAATGTGAGATATTCGCGAACAAATATCATATCAAACGTAAGTAGGTTTGTGTGCAATATTTGCTTAAGCTGCTGATGGCGAATCAGTAGTTTTTGATGGGACAAAACAAAAAGTTTTAAAATTTGTTATTTGGAAATTCCCGCCAAAACGATGGAAAAACAAAATAAAAACTTAAATAATTTGCGTCTTTCTTGAAAACAAATTCATGTTGCTTAAAAGCTTTTTTGATTTTTTGGCTGATATATATTTAGACCAACACTAAGGGAATATCTCTACTCCTGCACAAGCAATGCATTAAGTTCCCGTACATAGAAACGTCAGCAACGAATTCCACAAGTAGTTTATACTACAGTGTAACGGTACGGCACAGGTACTTGTTTCTCCCTGTAGTGTGTTATGCGGCCCACGGTCCATCTACCACGAACGAATATTCACTTAATGTAGAACGTGTTAGATGTGTTAGGAACTAGTTCCCTAAATATAGTAACAATAAAACAATGAAACACAACCCACATTGCGTGGATATTACATTGATTCAATAGAGTTGCATACCGATAAGTAGCTGCGCCCTCCCTGTACGCGGTCGAGACACTGGAAAATAAATGTTAAAGCAACGGCACATACGTTGAAGTTATATTCAATTTTCGGGTGAATAAATAGTAAGTCAGCCAGATTGAATGAAGTATCAAAAAATCGAGACACTTCAAAGATTTGTTTTGAGATATGAATAATGTGTTAAGTCAAACATAACATAAAACGTTCACGTCAAATTTGTGATCTGAGATTAGTTGTTCAAAGTTGTTTGACAAATAATACGTTTCATGTTTAAAGCCGTATCTAACTGAGAAAAACATTATTCCGAACCATAGGTTGGATTTTGAGCAAAGCTTAGTACTAATGAGCAATTTCATAGAATCGTCATGAGCTCTATTTATTGGGACTTCCTAGGTGTTCAATATAGTCACCCACAAGATTCTTAAGAGACATTTGACAAATAGAACC
This sequence comes from Phania funesta, assembly GCA_963932375.1. NCBI lineage: Eukaryota > Metazoa > Arthropoda > Insecta > Diptera > Tachinidae > Phania > Phania funesta. The sequence goes on from OZ010652.1 coordinate 45,177,910, forward strand.
TTTAAAGTAGGGACACAGAATAAATTTTCCAAAAATGGGACAATTTCTTCAAGAGTCCTTTAAGCCAGTATACTAAGTCCGCTATTATATATCATCTATATATCGAATATGCCACTAAGCCTAACGTTTGCATACGGCACTGCATATATAGGTTTCAACCAAAATGTTTTGCGCCACATTCATGAGCTGGAGGAAATAGGCTCATGTAACGTTTTCGTTTCAATGGCGAAATTGTGTACCAATGAGAATAACAAATAACATGGATCCGGCGGAAATTCGCGTTAATTATTTAGGTATCCACCTAGATAGCCGTAATACTTGCTCCCGGCATATTGAGGCAAAACTAACGGCCATAAAACTAAGAACAAATTAACTATACTAGCTAATAGGTTTTAGCTTAACCCTGACTATGGAATACAAAGTGATTATATACAAGTCCATTATGAAGCCAATATGGTAACATGACATTCAGCTGTAGGGTACTGCTTGCGTATTAAAGTAGCTACAAAGAAAACAGTCTTGGATTTTACAACTTATCGTTTTGTATATAAGAAATGATAATATCCATAGATATCTAAAAGTTTTCATTCCACAGGAAGAAGTAATAATATAAAAACATCCTGCATATAAGTAAACAAACTAGTGAGCCATAGCAATACCATAGTATGCGATTTTATTGCGATTTTATGAGCATCAGAGACATAACATATACATTGACCCTCGTGCAACGGCTCACCGAACCCAATAGCGGCTAGAATATTAATATGTGATTACAATAAATTAATTATTATATTAATTATAATTAATAACATTTTTTTTGAAGATTTTTAGTTTTTTTTAATTTCTGTTAAAAGATTCAATAAAATAATATTGAAAATATTCTTATTAATTTAAAAACAATTTTTTCCCCACTAAGTGATCGATTACTCTTATAACTAAAAGATGTAGTTTAAGAGTAGCACTGTAGTAGTAGTTAGTTCTGCTGAAATTGCTAAAAGAATATTCAAAAACAATCTGGAGAACATTGCCTCCGCCTTGTGGAGATTATTATAGAAATGTCACTGAGATTAGCAATGACCTTACATGCTCCAATAGCAATCGTAAAGTATTAAATCACAAGAGATTTATTTCTGCTCGATAGCATACAATTCAGCAAAAGTCTAAAAATATATTGGTTCCGATTGGTATAAACAAATATATGATCAACAAATCAATGGAGGTGCTTTAAACAGATTTTAATTTCTTACGAATCGTTATCGTGCATATATAAATATAAAATCCTACGCCAGAGTGTTTGGTTATAAATCAAACAAAAGAAATGCTAATGTTTTTTTTTATAATGTCATGTGACATTGATCATGCCATTCATGTGAATTCAGTATGTTAATTCTGTATGGTCAAGGTGTTTAACTGTTCGCGACCCTCAACTACTTTTGGCTGCGAAACAGCTCGCTTGTTTTTATTTAAAGACTTAGAATAAATTAGGCAAGATTTTAATTAAATAGAAAACACAACTGTTTTCAAGTGAACGTATCTTTTTTAATGTAAACAGAAGTAACTTCTATGACATGATAACAAAAAATATTTTGACAGAAAATACGTTTAATTATTATTCCATGCCAACTGGCCTGATCATACACGTAACAACTATACCATTGGAATTAGAAAAAAATATAATCGTGATATTTATTTGCAATATTGTACAAAGTTCATCCCTATATATCGGTGTAAATTCGAACTACAAATGAATTTTTTTTTTAAATAACAACGTTTCGGCGCCACTATTGCATTTGCACATATAAACAACTTATTTACATTAAGGCGCACAGTATTGTGCCAGGCCAAGATCAGGCCCAATGCTTACGGTGTGTATTTTACACGAAATCTGTCGCACTGTTTTTACTCCCATCATAACATTGTTTTCTTCAATTTTAAAATAATGAAACTTGAATTATAAGAAGTCTACATACGGACAACCTCATAGGTCAAGTTTTACCATAAAAGCTTCCCCAAATATGAAGGTGTAAAAAGTGCATAGTTTAGTACCTATTCACTGACTCACTTAACAATATTATTGGACACTTCCACAGCTAGAGAACTAAAATTTGGTAAATAGGTAGGTCTTGGGGAATAAATAATCAAAATAATCTGAAAACGGGCACTTTTTGACAAGGAGGTATGGAGCATTTACACTATATGTAGAGAGCGGACATTTTACATTTACAAATGAACAAAAAAAACAACAGTCAGATACGCACAAAAACAAATGGGAAAATAAGGCCAATCTAAAAAATTCGGCCGTTAAAATGAATGAGAAAAAAATCAACACCAAGTCCTTGATACGTACAATACGATCCCATTTCTAGAAAACTTGATTATTTTTTTAACTTTCTAATATGGGAAAGAATTGTGGGAAAAATTCTACCAAACCAGCAGGAATTAGGATGGTATTGTACATACCAAGAAGTTGATTCACATTTTGATCTCAGTATTTTTAACGGCCGAAATTTTTGGATAGGAACGTGGCCTTATTTTCATGTTTATCTTTTTGAGTGCATTTTGTTTAGAGAATTTCTTTATTGATTTTATTTTCAATTATTTTTTAACAAATTGCTGATATTAAAAATAATCGAATTTATATTTAAGCTTCACTTTATTGATAAGCACCATGAGATGTGGCAAACATTTTTTTTTATTAAAAAATATGTGAAATGTCTAAAAAAATGTCCTGCAGTTCTCTGCATCACCACTAAATAAGTCATGTTATTGAATTATCATTTGACTATCTGACGGGTTGATTTGTTATACACAGATATTTGCAACGAATCGCCTTCAGCCAGCCGTTGTTAGGTTTGATTTAGAGACAAACCGATAAGTGGACAATTGCCTCAAGACAGGCAATAAACCAGGCACGATTGTGTTAATCTGTAGGATAAGTTTCTTTTTAACCCTAGCTTGTTTTTGGATTAAATCATTAAAGTTTTTATAGTTTACAAGAGGCCAGAGTAGTAGAAAAATTCATACTTTTCATCTTTCATCATCGCTGTTGGGGTAACATTTTTAGTCTTTCTAATAATAAATTTAAATTAATATTCCTCCTGACGCCAGCTTTCATTGCAGGGCATAATCATATGTATTTCTATTTGCAGATTTTGTTTGGTTGCAACCTTGCCCTGAACAAAGTTCATACATATTTATTTTTACTTAAAATAGCAAAAACAAGAAGAACAGTTTAACTAAAAGCCAATGTGGTCATAAAAAGTGTTAACATTTTTTTCACACTTTACGAAAACATCTACATGTTTAATGTAATGTACTGTGTGATGCTTTTCAAATTAAAAAGAATTTGAACTACCATAGTTGAAGCCAGGAAAGTCAATATTATGGGTTTTTATTTAACGAAAATTTTGCTAAATTTGGGGGGAGCCTTATGCAGTATTCATTGGCCATGTCTTTATGGAATTATTAGGGAGGAACAACGTTGATGTTGGACTATTGCTTACAGTACATATGCGAGATATTTTCAGGTATGTCACATAGTTAAAGTCCGTTCGGAAATGGAATTGAAGCCGTATTCTTTTTAAAACGTAAAACGACAATTTTTTTCGCATTTATTTCCCTAGTAGAGCTGATATTTAAAAAAAAACAACAACAACAAAAATTAAACAAACAAAAACTAAATTGATTAAAAATATTTTTTTAAAAAAGGAAAAAATCGAGCACAAGCAAAGTAATGCTAACCTTTTAAAAGGGAAAGCGTCGAAGTGCAGGTCAGGGTAAAATCTTTATTGATTTCTTAGAACGTTATTAAGACAATGCCAGGGGATACGTAAAAGGAAATCGCGTGGTTGTGGTTGTGGTCAACAATTTAAATTTATCTGGGCCACCAACAGAGCTGGAAGAAATAATGGACAGACTGGAAGACGTACGTATATAAAAGATGTGCCACAGCAAAAAAGAAAATAAAAAACTCGTGGTGGTGGGTTTAATAAAAATACATACTCGTATGTCTTAACCGATGTTGAGAAATCTGTAGCAAGAATCAGTGGATGTCCCAGAAGCGTTGAATTGCTGCAATTATGACTATACCGGGCGTTATAAACAATAAATTATTATAAACATCCAAAGATGTTTTTGTTTGTTTTTTCATATTTTGTTTCGTCACAACACAATTATTTTTAAGTCAATTGTTTTTTTTTTCTTTTTCTAAGTTTTTCTGTATATTATCATTTCAAATACATTAGGCACCAACAGCAGACCTAATAGAGGCGAGTTATGCTGTTAATTTTGTAGTATATTCTTCAATCTGTTTCTAAGACGTAACAGTTGAGCTTAACTGCTAAGAAACTGTTGAGCACAAAAGTTACGTCTTAGAAACAGATTGAAGAATATACTACAAAACTAACAGCATAACTCTCCTCTATTGGGGCTGATGTTGACCTTAGCGAAAAATATATAATGGAAAAAATGGCAGCCAATACTCAACTGCTGAGTTAAGCGCAATTGCTCAACTATGCGTTTCTAAAACAGAACACTCAACACTAGTACAGCAGGGAACGTGTCCATTAAGAGCGTTTTAATAACTTTTTTCGTTTTAATGTAACCGATCGGAATGTAAAGAAGTTAAAACAAATCCGTTCGAAATGTTATCTACAGAATTAAATCAATTTGTCACATGTCTGTTACTACAAGGGAATAAATACATGCCTTATTGAAGAAACCCGATATTATGGCGCATGAGAATTTTGATATTGTTTTAAGGACACTATTTAACACTATTAAAACAAAAAAGCCAAGATGTCAAGTATTCGAAATAATATTCCTAAACTTGCATAGTGTTCATTTAAACCTTAAAACTAATAAGTTTTCACTCCGCGAAATGTCAGAATTTGCAAATATTTACTTTATCAAATATTTTAATGCCGACGAACATTAATGCTTCATCCTAATACCCCTAATATTGGCGGGGTGTACAGCAGTAGTTGACATATTTTATCCAAATAACAATTTGAATTAATTAACATGCTCAAATTGTCTGAGCTTTAACAAGCAGCCAACGAACAAGCCAACACAACTATCCGACATGTTGCAGTCTTGCCAATATTAATTGATTAAACAGTCACTATACAGCCTCTCATATACAGAAACATATACATATTAAAACTAAATACATGAACTGAATCGTAAATATCTGTTTACATAGGATGAGCATGTTACAGCCGGATACATACAGATACACAAACATCAAAATTGACATTTTGTGTACGATTGTATAGTATGCCTGCAAATTATGTCTAATTAATATGGATGTTTTTTTTTCGACAAAATCTAATAAGATTCCTAATAGTAGTCTTTAGGAGAAATTGTTAAGCTTTATCAGATCAAATATTGATTTTACCTCCTTAAAAGCATCTCTTGTTCTTCTTCTTCTACTAGTGATTGCCAAGATTTATTAACTAAGTGCAACGAGATTTAAACGAAATACAAGTTTTGGTGTTTTATTCTTTATGGATGAAGAATATAAAAAATTTATAAAATAAATTCCTTAAAAAAATATTAGATCGCGGTATAAGGTCCACAATAGTCATTCCTTAATTGATTATGTTTTGTGGTGCTAGAGTGTGTTCTCGAATTAAATAGATGTGCCTCTTTGAACGAGGTAACGTTGATGGATGTTAAAGGACATGGCTGCAAATGAAGCAAGAGATGAACTTGCAAAAAGGGGATATGCTGTGAATTTCTCTAACAGGTTCCTGTTTATGCAAGAAGTCTGGCTAAATAAGACCAGCGGAGAGAAGTTAACACTTTCTTATAAAAAATCCATAATTCACGGTGGAACAGCATACGCCAGGGATACATGGCCGAGAGGGTGCTTGGTCTGTGGTATGCGAACTCTTGATATTAGTCGTTCTCCAGTTTAAAATACACACTCACCCGTACATATGGAGCTCTGTATGGATGGCCATCTTTGCTCCATTACATAGATAGATCAAGAAGCCTTAAAAAGAGGCGGAGAGGTTAATCTCAGAAAAAACTTCGCTTTTAATTGGCCAAGGGAAGAATCAGGAAGAGATGAACAAGAATACCTTACGAGGGGTGGGCGGATCAAACTCTAAATGTATTTTTAAGGCGTTGATTCGTGAGATTTCGATAGAAATTGGCAATGAATATGTTAATCGTTAGGAATTTCGATGTTTATTCTACAGAGGTGGTCTCCAAAGATAATCCTGAAAAAGAGGCTGAGATGGTAGCGCACATTGTGTGAATGTTCAGCACTGGCTAGCATAAGACTTATGACCACGAGGAGACACTTTTTATATGTGAATGCCATGGTGGAATTAAGCCTTACACAAATGCTATAAGACATCGTGATGAGAAAGAAGGCCGACAGTTATCAGACGACAATCACCAGTCGACAGTCTGAAATCGCAACAGTCAAGAGTTAAGGATATTATTAGCATGAGACACGAATGAGTGTAGGGTAGTGGTAAATTACAAATCGGTTGTCTGAAATCAATTCGTGGAAAGAAGGGGGTCGAAAACGGATCCATAAAGTCAGTGGTGTGCCTCGATATACCCCTATAATAACAATAAGGTGCTTAGGGCTACCTTAAGCTCGGTTAGTGGCAGGTCATGGAAACTTTAATTATCGTGTGGCCAAATGAAAATCCAAGAAAATGGTACTTGCAGACTGTGGCTGGGAGAAACTGAGATGGTAGCGCACATTTGGTGTGAATGCCCAGCATTGGCAAGCATAAGGTTTAGGACTACGAGCAGACAAATGACTTCGGTGAGGAAGAAGGTCAACAGTCTGAAATCAGTACAGTCAAGCGCGAGACACGATGAAAGTAAGGTAGTAGAGAAATACAAACCGATTGCCTGAAATAAGTTCCATAATCGGGGGTTGAAAAGGGACCAATAAAGTAAGCGGTCTGCTTCGATATCCTCCCTACTTAAATATACATATATATCTTATCTCTTTTTCTCATAAAAATGCAATTTATTTGGTGGTTGCTTAACCAGTACATTAAAAAGCCTATTCCAAACTTTTTAGAAAAACCTAAACGTCTTATGACCGACCGTTAAACTCCAAACCAAATGAGGAAGCTTAAAGAACGTCTTTTTAAATCAATTTTGTTCACTCTAATTTTAAGATAAGATTCAATAAAAATCCAACTCTGCTTAATTTATTTTCATATTTTACACAACTCCTATAGAAACGGTTCTTAATTCAGCCATTTGTATTTCAATCGCTGTTCTATGCAATTGAAATGTTTTTTTTCCAAGAATAAAGCAAACAATTTATAAATATTTCGTTTTGACAATTTGGGGGCAACCAAAAACAAAAGAGAAAAAAAAGTGGCAAAGAAATGTGTGTTTTTATTTATGAAAAATATTTGATTAATTTTTGAAAATAACTCAAATCTTTTCCTTTTCCAAGAAATACAAATACATGTATGTATGCATAAGTGTCAAAGAGAAAAGTGTTTATGCAAAGAGTAGAAAGTATTTTAAAGACACAAAAATTATTTGTAGTCGTAATGAATGTAAGCGAACTAAACATCAAGGTGGCATGAGATAGAATAAAATATTTTGACTTCAATTTGAGTTGCTTTCGTTCATGCATAATTTTAAAAATATTTTAAGAACTTTAAACACATCAAATGTGAGCAATATATGTATGTGGAAAACACGTTATAATTCAGTAGACTATAATCGACTAAATATCAAGCTCGGCATATATCCCCGTTATAGAGCAGTCGCACAGCCGAACAATTTTTACATGCTGAAAAATCGTTTAGGAAATGTTATTTTTTTTAATACATAAAAACACACTTAGTAAAAAATTCATCTAAAATCGCTCAATTCGTTCAAAAACGTCAAATAGCATTAGTAAAATGCATAGAAGCCTACGATGCTAAATAAAGAACACAATTGTGTGCCAGTGCTGGGATAAGTTGTAAAAAATAATTAAATTAAATGGAAAGAATAAATCATTGTTCATCTAACAAACGTGTTGATAGCAACACCAAATAAATGTTGACAAGCGATTGGGGGAACTTTCGAATGGGATTTTAATAATAAATAACCCTTTTAAAACTAGAAGTACGAGTAGCATCACTTTTTTTGTGTTTAATTTTGACATTTTAACGTATGTTTATTTTATATACAGTTGAGATAAAAAAATAGCACCGAACCGCAGGTTTAGACTTTATATATGCATTTAATTCCTATTTAGTTATTGAATTATTCCTGTGAGATATAATCAGTATAGAAGAAGCAATTATGTTTTATTCTTCAAACACAATTCAAAATAAAACAATGTCCAAATAAAATATTCGTTCGTGGCAGTAGCTTTTGCTTCGCACAACTTTTTCTATACGTCAGCCCAAAGATTCGCTATTGAGTTTATTATAAGTTACAGACAAGCCTTTCTGCTGGTATGTTTTGGGTCATTGTCTTGTTGTAAGATGCGAAACAACGCCTTTTTCTTCTACAAAAGGTATAATTAGATTTTTTAAATGTCAATGTTTGCATGTTGATCCATTGTTGTCTTTATCCAGTGGACCCAGTCAGCAATTTGAAAAACATATTCTACATTCGGAAGTCACCTAAGATATAAACGAGATTCTCTTCCACCATGCGTGAAGATTTTGATCTCGTCCGGCCACAACATATTTCTCTACTTACTACCGAGCCAGCGTAAATATTCTTGTGCAAACTTCTTACATGTGCTTAGTTTTATTTGGCTACATGCTTATATAAGTATTCTCGTAATCAATTACGAACTGCTGCCGCACACGCCTCTGTTACAGCTCCTTTAAAAGCTCTGTCCCTGGCTTAAAAGATTCCTTTCTACTTTGACGACTTAATGACTTAATCCATAAACACGACAGCGCTGGCTTTCTATCACCCGGTTCAATTTTTTTATATACATTGTGTATGATTAAATAACTGCCCTATTTTAGTATAGGTTTCGCCTTCCGAAATCATTTTCTATAATTTATCTTTTCTCCTTAATACAATGATTTCCACGGCCCATAATTTAAAAAAATGCCAGCTTCAGATATTTTATTTTTTAAGAAATTCTTTTGTTATATTGAGTAATTCGCGACAAACTAAATAATTTATGCTAAAAACACCAAACAATGTTCGGTGCTATTTTTTGGAGTTAGATCTTACACTTCAAGATTAAAATTGTTTTATATGGAGCAAACGGTTTAAAATATGTGGGCTAAAATAGTTTTCTCAGAAAGAATATACATTACATCACAGAGCAATTATAAGCAGAGGGCCTGGATAATAAGAATTGAGTATGAACAGAAATCATGTAACTGATAACAGCGCTATTTTTTTTACCGGCAATGTATATACAAAATCATTGTTTATTTTCATATTTACATACGAGTTCGTACGTATGTATTAATGTGTGCTTAACTATTGAACATATTAGAAAATATGTTATCGGCCCGTTTTTTGTTGTTTGATTTTAAGTATAAAATTTTCGACAGCTCAGTTGAGATTTATGACATGTGTCAAAATCAGGCATACAGAGAATTAAGATGGCTTAAAATTTGTGGATTTTGTAATAAAAAATTATACTCTGTGAGAAATGTTTTCTTCATTTTTTGCCTTTCAACAGGCCTCGAAATTTTATGTATTATAACTGTGAAACTGTTATAGTTTTCTTTAAAACATCGATCATCCGTTCGGAGTTTAAATGTGTTTTTCTTAAAACCTCCATGGCAGATGTAGTTCCACAATTTATCTATTCAAAATTAGTTTAACTGCATCTAAATGAGTGGGATATGAGCCTTACGTTCACTATTGTTCTTCTGATACCCTTTGCCAAGGAATTAGATGGTACATATAAGTCTATTATAACTTGTAATTTGACACACAGTATTTACTGCCTAAATTTAAATTGTTCTAAATTGATAATTAATTTCCGAAGACCACTGACAAAATTCTTAGAACGATCTGTTAGATACCCGTTGTTAAATTTCGTCAGTAATAAGCAGCATAATCGATCACTAAGTGCTCGAAATATAGGCAGAAATCAATTCTACATCTTGTTGATTTTTTAAGATTTTCGAAAATTGAGGTCAGTCGTCCTCAAAGACTTTTACGACTTTTCGCTTAGAATACTTACATTGGAATCAGAGTCGACAAATTCCTAATGTAGTTCTTATATAAAATTATAACATAAATTTTATAACTTTTCCAATTTCAAACCCAAATGAGAGGCGAGTTCGAATCGAATCGACATGCGCGTAATTTTTTGTTTTATTTAAATGAGTTTGTCGAAATGATCTTTGTATAAATTTTTAAATTGTATAAATTTTGATATTCGTATAAATAATAAAATTATTAATTTCATTTTTTTTACAGAAACCAATTAAACTGTTTGAGAGTTACATTTTCTTTTGTCACCTACCGTTGTTGTAGTTCTTTTTTTCTTCCATCTCGATGTTGTGGTAGTTGTGGTTGTCTTTTCTTCAATGATGTCTGTATCAGCCATATTTGTTTGCGAGTGTGTGCCTTTGTATGTGTGTTTAACTAAGGTTTATCCTCTAATTAGAGACGTGAATAGCGTATGCAGCGCGAGAGCCAAACTTATTTTTGAAACTTTTGTAATTTTGCATATAATTGAAATAACCAACTTTTTATAATTTTATAAAATAATCAAATAATTTTTAGGCAGCTCTCCTCACATAAACTTTGTTCTTGGATCTTAAAAGAACACACTTGGCTTGAAATTTTACAATATATGATTTATTTTTAAAATTTGAAGCTCTTCACTTTATTTGCATCAATTAATTTTTTTTACTTTCTATTGTTGGCAACTATTATTAAATTCTTTTAAATCGAATTTATAAATAAACATTATTTTTATTACAAACTCTTCAGGAACCTTTACACTTATTTATTCAAAGTTTCTCTTTTTCTTTGTTATGCTTTTCTAAAACAATTTTATATATAAATTCTATTTTTTTAAAAATTAAAATTATTTAATAATTTATAAATTCAATTTTTTACATTTTATTTTGCTTACGAAAAATAAAATACTCTGTAGTAATATGATAATTTTTTCCTTGTTAATTTCTTATGAACACTTTTAATTTGTTAAATTTTCAACACTGTTGATTTTTAAATATATTTTTTTTACTTTAATTATTTATTTTAAACACACAAACAAACCGTAATTTTTCAAACATTTTATTGTTAAAATAAACAATTTAATATATTGGGGTCATTTAAAAAGATGTATCAGTGTTTATCAACGTTCTGTTTAAATTATAGCAAAAACCTTTAGTTAACAATCGGAGGATTAAAAAAGAAAACGTGTGTTAAAGGAGGCACCAGTATGTACAACTACAATTAAATATCAGTATTTCCACTTTTTCACACCACTTTGCTTTTTCTTAAGTACCTTCAAAATTAACAAGATTTAAAAATTTTTGCTAATCAGAAAATTTAGAGCTTTAAAATACAAAAAAAAAATTATTTATTTCAAAAGTAGAAAAGTTAAAGATTCCATGTAACACAAATTTAAAATTGCTTCTTTCGTATTATTACTAATCATTATTTGCGAATTTTGAGCTCTGAGTATATGTAAAATAGGTAAAAATCCACATATTCTTTATCCATAATTTGTTTGCTGAAAAACGCTATAGCGGGCCAGAAAACGCTTGTCATTCTGCCAGTTCTGAACAAGTTACTTCATAATGTTCTATATTCACTTGATTTTAATTAAACTGTAGAACAAATGTTAAATATATACCCTGACTTAAGTCCCAATTTTTTAGTTATTAAAAATTTGAATGCAAAAAAGAACATCATATATCGTAATTTTTTACTTGTGTTCGGTACGACAGTGCAGCAGAAAAACTTAACCGACTGCCAAAATATCCAGTAAGGTTTGCCGATTTTTCATGCATCATTTCACATCTGCCGAACGAATTTATAAATTTATAAAAAATAACATCGAAATTCTGACTAAGATATAAATATGCAACGTGAATTTCGTCGTCAGTTCTATCGTCATCACGGCTTCAGTCCATAGGCCATTTAGTCGGGCCTTGAAAAAGTTTGGACATGAGTTCATTCTTTCGGATCTTAAAGCCACCAACCAGACAGACAATACATAGCCGGCGTAGCAGCCAATTTTGAAGAATACCCAGAAATGGCTATTCATTGCCTGTCAGCTAAATTTGGACTAGCCAGAGAGTCGACTCCAGCTTACTTTACTATTATATTTGGGTCTATATCCATATAACATTGTGTTAACACAAGCATTAAAGCTGGACGACCATAGACAACGCCTCGACCTCGCTAGCTAGTCGATGGAAACGTTGGCTGGAGATCCGTATTTTGGCGAAGAAAACAAAAAACATTCTCTCGGACTGAAGCCGAGCCGTCTATTTGAACGTTGTGTAATTTTATACATAATGGCATAAATGTAGCTTTAAATTAAAGATAGAGTCAATTATATATCACACAATTTTGTTGTTTTATATAATTTCTATTCTTATCGTTCTCATCTGGTCACTCACGAACTTGCCAGTTTAATTGGCATATTATTTCATTAAGGTGGTAACTTTTCTGGTCACTCTACAGGTGAATACAACAATTTATGCTTTAGAGACTTATATGTACGTCAATTATGCATAATAAATCGAAGCATATAGCAAAAATATTTTCTTGGCCGATATCTGGCCTTCGTTAAAAAAAAACTTTATGGCTCCAAAGGTACAAATCCTTTTTTTATTCTTGCACCATCCTGTATAATAACAAGATGTTAGATTAGGTAGATTAGACTGGTTGCCTTTTTATAACGACTACATATAGGCCTTCAGGCCTATTTCGATGCTCAGGCAACCATTAAAACATTAATTACTCTCCTAAAGAATTTATAGTCTCCTGGCAGCTGGATATTGCTTGCTGTAGCGGGAGCCTTCTTATTTGTTTTTGTTTGAAACATTTTCTGTAGTTTATTTCGATCAAACCATGTGAAAAGATTCAATTTTATTTTTACACGTAAACAAGAATATAAACACATGGAACTAGGTGGCGCTTGAGGGGAAAAACTGAACCATACAAATTGAAAAGATCATACAAGTTTAAATAGTTCTCTCAACTAATGAAGCCAAAGCAGATACCAAATGGTAGAGTAGAGTCTTTGCCAAATTCAGTATTTATTAGTTTGGAATTATAAATTACTGCTCTTTCAAGATTTATTCCTTTAGCTTAGGAAAAAGAAAGAGATAACCAGACATTTTTGGAATGTTTTTTCTAAATTTTATGATCTTACAAGTAACGTGGCGTTTTCAAGAAACTAAATTTTTAACGCTAGATCTTTGTTTCACTAACTCATCTATTGTGGAGCAATGGCAATTTTCCTAACATTTGGCGATTTTAGAAAAAAAAACTATTGTCACACGCTGAAAAAACTATAAAAAATCCATTAAATATTTTGATACATAAAATTTTTATTAGTTTCCTGACCTGCATCAGTTTATTCTTATATTTGATTATGCAACCACCAACAATATCAATAAAAATTTATCTTTTTTTGTATTTAATTTTCTTTACAAAAATATATTTCTTAACAAAATTACAAAAAAAATCCCTTATTTAATTCTAAAAACTTAAAATTGTTTTCGTTTTTCTTTTATACTGGAACACGTGAGTCATGGACGTGGTATCGAAAATAAAATAATCATAATAAAATTTGTTTTGCAATTAAGAAATAAGAGCGCATGGATCTTTAGAAATGCTTTCCACTAAAACGTTCGCCTGAGCATTGAGAAACAGAAAATGCTGGAAAATGGAAATACAAAAATTATTTATAAGCAGATATTGTTCAATATTTTTATGTTTTGTGATGCTGATGGAAATAGACAGCATAAACTGACTACTAGTAAAGGCTACTACAAGTAAAGGAACCTTAAAATGCAATAAAACTGAGATAATTTTTATTAGAATGACTTGAATTTTAAAGATAATTTTCTGCTGTTTTGTATATATTTTGTGAGAGTTAGAACTTTTAATAGGTCTAGAAGAAGTCTAAATGGAAGTTCAACTTTGTAAAGTTTATAAACGTAATTATCCAAAGAATTTCAGAATTAATAGTTTCTGGTTTATAGTAATAGACTAACACCCAGTATTGTGACATGGTATAATCTTGGAATTCAATGCACAGACGTGCGCTGTGATTGACGCCATTTAGTTGTGGCCTCATATTCACATCAAGGCAATTCAACTCAGAAAGTAAGAAGTTAATATTCATTGCTCCATAGCGGCCATTATTATTTATAATGTTCTCTCACATTACGCAGTCGCCGGAAACCTTGTGCTTGGAAAATACCAGATTACCTTTTAAATAACGCCAATTTCAGTTTACACTTCATGAGAATGTTTTATATTTATGCAAAACGTTTATGTATTCATTTAGGTATCATCACTTTAGATGATGAAACATTTGTACAGTAGGAAATCTTTTCATAAATATTGATTTAATTAAAAATTATTCCCGCACTAATACCAAAGCCACTTTTAAATAAATAAATGCTAGAAATTTGAAAGATATTGAATAAATTACTTTTCTTATCTGAATTTCATACGAATGAAAAAAGTATTTTGGCCAAAAAAGTACTACATACTAGCAAAAAGTTTTTATTTTATTAGAAACATATTTTTATTAGAAAGTCTTTTTATATTGTTTTATAAATAATTAAGTCTCAAATAAACGTAACTAAGAAGAAGTACAAGGTATTTTTTTTTTATCAAAAAGGGGTTACATTAATAAAATACAATTTAACTAATTAAAAGCATTTCACTAGCAAAGTACTTTTTTTAAATAGGAAGAAGTTTCTACTGAAATTAAATGGGGTTTGATAAATAAAAAAGGTATTTTAATGAAATTAAACCATCAAAGCCAGTTATATTAAGAAGGTAGAGTGTTGAAAGAGGTTTCTACACTATTCATATTTTTTTAAAAAGGCTTTATAAATAAAAATTAACTTTAAATAGATAAAAGTGATTTTCACTAAAAGTGTACTTTTTTCGAAAAAGTAATTTTGATAAAAAAAAAAAGTGTTTTCATTAAAAAGGTGAATTATTCAAAGCAGTTTCCGCTGAATTTTTTCTCTTTGTTAAAGAGTAGGGTTTAGAAATAGAAATATACTTGCATTGACAAATAGTATTTTCAAGGTATACGTACCACCAAAGGTACATGATGTCCGCCGGGAAGGTATACTACTTTGTTTGTTTATAATTTTTGATTAAATGGAAGAGAATGGATCGTATAATGATAATTGTTTTATTTAATGTCGGCAATTATGTATGGAATACAATATCAGATAAATGTCCGCCTCTGTTAGCCTCACAAATGCGGGCTCTTTTGAACAAATTTTTCATTACATTCTCACACATTTCAAGCGGTATTTCATTAATTTCATCACGAATATTTTGTTTGAGTGGCTCCAGCGTT
Source organism: Phania funesta (assembly GCA_963932375.1). Classification (NCBI taxonomy): domain Eukaryota; kingdom Metazoa; phylum Arthropoda; class Insecta; order Diptera; family Tachinidae; genus Phania; species Phania funesta. The sequence goes on from OZ010652.1 coordinate 45,193,406, forward strand.
TCTGGTTTGTTTGCATATCCCCACGAAAAGAAGTCCGGAGCAGTCAAATCAAGCGACCGTGGTGGCCAATCAACATCACCATTCCTTGAAATAACTTGTTGTGGAAAGAGGTCTCGCAATAATTCCATTGTAGTCCTGGCTGTATGCGATGTGGCACCGTCTTGTTCAAACCACAAAGAAGTAAGGTCCAATGATTCCTCCTGATCAAATTGCCCACCAGACTGTCACTTTTAATGGATGCAAAGGAGACTGATGAATAATTTTAAGGTTTTCCATTGCCCAGAACCGACTATTCTGTTTATTCACATATCCATTCAAATGAAAATGTGCCTCGTCACTTATTATGATTTTTTCATAAAAATCGGGGTTGTCATGGGAGAAATGTAGCATCCTATTGGCATATGTACGGCGGCGTAAATGGTCTTCTGGAAGAAGCTCTTATGTCAACTGAATCTCAAAATGGAAACAAAAGCAAATCTTTGTGCAAAATTGTGGCCAAAGTTGTTCTTTGAAGGCCAAGCTACTGAGCACGGTGTCGAATTGGGGTTGATGGATCGTTTGGAACACTTTCTTGAACAGCAGTAATGTTTTTTGCCGCTCTTGCAGTATGTTGTGGTTCATGCTTGGGCCTATCCACTACAGTCGCTCTTTTTTCGAAATCATTAAATACACGATAAATAGTGCGTCTTGTTGGCACGTTGTTTCTCCCAAAAATTTCACGTAACTTTCTCATCGTCACAGTAATAGATGATTGATTTTGATAAAATGTTTTAAACACGTTGGTTTACCGACTATTTTTCCATAATAAATTTGCCACGTCTCTACTTCACGACTGCCAAACATGAACTATCAAGACTAATGTTTACCGAAAAGGCGGCAAAACAAAGTAGTATGCCTTCCCGGGGCACACCCTTATATTAAGAAGGTAGTTTGTTCAGAGTTATTTTTGCTCAAAATAATTATTTACAGTAAAAGTGTGCTTTTTTCGAAAAGATACTTTTGATTGAGAATTATTTTTTTCTCAATCTAATCACCACTGAATTAATTCGTATTTAAATTAAAAAGCTCAAAACTTAGCTGCAGTTATTTTTGGTATTTTTTAGCAGCTGTTTGCCAGCCAGGCGACTTTTTATCTTGGCAACTTTGAACTTAAAAAAACTAATGATCGTTATTTCGATCGTATTTTCGATTCTTTAATATGTTGCACTTAAGACTGCATATGAAAAGAACCTTTACCAGTGTTTAGGAGCATATCACAGAAAATAAAATTATTTTAACAAGAAAATGCTTTTAGTAATTTCAGGTCAAATGGAAAAGAGTAATTTTTAAAAATATGTGTATATATTATTTTTTTTATAGTTTCATTTGTATACATGTGTATGTGTGAAAAAGTATTGCATTGTTTTTAAATGTTGAAAGAATATTTAATATTTTTAATAACTTGTTGTGGTCAAGAACGAACGGCAATATTGACATATATTGTTTATGTGTCAATAAATATATGAAAAAATCGGTTATGCCAGCAAAGGCCTTAAACGCGCGGTATTTAAAAAATTCACTAACAGGATTAAATTTATTTTTTCTAATTTTTAATAAACAAAAACTTCTTGATGACCAGTTGGTACAGAAAAAGTAATTTTTTTTCTTGTTTGAATTTGTAAAAATATTTTATTTAAAATATTTTATAATTTTTTTTAAGTTATTTTTATTTGTGTTGGTGCAGTTGTGTTGGTTGATGGAAAGCTTTTGTTTGTTTAAAATTTTTAACGAGTAAAATTTTTTCTATAAATTTTGTTTATAATAATTTGTATTTTAAAAATATTTATTTAATATGTTGTTGTTGTTGTACAGCATTTTGCTTGATGGTTTCGTGTCACTAAAATGTCAAACGGCTAAATGTATTTGAATGTGACATTTCTATAAAAAGCTTTTGATATTTTTTCGATTAGTGTTTCAAGTATTTTGTTGTGTTGCTGTGAATTGTGTGGCTTTTGTTGTTTTCTTAGTATTAATTTGTATTATTAATTTAATGTGTAACTTTTGTTGATTAGATGTAGTACCATAGTATTTATTTTTATCTTTGTTTATTTGTTTTAAATAAATTTTGTTGTTTTGGAAATTTATTATTCCCTATTTGGTAGTTTTCCATTTTCTCGTGTTTTAATAATAGAAAAAACAAAATTGTGTTCATTTTCTGTTTAATTAAATAATTCTGAATATTCCATTTCTATTTTGGCCACGCGAAATTAAATTTTCGTAACGCTCACTCACTAAGAACTGCGAACGTATGTTAAAGTTGATTTTAGTTGGCGAAAAAATAGCAACACTTTTTGAGAGCTGTTTCATTTCATTTATATCGTTTTTGCTTTTGGAAATTAAAAGAAAAAAACACTAACAACAACAACTATAAAAAAAGAAATTTCAATTTGGACGAGCTGTTGGAAAGGAGAATACATCAAACCAAATCATTGCTCTGTCAGCTGTTGGCTTAAGACGCTAGGAATTAAAATTTTATTTAGAAAAGAAATTAAGAGATTTTTTCTGCATTTGTTTTGATTTGTGTAAAGAGCTCTTTGCCATTTTTTGTCGGATACTACTTGCTTCTAATATTATTCCTTGTTTTTTGTTCGCAGCTGATGACTAAAAAATATGTATGTATATAAAATTCTCATGTGGGAACGAATATGCCCCCACATACTCAGTCACAATTAAGGAAATGATTAAAAAATGTTTAAATATATTAGACAGCTTATCTATAGCAGAAAAATTTCCTTTCTTTATTTTACTGCGAAAACCCACAGTATTTTTGGCATTTCTCATACAAAAACTGTCACATTAAATGATATTATGCCGAGTTAGAGAAGCATTTTCCGCTTAAAATTTTTTTTTGAAATAGGTAAAAATGATGGCTGAATTCCACAATTTTAACCTTAAATAACAGATTTAAGGCTTAAGTTCTCTTAGGACATTTGAGCAATTAATATTTGGGGTGAATAACCTAGTCTCTATGCGCATTTCCCTGGCTGCTTAGGCCAGCTCATCAGGAAACCTTTACCCAACTCTTTAGAAAAAGTCTCAAGCCCTCAATAAACGAATTGCATTTTTATAATTAAATGAGTTGGGATAAAATAAGCTAGAAATAGATTTTGAAATAGAAAGAATAAGAATCCTAAAATACATTTGTCAATTTTTTTTTTGATGGTAGGACCAGCACTCAGGGGATGACTCCTATTAATGCAATGCATTGTGCTAGAACTAGGAAAAGAGGTTATGGGAAGGAGGATAGCGGGAGTGGTTTATATTAACATTTGGTTTGAACTTTTCTGCAGAGAATGTGGGAGGAAAGCCCTCTGCTGGAAGCTTATTTCACATGCGAATGGTCCTGCTAAAGAACGAATTCTGTCTGTAGTGCGTTGCCACAGGCCATTCGATCACAAATAGATGTGCTCTTGATGAAGTACGTGTGGTGCGTATAAATGAACAGGTTTCGGGAATAATATTCCTAATTTCATCAGAGCATAATCCATTGTAGTAGCGATAGAACAGTGAAACACAGTCCACATTGCGTCGATGCTCGAGAGAGTCAATAAAGTTGGATACCCTACTGTCACCGATGAGCATCTTCGCCCACTCCTGTACGCGTTCGAGTAACTCCAAAATATACTCTTAGTACCGTCCATACATGAGAGTTGTATTCCATTTTCGGTCGGATATAAGTGGTATAGGTAGTTAGGAGATCAGATGGTGTGAAGTAATTCTTACACCGTTTGAGGAAGCCTAGGCACTTGAATGCTTCTTTCGACACTTGAAAGATGTGTTGGGTCCATCGGACATCACATTGAATCTTCATGCCAAGAACATCAAAAGCTTCTGATACCTCAATATCTATACCACCCATAACTACAGAAGGAGCAACAAAGTTCGTCGTGCGTCTCTGTGTTAGCACTGGGTCTTATTGGGGTTAAAATCGACCCTATGCGCACGACATTCTGTGATCGTCACAAGGTCACTATTTAATGAATCATTCATGCGGTGCCTCATGGCCCCAATCTCTAAGAGGCTTGGTCTGTCGATGAATGAGTAAGAATGGCATATGCTGCTGTCATCTGCAAAAGAATAAATAGGGTTGGAAGTTTGACGAAAAAGGTCATCTAGGAAGATAAGAAATAGAGTAGGAGAAAGAACGGAGCCCTGTGGTGCCCCCGAATTGATCTTGAACTCGTCTGATGAGATCCCATCTACAACAACTCGTATAGTGCGATCTCTGAGAAAGCTCGATATAAATCGAGAGAAGTTATTACCGACACTAAAAGCAACAAGTTTTAACAAGAGCGCGCCATGCCACACCCTATCAAATGCCTTGGAAATATTTAGTGCCACCACCTTACTTTCGCCAAAATTATGTATGGACCTACATCATCTCTCCGAGAGGAAAGCCAGTATGTCTCCCGTCGAGCGCTCTCTACGAAATTCATACTGACGGTCGTGAAGTAAATTGTTGGACTCCAGGTAATTAACAAGATGGCAATTCAGCATACTTTCCATAACCTTGGAAAGTGCTGAACAAATTGCTATTGGACGGTAATTTTCAGGGTTATTGGTCTCTCCTTTTTTTGGGATTGGCGTTACATTGTCAGCCTTTCAACACATTGGAAATTCGCCAGCATGCTACAATATGCTGAAAAGTTTGGCCAATGGACGCGCCAGCGTCGAAGAGCACTGCTTTAAGACCAGTGCAGGGATGCCATCCGGCCCTGGAGACTTGTTTATGTTGAGGTCCGCAAGAACCCTTTTAACGGCACGGGCTCGAAAGAATATGCTTGGCATAGTTACTGATACTCTTTCCAGCACGGGCAGTGGTTGATTGCTAGCATTATCCTTTACTTTTTTAACGAAAGACCAAAAGCTCTTACTACCCCGTGGAGCACTAAGAACTTTAGCACAAAGGCGCTGCTTGTATAAAGCTTTTTCGCGCCTTAGTACTTTGGCACACGAAGATCTTGCCCTTTTGCGTAGCGAGTCAGTATCGGCATTTTTGTTATTCAGCCATGTACTGAATGCTTCTTCTCTGGATCTGACTGCAATTTTGCACGTCTAATTAAACCAAGTTTTTATTCTCGGTTTTATCGAAGTTTGTTTAGATGGAATAAAGGATTTCATTCCAAACAAAATTATATTCTCGACCATGTTCGCCATGGCATTGACATTATTGTCCATGAAACAAAGTTTTCAATTAAAGTGCCTGAAGAAGTCGTTGAGATCAGCTCAACGAGCCTTTTCGTAGATATTTTTTTTACGTTTCTGGGTCGTTCGTGAAACGTTAGTTAGAATTTAAGTAAAAATTGTATTGTTCAACTGAACAATGTTACCAATATTATGGATTGAAATCATTTAATGGGTAAATTTGCAAAATAACTTGTTCATTGCAACTAAAGTAGTGTTTGAAATATATTCAAGTAACGGTTAGATGTTTGCCACAATAATTTATTGTTGTAGAGAACTTTATATGGTTGTCATGGCCAAGGCATAACCATATTTTTTCTCTGCGTGCATTAAGTTTTAAGCGAGAGTATATTAGATCGTTAGGATATACTCGCTTCCTAACGTTGTGTTGGCTTGTAGTAGCACATTAAATATATTTTGATACCCTTAACTTTCATGTTTATTCAAACATTTTTTGTTTGTTTTTGCATTTTATGTTCAACTTAAATTACCGAGCAACTTTGGTTATAGTGTAACATCCCAGAGGCATTGGTGGGAATCGAAGCCATGACCCCTGACTGCTAACTACATCAACGAGCACCCTGTTTATTCAAATAGTTTTGAGCAATAACGAAGTATGTATATCGACGTACGTGTGCTTGTTGGCAAAATATTTACGCATAAAAAACAAACCATCGTATGTAGAATAAAGTTTTGGATTTCGCAACACTGTTGGGTGGTTTAAAATTTGCGTTGGTACCAGATTTATTAAAAAAAAACACATAATTTGCTGCACCTGTAGACGCGTTTACTAGACTTCAGTTTTTTTTCAAGATTTCTGTATATGTACTTAATTTATAGCGAGTCATTCCTTACTTTTAACTAGGTAATTTTTTAGCTTTGCCGAAATTATGACGTAAAGACATACGTTGTTATTGGTTACGAAAAACACATGCTTAAAATGATGAAATCAACATATCTTACGTTAAAATTTATGCTTGGCTAGATTTCATTACTTGCGCACATTGACTATTCGTTTCTTCATAACATGATCCCACGGCTCTTTACGTAGATAAATCGTAACGTAAACATTAAAAATATGAGAAACTCTCGTATTCAATTTTTATCATTATGCGGGTTAAATTGATGAGGTTTGCAATCGGCACAACTCAGAGAATTTTGACGAGGTGCATAGCGGCACAGAAAATGATGCATTACATTCTGTTAATGTCTTAACTTTTTCAGTCTTCTAAGAATTGTCGCATTAATACAGCTAAATTTTTCTTTCTTCTTTGATAGATTAAGATATGATCTTGAGCCTGAATAAAATTATTTGTTTGTTTTTTTTTTCGGTAAATTGTAACTTTATCACAAATAAAGGTTATAATACTTTCTACTTTAACGAACCTTGTTAGTACTGCAAAAGTCTAGAAACAATTTATGTACTGATTTTTAAAGCACTTAAATATCCTCATTCATTGAATGAGGTATTATCTCAATTTTACTCGTATCATCTCCCTTAGGCAGTAACACAAGTCGTAATCTTTAAAACTTTGCTTTGCACTGTGATCCTTGTTCCTGTTTTACTTTATAGTTTAATGTGTATGTGTGTTAACGAATAGTAACTCTTTATATTTCCTTCGAAAAGCAAATAATTTCTATTTAAAATAAATACCACAACATCCAGTTCTGATTATGTTAAAATGATTGCTTAAAGATTTATGTTGTTAAATATTTAGAATAATTTTCTTTTTAAATTTTTATTATAAATCCAGCTTATAAAAATTAAGATTTGAATTACAATACGAGTATTTATCTTTTAACGAGAATTACTTTTTCCCACCGAACTTCTTTGACTACAGTTTTATACTGTTTATGTGCAGCGGAAGAATATTTCCAATTTTAATTTTAAAAATTTTATTTATTTATTTACTTTACTTTTTTAAAATAAATTTTGTTTGCTTTTAATTCGAATTGACTTTATTGCCACTTCATTCAACGGAGTGTATGATGATCGTGCTTTGTTTTTGTTATTGTGTTTGTATAATTATAATCGCTATCTGTGCCTGTGTGCAACCATGCCACATTAAATGAACAACAATTTTTTTAAATGAAAATAATTTCGTTGTTGGATTTTCGCAGACTTTCAGATTTGTAAGCGTTAATTTTATTATTTGTTTTTTGTTCATTTAATGAATTTTTTATAAACTGATTTCAATTTCGACATGTTCTTGTTGCTAGTGCAGTAGTAGCAGGCAGCAATGAAAATAAACGAAATTTTCAGTATGTGTAAAAATATTGTTACTACACCTTAGACTTGTTACACTCGCAAATATTAATCTAGTAAATTATAATTTAGTGACTAATGCCTGTATTCAGACAAGAACCTTAATTGCAGAATTGAGAAATTTACGCCATTAAGGCCTTAATTTAGCACAATTTACTATACAAGATCTCAATTAATCAATCGAAACAGTACGTGCGTAATTGCACATTTGTTCATTTTGTGAAGTCAGTGAGGAGAGAAAATTCAGTAGAAAGACAAAATTTAATGTCATGAAAATTAATATGCGCCACAAATTAAAACCTAAATTGCACATGTGTGTGAAAACCAAAGCATGTCATTCAATTTAAAATTTAATTACCTTAATTAAGATGCATATCTGAATAAAAGAAAAATTCGTTTCATACAAGTAGGTTGTCACTTATGTGCTTTGCTACAGATTCAAAATGTTTTACGTCGGCTCCTGTATTTTGACTTACATATCTGACAATGCGCCACCCAAATGCGCCTTTCGTACATGTAGGCGGTAATTTTGAACTTACGCCTTGTTTTGAAGATGCTCATTCCTCAGCCGTACCAGTGATGGCTTGCATTGCCACGCAACTCCCCGAAAGGGTCTTACAAAGAACCAGTTCCGGACTTATCATCTGGGGGCTGCTGGTTCTCGTGGTACCAGCTGTTTAGTTACTGATTGACAAGCTTTGGTTACTGCTTCGTTTGAGTGTATTTCTGACAAAACATTTAAATAATATTCTTAAAAAAACAACAAACAACATTTTAGAAAATATACCCTACTATCGCATAAATAAGTATCTTATCGTTTAATCTGGAACGAAAAGTATGCACTCACACAACGTTTCATTAAACACATTCATACGTGATTTTTTGGGTGTTAAGGTTTTCAGTCTAGAGTTTTTGACAGTTTCTTTAAAATGCTCATATAAAATTGATATTTCATTGTGCAAAGACTTAAACCCGCCTAACACCGACCAGAGCAAGTTAAATATATGTTACATTACACAGCATATTGGCGGGAATTTCAAACTTTCTTCATTTAAAGATGCGCTAAGCATCGAGGGATAAAAAGCGTACTAAGAACTGTAAAATAATACTGGTTTATTTGGACTAATACGTGTAGAAAATGTCAAGCAATATTTATCTTAAGCAAAATACAAGTTTTCCTTGCTAAATTTTCTTAATCATCATGTGCGGCGAAATAAATTTCGCCCTCTGTAAGCCACAATTCCCATAACCTTTTAAATCAATTTTCTATAGTTTCAATGGAAATAATAAAAGCGAGTGTGAGGTGTATTTTGACATTGTTTTTGCATGCGTTTTGTACACAGCTTTTTTTAACGTATGTGTAGATTTATTTTTAAGAATGCACCAGACAAGGAAAAATACTTTAAGTTATGGGAAGATTTAAAGAAATTGACATTTGATTTAAATGTCTTTGTTTCGAAGAAAACAAGGAAAAGATTTATATACTTGGTGAATTAAATGTAAAATATATAATAAATTTTTAGTAAAGAGAATAAAACAAGGAATAAAATATCATAATAATGGAACAATGGATTACGACCTTCGCAGAAAATTTGTTTGGTTAAATTTATTTGAAAATGTTAAGGATATGATTATAAACAAGTTAGTAATATGAGACGAATAATAGAACTATAAAGAATAATTACTTTAAGACAATATCAGAGTTATGAATCCTGCGAAACCTTATACCCCATTGTCCCAAGGAAGGGTTTTATTTAAATGAAATTAGTCCGTCCAAAATCTACTCTACAGAAAACAACAAAGTATGGAGTGAGTGGCAGAACGAAATAGAGATCAGAAGACTTGCTTTTAATCAAAAAAATCGTGAGTCCGGTTAACTATATCTTGCGATTCAATAAAAATCTAGTCTTGTGAATTTGAGTTATAGGTGAAATTGAATTTTTCATGCTGCAGAACTTTTGGTGTACATCCTGAACAATAATAAGGAGAACGTAGAAGCAACAGCACTCTCGAGAATTTTTACAAAATAAATCGTAATTGCAGAAAACTAAAATCCGTACGTGACAATTGGCGAAAAAATTATGATTTTTTTCAAATTTTTTCACCAGTTTAATCAACGGCTTATGCATCTAGAAAAAACATATTAACAGACTAACTACAATTGGCATCATAACCACAATCGTCAATAAGTTTGCATACGCAATGCACATACATATTGTTTAAAAAACGAAATACGGCGATACTACAGACCGCAACGCCGCCAGAATAGAATCAATTTTTTTTTCTCTTCCTCTCTCTGGCGAATATTGTATCTTCAATACATTTATTAGTAATTGCATTACCACATATTTAAAGTAAAATAATTAAAAGCCAAATAACGTATGCTGAGCTCTAATAATGCTTATTTTTTTTTCTATATCGACGCCATATCGTGCAAATAACGTAACAGTATTGTTTCACATCTTCAAACATATTGTCTTGTAGAATATTGAATCGAATCACAAGCCTTTAAATTTTAAACATAATTATGACATCCACTGCAAAAATAACATAACTGACATAAAAAAACGTAAGTCGCCGAGGAATAAGGGAATTAAAAAAATTATTTAATTGTAGGGCGCTATCAGTATTTACATATGCAATAGTTGTCAATCAGTTAATTTGATCTAGAAGTGGAACAGTGAATAGCTTTTGAATCACGATCATGCATGCTCACCATCAAAACTTTACTAATGCACGTGCTTGCTTTTTTGATGATATGCCTGTACGCTCACGTGAATATAAGAAAAATTAACAACGATTACAAAAACTCATGTTCACGAGATACTGACGGAGCAAAAGCGTCATTCATTGTGTATTTCGTTATAAAATCTATGCTTGGTTAGACGTGTCAATTTGAGTTTGACTATAGTGGCATTGCAAGTCTGGATTTAAAATTATAATTGACTTTTTTTATATATTTATTTATTATTTTTACTAACATGAGTCTTATATTTATTAAAAAATTCTGACCAAATTAGGAAAAATTTAACAAAAAAATATTCTGCTGTTATTTTAACGGTTATGGCTCGATAGGTTTTAATTGCTTTTCGCGTTTAACATTTATTGGCATATGTTTATAATAATTACTATAACATATTAATTATACCAGATAGTAAGCAATTATTAGCAAACAAAAATAAAAAGGATGATTCCACAAGTTTTTTCTTTTATTTCTTCTTTCTCTCTTAAGATCTGATTTATTGTTTGTATAATTTTGAGTAACGTAACTATATTTCTTATATTCACTTGTTTTACCTCTATTCGTTCACTGTCAATTAAATTTTTTTAAATTTTTGTAAAATGATAAAACTATCTTTTTTTATATTTTAAAGAACTACCGGGCAACATTTTTTAGGGGAAATATAAAAAAGTGCCCTGTCGACAGTTCTTTACCTCTAATTCGTTGCCGGTTGGTTTGATGTGGTTTTTCGACAGCCGTTTAATTTTAAATATCAGCAGCAAGCGGTTTTAGAATATATTTTTTTACTTTGATTTATTTATTAATACTTACAAGTTCATATTGTTCAAATACTGATAAAACTTACCTGGAAAAAAAAGAAATGTGTTACTAATAATTAAAAATGTTTGAAACAATAATATACATTAAACATTTTGGATTAAATGAATTTTTTAATAATTCATAATAAATTATTCGCTTAATAATAATAAAAAAAAATCAGTTTGTTAAAATTGTTCAAATAAATAATTATTATTTTAATCTTATACGGTTGACACAAAGTTCCATATAAAACCTTGAATTAAGTTTTCATAATTAGGTGGATTAAACAGATGATGTTTGCAATATACACTGTTCAGTAAAAAGAAACGGAGAGTGCTTATGACGTATTTAGGGGCTCAGAATATGATTGCATTCCAAACTTTTAGCGTATAATAATTTAATATTTTCTATATGTTAAAAATTATCGTATTAATATAATAAAATTTCTCTTTCTTAATTAAAAGAATAAAAACTTGACACGAAGTCCAATTTTCAATGACTGCACTTTTACTTGAGATATTCAATCGACTGCGACTTCAGAATGAACAAGTTTAAAAAAAATTGGTTGTCGTTGATCCGGCCTGCTTGCCTTTGCTGGTGATGGCCTCACCAGTATCGTCCATATATGGGAATTTTTCATGGTAACATAACTGGTGATCCAAAAGTGTCTCTCGTCTCTAACGATAATTTTTTAACCAAAATCCGCCTTGAATTCGACTCAACCTGCGATCATTAACTTTGATCCATGTTTATCTGCGCACGCGTTTTCATATGATCTGGCGTTTCTTTGAAAACAGGTGTTAACTAATTGGTTAACGAACTGGTCGCCTCGAATATGGCCACAAAACAATATAGAGTCGAATTTGAAGGCTGCCACGCAATGTTAGCAATACCGAGCACTCAGTTTGATAATAAAGTTTACCGTGGTGATTTGGCATCAGCGACTGTATATATAATAAATGACGGATTTGACGGGCGCCAAAAGCAAATGGCCACCACAGACTGTCAAAATAGGCCTTTTGGAATTATGAGCTCTACTTTACTGTCAAGCATGGTCAATCACAACACATTACTTTTATAGCTAAAAATATACTGCCGTTTTAGCATATTGGTGACCTGAACATGTATGAACATGTAATGCAAAAGGCATCTAATTTTACAAATATTTTGTGACTAATACTTTGACCGCTTACAATTTTAACATATTCATTTTCCCCACAAAATACGAATTTAGAATATGATAACTAAACACATTGAAACTAAAATTAGAGGCTCTTATAAGCTGTGAGAAATATAAGCAACGTTTAGTAACTAAAATATTAGCAGTATGCTACATGCCTGGTAGCATACTATCAAAGAGCACATAACAAGATATTTATTTAAATCGAATTTTTATTCATGTATTCTTATTGAATTTAAGCAAGGAACAGCTTTTCCGTCGGGGTTACTTTTAACCAAAATTGGTTATTATTTCTCCAATGTGTAATTGTGTACTTTTTTCATTTTAATTACTTTTTTCAACCAAAAAATTTATTTTTACATATTAACATACATATATACAACATGCCAATTTAAAGGAAACTAAAAACGTTCCGAGAGTTGGTACAACTTGAGGAAGTTATACACGAGATTGGAAAATTTTTAGGCTCGCTGAATTAAGTTGTGTTGGTTGTACGAAAAATAAAATAATAATATTTTTTGGTAAGTTGTACAGCTCGATTGCCACGGTTATGTGCATGTCGTATAATCTTATTATATTTTGTGGTTATTTTCTTAGTGACTACCACTGCTAGAAAATCAAGATTTAAAAGTGGTACTAAAATTTAATTTAAAAATACTTTTACCACATTACAATTTTTTGAAAAATTCAGAGAAACAATTTGTCCTCTATGTACATAAGGTGTTTTCGGTTTTTTATTTTTTTTTGGTTACCTATATGGAGTGTAACATTTTGTGATGTAGATACAGGAGTTTAACTTTGATTTCCAACTTATTTAAATCAACTTCAAAAAATAGAAAAAGTTTTAATTAATAAAAAGTTCTTGTTGATAATATTATATATAATACTTATATATTTCTTAATTAATTTAATTCAAAGGTTGTTTAGAAACAGCTGACAACACGTTCAACTTCGTGTTGGTCCCCACAGGCTTTTCAATTATATTGACGAAATTCTGCTTATTTAGAGAATTCAACAACAGTTCTCGACTTTTATATAGGTAACCAACTATATTTTGTTCTTGAAGATTTTTAATTAATTCTTTGATAAAAAAAAATATTGCTGTTCACAGATGAGTTAGAAATTATTTTTACGTACTATTCTCTAGGTATTCATAGCTGCCGAATTTTATATGAAAAAAATCTGATTTTCATTTAAAAAAAACCTGAAATTGATATAAAAAAGTCTGATTTTGATTTTTCGAAGTTAAACACCCAAGTATTATTTTATTATAATTTTGTGCAGTATATTATAGAACGTGCCAAATTGGAAAAAAGTACTTTTTTCCATCACTACCACATAGCGAGTTTTATTGGCCATCTTTTATCAAAACTACTTGTTTGTAAAATGAAGTTGTACAATCATATTATTGTATTGTCTGTGGACATTATATCCAACTTGATTACACACGGTCGTAACGTGTGTACAGCTTGCGTATGCGTTTTCATTACGTTGTAAAGACTGGACTGCTGATTATTATTTTTATCAAAATAATCTTATTCATACCGCATTTGTGCAACAAATTTTTGATTTGAAATTTTTAGGAAAAGTGGCCATTTGGTATTCATACCTACCCACTGAAAAATTTACTGTAATTTATCAGTAACATAAGTATATATTTTTTAACTGTGAAGTACAATTAAAACCACATTTATATAAATTAAAATACTTTAAAATTTTGGGCTACTTCATTTGCATTTCGTTACTTTTCTTTTAATTTTTCTGTTGTGACAACGTTGATAAGGAACTCCAACATGTAGGAGGCCATAATTTGAAAAACGAAGAGAAAAAGCGCACCACTTTGTTGGTATCTGTTGCCCAGTATTACTTGAACAAATAGTAGTATTTATTAAATATGAACATTTTGTAGCGAACTAAACTGTAAACAATTTTTAAATGTACACAATAAATTTAAAATATAGAACATTTCGCACACACAATTGCACAAATACTCTTATAAAAAGCATTAAAACTAATTTTGGATAAACGTAATCACAGCAGAAATTAGAAAAGCTATTGTTTTGGCACAAAATAATAAATGAAAAAATAATAATAATTGCATTTATTTTTGACTCAAAAATATTTTTGTTCATACAAAGTTGCTGTTTTTTCATGCGTACAACATCGCAGTGAGACACTGTACAACGAGTATCAGTTTAAATATTATGAATGCAGAATTTATGAATTTTAATTGATGAAACTGTTTATTGTAAAAGTTTATTGCTCCCAGTGTGTCGATTATTATGATGATTAGGGTAGCCGATAGATAAAACAGTGCAAGCAGAATAATACCCAATTGATGGTGGTTAGTTGCTCGTTGTATTCATTTGCATGCAAAATTTATGTTGGTATCGTAGTACTGAGTATTTGCGCAAGAAAATATTTAAGCGAATTTTAAATCATGTCGATATTTACACATATGAATATTCCATCACGGATAAATACAACAAAATATTAAAAGGACCAAACGAAATGCAAGATTAAATAAAGTTTTTAATTCATAAAAATACATTTTATCGTTTATTGACAGATATTGAAATACTTCAAAAAAGATGTAAATTTTATGAACATTTTTACATATGCAATAAATTCAGTAACTAATTTATTCCCAAATAAAACTAAAATTTACTCGTTGTATCAATTTGGGTTCTAAGCGCATTTTGGTTTTCCTCATCTCAAAGCATCTCTAAACTGTTTGAGAGTTTCAGAAGCATAATGTAAAATATTTAAAATATAAAAGCGTTTCAATAAACTTGAAATTATTCGATTTGCGAACACCATTGTCAGTAGGTCCATTTTATTTCGAGATTTTGAGATTCAGTTAGTTACCTACAGACCTGATTGATTTCAGTAAGTTCTTATGTTATGTTTGTCTAGAAAGGCGCATTACCTTATCCAAACAGAATCTCCCATAGATCACTTTACAGATGTGAATTCTGCAGCCAGGCTCGCATCTCCTATTAAGAGAACCATTCCCAGTGGTGCTTATAAACCATCGGACGACATACAAGCTCTTGTGCAAGAAGACTGAGGAAAATTGCACTAACTCAAATTGTGCCAAATTATGTTACATAGTCAACTGAGGCGGAAGCAAGAGATCACACTAGCAAATTGTATTAATAATTTGGATACAACGAAAAACACAGATTATAGCTTATGGAAAGCTATAAGGCATATTAAATGTCCTTTTGCCTACGAAACACCATTGACACTTGAAAATCATACCTGGGCAAAACTCTCGAGTAAAGCCTTCGATAGTTATGTTGAGAAGGTTTTCACACCAAATGACGAAAATATTTGTCACAAGCTACCTATTGTTAGTAATACCGTCAATGACCCTATACAATTTCGGTTACCTGTACTCAAATTGGCAATTTAAAATATTGATGTGAAAAAATTGCCAGGGCCGGATCATATTACCGGATCTATGGTAAGAAACTTACCTACTTCCACTTTTAGAATTATTCTTACTTTCCTCAGAATTTCGTGCGAAGCATGGTACTATTGAGCAAGTTCATAGAAGTTTTACACTTTGAGAACAAACAATATTGTTCGTCTTTATTCATAAATATTCTCCAGGCGCTTGCGAAATGGGCTACTCATCAAAATCTCGAGGTTACTTATTGAAAATGCTCACAAACTTCTTAAAAGCTACCTGACAGATAGCACATTTAAAGTATGATCAAAGGATCAACTTTTCTCAATTCAAGGAGTTTTAGCTGGTGTCTCTCAAGGCAGTATATAACACTCGCTATTGTATATAATTAACACAGCAGATTTGCCAACAAACTCAAACACATATACGTCAGTTGATACTGCACTTGTAAGTATAAATAAACACCCAACGATTGTTTCGGAGCATCGAGCTAGAGGATTGGTTCAAAAAAATGGAAGATAAAGGTTAATTCCGCTAAATGTGGCCACGGAACTTTCACATTCAGAAGGCAAAATTTCCCACTAATAACAGCTATAAAACTGAAAACTACTCAGTTGCATTGCCTTATAAGCCCCAACTCAACTCTGGCCCTGGAGTATTACGTTGTCCTGTACAAATCCATTATAAAACCTATATGGACATATGGCATCCAGTTATGGGGTGCTGCTTGCAGTCTTTTTTAATAAGACTAGTCGTCTGCGTTCCACGGTACATATAAGAAATTAAAGTTACTTATGCAAATACGTAAGCAAATTATCAGTAAATTCTAACTCCTATTCCCGGGATTTACTGCAGTTTGGTGGACACCAGGGACGCTATGCGAGACGGCCCTTTTAACTCATTATAAAATAGTTTTAGATTTAAATATAAAAACTAGGATTATGATTTGAAAACTTATTGTAATTTTCTTAGAGAAAGATTTAATAAATCAAAAAAAAGAAAAAACTATCAACAAGAAAAGCTCAAATCTTTTAGCAGATACTTTGTCCCTGAAACGTACGAAAAGCCTGAAATAATTTGTGCACAGTACAGGATTTGTGCTAGGAATCACATGCGCATCAAGAAAAAATGGTTTTTGCATGGTCACTACAACCATAATATATTCTCTACAACAATATATTGTTGTTCAAATATATAATACAATTATTACTTAAGTTTTAAGCACAACGAAAGCATTTAAAGTATACAAAAATATTGTAATGACCGTACCACAAAATGTTCTTAATAGATATGATATGTAAAATTCTTTTGGCGTTTAACCAAAGTGTGTCTAAGATGCAATCATACAAAGCGTGCTTTAAAAAAATTGCATTTATCTTGTGGTTCTAAGAAGGGCCATAGTACTATATATATATAAATATTATTATAATATGATTTGTTTACAATCATATATTTCGATCGTAGTAAGTTGCTCATAGAATATGGTTACCCCAACGATGTTTTTTCTTTGCGTTTAGAAATTGTAAAAAAACTATCTTGAAGTATTTGGTGGTTTTTGTTTAAGAACTTCTCAATAAATAAAATGACTAATGTGCCTCCAAAATATTGATTTAATAATATTTGCTGGCAAACCGGTCAATCTTTAAATTCACTAAACACTGGATTAAATTTCTCATTCCTAGCAACAAAAGGACCTTAAACGATCACAAATTGAAAAATTTTAAAATGATTTCGGAAACAATTAAAAACATTATTCGTATAATGAAAAAAAACACGCACACACAAATTAAAATGTTTCATTGCATCAGTGTAAAAAACTGGATCAACAAAATGTATTTTAAAAACAAAAATTAAGTTAACTTTTTTATTGCTATTTTCAAATTTTATTTCGCTTTATTTTATAGCAGTTTGTTGTTTTTGTTGTTGCTACAGTTGCTCTTTTCCTAACACTTCCTGTGTTGTTTGTACAGTGTATTTCCGTGTGTTTATATAAAAAACATGTCTGACTAACAGGTTATAAACTCTAAACAATGTTTCGTTTGCTGTTTTGTGATGCAGTGTAAGTATTTATATATGTGTGTGTGTGTGTTTGATTGTGTGCAAGTGTGAAATATTATTTTCTCAGCTTTACAAAAATAATGTAAACAAGTTTTGCAAATAAAAGCAGAAAACATAAAATGGAAATTAAAAAGTACTTTAACCTCACACACCTACCCAACAAGTACTCACACATATACACAATTTACAGACAGAAAAAAAGTACAAGAAAAGATAGTTTGAGTAAATTCACAAGCATACATTGTTTAGTTAGTACGAATGTGTTGTTACCGTTAGTTGCAAGTGTGTGTGTGTGTGTGTGTGTGTGTGTGTGTGTGTGTGTGTGTGCGTTTAACTGTAAATAAACATTAATGTGAACTTATGCTTGTTGAGCATGTGTGCGTGTGTACAGGTTTATTGTAGATACGTGGTATTTTTTGTATTAAACTTTTATTATAAAAGATGAAGCACAAACTCATTTGTTTATAATGAGCGAAAAAAAGTACAAAAGAGGGAAATGTGCCAGGTGTGTTAAATTAAATAAATGTATGTGAGCTTGCATTGCAGTACACATACAGTTGAACGTATATACGAGGCTGGACTAAAAAATTCTTAATGAACAATCGTCGACCGGTTCCTTTTTCAAAGGTCTCGTTTGAAAAAATTTGCTGCTATTAGCGGAAGACTCTAAATTGACAACAACGTTTTCTATGGCAGCCGTTCGGATAGTTCTAGGATGTTTTGGTGTTATTTTCGTTGGGTAATTCATCATGAATATACTCACAGCCTAAGCCACATTAAAACGCAGTTGTTAAAATGTATTAATTTTCCAACCGGAGAAGCTCATCAAGCATTATGTATTTTTTTCCATATTCATAATCGTTCGTTTTCGCTCCCGATAATTTGAGCTCTTCCTAATTTTTAAGTCTCGTTTATTTAAACTTTTCTTTTGGTTCCTTGAATTTCAAATTATCGAGAGTCGACTGTAGTAAAATAAATATTTTTATTTTTAATAGACCTTATCCATAAAAAGTGGTTTTGGTTTGTTTCAACAAAAATTTAAAACTAAAACTAGAATTTTATCTGAAGCTATAGAGAATGGTAACTTACTTTATGCGTCCCTCTTCCAGCCCCTTCGTTCCTGAAATTGATTTCAAGCAACCGATTTGTAATTTACAACTATCTTACTTTCATTTAATCTCTGCTAACACTAGCCTTTATTTTTGACTGTAAGGATTTCAGACTGTGGTCTGGTAACTGTTGCCCTTCTTTCTAAACACGGACTCTTTTTTAATTGCTGTCCAAGGCTTATAGTTCCGATGACATACACAATTAAAACAGGTCTGACCGTGGTTATAGGCCTTGTACTAACCTGTGCTGTACATTCACGCACAATATGCGCCACCCTATCAGCCTCTTCCAGTCACACTCTTTGATTTTCATCAAGGCCAGATGATACTTGTTTCCATGATCTTTCACTAACGTAGTAATCCAGCTTAAGTACTTCTATTATATGCCAAGGGACTCTTTGAGCATCATTCGAGTTTGTCTGCATATAGTAGCCTCCCACTACCCTTGCATGTATAACGCGACTACCCATTGCAAGATCATTGCTCGCATTAGGTCACTACCCAGTGCAACCGTGGCTTCTGGTCCACAAAAATGCACAGCATATCTCCTTGTGCTAGTTCATCTGTTGCTGTCCACGTCAATGTTTCTTCATTTACGGAGGCATATCTGTTTAGTTTTACAACACATTCCAGCACTAGTGTGGAGTACACGTCCATTTGCCTCATGCGTTTTATAATCGACTGATTGTCAAGTGCAATGGAAACCAACCTAAGCAATTCTGAATGGTAAACGGACATATACCCCCGCAGCACAGAGAGTGTTTAAATTTTGACCATTATAAGCTTCAAGTAAGAGGCATGCTTAATAAATTTAATGTTTTAAAATCAATTCGAAAGCAAATTCATACGCATCCCTTATCATTAGATTTGAAATTGTGTTAAGGCCTTTGAGATTGCCTTCGCCTACATTTTATTAATTTTTAAAGGTGTGAATGACTTTATTGTACTTGATACAGTATTTGTTGCTTTTTCTGCTAGCGTGTGTATCCGTAGTTCTTTTTATTTGATTATTTTTAGAATTATTTTATATTCGCAATTTGACTATTTTGTTTTTTACTTTTTCATTAACAAAGTTAATTAAATTTAAGATGATAATTATGAGAATTTACGCAGAAATACATATAGTTACATTATGAATAAGTTAAATGAATCAAAACAAATACAAGTTGATTTTAAATGCATAATAAGACATTCAATTCAGAAATCTTTTTTAATAATATTTTATCGGGACCGCTAATAATCAGACGCCCACGCGCCTTTATTCTTCCAAAAGACAACAGCTCGTGACATTGTAAAGCCAAAAGGTGTTTGTGTTCATAATACGAAGAATTAAAATTAAAAAAAAATGTAAGGTGTTTTCGCTATATTAAATAAGGAAATAGAAAAGACGAATCACTTTAATGAAGAGTAAAAGAAAAATGCTCTTAAAATATTTAAAAAGTTCTTGAGTGCGAAGGTGCAAACAAAAACACTCAAATGAGCGCCAGAAAATTTTAATTTAATTCATATGTTGTGCTGAGTTTCCCAACTATGCTAAAAAAGCCACAGAAATTTTTAATATTTTGTACTTAATTGTTATAAATATAATTTCTAATATCATTGACTTTTGTTTGTTTTGCGTTGTTCTTTAACATTTTCTTTGATTTTGGTTTTTGTTTTACTTCTAAATGTTTGTGACACATTTTGTAGTTCTGCTTAATTAAGTTGCAAGAAAAAAAAACTTTACACCAAAATCATAAAAAATGTCCGATTATCTGAAAATTTATTGTTTTTCTACGTGGTCTACTGGCAATTCAAGGTTGCCTTGTGGCCCCTTGCATATTATTCAAGTGCATCCATCCATCACACAAAGTTGAGGTGAAAAATTTTAAATTAATTCTTTTGTTTTATTTTAATTTAAAACAAAGAATTATTGTAAATACATTTTTTTTAAGTGAAAGTAGGATAAGTAACCAAAAAAGGCATTAACACTTTTTCCAAAGTCTTTAAGATAAAAACTTCAGTGCCTGAAAATTTAAAGCAAAAACGAAAAATTAAGTCCTACGTAACTCCACAGATAATTTCTGAATATTGTAAAATTGTATATTCTCTCACACAGGCACGAATCCAGCTCAAAAGTTAGTAGAAAATGTCCATAAAAACTATTTTTAAAATTTTAAAAACAGAAATTTTGATTCGGGGGTATCTCTTCTAGATCCACGCCTGTTCTTACCTCATGGTGTTATAGACTCGAGCTGTGATTTAAATTCAAAGTCTAATAAAAAATTATTTATGTTTAAAGTAAATGAACGAACAAGCAAAAAATATTTTTCTTTAAAAAAGAAATTAAGAAAAAGTCTCTTGTTTTTATTACAATTAGTACTTAATTCCACCCCAAATTGAGTCTTATTCTTATTATTCTTCCTGCAACTCTTGTCCAATCTGTTCATTGAGAAGAGAACACTTTGTACAATGACAAAATTAAGGCGCATTTAATAAGGTGATTGCACCACCAACACAAGTACATTTTATTCTTCATATTGGATTGAAATATAACGAAAATACGTTTTATTTAAATAATAAATTATTTTAAAATAATTTCTGTACAACATTTTAAAACTGAACTTTTTTCCATTTTTCAAAGTTCGAAAAGACAAGTTTTCACAAACAAAATGGAAACATTTTTAGCTGCCAAATGCTAATTGAGCAACCTAAATTGCATATATGTGAACACCAAACTCTATAAATGAATTTGAAATTAAATTGCAAATGAAGGTGTATGACTGAACAGAGTACGACTACATTTACATTAATGCCAATTTTTGTAAAATTAGTAGAATGAAATTTTTAAATTTAATTTCCAGAAAAATTTCAATCTGTAAATGTAAAAAATAACATGATAATAACAGAGGAAGCCAGCTTCAGTGGAGGTTCAAATAGTTTCAATTCTAAGATGTCACAAGTACTAGAATACCACGCTCTAGCTATCACCAGTCTATGAATTTATCTGCTTTCAATAATAAATATTTCATATAAATGGTACCCTTGCAATAACTAAACTATGCTTGAGCTATATTTAAATTTACTGAGTACTACACCATTTTATAAATTTCTTTGGATACAGTTTTCGGTATTAATAAAAATTACCAAACATATACGCTTCCATTTGAACTGTAGAGTATTAGTTCCAATATCTCCATTTCTTACACTACAATAAATCGGTAAAACTACCTACAAATAATTACTTTGTTTTTTAACCGCTTTAGAAATAATAATTTTTTTTCAATTTAATGCACAAATTACAAAACGGTTAAAAATAACTTTGTTTTAACTTTTAATGTTTAACTTTGCTCATAAATACCAAATTTTTTCATTCATTTCGTATCTTAATTGAATGCGAAATTGAGTAAAGAACTTAAAAATAAAATAAAAATTTGTTGTTTTGGGGCAAAATAGTAAAAGGGAACAAATTAAAATAAAGCATCATTTGTATCAATAATAAATAATTCCACTGAAAGCAAAAATAAAAATAATGAAATATTGAGAATATTTGCAAAACTTTCCATTAATTAAAACAAGAGATGGGGAAACAATTTTTTGTAATAAAATTGGTAATTACAATCGACAAATTGTTCATCTTTCTTGAGTGGATAAATTTAAAATGAAACCAACACAACCAAAATAGCATTTCGTGTATCACACTACGGTACTTTTTAAATTTATATGCGACTGGTATTATAACCAATTCTACTTTATAGGCCTGGTTGGCAAACAGTTTAAAATCTAAACATTTTGATTTTTCTTAAAAACCCCATTCATGCGGCAACAAATAAATAACTATTTGTGGAAATAAATGTGACCACTAAAAAATTTATCAAATGGATTTTAACTTTATATTGAAACTATATTTATGCCCTTATGTAAGAAATATCCCATTATTCATATCGTCGCCTCGGCTTTGCTGGCGGTGCTTCAAGATGATTTTTTGGTCAAAATACGGGATTACGCCCAACTAGGGAACTGTGATTCTTTTGTCTAGGTGAACGTTTCTTATTTACAACTGAGCAAGAGTTTTGATAAGCTATTTTAATAATTTACAATATATATGATGAAATGAAAATCTTACTGAATATTTTAACAGCTGGATGGAATTGATAACCTGCACAGTTCCTAAAATATAATAAGTGGGTAAGCGACCACTTAATATTGAATACAAATGTTTTTTTTTAAATAGTGGTTATGTTTATTTTGTCAAATGGGTATTTGTCCCGTCAGGCAGTATGAATGAAATACTTATTTGGGCTGACAAATGAATGTCTGCCATTTACTTTTTAAATATTATTTCTCGTAAATGAGATAGGCTACGCAGTAGGTGGCCCATCCATGAGCCTAGTTTTAGAAATACTTTTTCCAGTATTTCGGCCGGTTTCTCACGAACGGCAGCTGTAATGTTGCCTTCCAGGGCTGTAGTTTTGGCTGTATACGAGAGACTTCAATTATCCCAGTAGTGTCAAATTTCATGATCTTGGCGGCCAATGGACTGCTCCAAAAAGAGGGATTAATTACTCACCAAACTCGCCTCGTCTTAATAGGTTCATGGTGCCTTGTGTAACGTGGTACCGTCTTGTAGAAAGTACATGTCAAACAAGACCAATTCTTCCATTTTTGGCAAAAAAAAGTCGGCAATGATCGCACCGTACCTCGCTCCATTAACTCTAACGTTGCAATTTTCATCGTTCTTGAAGAAGTACGGTCCGATGATATCGCCGGCCCATAAACCCTACAAAACAGTGCATCTTTCAGGGTGCATTGGCAGCTTTTGAACTGCCTCTAGCTGCTGTTCGCATCAAATTCGGCATTTCTGTTTGTTGTACGTAGATGCTGAACGCAATTTTTCTATAGAAATACATTTGTCACGCAGCACGAAATTTGATAATAAAATTAAATTATCTGCAGAAGATATTCGTTTATTACATGCTGTCTTGACTAGCCATAGATCTCTTCTAACAACATACAGATTGTTGTTCTCACAGGGATATCGATCGTGAAGACCGTCGCTGTTGCCGGCTGGTTTGTGTTCAAACAAAGTTGTCCGAACAGCTTTTCGTACAGCGCTATTTTGCCATCACATACTCCAAATACACATACAGGAAAAATAAAACATATGTGTGTATGCGCTTCGTCTTTAAATACGCAAACATAAACTACGCTGAGATCATGCAAACAATTTCGATGACAGACAACACATCTAGAGGTATTCTCCACACAGTAGACCACGAAAGTCAAGACGTCTATTCGTGGTGAAATTACAAACATCAGTAAGGTTTGAACATTTTTGGCATTGCCACATGACACGAATTTTTGTTTTTACATGGAAAAAATGTACGCAGAAAAACTAAAAAGCAAAAAATCAATCGAGTGACCCTCGTAAAACATCTTGTCCTACTCGTCCATATCAATTTTACGATTAAAGTAAATGCCTGAACCAGATGAACCTTAGTTAAGAGGGATTTCCTTTTGTGCGTCTTTTTTTTTGCACAAATTGTGAAAATATTTTTTCTACGTTTAAACGAGTTGCTGACTCAAACAACAACAATAAACATCCGGGATCATGATTTGAACGACAACCGAAGTTTCCAATTTCTTATTTTTTTTAAATATTTGTTGTGTAAAAGGGTCTTCAAGAGAGGCAAATGTAGGTTTTATTTTTTAAAAAATTACAGTTTTTGGACGCAGTAAAATGAAAAATTAGAAGAAAAAAACAGATGAAGTCCAAAAAAACTAGACGAAAAAACACTCATGTCTAAAAGTGATGTTTTGTGAACACATGTGTGTGCCACAAATACATGATGCCAGTACAGTGGTATAATGATGACGATGATATTGTATGTGGTTGGTCATCAAACTACTTGTGGCAGAAAGAGGGGTGGCCAGCACTTTAGGCTGATTGGAATGATGCAATTGCAAATGCAAATGCAGATGCTGACGATGTCTTGTTGTATGTTTGTTTCTCAACTAACAACTAATTAGTTTAACAAAATGCAATTTTTAAGATTTTAAATTTATGCTTGCAGTTTGTCATTTTTTCGCGTTTTTTTTTCTTTAAATGTTTGATTTTGATAAGTTGGAACATTTGGTTTCTGTCTTTTTTAATGTTTCTTAGATTTGGCATCAATTTCCTCTGAATTTAATGCGTTGGCCGGCCGGCTGGCTGGTTGGCTGGCTGTCTGGTTGATTTGCTGTTGCTGCTTGTTATTTGAATGGCTAAAGAGGGCTTTTCTTTTTGTTTTAATGATGTCTTCTATAGGATATGATGACTCATGCAAATTAATATTTTCTTCAAATGCATGTTTTACAAACAAAAATACGCAAATGTGTTTCTAACTATTACATCAAATAAATGAAAATGAAAATAAATATTTTGAAATCCGTTTAGTTTTCTCTCATGATCTTAGTATTATTTTGTTTTTTTTTTCTTTCTTTTGCCTATTTTTTGGCTAAACACAAATAAATATTTTGATGTTAATTCCGCGTTCTTTGCGCTTTCGTAGAAATAAAATACCCTCGAAATTTAAAAAAAGAAATAAAACGAAAATCTTGCCAGTTTGTAGGGCATTTGAGTGTATAAATTTCTAAAACCGACAAAAAAATAGTTTTAAATTTCTACATGATTTTTGAGTTTTCTTTTTTTTTTACATTTTATTTCTACTTGAATTTACATGCTGCATTGTATGATAAATTTGTTTGGTTTTTTGTTGTTGTTGTCTTATTTTGTTGGTTTATTATTTTCTTGTATCTTCTAAAAACATTTTAATGATTTCAACATGATTGATTACGCATTTGTTGCTGCCTCATAAAATCATTTTATACAATTTGCCTAAAATTGTTTTTTTTTTTTTTGCTTATAGTTGTTATAGTTTTTTCTCTTATCTGCTGCATGCTTAACTTTATTTTTATGTACAATAATCAATGTTGCAACATAACGTATGTTGCATCATTTATGTTTTAATAAAAATAATGTAGATTTTATTTCATCGACTTGAGGATTGAGAGCAATATGAAAGTTCACAATGTGCCTTAAGATGATTGTTCAATGAAACAATAGGGAATATGTTGTATTTCTAAATGGATGATAGCAGAAAACAAGAAAATTTTGAAGGCAACCATAGAAAAACATAGTTATTATCTGAAAATAAGAATCAACTTTTATGTTTTAGCAGTTCTTTTTTCTACGTTTCGAATTTATTTTTAAAACGTTTATTATTTTTAAATCAAAACTTTCCCGATTGAAAGTAAGAACTTGATCATTTTATTTGGAATCTCTTAGATTTATATGGCAAAACTCTTAATTGCCATAAGCTGCTAAAGCAATCAATAACATTTAAGAGAAATATTAAGCAATTTCAGTTCTTGGCTGCTCCCTAACATATTACGGCGGAATTGATTTAGTAGAGTTGTGTCGGTTACGAACTAGTTCGTTTAATTCAGAGATAATTTTAGAAAGTTAGTAGCAACTTTTTAACGATTACAAAAACAACAAGAAATTTTTAAATCGTTTGTGAAACAGTTAATTACTGGAATTCCAGCCACAAATCATTATAGATATATAAAAATTATATAATAATTCTAACTATAAAACGTGCTTAATAGACGTAGAGTGCAAAACCCTTCGGCGTTTAACCAAAGTATGAGGGTGGTGTGGCTTAAGTGATCAGCGTGTTGATTATTATGAATTCGATAGCTTTAGTTGCATGTATTCGTACATCACTTGCTGCCACTCTGATTTCTTTACAACCTTATAATTCAATCATAATAATTCGCTCTGACGTTATGGGTCACCTCAACTTTTTTTGTGTATCGCCATGACTCTTAGGATCACCTCTACTTCAGACTTATCACACTGATTTTACTTCTGAAAATCTAATAGATTCACGACGGGATTTTCCTACCACAAATATACAATACATAATACAGCAACGTCGCGGAGATCATGAGGAGCCAATGATCATAAAGACGAGCGCCACTTTTTGGCTAAAATTTTCAAATATTTAAGGAAGTATAAAGAATTGAGATTTTTCTCCTTGATTCAAAGTACATTAACTTCCCCTTCACATAAAATTATTGTCACTTTATGCAACATCTCGAAAAAGTCATACGGATCTTCTGTTGTTCAAACTAGGAATCTTAAAAATTACTCTTGGTTTTTTTAAAACAGTTAGAAAATTAAGTATAATTTTAGTACTTTAGCATAAGCAAGGCAATGTTGGATATGGTACGTGCTTAAGGTGGGCATTAGTGCGAGTTTCAGCTGGCGAGAAACATTTTGTTGCCTACAGTATTTGTTTTCGTGGAGATAGTATATTAGTCTGTTTTAAAACAACTTGGCTTAGGACTTAGAGACAATACAATAGAAACTCTGCAAAATTTCGCCAGGCCTACTAATCGGTTTTTCGGTAGTTAAATGAATTTTCGAAAGGTAATTGGTGCATTAAAGATAAAACACGGAGTCAGCAATACAATTTTAACCGCCAATGATAAGTTGCTTATGTGCTGTCATTGTCTGTGCGATGGCCGGTAGCCCAATACCAGGCACATTAACAAGAATGATATTGACCTCAGCAAAAATAAATAACAGCCATTTATAAACTGTTACAAAATTATTAACTGGAAAATATTAAAAGGCTTTAAGAAAAATGTAAGTAAATGAAGTATGAGACAGAATAAAATATTTAAGGTAATGCTGGCGTAAATTTATAATTTAAGCATCAGCCTCTTTGTAGCAGACAACTGCAAAATCTCGAAAAATTAAATAAGTAGCGTATATTTGCAACCAACATAAATCAGCAAATTTTCATCTAAAAATGAAATTATGAGTGATGTTTATCAATGAAAATAACATTCTGGAAATCCACTCATAATATGAAGCAACACATAAAAATAATAATAATAATAAACATATTGTTAAAAGGTACATGAACATATGATTTGTAAAGAAATGCTCATATCCCTGCACAACCATAAAAAGTTTTCACGCACGTAGATCTATACACACATTCCAACACTATCATGCGAGTTACGTATGTAATCCCACATACTCAACCAACCCTCGTAGTCATAAACCCAGTAATTTCTAAATATACAAAACAAACTTAAGAACAATTTTAAAAATAAGGAAATATTGACTTTTCTTCATTTTCTGAAATTCGATTTCTTTTTTCCGTTATTTCAATGTCAGCCAATGACATTTTTATTCATCCAAATTTTATTTTGCTAAACATAGTTGAAATTCTAAACCCTTAATAAATATTGAGCAATTCATATTTTTTGTTTGTTTGTTTGTAAAACCATTGTAAAGTCATCGACTTTTATTTCAATGACCCAATAATAAAAATTGCAACAATTGAAGAAAAAATTTAACTACAGAAGAAACTATGTTTAACATAGATTTAAGAAATTTTAAATAAGTTAATCTTAAGACCACATTGAAGGAATAAAGTCACTGTTTAAAAACTTGTGTTTGTTTTTCATTCAAACCTTAATTTGCGTACTTTTATATAAATAAGTTTTTAATGAAGTTTAAAAGGTTTTATTATTTGTTTTTGGGTCCTCTCACTACGTTAAAGGTATTCTAATCTCCAGAAAAAGATAAAGGTTTAAAAACCATTATCCTAGGCGGAGAAAAGGTTAAAGGCTATAATTTAGAAAAAGTAAAATAGTATTGTGCTGTGGTTACAATGATTTTATAAAGTCCGACGATGAATCCTCCGAACCGATAAGAAAGCTTCCCTTTAAATTTCGCAATCACACTTAGAAACAATTAAGAATAATTTTTTTAAGTAGAAATACAGGGGTTCTTTAATAGGTTATGCCCCCTAACAATTTTATAATTATTCAAAAGCCACTAATTTCTTTTTCTTCAAAATTCAAAATAATGAAAAGTTCACAAATTAGAGAAAAAATTTTAAATCTATAAAAAAATTGTATTAATATTTCAACTTAAATTAATTTCTTGAACGGTTTCTTTGTGTCTTTTTTTCTATACAAGGATAAGGGTAAAATCTGGCATAATTATCCATTGAAATGTGCATAAGAATATTATCGAGAGTGCATATTACATTTCAAATATTAGGAGTTTACTTAGTGTACATAGTTGTAGGATGAAGAGCAACGAATTTGGACGCGTTTCCGCCAGGAATGCTGTTATTCACTGGAGCCGTTGGACCTTTATCTGAATGGCAGAAAAATATGTTTTAACTCATCATCATCATAATGTAGCACTATTAATATGGAACATACAAAACAACTTCATGGACGTTAAACGACTGACAACGGTACTTGGAGAAATCAAATTCATATAAACTAAAACCTAAAACTGAGAATCGTGAAGATATTAATTATTTTCGAAGGAAAAATCTCAACTATTACCATTTCACAAAATCCATGCAGCATATACAAGTGGTTTACTTTTGTAAATTTTAGGATTTTCCTATAAATGTGTAAATAATCTACAATGTGATGCTGTGGGAAATAAATTTAAATTGTATTTGAAACACAATGAAATTTTTTTATCCATTTAAAACAATCAATATGAACAGAAAAAAGCAAAATCCTTGGCAGTGATCTACGAAATACAAAGAAGAAAGTAAAAAGCCAAAAGTACAAAAAAGTAAACAACAATTTTTTTCAGCCTCTTCAATACGATGCTTTTTTTACTTACAATCACTCGACATTTTGCTATATAAGTTAGTGTGTATGTGTGTGATGATTAGGTGAGCACATGTATGGAAGTGTGTAGCATTGGAAAAATTGTCAACAGCAGTTATCCCCCTACCAGCACTGCAGCAACAAAAGTATCATTTGTTATTGCTGTGTACTGGCAATTTGTTGGTTGAAACTTTTTTCCAATAAAACCTAACAAAGGCAATCAGAATTCTATTACATACTACTATTAGAAACAGAAATAACATTAAATTGATCTTTAGTTGTATTTGTGTTCACGATTTAAAGAAGGCTACACTGTTTAACAGATTTTCTTGATATATTTTCTGCGCTTAATTGTTTCTTCCAGATCCATTATTCTTCTTAATTTTTTTTTTCAAATTTCAAGCGTCATGCCTACCTTCTTTCATACAGGGTAAGTATTTATTAGCTTTGTTCGACGTACGTTACCGCGGGCTCTTTTACCGAAAAGAGTTTCTTGTGTTAAAAATTGCGTGAATTGGGCAAATGAAAACGTTCATAAGAGAGTTGTTTGTGTTTCGCTTTTTACCAGATTTTAGCCGTGCTTTTCTTTCGGGTAAAATGGTAAAACTGTCATATTACTAAGTCAGCTGTTAAGCATTTGTGAAAATAAAATAAAAAGTGAAAACAATTTTTTTGTAAGTCATGGAAAATATATCTGAAACTGGTGCCGGTGTTAACGACGAAGTAAGTTAGATATTATTTATTGTAATAAATATTTAATAATGTAAAACTAAATTTAAAAAAAAATCGTTTGATTTACAGTGTTATTTAAACAACAGCTGTTATTGTTTGCAGTGATGGAAAATTAAAAAAAATTGAAGTGGTACTGAGCACCAACCAGGAGAGTACTTTTTCCATATTTTAGTACTTTTTAGTTTTTATTATACATATTAACTGTTGTATTAATTAAAAAGAAAACTAAAATAATATATGTATGTATATTAGTTGGTACATATTCTTTTTAAGTGATGTAATTTTTATTTATTTTATTTTATGAACATCACTAACCCAATTTTAAGTTTTATTTTAAATCAGTAAAATAATTTAAATGGTGAATGAAGAGGAGAGCTTTAACATAAGCAGACGTACAAACTAAAACGGACACGATTAAAAGATATTTATACTGGTCAAAATATTGCTTCTTTATAAATTTTTCCCGAAAAAATAAAAACTTCTTCTAAAATTAGGTTTATTGTGTCTATTTCCTTTATAACTGCTTCAAATTTATTGAATACAGTTTGCATCGACAATGATTTATAATTCGTAATGTTAAGTATTTTCGAATTCGGTCGTAAACATTTAAAATTTACAAAAAAAAATTATTTATTTCTGTAAAAAATTTTATTCAATTTGTATCTCATATGCTTTAACATAAAGTTAGAATTACTTACGTTTCATAATATAAAAATTCATATTTTTTATAAAACACATAAAAGACTTAAGTAAAAAAGGAATGCTAGAGATCTAAACCAGGCAAAAAGAATGTCTGAAAAATAGTACTTAAAACAACTTGGAGGTATCTTTGGAATAAAAAAGTAAAAATAGTACACAAGTACAAAATTTTCCATTACTGAATTTTTTCTTTATTATCATTTTACCAGAATTTACCTGGACTTACATCGCACAGCCCGAGAACTATAAAAGCGAGAGTTTTTAAACTTGGGTTGACCGCCAAGTTCAGCTAAAAATGGGGGATATGTGTCAAAACATCACCTTTCTCATTATCAAAATATTATTGAATATCTGGAAAATGTTAAGTGAAAATCTCTATAGTTTGTGTAGATAATATTGCACCTTTGGCACAAAATGCTTAATATACCCAGAATCTACTGGTCACAAGTCCTTGATATCATATGTCCTCACTAGACTTGTTCTTCGAAAACAGATATATACATTGGAAAACTAAATAATCCACCCATTCGAATAGAAGTCTACAAACGTATTATCTCCATGAGCCTTAACTTGATTCAAAAGCCATAAAAAATTTTAAAAAGGTGGCGTAATAAATTTTTTTACTAATGACGTAAATTCAAATCATGTCAGTAAAGCAGAGACCCTATTAACGGAACACCTACCTAAATATAATGAGTTTCCCTTAAATATAACTCAAAATCTCTAGGTTCTAAAAACAAGTGAAAGACACAAATAAAGCAAAAGTATTTTCTGCTGGTAAAACATATGTTCATATGTATGTATGTCCCACTGTTGATTGAACAAAAAAATAAATCAATAGTGAAGCAAGTTTCAAAACGCAAGTGAAAAATCTAATAACACACCTCTTTCAATTCGTTGCGGTTGTTTGCTGAGGAAATAACTTGATTTTATTAAAACAGCAATAAAATAAAACAAACAAAACAAAATTGTTGACAATCTTCTATGACATTTTTCCGTTTCCAATCTTCTGCATCGTCACATCAGCTGTAGTTTTATTTAACAAATTGTTGCTACAATTCTATTTGGTAATGAAAAAGAATTCTTTATTTAGTAGCATTTTATTTAGTTTTCTATTTCTGTTTTCACCGTAAATTCTTTATCTTGTTTAGTTATAACAAAGATAAAAGACAATAACTACGAAATATATAGGACAAAGACCTTGATATTCGGTAGTAAAAAATACACATATTGACAAAAACAAATTAACACAACGAAGTCTTTGTAGAGGTCAATGTGTTTTATTGATATTTCACTTTATGAAAAAATGCATCGCACAGTGTTTTGTTCCATGTTAAAAAGTGAAAGAATTAGTAAAACTGCAATACACTGAACAAAGAAATCCAACTAAATACTATTAAATGGAAAGAAAACTAGGTTATTATACAAATAATAAACTAGGTAAAATTGTTTTGAACCATAAACGTCCATAAACTAGCAAATATGTATATGTCCCCAATTCTACATGCACTTAGTTAAGTTGAGAAATAATTCGTTTATTGAAAATTTGTCAAATCTAATAAATATGTACAACTGCCAGCGCTCGTCTTCAAACATCCGTACATAAAGAATACTGAGAAGAATCTCGATGAGAACAAAAAATTATGTTCAAACTGAACAGGCGCATTCACACGTATTCTTCACAGAGAAGACCACGAACAAAGTTGTTCCCGTTATTCTGCCGACGGTCTCTCCATGTGCAAACAAATTTTTGGTTTGTCTAGATGTAGTCTTAAGAATGTTGAAATAACTCATTTTATGTGTAGTTTGCCTTACGACGCGTTACTACTGTTTTACCACCGTTTTAACTAAATTTTTCGTTGATTTAACTAATTCTTATTCAAAGCAACAGATTCCAAAACAATTTTATTTTAACACTAATTTTATTTTTTTGAATAAATTTTATGTAGATTTGAGAATCAATTGATTTAACTATATTTTTCGTTAAGGGTTTAATTTACACAATTTTTCGTTAATGATACCTACGAAATATGGTTCAGTGTATCGTCCCTGTTCTGTTTTCCGAATGGAATGAAAACGTGTGGCATTGTAACAACATTTTACATTTTTTTTTTAAATTGAGAAAATTTAAAGAAAATATTTAATATTTAAATACAAATCAAAAAAATAAATTTTTATTTGGCAAAAAACCTGCAGAACAGTTGAAACGTTCTGAAGTTTCCACTTTAGAATAAAATACTGCCGATTCAGATTTTAGAACAGCACTGTATACTTGTAAAGATAATATAAATTAAGAGAAATTTTAGAGCATCCTTAAAAAATTAATTGGGTTTCAAACCCGTCAAGAAAATTATTAATGTTAATATTAACAAAAATTTATAAAAATTAGAACAATCGTAAACTAATATACACAAGAGAGGCGAAGCCCTTTATGTCAGTTAACATTTTATTATATTTTCTATAAATTTTCCGTAAATAAATAATAAAATAAAAAAATATATTACAATAAATCCTTTTTTTAAGAGAGCTAAAAGTTCTAGCTACTTTTCAATTATTTATAACTAGATTTTTTAATAAATGTATTTGTGTCTTTATGGCATGAACTTCCAAAAATTTTCATTTCGATTTTAACCACAATGTTTTTTCTTTTTATATGGGATTACCAAACACACTGTGCGCTATAGACAATATTCGAAATCATTTTATTGTTCTACAAGCCTCAGTATTTAGCATTGGTTTTCCTTTTTCAAATAAAACCATCGAGAGATTAAAATAGTTTTGTAAATATCAAGGATTTTATAGCACAAAAGCTCTTTGTTTTATATTTACTTTGATCAAAGTAAGACAATAATAAAGCTAAGTAAAAAAGTAATACGAACTTAGCGCAACGAATGCATAACACCAATAAAATCTGTTTAAAATTTTTAAAATGTTTGTTAACAATAAATTTAACAAATGCAATTCACGGGCCACAGGTTAGGTAGAGTAGAGGTGCCAATTATTAATGTCATGCCTGTAAGCATACGCTTATGGCAGTATTAGTCTCTACTTTCCGTTCTGCTACGAATCAGCAAACTTGCTTTTAGCAAATAGATGGTAAGTATAAGCCGTTACTTGTTATATTTTGTTTCGTTCTGTTGCGGACGAACCTGCTTCTCGACGTAATTTAGTGGCAGCGAAAAATAGCTGACTTTCATCAGAGTAGGGGTAGTGCCAAAAATGTTGACTGAATAAGCAACAAAACGTTTATTTCCAAAATGCGCACTTAACTAAATTAGTGCAAAATTTTAGTTAGCACTAAACAAAAAGCTGGATTTATATATGCTCTCACTTAACTTTCAAAAAGGAGTTTCATGAAATTATTGATGCCAAATTCGAATAATACAAATTTTTAATATATCGTATGTGTACATATGTAAGTAGGTGCAAACAATTTTCTAATTTAACATTCATATGTATGAAGAATTACTATATACATATATATAAGAAGTCAAATACAAAAGAGCACATACGGATGAAAGCGATAAATAAAAAGCAGCACAACATTTGTAGGCAAATTTGTTAATTTATCAAATTAATCTAGAGTAGGGGTAGTGCCAAAAATGTTGACTGAATAAGCAACAAAACGTTTATTTCCAAAATGCGCACTTAACTAAATTAGTGCAAAATTATAGTTAGCACTAAACAAAAAACTGGATTTATACATGCTCTCACTTAACTTTCAAAAAGGAGTTTCATGAAATTATTGATGCCAAATTCGAATAATACAAATTTTTAATATATGTAAGTAGTTACAAACAATTTTCTAATTTAACATTCATATGTATGAAGAATTACTATATACATATATATAAGAAGTCAAATACAAAAGAGCACATACGGATGAAAGCGATAAATAAGAAGCAGTACAACATTTGTAGGCAAATTTGTTAATTTATCAAATATTACAATTTTCTTTTCTTATACAACAAAAAAACAGTGATAGAAAGTGTGTATTACTAAAAAAACATAACAGTATGAACAATAATTACTTAAATGTCATAAACACTTTTAATAATGGCGTTTTCGTTTCTTAAATAACATGTTGCCCTGGTAAAGAGTACATGCTTCACACATACATAAAAAGCAATGCTTTTCGGCATAATAACAAAACGCCACCTTTTGGAGGCGTAAGCTTATTTCGAGTATAATAAAAGGGCAAAAAATTTAAAATTTTGTTCTAGACAACAGTTTTTAATTTTTTCTAATGAAGCAATAGTCTTAAGTTTTAAATTACTATACAAATCACAATTCAGTTCAAACATCAAATTTCTACGTTGCTCTAAAATTAGTACAAAAAAAAGTACAATAAATAAAATACTTAAATTTTAGTGACCAATATTAAGTATTTTAATTTTTAGGCTTAAGTTCCTTTTCTTAATATTTCTTTTGAGAAAAAAAATTTGTTTGATATGATAAATTTTAATACAGTAATTGTTAAGATTTTATTAGACAATTAGCAGAATGGAATGCAATTTCTATGCCGCTGCGCATAAAAATATATTCTTTGTGTTTTCTATTAACTTTGTGTCAACTGTAAATATCATCTTTTTAATCCAACACTAAAGTGAAATAGAATATGAGAATGAATATTTTTTTTATATTTTTTTATCATATACATTTTGCTTTTAGCTTTTACTGTCTTCAAAGTTATCATATCAAGCAAATGTTCTTTGTTACTATAAAAAATAAATAAAACTTGAGCGTAAAAATTAAATTACTTAATATTAATAATTGTAGTTCGACAAAGTTATATCAAACAATAAACTTAGTGACAAATTTTAAAACACCACTGTCAATAGTATTTAGTGAGGCTGCTAACTTTCAATTCACTACTAAACATCAACAAGGTTAGAGCAATAATATTGCACTATTACAAAGTGATAGTGGAAACTGTACAATAAGTGCACTGCCACCATCTATGGTTTTCATTATATGAAAAAAGTGAAAACCACATTGTGATTTGCTTGCAATGTTCTTTAATTTTGTTGTATACAATTTGCACAAATTAAAAAACCTGGCAACAGTAAATGACTCATCAACATTCCAAACAAATTTTTTTAATTTTTACTTATTTTTTTAATGTTTTAGAGTTTGGTTTTGATATTGTGTTACAAAAAACTGCAGATACGTTTTAGAACAAAACTAATTACAAAAACTCAACAACAGAACGGCATGGCAATAGAAAGTCAACACTAATGAGATCTTTAATCTTGTGGTTATTGTGCGCTCTTCTTTATGAGCTAAGAACAAAAGACATTGTATGTTATATGAACTCGTTGCTTCGAAGTTCCTCAGGCTTCTCCAGTCAATGCCTCTCAGGTCAGTTATATCAATTCCAAATAGAAAACCAGCCGCAAGACCTTTTATTAACTGCGCCAAAAGTTATTATCATAATTTATATCTGCTTGTTTTGGAACTCTATCGACACAATGGTGACAAGCTGAAACAAATGCACGCCTCTAGGTAACTATATATCAAGAAATATTTAAAATATTTTCTCAAAAAGCTGACGTCGAAAATTCAACTCAAGATGTGCTAGTTCGTTTTCTATTTTGGCACACATAATAGAGGGGTAACTTGTATTAGTATATTATATGTTTAGACGTCTAATACGTGCCCGGTATTTATGAAACGACTGCCTTAAAGAAATTATAAAATTCGACCATGCCTAGCAAAAGTCGTAATGAACAAATAGGTTTATTTTATAGAAACATACTTGAAAAGAAAATCGCCAGTGGCGGATTTTAACATTTACGTTCGCACAGTTGACAATGTGTACGAAATAAAGAAATAGGATTTTGTATGAAAACACGTTTTCTTCCGACTTATCGTTCGTATAATGTTCTACTTATAGAAACCTAAATCAGTTTTCATTTGCTGAGAATGCGAAAGAACACATTCTTTCTACATAGAGAAACAAGTGTGCTGGTTGCTTCGAAAAATCGCAATTATTTGTTAATGAAACTTGATTTCGCCTTTGTACTTGATTTAGGGACTTCATTGATATGATTTATTGGATTATAAATAGAATTATAGCCATCCGGTTAATGATCAGTTTATTGGCCTCTTCACCTCATATGTATACTGGCAAAATACAACCAATATTGTTTGAGTTCCCTGCACTATGAGACACTTTTTAAATTAATCCATCTGGACAGTTGACTGTTTCTGGTGGCTATATGTTCTGTTGATATATTTGCTTGTATCGGGATCTTATATCTGGATAAGATATTCCAACAGGGTGCTTTGATATTGGTTTTTGAAACAAATTTCTGGTATTTCTTCTCATGTTTGGTTTGGAGACAAAATGTTTCATTCTAGAACGAAAAATTATACATAGCTGAAACCGATTTGGAAATTCCTTCCAAAAATCTATATATTCTGCTGACTTTGCTCCTTTGTGTTATATTGACTGCCTCTTTTGGTGTGAAGTATTCAAGCATATGATTTATTAATATTCTCTAAGCTTTAAAGCTAGCTATGATACTTATTTTGTTTATCGCCATGAGTACAACTTTAATCATGCCCTAATTTCCAACTAAAATGCAATATATAGCATTTTTATGTCTGTCATCTCATGCAGTCTTAATTTAAAATTAATCTAATAGTTAATGGAAATATTCCGCAATGTTACAACCAATACACGCAGGTCCTGATTAAATTTCATCAGTCGTGTGTGTAAAGTTGTTACCATTATGCTCCTATTTCGCGAGCTGCTTAAATACATTTCCTAATGAAGTATACTTCTTTTCAAGTAGTCGTCGATGGCGCCAGGAAGTATAAATAAGTAAACAATTTTAATGAGAAAGTTTGTAGAGAAAACAAATATTGTATTAAATAAGTCATTCACATTATTACAGTGTACGGCGCGTATGAGTATTAATGGCATGTACTTGTAGTACGAGGTTTATTCCTATCGCGTATACGCACCGGTAGCGAGGATAATGTAATTAAGCATAAATCATTATGAGCTATAAATTTAATATACCAAAACGTATGTTTAAGTGTATTTTTAATTTATTTTTTAATTTACAATGCAACATTAATTATAAAGAAACCATTAATTAATAAAATGCCAATAAGCAAAGCACATGAATAATATATTGCGCATTCAGTCATCAAGTAACTGGTGCTGAAGGAAATTGTAGAAAAATTCATGATGAAGTTTAATAGCTCTTACTATAAAACACGCTTTATATACTTTTTTGTTGTAAACATATATTAATTTTTGTGTTGCAAGTTAAATAGTTTATTATACAGTCATTGATTAATCTTATCCCAAAGTTTCTTCGTTAAAAACATTTTAATGAAGTGGTATTTGAATAATTTTGTAAGAATTTTTTAGAGCATATTTTCGAAATGTGTCGAACATGTCTCGATTCTAATAAAATAATCCGGAAACACATATGTAATTCTGATATTTAGGTTTTTTGAAAAAAACTTGCGATCTAATCAAATTAATAAAAAAAAAAAAGTAGCGAGACGAAATGTAACGAAGTAAAAAAGTTACTGTAGCCATTCGTTAGATCTGACACATTCCGAGTATATTTTCGTACAGATCATGGAACTTATTAATTTTCAAATATGATCACGAAACTCAAAACTTAGTTCCAACCGCGGCCATTCGTAAGCTATTGGACGATTCTACGCGAATGTAAAGTGCACGCAATAAATAAACTCAGAAAGTAGTGCAGAGCTAAAACTAAAAAAACCATTTAAAAAAACTTATTCAATCGTAAAAAGTTTCATTCAGTTTTATAATATTTTCACGTGTTATAAAAACTACCGATACTTTGAATTAAATTTATTATTAATGTCTGACTTTGAAATTAGTTAAAAATTGACTTTTAACTGAAGACAGAATTCAGTATCGAAAAAACACTGACATGCTAGATATCCCACGCCTACACGATTATTTCCTGTCCGAAGGATATTGCCCCTGTAGGCATGTCTTCTTGGTGATCCCTCCACCTTGATGTATTGCTTGTGTGCGGCCAGAAACTGGAAGCGGGTAGGATTTTCTCAGTTCAACTAGTAACGATATAAACATTGGTGCCACGAGAACCAGTGACCTCCGAGACGCCAGTCCTAGTCTAGTTGTTGGCTCCTTCGGAACTACACGTGATGGGTGTGATTTATACTCAAATTACGGAAACATTTTGTTGCAGGGTCAATATGGCGTTTCGTTGCATCGCAGACTGCCAATAGAAAAGCTATCGACAGCAGTAGAAAGGGTAGCTCCAAATATCACAGCAAGAAGTGGGATCAGGCAGCCGGTGTTAGGACCACCTTCGGATTTCTGTCTGGCGAATATGGGCCTTCGAATTGTCAATAATAACTAAACGACTTGTATCATGAGAACCATGCTGATGCCACTGTAGATAATAATATGAATAATGCGAAGCGGTTTTGGCGAGTTTTATATCAACAAATTTGAAATGATCACATATATGTAAGCAAACGATCATATTACAAAACTCAGATCTATTGCGGATCATTTCATTCAAAAAGACTCTTAAATTAAAGCACCAGCTGAAATAAGACGTAGAAACGAGAAAAGTGCAGCTTTTGTTTGATATATCAGAGAATACTGTAAGAAAAAATTTACCCAAGTCACTATAGCATGAGCTAAACCAAGATTTCATTCATCATGGATGCAAAGCTGATAAAGTTGTAAACATGTGGAGGACATAAACAATTCTTCAGCAAATACCAGGAACTACTAAAATCTAAGCTTTATAAATACGAATTCAAATCGAGGTTAATGCGCCCGCCCTTTGATGAGTTTAATAAAAAATAAAATTCTTATAATTCTATCTTTACAATGTAAAGTTATAGAAGATTTTATATGTGTGGATTTAAAGCAAATAAATGTAAGAAATGCATGGCACTTAATCCAATTTTTAAACGTTTGAAATAAGGCCTTTGCTTTCCAATTAAAATATCAGGATTTTGCTGTCTGTAATCGTTAGAAAATCTTACCTCATCTAATATGGCCATAGTGAAGTTTTAATAATTAAAGGTGAAGTAGTTTTATAGAAATACAAAATTGGCTCGTTCTATATCCAAGTATAAATTTTGGAGGCTCTTTTTAAAAATGTTTTGAAACGATTTAAAATTGTTTTTTCTTTTTTGCTTTATCCTGATTTAGATATTTTTTATTTATGCACTATGCAAACTCTTTCTAATTATTTTATTTTCAGTGTGAGAGAACTTTAAAATTTTTTTTTCAGAAAATTATGAATACTTGTATTTTTTATAAATACGATTCCAAATTTCAAGAGAGATTTCCCGTTTTAAAACAAAATCAATAAAACGTTACCGAATAATTTTAAATTTTTTTAAATTGTAATTTTAAAAATAAAACGCCTTTCAATAAGTCAAACCATGTAAAACAACAAATATTCTTTTCAATATTTAATCTTTCTACAAGAGTTTTGTCTCGGGCCAAGGAGCTGAAGGCCTGTTTGCCCACCGCGTAATGCGATTTTTACGAGCTCGCGCAACGTATCCTTAGGAATTTTATTAAACTACTAAATAATTTATTTAAAGCAAGAAAATGCATTTCATTTCATTAAATTCAAATTTGCTTTGTCTTATTTCCCATCAATTTTAGACAATTTTAGATTTGGCAATCAGTTAATCGAATACTACGCAAATCTTTTTTATTAGAAAATTGTTTTTTTTTTATAATTTTGATTTTTATCACTATTTTCTTTATCTGTTATAATAAAACCAAACTTTAGTTTGTTGTTTAGAAACAAATAAAACACACACAAAAATCTGCATTCACTATCAGAATTAAAGAAAAACATTATTTGCAACGATATTGTACGTTGTGAAACCAAAAAAACTCTGTCATCAATCAACAAATTATTTTTTGATTGATGACATATTGGAGGTGGGTACAAAGCACTATACGAAAAAAACATCACATTTTTATCACAAACTTCCTGGTCTATCGCGGACCAATTTTCGGCTCCATTTTCAAAACTGTTGCTTATTGTTCAGCCGAAACACAATGAATTATTACACGACTGTACAGCGCGTAAAAACGGTAAAGCATAAATACAGAACTATCGGTCCGCTCATGCAAACGTCGCTCGTGTTGCGTCAATTTTAGAGCAGATACGGGTCTTAAAATTCGGCTCTCGAAAATAAAGACAACTAAATTAGCACAACTTTCGTATTAATTGCACCATCTCACCGCTCTCATTGCGAAGTGTTTACATTACTTAAAAATACGATAATACGGAAATATTCAGACCTAAAGAAATTCCTCCCTAACTAAATTGTGTCTACTTGCTAGTGCGTGTAAAGCAAGAAAAGTGATTATATTTTGTGTTTAAAATGTGACGAAAATTGTTACGTTTTTTTGTCAACTTACGTTTGTAGAAGTGTGTAAAACTTACATGAAAAAAGAAATAAAAAGATAATTAAATAAAAACCCAAAATGTAAAAAGAAATAAATTCCGAAAACAATATTTATAAAGTTTTAATGAATAATTGGTTTATCCGGTTAGGCGCTATAAATTATCGGTATTTTTGAAGACTTTAGTGCGGTTAACAAGGAATCTACAATCGAACGCTATTCGATCTTTAAGTAGAAAATTTTAAAAAAGTGTTTACACTCTATGCCATGGTTCGGTTATAAAGTCTTATTTATATGATACAAGACAGAAACTATGACTGAGACTTTATTTGGAACATAAGCTAACACTTTTTAACCAGCTACAAAGGGCATCTAATTTAGCATTGCAGCGCAGGCCAGTGACGCTTCAATACACTCTTTACACTCCGATTCTCTTGCGACTAGCCATTCAACTGTATTATCTTATTTTTTATTTAAAAAATGTATTCCAGCTAATGCTACCCCAAATGGTTTTATTATAAATGCTATATTTAGAGTCAACCAAATGGGAAAAGGCATGTGAGAAAAATAAAATAACAATTTGTTTTTTGAGGACTTTCTTTTTTGGTTTGAAGACTTTCGAGCATAAAACGTTTAAGTTTTTCCAAGCAACCAGCAAAATATGCATAGAGACTAGCTGACCCCCCTCAGCATATAAATTGGCTTTTTATTATAAAACGAGATGAAATAGGGTTAACTAGACAATTTTGGCTAAATATAAATTTACCCAAAAACAATAATTAAACGGAAAAATATGCAAATTTCTTTTCCCTGTACCTTCTGTTTTTGGTATGTAAATTCTCTTTCGATTACGTAACCAAGGTTTGTTAAAGGTTCTGATTGTGGATAATGATGAATGACTATCTTGCTCATAAATTCTATTCACTTGTGTTCGCTAATTTAACCTTGTCTCCATGGGATCATACCTCGGAGCAATTTAAGTTTTAAAATTCTCAAAATCTCATTTCAGCTTGCTCCGTAAGAAGTTCTGATTGTAGATAATAACGAAGGACCAACTTGAGCACGAATTGTATGCACTTTCGTCCCCCACGTCACCTTGTTTTTTAGTTATTTTCAATTACGAAATTAGTTATTTTCAAGCGTATACAAATATATATCTATACAAGCTTTTTTAATATGACTTTAGGTTTGAAAATAGTGGGCCCTAGGCAAGATAGTATATTGTTTCTGGTCTATTGACTTTTATACTTCAAGTTTTGAAGGTCCAACACAATTTTGTTAGCACTCTAACAGAACTCTGTTATTAGGTACAGGTTGTGTCTAGGGTTATAAATTTTAAAATATCATCGCCGCATAGCAAAACGAGAGACAAGTTAAAATGTAAAATAATACGAGCAAAATCTAAGCTTAAAACTAAAGACCGTAAACAGTTGTTTATATCGGAAAACAACCACATCTTCCAACATTTGTACTATTTCATACTTGGGTAAAGGGTATAAAAGATCCGGCATAGTCGAATAGAGCACTCCTAATTGTTTTTCATTAAATTATATGTTTGCCAAATTATGGTTTTAACTATTAAGCACATTTTGCCTAGAGTCGTATATTGTAAAGAACTCATATTTCACACATGCCATTACTCTAAAGCCATTGCAATTAGTTGCGAAGAAACAATGGCATGGTCATGGCAATTATAGTGTGTTGTCTACAATACTATATTATATACAAATTATTGTTTACATTTAATCAAGAAAATTTCAAAATGATACAATTTTCGCGAAGATTCTAACCGCAAACAAAGTATTTTAACTATAAAAAATTATCTAAAATTTACAACCATCAAATGTAACATTATTTTGTAACATTATCAAACTATGACTAAGAAGTTATCAGACAATGCTTGTTTGAGATAAAAGAAAATGTTCTTAAACTTGGTTGAATGCTTTTCTATGGTTCTAAAAAGAGACCATATTATTATTGTCGGCAATAAAAACATGATTGGATGACAAGCATATAATATAAACATAATATATTGCTGTTAGAGTATCATGCAGGTGTTGCGTCATGAAATTGGCGGCCACACTAAACAAAAAAAACTCTCGGCTAACAAAATGGCTGACGCAGAAAATGATGATGTAAAAGTCAAGGCCTGCAATATACAACATTTTATTACGCCCATTTAAATATTCATAATTACTGCACAAAAAATACACATTTACTTGTGTTACATGTCAAATGCTCTTAACAAAAATATGAAATTATATTTTGCAAAAAATAAATAAATAGAACATCTCCATTTAAAAAAAAAAACATTAGCAAAAAGTAATGTTGCCAGTGAACAATCTCAGCCCAGTTTTACCATGTGCAAGTAGATACAAGCACTTTGTGATGTTAATGCATCTCTAAAAATATTAAAACGATGACTTTTGGTATCCTTTGGAATTTGGGTTAAATTGTTTCAGTTGAAATAACTCAAACAAATAAAATCAATATGTTCTCCACAAGTTTGTAGTATACAAGACTAGCAAAAATAATTATAATGTATGGGCACTCGTTGTGTCAGTGTGTGATTTATGAAAATAAAAACGGTGCCTTTAATGTATTGACTTGAAATACTGTAAATATAAAGAGGGAGGGCATTTGGTAAATTTGTTTGGGGATTTTAAAATAAACAAATCATGCGAATGATGCACAAAACATTCGGTTTTTGTATTTAAAACAAACAAATATAAAATATTATTTCAAAATATTTCGTATAGAAATTTAGTTTATTCACGCAAATCTTGTGGTTCGTTTAGAACAAACAAACCGAATAAATAATATAATTTTCTGCTAATTGCCGTTTA
Source organism: Phania funesta (assembly GCA_963932375.1). Taxonomy (NCBI): domain Eukaryota; kingdom Metazoa; phylum Arthropoda; class Insecta; order Diptera; family Tachinidae; genus Phania; species Phania funesta. The sequence goes on from OZ010652.1 coordinate 45,237,572, forward strand.
CAATTAAATTTACTTTAGTTATTATTAGCTGTACGAGAAAGTTCTAGCAATTTTTTTTCAAAAATAATATTTTCAACTAACACGCCTTTTAAAGATGGCCAACGGTAAGCTAGTACTTTCGACTGAAGTTTCGGCCAGGTTTTTCTGCGTCAATCGAAATAAATGGTAGTCAGACATGCCACAAAATTTCTTTTGAATGAATTGAAATGCTTTCAAAAGAAAATAAATAAGCTGGTGTGTTCCTCGTAAAGGGGTATGTTCCTCGTGAAGCGGTTTTTGTTCGTTTGCCCCGTCTTGAATATATTATAGATCCGATCCCGAAAATCCTTCTTTATGTAGCTTTGAAGAAGCATTAAGAAAGGGCCTTTAACATCTCTCGGCTTCAAAGTGTGTGACAACCAAAATCTTTATTTTTTTTAATACCGATGCTTTCAACGTGTCATGGATTTTTATCGAGTACTCCCGCTAACTTTTCATATTTACGCTTTTATATCCTTCCCAAACGTTATTTGTCTGCAATACTAAAATCACCACTTTTGAAGCGCCAGATTCAATCTCTACAAGTAGCTCAGAGAAAACAAACGCGCCGTAAACTTCCACAAGAATGCGGTAACTTTCTGTAAAACTTTTCTTCATGCAGAAATTATGAAGAAAAATTTGCCACAAAAATACTTTCACTGGTTCTAATTTCAAAGCTTATTGCATCGTTGTTGTTGGCGTTGTTGTTATGAAAAAGAGACGGTGAGAAAATTTTTTGCACATTTCACCACTATACGTTGATTTTAATTCTATTGTGTTGCATTGTACCCTATACGAATTCAAATTTATAATTTGTTATTCGATTCGTGTGGTGTAGAGTACAAGCTTGGTGTCAAGTTGCATTGCTGCCAATTGTATAAAAATTTGGCGTATAACAGTTTTTAAATATTGCATATTATGACACTTTTCATATTAATTGCATGAAACTTATTGAAAGAAAATAAAATTAATATAAGCTTTGCATCAAATCAAGAAAGAATAGCAAGTGACTAATAAGAAAAATATACATCAGTTAAATGGGTATTCGCAAGTGTCTAATATGCGCCAGTTAATAAACAAGAGACAATAAATACTAGTATAAACCTATTAAACAGCTGCTCAAATTTGCTTGAAACATGTAGTCCGATTTTGAATATTTTTATTTTTTTAAATTGTGGTAAAAAATTCTAAAACTTGCGATAATTTTAAAACACAAATTAAAGATATAAATATTTCAATTTATTAATGGAAAAATCCCAAACTCTAATTTTTCCTAATTAACCTCGTGTACATATATGTACTTGAGAGCAGTTTGCAACATGCAACATCCAGCAGTATTAGGAAATCAATTTCCGTTTAGCAAATTGCATACATTTTTTGTGTCCCTATTTGTTTATTTAGATACATTGTATAAAATGATAATTATTTTATGGTTGTTATTTCATATACCACAAGAAGAAACACATAATATTCTTTCGTGTATATAAAGTATGTTGTCTTTACTATATTATGATCTCTAGCCAATTGAAGACTTCATTAAATACCTTTATTAATTTTATCAGATGTATATTGGTTTATTCGTATTTAAAATTTTAATCAAAATAACGTTGCAAAAAATCCAATCACCAAATTTTAGCATCTCGCTGATCCATTGTCGCACAGTGGCTCATTTTGATTTTCAAAGTACACAATGTATTTGAAAGAACGCTTCACAAGCTTTAATATGCATTCTCACAGATGATGCAAAGCAAATAAGGGTCTACAAGATTTATTGTAAGAATTAGATTACTTCTTGTTTTGGAACAAGTATTACAAATTTCATTTACATTTAATTTTATATTGACAGAAAACCTTGAAACCTTCCGCTCTAGTAGCACCTCTTGCGATCTCTGGTTTTAAATCTTACGAACTCTGAGCATATCTTCAATATGTACTCTAAAAATTGTAGTTTAGAAACTATAAAGTCACAAACTAAATCACAGGTTTTTTTTTAAATTTTGAAGAGCAAAAGTTGAAATTCATATTTTTCTTTTGTAGACTGAAAAAAGCAGCAATTTTAGGCGGCGCTATCATTTACAATTCTTATCCGAATTGCAAAAGTTTTCTGGATGCATAATCTAGAATAAGTTCTTAATATAATTTGTGACTTCACTTTACTAAAATCTTATATGAAATTTATTTTTCCAAAGCTTGCTGAAAAATAAACCGCAGTGCATCGTGCAAACTGCTTCTGTACCCTACATTGTACTCAACACTGGCCAACTGAGATTTTAGTAATATCAATTTTGTAATTTTTTAAGTACATCTCTTGATCTAAATGGAGGAAGGCATATATTATATTTTTGGTAATACATTGGAACTTTAATTTTTAGCAAAAATTTGTTGAAGCTCACAAAATCTCCTAATTTTTTTTTACGTAGGACCAACAATTTTGCAGTTTTAAAGTCAAGAAAAACTAAAAAATAAAACAAAACTGCTTTCTTTGTTAAACTTAAAATTTAAATATAGATTTTTTTTTGTTAATTCTTTTGCCATAACAAACATTATCTTCAGAGCACAATATCAGCCATTTTCGTATAGAGTATAATGAAATTAAAAGGTTAGACAAGTTTGTTTTTCAATTAAAATTTGTTTTCCGTATTGATTTGCCAAAATAGAAACATTTGGATTTGTCTGCTATTTTTAGTTCGTATATTGTATTTTGGCGCTTTGATGCGTAAAAAACATTATTTGCCTGTTTTATAGGTTAAAAACGTGTGCAGTTAATTGCACACATTATTTTTAAAACTAGGATTTAGAAAAATTATTTTTAATTTAAACCTAAAATAAATCAATTACGGTTCGAACTAAAAGGCATAAAGTGATGGAAGTGGATTTTACAACGTTATAGTGAAGGATGTAAAATTGGATTACATTGTAGAGAACCAAGTGAACAAGATGATGGCTAGTAGGTAATATTCCGGACCTATAAAATCCTGTTGCGATACTTACTCACTTTTGCATAAAGAACTTTATTATTCATAACGATTGCTAGTCCGATAAGTTTTTACGTTTTGTGCTAATATTCGTAGCGACTGCTGACATAGAAAATTGAAGCATTTTATAAATAATTACACTATTAGAGTTTCAAATGATTGCGAATATCTAACATAGATTCTAGGCGGCAAAAGCCTTAAAAATCAGATCTCTCGGATCCACACCAACATGCTAGGACACTGTTGACATTTAAACGATCTTATATTTAAAAAATACATATGTGTATTTTAAATAAGAATTTCGAGAATACTTCACACAAATTTTGTTCTATTCCATTTTATCATTGTATCGCCTTAATCGCCGGCTAAATAACTAAATATTTAGAGAGAATTACGTTATTGTTTACAAAGGTAATTGACAAAATTTGGTAGTATTAAAGTAAGGTTTCTATTTTTTATAAACATTTGAAACTTTTGAGCTCAATTTTTTTCTGTGCACTATTTATATTTATTTATTGGATATATTTTCTAATTTGAAATTAACAAAAAAAAAAAAATACTGGCGTTGGACCGAACGTATCCCTTCTTTTGAATTTTCTCAACTTGTTATGTACAAAATGGAATTGAAATGACACCTTTAACATTATTTTTTGTGCATCTAAAAAATAATGCTAAAAATCCGACAATTTACACAAAGTCTTCGCCAATATATCAAGCAGGCGGGATTCACTTTGATGGTAAATTAATCTCAATAAATATTGTTACCATAATTGGTACAGAAATTGACAAAATGCGGAGTGATTTTTTTTCGACAGATAATAATGAAATTTTGTATCAAATTCACTGTTATTGACTAAAATACTTGACGGAAGGTCAGTATTTTCGTCCATTGTAAATATCAATAATTACCTTTGCTAAGGCCTTTTTTTCCTAACATGTAAAACCACAGATTATATTATTCATACAATTTTTATTTTACAATTAGCTTAACAAAACATAAAACTGCTAACCGATGGAAATAATACCTATAATTTTTAAAATGGGCGCAGTTGGTCCTTGGTAGACTTATTAAAAGAAACGTTTGTAAAACATTTTAAGGCTTTAAGTCAACGCGAAATGCTAAACCAAGCCGTAAAAATGCTGAAATGGCAACGCTAGTTTTCCACAAAGAAATTCAAGATATCTAATATATATCTATTCATTTATTTATCTAACAAAATAATTTATTGTGGTCTGTTGCGCGCACACGCATACGTTGTTTGTGTATTTTTATACCCTTCACAAAAGTAAAAAGTTATGTTTGTCATTTCGTTTGTAATTTCTAAAATATTAATTTCCGACCCAACAAAGTATACATATATATTCTGTATCCATATAAGTAGGGAAGTTCCATTAACAATGTCCGTCTGTCCGATGTATCTGATGGCACTAGATCTAGAACTTTGAAACTTGGATTATTTGATCAGTCCGGTCAGCGAATTCTCACTATTCGAAACCAGCCATATCGCATTTTCTGTTTTTTTTTGTATTTTACTCTTAAGGAAAAACGCTAACACATAAGCCCATAAAATTTGCATATTCCTGAATACATATCAAATTTGCTATAAAGTCACCCTACAGAAATTGTCATCACGAGGCCTCCAAATAACTTGCGGACCTAAATGTTGTACCAAATTAAAAAATTTTTAATAAAAACATAAAAATTTTAAAAAGTTGCCAAGAAAACCAGATGCCTCCAAACAAAAAACTAAAAAATTTAGCATAAAATCTTAAAACTAAAATAAAGAAAATTTTTTTACAAAAAATCTATGAAAACCGAAATTTCCCGAAAAAAATACAAAAAACGCCACTATTCACAAAATTATGAATATTCACCACAAAAATTTTCGAATTTCACCAAGAAGTTGGAAATTCGCAAAAAAATTTTATTTAATGAAAAACGACGAAATTTTAACAAAATCGATTGTAAACAAATATTTAAAAATAAGTGAAACTTCACCACAAATGATGAATTCACCAAAATACGTACAATCATATAAATCACAATATTTACAAAAATTTTTAATTAACCTGAAAAATAAAAATATTACCATAATTTGGGGAAAAACCCTAAATTACACAAATTCTAAATTACAAAAATATCTTAAATTTTCTAAAAGTTACAAAAAAAACCAAAGATGCACAAAAATTTTAAAAATTTCTACATTAGTTTATTATTTGGAGTTCAAAAAGTCACAATAAAATTAAACTGGAATAGAAAAAAATCCAAATTTGCTACTAAACCGAAATTTTATTAAAAACCCAAAATTTACTGCATTTATAACTTTTCTACAAAAATTTACATTTCATAAAAAACCTGGATATTTTAAAAAATATCGAAAAAAATTTAATTGCCACAACTGGTGAATTCGAGAAAAGAAATCTTAAATTCACCAAAATCTTTAAATATCCTAAAAATGATAAATTTTACCAAACAGATAATTAATGTGAAAAAACTCAAACTTTACTATAATTTGGGCATTGACTAAAGTACCAAAATTGTCCACCAAACCAAACCATAGTTCGAAATTTTTAAATTACAGAAACTACATAATATTTCATAAAATCAAATTTAAAAAACCGAAAATGCATAAAAAACAGCCAAAATTTTAAATGCATCGAAAAATCGAAAAACTGTAATGCAAAAAACTTTAGTTATTAAAAAAATAATTAAAAAATACTTAAAAAATAATTAAAAAATAATTCCACAAATATCGAAGTTTTACCACAAAACTCCAAATTCAACCAAATTTTGTAATTTCGCTAAGAATATTATTAATTTACGATATTTTATCGAAATCTATGTTAAGCAAATATATGAAAAAAGAAAACAAATACCAGTACAAATGGGAATTAACAACAAAATTTACAAATTCACCAAAAAAATTTAAATATCATAAATTATAAATTTTACCAAAAATATAAATTAATCTAAAAATGTAAAAAACGACTAAATTTTACCATAATTTAAGAATTCACCTAAATTAGGGCACTCACCACAAAACCAAACTTTATCCAACAATTTTAAATTACAAATATTTGTTTTGGAAAAAAATTGGAATTTGCCTACATTTTGAAACATTTTAAATCGAAAAACTGGAATAATAAAATGTAGTGTTTAAAAATCAATAACTAATAAAAAAATAACACAAAGGCTAAAATTTACAAAATTTTTGTAATTTCACAACAAAAACTTTAACTTCACCAAAATTTTGCAAATTTACCAAAAGCCGAAAATATAATTATATAAAAATCATAAAAATTTAAAAACTCTGAACTAACAAACTCGAAGTTTCAACACAATTTAGTGATTTAGCAAAATTTAAAAATTCTTCACAAAACCAAACTATAGTTCAAAATTTATCTAAATTATCAATTTAACAAAATTATACAAAAATGCAAAGTTCAATAAAAATCGAAATTGCGCCGAAAAATTCAAAATTTTGCAAAATTTTATATTCACGAAAAGTTTAAAAATTCTCTACGAAATCAAAAAACTTGCGTAAAACAATTATATTTGCAAAAATACCACAAAAAAACAATTGTCGCAATTTTAAGAAAACCGAAGTTACAGAAGTTCCAAAAGACATATCTTGCAGAAAACTTAATTTTCACAAACAAGTAAACAAAAACAAACATCATCATATTTTGAAAATTAAATACAAATTTTACCTAAAGGCTGAAATAGCACTGAACATTTTGAATTTGATCAAATATTAGAAATTTGACTAAAAATTCAATTCCGCTACTATCTGCAATTCACCAAAAAGTTTAGATATTATAAAAAATTATCAAATAAACATTGAGAGAAGAAGTAAAACAATTCAGAAGAGCAAAAATTGCAAAAAAATCTCGCCTATAAAAATAAAAGGAGAGTTTAAATCAAAAATAGGATGACTAAGTCCAAAACCCCAAGAAAAATCTGTAGTACATTTTTAGAAGTTAATACTTTTGTGAAGGGTACATAGGATTCCGCTAACCTTACTTGTTATCGTTCGTTATTTGTAAAAATTTTCGAATCTAATTGAAACAAAAAAACTTTTAGACATTTATCATCAATGTAAGCGCAACATATTTTTTGTGAATTTTACAGATTCGTGGGAGTAACATGATTTAATTTCTATTTATTTTATTTATTAAAAGTGCTGCTGCTGTTTTGTTACTTTCATTTAATTCACTTAGGAAATATGTCTGTATATTTTATTGCAGTTGTATTGCATCGCTGTTTTTTTCCCTCTTTTATTGAGACCATAACATTTGCCTGACAGCCATTTCCGATTGTAGAAAAATATTAAATATTCATACATTTTATTGTGCATTTAATATACAACTGAAATTATTTGATTTAATTAAAACCCATTTAAATTGTGACAAAATGGGTTAAAGATTTTCATAAAATATAATTATTAAAATTTATTGACAAAATTGTTCAACACTCTGGAATCATTTATCAGGTATACAAAGACAATACAATTTGGATGATTGCAAAAAATAATAAATTGGATTAAAATTTTAATCAAGTGATTTTCATAAGAATTACACAGAAAAATAAAATAAATTTGTGTTAAAATTAAATTTAGAAACAGTTACAGTTTATTAAATAATATCCATTTGGTATTCAACAGAATAAATGTTCCGGACTTTGTCAACCGCTTGGAAGGCTTTAAAGATATTTTGGAGTTTTTTTCTAATTTTAAATATATTTAATAATTTAAAATTTTTCCAACATTTTTGTATGTCAAAATGTTAATTTCAAATCAGTTTTTAACACCAAGAACCAGTCGTGTGACATGTTATGTGTCAGTTTCGTTCTTGCTACTTATGTAGTCGTCCATGCCAACTATGCTCAAAGGAGTCTCAACACCCTTGGTCCTCGTTTCTAAGAAGATTTTCGATGAGAGCGGATTATGTTGACGTTATTTGGCTTCCACGTTACTTTAGTCACATCTGTACAATTTGTTATTTTGTAATTACGTACTTCGAAATCAAAATTGGTAATAGCATGAAAGTCAACGGTCGGTTCTATAGATCAATGATAAATAATTAACTATAGCGAACATCACAACAAACAGTCTGCATAAAAGATTTAAAGGTATTATTTTCTCTCGAGGAGACGACGTGAATTGGTCACCAAGATCGATTTTATACAGCTAGATTTTTTTCTTGTAGCATTTCTGGAGTCCCAGGAGCATTCAATGGGTGCACTTCAGCCTTTCGAATAAAAAACTAATTTTGTCAATTGCAGACACACAGCTTGTTTTATTCCAAATATTAAAGCATAACATCCATTCTAATTTATAATTTTTATTTTAAATATTCAATTTAAGTTATTTAAACTGCGGCACAAACCTGATATACAAAAAGTTGTTGTGCCGAATTTCGTACTTTTTGCTCCACTTTTGTACACCATTAGGCCATGCATTCGATTATCATCAGACTTACGAACAAAATCAGTTAAAATACTTAACTTACTCTTAGAGAGGCATAGTATAGGTTGTGGGCCTACAACCTACACATTTTCATCGCCACACCGTATTAATAATCAAATATTATAGCAATAATTCTTTTGGGGGGTGGGTTATTAAAAGCAGACGAATTAAATGTATTAATTTTTCTTTTATATTTTTATTGGGCCGTCAGTTCGCAAGCACAAAGATATTGCGTGCCGTAACTGAGTGCACTGTCAGAAGTTGTGACTTATACCTCCTCGTGATGGGTGGCGGCCGGTAACAGGTTCATGTCTCTGCAAGGAGTCTGACTAAATAAGTATTCGAACTCTGGATACTAAGCGATCTTCAGTTTTAATACTGACGAGTGCATATGGAGCTCTGTGCGGAGGTACATCTCTTTCTCCATTATCAGGAATCAGGAAGCCTCACAAGAGGCGGAGAGGTTAATCTCTGAAGAAATTCCAGGAAAGAATCTGGAAAAGATGGACAAAACTGCCTCGCACTTTTAAGACGTTGGACTGCGAAATTCCGATAGGAATTCTGAAGGCATGAGCAACAAAACCTTGCAAGGGATGGCCGAGTCAGTCACCAATGATACTCCCGAGGAAGAGGGTTAGACGGTAGCGCACATTGTGTGTGAGTAACCAACACTGGCTAGTATAGCGGTTAGGACCACGAGCAGACACTTGTTAAATGTGAATGCCATGGTGGACCTAATCCTTAGACAAATATTCCGTGACGAGGAAGGATGCCGACAGTCACCAGTTGGCAGTTTGAAATCTCTACTGTCAAGAGTAAAGTCTAGTGGTAGCACGGGACACGAATGAGAGTAAGTCGTAAATTGTAAATCGGTCGAAATCAAGTCGATGAAAGAACGTACCGAAAAGGTACCCATAAAGTTAGCGGTCTGCTTCGATATCCCTACATTCAAAATAATAATAATAGTTTTTTTATTTATGTTATTAAAATTCATTTGAAAGAGTCAACTTCTTAGTATCTTAAGACAGATTTCGTGTTTTTGCAAACAATTTTTTTTCAAATATTTACATTGCCTACTAAATTTTATTATAAATGTTGCTTTTGTAATAATTTTTATTAAAATCAGCCGCACTTTTTTACAAATTTATCTTGATCAATCAGTTCAAGCAAGCGTAGAGAAAATTCCATTTCACTATTATGAATCGCATAAATTGTTCTGTGTCGATTTAATTTTACAATTTGTCGATTATAAATAATATTTGTTTATGAAATGGTTCAGTTTATTATAATTTTATTGAGCCATATTCTCGTAAGCAATTAAAATTTATTTATGGTTTTTCTTTTATGCCAATTTTATATCGTAAAAATATTTTTTATGCATTTTCGTGTTGTAATTCTTTTGAATTACACACATTTTGTTTTTTATTTTAAATGAAATTAAAGTCTTGAATGAACTTAAATTATTTAAATGTTCATATGTAACATACATATATTTGATTATAGATTTCGTAAGATTTAAAATATATTTTCTTATTCAAAATATCTACATATTTTTTGGGCAGATCTCTGCTCGTGCAAGAGCAGTGGGAAAAATATATTTTTTTATTTATTTATTTTAGTTTGTTTTATAAACTTTTTTTGTATATTTATTCGAAAAGAAAGAAAAAATTGGCACAAATTTCATATTTATGTACATTTGCATTTGTGTGTGTGTGTGTGTGTGCATGTGTATTAATGGGTCTCTTTTATTTATCTTTTATTATTTATTTCATTGAATTTTTCTTTTTCATTTTTCTTATACTTATATGAATTTGTATTTGTTGTAGTTAGTATATTTAAGTTCTTTTTATAAAAAAATTTTTTATAAACAATTTTCTTTGTTTAAATGTGAGGTGCGCGTCAAAGTGATAAGATTCGCAATACCTGGTTTATGTACAGTGATAAGAGTAAGGTATGTTCTCATTACTTAAACAACCTGATGCCCAAATATACAAAACTTTTTATGTAAATTTTTATAATTAGAAACGAAATTTTAGAAGTGAATATTTTGAAATCCCCTAGCATCAAGGTGAAATTGCAGATCATTCATCTGAAAAAAATTTTTGTTACAAACCACTGCTTGCGTTTCGTTAAGCGATAGCTTAAGTGCAACAGAGTATGTTGTAAGCTCAAAGTAGGTGGAAGCTACAAAACGGACTGTAGAAAGGTTTATTAGCATCAAACTGCTTAAAGAACGGTCTCTCATAACAGCAACATAAAATTGTCACACTTTATATCGTGCTTTTTCAGGGAATATAATAAACGTGTTGTCAGAGATGTGTTCTCATAGAAATATGAATTGGAGATGTGCTACAGAGAACGTACTTCATATTCATAGCCTGCAAATTTATTGTGATGTTTGATGGAATAAAAATAGTTTTAAGGTTCAAATGAAGAATTCTTTATATATTTTGGAGCTACTGGATACGGTAGATATTCTCCTCTGACAGTAGGTACATGCCGACCATCTTAAATATTTTTTAAACTTTTGCATGATGGCTTCTTGTCTTTTCTTTTTGTTCTTTATAAATTTTACCCGTTTGCGAACTACTTACGGTGTTTTTATTCTTTCATTAGTCGGTAACACTGCTGCGTAGGATTTTGTTTACTTAAGAGTGTGTGTGAAATATATTAAATTCGATATTGTTTGTTTTTTTTCTTGCTGGTTTTGCCTTATTTATTAAATTTTGATTTATTATTATTATTTTCTTATTCGTTCTGTTGTAGGATTCTTCTTCGTGTTATTTATTTTTTAACGCTTTTAGTCGTTATCGTCATGTCTTCGTTCGGTTATACTCGCATTAAATGTGATAAAAGAAAGACAAACAACCATATTATTGATGTCATATTTAAATTAATTTTCTCGTCCAATAAATATGTTTGGTGCAGAAGGGAAACATAACATAACATTCACGATACAAGCCAGAACTATCTCCTATCTGAATGTCCACTTGCAAACCCAGCTGTAAAAAATAGTACGTCTTGAAAAGCGATCCATGAACTTAACCAATTTTTAACTGCTTTGTAAGACTAAAGATCCTCATTACCTAGACCGCGCATATTCAAACAGAAAATATACAATTCTGGAGAGTAATACGTTAGAATAAAGCACTATAATTTTGCGCCGGGGTCGAAAGCCCAGTTCTACTAAAAGAGTGAAGAACTAAGATATGGATAAAACAGGGGAAGACCCAGCCTGAGATTGGAATGCAAATAATTTGTATATGGGGAAACGTCGGTTTTTCACGTATTGGTGGAGGGGGCGGGAAATATCCCATTAATCAAGAGAGTTCGACCTGGCCCACCGATCGGCACTGAGTCACCTTATGGATCTTTTGTGTCTTAGATAATTTATTTAATCAACATCCGTATAATAATTCTAATAAAGTTCATTACTAATTAAAATACGCTCACAAATAATGTGTGTCGTTGAGTGATACTACCCAAGTCATAAATGACACAAAAAGGATATAATCAAATTTTGTCTCCACAAACGATAGTTTAGTTTGAAAAGTAAAAGGACATTCCTATTTAATTTAAAGATTTTTTAATGAAAGATTTATGCTGTCCTTTACCCGAAGAATCATTACAAGTTTTCTTTTTTGTTAACCCTCACTGATCAGTGACGTAATTGTTTACCAATTCACGCCACCACGTGGATGGAGACCAATTTTCCTCCTAGTGGATCCGTGCTTAATATAATGTGTTACGAAAGGACTAAGAACATACTTATATATATATATATATATATATATATATAATGATTTTATAATTGTAAACATAAAATTTGAAAAAGTGAATGATATATTAATTTCGGGCTGATAAATGAGTGTCTGTTGCCTTTTGGAATCATTTTGGCCGGTATCTCAAAAATGGCAGCTGTAAGGTTATATTTCAGTGGCTGGCTTGTCCCTGTACACGAAAGACTTCTGATATTCCCACAAAAAATAGTCCAGTAGGGTCAAATGGCATGATCTAGGCCAATGGACTGCTCCAAAACGTGTGATATATTGCTAACCAAACTCGCCACCCAATAGTCAATAGAGTGTCATGTGGCATATGGCACCCCCTTATTAAACCACATGTCGTCTACCATTTTCATCGCTCTTGAAAAAGTACGGTCCAATGATGCCGCCGGCCCAGGGTGAATCGGATGGTCCTGACGCCGTTCTGGCTGCTCTTTGCACGGAATTCGGCAATTCTGTTTGTTCACGTTCCCATTGAACCAAAAATTAGCTTCGACACTGACGACACGAAACAAACGACGTTGTGGTACGCCACTTGGCTTAAGTTCTTACAGCAGATGTATTTTATGTAGTTTCATGCCGACATAAAATTACGTAAAATCTTAGATCGCGATCTTCATTCACACTGGCCGATACAGCAGCAATATTTTCCTCGGCACGCACTCTTCGGATATGGGTTGGTGAATTAATGCCAAATAAAATGAAACTGGTGCGAAATTTGGTCACAGCTTAAATAGCCTGTTCGGTGAGTCGATCATTTCTCACACAGCAAGCGTTGTTCGTCTGTTAGTCTATTCATGGCGAAATCGCAAATCTTACTGAGCATTTTTGTCATTGCCACATACCACGAAACTTTTTTTTTCGACGGAAAAATGTACAGTGAAAAACCAAAAAGCACAAAAATCACCCGATATATGTACCTTACCCTAAATCAGCATATTAAATGCAAATTTTTCTTTTAATTTTTTATATATTAATTGTGAATATTTCTTTAACAAGAAGAAATTGACTTCTTTTCAAATATTTTTCTTTCATAAAATGAAATTAGTTGTCATAGAAAATATTTAGTGGCTTCTGTGATATTAAATTAATTTCTTTCTTTTCTTGTGCTGGCACCTAAACTTTTTTGACAGCAAGTTATTTGTTTATATATTTTCTGTTTTTCTTTTATTGTTTGCTTTTACGCTTCGCAATATTGTAGAATATTAAAAAAGTATACTGTATTTTGTGTGTAAACAATTTGGATTAAAACCAAAAACATATTATCCACAAGCTGAAAACATTTCTGGTAATTTACTTGATATCACGCAATATTTTTGTATCCAATCAAATGCATATTTTCTTAAAAAAATTTCCAAACATGCATTACTTATCTAATCTTCTTGTTTGTCTTGCATAATCTGTTCATGTTATCAGCAAACCCATTATATGATAATTAATTAAATGACGTGTATGTCTTCATCACTACACACTTCCATAATAACCCAAACAGCTTTAATAAGCAAAACCACATGGCTGTTAAATAAATATTAGCAGGCAACAATAACGGATTTGCAAACAACAAGGATTACAACACCACAAGCCTATTATTGAGACGTTTGCTGAGTAACCCAACCAACAGTTTGAAACGGGTAAATAAATCCATTCATGTTTCTATTACAACACCGGATTCTAAAGGAGCTTGGTGATGACAAACGAGTTTTTCTACTTAAATTTTATTGATGTGGGCGACATATGTTGTTACCAAGGTGGTGCGAAATGCAATAAAATTCTATTACTTAACGAGATATATCATGTTCGTGTGCTCTCACGGTTTGGAGATCATGAGGAGGGGATTTAGCACTGTATCAAAGAATTCAAAATTGACTTATTAAAAACACATGTTTATGTCTAGCAGCTAATAGGTTTTTGTTGTGCTAATAATAGTTGCATCAAAAAAACACGTGTTATATTTTTTTCTAAAGCTGCAATTTACACAAGTTTATTGGCATAGACAGGATTTTCACGTAAATCCTCAAAGAAACTATCAGGGTATTAATTACATTCGAGGTGGTGAACGCAGTGTTGTTGTAGCGTCTTGATGATGCAGCTTTTAAATCATAAAACTGTTCAATTAATTTCGATGGGTTGTAATCAAGATTGGCATTAATTACTTGCTGACATTTAATACTATTAAGGGATGTTACATATTCCTTAACACTTGATTCCTATTAAGAGTTGTATTTAGGATTGTTTTATACGAGATCGGTTGTATAATTATCAAAATAAAATATAATTTAAGTTGGCAATACTGCTTAATATGTACGCCAGTTTGACATCTGTTAGTTGTGTTGGGTTCAGTTCGGTTTGCCATTTCATCACGAATAGACTGACACCTGTACAACGCCTGCAAATAGTGCATATGTACTTCGGAAATCAGTGTCCAGTTCGGTAATGATACGCAGTGTTTTATCGCAATATTCTATTCAGTGACGCGGATCCGGTTACGCGTGTCAATAAGCGAAATTGTCACATTTGGAGTGAGACAAATCCAAGAGAGATTCTCCAGGCACCGCTGTATCCACAAAAGGTCACTGTTTGAATGGAGTCATTGGTCCATATTTCTTCAAAAATGATGCCGGACAGAACGTTACAGTTCATGGTGACCGCTACAGCATCATGATCACTGACTTTTTTGTGTCACAATTGAATGCTCGTAGTGTAAAGTAGCTAGGGTTTCAACAAAAAGGTGCAACATGCCACTCAGCGCGTGCCAGAATAATTTCGCGTATGTTGGGCTTCAGGATCGTGCATATTAACACACACCTCTTGACTATTTTTTGTACGGCTATGTAAAGTCTTCCATCTAGGCCGATAATCCGCAGAGGTTTGACGCCTTGGAAGACTTTTTCCGAGCCGGCTGGGATAAGCTAATTCTTTTTAACTTTAATTTTTATTTAATTGAATATTTCTATTAAAATAAATTTTGAATAAGTAATCAAATCTTATAAATCGTATAAATATCTTATAGATAAGCTCATTATGGAAATCGAAACAACAATTGCTGAAGCCACATCCATCAACGAGGAAATCTAATTTCATTTGACCAGAGTTAACCGCTACGGACGCGCACGAAATGTTACTTCATCGGGACGGACTTCGAATCTATTCTGCATGCACGATTTAAGAATATGCTCATCTATGGTGCAGTTGAAGTAAATGTGCCTCCACGAAAGTATGACCTGACTCCATTTAACTATTTCTTGTTGCAGTCATTTAAACTGACAAGTCGTTGCTAATAAGCTGCAATCTCAAATTCAACATAATCTATGCCTTCGTTCTAAAATTTCTTATTTATAATTTACCCATAGTCTGAAATAAATTTGAAACCCCTTTACAACATTAAAAAGACCTACATACGACCAAACACAAGTGAAATAGTTAATTATTTATAATTTACTTAGAAGTGTCTACACATTAATGATGTGTCATGTGTTTTATTAAGAGTTATTCAAGTTAAGTTTTCATGTCCCAGTGGCAAATATTTACCAAACAGTAAAATATGCATCAATAGCGAAATTAATTTAATATTCCAGGTACCTTTACAAAATTAGTCATGGAGCAATACGTGACAAAACAACGAGGTCAAATTATTCAAGCGTCTTATGAAAATGGGCGCTCGAGGATAAATGCATATCGTGCTTCACAACAAACTATTTGTGTACATAGTTGATATTCTGCACGCACAGTGTCGAATTTGGTCTAGAAGTTCCAACAAATTGGGTCAGTATGTATCATAAAAACAACTCAGTACGCTCCGCTAGATCATTCGGATAAAAATATTGACAGAGTTCGTGAAAGTGTAGCTGCCGAACCAGACTTTCGAATCCTAATATAACGAATTTTCACAAACAATTTGAAATTCCGTGCCTGCAAGAATATAAGCCCAAAGACCATCAACACTATCGGTTGTTTACCAAATTAATGCGAGTTCCTTGCCGGCCATACCTCAGGATTGCTGTGAACAAAGAATGAATGTTACGCATTTTCAAGTGTTCCTATCTACGATGGACTGTCATGTAAGTTATTAATTTGTTGTCAACACCTGAATTGTGAATCTTATATGCCTTAGCGGGCTCTTGCCTTGCTTCTTGCGATTTAGACTGAAATCACATTCACCCATGTGCTTCCCAAAGTCGGGTTTAAATACTAAGATGTTTAGCTACTCGCCCCGAGGAGACTGGCGCAAAATAAGGCGGAAGAATCTGCGAAAATTTTCTTAACCCATTAGCGTCCAATGTTCCCAATTGGGGACAAAACAAAAAATTGTGTAGCAACTGTAGGCAACAACACATCGAATTCACAATAAGTATATAACGGTACTAACATTCCAATGTATACGATAGTAGCAACTTTTTTCATCTTTTCTGATTGTATGATCAGTATAGAGCACATATTTTCAAAAGCAACACATTTTTGCAAACGTATATGTTTGTTGACAATTTTTGTAATTATAACTGTTGAACTTTAAGTGTTTGTTATATATATATATATATATATGATAGAGCGTGACGTTAGTGAATAATATAATTAGTTTACAGTGCACAAGAGTTTTCGAGTTTTCTGGAAGTTGTAAGTTGTTTTTGTTCCCAAATGGGAACATTGGATACTTGATGATAAAAAGTTTTAAATTTTATTTATGTTTGTAGATCGTGATAATTCATATGAATCATGCTTAGTAAGCGCGCTTTGAGACTTACTGAAATTGAAGGCATATTAGAAGAACTTCTTGAAAATGAAGATTTTTCTGATGATAATGCTATTGATGTAGTACAACTGCCTCCTGAACCAGATAGTTTGACAGACTGCGAAGATATTGATGAAGATGACCTGGATGAAGTTGCAGAGCTAAAATATATGCCTGGCGAAGTAGAAATCCACTTCATAGAAAACGAAAGAAATGAAGATATAGAGCCGACATCATCCAAACGGCAAAAGCTTCAAAACGAATTTCCAATACCACGTTGGCTTCATATCGATGCCAGTTATACGCAACCTTTTTCATCATCTGAACGCTGTGCAGAACATAAATCAAAAATTCAGGAAAAGTTTCAAAATACGGAGCTGTGTGGGATTTTTGAATTTTTCTTTGATAAGTCACTTATACAACACGTAGTTGACGAAAGTATTCGTTATGCACACCAGAACAATTTTCAAAACTTCGTGTTTTCTCCTAATTGTTTCTGCGAATTTCTCGGAATCTTATTTTTTACGTCATACCATAGTTTACCCAGTGAAAGGATGTATTGGTCCACAGATGATGACATGGATATTCAAATAGTAAGAAATTGTATGCCAAGAAACAGATATCTTGAAATTAAAAGGTTCCTACACTTTAACAATAACCAAATTATTAGCAATCGTGTTCTTGAAAAAGATTTTAAAATCAAACCGCTGTTTGAAAGGATCAATGAAAACTTTTTGAAACTAAACGTTTTTTCAAAACAGTTGTCAGTAGATGAGCAGATGGAGGCATTTTTTGAAGCAATTTATTAGAGGAAAACCAATAAGATTTGGTTTAAAACAGTGGGTTATGGCCTGCGGTGAAACTGGATTTTGCTACCAAATTGAGCTTTATTACAAAGGTAAAAAAGGGATTTAACAACATTAGGTGAAAAGGTAATTACTTCTATGGTTAATCTTCTAAACAATCCTGAAGACCACGAAATTTATTTTGATAATTTTTTCTCGGGCTTCCGACTAATGTCAACTCTTAGACTGAAGCATATGCGAGCTACAGGCACAGCAAGATTTAATCGAATCAATAGGTGCCCAATAAAAAATGACGACTCTATGAAAAAGGAACATCGGGGAGCTATTGATTACAGGTTCGATAAAAACAATGAAGTATTAGTAGTTTCCTGGAATGATAATCGGTGCGTTAAAGTGCTTAGTAACCACCTTACTGTAAATCCAATGCAATCTGTTCAAAGATACAGCAAAAAGGACAAAAAATATATTGAAGTGCTTCAGCCTTACGTGATATCACAATATAACAAGTATATGGGTGGTGTGGATAAATTAGACTGGCATGTAAACAAATACCCAATTAAAATTAAAGGGAAAAAATGGTATTTTAGGCTTTTTACAAACTGCCTGGATATTTGTATGTATAACTCATATGTTATTTACAACACATGTAATGAAAGAATACCATATTTATAATTTATTCGTATGGTTACCCGACATTATTTGCACGTGAATTCAGAATTTTCAGACCCGAAAATGTTAGGTCGTCCAGTACGAATCCCCAAAGAATGTAGGACCATAACAAAACATGTTCTGGCAGGAATTCATGATGGAAAGCAAAGACGATGTGCGCCTTGCAAAAAAAAAAAAATCAAGAAAGATTTGCTTTGAATGTGATCGTGGCATGCATGTACATTGTTTCGTAGAATACCATAATATGACTTAATGCCTAATGTTCCCATATGGGAACAAATTTAAACTTTTAATAAATAAAGCTAAACTGCTTTCAAAATAATTTTAAATATGTGTTTTGGTTATAGTTAGGGTTATATTACTGGAAAATAAACTGCAAACCTTAAAACAAAAATTGGGCGTTAATGGGTTAATTCCAATACGAATATCATCGTTGTGGTTGGAAAATTTTCGAATGAGCCGTCTATGTGAACGAACAACTTTCCGCACTAGGTCCAATGCTTGGTCTTGCAGACCGCTTCAAACTTCGTTCTTTGTTGTTTTTGAAACTGAAATTAGAATATCTGACTAGATTAGGAGAACATATCTACGTCCGATATCATCCTCAGAACAATAGCGAGTTAATTTTGTAAAATAACTATAAGAAAAGTTTCTTGATAAGCTGAATAAGCAAAAAGGAAGTCTATGCTTATGATCTAAATATAAATTTCTGTGAATTTATATTTAATTAAAGAGGTATAGTAAATACACAACTGATCCCACCATAGACAACTAGGTACGAGTACAGTGGTTAGTTCGGAAAGAAAAAACTGTAGCAACAGTATTTTAATAAACATAAAATAACTTCTTATTTGAAACAAATAAAATGAGTCACAAAGCGAATCCTTGCCTTTGAATGAACCAACGGATGATTTAATTTTATATAACACAAACACACGTTTTCATATAAACTTTGTATTGTGATACTTATTTGCCACCCTACTTCATATAATCAAAACAAAAACGAACAAATAAATCACATTTGTTTGTTGTTTTTCAAAGTTTGCTGTTTTTAAAAATCAATGCCATTTCAGATTTCATGCTTGCTTAAGTTTTAATTCTTTTACATTTAACAAAGATTAATTTTCGCACGTTTCTGAATGCGTTTTATTAAATGGATCCTTTGATTTTTAACCATGTGCGAGTACTATTTTATAATTTTATGCCGCCAAAAGTACCGATGTTCTTCATGCAATTGTCAAGTTTATTGAATGCATAATTATCTTTTAATTAATTTTAAAATTAAACAAGTCTACAGTTTATTAAATACAAATTTTATACATTTTCAATATTCATCTTTGACATACATACATCATATTAAATAAATATTTATGTTGGCATAACTATTTGGTCGAAAGCGTAGCAGTTTTCTCTGCATTTTGCTTCAGTATTGAGAGAAGAATTATTATTCTTGAAATTGTACACAGTTTGACGTTGCCATTTGTATTGTCATCACTAGACGACAGGTGTCAAAAAAAGTTATGTAAATACCATAATAGTTCTTCTAGATAATTTATTCGTACAAATACACAACTGAAATTTATTTTATATTGACACACGTAACATGTGATGTATTTTTTTCCTTAGGATTAGTAATTGATTTTTAAATTTCCGTCGATGATGTACCCATTATGCTTTGGAAATTTAACGGTTGATTCGTCAAATCATTTTAATTTATTAAATATTGCAATACAATTAGAAATTATAACCAAATTTAAAGTGACTCTTCGCAGTAAATCAAATAGGAAACTTTGGTAAGAATCGAATGCGCGATCCCCAGGCAGAAATACAAGCACACTACTAACTAGTCTACCAGTTAACATGATTTGTCAATTAATGTGACATTCCATTTATTAGGGGAGCAACTAGCAAAATATTTCAAAACTCTTTTTTGAAAATAAGCTAATACATCCACATGCTCCAAAATTGTACTTTGAGAAGAACTACTAAACATCATAAATAATTGAAATATTAACGTAAGGCTAAGTTCCGTGCAGGCGCAGATCCCGCTGGGGCTCTTGGGGGAGGAAAATTTATATTAAAAGTAAAACGTTCGAAATTTTCTTTTGAAAACACGTTAGCTTCAATTAAATCCACGCCTGGTTGTTTCCAATGCAACTTGTCCAACAGTGAAAGACATAGTGAAGCAATTAGACCCAATGCGGCGAAACTAACACACAAGATTGTAGCTCATAAAGCGGATAATTATGTTTTCTGTGACTGAATACTTTCGGTCAGTACATATCATATCGATAACGGGCTTATCGAGGGTTAGAGAAAGAAAACAAAAGAAAGAAAACAAAATTAAAAAGGAGCCAAACCTTAACGAAATTTTACATCTTGTTCGTTGCTTTCACTGTACAATAACGCTGTCAAAATATATCCAAGTGAACACCAGGAAAAGGTCTACTGTCGCTGGTCAATCTGGTACTAAAATAGAATCTCTTTAGTTAATTGGAAAAGTTGCCAAGATTAATATGAGGAAAGCATGAACATTAGGTTTCTCTGCTTCTGCTACTGAACAAATGCAATCAGTTCGTATGATATTTGTATTTATAGTTCAGTATTTTTTGCCCTTAAATTTTAAAGATAACGACATCTACATTTTGTGTGACAAAAATAACGTAACTAAGAAAATAAAATGTGAGCATCCCAGCAGATTTAGCGAAATAAACAAATACATGAATTCTAAAGGGCAATCAATATTTACATATGCATCAGTTTTCAATCAATTATATTTATTACTAATGCTGTGTCGTCGACGATTACAAAAACTCATGGTCTCAAGATAATTACGCCGAAAAATAAAATCAACGAAATCATTTCTATATGTTTTTTTTCTCTCAAAAGTTATTCAAATATTTTACACATTTGATAACTTTGTAATTATTTTTCAGAAATTTCAAATAAAAGCCCAGATCACTCCGATCACGAAATAATTACGTAAAAATTCCACCCCTTTACGCTTATGTATGCAGGATTCTTATACTGAGGTTAATGCACTATAGCATGATAAGAAGGAAAAATGTCTCATGATCAAACATGATTCACGCAAATCACTTAAGCATAGCCCATATCTACTTCCCTCTTCTTTTATGTTTCTTTGTGTGTTACAAATATTTGGAAGTTAGATATGTCATGTTCAAAAGAAGTGAAGTTTGAATTTTGAATTTTGAATTTTTTTTAAGTATTTATTTATACATCAATATCCATTTTGTGCCCTTCAAAGTAATCGCCCTCAGAATATACTGCACTTATGCCAGCGCTTCTTCCATTCCTCGAAGCACTTCTGAAATGCGCTTTTCGGTATGGCCATCAGCTCGTACTTCGATTCGGACTTTATCTCATCAATTGTGGCAAAACGTTTTCATTTATTTGTACTCTTCAGTTTTGGGAATAGGAAAAAGTCGCAGGGAGCCCAATCTGGTGAATAAGGTTATTGAGGCATAACTAGAGTGTTGTTTTGGCCAAAAAATAATATTCTTATATCCATTTTTTTCAAAAGTCAAAAATCGAAGAAGAGACACAAACGTGACTAACATTTTGCGTTGTCAACAACAAATCCAAATTAGCTGATAATGCCAACATATGACTAACACATGTGTAACAGAAAAAATTTTCGATATTCGAATGTACACAGCCAGCGAAAATTCAAAATTCACCTTTTCCTTTGAACAAACCATGTATAAGGACATTTGTAAGCTAGAATTAAATTTTCTCTTCAAAATTCTGAAGAATATAAGAAAATTTTTTTTTTTTAATCTTCTACAAAATTTATTTTCTGTTGGTTACGTTATGTTCACATTTCAGTATAACCTTTTAGAAATGTAGACGACAAAGCTAACGTAACTGGCTACAAATTCTTATATTAAAAAATAAAAAATATTTACTGTTATAAAAAAATACATATACAATAAAACAAGTTTAAATATTTAAATGTTTCATTTAGACAGACCCATGCAAATATACATATGTATGTGAGACAATAAAACACAAAAAATACAACAACAAATAATTATGTTGTACTCAATAGATAGAAATTATTATATATGTTATAAAACAAACACTGTATAACAAATTTTCGCAACATCATATTGCCCTTTTTAATTTTATAAAATAAACTCTTTAGTCTTTCCCCAAATACATTTGCGAATATTTAAATTCGCAGACTTTCACTTAAATAAACTCCAAAAAAATGTCTTGTTGCTCAGTGTTAAAAGCAAACGAAATTATTATATGGTTTAATGCCTTTTGTGTCAGTAATTTTTAAATTGTTGAACATGCATTTCCGGTTGGCAAACTGATAAACAGTTTTTGTATAAATACTCAAAGATGGAAATGTACATTTTTCGAAAATATTATCTATGACAAATGTTGTAGATATATAAGAGTTCTTTTGTTGCTAGTACGTTCTTACAAAACAGTACTCACTAAAGATTCAATAAGTTAAAATGAATGTATGGCTTACACATCTCTCGATATGTCGGAGAGCAAGCTATTTAAAAATGTCACTTAATTCTAAAATTGCTTTTATACGGTACTGGTATCTGATTCTTACTTAAAAATTTATTATTATAAACCAAAGGAGTGTCACTTATTTTTTCCACATTTAAAAAAAAAACTACAAATAATATTACAAGTATTCGTCCCATATAAAAAAGATATGTAACTTTTTAAAAATATGAGCAGAAACAACAACACCTTTTAAGTATGTATCATCTACAAGTTAACTATAAGGTCGGTCGATTGTGGATAGCAATTAAACTTTAGTTTCGTTGCCAGTTCCCGCTAATATATTACAGATGACAACTGACAGCTGTTATTTTAAGTTGCCAAACAACACAGCACATAAAAGTTTAAAATATTATCAATACTTAACCAAAAACATGCGGACTTCGAAATTACTTATACGACATAATTTTAATAAAAAAATATACATATATGAATTGAAAAAGGCTGCCGTTAGTAACTTCAAAAACTTTGTTTAAGAATATAAACTTTAAAAAAAGTACAGTAATACTAAATTTTCCATCCCTGCAGGTAGAACAAATCCCCTGCGGAGTTTTTTGTTGTGACTTATAATATAGGACAATTAAAATCAAATGTCCCCAAAACACAACTCTTTTTACTCTTAGTTTCAAAACCTAGTTTTCTAGTTTCAGTACAAAACATGCAATAGAGGCACTTTTCTTCTTGATAATCAAGTGTTAAATTCAGTAGTGGAAATTCACGGTAAATTTTAGAACTTTAGCTTTCAGTTTTATTGTGTCCGCATTAAACAAATTTTTAACATTTTGAAAATTTTATTGAAACTACTGTATGCCTAGTTGTCGAAAAAAATTAACTAAAAAAATTAAAAAAATTTAAACTTTCTGTACCAGACATAGCTACGCCAACGACCACTGGTGAAACATAAGTATACTCGGACTTGCATGTATTATTTTTCAACTTGAAGTTTCAAATATGTATGTATACACATTGTGTATTATTTATGCAAAGATTAACTTTAAACCCTTATAGTTCCCAAAATACTAAATCGACTGTGCACATCTGCAAATAAATATCTTTTAAAATCGACTGCACAATGTGCGCGTCAAGGTGATAAAAAAACTGTCTTAGGTTTACCACTAAATTTGGACTTGAAGCAAAAACCTCAGAAAAATATCCCCATAATTCCTTTCTTACAATAACCTCAAAAAGCTTGTTGTTCTTGTTAAAGCTTTAATTTAAATGTGTTAAGTTGTTATAAACAACTCCCCTTCAGTTTACAAAGAATTTTCTAGTTTTTTTTAAATTAATTAAACATTATAGCGGAATTTAGTATCCAATGCAAATTGTCTTGAAAAATTGCAAATAGAAAATATCGTAGCTTTTGGTTTCATAAAAAGCTACGATATTTTGCAATCGCACTTTTGCAGGACCATTTTTACCAAATACTGAATACCGCTTAATTGACAAAAATTATACCACTACCCTCAAAGGGTAGCATGTTTTTTGTGAGTAAATTCACCCTATTTTATGCACTGCACTTTATCTACGGTATTAAAACATAAGGTAGCCTATAAAAAGCAACCAATTTTTTAAATAGTTTCGAATTATATTTTAAGTAAATTATTATTAAACTTTTCCGTTTAATAGGAGGATAAGTCTTATCATAAAGGATTTACATGCAAAGCTGGAGAGAAGCGCTAAACTGCAGATTTTGGGAACAGTTTAATAATTCTTGCCTCTTAAGTTCGATTGCAATTTGTATCGATATCGAAAATCATAATTTGACCGCTGACCAACAACACAAAGTTTGTCCTACAGTTTACATTAAGAACATTGCAAAAACGAAAAATTTAAAACTGAAAAAACGATGGCCTGGATAAACCGGAAATATTTCTTTTTGTACCGAACAATCGACCAGTGAAGTAGGAGGAAGAGTTCTCTTTATCGTTGTCGTTGTAGTAACAAGCCAGTTTCCATACAATTATCATGAAAAGAGCGAGACAGCAGCAGAGAGCGTCTCCTTTAAGCAACCCCGTAGACTAATCTACATCTTGCTTATTTCTGTCCACTTTGGTCACAATCTGTGTCTTGTGCTACAGTGTCGTTACTTCAAGTTATGTGGCTGTCCCAAAAAGTAACTACAAAGTTAATATTTTAGCAGCAGGTCAATTATAGAAATACATACATACATACGTAATATCCAGTCTTAAATAAACTCATTTATTTATTTGGATCTTAATTACATATATTTAAATTAAAAGCTCAAACTTTAGCATGCTTTTTCGTTTTTTCAAATACTCTGAAAATAATAGTTTTCCCTTTCTCTTTTAATGAGAATTAATTTTTGATAAACAAAAACCAGCAAAATTTGCGAAAGGCGGATTAACAACTAAGAAGAAAAAACTGCATTGAAACGGAAACAAATGAAGCTGATTCGGCTCTATTTTGGCTGCAGTTACAGAGGCAGTGTATAAAGTAGAATAAAATAATGATAATGATGATGATGGTTTATGAAAATTTTAGTTCCGCAATTAAAATGAAATAAAATTTAAACAAATTGAATTTGTCTCTGTAATTTTTTAACAGATTTTTATTTCTTTGTATCGCAAAATTTTATCTTAAGATTCACAAAAGATGAAAATTGTTCTAATTTGTTATTTTTCGCAAACGTTTAAGCAATTTTGCGTAGACATTTTAAATATTGAGACTAAGATTTTTAATGACTTTATTTTGTCGGTCAGATTTTGCAATTTTTTTTTTGCATGTTGATAAATGCATAATAAAACGCATGACAAAGGCGTTGGGAAAATCACTGAATTTTATTTCATTTTATTCAGTTTAAGAACTCAAAAAAAAAAAAATTTTCATTTATTTTAAAGCCTCATAAGAGGAGCATTAATCGTGTATGTATAAAAAATTTAAAGAAACAACAACTAATTTATCAAAAAACCCAAAATCATAAATCTGCATCTACTACACAGTGCTTTTTCCTGTGGACAAAAGAAAAAATTCGTACTGTGCGGAGAAGTAAACTCTTCGATAGATCAGAATATATTGACTGTATAAAAAATGTACGCTGTTTGACAACAAATGTAATATGTTCCTAACGTTGACACATTCTTTACCGGAAAGCTTAGATTGCTGTCAACAACAATCAATACACAGTAAATTTTTCTTTTCCCAACAAAATAGTTTTTCTTGCATTCAAAATGATAATTTTCAACCAAAAAAAGTATTTTTGCAGCGAATTAAACAAAGTATTTTTGCAGCGAATAAAGAAAATAATTTTGCCACGAGTTACATATCCGAAATGCTGCTTCAACGCTAGATAAGCTCTTGTTCTCTGCATCGGATTGTGACTGGCGTAGAAAACTCAACCTGATACGACAATCCGCAGCGCAATCCTTTGCGCTAAGATATTCCTCTCGATTTTTGGGATCAGAAGGTTGTGTTATACGACGCTATAATTTTCCTCCAGCCCAATGCTGGAAATTGAAACGACAAAATTTAAATTCTTAACTTCATCCACAGTAAAACTCGCTGTATAATCAGACAAGTAATTCGGAACAATAACAAAACGAAAATACTAATCCACACATATTTTATCTGCACTTTCTAAAGTTGCGGAGCATCATTTTAAATTTTTGGATCCCAATAGTTTTCTTACTGACTCGTAATATCGTTTCCGAATGTTCATAATTCCAATGTGTCGCTTATTTTCCACTTATTTGGAAGCTTTTTAAGGAAGCGGATCGACTCGTTGAAAGTTGTGATATTTAACAAAACTCTCGTTTTGTTAAATATCGGGTCTTTTTTTTGCTTGAGAAATATCGATAACGATAAATATGCTTTGATAACTGAGAATGTCAAACTGTCTTCAAATTTCTGTCGAGTAAGGTTTGGTAATTCATCATGAACCGTTTAATGCCAGAACAAACAACATTTACAAATTGTGGAAATTGACTTTAAAAAAAATAAATCTGTTCGCCAAGTCCATAGACGTATTCCATTTTACGGTCAACATAATCGGCCTTGTGAGTAAGCAATTTGTGAAGAGTTGTTGATCGTTTTCGCACTAATTACACTCTTCTCGATTCAAAAGCATCAAGAAGACAAAGAAATGTGCGTACCGAAAAGAATATTGCTGCTGTATTAGCGGAAAGTATTAAAGAAGACGCCGAAATGTCGATTCGTCGTTGTTCTCAACTTGTTGGTCTTTGTCCTTTGACTACGTGGGAAATTTTATGGAAGGATCTTGGCTTACGAGCCTATAAAATACAGCATTAGCGAGAATTCAGGCCAAGCGTTGCATTTTTGCTCATTCTGTTTATTTGTAACTTGCCGCAGATGAGCATTTTTATCAAAGAATTGTTTTTAGTCAATCAGCAGAATTGCAGTATTTGGAGCAAAGACAATCCCTAAGCCGTTGACGAATCACCATTACATTCATTAAAATTGACTGTTTGGTGTGCTTTACATGGTTACCATGCTGACTGAATTCTTGTTTCCAAAAATAAGTCAAAAAAATCAACAAAAATAAATAAACATCAACGATATTTAGTCTTAACAAGGCGGCGGGACTTGCCATACAGCGCGCTTTGCAATCGATGCAAAATAAATTTGATGACAACTTTATTTTCAGAAGTGGTCGTGTACACTGGCTTCCTCGTTCGTGCGATTTATGGATTATGTGACTGGTTTATTTTATTTTTATTATATGTAGCTTCATCATAAAATAATAAAACTGATAAATATTTGCGGTTTTATATTTTTTATAAATTTTTGAAAATGAAAAATTTCAAAATTTCTCGGAAAAAAAATTCAGTTTATTCGAAATAACTCCAAAACTAATGGGTATAGTAAAAAATTTTATGGCTGTTGTAATTTGGAATTTATGGACATATAGCACAACGAAATTGAACAAGGCGTTTGAAAGTTATGATAAGATATGTGAAGCGGCCTTCTCAAAAATCTCATATATAAAAAAAAAATTTTTTTTAAAAAACTTATCCATAGAATTCAAAATAAAGGCGATTTTTGTAGTTAGGCAACTATACCTCATCAAAAAAATATAGTGGTTCTCCGTTGTTTTTTCGGTTGTTGCATAGTGTATTCATCTCTTAGGATGTCTAACAGTGCACACAACAGAGCCAACCAATTAAGGGAAAATGTTAGGTGAATATATTAGTTTACGCGCTTACAAGAATAAACGTGTATGGGAGTTGCAGCCAATGTTGTCTGCTAACATACACGCGATCGAAAGATTAACTATGACTGATATAAATACCAAGGAATCAGATAATAGACAAGGGATGATGGAGATTTTTTTCAAACATCCATATCAAATCAATCTGTCGGAAAATCAAATCAAATACTCATGACATTTTTGGCATACAAATTCGGTGCGACGGGCGCTAAGCACTTTTTCAGATTATAAAAAAGTGGTTCGTATTTATTTATTGGGGGAAGAGCTAGCCTCTTTGTTCAACTCGATAATTGTTTAAGCCAGCTCATCAGGAAACCTTTACCCAACTTTTTAGAAAAACTGCGAATTTCGTATGCTTGAAAGCCTTCAAACCAAATGAAAAAGTTTATAGAGATTCCAAACGAAAATATTAAAGTTTAACAGAAAGCCCCAATAAACAAATTGTTCCCTCTTTTTTCTTACTTGCCTTTCTACATTTGGTTGTTTGTTTGTCAACTCTAAATGTAACTGTAAGCCGGATTCATGATAGTGTTAATTTTTATAAAAGTATATTGAAAATTGTCGACGTTTGTTTTAATTAAGAACCCTTCGTTTCACAAAATGAGCCCTATATGGTCAAATGTATGTACATAAGTATATCTGGGAGTAATAGAAACATACCTCAGTAATTTTCATAGTGCGCTTAACCACCTTGCGAGTTACTTGAGTCACCTCTTCCACTTCATCACCATCCTCATCGATACCTTCGGTAACAATTTTATCGCCCGGAATAATTTCCATAGTTTCATCTACCAACTCGGTTTTTTTGTTGGAGTTGGCATTAGCTGCATCAGGGAAGGGAGTTTGTTCTTCAGTGGCCATGACATCTTCCATTTCAGACATGTTTTAGCTGGTTTGTTTACAAGTTAAAATATCGGGGTTTTTTTTAATTTACAAAAACAAATATTATTTGTATGGAAATTACTATTTTTCAACAGTTGCTTTAAAAAATTTGTTTTTTTATTGTGGTTATTTTATTTATATTGCTTCAAAATTTATTTTAATAGTAGGGTGTTTGGTATTATATACAGATAGAACTTTGTTTTGAGTTGTACTGTAAAATTTAGACAAAAATTTTAATATGTAGTTAAAAAAATGCACACACACTTAAACTAACACTGGCGGGGAAACAAATACAATTTTTGAATATTTTTCCTGAAAAATAAAATATAATTTTTTGTAGTTGTTTTTTAACAACTATTTTATGATTTCTCTTTATTGATTGTAGGGTTATGTAAACACTGTGACTTTTCCCGTTAAAAAAATAGAGAAAAAACTATTATTTTTATAAATGTTTTATGTTTTCTCATGAATTTTAATATCTTAATATTTTCTTTGTTTTTATTTTTTTCACACTTTTGCACTATTATTATTATTTTACATTTGTTTTTGATTAAATATTGTGACTTCTTAATTTTACTTGCAATATTTTGATATATTTGTTGCCTTTTGCTGCGGTTTGGTGTTCTTAAATAATTTTACTTTTCAGAAACGCGCCAGAGTTTGTTGATGGACCCGATCTGTTGCACGACAAAAATGATCTTGTATTGCTTATACTGTTGGAGATGATGATGATGTTAAAAAACATTCAGCAAACAAACAATAAAATTTAATAAAATATATATTTTTTAGCACTGTACCGATTGCGAATTTCGCAAGAACAAATATAATTATTTAAAAAAAAATATACATATATTGTTTTATCGCCTATAAGAAAAACGCTAACGTCCATTCGTACAAGTATTTTAAACCAAACAAATTTCCTTTTTACCACAATTATTATCTTGTCTCACACTTTGTTTTGCTCGAACACAAAATGTAGTTGATTTTCTTTCCTTTTTTCTTTTTATTGTTGAATAAAAATTTTTAAAGAAAATTTCTTCATTCAGAGCCCCGTTTATGACAGAAATACAAATAAAGAAAATTTTAAAATATATTTGCCGTTTTCTCCGTCTGTTATAACAAAAACAAAAAAAAAACAAAATCACAACAAAATTTCATTTGGGCACCATATAACAGATGGAAAAGAAAATGTTTTTTTCTGTTTAATTTCCATTTCATTCAAGTATTTTGAAGAAAACTTTACATATTTTGCGTTACTACTAAATTTGTTTTCTTAAGTAATCCAAAGTATGACGTCTACAGAAAAATTAATTTTACGAATAAGTTGGAAGATATAAATGAAAGAAGAAACAAATTAAAGCGTTACCGACGTTACGTTGAACAAAACGATTGAAATGTTCAAGTAATTTGTACAAAATATTTTATATTGCACCAAAGGCACTCATACCAATAAATTTAAATTTAATACTTTAAACACTACTACACATCCATAAACTACTATACTAAACGTCAAACGTGAAACTAAACGGTTCTAAGAAAAACTCTCTCCGAAAGAAAAAACATGTTGAATGTTGAAATCATATTTAAAATATCAGCAGCTAGAAGTATTATTATTTTCATCAGTGTTGTCAATTTAGAGATTTTTGCACAAATATATATTTCCAATTTAAAATCGTCGCCACTTAAGTTAAAGGTGTGAAATCAGACAATTTAATACATTTTACTTTTTTTATCACGTCCATTTCCTAGCCTTTTTAACAGATTATACCAGGCGGATGAATTTCCGATCTGTTGAAATATTGTTAATGTGAAGTCAATCCCTAAATACCAGTTGGGCAACAAAAATTACCGCGCAATTGCAATTTGTTCTGCACTAGATATCTTATGACCTATCTAAAGTCTTAACAAGTCCTGTAGAGGACGCTATATGGAAACCTGGTAGATTTCCTGTCGCAAGGATGGTCTGGTTTCACACAACATTTCGGCGAAAGTAAGGTAGTGGCTATTGATATTTCTGAGCCGTTTGATAGAGTCTGCATGGTGCACTAATGACAAAATTTATTGATTTTAATATCGGTAAGGACAAGCATCTCAGTATACGAGTTGTTATAGATGGGGTTTTCAAAATCCGTTCTTTCTCCTACACTATTTCCTATTTTTCTATGCCGAGCTTCAGCAGGATTTGCCGTTCAGTTTCAACCAGTAATATACCAAGACTTTCGCAACTTGGAGCCATTAGTCACAATATGAATGATGCGCTCCACCGAGATCTTGCGGTAATCTCTAAATGGAGTTGTGCGAACAGAACAGCACGTGGGACTATGTTGATTTATCTGTAGTTATGGGTAGTATAGGTATTAAAGCATTAGAAGCTTTTGATATTCTTGGTAATTTAGTTCATGATAATCCAGTTTGTTTGAATATACACATTTTCAGATCGCCAAAGAAACACTCAAGTGTTTCGTTTTTTTTAAACCATGTACGAGTATCTCACTCCATATCACATTTTTATTATTTACAAATATACTGGTCGGTGACAGTAGGGTCGCCAACTCTATCGACTCACTGGAATACCGACGCAATGTGGGTTGTGTGTTATTGTTCCATACATACTACAACGAAATGATATCCTATGAAAATAGGGACATATGTGTGCGTATAACACGCACAACACCTTACAGCCTAAGCTGGATGCGCTGTTGTTTGTTTCAACAAGCTGGCTGTACTTTAATCAAAATCCAAATACTGTTTCCTGTCCTAAGCTGCTTAATTTTTATTCTTCTTTACCATGCGTCGACACAATCGACAAAATGTCAAAAATGGACAAATAAGAATTTACAAGATCATTTGCATAGAAGTTTAAATAAAACTGATACATAATTGTCCAAGAAGCCGTTATTTGGCTTTGATATTCACGTTGGCCTATGTTTTACTAAAAATTAGTTAATTAGCATCACCAACATTCATGTGTTTGTCGAACTTTTTCTGTTACGGGAAAATCCAAAAATATCCCACTTCTCACATTTGCTCTCACTCTCTCTCTCTGTCATTCATATTCAGCTAATCTCTTGACAATATCCCACTTAATCTCAGCAAAACTCTCCTAAATGTATTCAAAAACTATAACCACACCAGTGTTGCCAGCTATAGCTTGGGCAGACAAAGACTAAAAGTAAAATTTTTTTAATTAAAAAAAAATATATTTAAAAAAACTTGAAATTAATTCCATGTTTTGCAGACAGTCAAAAAGTTATAAAAGCTAATGCACTTTTGTATCTAACGGCAACACTGATTGCTATTACTAAAAAACCAAAAAACGCTGTTATCTTGGGAATAGAGAAATTTTATATAAAATTATTATTTAAGGGATTTTTATATTTTTCCGAAGGATGTTATTGGTTATGTATTTAAGTCAGATGCGAGTATAAAAAATATTCGATTAGTACTTCTCTCAGTTAAATGAAAATTTTTAAATTTACTACAAAGAGATATCTTTATATGTATTTTGGCTATAGTTTGGCATTAGCTGTAATTAAGATAATTTGTTTCTCTTTTAATATTTTCGGAAAACTGATCGCATTTGATCAAATCAAACAGCACAGCACAATATAAGTATGTATTTGTTCATTTACAAATATTCATTAACCGGTCGGCTTTTTAGCATGTGATTGTGTGTCTACGTATTACTGGGTAAATTATATGACTTTTAAAGGGTTTCACAATACACTAAATTATTAATAAGATTTCAGTTGATCCAAGAATTAAATTTAGGAAAACACGAATCAATTACAGTCGATAATACATCAATACATAATTCGCACAAACACGGATTCGTTTTTATTTTGCGAACTCTATTAATCTTAGTATATAAATGTTCCATGTAAACTTCCGCCCAGAAAGTTATTGATCTCATATAAAACAAATCAAATTTAGTTTTATACTATCCAGCTCTCTTTTAACAGAGGAACCTACAATACTAAGCTCATAATGCGTCTCAATCTAATATTGGGTGACCCATTTTGATTTTATTTATAATATTAAATAAAACACTTAAAATATAATTGGATGTCGGAATTTTACTCTTTTTTAACAACTTCTTTCAGATGTTGGCCGATTTTTTCAATCACTCATTCCATGATTGGTACCGGTACTCGTGAATCACTCGAGTAATGTTGACTTTCAAGTGTTGAATCGTATCGAAGAAGACTTTAGGTCTCACATGCAGATGTGTGATATCTTGTTGGCCAGTTGACAGCTCCGGAACCCGAAATTACCTGCTCGCCGAAATGAGATCTCAATAAAGCTCCCCGCTACAGCCGCAATATTCTCCTCACTGCGGGCTGGGTCGCATATCATCAAAAAAGGTAAACTAAGACTTAAACTTGCGGATAGTATTGGCAATAGTGAGCTGGAAAACGATGTTGACTCACGAATGACTACAACTTAGGCGAAAGAAGGAAGCTGGAATTCTTCATAAAGAACCAAAAACTTATGTTTAGTCCGGCTACCGTGATCTTAATAGCGTTTATACTGGCTCCATGAAATTCACGTGCAAATAAAGGAAGTGAGAAACTTTTTTAATGAAAAATGTGAAGATTTATTATTTCCTTTAAATTAGCACCACCCTCAAGTCATAGCCACCCGAGGAAGTTATTGTGCCGGCACAAGATTTATAATGGATTCAGGAAGTTTAAGCACAAAAAAGTAACAGAACACTACGCGGAGTTTGAGTACGCACAAAGCGTCAATTTCTAAATTTTCTTAATTTTCTTTGTTTTTCTTATTGAATATTTTTTTCTTCTACACCGAGCATTAACTATTATTATCAGTTAATATTTGGTGTAGATCTAAAAAAGAAAATTAAAAAATACAGTTATTCATTTTGAAAAATCGATGCAGATAAATTTAAGTCAGTTTGACATTTTCAATTATATTCCGATAATACGGTACTTTTTTAATTCAGAATACCCAGTGTCGTGTCATAATTACTCGCTTTCAAAAAAGAAAAAAAAAACGTTTAAAATCCTCCATCTTATCATTAATGCCAGAGGAGTCATTATATATTTCCAATGCTTCACGTATCGTCCAGTAACGGATTACAGTGCTTAATGACGTTGTATGGTCCCTGGTTATACTTTCTGTAATTTTTTGCTGTTGAAGAAAATATTAATAGTGATCATTGAGACAACATGCCAACTCCAATACCGAATATATTGTCGTAGCTATTTAGTTAAATTACAAAGGCAAGACGTTCTTATTCTTTAAGTTTGAAATAAGACGATAAATTTGGTTGAAGCACTTTCGCGATTAGCACCTTCATCTGCAGTTACTAAATTGTTACTTTCTATATTTGATTACATTCTATAATATGTGTCAAAACCGAACAGCAAAAGTGTGCACCATGGATTGCAAAGACGTAAATATGTAAGAGTCATTTCTTATAAAATAGAATAAAACAGTCTGTGTTTAAGATATAAACGACTTTTTTTCACTCACAGACCTATGTATAGAATATAGTCCAACTTTTAGTGACTCTGCTACAAAGACCCATTTGAATTTGAGAAATATACTCACTTCGATTGCAACCGAGGACAGCTGCAGCTTAGTGGTATAAACCTTTGACGTCAACGTTCTTGATGGTCGTTTAACGTAACCCTCGCCAGAGATAACCATCGCCTCAGACAGGTGTATGTCGTCGACGCACAAGAAAAAATGGTTATACTCGCCGCTGATGTTGATGGCTTCACCAACATTGTTTTCGGTAAGTAATTTTTTGCTACCTTTTAAACATTGCGCGGATATGTTAACGGCACCGCGCACCGTTTTAATTTTTTATGGCTTTTTGAAAACAAAAAGATTTATAATTTGGCATAAATATATTAGGTACTCATTTTTGATTAATTCCAAAAATGTCAAAATATAAAATAATAATTCTAAAGTGACTTAAAGGTAACTTTATCCCGCATCTTTAGGTGTTTTATTTATCAAATCGGACTAAACGTTCTGGAGTTATAGTAAAATATAAGTCTATCCGTGACGACCTTATTTCGGTTGTCAAGAAACTCTTTATGCTTCACATAGTTAAATGCAAGTTCTTTAAAATTATTTTTGGACACCGCAACTCTATAGGAAACATTTTTATTTCAACGTCATCCTAATGTCCCACTTTCGTTTACAGCATTTGCTTTAACTTACTCCACATTTGTAACTGATAGCCCATTGTGAAAAAAGTGAAAATAATGTACAAACATACATATATGTACATACACATGTATAAATAATAGTTTCTATTATTGTTGTAGTTCCCACTAAACCTACAAACAAAACTAAAAAAAAAAACAAAAAGAAAAAATCCACCCCCTGATATAATCATATGCTTATGATCTCTCAGAAGGCCTACTCTCTCTCCCCTCTAAAAGAATATATGTATAGCGAACAAAGAGCAAAAAATGTCTGATGAGAGGGTGTCATACTTTTATGATGTTGTGAACAATCACACGCCAAAATAAGTCGTTTAAGCATGTTTTCATTTTGATGAACAAAATACTTTAAATTTAATAGTGACAACATAGAAATCAATTTACACACAACATATACAAAGATGACAAAATGAAAATGTATGACAACAACAAATTTTATACATAATCACTCATACTTAACAAGACCACACTGACAACCGTACAAATAGACTCTTCATACATGTGTCAGAACCGCCACACAAAAATACATCCATCTAACTAAAACATTCGCGATAATCAGAACAGCAGTTCTCTTACGGAGAACGAGAAAATTGCAATATGTGTACGGGGTAACATGCACACAATATCCGCCTCATTTACACTCGTACACAATGAAATTCAGAAATGAAATTCGCAATAATTGCAAAACAACATGATTTCATTTCAGTTCGAAATTCTGTTACTGCCGGCGAGCGAGAACGTGCGAGCCCCATAAAACTAGGGACTGTCCCTAGGAAAATATTTTTAATTGTGCGTGGCTTTAGAGCAAGGCAGTTGACTTGCTCTGACAATGCAATGACATCATTTCAGATTAAAATTACTTCTAGTTTCGCATGATTACTAATTGATTGTGATTACAAGTAATCAAGATTACTTCAGATATCTTTGAAATAACGACAAAGAATCAAAAGTAATCAAAAAATTAATTCGACTACGTTCAGATATTATTTCAGATTGTAATTGAATATTTTCAAACTGTATTGCACTTATTATTATTATTTTTTTTTTGTTAAAAAATTTAAAACGTTAAGCAAATTATAAGATATAGAAATATGAGGTTAAAAAATACTATTAAAAACAATTGTCAATTTCATATTTTTACTTTTGTAAAAATATTGTTCACGTTTCAATTACAACACAAACAATTACAATTGAGGTAATTCATAGCAACTGAGCAAAAATAGGGTCAACCGGCCAATATTTTTTATAAAAATTGATTCATTTATTCCAATGTGTGTGTGCAATACGCTTTGAAAATAATTCAAAGTAATCTTTGAAAGTAACGAAATTCTTTTTTCTTATTTCTTTCGATTATTTTTGATTATTTGATAGTAATATTAACTAGTCGTAAATGTTTTTAGATTATTTGTAATCGTAATCAATTAGTAATTAAAAACTCCACACCAATGGATTATATAACCATTACGAATCCTATTAAACTATTATTTAATTGATAACTAATAGTACGCGGAATTTAACAGCCAGGTAATCTTTTAATGACCTACTCTGGAATTAAAAATTACTCGCAAGTGACAACGAACCCAAAACTGAATACATTGCAGTGAATAAAATTATCAAACATGATATCATTTCAAAACTACTGGGTTATGCTTTTAGATATGAGAATATACTTGTATGAGTATGAGTTTTCGCTTTGTGTAAGTATTTGCAAATGTAGTTGTAACATTTTTGTTGCCTATTGTGGTCTGCTAAAGATGAGAAAATTTAGCGAAATTGTTGCTAAAACAGGATGTTACTACTGTTTTCGTACTCTTTTTTATTGTTCAAATATGCGCATGTATTGGTTAAAGGATGCCGAACTGTGTTTTAAATACTTTATGAGAAGTCAGATTAAAAGAATCTTAACAGAAATAGAACTTTTTATGAAATAAAAATTTTTACGACATTTTTGCTTAGGGAAAAGATTTATTTTGAATATTTTTGGGAAAAGGAAATATTCTGCATCCGCACCTGTGTTATGAATATGACAGCTATT
The DNA here is from genome assembly GCA_963932375.1 of Phania funesta. NCBI lineage: Eukaryota > Metazoa > Arthropoda > Insecta > Diptera > Tachinidae > Phania > Phania funesta. The sequence continues at coordinate 45,274,872 of OZ010652.1, forward strand.
CGTCATACAATCAATTAAATTGAACTAAGCTTTTACTTCACAAGAAGAATAACAAATTGAAGCTGCTGTCAATAAAGTATTTACGAAGCCTAGCGGGTGTGCGAACCTCAATTAGTTGTATTTTTTTAGAAATAAAAGTTGTTTTCTGAAGTACTACTTAAACCTATTAAATAAATACCAAGACGAATTCATAACAGATTGCCCCAAGGGGAATTATTTATAAGCTGGGATCAATATCGCAGGCGATAAATTCTCTCATCACAATCTAACGTCGCTGTTAAAGTATATATGAACTTCAAATATAATTTATGATTTTAAAAACACGTACTGTAACCTGGAGGCAAATTGCCACATTTGACATCGATCAGAATTGAATGAGTATTTCGTCTTTGCCTGGAATCCTTTTTATAATTACAATATTCAGTTCACTAAGAGATGGCCCAACAAATATTTTTGAAGTGTAACAAAAAATATTTAAAACTGCTTGGAAAAATGTTTTAAGGGGAGCAATGAGCTTGGAATTTTTTAATCCCATTCCTTGTCAATACTGCTTCTGTAAACTTAATAATGTCGCTAAAGCCCTTTATATTTTTGTTTTGCGATTTTACAGAACTATTTTTACGCCAATTTTATTTTAAATCGCATATGCATAATATATATGATAAATTTGCTAACATTTAAAACTTACAATATGGGTCATTCCATAGCATAAGGTAAATAAGAAGCGAACTAGTGCTACTATTACGATGTGTACAAATCCATTATGCAGCAAAGGCACTTACCTGCAAAGAAATAAAAAAATACAATATTACTTAAATATTGACAAACTAAGAAGACATGATTCTGATTGTAGCTAAGAAGTATTGTCGTTTATTACGTTATCGATAATTATGTCCATTATTTGAGCACTATTCATCGTTATACAATGTTTGCTGAGTTTCCATCACGGCAAAAAAAAATTATTATTATAATCCTAACGATGTTGTGAACTTGCAAATTCCATAACATATTCATGCATAAGTTGTAAAACGATTTCCTTGAAAATTATTTCTAGCTAATTTTATACGAGTACCAATTCATTTTATTATAAAATAAAATTTTTTGTAGAAGATGGATAAGTTAGTCTCCGTCAGCATTTAGGTGGTTGCTTAGGCCAGCTCATCAGGAAACCTTTACCTAACTTTTTCGAAAACGTCAAACGACTTATGTTTGAAACTCTTTTCACCAAATGAGAAATCCAAATAATCTTAAGAAAAAAATAACAAAGTTTTTACAAAAAAGCAAATTTTTGTTTTATATTTTTCATCCTTTCCTAACTAGCTTATCTACCATGGAGAAATAAATTTTGAAAAGGAAAGGATAAATCTCCAATAAATTCTCTTTATTATACAACATACAATCTTTTTAAAACTTTTTATAAATTTATTATTTTGTTTACAGTTTCCAAATAATTCAAAACAATTTACCAAAATAAAAGACCTATAAACTGTGGCGGATTTATTAATAACCAAAAAGTTTTCGGAGAGCCTAAAAAAGCTTTTATTCGACACTACAGGTTTGGGTTTTAATAGGCAAGCGGAAAGTGATACTTACGTTGGAGGTGTGTACAAATAAATGCATTTAGGTCAAGAGACGTAGTTTTTGGTGCAATAACAATGCTCCTATTCACACGTAAGTAATTATTAGTTCTTATAAGCTGAGAAATAATCAAAACAATTATTTTTAAATACGTTCGGCAATAATGTGAAAGTAGATGCGGATATATTATATTTGTCACAACCTATTCGTAAGTAGACATCCTTCGTCAGGGCCAAAGCCTAATGAATGAAAAAATCTAAATAAATCTATATTTTCGAAATCATTTTTAGACCAAAATAAGGTAGATTAATTAGGAATCAATACCTGAACTTTGAAGTTTCAAGGTGCTAAAATCATTTATTTTTCTGTGCCTCTTGTTTGCGTAAAAAATATATTATCCTGGGGTTTTTCTTTCTGACAAAAATGTTACATATACTATATGTTGCCGTTTCTTTATGATTGTGTTCATTAATAAGAAATATGCAACATTTACGAAAAACAGCACGTTGGTTTCTAAATATGTTGCGCAAAGGACTAGCGAATATATAAATTTTTTCCACTCATGTGGAAGCTCAGGGTTAAATACCACTATTTTCAAAACTGTATTAAGTACATTGTTTATACAACCAAAAGTTTCATTTCATATGTTTATTTTTGTGTTGAAATTTTATTATTAATTATTTTTGTTCCATTGTAATCGTAAAAGGGTCCTCCCTTTATGAAGGGTTAGGTAATCAGGAAAAAGTACTATATGTATATTTAAAACGCAATTAGTAACATTAATTTGAAGTCACAGCTGGTTATAAGGTTTTACTTTAGATTTATGGTGCAACTAAAACAGTTTGCACAACGTCTGGGTTTCATTATGCAAAGTATCGGGAAAAACACTCAATATTGCACCTACAAATAAAACTAATCTTGACAGAAGCTGGATTTTTTTAAAGTACTTAATTGTTTTAAATTGATTCATGATTTCTTATTTTCCAAATTGATGTTTGGAATTAGAAGACTTGATCAACTTTTAAGTTAATATGATTAATTAGATTATAATGTATTGCTTGGCAATAACTATATTGCTAAAGTTCATGGTGAACATGTTTCCCATCCCATTAAATATACATGGAAAACCACACAAAATCATATTAAAGAAATTTGTGGAACTGTACACAGCGGCATACATACGTCGCTTTAACAGCAGTCATATTTTGCGAAACAACAAAACACCTACAACATATTGTGTCGTTGACTTGTTATTCTGCTGACCTACGTTGTTCAGTTTTGACAAAAAAAAAAAAAGAAAAACAAACGCATCAACAAAGACAACAATAAATAAATCCTGGCGTAACGATGTGGTAAAAAAAAACTTGAGCTCATATATGCGAGTTGATGCGAATTTCGAGTGGGCGGTTAGTTTGGCCAACAAAATTACTGGCACAAAGGCTGTGAACAACAAGCTGATGCATTTTTTTGTGGGCAGTCAAATATAAATGTGAGCACATGTACATTTCATGAACGAGGGTCATTTAAACATGTGATTGTTATCCAGTATGCAATTGGAAGTTACCATCAACTAATAATATTTTTCATATTGTTATGAACTTTTAAACAACTCGCATTCCAGTTTTAAAGAAATATCGACAATAAGGCAATATTTTGCGACAGCGATCGATACAAGAGATTAAAGGGGAATCAGCTTTGCAGACATACGAATTATATAATCCAGATTACACAACACATAACTTGTCGCGCACGGCTATATGGGCTTAAGCCATTGAAAACGTTTTATTTTGTCAGAGGGGTAGTGATCTGATATCTCTCTCGATAATAGGAATATTGTGCTAGTAAAAATACACTTCAAGCTACTGATCATTTCTTAGAAACAATCATAAACAATACAATTAAAGGAACATTTTTCGCCTCAAACACAGCCTAAAGTAGTTATGCTTAAGAATAATTGGATTGGAATATATCACTTTTAGTTGGTTTTTTTAACGTTACCTTACGTTCAACTTCATTTCCATTCTTCCAACAAATGGCCAATAAGGTTCAGGCCTCAGGACTACTACGAATGTAGCATTGGCATGTTGACATATAAATAATACAAATAGGTTTAGGTTGAAATTTTTTTTAGATATTCGTAAAAACGGTCTTTGCCTTACAACTTATTGGTACTTTTGGAGACATTAGTACCAGCTGTTAAAATGTGTTTCTATTACGCTGGTAATTTGTATGCAGGTAAAATTAAGTCTTTATGCTATTTTATATTTTGACAGTTAATAAATTTTTCGCTCTTCGCACCAGATTATTATGGATGAATATATTTCTAACGGTCTACATAATAACGGACATTTAAAATATGGCCCTCGTACGATAAGGGTATACAAATAGAACTCTGGCTGCGTAACGCAGCCATCACTGCACTTGATGCAATTTTAATTTATACAGACTTTTTGCGGCATCAAACGTACTACCGGTTGTGGTGTCGGGCTTCTGTTTTAACATCACAATAATACGGAAATTTTCTTTTAAAAAAATAAAATGAACAGCAACCAGACAATGAATAAATTAAAAGGTAAAGGTGAATGAATTTCATTTCACATGTTCACAAATAAAGATTTTTAAATAAAATTTATAGTTTAAGAATAAATCTGTCGCTTTCAATAACAATCACGACATCAGCCTGCTCGTGATGTTCATTTTTGTTTTTCCCCATCAGGAAACCATTAACGAAGAAAAAACAAAGCAGCACGGAGGCAAAAATATATATTAACTCTCCTGACATTTTAATGAATCTTTTAATTTTACTTTTTTGCTATAGATAGCGAATAAATCATGAAATAGAGCCAAATGATTTATTTGTTTTGTTTATTTCTTTGTGTCGCTTTTACATTAAACATCTTTAAAAAGCTTATTATTTTAAGAAAAATAATTAAAATATGAACATACCATAATTCTGACATGTTTATTCATTTTTCCTTAAATGTACAACAAATGATTTTTTTTCTTTTGCAGCAGCCTCTTTTGCATTTTCATTTTCCATTACAACTACTGCGTTTTAAAAATCGCACTAATTTCATATCATAAAATGCAATGGTTATATATTTTATTTCTATTATTTCAAGAAAATTGGCCTTCTGTCAAAACTCAATTGCTATTAAAAGAACGTTGCTCCGTTTTGTAAATTTCAAGAACAGATAATAATTTCGGTAAAGATCCAAAAATGTATTCATTCACATTTAACTTCCAAGAAGTTATTTGAAAGCACTATAATTATTAACTCTGAAAAAATCTTTAAAATTTAAGCGTTCAAAGCATTGCAATATTCCATTCTCTTACTCTTAACGGAGCAATTGACACTACCATCTATGGGGTGTGTAACTCCGTTACTGCGCCCCCGGGTATAGCTACAAAAGATATCAGGAATTATTTACAAGATTTCACAGTTAAAAGAGAGTCCGGTAAAAGGTTTAGCAGTACATCTGCTAATTATTGAAATAATTTAGAGGATTGTTTTAAAATTTTTTTGGGTAGAAATAATACCAAAATTAAAAAGAAACAATTCCTGTTAGTTTTCCTATAACACCAAAAGAGGCATCAGTAGTTTTTTTCTCTTTATTTTATTACTTTCAATTTTATTGTATTTCTTAAAGTTCAAAAACGACACTAAATAAGGAATTAAATAGCATAATTTTTTAAGGGAAACGCAAAAACTCTAAAAACAAACCTATGTCTCTATCTGGAACTTCGCTGTTTGATTTACAAACATCTGAAAAAGAATGTAGCCTCTCTCTTTCTTTTACAAGTAGAATCGACACAGGTGTTAAAGTAATAATTTCAAGTGAGTATTGACTACATATGAATAATGATATTAGGGTTTCTTTTTAGATAAATTAAGTTAAAGTAGTTAGCGCTGTAAGTATAAAGCATTCGACGATGGCAACAGTCCTTGTGTGGGTTCGTATCTCAGCCAGTGTCAATCAAAAACATAAAGTTTTCCTATACTGTTTGTACTATTAATACTAGTATATACATATATCCCAGCACATACCTTCACCGTTAATTTACTTATTTTCGGTTTCAATGAAAGTAACACAATTAATTCTTAGGCATCTAAAGGACCCCAATATTCACAAAAACATGTTTAATTTATAAAGGGTTTATCCAACAAATTTGATCAATAAAACTTTTATAAATTTAAAATACTATATTTGCTATGATTATTGCCTAAAATTTAAATTAATTTTGATTTATTAATTTGCATTGATTCGGTTCGTATTCATAACAACTTACAATAGGCAATTAAACCATTAATATGCAACATTGAAATTAGGTTAGAATTGTTTCTTCCAGAAACTAACAACTTCACCCAATGTACATATTTCTCTAATCTTATCCGTTATAACTTTTACATCTTCATATTTAAAAAGCTTCATTGATCATTTTAATTTTTGATAGGTTTTCCATAAAATTGTAAACAAAATATAAGTATCAATATAAATATAAAAACTACCTGCGTGTTGTATATACAACCAAAAGCAATGAAAAAGAAACGTTGTTAGTGTGGTGTTCCACGGCAACGCTAATGGTAAGGCTGCTTTATGTGCAGCTCCAAACTCCTCAAGATGGCTTAAGTTCATGTTTCAGGCAGCCGTGAAGCTAAACTAGCCACCTACGTAATGGAAGGCTCATACATAAACGCAAACAAATGCTTGTGGTATGAACACTGCAACCATTACATGATACCTACAACAATATATTGTTTTAAACATTAGCTTAGTTATGATAAACAAGTTATTGTTCACATTTATTGTTCACTGATTTCCATCCATAAATAGTGCAACATGGTTGAGTTTAAGAATACAAATTTTACTACAAATTCTTATCACAAAGAAAGTTTTTTAACGGTAAAAAAATAATATAATAACTCTAACCATAAAATGTTCTTAATAGATGCAATATATAAACTTCTTTGGTGTTAAATCAAAGTGTAAGAGTGATATGGCTTAAGGGGTTGAGCATTCGATGGCTTTCGCCTGTGTACGTAATTCAAACGCTGCCAATCAGTAACATAATTTCTTGGCTTTGCTGTAGCTCTAAGGGGACTATATGATTATCTACAATAATATTATGGCTTGTTTACAACCATATATTTTAACCATAGCATATTGCTCATTACCACAAGCATTCTTTTTTTCTTTGCGTGTGAAGGTACTGGTGGAGTGGATTATCGGTGGCAGGATCACAAAAATCAGGTACCACTGTAAAAGTTTGACTTATTTAATTATTAATACCAAATAATTTGGCTTCAATTTTGCAATTTAATGTCAAAGTATCTTAACCAGAGATTTCTGGAAGCCGGAAAACTTGCGTCATGAAGCACAGTCAGATATCTTTAATTGACAGTATAATATGAATAAAAAGAATACTTCGTTTTATTCTCAAATATAGATTCTTGGACTCCTGCTAAATCATTGACTGAATAATAAACAACACATTTGACGGACGCAGCCAAAATAACATGGTCACCTAAAACTGTCGACATTGATTAGCACTTATAGCAAATCCCTTTACATTTTAATTATATAATTTTTTAGTTTTCTTTTGTATTAAAAAATAACTATTTTGATTAGGTTTCCATCTAAGTAAACTTTATTGTTAGTGAGTATGCATGATCTGGAGCGATAGGTTATGCACCTCTTTACCGGTCTAAAATTCAGATTGATACTAAAGAAAATTCTGGGTATTAAATTAAGCAACTTTAAAATTTCGTATTTATCGAAGCCTTTTCAAACCATAACTTTGTTGGTCGTTTAAGCTGTTTACAAAAAAGCAATTATCTCATGCTTTTACCAAACATGTGTTTTGTATTTCAATCAAAATATATTTGCCAATATTGTAATTAAATGGTAAAATTTCATACAACAAAAGCGACAATAACAACTGTGTTCTTGTTTTAAACTTATTGACGTCATTTAGAGGGCCTTTATAAATTCACTATAATGCATTGTCTTCTTCAAAAGCAATTCCTTAATAAAAATTAATATGCGTCAGAATATTTAAAATTACCAAGTTTGTAAATTACAAGTTATGGACTTTAATTTTTTTGTTGGGTTTATATGAGTAGACAGTGCATGTACTCATGTAAGCGTAACACCCACGGCGGTATAATTGACAGACTTTTAAATATATTCTTTATAGAAATCAAGTTCCAGCTTTTTCTATATAAAATAATTTCATTTATTATATTCGACAATTCGCATCATCAAGAAAAGTTTTTTAATATTTATATTATATTAACTTAACTTTAAAAAGGTTTATCACACAAAGTTTGTACAGTAATAGGATTAGTAAGCCTTTTACAAATCAAAACTAATAACTATGGCCTCTAGAGCTTGAAAATTAAATAATAAAAATTATAATACAAGATCAAAAAAACTATAATAAAGATGTTTTAATTATATAAATTTTTGTTAACAATTTTATTGTTTTTATCTTGATGTTCTTTGGATTTCTCATTTAGTCTAAGGAATTTCGAGCATAAGGCGTCCAAGTTTTTCTATAAATCTGGGTGTAAATATTGCCTGAAAATCTGGACTAAGCAATCGTCGAAATGCGGGAAGAGCTTATCTACCCTCAACAAATAAATTACCTTTTTATAATAAAATGGGATGGGGATAAAACTAGCTAGAAATTTTTTTAAAGAAAACACTAATTTTTAAGCGAAATTTTTGTTGCATTTCTTCGATTACTTTTGACAAAAGATGTGTATCTGTATTTTGCAAGTACAGGTGGCTATTCTTTGTTTAAATGTACACCTAGTGCTTCGTGTAATTTGACGTTATTGAAAGCGATGTCGAATTGATGCTTCCGCCGAAACTTTCGTCGACAACAACAGCGCTTAGAAGAAACCGACCAGTCCGCCGACTCAGAGAGGACTTTATGTCCGTATTTGAATCGTTGATACATTAGGTGCACTTACTCGACCGAAAATTACGCGAAGTTTGCGAGCTATCACAGGGTAATTTTCCCATTTTCGTAATTGGCCTTCACAATGATACCGCATTATTTTTTTTAATTTAATCGGAACAATCTTAGGTGACAGTTGTCAAATATCAGAAATTTATATAGTTCCTTATAACCCGATAGTTTCCAGTTATTTTTTTAAATATCAACTTTGAGCCACTTTTCAAATGCCTTTATATGTTCTCCATCGGTCTACAAATGGAATTTCTATTATATTAAAAATATTGAAAATGGAAACATTTGATTTATTTCCAATTTCTTTTTGATTTTGTTTTTGCAGAATAACCTATTATGAGCCACCTTAACAATGGGTTAAACAATATCGTCTCTTATTTATACTACTTTTCCTATAATTAAATCTTTTAAATAATAAAAAAATACTTCTTTTTCAATGCAACCAAATGATTTTATTTATGGAAACTATTTTCAAAGATGCACTCATTTGACCTTTAGATTGTGAATCCTATTTATAGATTAAAAAAATACAATAAAATAGTATGAACTTATTATTCATTCAATGAATTTATTGGATTTGCCGGACTTTTTCTACGAGTTTGTTGTATATAGACAAGATACATAAATTAAAATAAAATAAACTGTAGACATACACACACATACTCGTGCTTCTTGTTTGTAGGTAAGTAGTGGTATTTAAAACAAATTCCAATTCGTTCGCAGCCACCCAATATAAACATTTACTACGCGCTCTTACACACGCTCTGCAATGGATATTCATACAACTAGATGTGGTGACAACAAGCAATCAGTTTGAACATACTGACAGAACATACAGGCAGTGGAACCCCTTACGGCATTAAATTTTAATCCAAACATTGTGTACGAGGTGTGGCTATTAAATAACGAGACTGACGCTGTAAAACATTTTATTTTTATTTCATACATTTTTACTTATTATCACCTTTAATATAGACCCCTCCTCTATCCCTACAACGCTCCATGCGAATCTTCCATTGTTCGAAACAGTGCTGGAAGTCTTTTTCTGTCAGCTCCTTCAACACGCGTGCCGCTTTCTCTTTCACAGCTTCAACAGACTAAAATCTTGTTCCTTTTAATGCAGATTTCACCTTAGGAAACAGATACAAGTCGCACGGCGCAAGATCCGGCGAATAAGGCGGATTGTCTAACACTGGGATGCTGAATTTGGCTAGAAACCTCTTAACAGTTGTTCAAATGTGAGTATTTTAGGCACCATTTTAGCACACACTTTTTGCATGTTAAAATTGTTATGTAATATTTGCCGTACGGATTCTTTATCAATTCATACAGTTTCAGCAATCGCACGAATACTTAACCGACGGTCAGATCGAATCAGATTACCGATTTTGTCGATATTGTCATCCGTTTTCGACGTGGAAGGGCGACCCGGTCGTGAATCATCTTGAACGTCTTCTCGGCCACCTTGAAAACGCTTAAACCACTCAAAACCACGTGCACGCGATAAACATTCATTGCCATACACTTCTTTCAATAAATTATAAGTTTCAGTAGCGGTTTTTCCAAGTTTCACATGAAATTTCACAACAATTCGTTGCTCTACTGTTACACTTAACATTTTTCCGGCGAAACAAACAAACACCTCTAATGCGAACGAAGGCTACGGCTGTACTGATTTGTTCACAGAAGCGAGAGGCACTACATCCGAAAGAGAAGGCTTCACGATAACAGCTGTTGGTTGCTGGCGTTTGGCGCATGCGCACTTCTTCTGTAACTGCGTCAGTCTCGTTATTTAATAGCCACACCTCGTATGTTGAATTTTGTTATATACTGCAATTTATTTTGTTTCAAGAGATAATCGAATTCAAAGTAACACAAATACAGCGCCAGAATTGCTTACTTTCCAACCATCGTATTATACGATTTCCAAAATAGTGTTTTTAGATTTTGAAATTTTAAATCCAAATTTCGCGAAGTTATATACACGTATATTTAGTTCAACCAGTATTAATAATCTTACGGAATTTATACTCGGTGCGACAAAACATCTGCTTCTGTTGTACTGTTAAATCGAATACAAATAATTACAGGCCCAGAATCAGTTAAATAAAGCCAATGAGATGTTTATATTTCTTTTGACCAATTGATCATTTAGATTTCCCAAGGATTTGCTTTATTATCATTTTTTTTTTAATTTGAAGAATAAATCAATTCACATTTGGGGAGCAAGCAACCATTTTAAAGCAATAATTAAGAAAATTAGCTTTGAAAATATTTTGCGCCAGAAATAGTGTGCTAGAAATTCGATAAGAAATTTGTCGAAAAGATAAAACAGAAAAGTTCTAAACCAACGCACGCTTCAAACCCTTCTTCACCTGGTTCTTGGTGTTTTTATTTCACTTGATTGAAGAACGTAATATCTTTTTTGACAGCGACTCCCACAGTAGCTTACTACGGCCAACAGCAAGTGTCGTACTGTGGCAAATTTACTAAAAATCTACAATTTCTCTATTTTAATACGTTCAGTAGTTAGATCTAAACCATGATTAACTATGCAAAAATATTTTCGTTTTGTCTTGTATACGAAATTTACGCAAGATATGTTTTAAGTGGAAAACTCCGTTCTGGTAAAACATAAAATTCTCTGGATTTGGTTATATTAATAAGAAAAAATAATCGAGCAAACAACCATTTTCATAAATGGATCGGAATTTCTATAGTTCAGTATTATATCTCATTTTTTACCGCATTAGTGGATATGGGCTGGTTAACGTAGAGTAATGACTTTAAAAAACTTAAATTATACGCTAGAATTAAATATTTTAAGAAGCTGTGTGATATATCCCACTATATCAATATTAGCCTATTTAGGTAGCAAATGATACTGCTTTAAAATAGCAACCTTTATTTAAAGAAGGATACTTAAATTATCCTATTAGCCCAAAATAGTAGATGGAATCGATTTTTAACAATAACACGTTTGTCGCCTTAACTCCGAAATATCCGCTTATTATCAGGGCTGCCATCTTGGGTTATTAACAATAGTCTTTCAAATTTTACTGACGACGCTCCTAGCACAGGGTTTGTTAATATGTGACCACAAACGTCCCTATAGCAGTTTAGGACCAACGAACAACGACCAGTTCAGAATTAAGAAAATCTTACCTTCTTCCAGTTTCAGGCCGCATGCAAGCTTCGGGGACTGGTTTTCCTGGTCTCCCGCGGCAATAATGCATCAAGGTATCGGGTTTCGACGTCGCGAAGAAAATGTCAGTGTTTTTTTTTTTGACTTGTACATCATCGTGGAATAATCAACGGCTTCGTGATCTGACTACACCCCAAGGTCCTGTAAAACTTTTGCTAACAAAATACATGGATACATATTAAAAGTTACATTCTCATTAATAAATTATTTATTTACTTATTCAATCAGCAACTCATAATTATATTTTTGCTGTCTATAGCACAAAAAGTACTAACTTCCGGCTTTCGCTTTTAGTCTTCTGGCTTTTTTAAGAGATAATGTTATTGCAACACTGCTTATAGTAAGTACGTTTATATTTAAAATTTAAATTAAAAAGATATTTAGTTTTTTAATACGTAAAATATTGTTTCAATTGTTGTAATTATAACATTTTAAAAATCTTGAATAAGACATAGGTTTAAATACTCGAATGATTATTGGCCATCAGGTTTTTCCATTTTCAATAATTAATATTTTAAACAGTTCAACAAGTAGTTAATACAGTTTTTAAAACATTTTAAACTTCATACAAAACAATCTTACAAACAAATTTTAAGCTTTAAGAAAACGAACACAGAGGGTATTTACAATAAGAATGTCGTAATAACTTTGGCAGGTTAGCATTTAAATTTACTTCCACAGCATTAAGCTTTTTTAGGAAAATTATGTTTTTGTGGGTTTAAAGAAATGCTTGCTGTAAAAAATCAAAAAGCTCATTTATGTTACTACTTTATCTCAGACATTTTTCCAATAGCATTAAAGCGTTTTAAAGGAAAACATACTAATTTAACAGTAGTGGGTGAAAATGTTTAATAATTATAAACTTTTTCAAGAACTTCAATTACACCATCTGTAATTTTAAAAGTAAATCCTTATAAAAAATTTCCTATTTTTAAGTTTTGTTAAAAAATTAAACTAAATTTTTATTTTTCGCTTAAAAATAAAAGTTATTTTAAGAAGTATAATTTTTTAACAAAAAAAAGAAACTTGAAAAATCATTAGTATTTTAAGCGAAAAAGAAAACTGAAAAAAAATTTTTTAACAAGGAATTTTTTTAATAAACCTTATAACCGTTACAGTCCTCCAGACTTATGTATGCGTATACGTTAATAACTTAATGACTTCACTAAACCCATCATCTAATGTTGTGAAAGCAACTCGAGTAAAATAAATTTTTATAAAAGATTAGGGACATTCACGATGGTCTTTGTGCAAATTTAGATTGCGATCGATCGTGATCACCTTTTTAACAGTCCATTGCATTGTTGCCAAGACAAGTTTTTTAAGCTTTAATAGTATTTTTTTGAATGTTTCTAAGAGAAAATTACAATAGGTATTCAAATCCCATCTCTAAAATATTATTTAATAGTTAGTACCATTGTAATAATTAAACCAAGACGACCTTATTTAAAAATATCTAGCGACTCTATTTTATACTTTAATAATGATGTATATAAAAAAAATGTATCTTTATTTTTCATAAATCAATATGTAACTGATATGTCAAATATAAATGTTTACATTTATTTGCAACTGAGCAAATATGCACAATCGTATTTGCTAGAGGTTTATTTAGTGCAAATTAAGCAAATTGCAAGTACGTATGTATATTTTGTAGTGTTGAGGAAAACTATGCATTTTTGCAAACAGTTACATCCTTTGTAATGCTCCTAGTGAGTATCCTTAATGATTAGAAAGACTACATTTACATATAGGCACTTAAATTGTATTAGTTATATCAAAGTATATTTTTTTATGAAATTAGTGGCATTATATATATATATATATATATATATATATATATTTTATATATATATATATATATATATTTTAAAGTCCCATCTACAACCGCATTATTGATTTACCGGCTTAATTGATGCAAATAAATTTTAATTAAATTTGTCTGATAAGATGTTGAGATATTCCCGCTTAGATGAGGTCCGGTTTACTTAGTTATCCTTTTTATTGATCCATAAAACTAAAACAGTTTTTAGGAATTACACACGAAAATATCGGTTAAATGTCAATGGAATGGCTTCTACTAACAATGGAATACCTACCAAAAAGCCTTTTAATTTTAATTTAATATAGCAACTTTTTAGATCATGTGTTTTATTTGTTTTGAAAAAAGTCGAACATTTTAATCCGTAGTTTTACATTTGAAGCCTTTCATTTTTGAAACGTTACGAAGATTCAGCAGCTACTGCTTACACTACTGTAAATTAGTTTTACTGTTATTTAGTACGCCAATAAATTTTAAAATATCTGTGTATATGTATGTACAATTTCATGCGTTTCTAAAGGCTTCCAAGATAGTTAGCAGGTGAAATAGGCAAATAAATCGTTATATTAAAAAAAAAAACTCGTCAATAAAACTTTATAGCGTTCAAAAATTGTATCTGTGAAATATTGATACATACGTATGAGAGATTTTAAGACATTTCTATGTATTTTCAATAATGTGTTAACCTATACTCAAACACAATCACCCAAAGTCGTTGAAAAAATAGGTTTTGGATTGTATTTTTCGAAAAATCTTTAAAATCGCAACTCTATAAAACTTTGTTGATACATTACTTTCATGCAATACCATTGGGACGGGACAGGTCGGTAATTCTAACGCATTTTTACTTAAAATTCTACATTTTTTTTTATTGTTACGAAGATAAATGGAAACAAGTATTCTTACCTGTAGGAATTGAATGGTACGAATTCTTGTGACACTAACTATGCAAAATATTCCAGACTTGACGCGTACGAATACTTTTGTAACCCAATGTATATACAGCACTGCGTTGTAACAACAACAACACACAACACCCCTACGCTCTTACAAGTTAGTTGGAAAGGTAATACATACACAACAATAACAAGAATATAACATCACACATAAAACCGAATTCCGGGAATTGAACATTGTGGGTAAACAATAACAACGCAAAGAAACCATTGGAACAAAGTAGACAGTACAAAACAAACATCATATTATAAAAACACCAAAAAAGATGTTTATAGCTAAAGAAATATCTACTAGATTCTTGTGTATTCTACTATAAAAAGCTAACATACAGTGTCAACATCATGATGAAGAATTAAGCGTTGTATTGAATTTAAGTATTAAATCAAGTAACAGTGTGTAAATTTAAATGCTGCTGTGTATTATTGAAAAAGAAGCTCTATTACACATTTAAAAAGGTTAAAGGTTAAATATCATTTGTATTATTTATTTTTAATATTTATATCTAACCTGACTGTATAATTTGAAAATGGAGACAAACTAAAAACACGTTTCTATAAAAAGTTGCTTGTATGTTTCTGAAATTGTAGTTATGAGTTATTTAAATCTATTACGGAAAAGTATGCTTAAATCATAATAAGAACAAGCTACAAGATAATAGCTCAGGGTGCGTTGAACCAGAAACCAGGTTTTAGAAGAGAAGATAGTACAGTAGATAATACTTACGACAGGTTTCAACAAATCCCCACTATTCAAAAATCTTTAGTAGAGAAAAGCCTTTTGACCTGTCTACGGTCAGCTACACAGAAAACTAGTTAGAATTAAAGACAATTGTTAAATCCGCATCTAATTGTAATATTCCGATATAAAATAATCATAAGTCAGCTCATAATCGTACAGTATTTTTACTGAGTACACGACTGGATCTGAAAACAAGCCATAATAAATTTGAAGACAGCTAATTTTTAGACCGATATGTTAGATTTACGTGAGTACCCGCCAACGATGACACAACCTCACGGTGGTCTAGCAATTTAGGACAGAGGATGCCAGGCCCCCGATCTCACCCCTTGCTGAGGGTTTCGGAGCTATCTATTCTCCTGCTGTCAACGGGTAATTATTGACAGCTTGTGTTGCTATTCAACGCCACATTGGTCCTGCAGTGAACCTTCCCACTTTGGGTATAAGCCACAGCCACCACTTGCACCCCCGAAGGAGACTCACCAACAACCAGTGTGGAACCGAAGTGCCAGGGGGTATTTGTTCCCGTGGTACCAGTTGTGTATTCCAGTTTCAGCCTCCTGACAAGCCTCAAGGACTGGCACCCCTGTTTCCCCTAAGAAGAAATCCATCAAGGTGTCCAAGTCACCAAGATAACATGCCTGAGGGGGCAGCTAATTTTTAGACAAAGGAAAATCACACCGAATTCGAAGACTTTCACTCTTGTAGTTCTTTAAATTTAGGCAAATTAATCTTTACTCTATATTGAGGTACCCTTGTGTCCGTTCCTATTCCTCCAAGATTTTTTCGGACTATGTGCTTGGTGTTCAAAATACCCCACACCATATATTAAGACACTATTATGGATCGTAAGATCTATAATATAATCTGCCAGTTCCTCTTCTTTATTGTAAAATTCATACTTACTCACTTAAAAATTGGTCACACTAAATTGTAGTTGTATAAATATAGCGAAGTAAATACTTATTCTATATGGGTGGTAGCCTTACCCCTTAAATGACTGAACTGATAAGTTGACAACAACAAAACTGCACAAATTTGTGAAAAAACTTTAAAAAAATTTGGTTTCTAAAAACTAAAACATATTATTTGAAAGCTTTCACAAACAATATATATGTATATATGCTATTACTTGGTTTTTATTTTTAAAGGAATCGATCAGTCCGATGATATATGATTAATAATTTGTAACCATGCGAGTTTTACGAAATAACATCGAAAAATTTTTAAATGAATATCTAAATATCTGTAATTTTTAATACAAATTATTATTAGATAATTCTAATCAAAAATTATTAAAACTTGTAAACGAATTCTAGAAATTGATTGCTAATGTCGTCACTTTAAATGAAAATAATCCAATCAATACATTTATAGAATAATATCAAAACGAAACCATTGTTTTTTATACATGTTTATATTTTACTTTTCACATTTTATAAAAGGTTTACTTTTAATATAGCATATTAAGAAAGAAAAATATAAACTAAAACTGCTCTAAACTTGTTGATAGAATTTGTCTCATTTCTTCTTCTAAAATTTTATAAATCAGTTGATCGTATTTGGGCAATTCCGGGCCCTTTACAGCTGTCACAAAAGCTTTCATTTCTTCGGGAAGTCTCATTAGTAAAAAAGCAGAGACAAAATAATCATTAAGGATAACTCCTAGTGCTTTTAACTCTTCAATTATTGACACATATTCACTTAATTGTGGAGCAAGTTTTTCATTCGAGTTGCATATAAAACATACAAAGTTTCTGTATAATTTTACTCTTTTATATGCCATCGAACTAAGAACATTCCAAGCTTCCTTAGCTGTCAGACAGTTTTTAATGAAAATCAACTGACTTGGTTGTACGGACAAGCGAATTGTTGCTAACGCTTTGGCATCAGTCGCAATCCAATTATCGCGTTCTTCTTCCGGGCAATCATCTTCAATAGTTTGCCACAAATTCAAACTAATAAGTAAGTTCTTTATCTGTTCGTTCCACGCAGCATAATTATCGCTGTTTAATTTTTCGATACTTGACGACGTTTTCATTGTTCTTTAACACGGGATAAAAACAATTAAAACTAAATATGTATATATAACCTCACTTTTATATATGTACTTTATATATGTATTTATTTTAGATTCCTTTCTTGCTTCTGGGTCCAAAAGCCTGAGTATGTTAAGAGTTAGGAATGTAATCTATAAATATTAAATACAAAATCTCCAAGTATAAGTTAAACGCAAAATTATAAGTTTATTAATTAATAAAAGTAAATACATACGTACAAAATCGTGTAGTTCTAGTTCAATAGAAAATTCTGGAATGATTTTAAAACGCAATAACAATTTTACCATTACAGTGTTGTTAACATTTGGCGTGTAGCCGAGTTGCATTATTTTTGAATATTTTGTAAGCTTTTAAAAGAGATAACACCCCAACAATCTACAAGTTTTAACCCAAAAATATGCGCATGCTTTTTGTGGATTTTTGGGGGATAAAATGTGCCAAAAAAAAAAATACACGCCACTGGACACTGGAATATAAAACGAATAGCGAATGTTTTAAAACACAAGATGGTGTAGATACCTACACAAACAAGCACTCAAAAGCTTTAACTCAGAGTTCAACTAGTGAGAGAGGCAGTTCGTACTCTTAGCAATGAACTTAATGTCAGAGCAGGGTTGCCGTTGTGCAAGTACATACGAAAACAATAAATAAAAATAAAATTATACAACCGTTCTTTAATTTGGTGAAAGCAAACTATTAAAAATTCATTTTCATTTATTCAGGCATAGACTATTGTGAAAAATATAAATTCCCAAATATTATTTTTTTAAACAATCAAAATCGTCAACTATTTTGTATTTATTTAAAATTATAAAGACTGGTTTTATTCGATTGAATTTCAAATGGTAATTAATAGTTTGGAAAACTTTTCTAATCGTACTTTGGATTGATTCTCAATTGTAATTCATATTTTATTGAAATATGTAGTTTTTTTCATCTAAAAATAAATTTACATGTCAAACAGTTTAATTCTATATTTTTTTAGTTCTATATTTTGTAATTAAATCTTCACTCGGAGCTAATTCTTTCAGTTCTAATTAGAGCAAATTAATATACGAATGCATCGCGAAAGTTTCTACTTTAAGTTTTTAAGTTAACAAAACACATATTTAAGCTTGATTGTAACACAAACCTTTGTGTGACTTGTTATCGCTTGAACATTAGCGTAAGTACAATTTATCACAATATGGCAAAAAGTTGCACGAACCAGTTAAAAGATGTATTAAAAAACGTGTGAACAAAGTATCATGGGCATCAAAACAGGCCCAAATTTATTACGGCAACACTTCCTCAGAGCCAGTGTTGTCAGGTAGTTGTCGCAACTTTCTTTTTTAGTTGTACATACCTTATTAGTTTCCCTTTCAAATGCATACATACCCTATTCATAGACAAGTAAAA
This sequence comes from Phania funesta, assembly GCA_963932375.1. NCBI lineage: Eukaryota > Metazoa > Arthropoda > Insecta > Diptera > Tachinidae > Phania > Phania funesta. The sequence goes on from OZ010652.1 coordinate 45,293,608, forward strand.
ATAAAATTAAATAAATATCATCGAAAAATGGCATCGACGACGAAGGGGATGGAACCTCGAATATTTGTAATTTATGATAAAGCGACTTAATTATTTAAATTTTGCAATGTTTATATATAAAAATATTTTTATAACTAAAGTTAAGTAATTTTATATATTGATGATGTTTGCTAAAAAGAAACAACTGGCAACATTGGTCAGAGCTTAAAATCATTTCTGAGATACAAAAGCAACAGTTTTAGAAAAAAATAAAAACAACTTGTTGTTTGGAGCAGCAGTAGCAGTTAACTTGGGAGATTTGTGTTGTAGTTTTTAGGTTACTGGGGCTTTCCAATTCAACAATAGAGTGCTACAAAATAAGATGGAGCATTAAGAGAGAGTAAAAGAAATTTCAGAAAAAACCCCCCATTTTCAAAAGTGTAGAATGAGTCAAATTCCAGTTTAGTTCGCTGTTTTGTATGCATTAGCGAAAGGTATATATACATATGTATATACCGCAGTTAGTTGAATTGGCATGTTGTTGAATTTCTACAATAAATTTGTTGTAGGTATTATTGTTGAAAGTAATCCAGTCAAAATCGAGATTTCTTTTTCCATTCATTCATTCATTCAACCAAACAACGAAACCAGCCATTCATCAGAGCTAAGAGTTTTAAACACAACAACGGTACGTTACTCGCAACGGGCGAAACATCCCAGTGGCAGTTATAATTTTCACTTATTGCCAGACACAATAACAAATAGATAGTAATAAACTAAAATAATTTAAAAATATATATAAGATCATTACAAAAAAAAATACAAGTTTTAAACGAGCAGTTGGGAATTTGAGTGTTTTAGTTTTCGATTTATTAATTTTGAAGTAAAATCAACAAATTTATTATGAATAAATTTCAATTGAAATCGTACATAAATTAAAAGTGCTGTATATTATTAATTGTGTTTAGTTCACTAAGATTCTATTAATTATAAAAGTGAACGTATTATTCTTGAAATTGTTTTGATTTCTTGAAAGTTCAGCTTTTTTTTATTCATTTTGTTTATTCTGTTAATAAAAATTGAAAAATTAAAAAAAATTGTGCTACCTCTAAAAAAAAACCTTTATCAAAATTAAATTATTTATTGAGTTTTAAGCGCTAAAAACCGTTCGTTCCTATGCTATACAAGCAGAGAGATTTACTATTGAAAACATTTTTGCAATAAAAATCCTAAAAAGACACAAACCAATCATTTACGTTTTAAGCTGAATTTAAAGCGCGTGTGACAAGACTACAACGAGAAGCAACATACTTAAATAAAAGCTTGTTTAATCTTAAAAAAACGAAGTTCTTTTGAATCAAGAATTACTTTCTTAATTATCAAAACAGCACTCTGGGACAAATGTTACTAAATTGTGGTTAAAAAAACTGAATATTATAAAACTTTTAACTGAAAAAATTAAATATTCTTAAGAATTACATGCTAAAAATGTTTATTTTTGTGAAAAAAAACTATTGTAAAAAATAATTATGTTAAAATTTATTCACACAAGCGAATTTAAATGGAAAACACAAAATTTTAAACAATTCTATCTAACAATTATATCTGGCACATCGTGCTAGTATATAATTCCGATGCTTATTAAGGTCTTCATATGTATGTAGAGCGCTTGCTTATCAACCGACTGAGCAGATTGCTCATTTATTACTTTAAAACATCTCAGATACACTACTTACGCGTCTTAAAATTTAGAACAACAGCAAGGGGTAAGTCCATAGTCCACACAGACAAGGTGAAATCATAGTGTTCATCCAGTGAAAAGACCACCGTCGAATAAGCCATAATACGGTAGTCGAAGTAACCGTCAGATACATACCCATTCCCTGAAAGAAATATCTACATTTGGGTAATAGCTATTAGATTTTCACAGCTGATTCGAAAAAGTAGATTCTTTCTATATTCGCTCAAATTGCCGATATTCAAAGGCATCGATAAAGGGGTGGAATAATAATTACACTAACGATTTAATGAGGCAAATGGTACCCAACTTCGCCCAAAATATTGTACTAAATATGCGCTGTTATTTGTAGAAATGTGTAACGATTAGTCTGGAGCAAAAGGATAACATTTAATTGATAACTATCAGTTGGCAGCCAATAATAGTTTAAGAAAAAAGTTATTTATGGCAAGTTGAGTGCGGAGCTCGGCAACCGATTATCATCGAAAAACGAAAGGACTTCAAAATACATTGTCGCTCAGGAGTTTCAGCATAAATTTTGCAAAGTTTCGAATTAAAATTGTTTTAAAAGGTGCTATAGTGAAATGGTAGTAATTGTAAAAAATTGTCAGTTTTAACCACAATATCATATACTGCGTCCCAGTGTGCAGTGAGGCGCAAACCGACGCCGAAGTTTGCTACATTTCTTATCGTATAAAATGTCATTAACATGAAAAATAAATAGACACAAAAAATGCTCGCTGTCACCTGTTGAAGTGCTTTTAGTTGTAAATCAATTATAATAATTAGAAACAAAACAAACCAATATTTATATAATGAAAATATATGTGAATAAATTTTTTATTTAAATTTTATTTCTTAATTCTCGACATGTACAAAAATATCTTTATAAGAAATAATTGTTTATTGTAGTGTTGAATTGGAAATTGTTGTGTTTTAAAGGAATTTAACTAGCAAACGATACAAGAGAAACCAAGATGAGTGCAGTCGATGCGATTATAAATTTTAAACGTGATCCCAATGAGGATTTTTACGCAATGCTCAATTGTGATGAGAGTTCATCGGTAAGTGGTTTTTTATATATAAAAATTTTCTTTCGGATTTCATACCCATCAAAATCTCTTTGACCCTTAAGGTCATGGAATAATATAAAAATGTTTATAAATTTGTTTGCTTCAATGCGATTGTTATTTTAATTAATTTTTTATTAATTATATCTATATAATACCCTTTGCTTCCTGGATTTTACTCTATAACCAAAACTTTTAAGAAACATCTGGTTGTTATAACAATATGTTTGTAATAAAATATTTGCAAAGGAAATCTTACAACAATCAAACAACTTTATGAACCACAAACAAATTTTATATGTTTTTCCCTTCTTTGAGGTTTGAGAGGACATAAAACTGTTGCTACAACAATATAAAATCAATTAAATAAATAACTTTAAGAGCAAAAGTAAAGTTCTTATCTCTTAAAATTTTTTGAAATCGATTATTAGAAAGATTTGTGTTTAAATGCTAGGTATAAATACTTGGTTATAATTTAGGTGGACCCTTTCTACAAATCATCTCTATTTATTTTATTCAATAAAAAATTATTAAAGACACAATTCATCTTGTTAAAAACACAGTTGTGGACTATTTTGTCACACGATCAAATATGGTTTTTTCAAAATAGGTCATATTATTCACATAAAGACAACATCACAAGAAATTTCTTTAATTTTTAGTGCAACAAAGAAAAAATAAATGCTTACGCCGAGCTTACATCGCAAACGAACTTGTTTTGAGTGCATGATATTTAAGATTACACATAGATTACATTCTAAACACTTACATTGCTCGTTTAGAACGCCGTAATTATCTAAGTACTTCGTTTTATTTCCCGCTAAGGATATTATTTCTCTTCTGCCCCAAAGTTACACGAACTTTTTCTTTAAAGAATTTCGAACAAGAATAATAATCAGCTGTATTATGTTTACATAAATCATAATTAAAAATCGGAAGATAAATAAAAAGTAACATAATTTTTTCATTACAAACATTTATTTTTTTAACAGTAAACAATTTTTTGACCGTATGAAGGCTTTTATTATAACAAATCGAAATAAGTAAGTAACTAAAATGGAAAATATTTCTCACTTATTAAAATATGTCTGTACCTGTGCCCTTATTACTTTTATTTTGAATATAGAAAAGTGATCGTTATTTTACATTTTCTTCTTGCTAGTGTTGCACATAATTTTTTTTGCATTAAATGCCTCATTACATGAGTTTAAAGCGACCTCAATCATAAAGAAGTTAAAAATTTGGAGTTAGAATCAAGGGAATGGGCTTAAAAATTTGGATTTTCAAGGAAAATATGTAGACATAAGTGAAGTTGGAAGCAGATTATTGAAAACTGCAGGGATGTCTTACGGCTTTTAAGTCAAGTCTTACGGAAACAAGTTTAACAAGCCCAACCTGATTGCCTTAGTTATTTACCTTTAAGGTACATATTAACTAAGACCTATCATAGAACTCTCCAATTTATTTTGAACAACAGAACAAATTTAAAGGGGCTTTGTCAGTTTATTCCTGTCATCCCAATTCTAAGCACATTTTTTAGTACAAAGAAATATACAAACACACGCAGTTAATAAACTTAATTAAATATTTATTTACCATCCCTATGAATTTATTGAACAGTTTGTTTCATTATCTTTCATTATGATGTAATTTTTAAAGCTACAAATATTAGAAAAGATTATTCTCATTTATAATTTTCCCAATAAAGTTGCAAATATTTGAAATAAAGGAATATATTGCTAAATAAATGAATGCTTTTTATATTTTGTTCTGATTTTTAATAAAAAAAACAAATTGCCAAACATTGAACTCAGATCAAAAGAATATCGTTATCAAAGTTGAAAACTTTGTTAAGTTTAAAATCGATATCATACACAGGACAAACCTTTCGTAGTTACTTTAAACAAAATAGTTTGACTAATCATTTTCCTTTTTATTTCTCATCAAATTATCAACAAATTATTTGTTGCTCTTTAAAAAAAATATGCTTGTCTTAATTTAAAGTTTTAAGTGTTTTAAAGATAATTTGTGTAATTTTTAAAATATGGAACATTTTGTATTTTTAGAACGTGTTTTAAGTATTTGCAAAATTACCGAAGTTTTTAAAGGTTTTGTTAAATGTTATAATTATATACAAATAATTTTATAACAGTGATTTTAATATGTTCAGGAATTGTATGTTTTTAGTTCAAAGTTATTAATAACCATTGCTTTAAAAGTATTGATCATCTACTGAAATAAAGCGTATTACATCAATATTGAAGAGGCGAATATTACACTCTGGATACCACTCTGCATTGCAACGAGGTAGTCAAAAACCAACAAATTGGAAACTTCTTTTGTATTTTTCCATAATAGCATAAGGTATTAAGTAAACAAAAAAATTTATATTTTTATACTTTGAATGTTTTTGAAAGAAACCAAAATATTTTTAGATTCTTCTTAAAGTCAACTTAAAGGTAACTAATTTTATTCGTTAAAAATTGTTCTACATAACACAGACTCTTATTTAATCAAAGATGGTCCAGAACTAAGGGCTTGTTTATGTAACTCAAGCGGGGTATCGTCTAGAGAATTTGTATAGAAATCGACCTCAAAATATGAGTGTTTTTCGTATAAATTCTTTAGACAAGCCGCTCACTTGTCTTACATAAACCAGCAATAAGTTTTCTGAAAACGAAGGCCCTTCTCTATTATTTGTATGCACATAATTTTGCATTTGAAAACTGGAATTTGGAACTTACGTATAGATATATAGACAGTCCTCAGGATAGAAATACCTTCTTACCGCTTTTCACAAAAAACACGAATTATCCAATTTGTTTAATACATCCTTAAAAAAACACAATAACACTAGGAATGTGTTCTTATGCTCTCAATTCAATATAAGGTTTTTCAAAGTGCTTAATTCCCGAATATTTATAATTGCTCATTTAACCTAAATAACCTAATAATTTAATTTAAACTAAGGAATTGTTTGTCTTACGAAAGAAGTGATCAAAATTAAACAATCCCTACTTTAAATTGGAGTTGTACAGCCAAAGCATTAAGTCGGTGGGTAACTAACCTAAGGCGTTGCAAAATGGTCAAACAAATTAATAGTAACAAAGAAAGGAACTTACAAGAAATTTTTCTATCGGGATCTATCTGCCATCTTCGATATATCATCATGGCCAACCCAGCACCATTTCGTCATTGCAACTACTCAACTGATTGGAGTTTCGCCTATTCTTTGCCAAAGGTCTCTGTTGGAAACCAAGTTCGGCAAAATATTCGCAATATTTTTTATAAGAAACTGTTAATAAACATTTGAAGAATTGTGTGTCGCTTGCAAAGGCAATATATCGACGCAGTGCAGGAACCATCTATTTTGAGCAAGGCAGGAGAATAAGTTTCTTAGAACCATGTTGCTTCAACAAGATGATGCATCATGTCGTATTTCCACATGGTCTATTTCCGAAGGTCTAGTCATAAAATGATTTTATTGTAGGTTAAATAATTTTTTTTATGAGAGAAATGATTTCAAAGTAAGCACAAGTCGAAACTACAGGCTCGTGTAACAGTAACGTAGCTATAAGTATTAATAACCTTATATAAAATGATACGTTTGCAACCAAATGTATCTCCACATACTTCGCTACTACTAAAAACTATTTTAAAAAATAAAGCAGTTACGATCTTTCGAGCAAAAAAAAATTTAAATTGGTTCATACGTATAACTTTCGAAGCATTTTAATACCCTACATGGGAGAGAGAATTATTTGAAATCAGTAACATAAAACCGCCAACAGTATATGCGTTTATTCATGAAAACCACAGAATTACATATATATATTGTTATCAAAACGCAGTGAAGTTAGGCGTTTCGATTCCTTTAAAGAGGGCTTCAGATTTAGACAAAGGTAGAAAATTTTACACCGTCTTATATTCCTCATAACTCAAACGTGAGTCAAAATCTCATAAGAGTGAGAGTTACGCTTATTTAAGGCCAATCAGGAATTTCTTAAACATAAAGTTTTTTCACTCCGAAGAACCGTAGTTTTCAGAAGCATCACTAAGCCAGAGTTATTACTGGTTATTTGCATGTGTTCTACATCTGTTTAGTTATGAAACTGTTACAGTTTCTGTTTGACATTGACCATACGCACCAAACTCGACAGAAATATACTAACATCGTAATTTTAAATAGTTTTACTACAAATACTCATGAGAACTTGCATTTACTTAACGTTAAATATTTCGTAATGAATGCAACAATAACCGATTCAAGGTGAATTGACTGTTTATTTGAACAATTTCACCTCTATGTGCAAATATGAGAGGCATTAAAATAATATACAAACAAACAAAAACTTAATTATGTACAGCTTAAATCAATTGTAATAAAATCTTTTTAAATATATACATAAATAACAATAGGAAGCAAGGAAAAGATAAACAAAGTGTGTTTTTAAACCGCAAACCCACTTATTATGAGCACGCCACAGTGATTGCTAAGTAAAATAAATAAATACAAAAATAACGAAAAACTGTATAAATTACATAAATTATCTTGAAACAATTTAGTTTTAATTTCACCATTGTAAAGGGTTTCCCAATTAGGGACGGACGATGTGGAAATGGAATAAAATAAGCTGCGTCAGTCGATTGCGGCTTATTGAGAAAGGCATGCGACTTTAAAAAAACCCAAAAGAAAAATTCTTCAGAGTTACTCAAAAGCGGAAGCATAAATAATAATTATTGAAGAAGCAAACAATTTCAAAACATTAAACGTCATGAACGTAGTGCAAATAGTTCAGATTGTGAGTCTCCTGGTGGTGGTTATTTGTGAATGAACTTCTTGAACATAAGCTAACATTCACTGCCACCTATTAAGCATGTTATTGAAGCTCTTTGTTGATCGAATGGAAATATTACATTTGAGAATTGAAAAATATAATAGAAAGATTGGCATTGCATTCTCTTCAGATGGTTTTCAAAACTCCTATCAAAATGTAAGTCTATGTTTTAAGCCATTTCTGCCTAGAATCTCGCTGTTACAATGGTATACGATATATCGTCCCACTCAACTATATTGTAATATTTATGGTTAACTATCAAAAGAATCGATGTACCAAATATTTTAAAAATGACCATATCCGGTTTGCCACAACTATATGGATTGTTGTAGAGAATATAGCAGTATATTTGCCGCAACTATGCCGTAGCCATGTTCTATCCCTACGTGTAATCTATTTAACTCGTCGAGTACTATGTTTGCACATACTTACAGTAAATTTATCATCTAAAACTACTTGTGCTTCTGTAAGAATATTTGCAAATAAATGTATCATGAATTGTTGATATTGTATTAAACTCATCTCCTTAACTGTGTGTATTTATTATATATTTCTGTATATAACTATTTATTGAACTCTTGTTTTATATTCAACAGAGTGAAGACGATTTCTTTAACTTTTCATTTGAATACAATTTCCCATACAATTTGATTGCAAAAGTTTGTAAAAAAAATTATTGCACATAACAAAATAAGTCTGAAACACACAGAAAGATTTATCATTTCTCGAGTTTGAGCGTGTGTATGTCTGTACATATGTTTGTAGTTTTATAGCAGTAGTCAGTATCTGTGTGCCAACAATTCTTGCTAGTATAATGATTGACCGCAAACTGTATCCTTACAAAAGAGAGCAAGCATCCCATACTCGCTTAGATGAACTGAAGTTTGTTTTTTTAACAATTTTCTTCTGATCTTGAAATTTTTCTTTAACTAAAGTTTGCATTCAAAACCCAAAAAGACTGAGGATAAGTTCATAATATATTTCATTTTCTTCTTATCAAAAGTTTAAAACTGTCAGGTAGACTTTACTACAATGTGTGCTAGTGCATCCAGTTGCAATAATTATGTCTTGTTCAAAGGCTTAATTTTTTCGTTTTTCTTTTCAAAAGCAAAAACCCATAAGTCAGGCACGGAAAATTAATACCTTTAATATGTAGATTTTAACAACCAAAATAGCATTGTTTAAATTACTGCACTTACGTCAGTCGCCAGTTTGAAAATTTTAAATTTGTTTTACTTTTGTTTAGCATCGCAGAAGCAGTCTATATGCTCATATAATTCGCAGTCATAGTCGAAGTAGCAAAACTTTTTGCTTGAGGAAGTTCTTAGCTTGTTGTCGTACATGATCGTTCTTTTTTCACACACATTGAATGTTATTATCATGCACAGAGATGAACACTTTTGTGCCAATGGTATTCAACCAGTATCTGATTTCGTTTTTAGATTTCTTAACATATAGATTTCATATATACATATTACATATCAAAATTCTTAAATTAAATTTTATACAATAAATTTGTTCATATTTTCAACAAATGAAATTAGTAGTACATATTTTTTATTATTTATATTATTTTCCTTATATTTTTTAGTTTGAAACGGGACAAAATGTATAAATGAGTATCGTTAAAGACCACTCAGTATGTGTTTAAGGGTACCTTACGTGCTTATAGGTAGAAGACTGAAATCTTTTTCCAAATTAAAGTAAATCCCGCCACCTGCAAAATGGTATTTAACATCTTTATAGGTATAAGAACAAAATTTTTGTTTTTATTTTCCAAAATTTTACCAACCAAAAAGAAATTAAAGAAGAGTCACATGCAATTGTGCCGTTCTCTGACACGGGCTTTATTTTGTAAACTCTTGGAGGAAAACTCTGAAAGGAAAATTTTTTCGATTGTGGTTTTACACTTATTACTGACCAAACGCAAAGGCAAAATAAGTAACTTCAAACCGACGATTGCAGTAATCTTTATGGTGGAATTACTACTAAATTCGTATCATTATAATTTAGAACTTTTAGTATTATTAAAATGTTGGTATTAGTTATTCAAAACAAAAACAAAATTTGACGTTCGTTCCGTAAAATTATATTCTCTGTAGATTTTTACGACAGAAAAATAAAGCTACATATTAGGTAAACTATTTTTATGTGACGGACTAATTTAGGATTTTTTTAAAATTTCGCACTAATTAATGACGATTACAAGCAATCACGGCTAGTTAAATAATCAAAAGTTATCAAATTTTAAAGTATGTTTTTACTATTTAATTATTTTACAAGCAAATTACACCTGTGACATTTTTGAAATACCACAGTGTAAATACATTTTCTGAACATTAGATCATATATGAAACATATTAACAAAAATAGATATTTTAATATTCGTATAATGCTTTTCATATACAGACATACATACATATGTTATATATATGTATATATAATATTTTATTATAGAATCTTTAAAGTCTTACCAATATTTCTTAAATGTTTTTTATTCACAATCATTTTTTTATTAAAATCGTAGCGAATTATCGATGAATAAAATGATTTAAGAAAAACTTTTATTTAAGATCTTAAAGCTTGGATATTTAACTAATAAACTTAAAAAGGTAAAAAAAATGCATAGTAAGCTCTGTGCACATATAATAACATATTTACTTTATTTTAACAAACAAAAATTACAAGGTATGCCGGTTAAGAAAAATACAAACTAAGCTCAAATCCCATCAAATATAATGAGTACAAAAGTGCCCGTCCCTGCACATGATAATAACATTCAATGCGTATGAGTGCTATACAAAGCAGATTAAAATCTCCAGAAAGAAAACGATCATGTACTATTAAGTAAACACAAAAACTACTTGATTGCCATTGCTAACAACTTTCACTAGCAAGAATATTTGCTACGTCGACTGTGACTGCAATTTATGTCACAAAAGCAACAACTTTAAAAAGCAAGAAATTTTGCTTCCTTACCTGTGACTGTTTGCGACTTACAAAATCAAATCGGCTGCTTCTGGTTATACTTGCGATGCTAACCAAAAGCAAAAGTAAAACAAATTCAAAATTAAATTAAAAACAAGTCATCAGCTGCTTAGTTTACCCTGGGGTGAAATATTGCGACAAAATTGAACAATGTGAAAATGTATGCTCGAAAAAGAGTGAATATTTGCATAACTGTGGTTGAAATCGTCGTAGTAAATTGAGATGATACTTTGCGCGGTGATCAAGTTTTTGATAGATTTCTTATTTGGATAGAATTAGGAAAATGAAGTTGTAAAAAGTGCAACAAATTTGAGCTCTAGATTGACCAAAATTCATTGATAACCGTTAAGCACAATGACCAGTTGACTTGTTTGTTGTTAAACAGATGCTTTTGATGTCTTCTTCGTTTGCTTCTGGAAAATGTAACCCTGATCAAATGAAAAGTCTCAGTTTTTAGAAATTTTTTAAAAATAAAGGGAGCCATACGTATATAGTTTATGAAAAAAGTACTTTTTAAAAGGTACTTTTTTCAAATATAATTTTTAAAAACGTATAATTTATGATGGTACCGTTTTTAAAACCCAAGGTACTTTTCCAAAAGCTACTTCGTTCGTTTTGTAAGATACACCATTAGAATTGTACCTTTGTAAAACAGAATCTTAAAATAATGATTCCGTTTCGCTTAAGGACAATTCAAAAAATATGTACATATTAAATAAAAAACTTTTAAACAAGTATACTTCAAAAATTTATCTATCGAACATTTCTTTTATGCTTCAAACTTTGTTTTGCAATTCTTTGCTCGTCAGAAAATACTTTGAAGGCCTTCTTATATTTAGATAGATGCCATCTGCGGACGCAGTTGTTTGCATTTTCTTCACAAAGTTCACTTCTTCAATCGATTTCATTGCTTAATAGAAAGTGAAAAAAGAAAATAATAATCTTTAATTTAAGGTTTAAAAAAAAATTACTTAAAAGTTTTGCAGTTCGTTTAAAAAAAGAAATATACTTTGCCATTAAGACAACTGAAAGTAGGGATATTTAATAAAAGCCTCATAACTTTTACGCTAAATAGTAGTAAAAATAAAATAACAGTTTTTTGTTGGATCTTGTTAATGAGTTGACGATTTTGATTTAGACTTCTTAAAATCACTCATTTGGTTTGAGGAATTTTATGCATAAATAATTTCCAGATTTTATAAATTTTGGGTAAAGATTTCCTGATGAGTGCGGATAGAAACTAGTTTGTCACCGGTTTCGCCTATGTGCCACCTTCCATAACCAAACTTGACAAGGCCTCACGGAATTTTGTTCCAAAAATCTAAGTCGAAAGCTTTTTCAATTTTATAAAAACCAAAAATAGGTCAAACACAAACTTAAAATCTGTTGTTTACGGTATTTAGTGCATAAAATCAGCAATATTGTAGACATTTTCTTGGGAGTTCAATGGCTAGTGTATCAGTTTGGGAGTTGTGGTTTCCGACTACAGGACTTTGTTTTTTTCGCAGTAAATTAATATATTTTTTAAGCTTCTTCAACATTTTATAATTAAATAATATAAAAAGAAACATACGTCCTAAATTAAATCTAGTTTATTTGTTGTTGTTTTCTTTTGCACAATTTGAGAGATATACTCGATTTAAGAAATGATTAGCACTTAAATTTTGTTTCTATACCCCAGGGTCGTCATTATTTTGTATTTGTTAATTATACTTTTAATTAAGCTATGTATATAACGAGAAGTGCTCGTACCCATTGATATACAGCCCAAAAAAAATCAATGTTGCTTGAAGAAAGGTTTAGAAATATAAATATAAGAGAATAACTAAAGAAAGATAAACTTAATAAAAGACAGAGAAAGTTTGTAGTTTAATTGAGTCATTTTAAAAGTATTATAAAATTATTTCAATTGGTTACGACATGAAATGTAAGTCTTTTTATACTTCTAAAACTTTTTAATTAGCATTTAAATATATAAAAGATAAATATAAATATTTAATGAATTATGTGGATTTAGATATACTCTTCAAGGGGAACGTGATAATAGAAAATAAATTGTTAAAGAGCAAAAAAAGACACTGAGGGTTTTATTTCCATTTTATAGGTAATTAAAAATTTAGTTACACAGTAACATATAATTGGCACTTTTCAATTACAATACCACTGTTTTCATTAAAACCGAAATAAAAATAGAAATGGAGGACTATCATTGGAGATTTTAATGTGACCTTAGTTTAGTATTGTATTGTATTATTTATTGTATTGTATATTTAGTATTGTCAGCTGGCAGGAACAAAGGTACGGCTTGCCGTAGCTATCTCTGGAAGATATGAACAAGAAAGCCTCGCAAGGCGTGGACGCCCCAAAGATCCTTCAGAAGGACAATACTGCACATTGTGTGTGAATATCCAACACTGGATAGCACAAGGTTCAGGACAGACACTTGTTAAATGTGAATGCCATAGAGGACCTAAAACTTAGACAAATGCTAGCAATTACTGGAGACTTAGTGACGAGGAAGAAGGCAGACAGTCACCTGTCACCAGTCCCCTGTCTGAAATCACTACAATCAAGAGTAAAGGCTAGCGGTAGCATGAGAGACGAATGAGAGTAAGGAAGTTGTGAATTACAAAATTATTGCCTGAAATCGATTCGTTGCAAGAATGGGTCGAAAGGCGACCTATAAAGTCTGCTCTGATATATTAATATATACTTATACAAAAAAAATTAAAAATATAAAAATGGGATTTTTCCATTTGTTTGCTGTGTTTCCGATACTAAAAGCGAGAGAAAAATATATATGGGGGTACACAAACTTAGGTCTCATGTTATTATATCGCCTACGCAGTTAGAGTTAATAGACTTAAAATTTTCAAAAACAGTGCTCCTAATTCACTAAACTCTGGTTCCCACAGTAACGAAAATTTGGAATTAATTTTGTCTTTATATCTTTTTCCACGGTGTACTCGTTTATCTTAAGAAAAATGCCTCTTCTTATTTTTAATTGAATTCGCGTACTTTTAGAACAGTCTAAATATGTATCAGTTCTTTTTTTATATACAAATATATTTTGCTACTAATTAAACAAATTAACAACTACTCTAAGATATTAGATATTTGTTTGGGTTTAAAGTTAATTGAAAATACGAATTAAAAAATAGGACATTGGTTTCCGTTAAACTTTTTATACACGTCTGTAGCCCCACACAGAGCTGGGCTCTGTGGCGCTGAACAGAAAGTAGTCATAGATCATTGAAAGTTGACACTTAGCATTAAATTTAATAATTTAAGAAAAAACTGAGTCTTTAAATTTGGTACATACACTTTCTAGAATAAGGGAATTGACTTATTGGCGATTTTAATAATAATCGGCCACGACTAATGTCTATAACCCTATACAAAATATCGATAACCACTTTCTTCAAAGCCATACAACGAATAACATTTTAAAAGCTTTGAAATTTTAAATCGCAAGTGTTATTCTTCTTTTTGTTAACTACAAATATATAAAATAATCATTTGTTAGTCCTAAAAATAATATGGTTCTAGTCTTCATTATCCCTATGGATCTTTTCACCAAAATTGTTAACAAATTTTTTTTATATTCAATATTCGCAACTTTCACCGGAAATTTATTGTTTCCTGTTCTGAAAACTTCCGAGATTTATTTTTTATTTTGTTTAGAGAACAGAGAGCTTGGGAAAAGTGGGACTACATTTTTGTTTTTGGATTGAACATCAAAAATAAGTTAATTTTGAAAGGCTTATAGATAGAAAAATAGTAAGTAAATAATAAATTGGAAATAGTTGAGTTGTGGCTTTTCGCTCTCTAAAAAATAGATTAACAAATTTTACCATTTTTATACCACAAAGCTCTGGCACATGTACGAATGTGTGAATTATTGATACGACATGACAACCTTATTATCAATACAAGACCCAACAACGTATAAGTTACATATCTTAGCTATAATAACAAATAAATAATTCTGTGTTGTAAAGAATTTGTACTATACCCAGATTTTCAAGTGAAAAATACAACTAAAATTAAAACTATATTTTGCAATTTAAAAATCATATAATAAGCTTAATGTACATGTACATATTTAAATGTTATTCTATGTATATATTCGACCTTAAGCAATATATACTTGCAGGATTTTTTATTCGATTTTATTTTATATCATAAGTTGTTGTTACTATTGTTGTGTCCTTAATACTTAAATGACATTTGACACGTGCAAAACACAAGTTGTACAATTTTATTTCTATTTGTAGGAAATTGTTTTTTTTTAAGGAGATTGATTTTTTTAGATATGTTTTCTTATCAATATTTTTAATTAAATTGCGTAATTATGTGCAATTTTAATTTTTCTACTATAGTTTCTGTACTAAAATTGAGTTTGCTACGATAGAAATTGAATATTTAGTAAAACAAATAGAGGTTGCGTTATACAAATTTCCTAAATAACTGAAAAATAATAATTTTATAGCAGTTAGATATTTACTAATGAGACAAGACAAGCGAAACAAATTACGAGTATATTTTAAAATAAAATATACTCATAATTATAAAAACAAAATTCGCTAACGAAATCAAAATGGAATATGTTGTTTTTGTTAAAACGTTATCATAAAATAAAATTAAAAGAAAAATTAATATTTTATTAAAAGTCCTTTAGAAAAATTGGCTTTGAAATTTCCATTTTAAACATAATGTTTTTATGAATCAATTCTATAGTTCTGTTTTGTTTTTGATATAGAGCCATATAACACTTCAGATACTTAGGAAAATACACATAAGTTCATACATACGTGTTAGTTTTGTTTGTCTTCGTATGGGTTCCACAATATTTATAAAAATATGTAAATTAAAGTAAAATTAAAATACATACTTTAACGAATTTTACAGCTGGTAACAAGGGTTTTCTTTAGAAAATTTAATAATTATCGAAGTTTTAATTAGATAAAAATGCAAACTTTTATAGAAGTTCAATAAAATATGCGCTAACAGGGAAAATAAACAAACCACGGATATACATACATACATGCACACACATTTTTCAAATTCAGTTGTATATAACGCATAAAATCAAGTCACCACACAAATCATAAAATTCCAAAGGAATGTCTGACAAATGCAAACATTTACACAGGCAATAAAAAGGAATATTTCAAAGCAAAGATAGGAAATGTAAATATATAGAAATGTCATATATAATTCATATTAAAAACTGTATATAATTCAAAGGCAAAAAGTACGACACAACAAATTGCTTTTAATAAGCATGTTTTGTTAACTTATAGGCCCTTCCTTCACTCAAGTATGAAATAAATAACTAAATTGTGTTTATGATGTAGTACAATAACATTAGCAGTATTGAACGCAAATTATGTGTATTTTGATACCATACTTTGCGTTTGTACTTTTGCAAGACTATTTGCACCAAACGCTAAATACCGCCCGCTATTGTAGTTCCTGATTTTTTTTAATTTCAGTTAACCTAGCGTTTACACATGCCACTACGAGTTCGAAAAACTCAATACACTGACACATTTTCACTAATACATTTACATTTTTCGCAATGGCAGCTCCAGTGGCAGCTAAAATTGCATGCGAGTGGAAATTTGGCATTTGCATGCCACTAAATGTCAAAACGATAGACAAAGTTACCCTGTTCAATATTAAATGTAAATTTACTGGATTGCTGTTAAATTGTAATTAAAGTTATACCTTTTTAAATGATTTATTATTATGATTATTATGCTGTTATGATTTATTTCTTAAATTGCGCATAAAAAAATTCAAGTTTCTTAAGAGCAATAATATTAATAATTATAATAAAATATTACTATTAATAATAAATGTAAATCGTTTCCCCAAAAATAAAAAAGAAAACAAAAATTTAAAATGGAAGCAAAATTGAGCCAACAGAATATTTTAAAATTATTAAAAGTGTGCTTCGATGTCTAAATCGCACCTTTTAATCAATAGGGGTTTTACCCAACATCACCTCTTAACAACATTTTTCTTTAATTTTTCTTTATCATGTTCTGATCAAATTGTTTTTAATTTTAAAAGTAAACAAATTTTTTCAAGTTCACGCTTCGACGACATTTTAAAAATGAACTTACACTTGCATGTGTAAACTCAAAAACGAATGGCATGAGATTCGACTATTTCGAAGAATTTTTCGTTGATAATACGTATACAACAATTGCATGCCACTACTTGCATTTGTAAACGCAGGGTAAAGTAAACTATTTTTGTTTTATTTTTTAATGCAAAACTGAACTTTTTTCCGGCACAAACAATTTGAGAGTTCCGGTAATTTTTTTTAGCCGGTAAAACATAGCTAGCAAACATTTAATTTTTTTTTTTTTTTTTTTGTAAAATTTGTTTTTTGTAACCTACATATATTGGTAAAATGTTGATTTTCATGAAAATATATTAAGTTTTGGAGTTTTTAGTGATTTCTGTAGGTTTTTGGTTACCATTTTAGACAACAATTTTTTTTTTTATAATATTTTAATTTTTTAGCCAAACTATAGACTTTTTAATAATATATTTTTTATTTAAATATTTAGTGAAATTATGTTTGTCTAATTTTTTGTAGTATTAGAATCAGTGTTTAAAATTGCTATGTTAGTCATGATATTCTGTAAAATGTGCATATTTCACAATGGTAATAATAAATAAAAATGGTAAATTTAGTTTTATTTAATGAAAATTTGTTAAAATTAAAATTATAACAATCAATATCATTAATGCACTTGCAACTTTGGCTATAGGCTAATGTTAAAAATATGCGGACTCTTTATTTTTATTAATTCTACTACTACAAATTCTACGTACCTTGTTCACAATCTGTTTTTGGTTTTTCTTCTACAATAATAATCATAATTTTTGTACTATAGTAGCGCACACGAAAATTTTGACTTTATGCTGCAGTAAACAGTAGTGAAAAATTTAGTTTTTTGCAATTTTCGAGTTCGTAGGTCAACCATGGCCTTTAGAAAGTCTCACATGAACAGATGGACAGATACACATCAATAAATATAATATTCTAACATGTAAGTATCCAGAATATATATACTTTGGTGGTCCGCATGCGAATATTGTTAAAATTAAAATCGAAATAAACCTAATGAAGTCCGTAACACATTTCGTAAAGGGTATCAACATATACCGTAGATTTATCCTTAATTTGATAGCATCCTTAATTTGAAATTTAAAAATTAAACCAGTACGTGCTTTATATATTCTGCCCATTAATAGGATATAAAAGTCGCACACAAGTGTAACACTACGTCTTGACTAGCCACAAATTTGTTTACATATTTGTTCGTGGTCTTCTGTGTTTAAGGATAATTTTTTGTTTGTTACGACAACGTTGTTTAAACACGAACAGACCAACAACGGCGACGTTCTTTATGATCCAAATTCTTGTGCGAACAGCAATCTGTACGTTGCCAGAACAGATGTATGTATGGCTAGACAAGACGGCATACACATAATGGGCACCATACTAAACAACTCGGCAACGAATTTGGTCATTAAAATGGGGTATAGACGACCAGAAAACAATAATATTTTATATAAAAATTAAACTAAAAAAAATTTTGTATTTGTAAAGTTTTATAAAACTCACCATTTTTTTGCGCCGTTTCTTATAGATTAGTTTTTTGTATAAAAACAGGCCATATTAAATTGTGTAGTTTTAATAATTATTCACACTTCCTTTATATTTTTTACACATTAAAATAACTAGGCTGTTCTGATATGAGAAATATCCCATTTACACATTTTCTCTTAAATAAAATAAAAAAAACTGCTATTTATAACAATATTTCCTTCTCTTATTTCACACAAATTGTTTACATTTTTCAAGCAACAAAAGGAAGAACTAAATAAAAGCCTAATAATTAACCTTTTACACATGCCCACAACAACACATCGTTAATATAATATATGTAATCACTTCAATAACTTATGGGAACAACAAACCACAATAACAAAAAACCCGATCTCACACGACACGACACTAAGCTAACATGATGCTGCAGCTGCGCTGCTTCAATTATTAAACCGCCATTAAGGAAAAATTATAATTTGAAAAACTTTAAACAGAATTTACTCCACTTTTACTTAAGATTTTTATTATAAAAACTATATCATTTTATTCACTGCAGTTTTATTAATGATTTATTTGTATTTTTGTTAACAACCGTGCCCGTTTAATGATTTTAATTATTTAAAAACAAGACCATTAAAGAATTACCACCTTACTCATTAACACCAAAAATAAAACTGCATTTTAATGACACGAACAATTGATACCTTTTCATGCCTTTCTCATTATGAGTTCAATATTTAGAAGAGTGAGAGAGAGAGAGCTGGAGAGGCCACTTTGTGAAATCTTGATTTTTGTAGGGAATGATGGTTTTATTATGTTACTTTTTCATTTTTAAAATCTAAAGCGATATTAGCATAAATTGTTTAGAATTGATTTCATTTATTAATTTAACGAAAAACTATGTAGGGACAAGTAAAGAACATATGTAGTAGGTGTGAAACGGCAAAATATTGTAAAATTCCTTCTTATACAAATTCAATTAAACATTTATAAATATTTGACCTTTTTCTATTTTGGGAGAACCCAAAAATGTCTAAACTAATTATTATTTACTTCTATTGCACACATTTTAACTTTCATTGTCTATTATAGACTGACGCTGTGAAAGATATAGTGTCGGCACTCTATAATAATTGAGATACATCATATGTGTTTGCATTTATATTCTCATTTAATTAACATAATATTGTACTACATACAATATTTAAATATGCTACCGTTCTATTATCCTTTGTGCTTTTATTTAATCGTAAAAGAATATTAAAGAGTTACAAAATTCAGCAATACGCGCGTGTTTATTATCTTTATATTCCAGTCTCTAATTTTAATTATAAACCATTGTGTGGAGAATGGAATAACAACATATATAAACATAATAGACAAGCTTTGTTATGTGAAATAAACATAAATATGTATATGTTTTATAATGAATAGAATTTAAGAAATCTTTATTTCATAATAAAGACATTTTATGATCTTTTGTTTTTCGCATCACTCTTTGCTACAATAAAGAAAAATGCGTTGTAATAAATTGTTTAACGGTTGCTACCCGTATTAATCAGATATGGTTTGCTAACAGCTTTTTATTAAAGAACGAAAGGTCAAAGGTAGGTTGTAGGTCTTTTGTGTAGGTTGTTTTTTGAGTGGAAAATTTTCACATGGTTAGAAACAAGTCCCACAATTTAGTATATTAAAAGATAAGAGTAGCCTACCAGCGAACTAGTATTTTGCAATGAAATTCGTTCAAGTGCTGATAAAAATGTAATTATCTGAAAATTGATTTTTCCTAATATATCTTGAAATATCCGCATCAATAAATCATACTTATATTGTCAAGGACAAATATTGTGCAGTAGCAGAACTTACATAAATCTCGCGTACTATAACGATAAAGCTACATTAAATAAATTTAACATCGACGCAAGCAATAAGAAATATACAACATCAAAACTGGTGTTACATAGTCTGGTATTTTAAAATACACACAAAGAAAAAATGTGATTGTGGGTGGTATGGTTGCACCAACCATATTATATTTTCTACATTAATGCAAACAAACACATTTTAAATATTACTTTTGCAGCGATGAATAAATTATTGTCTACGTTTAATCATTTAATGATTTCCATCCATTAAAATGCAACCACAAACAAATAAAGTATTTTAACTATACAAAAATAATATAATAAATGGAACCATGTTCTTAGTAGAAACAATATACATATAAAATATTTTAGTATAAGTATAATAATATGATTTTAGTGAAATCTCAAATAATGTTCAAGTTGCGGTTTTTTTTTATTTTTCAGTTTAATTTAACTGTTTTGTAAAATAATTCAATTTTATGATATCAAAATTTTTTTGTGAATTTTTAAATTAATTTGATTAATTTGAGTTTCCGATTCGTGGAAAAATTTGTTTTTTTTTTCGATATATTTGTTTACCATAGATTTTGTTAAAATTTTCTAAAATATTGATTGTTTGTAAATTTTCGGCTTTTTGGTGAAATTACTAAATTTGGTAAATTAAAAGGTTTTCGTGTGAAATTTCGATATTTGGTGAATTTGTTTTTGCCGTATTTTTTAGTAAAATTTCTGTTGTTATAAACATTGACTTGGTAGCAACAAAACTCTTTTCATTCAGTTTTTCACTTTGATGGAGAATTTTCCGAATTATCGAAAATGTGTTCAGTTTCGATTGTTTTGAAACTTAAATTTTTTGGAATATTAAATTGTTTTTGTTATTTAAAATTTTTAAACTATAGTTTGGTGTTGTGCTGTATTTTAAAATTTTGGCGAATTCCAAAATTGAGGTAAAATTTGGGTTTTTTATTTTTCAGATTAATTGAGATATGTTGTAAAATTTATAATATATATGATTTTTAATTGTTTTGGTGAAATTTAAAATTTTTGGTGAATTATAAACTTATATGTGTGTTCACTATTTGTGGTGAAATTTGATTTGTTTATATATATTTGTTTAACATTGATTTTAACATTTGAATTTCGAAGTTTTTAAAAAAATATTGATTTTTTGTAATTTTCCGGCTTTGGTGAAACTTAAATTTTTTGTGGTGAATATTCAAAATTTGGTTAATTTTATTTTTTGTGTAAAATTTTGGATTTTCATTGAATATTAATTTAAAAGAAACAATTATTTAATTTTTGTTAGTTTTTAAAATTTTTAAGTTTGTTTTAATTGGGTCCAACATATAGTAGGTCCGTAAGTTATCTGGTAGCGTCGGAATGATAATTTCGGTATGGAGACGTTATTGCAACTTTTAAGTGAATATAGAATATGTAAATTTTATGAGCTTGTGAGAGAGTAAAAAAATCCTGAAAAATATCCCGGAAACTTATGCACCGAATGCACGGATCAAATTGTGCAAGTTTGCAGATCCTAGGTTGCCTACTGCCGTCAGAAAGTTTATTTCTACGTCATACTGACGGACATCGTTAATTGAACTTCCTTAACTATATAAACCGTATTCATTTTTATAAAAATCAGGACAAACCGAAAAAATATAAAACAATTATCATGTGAATGCTTAATAAACGATAAATCCAAGCCCTATACAGAGGTATGCAACATTTGTGGGCATGTGAGGTTTGATCTAAGTAGTAGCATCGTCAGTAGCATGAGCTGTAGTAATAGTAATAAATAACACCTTTTGGCTGTAATAAATAATTATATTTTTACTCCTACTTGTTATAAGAAGATGATATGATTTGTCCAAATAAGTTTGAGAAAAATACCTTTAATGCACTAACACATACTCGTATTTTCTTACACATACTCATGTGTTTGTGCAATTATTTATAAGAAACATTTCGATACTAACATGTACTTAGTACATTGATATTTCCCCTCCCCAGTGGGTGTTGATTGATTTAAGTTTAGTGGAAAGAAATTCATTCTCATTGTTCGCAAAATTGAATTTGATTTGAAGCCAATTGTAGAGAAAAATTACAAATTATATACTCGTAAAAAAAGAAACAAATTCCAAATAATTAAAAAGATACGAACGTGTAGCTTATCATCAAGAAAAAATCTAAATCTATTGCAAACGCTTACTACTCAATGAAAATATATGGGATGACTTTTGTAAACACTTGTCTTTATTAATTAAAAAAATTAAAAAGTGTGAAATGTTTTTACCAGAGTCGATAAATTAACACTTGTCATTTGTTATTGAAATTTTATTATACATATTGAACATAATTGCATTGTATGTAAAACTGCTGCTAGATATTCAATGCTAAAGCTCTTATAAAAGCGTAATTAAAATTGACAGAACAAAGACTGTCGACCTTGAGTCAAAATAGATTTCGTATGCAACGCAAAATATTGCCAGATTGCTGACCGCAACATTTTTCCCGCTTTTTTTTAAGCTTTAATTTAATTTTATTAAATCTTTCTAAAAGAAATTAACAATAAGAATTCAAATCGCGGAATTGTAATAATTTGCATACTAGAGTGTTAGGATGGACCTGTGCTTTATTTACATATTTAGACGTGTATGTTTTTAGTTCTTTCTGGATAGTGGGAACTTCCAGATCTCTGTGGATATTTTTATTTCTTATATACCAGGGGGCGCATACGATAAGTCGTAAAATCCTAGACTGTCTTCTTTGCAACGATTGGGTGTTTGATGCACAATCAGTAGTTTGCCGCTTTCTGGCTTTCCTCTCTTTTTACAGAAAGAACCGCTAGCAGTCGAATATTTATAATTTGCCGTTCTCCCTTTTATAGCGGTTGTCGGGTGTTGTTCCAATTATAATTAAGCTACTTTAAATATTCCATTATGAAAAGTTTTCCAAAACAATTACAAAAGAATATCTTGAGAGCCTCAATGTAATTTCAATTTCTCCCAAGTGAGCTCTTTTTTTACTATTGCGTTCTCGCTCTTTAGTAAGAGTTGTTTTTTTTATTATTTTCAAATCTGTAAACTCTACTGTCAATGCGAATTTCGATTTATTACCATTTGATTAAAAGTATTTAGTAAAACAAGCATACATTTACAAACAACGTGTAAATTTTAATTATTGTTAAGGTCATTTCAATTGGAGTATATATTTTTGCAAATAAGATACTCTATTGAATTGCGAATGCATTAAATTATTTGAGAATTTAATTATTTAAATTCCAATAAACAAAAACATCCGAATGACCTCTTACAAACCGCAATTATCATTGCTGAATGTCCAATGTAATGAGAATAAATAAAAGATTTATCAAATTAACAGAATGAAAGAAGAACTTATTTGTAACTAGTAATTGAAATTCATACAATTGTCTTGAAACTTCTTAACGTTTCAAAAACACGAAGGTGAACGAGAACAAAGCTAAAGTTAAAAGTTTAAATGCAAGTAGCGCAAAGTGAATTACTGAGAGGGAAAGGTTAAGAACTAGATTTGATTTGCCACTTAGTTTGTGTGGCAAATTAGTAGCGAAACGTAGCAGTAATATTGTTTTAACGTTTTGAATAGAACTAATTGGCAGCCGAGATTGCTTAGTGATTTAAAAGGAAAAGAAAAAAAAGGCACAAAATAAAAATAACAATGTACTTTTTACATTATTACATACTAACAATTAAAAATGCTATATAGCAAATATGAACTACGAAATTTGTTAGAAGGCGGCAGATATTTTTCTGTATAAACGGTTGTTAACGATTTGTGGTGAAATTCGAAATTGTTCTTGATTTTTGGTAAATTTTTAAGATGTTGGTGAAATTAATATTAATTAAATCGTTTGTTTGTTTGATCAAACATCCAGAAGTTACAATGAAGAAAGTCTAGGATTTTACAACTTGCTGTACGTAAGCAAACTAGAAGTCCACCCTAACATTCTTGTTCACAAATTATTACAATTTCGCGGGCAACAGAGATTAACAACGACTGACACGCTGAGCCTGGCGAGACAACTCACTCTAGACAATAATAAATTGTTTATTAAGATTTGAATGCAATAAATTAGTTTTTACAGTGGTAACAACTTATATATAATATTTTAGAGATAAGATTTGAATACGTATTGCAAATTTCTTTCAGTATTTCAAAAATTCAATAAAAGTTTGTAAATATTTAATTTCACTAACTTTATGCCACAAGTACCAGGAAGCAAATTCTTAAACTTGTTTATTCCAAGGCAAATTGTTAAGAGGTAAACTCACCGGTGAATTCAAAGTAATTCCGGTTGCTTTGCCGATGTCAAAACCATATACAAAAAATGTACCGGAAATGACGAAACATTTTTTGATTTAATTCGATATCCAATAAGTTCACAAATACTTAAATAGATAGACATACAAGGTAGCGCAAGAGTAATGTCAAAATTTTTTCTGAATTATAGCTCGCAAAACAGCTGGCCCCAAATTGGCGATTTATTCTTCAATGTTCGCTTGCAAGACTTCCAAGGTTTGTTGTGCGAAACGTGAGATTAAAAAAAAATCTAAAGAAAGAAGTCTGGTGTTATTAGATCTGGCGATTTCGTCGGCCAAATCTCCGAGAGATCACTCAATCTGAAAATTGGTGTCTCAAAATCTCTATCATTGCCCGACATCGAGACTCTCCGTTTACGCTTACGGTGCTGCCACCGGCGTCTTCAAAAAAAGAAATCCAAGTTACTTCCTCACCGCAATTATCTCACCAAAAAGATACTCAGAGCGGAAGGGCATTTTATGATGATTCTCAGAAACGCCAATTGTATTTGTATACGCAACCACTTAAGTAGAAACGGGGTTCGTCCCTTATTATGATTTTTGATACGAAATCATCCCTCCTTGCACAAAGTTTAACAAAATATCAACAGGCAGTAACTCGTGAAGAATTTTAATTTTGTTGGGGAACATTTTCAAATCTCTCACCAAAATTTGTTACAACGAACTAATGCCTAACTCTGTGCATCCTCGCGTCGTCTCGATAATGTTTGTGGAGTATCCCTGACTTCGTCGGCATCAGCTGCGATGTTCCCGGTCGAACGTGCATTATGATGCCTAATTGTTCGAACACGACGGCGGGGAAAACGAAGGTGAAACTCCCGCTGTGTTAAAACAACAGACTCAAAATTTGTTAAGTAATAAGTAACAATAATTCCATGTTCTTGAGGTGGGTATCTCCATGGCTTGTTAACAACTTATTTCCTATATATCTATATCATAAATATCAAAGCATAGTGACATTAGTAACGATGGCAGCCTACACCTATAATGGCATTGCTTTTGCGCCACCTCGTATGTACTTTTCCAGATAATGTCCTAAACTTTGGAAATTATAATTTAACTTTAAGATTTTTGGAACGAATTTCCGTCATCCCATCCATATAATTTGCTTCGGAGAAAAATCGGTTTCGGCTATGTGCCATCTATAGTATTATTTTTAACTTCATAACACGAACATGAATAAAATACGCACAGTACTTTTTGCTGCAGTTCAATATCAACTGAAGGTTAATCTGATGTGGTCACGCATTATTATAGATTTTTGAGGAGGAGAATATTAAATTGACAGTACTGTTTTCTTTGAGAGTCAGTATGACAGTATCGCTTATTGCGGATTAATATGAAAACCATTTAATAAGCAGAACTGTCATTGCTGAAACCTCATTAGGGTCCATAAAATGTCGCGATCGGTAGACCAGTGGAATAAGTGTTGAAAACGACAATGATAAGAATATTATTGTCAAAGGTGAGCAGTCCCAATTGCAAAGCATACATTTTTTGATACAAATAATTATTTCAGTTTCACATTTTAAGAAAAATTGGGATATGTCAGACCAGAGGGGTGATAACTATAATTCAGTTACAAAGAAAACTATGTATAATATACAGTTACCTGTAATTGAAATTAAGAAATCAATTACAATTACTTGTAATTAAAACTAAAAAATTTAATACATATGAAAAGTAATTGTAATTAATTGTTATTGAACACAATAATTTTTTCTAAGAAATTATAAATTCAATTACGCGTAATGAACAAATTTCAATTACATAATTAATCTCAAAATGAAACTGAAACCCCTGAGGTATGGCAGAGGTGTTAAGAACTATGTACTTTGTATAGTACAAGGTCCCAGAATTGATATATTTAATGGAGTCCTAAACAAATATTTACAATTCATACACTCATACAGATAATTAATTACTGATGGACTTATCTACGGCATCATTTACCACTGGTGTTGGTTGAGGGAGGGTAGAAATAATTATGTTAAAATATTTAACTGCGCACTTTTACATTATTCATGTCAGACAATGTTTTTTGAAACAAATATGCATAAAAACGTATACACACACACATACAAAGCTTGACAGAATTTAACGGAAGCCGGTGAAACAATTAAACAGACTAGAGACATCTGGCAGGACTAACATTTTTGATTTTTTTAGAACAAAAGAAACACTAAACAAAAGAAGTGCTGCGAAATAAGAGCCCCCTCATAATAATTTACTACTTGCATATTTTCTTACAAATTGCGTGTTAATCGAGTAAAAACACTAAATTTTGTTTTTTCCATGTCATTCCAGATTGAACAAATTCAAGCTGAATACAAGGTTCTAGCCTTGCAATTTCATCCGGATAAAAATAGTGGCGACAAGGATGCCGAAGCTAAATTTCAAAAACTAAAAGTAAGTATAACGAGTCTTTACTTGACTTTTATTTTAGAAATATTTAAGGATTAACGTGACTGTTTAAAATAGTAGAGTAATGCAAAAATGATATGAAATCCGTTGAAGTCACAGGCGGTTAATTTTTGGCTACACAGTGTTACATAAAAATAAAAATGTTGCACAAGTTGATGCATAAAGAGTCATCTTTCGATTTAAAGAGTCTCTAAACACAATCGATTGATTTTTAAATACGTAGCCCAATACAGAATGTTAAAGTAATAAACTGCATTTTGCAAATTGGCTGCAATGAAGTTACAGCGACAATTTATTATCTTCAATAAAGTGCTAACAGTTTATAACTTAAAGTAAATCTGAATGGGTTTTAAAAAAAAAATTTACAAAAACAAGGGAGCTCTGCCAATCTATACTCTTCAGCCAAGAATGAATTACGAAAATTTTAGAAGTACTACAGGTATTTTTCGGTGCCTAGGGTTATTGACGATCTTTAATTTTGGCCTTCGGTTTTTTTTCGTCTTATTTTACTTTTTAAAATTGGGCGATTTTAAATGTTTTATGTTTTTAGTGAATTTCCTATTTTGTACGGGTGAAATTTGTAGTGAAATTTGTGGTGAAATTTCCAAGTTTGCTAAAATCCTCTTTACTGGTATTTATTTTGTTGGGATATTACGTTCCTATTTGTAAAATGCTCAGATTTTTTTTCCATTTTCAAATTTTTCGTGATTTCCTCATTTCTGGTGCAGTTCGACGCTTATATGATTCTTTAATATTAGGTTTTCTGAAACTTATCGCTTTTAACAATTTTTGTGGTGAATTTTGGGGACATTTCTGTTATTTCATGATTATTCGGTTTAATTTCGTTTTTTAATATATATTTTTATGATTTTTAAATTATTTGTTAAGTTTTATATTTTTAAGCGAATGCTTAATCTTTTAATGAATTCCATAAGTTTCTGACATCAGAATTTTGTATACTCTCCATTTATTGTCATTCTGTTTGTAATTTCTAGAATATTTATTTTCAATGCAACATAGCATATTTATCTTGGATTGTTATAGGGAACCCAATTAACAACGTCAGTCTGTTTGTCCGAAGTTGAAATACAACTTTCATAGGGTACTAGGAAACCTAGAATCCAGAATCTTGGACCATTTTCGGTACACAAGTTCCCGAGATATGGTCAGAAACCTATTGTTTCGGGTTTTTTGGTTATTTTCACTCTTGTGGGGAAAAGCTTATACAAAAGCCCATAAAATTCGCATATTTTAAATCCTTACCAAGTTTCCTACCAATACGTTGTAAAAACTGTTTCTTTTCTGTGGTTCGTGTTCCATCCTGATTTGATTTTTAAATTTTTGTTTTGAGATTTCATTGATTTTGCCGTTGCGAATCGCGTTCATTTGTCATGTATCTTGCGTTATTTTAGTCTAGTTTTTTTTCCAACTTTACGAATTTGTACATCTCTTTGAGAACTTGTTCCAAATTTTTAAAGAATATTTTGGATTTTGGTTCTTTTGTAATATTTTGCTATATTACTTTGAACTGTGCCCTAATAGTCTAGACCTTTTGCGATATAAACAATTTTCTCGGAGGTTTAACTTTTCTAAACTTAGACCTTGTTTCAGTTCTGCCAATATCGTAGATTTGTTCGACATTAGCAATTCTTTTATTAAATTTTAATAATTTTGTTGTGAGTTTTAAACTTTCAGCCACATTTATAAATAATTTTTTAATTAGATAACTTTTTAACGAAATTCTGTGCTATTTTGCCTGTCTTTTTCCGAATAGGAAAATTTGCAAAAGTGCCATTGCTTTCATGTATAAATACAAATTCCAAACTTTTTGTAATTCGGTCCTCTGCTTTTAAATGCCTGACAATATGCAGCTTGAGGTTGCACAACACATAACAAAATATCTGAATATACAAAACAGAAGTTTTTGGTTTTACTTGCTACGTTCGAACTTCACATTTCATATGCATTATGCATATGTATGCATTTCTAAAAATAAATAAAAGTTTTATTTCGAACTCGTTTTATTGCAACTTACACATGCACTTTTAGCAACAGTTTCGTATAGAATAGTTTGCAATGGACAAATAAAACTTCTAAATAAAAGTTATAATATGCAAATAATAAATTCAGATAAAGAAAGAGCTACAATTTTAAGTGAGAATGAATAGATGAATTTAATTAAACAAAAAGTTGCAAATGAATTTTTTGATACGACAAAAACTAGCAATATTTTTAACATAATTTATATTGAAAATAATGAAAAACGCAGACTAGAAAACATTTACTTGCTTTCTAAACGAATTATTAGTAGTGGGTTTTTGATTTTTGAAAAAAAATTATTTTTTTAATCTTATTATACGGTTAAAAAATAAAACTTAAAGAAAACAGTCTTTAAAGAAAGATTCCCTAAAACAAAAACCATAAAAAAAAACATTTTTAAACTATATTTGATACGAAGGCCTATTAATTGTGAGTCACACTTTACCAATTAAACAGCGCGTTAAGATTGTTAAAGCCTTTTACGAAAGTGGACGTTCAAATCAAAATGCATTTCGTGCACTGCATGATTTTTT
This sequence comes from Phania funesta, assembly GCA_963932375.1. Taxonomy (NCBI): domain Eukaryota; kingdom Metazoa; phylum Arthropoda; class Insecta; order Diptera; family Tachinidae; genus Phania; species Phania funesta. The sequence continues at coordinate 45,323,077 of OZ010652.1, forward strand.
TGGTCAGCATAACCGAACAAATGTGTCGACAATCGGGAGAATTGTGGGAAAATTGCATCAACCGGGTCTGCAGGATATGTGAAAACACAGTTGCATGCTCGCCGACCGATATTGTGTTTCACACATAATTGTCATAGATCCTTGTAGCATAATAAAATATATAAAAATAATTCTCTAAAAATTTTTTTTTATTGACAATTTACATCATGCGCTTTGGTTGGACCACCCTATTCATGTGTAAACAGATAGAATGGCTTGACGATATAATGGTTGGTTTGCCACAAGTTAAGAAAACTGGACAGTGAATTGTATAGCGGAGTATCGAAATTTTAGACATATATGTCTTAAGCCGGCATGCAAAATTCCAGTGCAAGATCTTAAACCATTTTTGTACCATTTACAAAAAAAAAGCCAACTTTTGGCAGTTTTGGTTGATCCAAAGATAATTATGAAATTATGGCACAGAGAAATGATTTAGATATTATAAAAAAAAATCTGAAATTTAAAAAAATTTGAAATTTGAAATCCAAGTTTTGCTAATATAATTTTTTAATCAGTTCACCTGTTTTGAAGACAAAAAAAGAGAGATATGTTGCAAATAAAACTAGGCTTATTTCATTAACATCGATGCACAAGTCTTGATTTAATTAAAATTTTATTGGCGTTACTATAAAAGTCTTATGTGGCATATATGTATACAATGTTGCCACACTTGCATTTAATAGCACGAGTTTTGGTAAGTTTGGACATACAAAGAGATGAAAAAAGGCAAAATTGCTTTTGACTCTGCCACATTTTTATGCGATTTTCATAAATAGAAGCTTTCGGGAAAAGAAATTATCTTGCTTATTGCTTCAACAGTCGATTCAAACAGACGCCGCAAGATGCCACTAGACAAATATTTGTTGAAAAATTTTGAAAACTGGCCATTATATGACATTTTTTGAGATTGGTATGTTCAAATAAAATGAAGAATTAATCTTTCTAAACAAAATTGAAGAACATTGTGCAATGGTATTTTGAAGTTTGGAAGGCTTAATTACCGATTTTCTTTAGTAACAAATAAATAACCGTAAATCTTTGGATAGACCAAATATGAAAAAGTAGTAAAGCAAGTATTGTTTTTGAGCACCTAAAGAATTATTTTGAATAATAAAGAAGTGCTTTCTCGAGAAAAGTCTATTTTGATATATTTAATTAGATTAAATTGATTTAAATAATTTTGCATGCTTTAGTAAGAAGTCACCATGAGTGATTTGCTCTAAATGGTCGCTTCTGCGTTGTGGTAATGCTTTGATTTTAAATTACCTACAAGTTTTAAAAACCGCATAAAAATTTTAAAAAATTTTTCGCGAAGGCGAATAAGGTTGGTAACAAAATCTTTTCTTAATTAAAATACCCACTAACTTAGTGATAAATAAGTATATTCATCACAGTGCGCTGCATTACATTTTAACAGGTCTACTGTTACTACTCGCAAAAATATGTTATCTGGCGTCGCTTATTTTAAATACTTAAAATAGGCTAAATAAAGCCAAGAAGAAAGAAGTTTAAATTTGGCTTAAAAAAGGCTAAGCTGGCAACGCTGCAAGCAATTTTTCTACAAAGAATTTTTTGTATTTATTGTACTCACTGAGTCCATTTAAACATTTATATTTTCAATTACGTATGTTTGCAGTACATTTTTAAAATGTAATTCCTGAATTATTAAAAATTGATGATGGTTTACCAATTATAATGCTGCAATGCCAAAGAGCAGACCCACAGATGCAACTACATACGAATATAAATACATATCTTGAAAATTATATCAATTAAGCAGAAGCTGGTTAATAATACGAGTAATTATTAAAGAAAATTGAAAAAAGTAGGAAAACATAATCAATACCTCCCCCAACTTCTTAGTTAAAGTTTATTGAAATTCTTCATAAAGCTTTATGGTCTATTAGAATACTTTTTTTTATTATTTTCCTAAAAAAAACAACTATTACATCGAGCAACGCTTTGATATTTGCAACATTAACGGAAGGATACTTTAAAAAGTAGGAATAAAAATATCAAATGGAGAAACTAGGTTGACATAAAATGTTTCCGTTTAATGCTGACACATGCTCTTGTGAACATTTAAAATAATGAAAGAAAAAACTTTTATAATTTGTGCTGTAGCTTATTTTAACTTTGGGCGTAGTCGCATAGCAGAAGCAACAGTGAGAATAAAAAAATGTGCTGTCGGAAGTGATGTAGAAAATAATGCCAAATCATTGAGAGGCGTGGTGAAATAAAAAACTTTCCGCACTCTAGGCCCTTTTCTCTATTTTCACCCACATAATATTCACAACAAGATGTAGTACTCGTTTTTTTCTCGTTCAAAATTATGAGATATTTTAAATTCTATTACGTTTGATTGATTCAATAAATGTGATTAATGGTAACGTTAATTGTTCCAAATTAAAATCTTACTGAAAATTTAGGTCTGCACCTAAATAAAATTTAAGGTTTGGGGTACCTAAGAGTAACATGTTACGATTAAACTATACAGTTCTAAGCACGTAAGGTTATTGTTGTATATAATAATAATATGATCCTCCTTAGAGTGACAGAAAAGAAGAAATGAATATTGGTGCGGACAATGGCTGAGGTACGAACACAAGTGACTAAAGTCCTCAAACACTTAAGTCACACCAAAAGAATATTATATATTATATCTATTAAGAACATTTAATGGCTAGAGTTATTGCATTATGTTTGTATAGTTAAAATATTTTGCTATATTTTTTACTTTCAATAAATATTTTATTATTAAACTCAACCATATTTCAGTGTTTACGGATAAAAATCATGTAATGATTAAATGTAAACAATAACCTGCTAGTCTTAAATATATTAAATTATGAAATGTTTTCAAACAACAATTATGTGTTTGTTTCAACAATATATTGTTGTAGAGAACATAATATGGTTGTCGTGAACATGCCTCAGCTATAGTTTTCTTTGCGCGTGTTAAAAATTATATTATTTTACAGATGAAAAGTAACAGATTTATATTATTTCTATATTTAAAAATTGAAGTGATTTAAATAGGAAATTAAAATTATCGGCTGTTGAAAATTTTATTTTAGTAACAAAACTTTTAAGCATCACTGTATCCGTGCCACTTAATTTTTATGTATATATACTTCCATAACATTTACTTTAACAGACTTGTGAATTGAGGTGCAATAAATGTATATCATATAGGCACGAGCACTCAAATGAGTTCAATTTAATTTTACTCCTACATACGAATTGTTATATAGGTTGTCACAATATCCTGTGTGTGCTCAAGTTGGCCTAAAAATAATAGAAGTCGCATGTATTAGAAAAAGTGTTTTCATATTTCTTCTATCATGTGAACACAGTATATGATAAAGTTTAATTCAGAAGCACGAAAGAGGCCGTGTTTTGTTAAAATTTAATTCTATTTTATCGGAACAATCTCCTTGTATGCGAGTTTTATTTGACATTTTTACTCAGTATGACCTGTCCGCAAACAACGTTGTATTGTTTGTGGGCAAAACGCCCAACTTGATTACCAACTGAGTTGTACCAATGGTGGCCTTGCATAATGTCTTCATAAATACTCGCCGCTTCCACGGCATATTTTTCTCTGTATAAAATTAGTCGAAGTGCACAAAATACATACACAGCATGAATTGCTATACGTGATCAGGTCTATGTATAATAAAATGGAAGTTTTAAGTGAGCATGTTTAACTTTAACACCTGTCACGAATTACGAAGAAGCTATCACAATACGTCACTGAGAAATTATACAGCGTAAAATCACTCTACAAATTAAAATAATATTGCAGGACTTTTCTCAAATAATTTAACAGCTTTTAACGTAGTATTAAAAGGCAAGCACTTTTTTGTACATCATGCTAGAAGTGTAGATACAAATTTGAATGTATGCATAAAATTATGTACTTATTTGAAAGTATGTGAATGTAACATTTTATGTAGGTCGAAGCCAACACACACTGTCAAATATTGGGATCAATAAACCCGCGGCTACTCATAGGTACAAAGAACACATATTAAAATAAGAGAAGGATGTAAAGTAAATTATTTACACTGGGTTTAATTTTTGTCCGCAAGAACACGATACATGAAAATGTTCCTGAACGCTTCAAACTGGTATTATGACAATGAAGTGCTTTAATTACAAATTTGTCATATATGGTTATAGTAATTGCTGCTGTAACTTGTCATGCATCAAACGAAAAAGCTTACAATATTTTAAGCTTTTGAGCACTCTTATTCAATATTAAAACCTAAAGGAGTATAGGTATGAATTGGTAAAAAGAGTGGCCAAAATGAATTATTTAATTAAATTATTATTACGAACATAAAATCAGATAAAATACACGAATAGTAAATCCACGCAGAGTTGGAATATTTTGAAGCTGCAAAAAAAGAGTTAAAAAAATACCTCATACCGACTGAATTAAGGAAAATTGTTAGATTAGTTTAAGTTGAGAGGAGGGGCCATTTTTTTGGCCTCATGCTCGTTGAGTTGTACTATTTAGGTTTTAATTTCTGATTCCTAAATATCAGATTTTCTAAAGTGAAGGTATTTAAAAAGTATTTAAAAAAAGTTTGTAGGCCCAACGTTTTTCCAAATTGTGTACTTTTGCTAGATGTACTTATTTTGCTATCTTTGCAACCAAAAATTAGCTTATTTGCTGAATGAAATTTTCTTGTAAAATTCGTAGCGAGTTCCTCGAGCTTTCGTAAAAAATTTACACTATTTGTAAACGTTGTTCAGGAGTTAGTTTATTCATGATAAAATGGCAAACAAAACTAAAAAAAACATGTCAAACAGTTATGCCAACTAAAACATGCATTATTAAAAAAAGTGGTGGTAAATAGCTAAAAATCAAAAACTCTCTAACATTGCAACTTTTTTAATGCCGGCAGAAAGTTGTTCGTTACACCATTTTACAATCGATTTAAACTCATTTTCGGCTTAGCAAGAGCTTTTAAATTTGTAACGCATATCAGAACTGGCTGACAACCCAATAATCCGTAGTCGGCAAGGACATATTTTTATAAGTGTTGCGGCTGCAACTTGTTCGATGAGTTATAATAAAACGTAGTCGGCTTGATTTTATTCTAATGACATATGTTGTATTATCTAAAAATATCTACATTTTCAATATACAAAAAAAGGAACGTTTCTTAGAAAAGGCATTTACTCAACTCTATCTTTTCTCGGCGTTTCTTTCGTATTAACTTTAATTTCCAAAAGACAAAGCGGTTACCTTTTTAAGGTACCATTATACCAAATACTAAAGCAAAACCGAGTACGCAGTAACTTTAAATTGAAGTGTTGCCATATACTTCTCATTAGCAAGCAATATTACATAAGTATTCCATATTGACAAGTTATAAATAAAGAATTCAAAAAAATTACATAATAAAATTTAAAATAGCCGTTACAAAAAAAATAGTTAAGTTCACAACAATAAGGTTTGCAGTTTGTCGAAATGTCTGTTGGTAAACTTGGCTCAAACTAAAGTATTTGATACAAACTTCACGATTAGGTAAAATATTGAAATATGACCCTAAACTTTGTGCATTAAAAACATATTTTATAAAATTCACTAAAAGCCCAGGTATTAAAACCAAACAGTTTTAATACTACAGCAGGAATATTTAATTTCAAATATAAAAAACTAGACATGACCCCAGCAAAAATATTGAAAGCTGCCCAAAATCATATTATTCTCATAGTTAGGACCAGGGGAAAAAATCTTGTCACAAACTTCACAATTTTAAAAACAATAATTTAATATTTAAAAGACAAAAACTAGATTTTTAGTCAAAAGTAATGCTAGAAATCAAACAGTCCCATTTTTTTTTTGTCTTATTGAATGCAAAACAAAAAATTACAAAATAAATATGTACCTAATTTTATATGCTTAAAATTTTCTTACTTAAATGTTTTTGTGTTGCCACATATGTTTAGTGTTGAAACTATTGCAGTTGTTTAATTTGAATATTTTTTATATTATTTAAAACACATTATACAAAAAAAACATTAAAATAAATTTTTAGCTTGAGAAACAAAATTTTAGCTGGAATCTTAAGCCTTCAAAAACCTTGGAACCAAGACAAATCAAGTCCGCTTTTAACCCTGTTTGGTTCACTTGTCTCCTATAACAAGCATGTGCTGATTGGCTATATCTGCTTTTGCGGAGATCGCAAGGTGTCCTTTCAAACTTAAATAAAAAACGTAATAATTGACACAAAGTTTTATTAAGAATATTGAACGATAGAATGGAAATGCGAATTTTATTTTTTATAGAGTATGTCATCCAGATGTCTTCTGTCGAGTTGAATACACTGTTCAAAACGGAGCCTTGTGTTCTGCGTCACACTTGATTCAATTGAGCTCGATATTTCTCGACGAATATTTTCCATTAAAGCCACACGAGATTGGGGATTGCCATTTTAAACCTTCTCTTTGAGGTAGCCGCATAAAAAAAATCCATGGAGTTAGATCGGGCGACCTCGGTGGCTATGGGATGTCCCCAAAGCGACTGATCAGTTTTTGGTGGGAAATTTTTCCGAAAAAAATTCATCGAAGCTCTGGCTGTGTGCGCAGTCGCCACATCCTGATGAAACCACGTGTGTGAGGAGTACGATGGATGATCTCGCAGGTTTGGTGAAAAGAATTCCGTAATCATGGGTCGATAATTTTCACCGTTGACATTCGTCGCCTGGCCTCGAAAATTTTCTAAAAAAAAACATGGTCCACTTATCGCATGCGTAAATAAGGCACACCAAACACTTACCCTGAGCAATATAATGGGTTTTGATGATTCACAAAAATTTTTGCGTAAATTAAAGTCACTTTCTTTCGCTCAATTTCAAGACCAAAAAATATTAGTTTAATTAAAAAAAACTAAAGATATAATACGACTTTAAAACGAATTAACATCATAAAATATATTCTCCTAGTCCCAGACTGCTTGTTTGAAACAATTTTAAATGGGACTTTTGATCACTCTGACCATTTTTGTACGATTTTAGGCAATGCTGAAATCAAATAGGCTCCCTTCCACAGAAATGACAAATACAAATTTTCCCAAACATAGAAAAATATACCTCGTTAGAAAACTCTTGTTTTTTTTAACATTTGTGTTAAAATAATTTAAAAACACTTTATTTGTTTTACGAGTATCAATAAGTGGTTTTATTGAGGCTTCAGTTTTTCAAAACATTTTAGAAACCTTAAAGGTATAAAGTATTATTTTAATTACATAAATTAATAATTGATTATGCATCTTGCTTATCAAAATCAGAAAGAATAATATTATATAAATTAATTAATAAAAGAGTTTTAGGAAACAGCGTTACAAATGAGCTTAAGCCTAATGAACACAAAACAAAAAGTAATAAAAATTACAATAAATTCATCCTCTAGTGAAAAAGTGAGCACCTTTCATAGTCCATATTCAACTGAACTTGTGCTTCCAGTTGTAAATTCGGAGTATGAATTTATCTAAAATTCGAACCTCATCTTTTTTTTTGATTCCAAGTTCTCTTGTAAATTATCGTTTAACTGATTGATGGACGATTGTTTTGCAAAACCTTCATCAAACAATTACTCGTCTAGCTGTGATTTTATTATCATGCTCTTCCTTTGATTTCTTAATAATTGGTCATCTCACTTGATGTCCAGATGAATTTGTTCTCGAAATAACATTATCGTCGTTGGCATTACCAGATGTTTTACCTTTGGCGTTAAAATATTTTTTCTTTAAAATATTAAGACTACGCCCACCAGACTGGGAAAGTAAAAGATATATGTATCTCCATTGTTATTGTATTTTTCTCAATCCAATTTCTTTTATTTTTTTTTTTTACAGGAAAAAATTCAAGTACGAGTATATTAAATATTTTTGTCACACACAGGCTTCTTAAAACACGTTTGATACGTATTTTAAAAATGTATCTTCTTTTACGAGTATCATTTAAGGGTAAAGTCAAACGAGCAAAATATTTGCCGAAAAATGAAACTGTGTGCTATATTTTAGTTTAAACAAATATTCATTATATGAGGCTAGTTTATATTTTATATATAAGACAACAAGTAGTTCCAGTTTAATTTTTTGGAAGCAAAATTTCGACTTCCTTCTTATTTTTTAATTGCGAAATTTATGTTTTAATACAGCGACTTTTCTCGGCCAATATTAATTTTTTAAATAAACTCAAAAGGACCCTAAGTATATAGTTATTTGTTTATAAGCCAGGTCTTCTAAATAATTCATTCCTGCGATTGCGATAACATTTTGATAAGTTATTCTGCGTAGGTCCACTATGGTTCTTGAACTAAATAAAAACAGGGAATTAAATAGTATGCGTCGGAATAACGTCCAACTTATTCTTTAATGAATAAAATATTAATTTTTATTAAAGCTTTTTAGAACGAATCATTCTTGTCACCGGTTTCGGCTATGTGCCATGTTTAGTGTCACTCTCGTTCAAAACGTAGCCGAAATCGGTATATCTCCTAACCGGTCATCCCTTGTGTGGTTTGGTTTGGAGACAAGCCGCTTTCGGCTATGTGACATCCTCAGTTCGGTGTATCTCCAAACCAAACTTGACAAGATGTGACGGAAATTCGTTCTAGAAATCTATATCAAATCACCCAGTCGGAATATAAAATCAAGTTTTAATTTTTATTTGTAAGGAATGCAGGAAGTTTTTTAATAGTAACTTAAAGCACATTTAAAAATTTAATTACTTTGGCTGACTTTATTCACATTTTCTTTTATTAAAATACAAATCAAAACTAAACCTTTTCTTCTTGGCAACGCTTCAGGCAATTTATTTAATGAAGTTTTTAGAACTATAATACAAAATTTGCCAAAAAAAAAATTTAAAAAATTGTGGTTACTAGTTAAAATATTTGTCTCGTCTAAATACACATTTTAAAGCCGCCCCTAAAATATGCTTTGGAATTTTAATAAACACATGATTTATTTTCGTAGTATACTTTTTGATGTGTATAAAAGACAAAGCAAAAAGCCAAAAGCTATTTACATAAAATGTATTAAAACATGGGAGATTATACCTCCTGGCGTTTTTGGATAACAACATGGAACACAAATTAAATTTACAATCAAATTTTAATAAGTAGAACCACCGTCATTTCAGAATGTTTCCTTTCAAAACAATTTCTTTGTTAAGGAATTATAAACGAAATATTAATTAAATCTATGTTTTTGTCCTTTTCAATGTTATTATAGGAGGCGAAGGAGACTCTGTGTGATCCGGACAGGAGGGCCAATTATGATAAATGGCGCAATAGTGGTATTGCCATGAGCTATAAGAATTGGCTGGGTATGAAAGAGCACGTTGGTCAGGTGAGAAGATACACTATAGCGGAGAAAGTGGATAAAGAGGTATGGGAATTGTGGAACAATAAAGAAACAAAAGTAAACGCTTCACTTAGCAAACCAATCAAGCAACTGATAACAAAAATCCTTTTATATGTATTTCTTCTTTTATCTTTTTCTTCCTTGTAAGAAGTGAAAATATGTTCAGATGTAATTTTTGTGTACAAAAACAAAAATTTGCTTTGAACTTTATTGAACGTAAAACCACTTCCAAAGTTATAACGAAACAAAATGAATGCCTGAAAAGGTTACTTTGATCATAAGTACATTAGCCAATGTTCATTTAGATCAAAGTATTATAAAGCCCTTAAAAAGTAAAGTGTCAGTGAAAAATATTGGAAGTGGTGTATTTTTTTTCTTCTTTTCATTTTACCACATTTTACTTGGTGTATCTCCTTGAGTATAGAAACCTACTAAATGTAAAATACTTTTACCTTTCTTGCAACCTTGACAGATATCTATGTGTGTGTGTGTGTGCTTGTTTTACATTTTATCTTTTCGTTGTTTGTTGTATCCCACCATTATCACTATGTGCACGCCTTGGATTTATGGTAATTTGTATGTAAGAACCATTAAAAGCACATTCCATGTACTTCAGACTTGCACTTGCTACTTTAAAATTAAAATTGTTATCAAACCGTTGGTTGGCTCTTTCTGAAAGTATGGAAAATCATAAAGAACGGAAGACATTGTTTTAAAGTGGAAAATCGTAAGCTCAAAGGAATTCGCGATACATTAAATTTATTAGAATATAAATATTAACTAAAGAATATTAACTCAGGAAACATTTACTTTTTAAACACGCCGTCATTTGACATTACAAACGGGCAGCAAAGGCAAACAAAATATTCTAACGTCCCCTCACCTTCATAAGGCCTTAACATTAGGTGTGGTTCATTCCATAGCACCACTTCTGCTTACCCACTGGGCACATTATGTCACAACCACAACCTTCATACTAAGCAAGGTGAGATTCTTACCCATTTAAAGTTTCTGAATAGGTAAGGAACCCAAAGCCTTTCATCAATCTGTTTACCAGATTAGATTATTTGAAATAACTTTTAAATGCCCCAGCGATACTAGATCTATTCTGGTAATAAAAAAATCATAGACATGAGATGAACCTAAATCGATTAGCCGTGAATGTGAGTTAATACTAGCTTTTATAAGTGACTGTTTAATGGCAGCCATGACTAAAGAAATCTCCACAACTTTCAGTCCATAGCCAATAAAGCAAGCAAAAGAGCCATACAAGTTTTATTTTAAGACCACATCTAAACAAAATTTAAAACTATAAAAAGTCAGTCATCCGAGCTTTCTCGTAGTTTCGGCGATTATTTTCATTTCTGCATTCCAGCTTTTTCGGCAGATTATTATCTCTTATTAGTTCATGCTCAATTGAAACTATTTTCAGCATAAAACGAACAATACATGCATAGATTGTTATTGTTAAGGTTCATTTATTAAAACAAAAGTTTTATAATGGACAGACACTCGGAATGGATGCTAAAGCTAAACAATTCCCAATTAGTTCTGAATTGTCAGGAGACTTAATGAAATTAAGATCTTTGCAATAGAAAAATATTTGTGTGTGGTATAGAATAGGAATGACTTCTCACTTTATATTTATTGTTTCATTTCACTGTTGCTGAAATTTTTGAACATCACTGAATGTGAGTATATTTCGTAAGAAACTATTTAATCAGACATGCAAAGTTTTTAATTTTGCTCATGCACGTATTATCATCATGTGACAAAAACGATAAGAAGATGTGTGTAAATTGTTGTGTAATCTATGCTATGCACAGTGAACATTTTTTTCAGAATTGAGTCAAAGATCCTGGCTACACAGATTGCTGATTTTGTAAACGTTGCATATGAATACAGGTACGGGAAAACTGCATTAAATGATGAACCAGAATATGACAGCAACTGTGAGAAAGAAAGAGATGACGACAACTGTTTCCACAAGTGCCGCTATTTTATTTTAATGTTGAAATTTAGTATTCTTTACTTCTGGGGTACAAAAGTGTTTTTTAAAGGTGCCTTAAAAGTACTTTTTAACATATTGCATTTAAAAAAGAACTACAGTTTTCAATAGGTACTTTTTACAAAAACCAAATTTTCTCAAAAGTCTTATTTACATTTTTTTAATGAATGCTATAAGCCTTCTTGTAGCCTAACAGAAAATTTTAAAAAAATATGAAAATTCTCAAATTTATTGTCATCGTTATTTGGGTTAAAATAGATTATGTTTCCAATAGACACTATTTAGCTTTTTACACTGACCAACATTTAGGTGAAATGCATCGAAGATGTAGAGAATGTGAAACATTATTTTACATTTGCAACATTTAACATCTATTATCAACTCAGCTGGCAAAAAGAAGACGCATAATTTTTGGTAATAGAAACAATATTAAAAAAATGAATTTAGAGGACACTTTAATAAATTGTCTAATTTATAATTTGCTAAAGCAACCCAAGGTGCAATGCAGTGCATTTAAATAATGGAAAAAGTTCAATTCAAGAATTATCATGTGCTGTTGTATTTTGAAGAACTTCTAAATAACTAAAACCCTTCCCTCCTACAAGTAGAAAGCAATATTACATGTACTGATCAATCGGTACCTGCACGAACTATAAAATTTTATTTTAGTAAATTTTTATACAAAAGAAGTTCTTTGAATGAAATTAAAAAAACAAAGCATACTTCGTCCTTTTTATTAGTGATGACAAAAATAGTCCAACTTATTTGCCATTATTCTAGTGATGACACTTAAACTATCGAAAGATGTAAGATGAAACAAAATGCGATACGAAATTTTTTTTAAAGAAATAGAATAAGTAGATTAGTGTTAGCCCTGGATAATTTAAATAGCCTTTTTACACTTGCTCACATCTTTTATCAACTTTACCAAATGTTAAAATCTTCCCATAAGAATTGTCCACAGCTGAGCGTTTAACATCTTAGTAAAATCGACTCAACATCTTTCGATAATTTTGGTGTCATCACTAGAAAAACGAAATTAAATTAAATAAAAATCGTAATGCCAAAAAATATAACAAGCGGGACAGAGAAATGTAAGTAAATTTCAATTTAAATAGTTATGAAATAAAAAAATTCTTATGCGTTATTTTATTTTCTGCTGAAAAAAAACATCGGAATGAGTAGATGAGTTTTAGTCCGGTAGTTATAGGAAGATGTTAATATCTTCGCAAATTGATGGTAGGTGTTGGTCAGTGTAGAAAAGTTATAACTCAGTTAAAAGACACAAAGAATGCAGATGATGTTCGCTGGGGCACAAAAAATTCATCCCCTTCTGCTAGTATCTAATAACTTGTTTTTTTCTGTATTATAAATATTATCGTATCAATAAAAACACATTTCTTTCTTAATCCAAAGAATATACACCAATTTAAACTTAAATTAATCATTTAAGGAATATATTTCTTTTATAACCTTCAGAAACCTCTTTTACCAAATATTGTAATGGGAGGAGTTTTTTAGGGTTAAATTATTATAGGGTGGTTTAATGTAGATTTTTGCAACGAATTTCCTCCATCTCTTGTCAAGTTTTGTTTGGAGACAAACCGGTTTCGGCTATGTGCCATCTTAAGTGCCATTTGCCTCCCCGACGGAAATTCGTTCCAAAAATATACTCTTACTACGCAGCATTGTAACGTCACACACTTTTGTTACATATTTATTTACTCGACAACAACAAACCTGTCAAAAAATAAAATGACAGGAATCAACAAAACCCACACGTCTGCAGTATTTTTTAATGTTTACTTAGAATAGCTTAACATATACCAGACGCATTAAAGAGACGCTCTTAAGCTTTCAAGGGATATAATACTCTGTTTATTACTCGTTAATATTTATGAATTCATTTGTGTGCTCTGGCATTCTGTAAGTAAAAGTTGTTATCTTTGATATTCAAAAACATTCGTATAATGTTTGTACTTGCATTCGTTATTATAAATGCGAACATTGGTGCCCACAGGTGTCGCGTAAATAACAGCATAAAGTCGTTTTGCTAACAAAACAAAATAAATGTTATTTCTTCAACCTAACTTAATGTATAAGGTCTCATTTGTACTTCCATTCAGCACTTCTGATAGTAACATGGATTAGCGAATGTCATCCCTTCTTTAGTTATGTTATGTAAATTGTAGTGCACCAGAGGGTAAGCACCTCGCGAGTACTTGAAATTTAATCAAATTGATTAGCGCGTAATATGTCATTGGAGGAAATCTTAGTGCATAATAAATTCATCATTGCGAGCGAACCTACTTATTGGAGCTACGCAAGACGGACAAAGTTATTTTTACAGACAACATAGGAGGTTAATAGTATCCTTTTATAAAGTCTATGTTATTGCTCGTATATAATCTGCCCAAAAAGTAGTGTAAATTTACTGCGAATACCAAGATGCTGCATATTTGGGAATTTAAATTATATTGAATGTAATTAACTCGCGTCCGCCCATGTAGCTAATTTGCTCATGCAGCAAGTTAACAATAAATTTACAAAAATTATTACGGGATACGCTAATCCCTATGAGAATTTCGCTGGTTCCTTAAGCCAGCTCATTAGGAATATGTTTACCCTCCTTTAAAAAAAAAAAAAACTAGAAAGATCCTATCATAAGCTTGTTGTTTCGTAAACAAAATGAAAATTGTATACGAAACTTAGTACTACAACCAGTTAAGGGTTATATTACTATGCTCCGTAATTTAGGTTTGAATATAATTTGTAGTTGTATTGTAACATTTAATAATATAAATTAAAGAAAAAAATATTTATCCACCAACTTAAAGAAAAGTAAAAAAATATGTATTCTGATTTCGAAGTACACCAGAAAAATATAATTTCTCTATCGTACAATTCTACTTGGAAGAAGGCTCATCTTCACAGTTCGCCGGATAAAAATTTATGCGCAAAAAATCTTTTTTTATTTTTTAAATAAATGTTATAATACAATTACAAATTATATTATAACCTAAATTATCGAGCACAGTAACGTAGACTATCTTGCGTTATTGTAAAACCTGGTCTGTCTTTGGTAGGAATACTGTAGTATACTACTAACTAGACTGCCGGGGTATCCTTTGTGTTATCATATTTTCTTTTGCCTTTAAGATAAAAACTGGTGCAGGAAAAATTAGTGAAAAGTAGCAAGCGTTGATTTTGAAAAGTTCTTATATAAAACTTGTGTTAAAAATAAATTTCAGATTTTTTGCAGTGTCTCACAATTACCCTGGTGGTATAAGCAGTTGTCGTATAAAAGTATCCTTTTAGACTTACAGATTCCATCCAACATGCAGTGTTTGTTAAATTCATATGGTCTCCGAAACGAATCAGTTTAGAAGTTGACATTGGCTGAACCTCAAGGAACAATGTCCCCACATTTTTGCCTCAGAACTAAGTCAATTTTCTTAACCTACATAAAAAAAATATTGTTCTTTTCTCACCTTAACGCGTTTAGAAACGCTTAAATGCCCAAAGAAATGGTTGAGATTTGATTTTGGTAAAATCGAGCAATATATCTGTGGTATTTACGAATAAGCAAGTATGCTCTTCTGAGCTGCTTTATTTTCAACGCTCTTTTCATCGTAATAAAAATGACATGAAAAATATTCATCAGTTCCATTTTTTAAAAAACAACGAAGTAGTCGGAATCTGAGAAACTATCCCCCATAAAATTGTTTTTTTTTTCCATAAATACATTTAAAATTTTTTTCTTAATTCCTAATTTGTAAAAACTTTTAGTACCTTAAAGCATGGTTGACTTATGTTGTTTTTTCTGCACGCACTTGTAATGTCCGTAGTAGCACTTTGTGTCTTGTGGTCTGAAAACTTTTTAGACATTTAATGACTCATATCTACGTGAATATTACAAAAAACATGCCGAGTCCCTATTTCCATGAAAGCCACAAATATGTGAATCAACGATTAAAAAAAAAAGTATTATGAACTTCTTTTTCCTATTGTGTAATTTGGTCATTTGGATGGTTATTAGAGCCAAATATTTTCTTTTAAAACGTAAAAACATTTTAGATATTTTACTTTGTGATCTTTATTTTGGAAGGAACTTTATACAACTTGCGATTATTATTTTGCGACGCAATTTTCGCTGGTAATTCTGGGGAACGGAAAATATAATATTTCTAACCATACTTCAATATAAACGATTTCCTAAGCAAAAATTACAAAACAATTTGGTTTACCCCAGCAACAGCTTTGTAAAGTCTCAAATTTTTTGAAGGCTTAGCGTCTACATAAGACATTGAAGTCGTTCAATACTTTCAAAGTTTCTTTAATAGTATTTATGTTTTTTTTTCGAACTATTTTAAAGTTTTACATTTCAAATAGCAAAAATGAATTAGGGAATTTTTAAATGTTGCATGTTTTTTATATTAAATTTATCTCAGTTTGTGTACTTTACACTTTGTTGTGATAAAATACAAAAACAAAAATATTTTCTTCTTAAATTCAATAATGTTTTTGATGTGATAATCCCAACCATAACCTCTTGATCCAGTTGTAACCAAAAGAAAACCCAAAAAAAGCATGCAAATATTTTCCACTAATGTTTTTATAATTTTTTCCTAAACCTCTTTAACTTTATAATCACTTTTTCTTAATTTCTAAACCTTAAAGTCCATGCATTGGGCTACACCCAAAACTAAAGATCGCATGTTGCCCGAAACAGCTGCAGCTGGTGCTGGAGGCAGCGGTGGCCTTTCAGCAGCCTCACCAAATCCCGCCCATCGTCGTGCTTCCGAAGGTGGCGCTGCTCTCTACTATGGCAGTCGTAAGCAGGAATGGAGCACTGAAAATTCTGAAGTGGCTAATAAATTTCGTAATTACGAGATTTAAATTGGTTCGTTAACAATAATCTTGCTATTTTATATTAATGAAGCAATTTTAAGAAAATGCTAGTTTATTTTCCGTAAAGTTTTGTTTAGAACAATTAGAAAGAAATAAAGCATTTTGAAATGAAACTTTTTCCACAATTCATTGAACAACATATGTGGGTCATCATAAAAATTTTTAATATTATAAACTGCTGACAAAAAATATAATACTTAATGTTAAAATTTCCATTGTATAACAAATAAATGTTTATAGATGTTTTACTTAATGAAAATATGTTTAAATATGTTTTAAAATTCAAATATGTCGTACTAAAATTATAAGAGAAAAAATAATTAAGAAACTGTAATTTCAAATAGACTTTAAGAAAATAAACATAAGAAATATCAGAAGTTGTATTTATGAAAAAAAGAAATATTTTTGAAAAATATTTTCAAAGCAAACTCTTTAATGTCTTTAGATTTAAGAGGAAAACAAAAAATACATGCGTGTTTTTCACAAAATTATCAAAAAGAAACAAACAAAAAACTCACCCCAAAGACAATCCCTTTGCTAAAAGAACAAGTACCACACGAGTAAATTCGAAAGAAAAACAAACCACCTTTTCAAAACGTAACTAAAAATTTTAAATTAAGGTATGAGCTATTTATAAAAAAGAAAATTTATATATAAGTTGCGCGCTAAAGTGATAAGGTTACTTTTTTTAATTTTAAAGAAGTGCTCTGAACGGTACTACTAACTTGTTGCTGTCATCATTTTTACATTCAACATTATCTATAACATTATTAGCTGTGCCATTTGTTTAATAACAAGCCGCCGCAGTTCTTCAAACCGGTTGTAGGCTGGTCTTTTAATAAAACGTTGCATTGGTGCAAAATGGTTTCTGTTTCACGATCTGATTTCAAATAATGACAGAAAATGATTTGAGAGTACATGCTGGTACTCCAGAATAGCTGTGCTAATGAAAGAAAACGTTAAGGTTATTAGGAAATTGCCAGACTAGACTGTTAGAAAACAGTCCTTCTTCCTGATACCAAAAATGTTTGAAAATTTTTTAAATCAGAAGGTTGTTTAATTGACAGTAGAGGCCACCTTTTGTGTCGCTTTCTCCAATTTAGCACATTTAACGAGGAATCATAAAATTTGTTTAGAATACTCAAGTAAACTGAAACAATTTTGTGCTCCCAAGGGACTATTGGTCAAACAAAACGCTTTCTTTTTACCATAAATTTCTTAATCTTTAAACAAATTTACACCACAGCAACGCGAAATAGTCAGTTTTAATGAAACTTCTCGTATTTCGAAATGTTGGTCAAGAAATACCTTAAAATTGTTTTTTTTAAATTGAATGAAGAAGTTTACAAAAATCATTAAGGCTTTAAAATATTGCACTGACGTTATTATTTTCGTGCATTTGAAAATGGAAGCTTTTACTATATTGGTTAATCTCTATTATTTTCTCATAAACAGAACAAACCCCCAGCAACCGTATCACTTTAATGCGCACTCTTTACGGCAGTATAAAAACTATTTTAATAAATGTTTTTAAGAAGTCTTTATTAATTTAAAGCTTGAACACTTTAAATTATAAAAAATATATTTTATAGGACACCTAGTCCTATTGAAACTGAAACAACCCAAAAAGTAAAAAAAAGGGAAACAAAAAACTAAATTATTTATTTAAACTAAAAAATTTGTAAAAGCACTAAATGTTTTCAATTGATGTCACACATTAAAAAGTAAAATAAGTGTTTGGAATATGCAACTGGAATGTGAAAAAAAGCTTGGAACTCTTTGAAAGAAAAGTACTTTAATTTAAAACCAATTTGAATGAAAATAAGCGAAAACGTAAAAAATAATTTTAAGTTGAAAAATTAATAAAAATGTTAAATTTTAGAAAAATCAAAAAAAATATATATATTTTGTCTTGCATTGAAGTCATGACTACATTTCAAACAAAAATTTTAGACTTTAATCAATAAAAGATAAAAACAAACAATGGAATCTTTTTTTTTAATTTATGAATATAAAAATAAAAAGGTGAGTGTTCGAAATCAGTAAAAGTAATTTTTTAACAACATAAAAGTTTATTTCAATCCTAGAAGGTTATATGTCGCACTAATTCTTAAGTAATAAAGAAAAAGGTCGACAACTGTAACAACATAACAAGAGAAAGACCGACATAGTAATGGGCTTGTTCCATACATCAACTGATGGCTGTAGATATTTCCAAATAGTTTAAGAGTCTAGCGTAATGTATATCCGTCAGCAATAAGAGATTTCGTAGTTTCAAATGTCTTCCATTTATAACGAGCATCTCAAGGAATCTTTACGTTACTGTTTAAGATATATTCAGCCTGCCAATGATTCGAAACGTCCTGCAATGCTAAACTTTCAATATCTGTTATTTTGCAAACGATATCACATAATTTATATAAAAACGGTTACCCAAACATTGTAAAGGAAGTGATCCGCTGACTACAGATAGTGTTAGAGTCCTAAAGAAGTAGATGACGAAACAGTTGGAAGCGACAACGAGAACCGAACCTTCTCCCGCGATATTATAATCGAGGGCAGTACCACGGGGTGAGTGCGCTGAAGTATTCTTTCGATCATGTCAATTAGTACATGAGTTACATACTCAGTTGGCGCCTTTTAACAGTTTCCGGCTGTCATTATGCGAAAAGCCTCAACACTAATGCTTGTTATGCTCATTATTAATTGTTGTTTCTTCTCTAATTATGGGTAGCATCAGTGTTAAGAAATCGGATGCTTTAGCTGTTATTGGCTACATCTGTTGAACTAGATACTCTTTAAAGCTTATATGGATCTTCTAAATGAGTTTTCTAAAATTTTATAAAAATTCTCTGACCTTTTAATTTAATTTTAGTTCAATAATTTTCAAGCACCAGGTCTATTAATAAAAGTCTTTTAATGAAACAATTTTATTTATCAACTTTAATATTTCGCTACGCCCTTGTGTAGCATCATCGTCAGGAAACAAATTATATTACAAAAACTTCTATTAACAACGAATAAATGTTGAGAAAAAGAAATCCATAATATTAAGAAAAAGTTTTAAATTTGAAATTAAAAAAAAACCTTTAATTTCAATTTTTGTTAAAAACCATGTTAATATTTAACATGTTTTATAAAAGTTGCTCGTTTGATATAAAAAAATATTTTTATTATACAAACTTTGGCATGCTTAATCGGGTGCTCCATTTTGTCTTAGAATCATGGCTTGTTAGGAAAATGTTCTAAGAATTTTCCGCAGATTACGTCTCTGCTATACTCTTGTCTGACAAAAAATTAACACGCTCAAATGTACATGTATTAAAAGTTATTACCTAATTTGTGTGTACTTCTCTCATAAGGGGACGATTTTGTCTGTCCCGTAGCTGTCCGCGTAAGAGAGAGTATTCTGTATATGTATTTTTGGTTAAGCAGGTGATGACGCACGTCACAACATTCTCTGTAATTTTCTACTGAGTATAGTCTATTGCAGGTATATTAAACCCACCTGATGACCAAAATTGAATACGAGAGCTTCTCATATTTTTAATCTTTTCGATCCTTTTTCCGTTGGATTCGAATTCTTCTTTCCTAATTGCAAGATTAAATTATGCTCTTGCGCTTGAAAAAATTACTCGCCTAATTAATATCGCTTTTATTCCACAAAATCTTAAATAAATCTGAGACAAAAATTATTATATTAATTATTGGATATTTAAAATCAAAAACAAAAATCTTTATTATGAATAATTTTATGTTTGGACCCGCGCGATTTACGTATTCAAATGAAATCAAATCAACAACTTGTTTCAATTAATTCAATTTCATATTTTACAAGAAAAATATTTTTAAACAGTTAAAATATTAATTCTAAATAATAAAGCCATCATCAAATATTTCACATGGTCGGCGATCACTTTGATCATGTTCACGAATCCAGCGATTTTGTACTACAAATGAAATGCATAACATTTTGAATTACATAAATAAATTCAATTATTATGTCAACAATCATACCCCACTTGGAACCCACAATAATAGGACAAGCGCCGTGTAAAGTACGTTCATCGGGAACACCCGAGGCATGCAAATTAAACCAAAATGCTGCAGCACCCCTTTTAGGCAATAAGTTACGCTTTAAGTAGGGAAAGGCAGTACCACCACCCTGCTCCACATCACTCAGCTGTAAGTTTATACAAATTTATACATTCACTTTTAACCAAACTAAATATTGCAAAGTAAACAATACTTTACATAAAATAATACCGTGGCGATGCGATTGCCCATATGAAAATTGTATAGTCTTTCCGGAGTTATCTGGCCATGAATGAAAGAAAAAATATCGGTTATTTCATCTTCGTTTTAAATTATACAAACCTATAAGGTACTCACATGTTCTTCGAAGAAATAATCATGATGTTCACCATAATGACCCCCGATGCCATAATTGGCAAACTGATGATCTTCAGAATATTTCATGTTCAAATTAGTCATGTCTTCAACACGTTGATCAATGATGCGCAACACGGGATGTTTACTGACGGGTAAAAAAATAAATTGACTAGTACGCATTGTGGACACCACAGAACCATTGTTGCCCATTACGGTGGCTCTCTGAATGGCTCTAGTTAAATTTTTCATTATTGCTATTTCACTATCGCTAACGACATCATGGAATAACACTAACAGTGGCTCATGATTTATTTCCTCCACTTTGATTGGAGCCAGTATAAGAAAAGGATGATTTTCGGTTAAATAGCCACAACGTAAATCACGTTCTTCACTAGGAGTTTGTGTTAGAATATTAGCACATGTATATTTGTACAACAGGGACTGAGGAGCGGAATAAATGTCTTCTACTGGAGGCTAAAAACAAGTCTTACAAGCAGTTAAATAGAACTTTTTTGTATGTAACATGTTCTGCAGTGACTTACGTCATGATCAAAAGAATAGTCGACTTCAATCGCAGCCCTACTTAATGAATCTTCAGAAAATTGTGCATAAAGTTTGGCTATTCTTTCACTTTCAGGATAAATAGTAATCAAGTTTAGATAAGTCTGATTTGCGCCACGAACATCACCCAGCTCGAATTTAGCATTCGCCAAAGCCAATTGGATGTCTATTTTTTCCAATTTTGTAAATAAAATTTCATGTTCGCTTTCAGCTTTAGGATCAGTGGCGAATCTTTTTAAGGCTTCATTGATCCAGGAATGAGACAATCTAAAGAAGTTTGTAGCTAAAGCTCTCTGACCAATATCAAAACAATGGCGGGCCTCAAAATGTAAACTTGCAGGGTGATAAAAAAGAGAAAGTTACGAACAACTTTAATTTCAGAGGCAAAAGCTTGACTTACTCATATTGTACGCCTTGTAATATACCCCGCGCCATGTCGGTGGTGTTTAATCTATAGATGTCTTGTAGTCTTAGGATACCATCAATTGCTCCCTCATATTCTGAATTTTTTATATTACTTTTTTTAATTTTATTTAAAGTTTCTATTGGAAATTATCAGCTGATGTAGTTACACATAATAACTTTTCATTAAACTTTTAAACTTACTCTCTCCTTCCTTGTATTCTAGAACATTCTCAATTCGCTCCCAATCGTTTGTTAATCTTTTGGTTAGCATATATTTATTAACGGGATTTTGAAAATATGACGGTCCCGTTGATAAAGCCTCTTCGCGGTCTCTTTCGTATTCAAAGAGCTTTCTGCAAATAAGTATTTTTCCCGTATTACATAGTGCAATAAGAACTCGCGGTCTCAAAAACTATAAGGCGTCTAGTTTTATTATTCATATAATAAAAAAGAGAGATCAGAAGCAAGCGAGCGCATTGACAAATGCTTTAAGTGCAATTGACAAATTAGCCGGCATTTGGAATACAGCAGACTTTATAACCCCCTTCTTCTGCGGCTCTCCTGGCTAAACTTCTATAACTTAAAATACTTTTATTAAACGTTACTTACTCCCTTAAAAATTGCAGTTTATTTTCATTTTTTCTTATAAAGGTTTCCATATTTTCCAATATGTTTACTTCAACATCCATAAGAATGGATAATTTATAAACAGAGGAGTAGTATTCTCCATTAATTGAAATACGATTAAAAATGAATAAAAAAATCTTTAATAAAAGCCACTTCATATTAATAATAATATTTCGGATTTCTTATTCTAACAGACTCAACTGTTTTATATTCTATTAAAAACTAACTCTTGGCCAAGATACATTCTTTTCTATGACCTTAAATTTTTTGTGCAAAAGGAAGCTACTTGAAGTTTTTATAAATTTCAAGTTCAAGAACCTTCAAGCGCATGTGCGAGATCAAGCTAAACGCACAAAAATGACAACAAATAACAAACAAGTTTTAAAAGTTTTATTTATACGTTTATTTTTCTTTTGTCTCTAGTTCATATTAAATTTTGCATTTTACCAAACTTTGGGTCAATGTTCGCAGAAAGTTTGCAAACGGAGTTAAGCTTTTAGTAAAAAAACAAAAATAATTAAAAGGCATATAAATAATGCAAAGTCAATAGAACGTTGTGATCTTATTTCAGCATTTTAAATTTGCGAGTCATCTTAAGGTTTTAATCCAAATTCGAATGTAATTTCAAACGATTATTATCTTTAGCCAGGCGCGAATCCTGCTTAAACTTGTAATCAAGGATTTTATATTTTAGTGCTGCCTGTTAGACCAATTTTAAATCGAAATTTAACAAGTTTCAAGTTACTGCAAGGCTTTTACTTAATATAGGGTGTTTTTTAAGGCCGATGGAACTTGAAAATGTAAAAAAGAACACAAAAAATAAAATCTTAATCAATATTTTTTTTTTTGTTATTCGAAAAATCAATTGATGGCATTAACATTTGAAAATGACTTGGGGTTGTCCCTCAATAAGAGCATTCCGGACATAAAATTTTTTTATTACTGAAGAAATAAGGCCCATTGATGCGACCAGCATGTAAACCGCACCAAACGGTGCTTTTTTTGATGTAACGGAGTCTGTTGTTGATAAGTTTTACTCCATATTCGGCGATTTTGTGTATAAGCAAACCCATTAAGCCAAAAATGAGCCTTATCGCTCAAGACAATTTTCCAGTAAAATATCGGATCAGTTGATGAAAGATCTTCGAAGTAAATATAAATAATTTCGTAGCATTATTTTAGCGTAGATTTTCTAGAGCGCAGTATGATAGTTCGTTTGACAGTTAAACCCTTCGTAAGTTATATTGGGCTTATAAAAACACCCTATAGAAATCCTTGGTACAATAAAGGCATTGTTTCTTAAGCGGTGTGGCATGCTGAAACCATGTAGTCCAGATCTATGCCGTCCACAGGAGTTGCGGCCACAAGAATTCCGTTAAAATGTTCCTGTAATGAATGACATCCACAGTCATTGCCGAGTCTATGCTTTCGGTTTTATATATGTCAACGCAAAGGAGACTTTCTATCCATAATGGACCCAGTTTTTTAATATTTTTCGATGACTTTTGCACTTTCTCGACCGGTAATTCCGCGAGATTTCAAGAACTCTCAGGATTTTGGGATTTGACAATCATAACACGGTCTTCCGAGGAGGTATATATAGTTTTGTCGTCATTCCGACTGTAATATTCCCCTGATAGCCTACGGAACTAAATATTGGATCGAATTAAAACATTTCAAAAACTAACAAGAAAAACCAAACTCCACCAAAAATGTAAATTCAACACAAGCTTGAAAATACACCGCAAAAAATTGGAATAAACATATATATAAATTTCACTACAATTTTGTAATTTCACTGAATAGTCGAACATTTACAAAAAATCAATTATTTATGAAGAAGTCGAAATATTAACAAAATTCATGTTAAACAAACAAAAAAACAAAACAAAATAAAAAATTCACCAAAATACTTAAACATTTATCAAAAATCTCAATTAATCTGAAAACTAAACGAAATTTGACCATAATTTGTGAATTCGCTAAAATCCGAAAATTCACCACAACACCAACCTGTAGTTCAAAAATTTTTAAATACAAAAGTATCATAATATTCTAATTTAAAAAACAGAAACTGCACAAACATTTTAAAAAAATTCGAAATTTTGACAAGATTTTAAATTGATTTTAAATTGAAGTTTGAAAATTCACTTCTTAGTCGAGAAACTGGAATAAAAATTTTTTTTTTTATAAAAAATCAATTTTGAATAAAGAATCAACATTTCACCAAAAAAATACGGATGAAATATTAAAAATTTCACAATTAAAATCTTAATTTCACCAAAAAGCCGAAAATTCTCAAAAATTAGTATTTTACAAGATCTTAACAAAATCTATGCTAAAGTAATTTCATCACAAATGGGGAGATTAGTAAAAAATTTTACAAAATCGCTAAAAAAATTTTAATATCAAACAAGTTATAAATTTTACCAAAAATCAAAATTATTCTGAAAAAAAATTAGTTCCATCATAATTTGGAATTTTTGAAAATTCACCACAAATCCAAGCTATAGTTAAAAAATTTCAAATTACAAAAATAACAACATTTTCCAAAAAATCGAAATTCACATAAAAAATAAAATCACCAAAAATTCGAAAATATACCTTAAATCGAAAAACGAATAAATAAATTTAGTTGCTTCAAAATCAATATTTATTAATAAAAAAAAAAACAATAAGCAAACCAAAGTCCATAATTTGTGAAGGGTATATAAGGTTCGCCACAGCCGGTTATAGCCCTGTTAATTGTTAATAATCAGAACAATCTGTAACAGCTATTAAATAACGGTGTTACTAAATGCACGAAAAAATTCCACAAAATTTAAATTGAAACACCCTTTATAATAAATAAATCCAAAATTTAAGATTAGCTCATTAACATTTAAAATTTTATTATCGCTAAACTTTAAATTTGGTTTATTTTTAGTTTACCTATAATTTAAATACATTATGTATTTTGCTTTAACATTTTTATTTGCATAAATTCTCAAATCGAAACTAATTGTTGCCATTCAGTTGGGGTTTTGTGTGTTAAAACTCCTAAGTATTATAGATATCCTTCTGGTAACAACGACTATTCAAGTGTCGCTGAGGACGTCAAGATCCGTAGGTAACACTATCTGCAAGAAAATGGGTCCCGGGGTGATAAATTGCCACAGGAAAAGAGTGTTTAATTTCACAAGCAAAAACTTATTAAACTTAAAAGCATATTTTACATGGGTAAAATGCTAAAAGCAACTGGTAGAACTAGAAGAAAACTCTCATTAAAAAAAATTTTTGGATCTCTCATTCGGTTTGAAGAATTTCTAGTTTTTCAACGAAATGCGCATAGAGACTAGCTTATCCCCCAACGTATAAATTGCAATTTTGTAATAAAAGAGTCGGGATAAAATTAGGAAGTGAATTTTTAAAATAACAGAAACTCGATAGTAAAATAAAAAAATATTCTCAGACAAAACTTTTATTACAAAACTTTTACAACAATCATTTTTACTTAAAAAAACCACCTCTGTGTTCAAAATATACGAAAAACTTTAATGTTGTTAGAAACTTCTTTATTTATTCATTAATATTAATGGTGATCCTGATCTTGTTCGAGCTATTTGACATCATAGCAGCTCAATTTTTTATTAGCTTATATTATTAATCCAAGTATTTATAGAAAAACAAAATTACTACTAGAAGCAAGACATTACATGTTTTCATATTAATATGATTAGCTCGACCCTTCTGAAAATAAATATAACAAACAATGCATTCCTTTAGAGCTGGTGCGCTACCAATCATACCAAAAAACTAATCACAAGTGCTCATGCACCACTGCGACTTCGATTACAAACACTCATTTGTCACTGTGACTTCGACTCATACAAATAATTACGAACTCATAGTACACGATCGATATTCGTTGCAGCTCTCTTAGGTAAAGATATTTCGTCGTTTAAAACTTTATAGTTACTACAATAAAAAATTTTATTTATTTAAAATATAGATTTTTTTAAGCTTCAATATTAAGTTTTTTTAATCGCTTTTAACACTTTGTGCATCGTTTTGCCTTCTGGAGGGTCACTTCACTGGGTTTGGTAACAGAAAATAGTCACTGACTAAAGTATAAAATATGGCGGAGGAGGTAGGAATTCGAATTTATAAAAGCCGAATTTATAAATTTTTAAGAAATTAAAATCTTATTATCCCATGCGTGTGGGCTTATTTGTCAGACTTCTAAGATTTAAAGTAGTTTACAACGATCTTTTTCAGAAGGGCATCATAACAGGACACTATTGTTTTAGTAAGTTTTTAGTTCAAATTAATATAAAGGGTCTCCCACAATTAATACATAATTTCAACTAAATGAAAAATATAAGTTACTGATTATAGGATTATATAGAGTTTAGCACATGGTGCAAAGAGTAACCTCACCCCGTCCTACCAGCCAATTTTGCTGCCGCGTACTCACTACTTTTTCAAAATTTTAGATGACCCTTTTTTGTTTGTTTCGACCAGCCCTGACGCGATGACTACCACATA
Organism: Phania funesta; assembly: GCA_963932375.1. NCBI lineage: Eukaryota > Metazoa > Arthropoda > Insecta > Diptera > Tachinidae > Phania > Phania funesta. Next base: position 45,349,938 of record OZ010652.1, read on the forward strand.
TGCAATGCGTTGTGCCGGAAATAAGAAAAAATATAAAAGGCATGACTTTAGCGAGTGCTTGCGGACATTCGATTTGAAGTTTTATATATTGATAGTGGCAGGAGAGACTTCTCCAGGAAGTTTATACAAGATACGAACACTACAGTTAAAGAACGAGTTTTCCGTGTAGAGTCTTGTGTAGTCAACTGGCCAATATACAACGAATAGATGAACCTTAATGTAGAATGTTGTATACCCATATATATATATATATGTTGTAGTATCAGAAACTAGTTCCCTAATTTCATTGGAGCACAATATGTTGTAGTAACGACAAAAGAGTGAAACACACAGTTGAAAATGAACTTTAGAACTTAGAGTGATTTTACTAGTAAAATCTACTTATTGACAGTTAATAATCCATTTAGTCCAGTCAGTTGACACAATTGTACTTGTGAAGCATAAAGAGGCAACGCTACAAATACGTTCTTCAAATTTCCATTTCTTGGCCATTATCTTAGACACTACCATGCACCACTTCGATATAGTCTTATGAGCGATATTTTCTTGGGCGAATGTTTAACATGACTAACTGATCCAGTTTCCCGGTTCGTCACTCGGTTTTAGTCAGTTTCTGTTAAACGTCGGTACAGTACAACTAAAGAAAAACTTTTCTAAGCTTTCAATGTGACTTTTTGGAGAAAATTAACACAAAAGTAAAGACATGTGCATGACATACAGTTTTGTTATGGTGTTTCTGTTTTCCGTCTATTCGCTTAACCACCACAGCCCTGAATGTTAAAATTGCAATTTTCCTTAGTTATTTCATATATGATTAAAGAGCAAATAGCAAGAATAGTGTAATACATTCTCAACTTCAAATTTGGATTGAACAGTATAAAATTGAAAATAATTATTTTCGACTTTGCTAGCTATTAATTATTTATTAAACACTATTAAAAATTAACATTACTACTATTTATAACAGGGTTTCCGAAATGTTTGAGCTTTGCTACGAATCCATTTGTTGCAGACTAAAAAAATAAAGCGAAATATTTTAGCCAATTTAATGCAATGTACAAAATCCTCAAAACTTACCCCACTTGGAGCCTACTATAACAGGACAAGCTGCATGTAAAACTGAACTGTCACCCTCTAATTTATTATTCAAATTGTACCACATGACAGCAGAACCTTTGCGGGGAAATACCGCAGTCTTTATGTTAGGAAAAACAGTAGCGCCACCTTGTTCCACATCCGTCAACTAAGTAGAAATTTCGGAAACAATAAAATAAAAAACATGTTCTATAGAAATGCTCAATTGATTATAAGTTTAACAAAAACTTACATAAAATAATACTGTAGCCATACGATCACCTTCTTTAGCCACCACTGGGCTGTCCTTAAGTTATTCGAAAAAAATTAAATTGTTTTTTTTTAAATATTCAAAATCATAACTTACATCTGTTACATTGAAGAAATCATAATGCTTATCATAATGACCACCCAGTCCATAATTCATTATTTGCAACATTTCCGAACCGTTTATATCGAAACCGGTCATATCGATGATTCGTTTATTAATCCGTTTCGTTACTTCATCCGTATCGTCTTGAAACCAAGAAAATTTTGATGTTCTAGTATTCACCACCAACGAACGAGCCTTTTCATCATTATAGACTGTGGCCCTTTGTAAATTTGGTCTGGCTAAATTTTTTAAATGTTCAATTTCTTGATCCGATATGATGTCATGGAAAAGTACCAGGTATGGTTCTAAAAGTAAAATTTCCATTTTTATGGGAGCCAATCGTAAGAAAGGCGTAGTAGTTGTGTTGAAAATACAAAACATATTTGATGTTCGATTGGCGAAATCCCCACGGCAACCACGCTCATAATTTTGAACAGCTGGTTCAGGATACTAGAAGTTTTTAAAATTTCATCTTCATTACCGCATAGGTTTCTTTCGAGTCAAGTATTTCAGACCTACCGTTATCGCTGAATCAGTGTTCGTATTGGCCAACAATTGTATTTGATTTTTACGATTCAAAAGACGAGCATCCAATGGTTTTAATTCTGCAGCCTGTGCAATAGAACTCAAAGCATCTTTGGGACGATCTTTTTAATTCAAATGAACATAATAATTTTATATTTCAAGAAAATCATTAACCTTTTCACTTACTTTGTGCTATTAAAGTATCAGCATATAATTCCAACGGCTTGTCTTTACCAAATCCGACAATGTTATTAAAATAGTTCTTCTCCTCATAATTCATTATGGAAGAGTACAGCCAAAAGCCGGCGGCATAATAATCCCCTTTACTAAACAAATAGTAACCGAGGAAATAGGAATCAATTGATTTCAATTTGGTGCTGTGGTAGAAAACATACACACATGTACATGAGTTATTAAATTTTATTTCCAAAGGAATTATGTTTAGGCAAACTTACTCATATTGTTTGCCATTTAAAATACCCTGCACAAGATCGGAAGACTTTAAATCATAAACCTTTTGTAGGCGGCTTATAGCTGCCGAAGCTTCTTCTAAATCAATAGATGTAGGCATTTCCGATCTAAATTTTCGTATAACAGCCAGATCAGCTTTAAGAAAATAGAGTATGAAAATGAGTGAACTTTATTGGCGGAACCAAAAAAGGCTTTTTATGACGACTTGCAATGTTTTGGTTTATAAGTGTTGCAGGATTTGGTCAAAATTACAGCAGCAAATTAAAACTGATAAAAGTTATTTCATAAGGAGGTTCGTTCATCTTTACGCGGTTGAAATCAATTTTCTGAAGGCCCCTGATAACGCACAAAATTGAAAGATAGACCAATCACATTTCGCTATTTTAATCAGCAATAGCGTTCACCGAATTCCCAAGATAGGCTTAAACCAACTACACGAGTGTCCTAGCTTACCTACCTGCCTAAACGTTTGGCCGAATTAAAAATTCACTAATAAAGCAAACAATTTACCATAATTTATAAAAATTAAAAATCAAGAAACAACAGAAATTTCAAAAAACCAAGTGATACAAAAACTCGCCAAATTGCTAAAAACAATTTTTTTTGTTAGCAAAAAATTTATTTATTAAAAAGAAGAAGAATTAGATATTTTGCCGCAAATTACTGTTACGAAGATGTGTAGAAAATACTGTTACGACGATGTATGAAACGACCTATTGTACAAATACACAATGTTATAAACATAAAGCAAAAACAATTACGTAGCGGAAATTCCCCGAACCGCGATTCAATGTAGAAACACAAACAACTTCTACAGCAAGAAAAAGTAAACAAAAGATACACACAAACACATATACAAGACTACTAAGCCAGCAAATGAAATAAATGATGCGCATTTTCACATATGTTCGGGATATTTCCAGAAGCGGCCGTTATCTGTATATAAAGGCGCCGCAGAAGGCATAGTTGACTTTGAGATTTCATAGAGCGAACAACTGTGTGTACATAAGCGTGTTAGTGTACAGTGTAAATTATAAGTGATAAGTTGTAAATAGAGTCTTAATTGCAGAATAAAGTTGTGAACTGATAAAATCATAAAGGACTGTGTATTTTAATATTTGCATTAACGTTTATTGTGGTAATAAACGTAACAATACCAAAAGTACATTTTTGTAAAGAGAAGTACATTTTTTTTTAGTTCGAAATTATAACAAAAGTAGGTAAGTCACTAAAAAAATTATTAAAAAGCCGCAATTTCTCCGACAACAACTGAAAATTACCAAGACAATTTTAAAAGCAGTTAAGAAGAACAAATACGACAAATCTAATATTTGGCAAAAAACCACCAAAAAATTCAATAAAACTTTAAAAATCATAAAAAAAAATCGGAAAATAGAAAAACATTTCCTAAATTTTATAAAAAAGATCAGAAATGTTGTTACAGAAGTCGAAATTATACCAACATTAAATATTTTACGTAAAAATTATCAAAATCCAGAAATCGAATATTTTCATACTCTCGCAACAATTTAAAAGCCACTCAAAAACCGAAAAATCTCAAAATCTTATAAATTGTTTGCAAAAACCGCACTTAAACTAAAAATCATAAATAAATAAATATTTCGCCAAAAATTGGTAATTAAAAAAAAGACAAAATACCAAGAGTCCCACACTTAACTTGAATACAAAATTACCTAAATACGAATAATTATAACCAATTTCAATTTCACAAAAAAGTTAAAATTCCAAAAACAAAAATTTAAGCCACAAACATATTTAAAAACCTAAAAGTAATTAAAAAACGTAAAATATCAATTCTTGATTTGATATTCCGTCATCCCTTGTCTAGTTTGGGAACAATTCGATTTCGGCTATGTGCCATCTTCAGTGTAATTTTATGTTCGTGAAAACAAGACATGGAATGAAGGAGATTTGTTCTAAATATCAAAATAAAATATCTAGTTCTTTAAAAAAAACAATTTATTTGTTGGGGAACAAGCTAGATTCTACGCGCATTTCACTGGTTGCTTAAGCACCTCATTAGAAAATCTTTCCCCAATATTTTAGAAAAACTTGAAATGGGTTAAACTTGAAATTCTTTAAACCAAATGAGAGGTTTTAAGAAATTTCAAGATTGAGATTACTAACAAATAATCACAAGGAAACAAAAGTATTAAAAAATAATTCGGGTACTTTTTGATTATTTTCAAAAACAATCAAAAGTAATTTTTAAAAGTACTCGAGCAATTTTTTTTTCCATTATTTGATAGTAAGTTCAACAAATTGTGATTATTTTTAAATTATTTGTAATTGTAATCAAATATTGATCAAAAATTTCTTACCAGCGAATTAGATAATCATTACGATGATTCTTTTTAAAATGTAAGCTAGTAAATTACGAATCATAATAGCAATTTAACAGTTTTGAACCGAACAAACAAACTGTTACTTTACTTTTATTACTTTCCTTTCTACATTTGGTTGGTTATTTCCCCACTCTAAATGCAGTAGTAAGGGGTAATAAAAAATAAAAATAACACAGCTGTGTTTCGTTTAAGCAACCAGCGAAATGCGCATATAGACAAACTTATAACCCATCAGTATTGCAAAAATACAACTTTCTATCATTCGCATAAATAAATTTGAAAGCCCCGTTAACTCGTTTTTTTAACCTCACTATATCGAAATGTTTTTATTTCGGAAACCACGGTAATTGGTAAAAAAAATTGCTGGTCCCTAAAAAATCCCAATTAACGGAATTTCTCTTAAGTTTCTTTGAGTCTTTTGGTCCATTTTCTGAACTTTATATTTTTTGATTTACTTGCATTTAAGATTCTCTTGGTTAAATTTAAAACTTGCAGTTAATGACTGCTGATTCTCAATAAAGAAATTTTAGAATTTATTTCTCATAAGGTAATCATCTAGCGTGTGGGCGTCTAAGTTTTCTGGGGCCTTCAGAAAAAATTATTTACACCTCATGCCTGCTTTAAGGCGATATTTTTCAACGTAGGCATTTTCTTTTGTTTTTCCGAACTTTTTTACATTTCTATAAATTATAAAAAATGTAGGCACCCCTTTCTCACTTTAAAGCTTTTTCACTGTATGCTTTGATTTAAAAATTGTTAATATTTTTTCTCATGATATCAAGTTTTGCAGTAGTATTTAAAGTATTTAGTTTCTTTATGATTAAATACAACTAAGCAACAAGAAAATTGGTCTATGAATTCTAATATTGTGTGGAAATTGCAACAAAATGCGACAAAAAGCAATGTTTAGTGTTTTATTTTCTTCTTATCACATCTTGAAGGAATCTCGAATCTTTTAAATTTTCCAAAAAAAAAGGATTCGCAGAAAAAAATATACTCACGTTCGCCCACAGGCTGAGTCATAAACAATTCAATTTGAGGCCAATCATTTTGCATTCGTCTGATGAGAGCAAATCCATTCAACGGATTAAATAAATATTGTTCGCGTTTATTTAGGGATTTGTGATTTTCTTCTTTTAATTCTTGCACTAAACTTTAAAAGAAAATGGAATTAAATTTACTGAAATTTTTAGATAATAAAATTATTTTTTTTTTATATTTTATTCAATCTCTCACTTCTTTAATGCTTCCACTTTATTTTGCAATTTAGCAGCATACTTTTCAACACTATCGATTAATTCCGTTTCCATTTCCAATAGCTGTACCATACCGGATATAGAAGTGGATACACTCTTCTCGTTATGACTTTGACTTGAAACTAAATGTAGTAGGGGCCAAAGAAATAACAGTTTTATTAAGGAAGCGTTTTGGCAAAGCATGACTTTTAATGTTTTGCCAAATTTTAAGGGCAAAGGTAAAGAAAATTTATTTTTAAAATATTAATTAATTTTTGTTTTAAATCAGACGTGGTGTGGTGTGTTGTTGCGCTCGCGTGCTTTATTAAACTACTGAGGCGTAATGGTAAATTTTACTGTTTTAATTTTTTCTGTTTCGTTGTTAAAAGTGAATTGTTTTTTAATTTTATTATTTACCTACTCTTTTAGTACAATAAGTTTCAGTTTACAGTTTTTAGTATTGGTTGTAAGTTTGAACTGCCAATGAAATTTTTAACTGATAAGATGTATGTTTTTTCGAGTATTTTTTCTTCTTTTTAATTATAACTGCTAAGAAAAATATAATGTGTTTAATGTATATTTTTCGGGCCAGATAAACATGGTTTTTATCACACTTTCGTTTTGTTAACAATTAAAAATAACAGTAGCGGAGTTTCAACATAAACTGGTAAGTAATTGCTGAGTTAATTTCCAGATTTCATTTGTAATTAGTTCATATTGTTACAAAGATGCATGTCAGGGTCGAATGCATTACTTTGTATTTGAAAATAAGATAAAGAAATTCTATTACTTTGAATAAAGATTTGGTTAAAGTGTTTTTTTTTTTATATTTTTAATTTACTGTTAATTTACTCTCCAGATCTAGATATGAAATAAAATTTTTATATAAATATTTGTTAATTGATAAGCAAAATGCTTTTTACATAAGAATTTACTAACCAAACCATCATTAAAAATTTTTTCTTAAAAAAAATGTATGTTTCAGAAAAGTGATTAAAGAAATTTCCATTTAATATAAAATAAATCTTTATGTTGATCCAGCCATGAAAGCCTTTCTCTCTTACGTAATGAGTTTTCTTGTATAAAGCTTTTTTAAAAGCTTCTAACTTAATGGAAAAAAATTACAACTTTCTGTAAAAAGTTCGCTTTAAAATATTTTGTTATATTTGTTTAAAAAAGTTTCAATGTAGCACTAATCGCTGCAAAGTATGAGGCCAACAAACCAAAAAAATTATAAACTTCAATCTTATGAGAAATTTAGAAAGTAACAATTTACTTAGGTATGGGCAATGACTTCTTTCGATACATATCAAGCTTTCTAAGGGAACGATATACACTAGTTATTATAAATGACAAGTTCCAGATAAATTTCAAGGTATTGCAAGGCTCCGCATTTTTTCCTACACTATTTCAAAAATTTGTTTAATATCCTATCTATTATGTTTTTTACAATACAATCAATATTTTTACAGACACAGCAGCAGAATATGAAGATTTCATTTAATCGAGATCTTGTGATTAGCTCTGAATTAGGTGACGAGACAAGCACGATTCTATGGCACATAAGATCCAGTGTAATTATTGATAATATAAATATTAAATAATCAGGGCGTTAAAATCTAGTGTGATACTTGTTGGGCTAAACACATTTTTCAAATCGTAAAAGAAACATTCAAGTGCTTCTATTTTATATGATATATCTCTAGTGTTCACGTTACGGTAAGTTTTTTTTTTCGATTTTGTGTTATTTAGAAACGTTTCACAATATATGCACTACTTCCGATTTTTTTCAATAAAAAACAACATAACTATTACATTTAAATAGCTTTAAGCACTAACGAACTATGACGACATTAATTGCCTTTCTCTTTACACCCCTTTTTTTAATAGCCACTAATACACACTGGAGTTTTTTAAAACGATTTAATACTTTTAGGCAGCTGATAACTTCAATGTTATATGAACATGAATAAATAAATGCGCATTGAACATAATGAAACGAATGCATATTTCTAAATGCACAACGAAAGAGTTGGTAATTGTATTAAAATGAACGCGGAAAATAAAAATCAATTACAACACACAAAGCTTTTACACAGAGAAAACAGATTGGTTGAAATAACCGAATTTGTTGTCAGAGAAATTTTTAATGTTTCATTTACTACCCGTATAATTGAATTCGGCAAATAGAATTGAATATAACAAAAAAAAAAAAAATCCTATGGTGAACTAAATAAAAAATTATTTAATCTTTGTATTTGGTCATATTCAGAAAACCCAAATGTGGCAAGCAAAATATATGTGTGCATAAATATTACAGAGGATTTGAAATAAGATTTATGGGACCCTCCTTCGGAATCTTAGCGATATAAATTTCTCTAAAGACTAATACAGCTTGGACTACCTTGCGGTTGCATTAGATAGAAAGATTTTTACGTAAATTAATTTATATATTTAAATTAAATAAATAAAAATAAAGTAACAAAATTATCAAAACGATGATCATGCGATGATATTTATAGAAGTTCCAAATATATACATATATCTGTATTTTAGCCCTACAGGTATGATTTCAGAATGAAAGTTCCTGCAATTAAATTACTGCTTCCAAAATATACATATATGCAGGAGCTGCAGGAGATTGAGACAAATTACGCTATTCGATAGCGATCGAAATTTCAATAGTATTTACATGGAAACTTCGAGTGTAAACGATCTCCAAAATTTTAGGTGGTATGATAAGCAACTGTGTAGAATAGGAAATAGTAAGGGCAAGTAATAAATATGGCGACATAGCAAATGCTATAACTATTATTAACATTGATTTTGCTGTTACTGTCCTGTTAAAAATAAATACAGTCTACCAATAGCAAAAATCAAACCGATTTGCAGTCATAAAATAGACCTTCTTTCTCTTTAAGTTGCTCTATTTAATTTGTTTATTGCTATGCTCGTGCTCTTGAAAACTTGACAGTAGCGAAAATAGCACAAGCACATATATGCAGCAATCACATTGACAGCACTATGAATTGGTACATTTGTAATTGTTGTTTATTCTTTAGTTTTTTTCTCTTAGTATTCAATAGGTAAAAAACTAAACCACTGCTTGTGACAAATTGAACAAATAGCAAGAGAAAGAAATGTTACAACAAAACAGCAAAAGCAGTATCGTCAATATTTTGTCTTTGCTGCTGCATTTTAAAATGATCGAAGCATAGAACAGCATAGTGTTTGGTATCATATTTGAACTGTTATTATTGCTGTTGTTGTTAGATTTTAAATAGAAGCTTTGTCCCAACAGTAATAGCAATTTTAATCTAGCATTTGTGTAACCCTGTATAAATACACTGCCCTTAGGATGATGACAGAGAATTATCGATGTGTATGATTGGACTATTAATTTTAATTATTAATATATTTGCAATAATATAAATATGTATATATGTATGTACACCAACAATAGCGTTAAATGATAAGGCTGCTAGCCACTATTGAAATTAGGCAACTATAAAATTTGTGTGGTCAAAGCAACGCACGATGGAATGTTCTATATTGGCTTGAGATTTGTCTGCAACCTTCAGGGAATTAGCTTTCAGTTATAAAATCGGCATTTTGTGCAAGTAGTTAGTTTAGTAGTTATCTGATTGTTATATCATAAATTTCATTTGACGCTGTAAAAGGTATATTTTATTTCAACTAATGATAAATTGCCATTGAAGCCTACTAGTTTATCGGTTAGGAGAACTTTATCATTGCCATAACGAATTAACATAAAATAGGTAGATTGTTTTGCATCTACAATCTGCTAAGTAAGTTTTAAATAAGGAAATTAATTTATGCTACTAAGAATTAGAAAAATATTTATGGATAAATTAATTTTTATTTTTTCAAAATGTTGGTTTTATTGTTTTACCTGTTTTGTATTCCGAGTGGCATGAAAATGTGTGGAATTTTAAAACCACTCGACATCAAAGCATTCAGAATTTACCTGTTCAACAATCCACAGGTTTGTTCCATTTTTTTGCAATTTTATGAAAACACATATAGTTTTTGCTTTCAAACAAGTGTGTTGAGAGGTCCCATATGGATTTTAAAATTTATCATCATAAGATGATGCCCATTATTTTTATATTGTGGCGGTCTCATAACAAACTTAATTCTTATCAAAACATTATTTGTTAATATTAGGACCAGAACAATTAACTAAAGAGTGGTTAAATTTTTTATTATCGCAAAGCTCAACCTGGCACTGCACTATCGTTTTGCCCCCAAACACCATTCTTTATTGCAATATGTTGAGAAAATCTGAATGTTTTGTGGCAATATTGAATTTTCCGAACATAAATAAAGTTATTATATAAAAGAAGAACGCGTTATCATTGTGAAATCCCAAAACACTAAGAGAGCTTGAAATCTCGCGAATTTTCCGGTCGCCAAAGTGCACCTTGAGTGTCAACAATTTAAAAAGAGTTTAACAAATTTTAAGAAACTGGATCGAGTATGAATAGTAAGTCACGTATGCGTCGACAGACCGGTCGATATTTTAAGAACATTGTAGCTGTAAATGAAAGTGTTGCTAAAACAGTAAAACATCAATTTAGCAGTAACGTTAACAGCCCATTAAACAATCGATTTATTGCAACAGCGATTTTCACAGTGCGCTCTTATAGAGACAACCTATATTAAAAATGAAGTTAAAATTTTCTCTAAAGATAACGAATACTTTTAAATTGATTTAAGTAAGTTTATGGACGAAAAAGACATTTGCTTGTTTGTACTTCTTTTTCTCTTGTTCTACAGTTTCGAGAGTTTCATTTAAAATGTACACTTAGACAATTTTTTATTAATTCAAATTTTAAGAAACCATGATTATTTAATTCCCGAAACACGTTTCCCCTCTAAATAGAACAAAGATAATATAAGATAAGATTCGAAAGTGGAATACAGAAAAGCTCACACAAACGAAAATGTTGCTGATTTGAAATTTACAACTAATCTTTTCTCTGTGTGTACATGTAAAATAGTATGTTAATGGTAGAGTCGAACTGGAAAAAGAGCATTTAAAAATTCAACAGATAAAACACAAGCAAACTCTATTAAATTCAATATTAACTTGTCTTAACACTCAATCATATTCAATACCGTCGTATTGCATAAAATAACAAACTTTTCAACAAGCGATAAAGTTGCGCCCAAAACTGACGCTTCTACGTCCCTGCTTAATATTTGTTTTTATTCCTTTAATAAAGTCATGCATGTTACTTCAATTTAGTTCTTGAGGTAGATGTATCAATTGTTTTACCTATGTGTTGATTTTGTTTTCCACTAACAGTAACATCTGTTTTAAAAACAAAAAAGTAGATAAACAAATAAAATTGGCATGAATTATTATGCAATGTATTTCCGAGTTTCAAATTGACTGTTTATACAGTTGTTATTAATCAGTAAAAACATGTTATGGTTTCTTTCTTTTCTTATATTTCAATGTTCTTACGTGCGTTTCAACGTTTTTAAATATTTCTCCAACTAAATATTATCACGAAAATTAACATCATACTATCGGTTATTTCTATTTTACTATTATTTTTATTACAATATTAATCACAAATTGATGTTAATGTTAAAAACATTTTTTAGTGATCAACAAATATTAAAATCAGTGCTTAATTTGTTAGCTGCGAATAAGGAATAGCAAGTTTTATTAACGATGATTTTGCTGTTAAGACACTAAAAATAGATACAGTCCAGCAACTGCAAAAGCAAGGATCAAAAAGATTTGCTGTCACAAAACAGAACTTCTACCACCAGTACAAATATGCCAGCAATCACACTGATAGCGTTGTGAAATGGCACAGCAGCCGTACAGTGAAATCCATTGTAATTTTTGATTTTCTTTTCTTTGAGTTTTCTTTTCTAAGTATTCAACTATCGATCAGCCCTTATAAGAATTCATGCAAAGACGAACGCACATATATTTCACAGATATACCGTTTGCAGACGCCTCTGCATATACTGGGTGGCGCAAAAGTAATCCTCCTATCAGAAAATGCTATAAATTTTGCGATTGGCCCCTAATGTCAATTCTGTTTTGACATTTGTGTAGTAAACACTTGCGAAATACACGTTAATAAACAATGTTACGCTACACTACTCCAGAACGCGGAATATTGGTGACTATTTATTTGACCAATAATCGGTCGGTGACTTTGGTACAACGTGAATTTCGTCGCAGATTTCCTGGCCGTCCAACGCCTACTGGTGAAACACTGCGACGTTTAGCCGCTCGCCTCGAAGAGACTGGCACAACACGAGATGCTGCCAGGCGTGGCAGACCCCGGAGTAGCCGTTCTGCAGAGAATATTGCTGCTGTAGCCGAGGATGTCATGGAAGCGCCGTCGACATCGACCAGACGACGTGCCACGCAAATGGGTATCAGTCGACGGTATTTACAGCGAATTTTGGTAAAAGATTTGAAGATGTTTCCGTATAAAGTCTAAACGGTGCATCAGCTGTTATCTACTGACCGCCAATCGCATCTAACATACGCTCAAGCCATCCTTAATCACCACCAAGAGGAAGATGATTTTTCATCAAAAATAATCATGAGTGATGAGGCCCATTTGCATCTTAGCGGGTACGTAAATAAGCAACATTTACACTTCTGGGGCACTGAAAATCCGCGTGTAACCCACGAAGAGCCATTACACCCGCTCAAAGTCACTGCATGGTGTGCTGCTGAAGACGTCGCGGGCCAAACGGTTACTGTGAATGGTGAGCGCTACAGAGCAATGATTAACGAGTTTTTTTGCCGCAACTTGATGAATTGGGATTGGAAAACATGTGGTTCCAACAGGAGGGTGCAACGGCACACACTGCACGTGCCACAACCGATATGCTGAAGGATGCATTTCCCGGGCGCCTAATCTCCCGTTTTGGCGATTTGCACTGGCCAGCAAGATCGCCTGATTTGACCGCTGCAGACTTCTTTTTGGCGGGTTTATGTCAACAAGCGTCAGACTCTTGCAGCTCTTAAAGACAATATCCGTCAAGAATGTGAGGACCTATTGCCGGAAGTTTTGGCCAAAGTGATGGAAAATGCCATAAAAAGGGCTCAAATGACAATCAACTGTGGCGGCTGCCATTTGCATGACATCATATTCTCGACTTGATGTAAAAAAATTAAAAGACCAAATAAAACTAATCCACAAAAAGAATCAGTTTTTTTTTTTTTAAATTACAGCCAAAAAACATCGGAAGGTTATTTTTGCGCCACCCTGTATAAGTATTCACCTAGACCGATGCCTTACTTGGTCACGCCATATTGAGGAAAAAAATAACGGTCATAAAACTTAAAACAAGCTAACTACACTGGTTGATAAGTCCTGACTCAATCCTGGGTTAGGAATACAAAATCCTTTTATCATCTAGAAGATTCAAAGCAGATAGTCTAGGAGTTTACAACTTATCGGCTATGTTATATAAGAATTGAAAATATCGTCAGAGATCTAGAAGTTCCCACTATACAGGAAGAATCAAAAACTTACACGTCTAAATACCTAAACAAACTAGTGGTCTAATCTCTACTATCTCTTACTGCAATTAATCACCACAGACTAAAAAAAAGACACAAGGAGCCTAGCGAGAGGGCTCTCTCTACCCAATAGTAGATAATTATTAAGAATATAATAAATTAGATATTACATTGGTAATAATTAATAAATAATATTTTAGAGATAAGATTTAAACTCTTATCGTACATTTCGTTTTAGAAAGATTTAAAAAAAACTAAAGCGTAAAAAGTTGTGAAACTCACCATTTCACTTAATTTCGGCATTTGATAGCTTTATGAATCATTTTTTTCCTTTTCAATTCTCTTACTAATATTTTTTTTATAAATATCAGAAGTGAGATAATACAACATTTTGTATCTCTGCTATCTTAATAGACTTTTGATGTTGTTAAAATCAATTGTGTAGTTGTAGCTATTTAAACCGATTCTCGAAATAAAAGAGTACAATTTTCGATTACTATATTTAATTTTTAGTAATCAGAACTAATAACGCTTCGTTTGATTTGGTTGTAGCTGCCTAATGAATCTATAATGGGTGCCCCGCTAGTCCAGTTAGTAGTGTGCTAGTCTATTAGTCTGGGGCCGCGGGTACAATTCCCACCAAAGACTCTGATCTATTTCACAAGGTCGAGTAAAAGTTACTTTTAATTAACCCAAATAAGTTTAAAATTGTAAGAATCTCCATTGAAACACAACATTGGTTTTTGAGATAGTGAAAATGACCAGCCGTATTCATAAAACATCTTATTTCTGGTTTCAAATACAAATTAGGTAAAAAATATTTTGCTTAAAAAGGCTTTATATTTACAGAACTTACTTTTGAAAGGGATGCAAATTTTATTCGATGTATTGAATTAATTTTGATTGGATATATATCACGCAAATAATTTTAATACGAGTATTTCCATTAATTCGTTATGAATTTTATTTCCCACCAATGAAAAAAAATGAAATATTTGAAAAGCACGGATATAATATATAAAAATGTAAAAATTTAAAAACGAAGAAGATGGAGGGAATATTTACAGTGGACAATCTTGCAAGTTTCTGGAAAAAATATTGCTTTTTAAGAAAGTGCGATGCTTAAACAATGAATTGAATAGTACGAATACTTATGACACTCACTGTGCACAAAGTTTCACAAATGAAGGGTACGAATACTTTGGCACCGTTGGTACAAAAAGTTCCAGTGCTGTAATAGCAATAAACACAACACACATAAGCAACCAGCAGGCAAGTCATTACTACAAAAAATATCGTTATTGCTAAAGAATCATCTCCTAGATTCGTGAAATTTCGAGAAGCATAGAAGACTAAAGCAAAGAAAACTGTATACATAAAATTAAATACGTTAAAAAGGTTTAACGTAAATACATTAACACATAATTATGATGGAAAACGTTTTCCAGCCAATCTTTTTCTTTCGTGTATTTATATGCTGTATGAGCATTAAAGGTGTTTTCGTGAGTTAATGCCAAATATGATCCGAAACTCCTGAAAATGTTTATGAAAATTTTTACACTATAGATTTTTACATTTCAATTTCAAACAATTTCAGTATGTGTAATAAGTTTTCGAAAATGGATTATGAGTGTTATTAATAGTGAGTCTTTAATATTTAGTTTTTAAAAAACGTGTTTTATTATATGGGTTGCACTCATATTAGAGCTAATTTAGGCATTAAATTCAAAAATCTAAAACAAAACAATGCAGAATTATATATTTTTTGTCGCCTTCTCATAAATAGTTACACTCTACGTCGGTGATTACATACAATGAACAGATATATAAAATATATGTATGCAAACTTCAAGTTTCATTGCACTTGGTTTATTTAAAATTTCTTAATTATATGACGTACCTTAAGTTGTGTTATTACAATCCAAAACACCTGAAAAAAAGAAATAAAAGTTTGCTACTTTTAAAAAACCATATTGACAAAAATGAACGAAAAATAAACAAATTTTTTATTGTGCTAATCCATATGTATATTTATACATATACGGGTACATATGTCCTGTGCTTCGCAAATAATAAAATTTCGCGAAAGGGAAGAATTTTCAAAACAATACCTCGATAAATCGATAAATTATCTATAATACCTAATACGAAGAATTATCGATGAACATTCAAAAATGTATCTTAAAATAATAATATTCGCAATATCGATATTATATATACTATTTATTAATTCGAATAATTCTTCAGGATTTGAGGTCTTTAATAAACATTTTTCTGCAAATATTTTTATTTACTACCAATATTTCGCATGCTACACAATGGAAAAAATACAAATGGAAATAATACAAGAAAACGCGAAAAACCAAAATGCTATTTGTGAGTAATTCTGGAATGCATTGAGTTCACAGAACGCAAAGTGTTGAAAATCACAAAAAATTTTAAAACCTTAATTGAGTGAAATAAATTTTAAATTGAGTTAGTCATATAATCGTGGCAATGTTGTTGTAGTTAGCGAAAATAGTGTTTGCGAATATTCGATTTAAATTTCCCTACATTGCAAATCGTGGGATTCATTTATCTAGGGACTACGGCTAAAGACCATGAATATGTTAAAAAGGTGAACTAATCAACGTACACCATTGAGAGGACTGTTTCAAAAATAATACTGAAATACCGCCGGGTCCTGGAGACTTATTTATTTATTTTATTAACAAAGTTTAAACACGTTCTTTGGACACCAGAAAGGAAGTAAAGAAACGGGTACTTTTTAATCTCTTCTAATTTTTAAAATGTTCTTGTTGCTAGAAATAGTGTTCACGTCAACAAGAGTATACGTGCATATTTGCGTTTTCGCACTTTCGCAAGAATAAACTTGGTGATGGAAGTGTCTTCCGTAAGATCGAAAATTTCGAATTAAAATCATAATAGAAGCAAATGATAATAAGTTTTAATAATTCTAGTTAGATAAATTTATATAAAAAAATATTCAGAAAGAAATTAGAATTGCTTATTTGATTTTATATTTATTTAAAATTTTGAAAAGAGATCTTTTAAACTCTTGAATTTTAAATCGTGCTTTAGATTCTAATTTGTACTTCATATTTTATTATTAACTATTTAAATTTTTCTAATTTCAATAACTTATCTTAAAATAGATTTAAAAGTCGTGTATCTAAAATATTAGAAATTCTTTTTATAGATAACATTTTTAGAAATTATAGTTCTGTATTTTGTAATTAAATCTTCACTCGGAGTTCATTCTCCCAGCTCCGTTTCAAGCGAATAAAGACAGGGAAACATGGACTCGCAAGTTTCTAACTGTAAGTCTGTTAACAACATACATATTTAAAATCTGCTTGTAACACGAATCGTTGTGTGACCTGGGCTTTAACATCAGCGTTTGTAATTGATAAATCAATATTAAGCACAATTTCGCAAAAAGTGGCAAAAAGCAACACGAATTAGTTCCAAATTACGCAAAAGTGTATAATAAACAAGTAAGAGAGCTACATTCGCCCATGCCGAATATTATATAACCTTCACAAAAGTATTAAAAATGTGCTACAGACTTTTTCCGGTGCAAAGGGTAGCGATGTATAGAAAATTACGGCTGTTTAAATTTGTTTTTCTTATCTGAGAGTGCTTATAAATTTTTGAAAAATTCTCGAATTTTTGCAATTTCGTTTTTTTTTTTTAATTTGGCTATTTATTTCATTTAAAATTTTTGGAGCTACAGTTTAATTTTGGGCTGAATTTTCGAATTTTGATGAATTCCCAAATTATGGTAATATTTTGTTTGCTTTTAGATTAATTAAGATATTTTTGTAAAATTTATATGATCTGTCAATTTTTAAATTTTTTAATGAATTTTTTTAAAATTTGGTGAAATTTAATATTTTTTGATATAACTATGATATAGCTATTTAATTGGCTTATTACAGTATTTTTGATTTTATATAGTGAATTTAAAGCTCTGGTAAATTTTCGAATTATTCGAAATTTTTGTGTCCATTATTTTTAATATTTTGTTATCTTTGTAATTTAAAATTTTGAGACTAAAGGTCGGCTTTGTGGCGAATTTCAAACTTTGGTAAAGTTACAAATTATGGTATAATTTGATTTTTTTATTTCTTTAGGCTAGGTTTTATTTTTTTTTTTTTTGATAATTTTTTAAAAATTCGATGTTTTTTATAAAATTTTGATTTTTGTGGCTTTCGGCTTTGTGGATAATTTTTAAATATTTGTATGGTGAAATTTTAAAATTTGGTGAATTTTGGTTAGTTTTGAAATTGTTTGCTGAAATTTCGGTTTTGGAAAAAACAATTGTATTAAAAGTTATTTTATTAATTTCGAATTTTTTACAATTTTTGTGCAGTTTCTGTGTTTTTAATTTTTAATTTTTTGAAATATTGTTATTTTTTTTAATTTAAAATTTTTCAAGTACAGTTTGGCTCTTGTCGTGAATTTTGGGTATGTCCCAAATTATGGCAAAATGCCGTTTTGTTTTTAATTTTCCAGTTTAAGTTTTTTGGTAAAATTTATAATTTTTATGGTTTTAAATATTTTTGTGAACTATAAATTATTTAATGATTTATATCTTTATTTTTGAATTCACCAGTTGTGGTGGAATTTTATTTTATATACATATTTGTTAAACACAGATTTTGTACAAATTTCGAAGATTTTTATTAAATATACATTTTTTTGATTATAATTCAAAATCGTGGTGAAATTTAAATTTTAGTAAATGATTTTTTTTTTTGTAAAATTTACGTTTTTTATTGAATTTTTGGCAAAAAAAATTTTTATTCCAGTTGTGAAATTTTCTTGTGAACTTTGATTTTTGAAGGAATTCAGTTTTCTTTGTTACTTTTGGGTGATGATTTTTTTGGAGAACTTTATAGGAAATTTGCTAACGATGCAGAGTACGCAAATTGTATGTGCGTTTGTGTAATCGTTTCACCGCAAGAGTGAAAATATGGCTGATTTCAAATAGCAATAATTCGACGAACTCACTAATCAAGTTGTTCAAGATCCTAGAACACCGATTTCAACATCGGACAGACAGACAGACGAACGTCGTTAATTGGACTTCCCTACCTATGATGATGCTGAGTCGGAAATGAATATTGTAGAAATTACAAACGTTTCATTTTTAACTTGGTAATATGTTTTTACCTTTCTAATATGATAGAGCACTGTGGGAAATAAGATCGTCTTGTACATATCAAGAGCTTGGTCCTCATTTCGATCTCTTGGATAGGAACTTGGTCTTATTTTTAAATTTATGCCTATGAAAAAATATTTTTTTTCTGTATTGCTAAAAAATATACACATAAATATTAAAGATTACTTAGTTACTTTCGAGCAGTATTATATTTGTTCTGTTTACAAAATCTGGATAATTTTTGGCTGGGGAACCAAAACAATTTGTGCAAGTAGATTTGTTTTCAGAACTTCATAAAAGATCAATTCAGAAAGAAAAATATCTCAAAATTTTTATTGAATTTTTCTATTTTCATAAAATTTGAGTCAAAAATCGTCATTCTGGTAACGGCTGTACGAGTATCACGGAAAAGTATATCTAATTTACGGTATAAATAAAAGATACCTTACGAAAAATGAATTAATATTCTTAAAAGCTGAGTAGAAGAGCAAACTATAATGATTTAAAAAGTATAGTTATTAGCTTTTTCATTTGGCTTAATAATACAAACTCTAATTTATAGTTTGAAAATAAAATAAAAACAGCGTGCGCACAAATCAATGATCGCAAAGCAAGCAAATGTTGCCACAATGACAATCTTAACAAACTTTATTTGTGGATAAAACTAATAGCATACAGATACATACCTATATATTGAAATAAGCCAAAAATATCTATGAATATTATACAATACATAGACTTAAACTTCACGCAAAATTCAATGGAATACGAAAAAATCTTGTTCTAAAACTGCTCTCAATAAACTTCAAAACTAAAAAAGCTTTTTTCTGCAGACACAAAAAAAACGTTAAATATTTTCTTTGTAATATTATCAAGCCAAACTGATACGAATTTTTTATATGGATCTTTAGTTTATAAAAGCAGCTCAAAAAGGTCACAACATCGGTCAGTTTAAAATTAAATTCAGAAAAAAAGTTTAGAACAAAATTTGAAATTGAGAACATTTAGTCAGTGCCTTTAAGTCTCCAAAACTCACTTCTGGACATTTGCTTAGAAACCTTTGTTTCTTGCTTTCACAAAAGCTACACAACCGATGTTAAAACTAAATAGATCAAAACTCAATAAATTTCATCCAAATATATTTTGTATTTCATCGGTGGTCAGTATGCTGCGCTGGTTTGTAATTTTAACAAAAACAATTGTGACGTTTGTCATATTGAGCAATATTTCAGCAAATTTTTATGCGACTGCTGAAATTATTAGGTTATCGGCATCAGTTTCTATGACAGATGAATTGCAAGAAATGCTAAATACTGAAAAAGTACTTATTGATATCCTGCGACATTATATTGGAACCCAGGAACAAAAACTGAGCTTTTTGAAGAGGTGCAGTATTTTCTTTAAATCAGCTAAGAGAAAAGCTAATAATCGCTTCTAAAAATTAATTGATATGAGATTTATGTGAATTTTCAATACACGTAATTAAATCACAAATTTTATTCATTTTCTTATTTTTTGTTTTTTGTTTTTAGAAAAACTTTTGAAATTCGAAACATTCATAATGGTATCACGGATCGAGACAAATATTTATACAATCCTATTAATGCTTTGACTATTATAAAAAGATTTACAGCCGACTGGAAAAGTTTGAAATCATTTGCTGAAGATTATTTAGAAACGGATGGTAAGTTTTAAATCCACAATCAATTAAGTCGAATTTCGATTGAAAATTTTTTTTAAATTCTTGGCTGTACTAAAAAGTTTTCGCCATCCCATGCCATTTAAAATCATTGTTAGTACCGATTTTTCTCATCATATTCAGACAATTTTTGATATCTTCTATTGATGTCAAGTGTATTCCAGCCAAGCTATCCTGCATCGATCGCAACAAATGATACTCAGACGAAAAAAGGTGTGGGCCATGAAGTGGGTCGGATAAATCTTCCCATCCGCTATGTTCGACCCAGCACTATCATGGTGAAAAAATAAAGCTTGGTCTCTGGTAGCTTATCCTAGACACTGTTCTTGATTGCTTTTTTGAAAAACAAATGAGGTGTTGTCTATACTGCTCTCTTGTAATTGTCTGACCAGGTTTCAGTAGCTCATAATACATTATACCCTTCTGTGGCTTTTTCGCAGTATATATGACTTCAACATCAATATCAACATCTTTGAAGCATTTGTATTGGTTTCGATCAAGCTTCGCAAGTTCCGTCAGAGAGATCATACTTGCCACAAACTTCTACAAAAACATATTGAAATTCTGCAGTGCTATGATGTTGTGAATAAAAAAGTTATTGGCTACATTGTTGACAGATTTTAAAATTTTCCGATGGAAAATAATTTTAAGTCTTAACTGGAGCAATCTCTTGACAAACAGACAGAATTTTTCAGTAAACACGTAAAGAAAATAACATGGTTATGGCATGATCATAACAACTATATTATGTTCTCTTCAAAAATATTTTGTTGTGGCAAATATGTAATCGTTACTTGAAAACTATTTCAGCATTTCCTTAGCTGCGATAAATAAATTACTGTTCACATTTAATCTTGAAATGATTTCCATCAATGAGTTCAACAATACAATTTTTACCAAAATTCTTGCTACAAAGAAAGTATTTTAACTATACAAAAATAATATAATAAATGTTACCATAAAGTAATATTAAGAGGCATGAAATATAAAATTTTGATTATAATTAATCAAAGTACATGGCTTTAGACGCCTGGGTTTATACTTCCGCCGCTACCAATAAGTAAAGATTTTGCCTTAATATCGTTCTAAGAATATAATACTATTATTATTATCTACAATAATAATATGATTTGTTAACAACCTAGAATTCAATTAAAATATATTGCTTTTAGATTATTGTTACATTCTTAAAGCAAGTTGTTCATCTTGCATGAAGTTGCAATTAGCTTTACATCGTTCGTTATTTCTTTTACATATTTTCTAATTTGGAAAGCCAGACCCATTTCCTGCATTAAGTCTATTGTTTGTCCTACAAAACAATGAAAGGTATTTTTTAGCATGTAGGGTATATTTATCTTGAGACTTTAGTCGATTAACTAAAAGGATTTTGGTTAGCGCCAAGATTGTTGTTATAACGCAGCATAATCGTTAAAATATGCTTGGCACCGTAAATGACTACTCATATCAATTCTTGTCACTTATGATTGGGACTACTACTGTTTCATTTCACAGAAAAACTGCGGTATCCCTAAGCTAATAGAAAAGTTAATTGTAACTCCAACGTGATACATTTCCTTGCAAATCCATTAAGCTTCTACCTCAAGCTATTACAACTAGCGATCGCTAGTAGTCACAAAAATAAAACAGCCTGGCAATTAAGGCAATAAAACTAACAAGCATGAGAGTAAAACTCGAATAAGAGCTAATCTCTTTACTAAAATTTGATGTCATTTCGTTAACAAAGATCTGGCAATCAAAAATCAAATTTGTTGCTAAACGATCAAAACTTGCTATAGGTATATTTTTAACTGCTTGCCTTATGCAGACGCTCCCGCTAATCT
Source organism: Phania funesta (assembly GCA_963932375.1). Taxonomy (NCBI): domain Eukaryota; kingdom Metazoa; phylum Arthropoda; class Insecta; order Diptera; family Tachinidae; genus Phania; species Phania funesta. Next base: position 45,372,220 of record OZ010652.1, read on the forward strand.
TAATTTCACTTCCTTCCTAAAAAATTTCCTAATCATCATAACAATTTTAAAATGCAATAAAAATTCATTGGACGTTTTCGCCATATCATGTTGATCATCTTCATCAAAAGTATGGAAAATAATTTTTTGCTTCATTTATTTTTCAAGATATTATTAAAAATTATACTCAACAAATGGAAACACTTAGTTTCCCCTCAGATGAGGATTATGATGCAGCACTTATTAATTTATTGCGCATACAAGACCTGTATCAACTGGAACCACAACGTTTAGCGGTGGGTGAAATAAATGGCGTCAAATTGGGGTAAGTGGAAAACAAATATGCAGAGATTTTTCAAAAATTCATTTACATTATGAAACACGTTCACACACATTCACTACATATTTTTACCACATCCCAGAAAACATATTATGCCGAATTCGTTCCGACTTCGTATAGACAGTCGATTAGAGAACATAAAGAACAAGAATTCTTATAGAATTCGTTAAGAAAATTCGTTAGAAATATTCGACTTCTTCTAAATTTTGCAGGAAAACCTGAAGAATATATTAAAGAATAAAATCGTTGAATGGATTCATATTAATCGGTTGATATTTTATTTATTGTATGACAATGTTCAAGAATATTTCTGACAGCTTGGCAAAAAATGGTCGCTGGGATGTTTCGCATTTAACACAAATACAAGTACGTTCAAAATTGTGTAGGTCTGAAATGACTTGGAGCGATTGTTTGGAAATTGGCTTAAAATCAAGTGAAAATGGTTATCAAACTTACGCAAAGTATTGGATGGAAACAGCGCTGGAGAAACTGTCAAATATTGATACTACAAACACAAGTAACACAACATTTTCATTCAACAACTCAGCAACGGCAACAAAAGAAGAACACAAAAGCCCACCGCAGGATGATTATATACTTAAAGCGAAATTAGACATTTTGAAAGCGTTATTAAATACAGAATATAAATTAGGTAAGTTAAAAGACTGGAGGGAGTGTGCAGTCAAGTTTAAATTGAAATAAGGCCACAATTGTTTTTACTCAGCTCATGAAAATTTATTGAAAATTTTAATACATTATGGCAGCATTCTGAGATTATTTGAAGCTTATTTATTTGTATTTATGTTTACTATCTTCATTTGTTTTTAGGAAATTTGGAAAAAGCTCTAAAATTGACCAATGAACTCTTGAAACTACTCCCTGAACAAAAAAATGTGATTAAGGCGAAAAATCGAATACAAAAGAAATTGAAGGAGATCAGTCCTTTAAAGAAAAATGAAAAGAATATCAGGAATGATAAAAAGCACAATGTCGTAAGTTGATTTTGCATTAAAGGTATTTGTCAAATATAATTGTTTAAAGGGCTTACTGGATACCTTAAGAATCGTGCTATGATTTCCAATGATTTTCAGTTAGGGACCTGCATGCAAAGAGGTGTGACCCGCGCAAAATTTTGATACTTTCTTGCAGTTAACATCAAAGCAGAGATTTCCCATAACAATCCATTTTAATTATTATCCTATTGTAAATAATTCAAATGAATGAAATTCACAATAGCGCTATTCTTCGTCGAATGCGCGTCGTAATACTAAATTGAAATCCAGATCAGCTGTTTCGACTACGAGTTGGAACGAAGCATAATAAGGGTCATAAATTACTTTCAACACAAAACGGGTAATATCCGATTTTTTGTGCGGAATATGTGAAAGCACACATACAAACATATATACAAAAGAGCATCAGAACTAGCTAAACTCCTTAATGTAGTGGGTACGCTGGCTAACAGTTTCATAAAACACCAGTTTTTAAAATTATTATTTAACTATGAACCCACTACAGGCTAGCTCTTATTTTGAAATTTTCAGAATACCTAAAGTATAAACTCTTTATAGGAATTTTTCAAAAATGTTCAAAAATGCCGATTGTGTTTTTTCGGCTGATTTTAAGAAACGTTACATAGCTGTCAGTTTGAAACCGTTTGGAGTATTTGATAAAATAGAATTTTTCATAGCAAATTCAATAAAATTCTGAGGTGTTCGGATTTATTTATACTCTGTGTTAACTTCATACGGAATGACCATGACATGTTATACGGTTGCGTGTCTGCCTGTTAATTGATATTTAAAACCATGAAGCCTAGATCTAGACCCGCTCTATTCGGGCTGAATATTTCTATGTATCGATGGCTGTAACAAAAGAGATATTTAGAGAATTAATATACAATTTTTGATTATATTGTAATATTTTATAATTTAGAGAGAGCAAAAGTCTCGAACCTCGAGCTCAACGTTTATGTAGCCAAGGGAATCAACATGGGAGACTCCATATACTAAAACTGGCATAGTTGAACGTAATAAAGACTAATAGCAAGAACTGTGAATTTAAAAGACCGATTTTTTATTTGATATTTTCCATCAACCGGTTTTTTGATAGCTAAAATATTTGAAAAAAATCAGACCCGCTTTTGAATTTTAAGAAAATATTGCAAATTCTTCCGAAAATTTTCTAAGAAAGTTTATTAAATTTTTCATTTATTTCGGAAACCTCTAGCAAGATGTATTGTTGTTCAATATTCAATGTTCATAAGATTTTCAATCCATTGCTTCAAGTTATACAAGTTTACAGTTTTCGAAATAAACCGTTATGTCAAATAGAAAGCAGTTGCTCGAAAAATATTAATATAACGGTAGAAGGGTTTGTCCTATTCAGTTAAATAAAAAAAAAATATTCAATTGAAAATCCGAAGTTCGCCAACAATGTTATCCATAATCGCGTTGTTTTTAATCTGCTTAGTAGTTTTAGAGTTATTGTGGAACTTCAACTAATTGTCAATAAAATTTAAAATTGTTGTGCTGGAGAATTTGGCCTTATTCTGTTTTTGTATGAAAAGTTTCAGAACTTCCTCTCTATTTCCTCTCCAGAACTTCATCCGCATTTCCGAAAATAGAAATCAGATTTCATGATAATATAAGCTTAACTTCAAGGTAATTTTAGTGCGAATTTTCGATTCTTTTCAGCTAAATAGAACAAATTGTCCTCAAATTATAATAATATATATCGAGCCACTTCCTTCATTTTGGATATAACAGTATATCTCGGAAACTAGAAACAATTATAAAACTAATATTGTGAACATTTCAATTCAGCACCCCCAATTTACATAAGTTAATCCAGCCCAAGACCTTGTAAACCAGTTTCCTCCATAACTTGAAAAATTGAATAACAAGATTTATATTTATAGCAACAAATAAGTCAAATATCTCTACTAACCAAACGAACACTAACCAAATAGCCAACAATATACAGCAGCATGGATTTTCTATTATCAGTATTTGTATAAGTCCTGCTTTTCTAAATTTAACACAATGCTAACTACATTTTTCATTCATTAATGTCGCCCCCTTCTTTGTAATTTATTCTTCTCTTTAGAAAATCAACAAAACAATCGAAGAGTCAACGGTTGGACAGATTTGTCGAGAAGCCAGCAGTCTACAAACCAACAACCAAATACACTTAGTCTCCGCAACAACTACCTTCTCTGGGAACCCTCCTACAGCCACCCACACAGCGTCATGTTCTTTTATAACAAACAATTTGCCATTTCTATTGATAATGCCTTTAAAAGTCGAATTGCTGAGTACGAATCCGTACATTGTCATTTATCACAATATTCTGAGTGACACCCAAGTAGAGGAATTAAGAGATTTTATTGTTGAAAAACAGGATGGCACGTTTGAGTTTACGAAAATTGGTCAGAAAAAAATGCGTCAAATTAATGGAAAATTACACTATTTACTCGGTTATTATGGACGGGACTTCTGTGATGATTGGCAAGTTGAACATCTCAATTTTGAAAATCTAATGATATTCAAAGACAACTCAGTAAATCATGAATTTGATAGGCAAGCAAAATTATTATTTAATGTAAGTTTTAGCTAAAATACGCATTGAATGTTAAAAAAAAAGGTATGAATAAATGAAAGTTAATTTTATTTCAACTTAAATTCAGTTACAGCAACCTTTAATGGGTGGCTCTGTGATATTTCCACAATTGAAGTTGGCCATTAATTTGCCTTATGGTTCTATGCTTTACTGGTCAACTCTAAATGACTATCATATCCATGATAACAGATCCAAGTATTATGTGTGTCCAGTGCTGGGAGGCAGCCAATTAAGTAAGTACATTTCTGCCTAAAGTTTCTTATAGTATTTAATCTTAATTTAATTCTTTTTCTTTTCCAGCTGCCACCATTTCAATTAAAAAGATATAAATTTTATCTCTTATGGTACACATTTGCTGAAGTGTCTCTGTATTTTGGTGTAAGCTTTAAATAGTCTGTTAGAGTACGAGTAAATTTATTGCAGACAACTAAAAATCTCATTAAATATCTAAAATTTAATTGTACTTTTGCTTATAAGTCTGAAAAAAAAATGTTGGTTTAAGTAGCGGAGATAATTTTGCACCAACTGAGCCCTGTTAATAATTTGACAGTGAGAGTAATCATGACCCCATTTTCCGAAGCATGAACCTGGACCACAACCGGATCCATATATAAATATTGCTACGAGCGTAAATTAATTGATCTATAACAATATAAAATTTGGCATATGAGCTTTTAACGCCCGAAATTTTTGGATAAAATTTGCGGATTTGAGTCTTTTTTCCAAGTTATTTTTGTAGGTTAATGTATGTATGTATGTATAAAACTTCTTCTAATTTAAAGCTTACAGGCGGTTGGGTTATATTAAATTTCAGCTCTCAACCTACAGTGAAAATGCTCTCAGATGAAAAGTGCTCGATTGTTTTCATTATTTGTTCCCCAAAGCCTACCCGTATATATTCAGCTCTCTAGTTTAAGTGGAAGTGTCCCATACAAATAAGGGGGTACCCTAGTCCCTCCCAGATGCAATTTTTCAGATTTTTGTATTTTCTTATTCTCCCAGACCAACCCGTGTACCAAATTGTAGCTTTCTAGTCTATAGTGGAAGTGCCCCATAATATTGATGAGTATTCAGTGATTAGGTACACAAATATGTACTTTTTGCACCTTCGTATTTTGGGAAGCTTTCATGCTAAAATTTTCAAACTTGGCCTATATGACCTATAAGTAGAGTCCTTATGTTTCATTTCAACTTCATTATGTTATGATTAAAGGCGGCAAAGTCATGAACGGGGTAAAAACAGCGCATGGTTTCGTGTAAATATACACGCTGTGCACATTAGGCCTGGCGCAATAACGTGCAACTTAATTATGATTAACTTGATTTTTTTTGAAAAAGTTACTTATGCCACTTTCAAAACAAACGACCTTAATGATCTTATGTCCAGTCATCATTATGGAAAAATGGTGATGCCTACCCACATCCTACTATATAGAAATGGTAATCCAGGGTGTATTTAAATGAACTGTAATGGGGGGATGTCTGAAATAATTTTACTTGTCATTTTTCAGTGCCTATTTGATATGCTAAGGAATAGATGAATAAATAAGCGATCACGTAATAACAATATCAGAGAAAATGTGGAAGGTAGAACTCCACAAGCGGGAATCCTTCACCCCTCACCCAATGCGTAAAAGACGTATAGCTAACTCAACATGATTACACGTTAACGCAGAAAAAAGAAATATGTTGCTTTCTAGTCAAAGGTTCAACAAATATGTTGTCATCAGATATCAAAATAAGATATGAGCAGGCCCTCACAGTAAAACCCCTACAAAAGGTGTGATCTGTTGAAATCACACCATCAAAAGAAAAAGAAACAATGAACGCCTATACACAAGCAGCTAATTGCAGAACACTGATATTGAACTGACACGCCTGGCGAAAGGGAGTCCTGGCACAGATTCCCGAAAGAATACGCTGCTACATGGACGTCCTTAAGTTTTGGGAAATATTTGTAGAGGAACAAGAGACCGATATTATTTTCCGAATTCCCAATGGCTCAGCAAAATAAGGCGGGTAACAGATAGTCAATTCACTAGCATGGCAATATAATCCGAAAGAGTCAGATCCTAGACGATATTGCACTGGGAAAATCGTTAAACGATTATTCAGCATATGGTAGAATTCGAAAAATCTACTACGAATATGAAGATCGGACAGTAATGTATGCAGGGCATGCAATGAGCGCACCTAAACGCTAGAAGATTTCCTATGCCACTGCCTACCTGTGCATAATTCAGAATCCTGTGTTTTACTGTTGACGGATGTAATAGAAGGCGCTTTTATAAACCCTTAATAAGTTGTGAGAGCACACAATAAACGGGCATACTTGATAGATGCAGCAGATTACTGATATGGGGGCACCGCAAAATGGATTACTTATCTTTTAGTCAAATACAAAATATAATTAATTTTTTTGTACTAAAAACTAGATGACATGCGCTGTACGTAAAGAAAAATTGAATTTTTGTTAACGTTTGTTTATTACAATGCATTCAAATGCACAATACTTTTGGTTCTTCACTCAGAAAGTCTTTCGACACCAATATTTAATTCTTATTTTTTAAGCGCCCTCATTAAGAGGTCACCGCAGCACACAAATATTGAGTTTTATTTATATAGAAGATTGGAGAAGATATACTAAAGGCAAACAAATAATTTCAAGTGTGCTATAATTTTGAATAATACTGTCTAACATATACGTTCAAACTACATACGCTGTATTTCGTGCTTTATTTCAAAAACAATAACAGCAATTACAAGAAGTAGAAAAGAAGCATTATCTCTTAGTGTAAATCCATTTATTAAAAATCGGGAATTTTTTCTTAAAAAAGTTTAATTCCTGCAAAATAAAGCAGCATTGTGGCACTTTTTATTCACTGAATAGAAACACCTAATACGATTTGATTTTACGACACAGAAATTATCCAAATTCTTTAGGTTTTGGCAACCTCCAAGGGCAGCCTTAGGAAATAGATACACAAAGGCCCACAGAATTGAGACACTGGCGGTGTCATCGGCTTTTACTGATCTTTAAATTAAATTTGTTACTAAGGCAACTTTGTTATTCATCCTGTAGTTGAAATTAGAAACCACGACTTTCAATACGTTTGATCTGATGATAAATAAATTAGAAACTTCTTCAATTATATTTTACTGCTGTCATTGGAGAATATAAAGGGTTCCCGTATTAACGGGATTACAATTTTACTGGATAAGAGAGTGCCTCCTCTGAGAGAGAAATATTCTTCTTATTCTTGCACGAAACAGCCCAGATGAACTAAAAGATTTAATTTGAGTCAACAATATATTTACTAAAATTAAAGTCTAGCAAGGTGTCACGCCCGCAAGAAATAACTTTAACCTCAAACCGTTTAAGTAAAGTATCCATTGCGTTGTTCGCTTAGAAGCTCGTAGCGCCGTTCTGCAAGAAGCACATGCCGCCCCATAAATATCGTTTAGTTTGGGAAAACAAATTAGTTATCACTGTTCTGTAACGCTCGCTGAAGATGCTGATAATCTTACCAAATTTGTTTACGAAGACACATAGACCGTCCAAAATCTGCTTCAAACATTAACTGTTTCTTGGCACATTCTGAATCTGGATTTCATCCACAAATAAATGTGTATACCTCTTCGCTAAAGATTAGTTTTCGGCACAAGTTTGAGTCATTTTCCAATCGCTTATTCTAAATGAATTCGATTTATTTTAAACTGACTCCATTCGCCAGCAGTCTTCACAATGCCAACAACATTTAAAAATATTCAATCTGCCACACAATACTTAATGAAACAATGTCGTTGCATCTGAGCAGAAGTTGTTAAGTAATCGCCATATCAAAACGACTTATTTAGTGCTTTTACTGAATCCTAAACTTGTTTTTCACCTTTCCGTTTATAATAATTTATAAATTTAGTTGAAGCACTTTTTTCTTGTTTTTTTTAAAGGCATAAAATTGAAATCTAAAAATTATTTAATATGTAACGATATCTCAGGTCGGATTTGCCATTTTCTCTAGCTCTTTTATCTGTCAAACATCTTTGAGAAATGCAGACATGACGCAAAAAAAACAATAGCAACAACTGAGACACACTTAATAAACGAGAAACGAGCCAAAACACGTATAAAATACACGTTCATTATTGATGTTTATTAAGCATTTTCGGACATCTCAATATTTTTAATTTTAACCCTCAAGTGGAAAGAACTAAATGTCTACAAAAATATTGAAATAGTACTAGTACTCGTCTCTAAATATTTTTAATTCTTTTAGATGAATTTTTCAATTGCAGACTGTTTACACTATTTACACTATAAATATTTTTTATTATGGGTGATTCAAGTAGAGATACTTTTTTCAATAGCCGTTTTTTGACAGATCACGTGTGAGTCGTGTCATGCTGTCATGTTATTTTTGTTTAGTATTGTTTGGTATTTCATAATGGAAAGACGCCTGAACAACGTTTACAAATCGTTCAACTTTATTACGAAAATTTACTACGCTCAACTTTTGGTCAACATAATCGGCCTACTGAGCGTACTATTCGCAACACCATAACCCATTTTGAGACCCAGCATTCATTATTGGATAATATTCGACCAGCACGCTGTGAAGAAAGTATAGCGGCCGTAACTGAGAGTGTAAACGAAGACCTTGGAGAGCCGATTCGGCGCCGTTCGCAACAACTCGACTGACGTATGGAACGAATTGAATGTATACAAAATACAGCTTGTGTAACAACTGAAGCCGCTCGACCTTCCCAAGCGACATCGCTTCGGGATCTTGAAAAGTTCCAAGAAGATCCGACAGCTCAATCTGTATGTAAACAAACAAAATTGCCGCATTTGAGCCGAAGAGCAACCTGAAGAGATTCAAGAGCTGCCACTTCATCCAGAAAAAACAACGGTTTGGTATGGTTTGTGGTCCGGTGGAATCATCGGTCCATATTTCTTTAAAAATGATGCCCGTGCCAACGTAACCGTTGAAAATTGAAGCTCGTGATCTCAGCGACATTTGGTTTCAGCAACACGGTCCCATTTCCCACACATCGCATCAATCAATTTCACGTTTTGGGCAGGCCGATTGGCCACCAAGATCGTGTGATATCACACCATTCGACTTTTTCCTGTGGGGATATGTAAAGTCTAAAGTTTATGCGGACAAACCCGCTTCGATTCAGGCCTTGGAGGAAAACATCACGCGTGTCATTCGCCAGTTACCAGTCGAAATGCTCGAACGAGTCATCGAAAATTGGACTCAACGGATGGACCATCTGCGACGTAGCAACGGCCAACATTTGATAGACATAATCTTCAAAAAATAAATGCCAAAGAATGTTCTTTCAAATGATAATAAACATTCTCCATTAAATTTCAATTCTCTGTGTTTTTTCATTAAAATAGAAGGGAACCTCGCAATGGATCACGCTTAATATTGACAACGTTGCTATAGAAGCGGCGCAAAGATAATGACTGGGGCACATTGAGCTAAGTCAAATTAAGTGAATTTTTTTAATAGTTTCCCAAGTTACAAACTGTAAATAATGCTTCATGTATTCTGAAAGCGAGTAATTTCATCTCACAAAGCCTGGTAATAGATTTTGTTAACTTACTAAGGTAATTCGCACTAATAATTGGCCGGACTATTTCCATTAGCATGAAAATTTAATTTAACTTTAAAATTTAAGCAACAAAAGCACTCTCTTATTTTTAAAATTACCTGTACTAACTTCAGTCTATAACATATTAAAGGGTTAATTTTGGGTTGAAACACCAAAAAACAACGTGCATGCGCAACCGATACACTGTCGGACAAAATAAAGTATAGCAGTGTCTTTGCCCTATTATTTTATTAAAAAAGCGATTAAATGATTATGCAACACTGGTTTTTTGCTGCATTAATACTTTCTAAAATACTATCAAATTAATACCAAGTCAAATTATTTAACTCGTACTTCGAATCTGTGAAGTATTATATTATGACGAGAAACATTTAATGTAAATTAATATTTTGCTTTATATTTAAAATTATACCCTTAATTAGTTATTTTGGCTTGCTAAAAGCCAAAAGCCAAATTCTTTAAAATATTATTTGGAATTGCCGTCAATTCGGCTTGTATTTTATTCCAAGATGAGTCAAGGTTCTTCCGCGAAATTTTTTGTTTGAAATATGACACTAAAGAGGGTACATAGCCGAATCTGGTTTGTTTCCAAACCAATCTTGACAAGGAATGACGTAAATGCCTTCCCAATGTCTATATCAAATCACCCTATGTGAAACCCCAATCAATAATATAATATTTTTCTTCCACATTGCTCGTGTGCCTGGTGAAATCATTTTGTTAAAAGATAAGGTCCCCTAAGACAATTTCTTTAGCGCTAATGTTTTCATTTTTGATTAAATGTGTTCACCACTTATTTTGGAATCGATTCTTAAGCCTGGCATAAAGTTGTTCTGAAAAATGTTTCATTTTTTCTATCATTCTTGGCGTTTTTTAGAACCTGTCCGGATGTTTTATATTTTTTAGTTTTAATTTATCTGACCAAATTATACGAATTATTTTGGTTCTGTCATATCAACGTATTTTTTTCGTTAATGTCGATCTCTTTCTTCTATAACCAACATGCATTATTTGCTTTTATTTACCAGAAACTTTTTAAAACTCTTCTGTTGAGTTTCTTTGTATGGCATGTTATGTATTAATTAATATTATATAAATATTAAGTATTGAAATGTGGTTTTAAACCACAGAGTTTCCTGAAAGTTTCGTATGACCTTTTTTTTATTTTTCAGGCAATTCGTTATATTTTACTAAATTTTCACGATCTTTTACCAACAAACGTTTCTAATATGGAAAGTTTTATGTATTATTGATCAATTGAAATAATCATTAATGATTTTGAAATACCTATGTTAAAAATAATGGACTGATTATGCTTTATTTTGTCGCCCTTATATTGTACATATGTATTTAATATTTTGTTCTATGGACCGGAAATGAAAAACTAACGTATGTTATATTGTTACCATAATAATGATTACTGGAATACACAAAACGTGCTATCAAAAACGAGATCTAAATGCTTTGTAAAGCAGGGTTTTTATAGATTATTACTGATGAAACTCTTTTGCCCGACAGTGTATATCAAGTCATGCTCTTGCCGGCATCTCAGCATGCTTTAACTGTGACACTTTATTGATGATCATTTTAAAGAATAATTAAATAAAAACACATAACAATAGATATTTGATTTTAAATAAAACATTTAAATGAACATTTTTAATTTAGTTTATAAACCAACTTTGGACAGGCAACAAGAAAAACATTTTAACTCAAAAAAAAAAACAAGAAGATTTTAAACAACTTAAATAGCAAAGCATGATATAAAATAAAAGAAACCGGGAGACCTTAAGTCTAGTGAAATGTAACATTATTAATGTAAACAAAATAGTATAATTAATTTCATCGAACAGATACAGTACCAAGAACTGAACGTACAATGAAGTTGCGGGCAGTCGTCAGCAAAGAAAAATCGATGTATTTTGTCCGGTTCTCATTGGCGCAGTTGTCATGGCCAATAGCGCGGCAACGCCTGGCGTTTATATTCGTATTTATCTTAACTGTTAATTGCTTTAGTGCTGTCAAGTGTAATAAATATGAAAATGATTTCTATTCTTCGGTAGCGGGCTTAGAAAAGTTATTAAAGACTGAACAAATACTCGTGACAGATTTAAAGGATTATGTCGCAACAACTAGACAACAAATTGCCCTTTTGGAAAAGTGAGTGAGATGACAGAAAAGAGAAACACATTTATTAAAGACCTAATGTCAAATTGTTTATTCAATTGGAATGAATCTGGATATTTATAAAAAAAAAAATATAATTAAAAAAGAAAAGAAATATAAATAGAAACTCGTAACAAAAAAGTTATCAAAAAAAAAAGACCCGTCTAACAAAAGGCTTTTAAATTTAAATAAATTTAATAATGAATTATGCAAATTTTTAATAAGTGTTGCTGAAAAACTTAACTGGCATTAAATCTATAGTATAGGAAATATATAATATGTATTTATTCCTATTTTTTTTTAATTAATTATGGAAATCTATTCAAACTTAAACTTATTCATAATTTTATTTAGTCCCGTCTAACATGAAGTAAGATAACGAGACGACTTTTAAAAATTAATTATAAATATACAGTGTAAAAGGGTTTCCAATAAGGGCGGGTCGAGGTTCATATGTAATCAAACAAGCCGCGTGTGAGTTTTACACGAAATTTTATTTTATGCCATTGTGTGTGAATATCCGTCACGGTTGCGCACGTCATGGATCCGCGAGTTAATTTGCTTAACTACTCAGACGCATAGATCCGGCTTAATTGCGTGATGCCAAGGGTTATGTTGAAATTAAGGGCATCTGTCGATTTCGGTATATTTCCTTCATTCCAATTCAAGTCACAGCCTTGAGAGAACCATACCCTAGAGTCCTTCATGCATGCAACTACCTATTGGGATCCCATTATATCAATGTCCATACTGTTAAGATAATCTCTAGCGTTCCCCGTTGACGGTAATATTTATAAAGTGATAGTTGTTAACGTTGGCACCTGTCCTTTGACTAAATCAAACGGTGGTATTACTTGTGTGTGAAACCCATGTGACCACCAACGTCCTTATACGAACTTGTATAAGTAAACATATTAGTCCCATGGCCCTTACTAGGAAACTACCTAACCCCCTTCTTGCGACAGCCACAACATTACTCCCCCGAAGGTGCCCCATCAAGGAGCAGTCTGAGACTTATGGCCCCAGTGGCTACTGGTTCCCAAGCCACCAGTGATTTAGTTAATGAGCGAACTTCGAAGATCCTTGCCTTCTAGTTTCAGGCTTTAGATAAATCTCGGGTACTGGTCCCCCAGACAGCAAAACATCAAGGTGGTGGGATTACTAAGAACCCACAGAGCTTATACAGTAATCCATATATTATTCTAGTCATATTATTTAAGTCTAGAGATAATCTAATGACAATCAAATCAATTTCTTGTTGTTTCCATACCTTGCTGCTTTTATTCAGAATTTTTAGAAAATATAGTAGATCTGACGATGGCTAATTTGTTTTTTTTTCTTAACTTTTAATAAATGAAATAAATTTTGTTAGAGTTTCTACTGCTTGTAAGCGAGAGAATTAGATATCTGTTGATCTTTAACTGAATTTATAATTTTTTGGAATTGTAGAAAACTGGAGGAACCAGCAATTGTTGGCAATTTACCGGTAATTAATATTGCTTTTTCAGTAACTAAATCGCAATAATTCTTAAATTAAAGAGGTTTAATAAATCGATAAAAAACCCCATAAAATCATCAACCGTTTACCAATTCGAATATCAAATCAGACAACAACAGGGCAAATATATACAGCAGTGTTTTATTTACACAGCATTATTAAAAATTGATTGGATTTGTAAAGATCTACTGTTAAAGCTAATTAATGAAAATAAATTATCATTATGTTAATTAAGCGAATACGGATATTTATACAAGCTCTGCAATAAACGAAGGTACATATGCATGAATAATTTATTCCATTTCAGTTCGCAAAGTGTCAAATTTATGTGTTTTGCTTTATGCTTTTGTTTCATTTTATATGATTATAGGTTCTTTTGAAATGGTATCTGTATTGTTATTAAAAAAATTTAAATTTAAAATTTGTCTTCTGAAGGTTTTTAATTAACACCAACTGTTTTCTACTGTGTGTTATCTGTTTCTGTCTACACTTTAACTCGTCAAACTTGTCGAAAATTAAAAAAAAAAAAATATCACTACGTCTAGTAATTAAGTTTTAAACATACATAAGTGCATACTTAAGAATATTGAAGATAAAAATATTGATTGCACATTCATAATACATAAATTTCATATTACAGTAATCCCTCGATTGACGTTGTAATTGATTTCGGCGAATGACGACGTACACAAATCAAATTAGATATTGAAATTAAATTTGCTTAATTAATTCACAAGCTTGAACTTTTTAATATTATTTTTGTAACACAATTTTATTATTTACACTCCAAATTGTGCAATGTTTTTTTATAGCATCACCAAGAATAAATTAAAACTTTTTTCTTAGTATTATAGAAAATTGTTGCATATTTTATTGATTGTTAATTGAAGTTTTTGTAATATAATTTATTTCCTGATGGTGCTCCACAAAGGCGTAGCGAAATATCGAGTGTAAATAATAAAAATGTATTACAAAAATTTTGTTAACGACCTCAAGCTTGTGAATTAATTAATTAGATGAAATAAAAGGTAAAAAAAACAATGGCAAATTAAATTTAGAAGGCATAAGCCATTTTACAACGCAAATCGAAACAACGTAAATCGAAGTGAGGCGACATCGAGGGATTACTGTATGTGATGATTTTGCCTCCTATATACATCATTTGTGTGGATTATTTTCTTTAAGAAAATATTATATTTTTTAATTTTGTTACTGGTATCCAATCAATCTCGTTGCCGTAACTACGGAATATGTACATCATTTGAAAAAGCAGTAAAAGTAAAACCATAATCAAAAATTAATTATGTTGTAAAAATCTTCTCGTGGAGATTAATAATAACAATTTTGTTCATTATTAAACGTGACTAAAATGTATTTTACACTTTAGTTTACCTCAATATTTATTATTTGATTTTCAATTCATGTGAATTCACCAAACAGCTGATCATTAAATTCTTGTCCGAACTTAGCGAAAAAAAAGTTCGTATAACTGTGCGCAAGAAGAGAAATGACATTACTCGCTCATGAGATCTCTCTCTCTCTCTCTCTTTGTCCTCTTGAATGCCTTTGCGCAAGGTCGTGTAACTTTGGGTAAGTTTGTGTGACTATGTTAACGCCCTGGAACATAACTAAAATGTATGATGTGGCAACTGTAACTCCCATTCTGCAGGTCTTGGTAAAATTAAGCCACTAAGTTTATACGATTTGTCGAAAATGATTAGCAAAGTTTACTTCTGGTTTTTTGATGGCGGAATATTGTCTCTAAGTTTCTGCCTATCGGTTGTAAAGTAAAAGAAGCAGAGATGAAAGAATAGTTGCTGATATATTGCACCGAATTGCAGAAAAACTGTAGGTTTTACAATACTATTTTGTCACTTTAAAATAATGAAAAATAAACTAAAATGCACCCTTTTTCCAGGATAGCATAAGCCACTCTACAAAATACATCTAATAAAAATAATTTATTGTAAAATTATTATTGTAGAATTCGTAAAGTACTTAAAAATAATGAAAAAATGTAACCTAATGAGTTCATGGAAGGACTTGCGTGTATGTAGAGATAAGTTTTAAAATGTATAACCCAAGACATAAACCTTCCCTCTTAACGTAACTCTGTTAGCAAGCTAACATAACTCTGTTAGCAAGCTAACATAACTCTGTTGTCATGTAAAATTTTCTCTATGCCTTTAGATAGAATAGAAATTACTTTTTGGGACTAATCTTGCATATATCATGATATTTCTTAACCTGAAGTCGTAATAAATAAAACTTCTACATACTCTTTGGGAAAAATATAATTTCCAGAAGAAGAAAAAAGAAATAATCCAGTCTGAACTTCAACTGCAAAACTTAGGTTTATAGGTTGTCTAGGGCCTGCAGATAGTTTATTTAAACGCCATAATGGCGAATATTGTTCGTTCTTTATCCAGCCCCAGACTTTATGGTAACTAAACATGGTGGAATAATATAAACCTTTAAATGTTTGGTGAACAATTTAAAAATTATTAATTTTGAAAGTGTTGATAGGTTGGGTGAATACTTCCATAATATTTGGAAGGCCTAACTTTTTTTAGAATTTACTACGTCTTTTAGAATTTAATACATATTTACTATATATGCTTCCCTTTGTACTGCAGAGAACTACTAAAAATTGAAATAGAACATGACCTGGCCGCAGCCGATATGGAGAATTATCTCACCAATCCAGTGAATGCTTACAAGTTAATTAATCGATTATTTAATAGATGGGATATATATGAAGATCAAATTGCTGAATCCTATAGTAAGTATAAGCATTACATATTTACATTGTACCCACCATAACGATACAAAACGTGACGCAAAATTTAGCAAATTATATTTTCAGTTTCATATTATAAACAAAAACTTACAAATACCGAGACCAATAAGACGCTTGATTTATTAAATCTTCTGATAAGTTTTAAATTTTTTTTTGTATGAAGAACTACCACAATTTTATACTCGTCGACAGGAGTAACAAGTATTAAATTTTAAGGCGGCTCTTCTTGGAATCTGATACGCCTTTATTGAGGCAATTAAAGTTCAAATTATCTCAATACATTTGGTGTTCACACATATGGAATTTACCCTAATTAATTAGGGTAAAGCTGAACATTTTTCCATGACCCTACAGCAATGTTGGAAAAAGCGTGTAATCATGTGTTGTGCGTTTTTACCTAGAATATTTCCAAATAACATCGTTATATGAAATAACTAGCTAAATTGGTAACAATAAGATTTGTTACCCCTTCTATATAAGCGAGGTATTATCTCGTAAGTTGTCGGGACTAGCCAGTGGTCTATTAATTTTATGTGTTCATTTTACAGAAGTTTTTGCTCACTAAACATACACCAGAGTTGCATTGTGAATGTTAATCAATTTATGGTGTAATTAAGTACCAATTGAACAATTTATTTATTGAATTCTTCTACGGTAAGTGGAGCTCAATTAAAGCCTTAAATCCGTAAAACTCCATACTATAAAATGATAATTACTTTTTCAATTAATGTATGTTAAAAAAAGCTTTACATATTAAAAAAAACTTTGCCTTTTATTTTCTTCCATAAGTTTTTTCCTAAGCCCTTTTTTCTTTAACTCTTAGCAACAGCAATATAAATAAACGAATCACTTCGGTTGAGTTCAAGTTCAGTGTACTAGAATTGAAAACAACAACAAAAAAAAATAGTACTCAATCATATTAGGGTGACAACATTTTTTTCTCTTTTTGAAGTTAATTGACGATCAACGGTAATTTAACGTAACTGTGGTTTGTGATGGCAAGCTTAATCGATTAACCTAAATGAAAAGTTTTCCACTTTCGCATAGTTACTAATTACTACTACAAGTAATTTAATAATAATAATGTGTTACTTAAAACTAAAAGTAATAAAAATAATTAAATTTCTTTCAAAGATTACTTTTGATTCTTTTTGATTATTTTCAAAATGAATTGTAATTATTTTAATTGTTGAAAATATAAACAAATTTGAAACGTAAAGCATATTTAAAAAACTAGAAATATGAGATTGTTATATAAAACAGTTGTCATATTTTGGTCTTATCTAAAAATATGCTTCACATTTCAATAACAAAGATGGAAGTTCATCCAAAAATCTAAGTCAAATCATGCTGTCGTTATAGATACACATGTAAAAGATATGGATTTAATTCCATCAAAATAGTTGGTCCGTCTTCTTTGAGCGTGATTGCAGCATCATCACCTACCGGGAGAAATTATAAACCCAAAACATTCATAGACCCGCTTAAGCCCTCAGACAAAATTTTATTATCATCGGTTTAGCCGTTTAGGATGAGTTCAGTTTCATACATACTATACATACAGAATAATTATATATACGTATAAAATAGAATTTTACAGTTTGTAGCTAAAGTGTAACGTCATATGTTGCGAATATGTACTATTTTTTTCATTCAACGTAAAGTCCAGAGTGAAATAATATGCTTTTTCAACTATATTATCTACTAGGGATGCATCTATACACTTTTTTGCCGATAAGGTACCGACACCGAAACTCAAACAAAAGTAACAGCGACACCGATCCTGATATGCTAGTGAATTAAAACTCAAAGTAAATTATATAAAATTTATAATGTATGATGAACGTATCCCACACTAAATCAAAAACAGTAACCGTTGTGAATGCTTTTTTTGCAACCTATAGATTTTGCGCCGTTGGTACAACTAAGTTGGTAATCAAGTTGGGTAGTTTGACCACAAACAATACAACTTCGTTGTACAACTTCATTTTGCAAACTAGTCTTGTAAAGTAAAGATGGTAATTAATATACTCACTACTTACGTTTTGTTATTTGGCAGTGGAGCAAAAATCAGTTTTATTATATTTTTTTCTATACTTTTTGATTTGCGAAGTACCGTTGCATTCCTATGACATTAAAAGTACTTTATTCCGATCTGTAACGTTAAATAGTATACTGCACCAAATTTTAGATAAATCATATATATTGACAAAAACGGTTAACATTTGTTATATTTTATATAATAAAAAAGAAAACTCAAAAAGCACTTTATACAGGTAAGACAAGTTGTTTTTTTTAATTTTTTAAATAGTACTTCTAATGTAAAAAAATACTTCTTAAATTAAGTTCCGATTCAATCTTGATTTTCCTTCACTGCTATGTTGCGACAAGGTTGTACAACTTGCCAAAAAAAAAAAAAAAAATCAGATTTTTTTGATATGTCGTACAACTGAAACTCAACTTAATAAACGAGAAATTTTGTGTTCGACCAACATCCTGAAGTTGTACCAACGGTCGCAACGCGAATGGCTTGCTCTATCTCGTCAACTAAGAAATATTTTGGCATTTTTTTATTTGTGACTATATTTGACTTAGTGTACAATGCGTATGTTAATATATCGCTGCATTAGCAACAACAAATATCGCCGATGCCGATATATTGGAAAACCTGAAATATCGCCACATTATCGGTATCGACATTATACATATAAATAAGAGTTTTATACCATGTGTTTATTTTTTTTTTTTTGGTTATTGTAATGGTAACAATTCCATAATTCGTGAGCGTTTGAGGAATCTGAAAAATTTAATACCTTTTTACAAAGTAACGTTTCTTTCCGAAAGGAAAACGCAGTAAGTTAATGGTTCCGCTGTGTCATCAACTTATATAAAAACCTCCCGTAAAAAGTTGGGATATTGCAACGAAATGTCGGATGACATAATTAAAAACAATTTTCTTACCTCATTGCTCTATTATGATTTATGACACCAGCTAAAATTCAATTACTTAGAAATAATTCAAGCCCTACCGTTGAGATTATAAAACTTCTTCGTTTTTTAGCTTTTATTAATCGACTACATCACAGAAGGACAACCTTAGACTTTCCATCCGAAGATGACTTTGAAGAATCCGTTTTGGCTTTAGTAAGACTGCAAAAGACTTACAACTTAGAAGTGGCTCAAGTGGCGTCGGGAGTTTTAAATGGTGTTAAATATGGGTATATAATACATATAGAAAAAAATTTTACATGAAAATATTCGTTTATAAGTGCTTTCACTACTAATCATTAGATCTGACATGTCCTGGTCGGATTGTTTAATGTTGGGTGAACAACTTATTAAATCAAAAGTGTATAATCAAACTAGACCCTGGATGCAAGAATCGATTAAACGTATAGATTTTGATTCTTTTAATGTCAACAAAATCTCGTTAGAATTTATGGAAATTCTAGCCGAAAATCTTTTAAAAACTGGAGATGTTAACTCAGCTTTAAAGGTGGTGCAGATTATATTGAATGAAGATCCTATGCGCAAGAGTAATATAGCAAAGATATTTGAAGCCACTGACACTTTACCGGAAACGGAAGATATTGATAATGAATATCATGTAAGTCAACTCTGGTACAGATGTGTAAAGACTAATAATTAATTTTTTTTTAAATTTCCCAGGCCACCCAAGAATTCGAAACCTATGAAAAAGTATGCCGGGAAGAACTTCAGCAAACGCCTACAGAAAAACGCAATCTTCGCTGTCGTTATTTTAGTGGCCACTGTGCCTTCTGCCTACTAGCTCCCTTTAAAGTGGAAGAAATGAATTTGGATCCTTTGGTCATGGTTTTGCATGACATGCTTAGCGATAAAAAAATCGATACCATCAAAGAATTAGCCATACCCAATATGAAACGTTCCACGGTGTTCGATGAGGGGGGTGTATCAGGTAAAAAACGTAGTTATCGTATCTCGAAAAATGCCTGGCTACCGTACAATAATCATCCATACATGAAACAAATGCTACGTGATATACATGATGTAACGGATTTAGACATGACATACAGCGAAGAACTGCAAGTCGCCAATTATGGTTTGGGTGGTCACTATGAACCACACTTTGATTTCTTTACGGTGAGTACGCACGAGAGTTGTGTGGTCATAAAAAGGAGCATCATAAAATCATATAATGGTCTTCAAATTGCAAACATGCCAAATCATTGTTAAACAGAAACCAGCATAATAACAACGCATTTTCTTTCTTTATCTATAAAATTTTTATGTAGGATAATATACCAGAGAACGAAGGAAATCGTATATCAACAGCAATTTTCTATGTAAGTAAACCTTCACACAAACTGTATTTCACAGTATAAATTTCAAACATGTGTATTTTGGTGATAATGTTCCACACAAAATTCAATTCTTATGGTTTGCCAGTAGATTGGTATGCCTTTTGTATTAACGACAGCTTTAGCTTTATTGTCATCTATAGACAAATGTTTTGTAGAAATGAAAAATTCAAGGAACAGTGGGTATAAAAAGCCAGAAACGGGTAGATTTACTATTATTATAATTTTTTTTAAATTTTCCAAAAGTTAAAATCTTTATTAATTATAAAACATATATTTCTGTCTGTTTTCTAATTGATAGTTGTAGTTTTGTTGTAGCATTATGTGACTGATCAATAATATATTTGTCAAGAACCAAATTTATAAATACCGAGTTAAAATTATTTATCCCTTGTTGCATATATGTATGTACATGTTGCCACTTATTTAAATAGGGTCTTTCATTAGGAATTATATAAGTTTAATTTTGAATACAACAACAAAGGTTTGACATATCAACGTATTTATTGCTTTGACAATGCAGTTATGCTAGGTATAAGATACTGTCAATGCCCGACACTGGCATGCTCCGATTTCTGATCACTTTTCAAGAAACCGTGTTATAATATAAAATGCTTACTATTGAATACTTTAAATAGTATGCCTTGATTGTATGTAACGAGTAAAGTACCGAGAGGGTGTTCAAACGTAGGCGAGTAGGCGTTCGAACTTATTTTGTCATGTAGCATGTCAATGCAGTTTTATTAAAGTGATTAATTGAAATGAATTGCGAAAAATAAAATTTTAAACGAGGTTTTAAAAAGCATTTATGCTTGTACCTGTTTTTATAATTATTGGATACAAATTTCAAAAACATTCGTGAATTTTATATTGCTGAATAAATTTTACAGTGGTTTCGTCATTCACTATGCTTCCCACCTTGATGCACAAAAGATACTACACAAATTTCGCAATAAAACTTTCAACCGAGTAGAGAGTGGCTTCTTCACATGTGATGAGTTATAAAGCACCAGCAAACAAATTGTGATTCTCTCGTTACTACACTCGGTCACTAATCCGATCAAAAACTCGCCTGCCTTTTTATATGGACCAGGCACTCGTCCGACCATGAGTATAAAGAGGATATAATTTGAATATTTATATTCGTTAACTTTTTTATTAATTTTTAAATTAAAATATTGTAGTAATTATATAGAGTGGCACAAAGTAATGTCATAATTTGAACCGGTTGTAATTTTGTTATAAATGAACAAAATTCTGTTTTTATAAAAAGTTTATTTGAAAGGGTAAAATTGATCACAATAATTCCCTATATATCCGCATCATAAATATCAAAACACATTGATATTTGGCGCCATCTGCAAGAATATGAGCCAATTCAAATTATGACATTAATTTTTGTATGAGTACGTTGCGTGGTTAACATAGCTCCGTCATCGTAATAGAATGTGCCTACGAATAAAACTCGTCTAAACTCGTCTAGAGAAATTGTATAGAAATCTACTACAACAACTGAGTGCTTTTCATATGAATTTTGCGGACGAGTCGCTCGCTTGGTTTACATAAACTTGGCATAAATATGCTTTAAAAACGTCGCTGATTAAGATGTTTAAAATATTGAGAAGTTATAAATTAGTCTTGAATCAACCAACAAAAGGGTGCTACTTTTAGGGATTTCCAGTTCTTGTAAAAGTCCCTCGAAATTATTACAAAACTTCGATTCCAAGAATCTTAAAGAAAAATAAGCTACTGACTGATTAACCCATTGTGCAATAATTGTCAAAGTGAATTAATTTCCCTTATCGATTTCCATGGTGTTTGACTAAAAGTATTCGTTATATACCTGGCTTTATGATTACACTAGTTTACAAATTTTCAACTTTTTGCCATAACGTCAAAAAAGAGATGTCTTCCAGGCTAGTTTGGATAGATATATGCGAAAACGTATTTTTGCAGCTTTTTTATTTTTATTTATCCATTTGAAAAATACAAATTTGCACTTTGCTTATCGGATCTAAATTCATTGAGTTAGACTTAAAATTTTTAAAAATTTTGATTTCTTCCCTTTAATTTATCACTTTAAAGCACTCCATATGTTTATGCTGCGATAACGCTTCACGAACTTGCGTTCTTCTTATAATGGCTCCATATAAAAATAGTTGATCAAAATTCAAATTTGTATGTTTCACTTGTTTATTTTGTGTTCGATATTAACAATTTTACGTTTAATGCGTTTGAATCAAAATATAGTTTAAGTTTTTAAGGCGTTCAACTCAATAAATTTTGATCTGATCAACACAGTATATACATATATGCTGGCTGAAAGAGGAGAAAAACATAGTTTTAGAAATAACTAAAACAAAAACTGCAAAAAACGCGAATATATATAAAACACTTCTTAAGAAAACTAGATCAACGTCATATTCGTGTTCAGTGATCACAAATTAGCTTCGAAAAATCTCTTTTTTGAGGTTCGTTTAATTTTCAGCAAACACTTTTTAATATTGCATGAGCAGTGTTATTACTCCTAAAAAATGCCATTCTACGTTATACTTAAAAATGATATACGCCGAATGCTATAAAAAAACTTTTGTTTTTCTTCTGGCAACAGCTGTCATAGCCGTTGTTTATTATTCAGTTACTGATTCAAGCCATCACGGCAAGTTTGACAATAAGCAGCCCGTTCAAATGAGCCCCAATTTCTGTCGAAAAATCATCACATGACGCGGAGCATCGCTTAAATACAGTCGTGCCCATACACCAGAGTTATTAAAAATTTGGACTCTCGAATCCATGTCCCCGTGCAACGCCATGGTATAAATTTACAATACATGACTTTATTTAGACTTTCGTTAGCTTCATATACAGCTTGTTCTATTCCAGTTCAATATTGACTATTCCTTTATGGATAACCCTTTAGTATAATTTATTTTGCTTTTATATTATTTTATCATATCATTATGTGAATTTTAAAATTTTACTTTAATTTTCCCTAAACTTTGAGCACTCTCCATTTACTACTTTTGTTTTAGCTATCGGATGTAGAACAAGGTGGCGCAACTGCGTTTCCATTTTTGAAAGTTGCCGTTAAACCAGCCAAAGGCTCTGTATTATTTTGGTACAATTTACATCGTTCAACTGATTTGGATTATCGTACAAAACATGCTGGTTGTCCGGTTTTAAAGGGTTCAAAATGGAGTAAGTGATTTATTTATATGTAACTTGCTTAAGTAGCTCGCTCTTATGCACAGTTTTGTATTTAACCAAAGAGAAATGATTGGGATTTTGCTTGTTACTAACTCCTTTATTGGTTGTTTTTTCTCATTTTAGTTGCCAACGTTTGGACACATGAAGGCAGACAGGAATTGATAAGACCATGTGGCCTGGTTAGAGATAATAAAAGCTCTTTACCATATGCAATTGTTAAATAAAATTAAAATGACCAGTCATTATGAGATAAAATATATGCAAAATATACTTTCTTTAATACATATTATCTAGGAAATTAAATTTTAAATGCGTGCTGCTTAGAAAGTACAATATTTGAACAAAAAAAAAAAGAATAATAATTTTGAGTTGGTTGAGTTTAAAACTCACTAATATACGTGTGTATGTATGTGTGTGTATAAACATGACTGGACTCAATTTAGTTTCAAACAATTGTACACACACATGTACATAAGTATCTATGTAATTCTTTACTATAAAAATAAATACGTAGAACTTCCCATCAATACATGATGTAATCGTAGTTAAAATCACAATATCCAGACTAGACAATATATTTACGTTTGGTAAAATTCGGTTTTTCGATTTTGTAAAGTTTTGATTTTTTTTAACAGTTTTTCTTTTTGCAACTTTCTGGTTTTTTATTTAATTTCAGATCCCTTTTTTTTTGTTTTATTGTGAAAATATCCATATTTTTATAAATATTTCCTTGAAATTTGATATTTTTGGCGAAATGTCAAAGCTGAAATTCGGTTTTGGGGTTTTTTTTCGCGATATTTGTTTTTTTGAAATTACATATTTTTGTGGTGAGTCTTGGTTTTTTTTTCGAATTACCAATTTGTATTGTTTGTTTTTAAAATTTTTTGGCGAATTTTTGATTTGAATGTTTTTATGATTTTTTGGATTATTTTATTAGAATTTCGATCTTTTTCGTAAAGTTGTCGTTATTATCTGGTGGCAAAATTAAGACTTTGTGGTAAAATTTAAGAGCGTTGAAAAATTGTATATGTGTTTAATATGGAATTTTTGGCGAAGTTCAGAATTTTCTGTAGTCTCAAAATAAATCGATATTTAGTTTTAAAGAAGAAAAGATATAAGATATATATTTTAATGAAAATTTTTTCATTAATATATAATTGGTTCGTTATTTTTATATCCTGATGATGCTACACAATGGAGTAGCGAAATATCGAAAAATAAAAATATAATTTTTAAAAAAGACCTTCAAGCTTGGACAATTTTAATAAATTAAATTTAAAAAAAGGTCAAGAACAGCTATAATTTTGCTATATTTTTTTAAGATAAGCACTTATTTCATTCAATTATTCTTTGAATTTCACTTATTACGAGTAAATCTTTGTAAATGCATCTTACCGGTGAAGTTGACTTTGCTCTAATACCTATGGAACGAATTACCGACGCTTTATATGGCGTGCTGGTTTTAGCTACGAATCTCTTCTTCCAAATCCCCTGCAATGTGCTTGGTGAAATTTGAAGTTGTTGAGAACGATGCCATATTTATGTTTTTTTTTGTTTTCGCTGGCAACCGCGTGTACTGCAGCAATGCAATCGAAGCAAAGGTGACCCAGTTTTTAAAAATTTTTTAAGCACTCTTTGAATTGTTGACAACATACTTGCAAGTTTTTTGCCAAAAATTCTACGAAGTTCGCGTTCACCATTTTTGTATGGGTTTGCACAGTGATGACAAGTTCTTTTTATGTAAAGCTCCTTGTTTTATAATCGGAACATTCAAAAGTGACAGTTGCTAAAAACCAGAGCCGACAATTGAATTGACTTAATTACTATGTTAAATTGCGCAGCAAAAATTAGCGAAATTGGATCACACCTGTACGGGATAGGAACACTGGACATATCAGCTCCTGTACAGAATGAATGTGTGTATTTAGAGAATCTAATGCAAACTTTCAGGGAGCTTCATGGCCGAGATTCGTACAGCGGACTCGGTTGCTTTCATACAAAATAAAAGATATTAATTTCATATCTGGAGAGCTATTATCTTAGCTATTACAGCGTAGCCGCACCATGAATGGGCAAGATTAAACTATTGAAGGTGGTGTCTCTTATGCACTGTAAATATTTATCATTCTATATTTAAAAAAATAGTAATAGTGAAAGTCTATCAACTTTGTATAGGGCATAGGATCATCTATGTAAATTTCCTCGTTTTGAATGGCGGTAGTATTCGAATAAATAATCAAGTTATAATCTGACGATAAAATATTTAATTATTCTTGAGTGAGATATAATATTTTCTACTCTATCTTTGTTTTAATTTAGGAAAACTTTAGATGATTTAATTATTGTTATATTTTATATAAGCAGCGCAATTTTTTACCACCATAAACAACCAACATCCAATAGAATCTACTTTAAGCAACCAGTCCTTAATAATTTAAATGCTAATTTGTTCTTGTTTTGCATTTGGCAATCCCAAACTGACCATTCAAATTATTAATCAATACGTGATCTTAAAGCAATTTATATAACTTTCTAAGAAACAAGAAATTTAATGCATGTAATGTGATGAAGTAGATCAACGAAACTTGTGTTCTTCTTGACAAAGAACTTGATATTTATAATACTTATGTTTATAAAAATCCTTAATACATTTGCTAAACACTGGTACACATTATTCACTAAGGAAAACATGCACCTATCAAACCTGCGGATGCTACATTATGGCACAGCAAAATCTTAATTAACCATCAAAAAAGTGTCAATTGCAAATAAATAACCTCAATCAACAAAATACACTGGTTAAAAAAGACGTCGACATAAAGTAAATATGACCATCAAATGATCGTAAATTTTCTTGCTAAAATATAGAATGACCAAAATGTTTTTTTTTAAGATTTTCGTAGATCGACGGCAATTTGTTAAATAATTTGTAGTGTGCCAAATCATGAAGGTAATTAAGAAAAAGAAGATACACGCCCCTGTGCTAAGAATAACATGTCGAATGAAGTTTTCGATTACAATTTGATGTCGTAACAATGAGTATGCAGGAGTTTGCAATCGTAAAAAATTTGGCGATTGGAAGTGGCAAGGTTGCAGCAATGTTATGGCTAATTGAACTTGTGTGTTTCTTTCAAAATCAATATTCAACCGCTCGATATAAAAATACAAGGTACTCAAATAATTTTAATAAAAAAAATGTTTTCTTTTATGTTGGCATTTTAAGGACGCACACAATAAGTAAAATATGTCCTTTCATTTTTTTAATATAAGTTCGAAGATGAAATACCTGAACTTGAAAAAATTGTCCTTAGGGGATATATATGAGAACTCACAAGTGTTTTAATACAGGGTGTCCGCCGGCAAGGTATACTACGTTGTTTGTTTATAATTTTAGATGAAATGAAAGATAATGGATCGCATATTGATAAATGTTTTATTTAATGTCGGCAATTATGTATGGAATACAATATCAGATAAATGTACGCTTCTGTAAGCCTCACAAATGCGACCCCCATTTGAACACATTTTTCATTACATTCTCACACATTTCACGCGGTATTTCATTAATTTCATCACGAATATTTTGTTTTATTTGCTCCAGCTTTTCTGGTTTGTTTGCATAAACCTTGCTTTTCAGATATCCCCACAAAAAGAAGTCCGGAGCAGTCAAATCAAGCGACCGTGGTGGCCAATCAACATCACCATTCCTTGAAATAACTTGTTGTGGAAAGAGGTCTCGCAGTAATTCCATTGTAGTCCTGGCTGTATGGGATGTGGCACCGTCTTGTTCAAACCACAAAGAAGTAAGGTCCAATGATTCCTCTTGATCAAATTGCACACTTGACTGTCACTTTTAATGGATGCAAAGGAGACTGATGAATAATATGGGGGTTTTCCATTGCCCAGAACCGACTATTCTGTTTATTCACATATCCATTCAAATGAAAATGCGCCTCGTCACTCATTATGATTTTGTCATGAAAATCGGGGTTGTCATGGGAGAGCTGTAGCATCCTATTGGCATATGTACGGCGGCGTAAATGGTCTTCTGGAAGAAGCTCTTATGTCAACTGAATCTTAAATGGAAACAAATGCAAATCTTTGTGCAAAATTGTGGCCAAAGTTGTTCTTTAAAGGCCAAGCTCCTGAGCACGGTGTCGAATTGGGGTTGATGGATCGTTTGGAACACTTTCTTGAACAGCAGTAATGTTTTCAGCCGATCTTGCAGTACGTTGTGGTCCATGCTTGGGCCTCTCAGCTACAGTACCTCTTTCTTCGAAATCATTCACTACACGATAAATAGTGCGTCTTGTTGGCACGTTGTTTCTCTCCAAAAATTTCACGTAACTTTCTCATCGTCACAGTAATCGATGATTGATTGTGATAAAATGTTTTAACGATTAAAACACGTTTACCGAATATTTTTTGGCATAATAAATTTGCGAAATATGAACTGTCAGCTGCAAACTAATAATAATGGTAGATGCAAACTAATAATGCATTACAAGTTTGGTAATGACTCCTCAGTGGCACAAATTCTCTCTTCGAATCCACACTATCTTTTTCTTACTTTCCTTTAATCTCCTCTACTTTTCTCCCTTTTTCTTATTCTCATCAGGTTACACAAAAAAATCAGATTAGCGGACCCACGCGAACCTAGACTGCAGACGGCCTGTTAACCTTAACCTAACCATACTCCAAGAACAACACATTGTGCTTGAAAGTTGTGGTTGTAAGCAAATCATATTATTATTATTATTATAGATAATAACACTATGGCCCTTCTTAGAACCACCTGTGTGAAGGGTTCCAGAGCAACATTTTTTCGAAAACAAATATTGTATGATTAATCCTTAGTCATACTTTGATACAACACAAAAGAATTTTACATATTAGGAAGATTTTATGGTTAGAACTATAATATTTTTATGTAGTGAAAATACTGCGCTTGTGGGTAGAATTTTAGTGAAAATTATATTGTTAAACTCAACCATGTTGCAATTTTTATAGATGGCAATAAATTTAATGGTTAAATTTAATGGTTTAAGGGATGCAACCTCGTCAACTAAAGGATATTTCTGGTTTATTGATTTGTGACTGTTTTTGCGATATGTTAATATATCGTTGTATCGACAATAAAAATATCGCCGATACCGATATATCGGAAAAACTGAAATATTGCATATATATCGGTGTTTGTATCGGATACATTTCTAGTTAAAAGTAAACAACAACTTATTTTATGGTTAGAACAATTATAATATTTTTGTGTAGTGAAAACACTGCGCTTGTGTGAAAATTATATTGTTAAACTCAACCATGTTGCAATTTTTATAGATGGCAATAAATGTAATGGTTAAATATAGGGATGCAACTTTTTGCCGAGACGATATCGATATTCAAACAAAAATATCAGCAATACCGATAATCTAGTGAATTAAGACTCAAAGTAAATTAAGTAAAATGTATAATGTATGATATGCATATCGCGCACTAAATCAGAAATACTAACCGTTATGCATGTTTTTATCTTACTTGCCGGGATTACCTCGTCAACTAAAGGATATTTTTGGTTTATTGATTTGTGACTGTTTTTGCGATATGTTAATATATCGTTGCATCGACAATAAAAATATCACCGATACCGATGTATCGGAAAAACTGAAATATTGCCGATGTATCGGATACATTTATAGTTAGAAGTAAACAACAACTTATTTACCCTAAATATCTGTTCTGTTGTCTATATGTTTGGTGGTTTTGCGGCAACAATTATAAAAGAAAAAATTTTGAATTCACAGTGTTCGATTAGTAGCTTCCTAAAAATCGATTTAAAGCAGATTGGGTTCCCATCGCCGTAAAGAAAATTCGAATGCATACTTTTTCACATAACTATCCTCTGACTAGCTATCTGCAAATGTCACCATATAAAATACATGAAAAATTATGCACTTTCTGTTACAACTCGACATGTTTTGATTACTGAAACTAAAGTGGAAGAGATTACCGTCCAAGAGCTGTCAGCCATTTGGGAACGCACCGGTAGAGAGATCATTTGCGACAATTTTTTACATCACTGACTGTTCGCTAAAACAAGAGCTTAAGCAATCCACGCAAATATTCAACGAATCGCAACTCTTTCCGTTGGTCTTTGGCAATCGAATTACCATCCTCTAGAAGTAGCTATCGAGCTGAATTTATCATATCCATATGTACTCCAAAGAAAAAAATACTATTCAGTGGCAGGCAAGCAGAAAAGTCTTGCAAATCAGCCTTTTTGTGCCAGTAGTTAAACAGCGTTCTCAAGTACTAAACGTATTGGTTATGATTAAACGCCATAAAATCGAAAAATTGGAATAAAAAATTTTAATTACCAAAAAATCTAAATTAAAAAAACAGAAATTCAACCAAAAATACAAAAATTCACTAAATTTTGACATTTTTCCACAACAATTTCACAGTTACCAAAATTTTGTAATTTCTCAAAAAAAATAAAAAATCATCAAAAATTAATATTTGATAAAATCGGTGTTAATAAAATATACATATACATAAAAAAATTATACGTATACATAAAAAAATTAAATTTCAACACAAATGCGAAATTCACCAAAAATATCTTTAATACATACAATTAATTTTACCAAAAATCAAAATCCCAAAAAGCAAAATTTCACAATAATTGGCACATTTACCAAAATCCAAAAATGCACCAAAAATTAAATTATAATAAAAAATGTTATCTTACAAAAATAAAAAAACTTTACAAAAAATGGATAATTCACAAAAAATCTATAATTTATAAAATTCGCCGGAATATTAAGAAAATCGATGTTAAAAAATCTATAAAAAAAATTTCAATATCATAAATATTATTATTTTATTAATAATCAAAATTTATCCGAAATTGTAAATTGCCTAAGTAAAAAATTTTCCAAAAAATCTAAATTTTAAAAGTTCGAAATTGCACCAAAAAATTACGAAAATCACAAAATTTTCCAAAAATTGAAAATTCACCAAAAATTCGGAAATTCACGATTAAATTGGAAAACTTAGTAGCTAAAAAATACAATAATTAATAAAAATAGGAAATTTTAGTAAAATGTACTACAAAAATCAAAACTCATCAAATATTGGAATTTCATTACACAGCTTTTAAAATTTTGCAATTTCACCAAAAAGCGGAAACTTAAAAAAAACAATATTGTATAAAAACGTAAAAATTATAATCTTATAATATCGGCAACATTATATAGTGACGACAAACAGATTATAGTTATTTTATATTACTTTAAATATTTTTTTAGGTCGGATAAAGATTTCTTGCTATCACATAAAAGATCCAAAGAGCCCAGTTTTCTGTTCAAACCAACCAAAGTAAAGGCTGCTCTATATTTATGTAAAAACTTGTTTTCTTCATATACATACAGGCCACAGTGTTGTATGCTCGTATTATTCCATTTCAAAGGTAAAGTTAAATAAAACACACATAAAGCTATGATTTCTATTTTTCTTTTATTTTATTATAATGCTTGGACCTTGCCGTTACGCATGAAACACAACGTCATTTAAATGACCGCTTCTAAATTGGTTACAGCAGTCGATCCTTTTGAGGTAGTTTTCGGCCACTTTTTCCCAAAACGTAAAATTTCGAGTTCTAGAAAATTCCTCTGCAATAAAAACGAACTCGGTCGTATTGTGTAGCTCTTGGCTCAGTCTTATTGAAACTACATATCGTCTAGTTCATAATCTTTAATTCGAGCCCAAAAAAGCTGTTTTTCATACGGCCATAGCGATCTGAATTGACGGTTCTTTAAGCATCATTTTCGAACAAGTACGGTCCAATGACACGTCCAGACCATAATGTCAAACAGTCACTTTTTCCGAGTGCAATGGCTTTTCCGCAATCAGTTCTGGGTTCTTCGAGACCCATATGCGGCAATTTTGATTATTGACCTAACCACCGAGTAACAAATAAGCTTCATCGCTGAAGAAAAGTTCATCTGACAAATCAGCACTAAAACCTTCGTGATCTAGCACCCAATCAGCATATCTATGGCGTGGTGGGCTTTATTCATGGAGGTACAAATCCAAATACAACGCTATAATAAGCTGTAAGGTAGGCCCAAACACTGCGTACGCCGTCGAATCGACGAATTATCCGGCACACTTTCACTAGCAGAAGCGATGTTTTCGGCAGTGCACGCATTGCGTTGATGCACAGGCATGACCACATCTGTAACGCTTGCCAGTGCTCCTAAATTTTAACTTTTTTTACGCGTTCTTTCGTTGTTAAACGATCCATATTCGTAAATTGCAAACCTTTCACTAATTAAAGAGATGACAGCTATTTAACAGCTGATTTCCATGCCAGACAGGCGGTTTTGATACCATTAAATTATAACCCGTTAGTACATATTACATATAAAAGTCGCTTAACGCTTCAGTTGTGTTTTTGTCACAACATCATAATTGTACTCATCTTCTAGGGGTTTCATACGATCACATAAAAATAAAACGAAAATAACTTTAAATTATTTGAAACACGTGAACCGTAGCGATAGAAGAGACCAGTGAACAGCGGGGAATGCACCAAGGCAATACCTTATTCGTTTGTCGGTATGTAGTTCCAGATTCGCTCATGTGTGGGCTATCGTTTTATACCTAATACGAGTACACTAACAAGCAACAGTTGTTTTGTTTTGCGGCATTAAAAATATTAAATAATAAAGTTTATGTATTTTTAAGCCGGTATCATTATACGTCATAAACAAAGAAGAAGAAACTAATTACTAAAAAGATTTTATTGAAGAAAAACAAACTTAGTTTATATAGAAACGCAGTAAAGATAAGACGTAAAACCCAAAATAACGCAAGTTGTGCGTTCTGTTTTCTTAAAGGACATGCTAAACTTTCCAACAAAATTTATTATTTTTTGCTTGCACACACTGTTAGTGGCCAGTAAAGTCGTGGCGGAAACAGTAGAAAATGATTATTACTCTTCGGTAGCGGGCTTAGAAAATCTATTCAAAACGGAGTTACAAGTGTTGGCGAAAATGCAAAATTATATTTTTAATTTACAACAACATATTGATGTGTTGCAAAGGTAAAGCATTTGCAAAAAGTGAAAAATCATTGAAATACTGAAAGTGCAATAATAATCAACTGATTTCCACCAAATGTGGTTAATTAATTCATACTTTCATTTGTGTGCACGCGGAAATTCGTTCATGATTTTGATTGTGGCATTTCTACATGCAACTTGAACACCATTGGTAATGTGTGGTTGCATTTATCCAGAGCACTGAACATTGAAATTTAATTGAAAATTAAAAATTTAAAAAAGATCTGAAAATTCTAGCTCTTCTGGAGGGGATGGGTGCTCATTTATTTATTATAAAAAAAATTTGTCTTGTGGGCTTTTATAACAAAACTGGTAATGTTCTCTCGATACGAGGGGTGGTCGCGCAAATATGTGCATGTTAACTATTTTCTTGGCGGTCATAAAGAGTAACCAATTCAAGTTTTAAAACAATATTTTTTTTAAAGAAGGCTCTCGAACTAATTATTATTTGTAAAATATTTGGTGCCCATAATTTGCTGTGGGAGGTGTGAAGGTCATCAAGACCAGCTTCCAAAATGTAAAAAATGTGCATACATTAGCAGATTTCTTGTTATTGCATTTCATAATATGCTATTGATTGTATATTTAATAAAAATTTTTGGCGTTAAGGAAGTGTGCTCACACACAAAGACTCGCTACAGAGGCAAAACTAGAAAAAAATCAAATAAATTAACATTGGTATCATTCACAAGCTATGAATAAATAAAGCGGCACACGCAACGAAAAAACATGGTTCAGGTAACCATGACCAAATAGCAACATATTATGATTGAACTATATGGTTGTAAACAAATCCTATTATGATTGTAGATAATAATTGAGCAAAAGGTTTATGGTATTGATTGGCAGCGCCTGAGGTACAAACACAGGCGACTTAAGTCGTCGAATACATAATAATAGTCAACAGGCTACCACTTAACCCACACAACCCCGTCATACTTTAATTAAACATCAAAGGAATTTTACATATTACGTAAATTAATAACATTTTATGGTTAGACTTATTATATTATTTTTGTATTGTTAAAATACTTTTTTTATGGCAAAAATTTTGGTACAAATTGCAATGTTCAGCCCAGCCATGTTGTAAATTTTATGAATGGAAATCATTTAATAATCAAATATAAACAATTTGTTATTACCGTAAGTAAAGTAAAATGTTTTAAACTAAAAATTATATGTTTTCCAAAGCAATATAATATTGTAGTAAACATAATAATGATTGTCGTGACTATTGCAAATAAAGGCATATAATATGCTGCAGAAAAAAAATTGTTGTATAAGGCGAGCATATTTGGTGGCATATCAATTAAAAATAACCAGTTTTAGCTAGATTTAATGCCAGC
Source organism: Phania funesta (assembly GCA_963932375.1). Classification (NCBI taxonomy): domain Eukaryota; kingdom Metazoa; phylum Arthropoda; class Insecta; order Diptera; family Tachinidae; genus Phania; species Phania funesta. The sequence continues at coordinate 45,406,266 of OZ010652.1, forward strand.
TTAGGAATATGGAGTAATCATACCGGCAGCATCAGTTCTACTAAACCCTAGATTTAGAAAAAATTCCATTTGTGGAATTCTGACTGACGTATAAAGCGGAATAGTTTAAATTTATGGTTTAGACGACAGTATTGGATGTGGAAGCGACACGTATTTTACTGAAGTTGAATTCGATTTATGGTCGATCACACCAGATGCCTTTGGCTCTCAAGCGAAAAAGAAAGGACAAATCCTCAAGATGAGCTGAAAGTCTTTATCAGTAGTTCGGCTCTCGAATTAAAACGAGATGTGGTTAACTTATGGAATGAAATGAATCCACTGTACTCTAAGCTTTACACATTTGTACAAGAGTGCTACTTTGTTATTGAAACTTAAGATTTTATTTTGAAATTCGGTTTAAACAACTACCGTTGACCTAAATTTATTGATCTTCTATCATTCAAAGAGGACCGATTATTATTACCTACCATAATAATAACACTTGTTTACAACCATATAATACAGTTGTAATATGTTTTTCTTAGATTATGGTTAGCCCAGTTATGTTTTTTCTTTGCGAGTATATGTTCAAATTTTTGTCCGGCCGTTTAAGGGAAAGATGCTGCATAAAGACAAGAAAAGGAAACAAGGAAGCAACACAATTGCCGCACTAAACAGAAAGAACTATATAATTACTCGGCAAATACAGTAGAAACTTTTTGGCAAAAAAACTTTTATTTTAAATCGAATTTTATAAAAGACGCTTAGGTTACATATGATCTAGTTTAAAAAGCATTTTTTAATTATATGCGATTCCCAATTAAAACTTGTTATCTTTATTTCCAATTAAGCACTTGTTTGTTGGGAATAATATTATGCAGAAAAAAATAAAAATTAATAAAAAAATAAAATACACGCGATATAATTATTTCTTGATTTGAGCTTCATTTTGAAAGATATGAAATATTGTATTTAAGACTTAATATATTAAAAACTTCTGTAGCAGTTTGGTTGGACATTGGCGGTACAGAAACTCGCAGAGAATTTTTAATCCATAATTTTTTCAATTTAAAAAGCAAATATTTCTCTTGAAATTAGAAAAAAGTCATAAAACCAGTAATTTAAAGCCAACTTGATAAAAAAATCTATCATGAGCCGAATAAATTAAATTGAAAGCAAAAAATGTTTCTAAATAAATAAAACAAAAGTGGAAAGTTGAAAGCAGAAAGTGCCTAATCTAGTTTTGTTAATACATAGGATTGAAATATAATGATGCTTTTCAGAAACAATATCAATGAAACACATTTTCAACGGACCTACAAGCTAAGATCACAAGTAATAGTCTGTTCCTGCAATAGGGTAACCATAATATATTGCGATTCAATTACATGGTTATAATCAAATCATATTAATATTAGAGATAATACTATGGTGCTGTTAGAACGATATAAAAACAAAAATTATGTTACTGATTGGTTACTGATATGTTACTTTGAATACAGTAAAAGTTGAAATTTTATTCCACAACTAGCAGAATGACATGCATTAAAATCTTATTAGATCTTCTGCTAGTTGACTAATAAATTGTTACCTTTTACTGTATTCAAAGTTATCATACCAAAACAAATTTTCCTTTCTGAATAGAAAGAATAAAGAAAACGAACTTATGCCTAAAATCTAAATTTCTTAATATTAATAATTGTAGTTCGACAAAGTTGCCCAAACAATAAATTTGCTTTTGCATAGTTAAAATACTTTGTGGTTGTATTTTTTAATGAAATTGTATTGTTCAACTCAACCGTGTTACCATTTAATGAGTAAATGTAAACGTTAAGTTGTTTATTGCAACTAAAGTACTGTTTAAAATGTTTTCCAACAGCCATAATATGTTTGCCACAATAATATATTTTCGTAGGGAACATAATATAGTTGTCGTGACCATGTGTTTCTTTTTTGTGTGCCTAACATCAAGAGGACATTTGGCTCTATTGGGGCTTAACCGAAGGACAAATTTAGATATGTAATATGCTACTCTTTATGTTGCCAAGCTTGTTAACTTAAAGCATAAGAAGAAATAAATTCGGCTAAACAAATTATATTCGGCTAAACCGAATATAGTTAATCAAAAGAAATCTTAACAACGCTATACTCGAAGTGCTTTGACTCATATAGTAAAGTTTTTTACATTGAAAAGTGATGCTCAAGGGTATTTGATATTTTCAAAAAATCAGCTTTCAAATGATAATTATTTTTAAAATTGAAAAACAAAATTGGAGGCGCTCTTGAAATTTAGAAAAATATTGCTTAACTTTTGCAAACTATTCCGAAAATTTGTTTCGAAGTTGTGTTAAAATTATTAATTATATTTAAAAGAATTCTAGCATTCTTTACCATTGTTCGATATTTACCGTTCAATAAATTCCTCATCAATTGGTCCAAATTATTTAACACCCATCATCAATGGCCCTAATATATTTCGATCAATTTCTTATATTTATGAGCAGTTACCCACTTGGATTACGCTATTCTTCGATTTATGGAATATTTTTCTTGGAAACAGATTGATTGTGACTCTTGCTTATGACGATGAGCAGCAACAAGTTATATTAATTTTAGCTCTAATGATCAAAATTCTATTCGAATGTTCTTTGTCAGTCAATATCAAGGCTGACGGTAGTGCGCCAGGCCAAGTTTAATGCACACAGTGTGTATATTACGAGTAAATGAAACCATTCGTGCTGTGTTTCTAATGAAACATGAAACATAAAGACTCTACATACAGGTAAGCTCCGTGGCCAAGTTTAAAAGTTTACCATGAAAGCTTCCCAAGATACGAAGGTGTAAATAGTGCAAATTTTAGTACCTATTCATTGTATCACTCATTAATCTTATGGGTCACTTCCACAATAGGTAGAGAGTTAGGTGTATACAGGTAGGTGTTGGGGAAAAAGTAATCAAAAAGATCTGAATGTGCCCATTTAGAGGCGCTAGGATGCCCTCTTATTTGTATGGACCATATCTACTGTCTACGTAGAGAGCTGAAATGTGATATAACCCAACCGTCTATAAGCTTTAAGTTAAAAGAAGTTTTATACATAAAAATTTATACTTAAAAAAAAATAAATAACTTGAAAAAAAGAATTTCGGCCGTTAAAAATACTAAGATCGAAATAAGAACGAAGTTCTTTTCTAGGCAACTTGATAGCTGGGAAATATTTTTAACATTCTAATATGGGAAGGAATTATAGGAAAAATTTTACCGAACTAGCAAGTTGCCTAGAAATGAGATGGTATTGTATATATAAAGAACTTGGTCCTCATTTTGATTTCAGTACTTCTAACGGCCCAAGTTTTTGGATGGGAACTTGGTCATATTTTCTCATTCATGTTTCTGTGCAAATTTCCTTCACATCAAATAGCTTCTACCAAATACAAACTTGTTTTCTAACTAATAATCTAATTGTTTGATACAACCAAAGGTACATTAAATTTCCACTGTCTTCCTAATCTTTCCAGCGAAATAAATGCTATACATCACGAACATGACCAAGCCTCCAAAGATCTGGAGGGTTATCTTAACAATCCAATAAACGGGTATCGTTTGATAAAACGTCTCTTTATAGATTGGCCAACGATTGAAGAGTCCATTATTGCTGATGACACTCGTACAAGTAAACAACGTTTTTTTTTTAAATTTTCTTAATTTTGTAACTTTATTTCTTTTAGATTATTTAGAGAATTTAGAATCTTTGAAGCAAAATTTAAGTTTTCCTACACAAAATGATATGGTTGGTTCTACCTTAGCCTTGGTACGCCTACAGGAAACATACCAATTAGATGTTTCACAAGTGGCTAGTGGCATATTAAATGGTGTTAAGTATGGGTGAGTAAAGACTAATTTAAAAAACTACAATTAAAATATAAATACAATTTATTTAGTTCCTCTATGTCATGGCAGGATTGCTATTTCGTAGGTGAATATTTGTTTGCCATGCAAGATTACAATCATACCATACCCTGGCTAAAACAATCTACAAAACTATTACTGTCTGGTTATCTTGATGATGCTCAGGTGACTTTGGACTTTTTAGAAACAATTGCCGAATATCATAAAATATTGGGTAAGTAGTGTAAGTCAGTGAGTGCAATTATGGCTTTAGCAACAATAATGACATTAATAATTAAAAAAAGTTCTTTATTTTATTTTCCTTTAAATTCGTTTAAATAACACTGGTCTGCAAAAACAAATTTTTTTGACCCTGAAACTAAAAATAGTTTAATGCTCTAAATTTGTTCTCTATCACTTGTAGATTTTTTGTATTGCGCGTGACTAATATGAATCCCGAAACAAAGCGGTCACGGGTAGAGAAAAGAAAATTTTGCAAAATAAAAATTGATCTCAAAAATTAATGAAAAAAAATTAAAACGGCAAAAACTTTTTTATTTTTATAATTAATCAAAAAGCTTGTAGTACTAGGCATAATATAAGCTTTAAAATCGAAATCGGACAGACCAACTCCTCTCGAGATATTGTAGTATAAACTATTGTAACCGCCCTACTAAAGAGGTCATATTAACTACCCCGATTGAAAAAAATATGTACTTGATAGCGCATTATTAAACACATTTAACACTTCATATCCATCCTAGTTTTGCTGGAAGGACAATATTTTTGCAGCCCATTCTATTTTTCAAATTCCGGAACGAGCAGGTAGTTATTAAATCTGTGTACTGCGCGTTTGACTACCTTTCCAAAAAAAATTCTAATGTTTGTTTTATTACATCAAACAAAAAATTTTTAAATTATTTACTCCATTTGAAGTTAATTTCTTTTAGGGGACTTTCAGTCTGCATTAGAACTAATCAATTATATAATAGAACGTGATGAAACACGACAAAGTGCATTGGAAACTAAAGTATATTTGAATGAGGTCATAAGTGATGGCAGATTGGAAGGACTTATGTATCAAAATTCTACAAATCAAAATTACTATCACGTAAGACTACTGTTAAGAAACAAAACTAATAATTCTAAAGAAATGTCTTTCAAATAGAATACTAATGAATATAAACTTTATGAAAAAGTCTGTCGTGGTGAAATTGAACCCCTACCCATAAAACAACAAAGTCAACTCTTTTGTAGGCATCATACCAACGCACACCCATATCGTTTAATACAACCTTATAAACTTGAAGAGTTATCTATTGATCCCTATTTGATAATTGTCCACGATGTTATAAATGATCATCAAATGGAGGTGATCAAAGGCATTGCTCAACCTCAAATGAAAAGATCTACAGTGTTTACAGAGGACGGTAGTCAGTCGGAGATCACGTATTATCGTACCAGTAAAACAGTCTGGTTTAAATATGCCTATCACAAATTTACCACGCAGTGGTTACAGCATGTCAGTCATCTGACGGGACTCAACACAGCAAATGCTGAAGATTTGCAAATAGCAAATTATGGCTTAGGTGGTCATTATGAGCCACATGTTGACTTTTTTATGGTATGATACGAGTATATATAAATGGCGAAATCGGTGCCACATAAATTTTTCAAAATTTCAATTACAGGATGATTTTACTGTAAGTGGTCAGGAGGGAAATCGTATTTCTACAGCTATTTTTTATGTAAGTTTTATTTTCTTTACTGTTTTAGTTTTAAAGCTGAATATAAATCAATCCGAAAATTTCTACAGCTAACAGATGTTGAAGAAGGTGGTGGCACTGCATTTCCTTTTCTGAATGTTTTAGTTAAACCTCGCAAAGGTGCCATGTTGTTTTGGTACAATTTACATGCCTCGGGTGATGGTGACTATCGCACTAAACATGCTGCTTGTCCGGTTCTAAAAGGCTCTAAATGGAGTAAGTTTTATTAAGCTTAAGAAATATTTTCGTTGTAATATAAAAAATTGCTTCGTCATTTTTAGTTGCTAACGTTTGGTTAAGAGAACTAGATCAGTTTAACAGAAGGCCCTGTGATCTAACCACAAATCATGAAGTCTCTTTAATGTATAAGAATTACGATTGAAATAAAGCCGATTTGTATATATTTTGATGTAGCGCACATTGCAAAGAACTAGGTTTTGAAAGGTTTGTAAGCTGTCTATTATTTTAGTAACATTTGCTTAATCATACCTTACGAGTATCCGTATAAGTTAACATAAAAATGAAGCCTTAATTCAAAAAAAAATCACAGTTAAAAATATTATTTTATATTCAAAGTGTTATTTTTTATGACTTTAGATTCAGAAAAAGCACAACATACACCATAGACATATGTATGTATTTACACAAACTAAAAACTTGTGTTTCGGAATAAAGCAAAACGTTGATACTTTTCGAATTAATTTGCAACAAAAAACTTCTCTATTGCAATATTAAAAGTATATAGATTAAAATATTTAAACATTTTTATTAATAAATGTCGTAGTTATTTATTAAAATTCCATATTATTTTCATTTAAAATATTTACAAAAAGAGACACTACAAAACGAATAAAATGGTAAACATATGGGCATTCATAAAAAGGCAGAGGACTTTCAATAAGGACCAAAAACGAAGGGAACCAATTGATGAAGCTATCATAGACGCTGAGGATAATGTATCCGGCTACTAATCAAAAAATTCCTATATTCGCTGTGTTATACTAGTTTTAATGAATTGTTAATATTTTTGAAAGAAAACAAAATTGTGTAAATAATATTGAAAGGTAAAAATAGGTTTCTCTGAAGACTTTCTTTAATAACCAAGAATTTTATTTTTAAACATTTTTAACCAGCTAAGTTTTTAAAGATTGTAATAGAATAGTTTTTTGTTGCAAATAAATTCATAAAGTGTCAAAATCTTGTTTTATTTCGAAACATATTTCCAAACTAATGCTCCGAAAACCATACAGCATTCAGTAGACGAGCAGATGGTTCCATACTATGGTAGTCACGGATGTAAGCAATATATCCATGGCAAGCCTATAAGATATGGCTATAAATTTTGGGTTGGAGCAACTTATAAAGGCTACATTATTTCCAAGTAATATCTACAAGGAAATGGGACTTAGGCCAAGCGTAGTATTAACGTATTGCGACATATTATCACAAAGCCAACCAGACATTGCTCACCGATTGTATTTCGATAATTAATTTACAACAATCAACTTATTGGCTGAGTTAGAAGAACAACGCGTAAAAGGCACTGAAACAATTCGTCACAATCGGTTAGGCAACTGTCCTTTGCTAAAGAAAAAAAGATCTGCAGAAAAAAGAGAAAGGGTGGTATGACCATCGTAAGAGTTCTACCAACAATATAATTGTATGTTGTTGGAACGACAGCAGTGCAGTAAACGTTGCCTCAAACGTCCATCCAGTTGAACCTTCAAAAAATATTTCACGTTGGTCTCGAATAGAGAAAAAGCGTATATATATTCCACAACCACGCCTTATTCATGAATATAATCGCTACATGGGTGGCGTTGATCGAGCAGATGAAAATATCAGCTTGTACCGTGTTTCTATTCGGGGTAAAAAATGGTATTTCCCAATATTCATACACCTCATTGATCTTGCAGAGCACAATGCGTGGCAACTGCATAGACATATGGGAGGGGAAATGGACCATTTATCTGTTCGTCGGTGCATTGCGACATTGCTAATATCTACTTACGGGAAACCCTCAGCAACGCTTGCATCAGGATCATCATGCGACATCAGATTTGATCGAAATGATCATTTACTTACTGAGAACACACGTCAAGCCGATGGAAAATGTAAACAGTTACGTTGTAATCATTGTCACAATAAGACCACTACACGCTGCATCAAATGTGATGTGCCGCTCCATGTAAAGTGTAATGTGGAGTACCACACCACCAAATAATTTTTTTTATTAATTTGTTTCTTCTTTACTTATACACACAATAATAATAAACGACTTTAATTAAATCACGAGAAAATACTGTCTTTTGCTTTCATATGTGCCGAGCGTACTACATGTAGTACGGACTCAAAATCCAAGTTATAACAATAGTTATTCTTTCTTGTTTTGTAATATAATCTGTCAGAAAAAAGCTATTTTAGAAAACTACGAAAATTGTTGCACTAGTATGCCCGTCGGCATATCTGGGTTAATTTTCAGTTTGTAAAACATATATGACTATGGCTATATATTAAGCTAAAGTATTTTTTTAACTAAAAGTATACACCAAATTTTATATGTATGTCTAAATTATGTTAGCATGTTAACAAAGATCTGTTAAGAGGGCAGGCTTACTAAGGGATTTTAAATTTTATTAACGTAATAGTTTCTAAAGTCAGGCTTAGGTTCGTTTGTCCTTTCTGTTAAGAAAGACAATTTCTAATTCATTTAAAGTTATAGAAAACAGAAAAGATTCATTTGTTAGACACTAACATAACAAGATTCTTTTGGCGAAATTAAGAGCAATCACGAATCGTATAAGATGGCACAAAAAGACCCCACGGGCAACAAAAAACAAAATTTTACTGATAATTGGCTACTCTTCTCAACCTAACATCTTGTTTTTTAACAATTTGATACAGTGTGTGTATCCAGTGTAAATTAAATATAATAAAATTTACTTTTAGCATTAAAACAATTTGTATATTAATTGCTTTTCAAATATGCTTTTAATTAATGAATTAATTTGTACTATATACAGTTGTTTTCCGATTTAACGAACATTCGATTTAGTGAACATCGCATATAACGAACGCCCAAATTTTGTCTACTCAGTACCTTATATAACGAACAAAAATTTTATTTTGTACTCGATATAACTAACCCACTTAATATTAAATAAAAAAAAACATAAAAAAGTTACCTATAAATGCCATTTTACTTTTGGACAATGCGCCTTCTCATCGTCCTGCGGAAGAAATTATAAAAAACACAAACTCTGGAAAAATATGGGTGCTTTACATGCCACCAAATGTAACACCCTTGATTCAGCCGATGGATCAAAATGCCATTCGCTTGCTAAAATTGCATCACAAAAACAGTCTTTTGTCCCGACTCTTTTCAGCACCTGGGCAAAACGTAAGCACATGTTTAAAGCAATTTAGCTTATACGAAGCAGCGATGGCATTAGCATCAGCGTGGAAATCAGTTTCTGAGCATTCCCTGGCAAAATGTTGGCAAAAAAAAACTTTTGGAAGAAAAGGACGATTTTAACGAATAGGGCAATCTTCCCTTGGCTTCGTTTTTTTTTTTTTGCCAGAATGAAGAGAGTATAGCGGTTAGAACAGGCGTTAATTTGCTAAGATTGAATTTTCCAAATGTTAGTTGAAATTAAATATCAAACTTTCTAAATTATGCAATTCACTAATTGGATATTCTAAAATTTAAATTAAATTAGTTGGACATAGCAGTAGATGATTTGAACAGCTGGTTACCTGTAGATGAACACGATGAACAAAATGAAAATGAAGAAATTTGTGAAACGGAAATTCAAGAGCCCAAAGTAAAACACGAAGATGTCATTAAGCATTTCGAAAATTGCATCCAATGGGCTCAACAAAAGAATATTAGTAGCTCAAATGTAATGCTACAGGAAGATGCCATTAAGAGAAAGATCTCAATTCCAAAAAAACAGGCTGTGCTTGACCAATTTTTTAAATAAATATTTTTGTACTAAAGAGTTTTATGATTTTTTTTTATGTTTTAAATAAAATATGTTGTTTTAATAAAATATTAAAAATACTACACATTCACGCATATATGCTTTTTAGTTTCTAATAACTTAATATAACGAACAATTCACTTTAACGAACAAGCCTGCCAACAATTAGGTTCGTTAAATCGGGAAACTGCTGTATAGTAAATTATTTTTAATTTTTACACGTGCCAATATGTTTATGTATACTTATGTTTGTATGTATGTGTGTGTAAACTCTACAGTTATGTTTTTTGCCTCAAAATATGAGATGTGTGGGTGGGAAACTCTGGGCAGGCAAGTGTACAAAATTAATCATTTGAAAAATATGAATATTTATGAGATTTTATTGAAATGGATGGGAAACATTTACTGAATATTAAACTACATTCAGGGTTCCCATAGAAATAGAAAATTGTTTCTGAAAATTTAAGTGTCTGGTTCATTTGACTTAACTAAGATGAATAAAGTTACGAATTTGGTTCCAGTCGAAGTTGAGCTGTATATGGCACGTGAATAGTATTTTAGTCAGTATCTAAAATTGCTGCTATGTTAGTCTACATATTCTGTAAAATATGCATACCTATCAATCGTCGTGTCAAAAATATGCGAACTTTTAGTTTTATTAATTCTGTCGCTACTAATTGTTGTTCTGTGACGACACGTACTCGCTGGTTGCTGGGGTAGTCTCAGCGGAGTCCAGGGTCGTTTTCCACAGATTAAAAACACGGGGAATTTCTACTTAACGTTATAATTCTCCTTTATTGGTCTTCTCTTTACACAAACTCTACACAGAGCTCTTGTGTGATGTGTACTCGCGTGGTGACTTCTCTCGCGGCCAGGTTTCTCTGAGAGTGTGGAATTTGCCTTCTCTCGCACCAAAACCGAGAGATTTGTAGCGGAAGAATGTCCCACTCTCCGCTAGGATCTCCGGCACGTGGTCAGGAATCAACTATTAGTAGGGTATCCTCCCACCAATAGTAGTTTCCGGATGCTGCGAAGGCTTGACCAACTCTTCGGGAGCGATGAGTTTGCGACCGTACACCACTACCCGGAGAATCTATCGAAGGGTACCCCACTACGATAGAACCTCCGGCGTATACAGGCTTCTGTATTGGCCCCACCAATAAGAGGCCTGGGTGCGACGCTGATGCAGCGAGCTCTTGGGTGCCGTAAACCTTGGCTCAACAAGAAGATCCTCCACTGAAGCGGTAGCCACGCTCCAGTATTGGTTGCTTCCAACAAACACTACTTTAGTACTTATATTACAGCAGGTACCCCGCACTCTAATAGCAGTTCTTACCGTAGCGCGAGCTGCTAGCTAACTAAAGGCCTATTTAGCCAACCGTTGAAATCGTAGATGTAACGTAAATGTAAATGCAACGTAAATGTAAATGTTTGAGCGCTTATAGAATGCCTAAATCCATGTCAGGTGTTTTTGACACAAACAAAAAAATCCAAAATATTTGCAGATTAAATAAAAGAGAAAACTAACTGTGTGTTTTAATTTTTATTTCCGGGTGTTTTTATTAAAAATATAAAATCAAAGGGATGAAGAAGATTTGTTTATTACCTTGAACTTCTTGCGTATTTGTAAAATGTACTGGGGCATAAAGAAAAAACGTCATCCATTTTTTAACAAATAACAAATAAAAAGCAATACAGCTGTTCGAAACAATGATGAGAGTACAGCATGTTTAGTATATTCGCCAAAAGTACGCAACTTAATTAAATATTACCAAAAATTAAATTTACCTTTTTTAATTTATTTAAAATTGTTCAAGCTTGAAGGTCTTTTTTTTTTAAATTATATTTTTATTTTTCGATTTTTCGCTACTCCATTGTGTAGCATCATCAGGAAATAAAAATAACGAACCAATTATATATTAATGAAAAAAAAATATTGTCACAAAAATTCAAAAATTTTCCAAAGTTAACATAAAATAAAAATAACATGAGGTTTTTTTTTAAATATTTAAAAAAATGTATATACAGTTAACGAAACTTAACATTAATTCAAAAACCCCTAAAAACATACTTATATTAACTATCTTATTCTATGAACTAAGTGTCTATAAATCTGTGCAACATTATCCGTGTCCGCCTTAAAATTAATTCTTTGTGTACTAGGTGTATTAACAATTAGTAACATTTCTAATATAAAACGACGCTTATAATTAATTTCTGCATTTAAAACCGATGCGTTTTCAAAGTTAGGATAATGATTTAATTCAAAACAATGAGAAGATAATGCTGTATTAAGGGAATGTCTGCAATTAAGATTTGATTTATATCCAGCTATCATAGTCTTCAGTTTATTTTTTGTTGTCCCTACATAAACCTTATCACAAGTCTCCTGATCATTTCCCTTACAAGGAATTTTATAATCTATATTTGCCTTATCCAATTTATGAATCCTATCTTTGGTTTTACCAAACAATCTATTCAAAATAAAAAAAATTTTGATAGAGTTAAATTACATACATATTATTTTTACATTAAATACACATTTATTGCACTTAAAAATATTTATATATCTTTTAATTACATATGTACTCGTATATTATTTCCATTATATTTCACAGGCCTAAATTTAACCTTGAACTTCTCTTTATGTTTTTAGCAGCATTTAATTTGCATTTTAAACCGATTTTCAAAATTCATTTTTTTAAAGAAATTTATGTGTATCAAATACTTTTGGAAATCGAGCGGATAAAATCTTCGCCCTATTGTTATTGCAAAAATATTTTAAATTTGCATGTATTATCCCTAACATACCATATATTATTTACACAGAAACGAAAACACCGCAAATTTATTAAAATATATCATGCGTGTACATAAATTTATCATTTGAATTATTAAAATATCAAAAAGCAAATAGTACTGCAAAAGGGTCTTTGTGCCGTCTTCTCATTCACAATAATATATACCATTACTGGCTACATCTGTCACGTAAGCTCGTAATGAAATTCTATTTTCTACAGGTTCAGACGTTACGGTTACATTTTACTACAGTCAGATAAGCATTTTCATTGCTACTCGTATAGCAAAAATTATCAGCTGATTCAGTTACATTTACGTTTCTACATTTACGTTCGGCTAAATGGGCCTTGACTCTTTGTTTAACGATCACTCGTCTTTTATACTTGTTTGCTTGTACACACATGAGTACACATACACACGTACTAACACACAACATGAATACACACTGCATGTGGGCGTTCATACACAATTGACAACATATGTTTGTCAGACGCAGTGCTGTATTAATGCGTGTAAATCCGTTAAATTTAAATTCAAAACTTAACGAGAAATGATAGTATAATAATTCTTTCAGGTAACTAACTTATGATAAATACAAAATAGAAATAATTCATGGTAATAAGTAAATAATAATAATTCATCTAATTAATCCAATGACAATAATAATATGAAATAATAATAAAATAATACTTCATTGTAATACAAAAAAAATAATAATAATTCATAGTAGTTGTTGCTGGTACGTTTAAAACAAGCACGCGACTTTAATCGTTACACTACCCCCTCCTTCTGAAGATGATTAGGAGTTTAGCCATAATATCCGCACCACACCGGTCCGATAGATGATGATTCGGTATCGCTGTCCATCCACCATTGTCATTAGGCGTGTACGCGTTAGGATGGAGGCCCCGGCTAGACTTTCTTTGATTTCGGCTTGGATACATTCTGGGGCTCGGTGTAGTGGAATCTCGATTGGTTCATTGGGCAATGGCGGTGTATTTTGCTCTACAGGATGCGATCCGGTGCTAGGAGGTGGTGTAGCTTTGCTCGACAGGGGCTTATTTGGGCCCACACTCGATATTAAAGGTGATACGGTTGAAGAAGATCCTCCAGTGAAGCGGTAGCCACGCTCCGGTATTGGTTGCTTCCAACAAACACTACTTTAGTACTTATATTAGAGCAGGTACCCCGCACTCTAATAGCAGTTCTTACCGTAACGCGAGCTGCTAGCTAACTAACTCTTTGTTTAACGATCACTCGTCTTTTATACTTGTTTGCTTGTACACACATGAGTACACATACACACGTACTAACACACAACATGAATACACACTGCATATGGGCGTTCATACACAATTGACAACATATGTTTGTCAGACGCAGTGCTGTATTAATGCGTGTAAATCCGTTAAATTTAAATTCAAAACTTAACGAGAAATGATAGTATAATAATAATTCTTTCAGGTAAGTAACTTATGATAAATACAAAATAGAAATAATTCATGGTAATAAGTAAATAATAATAATTCATCTAATGAATCCAATGACAATAATAATATGAAATAATAATAAAATAATACTTCATTGTAATACAAAAAAAATAATAATAATTCATAGTAGTTGTTGCTGGTACGTTTAAAACAAGCCCGCGACTTTAATCGTTACACTACCCCCTCCTTCTGAAGATGATTACGAGTTTAGCCATAATATCCGCACCACACCGGTCCGATAGATGATGATTCGGTATCGCTGTCCATCCACCATTGTCATTAGGCGTGTACGCGTTAGGATGGAGGCCCCGGCTAGCCTTTCTTTGATTTCGGCTTGGATACATTCTGGGGCTCGGTGTAGTGGAATCCCGATTGGTTGATTGGGGTGTATTTTGCTCTACAGGATGCGATCCGGTGCTAGGAGGTGGTGTAGCTTTGCTCGACAGGGGCTTATTTGGGCCCACACTCGATATTAAAGGTGATACGGGTGGGGTGGTAACTGATGATGCTGATGATGATGAACCGGATGATCGGGAGCTAGGTGATGGTGCGGTAGACGATGATGAGCTAGATGAAGATGACGTTGATGGTGATGCTGATGATGCTGAGCTGGATGACGAGGTTGGTGATGGACTGGATGATGCTGCAATTACTGATTTTGGTCTTTCTTCGAGCGACCCAGTGGATTGAACAGACTCGCATGAGTTGGTTGTGGGGTTTCCTCTAGGACCGTCAGGACTGGCATTCGGTTGGTATTGTTTTTTTGGCGGATGACTGCGATTCCTCTTCGCTAAGATATTGATGGAGTGTGCACGAAGTTGAGGAGTTAATAGCGGACCCGCTTCCATGGAAATATCTTTTCGCTGTGGCATGGCCGATTGTGCGTGAGTACCTATCATCGGCGTTGGGTTGGTATTTGGTACTAGAATTCTGGCTCTCCAGACGCGTTCATAACAACGCTGGCCAAGATGCATATATTGCCTATCATTTACATCAAATGAACACAGAACGGGCTTACGTGGGGGAGTTGGAGGCCTGAAATTTTCGTTTTCCCAGTCGAGCGATGATGGTGATCTCGGTGGTAGTGGTGAGGGTGGCGTGGCGGCTCGTACGTCAAGGGTCCTATCATCCGCTCCAAAGAGTATACGCCGAATTTCCTCGAGCTCTTCGTCGTTCCATTCCACATTAGGCTGTGACCACTGGTTAATTTCATTTTCTTCACTGTCGCTGTTTATAGTAACCACAGGAGTCACTTTTACCGGAGGTGGTACAGAACAGCCCTCAAGTGTCGGCTGGGCTTCCATTTGAAAATGCTGAGCTTGCATTCGCCGTGTATTTTTGGTGGCCGTGGGTGACGGTTGTTGATGGCGACGCGTATTTTTTGATTTGCGATAAGTTCGCCGTCCTCGACTAGTACTTGGTACGTCATCATCATTTAGGAAAATAGTGCGTCGTCCTTTGGCTTGATCGCGTTCCCAATTGCGGCGGAATCTCTTTCTGGAGGCCTCGAATTTTTCCCGTTCCTTACTCATCACGCGTATTTTGTTGGCTTCAGTGTTGGGTAGTCTGATCTAGCGGCTGCTTCGAGTCTTGGTTAGAGTGTGTAGATAGCCCGGCACAGGTGATTGTGGTGTTGAACGCTTTCAGGAAATCTAGTCCCAGTATGAGGGGTTCGGTGGCGGTGTCCATCATTAAAAATTCATGCCTTGCGGTTCTGTCCCCCAGGGAAACTTCGCAGTGGACGGCGTGCGAAATAACTTTTTTAGAGCCATCGGCTAAAAGTACCTCGAAGTCCACCTGTACGTATTTCGGTCGCGTTTTTAGTTTTTTTATTAAGGCGCCCTGAATGAAACTTCGCGTGGCGCCGGTGTCGATGATAGCGGTGATTGCTTGGTTTTCAAGGCGGATAAATGCTTTTATCTTTTCATCCTCCCAGATGAGGTGTGTTTGATTTTTAGGGTGCTTCATGATCCGCTTTTGACCTTTCTTTCGTTCTTGAAAACTCGTTGGGCATGCGGCTAAGCTGTTAACCACGCGGTGGTGTTCTCCTCGTGCTGGTGGAGTCCCACGGGGAATACTCTCTAAATCGGTGGCAAGGCTGATGAGCTCCTCCAGGGTAGTAAAATCCTTACGCCGGATATACCATAGATAGTCTGCATTGGCATTGCGATAAATTCGGTCTAGTTTTTCGTCCGGACTCAAATGTGCATGACGCATCAAATCATGCAGTGCTAGGACATAATCTTTAAAAGCTTCTCGTGGTCGTTGTGTCCTTTTACGAATTTCGTCATCCAACTTTTCGAAATATCGTGGCGGCAAGAAAAATGCATAAAAATCGACTCTAAAACTAGACCATTCGTTCCACTGCTTGTTGTTGTTTCTCCACCAGATCAGCGGTTTCTCACGGAATAGTTCCGACAGGACGGGCAGGACACTATTTATCTCAATTTCATACATACTAGCGAGTTCTTCCACTCGCTCGATAAAACTGAGTGGGTCTCTCCCGCCGTCGTATTTTAGTCCCCATTTTCTGACGAGTTCAATCGTTGAGGTTCTAGTGTCTGTGCATGGTTCACTTCGGCGTAATGGTAGTGCTGAATTACTTGGAGTCTCTACCTTGAGAGGAGATTTACTATCGTCTTCTGTTACAATAGTCGGTGTTTGTAGTTTGTTGCTGGGTGATACGGAACTCACGGTGTCATGCTGGGTTTGCCACACGAGGAGTTGTTTTGTTTCTTCTTCGTCATGCTCAGCACTTACAAATTTGGCAAACTTCTTTCTTCTACAGTTCCGGTCACACTTTGTCCACATTGTGACAAATAGTTGGTTAACTCCTCCTTCTTTAAGGAGTATACCCATGTTGTTTTCAGCATGATGTTGTCGGGCGATCTTTCGGCGATTTATATAAGGAAAGATTTGCCGGCTCGTAGTTATTATTTTCGCTGCTGATGTTGTTGTTGTTTTTGTTGTTGTTGCAGGGCAAATATACGTTACTATTTTTGCTGCTGCTGCCGTTGTAGTTATTGTGGTTGCGTTTGTTGGACAACTAAGTCCCTGCTCGGGCGCCACTGTGACGACACGTACTCGCTGGTTGCTGGGGTAGTCTCAGCGGAGTCCAGGGTCGTTTTCCACAGATTAAAAACACGGAGAATTTCTACTTAACGTTATAATTCTCCTTTATTGGTCTTCTCTTTACACAAACTCTACACAGAGCTCTTGTGTGATGTGTACTCGCGTGGTGACTTCTCTCGCGGCCAGGTTTCTCTGAGAGTGTGGAATTTGCCTTCTCTCGCACCAAAACCGAGAGATTTGTAGCGGAAGAATGTCCCACTCTCCGCTAGGATCTCCGGCACGTGGTCAGGAATCAACTATTAGTAGGGTATCCTCCCACCAATAGTAGTTTCCGGATGCTGCGAAGGCTTGACCAACTCTTCGGGAGCGATGAGTTTGCGACCGTACACCACTACCCGGAGAATCTATCGGTACCCCACTACGATAGAACCTCCGGCGTATACAGGCTTCTGTATTGGCGCCACCAATAAGAGGCCTGGGTGCGACGCTGATGCAGCGAGCTCTTGGGTGCAGTAAACCTTGGCTCAACAAGAAGATCCTCCACTGAAGCGGTAGCCACGCTCCAGTATTGGTTGCTTCCAACAAACACTACTTTAGTACTTATATTAGAGCACGTACCCCGCACTCTAATAGCAGTTCTTACCGTAGCGCGAGCTGCTAGCTAACTAAATCTTTGTTTAACGATCACTCGTCTTTTATACTTGTTTGCTTGTACACACATGAGTACACATACACACGTACTAACACACAACATGAATACACACTGCATGTGGGCGTTCATACACAATTGACAACAAAGGTTTGTCAGACGCAGTGCTGTATTAATGCGTGTAAATCCGTTAAATTTAAATTCAAAACTTAACGAGAAATGATAGTATAATAATAATTCTTTCAGGTAAGTAACTTATGATAAATACAAAATAGAAATAATTCATGGTAATAAGTAAATAATAATAATTCATCTAATTAATCCAATGACAATAATAATATGAAATAATAATAAAATAATACTTCATTGTAATACAAAAAAAATAATAATAATTCATAGTAGTTGTTGCTGGTACGTTTAAAACAAGCCCGCGACTTTAATCGTTACAGTTCCGTGTTCGCAAATCACTTTAAAATTCTGAGAATCACTGGTTTGCAATTTCTATCAGCACACATCATTAGTATTCATTTTTTTAATTTTACAATATTCAGAATATTTTTAAGGTGCTCTAGGAGCACACACGAAAATTTGTTTAATTAACGTCACTAGTATTTATTTCTATTTTGCTTACATAGCTTGACTAGCCATATTTCTGTTCTGCTAACGTACACAGTGCTGCTCGCACATGAATATTACCGTCACCGTTGATGGTTTGTTCGTGTTCAAACAACTTTATCCGCATGTATGTATGCGCTAGCCTGTAAACACCCGCACATAAATTATGCTGAGAACATGGAAACATTATCGATAAGAAACAACTAATATTACAGTTCCAGGTGACATACAGCATACAAAGTGGCATATATGCGACATTTAACAAAACACAGCTTACTTGATTTCTTTTCACCATCAACCCACTCTTATTAGAACTACCTATATTAAAACTTAGATCCACACATGCTTATTTATATAAAACTCACCGTCAAGATTGATTAGAATTCAAATGCAATGAGCAACATTAAGGTAAAGGAAATGTTTCGACACAAAAATAAGTTTATATAAAGAATAAAATTGTATGTGATGCTTTTAGCCATTAACTGTATACGAGTATACAGTGAGGAACAAAAATTTTGGTATAATGGCTAAAATGAATTACCTATCAAAATTTTGTCATAATAAACGTGTCTTACTCTTATTTTGTTTATTAAATAAACATATTTTCTGTGTTTTAAGACCTTCGCCAATCTTTTAAAAGATTTTAAAAAAGGATGCCAGCTTACTTCTTTCCGTGCTACATTAATCGATTTATGAACCATAGCAGCGCGCATTTTTTATAATTTATGCTTTAAAAAATACGTTAAAATTACGATTTTCGTATCATTGCATTTAGCTATTTTATTGCCGCTTGTTCGCTTCGGAAAGTGTAGAACATAATCCCAATTTTGTGCAAAAAATTACCTCTAAGGACGAGGCACATTGTGGCATAAGTGACCATGTTAACATACTAAATTAACGTTTAGGGGAGGACACAAATTCACACGAGATTCAACAGATGCAATCCATTCACGAAAAGTTCGGTATCATTTCTACGTTCTTAATCAAGAATCACTTTGATGAGGACATCGCCGTCAACAGTTCGAATTGAACGATGAGGACATGTTGATCCCCACATCGTTAGGGACGTAGAATGAATGTTTGTTCACACATAATGGCTTTCATGGGCTTTTCAAATTAAACAACAATTTCGTTAATACCTTATACACGCTTTGTTTTATTCTATTTCAGCTTCGACCCACCCATATTGGAAAACGCTTTGTACATGCAAATATTCAACAAAACACTTGTACATTTGAGTGTGCTATTATATCTTTATAAATTTGTGTTGCAAAGAAAATCCCAAACAGAAAGATTTCCCCAATATTGGTTACTTGAACAAAAATATAACTTGTGCAACTTTCAGCATTAGCGTGGAAAGTCCATTGTATGGAGCAATGAGCTCACAGATTTTGAATTTTTTTACAGGGTGTCCGTCGGGAAGGTATACTACTTTGTTTGTTTATCATTTTTGGTTAAATGAAAGAGAGTGGATCGTGTATTCATAATTGTTTTATTTAATGTCGGCAATTATGTATGGAATACAATATCAGATAAATGCCCGCCTCTGTTAGCCTCACAAATGCGAGCCCTTTTGAATACATTTTTCATTACATTCTCACACATCTCACGTGGTATTTCATTAATTTCATCACGAATATTTTGTTTGAGTTGCTCCAGCAATTCTGGTTTGTTTGCATAAACCTTACTTTTCAGATATCCCCACAAAAAGAAGTCGGAAGCAGTCAAATCAGGCGACCGTGGAAACCAATCAACATCACCATTCCTTAAAATAATTTCTTGTGGAAAGATGTCTCGCAGTAATTCCATTGTAATTCTGGCTGTATGCGACGTGGCACCATCTTGTTGAAACCACATGTTAGTCAAACCCAAAGCATGCAGTTGTGGCGTTAAAAAGTTTTCAATCATATCACGATATCGCTCCCCATTGACAGTTACCGTTACTCCGCTTTCGGTTTCAAAGAAGGTTCAATGATTCCTCCTCACCAAATTGCACACCAGACTGTCACTTTTAATGGATGCAAAGGTGACTGATGAATAATTTGAGGATTTTCCATTGCTAAGAACCGATTATTCTGTTTATTCACATATACATTCAAATGAAAATGTGCCTCGTCACTCATTATGATTTTTTCATAAAAATCGGGGTTGTCATGGGCGAGCTGTAGCATCCTATTGGCATATGTACGGCGGCGTAAATGGTCTTCTGGAAGAAGCTCTTGTGTCAACTGAATCTTAAATGGAAACAAATGAAAATCTTTTTGCAAAATTGTGGCCAAAGTTGTTCTTTGAAGACCAAGCTCCTGAGCACGGTGTCGAATTGAGGTTGATGGATTTCTTTGAACAATTTCTTGAACAGCAGCAATGTTTTCATCCATTCTTGCAGTACGTTGTGGTCCATGCTTGGGCCTATCAGATACAGTCCCTCTTTCTTCCAAATCATTCACTACACAATAAATCGTGCGTCTTGTTGGCACGTTGTTGCTCCCAAAAATTTCACGTAACTTTCTCATCGTCACTTAATCCGTGTATAATTATTTGCCTCTGTCACTAACTTCTCTGGCGAGTGAAGCTCCCTTAAGGTTGAAAGTTTGATCCCCCAGCAAAATGTGCACCTACGCCAATGATTTTTATCCTGCAAAAATTGACGTTGTTGTATTTTGTGGTAAAATGTTTTATTTTAGTCTTTTAGGTCATTTAATCAATGATGTGGCCAAATGTTTTTTGTTTTTTTTTTTCGTTTGGTGTTATAATGTATTCATAGCCAGGTAAATAAGAGAAAAAATACAGTAACTTCATCATTGTTTTCACATACATTATATTCTTAGAGCTGAAATCTATTCCTTGTTGTTGTATTTACCTTCGTACATTTGTTATATTCTATTCAAACTATCCAAAGAAGAAAAATTCAGCATTGGCCGTTAGACAGCAACGGCAGAAGGATACGATAATGGATTTAATAAACTTGGTATCATTTTTGTTGTTTGTTTTGCTTTTATATATGTTCTTTCCAGCATGATATTAATAGTTGTTGTAGGTATTTTATGTTCTAACGATAATTAGAATTGGTTGAAAAAGTTTTTCCTTGTCAGTGGACTGACTGCACACATGTAATATTTATGTATCAATGTGCGATGGCTTACTTTGTCCAATTTTGTAGATAATAGAATGAAAATTGTTATAAATGTCAAGAAACTTTCTCATTGCATCTGGAGCTGGTTCCTCGGTACTAAAGTCAGTACTGTTTTCTAATGTTGGTTGTTTTCGCGTGATGTTTTTACGGTAAACACAATTAAAACTCTTGAAATTTAATTATAAAAATCTTTTGATTTTTTATTTTTTTATATTTATTATGATTGTATGTGTAGGCAGAATATGTTTAGAAAGTGTGTTAACACCAGCCAAAAAAATTAGAAATAGATTGTTTTGCTATGGGCTTCAAAATTTTTAAGTTTAAGTATAAAAAGACCTAGAATATAATTTACTATGACTATTATAATTTACATGTAGATACATAAATATGAATACATAACATATAATATTTTTCTTTAAACCAAAGTCGCTCTTTTTTAAATTCTTTGCTGGAAAATCGGAATATTTTATTTATTATTACACCCCTAAAATATGTTATAAATTTTGTAATATTTTGTATTGGACAGCGTTGCCAGAACAGTTATCTGGAGAAATGCTAAATGGGTAAAAATTAATCTGCTAAAACGTTCTACAGGAAAACTGAAATGCTAAAAAAAACTTTGTGAATTTATAAATAAAAATTAGATTTAATTCAATTTCAAATTTTTAAGTAAAGCCATTACAATAAAAAGCCTCGACAATAGGAGAAGGATAAAAACAGTAATGACATTACAAATGCCGATGTTTCTTTAAATACATGTTCGCGTCCAAGAAGACGTTGTGTTTAAGTTTTTATCCCAATTATGTGTAACCAATATACATACGACCGTATTTATGTTATATGAATGAATTACTTTTCTATTAGCCTCTCCATTGAATTTAATTTTTTTATAACTAAATATTTTTGGCAAACAATTTCTCAACTGGCCTACGACGAGTTCTTTTGAAAATTCACAGTAAATATTTTTCTAACTTTCAAAAGAGCAAGTTGTTACTCTGGAAACACTACAAAAAGAAAAATCCCGAATCCAATAATGGTAAAACAGAAATTAGCAATATTTTGTAAAAATTTTAATGCGTTAAGCTAAATATAGCATTGAAAATACTACAATGGCCACGCTGGTATTGGTGTTTTTTTTATATCATTTTTGCTATTTTATACTTCGAATTTTTTATCCCCAAAGAGGAAAATAATACGATTTATTGATGATGTCTTCATTTGCAGTCGGCAAACTTTACAATTTGCAACTTCTTTTGGCGATTGAATTGCAAGTTTGGCGATATGGCAATTTAATACAAGGTGGGGAATAATTAGTCTAACTACTTTTTACTTTCATTAAAATATTTTTTAAACCGAAATTTCCAGCCTAATCACATAGGCGAAAGAAAAATACAAGAAAATAATAAAAAAATTTATTCTTATATTCTCTTGTCCTTAGTCTTGGGTTAAATAGATGATGTTTAAAGTTGAGACTAAATTAGTAGAAAAGACACAAAGTATGTTGAAAACTTGCATAGCGACATATACAATGTATTCCATTCTGCTAGTTGTCTATTAAAATTTTAACTTTTACTGTATTCAAAGTTATCTTATCAAAACAAATATTCTTTTTGGAAAGAAAGAACAACGAAAACAGACTTAAGCCTAAAAATTTAATAACTTTATGTTTTCTCACATTTATATCAATTGATTATTAAGCTGAAATATAAAGCCAAGCAAATAGAAGAAGATAAAAAAATTATTTTAAAGAAATTTGATTGATACATTTAAACAGATTTCAAATTTCGTTGGAAAGGATTTATGTTTTTACAGCCGTATTTATAAAGAAATGTATTTAAGGTTTCAAATAGAAATTATTTAATAAGCATTTCTAGCCTAGAATTCGCATTCATAAACAGTTTTACAGGAATATACAGTTTAAAAATTTCGTACTGACAACTCCACCATATTATCGTGGTAATATTGCACAACAATTATTCGATTGAACCGGGTTGTATTTGGTGAAATGAACAATAAAAAAATGAATAATAAATGACTCACACGACTTAAAAATGATTTTTAATTTAAATTTTTATGAATACGGCCGTTAAAGTTTATGTAGAATTTTCTTTTATTAAAATGTCGATATATGTTGAAGCTGAAAGCTTAACTTATTAAAGTCGAGTTACATTAATCGGTAAAGTTATTTTAAAGTCAAAATTCCAACAAGATAATGGGTAGATTATGTATAGCAACCAAATTATAGTTGGCAACCAAAAATAGTACTATTGGGTGATTCAAATTAACAGCTGTCAGTTGCAAGCTTCCATCGGGAGATGAAAGTCAAAATTGGAAAATCCCTAAAACCCAAAATAGATGCAAAATAATAAAAATCTCTAAAATAAAGATTCTCTAAAATTAAAATCCCCAAAAAGAAGCCACATTAGCGAATCGCTCAAGTTCAAAAAGAATACAAGAGTAAGATAGGTAATACTCGGTAAAAACGAAAAAGGGAAAATAAATTTCATAAAAACGTAAATATCACATAAATTAAAATCCAAGTTAAAACGACGTTCCCGCAATAATATTGTTTTTCAGTAATTTGGTAAAGATATAAAATTTGACACAACCGCATTTAGCGGTTTTCGCTTTAACTGTTTATTTTCAATGAAAAGTTTGCTTTAGCCCACTTCACATTTGAATTTCGAATCTTTCAATAAGAATGATCATGCAGGTAATATCAATGACATATCGCTGTAATAGCCCACTATGCAGTTGATGTGAAATCAGTGAAATGAGACTAAGCTCATGAAGTTGATCTGAGGGAAAATTATGTGACGTTTCGAAAAACTTCCAAGTTATGACTGCTTTCTACAACTTTTCGATATTAAAGCAAAAACTCGACATAATAAGAAATTTTTTTAATATTTTCATTATATTTTTACGTACATATGAATACTAACAAACTTAAAAAAAGGTAAATATATTGGCAGAGTTCCTTGTTTTACTAGTGAACATATTAAAATTTTATTCAGAAAATGTCTGAATGCAATTTAACTTTTTTTCCAAAATTATATAGATAAGATTGCACCGTGTTCTTCTCTAGTTTTCTTACTGTTTTTATATTTGTGTTTATAAATATTGTTAAAATATCAGTTGTAAATAAAAGAATGTATTAACAACACAATTTACAAGAGTAAATTTTATGGAAGTTATTTCGTTATTAAAACGAGATTCGCTATTCCTTAAAGATAAAAAGGTGATAGATAGCTAAGAACATCTTTTGCAAATATAATTAAATTATAATGCCACCTTCTTTTAAAATTATAGATTTCTAAAAGCTTAAAAAAAACAAAATATCAAAATTATATTTGATCGAAAAAGCTCTTAAAAGTAGAGATGGAAATGCAATTATAACTAAAGAAATATCGTAAAGCTTTAAATGACAGATAGTTGGAGAGTAGAGAGTTGTAGCAAATATGTTTGATAAATAAATTGGTTTTAAAATATATTTAAGTTTAAACGATAAAAATAATTGCACTATATGGCAAATTCGCCATGATCTGGTTCTAAACCACAGGGACGTCTAAACTCTTGAAGGCGTTCATGAATCCATTTATTAGAAACTGTAAAGAAAAGGAAATATGTTAAATATTTAATAAAAGTTTTAAGATATTGCTTTGATTTTATTCCGCTAAAACAGCAAGTACATACTAAATAGAAAGGAGTAGTTCTAAATTTTACATACCCCATTTTGATCCCGTAAGTACCGGGCAGGCCGCATGTCGAGTCCGGTAATCACCTTCTCCGGATTTGTGTAAATTGTGCCAGAAAGCAGCTGTCCCTTTTTTGGGCCAAATAGCAGTGTTAATAGCAGTGAAAACGGTAGCACCACCTTGTTCAACATCACTCATCTTATATATACGCAACAGTAAAAGAGTAATAATTTAAAGAGTTTTAAAATATACAACAATGAAAAAAGAGCTTTAAAGTCATATAAATAAATAGCAACTTACATAGAATAAAACAGTGGCTATTCTATTGCCGGAATTAAGACCTTGGAAGGCACGTATTTCTTCACGCTGTAATCCACAAAACAAGGAAAACACACATTTATTTAAAAAAACAACTAAGAGAACTATATTCGGCTATGCCGAATCTCACATATATACCCTTTACAAAAATATAAACTATTAAGCTAAACACCTGCTATCATTTTGTTTTAATATAAGCATTTTCGATCGATTAATAAATGAGATGTTTTTTTTTTTATTCTAATTTGTTTTTCCATTTTCTCGTGTCTCTGAATACTTAAACATTTTTAATAAATTCTCGATATTTTTGTGAATTTTCGGTGATTTTTATATTTTGGGCAAAATACAGAATTTTTCAAAATTTTTTGGTGCAAGTTCGGTTTTTTGGAAAACGTAAAACATAATTATTTTAGATTTTTGGTAAAATTTATAAGTTTTAAATTTTTGATGAATTATCAATTTGCAGGAAAATTTATTTTTTTTATAGATTTCTTAATGTTCAGACGTTTTTCATAAAATATAGACTTTTTTTATTTTTTGGTGAAATTAAAATTTTTGTGCTAAAATTACAAAATTTTGTAAATTTATTTAAAAATTTTGATTTTTTATTAGATTTTAACTTATTGACAGTTAACATTTTTTTATTCTAGTCTTTCGATTTTTTAAATAAAATTTTTGAAATTTTGAGGTTTTTTTTAATTTTTTTTAATTTAGTCCAACCTTTAGCTCCGCAATTTCTCTGGGAGCAACTAGTTGATAATTTTTGTACAAAGACTTTATAGCAAATTTATAAGCGTTTCCCCGATGGAGTTCAAATACAAAAAGAGCCCAGAAAAATGAACTACGGATATTATTGATTTTAAATAGCGAAAATTCTCCGATCGCGTTGATCAAATGCCGTCAAAAAGCTGATTTCCACATCGGCTAGATGGACAGACAGACAATGTTAATTGTGATCGAATGTGTTCAAGGGGTTTGGAAAACAGTTCAAATTATCAAGAGTCAACTGTAATTATTTTAGAACAGTCTTTAAAATTTTGCACGAGTTCAAATTACGCAGTAAAATCAAAAATGAAATAATTTAGAGCAGTGAACGTAGCCGCTATTAGAGAAAATATTTCTCCTCGTGTATCTTGACCAAAATGGCCAACTTTGTTTGAGTTATTCTAGCCGAATCGAAAATGATTAAATATGTTTCTACGACGCGACAAAATACCGGACGAAGCCAGCTAAAAAATCTCTTAGTACTTACCCTTGCAAAATCAAAGTGCGGCTCATAATGACCACCAATTCCATAGTTAACAACTTGTAGCTCTTCGGCCGTTAGCATATCCAGACCCGTCATATCTTCGGTTCTTTGTACAATGTTCTTAATAATAGGATGTTCTTCAGTCTTTAACCAAGCCGATTTGCTAATACGATAATTAGCTGTTTCTAGTTCCCCAGTGATAGCATTTTGAACAGTAGCTCTGCGGAATCTTGGTCGGGCCATTTTCTTTATGATCTCAATTTCAGAGTCAAAAATAACATCATGATAGACCACAATATAGGGATCCTTAGAGGCTTCTTCTAATTTCAAAGGGCCAATTTTCAAAAAGGGTACCTTATTGTCAACGTAACGGCATTTTAGAGCTCTAAATTGACTGGGTGAAGGTTTCAGTTTACCCCGGCACAATAACTCGTAGGCCTTGCGTTCGGTTTGGTCGAACATAGTATAGGGTTCGGCTTTCGAAATGGGCTACAATTAAAAAAAATATAAATAAGAAATTATTAGCACTTTATTGCGTAAATTAAACTGATTATTTTTAATACTTACCAAATCAGATTTAGGGGTCTCATCTGTGCCATCGTCACCTTTAACCTTCTTTTTCACTGACAATTCTTTTAACTCTTTTTCATAGTAAACTTTATTACCTGTGGCACGTTCATGATTTGGTATCAGTTGCAACAATTCATTTGTCATAGAGAGGGCACTTTCAACGTTGCCTTTTTGCCCACGCCAACAAGACCAGCAGAATGTGGAAAATTTAAGAAAAAAAACAGAAATGGGCAAAGAAAAATAACTTAAATGTTTGTTTTTTTTATTATTTAGCAAGCCGGGTTATTAATTCATGCAACTGTTTCTGTGCAGGGTGGTAGGCGGATGTAGGATGGTTATATATTAGTATGTAAAAATGTAGTAAATGGTTTGGAGCTTTGTGCAGGCGGAAAATGTTATTGTATTAGTATGATGTAGTTAGTTTTATTCTCTGTTGCAAATGTAATAAAAGTGATAAATTGCAGAAGACACGTTGTGATAACTCCCACCACTACAGAGATTCAACAAACCCCTCAAATAGTCCACATTGTATTCGATATTGCGGTTGTGTGCAATTAATTAGTTTGCGAATATGAAAAGGTATTTTTTGCAGCACCGACTGACTACCTGTTTGTGTTGATAAATTTCGGAACCCGATGATCAAATATGACATTGACAGAAAGGAATATATTGGTTTTCTTAATTAAATTGCATTGTTTTGGTTTTACTGTTTTAAAGGCTTAACACTGAGCGGAAATGAAAATAAAATGATTTTTCAACAAATAAAAGTTCTTATTTTACCTTTAAAAATTTGCCAAGGAATATAAATTTAACAATTTTGTTGAAAGAGGCTTTAAGTAAAGACAAACCGGTTGATAAATTTAACCATATTTATATTTTACTTCAATAAATTAGTTTGGAATTAATAGTTTAATTTCTGCCACTATTTATTATTATAATTCAAATCAAGTGATTTGAAAAATTATAATTTATACTCAAAGGCTGACGGAATGGAGAAAACTCAGCTCTCAAATGTAGTTGGCGTAAATCTTAATGTTTTCTTTACGTTCTTTACAAATAATGACAGTAAATACCACATTGAATGTACGTTTTGAGCTTATGGTTATGTTTTGCCGAGGTATTCGAGTAATTCGCAACCGAGATCGTATATATAATTTATGATTTAGGGTTTTCTGAAGTCGCCCTCAAATTTAACACAACCCTATTTCAAAGACCCCCACATACAGTGTTCTAGTCTATGATTTTAGAGGTTTCGGTCCCGACATCCCCAAGAACTTTAGTCTGTTTCACTATAACTCTAAAAGTTTGAATATTACATATTTTAAAGGCGCAACTCAAATTCGCCAGTCACCTGGAGAAGGTATTCACACCAGATGACGCAAATATGTGTTACAGCCCACTAATTATCAGTAATACTATCAATAATCTTTTAAAATTTAGGATACCTTCACTCAAATTTCGAAGATCGAAGGATAAATTTTTGCTCATTCGAAGAGTGTCGGCGGGTGTCCCTCAAGTTAGTATATTAGAACCGCTACTGTATGCAGTTTATACAGCAGATATACTAACAAACTCAAACACATACGTCAACCTTTGCAGACGACACTGAACTTGTAGGTGTAAATAAAGACCGAAAGATTGCATCTACAATCTCATATCTCATAAAAAGTGGAGGGTAAAGGTTAATCCCTCCAAATGCGCCTACATAACTTTAACACGCAGACGGCGAATTAAGCCATCATATGTGTTGTCACTGTTCCAGCGGAAAACCCCGTAAAATATTTGGGAACTCATCTCGCTTGAGGCCTAACATGTCCCTGCAATATTGAGGCAAAATTAACAGCTATAAAGCTCAAAGCTACTCAGCTTCATTGGCTTATAGGCTCCAACTCAACTTTGGCCATGAAATCCATTATAAAACTATTATGAACATATGGCTTCCAGCTTTGGGGTACAGCGTCCGCATCAAATATTCACCGGGATATAAATATTCCAACAGTCCAAAAAGAAATTAAAAATTACTCATGCAAATAAGAAAGCAAATTATCAGTCCATCGCAACTCCTATGCCTGGGACTTGCTGGTGAACACCAGAGACATTGCGAGACGGCCCTCTTAACCCATTATAAAGTAGTCTATGATTTGAACACAAAAACTTAGTTGCCACATTGACAGTAATTAATAACTATAATTATAACTAGGGCGAAAAATATTACATGTATTGTTAAGAAATAGATACCTAAATGACTAATATTTTTCAGAGCAATTTTCCAGCGATTAGACCCAATATTCTTATTAAAAATTCGAATAAGAATTTCGAAAGCTACAACAATAACAAACCAACCTCAAGTTAAAGATAATTTTTTGTATTAATGAGATGATATAAAATTGTTAACACTCGATTCAAAACAGATGTAAAATTAACTCTTGTAACTTTAAATGCAGGTTCAAAAAAAGTGATTTTTTTATTATATCAAACCCAACAATATTTCCAAATGACTACTTTCGTTCAGAAACTCTAATATAAGAGATTTGCTGATATAACTAAATGTGTCCATGATTAAATTGTGCCAGAAAGAACGGAAGAGAAAAGAGGTATAAAGGAGTTTCAATAAAAAATGAGGTTATAAAATATACATACAACAACTTATGTTTTTATAACATGATAAAAGGTTTTTGTAACTGTCTCTAATTGTGCAAAATTTACATGCATATGTGAATTGGTAAGAGTTATATACAAATAAACAACAGCAATAATAATATGCGCCCTAGCAATGACCTATTTATTGTAGATGTTATAATATATTTAGTAGATATCGTAATACGAAATGAAAAGCATACACATACATACATATATGAGTAGTACAGTCTCACCTCAACTTTTTTACCTCTTGTAAAATAGTTGCAATAGTTATGGAAACATTTCCATAAAACGTTCATTTTGATGTGAAATACTGCAAGTCGGATTACTTTTCTTAATGGATCTAATTGAAACTACGTCTTACGTAATTGTGTTACAAAGTGTGAAGCAATTTTGTTTAAACATATACATGTTGCAATGTGTGGCACACTAAATTTAGTTTAAAAAAGTTTATGACTTTTATAAAAAAAAAAATTTAAAAAAACTATCAAAATGATTTTAGTTGCGTTTGTTATTGTACAAATAACATTTTCCGAATGCCATCAAATTTTTTTATTATCAATATTTTTTATTCACATTGGCTATTAAACAGATTTTTATGAAAAATAATCTGAAATTTTAGCAGACGAAAAGGCGAATTGTACAAATTCATCTTAGATATTGATTTAGACATTTCTGCGCGCTGGTCTGAACCTTTGATGAAACCTTTGTTACGGGTATCGTTCAAACATATGGAAAATTCCCTTACGCTTTCTTGTAAACCGCCGATATTAGCGAAAAACTATAAAATCAAGATAGGCAAACAATTTAAATTATAATTTTGAAAGTAAAATATATCATAGACTTTAATATTTCAACAAGAAGTATCCATCTGTAGTCCTTAAATAACTCTTAAGTCGGATCAAAACTATAATTTTGGTTTCTGTTTAAATTTTTACATTTCCTGTATGCGTTCTTTCTTTTTGGAAAAAAGGCGTTGGCCAATTTTTGCTCAGTTGCACAATATTTTCATATTTTTGTTCAAGTGTACGATGTTTAAACAGTTAGTTGTATATTCCCAGGCATTGAAAAATGTTTATTTTTATATTTATATACTTTTGCTGATACCTGTTGCTCAATTTGTTAGTATATCTTGAGGTTTTACTCCTAGTTATTGCTACTATGATATGACGTCACACGATATTAAAGTTTTTTCTTATTTTGCTATTTTCTTCCAGGTTGAAAAAGTGACAAATTTAATGCTTATTATAGAACAAGCAGATGTTTAACGATGTGTCATCTCACGATGGAAGACTGTGGGGCCGATAGCATAGTATCATATAATCAGAATGTTTGAGAAATTTCGAATAATTATGAAAATTAGGAAACTTCAAAAATAACTGAATATAGTTTAGTTATTACAGTTTTGAGCTACGAGTAGAAAATGGCCAGACAATAATTTCAAGTAAACAGAATAAGGTTACACTTCAAAAGAATAAAGGGTTACACTTTAGACAAAGATATTATGACACCACTGTGTATAAAGGATAATAAACATGTTATAGTTGTTCGCAACATGTTAGTTACTTTGGCAAAATATAGTTAAAGAACAAATATCAATTTATAAGTGTATAAACATATGTATATACATCCTTTTAACAACCTCTTACTAAAAGCAATGTCAGTGTGAAAACATGAACATTGTTATCAAAAACAACATAAAACTTTTATAATATATATAAAAAAGCAGATATTACAAAGAATCTATTCTTTAAACAATATTTTACATTAGGTTCTTATTTATTTAATATGATTGATCCTTAGGCTTGTGATCAAATTAAAATACTTTGTAATGATATTATTACTGTATACTATATATCAGTGAGTGACACTATGCATCTTGGACGCTAGAGAAAATAGATACCTGTATATGGATGACATCTGTGTGTTTATTGATACATATAAAAAATTGGTTTCAAGATAATGATAACATTTTTAATTATCTTAACTTTTAGATTTAATTTTCCGACAGGGTGATTTGATATAAATATTTGGATATTTTGAGACTAAAAACTAAAAACTACACTGAAGATGACATATATTCGAAGCCGGTTCTTCACCAAACCAAACTTGACAAAGGGTTACAGAAACTCACTCCAAATATCTCTAAGAAGTTAATTTTAAACTCTGGAAAAACGAAACGTCTTCATTCCGACCATGTTTTCTGAATAATTTTGAAAGCCAATCAATAAGTATCCAATGTCATTTATCAATTTGTTTTCAATTTGTATGTTGAAACACTGGATTTGAACATATCATATTATTGGTTTGCTCTATAAGTTTAAAACAAAATTTAGAAAAATCAGTCTTTCGAATGTATTTTACATCCAGTTCACTATTTTATTTTAAACATATATGCATACATATATCAACGCTACTACATAAAAATGAGTCTAAGATGAGATCAAGTTTTACCACAAAGAAATTTCAATTACAGTAAACTCTCGACAATCTGAACTAATTAAAATCAGACCTACTTATTTTTGTAAAATTGTTCATATTTGCGAACGACGAAATTTAATAAAATTAGTCAATTGAGTAACACGTTAAAAAAAAATCTCTCTTAGAAAAATAAAAAAAATTAAAAGAAACCAAACCAAACTTGACAAGGAATAACGAAAATTCGTTCTAAAAGTCTACTTAAAAGAAACTTTTTTCACTCACAAATCTCTCTTTATATTTGGGATATTTCTTTCTATATTTCACAATCGTTATATTCAATAGCATTGTCGGTCCATTCTTTACCTATGAAAGCTGTAAATTCAACTTGTGGGAAGATATAAAATTACCCCTTTTCTGAATTTTCGTTTCTATGGAAGCCTTATTCTAGAGAATTTCTTAAGAATACTTAATAAAATTTCCTAATCAGAATCCTCTCAATTTCCAACCATATCTAAAACATTATTTCTCCATTTTGATAACACAATAGTAGCTACTTTACTCCATGCAGATTCTAACGCAAGCAAGAAGACTGTTTCTAAAAAAGTTTTGTAATCCTCGTTTGAATTCACCGCCCTTAAAATTTTTCATATTTTAAAGCCTTTTTTGATTTTTTAGAGTAGTCAATGGTAGAGCAAAAGTGTTCATATTTTGGGGCATTTATATATTATAATGTTAATATTATCGTGAGTTCACTGTATTTAGTTTTCTTTTACGACTGAAAAATAACGTAGCATTATAATATTTGCAACGAGTTCAAAACAAGGCATTTAAAAGAATATTTAATCTACCGTTACAGTACTAAATACCGTTACTATAATTAATATAATTTTATTTTATAGTCAATGCAAAATTTTAGTAAATATACAATTGTTTATCTTTTTAAACTGTGTTTAATAAGAGAGTTCAAATTTAAATATCTTAAAGTGTAGGCTGAAGACCACGGAGCAAAAATTGGTTTTGAATTTAATACATATCTGCAGAGAATTGGATAATCAGGTAAAGTTTTAAAGATATGAAATCATGAAATAATATTTTTAGTATAAAACTCTTTATATTATCTTTTTTACACATTTAAGTGTTAGCTTTCTACACAGTTACTTAGTTCTTAACTTAAGTCAATTCGGCTCAAGAATGACACATAAGGCTGGGGTCAAATTTGTTAAAAAAAACACAATCACTAAAGACTGCCGTTTAGAAAATGGGAATAAATTACTAGGCCCTCTAAGCCGGTTGTGGAATTTTTATTAGTTAATATTAAGTTTTATGTAGCGATGTTAATGCAATAATTACTCTATGTGCGAAATTTAATCTTCATTGATAGTTACTTAGAAATTAAAGTAACAAATTGTGGAAATAAAACTTAATTTTTCATGAAAATAATAAATTTTTAAAAATATATTTTTATTTTAAGCTTAAACATAAATTAAATTGATATAATTAATATGAATAATTTATTGATCCTTAAGTTCGTTTATTGTTCTTCAATTAAGAAAGAATTCTTTTTATTTCATTAATACGATAATTTGTATAGAATTCTGAAAAAGTTTTCAACACTAGCATAATGGAACACATGTATTTTTTGTGCCGCTACACACGTCACAAGATTTTTCTGAGACTTTCTACTATCGGAAACATCATCTATTTAACCCACCTAATAAAAAACAATTTAATAAAGAAAGCTTTCCCTAAGTTTCATATTTTTCGATAAATTTTCTGTTGTGTTAGAACAAAGTTTGCGCCACTGTAAATTTACTTTCAGCTGGCATTGAAAGCAAGTATTATTCACGTTTACAGGCGTCTTGACCAGATTGTCAATTTACAAGGTCAATTCTTGTCCGTTCGATCCTTTAAAATTTTATTTATTACTAAAATAGACCGAAATAATAACTTGTAAAACTTTTTGACATTTAAAAGTAAATTTTTTAAAAATTTAGTAACGTATTTCGAGAAATCACAAAGTATTACAAAGACCATTTTTATTCGGAATCGAAATTCTGAAAATTTAGTTTTATCATTTCACGAAATGATTTTAAATGCAATTTTCAATATTTATTTGCAAAAGAAAAGCAAAAAACGAATATATTCGGTTTTGTTTGATTACGATTTTAAAATAGAAGTTTTTTTAAATATTTATAATTAATTATTACAACTTTGTTCTAGTTTTTTGACCTTTAGACAAACATAATTAATTATTACATATTTGCCATTTTACTATTTTGTCATGCAAACATATTTTATACAAAAATCTAATTAATGATTTAATTTATTTAAAATATGCAAAGTAAATATTTTGGACTATGTAAATGTTGTTATATAGTGCAAAATAATGTAAGTGTTAATTAAGGAAGTGTTATATGTATGGGAACATGCAGCTTTGAGTAATTGTTTTATTAACTTATTATTAAATTATTTAAGCAATTTAAAAAGTTAAAATTTATTAAATAACTTACCTTGTTTGTATGTTGAAAAGGCTAAATATTCTAAAATGTCAGCTTTTGTAAATGCCAGTGTACGATTTCTGGGCTCATCCAACATTCTAGTCATGGCTTCATTCATCCATAAAACAGTGTGATAATAATCATGATTGACATATGACTGCCGTCCCAATTCAAAACAATCATCAGATGACATTTCCGTACTGCAGAGAATAATACATAAAAGCATTTAATTAAATTAAGCAGAAATTATAACTTCCGCTGAATCTTACCTATATTGAATGCCATTTAGTTCACCTCTGGCCAAACTTGAAGTATCTAAATTGTAAGTATCTTGTAAACGCATTAGGGCCACTGCCGCCCCATTTAAATCCTCGTCGGAGGGAAATTTCAAAATGTTGCGGTAGTTTGTTATATTGGTAAGGAAATCTGCAAACAAATATGCAGATTAAAAATAATTCTATAATTTTTTTCCTAACTCACCTCTTCCCACATCATGGCCCATCAGATTTTCCACTTGTTTCCAGTCTGTGGTTAAGCGTTTTGTAAGTAAGTAGGCGTTAATGGGATTTGAAACATAATTTGAAATGTCTACAGCTGCTTCCGCATGTTCTCTTTGGTATTCAAGCATCTTACTGGCAAAATAAGAAAGGAATATTAATTAGTACAATTATTTAACAGATTTATTGAATAGAGCTTTAAACAAGATTTTAATATTTTTAAGTAAAAGTAATATATAAAATTATATTATGTATATATAATTCTTCAAAGACAGATCTTATGACTTGAGCTTACGATATATAACTTTCGAGATAACTTAACGCGCACTAGTTTAATTTGGCCGCATAGTGATTTAAAATTTGTTCTTATTCGACTGATCGAATAAAATTGTAAATTTCTTCGATTATTTGAACAAGCAGCTAGCTAACAGTATGTAAAAGCTTCTGTGTTTAACAACTCTGCAATTGCCCGTTATGTTTATTTTTATAACGATTTGGTGCTATAGAGTAATACCGACGAGGACGCTTTGAAATATACTAGTAGGAATAGAAGGTAGTATATGTCATAAAAATTTATGTTATATTATTGATTGGCAGCGGCTGAGATACGAACGTAGACGACTAAAGCTATCAAATGCTTAATAGTCAACTCGGTGACTGCCTAAGCTACAGCACTAAAATCGTGGTAATATGTGGTATTGAAAACCTTCAATGACCCAGCAGAAGGTTATACCGCTTTAATGTTCCCAACAAGGTGTAAGTCTGGACCATTGAAAGCCATGGAGCAAAAACTTGCGCCGATGTAATATAATACGCATAGAGGCGTTGCTGTTTACCCGGTGGAAAGAACAACATTCGTATGTCAGGTATTGACGTAAAAATTACACATAATAACTAGGGATGCATCTATATGCCTTTTTGGCAATACGATACCGATATTCAAACCAGAATATCGGCGATATCGATACCGATATGCTAGTAAATTAAGACTCAAAGTAAATTAAATACAATTTATAATGTCTGATGTACATAACGCCCCACTCTATTAAAAACCGTTACCGTTAAGCATGTTTTTATTTTACTTGCCACGCGTACCTTGTCAACTAAAGAATATTTGGGGTTTTTTTGAATTCCTACTCTTTTCGATTTAGTGTGCGATGTGAATATATCTTTTTATCGACAATAAAAATTTCGCCGATACCGATATATCAGCCAGAAATAATTAATGCCGATATATCGGTATCGGATACATTCCTTATATTAACTACATCCTATTCAATTCTAATACAACTGAAATCCCAATAACTATGCCATAAAATTGCACGATTCAACTACAAAATAAACAGACAGAATATGCAATCCCATTCAAAAAGTAGCAACAAATGATATTTCAATGTCATACTTTCACACAAAAGAGATGTGAAAACAAAACGTAACTCTTATTGCATAGAAACTATTAGTTTATAAAATTTTTAAAAACAGTAGCAAATCTAATAGACCAGTCAAAAATATGCACTATCATACTCTTTGAGAATATATACGATTTTTGACAGATTTGATAGATAATCACGCCCTTAAGCATTTTTTGCAGGAATAATACAATTGATCCGTAATTTCTTTCATTCTTATTTTTTATATCCTAAAACAAATCATAAGAATAAAATTCTAACGCGATCAACTCAGGCCATAGATTTTTGGGAGTAAATCCTAATTATTAATTAGTCAGCTAAATAAGAACGGGATAGGTTTCTATAATATCAGAGGGCACAAGTAGTTCGACACCATATCAAAGCATATTAAACTCTTTTAAATACTTTTTTTTTTGTTGCTACAGCCTTGATAAAGAGTGGGCATTTATATATAAAAATGTACATACTTTGATCTTTAAACACGTTTTAGCAAGAAACTACATTTTCTATATTTGGCATAGCTCTAAATAAATAACAAAGCACCTGATCATAAGTAACGATATCCCGTTTTTTTATTGCATAAAATAAAACAATTTTTGCGCGGCTAAAAAAACTAGCAACGTTGTCTGTCACTGAAAAAGTTACTTAAAAAGATAAAATAATCGATACAAAAACGTCCTCTTAAAATACATACATACATTTGTTGCACAAGAAGAAAAATCTAAAAATGTACGATTTTTTGTAATAGACCTGGTTTGTAATTATTACTGGCCTTAGATTATATAGGGACATTTTAGACTTGCACACTTTGTTGATATCTGCAGTCTAGCATTCGGGAATCTTAATGTAGAATTACTTACACTGCTGCACCTAGTAGTCGTAGTAGACGAATCGATGTACATCTTATTGCTGCGGATTATGTTTCTTTATAATCTATTCCGTAGCATTGCGAGCAAATTTGTATTACTTATCCTGCTTTATATCATTTAATATTAGCCCCTGGGTATCTTTTAATTTTAAGACTCCACTTACTTTCTATGTCCTTATTTTCTTCAGGAAGACCTCCCAAGTTAAAATTTACTACTAAGGCATTGAGTTTTTCATCCATAGTTTTTATCATTCATATTTTTGTTCACTTTGAAGTGCTTGCTCTACAGTTTATGGCTTTTAACAAAACTTGTATGTACACGCAAAAAAAAACATGGTTGAGGCACAGTCACGACAAACATATTATGTTGTTTACAACAATACATTGTTCTGTTAAACATAAATTTATTAAGTTAATATTAAAATTTAATCATTAAATGATTTTCATCCATTAAAAACATTCTAATGACTAAAAAGTATTTTAATTATACAAAAATAATATAAAAATTCTAACCATAAAATGTTCTTAACAGACGTAATATGCAAAAATTTGTTGTGTTTAATCAAAGTATGAGAGCCATGTGCCTTAAGTGGTTAGAGCGTTGGCTGACAAGCATGTGATGGCTTCTGTTTGTCTCTCAGCTGCTGCCAATTTTTTATTTTTGTATCGTTCTAAAAACTATGTTATTATTATCTTTAACTATGCTATTCTTTGCATGTACCTGACTCCGTTCGAATACAGTTTAAGTTTAGCCGTACTTGAGTTCTGGTTGAATTCTAGCTTCCAGTTCAAGCTACAAAGTCATATTCAAAACTGTATTATTTTTCCAACAAATAAAATTCGATAAAACGACAATTCACTTTGCTTCAGTTTTAAGAAATGCAACATTTATTTCGAAATAAAATACAACATGCTTAAAACTAAAAATCATTTTTATATTTAATACCAAAATTAAACTTATAGATAACATCGTAACAAGTTTAAATTAATTATGTTAAATACAACCAATTATTTGCACCTTTTTATACAAAAGTACAACAATAACTTAAATTTCCTAATAATAGCAAAATTTGTCTATATACAGTCTTTCAAGTCGAAAATTTGGAGAGTTATGTGCTTAACTAATAATTTTTTTTTGGTATCTTAGCCGTCATGACATGTTGTTTAGTTATTAAATACAGAATGAATAGAAATAAATAATAAATGTTAATAATTAATACTTAAAATTAAATTATAATTAATTAAATTAAACTACATCAACACGATTATCTGGTGGTGGACGATAACACCATAGAGTACCGATAACACCCAGTCCTATGAAAAACATGGTAAATGACGAAAGACCCAATATAATGCCGGTGGTAACATCATGTAGGGGTAAACCAGGAAATGGATCAAGCACCAGTATCACTAATAGACCACAACACGTGAGCAAACAAAACACGGTTACTAAAATGTAACCGGATGTATAGCTGCGATTTGGTAACCATTCACAGTGACGCGAACGGAAACCTAAGAAACCCAAACCAACACCACTAATGGCAGCTACTAAACTGAATTGGAGATAAAATGACTTGCCCATCTAGAAGAGAAGTTAATCATTAGTTATAGATACGTGTTTTAAGACATTATTTGTAGAGTTCTGTCAGTCACGAACTAGTTCGTTTCATTGCGAGATTATTTCAAAAAGGTGGTAGCAACTTTAAAATAATTACAAAAGCAATATCAATTTTTCTGTATGATACACCAAAATAAATTGTGTGTTGTCTTTGTAAATGTTGTCAAATTTCTACCGCCTTTTTGAAAAATTCCCTCAATTGAACGAACTAATTCGTGATTGACACACCTCCAATTATTTGTAAAGTACAAAAGTGGCTTTTGAAATACTCACATGGGCAATCATATACACAATTAAAGCCGAATTCATAGAACTGCCTAGCACCAGCATAAGTGATACAATAGCCAATGTTACAGTAGCATTGGCAATTTTCTGAGGATATGAATTATTGTTGCGTGATTTCTGTTGTATACTACTGCAATCTTCATCTTCCTCTTCCAAATGGGGATGTATGCGTGATCTCGCCAGCCTTGGTTGTATAACAGCCATTGTACGATCTGTATGCATGGATGTTACGGGTTTCACCGTTTCGTAGTGAAGTCTTTGAGGAGATAATTGAGAGTTCTTGCGCGGTAAAATAGGTGGGGCAGGAGGTAGGTCAGCATTTTGTAACTGGTGAGTTTGTTGACCATATTGCATTCTCAAATCCCTTGGAGAGACATACATTTGTCGGTGTGTTGTATTTTGTGAGCAATTCATGGGCTTAAGGAGAGCTTTACGTGGTGGAGTCGACAGAAGTTCGTGTAGCATTTTTGTGGCTTGGGGATTTTTGAGGGGTGTATTTGGATAAGAACATATTTTTGTAGTAGCAGCTTCTTTTTGGGGTGTAGAGGTACGCATGGAAGTGCGTGAATGTTCATATTGTCGGGGTAAAAAGTTATCACTATTATTTAGGTCTGGATTGCTTAGACAGGTTTCTTCTTCCTCGTTACGTAGCTCATAATCCTCTTCATCATCCGCCGGTATCATGGCATAACGATGGGCTTTTCCATTATGCATTTGTATAACTTCTTGATTATCATCAACCAATTCTTCATCTTCGGCAGTGGGAACCATTTGGTATCTTTGATTTGAATTTTTGTCCACAAGTAGAAATGTTTTGCTGCCAAAATCGCTAGAAAAAGCATGTTTTATTTTCGATTGTTGGAGGTTTTGGGCCGAGTTTTGACGACTTTGCAAAGAAAGTTTGCACTTAGGTTGCAGTTGGGGTTGATCTAATATCGGAGGCAA
The DNA here is from genome assembly GCA_963932375.1 of Phania funesta. NCBI lineage: Eukaryota > Metazoa > Arthropoda > Insecta > Diptera > Tachinidae > Phania > Phania funesta. Next base: position 45,446,651 of record OZ010652.1, read on the forward strand.
ACTGGCATAGGGTGCGGATGAAACATCTTCATGATATGAATGGGCTTCTGGTTGTTCCAACCGAATTTGAGAAGCATAACGATCCAAGTCATCTTGGGACTTGGCATAACGTCTGATAGATACTAAAGGCGAAGCCGAATTTTGATTATTTGTAATGCTTAAAGCTGTACCAGGAACGATGGCATAGCGATTGTTTTGATTAGTAGGCAACTCTTCTACGGGCACTAAAGCGTAACGACCAGAACCCGAACGCGTTTCCAGTGATTCATTCAAACGATTAGAATTCTGAGTCTTCATAGAACGCTGTAGAAAATGTTGTTGTTGTAGTTGATGGTTCTGTAGACTTTGTTGATGCACAGCTGGTGCAGTGTCGTTTATAGACTTTTTAGTGGCCACCGAACGCGTAGACATGCTTCGTTGAATGCGCAATGGACCGTCGCGTGGATCATAACGCGTTGCATCAGAATTAAAATTCATCTGTAAGCTACGATTATAAATCGCCTCCACATTTTCTTTGTTTGCAGAGGGCACGGGATAAAACTCACTATTCTGGCAAAAGGCCGGATTGGTATAATTATGTTTAGACATTTTATTAGGGTTTCTTTTATTATAAATTTTTATTATTAGCACTTTAGCACTTTAAATATCATTTATTTTTTTTTTTTTATTTCTATCAAAGTTTTTTAAGATTAATTTTAATTTTTCCAAACAAGACGTGTTAACACTCACAATAATTTTTCAAGACTGATATTCAAACTGCAGTTGTTGAAAGTAATTTACTTCAAAACTCAACCATTAAAAGTTGTACTCATACAGAACAGAAGGAAACAAAAACAAAAAATACGTTAAAAATTCAACCATGTATATCATCAGCTTTAGAGCTCAGCTCAAATAAATTTTCTTCCCCCTTAGAGTTTAATTATATTTTATATTTTGTGTCAAGATACCAGTACCACAACATGCAACATTCAATTGAATGCATACACAAACACACATACCCAATACACGTGTATTAAGGTTGGCGCGTTCCGCTTAAGGAAACATCTGCTCCTTATGGATAGACTCAGAAAAAAAAAACACCAAAATATTCTACTCATTCCATTTAAAACACTGTTAAGTCGTTGACTCGTGTTATACTCGTATTTGGCAAAGAAATGAGGGTTGAAAAATAAAAATTATTATTTTATATCTTTTGTAGAATAACGCAAACGCAGCCGGCTTTTATTAACTTTTTTTGAAAATAATTTCATATAATACACATTTATTTGTATGATACTAGCACATACCAACCTTCATATTGTTGTACAACTAAAAACAAACCGATATAATATTTCTCCTTCTAACTCAGCATTAAAACGATTTATAAAGCGGCCGTTACTTTTTAGGCTAAACAAACCACCAGCCACACACCCCTTTTTTCAAATAAATCATTGATTTTACGAATAAATATCCTACAAACCCCCCACAATTCCCTATTGATTTTTGACACCCTGTTATTTGTTGTTCTTAGCAAACACTTTCTATATAAAGGGTGTCACAAATTTACATAAGATTTTAATTAACTAGAATTTCGAGTTACTTTATTTTTTATTGAGCATATCGGGTGAATGATTTGACTGAATTTTAAAGATCCAGTGTCGAACTTCCTTCATCCAAACACGGGTTGCTGTGGGCTAGTTGTCACAACAAAAAGAAAACGAATAGCCGATTGTGATTACCGGAAGAAGAGAGTGCAAGATAAGGATATTTATCATATATTTATTGAATTGTTTCGCGAGCTACATGATATAGCGCAACGCCTTGTACAAACCATGAGCCACCACAATTTAAGCAGATTTAACAATAATTTATTTGACTGCCTAAACGCACGCTTCTCTCAACACCGGGAGAATATACTGCGTCTAGCAGCGCTCCCACTTGTAACAGACTGTCACACATGAGTACCATTTTGAAGCCATTTATTTGGGGCTGAATTCGCTTCTAGTGAGTAGCGGAGCCTATCTAATACTCCTACCGATCTATGGACCACGACACCCGTTTGCAAAGCAACTCAACATCAAAGTCCTGAAAGGGCCTTACGATACTCAAGATGTATCAAAGGTTCCAGGGGCTGTGGACAACCGCTGTGCCAGAATTAAATCTCCGGTCAGACTTCGTATCCACAACAGGTAGTAGTTGAACGGCAAATAGTTCGGGGCAGGTGACCCAAAACCAATTTAGTCAGAAAGAACTGGATCACAATATCAAGCACTCCTTTATTTTTCAAATAAATACAATACGCAGTGAAATCTTGTGGAGACATTTCTTCTTCGACAATCAGGTCTGAGTTTTCTGAACCACAAAAGAGGCAAGATGGTCGATAAACTAACAGTCAAGCTGAAAGTTAGCTTCACATCGCTTAAAGTGATTTAAATCGATAACTATTCACTTGTTGATGTTCAAAATCTATTTAAGGAATTCTGTTTGCTGTGCAATTTGTAACTTATATCAATGATTTAGTTATGGATACGCAAATCTTTGGATAGTACACTTCGCCGAATATTTGCGTTCGTAGACTTTCACCTATACTTTCACGCAAAGCTTTGGTATGATTACTGGAGCTGGCCAATGTGCTAAGCATCCCACAGTTGACGAAGTCAACTTATACTTGCCAAATACTGTTAAACATTAAAATATTTTGCTCTTTCGTGTAGTTCTACTAGATCAAACACACAGCTGTCAATTTTTTTCCTCTTTTATTTTGTTATTTTTTTCTACACTCTATGGCACACATTTTGGCATACCCTTTAGATATGTGTTAGCTTTTCTATTCGATATAAGAAACATTTCTCAAGAATATCTTGTTTCTAAGCATCTAAGCATCTGCCATGTAGACTTTTCTTAAAACAAAAAACCAACTCGTGTGTCTATCCTTTACAAGAAAAGGAATGTGTTAGCCTTCCCATTCGTAATACTCTGTAATATTTGACTACAGAAAACTGACGTACTTTATTTCCTTTTGGCCGAGTGAAATACCGGATACTAATAAAAAAAAAATTAATTAAATAAGTATTTCACAATTTACAAGTTAAATTGTTCTTTTGTATATATTTTCACATTTATGCCAACATTAGGTAGATATTTTCGTTAGGCGAATATCGGCGGATAAATGAAAAATAGCAACCGCGAAGAAAACTTTTTTTTAATATTCATAACGATATTTGACAACAAAACGGCTTTAACCACAATATATTATCATTGTGGATAATAAATTGTTACTTCTTTGAATACTAATTGTTATTTAACATAATATTACTAGTATTACCATAATATTGTTAAAAGTATTCACATTTTTATAACATAATATGATCCAAAGTTCACAATCATAATATAATAAAAAATTTTGGCCTGCGCATTTAATAACTTTTTTGCAGATATGTTTTACTTGTCATCATTAACAAACTTTAACGTGATTTTACTCCCTAAGCATACGAAAATGGTCTGAGTAGTATGAAAGATTTGAAAGCAAAAAATTACCTGATTAAAAAGCATTCAACCGAAGTCGCGCTTAAAATTTTTTGATAACAAATATTTGATAGTTTCCGAGTAATACTTTGACTAAACACGAAAAACGTTAAATATTATGTTTACTACTAACATATTATAGTTAGAAATAATCAAACAAAAATTGGTTGTGGTGGGAATTTTAACAAAAAATAATATAATGTTTAACCCAGCCATGTTGTAATTTCCATAAATGGTATTAACAACAACTTGTGAGTCTTAACTGTTATTATTATTAATACCGAGGCCCTATGCAGTACCACCCATTGGAGTTTTTGTGCGACCTTTACCTTTCACTGCAACAGATTTACAATATGAATAAAGCCAATTACCTTGTTCAGTGAGATACCTTGAGCACCTCTTAGAGTTAATGAGGATATGCGAAATATTTTTAATCTCCAAGAAACGAGAAATCGACAATGGCAAAGCACACGCTCAGATGTTTTATAACTCATGACGCTAAGCCGTTAATAATCTCTGAGTTTCCCATCAGAAATTGGTGGTATCTTAGAGTACAGTGGCCGATAATCCACTCCGCTATTATTATGAGATCGTTCTTATTTAGCGTCACAATCTTTTGATATTTCCCCTGAGATAGCGTAATGAATGACATTGATTGCTCTAGTGCTGCTACTCGTATTGCTCTTTTATGCCAAGCTAATTCTGACTCAGCCCAGGATCCAGTATTCTCAATTGAATAGCTACTATTTATTTCAAAGAAAGGTTCCGGTCCTATAAAGACACGTTGGGCTTCACTGCTTGCTAAACAGACTTCATTTTCAGAACGGCTCTTATGGTTAGATAACCAGCATTATGTAATATTTTTCAGTTACAAAGTTTACTTAGAGACTTAATATATTTCATGACAAGCCCTGACCTTACTTCATAGGATAATTAAGTCTTGAGTTCTACCTGGCGCTACGACATTATGAAGATTTATATACCCCTTATTCTGCTCCTCAGGCAGTCCCTAGTACAGACAACGATAGAGTTAGTTTCACCTTAACAATTGTTGGGTACCTTTCCATTAAAATTGCCTCGGTATTTACATTTTCCACACGTGATCGGCACCCAGATTGATTCGACAATGGTCCCTGCCAGGAATGAGGAAGATATAGTTCCATTGCCTCTGTACACGTAAGTAATGTTTGAAATTTCTTAATATAATCACAATCTATTTGTGAAAACTACATATTTTTACCGAGACCTTAAGGTAATTGTTGTGACCGTGGCAGACCAGGAAATTATTTATAAAAACAAATCTAATTCTTTACGGGCTGGAATTACCGATGTAAGCAAAAGTGAAAATGTTGTTGAATAATTTGGATTCGTTGAGCTCTTTTCCATCGTTTCATTTTCACTTCTTGTTTTACGCTTCCCTTCTTTCACTTTATCGTTTTGGTGAATCATCAAAAGCGCAATTGCATCTAGCGCATTATATTCAAACATCTTTACTTCGCGAAAAACACATTGGCAGTGGAGTTTTGTCAATATTTGTCATGTAAGGGCAACCATCAGCAAAACAAACAGGATTACCGAGCGTGCCACGCATAACTTGCATAAAAGTTACAAGAAGCAAATGTGAAAATATTTAATTGGTTAGTAGCGGACTCTACAACGCATGGACAAATCTAAATATGTATTTGTTTCCAAAGGTGTTCAAGGATAAGACAAAACTAAATTCCCGTTTCTTTATTATTTTAGAAGCACAATGAGAACAATAAGAACAATAAGAACAAGTTCTTATCTTTGTACAAACATAAATGTTTTTATTTTTATATAGAAATTGTATATAAATATTTGATATTAGGTTTACATATTTATGTATCTACATATGTATGTATGTGTCTACATTATGTAAACGTGAATTTAATTTCCCCTGCCGCAAGCATTAAAGGAAACAGGATATACATGTATTAATGTGAATACATACATGCAGATGATTAAACAACTACAACAACAATAAAAACTTAGCAACATCTACCTCATTCTCTTACAATCATCATAAAAAACGGATGTGGTAGGAACCAAAATACGAGTATCAAACAAAAATATCAACATTAATATAAAAGCAATATACATACGTTTAAATTAAAAATCTTTAAACTCAGGATGGAACGACGAAATGATATTAAAGGATCATTTACTGTTGTTGTAGAGAATATTAATGCGATCTCAAAAGTGTGTGCTGCTGCATTGCGGTGGCTGCTGCTGCTCTTGTTGTTATTATTACTTTAGTTTTGTTATTTTAATAAAGACAGGATCCCAAACAGCTGTCAGCTGTTTCAAAACTATTGTCTTTTCCCTGTGTATTTGCCTTGCGCTTCTCCATCATTATCTTTTTGTTTTATTGCTATTTTTTTCTTTTGCGGATGAGTATGCAACAAAAAGTCTCTTTTTTCTTGCTTTTTTACGTTGCATGTTTTGTTGAGTCTTTTTATTATATTGAACATGAAGGTGTTTTTAGTTGTGGCTCGTGTCAAACAACTACTATAAAAGTTTTACATCATTGAACTGACATACATACATACATAAATTTTTCATGAGCAGATCTCTAAAATAATGGTATCTTAGGGTTTTTAAATCATTTATTAAAACATAGGATACCGTTGATTGCGTTACCACCAACCTTCAACGGAGTGAAATTGAGAATATCTGACGGTGCAAAGTATCTATCATTGTTCATTCGAGACCCAATCGAGGGCGGCTAAGGTTGTTATATGCTTATAGGAAAGCTATAGAGATAACCTGAGGAATAGGCCCGAAGAATGGAAGATAGCTTTGGTAAAATTTGGTAAAGACACACTTATGTACGGAGTAATTGTATTGTAGCAGGCACTGGTATGTATCATGCTCACTTCGGATTTGATCAGCACTGGGCGCTACGCACCATAGCATCAATAGCTCTTTCTACAATAATGCAGAGGATGCTAGCTGATATAATCATTAAAAATATTTACCTTAAACTTCATGGTCAACCTCAGTAGGAAGCAGTGAGAGAAAGTCTTGAGAGAAAGGTCTTTGGAAGGTATAATAAAACATACTTGAGCATATTGACTATCAGTCAACTACCGGATAAACGATTAACTATGTAGAATTCGGATGTGTCTCCCCGACGACAACCATAAAAAATCGAGCGGTCGCACTCGAAGTATATACCGATGGAGCCAAGTCGCAAGTGAAAGTGATTCTTTATCCTCGTTTGCAAAAAGTATAAAGTTGGGCTACCCGACTAGTACACCAATATTTATGCAAAAATATTTGCCATTAAGAAATCGGTCATCTAGCTGAGATATCATATGGAATATGTACCGCCAGCAAAGCGGTAAAACTGTTGTAGATGAGTCCAGTGATCATTATGACGGAATTCCCCCATGGTGTTACACCATCTTTATAAATCGCGAAATGACTAGAAACAATAATGTGACTTTCGGAAAAACCAAATGCCCGAACACGACCATAATCGCAATCGCGTGGACGAAAACGATATCCATCACAAGTCTGCAGAGACCAAGGAACAGTAAATCAGTGAACTTAGACGCGTGAATGTACGCCAAAGAATGACAAGGTCCAACTAGGAAATAGTGATAGCATGCGGCGAATACAGCTGTTGAACGGAAAAGCACAATGATCGCATTTGTTAAAAAATAAAGTTCTTCCCACCATAGCAACAGACAGTCACACATGTGTGTTGTTATGGCAAAGATCCATAACTTCAAAAATGTTAAATGCCACAGCATTTGGTAATTAAGGTTATTAAAGTATAAAAGGTAACTTTATTCTGTTAACAATGCACACTCTTACATCTCGTTAATACCTACAAGCAATTTTCGACAGTAAAACTAAGCTTTCTTAGTTTCTTCAGTAAATGTACAAAAAGTCGCTTATTCGACCTATACAAAAAAATTAATTTGATGGTAGAAAGTCCATCCTTTGGAGACATTGGATAATCTTCCCCGGTCATTTAGATTTAGCATTGGCTTTCCTATAGGGCTGTTAAGACCGATTCACTTACCGTGTTCAGCTTTAAGTACCGCAGCAAATAAACCAATTTAAAACGGATTTGAAAACAAATTCGGGTGCTTCATAAATTCGTTTGGGTATAAGAAAACATGCATTTATTGGTGATTTCACTTTTTAGAATGTACTATTTCAAGTCACTGTCCTTACTTACAGACACATATGTAAATACATAAAAATATGTATATTGCAGTTAATAATACCAGTTTTATTACATTTGTATGTCGGGTTGTTTTTGTTATTGCTAGTGTCGTTTAAATAACTTCCACTAATCGGACAATAGCACTCGCTCCTGGTTGGCATATGTTCTTCAACCAGTGATTATATTGGAATACAATCAGACAAAACACAACATACGCAACTCATGCATCAAAGCAAACGGACAATGGAAGCAAACAAAATGAGTTGAGTAGAGAAATAAAGATGATTGCACTAAAAATAGCTTATTTTTCAGTATTTTTATTGGAGTTTTTGTCCACATTTGCACTAAATAAAATATTACGTTTGTGTTTTCTTTTCAAAAAATAAAATTTTATTTATTTTAGCTACTCATTCCTAAATTACAGATCCTCTACTAATATTTGATCTATTACATATGTAACGTTACCTGGCGTAAAATGTCAATCCATTTGCTTTTAGAATAAAATAAATACAAGCGATGGCAGAACGAGCTCTTAAAAACCATCTGGAAATCAGACTTTGTCCAAAAGAACGGCATATAAAGTTTTAAAAATTTTAATGATCCCTCGTGTATCGACAAAAGGAAGGCAAATACGTATTTATAAATAGTGGTACTCGTGAAAAATAGAAATGGGGGAAGCATTTGTTAAGATCATTAAAAAAATATGTCGGATTTATCTAGTTTTGATTAATCAAAAGTAGTTGAAACCATAATAAGATACATTGTATCCATATGATCATGTAGTTTTATCTCCATGTAGAACGGAAAAGCAACAATTATCGGCAAGAACATACGTCATGGCATCATAAAATTATTAGAAAATTCAATCGGTGCATTTGTCAAGAATGACGAAAGTAACTATTACCTAATTTTAAGCAAAATATTTAAATTCACGTAGCCGTGGAGGGGTAGCCGCACAATCAAATTGTATATAAGCAAAGGATATCCTTTTAGGTATTAATGGGTCTTATTTAACGGCCGCCGCGTCGAATATGTATGCAACTTTCCGTTATTCATATACGAGCGTGAAAGGGTACGAAAAAAATATATATAACGAAATGCACTTATTCACTAAATTGTCTTTAACATTGGCTAATCGAAAACATTTTGCTGAAATTCAAAAAAAAGTTGGGCCGATTTTAATGAAGAGCATATAGAAAGATGTCTATATTTCATAGGAACTTAATTTTAATGGTTACTATTTTTTTGTATCTCAAAAATTACTGAACGTTTTTATAACAAGCACCCAGCACAAATGAAACAATTAATGAATAAGTATGCTGGTGAAAGATGTTCTCTAGATGCCATCGTCAACAGCTGTTTGAAATAAACAAGAAAACCATATGTATGTCATAAACAACACTCTATCGTATGTAGCACGTGTTATTGTTATTTTCCGAATAGAAATAACATTTTGTGTTTCATTATCAATATCACCTGCTAAAGGTAATAGAGGAAAAGACAATTATCCAATTATGAGCATCTTGTAGCATCCATTACAAGGATGACAATATGTGTAATGTTTTGCGATATTCACGCCCAGAACTAATGCGTCTATTATTCTTGAACTATATCCATAAGCTCATAAACATCTACCCAGATGGTCCTTTTGCGGTGTGTCCATTGAATTGAACATTTTTGAAATTAAATATGATTGTTGTAAATCTTATGTGACACGTGGCTCTAAATTGATTTGTGTTTATCATTTCGCGTAATTGCGGGCAAGCTCTTGCTTATAACATGCAATAGACTTCTTATGAAGATTTGTGTAAAGAAATTATAAAAAAGGAACACATGTCTCAAGAAAATAAGTCTTCACTGCACTGGAAAACCAGTCGATCATTAGACGCATGCAGCAAACGAACGAGGGTTTGAAAAGGAAAAACGAAGCACCAAATAATCTCGGGAAAAGGAAAAATTTACGCGCGCCTGATCACGCAAAAAGGTGCTGGTAAAACAAAAAATACTAAAAAATTTATCGACTGTTTCTTCTTAATTATGTTATGCCATTAGTGTTGGCAAATTGTCTATATTCCGTAGACTATGTGGTACTTTGCTCACAACAGCTGTTTTCATTTTACTATGTTTTACTCTACACCAATGGTGTAAACACAAAAAAATCAGTCGTAAGATTTTAATTATCATTTTGAAAAGACGGATGAATTTGTTGGCATGAAGATTCAATGTGATGTCCGATGGACCAAACACATCTTTCAAGTGTCGAAAGAAGCATTCAACTGCCTAGGTTTCCTGAAACGGTGTAAGAATTACTTCACCCCATCTGATCTCCTAACTATCTATACCACTTATATCCGACCGAAAGTGGAATACAACTCTCATGTATGGGCCGGTGCTTCAAAGTCTATTTTGGAGGTACTCGACCACGTACAGGAGAGGGCGAAGGTGCTCATCGGTGACAGTAGGGTATCGAACTCTATTGACTCTCTCGAGCATCGACGCAATGTGGGGTGTGTTTCGATGTTCTATCGCTACAACAATGGATTGTGCTCTGATGAAATTAGGGATATTATTCCCGAAACCAGTTCATTCATACGCACCACACGTACTTCATCAAGAGCACATCCATTTGTGGTCGAATGGCCAGTGGATCGCACAACGCACTACAGACAGAATTCGTTCTTTAGCCTGACCATTCTTATGTGGAATAAGCTTCCAGCAGAGGTCTTTTGTCTCACTTTCTCTGTGGAAAAGTTCATGTCAAATGTTAATAAACACTACTCTCTCTATCCTCCTTCCCATAACCTATTTTCCTAGTTCTAGCACAATGCATTGCATGAATAGGGGTCATCCCCTGAGAGCATAGAAAGGAGATCGGCAACTACTAAGCGACAACCAGAAATCTCTAAAGCTAAGACAAGAAATTGATGATTGGGCGAGATTCTGTCAAAAGTAAAAAATTGGATTCTACAGGATGGCATTCGGGAAATCAGTAAAGAAAAAAAGTTCCCAAAAATAGTACTATTCTATACTTTTCTTCTCTATGGCTTAAGTTTTTTTGGGAAAATCAATAAAAATCGCTTTCATATAAATAAATTAATTAATAACAAACAACAATCAGAATCTTTTATTGTATTTAAATTTTAATAATTCCAATAATAATTAATGTTGAAATAGCGTTTATGCAAAAATCAGCATCCACTTGTTCAACAAATTCACTCTCTCAAACCCGTATAAATTATAAATTCACTATAAGAAGATATTTATTGTTAGTTGTTTTCGTTAACATAAATAATTTTCTATTATTATGGTAATTTTTTGCAGATACCATAACTTATGACATATATCAATGAAGTATTTGCATTATTTATTAGCAATTGGAGGAAATATAAGAATATGCAAGTGACAGTTGACAAATATTTTCATCAGCAAACTTAAGTAATATTTTTATTGGAAGCAAGTTTCAATAGAAATGAACATGTCTGTTTAAATACTTACGTTTTTAAATAGTCCAACTTCTGTTGTTCTACCTTAATAAAACCCTCTAAGTTACTAATTAGTACAGATTCAGTCTCTAAAAGCTCTTCCATTTCCGCCAAGGCGGTATAGACTTCTGTGTTTATGGTTTTAATGGTGCATAGCAGGAAAAATAATGCGATCAATAGCGGGGAATGAATCTTCTTTCGTCTTAGTAGCAGCATATTTTTCTTTTTTTATAATTTGCTTAGATGATAGTACGTTTAACTGAAATTATATAAGAGAAAAAAAGGGTTAAAATTAAAATTTCAAGCCACATACGTTTGTGAATTCACACTATTATCAAAAAAATCAATAGTAATATATTTAGGGGCACGGTAGTGCGCCAGGCTTAATGCACACAGTGCGTATATTACACGTAACCATTGGCGCTGTTTTTACTCCCTCATAATTAATCATAATATAATGGAACTCAAAACATAAGGCCTCTACATATGGTTACCTCATAGGTAAAGTTTGATCCCGAGATATGAAAGTGTAGAAAATGCATATATTAATACCTATTCAATGGCTTACTGCCTCAATCATAAATATTATGAGGAACTTCCACTGTAGCTAGAGAGCCGAAATTTGGAATACAGGTACGTCTTAGGGAATGAGTAATGAGAAAAATCTCAAAAATAATGTTTTTATCTTGTCCCCCTGGATTTCCATTTATTTGTATGGGACACTTTCATTTTAAGAAGAGAGCTGAAATTTGTAAAACTTTAAATTAAAAGAAGTTTTATACATACATACAAAAATAAATATGTATTTATAAAATAAAGGAGTCAGATCCCGACAAAAACATTAATGTGAAAATAAGGAAAAGTTCTTATCCAAAAATGTTGGCCATTAAGAGTTCTGAGGTTAAAATGAGAACGAAATTCTTAATATGTCCCATCTTATTTCTAGGAAAGTTGCTAGCTTAGCAATATTTTTTCAACACTCTATGAAAAAGAATTATGGAAAAATGTTGCCAAACTAGCAGGTTGCCTAGAAATGATAGTACTACATATCAAGAACTTGGTCCTCATTTTGATCTCTGTACTTTTAATGGCCGAATTTTTTGGATAGGATCTTGGCCTTATTTTCACATTTATTTTTTTCTCCGCATTCTCATTACATTGTATGTCTACACTTTCGCCCTTCTCTAAACATGAAATCCTGATAAAATGCGTTTCGCGTTTAAGAATTTTCTCAGGCGATTATCTTATTATTTTTACACTATAACACCTTTTCATTGTATATGAACTTTTAACAAGTTGTTAACATCGATCGAAAAGTGTAAGGAAGTGTAAAATATCATAGTTGTTAAATATATCATCATCATCAAGAAAAATGAAGACGAGGAGAGTAAGAAATCCTAAATAAAGCATGGTACGAGTACTATGTTCATGATTTCGTGCGAAATGCTGTAAAAAGCCCATATAAAAAACTTCGTGCGAAAAAAAAAAGAAATAATGTTGCTGAAGTAGTACTCTGTTCACTTTTTGAAAAGACACGAAATGTTTCTGGTAGCATGTTTTTCCAACTAAGAAATGTTTCTGGCAACATTTTTTTTCAACTGCGAAACAATATGAACAGCACTTTTTTCGCACGGAATTTTAAACAACTGCTGATCAGTTAAGCATTTGTAGTTTTAATTTTAAATTTGTTGTGCCACAAAAAAAGTATAAAAATGGAGAAAAGCGTAAATTTATTGAAAAGCGAAAAAGAAAAAAGAAAATTTAGTGACGTAGAAGAGCGTATCCTTATTTCTGCGGTAAAAAAAAGAAAACATATTTTGGATAAGTCCGATAAGCTACATTGTAACCGCAATGCCATGAAACAGACCGTGTGTCTTCCAAAAGTTGTTCGGTAGCGACAGCAATTTGTATTAATTGTTGTGCAGCAACACAAGCTAATAATATTGTTTTGTTTTCCATTTGTTTAATTTTTTTATTACTTATTCTCCCGATTCATTCGAGTAATATTTTTGTCAACTCATCAAACACATATGTACAAACATATGTATGTATATACATATAAACATATGATTTTTGTCTACACAATTAAACAATGTTGCATACTTAGAGGCCATAAATACGACATTTTTCTTCGAAACCGCAGTATTGTCACCTAGTGGTGTCAAATTTTTCGCAAATTCGAACAGAGTACTAGGCTTAAAAGAGAATAATGTTACCACGCCAAATAGAAGAAGTTGAGAGTGTTAAGTTTTGTTTGTTGTGGGATCGATTATATGTTGCAATTACATTGATTCCGGTTTGTCATTTGTCATTGGCATACATTACAATTTGTCATTAAATTTGTATATGTAGGCGAGTTATTCTATTGACGATCTTGACTAGGCAAAAATTTGTTTGCACATGGAAACCATCGGCAGAATAACGAAAAGAAATTTGTTCGTGGTCTTCTCTGAGGAGAGTACGTGTAGATGTTTATGTTCAGAGCATAATTTTTTGTTTGTCTTCGAGGGTGTTTCAAACTATGGTTTATGTATGTACGAATGTTTACAGACGAGCGAACACACACATTTTTTGTTTTGCCTGTGTGTATTTTGTTTGTGTAATGGCAGAACAACGTTGTGAGAACGATTGTTTGGACAACTTTGTTTTAACATGATCAGGCCATCAACAACAACGGTCTGCACGAGTCAACTCTCTGTGCGAACAGCAATCTGTACGTTGGCAGAACAGATTTATGGCTAGTCAAGACGGCATGTCATGACAGGATGACCAACTTCTCTTTGGAATATATGTGTAAGTATATATGTATGTATGTATATTTAAATAAGTTATGTTTCTTATAAAAAACACGAGCCCGTCTTTCGAGTCTAGACTTAGTATTCGTATCGAATATGGAAAGTCGTAAAATCATCTTTAATCATCTTCCCGAGCGGAACTTATTCACACACCGTAAATACAATAAACTTGAATTAACAATAGTGGCTTATCTCGGAAACAAAAGAAATTGTTTAAATTTCTGAACGTTCCTAAATAAATTAATTAAAACAATACCAATATGTACAATAATTATTACAATTTATTCAGATCAGTCAAACAGGTTGTAACACAAATGCTACAAAGAGATAAAAATAACAGGCCTGCGCATACGTCTAGATAATTTAATGTTATTTTCTTCCAACTTTATAATCAGGTAAAAAATTTTAAACATAAACAAAACAATTAATTCGTATTTTAAACTTGTATTAATTTTTTCATTGAAATTGCTGCAAATTCTAAAACCGATACAAATTTAATGATTATGGTTAATTTTAAAGAGGTTTGGTTGTGCTAAACGATTAAATAGAAACAATTAGAACACATTAAAAAGTGTTAACAAAACCAAACAGAAAGTAAACAAATAAAATATTAAGGAATTAAGAGATAAGACCAAAAGTTTGCTATTTAATGCTTACAAAAATTGTAAGAAGATCCATTATTCCAATGCTGTAAAGGGCCATGGCCACACATCAAACTCAGATTTTCTATGATTGTGTTAGTAAAAAACTGACACGTATTGGCTGATGCGAGTTTGATGGAAATAAAAACAATTCTGATGCGTGTGCGTTTTCGAAGTGATAAGACTTCCGGAAATCACTTGGAGAACTCAATCTTAGATTATTGAGTACAAATTCATGCGTAAATGTATGCTTTTTTTGAACCATGGACTGAAACTAATTATTATTTTTGTTAAAAAAAAAAACAGGTACAAAATATCGGAACAAAATACAAATTCACCATTTTCACCGTTTTAATCAGGAGTTTTTGTTTCAGAAATAATTATTTTTTTGCATTTTATTACTATTGCTTGATTTTAATATTTGTCAAAAATAGTTGTTACTTTGTAATTGTATTTTTGCAGACATGGGGTTTATTTTCACTAAATACAAAGCTTGGAAAAGGTAAGCTATAATAATTGAATCAACAATTAATTTATACGGTCCCTGTTTCGAACTACTGTTTCATTAAAAGACACTTTACATTTTTTGTTTTGTTTTTTAATTGCGTTCGCCAGTGCAATAGCTACGAAACAGTATCTATTTCGGTCATATATCGCAGCAAAAACGGCGCCAAGCTTTCCGAAGGAAATAATAGTCAACAAACCAAAACAATTGCGAGCAACAAATTAACGCTCTTACTCTTTCAATTCAACTTTAAAATTAAGTTTGATTAAATGAATTTGATGTGTGACTAGGCTATGCAAAACAAAATTTGGCCAACACACATGTACATAAATTGTATTAGCCAGTTGGATATGTGGCAATGACACTTAAGTTGGAAAACAAGGGCAGGATTGGCCGTGGCCAATTTTTCTTTGGAAAGGCTTCACAATATCGATGATTTTAAAATGTTATTGAGTCGCAAAGTCGTTAATTTGTTCGTTAAAATTATCTACTACTCATCATAATTTTCTGTTGTTTATAGCGAAGAACAGCTGCATAGTCTTGGCCATTTTCAAGTATCAAATCGTATGTGCACCAGTTCTGTTGCATCAATTAATTTACAAAACCAGTAGGGTTTCATTTTAAATTAAATTCACGAGTTTGGGTTATGTATATGAAATATTAGTAGTTAATTAAATCCCTTTCGAATATTTTACGTATTTAACATCGCAAGTGTTAAAACTTGTTTAAAAAAGTTATATTTGTTTTGAGATCGGTACCACTGTGCACCTATCTTTTTCGTTTTATTTGTGAAAAATCAAAAACTCATGACATATAGTTATAGATACTCTCTAACAATGAAAATATATAATAAAAGCATAACGGTTGCGAATTAATTCCAAATACCAATTATAGGTTTGTTCACCCCTTTTTACGAATTACCGTTTTTTTTTTTGTTATAAATTAACATTGTTGAATATGCAAATTTAATAGATTCATTCACACGTTATAAAAAATTAACAGAACTTTTGGCAAATTAAAATTTAATTTAGTTATTTTTAACACCCTAAAAATGTACAATGTTGGATGGGTAAATTTTGCAATAATGACTTAGTAGTTAATGCTTGGGCTAGTGCTAAAATACTACAGTATTATTATATACGACAACATACATACATATGTAGCTTCTATTGCAATAACAAAAAAATGTTTGCATAAATTAAGAGAACAACGGATTTAAATCGCTTTGTGGAAAATGTGTAAACAGTTCAGTGAACTTGATTTTTATATCGAAAATATAAACAATGGTCAAAAAACTATTTTAAAATTAAAAAAAAAAACACTTTAAACAGATTTGAGCTAAGCGTCCAGATGGTCTAACAAACAGCTTTCATTTGTAGGGCGATAAAACCTGTGCATTAATCCTTTGAAATGTTTCTACAAGTCTTTTCAGTTATGTACTGTTTTTATATCAATATAGTTTTTACTGTTTTCTTCTATTGTAATAAATAAATACTATAATCGCCTACTGCTTCTAATGCAGGTGTATTATAATAAAAAACTTGTAAAGTATTGATTACAATTTAGTAAAATCGTGAATATCATCATCTCATCTTTAAGTTATTACCGCACTTAAAATAAAAATATGGAAAAAAAAATAATTGTTATAAAACAAAGAGTTGTCTGCAAGCGCTAAGTTTTTCAGTTACTTTTTGTATACTTTATAATAGTTTTGTAAATTAAACATCATCATGCATCATTACAAAAGACCACGAATAATTACGATAGTGATCATGATGCTGCCATAAACAACTCAAATTTTGCTGAAATTATTAAAGTGATTGAAAAATAATAGTGTTAGAAATATGCTATCCAGT
The DNA here is from genome assembly GCA_963932375.1 of Phania funesta. Lineage (NCBI taxonomy): Eukaryota > Metazoa > Arthropoda > Insecta > Diptera > Tachinidae > Phania > Phania funesta. The sequence goes on from OZ010652.1 coordinate 45,463,635, forward strand.
GCCGTTGTATATATTAAACATTTTTAGATACTAATTACTTTTTATATTATGGAGTACTAAACGGTTATTCTTTGCTGCATTACCTTACCGTACATATGCTTTAACGCTATCATATGCTAAAATATAGCAGAGTCGTCGTTCTTTATCAAATTTACATTTCAATTTTTAAATCTGATATAAATATTTATGCTGCTTAAGAGATGAGCTTTAAGAGCTTTAAAGTGACATTGCAAATTTTGGAAAATAAATGATAGGAACAAACGATTTTCAAAATGAAGTTTCTTAAATATAAATTTATTTATAATCTTCTATTTCCCACTGAACTATGCAGGATCGGAAAAATAATCAGTTTTTACAAAAATCCAAAAAAGTTCTTGTAGAAGTTAATATGAATTAAATTTTTGCTTTTAAAAGCAAATCCCGAAAATATGCTCTCGAATGTATGTTAGAATATGTAAGAGGAGTTTACCGTCGGCACTTGCCTCATGGCTTCCCTGACGGGTGTCTTACCATGGGTTAACATAATGCGTCTACTAATTTTAGTACCATGAATAGCAGGGGAGTTTGGACATACCTAATTTCTTTCTATGCTATGTCACATCGATTTCCGCGATTAAAGTTCAAGTCCCCTAAAAGGCCTCGCTAAGAACCAATGCGAAACTTGTTGTTCCGGAGTCTACTGATTCCCGTGGTATCAGTGGGTTAGTTACTAAACCAACTCGATGGTCTTTATCTTTCAAAGTCAGAGCAGCTTCGGCTGTTCGTTCCTCTATATCTCCTGTAAAGCAGTAATACATCTAATTGACAAAAATATACGTGCCCGGAGGAAGGTTGCAAATTTAGTCTAAATTTAATTTGCACGGATCAGACGGAAGATCTAATATTTGACGCCGTCTACCGTAAAGTGTACACAATCACAATAGTGAATCACGGAGATATAATCTTTTATATCTTTTGAACTTAGTTATGTTTCTGCATTAAAAATAACAAATGCCCCTTTCATAGCCCTTATCCATTGCAACAGCTTCAGTTGCAAATAAGATACTTTTGTTCAAAAAATTTCCAAAACTATCTATCGTCTGTCTAAATTTTAGATTTTTCACCCTTAATCTTTAATCAATAAAAAAAAATCGCTCAATTGTTCACACTTTTTCGCAAACACAAAATAATTGTTACATTGATACACTCGTACACTTGAGAACATGAATGAATATTTCGATATTAGTTTACAACTCTTTATGCGATTTTCAAATGAACAAACGTAAATGTTGAAAAGTGGCAAGCTAAAAAACTAAACCTGAAACATACTTTTTTTGCGTAATAAATGATTAAGTTTTGCTGTTTAAGCAAAATGAAATTCTACTTTATACATGAGACTGAAAACAATTAGTAATTTGTTCACACATGTATTGTAACTGAGTTTTATTTGCAATTTAAGCCATATAGTAATTTTTAAAGTTATATTTTGTAAATGAAAATAAAAATTGTTGAAGTCAATATTAAACACGAGGGTTTTTTTAAATATTTTGTGAACTTGAAATATATTTTAAACGAAACCGCTAATAGTACGTTAAATTCAATTTATCAAACAAGAACACAATTAATAAATTGAGCAATTAGTACTTAATTGCAGCATTAGTTGAGTCAAGTTGACTATGCAACCCTAGTGAAGTGTGTTTAGTAAGATGCATGTCTAAATATATATTAAAACCGAGATTCTTACAATATTATTGAAAAGCTAGATAGGTATGCGAGGAGACGACTCAGGATGTGGAAGAGGCGACAACCCTGGGTACTGCAATGCTTAGAGCTGCTTCTGATCCGCCGCGATCAATGGTTTGGTAGGTCATTCCATGGCTTAAACTCGGATGTACATCCATAAAGCAACAGCCAGGGAAGTAAAATGAGTACGATAATCTACGCTGACAGGTAACAGGAAGCTGCTTTTCGAATTCAAATATCACGCAAGATGACCAAAAAGGATATCGGAGTATTGTTTTTGTGTTGACGTTGTAAACGAGCTGTGTGTTCGTCCAGGGTATGGATTGCATAGAGATAGAGATTTATAGCAATGGATACTTTATAGGCTTATAGATGGATGTATATTACTATTCTTCGAGATTAAGTTTAAAGATGATCTATTGTTTGACCTGACTTTGATGATCTTTTGATATTGACTTCGTTTTGGGAATAGCTTTTGAGTCATTTTGGCTAACCGAAGCTCTTACTTTTTCGATAATTTCTTCGCATCTAACAGATCGAAGGCAAACTGAGCGCTAATAATAGAATCACACTTGGCAACCAGAAACACATGCGGAACAAAAGGCAGTGGCAATGCTTAATTTTTTTTAAATTAATTAAAACAAAGTGTCCAAAATAATTAAAAATATGAACATACACGAAAAGAAAAAACATGGAGTTCATAACCATAAGATGAATGTATTAGGACTGAATAGATTGGTTGTACACCAATAATATTATTATTGTAATATGGGCGTCTTATAACGATAGGAAGCAATAAAATTTTTGTTACTGATTAGCAGCAGCTGAGGTACGAACACAGACGACTAAAGCCATCGAATGCCTAATAGTTAACGGGCTAACCACCTTAGCCACAGCACCTTAAACAGCAAAAGAATTTAACATATTACGTCTAGTAAGAATATTTTATAGTTAGAATTAATATAATATTTTTTTTGTGGTTAGAATTTTAGTAAAAATTTAACAATTCAACTCATCTACGAGTATGTTGCGAAATTCTATGAATGGTAATCATTTAATGATTACATTTACACAATAACGTGCTTATCGTAACTAAAGAAATGTTAAAAATATTTTTAAATAACCGTTCTATATTTGCCACAGCAATATATTGTAGAAAATATAATGCATGTATTTTAAAACCCTGTAGCTTAAATAGACACACATTGGACATATGCAGGCATAGCTGTTAAAGTATAGTAATGATTATATAATTTACGATACCAAAAAATCTAAAAATATTCACGATTACTTGAGATTAGTATCAATTAGTTAAAAAGAATCAAAAGTAACAAAAAAAAATAATTCGACTATTTTCAAAGAATACTTTGGATTCTTGTGGATTATTTTCAAAGTGAAATGCATTCATAGCTTGGAATTAAAAACTAAATTTGTTAATTTTGTTTTAGAAATATTGACCTAAAGCTTAAATATTTAAACATTCTTTATTTATATTTACGTAATTATTGATTTAATATGCTGTCGATTTTTGGAACGAATTTCCGTCGTGCCTTGTCAAGTTTGGTTAAAAACAAACCGGTTGACAAACGAAAAATGACACTGAAGATGGCGCTTAGCCGAAACCGTTTTGTTGCCAAACCAAACTTAAAAAGGGATGACCGAAATTCGTTCCAAAAATCTACAAAGAAAATGAATAGTATATGAAAATACACTTTGAAAAAGCAACCAAAAGTAATCGGAAACAATGCTAATTACTTTTAGATTACTTGTAATCGTAATCAATTAGTAATCATGCGAAACTGAAAATAGTCGTAATATAATCAATTACTTAACCTTTCAAATGAATGTAATTTATTTACTAATCATTACTTAAAAGATGAGTATGTAGCTCGTATAACTTAAAGCAAACGGCCTTTTAAAGTTACTTGTTTTGTTTTTCAATTGAAATACTGCATACGAAATGTTGTAGCAAATTAATTACTAAATCATTTTTCTTATCAAATAATATAAACATTACTAAATTATTTTGTAAGGCAATAAGGAAGCAAAATTCGATATGGCTAATTAAATTCATATAATTGCAAAATAATAATGTTTGTGTTTAATTATCATCGACTCATACTCATGCACAACAAACTACAGACAAATAGTTTTATTTGGCTGCATTTGAAATGCCTGATTACAAGATGTATTTGCAACAAATAAAGTAGGTGCTTTTAGGTAATTTTCGTGTCTAACCTTTATTTAAAAAACTTAAAATATATGTATGTAGTTCGTTTGCCATCTGCTGTTTAAGTTTTTAACCAAAAAATACATTTTATTAAGGCCATTCACTTACGAAAAAAATTACAAAATTTTGAGATTCAATTTAATTTTTCGAAATTTTATTTAATTAGTTTCCTTTTTATTTTCAAAAATGTAGTTCTCACTTAGTTTTGCGTTGGTTACTTCTTTATTGTTAGTTTTTTCCGAATTCCCTTTGTATTAACATTTCACATTTTGCTAGTTTCCTTTTGAACGTATTTTTTTTTTTTGTTTGTTTGTTTCTCTAACTGAACCTACAATCAATTATCTGGAAATGACAATCGTAAACTTTAAAATGTTGCCGAATTATTTAAGGCGAAATTGATGATGATGCTAGAAAACAACTTCAGGAAATATTTTGAACACAAACAATTGGTTGCAAGTTTTTTTTTCGCTTTTCAATACTTCCAATGAAATGTGCAACTTTAAAAAAATGCAAATAGGAACGTGATTGTAATTTTGAAATTGTTGACGTTTTTTTTCAACGAAAGTTTATAAAACTATAAATACAATCAAGTTACTGACCTGTGTCTTAATGGTACTACTGACCCAGTTAGTCCACAGAAAATAAATAGCTAACTTTATTTCTTATTTCGTGTTTAATAAATATGTCGCTAACGTGCTTTTGTTTGCTAAATAGTTTGTGTACAACACATTTATTAAAAATAATTTAAAAGCTGCAAGATCAGCAAATTTTATGAAAATAAAAAGGATTCTTTCTATATTTCATTTGGGTTAGCTTAATGCAAACACATATATGTATTAAGCATTAACTATAAGCGGCTGTGTTTATTCATTAAACATTGTTAAGCAAAATTTTATGATAAAATTTTCGCATACAAAAATTTTAGAGAACTTGAAGAATTGCTTTTTTTATTTACATCTCCCCCTCACCGCGAAGCTTAAGCTGGATCCGCGTCTAAATAAACCTACTTTAAAGTAACATTTGAATGTTTGCTTTTTGAAAAAATTGGAACTGCACAAAAACATAAATGTGAAAATAAGGCCAAGTAATATTTTTCCCAAATAAAAAGTTAAAAAAAATTATGCCATGCAAGCAGGTTTCCTAGAAATTAGGCGTTATTGTACAAATCAACAACTTGCTTCACTTTTAACGGCCGAAATTTTCGAATAGCGACTTGGCCTTTCACATTTATATTTTTGTGTAGATCTGACTCCTTTTTTTCCTAGCTATTTAATTTATATGATTTTGTATGTATGTATAAAACTTCTTTTACCTTAAAGTTTAAGAATGATAAAAAAAAAAACATCGCGAAAATATACACATTGTGTGCAACTTGGCCTGACGCACTACCGTGCGCCTAGATTAGGATCAAAATTTCTCCAAAGACTAAGATTACCCAGCATAAATACTCCCTATACACTGAATTAGAAACCATTTGTTTATGGCATTAAAAAAAGAGCACTAAAAATTTTTAACAAAAGCAACAAAGAAGTTTAATTATTTGTGTTTTATTAATCGTTACAATAAAAAAATGTTTCTCAGGGTGGGCGCATTATTATGATCGTATTTCGAAGAATAAACTAAAGCTATAAATTATGTGCGATCTGCAATACTTTTTACAAATTTTGCATGAACTTTCTCTACGATTGTCTCGCAACCATCAACAATCGTGGCTTTGAGGTCACAATTTTGTCACATTGCTAATTTCCAGAAAATATTTCGCGCACCATGATTTTTCAGATATTTTCCACAGGATTATGGTCAGGCTGACCATTTCAATTTAGGTATGTTGTTTGGTGCTAGACACATTCGTTTTTGATTAGTTCTGTGAACCGCTGCATTATCTTACTGGAAAATTATTTTTCTCTAAGATTTCTCTAAAAAAAAAGGTTTTAGAATTGTCTTGAGAAGAGTTATCTATCCTGCTGAATTCATTTTTATACTAGTGAAAGCCAGCTCTAGCATACCGGAGGCAAATAATGTTTTTCCAAGGCAATAGAGAATAACTACCAATTTTTTTTTTAATTGCGTACTTTTTTATGAAACCTCTCCAGTAAGAACTTTACCCATCCCGACCATCTAAGTTAACCCTTTTCTCATCGAAAAAAGTATATGCATACAAAATGTTGAAAAGATAAAGATTACGAAGATATACTTGCCATATTTCAATTCGCTTTTATATGGTTTTTTGCGAATTCTAAACCGTCGTTCTGGGAATAAACCAAATTCATTCGCTGTTTCTTTAGCAGCTTTCGTAGAGTTGCTACCGCTTGAAACAATTTGTCTTTTACTATGATCGGAAAGTTTTGATTTTCTTCCTGTGATTTTTTTCCTCTTAACCGTATATAAAAAGATCCTTTCAAAAATTGCAGACTATCTTATCGCATCGAGTTAATAATATCTTTCAAGCAACACTTAAAATTCATTTATGGAATTTAAGTAAAATATAATTGCATGCCTGCAATTCCTTAAGCCAAATGAGAGAGTTTAAAGACGTTCAGAAGTTCGGGTTGAATTTAGGAAGATTTTTCTGTTTTAAATAATATAATAATAATTTAACATTTTGTTAGCACTATTTTGAATTCCTACAGAAAAATTTAAATTTCGAAGCATTTTATCTGCGCTTAAATATTTTTCGGTATTTTAATATTCAATTTTAATATTAAATTTTAAAATCATTTATTAGTAAGCAAAGCAATAATGAAAAATATAACCATATTTAATTAAAGTAGTTTACACTCATATATATTTGCAAAAAAATAAGAAGATATTGCAAACCTTTTCCGCACTTTGATTATTTTTCGTTTAAGCGATAAATTAGGAATAAATGAATAAAGTTCCTCCTAGTTCGAAAAGAAACCTCATTATTATATATAATTGAAGTGAAGCATATAAAACTACAATAAAATTTAAAATAATTAAATAAAAAAGCAATATTTATAACAAGCATGTGCTAAAATGCATAGAAAATACTTTAGTTAATAAATACAATTTTATAAAGTTAACAAATTGAATGTGCTGTGACATGCCGCTGATACTTAAATTCTCGCACAATTACCCCACACCTAAACTCATGCAGCGGTAGCAACATACTATTTAAATTTAATTTTAAAACTGCAAAATATTAAAAAATACTGACTGCTCTTTGCCATTAGCAAGTAAAACTCTATTCAGTATACGATTACATATGACATTTCAAGATGGTATGTTTGAATTATGTTTAAAGATTGAGTTTTTTAGAAGTTTGGTTTTGAAATATTAAAACCAAATAATATTTTAAAAATTTATAGAATTTCTGAATAAATCGGTTAATCAATGCTTGATTTGTATGAACCTAATAAAGATAATTTAACCCCAGGTGATCCATACGGGAGTCTAATTATAAAATAGACTTTCGGCAATAAGGGATGTGAGCTCGCTAGCAACAAGTGCTAAATTGTTATCAAACGCTTTTATTAACGCTGGTTTATCAGCATAGAGTAATGAATTTCAGTAAACTCCAAACGAAAAGTCGATTAACATTAAGACTTGTGATCTCCATGGACAATTTACTGGCCGTGAATGTGAGATAAATTGCGCAACGAACGTTAGCGTGTCACTGGCGGGAGTACCGATAATCATTGTGGGTGCAGTGCAACAAACTGAACATTTTTGGATGTGGAAAAAATAAGTCAAAATCTGTGGATTTTGACGTCCACAAAATTGACGAAAGGAACAAATCTTTATGGCAAACTGGAAAGAGTTTCCAATAAGAGCAGGTCGATGTGAATAATAATAAAATATGCTGTGTGTCAGGTATTAACGGAATTCTTTCTCATTTAAAAGGTCCATCTATGCCATTATGTATGGAATATAACATCTTCCTAATGATCGTCGCACGATGGTACAAAGCCGACTGGTCTAATTTTCAATGTCTCGGGCGCATAGAGCAGCTCGATTATTAGCAATCTCACGATCTTAGTAATCAATTTGCGTCACCTCCGCCAGAGTTAGAGAACTATAGCTCATGTAGAATGTACATTGCACCGTTTGCTGTGTGATTTAGCCAAAATCAAGTTAGATAACGTTTAACTGTAGCCCTTGCCGGCGAAGGTTATGACCTCCACAACGTTCTTTTTAATGATACATTGCCGCCTGGCTGCGTATACGGCAAGCAAGTTTGCTCATTAATGTAGCCATTCAACAAAAAATTCAACTCCTGCCCAAGGATAAGTTAAAAAAAGGGCATTGTATTCCAAGCACTTTAAGGCCTCTTGGTCAGTTGGATTTTGTAGGGATGAAAGCCGAAGTCTCGACTCAAAATTGGTCATGTTAACATCTGCGAAAGTGTAAGTTCTTGTTTGCTGGCGAGAAGTCGACTGTACACTTTTGAACAGCGGTTGTGTTCTTACGGTTTGGCGTTCTTGTGTCGTACTGGTATTGGCTGAGTAATTACCAAACCGCACGTCTCTAATTTTGCCACCAAAAGTTAGAAAGTCAACTTCGAATGGCGCGAATTATGTGCACTAACAAACACTAATTTTAATTAAAAAAAATTTAATTAATGTTGTAACTTGTCATGGATAGTTTGGTATCAGTGACTTAATAATGAGCAGATTTCACAGAGACCGTCGAAGAAGTCAACTACTGTCAACATGGAAGCACCCTTATTGGTAAACCAAGCTGTACAGAGCATTCTAATTCAAGATGTTTAATTTTTGACACGAAACGCTAAGGTACAGTTAAAAACCACACGGCAAAAAATATCCCTATACAAAACTTTATAATAGAGTTTAACTTGGTATGTGGAAACTTATAATTTTAAAGGTTTATTTTAAGTTTTTTGAACATACAACAACTTATATTTATAATTTGGTTTTAGCGTAATAAATTATCTTAACAGGCTAATAGCGCGATTACATCTGAATCGTAAACGAGTATCTGTTCAGGTTTATATCTCTTTTTTCCATACAAATAGTAAAATTAAATGTTAGATATACATATTTGATTTACGCCTGTGATATTTTTTGAAGTATATCACCTTTTTTAAGGTATTTACTATCGCAAAAAATTTACTTTTAGTCAAAAAAAACTTTTCTATTCGAAAGCTCAATACATGGCTCTAACATTTGAAAATGATTTTGAGCGTATAACCACTGCGGCTGTTATTGACGAAGCACATTCTGAACGTCCAATTTTGGGCCACAATTTCGAGCGTTGCTCCTCCGCCAAAGCGTCCAGTGTTTGCTGGTTTATCAGCATAAACCAGTGATTTCACGTGGCCCTACAGGAAACAATCGATACGTGTCGAATCACACGACCTTGGAAGCCAATTGGCAGGTTCCTTTTCTCGAAGTCAACTTGATGGTTGCGATCGTCGTACGCCATCCTTTTGAAATCACATCTCAACCGGATCAATGTCAACCATATTTTCAAACAAAAATTGATTGATCATAGTGCGGTAGCGATCTCCATTGACAAGGTCGAATGCAATCTGTAGGGTCTGTTGTGGATAAGTTTTGCGGCAATATTGTTTGTTAAGCCACAAATAAACCGCATCGCTGTACGCAATTTTGCGATAAAACATCGGTTCAGTGGATGACTGATTTTCAAATTAAATCTGGATAGTTTGGTGACGTTGTTCAAGCGACAATCTATACAAATTGATTTACCACAGTATGCTGTCCATAAAAGTAAAAAAGCAAGCGCAGTATGAGACATCGTTTGACAGTTATTCCTCTCTTAAGTTCTATCGGGCTTAGAAAACACCTTATTTTTGGGAGAATACAGATTTGTTTATATGGATTTTGATACATAAATACCACAACTCAGTGGCCGATGCTTATAAATCTTTAAATTTTTTTATGATAAACCACATAACTGTCACAAAAGCCTAATGTAAACAGTATGGTTTTTTATACTGGTTTATAGCATTAAACTAGTTTTAGTTAAGTTTAAGCCTTAAGCATAAGTATAGGTTTTTAACAAACATTTTCTTCATAATAAAATCGAGCAGTTTCACAAAAATAATATGAAATTTATTTGACAGTTTTCTATTGTTTATTTATGTTGTAAGTGAATAACTTGATATTTGATTCTGGTGACATTTAAACCACACTGTCACAACATTTACTTTTTAATAATATTGACTCAATAGTTAGGAAAACAAAAATGACAAACAGTGATGACTAAAATTTAGAAGTGTGTTAAAATCCATTAACAAAATTTACGAAACTCTTACAACAATATATCAACAACAAAAATGTTATTTTCTAAAAAAAATTGTCAGATTTTCAGATTTTTAGACGGGTCAGTATCCAAAGTTACTCCTGAGGAAGAGGCTGAGCCGTAGCGTACATTGTGGGTGAATATCTGGCACTGACTAGCGTTAGGTTTAGGTCCACAGGCAGACTCTTGTTTAATGTGAATGCCATGATACACTTAAGCCTTAGATAAGGAAGAAGCCCAACAATCACAGTCGGTAGCATGAGACCCGAATGAAAGTAAGGTAGTTGTAAATTAAAAATCGGTTGCCTAAATCAATTCAAGGAAGGAACGGGATCTGATTCGATATCTTCCCTAGGACATCTTGCATTTTCTGTGACGAAATAAAAAACAATGTAATAAATAAATTTAAAAAAAAACCATCAATTAGCATCTCATACACTTTGTATTTTGTATTATTGTTTATGAATTATTGGATGTATATGTTAATTTGTTCGTTAAAATAATTTTAAAAGTAAATAAATAAATTTAGTGATTATTTTGAGAAAAACACACAATATTAACCGATTATTAGATGATTAACACATTGAAAACGGCATGTGAAAAAGAACTTATATTATTTTAATTTCGAAAAGACGAAGTAACGTTTAATAATTATAAAACATTTTAAAAACTCATAAGCATATATAATGCTAGTTCAAGTATTCTTTTACGATATGCTTGATAACAAGTTCCCTGATGAAGAGGTGCTACACAAAATCTGCAAATATATTAAGTTGTGCTCCTCTTGTTATGTGCCGTACATACAAGAAATGTCTTACGTGAATATTTGTTTCGATGTTGCAGTTGTTCTCTAAAACTATTAGTCTATTCCTAGACATATATAATAGCAGTAGAAGTTTGAGGTTGTGCAAATAATGTAAGACCTGATTAAAAAATTTTACTTGGATCCCATCTCTGCTGAGAAAGGTTAAATTGGAAAACCATACTGCTATTTTTTAGTATTTTTAACAACTTATTATCGTAAACTTACATACATATGTACGTACAATAAAACAGAGTTCGCGTTTTTAATTTCCTAAACTTACATATGAGCTGGTTTTTTTGAAAGTGGTATAAGTCCACTTTTTAAAAAAAACTAATATAACGGTAATTTCAATGAGCTATAGACACTTTCTCTCAAAAGCTATAATCACAATTTCAATAGAGTTCTATCTTGACATAAAATAAACAAAAACAGTTTTGCTTACAATTCTATTGGACAAATGTTTCTTTTGAAAGTGGGATAAGTTAATTTCTAATAATTATAATTAAAACAACTTTCTTATTGCAATTATTATCGATTATTGCTACTTCAGTGTACGCTGCTCGTTAGCAGATATAACTTATCTAGCGCTAAATGTGGTTAAGGATTGTTCAATTAGACGATAATAACATAAATGTTATTGACCACAAATTTTTACTGTCGGGTCAATCATTTCTTCCAAACGACAGAGATTTTGCAGTTGTGAAAACAGCATTAAAGAAAAAGGACCAATTATACACTCCCTAAGACTGTTATAATGCAATAAAGGCTTGTCGAAAAAAAACAGCTTCATTTCGTATGAAATAAATGGAGACGACTTTGTCTCAAGCAAATCTATAGACGAGGCAATTTTAAAGAATAAAAAAATAAAAATACGGACGGAGAAATTATAAACTGGCTTAAAATATGTTGGATGAGGAAAATTAGTATGGAAGAAAATACTCCATTTCAAACAATTTTTTTATTTGGAAAAAAGGGAAGACCAAAAAAAACTTCTGCAAAAGTAATATGTTACCACTTTATAAAACTTCAAGGAGCATAACAAGAGAGAATAATAAGTTTATTACCTTATATACCGCCTATTCACCATAAATACTTCAATATGCTAACTGTAAAGGAAAACTAAATTTAAGAAATCCTTTTTTTTATTTAAAGATCTTAACGAAGTAATTTTCATTTTTATATTTTTAATATAACTGCAATAAACTCTTAATAAATTTTGTTATTCGTGTATTTAAATGTCAGCATTTTATCTATTACTTTTTATCCATAAAAATATGGACTTAAATTTGCCCCAGGTTTTTATTTCTTCTAATATGTTATTTTTGAAAGTGGTATAAGTCTATGTGGAGCTAAAAAAATTGTTAATTTTCATAATAAAACCTAAAAGGTGTATAATGTAAAAAACATCACTCGAATTTATTAAAGTTGGCCAATATTTTTAAATTGATTCAAACGCAAACCCTTAAATATCTCAATATATTACAAAATGGACTTATACCACTTTCAAAAAAACCAGCTCATATGTTCGTGCTATAAAACAGATCTCGCGCTTTTAATTTCCTCCATTTATCTTTAGATAATTTATTTTTAAAATTTCTCATTGAATCCGTCCTTATTTAACTTTATTCAATTTCAATTAGAAACTTAAAAATGTACAACTAAAATAAATATCATCAATAAAATATTAAATATGTGCACATACTTTATTTGAAGGTTTGTTCATGCCACTGCTGTCGTTTCCCTAATGACATACTAACATTTTAAAATTGCCAGCATGAAGCAAACATCGATGAAAAACAATTAACTTGTATAAAGTTGAAAAAATAACAACCCCATTAGAGCTAAATATAAAAAATTAATTATTAAAGCCAGACTTCATTCAACTATGGGACACATTGAACATTTTTTACCTTGAAACGTAATATGAGATGTGCAACAACTGGTTTTTGTATATTTTCTTTTTTTCCTTTCTTTTTACTGGAAAAAAATAACGATTTGATAAAAAGCATGATATTGAACAAAATGATCGATTAGCGCATCTTTATATATATTTTATTATACAAAACATAACAGCAGTCATTAAATTAAAAATACTTGAAATTGGTGAAGTTTAAAAGTAATTTCGTGTGTTTGCTATAAGGTTGCTATTGAACAGTTACTTGACATTGTGATTAAGGCTTTATGAATAATCGCCAAAGTGAAAATAGCTCAAAACAGCGAAATGAGACAATGTATAAACATTGACCATATTGTGGCGATTTAACATTTTTGGAAAATTTAGACACCACAATGAACTATTGGCAAAATTTTTAAAAATGTTTAATTGTTTAAGATATTATTTCATTCGAATTTTGAATAATTCGACATTGTGAACAATTGCTCAAAACTCGTCAATTTTTTTGTGAGACGCGTCACCTAAAATCTTTGTAAATTTAACCTTTTTGATTTTGGAAATATATTTCTTTTTAAAAACAGAAAGAAAATCAATATGGTAGTTTTATTCTAGAAGGGCCCATACCATCAATTACGTATCACTCTTCTTAATACTTTTAACAAACTACGAAACCAAATTTTAACCCCAGCCAAGACATTAAAAAGTCACAACAAGCAACAAATACTTGCTTAGGGTACAACATACATGTAAGTGCAAACATCTTAGTGCCGGTTATTACTTATAGCCATATAACATTATACACTTAACATTAAAATCATTTTTTTTCTACAACTTTTGATATACAGCTGCGAGTGAATAAAAAAAAATGTTAAATTTAAGACCACAATCCGTTAAACCAGATATGTAAACATTCATTGGCGTGAAAGACAAATATAAAAACTTAATCAAGACCAAAGAAAACGAGTTGAAAGAAGTAACAGAATCGAATGAATGTGTTATAACCATATCTATAGCACCACTTCTTAATTGTAAATCATTAGGCCGGAGACTGGCTGACTGACAAGCTAACACTTTCATTTCATTTATTTATCGTGTAACCACAATTTTTCATGGGAATGTTGACAACCAAATTTCATTGATGATTTCTTTTTGAATTTTTTTTTTTTTGCAAATCTTGTTTTCTTTTTTATCAAATGTATTATATTTTTATATTTTACTACATCACCTTGTTATAATTACTTCCAGTTGATTAAAGTTATTAATATTAAATGGTCATACGAAATTTTAAATCATATTGCCTACCGAATAAATATTCGGTTTGAGCAAAGCTTATAGGATTTCTTTGGATTTGGTATAACCGGTATTGTCAGATTTCCCATTAAGTTCGATTACAAACACACGTTTCGAAATTGTCGTCTCTGTTCTGTACTCTGAAGTGGAATAAAAACGAGTGACATTGTAAAAAAAACTCGCTCGGAATTACATAATAAATTATTAGAAAAAATTTATGTAAACATATGTTGTCGCTTACGTTAAGAAGCAGGAGTCCTCAAAAAACTATCCTCACACGTTTCATATACATTTTAAAATTAATTGTGCAAAATAGAAAAACATTTTAAAAAAACGCTTCAAAATTTGAACATTTTAAAATTTTACAATTAATATTCTAACTAAAATGAATGCAAATATTCTGGAGAAGAATACAGAACAGCTAAAACATTCGGAAATTTCCACTTTCCGATAAAATATTTCGAAACACAGAACAGCACTGTGTGATATAGTAAATGGTCTGAGATATAAGGTAGATTCAGTAACTAAAATGTTGAGTAATATTGTAAATGTTTACTTTACTCTCTCGTTGCAAGTATTAAGTAAGTGAATATAACAGTTCTCCTCTAAATAGGCAAATTAAATTGTTTTTCTTTTAATAAGATACATACGTTTTTAATTTGTATGAATTTAATATTCATTCGTTGTATTTAAAAATGTATGTATAATTTCAAACAAACGTTATATGGTTGTTAATAACGTAAATTTTTATTTATTTATCTTAAAGAAGTTTTGATTAACTAAATTGGAACTAGTTAATGCCATAAAACATGTTTCATTGATATTTATTTTATAGACACCAATTTTAATTTTTTTTATTTTATCAATTTAAATTTACTTCACTGTCAATTATCACATTGTGATGAAAGTAAGAGTGGATTAAAATAAAATGAATTTTGATGCCTTAACGCCGGAAAGAGAAATAAAGAGTGCTTAGGGGGTCAAAAATCATGTCCGTTTAAAGTTGTATTAATTTTTTTCCAACCTAAACAACATTCCCACAATTCCCAATTACACTTATTTAATTGGAATCCCTAGAAACAAATTAGTTTCTTGTCTGGCAACTTTTCTCTTATTAGAATTAAGGGATGATTATTGGTTGGAATTCATATGAGAACCAATGGAGACATATTTATGTAGAAATGTAGCTCTATGTATGGAACAGAACGGAAAGGAAAAAGAGAATAAATATATTCATGTAGATAATTTTCAATTATTAAAGAATAACAAAAACAAAACAAATAATTTAAAAAAATATATATTTTAAACGAATAGAGATGTGATACAACAAGAACATAAAGTTGTATTTTATGAAAACAACCTAAATAAATTTGATGATACCGAGTACGAACGTATACTTCGACAAGCACTTGTACTCGTCTGAGAGGTCGGCAGCACTTGGATGATTTTGATTTTCCAACGCATAATTAACGGCCTATGAGACTATACATTAATAGCAAATTTAAAGCGCCGTGTTTACTCAAAACTGCATATGTGTGTGGAGTAAACCAGGGATGGTTATATAAGATTTCAAAAAGGTACTGAATTCTAATTGCTTTTAAAAATGATTCTTTCGAAAAGCAATAAAGAATCAATCGCTTTATAAATAAAAATAATTTGAAAAAATAATAAATATTCAATGCTTTTCTGTATTCTTAATCCACAATATTTTACTCCAAAGAGGAAATTTTTTAATGTTTTAGCTGTTCTGTATTTGGCTTCCGAATAATTTCAAAAATGTTGGCTAGGTGCAATAAGAACAGGTTTTCTTCCACTAAAACTATATTTAATTATTAAAATTTAAATAAATTAAAACTTTGAAGATTTTCTTTCAATGACCATTTAATTCTAAAATTTTTGTAGCAATAAATATTAAAGAATAAATAACTCAAATTTACAAATACAGAGAGTTCTTTTAAGCCCGATAAAATTTTAAATTGTAAAAAATAACGCAAATAAATTTTTAATGAAAAATGAAAAAAAAAATTATCAAAAGATCAATACATGGCATTAACATTTGCAAGTGATTTTAGAGCATTGCTAGCTGTATGTCACGAACTACACGAACAATGATTTTACGTGGCCCTACAGGAAATAATCTCGCCCGGATCAATATCATCCATATTTTCATACAAAGAATCATTGATCATGGTGCGATACCGATCTCCATTGAACGTAACGCGAGCTCCGGCTTCATTTTAGAAGAAATATAGTCAAATGATGCCACATATGTACATACATACTCGTACATATGTATTTTGAATTGATAACAGTTAATTTCAGAATTATTTGATTTCGAATGTTTCTACGTTTTCACAGTTTTTCATTCACCGTGGAATGCAGAACTGGGTTGTTTTTAACATTTAGATATAAGTATAATTATAATTGAATTATTTATATATGTACATATGTATACACGTGCATACGTTTAATTAAGTTTTGATAGTGTATTTTATAGGAAATCTTTATGTTAAAAAATTGTGTAAACAACCCTGATGTAATTACGAACCTGAGTATTTTTCACGCAAGTTTGAAAAATTTTTGAATGGAAAACGTCATATCGTATTATTGTTTTATTTCATAGAAATATCAAATCTGTTTCAGTTTATCGGTACTACATCAAACACCAGAGGGCTACTGTGAATTACGCTTCGAAGGAAACCCTTTTTGAAAGACAATGTATTAAACAGATAAATATTAACAATATTGTAAAGATTAAAACTTTGTCTTCTATGACAAAATCACGTTAAATTTGCAAGCCTTATTTATATATAACTGCTAGGTAACATTTATATGACTGCTAATAACTTACGTAGCGGGACTAAATGTCATTTACATTGCTTGTGTTATATTTTCGTTTCACTTCATTTCGTATTATATGCATGCAACTTTGTTGCAGCAATGTGTATTTAAATGAAAATGAATTGAACGACCTAAACAATAATTTTCCATAGCTGACAAATACTCTTTAATGAAAGAGTTCATTCAAAAAGTATAAAGGAACTGTTTGTTTAACAACCCGCAAAACTACACTAAAGCCCCGATTTTCGTCTCTTCGATTTGCTTCATTATACAATGCGTCAGTTTTTTAACTTGTTCGATCTGACTTGTAAATAAAATTCGGTTTGAATCGGCCAACGAAGGTATCCGGAAGAGATAGATAAGAATGCCTCGCAGAGGGTGGACCGGTTAATCTCTAAAGGTACTCCTATAGCGATGGACCGTAAGATACTGATAGGGATGGACAATGTAGCATCGTATGAGGCGAAAAGGTTAATCTCTGGAGGATTTCCGGTGTTTACTAGCCAATGAAGGAATTCTGAGGTATTCGACAAGACGAGATGGTAACGCACATTGTGTGTGAATGTTCTGCACTGGCTAGCAGACACTTGTTACATGGGAATGCCATGGGGGAGCTTGGCCTTAGAATAATGCTAGCAATTACAAGAGACTTCGGCAATTACCAATCGATAGCCTGAAATCACTTCAGTCAAGAGTAAAGGCTGTTGTCAGCACGAGACTCAAAGAAAATATGATAGTCAAAAATTACAAATCGGTTGCCTGAAATCAATTCGAATAATGAAGGGGGTCGCAAAAGAACGCACAAAGTAAGCGGTTTACTTCGATATCGCGCCTACATTAATATAATATAGTATAGGGTGTTTCAATATGAACGCATTATTTAAATTTTACGGAATTTCTTTCATGTAAGTGACAACTCGGATATTTTACTGTTGTCGCCTATTACTGTTTCGACTACTAAAAATTCTCTGCTACTACTAGTGTAAAGAATTTTTATACTTTTTAGTATGTTATTTGTCAGAGTTAACAAAAAGCTTATAGTGCCACTAACAACCACCTAGGCTAGCGAGTTGAGTAGTGATGATAAATTGGATTTTTAGAGTTGTACCTTTCAGATCTATTTGTACCAAATGACAAAACATATTTACAAACAGCAATAAATATAAATAAAAAAATGTTGAAGTTTTTTAACCGGTTAACCAGTTTTATCCTGATTTTAAAAACCGGGACCAGTTTCTTAAAAATTCCAAATATTGAAAGTATTCAAATCCAGGTTTTTGGAAAATATCGAATAATCTATCATCTTAGTAGATATAGGACAATGAGATAGATAACTTAAAAAAAAGCAAAATAAACAAAAAAAACAGAAACTTATTTGTTACTTTGCAGCCGTTTAATAATAATATAATGCAAATATATACGAAACATGTTTCGATTAGCATTGATCCGATGTGAGTCGCATTTCTTCGGCCCGTAATAACGACGCCAACCGGGGACTTAGTGTAATGTTATTTTATATAAAAGATCAAATAAATCTTAGTCGTTCGTTAAAGCAAAAGTAACAAACAGACAAAATATTATGATCTTAAAAAATGTATGTATTTATTTTCATGGAAAATTAATTAAATAGCATATTATATTCGTATACTTGTGTATGAGGAAAACGAAACTGAACTTTTACGAATTGCAGTTCATAAAATTGAAGAAAATAATGTGATGTTCATTATGATATACACAAATGCATATGTTGTATACTTCAGCTTAAAATCGCTGATTAGCTTGTAATAAAACACTTGTGCTACTGCGCAAAAGGCAACTATAAAAAGAGAGCTTTAAAAATTTTAACATCCTAAAACGTTGGTCATGGAATCTTACGGAAATATTTTTGTAGGCATTTGCTTTTCGCAGTTGATATTGAAATTGTAATACAAAAATAATTTTAAAATTTCTTTTTTCCCCATTGGCCTAATATTCAGAATCTGTCAAGAGTCTTATACTAATCTCAAAATTGTGTACGACTGTTCCTTGTGTGCAAATCAATTGTATAATTTTTGTCATATCAAAGCATATGCAGGGTGCGGCAGCATAAGTTCGTTTTTTAAAAGTGCTCAATTCATTCGGTTAATTTTGTAACGGAGCGCTAGTGCTATTGTTCCAGAGATGGAAAGTTAAAGTTTTGCCCCGGCACACACTTAAAGATCACCGATGGCTGTTTTGAGCGAACATCGCATGCAACCAAACAAAAACTGCCGCCATAACCTTATAGGCCGACAAACCCCTCTTCTTCTTTCTTGAGCACCTACAGTCATACAAGTCCACTGCTTGACTTTAGCCTTTGGTATGTTGTGATGGATCCATGTCTCGTACACGATTACGAAACCACACAGATACATTTTCGGATTACCTTTTCATATCGTAAAATAATTCTTTAAAGTGGTCACACAATTCACTGTGTTTGATTAACCTCTTTGGACGACCTGGTCCTTCGGCTCTTCTTGTGCTAGTACGATTAAACCAATTTTCAATGCATCAAATTAATGGTTCAGAGTTCATATAGTATTTACGAGTATCAAGCCCTTCCTTGGTTTCGGGAATGGTATTTATGCAAAAAATAGTGGTTTATTAGCAAACGAAGTTGACTTTTTCTCATTTTCGTCGAAATTCACGAGGTTGTCTGCTTTCATTGGTTGTCAAATTCAAACTAAATGCTGCGCTTGTCTTAAAATTTTACAAAAGTCCCGCAACGGATTGAAGTTGATAGATAGCAGACAACAAACAGATAGAAAGTTATACAAGTCATAAATTGAACCTTAGAAACTTCGATTAAAAAAGTATAATTATATTCACCCTTATTAAGAATGTCAACGGCGACACAAGTGATGTCGACGGCTCTCTCATGGCATTGCCGTTGTCAATATTGCCAACTTTCGATAACAACCGACAATAATTTGGCATTAACAAAGGCAACAAAACGGCGCTATTGTGTTAAATTGGCTCTGATTTTGTCGACAAAATTTTTGTTAACGACTCGATTCAAATTTAATCTTTTTTCATATATGTAAGTGTACATAATATATACATTCTTATATGTGTTATGAATAAATGAAACAAATGAATTGGAACTACAAAAAACTTGTTTTTATTTGGTCTCTTATTTGTACAGCTTCACTACTTTGTAAGATATCTGCGTTAGTCTCAAAATTTTCATTTCTGTTGCCCTCACTATTTATTGCTATGTTATCCTCTTCATTTAAACTCCGATACTCAATGCAAATGTTGTGTAAAGCAGCACAAACATTAACAATTTTAGTTGCTTTGGCAGGCTTATAATGAAGTTGACGGGCGCCTAAAAGGCAACGGAAACGATTTTTAAGCACACCAATTGTTCTCTCCACGATATTTCTTGCTTTTGCGTGTTTAGTATTGAATATTGCCTCTGGACTTCTCTCTACAGCGGACCTGTAAGGCGTCATTAAAAAAGGCTCAAGCGGATAACCAGCATCACCTATTCAAATATACTTTTTTTTTAATTTTTCACGACAATTTCAGTACTTTGATATATTACCTAAAAGCCAACAATTGTTTTCACCAGCATTGAAGCGTTCTCGCAATACTTGTCTTGCTGTACTTACGTTCCAGACAAGAGAATCGTGGCTTGAACCTGCATAACGGGCATCCACATACCTAATTTTCATTTTGTTATCGCAAATCTAAAATTAAATTAAGAAAAGTAAGTTTTAACTCAGATACGAATGCATAGACAACAAACATATTTTTGCACTTACAATCATTGCATTTAGGCTAAAGAATCCTTTGCGATTGTAATAAAGATTTTGCTCTTCTTTGCTAGGAGCCAAAATCTTAATGTGTGTGCCATCTACACATCCAATAACACCCGGAAACCCAGTCTTTTCAAAAAAATGCATCTTACACTCGGCCTTTTCCTCTTCGGTCATTTCAAATTTGATATAATGCGGACAGATTACTGATTGTAACACATCGAGTGTCTCCTCCAGAATTAAAGAGACTGTTGGTTGTGATAAACCCAGATTAAAGTCATTACCGACACTTAATTGATAAGAGCCTTGTGCCAAAAACCGTAGTGTCGTCGCTAGTTTTAATTCGCTGCCAATAAAAGTTGATCGTATTCCAGTCTTCATGAATGGCTGAATCATATCCAAAACACGTTTAAATGTCTTTTTGTTTAAGCGAAAATAATCTACAAATCTTGAATTAAGCAAAATATTTCACTTAAACAACTTTCAATTTCTCCAAAACTTCTTGCTAACTTTAATTTTTGTTCACTTACCTGGCATCTGGCAAACTATAAATATCCGACCTTTGTCTTAAAACTTTTCTTCGAAGTTTTAGATTTTTATTATTTTCTTCATCAGAACTCTCACTTGAATACAATAAACTCAGAAGAAACATTTCTTTTAAATTGAAATAAAAATTATTGAAATAAACTAAAGAAACAAATCAAGCAAACGTCAAATTTAAAAATATCGATAACAGGACGACGTCAACACAATATTCTTAGTAAATACCGATATGGTATTGGGGTGACGGCGACAGTATAAGTTTGCGACGACGACTAAAGTATTGTGTTGACGTCGCCGTTGACATTCTTAATAAGGGTGATTATTCATACGATTATTTTTTAAATTCTCAAAAAGTTATCAGACAATAGCAGAATGCAATCCATTTTCTGTACCGATACGCGCGGCATCAGCTTCTTTCTACTGAGTGTCTATTGTAAAAGGTTTCTTTCTTAATCGAAAGAATATAAAACGAACTTTAACCTGAATATATTATTGCCTTAATTATAGTTAAATTACTTTGGTATAAAACAAATTACAAAAATGTAATATACATACATACTTAGTTGGAATAAAGAATACTAATAATACGAGTTATTCTTTAAAATAAAAAAAACCTAAAGTCAATCCCTTTTTACTGGTTACTGACCTCATTTTTAGTGACATAAAATAATCTAATAATACCCACACATGCACACATATGTATGTGAATATGTTGTGTGTATTTATTTAAATGTTAAATACGTATGTATATGTGTTTATTTAAATGTAGATTTTATGTGATTGTAGGGTATTTAATGGCCATATAAAATACTGTTCATTTGAAAAGATGCACTGAACTGTCATTTAAGACAGCAGAAAAAGCAGGTTGAATTCCTATTTGAGAGAGTAGATAATGTTTTTTATTGATAAATTATTCAAAATGATGCTTTCAATTTTATGAGTTATAAAAATAATATTTGAAGTTTTGGGTTAATATATACTATAATCCTCTGAAACAAATTTTTACATCTAGAATTTAATAAAAATCAAAAACAAATTCGATTAGTTCTGCGTAATGCCGAATAATAATTTGTTGGTCGAATATTATATTTGGTTTAGTTTCGGTCGCAAACCTCACTTGCTCCTTCAACATATAACAAAACGTAAATGCAACTCAACATTCATTAACGTGTTAGGAATCTGACGAGGTTTGCGATTCGGACCTTTTGTTCTAGCAAAATAATTTTCCTTAGAAATGTGTATGTATTCAGTTGAAGTTAATAGGACCTTGAGCATGGTCGCTAAACTTAAACACTCCTAAGATAATATCAATCACTTGGATTTTCGATTACACCAATAATAAAGCAGACTATATATTAGTTATTCAGGCATAACAGACTGAATTATGTTACTGGCTGGCGTTATATTACTTAAGAATACTGAAGAAGGGTCAAAGTATTTTAGTAAACTTAATACGGTCGTATTGGCTGTAAAACAGCATGGCTCACTAAAAAAATGTCTCCTGACCTTAAAATTACCTAACAACGAATTCATATTAAAATTAAAAAAATTGGAGTGTATGCTTGAATCAATAAACGATTAAAATAAATTCTAATAGCCACTAATGCTTTCACGAGTGGACCGATCTTATATAAGTCAATCGAACTACAACAGCTAAAGAGTTTCAACTTAGTGCGGCCAGATTAATTATCTCAGGTGTGTAGTCGAAGCAAAAGTAGCTGGCATTCTAGCCGTTCCCATACAAACTTAATAATAAGCTCCACATAACCTGGATAAATATAACAATTACAATTTTTAAAACTTTGTTTTAAGTTTTGTTATAAATTTTGAAAGTAGCACAAACGAGGTAAAGGGCGAGAGCAGTGTCGTATATCTTGAGTATTATAACATTTCCAGCCTTAAAACTTTGTATGAGCACCTTTATCACTAGATGCAAAATTGGGCGTTCAAGTTCATTGTAATCGCATAAAATAATAATGATGAAAGAGCATAATTAATATACGCCTTCAGTGCCGTCGTATATGTCGCATGATGGAAAGGTGTGGTGGAAAGTTTTCTTTATTTAATTAAGACTAAAATTCAAGCTAAAAAGCTGGCAAAGCAAATTTCGGTTTTAAATGAAATCTGATCCGAATTTGTTAAGAAAAAGTCGGAAACATCATAACTATTGAACTTTTCTTTCTATAATAAATATTGAAGTGGGCATTAACGGCGTTTATTTGAATTTTGTTCGGAATAATGAAAACTTGCCATGGTATGAAAACTCTAGTGTCACTGGCACAAGAAAATTTAAAAAATTACATGTACATTAATTTAAACTCATCACAATACATAAAACCATACACTACTCTCTCGACTTACAAGTTAGATACGTTTGAAATTTTGTATATAAAATCATTTATGCATATGGCCGTTCTTGTCGATTTTGACTTAAGTATATAAGCCAAATTGCTTTATTTTAAACGGTTTTTACATGGGGTTAAAATTGCAAAAGGCGTTTGCTGGAAAGTATTGAAAAAAGTAAATATTTAATCACATTTTTTCACCTTTTTAACTGCTGTTTCTAAATAGTTGTCGCAACATTTTCTTTCTTATTTTGAGAGTTATTAGAAGAAAGTAGGCGGAACTACGGAACATGCCCACATATTGTTAAGATTTTAAGTTTTTTTAAGTTAAATAATAAAAGGACAAATATTTAAATTTTTCGTTTAAAAAAATATCGTTTCTAAATAGTTGTCAACAGCTTTATGTATACTAAGAATAATGTTAATGAAGGTATCTTGTAAGAGATTTTCGATGTGCACAAAAACTCGAGAAAAACGTGTAAAAAAGTATTGAGCAAACCGAGGCATAGGTGTACGCTTATGTACAGATATGTATGTATATAAAAACAATAGCTGACGTATGGATTCAATAAAGAATAAATTAAACAATTCGAGAATTTTCGTAGTTTTATTTCGATTTGACCCGGTTTTTTCCAGAGTTGAAACTTAAAAGTCAATGCCGTTCTTAAAACAAAAATTAAAGATAAGAAGTTGAATTGTGTTATCACACATTTTACTATAAATAGTTATAAATAAATTAAATAAAAAAATTAGGAATTCTAAAAAGATTATTTACAATACAAAAATTCATTTCCTTTACATACATATGTATTTGAATTGATTTCTGTTCAAGGAGATAAAAGTTCAATTTACATACATACATATTTCGTGTACTGAGTATACGCATGTAAGTATGTATGTATGTATGTATTTATATACATATTTTTGAACAAAATCTTTTTTAATAAATCTTTTGCAACAAAAAAATCTTGCTACATATGTATTTTTCTGGAGTAATATTTTCAATGAGAATATTATTGGAGATTGTCAGTAGGCATGTTTGTATGTATGTATGTATATGGCTTCTAATTTTCTTTACAATTAATACAATAACAATAACAGATGAAGGCACTTTGCGTAAGGAACCATAAACAAGAATATAAAAATAAAAACAAAATAAAAAATTGAATGAAAGATGCAACGAAAACTACTTCACTTGGAGACAACAGGCAACCAGACAGATAGTAACAACAAAATCAGCAATCTTTTTAAGCAAATTGAATGGTTTGCTACTCTGCGGGCATGCACGTTTCTTGTCTTTAAATATTTTTTCTTTGACTTTTTTTACAACACATACATATATACATACACACTTTTGTAATAAATCGTATGTTAATGGAAGTGCACTCACTTAAAATGAAGTCCTTGTTGAATTAAAATATATAGATGTAACTTTTGTTTTTTATTTCATAATTTTTTTGTTTTATTTAATATAAAATTGATAAAACCGCTTAAAGATTTCTATTGTCGAACCATTTTTAACCCGAGTTTTCCCGTTCCTTCTTTACTAATTTCTTATTTACTTTTTTTTGTTTTTATTTTGTCACTTTATACGTGCACTATCAAAATTTTTGCGTCCGCGCTTTAAGAATAGCGATTGTATACTGATGTTATTTATTTATTTGCTTTATGTAGTAAATACACATCAGGCGTGGAAAATGGAAGTTATGAAATGTTGGTTTAACCAAAATATATTTGGAATTTATTCTGTTTAGAAATTGAACTAAATTTCTGTACGAGCGAAATTTCTGTACATATGCAATGTATGAATGTTATGTTTAAAAACCTGTGGTCCATGTTTTTTTCGTGTTCGGCTATATGATCGACCAATGACGTCTGCTATCAAATGTCATTTGCAGGTAGATGTTTAATTTTTATATCAAGAAATATGAACAAATTTGCGACAATTGAAATGCCGACGTTCACTTCATATCTGAAGCAATCAATGCCTCGTAAAAACGCAGTGTTTTTATGAGTGCTTTTATATATGTAGATTGCACAGAGATTTATTATTGTTTTATATTTTAATTATTATTAAAGAATCGTACAATTCATAGTAAACTTACCGACAGACTAGTAAATTTACTACCAAATTTTAGGATTGTTTTCTCATTTGAAGACTACTTTCGCAGTTAGTTCAAGTAGAAAATAAGAACTTGTAACGTCACTACCTATTTTTATCTTGCATAAAGCACAATAGTGTTGCACTATCCGACCCTGATATACACAATGAACGAAAACTAAATCACTTTCAGTTATTCACTCACTAACATTCTACTAAATGCTCAGAAAGTATGGGTTGCCAGATAAAATTGGTGGTAAATCGTCGACATATTTGGAGAATGTTGTCAAAAAGATTTTTCATTCATATTTACAACAGTAGATGGCGGTACACTTTCGACAAACTGCAAACTATATGTATTTATATATTTAATAAAGCCCAACCAAGCTCTTAGAGCCCTAAACAATGATTAATAGGCCCAGCTAGCATTTAAATAAAAATAAAATAAAAAAATATTTTTTTTATTTGGTAACTTTTTTTGAATTTTGGCGTATTTCGCATACACATTCGAATTATATATTTCGATTCAAAATACATAATAACACACGTTATTTTAAATGTAATAAGTGACAAAAGTCGACGCGCTGACCTTTTGCGATTTTCATGGTGTTGCCACTAACCCATTTGAACATACACTGGTTGGTGCCTGTACTATAATATTAAATCAAACCGCATAGCTGCTGAGAGTTTAAACAAAGTTAGCTACCTATGTTTTATTAGATACAAAATACAGGTTTTTTGATTTACCTGCCAAGCAGCACTGAATTATCTGAACAACTCTATGCTGACATTACACTAACAAAACATACGGGCAAAATAAGAAACATGTACGTGCGCTCGGCTATAACACCCGCACAAAACTATGCTGAGAGCCACCAAACGATCGATGAGACAAAAAATTATGCTCAAACTGAACAGGAACATCTACACGTATTCTCAAAACAAAAGAACGCGACCACATTTTCTCCCGTTATTTTGCAGACCCGTGGGCATAGCTTAATATTTTGCAGAATAAATAAATCGTTGTCCACTTTAGGGTGGTTGGGATATTACCAACAATCAGGTATGGCTCGCTTGTCTTGCCGTTATAATAATATAAGTATAAATACGATATACAAAGCAATTGGCTCCACGAAAATGAAATCGCAAAATAGGTGCTTGTCTTCGAAAGCATGGATTTTGTTTGAGCAAAGGCGGCTGAGTTCAAGAACATATTTTGTTTTAGCACTTTTTTTCTGCGACTGTTGTGAATGATCACTTAATTTGGTGCTGGTGGTAGTGTATTAAATTTAGCATGTATAGAAACCACATTATAAATTCGAGTGTTTCTATTGGGGACGAATCTTTGAGGACTTCAAGCATAATCAGAAGCGAGTGGACGGACTATTTCGGGTTTTGTAGTTGCTTTATTTTATCCCATATGATAGTTGCAAAGCTTTGAAAGAACTTAGCATCGATCGCACAACCTTATTCTTAATTATATTGATTCATGTGAAATAATTCTGTAACGAATGGTAAGTAAAATCTTTTCAGTCATTTGCATTGGTTTTATCTCCTTAGTTTGTTACAAACTTCACAAATTTGTCATTGCTTTCACCAGAATTTATCTACGTCGCCAGAATTTATATGGAAAACAAAATACGAAGATTTGTTTTTGTTTTACATATAAATTTTATGCCTCAAAAAATGACACAAAATACGGTGGTTTCCTTCTCAAAAAGTCATAACATAAAACAATTTTAAAATGTTTTCCATATAAATTCTGGCGTTGCGTTTTATAAAAATAGGGCCTCAATAAAAAAAGGATAATTGTACTCCCAAACATTTTTGCAGTAACGATTTCTATCAGGTTTTTGTCAAAGTGGTTTGAAATCACTAAATGTGTGTTCTGTGCAAAAAAGTATTGATTTTAAACCGGACACCTAAACAATGCCGGTTTTAAATCATTTGCTTGTTTTTGGGAGTATTTTACTGCTTAAATAAATAGCTTATTAGGTTTTTCCTGGTTTCGTGATTTTCCGTTTAGATATAAAGAAATCTGCTGTTTTCCTATCATTTTTTTAAGTAAAAAAAAAACGCATCGAAAATCACAAAAAGCGTGTGATTTACAGTACAGGAAAATATTACACGTGTGATTTTAATATCACTTAAATTTCAGAACAATCCTGTATAAGGGACTAATTTCTGTTGTGTCAAGCCTAAACCATAAAGCCTAAGGCGCAATTTTTTGGGGTGAATTAAAGGAATGGTGTATGCATATAAATTTAAGATTCATTTTTAAATAAACGTCGCAGTAATTTTCTATACACGTAAAATTATAATTTATTTACAATAATTAGAAAAATAAAGCTTTTTATTGGTAGAAATGATAAATTATCGAACTCGAATTGTAGAAACCAATTAATCACATTTACTTTTATACTGGTTACATTCGTCTTAATTTTTTAATCAGGGACCGTAAATAACCATTATTCTTCGATTTCAATTATTAAAAAAATTAACTTTAATGATTATATTTCGATTGAAATATAATAGTTATTTTTCTAGTTTTATTTTTGGCTTTAAAAGTAAAAATAATTTGGTCTTGTTTTATTTAATTTTTTTCAGTTAACAAATGACTGTAGAAAGACAATTTCTGCCCTAGAACTAATATTAAATGGTTTAACGCCCAATATTATCTCCACTGTACGTTTATTTTTTTAAGAAAAAATAAGACTCAAAAAAACACACATTAAAAAGTAATTTGTTGTTATAACCATTACGGTCCCTAATGTTTGTGAACAAGAAATTAACTTTAAATATTCTTTTAAAATAAATTTTTGTAATCTACAAATTATTAGCAATAATTACTAATAGGTACTAAAAACTACTATTAAAAAAAAAACTATTTTTTGTAAAAATATTTTGTGTTTTGTATTTTTAAACGTATATATACACCCTGAAGCACAGTCTGCGACTAGACCAAACAGCACAACCCACACTAAATTCCCAAGACTGAGAGACATGACTTCAATGCACCTAATACAAGTTGACTTTTAAATAAATACAAGTTGTGCCTTAGTCTTCTATAACCATAAATGATTGCGTTTGACCTTCGTATGGAAAGATGCCACCTAAAATGTATTTGTAATTGCCAAAGTGACGTATGCGATATTCACCGGGTAGAGTGTTGGGACCTATAAACCAGACAATATGAACATCACTGAAACCTAAAATCAAATGTGTACGCTCCCAAATAAATCTGTTACAAATTGAAAAATTATTTAAAAAGAAAACAAAAACAATCCTAAAAATTTATACTTAGTATCCCAACTGGCATCGGTGTGCACAACTTTCCATCTTTCTTCATTGATTTTGCGTTCCACCGCCAGATACGTTTTCTCATGGAAAAGATTATTTCGTGGATTGCCCGACACGAAAACTACTTCGACAGTATCGTTTATTTTATATTGTTTTCGAGGTTGTTTTTTCACATAGCCAAAATCTTTATCCAAAGGATGGCCATCAAAAATAACACCCGTATTCATGGACAACATTCGATCATTCAGATAGGGTGGATTTGGCCCTGGATCCACAATTTCATTTCTTAACATGGCTTTAGTTAAACGTTCAAATACATCCATGTATATGGGATGAGTATTGGGACCAAATATCGTAGAGGCTGCTTCATAACGCTGAGCCTGGTATTCTTCTGGTGTGGTAATATAGCTGGAATAGAGATTTGACAGTCCTGCCAATATAACATCAACATCCTTGCCACCGGTAGCTGCTGCCACAGCTCTAACTTTATTACGCAGCCGTCTGCCGGCCATGGTGGTAAATTCGCCAGGTACCGCGGTAATAATTAAATCACCAATTTGTACGATTTGTGTGGGTACAATTTTTGGTTGCCATTCGTATGGGAAGGTGGCCTGTAAGAAATATAAGGTAACATAAATTTAAATTTTAGTCAAAAATTAAAACTTACCCTGCCTGTAGCCAATAGTATAGGTTTAGGTGAATGGCACGTTATATCGTCCTGAGTGGGTGGCACAATAAAATCGCGCACTAAATTCCACATGGCATTTTCTGTTAATGTACCTTGTGCGAAACTAAAGGCCCCGGGACCATCCGTTGTGCCCGCTGCAAAACTGTAACCCATGGCCGGTTGACAGCCACGAATTTTATCTATTTTACGCAATAGAGGATTATAGGTAGTGCCATTATAATTGGGCATATCAACAAATTGATGAATGTAATTTAAATCACCAGTTATTTCTCGTCCATTATTATCTTCTTCACTTGCTTCATTGAGCAAACGCTAAAGATAAGAGGTCATATTCATCTCAATTATAAAACAAAAAAATCAAAAAGTGGATTTGTATGGAGAAAACGTAGCGAAATATGCAAATGAGTTAATGGAAACGCTATTTGATATAGTTTTTTTTTTATTGGACTAGTAAAAAAAGTAAAATTGACTTCGGTGCCACCTTTTTACCATCTTCGCGTTTAACAATATTTTTCTATTTATTCAATTTTAATCACAAATCATTACCTTTGGACGGTAACAGCATTTTAGAAAAAATAATACTTTGTAATACTAAAATAAAATTATAAATTTGGGTGTTTAAGAAGTCAATAATTTAAAAAAAAAACCCCCCACGAAAGCTGTTTTTTTCCTCTTAAAAATTATTTTAATAATGATGAAAGGCATTGCAATTTTGATCTGTATAAAATCACAGTGCAACATTTTATTTAAGAAACGAAACCGACATGAGCAAACAAGATATAGTCGAGATTCAGATTCTAATTGGAATAAACCAAATTGCAAAAAAAACCGGACCCCTTAAGGACTATACGGAAAAGTTTTAACTGTACAATTTTAATAAAAGTTGTCCCAAAGTTAACGCAAGGTTGAAAGTGACTACCAATAGTTAGGTAAAGTGTTACGAATCAAAAAAAAAAAAACAATATTCTTCCAACCGACAATTTTAATTTAGTAAAAATGGAGCGCGAAAGGCCAACTTGTAGAACAATATTTCGAAAATTTTTGAAAACTTTTCTGCTACAATATTATAAGTATTGATTTAATTTCATCAATTTAAGAGTCCTTCAAAAAAACTTAAGAAAAATAATTATGTCTTCCAAAAAATATAAATCAAAAAGCAATAAATATTTCTGCCGAAAAAAATAAAAATTATTTTAATTTTTATAGAAACACTCAGCGCCTCATAGCAAAAACTAGATAGGGAATTATGTCAAGGCAATGAATTCATAATCTCTCTGGCAATAAACGTATGATAAATGCATTAAACTTTTTTCGATGTCACGACAACTTAATCTTCAGATGAAGATCCCAAAATAAACATGAATGCATGCGCATGAATTACAATCATTGTGACATTAAAAAAATTAAAATAAATACTTCTGGACTTACCAAAGCCCCTTCAGCCAGCCGTTCACCAATAATTCTTGTACTTTCAAACATATCTTTACCAGGACCAGAAGCGAAACATTCACCCTCTTTCGGGGGACATTTTGAAGTTAGTATGTCACAAGCATTTCCGGTAAGTGAGCATTTCGCACCCAAAATATTGGGAGAAACATCACCCAAATTGGAGGAACAGAAAGCACCCACAAATTTACCCTAAAAATGCAAAAGTAGGTAACATTTTCATACAGTCATTTTTAATTATATTCTTACCTTTCCTGGCACCTTGTTACCATTATATTCCTTTTCCAAAAGTAAAGAGGCATAACCCACATTGTCACTTGATACTAATTTATTTGTATTATTCATAGAAGTTGCATGTACAGCATACCAATTAAAAACTCCAAATATATTCTTTTCCTCATCCACAAATCGCAATTGGGTCAATTCTTTGTCCACATCATGTTCATATTGAGCACGTTCTTCAGCTGGATTGCGCAAATATGAGGTGGGAGAACGATTAATGTTGGCATTAAGAATCACTGTTTTTGAGAGGTAGATTTTACCCTCTACCATATTATCGGTGGCTCGTTTAACACTCTGTAGCAATAATATTGAGGAATAAAATTCTTTTTTTTTTACTTTTCTTAAAAACCAGTAAATATGTAGTTGATTACTTACCAAATATATACCATTGGCCATGGCCTCAAAAGTCTGTGGTACAAAGCCTAAAATCGAAATATCATATAATAGATGCATTAAAAAACCACCGGGAGCACCGTGTGTATGTGTACCACTAATTACAACGTTATCATTGCTGTAAATATCACCATAACGTGATTTTAAACGTTTAATTACCTGAAATTAAAATTGTTAACATTTGACATGTTGTTGGTATACGAACAAGATATTAAACTAGTAATTAATTTATAATTTGTGTACAGTGTGTTTTGAATACCCAAATTACCTCACGTTTAACTCCGTAGCCCATCATACCAGCGTCTACCGATACAAAAGCGATTCGTTTGTTATTTTCATCTTCAATCACAAAAGCACGAGCAAATTGTCTCAAATGTATGCCCCGGCCAACTTGTTTGATACTGGCATAACCCATCTAAAAGAGAAGTCAAAAATATAAATAAATTACTAAATGATAAGTTATACAAACAGTTTAGATTACAAGTATGTACTTATTTCAATATTTTAAATATTAGTATTAAGATCTGCCTTCAAACGGAAATAATACATATTTCTAAATGTTATTCTCTAACAAATTCGGTATTGACGATATTCTGTCGCCTTATAACAGAGATGTATACTTATTTGATGGTGAGAGTGAGTTAATTACTGTTATTTCGAGCTGGATGCTAAAATGGCAAAAGAGCCTCGCAGAAAAATTGGATTGAAATTTTAAAATACCAATTACACAAACTTCACTTTTATCAATTATATCATTAAAATTACATTTATAAAGAAGTAGAAAAATTCACGTTTTAGACGACCTTTGGAAAAGGGGTGTACAAGAAAAATCACAAGAAAATGGACATCCGTAACAGTTAGCAAAGTAAATACCCGAAAGACTCACTTTATTAGTTAGACATCTTACAACGTGTCCTGCTATAATTAATAGGTCTGTTCCAGGTGCATAACAAAACAGTCCGAACTAGTCCGAATTAGTCCAAACGCGTTCCAGATAACAATTTTTGTGAAATTTTGATAGAAAATGAGAGAGTAAAATTTTTCATCATACGAACTTTTTCTATGGGTAAGCTCGGACTAGAATTAAATTATCAGCTGTTTTTTGTTTTTTATATCTAAATATCAAAAAATTTTTAAATAAAGGAAGCAAGTTTTTATTTTAAATTTATTAAAAAGCAAAAAGGAAAATTTTTTCAATAAACTTGAAGTTGTAAGTACATATGTATATTTGTGCATATTTATCACTTTATTTAATACAAAAAATGCTTTTATCGATCAGTTAAGAAGTTACAGACAGCTGCTGCCAATGTTTTGCTTTTAAAATCTTATGCATTTTAAGCGTATAAAATTACTAAAATAAAATTTATTTGAGAAAGTAGACACCATTAGTATTTAAAGATGTTCAATTGTGGTTTTTTGCGTTCCAGCAATATCGGACAACTTTGGCACATTCAGAGAGTAATTTTTTCTTTTTACTCTCAATAGTCCGGACTATTTTGTTATGCACCTGGAACAGACCTAATGTTACATGAATCAGGGATGGAAAATCGAATACTATTACAATTTTTCGAATATAATTAGAAAGCTTAAAACGCATCTCTCTAAATGTTTATTCAATGAAAATTACGTAAAGGGTTACACATCATCTCTATACATTGAGATAAGCTAGCCAAATTTATTGAAGAAAATGTAACTGCAGGAACGTAAGTTGTTTTTCATAAAAAAATTATATCTTAATATTTTTGTCACGATTCTAGTTATGTATTGTAATGCAATGTAAAAAAAACATACATAAAAATAAGCATTTATTATTATTCTTTGAAAAATTTTGCATTTCAAAATTTAAATTTTCCATTTCCATGAAAGTTGGGCAACATGAAATTAATTGCCTCAGTGTATGGAACACCTTGATTTTATAATAAAAAAAAACGAAATAGAAGAAATTAGTTTGAGAATTTTATTAGAGGAAATTGATTTTTCTAATCTAATTTAGCTAATAATTTTTGCTTCTACAACTCAACAAAATTGATTATTTTTATGGAATATTAAAATTATTTTTAAGTTTTGAGTTAGGTTTTGTGAAGAAAGACATTTTTATTATCATTTTAACATTAAACCAAGTTTTTCAATCCACATAAGTTTTTACTTACAAAATTAATTTCAACTGGAGGTCCTGTAATATCCGCTCTTCCCACGCCGATTTGATAGGCTGCCGTAATTTTCCATATCAAAGATAAATGGCATACAACTGCAAATGTGCAGGCTGCTCTATAAAATTTGGTATACATTTCTCGACAATGTCATTCAGCAAGTCATAAGGTTAGATTTTGATAATGCCGGCGCAAAGAATTTAGACTTTAAAAGAAATATAAAATAATAGAATTGTATTTATTTATTAAAGTTTAGAAGAAAACTAATCTATTATTACGTATCATACTGGATTATTATAAATACTTTTATCTAATCTTGGTTAATAAAATGGAATTATTTAAGATTCGTACCTATCAGAAACATTAGATTTATCAACTGTCATAAAAAGATACATTGATTTCATTCAATTAAATCTCCCCCTTAAATGCTTAGCTTAGAGTTTTGATTTTTGAATAATTCTTAGAAAGTAACTTATTGATATCCCATCATGATCAGAAAATATTTCATGAGCTGTATAGCATGTTGTTCTGTCTTTCGGAGCTCGTGCTATATACATGGTTTAACCACATGCCATCCAATGATTATCGTCCAGTTAAAGCTGTAAGGCTCCGTTATCATGTCATTTTCAAAGAACTATAATGTATGCATCTCAGAAATAGTGACTCGTTATTTAGCAATCTGTCTTTTCTTCGATAATCACAAATGCGAGAATTCTGACAATTAATGACATCAAGTTAAAAAGCTGAAGTTGTTATGTCAACTGAACTTTGTAATTATCGAGACGCAGGTCTGCAGTGATTATAAACTGTAGAGAAAAACTGAGCGAAAAATTACACTGAAGATAACACATACTTGAAACCGGTTTGGATCTAACCAAACTTGACAAGGGATGATGGAAATTCCCTCCAAATATCTATTTTTGTTACAGTTGCCACAGTTAAACACAGAATATGGTTGGATATATTGTAGGCAATTTGAGAATTTCTATTATTTTTCAAACTTTGTTAAACAATGATAATGCTGTGTTCTTTTCTGCAGTGCTACGTTTTAAATAACCCTAAACTGTCAGCTGTACAAATTTTGTCTTTTCTTTTTTTAGTTATTTTTTTTTTCACGGCACAAGTGAAATCTTGCGTGAATTTTGGGACACTTGTTATAATCATATGTAGATTCCATGTTATCACACAAATAATATTTTTTTAAATAATACAAGTCTGTTCAAGTAGATAAAATTGCCTAAAGAAAAGAGGATAACAACTTTTCAAAACCTGAATATTATATATTATACTATATGTGTACTGGAAAATTTCGAAAAATCGAAACATAAACCAACAACTTTTATTGTCGGGTCATTCAGCAAGCAATATAAATTCTAGAGTTGCGAACATGGCGTCAAATGAAAATGATCAAATTTATGAAATGAGAGACCAAATCATACACAACAAAATGAGTATGGAGTATTATAAAATGACGGATAATATGCCTCAAGGAAACCAAAGAATATGCAAGCATATCAGAAAGATTACTGTCTGATATCGTGCCACCTATTTACTATGTAATTTATTATGCTAACTACAAAAGGGAAAGAAGTTAAAAATATTTTTAATTTATCTTGACGTTTAAATTCTATTTCGGTATATCCTGTGAGTTTATTAAGTAAAATGTAGTCCTCTTAGAGAGTACATGCTTTGGACACCCTTATTATTTGGGATTTTATAAAAATTATAAAATTGGAAAAAAACCACACTTTTTGATCGTAAAGATCTTTCGGTATAACAAAAGGGCAAAATACTTATGTTAAATAATTTTCTTTATAAAAGAAAACACCATTAATTTATTTAAAAAATTCACTGATATTTGTGATTATGTGATATCAAGGCTTAAACACCGATTAAAAAAGCTTTTCAAACTCACAATTTTAATCATGCTGTTTGTATGACCTCAACTGTACAATTGAGCTTTGGATCTGAAAATTGCAACTATTTATTTCTGTTGTTTGTCTTTGCAAAACTCACATTACAAAAACAATAAAAGAAATACATATACATTCATATGTTAATGATAAACAAAGAACAATTAAGTTTATTGAACCTTCTAGTTTTTTCTTAGCAAAAAAAAACATAACGCAAAAGCTAATGAGTAACGGTATCGATATTTTTTGTTTGCAGTTGAATTATATCGGAGTACACCTTTGCCAAAACTTTAATGCAAACTTAATTAAGGCGCACGGCCTCTACGTATAGATCACTTCATAGGTGAAATTTCCAAGTTTTATTATAAAAGCTTTCCGAGATTTGAAGGTGTAAAAAACACTGAATCACTGGCTCACTTATTAATATTATGGTGCACTTCTACTATAACTAGAGAGTTGAAATTTCGTATACAGGCAGGTCTTGGGGAGCAAGTGATCATAAATATCTGAAAACGGAACCATAGAGAGCTCAAATTCGGTATAAACCAACCGTCTATAAATTCCAAGTTAAATGAAGTTTTATACATACATACAAATATATACACTTACAAGAAATAATTTGGAAAGGAGTCAAATCCGCGCAAAACATATGTAAGTGTAAAGATAAGACCAATCCAAAAATTTCGGCCGTTAAAAGTACTGAGATTGAAATGACGATCAAGTGCTTGATATGTACAATACCATATTATTTCTAGGCAAGCTGCTAGCTCGCAATATTTTTTCAACCCTCTAATATGGGAAAGAATTGTGGAAAAAAATTTGCCCAACTAGCAGGTTGCCTGGGAATGGGATCGGCTTTTACATATCAAGAACTTTGGCCTTATTAGTTTTAACAGCCGACATTTTTGGATGGGAACTTGGCCTTATTTTCACATTTATGTTTTGGCGCGGATTGGTCAGTTTTTGGCCAATTGGTCTTGTGGATATTAATATTACACTTTGTGATCAGAAGAGCACAAATAAAAAGCCTGTTCGGAAATACAAGCGTTCGTTGCATGTAATGCGCATCCACGGTTAGTTTGCAATTCGCCTGATCTTTGATTGCAGCTAAACCGTTTGTACTAAACATCAGATGCAGCGCAGTGAATTTTTTAGCAGAAGAAATAATTGCTATCCAGTCTCTTTTAAGCTACTAAAAATTTTTTAAATATTGTTACCAAGTAATGATCGAAGATGTGTGAAACGACCTATTGTACAAATAAGCAATGTTATAAACATAAAGCAAAAACAATTACGTAGCGGAAATTCCCCGAACCGCGATTTAATGTAGAAACAAAAACAACTTCTAAAGGAAAAAAGTAAACAAACGATACACACACACAAACACATATACAAGGCTACTAAGCCAGGAAATGAAATAAATGATGCACAATTTCGCGTAGGTTCGGGACATTTCAAGAAGCGGCCGGATCTGTATATAATGGCGCCGTCCACCGCAGAAGATATAGTTGATTTGAATATTTCATAGAGTGAATATCTGCATGTACAAAAGAGTGTTAAGTGTACAGTGTAAATTAGTACTGAAGAGTTGTAAATAGAGTTGTAAATAGAGCCGAATAAAGTTGTGTACTGATAAAATCATAAAGAACTGTGTATTTTAATATTTTCAATTAAACGAACCCTACAAATTAACGTTTATTGTGGTAATAAACGTAACAGTATTTATGAACAAATTAATTAAAACATAAACATAAGAACCGCATCTAAACATTACTAATAGCCACACGTGATGATAACAACGCACACGTGTCATAATCATAAGCATATAAAAACCAAGTTATTAGTTATTTAAACTAAGAAAAAATTACTAACAAATTAAAATATCAAATACAAAAATGTTAACGACTAAAACAGAGGAAATAGAAAACATACTCGTATACGTATTTCCGTAAGGAAAAGAAAACTGTTCGGAAGTATATTTTACGCGTTCTAGGTGTAAAAACTTAAATAAACATTTTAAATATTCTTTAGTTGTTTAAGAATTTTAAAAGTATAAAATAAGTTAATATTGCAAACATCTAGCATTAAATAGGTAAAATATTTATATAGAAACAAAAGCAAGCATAATGATAAACTTATTTAAACTTCAGCTTAACGTGATACACACTGCATGTTAATTAAAGTTTGTTTACATTTACTACTCGTACCAAAAGTATTAAAGCGACTTAATGACATTGAAAGTGAGTTTTTTATTTAACAAGTTTTATTCGTATGTGTAACAAAACCAACTATTTGTACATACATATATATTTTTTAATGATATAAAATAATTATGTAGGCATAAATTATAGCACTGCAGGTGAGTAGAACAAAATAAACACTCGAACAACAAAAACACTGCACATCATTTACGAGATATACAAATACATAAAAATGTTAAATTATTTATTAAAAGATGAATAAAAAATAAAAACGTGGAGAGGAACAAATCAAACATTTTCTTTCTTCTCTTTTCTACGTTCCAAAACCTATTCAGAAGTGTGCAAAAAATTAGTAAATACAAATTTATGAATGAGCAAGTGACTGCTTGTTTAAAGGTGACAAACATTAATTCAGTTTGAATAGTCATCATTTTAACGTAATAAAGAAACGTACTAGTACTTTTGATTTTAATTAAATTAAATATTTCGTCTTCAGTATATTTGCGGTTCCAAATGAGTTATTTTTATATTCAAATTAAGAACAACAAAGAGTACATACTAGAATTTTATCATGGAAAAAAATATAAATAACATCCTAATGAGTTATAAAAACTTAAGCGTATTTTGCTCATATTTTAATCGCTAATTTACAAAAACAAAATTGTAGAAACTATATCTAACATATAGACTAAGAGCCAGTGACTGCCAGACCTACGTCACAGTAGAAAAGCTATGAGAAAATTATAAGCGTTTTGAAGGAAGAGAAGATCGTATTTTTCTCCCTCTGAACAGAAACCGTGGCTCACAGGATCGCAAATGCTTATTGTATATAATGTTATTTTAGAATGTCTACATATTCTGGGTTCTATGCAATATATCTATAGCCTTTCGTCTACATTTATCAAACACTTTCTGTAAATAATAATTAATACGAAGGATTGAAAGGATATGTTCAAAAACATTTTATTTGCCAATTAAACACAAAAATTCCATATAAGGTATTCAATTAGTAACAAGTATTATGGCTATTAAATTTATAATATCAATCTTAAATAAAATAACACAACGATAGGAATTGTATCGAATTAACCGAAAACACTTAAATATTTCTAAAACTCAGTACGTATTTACACCCAGAGTGTACTCTTCCTTCAAGAATGTATTCTTCTTTCTTTTATGAACAACAGAAGTTATAAATTCTCATTGTAAAAGATTCAGTCACTTAACAAAGTACAATTTTATGGCAAATAATGAATATGCTGGCCCGTGTAATTCACACTCGATTCCAGAAAGCAAGACGATAAGGGCCTCTTTGTCTAGTTCGGCCTCTATTCAATTATTCTTTTGAGTATGTATTCAATACAAATACACTATATGTCACAGCTACTTAATCAAAAGAACTATGCAGAACAGACCTACATCTGAGCCGTTTATTTTCAATGTGGCATAAGTAACTTTTTTGAAAAAAAGAAATGTTAAAGAAATGAATTACGGGGCTTAGTGGAAAAGAGATAGAATTAATGTTTTACTAAAAGTGAGGTAAGTGTGGGTGGTTTGATTTATTTTCAGCATTTTTTGTAAAGCTTTGATCAGTGGACATATTTTTTGATAGTAATTATTATACACATCATTAGCATTGTTTTATTAAAATTCCTTCTGATTTACCTTACCAGTAGATCAGATAAGACATTTTTATTTTAGTTGTGGAATTATGTAGCTGTCAAGGCGCATTATTGAGGCCCTTTGCTCCTCATAAGAACGACTGGAACATATATATATATATATATATATATATATATATATATATAATGCGCATTATTATTTTCTAGAAATATTCCTTTTAACCTGAGAACAATATATGATACAGTGATTGCATCAAATGAAGGAGCGACTTTCATTAGAAAAAGAAAACAACATTACAAAACGAAACAAATTATACCCTGAACCTTAATAAGGATAAAACAAATAACATTTCCAAATATGAAAAGAGAAATACTATAAAGTCATGATAGACTGGCTTTCTTGCATACCCTCAATATAACACAAATTATTTAAAAACTTGAAACTAAATTCGATTTACGAATACTTTAACACCCATTAATAACGATGACTAAGACCAACTGATGTACTTTTATATGAAAAACGTTATAATTATGAAATACTTACACTTATTTTATGACGATTAAATTTAAAAATATTAATTTAAACTTTATATGAAATACACGATATAAATTATTATATAATTCATTCATTCATCAATTTTCTTAAATCAGTATCCTTCTGAAAAATTGCGCTTTTCAATAACTATACGAAATTATATATACGGGGCAAAAATATGTCTTCTAAGATAACATACATATGTATATGTATATCTAAATCTCCTCAAAAGGTGGCATCAATATATTTAGGCACGTTAAAACGCAAACCCTTAAATACCTCAATTTAAAACAAAGTGATTTATGCTACTTTCAAAATAAACGGCTCAAACATAATGAAAATCTTCTTATCATCTGCTGAGACAGATTGCAACGGCTATAATTTAAGAGTTCTTATGCTCTATTTAGGAGCATGGACATAAAGTGGCAGTCATCTGCATAGATATACGTTGAATTTAATGCTACAATGTTAAGCTAATTTAATAAATTTTATTAGAAATAGTTTAATTCAAAAATGAGCCGTTGTTAACTTACCGTACGATCTTTTTATTTTTTAATTGCTCTTATGTATAACAGTTTATAAAGTGCCGCAAATAGGTCTATTTAAAATTAAATCCGTGAGAAATTCAAAATGACATGTAAACACTCCAGGGAAATTTATGTAAACTTTAATAAAAAATTAAATCAATAATTTTAATTTTAACAAAAATGTCTACTTGCATTAATGTAGTTAGAACAATTTTATTTTTACACTAGGTTCCTATTTGGTCTGTGTATTTTCCTTTGCAAAACTATTTTCACAACTAATTTTAATGGACATTTGCACAATATAATTTATTTTAATTCCAATGAAAAAAAAAACTAAATAAATAAGAATAAAAACGAAAAGAAGAAAAACACAAAAAAACTGATGTTAAATAATTCACTTTTATCACACGTTATTTATCAATTACACTGAGAGCATGTTATGATGGTGATATTGACATTTGTACTTCCGTCGTTGGAACTGTAGTTTAACGCTTGACAAGCAAAAATTAATTTCCAATCCCTTTATTTTTGACACTGATCACACATAACTTTGCGGCGTTTTCAAATTAAATCAATTCGTTATAACGAGTACTTTTTTATATTAATGTACCTCCATATGCATGTATGTATGTATGTATGTTCAGTCAATTTAATTGATACCCTCGATACGCAAAATTAAGTTAAATTTTTTATTTTATTAGTATGTATCAGTATTATTTTACACTGTAAAAAAATAATGTTTATGTTATAGTCTATTGTATTTATAGTTATTGTAATCAGTTGCACCTAGTTTTTATTTATTTGCATATATTAAATAGGTATTTTATATTTATTCAAAACACTGAGCGTGTATTGCTCAACAAGCGTAAAATACTTTAAAACGCGCCAACTTCTTGTACGATTTATATAAAACTGACCGTCAATTTCGTTTATATTTCCAGCCAATTTTATTTTTTGTTTGTAGGGTTGTCAGACTTTTTAAACATTCATCGCCAAAAACTTAACAAGAAATCGCAAAAAAATTTTTTGGATTTTGTCAAGAGAAAGATCGCCAATATTCTTAACCTTTATTTAAGTTTTAAAAAAATTATTATTATATATTATTCATTATATTTACCTAACAAAAAAAAAAACGGAATTACATATGTTTAATAACAGAGACCAACTTTTAACACTTTTAAAATTTAATTAAAAAAAAATAAAATAATTAAAATAAGTTATCTCAAAATGCATATTTAGGGCATGTTTTCAATTACAATAATTTAAAACGTTTTTTGTGAGAGGAAAACATGACAAGGGATGACGGAAATTCGTTTCAAATATCTATGTATGTATATGAAAACATCTTGTTGGAATATTAAATTAAGAATGTTTTCAATTAGTTAAACGATTAAGTATAAATTTATTCGTATATAAATTTATAAAACGTGATAACAATTAAAAAAATACATACAAAGTGACATGGATAATTCAAAGCCTGTATAAATAGTTTGTTATAAAAATAATGGCAATGAGCAATAAAAGATACATTAGTAAATCGATCAGTTCATAAATATTTATGTATTATTATGTTCAATCAAAAGAAAAATTATCTAAAGGGCTTCGATTAAGTTTAGGCAATAATATATTGTAAAGGTTTTGAACTAAAATTACTTCAGGACTTATGCATGTAGTAAATGTATATGTAAATATTTTTTATGTTTAGAATGTCATATATTTGAATTGGATATTTTTAAGGGTTTAAGCGTATCACAGCATTTTTTTATTTAATTCGCAAAAAGCTCGTACTGTATTTTATTACTTAAACTGTTTTTTGGCGTAATACAAAATCGGAAAACATTTTGAACGCAAGATTGGCTATGGAAATAATTAATATATTAAGAACAGCCAAAAGTATTTCCTTGAAATAAAATGTACTCGCTGAATCACCTTAATTACGAACTTTGGGTGAGAAAAGTGCGAAGTTTGTTTGAATTTCGTATATAACACAAATTTGACACGCCAGAGAGCAGATGTGCAAAGAAATATATGCATAACAAAAACGTTGTGATTAGTAATTTAATTTGTATATGAAGTTTCATCAATGAAAAATGCATATTGCATAAAAACGCGTACTATCTTGCCTGAAGGCAAGATCTAATAAAATCGCCTTGTCGCCAAAAGGAAAATTTTTAACCACAACGATTGGGCGAAAAAAACTGCTACACCTGACAACACTGTTTTATATTGTACGCACCACAGGGCAGGGAGTTGCATTAATATTGTACTTGATGCTTTTAACATGGCGTCTTGACTAGCCATAAATCTGTTCATTCATCATATATTGTGCAGTTCACACATTTGAACATTTGTTCGTAAGATTCTGTTATGACATTACACAAACAAAATACACAAAGGTAAAATAAAAATGATGTGTGTATGTGCGCTCGTCTGTAAACACGTGTACAAAAATTATGCTGAGAGCATTGAAACAATTCGATGAGAAACAAAAAATTGTGCTCAAACTGAACAAGAATATCTACACGTATTCTCCAAGCAGAAGACCACGAAACATTTCTACCGTTATTTTGCAGACGAGTTCCCAACGTGCGAACAAATTTATGGATAATCAAGACGTAATGTGACAACGATGACGGTGGATGGGAAATAAAAAATGTGTGCTTGTTAAGCATGTTGAACGTGTCTAGACAACTTTCAATATCTGTTGTGAAAGATCCTATTATATTTTTTTATATTAAAAATTGGGAAAAAATAAATGGAAATTTAAATATCTGCATTTTCCATGTCTGACGCATACTCATTCATTTCTTTTCTTGCTTTCTGTGTTTTATTTTGGATATGAAGTTTCGTCTTAGTCTACTTTTAAATTTTAAAACGGACGTGGAGGGGAAAAATAACAACTTTACGATAATATACACCAAAACTTGTTTATGTTATAATCTGTAACATTAAATTAATAAAATGTTCTTTTTAT
The DNA here is from genome assembly GCA_963932375.1 of Phania funesta. Taxonomy (NCBI): domain Eukaryota; kingdom Metazoa; phylum Arthropoda; class Insecta; order Diptera; family Tachinidae; genus Phania; species Phania funesta. The sequence continues at coordinate 45,507,462 of OZ010652.1, forward strand.
CTAAAAATTGCAGCCCTTCATGGTAAAAGTAACAAAGTACAAAAAGAAATATTAATTACGAAAAATTAGTAACAAAAATATTTTTTACACCATTTTTTTACATCTTCTTTGTAAAAGTTAATGAAAACTACCAAACAAAATTAAATAACAAAATAGTACCGAATAAAAATTAAGAAAAAATAATATGTTTTAACTTAAAAATGTTGTTTGAAGTTTAATACAGGTTAAGGCTTATCAGGTAGCTGGCATAAAGAATCAGCGAAATGAGCATGGGCTAGTTTTTCTTTGGCAACTAAAATGTGGATTTTTATTATAAAAGACTAATTGAAAAATTAGAACTATAAAACTTGAATTATATTGTTTTTATTTAACATAAAGGAAAAAAATAATACATTTTATAGAACAAAATATATTTTTCAAGTTCTATACAAAAATATTAAGTGACATTATTACAACTGGATTTTAAAGTTCGTATTAGTAAAATTGCTTTAGCTAAAGTAGGGCAAATGCATAAACCTTACGTTAGAAGTTACACTACGTCTTGACTAGCCATAAATATGTTCGCACATTGAGAGAACCTCTCCATAATAACGTGAAAAATGTGTTCATGGTGTTCTGTTTAAAGAACCCGTATAGATGTTCACGTTCAGTTTCAGCATAATTTTTTGCCCCTCATCAAGATTGTATGGACGCTTTTATTTTCCCTGTGTATTTGTGTGTGTAATGGCTAGACAGAGTTGTGCGAACTATTGTTCGGACAACTCTGTTTGAACATGAAGCGACCATGAACAGCGGCGGTCTTGACTAGCCATTTTTCTGTGCGAGCAGCAAAATGGTGCGAGGACTGAACAGATTTATGGCTAGTCAAGACGCTATGTTAGAGGTAAGCTCTTCGCTTTACCTTACCATCGAAGGCGATTTCTAGTTGAAAAAATAAAAATAAATTAAATTTAAGCAAATAAAATCAGTGCGGCCAAAAACGTTTTGTACGAGGCATGCCCCAAAAGTCAGTGTATTTCTTGATACTTTTGTACAGAGTCGGGCAAATGGTTTCCTTCTGGCAAAGTAAGAAGGCAAATCACTTGTTATCAAACAACGGCGGATGGTTTTCGAATTAACATCGACTGCATTATAATACTGTATTTCTTTGAACATTTTAACTGCACTTATGCTAGGATTTTTGGTAAGTTTTTTAGTCGTTTATCTTAGTTGGCGCACTAGTACAAGTTCCGGTGGCATTGCAATTTTTAATTATAGTATCAATTCTAGACTTGGCCAAATTTAACATTTTTCCAAGTTCGGACAAAGATTGTCGCCCTTCGGCCTTTAATTTAACCTCAATTATTCGAACATCTTCAATTATTTCGCACATATTAAATATTTGAATAAAAGATATTTTAAAAAACTGAATGCAATTGTTACTACAGCTTGCATTGATTTTGATTTTCATCCAGTTATAACAATAAAAAGAAAAAAAGAATTTCGGCTATAGACTTTTGGAAAGTTTTAAAGCAATTATTTTTAAAATTTGTTATACATATGTAAAAAATAGATTTATATTATATATATATATATATATATATATATATATATATATATATATTAATATAAAAAATTATTTTGATTAAAAAATCTTCAAAATTAAGATAAAATCTTCATTCTGGTTGCTTACAAGCGTACTTTTTAATTTATTTAAACTATATGGAGGTATCTGTCATGGCTCTTCAATTCAATGAAGGAAAATTATTTTCTGTAAATTTTTACTTTGGCTGACCTTTTCTTTGTAAAAACGTTTTATCGTAAAACAAATATTTTCTTTTCGTAGTTAAAACCGTTGGTACATCAGAGCGCGAAAGAGTTTTCACATTTTCTATGGAATTTAAACAGCGTTAGTCACAAATTATTAACTCTTCTCTATCGTGTGTGCATATGTACCGTGTTAAATGGATTAGAAGTTTAGACACCCATTTCAAGTGAATCGCGGGTCTATAAAAAGAACTTCTTCCTCGAAAGTCCACAGTGTGTTAAACTTTTTATTTAAGTTGTAAAGATAAAAATTTATGATCCACTTTTATTTGTTAATTTTTTAATAGTGTTTTAATAATATTTCAAAAATGTGGTGCTTTTATAATTTTATTAATAAACTCAGCTGTTTTTTTTGAGGTGTTTTAAAAATAGCTTACATAACACTGCGTTCTAAAATATTTTAGAAGACTTTTTTTGTTTATGATACACAAGCCCAAAGATCATCAAAGTAATATTATCCACATTGCTTGGTTACCTTTACAACGAAATTTCTTTAATCGATTGAAATTGTCGCCTTTGTCAATTTGATCGAATAGAGTTATTATAGAAATTTATAATTTTAAATAAAAAAATATTTTACTTACGTTAAAAGTAATAATTTTTTTCATACACACTTAAGAAACCTAGAGACCGACTGAAAGGCAGTAAAATATTTACAATCAACAAATACAAATATTAAAATTTAGACGGCGAACTTAAAGAGATTTTAAGTCCAAACTACCCGTACTGCAAATACTATCACTACAATGATAAAGACACATATAATCGGATTAAAATTTTGTATTTAGATTAGAAAATACCCTGCAGTTCGTGGGTAAGATATTGTGCAAGGCTATTCGAAGAAATAAAAACAATTCAATCGCATAATTTAAATTTAAAGATGGAAGGTGGTCTGGGGCGTATCGCACTAGACAGGAAATCGTTATAATTTACAACCGTAAACATTATAATATAATATATGTAAAAATATATAAGATATAACATCCAGCAACGTGTGGGCACGTGGAATAATTAAAACAAGGTTTTGGGATTTTATTTATTCTATTAAAAAAAACTTATTTTTAGTTAATTTTTTAATTCCAACTCATTTTTAATTTATTGTTAAGGGTGGATAAGCTAGTCTCTGCGCATTTCGCTGGTTGCTTAGGCCAACTCATCAAAAAATCTTTACCAAACTCTTAAGAAAAGGTTAAATATTTTAGGTCGAAATTCGTAAGACCAAATAATAAATCCTTTTCTTACTTGCCTTACTACGTTTGGTTGGTTGTTTGCCAACTTTAAACGTAGTTGTAAGCGGTAAAAAAAATAAAAACAACAACAGGTTATGATTTGCTTTTGGTAGAAAAGCAAAAATAGCAAGTGTTGCCAATGTTTGCACAAGCTACTATAACAAGAGTTTTTGCGATTTTATTCTTTCTATCTTAAACAATTACTTTTAGCTAATTTTGTAATCTCAAGTGTATAAGCTAGTCTTTTTGCGCATTTCGCTGGTTGCTTAGGCCAACTCATCAGGAAACCTTTACCCAACTTTTTAGAAAAACTTAACACATGTCTTGACAGGCCAAAAATTTGCTCGTACATAGAGAGAGCATCGGCAGAATAACGATTTGACATTTGTTCGTAGTCTTATGGAGAATACGTCTAGTTGTTTATGCTCAGTTTGAGCATAATTTTTTGCTTATCATCGAGAGTGTTTCAATGTTCTCATCAAATTTATGTACGGGTGTTTACAGGCGAACCCATACACACATATTTTTAATTTTGTTTATGTAATGGCAGAACAGCGTTATTTGAACAGCTGTTCAGACAAATGTGTTTGAACACGAACAGACCATTAACAGCGATGGTCGTAACTAGGCAAGTTCCTGTGCGAACAACAAAATATGCGATAGCTGAACGGCATTCTTGTAGTTATCTAATAAAAATTTCAACTTTTACTGTATTTAAAGTTATCATATCAAACTTTCAAATTTTCTTACTTAAGAGGAAGAGTATAAAACAAATAAACAATTAAAATACTTAAATTTAATATATAAATACGTCTTTCCTCAATAATTAAAAGAATCCGTTATAACCGACAACTCTCCGGCATGGTAAATTAAAATATATATTTTCCAATAACAAACGCAAAATAAAATACAAGAAATAATTATTTTTTCTATACACATTTTGTGACCCAAAGGAACAGTAAAGTGTTTCAACCTACACCTTATAACTCGAATTTCGGTCATGCAGAAATTAACAGAACCATCGGGCAAAATACATATATATGTACATTGGTGGGTATAACTAGTTGTTGTGTAGTTTTTAAGAAGGTAACAAAAAAAAATAAAATAAAAATAAAACTTATCCATAGAATAAACGAAAATATATGATAAGGAGAAAAAGAAAACTTAAAGAATTTAATAAAAATAAATTTATAATGGCATTTCAAATAATTTAACATACGAAATCATTTGATGGAGAATATAATAATTAAACGCAAAAGAGCTTTAAAAGTTGTATTTGTTAAAATTTTTATAAATATAGCCGTAAGTGTGGCCATTTATTTAGCCCAATAAAAAGGAAAAATATATTTAATTTATTGAAATTGTCCATGCTTAAAGGTCTTTTTTTAAAAATTAAAAAAAAGGTCAAGAGCTATAATTTTAGGAAAAATATATTGTTTCAAGACTTTAAATTCCAATAAAAAGTCAGTTTTCCACAGAATTTCTATGCAAAATTTACAGGGTTATGAACATATTACTTACAGAAGGCACAAAGTTCGTGCCTTTTATTTTACAATATTCCAAAATTGTTTGTAGTACGATTATCATTCGTGCCCATCCGTATTTCAAACATGTCTCAAAATTTATAATTATATAATAAAAAAAATCAAACATTTTTATATTGTATTTTTGACATTCTCCTATTATTTAATATTTAACTACGGTTTTTTAATTCAAAGCAAAGGATTTAAGTTTAATAAACAAGATAGTTTAAAAAAAACTTAAAAATACGCTTTTATTGCGCTTTAGAAATTATAAAATAGTATGTCTAAAAAAATAATCACTAACATCTACCAATCCCGACCTACGAACTTTACCTGCTACCTGTTCACTTCTTAGTGATGTCTACGGGATAAACGAGGTTCACCTGCTACCAGTTCACATGACAAATATATACTTCGCAAACAATAAAACACTTTTCAAACAAAACTTGACGAGGGTTGACGGAAATTCGTTTCAAAAATCTACATTTTAAAATTGCATTGGCTTTGTTTTGAGTCTCTTAAACTCTCTCATTTGGTTTGAAAAAATTCATGCTTAAAAAGTTTCTAGTATTTTTTTGAAGATGAGCAGGCTAAAGCAACCAGCGAAACGCGCATAAATGCTAACTTACTTATCCTTTCAACGAATAAATTGAAATCGACTTAATAAAAGAATTTCGAAAATATAGTATGTGATTTTTTTATTGTTCAATCATAACGACATAAATTGAATCGTTTGATATAAGCGCATAAATAACACGCTCGATTTTGACACGATTTTATTATTTTGTTTTTATCTCATGATATAACCGGTATGCTTAATATGCTAACAACATCAGCGCCCTCTACATTCTGCATTCAACTTTTTATAAACAAGCCGCAGTATCCAAAACAACCGCAGTAAAGCTTTTATTTATTATTTTGACATTTCTACTTGTTTCACAATTTCGTTCTTGTTGTTTTGTTTTTAACTCTCCTACCACATAACATGAGTAATTATAATAATTGTTGTTAAAAACTACCAAGAAAATTGAAAAACAATTACAACAAAGTTGTAAACAACAAATTATTCGTATTCTTCGAATATAAACGAATAAATGATTTTTTCTGCAATTTGCGTGTGTAAATTTTCATAAGATGTCTTCAAAAGCGATAAATGACATGGGCATGAGTATAGTGGAGCCCCAGGAAAGGATGCGCCATTTGGTTAATTATGGCAATATAGGTGAAGTAGATCCTAAGCAATCTATTAGTCGGTAAGTTCCAGTTAAGGAAAATTCTATTACAAAATTTTTGCATAACATTAGCCTTGTATGGACAAGAAAGTATTCTTGTTGTCATTGTGCTTTGGTTAAATTTCGCAACAACAAGGCCATAAAGTGACCTTACAATGAGGTTGTTTTAAATCCTTTTTGTCTATTCGCTCTGAAGGTTAGACTCCTGTTGATATGTGCTAAGTTAAAGCTATAAATATAAGTATAGACATTTTTACTTAAACTTTTTGTTTTCGCTTTAGATACTATCGGTCTGGCACTGAAATGTTACGCATGGCTCAAGTGTATCTCACCGAAGGAAATCATGAAAACGCATTCATACTCTATATGAAATATTTAAGTTTGTTTGTGGAAAAGATACGCTCTCATCCTGACTACGCCAGCATTAAGTCTGAAATGAAATTTATCAATAAACGTATAAAAGAAGAAGTTATGCCCACTTCGGAAAAACTACGTGTTAAACTATTGGATCGTTACCAGCGCGAATATGAACAGTTTTTGGCAAATAAAGAAGCGGAACGTGTGCGTGAAATGGAACGTGAACGGCGCATTCGAGAAGCTGCTGCTAATAATTCCTCAAAATCTGCTTCGGTAATACCCGCCAATCTACACGTCCAAATGGATCCCAATAATCAGCCGTATGCTCCCGATATGGCTTTATTGGATCAGGTGGTTTATCCCAATGACTTTCCCACTGGTGGTCAAAGGTCAAATTTGCTATTGCCATCGGATAGTTTGGATAAAGATGACAAGCGATCGAAGTATGTTTTTTTTTTACAAATGTTTACTAAGCGTTTTCAAGTAGTTTTGTTGACATTTTGAAACATTTTAAAAACATAATTTCTTTTCCATAAAAAACCTCACCACAAAAAATTTTAGTAAATTGTATAAATTTTGTACGTTAAATATTTAAAGCAAGCCCTCAAAACCCTCCTTCGATCGCTCACAAAAACCGCAATACGACCGTTCAGATTCTCTGCTGGAGGGTTCACTGCGCACTGTTGTCATACCGCATAATACAATGGAAGTATTTTTGCAGCTCGCAGAGGCAAATACCAAGAAAAATATTGAAACATGTGGCATATTAGCTGGTCATTTGGCTCACAATCGGTTGTACATAACACACGTAATTATACCAAAACAACAGGGTACTCCAGATTCCTGCACCACAATACATGAAGAGGAAATATTTGAAGTACAAGATGAACAAAACTTAATAACGTTGGGATGGATACATGTGAGTTATGAAATTTAAATAATAATTGAAACATAATAGAATTTCCGTTTTAATTCTAGACTCATCCAACTCAAACATCGTTTTTATCATCGGTGGACTTGCATACACATTGTTCTTATCAGATAATGATGCCCGAGGCTATTGCTATTGTTTGCGCACCAAAATATCAAACGTAAGTTGAAGAAATAAAAAAAAATCGTGTATAAAGCCGGCTTTCCGCATGGACCGTAATTTCGTTTTCGGCGCCGCCGCTTACAATGTATGCGGAAATGGCTTTTAAGTTCTCAGTTTTGTAGTAACCGAAATCGGTTACCGAAAACCACTTTCTTTATTTCTTAAATAAGTTGTAAAATTCTGGTTCATCAAATTTTGATACTTCTTCAACTTTTATCTGCTATATACATATTTTGGAGGTATCAATATTTTTACTACAACGACTAGTTTATTTACTATCAAATATTCAATATTCCAAAGTTATAGTTTTTGAATATTCCAGATATTGGTTCGACGGCAACGATATGAAAAATAACTAACCAATTTATACTAGAACTATATAAATATTGTAAACAGGTTATTTGTATAATCAGTGAATCAAATTAATGTTTTTTGCAATTCGCACAAATAAAATTTAATAAGAAATGTTTAAAAAAGCTTTTTTGGGACAACATTTTCTAATTATAATTAACTCATTTGAAAAATAAAAATATCTATTCTACTTAATTTCTTTGCAAAAGCACAACTTAATATTTATATTGTTTATAACATTTTAGTACTGGTTTCTTTATACTTACCCCAAACTACGGTCTGAACTATATTGCTGAATGCCGAAAAAGCGGATTTCATCCCCATCCAAATGATCCACCATTGTTTATGGTAAATTGACTATAAAACCAAATTTCACATTTTACGCATATTGAAACTGACTTTTAATTTTCCAGGAAGCCCAACACATTCAAATGGATACAGATGAAAGGGTTCGTGTAGTAGATTTACGTAGATAGTTTAAGGAATTCTTTATCTAAAAATATAAACATAAAAAGAAAACGAATTTAACATCTAAATGAAGGCTTGAGAAAAAATTCTGTAACAATATTTTTAATGAAACCATTAAACTAAATTCCAAATAAACTACTCTTTCAAAATTGTTACCATAAATATTTTGGCTGCTTTAAATGTAAAACTGAATGAAATAACTTTAATTTTATCTTTGGCTACAATTCACCACTTGATATTTTTATATAAATATTAAAAAAGTGCTTTAACAAACAATATAGAAATAAAAAACCTGTTTCAAAACAATACAACAAAAATGGAAAGAAAGAAATATATTTTTAGAAAATTGCCTATATCTTTTGCAATAATTTTTATAGTAAATCCCAAATCTATACTAACAGGCCTACATTTAAGTTTATTCAGTTTTTGATACATTGATACTATATTAGGATATTTGTTATTTTACTTTTTTAACATCTTGTATCTTCTGCACTGTTTTTCTTAGTCTGCTATAAATGCATTTTATTATTGTTATTTAAATTTATATGATTAAAACATTTTAAATGTTTGGCAATTTATACATATTCGTTTTACTATTAAGTTATATTATTTTATTTATAATAATTCGTTAATATACTTTTAATTAATTTATTAAAACTACATATTACTATTTTAGAGCTAAAGATAGTAGTCTTCACATAAACATGCTTTAATATAAAAAGTTAATTTATTTTTTGAATAAAATTCTTAATAAAACTGACGAAGATGTTTAACAAAAACTAGTATTTAATTTCTTAAAATAAAAAAAGATATGGTTATGGTTTTGCACAATTTAAGTTGTTCGCTAAAAATTTCTGAACATATGAACAGAGTTAGTTTTTTAGAAATTGTCACCATCAATTCAAATTGTATGGAATCAACATTCCGTTTTGAAATAATTTTTTTATTAATTAATTTTGTTTGAAATTTTTTCCCTCGAAAATAGTTTAACATATTTTATTTGTCGCATACATAGTTTGGTTCAAGTCCTTGAAGATTTTTATGATTTATTTATGAGCCTCAGCAACGTGTTTGTCATGAGTTTGGAACTTTTTAAGTGAAAATTTCCAAATCGCAAGAAATGAGATCTAAAGCCTCATACCACATATTTTTTGAACTTTTTCGAACTAGGTTCCTACAGTATATGTGTTAATTATTTTTTATTTTAAATCTGTTTTCTTTTCACTTTCGAAAGAGCAACTCTATATTACGAAGAATAGGTGAAAACCTATAGATTTATTTGTATGGTTTCAAACCAAATTTTGTTTTTAACGGCATTAAAGAAATTTAGTTCCTAGTATTATTAAATCATTCTGTTTGCATTAAATCAGGGACCGCAGTTGATTATTTTTCAAATTTCAACCAAAAATCATAATAAAGGATATATGATACAAGAATATGAAGTATACCAACATGATCCTTGTTAGTTTGAGTTTTATTAAGAAAAATTAACTTTAAAAATTCATCTCTTTTGATTCGCAAGCTTATTTTAACACAGTTTATACTCGATATTTTACACCTTTCTGTAGCATCATCACGAAGTAAATTATATTACAATATTATCGCTAAAGTCCGTACGTTTTCTAAGTAACAAAACTTAAAAAATAACTATTCATTCTAAACCAGAAAATACAACTTTAAGAAAACATTATTTTGCAAGCAAAAATTGTACTTTCTTTCTATTTACGCGCATTTGGTCTCTTAAAAGAGGAAAGTACAAAAGTATTTCTTATTTATGTATGCATGTCAATCCGTTTTTTCATCACTTCCAAGAAACTGTATTCTTTATTCTCTTAAAGAAACAAACATAACACTCCCTGCAATAAAATTAGAGACAAACAATAGTTTTGTTTATAATTCGTGCAGGGAATGTTGAAAAAATTCTAGATTCTTGATTGGCAGCGTACAATCAATAGATTCGTTGTGAAAATTGGGCATAAGAAAATTGGGCGAATTCAAGAATTCGCAACGTTGCTCATGAAGAGTTTTCAAACCAAACTAACCCCATAGCACCAGAGAACTGTCAAGTCGATTGTAACTAGTGACCGCTATATTAATTAATCAAAAAACGACTAATAATATATTTTATTTTTACGATTAACGATTTAATTGTATTGAAATTTCTCTTCCGATTAATCGAGCTGTAATAGATATTTTCAAAAGAATTTTGTAAAGTGATAATATATTTGTTGGTAAATCAATTACAAATAACCATCTTAAGCCAGTTTGACGTCCGTTTAGGAATATGGAACAAACAATCATGTTTACTGTCAGCATCCATCGACTTTACTAGACTCTAGAATTATAAAAATAATACATTTCCAAGATCCATAAGCGCTATAAGTAATCATGGGGCATAAAGTGAAATTGTTCAAAATGCTCGTTTAAACGACAGTATTTGAAGTTGATGTTGAATTTGATTTATGGATGGCTCACAAGCGAAGAAGCAAGGACATTGATTCCACAAATTTTCCGATGAACTCAACTTTTTCTCAACGCTCCAATTCACGATTCAAAACGAACGAAAATGTTGTGTTCTGATTGGAACTTCTGCACTATCAAAGCGTCTTTTTTCAAAAGCAAGGAAAAATTAAGATGTTAATGTTATTTTTAAATTATATTTAAAACAAATCAAATTAAAAATTCTTTTAAACTGCGAACCATACAAAAAAATATTAATTTTAAAAATTATTTCTAGCTAATTCATTTTCTTTAAGGAATATTTTTTTTTTTTAAATACTGTAAATAAGATTTTTATGTTGTTTATTTATGATTATCAATGCGATTAATAATTTTGTTTTCACTAATGTAGGGAGACATCGAAACAGACCTTCACCAATTTTAATCAATAGAAGTGTCACCAAATTAAAGTCCTCAGCTTTCCTATAAATTGTTTACAAAAGAAGTGCAATACTAACGTCTCATTAACATCTACATACGTACATAGTATGTGCATATTTCCATTTGGTGATATGTATACTGAAAACCGTACGATTAAAAACTTAAAAATATAACCACGTTAACGATTTAAAATGTAGCTCGAATTTTATCGCCATATACTGGTGTAAAGTCGACTTATAAAAACGGATTTTTAAGCCCTATCCTTTTGCAAAAATGGCAACTTAATGCCGTTTAGGTTCCGGAGATCCTGCCTCATTAACAAAAGCAGTAGATTATTATTATTATTATTTATTTATTAGTAGTATTTCAAATACTTTTATATAACATTTCATGTTCAGTTTACAATTTAAATCTATAAACTCTGGTTTAAATTAAATATTTCTTATAAAATTTACAGTTTTTCTTCTAAATATATTTGGATTTATTTCATTTTTAATATTATTCGGCATCATGTTGTAGAGATTTAATCCCTTATAAAAGAGAGATCTTCTCATGGTGCTGTTATCTGCTCGTTGTAATCTGAAATCTTGAGCGTTCCTTAGGCTATATGGTTGAACCTCTCCTACGTACCTTATTTGGTCAATTAAATATTCAGGCGCATCTCCTCTTTTCATTTTTTGAATAAAATTAATTGTGTTTAGCTCTAGTCTTTGTTGTATGTTAAGCCATTTAAGTGTATCTAACATATGTTTTATTGAGGTAAATCGATTGCATTTAAGTATTGAGCGCATAGCTTTATTTTGTAGCTTTTGCATTCTTGTTATTTGCTGTTCTGTGCAGCATGTATACAACACAGTTGATCCAAATTCAAAATGCGGTTTAATCATTACATTATAAATGTTTATTGCCGTTATAACTGATATTTTGTTTCTTATACGCTTGAAGAACCCGATTTTTTTTCCAATTTTTTTACATATATATTCAATATGTTCTTTTAATTTTAAGTCCTTGTCTATTAGAAAACCCAGATATTTTATATTAGTTACTTTTTCTATTGTTACATCATTTATTTTAAACGTTAAGTTAGTGTTCATATTTATTTCCAATATTTTAGTTTTATTTTCGTTTAATTTTAATTTGTTCATTTTTAACCATTTATTTATATTGTCCATATCACTCGTTAAGTTAGTATAACATATTTCTTCCGTGGCCGCTTCTGTAAAAATCAGTGTATCGTCTGCATATAGAACAATTTCGCATTTTTCCAAAACTTTTTCCATATCATTAATATATATAATAAATAAAAGCGCACCTAGAATTGAGCCCTGTGGTACTCCAAAATCATTTTCGGTTGCATTTGATAATTTTTCATTAACTTTTGTAAATTGCCTGCGATTAGTTAGATATGACTCAAACCATTTTAATTCATTGTCTTGAATTCCGTATTTATATAGTTTTTGTAATAGAATGTCCCTGTCTATTGTTTCGAATGCTCTTTTAAAGTCCAGGAATATCGCCATTATTTTATTATTTTTCTTCATGAATTTCCACCTATTTATCACATAGTTGACTGCTGTTTCACATGAATACTTTCTCCTGAAGCCTGACTGATATTTTGAGAGTAGTTTGTGTTGTTCCATATAGTTTTCTAATTGATTCTTAACAGTCTTTTCAATGATTTTTTCGCAAGTTTTCAACGTATTTATAGGACGATATTCTTCACATTTAATTGTATTTTTAACTTTTTCAATGGGTGTAATCATAGATTCTTTCCAATTATTGGGAAATATTCCCGTTTCTAGTGATTTGTTTATAATATTCAGCATAATATTGCCGGTAATGTTCCAATTATCTAAGATTATATTGCTTGTTATTTTATTATAGTCAGGTTTTTTTTTAATATTCTTACATATAATTTTAAGTTCTTCTAAGGATATTGGACGGAATTTAAATTTTAAATCTATCATATGTATTTTGTTTTCATATTGCATATAATTGCATAATGCATGTAATTTCAAATTTTATACAGTGTCCATGTTCTTGCAGGATTTTAATAACTTGGAAAGTTTATTGAATTAGCAAATAAAACCTGGTTTTTAAGTCATCAATTTTAATTACACTAAACAGAAGAAACTGATTTTTAAAAATTAAAAAAGTAAGTTATTAAACTAAAGTATAAAATCGGATATAGAGGATTCCTTAGTTTTTTTAAAGCAAAATTGAAATGATTTTCCTGTTATTTCTTCTTAAACTTTTTTTTGTTGATAAAATCAGTTATGTATATGGAGGAAACATTTATTAAATGTCTACGTAAACTTACTCGTATAACGTGTAAAAATAAACAATCTCTGGAGCTTTTTTTAATTTAAAATGTAACGGTAAAATGTACATATGAAAATTCACAATAATTTTTTAACAATAAAATTGGTTTTTCAAAGGCACATACATATGTAGGCAGGATGTTTTTTATCTCTTAACGGTAACGCTATTTCCAAGCAAAATTAACGAGTATTCGTCAGTTCCTGTAAAATATTCTTTAGTTCTTTGTGGTTGGTCAAGTGGTAAACAACGAAAAATACGCAGTCGTGTAAACTAGAGTTTTACGAAAAAATATACAGTGACAACACAACAACAAAAAGTTAAAAAAATAAAAAAGAAATATTTATATATTGAAGAAGAGATATAATAGTGCGAGTTTTCAGCATTATTGGTCATTTTTTACACATGTATTCTACAATGCATATATAAGAACAAAAATCAAATAAAGCAATAAACTTAAAATCAATACATAATTGAAAAAAAGAGTTTTTTATTATTTCCAATATAAATAAAAATAAATTAACAACAATCACTTTTTTGTTTTGGCCAGCAAATCGACTTTTGTATTATAAGATTTTAGTAAATATCCTGTTTAAAGTTGCGAAGCCATCATTAAGACAAGTTATAAATCAAGAAGTGTCTATTTACCAAACTTTCCAATTAATTACCCCCTTTCTTATTTTCGGTAAAACGATTTCCTATAACGAGATTTTTAAACACAAATAACCTTGGTTAATTATTTATCAAGAAAGTGTTCGAGGAAAACGTTTGGAACAAAAAACCTAAAATATCAAAAACTTGAAAGTTTAATAAATAAGCTTTTGTGTTTGCTTTCGTTATAATGTTTAATAATTTCCATCAAATTGTTTGGATTATTAAGCCAGTTCAATGTCAAGATGTAAGTTCATGGAACAAATTTGCAGAAAAGAAAACAAACGAAAATAACAAAATTTTAAATATTAATAATTGTAATACTGTCGTAAATGACCTCTTAATGGCATTTGGTGTTGTATTTATTGTACTTTCTTTGCTTTGCTGTCAGTTTATTTATATTTTTCATATGCCACCTTTATTGATTTGCCAACCATGACCTGTGTGAGAGAGTGTACATACATAAGTTTATGTGAGAGTGAAATGTAATTGTTAGTTCAGTTTAAGTTGTTGCTGTTTTTTATATATGTACATATATGCATATATTTTTTAATTACAAAATTTGAATTGTTTGCAGAAAATAAATGTACCTACATATGTATGTATGTACGTTTTGCATGTAACGGTTTCATGTGTCGAACCAAAATCTTTTTACACATTGATGTAAATAAAAGAGTCCAGTTATTTTAGCCCACCAAAAAAGTGCTTATTTTGAATTTTTTTATCCACTAACAAAAACAAACAATACAAGAAAGACGACATTTTTTAAAACGTTATTTTTAATAATTGTTACATCTCTGTACATACATATGTATGTACATATGTACATCAAATTCGTAAAGCTTTATGAAAGAAAACTTAAAGAAGAATTTCGTACAATACTGTTTAATTCCCTCGACTATCAACAAGTCTCATTATTGTCACCACTGCATTTTTTTAACATTTACCCGTCACTAAAGGTGTAAAGGGTATACATACATAAGTCTGTCATTCCGTTTGTAATTTCTACAATCCCATAAAATATGACTATGTACATAAGTATATTTGTGTCGATAAGGAAAAAGTACTTAAGTGTGATTTTGTCGTCTTAAAACTGTAAAGTTAATTTATAAAAACATGATCGCTTTTTAAGAAGGCACGTTTGGAAAATAATTTCAAACACAACTTAGTATGTTCTTTTAAGGTCTTAATCTTAACGAAGCTGAAGTCGACTTGTTTCCCCAAATATATTCTTTATATTTGGAGGAATTCAATTCACGATGCCAGCCTGTCCGAAGTTGAAATCAACTTTTCGAAGGCCCTACGAACTTAAAAACTTTACTATTTTATCGATGCGTTCGGTGAATTTTTGGCAATAAGTCTCCCTATAGAAGTTATCTATCCGAAAGCACCAGATAATTTACACACCGAAATGTTGGCCCAACTTAAAATTTAGTATAGAAAACCTAAAACTTTAAACAATAAAAACCAACTTCTTGCACAAGCCGACATTTTATAAAAAAAAATTATTAAACTCCTCAAAAAAAAATCGCGATAATTCGCCAAGATACCAAAAATTGCAATACAAATAATGTAAACTAATTCTAAAAAAACTGAATTTCCACAAAAAAGTATCATATAACTGAATCCAAATTGTGAAATTTTACCACAAAAATTGTCATATCATTAAAATTTTGAAATTTCACAAATTTACCAAAAATCAAAACTTCATGAAAAACGCCGAAATTTGACAAAAATTCGGTAATTTACAAAAAATCTATATTAAACTCAAAACTCATGTGATATGTATATTTCACCAAAATTCGAAAACTTATCAGAAAACTACAGAAGAAAAAAATTAAATTACCATAAGGACTTAATTAAACTCTGGAGATTTCACCAAAAATAAAATTTTTTCAAAAAAATCGAAATTTCTTCAAAAAAGGGGAAACTTCACGAAAAAAAGTGATCAAAAATTTAAGTCCGATATTTTATCAAAAAGTCGTCAAAGAATTCACCACAAAATGTCAAAACAAAAATTAAATCACTAAAATAAAACCCGAAATTCGAATTTTAATAAACTTAGAAATTTCACAAAAATTAAAAATGGTACCCAGAAATCTACATTTTTTGAAAACGTAAATTTTATCAAAATTAAAAATTTCACAGGAAAAAGTTATCAAAATTTTATATCTAATTTTTTGTAAAAAAGTCGTCAAAGAAATGCAATTTCACCGAGAGAATTGCAAAATTCATAAAAAATTGATATTTCCTAAAAAAAATTGCAAATCAGCAGAAGAAGTTAAAATAAAAAATTAAAAAAAAACGAAATTCGCAATTCTCGAAAAAATACCTAAGAGGCTTAGATGTCATTACAACATTTGAACCCGAATTTCGCCAAGTCATTAATAAATATTTTTCAAGAAGTGAAAATTTACCAACAAATTAAAATCCAATAGAAAATATAAATTACACCAAGAACCAATATTAAACTAAAGTATAAAATAATAAATAATAAAAAGCAAAATTCACCAAAAATTTAAAAATTTTCAATAAATCGAAAAATTGCAAAACTTTTTTATAGGAACAATAAAACTGAATTTATCCAAAAAACCGTACATTCACACAAAATTACCAACAAATTTAAATCCTGAATATATTTTGAATCTTCGAAAACAATGCCGAACTATTGTCTCAGTATTTAGTGTTCGGTGCAAATGATCCTGTAAAAGTGCATATGCAAAATATTGTAGGTTTTTTAAAATTCAACTGAAATTTTGTGTATTTTGGTGTTGGATTTCATTAAAAAGCTACGATATTTTGCATTTGCACCAAACATTGAATACCTCTTATAAGTCAGCTGAAATTGTAGATTTTTGGAACGAATTTGTCTTGGAGAAAAACCGGTTTCGGCTATGTGCCATCTTCAGTCTCATTTTTCGTGATGAGAACCAAACGTCATTAGGGGTGACGGAATTTCGTTCCAAAATCTACCTCAAATCACCCTGTCGGAATATCAAATCAAGAATAAACTGAAATTAGCACCAATGCTAACATAACATCTAAAGGCTTAAAATACTTAATTCGAATGGCTTGTGGAATTATGTACATATGTAGATGATTTTATAATAAGAACTTTTGTATTAAAATGCAAAAATAAATACCTCCCATATTACGACTAACCCCACACATATACATACGTACATATGTACATATGGACATATTTGATTTACCACAATTCACAGGGGATATACTTTTGCACTTGTACTTCTGCATTGTAATAAATTCTGTTTAGTGTATTTAATTTCCATATCCTTTTCCACATCTTTTATCTTTCAACATGAACAATTTATTATTTTGCCAAAAGATATTCAAAAGGCATTAACACGTGTACACATTTTACAAGAGTTCTTCAATGTCACTAAATGCACGTGTATTTTTTTGTTTCCCTTCTCAAGATGAAAATTTTTGCAGATTGTTGTTTTTTGTTTGTTTCGTTTTTACTCAAGTGCAATTACAGTAAAAATAATAACAAACATTTTTGACTTGTTATTTATAGTTTTATATTCTCGTTGTATCTTCTGTAGTGTTTTTCACGAATTAACACCCTACGCGAACAATAGTAGCAACGAACAATGTATGTAACAATATTTAAAAAGAAGCGACATAAAAAAACAAGAAAAACGATGTCAGAGAAGGAAACCGGAAAACACTTGCAACTGCACTTCATTTTATTTTTTGTTGTAAATGTTTTTGAATCGGGTGTCTTTATTCGAGGCGCATAGCTTTAAATTGGCTACACAGTTTGCTGTGCAGGACATTTTTGTAGTACTCGTTTATAGTGAGGCTAGGTTGAAATGACGTCATGAACAGATGCGTAACGCAGCGATGTTTGCAAATTGTTCAAATTTATTGGGGAAAAAGATGGTTCAATTCAAGAAATTTATTGGACATAATTCTGATAATATGATGCAGCACGCTTTAAAAAGCTGTGTGAAAAAGCAAAATTGGAGAGATGATTATCCAGAAGCCATTATCGAAACACTATTATATTTAGAAAAACTTATAATTATTAAGATGGCTAGAACGTTACAGTCAAAGCTGAGTGGTAGAGAGATACCTGGTTACTAACTTTGTCGTGTCTCAATTGGAAGGCATTAGCCACATGGTTAAATTAATTTATTGAAACATGTGGCCACCTCATGGAAATTGACAAAATTTTTCTGTTTTTTCTCACTTTAAGCTTCATTGCTCCCAGAAGAAAACAAAACACCTGATATTAATCCACACATACATACATACAATAGTAACTCGGTTATCGCACATAATGAAAATATGACTGCGCACTACGGAAATTCTGTTTACGATTACCGCATCACTTCTTAAGCCTTTGTAGAATGAGTTCTCTACTCAAATAAAGTCACAAAACTAAAGAGTTTTGATATTTTCAAAATATAACACACATGTTGCAAGAACCGCGTAAATTTCTTTGCAATGTCGCACGTACTGAGGTAGTAATGCTGAAGCTTAAGCTGTCGCAGCAATCGATGATGCGCAACTATTGCGTTGTTCAAAAATCTAGTTACTACTGTATATAAACTTAATTGCAACAAACATTTTTTTGATATGTAATATGAATTGTTATGAAATTGTTAGAACATAGAAGACAACACCCACATACATTTGTATGTATGTATTTACTAAAGAGGGTATTGAAAAAGGTCGATATTCAATTGGCAGGTGTAGCTACAAACTGCAAATGAGAAGAAACGGAAATGCGACAGAAACAAAAATTAAAGGGAATTTATCAGATCTACTTATATAAAGAAGACAAATGAGTTTTCCTTTTAACATTGAAAACACAGGATTACAAATAAATTATAAATTTAAATCCACAATAGAGCGCATGAATGGGCTTTAAAACGATTGTGCTCCCTTTATTTTTTACTTCTTGCTTCTATTTATTTGAAATACAGTACGCCCTCGATTTGGGCGACCTTTACCGTTTACGTTGTAGACTCTATTAGCGCAACCCTTAAACACTTGGTGACTCGATTATCGCAACTTTTCTTCTCAGTTTCTTTGTTTCTGATATACATATAAAGTGCATTTTGCCGTAAGTTGTCAGTTAAATAAAGTGTGTATGCATTTAAATTAAAAGATTGCTTATGTAAGAGTAACAACATGATTTTAGTTTAGTTTAGGGTACAAAGATTATACCTAAACTATATCCTGAATCGAAAGATAAGCTTTGCAAGAGGTTTTTGAAACAATGAGGGCAAAACCTATCAATTTCTGTGGAAATATTAACAGCTACGGCCGAAGAGCTACATACATGGTGCTGTTACGGGTGGTTATAAAACTTTCGACGTAACCAACGGTTGTTTCGCCAAATTTAAGAAATAATATGATATTCATATATTGAAGATTTGTGGTAAGAAACTAATTAATAAAGAAAATCTTAAAGTTTTGTTTCTAAAAAAATTTCAAGATGTCACACTTGTACTGCAAAAATTGACTGTAGTTTGGCCACCCTTTTTAAAAAAAATTATAACTTAAATTAATTCCTTCTTCATACCTTCGACGTAAAATCAACAAATTGTTGCTTCTATTGGAAATTTAGAGTTATTACATTATTGATGCATAAGTGCGATATAGCTAAAGAGCACTAGGACATTTGTAAGATTACACTAAAAATATTCTACCGATAAAAAAAAACGAGCTAAGAACGCAAGGAAATGCATCTTCATTTACTAATGCCACCGTTACGCTGGAAATACATATGTATATAAAGAAATATATATGTATTAATAAAGGAAAAACAACACTTTCCTTAAAACTTGTTGTTTCAATTCTTAATATTAATAATCCTCGGATATTGCAAGAAACTGGGACTTTGCAACAGCATCGGTTCCAAATTCTTAGCCAAGGCGAAGACGTGTTGTAATTCCTTCTGAGTAAATGCACAGCGGCGTAGCGGGGAGGGACGTAAGCCTATGTATCATGTACTCTGTCAGTTTTGGTTCGAAGTGAAATTAATGTCATTATCCTTAACCACAGTAAGTTAGATTAGAAGAAGCGTTTCGTAAAATTAGGCTCTCGTTTATAAATAACGACTTTTTAGATAAAATTTAGATTTTTCGGTTAAATATCAACTTTTTGTAAAATTTAAAATTATTTTGAAATTTATTGAAGTTAGGGTTTTTTAGAAAATGTAGTTCTTTTGGTAATTTTTTTTATTTAGGGTTTTTGGAGAGTTTCTGTAAAATTTCTAGTTTTTCAGATTAATTTATATATTTGAACGATTTTTACATTTATTTGGAGATTTAAAATTTTGTGGGGAATTTTGAGATTTTTTGGTAACACCGAATTTTGGTAACATTCCGAAAATTCTTCATTAAATTTGGTTCTGTGGTAAAAGTTGGACTTTTTGATGAAATTTCAATTTTGTGGTAAAATTTTGTCAAATTTGATTTTCGGCGAAATTTGTTTTTTAAAAATAAAACGAACTCATGCCTAAAGATTGAAATTACTTAACAATTTTTTTTATCTTTTAGAAATTTTTTTTGTGAATTTTGGGTGATTTTTTTTTGGTAAAACTTTAAATTAACGTAATTTTTCAGCGAAATTTGTAAAATTGTTTGTTTTTGAGTGAATTTAGTTCAGTTAGTGATCAGGGGCTCCCTGGAATATATATTTATATTTTTTAAAACTATTATTCTAAGACTGCTTGTACATAAGTTTAGTTACCCTGCAACAATCTATTTATTTCGCGGTTCCACGGAATACCATAATAGATAGTCCATAAAAATATTTCTCAATAAAAAAATCTATATAAGAAGGGCAAACAGAGAATGTGAATGAGTTTGACGCGCCATTCTTATGCTTCTACCCAGAGTAGTAGAAGGACTGAACTTGACCTATAAATTTTTCTATAGAAAATACTCTTTTCAAAAAAGTAAAGTAATAAAAAAATGTATAAAAAAATATTTTTTAATTTCTATACAAAAGTTGTTAATAAGAATGTAAAAATTAGTTTTTATGATTTTGTACAAAAATATTTAGAAACAGTTTATAGCAAACAGAAACTAGAAATTTTGCTGATTTCGATAATCCTTTTCGGAAGTAAAATAGTTGGTTAATAAATTCTTTTCCTCTAAATTAAAATGCAATTATTAATAGTAATATTCAGTTTTTCGAAACCACTGTGGCAAAAAATATTACTTAAAAAATTATTGTTGTAAAAAATATTTCAAAAATTGATTTTTTATTTTTATCCTAATTAGTTTGATAAATAAATTGAAATCTATTTGCTGGGGGATAAGCTGGTCTCTATGAACATTTCGCTCATTGCTAATGCAAGCTAAGCAGGAAATCTTTGGCCAACTTTTTAGAAAAGCGAAATTTGTCTTAAGTTTGAATTTCTTTAAACCAAATGAGGGGGTTAATGAAATTCAAAGCAAAAGCATTAATGTTTTAACTAAAACCAAATAAAAAATATTTTTTTATTTGTATTATTACTTTGCTTTTTACATATGGCATGTTTTCTGACAGTAGCCAACAAAGAAAACAAGGACAATTTTAGTATTTCGTAAGAATTGGTAATATTTCCCAATTACGAAATTTTAATGTGTTTTTTAATTTTCCATATTATTTTTATTATTATCTGTATTAATATGAAAAAAAAATCTTGGTATTACAATATTTTGATTAGTTTTGTGTGTGTTCATTTCTTTTATTTCAATTCATTGGATATTTGAATCAGCAAGGCCACTAACAGATAGTGAGTGCTTTGCTGCTTACTTCCTTTGCTTTTATTAAAAAATTCTGAGTCGCAGATGAATACATAGTTAATGAAAAAGTTGAAGACACAAACAAAATTGCTATTTCATATTGCGTAGCAATCATTGTTGTACGTTTGACCATCCAATATTTCAGAAATATATACTTATGTACAAATATATAGTAGAAATTGCAAAACACCAATAAACACTACATGTAGAAGAATGGTCTGTTAATATTTTTTTCAAACTTAACGACGTATATAAGGCAGGATAATACTAGTTGCATTTAACGTAATTGGGTGTTTTATCTATTTGGAAATTGTGTTTCTAAAGAAAAATTGTCGTAAAAAAATAAAAATAAATTCTTGCCGTCCAAAAAAATAATTTTTTTTTATCGTCAAGAGAATTTTTCCATAAAAAATTGTTGTCATCAAGTAGCAATTTCTATAGAAAAATTGTTACCGTCAAATAATTTTCTTTCGCAATTTTTCCATAAAAATATTTGTTTGTAAAAAAAACAGTTATCTGCATGAAAATTATTGCGGTAAAAATCTTTTTGTAGAGAGAAATTGTTGTCGCCAATTTCTATAAAAAATCTGTTTTCGGCAAAAAAAAAAAAAAAAAATACTGTAGTTAAGTTGTCTACAAAAATAGTTCTGTAAAATCATTTAAACTTTTTTTTATAAAGGCCTCAATCTTTTCAAAAAAATATTTTCATTAAGTAAATAACGGCTTTAACTGTGATTAAGTATTTTTAGTTTTCCTAAATTAAATTAATTTTGTCATAAATTTTTAATTTAAATTGCTTTCAACTTTTGCACATTCCTTGGACTGTTGAACGCGTCTGCATTAAATAAAACTCGTCGATGTCAAAGATATCAGCTGAACAAACTAACCTCTAATTAACACCTTACTCTTTATGTTCTTCAGTACCACGTTTGCCACAGCACCATTTTTCCTTTGTTTGTATGAATAAAAATGCTAACAGGAAAATGCAATGTAAGACACAGTCAGATTACAAACGAAAAGTGCGGATACATATTGAAAACTAAAGCAAGAGAACAGGAAAGAAAAAGCTTTAAAATAACTAGCAAGTTTTTAACCAATTAAGTAGAAACACAGGTCTCTACACCTTTTTATATTTACACGTGATGCCTTCTGCATGCATATCTATAATAAAATGAATAAAAATATGACCAAGATGAAATCAGTTAAGTGGCATACGCCATCACTAATCAGCATTTGGTTTCATATCTTAACTACTTTAGGGATTTTATGCTCTTACTCACATAAACACCTAACTTCAAAAACTCTAAATCTGCTAATCTTGCCGGCCAGTGAATATTTTAAAATCGCGATATCAAACGACCTCAGAATGCGCCTAATGCGTACTGTCTATGAAATCACACAAACCACCCAGCTGGAATCTCATGCTTCCAGTCCCAATTCATCCTATTGTGGCATGAGGAACTCATTGATCATGGCTATACACCGCTTGCCATTCCCAGTAATTGTTTGACCTGTACTGTTTTTAGAAAAAGAAATACATATGCAAAAATTCTAATAACCTTTACTTTGCAAACGTAGTAACAATTACTTTTTAAGGAAAATCAATTTGTCATTGATTAACAGCTTCATGTTTTTTCCAGAAGAGCCTATGTATAAGATCGATATTTAATTATATTTCGATTTAGATTGACCACATATTAACGAAATATTTGCAAATAGCGATGTGAGCAGAAGTCGAACATTCTGATGCACAGGAGTTTTCAATACGGGCGGGCGAATTTTGAAACGCTGATGAAATATTGACGACATCAGTTTTTGTTTGAAAGGCCCATGTAATCAATTTTTAATGACTTTTCCGCGTAAATCCGGCTGAATTTAAGCAATGTCCCGGGCTGTGTTGACCTTAGGAAGAGCATCGGTCTTTTGTCGCTTCAGCAAAAGGCTAGCAGGATTAAACGGCCAGATTTTTGGAACCAATATACATGTCACCTCCGCGAGAGACCGTTAAATCTTTCAAAGTTCAGAATATTTATTGTGACGTGCGCACTTAACGCCGATCTAGCTATAACCACATGTCGTCCAAACTTACATATATGTCATTCAAATCAACGCAAAAGAAATTAATTATTGATCTGTAGTGCACTAAACATTAACTTTCTCTAGTTTTACTGTGGATTAGCGTCAAGCAAAAATGCACCCCGACGGTTAAGATAAATTTCAGCCAAGATTTGGATGCCCATCCAAATGCTTCGAAGCTACGTCAGCAAATAGTGTAACATGTCAGATTTAATTAGCATTACTGACTTAATAATAATTAAATGATTTGACAGACGCCGC
The DNA here is from genome assembly GCA_963932375.1 of Phania funesta. Lineage (NCBI taxonomy): Eukaryota > Metazoa > Arthropoda > Insecta > Diptera > Tachinidae > Phania > Phania funesta. The sequence continues at coordinate 45,531,480 of OZ010652.1, forward strand.
TAAAACAACATGGCCGCCATCTTTAACCCACATTTATTAAAAACCCTTTTAATTTTTTATTCATTTCGTATCTGAAAAGATGTGTGTTAAATCAATATTTTCGTCGTTGCAAACATCAGCAGAAATGCTGATGATTTTTTATCAAACAAGTCGTTTAGGTGTTTTTAAAATAATAATTTTATTCTATGTATAATAAGATTTGAAGAAAAATGGGTCGTGTTTACGGAAAAAAAATTGTCAATAAATGTAAACCAAAATATCAATTAAACTTATTTTTTAATAAACTATGTACATACATATACTTAAACCAAAAACACATTAACACTAAACTTTTCTTTAACAAATGTAACAAATGAAGGTGGAATATCATTTTCGTTCTCTTTACATTTGCAAAATTACATACAAATGTAAATATTTCTGGGTATAGTTAGACAAGGTTTGTCCAGTAAAATCTAGCAGATTAATTCTCTTTTATTAAATTCTAACTTTACAGCCTCTTGTTATCATATAGCAAGTTTTCTAAAATATACAGATGCAATCCTGACAAATCCAGTAACAATTTAAACATTTTAACACAAATTATTAAGTGGGCGAACATAATTGTTATTACATGCAAAATAATAGACAAATACACACACACGCACACATTTTTAATTCGGTCAAAGTGTACAAAACAATCCAGCATGTGATTGTTAATAACACTGTGATACACAAAAAATATTCAGGGGTTCTAATGTACCAATTCTATTTTGTTGGAGTCCATGGATGACGAAAATACCGTTGGTTTTTTTAGGTCACTTCATAAATTGATTTTATAACGGCAAATGTAGTGAAAAACGGGTTTTCTTAGATTTTCAGCTTTAAAGAGTTGTAACTTCTTTGTTTCCCAACGGATTTCTTTTAACTTTTCGTTGGTTAAAATGATCAAATATTATCTTTCAACCAAGATATATATATTTCTTGTAAATCGACTAACAAATGGCTAAGTTACAGTCGTTGAAGTGTACAAAAAACGCATTAAAAAAGTATTCTTTTGTTTTCCTCAGGCTATAAGTTGCTTATGAGTTACCAAACACTATAGATATTTATGATTGCAAAAAAAGCGAAATAAATTAGCTTTTCAAAATGGGTAATAACGGTAAAATCGGATAAAAAATAAAAGACCTATGCAAATTTTTGCGCTTTAACTTTTTGGTTTTTTATTTAGAAATAACTTGTATTTCTCTACTGTTTATAATCTTTGCTGTCAGTATTCCACTTTAAAGACCAGCAGTAGTTAGAAAGCATACTGACTTTATTTTTTCCTAAATAACACAAACATTTTCTGTGACTGTAAAGAGGAGTCGTTTTATTTTTCCGTTATTTGTTGATTTGTGATTTTATTATCATAAATAATAGCAATAAAAGTCATCTACAGTACTAACAAATCCCGCGCAAACAAATAAATGCAAATAAAAAGACAATAGAAAAAGAAAAATAATTTTTGTAAATTTTGCACAGAAATCGTAAACAGCAACTACAACAAAAACTGCAAAGCAAAAAAAAACAACATAACCAAAAAGAACAAAAGAGCTTTGATATATGGTAACAATCACGTATTTTGTTTATAATTAATCAAATAATTATGATGATAATGAAGCAGTTACATTTCGTGTAAACAAATCATCGAAAACAAAACTGCAAGTTAACAATAAATTAATTAAAAAAAGTAATTATATTTTATTGTAACTACATACACTCCTGCCCAACAGATTAGGATCAAGATTTTTGTAACCTCAAACTACTGAAATTGTATATTAACAAAACAGTTTTGAATTTTTCTACCTGTACAACTTTCCTTTTATGCTTTCAATTGCAGCGAGAGATATTCCTTCCAGTGCTATCTTAATTGCTTCAATCGTTGAAATTTAATCTCAGTAATACTTTAACTTCCAATCCGTTATTGCTTTACTGGAATGTCCCTGGAATGTATCTAAAGGCTGCGCGAAAATTATGGGAATAATCTTTCAAGAGCCCTTTTACAGGTAGACAAAACAAAGTCAAATTTTTCAAGTTGCATCAACAACCTACCTTCTCAAAGCATAAAAATATTAGCATTACTCAGTCATATAATTATATGTTAGAAGTGGCTTTTCTCTCTACCCTTTGTTCTACTAACAGTGCAGCATTAGTTTTTGGGAGCATATTCTTTTCCGATTACTTTATTATTTGTTGTTGTTAAGTTTATCTCTGTACCGCATCGGAAGTACCGTTATTTTTTAATGAAGTTAGTCACAAGTCCCGTATAAAATATTTATTTGTACAAACTGAAGTATTTGTCTTTTGAGGGGGGCCAAGTCAACATTATCAGCACATAAAGCGGCGAAAACGATACGACACCAAACTGCGAATATGTAAATTGAAAGAAAATTAGTTTCTAAGAGAATGCTGTGTATAACTGAATTAACAGATGAAGAGCATGAAGTGATCCAGGGAATGAGCATGAAAGATTGCTGCTACTGTAAAGAGACACCGAAATACCACGAGCGGAGGAAACGGCGCATACAGCAGTTAGCAACCAATAGTGATAGGAGTTGTAGGCAAATATAAGTGGAGCTTGAAAAAAATATGCTTTGTGTCAGGCAAAATACAGCGAGCAAACTCCTTGGCTTTACTGCTGATTTACATGACGATGAATGAACTTTTAAGCAGAGTAATTCCCCGACCCACGCGGCGAAGAAGATAAAGGCGAAATACATTCTGCCAAAATAAATCCATCCCCCAAGCAATATAACAGCCTGAAGCAGCTAAATAATGTTATTTTGAATGAATGGGACAACATTTATTGCTTGCCCGGAAAAAACTGGTGGAGTCAATATTGTCTAATTGGTAAAGACAACATGCACAAGGGTAACACAATCCCCTATTAATAATTACAAAACATTTATTTTGCAATTAAAAGAATACGTACGTACATATATCTATTAAATATGATTTTTAAATATACATATAAACATTTTCTATGGATATTTTAAGCATTAATTTTAGTTATGTTAAGAAAAATATTGAATGTTAAGTTAATTAAAGCACAAGCCTAATACATACAATTATTTGAATGGCTTTTAACCATCTGGTCCCTCTAAAATATACTACTTTCTGTAAACTTTTTGTAAAACATATATCCAGGGGTAGAATGAACTTATTTTGCTTTTCAAGAAACAATTGGAGATCGCTTTTATTCTTAGATCGAATTACATGATGTACCAAAAATCACTTTTAGCTTTTACTACATGTTTTTTGTTTAATTTATGAAGCAGAATCATTTAAATTAGGTGCTGCTCTAATGGTAGCAATTCTGTTCGTTCACATTATTTCCGTAGCCAGACCGATTTCTTAAAAAGAAACTTGTTACATTTTGACTTCTACCAACTTTCTTTGCCACATTACCTTTTCCAAAGGCAAGTTCAGAAATTTACGACTTGTGGTCTGCACCCTATGGTATATAAGAAATTAAAATATCCATAGAAATCTGAAAGTCTCCACTATCCAGGAAGAAATAAAGACATATTTCTGCAAATACGTAAAGAAACTAGTGGTCTGTCCTAACAGAGATAAAAAACAGACACATTGAGCCTAGCAAGACGGCTGTCTCAACCCAATCATGGATATTATATTAAGATTTGAATACAATAAATGTTATTACATTGGTAATAATTAATAAATAACATTTTAAAGATAAGATTTGAATACTTATTGTAAATTTTTTTAAGGAAGATTGAATAAAATATTATTAAAGCTAAAAAAAAAAAAATAAAATAAAAATAAAATATTACCTTTTTTGGTTTTTTTATTCGTTAATGTTATTAGCAAGGCAAATTGATAACAGGTAATCTCACCGGCGAATTCAAAATATTTCCGGCTTCTTTACAAATTTCAAATTCCATAAATAAAAAATAAGTTCAAAAAAGTACTCAGCTGCGCTGGTGAGTTTACCTGTTTATTCTACCCTGGGTATTAGATTAGTAAAATCGAATACAAACAATTTTTTAAATGCACCTATTTTAAGCGCATTTATTGTTTGCTTTACATTAATCAGATGAGCGGCAGTGTATTTATCACTTTTATTATTTCAAGGTTAAATTTTAAGTAATTTATTTCGGTTTTCGTTGTAAATAATAATATTATCTGTAACTATTGTACAATGAATATTTATTAGCACGTTTCGATTTTGTAAATAGCTTATACACATGTATGTGTGTATAATTTATATTACAAAAGCTTTTTATATTTTGCTTCTTAATTTTGCGAGAGCGCTAAAGTGCAGTGTTGTCGATGAAAGAAAAAATTTTAGGAGGGAATAAATTTACATATTTCTGAAGAAGTAACTTTTTACCTAGCTATGGACTGACGGATTCAGCAGTAAAATATGTTTAAAGTAAGTGGAATTTAAATGTCAAGCTGCACCAGTAGACTTCTCGGTAGTTTCCTAGTCTATAAGTCCGGTGGTTGCAGGCTCAATCGGAATCAAGCTCGGGATTGATCTGTTGCGCTATACAGGGCGAAATCATTCGTTATTGTGTTCGATGAATTATTTCAGAATATACTTTACACTTGTATTGTAAATAATAAATCAGTGTGCCCAATTTTGGAATATAAGATTCCATAAATGCTTTCAAAACTTTAGGAACGGTAAATTTCACTTAAGGAAATGGTGGTATAAAATGATTGATTAAGAAAGTGGTTCAATAACCAACTGAAAATACAATAATACGATAACCGAGAGCAGAAAATCATGCGAATCATGCAACCATATCGACAGTCGAACTGAATATTTACAGCTGCAGGGCCGTGTTCTGTAATTGACGTAATGTCTTATTAATTGTTTTAACCAGTCCAAGCAATTACACGTAGTCGAATGCGATATGCAGTTTTGTTTCATGAAAATTTAACGTTATAATAAGAACTGTTAACTACGCTGTATTCCCAAAAATTGGTCGCCGTCCACTATCATTTGTTTCGATCAATTGTATAGGATCTAACCATCTCTTCCGGTATTATGAGCAAATAAAATAATGAAATAGTTCATGGATCACTGCAAACGATACAAATTTTTTTCATCGCCACCGAATAAATGCTAATCGGTTTTAGAGTTCAATAGAAGTTTAAAACTTAATGAAAAAGTTATAAAAAAAATTCGGTATAATCTTGTTTTTTTGTTTTAGGACAAGTCTTGTTTCATTAATTTACAAAAACCTAAATTGTTTTTACACATCTATAAAAAAGTAATAGAAACAGAAATTGTTTCGTATGTTCACTTTATTAAAAAACATACTAAATTCCCCATCTGGTTTGCACGCCTCTGTTTAAAGCATTCATTTATAAATTTCATTTAGAGAATTCTTCTGTGCAATTTTATTCATTTCTAACGTGGGAAAAGTCTAAAACAACAGCAACAGTTGCGGAACAAACCACTATACGACCAGACGTAGTTTTTTTTTATCGATTATAAAAAAAGATATTTTGATATTATAATTTCCCCCCGGTCTGCGTGTTTTTCAGTTTTGCACGAATATCATTTTGTAAAAATTAAATTGAGTATTGAAAAAGTTATTTTAAGAGTTTTTTTTTTAATTTTTGGAAATTATTTTTTTGAAAATCTCGAAAAATGTTTGTCTAAGATGAGAATGAGAAAGTAAAAGTTTAAAAGCCAAATTCAATGTGAAATATATATGAGAAAATTTATTGAATAATTTAATTTTGATTTTGTGTTAATTGAGAAAGATAAAAGAACTTGCATTTATAAGAAATTCAAAGTGTTTTCTAAAGTCTGTTCTTTTGTTCTAAGAATATATTAGATACTGATATTTTTATAAAAATAACATTTAATACAAACGACATGTCTGAGAAGCTGCAAGAGGTTGGTAAATAATTTCATATATGATAAATGATTCTAATCATTTTACAATGTTTCAGTTGAATTTGTTTATTGATAAATTTCATAATTAATTCTAAATATTGTTGGGGACTTAAGCTATATTGCATATACATATTTGGTTGGTTAAAAAATTAAAATGTTTATATTGCCCATATAATAGTTTTGTACGGATATTGGAAAATGTTCAAATATTATGTCCATCTGTTGAAAATCCCACGATTGTCCGTCCAATCCCATGCATTTGAGCATGTGCTGAAGTTCACGTGTTTTGTTTACTTTGGGAACTTATGTTCGAGAAATAAAAAAGTGTGTTCTATCTATCATGTGCATTAAGGTGGCTCGGCTCCAAGTAAGACGATTCCAGAACATTTTTATTTATTTATCGGTCACAAAAAAAGGTGGCAAATTAAAATTTTAAAGGCCAAGATTACATAGTTCTACGAAGGCAAAAAACAAGTTATTATGGGGCAAGGAACCGATATATTAGAGGTCTAGCACTTAACGCCTGATTGAAAAGCCACCAAGCTCGAAATCAATAACAACGATAGGCAGTGTCGCACTATACAAGAGGCGTGGCAAAAAATAAGAATTTTTTTTATGAAATCGCCTTCGACTAATTTTTATTATTAGGGCTCAACGTTTTTGTCGTACTACCCTAATGTACCAGGTATTAGTTTTGTATTATTTATTCAAGTCGTTTAAAAATATAGTACTTTTTTTATAGTGAATTAACATACGGCACGCTACATTTTACGAGTATGTACGTTTTGTTTTATTGCTGGTAAATATTTAGGCTGAACAAATTTTTCATCAAGTTTACTAAACTATCGCATTGCTGAATTCCTGCGATTTACAATTAAGAAGTTTATTGCTATTGCAAACCCCAGCACAATTATTTTTTCAATGCTAAACTCGATTCCTAGCACAAGCTTATTGGTCTTAGCATATCATAGTTACTAAACACTTAAAGGTAACGTGTTCACCAAAAGAGATAATAATTTGATAATCAGGGGTGCACTGACCTTCTCTTAACTCATTGTTTAGATTCAGTGCAACTGTAAGGTGGAAAACAGAAAAAATGGCTTTACGGCTATATTGGGAAATATAACATATATTCGGAAATATATCGACTTTTGCTTATTTTGGCATAAAGTCTGAGCAGGTTGATCAATGAAAAGCGGGGACAACTAGTTGAGGTGCCATAGAACACAGGAAGTTGGCAGTAAAATCGCAATCAAATTTAAATCGGGTTTTTTTAACAAGTTAGTTTGAGAATGCCGGACATCTCAAATTGAGATGTCAAAACATTCCTACCTGTTGCTATTCTGAGTTCCTAACTTATAGTGCGAGAGAAAAAAATTGTATTGCCGAAGAGTTAATATGATCCGGAAATTGTCTTCCCATTTAGAAGTTAGGACAGCTGGTTGGCGTGCAGCTAAAATACTTTAAAATACACACATAATAAAGAAGATAGTCTACAAAACACAAAGCCAAAAATGTAGATTTTTGGAACGAATTTTCGAAAATCTACATCAAAACACCCTGTCGGAATATCAAATCAAGAATCAAAACCAAAAATCTTTCTAAAACATTTTTCTAAATGATGTAAAGCAGACAAATGTTCTTAAAAGTCAACAATGTTGCACAGTTTAAAATTACAATGCATTTGATTTGCATTGTTGTAAAGTATTTACTGCTTTATTTGAAAGCTTTGACGTTGCATACACACGTTTACGAAGGCATCGACACTTTTATATACATATTAACTGTTGTAGAAACGAACAGAATGTAGAAGATCATCATTGCCACTGCCAGGTTCTTTTTGTAAATAGGACGATTTCTTCCGAGCTGTGACTTAGGACTCCACCCGAAACCAAGAAAAGACTTAAAAAATAAGATGCTAAAAATTTGTCAAGCAGGAAAACGTTGATAAAATCCACCATTTTAGGCGATCGACTATTGGGCTTCACTAAATTTTACATGAATATTCGGACCAGAAAAAATTATCTGCACAATGGGTGCCCCGATTGCTCACTCTTCAATATGAGTGCAAACGGGTGACTACTTTAAATGAGTATTTAAACTCGATATCAACATGCTTTGACGCCGTTTCATAACCGTGGACGAAGAGTAAAGCCATTACAACATAGCAAGTAGCAAGGAAAAGTCGAACTAGTGGGCTTCTTCTTCAACGGGTACCAAAGAAGGCCAAAGAGGGTCTTCTGGACAATAGGGACATGGCAATACATTCTTGAGATAAATGTGATGGTACACAAATCAACTCAGCAGGGAATATTATTCACAACTGTTGGACAAATTTGCTATGAAGCAAAATTAACCCTTTTTGGCTTTTCTACCACAAAAAAAAATCTGTCAAGGAGAACATTTTTCGACTCTAATTAACGAACACTTGATTTCGCAATATAAAAAGTGAAGTATCACTCAAGCGTGATTTTTTGCACCCTATTTTCATAAACTTATACTTCAACGATGCTACAAGTTATTGATTTTTATTATCAAAATTTACTTCGGCATATTTGCTAAGAAAGTTGATGAGGACTGTAATTTGTCCATGAGTCAAAAAAAAAAAAAAAAAAATCGGGCAACACGGTACCACGCCTTCTCAAGATTTGGTCTAATGAAATCTTTTCGAAAAGCGGCTTTTTGCAGAAAGTGAAGCTTATTTATAGTTGAATAGGATTTGTTTAATTAAACCGGTGGGTGTATTACCAATGCAATCAGAAAAACTCACTAGTTGGTCCCGCGGAGATATCGCTCCCTATAACTTTAAATATGACTAAGGACCGGAGCCAAAGCATTACAAGCGGGATAATAGGTACTACTTGTGGCCATTGTGATAGAGCCCCGTAAGTGAAATGATAAAAACTTGTGTGTTTTTTTTTTTTTAATTTGCTATAAGACAGTTAAAAAATCACCCTGCACTATTGTCTAAACAAGCAAGCGAATCTAATTTAAAAATTCTAAAATGTCACATATTTTTTAAATTCTAAAGTAGTTAGCTTTTCTGTTGCTGTATTTTTTATTTACACTCTTCTCTTAATAGTCAATTCATAAAACTGATGATTTATATTAAACAATATGTATTTTAATAGCACGACTTAAACTGTTAAGGGGGGATTGTTTAACAAGAAAATGTCAAAAGTGGCACAATTATAGTAGAAAAACAAATAGTGACAAATGCACTTAAAATTGTTATGGTTGGTTTCCAGATAAGCAAATCATGCAATATGTACGAAGTTAATAGCTGAATTAGAAATGGAAAGAAATTTCAAAACGGAAAATAATAGAAAAATCCAATAAAAGTATTTGCAGTAACTGAGAACAAGTATCGCAATGACATTACCAAAGTCAAAGTTAAGTAAAAGCTTTTTGTTTATATAAAATAAATGAAGAGCGGGAAGTTAATAATAGATAATTTGAATATAGCTGCTATATGTAGAAATAAAAATGAAACATACAAAATACCTCTAACATAGACATTTTTAAAAATGTCCCCTTTACAGAAGTTTAAAAGAATTCATTTAAAAATGAATTTAGACGCAAGTGCGTTCAGCCTAAGAAGATAACGTATAGTACATACATACAGATATATGCGTGCCAAACGCGTCATTTTTAATTTTGTGCCTCTTCCCTGTCACATTAATTTATTCAAATATTTTCTTTTACCATTGTATTGTGAAAAAGAAAACTTAATAAATAATCTTGATGAAAAATTTATTTTCCCCTGTAGGGCATCAACCTAAACGGGATTTCAAAAATCCTACAAACGTAAAAAAAGTATCGTTGCATAAAAGTAGCCTTTTAGAGCATTTTAAAAAGTACTTTTAGAAAAGCTCAAATGTTAAAGTTGAGATTGAAAAAATTTTATTTTTTAAAAAAACAAAAAAAAACTCTTTAAAACGCTTTTTGAAATTTATGTCTATATCCATGTCCATTTTCATATAACGTCGGTATTAAATTAGTATTAAAAAAATTTGTTTGTGCGTTGTCACAAAACTATCTGCAATATCGCTTGCATTTTCGGCCGAAGCACGAATAGAAGCGGATTTTAGAGTACTGTATATTCTTATGCTATATCATCAAACCAATTATTTCTCAATATCCCATATACATATATCCTATCGGATTCAAGATTGATTATTCGATTAGTGTATTAAGCTGTCTGGACGCATAATAAAGAATACAAGCTCGAAAAACATGCGCAATATGCTTGAAGTCTGTCTGTTGTTCAAAAATTCATTGTAACAGTTCATTCATAAAATCCATAGGATGACACATAGATGGTGTTACTAGACATTTTTCCATATGATTTTTATTTAGTACTAACCTTTAAACGATACGTGTATAAATTTGACAGCAATCTGACTGTTGATTCATGAGTTATAGCATTTTGAGGGAACAACTTTTGTTATTGAAGAAAAAGTGGAAAAAGTGAATTTCGAGTTTTGATAAAGTATTGCTTTTTGATTAAAAAAAAAAAATACAGTGGGAACCAAACAATGGCTTGATAAACATTATCCGAACTCTGCTCCATCGAGACAAATGGTAGAGAAGTGGATTGCTGAATTTAAACGTGTGCGTACCAGCACAAATGTTGCAGAGCGCAGTGTACGCCCAAATGAGGGTGTTGTTCCAGGAAACATTAAAAAAAACTCCACAAATTAATTTTGAACGATCGCAAATTGATTTTACACGATAATTTTGATATGCGAAAGCGCTCTAAAAAGTGGTTGCTGCGTGAGCTCACAGTCGACCAAAACCAACTACGAATTGATGCTTCAGAGAAGTCTTTGGCGCTAACCCGCAGTAAAATGGAATTCTATCGTCGATATGTGACAATGGATGAAACATGGCTTCACTATTACACACCAGAATGAATGCTGGAATGAAATTTAAGTCCAATGATGAAGTAATCGCTGAAACTGATGCTTATTTTGACGAGAACGAAAAATCGTACTATAAAAGCGGTATCGAAAAGTTGGAAAATCGCTGTACTTGTTGCATCGCCCTCGAAGGCAACTATGTTGCGTAATAAAATCGAGTTTTGTCAAAATTTGTTTTTTTCTCTTACTTATCCTACGGCCGAAGCTATCAGAAGATATCGTCATATTAGTACTCTATATTATACTTCCAAAAATCTAAACGACCCACTGCAGAAGACGCAATGCCGTAGCTTATATGTCTTAGCCAACATTATGAAAAGCTTTTGACTCTTCAATCAGTTCTCGTTGTGTATAATGTAAGTTATTGTTTCGGAGCATTAATAATATTGGAATATTTTTAATGTGTTTGGACAGAGGGTACTTATTTTGAAATCGTAGTCGTCTTTTTAAATAATGCTACTAATACTTTTGACATTTTTCAGGCAGAAAATGATCGTTTGAACTGTAGCACAGTTAATACTCGATCATTGAAGTTACCACACTGTACCTATTAATTTCTATAGTACAGTATGTGCCAAAAAAACCGCACCTCGAAAATTTGCATTTTGTCCGGTCAACAGGTAAAAATGCTATTCTTGATTTGATATTCCGACAGGGTGTTTTGATGTAGATTTTTGAAACAAATTTCCGTCTTCCCTTGTCTAGTTTGGTTTGGAGACAAACCGGTTTCAGGTATGTGCCATCTTCAGCGTCATTTTTCATGTTGTGCCATAAAAAGACACAATGTCGCAATCTAGAAAGAAGTCGAAAAAGTTCTGTCAAAAGCGATGTTTAAATTTTGGAAACGGCTTTTAACGATGAACAAAAAGGTTTTATATTGGAACTCAGTGGCGAAATAGATCCAAATCCTTTGCCTTGTGCACTCTTTTTTCATAATAGGCCAATACGTACAGGTAGCTTTTTAATTTTGGGCAAATAATAAAAACTCTCTATTATAGATTTTTTTCGCGGGGTTTCTAAATATGTTGCTTCTGCAAATAATCGTACTTAGTAATATCTTGTACGCTGATATACATTGTTCTTTCAATCTTAAATGTAGAATTATTTCTTTGACTGTAGGCAGAATCCTAACATTTACACTACATACTCGTAGTAATTCTTACAATAAAATGGATTTTTCTATCAACAGTTTTCATATAAGTCCAGTAAAATTTTTAAAATTTCTGTTCAACACAAAATTACTTTCCGTAAAGTACAGGATGCAAATAATTTCGTGTATTAAAGCGAATCTAAATTTTACTGTGCTGTTAATTTTAGTGTTTTCAACAACTGAAAGCAATTTAATACAATTGTATACGAAAATGAAAAACTGCAGCTACCTAAATGTTGTTTTAACGGCTTCATTTATGTCACAGGCTTCGATTCGATCTACTCATTAAAAATATGCGGAATTTATTTTAATACAAATTTAGATCTGTTTGATGTGATGCTCCTCAACCAATTCGCTGATTTGTTTCCCTCAGAATTAATTTTTTATTCCGGAAAGAAGTTTGAAAGGCAAAAAAAAAAAACTCGCAATTCCAAAGAATTTAAAAAAAAATTAGATATATTAGATGTAGGGTGTTTTTAAATTCGATACTGTAACGTGTATAGATAAATTTGTTTCAAATAAATTATTGTACCATTTTGTTCGAGGGCTTTCGTAAGTTGGACAGCCAGGCAGCACTCAAGACCTTATTATCGCATTGAGTGAGGACAAGAGTTGTCATTGAATGCCTTAAAACTCTAAATAAACGCGATATCCGTAATAAAACTGCTGGACCATGCGGAAAACGAACGACCGACTGCATAGCAAACAGAGCCCCCAACTTGTCTTCATAGGACTGCATCATTTATGTCGAAGACGTAGTATATATACTAATGGAAAAAAGTATCGGGGAAAATCGCAAAGGATGTTGATGCTAAACAAAGAATAAGCTCCTGATAATTATGGGGTGGTTTACCGAACACTGTTAAAGATATAGAACATAAAGACCATCATATGTAAATTCTGCGACCTGGATATCGGGACATATGAGCCAGTGCTCAACACTATCAAAGCGTTCAAAAACCACCTCATATGCAATTGCTAAAAAAACTATTCATGACCTTTACATTGAAATACATATGTGAAAAAAACTATATTCATGCAAATTTTTCCCACTGAAAAGAGACAGAGAATTTTTTTTTGCATTGCTGTTGTTTTTGCAATGAGCAATGCAAACACGCAGTCATTACATTGACGTGATTTGTAGCAGCAGTCTCCCCTAATAGGACCACCTGCTTGCTTTATTATTTCAGTTATCAAACAAAGTCGAGCAAAAGGTAAATTATAAAATATGACAGCGACATACTCGAGCCGGTACCAAAATCAAAACAAAAAGAGGTAAATACAACACGAACGTCTGGCACAAGACTCAATTTAAATAGTCGAGTGACATCAGGTTTCATTACAGTTCAAAAGAAGACATTTAAAAGAATGCATTTGTAAATTATCCATTTTTTTACAGCTTTCTATATTAATGAAAATATTTAATTGCCCCATACCACTTCACTTAAAATCTTTTAGTACTCATCATCTTCTTAACGAAGAGTTGGCACGAATGACAAATTCGGTTTTTAATACTTTAAGTTACACTGTTGTCTTAACATTTCACACCCCCGATCCTCTTATTAGAGATCAAACGTGGGATCAAAAACTTCCAACTAATATAGGAAAAGTGTAATGGAGCGTCTGTAAAAAAAGGCTTGATCCATTCTTGGACTGTAAGAAGAAAAATTAGAAGAAAATTAATAAATAGCCAATATTTTTACTTGGTTCACTTTTGGTTGTTTGGTAAGGTGGGAATTTAATACATCCTCTGGAATAAAAAAAATGTTGCAGGAGATCTGGGCGCAATAATATACATATATAAGCCTCTCTTGCGAATTATCTACGCAATTAGGAATTGCATATACATACATATTTCATACAAAAAGGAATTCACCTGATATAGTTAAGTTACAAGGTGAGCTGACGTCCTAATATTCGGGATTAGAGAGATTGAATAGGCAATTGTTGTCTTAAACATCAAGATGCTTCGTGGTGTATAAAGCCAGTGGAAAATTATTTCTGAAAAATTCTCCATATTTTTAATTTAGTTTACATCTTGAATACTTGAATGGAAGGTTTCTGGTTGCAAGAAAATTATCACGCAAACCTTGAATTATATAAACTTATCGGTCTATTATCTATCATGAAAAAACTATTTAAAGAACTTCTGCCGATTAAGTTGGTTGCTACAGTAAATGAGAACAAGTGTATTCTGGACCATCAATTGCGATTCAGAAGAAATTGTAGCGCTTTCGGATTATCACCCAGAATGGTTAATTTCGAAAGAAAAGTTGGTGAAAAAAAATGTGTGGTAACATATTCAAAGAATCTGGCATTCTATCCAAACTCTTTCGCCCCAAATTCGATTAACTTGTGCGTGGGACACTTTTGATATCAGCTAGGTGACCATGAAAAATATATAGGCCTAGTCCTTAGAGATCAGAATAGAATAATTATTAGGGGAACTCACTCTTGGTTGCAAACTACCCTTGCAAACCTTGCAAATGTAGCAAGTCTAGCAAATATGCTACATTTTGCAAGACATAACAACAAAATGTATGAAACTAAGATTTGCTACACTTGAGCAAATCTTCTATGGCAAAAATCGTTGCAGATTGGTAGTTTGCAACGCTAAAACAGCTGTGTATTTTAATTTATTTTTAAAATCAAAACAACTAGACACCTGCGCTTACAAAGCTTTACGGCCGTCTCTACAACCGCCGGTGAAGAATTAAAATTGAAGCTAAAAATGTTAAAAAATTTTTGCTAAAATATTAAGAATTAATATATCAAACAAAACTCCATTAATTGTTAAAAGTTTTGAGATAGTTTATGCACAAACCAAATACTTTCTTTGCGAATACATTTTAGAGGCGGCGTTAGCGTCTATATACTGGCTGCGGCTTAGCTTATTGCATGCGACAAAGTTACTTTATGCAATGTAATCAAATAAATAATAAATTAAAAAATGAGTGGTGAAGAAATTAAAAAGAAAATTAAAATAATAAAACAAAAGCCAAACAATAAGCGATGGACTGATGAAGAAATTAAAAAGAATATATTGGATTATTTACTAGAGAATCAAGAAGTTGAGGTTTGTTGTTCATTTCCTTTATTTTCCGGAAAATCAGCTGTTGAAATAAATTTGCTAAACGCTTAAAAAAGACACTCACGCTTTGTGGCAGAAAATCATAAGTGTGAAAAAATTTCAGATATGCAATGAAGAGTGATTTCCGCTATTGTTAGTTCATGTTGAAAGTAGCATAAGAATCTTAAAGAATAAATTTAAAAATTGCCGTAAATTTTAAATGAAATCCAAAAAATGTTGCAATGCTTAGATTCAATACTTTTCCTTCTATATAAAGAAGCGCTTGATAATTTATTGAAGAACACTACCACCTTAACATTACTGTTCTAACATACAAGCACCACGCAATACTCCTAATAGTAATTAATGAATTGACTCTTATGAAACGCTGCATTATTTCATACTATAGCTTTGTAATCCGCTTTTGTTTATTTTGGCAAACAAAGTTCTTTTATATTGTTGGCAATTGTAAGTGCAGTATGTGTGAATGCTTATTGTGGAAAACTTGGCAAAAAACGGTAGCGTTTTGTTCGCAGTTTTCTACTGTTTTTCCATTTTCCAAGTATGAAGGTCATTTTTTATACAGATAATTTACAAGAGCATAATATATTTTGTATAATAAATTATAGCATATATAAACAAGAAAATCATTTATAAAAACAAATAAAAAATAAGCGTGCTACAATCGCCTGTTTTGAATCGCAAAATGGTTCAGAATGACAGCAGATATTTTGAAATTTCGCATCGCATTCGATGAATGCAGATGTAATAAAAATATTTTTATTTCAATATAATTATTTTTAATATGTTTGACGTAACATTTTACGTCATTTTACATTTACAGTTACGTTTTTCATATTTGAAGTGTATTTAGAATTATTCCGTCTTTGGAATGGCGTGTAATGTTATCTCTAAATGTGAAACGAAGCTATGACATACAAAACATACGAGTACTTAAGTCGTGGCGCACTTCCTATAAATTTATCATATAAAGGGCTGGAAAAAGCGTTCAGAAGGTGAACACAAAAAAGAGTGTAAAGAGTTTTGACATCTCTAATATGTTGTGATCTTACTCCGAGTATGGATCAGGTCGTTCTTTACGTCTTTAATATGGTTAGTTTTGTTTGGAAGATATTTATTTATACGCTCATAGAAATTTTTGTAGATTCTTGGGCCGAATTTCCATAATCCCTTGTCAAGTTTGGTTTGGAGACAATCCGGTTTCTGCTATGTGTCATCTTCATAGCCGAAACCGGTTTGTCGCCAAACCAAACTTGACAAGGGATGATGGAAATTTGTTCCTAAAATCTACATCAAAACATCTTGTCGGAATATCAAATCAAGAAAGAAAATTGTTGTTGACTTTTTATTTATTTTTTTTTAACAAAAATTTTGTATATTATCCAGTTATCTTCATATACATATGTCGGGAATCTGCTACTTTTTTGACGCAGTCGGTTATAAAACGCATGAGGCAAGTGAACGTGTATTCCAACCTAGGGCGGGAATGTGTTCTTAAATTAATCAGGTGCCTCGTTGAATGAGGCCACATATGCACGGATGGGTTGCACTGGGGAATGGCATAGTGCGAGCTAAAGCCCTTCAATGGGTAAACTCATTACACCTGAAAAGGTGGTGGGAGGCTACCACATATAGACAGGCTTAAATGGTGCTCAAAGAGCCCCTCGGCATGGCGCTCAGATATAATAGGGCTACTTTAAGCCGGATCACTGAGCTAGTGACAGGTCATGGAAACTTTAAGTATCATCTGGCTAGGATAAAAATCGTAGATGATACTTGCAGCCTGTGCCTGGAAGAGGCTGATGCCGTGATGAGGAGGAGTGTTGACAGTTACCAGTCGACAGTCTGAAATTACTATAGTCAAGAGTAAAGGCTAGGGCTAGCACGAGACTCAATTGAAAGTAAGGTAATCGTAATTACAAATCGGTTGCCTGAAGTCAATATCCCGCCTATATTAATAAAAAAAATCTGACTTTACTTTCAGAAGCCCGCACTAGGTCCACTAGAAACTAATATGTGAACATTTCTGCAGAGAATACTTAATTGAGCCTTTTCGGCAAAACTATTGTTTATGAACTTTTGCTCAATTGTCGTTATATTACATAACTTGAGAAAGGTAACCACATCGCACTAGTAATAGTGCTCTATGTGGTTTTAAATAGAATTCTATAATAATGAGATATTTAGAAAAATATCGAATTATTGATGATCATTTTTGGCGTGACCTCATATGACGAATTGCGATTATGGCGAAATGCTGACCATAACACATTTGGTAGACATGGTACCCTAGATAGAACTTAAGCCCAAGTAGTAAAGCTGCGGAAATAATTTCAGAATTTTTTTAAAAATAATTTTGAAAATAGTAACTCTTGGCTAAAATTAAGATTTCGGTGATTTTTAAGACCAACATTTTTGCAATCCTAAGGGATATGTTAGTGTAAGAGGCAAGGATAAAAATGGCTTTCCTATCTACAAGTTCGCACGAAATGCCTACACATACATATTTACATTTTAGCCAGGAAATACAAACGGAATGAGAAACCCAAGTGTACTCTTATGAGTATCATTAGAAATTAATGACATAGAAAATAAATAGGAACAGAACAGAACAGAAGTAAACAATTATTGACATCGACATACATGCTTTTTAATTCATTTATTATTATTAAAAATATGTACGTACATCAATAAAAAATAATTACACACACATACATACATATATCCATATAAATACAACATAGAGCAGAATGTGTGTGTGAATGAAAGGACGAATAAACATGTCAACAATCTATGACGTTCACAACCTTACAGTAAAACCTAAAGTTATAAAAATTCTTAACATTATATTTGTACACGTACAAAATAATAAAATACAAGTGTCTGTAGAAAAATCTACAACTTGTGGTAGAAGTGCTAAAAAAAATTAAATTTATAAAATCGTAATAAAAAATTTTTCAATTAATTTTTTTGCGATTGCGTTAATAATTTGTTAATATTTTTGCATTTTATTGACGTCATTATAATGAAAAACAAAAGTATTATTTTGTTTTTAAGTTCATAAATTCATTATCTCCCTAATACGATCTTGCAATAGCAATAGATGAATATTTATAAAAAGATTCCACGACTTGTTTAAAATAAATCTATGTAAAGGGTGATTCAATAACGCAAAAGGAAGATTTTGGTAATTGTCGTTTTTAATTAGAGGCGGAAGACAATTGCAGGTTGGATAAAAAATTTATCTAACGGTTATGACCACCAAATTTTGTCACAAATTACTTACATTTATTAATAAAATTAGTTTTTGTGATTTTATTCTCCTTATTGTGACTATATAATTACACATATATTTCTTAATTTAACATCTAACATTAAAATAATCACTCTAAACGTAAAGCAAAAAAATAAACAAAAAACTCCAAAAAAAATTATTTGGAACAAAAATCGCTGATTAGCAACAGTCGATATTTTTAAATGCAGCCAAGGCAATTTCAAGCTCAATCAAAACAACGTTGGTGGTGGTCGTCAACACGATCAAAAATATTGTATAAACGATAGAGAACCCTATATTTCTTATCATTCAACTTAGTTTTATTTTGTAGATAATAAAAATCATGATGAGAGTTTTTAGAAATTTTATGAAGAATAAATAAAGAATAAAACTTTTTAAATAAACAAATCACACTTAACCAATTTGTACAAACAATTTTTAATACTATGAACTATTTTCTATTCCGGTTTTTTTTTGCACTTTTTGTGTATCTTGACGTTTTAATATTGAAAAAAAAATAAAGAAATTGACTGCGGTGGACAAAATATGAGTTTGTTGTAACTTACAACCATTTAATTGGAAAACAAGCAATATTTCTTCCAATATTAAATACTGCGTACGAGATTTAAAAAAATCGTTCTTTTTCAACACCTGTTTAAAAGTTATTTTTCGATATAAAGAGAAAATTGAATGTTTATTAAATTCTAGTCAAAATAATATTTGTTCCATTTACAACCACCTTGTATTGTTATGTCGATTGTATTATTTTATTTTGTACTTTACAATAGTGATGTTGTTGCTACTTTTTATTAGGAAATGTGATACAACTTTACACGTTTATTTGATTTTTGTAAAATGCTGTATTCAATGTCACGCTATCAATCTGATATGAGAGTCTACTTTTTGACAAACGATGAATAAGTTAATAATTGATTCTTGTTTTGATATTCGGATAGGGTGTTTTGATGTAGATTGTTGGCACGGTTTGTCTCCAAACCGAACTTGACAAGGGATGACAGAAATTCGTTTCAAAAATCTACAAATTAATAATTGTTATAGTCTGCACTTAAATTTACAAATAAATTATGCAGCTAATTTGATAACTTTATAAATAATAATAACACTATAACATTTATTTCAATTTAGAACTTTTTCTGGTTTATTACCGGACGTTTTGCAGCATGAAAATACAAACGATACAGGACATGCTGGGTGTTCACAAGTAAATAAACGAAAAGTATATTTCAATGCATGATACAACAATATGTTACAAGGGTGTTGTAAATGGAACAATTGTATGTAAATGTGTACTATTATTATTTTGCAAAAATATTCAAAATTTTATAAAATTTGTGTGCCATAATTTTAGTTTGTATAACTTGTTTCTGTACAAAATGTTATATTTTGCTAATATAGTAATCTTGTTCAGATCTAATATTTAAGCTTACAGCAACTTTTAGTTCTTTACGCTCACATTTTATAACTTTTTTGTAATAAAAACACAACATTGTTATATTGAGCTAGCCAAAGAGATTAAAACTGAATTAGTAAAAGGGTTAAGTATTTCACTTATAGCACGATTCCTGAAATGCTTAATAGGCTGGAAAAAGCGCAGCCATAAGTGTATTTATTACATCTGCGATTGTATCCATAAATTAACAAATAAAGATTAGTCAAGAAAAATACAAAGTATAATTTTCTTCTTTAAGTTAAAGAATATATATATATGGAACTTTTACAAAATATCTTAAGTCGAGATAAGACAATTTCCAAATAATTTTAACATAAGGATACATTTTAAACTGATCGGCATCTGTCTATGTTTGTTGTAGAGATATCACATACAAGAAATCTTCGTTTGTTCATTGCAAAAGATTTTAGAGAAAAAAAATATTTAAAGCAATATGTTTCCTATTATTGTTAATGACGAAAGTTTCATTGTGGTTTTTATATATAACCGCGAAAATTTTAAAATTAAATATTTTAAGAGTCAAAAAAAGTTATATTTGCTCGGTACTGGGGGTTTTTTTTTATCAATTAAAAAAAATCGTAATTCAATTTTACTTCCCGCTTTCCCGGGAATTTTATGCGTGATTCCTGGGATTTAAAACATTCCATCTAAAAATTTTAATTTTACCACAATTTTGAAATTTTGCTGAAAAGCCGAAAAATCATAATACGAGGGCGGTTCGGAAACTTCTTAGCCTAGCACAAAAAGCGCGGTATAAACAGAAAAAAGTTAAGTGTTTTGGAAACTTCCATCTCTGTTGTGTTCATAACACGTTAAATTTTGCTTCGATCAGGCAACTCCTTTATATAGAAACAGGTGTTTAAAAAAGAGATAGAATTGGAAGAAAAGCGTTGGACTAAGTGTATTGAAGTTTCAGGAGATTATATTGAAAAATAAAAATATTTTTGAATAACTAACTATTCTCTTTCATTGATAGGCTAAGAAGTTTCCGAACCGCCCTCGTATATCAATATTTCATGAAAAACGTCAAAATGTTAAAAAAGACGATGTTTAACAAACTTATGGACAAACAATCTAAAATTCACCACAAGTGGCGAATTCGCAAAAAAATTAAAAAATTTACCTAAATATTCACCAAAATATTTAAAATTCTAAAAAATTATATCTGAAAAATTAAAGAAACAAAACCAAACTATAGTTAAATTTTAAATTACAAAAATATCATAATATTCCAAAAAATAAAAATTTCAAGAAAAATTATATTTTTATTTTTCGATATTTCGCTACTCCATTGTGTAGCATCATCAGGAAATAAAAATAACGAACAAATTATATATTTATGATAAAATTATTGTCACAAAAATTCAAAAATTTTCCAAAGTTAACATAAAACAAAAATAGCATGAGGTTTAAAAATATTTAAAAAATTTATTTATCACAGAAAAGGAAACACACCGATCCAAAGTGGTTATATTAAGACGAAAGGTGAATTTAAATGTAAAATAATACGACTAAAACCAGAAAACAAACAATCCTTTGCACCGGGAAAATTTTTTCGTACGTTTTTAGTAGTTTATGCTTTCTGAATATATAAGATTCCGTACATCCGCTTGTTTTAACTGAGTTTAATAAAACCAAAAAAATTTAAACCAGCTTCGGATCAAAGGGAAGGGAAAAAGGGATATTTTCCCCGATCAAAAGGGTTAAAAGTCAGCCTTTTTGCAAACGTAAACTTATGAATTTTGTTTCCAAAGTTTAAAATGTTTTGTTTCCTTTAACAGCTCTAAATTGAATCTACGCCTACTTTAGAACAGACGCGAATCCAGAGGGGGAGGGGTGAAAATGGTGAATATCCCCTCCAAAAATCAACAACTTCCCGTACAAAATATTTAGAAAAATTTCGGAATCGTATGTTTTCGATAATATATCCATAAAAGCTTAAACTGGATCCGCGCCTGCTTTACATAAGGCGGTTTTTTAGTTGGTGGTAGTATATCAACAAGCGAAACCGGGCTGCTTAAAAGAGAGCTAATATTATACTTAGACTCAGTATTTAATTTAGCGATAATAAGTAAATATGAAAACATGAATTTAAATAGAAATAAAAACATTGTCATGGAAATAATGTTGAGAAACAGTAATATAAAGAATAGGTCGGCCAAACCGATCAAAGGAGAAGGTACAAAATTTAATCATATATTTTAAATTTTTTATAACAAATATGTGCGATAAAAAACGTACTCATAGTTCGCTGTTCGAATATTTCTTTTCTTTGAAGTTCTTTCATTTCCACAATTTACACAATGAGATAATTTGGTTAACAGAAACAAGAAAATAAAGCAAAACATTAACATAAACAATAATAAAACAAATGTTTTGCAAAAACCAAAGAAAAAGAACCGCCTAACTATTAATTTATAATAAATAATGAACACCTTTAGCTCTTTCAATAAAATCACATTTGATATTTTTAAAAAGAGGAAGTAGTTTTCAAATACTCACCTAATATTGCAAAACTCTCTCTTTAATCACGTTGATATTGAAACCAATAAGTTGTCAAGAAGAGATCACAAGAAGGGAGACCAACGATGGATAAGTAACATTTTAAAATGATTTAGAACTTCAGAAACAATCGTGGTTTTTTATATTACAATTACAAGTAAGCAAGCTGTATAAGTATGTATAAGCGCCTTTGTATACGTACGAGTATGTATAAGACTCTCCTCTACCCAAGTTGTAAATGTGTAGAACTGCTTTTGTAGTTCCTGTAAAAAGTTTTCTTTCGGAATTTAAATGTCTTCTTTTTAAGGTAACATTTTTCGCGTTAGGATTTTAAACAGTTTCTTTTCTCATTACGGTCGTTTTTCGGTTTTATACTAAATGTTTCTGACTTTTTTGAAATTTCGGTTTTTTGTCACACTCGCCTTCACTGAGCCGAATGCAATAAATGCGCAGGGTAGCTAGTTCGAAAAGGATCTAGAAAAATAGCACCAACAACCTTAAGAATCTAACATTTCGTTAGTTTATGTAAAGATTGTAACTAATTTCAATACTAAAATAGATGCACAAAAATTTAGGCATATAAAAAAAAACATATGAATTTGTGTTTCTTGATGTCCAACACATGTAGGATAAATATTATTTGAATTACTTTGGAATATTATATTATTTAACAAATCTTTCTTACTGAAACCGCTAAACGACTATAATAGAAAACATACATCTTTTTTTAAATTAACACGTTTCCTGCCGCATCGTTTTTGGAAGTCTTCCCGTTCAGGCCACGTGTGGCGATGCTACCCACGATTAAATGAGGGCATTATCAACAGTATTAAGAGACCCATAATTGACTGAATTTTAAAAAAAATTTCATATTGTTCATATTACAATGATACCAAATGGCTTGAACGGAAAGTTCAGTGTGGGGCGTATACGCCCCAAGGAACGTGTTAATAATCAAAAATATTTCGATGTAGCGCTTTATATTTCTGAATTTTTTAATTCCCTTAAACTGGAAGTAAATGGTAATATAACACCAGCATTTTTGTTGATCGATGAAGCTAATATTTTTCATAAATCGCCGCATTTATATCGATATGCTTAAAGGGGTGGTGGAATTATTGGTATTTACTTGTTGAAAGCGAATTGAATCGCTATAAAGAGGGGTACTTGGGTCTATGCAAAACGCGTCACTCATTTCTCAAATGAAATCTTCTGTAAGATACAGAAATTGTTTTCTGTGTTGCTATGAAAATGGTTAGTATATGAGCGATTTGAAAGGCAGTCGAAATTCGCCATGTAGTTTGCTAAAAAAAAATTATTCCAAATTGCATCTAATGATTAACTATATCCGATTTAGCAGAAATTATAATCAAAACAATTTAAAATGCCAGAAAATTATCTTTCAAATAAGGCTACTTTTTTTATATCGTACTCTGTGAAAAGTTGCAATAGTACTAAAACTTCCATCTCCGGAGAACAACAAATAAAATAAAATAAAATAAAATGAATTGAATAAATAATTTATACGAGTAGTTCAAAACGTTGCTCTTTTGTTTTCTTCTACACAGATATTCGCGATCATCGGGTTCATTAAATTGAGGTTAATAATTCTTCTGCCAGCTATAAATGAGTTTTATTTAGTTGTTATTTTATAGACGTTTGAATTGGTTCTCGCATTTCTTTTGCGTAAAATTAAAATTGTCACACCGCGTGTGTAATTCACGTGCTTTAGAAATTACCAAGAGAAGTGAAACAAAAAGAGAGAAACGTTGAATTAGAATTTGTAAAATTGTTAATTGGATTTTATCCACATTCTACATACGCGTTTCTAAAGAACAAAAAGAATTACGAAAATTGCTCAACAAGCACATTTCTGCAATAAGAATCTTTCACTTTCTTTATTCCTCTAAATCACTTTGAAGTACAATTGAACAGAACAGAATAAACAAAATGCCGCTTACGAAAAAGTCACAAAGTGTAGGTTCAGTGAATTATCATATATCTAACAATTTTGTCGCCAAATTCCAAGGCACTGAAAGAAAATATTACCAGCAAAATCTAAAAAAATGTATAATAAAAACTAATTTAGACTAGAAAGAAAGAAGCTTTTTATGAATTGTTAATAGAATTTAAATTAAATAGAAATTAGGTATTAAATTAAAATTTATGTTAAGATGAACAAAAATATTATAAACAAGACATTCAATGTGTAATGGAACCGAAGCAGAAGTGCAGCAGAACAATTTGTTTGAAGAAAGTAACGATTCGCATTTCGAATAAGGAAGCGTTACTAAACTTTAGTGATATACTGCAAACGTCATTGGTTGAGCAGTGCTATGAATCACGGTAATCTCGAGCTTCACAAGCACCATCCGGATTTAGATCTCCAATATCGAGCAAATTCCGACTCAGTCTAGGAACCAGTTTTCTCAATAGTATAGCTATTATTTACTCCGAAGAAAGGTTCCAGTCCTACAAAAACAGGATGGGATTCTCTGGTTGCCCGTTTGTTCCCAGCGTGATGCCATTTTATTTAGAGTACCAAATTCATTTAAAGACTTAATGCAGTCCAAGACAACCACTGAACTCACTTTATACTATAATAAGGCCTTGAGTTCTGCTTGGCTGCCCACCATTATAAAGACGCCTATATTCCGAATAAGGGGTGTTTTAAGTTTGAATATAGACTCATATGACTATAGAGCTATTATTTTTACATTCAATTCGAGAGACATTAGGTAAAGACAAGCGAAATAATTTTTCGACATAATAAATAATAAACAGAAACATACTATATTAGTTGGATTTGTCAACTCCCAATAACAGCAATTTCTCTTGATTACAGATCCGTTAAGGTTAAAATATACAAAAATTATATTCGAATACCCGACTTCTTGTTTACGTATTTATTCTACAAACACACACCATCAACCGCTTCTGGGCTTCAACTCTGGAGTGTCTTAGATCTTTTATATATGTAAATGCAGATTCTTTGTCAGAATTCTCTGGGTAGTGAAATACATAAGCTCCAGTTGCTGTGACGAATCGATGTGCCCGGTTTGTCGGCCACACTTTTACAAAATCTGTCCTAATTTCGTCCGAAAGATTTGAGCGGGCATGCGGAAGTGTTTTTATGTTGCATACTGACCCAGTTTGTTCCAAATACTTCACCTTACTCTAAGTTGTTTGCTCAGACGATGGATTGCAAAAGTTTCCTATTTTTGAAATATAGACATAGGTATTCCATTACGAATGGTCTTTTCTTTTCTGGGAGAAATGTAAAATTGTTTGCCCTTTTGTTATACTCGGAATGTGTTAACGCTGAGAAAAGGTGGTGTTTTTGTAAAAAAAGGTTTTTCTCTTTACGATCCATGTAAAATCTCAAATATAGGGCTACATTATATTGTTACGTTTATTACCACAATAAACGTGATTTTGAAGGGTTCGTTTAATTGCAATAATTAAATTACACAGTCCTTAATGATTTTTTACCAGAACACAACTTTATTCGGCAATTAAGACTCTATTTACAACTATACTAAGTACTTATTTACACTGTACACTTCACACTTTTGTACGCACAGATATTCACTCTTTGAAATCTCAAAGTCAACTAACTCTTCTGCGGTGGACGGCGCCTTTATATACAGATCACGGCCGCTTCTTGAAATGTCCCGAACATACGCGAAATTGCGCATTTGTTATTTCAGTTGCTGGCTTAGTAGGCTTGTATATGTGTTTGTGTGTAGCTTTGTTTACTTTTTGCTTGCTGTAGAAATTGTTTTTTTGAATCGCGGTTTATGAAATTTCTGCTGCGCAATTTGTTTTTGCTTTGTGTTTGTGATATTGCGTATTTGTACATTTGTACAATAGGTCATTTCACACACCTTTGACTATTACTTTGTAACAATATTTAAGAAACTATAACGCCATAAGTCCTTGGAAATTATTTTAATGACTATTTCGTTAATTATATTATGTAAATGAAAATTATGTAAAAATTTATTAAAACTTGGGTTATAATTTCTCTCAGTATTTATTATATATTCTTGTCTCTCTCTCTTTATATTATGTCTCTCTTTAAAAGCCACATGTTGCTGTATGACCCTGCTGTAATTTCATAGCATTTAGATACTCTCTCATATTCTCTCTTTCCCCACACACAATAAAGCAAACCATTATACTAATTAGATTGTTTTATTAACATATTCTCATTCTTTTTTATTTAAAGGGACACTCGTTTCTAAAACGTGCCAGTACCGATAAATTACGTGAAGTCTTCCTTAAATATGCAACATACGAAAAGAATGGCGAACGTTATATGACTAGTGAAGATTTTGTAAGGAAATTTTTGGGTTTATTCACAGATGCTGCATTAAATGATGTAAGTATAAAAAAAATACAGCTTAAATTCATTCTAGTTGCTGATAATAAAAAAAGCATATGCACTGAAAATAATTAATGCGTTATTTTTTGAATGAAACTTTTGCATTCTTTCATCCAATTTAAGAGAGAAGATTTTTTCTCCTTGCTTATAATTTAAAAAGAATTTATATACATATGTATTTACCAAAACGTATTTTTTGTTTTACAAAACAGTAAACTACTATTCCTGCCTCACAAATAATGGCTTGTATCGATACCGAATAAAGCGTTGAAAAGATGTACTTGTTAATTTCTATAGAAAACGATCCAGTTCAGTGGCTAGATTTAGAAAGGCGTTTTAGCACACTTTTTTTTGCAAATGAGGCAATTAAGACAACGCTAAATAATTTGATGTACCACCGTATGTCAAGTACATACATATGTATATCCGAATAGTTATTTATAGAGATTTCCGAATACGTATCAGAGTTCGTTTTCTATTAGTTGAATCGTAAGTACAACACATTTAGGAATAATGTCCTAGACAGGTTACCAAAATCTGAAGCCTGGTAATTTTATTAAGAGATTTAGAAAAAATATAAAGTGTACTTGCATATATATATCATTTAAGCTTGTGATTAATTTCTATACAGAATGGAGCGCCAACGGTACAATATTTAGTTATTTAGAGCACATATGCGGATTGCATTTTTCCCTGACAAATGTAGTAGTGTGAAATACCATTTTGGCGTTACTTGGCTGTGTCACAACTTAGAGTGATATTTCGGCACGGTGCGATACTGTACCATTTAGCATTACTTTTAAATTTTTACATTCGAAAAATAACGTTATTTTTCGAATGGTTTAGTACTAGAGCAGTAAGAACTCCTCAACAGCTCTCACATGATCCCCATATGCAACTTCACCTATCAGTCTTACATTTTAAGCGTATTTGTGTTTTTCAGTGTATTAAGAACAAAGTAAAAAAAAAAAAAAAAGGTGGATTGTAAACATTTAAAGCTAAAACCCTAAAAAGCTTGGCAAAAGTCCAAAATATAAAACATAAGTGCACACCCACCATCAATAAATAATAGTTTGTTCGAATTTCTTTTTCATTCTGCCCTTTAAATGCCACTTCTTGCAATTGTTTTGATTTCTTTTTTATTTTATTGTTACGTTGGGTTTATGTATGTCTCGGTTGTACTTAATTCTAAATTAAAGAACAGAATTTCGAATTTGAAATAGATTTTTATTGAGAATATAATTAATGGTTTATTAAGGTCTTAAACGCCCTTTTGTGCGAGTAAACAGATGTTGCGTTTAGTTATATTTTCATCAACCAAAATATTAAAATGATTTATAAACTAAAACAAAGTTTATAAAATTATTATGGAAGCCGCTAGTATTTTATATTCACAAAAGACATGGTAAAAGATAAATTTACTTATTATGATCGCGAATCCCCTAAGGATTGAAAGAAAATTTAAAAAAGTTTTATTTATTTATATAGTTTAAAATTTCCCCCTTGTTTTGTTCGGATAAAACTGGTAAATATTTTGTACAATAATTTTCGTAAATGGTGTGGGTAAACATCCACACTGTGAACTCCGCATAGTCGCCATTCGCTTTGCACTTTCTACAATTGTGCAAAGTTCAACAAGCTTCCATAGGAGTTGTTATGAATGTGACTTCAGTATTACCGCAACACTCCATTCTATCTCCACTCCTGTTGCTTATTTTTTAGCCTAATGATCTTCTACACCAAACGAGCAATCATATCTGTTGTTTGCCAAATAACAACAAAAGTATTTGCTATGCCATTCGTACCTGTATTTAATTTACAAGAATGGACCAAACCATCCAGTATTATGACTGTTATAAGCCTTGATGTTATTGACGGGAAAATTCAGTGTCATGTTTGATGGATACAGTTTTTAGTCTCAAAAGATACATTCCAGAGCATCCCTCAGTTGTTTAAAATATCAATTTAATCTTCTTTCTATTTACGTCACCTGAATTTAGATACAAATAAAATACCCCTCTTACGTACGGGCCTCCGCTTCGAGGTTTGATTTGCAGACACTCCTGCATAAAAAGACGACAAAGGATCAACTGGATTAAACTAATCGAACATCGACGTAAAGTGCGTATTATTAGAAGGGATTTCTAATAACGGCAGGTACATGACGAAATACAATGAAACAAACGGTGTGTGATGTAGTAACAATCTTTGATTTAAATAGTGCATGTATGAGATTATGCATATCATATTGCCTTAACGTATGGCTTCGATCGGTGATACATGTCCGATTTTGTCTGCCGCATAAATCGAGCTGAATTTGGGCGATGGGCAGTGTTATGTTGATTTTGAGGGCATCGGCCGGCCAATTGCGGCTTATTAGCATAGGCCTGAGACTTAATAAACTCTACGTGAAAGAGTCTAGCGTGGCCAAATCGCATGATCGTTCAGACTAATTCACGTCACTTTTGCAGGAGATACAATAGCTTTAAATTATTAATGGCGAACGCGCATTGCGGCGCATGACATACATGCCCATATCGTTAATTTCTGGCCGAAATAAGTTCGTTATCATATATCTGTAGCAGTCACCGTTGACGCGAATGGCCGCTCGAACATTAAAGAATGCACCCGGCATTGTCACTTACTTAAGCCAGTGTTGTTTCGAATCGTCCATTATACACCAATTCTTCTTGTTAATATAGACATTCATCAAAATATTCGCCTTACCGGCAAAATTAATTTTTGGGTAAAAAATTGGGGTCGTCTTACATCTGCTTCACATTCGACCTATGGCATAAACTGTGTTGTTTATTGTTACTAACTTTAAGCTCCTGGGTCAATTATTTCTGGCAGTCCAGGTGTTGGCACGCCGGTCGTATCGCATTTGACCACAAAGTGTTGAAGAATCCATTATAAACGCTTCGTTTGCTCTAATGAACGCTGATTTTGATAGTAAAATTGTAACATATAGACGAGCTTCTCAATGACATGCTGATATTGCATCAATGGCTAAATAATAAACAATAAATTTAATTAACTTCGCCAAATTAACATGAGCGTTGTCAACACCGAGCCGCCCTTTCTCGACAACTCTTAATATAATATTAAATTTTTCGTTTTATAAAGTCTTTTTTTTTTGTTACGAAATCGCTAGTTATTTCGAAATTGAAAAATCTTTTCAAATGTAAAAATTTTTAAAATTCTAGTTGAAGTTAAACTAACTTGATGATCGCTCTAATCATTAAAACTACAAATTTCATGTTTATTTCCGATTATTAATTTATCAGCAAACTATGAGTACGTCTTTATATTTTCTTTTTTATTCATAGCGTTGATAACTAATTGATATATAAGTGTGTCAAATTGTTCCTCGTTTGTATTTTAACCAGTAAACGTCACAAATTAGTCACTTATTTAACACGTGTTAATCTTGATTGTACAAGAACATTTTGCCTTTTTCTCCATCTCTTTGCTTGTGGGGTTTTCTAAAGTCGCAGGACCATGTCAGTAAGCTACAATTCCTATATGCCGACGCCTTTAAAGTCCACATATAAGACATTGTACCGCTCGGATTAGTGGACTCCTCCGTACACTGTTAAAAGGGATTTTCGATATGTCACACACACACCTTGTTTTTTTCCATCATTCAGTATCAAACCGCCCTTATTTGAAACCCTATTACAAAGATATTTTCCTGCAAGATATATTTGTATTCTTACATACATATATGAGGCGTGTATACGATTCGGCATAACTAACATGTCTCATTTACTTGGCTTTCTTTAATTTTAATGAGTAATATAGTTACACGAGTATGTTTTTGTTTGTTATTAATTTCATTAAGTTTCTTAATCTTGACACGTGATGTATTTAAAGAGAAAATTATAACAGAGTATTTAGATACTCTCTTGATAATCTAAAAAATCACTTAAGTGACAAGAAAATACAGAACTAAAATAGTATGTGAAAAACAATACACAAAAACAAGTTCAATATAAAAACACAAGTTTTTTAAATGGATTGATATTTTTCTATTGTCAATTAACCTGTAGCTTCAACACACATTAACCAAGGCATTTTTTCAAAGTAGTGGACGCTGGTTAGTTATAGAGCTGAAGTGCATGGTACCTCCTCTCCCAGGCAAATACTCGTTTAAATTTTATGTTTATAGGGAAGTTTTATGAAAAATATTGACTCTAATAGACAACGGAAATTGACGTATTACTATTCGCTTAGTTGAAGCAGAGGACGTAAGTAAAATTTTGTTAAACTCAAAAGCAACTAAAAATTGTAATAGTGCTGAACTTTCTAGCCTGTTAGGAGAAATACTTTTCTACAAATAATTTTTAAAGGGGTTTGATTACAATGAGGATGGAAGAGTAAAAGTACTACTATAGGCTATAGCAGCATTTTTGCATAAAAATTTTGGAATTAAAAATCTGCAAAAACATTGTGATGAAAAAATGAGGCAATGTTTTCATATCGAAGTATTTTTTAAAATATATCGGGATGTTTATTACATTACATATCTATAAAGAAAAAAGCGTAACCACACAAAGTTAAATTTCAAATTATAAACATATATATTGCAATATACATATTATTATCGGTCTTTTTCGCCATCTCTTGCAATTGCTAGCATTTATCTAAGGCTTAACAAGTGACTGCTCGAAATCCTAAGCCTTATGCTTGCCATTGCTAGACATTCACATATAATGTGCGCTTCGGTCTCAGACTGCAGGTATCACCTTCGGTTTTGATCTTGGCCAGATGATACTTGAAATTTAAGGTACCTATTATATCTAAACACCTTACTGGTCTTCTTACCGAGGAGCTCTTTGAGCACCATTCCAGCCTATCTATAAATTGTAGCCTCCTTCTACCTTTTCAAGTTTATAACCTACCAAGTTTTATAACCAACTGATTGTCATATTTCCAGCAGGTGATCCAAAGCAAGCAGCAACCCAAGTAAATCTGCTTGCTAAACGGACACATACTACCCCAGATGCAGACTATAGCTCAGCTGAGCTCCTGTCATGCTGTTCATAAGAGAACCGTCAGTAAAAGCACTGCTGTCGTTCTCCCTTGTATATAACTCTATACGCAAAGCTAACCTAACGAATAAGCCCAAGGTTATCAATCCCAACCGTGCCCATTCCGTCACATATACTCATAAAGGCAACCCCATTCAACTTACGCTTAAAATGAATTCAAATTTTATAATAGTAAGGAAAATGTTATGTATGTTCTTGAAATAGTGGGCAACTAACACGCCTCTTTTTAAACTAGTTAACTAAAGTAATACATACAAATTTTAATATAATCATAATTTGTTTAAATTCTTCTATTTAAGGAATCAGTGCGTTTGTTAGCAGGTATTGCCGATACCAGCAAAGATGGCCTTATATCGTTCTCAGAATTTCAAGCTTTCGAAGGTTTATTATGCACCCCAGACGCTTTATATAAAACAGCTTTTCAGTTATTCGATCGTCAAGGCAATGGCACAGTATCCTACGGTAACTTTACAATCTGACTCGAAACTGTTTTATTTCGTGCATTTATTTTTCTTTTTTCAATAAAATTTTAGCCGATTTTGCTGATGTCGTACAAAAAACTGAATTGCATACGAAAATACCTTTTAGCCTAGACAGTCCCTTTATTAAACGTTATTTTGGTGAAGTAAGTTAAACTTCGTTTCCTTCAACTTGGTTGCCTTCAACTAAAAGTTTATTTTTTTTCTTATATTTTAACAGCAAAAGAAACGTCTAATTAATTATGCTGAATTCACTCAATTGCTTCATGACTTTCACGAGGAATATGCGATGGAAGCGTTTCGTAGCAAAGATCCAGCTGGTTCTGGATATATTTCACCATTAGATTTTCAAGATATCATGGTTAAAGTTAAAAGGCATTTACTCACCGCCGATGTTAAAGACAATTTAGTAGCCGTTAGTATATTTTATTAATTGAAATTAAATTCTTTCGTTGAAAATTTGTTTTCGAAATTTTTCTAGATTACCGAAGGCCATAAGGTAAGCTTTCCGTATTTTATGGCTTTCACATCGTTGCTTAATAATATGGAATTGATAAAAAGCATCTATTTACATTCTACACAAGGTAGTCGCACAGAACCTGTTACCAAAGATGACATTTTATATGCTGCTCAAACTATGAGTCAAATTACACCCTTAGAAATTGATATACTATTTCAACTGACGGGATCTGTACAACAAACTGGGTAAGTTCATCGATAACTGTAAATTAATCAATCAGTTTAATTTCCATATAAAACTAAACGTTATATAAATCTTTTGTAGAAAAATCTTTATAGAAAATAGTATAAAATTTTCATATAAAACGATAGAAATATTAATCCAATCTAGAAAAATTAACTAAACAAGTAAAAAAAACATTAAACTTAATGTGCGAGGCTTAGCTACGCCAACAACCATTAGAGAAACATAGGCACACATATATGTGGCTTTTGTTTATTTATCAACATGAATTTGTGAAAATATTATTACGAACTGTAAACCCTTATAGCTTCTAAATTACTAAATTCCTAATAATTTATAGATTGTGCATATGTTGAACTTCCCTTGTAGTGTTAGTGGACTTCTGCAAATTAATAAACATAAACAAAGTGTGTCGTGTAATTTGTGTTTGTAAAAACGACCGCATTACGGAAAGAAAAACTGCTCCTCCGCCATGAAAACACACCGGCCCACAGGTACCTAGTCGTGAATGAAAAAATCCATAAACTGGGCTACGATCTACGATGAAATAAATATAACGCTTTTTGTCACAAAAAATCATTTTATTTAAAACCAAATGCAGAGTTTAATTTTAATTTACATTGCGCGAATATATGTATAATAGACTGGGTCGACAGCTGCACCACTCACCCCCCACGATGGAAAATATTTCATTGACCATTTGCCACGCCCCCAAATACTCGTACATCCCATTTAGGTATTTGTTTATAGGATATACTTGTTAATGGTTTGGAAACGGATATAATTTCATCCATCCGCTCTCTAATACACAATTTTTTTATAAACCACCGGATAAGCCCTCTTTAAAATACATATATAATTATGTGCTTTTAAATATAAATATTCCCTGAGTAAAGGTATATAGTATATAATTTAAAAAATTACATGATTTTTTGCTAAGATTATGCAAACAAATATCTGCTCCTGCAAAGATTTTTACAGTTTGTGAAAGATTTCTGGTGCAGTGACAAAAAGCTGCAATAAGCTTTTGTACTAGTGTAGCAAAGAACCTGGCAAACTGATGGTGTTCGAATTTGTGAACGAAAAACGACACTCAGATTGCCACATAACCGTTTTGTCTCCAAAACAAATCTAGCAAGGAATGCCGGAAATTTGTTCCAAATATCTATAACAAACCACCTTGTCGAAAAATCAAACAACTATTTTTCTTACAATATAAGCAAAGAGGACCAAGTTAATGATAGTCATTTGGGTTGCAAGAGAATATAAATCTTTTGTCGAAGCACATCTGACTGAAACTTAAATACAAAAAGAGATTTTCTAAAACGTTTGCTACTTCTCTAAAAGAGCGATCAAAAATGGATTATCTCTAAAATTCCCTCTTTTTCAATTTTCCTCCCTTCTAAAATTATGTTTTATCTTGCACTGGTGAATTTCAGGAATTGGAAGAAAATATAACAAGTAATGAAATTTCACAATGGTGAAATATTTTTAAAAAATTGTTCCATAGTGCAAGATCGCCTAAAAACACGCACCTGATGTATAACATCGCAATTGACCTACCGGCATATTCTCTTACATAGTCTGGATAGGTACAACTCTTTTAATGTTATTTGTTTTGCTATTCTTTAACCCGTAGATAAGAGTAAAATAAATTCGTCGAAATCTTGTTGGTATAGGAGGCACAGATTTAACTTTCTGGCGATGAGTTCTCGCTCTCTTGTCGGATATTATCTTTGAAAGCTTCCAGAGTATGTTAATTTACGCTTGCTATTCCGACAGGGTGTGTGTTCTGATGTAGATTTTTGGAACGAATTTCCGTCATCCCTTGTCAAATTTGGTTTGTTTTTTCAGAGAACGAAAAATGACACATAGCCGAAACCGGTTTGTCTCTAAACCAAACTTGACAAACTACAACGGAAATTCGTTGCAAAAAATCGACGTATGCTAATTTGTTATATCAGAACATTGACCTAGAAGAAAACTCCAAGAAAGGGTAATTCAAATCGCCAGTAAGAAATGTAGGAGAGTCTGAAACTTATTCCTCAAAATGTTTACTTTCGTCCAATCCGTGCGAGCATTTGCATTGACCTGTTGACCATGGTCGATCTGCATCGCCCACTAGTCACAGTAACCGTATACTCACGGCATCCTCGGAGAAATAAGAACCTATGAGACGTAAATTACACATCATGCACTAACTCTGAGCGCTTTTGGAAAGAAACGTACGTTCTCAGTGCCCCAACAGAGAAATTTTTATTTATTTACGAATTCATTAAATGGATATCGAAATGGATATTTCCTCCTGATAAATTTTAACCATATTCCGGTGAGCGTGATAAAGACACATATATCAATAAAAGCTTTCCATTTTCCGACATTAGTATAAGTTATGGTATTTTACGATAGAAGTTAATTTTTGGAAAAATTTTATTGCGACCCCAGAGTATACATAAATATTTTTGAAGCGAGAGCCGATTTAACAATCATCTTCATGCCGGTGTTGAAATGAACTTTCCAAACAC
This sequence comes from Phania funesta, assembly GCA_963932375.1. Taxonomy (NCBI): domain Eukaryota; kingdom Metazoa; phylum Arthropoda; class Insecta; order Diptera; family Tachinidae; genus Phania; species Phania funesta. Next base: position 45,566,934 of record OZ010652.1, read on the forward strand.
CCTACATAACTTACGAACCTACATAGTGAGTCGATAGCTTTCTTACATGTTTTAAAAAAAGGTTTTTTTAACTAGAGTAATGCTTCAAGTTTTTATAGGTCTTCAGTAACCATATTATTGCTTACTCTAGGTTTGCTGAAGTTGCGATCTTGAGATCTTATTCGATGTTGCTCTTATCTTGACTAAAGGCCCTAATGCACAGAAGTGGTGTTTATGCTGCCGTTATGTAATAAATGTATTTGGGTAGTTACTAACAACATGTAAACTTTTCAAATGTTTAGGTTAAAATCGTTCGATTATTAAAACATAAAAACCATCGCTAAGACTTATAACGATCGGTCTGTAATAGAGCAGTGCTCTATTGTGAATTTATTCTATAAAATAACATCAACTGGCATGAATCATGCAAAATTCATAGCTGATATAAAATTTATAAATGCAACTAAACAAATGTACCGCGGTGAATGAGGTAACGTTGATGTGGGTTAAGAGACACATCGGGGCAGCAGCAGACGAACAAGCAATAAGGGGATCTGCTGTGAATTTCTATGGACTAGAACCCTGAGTTGCACTGGAGAATGCCCTAGTGCGAATTCTAACTTATTGAACCTGAAAAGGTCAATAAAGTGACAGGTCATGGAAACTTCAAGTATCATTGGCCTTGAAGAGGCTGAGACGGTAGGGCACATTGTGTGTGAATATCCAGCACCTTGCCTAGCATAAGGTTTAGAACTACGGGGAGACACTTTTTTAATGTGAATGCGAATGGGAATGGGATCTAAGCCTTAGACAAATGCTAGCAGTTACAAAAGACTCCGTGGTAAGGACGTAGGTCGACAGTAACCAGTCGACAGTTTGAAATCACTACAGTCAAACGTAAAGGCTGGTGTTAGCACAAGACTCATAAAAGTAAGACAGTCGAAAATTAGATATCGGTTGCCTGAAATCAATTCGAAGCGAAGCGGTCTGCTTCGTTATCCGCCCTACATCAATATCTAATATATATTAATACAAGCTTAACTGTTGTGTATAGGCTCGCTACAGGCATATGGTTCGTCTACTTTACGTTCTAACTTACATTGGTCATATCGGACGTTTTAGAAATTCGACATGAATTGCACTTTAATTCCAGTACCTGTCAATGGATAGTTTTTGTAGTAAATACTTAGAGCCATATTTTATTACGCACCTTTAAGTTATACATATTTTATTAACATACATACATATGTATGTAATTGTATTATTTATTCCTCTTGTTTTCTCTTTGTTTTAATGTTTATTAATCAATAAATCACTAGTTGGTGGAGACGCAAAAAGCTACAACCAAGTAGGCAAGTGTTACTTAGAAATTTAATAAAGTTTGGTTTTCAGTTCTTGTTCCCAAACTTAAGTTTTGTTTTTCTTTTCGTTTGTATTGTAAAGTTTTGTTTTAGTTTTATTCTCCCTCAAATCCTACCTTTATTTCAATCTACTACATTTTAAGGCATTTAAGTAATCATTCTTAATATTGTATGTCTCCATTTTAGCCGCATAGTTTATAGTGACTTAAGCAATATTGCACCCGAGCACTACACAAAGCATATCCCCACTAGATTGGCTGCGGTAAAGGCAGTCGAAGATCCAGCCGATAGATCAGCAGTTATACAGATTTTGGAAAGCACGTACCGTTTCACCTTAGGATCGTTGGCTGGCGGTAAGTTGAACTTACTTCAGTGATTTATATCAACTTTTGGCCTGACATAAATTGTATTACTTTACTTCTTTTAAAGCCACCGGTGCCACTGTGGTTTATCCAATCGATTTGGTTAAGACGCGCATGCAGAATCAACGCACAGGTTCATATATTGGTGAAGTGGCTTATAGAAATTCCTGGGATTGTTTTAAAAAGGCAAGTTAAATAAATAAATTTGTAGGCTAAATCATTAAAATAAATCACAACAAAAGACTTTAAAAACACCGATTTTTTCAATATTTCTTTTTAGGTCATACGCCACGAAGGTGTGCTGGGTCTTTACCGTGGCTTACTGCCTCAATTGGCAGGCGTGGCGCCCGAAAAAGCCATTAAGTTGACTGTCAACGATCTTGTGCGTGATAAATGTACCGATAAATATGGCCAAATACCTTTGTGGTGTGAAATTTTAGCTGGTGGCTGTGTAAGCTTTTAATAAGTTTTATAATTCGTCAAAAATAAAATTAATTTATTTCGATTTATAGGCTGGTGCCTCTCAAGTGGTCTTTACAAATCCTTTAGAAATTGTCAAAATTCGTTTGCAAGTTGCTGGTGAAATTGCTGGCGGCAGTAAAGTTCGTGCCTTATCGGTTGTACGTAGTTTGGGTTTGTTTGGCCTGTACAAAGGAGCTCGTGCCTGCATGCTGCGTGATATACCATTTTCGGCTATTTATTTTCCCGTATATGCTCATACGAAGGCCAAGTTTGCCGATGAAGATGGGTGAGTAAAATTTAATTGTAGCCGAAAAATAATTAAGGACATATGAAATAGAAAAAGCAGCATTGCAACACGAAATTAATTTGAATAAAAATATTGTTTTGTTTATGTGCAAAAATCGTTTCTATGTAGGAAAACTATGAGAATCCAGAGCTTAAATGAACACAACACTGTCTATAAATCCCATAAAAGTTGGAATAATTATAAATTGTGCAATGTAATTACTCATTTAGCATGTGTCCCATTTTGTCTGTTAATGATTTTCATTTCGATCCAAATCGGAGCCGGATAATATAGGCAACGCACCAACTGTGAAACCTATTTCTAATGAACAACAACAACGACTCTTCAATGTTTTGCTTTGTTAAAGTTAATTATCCAAAGTTTAGCTTTTTTTAAACAAAGGAGTCTTATGTTCGCGCATACATGGCTGCTGTGCATCCATGACTGACTATAAAACTCTTCAGAATTGCTCTTAACTCTTAAGAATTATGAACACGGCTTCTTTGAAAAGATTTATTATCCATGTAGTCTTATATATATTTTGCAAATGTGTTTGTGATTTTAAGTACCTTGTTAGACTACTAGTAGTCTTACAAATATTGGACCTGCTTAGGCAGTCGTCTTGATGTATTCTCGTTAAGTTCACCCAATAGATTTTAATTGTGCTTCTCATCTCTCTGTGAGCCATCATTGAGCAGGTATTTAATTCAGTTTCCATAGCCACAATAAACAAATTGATAGAAAAGATTTTAAAAAGAACAATAAAAAATAAAATTTTTGTTAAAACCTTAATAAAGGCTGGAATCGAAAAATGTTTTACATTTTTAATTTTAAATAAGATGACGGCTGTAAACAACATTGGAATCCCATTATTTTTTCATCTCCCTTGTATATCACGAAATTATAACAATAGCAGTTTTGACCGCACATTAATCAGTCATGGCATCAGAATCGAAATTAGAAAGAAACAGAAAAAAAATATTGAAAATATTTTTAGAAAACTACTTATGCTAATATAGCAAAATTATCTGGTACCTCCCGGGCAACCACCAGAAATGTGATAATTCGGTTAAGGAAAAACCAATCCGTCGACAGAAAACCTGAATGTGGCCGACCTGCTGGATTTTTGGATTTAAAATAAATAAAGTAAAAGATAAAAAGAGAAATGATTTTAAAACCTAATGCGTCCCTGAGGGATTTGGCAAAGACTATCACGTTTCTCATACTTATGTGAAAAACGTGAAAAGAAATTAACAGAAACCATACACAAAATATAAAAGCAAAAGGAAGAGCGAGAAAACGTTTAAGAACAGTGCTGAACAACTTTAAAAGTTGTGTAATAATGGATGACTAAACACTTGAAAGCAGTTTTCAAACAACTTCCTGGCAAACAATATTATACGAATTGTATATAAGATAATGCCTACAGAAAGGACTGTTACCCATGTACAAATAGCACAGGACTGCTCCTATATTCTGGCCAGATTTGGCTACCATAAATTATTCTTATAAAACATTGGATTGGTACAAAGCGAAGAATATACTTTTTGTGCCAAGCGACTGCAACCCCCCTAACTGCCCTAAGTTGCGATCAATAAAAAAGTACTGGGCAATAATAAAACAAATGCTACAAAAAACATCTAAAGAAGCTAAGAAATAAAAAAAAATTTTGTTTTTTGATGGAAAAATGCTGCGAAAAAAATTGGTAGAATAGGTCTTCAAAAGCCAATGGCGGGTCTGAGAATGAAAATTAGAAAATTTGCTTTATCTAAGAATGAACTGTAAACGATTTTTATTTTCCATATCTTTGAAGTAACTGTATTAATTTGTTTTATTTCTTTTGTGTTAATTGTTAATGGGTTTTAAGTTATTACTTAAATAAAATGTAAATTTTTTTTCGATTCCAACCTTTATTGTGTGCATAAGCCACCAACGAATTGCACATTGACACTAGCTTATCCCCTAATAGCTGTGTTGTTTTTATTTTTTTTTTACCGCTTACAGCTACAGTAAGAGTTAACAAACAACCCACAAAACTTTGCAGGGCGAGTGAGAAAAATAAAATAAGTTTTTTGTAAAACCTTTAAGCTTTTTATCTTGATTTTCTTTAGATTTCTTATTCGGTTTAAAAAATTTCGAGCAAAAGATGTTTAAGTTTTTTTTTAATAATGGCTAATAGTTTCTTGATTGCATTATTTATAACAAAATTAGCTAGAAATTATATTTCTAAATAAAAAGAATAAGATCCCAAAAATGCTTCTTATATAATGATCATAATTTAAATTTCCATATAATATTTTAATAATTCTCATTTTGTTTATGAAACTCCAAGCTTAAGATACGATATTTCTAGTTTTTCTATAAATTTCGGTATAGGTTTTCTGATGAGCTGGCTTAAGCACCCATCGAAATGCGCATATACAATAGCTTATCCTCTAATAATAATTTTTGGAATTTATTGTTAATTTACTACTTGCGAAATTATCACAATTAAATTATATTAACAAAACATTTCGAAGGTTTCAAAATGTATTGTCACATAAAACTAATTGAAGACTTATTGGAATAAAAAAATTAACAATATTTAGCTACATCCATAACTTCTCGAAAATGATAACCTTGAATTAAAGAACTCTATTATTTCAATCAAATATTTATTAAAATTTTGCTTATTTCTATCTTCTCAAGTCCTTTTCGTTAAGATCGCAAATCAAAGTATATAATGCTCAATACTATAAAATATCCTTATGAACATAATTTTAGCTACAATCATCCTCTAACTTTATTAGCTGCTGGCGCTATTGCTGGTGTGCCAGCTGCTTCTTTGGTAACCCCTGCTGATGTGATAAAGACCCGCTTACAGGTAGAAGCCAGAACGGGTCAAACAACTTATACTGGTGTTTTAGATGCTGCAAAGAAAATTATGGCTGAAGAAGGTCCTCGAGCATTTTGGAAAGGAGCAGCCGGTATGTTTATTGTTTCTCCTCTTTTTCATTTGTGACAAATAAATTTATTTTTATTTTTGATCATATTTCAAATAACAGCCCGTGTCTTCCGTTCATCGCCACAATTTGGTGTCACTTTAGTCACTTATGAGTTATTGCAACGTCTGTTTTACGTTGATTTTGGCGGTTCACATCCCACTGGCTCAGAAGTGCACAAACCAAAAACCACTGACTCCAGCACAGCACGCATTAATGCCGACCACATTGGTGGCTATCGTGCAGCTGTGCCTCTCTTAAATGGTATCGAATCGAAATTTGGTCTATTCCTACCACGTTTTGGCCATGTCCAACCACAATCATCTACAGCAAATACCAAAACAACATCATGATGACGATATCGTAGTTTATATTAAATGCCAGTTAATTTTAGTTTTTGTTTTCATTTTCTTTTTCTAAAATAAGTCTTTTCAAATTTCTTAAGTTTAAAACTAATAAATAAATCATGTAGTGTTCATAAAAGATTTAAAGATAAGTGAAAAGTGAGAGTGAAAATGTAAATGTAAATGCAAACGAATATATAAATAAATAAGTTATGAATCAATCAAGGAATCAATAAATAATAAAATGTTTAGTTAAGATATTACAAATCACAAATAAAAATTAAAGCCATAAAATAAAAGTGCAAAAAATTAAATATATTTTTTGCTAAATTGTTATATTTCAATAAAACAAATATTTAAGTATAACACTGTAACAGTTATAACTATTAGAACTATCTATACACACACAAGGGGAAATACTACTTTAACACACATGAGAAGATTTTGTAAAACAAAACGAAAACTAAAGATTTAAAGAAATTATACATATTATTATAAGTCTTTTTTTTTAGATTGTTTATAAAATCTAAAAAATATGAAAATTTCGTTTGGTAGAAAAATAAATTTAAACAAGCACAGAACTTTTTTCTTAATGAATATTAGCAAAAATAATATGTATAACAGTTTAAAGTATAACAGTTTTTATATATTCAATATTGTGTACATTTCCTTTGATTTATTTTTATTGTATGAGTTTCGAAAGATACTTCATGATGCCTAACACGTATTTAAATGAATCTTGCTTAGTTTAAAATTAAAGCTATTCGATATTAATTCACTGTTGTGATTTGACAATTCGTTGAGGTTGGATTATTGTGTTAATAAGAAGAATTGTCGTATTTGATATGAAGAGCACCTAATATAAGACTTCCCAATGCATTTAGCAAAATGTACGCCTTGGTATAGTTAGGAGCCTACTATATGTACTGGTGGTGCACAATGTGTGGTAAATCAGCAGGTTATATGTCTGAAATCTCACTTTTATCGGTTGAGAAACACTTTTGTCAGTTGCGCTTTGCTTTATCACAGTCCATGTGCTCCTCAAAGGGAAACAAAGTCTGTATCCGCCCATTGGGAGGCCAAAGAACGGCTCCGGGCCAATGAACTTACATTGAGCTACCGCCACATTGTGAGCACTAACACTTTATACGATATTTTGACACCAACTTATATATACGAAGTCGAATATATTCTTATACCTCCTCACGCTTTTCAACGATTTTCTAAAACAGCAAAATATGTCACAGATTTTTGCTTGATATAGCGTTTGAAAACTGAGACCGCAGACCCTAGCTCCAGTGTCACCATTTCCCTGTAACTCCTACAAGATCAGCCTCTTCATCCTACCATATTTGAAATAAGAAATCTTAAAATTTGAGTAGCCAAATTTTCTGATATAAAGGTCGTTCTGAAAAAAGTACTAGTATCGGCCAGTGCCCCACATTCTGAGTAAACGAAATGTGCTCCTACAGAGAAGCAGTAAGAGTAACATGGTTTTTGGAGAGGAATTTATCTCACGTTTAGCACCAGAAAGGTGACCACCTCTGTCGTTTCAAGCCTTTATACTATTTTTTTAAAAAATCACTCATATAAAACGACAACAACAGCCTTGGAGAACTATAAAAGATATGACATTATCTTAATTTTGTTTTTTTTTATTTCAAAACATAGCCCCAAATAAATTTCTTATATTAGGCTGTATTGCATTTCACGCTCTATAAAAATATTGAATTTAGTTATTACAGTCGAAAGTTTTTTTTTTTTGGCTTTGTAATTATAAACAAACTGTTATACGAAAATTGTTATAAAATCCTGGGAGAAATAAATTGACTAAAATAAAATTATTTTCAGCACTTATGAACCTCAACTTTAAAAAATATATATACATATACGAAATAAAAACAACAACAACTAATAGAATTAGAATAGTAATAGTGTTATTTACTTTAGCAAATGTTATACTACAGTTGTGTTGAAAATAATAACAGAAATCCGTATTTTTTTTTGTTAATGTTTCAGAAAATGTCCTTATACTGATGCTCTGGATTTCTTTGTGAAAATGTTTCGTATGAAAGTTGGTTTTATTCGCAGTTCATATAAGAACAATTAATAGTCTTTATTATTTGCTTTAGATATAAATATGTATTTTTCTTAGCCAAAAGTAAAAAAACAATGTTTCCCAATGAGTAAGAATTCCATACCAATCTTAATAAGAAACCCGTATTTATTTTAAAACTCTTCTTAAAATAACCATTCGAGTGTTATGGCTGTGGTAAGAAAATAGAGTTGGATGCTTTATTTTTCGGATTAAATATGCAGTTGTACTGAGTTAATTTCAATTGACAAACGCTTTTCAAGAAATACATTGCTGTCGGCTTAAACTCTGTACAAAGTAATAACACTGTGCTACAATAAAAAAATAACCTTTATATTTCGTGTTTAAAATTAAATTCGATTTTAAAATTAAGTGTAAATAAGTTTAAATATCGGCCTGTGAAAGAATTCACATCAAAACTAGACTGCTAATATTTTTAACACAACTATGAAAGTGAAGCATGTAAATAAATCAATTATTTATGAAATAATAAAAATTAAAATAATATATGATATAAAAATTATTAAAGTTAAAGATAACTTTAACACTTTTCATTTATAATTTAATTAAATGCACTTAATTTGTCTTATAAAAAGATCTTTCTAAATTAATAAAAATAACACACGCTGCCGCCCACAGTTACAAATACACAAGTTTAAAGAAAAAATCCATAGAGGACTACAGACCATCCATAAACAATAATCTTTTAATTAATTAAACTGTTTTGAAGCAAATAAAGCTAAAAACAAAATACAGCAAGCTTTCAATAAAATATGGAATGCGAATTATTTAAACGGGATTTTTGCAAGTCCGAAGGAATTGAAAAATATTTTGTTAAATTTTTTCCCGTTTTCCAAAATTATCCTTAACATTTTCCATTAAACGGAAATTCCCCATAAAACTTGTCAATCATCTGGAAATAATAATAAGAAGCTTTTAGCTGACACCAAGCCTCAATATAAGAGGAACGTGCCTCTGAGTGTCTGTGTCCGGTGTCTGTGCTGTACGTTTGTATTTGCTGGTGTTTCAGTGAAAAGTTGCTACCATTTCATTAGAATAATTATTTCTACTTTATTGTTGTGAGATGATCGAAACAAACCTAAATTGCAAAGCATCGGATTTATCTTACCACGAAACAAAGAAATTTTTTATAAAATTTCCATTGTGAAGTACAGACAAAATAAATTAATTAAATAATATAAGCAGCCGCTGCTAAATAAACTAAAACTTCCCCACTTAACGTTTAACACCTGTTCTGATCTTTTTTGTTGTAGTTTTCACATATTAAAAACCTGACATCATTTATTTCTTGTTTGAAAATCTGTTCCAGACACTATTATAAAAATATTTCTTTTTTTTTATATTTAACTATAAGTAGTCAAAACACAAAAATTATTGCAAAAAATAGTTTTCGGAATATTTAAGTAATTTTCATTAGTTGAAATTTACATAAATGTTTAGTATTATATAGAAATTGCTTGATAATATTTAATTCTTTTATTTTTTTAGCTCAATTTTAATAAGAATACAAATCTTTAAAAAAGAAATTATATTAAACTATTAAAAGCAAAACTGTTGATAAATCTTTAAATAAACAAAAATACATATTTTAAATAAAAAAAAGGAATTTAGTCGTATTTTGATTTTTATTTTCCCTCAGATGATGGAAAAATGAAGCCAAAGGATGGCGATATTCAAATGTTAAACAAATTTTGGTCTGCGAAAGTGCATGTCTTAAATAGAGTTTATAAAAATTAACGAGTATGTGGCCGGTCATACGAGGTAAATATTTGACAAAATAAACGTAGCCACTAAATATATATACACGAGGTAACCATAACATAAGAGCAGCATATTATGATTGAATTATGTGGTTTTGTAAACCAATCACATTACGAATACGAGATCTTTAAATATAGATCTTTAATATCGAATGATATTAATTTCGTATTTTCTGTAATCTCTATGGCGTTTAGTTTTTCAATTAGTTCTGTCGTGTTCGCTACTGTGTACGTGTTTGGTAATTCTAAAGTATTCTTCAACACTACTTTTAAATGTTTTGAGATATTAAAGATCTATATCCATCGATACCCATAGCAGAAACTACAAACATAGTGCATGAAACAATACTGAGAAACACGAAAGACAAAGACCTTGCTTCACAACTCACAAATACCTTAAAAACTACACTACAACAGAACTACTTCCAATTCAACAACGCCATCTACAGACAAACAAACGGACTTGGAATGGGAAAGCCAACCTCAGCAATACTCATGGAAGTATTTATGCAACATCTGGAAGGACAATACATGGAACAAATGATTCGTCTCGGAATAACGGTCTACGCACGATACGTAGATGACATAATATGTGCAATTAGAACGAACACCACTAACAAAAGAAGCCTACAACAAATAATTAAATACGATATATACCATAGCAGCAAACAACGGTTACAAGAAAGACACGGTAGACAAAATCAAGAAACATGGACAACTTTAACTTACACCGGAAAATCAACAAAAATTGCCAACTTTCTCAAGAAATGCAACATAAATACAGCATTCAAAACAAGAAACAACCTAGGATGAATATTACAAGCAAAGACAACCACCTAGATAAACAGGAGGTTTACAAACTGACGTGCACATGTGATAACAGCTACATAGGACAAACAGGACGCAAAATAAAAACAAAATTTCGCAAACATATAAGAGAATATAACAAGAAGATGCGTAATCCCGGCTCGACACCAGAATCTAACTTCGCGAACCACATGTTCAACAACAAATGTAATCCAGCGCATATTAGAAAAACGGTACAACTACTACACGCGCAGAGAAAAGGACGACGACTCAACATCATAGAAAACATGGAAATATATAAACATTAAACATTTGACGGACGCATCATAAACGAACAAACAAACTCCGATTCAGACGTTATATTCGAATCTCTAAAATTAATCTACAAGACACACAACAAAAATAACGAACAAGACGCTCCAAAAACAATAAAAACACATTACAAAAATAATAAACAAATTCATAATACAATAATCACTGACTTCTTTCAACCCCAACAAAAAACACCAATAAAGAATTAAAAACAAAGTACACCTATCGTCCGCACCACAAATTCTGACGCAATAAAATAGTAATAACAATCGTCTAATCTATACAAAAACACCAGGTCCCAATTACAGGCAGCTCCGTGGAAAAAAAATTTACCTATAACATCTACCTGGCATCCAAGAACCCAAATTCTGATGCAATACAAAGCAATAAAACAGTCATCACTTACATCTATCCAATCCGTACAAAACACCCGACTTACGAGCTTTACTTGCTACCTATTCACACCTTACAGATGCCTACGAGCTCACATGGCGAATAGATACCTGACGCACAATAAAACACTAACGAATTGATGCAAACCTTTCAGAACAAAAAAATGACACTGAAGATGGCACATAGCCGAAACCGGTTTGTCCCAAACCAAACTTGACAAGGGATGACGGAAATTTGTTCCAAAATTCTACATCAAAACACCCTGTCGGAATAGTCATTTACACTACATTTTCACTAGCCACAAATTTGTTCGCATCGGCAGAATAACGGGCACAAATGTGTTCGTAGTCTTCTGTGTGGAGAATAGGTGTATATGTTCCTGTATAGTTTGATCATAATTTTTTGTTACACATATTTCTTATTTTGTTTGTGATATGGCGGAATATCGTTGTGCAAGCAACTGATCGGACGTTGTTTGAACACGAACAGAACAACAACAGTCACAGTCTTAACGAGCCGAATTCCTGCGCGAATAGCAATCTGTATGTCGGCAGAACAGATCTATGACTAGTCAAGACGTCATGTTAATTTAAACCGGCTTTAAATGAGTGCCAAATAAAATTTGCTATATGTTTGCATACAATTTCTAACTAAACCTAAGAAAGTGGCAATCAGGAAGAGCTGCTCTTAGTTTGTTGACAATGCACATATATATGGAGTTTTATATGAATCAATTAATATTCAAAGATAGGATATTTCTCTCCCCAAACCAATTAAATTTAAACATTTCCCCAAACGCAAATTTTTAAAATTTTTTGTTCACCACTTATATTATTGGCTGTAAGAACCCTACGGACAAAAAGGAAGACACACTTCCACATTGCTATAAATAACGATGATCCTTAAAAATCCTACAGGTACAAACGACGCGTTTACGAGTCAACAAACTTCATGCTTTTTATCCGTTCAACGCTTTTTCGCGGCAAGTTACACAACTTGCGTTAGACCCTGTTTTTCCTTTCAACTTTCTTATGAAAAAGGATAACGAAATGAGTTTGCTTCAAGATTTTATTCAATTTTGTGACTTTGTTCAATTAATTTTAAAAACATTACATATATATATATATATATATATATATATATATATATATATATATATATATATAGAAAAGAAGATTTCACATACAACCATCAAAACATATATGTACAGATGCGTTGCGTTGCAAACTTTTTTATGAAAGCACTCCACTTCAACTTTATTGACAGAGATCTATCTTGAAGCGTTCAACGTATGGTATCTAACTTCAGCTGTAGTCTTTTTTAAGTCACTGCATCTTTTAAATATTTGCAAGTAAAGCGTTCATTTACTTTCTTCAGTTTCTAAGATGTTCGGGAGAATGGTGATGTTTTCTTTTCTAGGAAAAATTAAAAATTTTTTGCTCTTTTGTTATTCTCGATTGTCGATGGTTTTATTTTTAGATTTTACCCTTAGTAATGGCGATAGGTAGTCGCCCTTTATTATAAATTTCAAATAATAAGGGTGAGTTAAGTATGTACACTAGAGTGGTTAAATTTGTAAGGGGAGTCAAAACTTGTCAAAGAATATAGCAGAAACGTAATCAGCGGAAAATTCCAAGCAAACTTTCCAAAGAAACCATGGTGCTAAAACCAAAACAGAGCCCCCGATTTTCCATGATAAAATTTTTATTAATTTTAAATAAATTTTTGTATCTACTTGTTGTTGATGGACACAAACATTCGTTAGTTTGTTTTCAGTATTTATTCTCATAAATTATTTTTATGGATTTCAAAGCTTGATCTGGAATAACGATATTTTTATTGATTAGTGCGTAGTTTCAAGCAATATGCGTATTTAAAACTTGAGCTATTTGACGTCAGTGCCTCTTAAAGTTTAAATAAAATTTGTTTCAAATATGGATTCGTCAGCAATGTGTACTAATTATTTGAATTCGGATGAACATAGATATTTTAACACCTGAATCAAGATAACGTCAGTTGCCCCATCAAATTTATAATGCTGTTCGGTTGCCTAGTGACTATTCACAAACTGAATTTACCTAACATACGAGATGTTTTGAAGTCCCACTTTTGTTTGAGTGATTTTTATACAATCAATCAATCATCTTGCTTGTAGATTTTATATTGACATTTTACATTGCAAGTTGCCGATAGACTGATTGATATATAGAGAAAAGTAGATATTATTGATAGTAGTGTGAAAAAGCTAAAGTCCTTGCTCAATAAGTGATGTAAGGACATCAAAAATAAACTAACATTCTTACACACAATTAACAATGTATTTTACATCCAGATATGCCAGTGTAATTTAAAAATAAATATTTGCTCTTGTGGATTGCTTCCTAAAAATATAAGGCAGTTCACGTCAGATCAGCACACGAGCAGAAAACATACAATCCCTGAACCTGTGTTGCTTTGCAACACACCCACCAGTTGATCATGAATCGACATATAGATCCAGCTCATCGGAAATGGATAAGTATCATGAAATCGAATTTCAATTACCTTTTATTGTCATAGATTCGGTATTTCGGACAGAGCAGCTTTGTTATTAGCCACCGATATTCTTAGAGGCTTTGGATTTAAGGACCAAAGGGGAAATTCATTGTTATGGATAAAGCCAAAGTAGCCCGAGAAAAAATAAGTGATAGAAAAAAAAATTATTTGGCGAGGAAAAACATTGGAGGCAAGTATCACACAAATTTAACCATAGAACCACACATACATAGTTGTTGATCAGGAGCCCAAAACCAAATTGTTGCGTCACTTAAAAGTTAAGACTTAGAACGCTATGATTTCTTTAAACAAATCGCTTTGTAATTTAATTGGGATTTGCTGTGATGGTTAAGCTACTAAAATTTGGAGTGAAAATGGAATAATTTGAAGGTTCGAGATTAAGTTAGATAGACCATCTCATTGGTTTGTCTGTTTATTGCATTTCAATGAATTACCATTTCGCCATTTATTCGCCGCGCTACAGAAATTTAAGCAGACCTAAAACTTCCAGTGGGATTTTGACTAAGCTGATAGAAACATGCAAGCATTAAATGGCAGGCAAATAAACAATATAAGTACAAGTATTAACAACTTAAATGTAAAACATATTGTTGTGGGCTGTATTCGATTTTCAACCAATTTTTTTGGGAATCATGCCACCACCAATAGAAACTGCAGTCCAACAGGCACTTTCGACAGACATTAAATACTTGTATCGCAGGGCTAATGCAGTTTTTTGTGGTTTCTGCCCCGAAGACTTAGCCAAGATAAAGCCTGTAATAGGTGCCCACTTTCGATGGTTGACAAAAGCCAGCAACCTTCTACGATTGTATGTAACAACAACAAATTCTTCATCGGAAAACTTGAAAGTACTAACAGAATTCATTATGAAAGTTTATGTGCGAATATATTTTAATGTGAAGTACTATAACTTCGTGATATATGGCAGTGCACCTTTATATAAGTTCTTACGGTCGCAATATATGTGACAGATTTACAGAGATTCTAAATAATGCTGTGCAAAACAAAATGTTCTATTGACAGAAAAGTGGTGCGTGAGAGATGCATTAAACATTTTTTTTCGTAGCAACTTTTAGGACTTGTCAACGCTTAGACCTTACAAAAAACCTTTAATAAATTTTGATTGCTCAGAGTTAAGTGTTTTAAAAAACACCCTTTAAAAAGGCAACATTTTATTTAAGAAACGAAAACGCGATAATATTGTTTCTACTTTTTCTCTCTCGTTGCAAATTAATACGCAAGAAAATAAAAAATATGGTTGTGGCTTGGGCATGACAATTATATTATGTTCTCTTCGACAATATATTGTTATGGTAAACATCTATGGTTATTTAAAAACATTTTAAGCATTTCTTTAGAGCA
The DNA here is from genome assembly GCA_963932375.1 of Phania funesta. Taxonomy (NCBI): domain Eukaryota; kingdom Metazoa; phylum Arthropoda; class Insecta; order Diptera; family Tachinidae; genus Phania; species Phania funesta. Next base: position 45,582,015 of record OZ010652.1, read on the forward strand.
ATAATAAAGTTATTGCTTCGTTCATTCAATTCATAAAATTTACGACTTGGTTGAGTTGAATAATATGTACAGTTTTTACGAAAACTTTAACCATAAACAAAATAGTTCAAATACGCAAATAATATAATAACTCTAACCATAAAATGATGTTAATAGACATAATATGAAAAATTCTTTTTGGTATTTCATCATGGTATTACAGTGCTGTGACTTAAGGGATTAGCGCGTTGACTATTAAGCAACTGTTCGTAGCCGCTGCCAATTATTACCATCAAGTTTGTGTTTTTCTATGGCTATAAGAGCGTCATATAATTTTAATCTAGAATAATAATATGATTTGCTTACAACTATATAATTTCGTAGATTATAGTTATCTTTGCCATGTGTTTTCTCTGTACCGTACTTATTAACATACTGATATTAACACATTTCTTCGCTCAAAAATAACTTAAAATAGGAGTTTGTCAAAGAGAAATTGTATATTTGTTATCTTTTGCAATACACATAAATAAATATAAATTTTCAATTGAATTTGCACAGCATTTAAACAAAGAGTGTAAGAATTATATTTTAAATATTATAATTTTATTTTAAAATATTTTCCAATTCACTAAACAAAATATGGTAAAGTTTCATATTCATTTTCAAAATGTACAAGTTTAAAAACAAACAAAGGAAAAAATATCGATACCATAAACTTACAGTCAAGTGCAAACCAGAGTTTCCAAAACCGTTTGCAACAAAAACTAAAATATGTAACGGTCAGCGGCAACAACGACCGCATGCAGCTCGTATGGCATACTTGACAATTGATATGCACATGGTGGCATATAATTATTACAAACTGCATTGGCAGAAATGTTTGTTACTCTTGACTGGTTCAAATAAATGATACATAAAGCTAGCAGACACATTTCGTCTATAAAATAAAAGTTTTATAGTAAAAAACTTTCAATTGTTGGTGTAACGTGAAAACAATAAACGTGCGATAGAAAAGAATAAAAATTAAAATTATTTCAAAGCGAAAGTTGTCAAAAAGGACATTATGTTTTTAATAAAAAATACCTTCAAAATCCTTTTAATATTAGTGATAATGGTATTTAGTAACACAATTAGTCTACCTGCCACAGTCACACACTCTTACGCAAAAAATCCGCCACAAATATCTTGGATAAAACAAATGGGCGCTTTGCGTCATTTAATAAAAGAATGTGAAAATGTATGTTAATGGGTTTGAAAAACTTTAGAAGAAAAAAGAAATCTTTAATAAAATGTTGAGTGATGAAATCTAAAAGAGAAATCTTTGAAATTTATTTTTTGCAGTCCTCAGCGCCAAATGTTTCCTCCACATGGCAGTGTTTAAAAATGACAAGTTTAAATATTGTCGATGATATGACCAGACATCAGACCATTTTATTATGGCCAGGAGTGAGATTTGTGCAAAAATTGGCTGTGAAGGAAAATCGAGTGGCATTAGAACAAGTAAATGATAAGTGGGTGAAATGAAATTTATAATGTTTTTTACAGTGTAATTAATTCAAGTGTTTTTGATTTTTAAGTGACTTTTGGCCACGTAAGGATTTGCAGTATTTGACCTGGTTTGATCGTTTGGCTTTAAGTTTCACTAAATTGTTAAACACTCACATATTAGAGATACATTTCAAGGACTTAACTGAAGCATATATGGATGATGTTAGAAGAGAAGGTAAGAGAACAAAAGTGCTATAAATTGAAATTTTCTTTGGGGGAAGAAACGTAAGCAACAGTCCAGCAGCATTGTCCATGTATTTTTTAATTATGTTACGTTTCTGTGGAAAGGGAGGTAAAAAAATCTTCAATTAAACAACCAAGATCTATACCAATAATTGCGCCATGCAGGCTTACGCCAAACACTTCTACGCTCACGATTGTACCCTCCTACTCACTAAAATTCCAAAGCTTATAAATCCAAACTAGACTGAATAACTGCAATTACGCGTTATGAGTATTTTTCGAACAGTGTTACAGGGCTCCCGGCATTAATTGGACGTATTAAATGGAAAGCGTAAATACTTGAAATTTTGTTGTGACTTTTGCTTTCATAATACTAAATGAATATTTAAATTGACCAGAATAACTTAAAACGGATGCTGAAAGATTTCTCTAACATATTACTCTATGGCAGACATAGCTGGGACCTTCAACAATTTGATTTCAACAACGGAGCGACGATCAATTTTAAATTTACTCCTTTTTCTCTAAGAAGTTGAAATATCCCTCTATGGTGTTGGGTACCATGTTGCTAATTCGCATTAGCAATATTTCGCCCCCGTAGGTGATACATTAAGCCAATATCTAGGCCCGTTTTTTATCTAGGCCCGTTAATACTTTACAGATGAGCATCGTTTAACCAACCCCCCTCCACTGTAACCATCTTTCTTGAAGAAAGAGCGTCTCAAAATATCATTGTTGCATACAATAATTTTTGGTATAAAATATTACACTTGCAAAATGTTAATACCTGATCATCAGAATACGATTATAACAACTAATAAAAATTTTATTATAATAACCATCATAAGATCGTGTATTGTAATCAAAAGTTGATTTCAACTGAAAGCTGTTATTTAAACATAAATCGTTTAATGAAAGTGCAATGAATATTGTATTTTTTCAAGTTGTACTTGTAAACCATTCAATAAATAGAAAATGAAGGTCATCCGATTGTGCAGCACCTTATTAAGCCTTCGCCTTCCCATGAAATAATAACTTTACAAAAATAAAAGGGTGACAAAATTGTCGTTGATATTTTAGTCATATGTTGAACTGTTCAATTTTTATTCCACGAGTGTCGTGTTTAATTCTTCGAATTAAACTGTTTTCAAAATAAATTTTTTTGTTCAATATTTTTTGGATTTATCCCAAATTTGAATTCTTCGATTGGGCTGCTTTGTTTTTTTACAACTTCTGTGAACAATATGATGTTCACGAGTAATTACATATGTGTATTTTCATGTAAAATAGTTAAATCCAACATGGAATACCACTAAGAATTGTTGTTAAATTGTTTTTAATTGTTCATTTGAATTTTTCATTGGATGTACCTTTAAAGATCTTTTGCTCTCAATTGAAAGATAGCATGATTGCTGATTCAGCAGAGTGGTAAATTCGTTCTACGAAGGCTTGTCCGAGATCGACTTCATGAAAATAATCATGCTAACATAGTCGGAGAGTGCTGCAGCATAATATATAGATTTACTAAATCTTTGAAGATTTTTGCCATCGCTATATCCAAATTACTTCTATAAATACGGGCTCTGTATATAAGATAAATACTAGCCTTTCCCTATAAATGGATGCGACATGCATAAATTAATTTTGAGACAGTTTTATATTATAATGAGACCTGCACTTTATTTGCGCCTTGGTTGACGTTAATTTACTATGTCAGAGCGCAATTAACATATTGAGCAAGTAGTACTTAATTGCACCATGCACAATGCAGTTGTACATCTCTATATATACAAAACAAAAATAAAAATAAATGACAGGTGAAATTGACGGTAAGTAAATTTCACGAAATTTTTCTTTAGGCCGAATTTCGCTCTATTTTTTAAAGTTTACGAACACAAGTTTTGAGTAACAAAATGAAAATATTTTTAGCTGTCGAATGCTAATTGAACAAGCTAACTGATTTTTGTTGATTTGAACACCAAAGTCTATAACTCAATTTAAAATTCAGTTGTCGCAAATAAGGTGCATGTCTGAACATGGTATTATGCAGGAAGACTGAATTTAACAGAAGTTTTAATGTGCAACCTCATGCTTTCTATGTAATAGTGAGTCCAAGCAATTTGTTTATCTAAATAAGAGACATTGTATGTGAGGAAAAGAATCTTTACCGTTACCGTGTATGTGACGAAGCTAACCCACAGGAGTTTTGCAGGTGGAAATGCATCCGCAAAAAGTTATTGCTACGATCTGGTTTTAGACCGGCAGCATCATTGGTCTGTACATCCTCGAAGGTAACGCTGACAGAACTACAAATCAATGACAAACAATTATTTTTGCACGAATCGAACACTATGGGCTACAGTTGTCTCTTGTGTAGGTGAATGTACCGCGATTTAACCTGGGGTAGAATGGTTCTTGTAGGGTTTACGAAAGCCTAAGCTGCATTTGACTGATGTCTTCAAAGTGTTAAAAAATAAATACTTTAATATCTTGAACATGTAGCTCTGGCTCCAGAAGCGAAAGTAGAAAAAAAACGATATTTTCCCTACCAAACGGTTAAAAATTAACATGTTCTTTTAAAATATTTTGGAAAAATTGCAAAATTGTTTGTTTCTATCGCGCACACATCTTATTTAATTCGTTTGCACCATCGATCCGTACTTATTCGAAAACTCGTTAGTTTATTCGCGATTAAAAGTGTAAATAAATAAACATACAAATAAAAGAAAACAATAAAATACTTTTTTTAGATCCATCATTATCTAACAATACAGACGCTGTCGGTACAGCCCGCCATCGACGTCACCGCTTTAACATGATGATAACAATGATGTTTGGAGTAACTGCTTTCGGTGCTGTACTCATACCCATGGGTTTTCAAATGTTATCAATAGTTAGTGGCAAGGCATTGCTGTTAGCAAAGATGGCCCTATTGTTGGCCTCCATAAACGGCCTTAAGCGGGTATGTTTTGGAATGTCAAGCGAAATTTAAAAATTTTATTAAAATAAACTTTAACAAACTATTAAATTATTTCAGGTGGCCAATAGTGGAATCCACTACGGTCTTTACCATGTACCCGGCGAGCATAATGGGTATTATTACGATCGTGGAGATGCACATCATCCAAGAAATGTACACAATTTAATGCCACTAAATCAGCCAGTTGAGGCGGATTTAGCAGTTTAAAGTGGCAGTAGCATTAGTAAAAAATAAAGCTTTTGTGGAACTTATCAAAGTTTTAAACCTTTTGGGTTAAAAAATTGAATAGAATTAATTTTTGTTTAGTTAATAGTGAAGGCAACAAGTTGTTGCAAAGCAAAAAAAACAACAATTCATTCATAAATCTTTTGTTGTATTTTATGGGTGAGGATGTGTGTGTGTGTGCGTGTCAGTGTTTGATGAACGCTTTTGTTAGCAAGGAATTTTTGTATAAAAGGACTTGCTGTGTTTAAGGCATCTAACATTCTAACAACGGTACACCAAGTTAACGGTCGTTGATAAACAAATTAACTTAAAATTGAATTTCTAAGAAAAGAAAAGTTGAGAAGTTTTTAATTCATGTTAAAAACAAGCGGTTATATTTGTAACTCCGTTAATTTAGTCCTTGAAAAGTGAAATGAAATTTAACCAACAATAAAAGAAGTCCATTAAATTTTATTAAGATTTGGTTTTTCTAATAAATTTATTGTTCTATTGCATTTCCTATTTTGCGACAATAATTTTCAATAAGCTCAAGCTTGGACTTTAGGAAAAAAGTGATTGTAAACAAAATCGAATACTGTGATTTTTTTTGGAACAATCTGAACCAAAATAGCTAATGTTCTTTTATAACGACGTAATAAGTTTTTCGTGTTTCTAAATGCTAAATTTCCAATAAAAAAGAATTCAAAAGAACTACAAATACTTTCAGTGACTAGAGTGATAATTTATCCAACTATAAACATATTTTTTTTTCGATTTTTACAGAAGAAAAAAAAAACAAAAGCACAATCCTCGTAAGGAAAGGGAAATATAATTTGGACATCACATTTCAATTTTAATGCATTGTCTGTTTATTTAACATATTAATTTTTAATTTAAATTACGGAAGTAAATATCCGCATAGCAATATATTTATATGATTTTTGACGTTTGTTTAACTAGTTGTTTTATGTTAGAATTGTTTTTATATTATTGTATTAATTTTTAATTAAGCACTTGTTTCTAATTAAGGTTAAACCCTAAATTCCAACACTGCGACAATTTAATATGAATTTTGGCATTTGTGTATTTAGCTGTTTTATTCTGTGTCTGAGCAATTTAATTAAATTTTATGAACCCAACGCGTTGAAGTTACTTTAAAGCCACTAAACTATTTTATAATTTATTTCATTGCTACACGCAGCAACGGCTAAATTAAATGTTAAATTTAGCCAACCTAAAAAAAAAATTAAATTGAAAGTAAAAAATTTTCCCAGCATCCTTAACCAGGCAACATCATTAAAAATGAAGGCGGTTGTATTTCTTTCGTTCTCAATAATTGTGTTAAGCGCCAAGGTAAGTTTGTATGTTTAAGAAATCCTTTGAGTACACACGCACACACATACAGAGTTTTCTTTTTAAACATTCCTGCAAGCATATGGAAGTTAAATTAGCTAGCCATTAACTAAAAAGTAACGCTTCCAAGAACAAATATATTAGATGCGAATTTTGGCTTACTTTTTAAAATTTCAGTTACTTGAAACATTAACGCGTTGAGTGCCACGCGGATTTATCGCGACTTGCCCGTCAGGCCGCGCGAGTTTCAGCAGTGCAAAAATATTGCAAATCGTGCTATGCAGAAAATGCGGCACAGAGTGGCAGAAAAATAGCACGAAATTTAACCAAACAGGTTACAACATTTTGTGACACTTGCAAGGGACCACATTTTCTATGTTTACAGTGTTTGAATAAAATCCATTAAAGTTTTCTGAAAAAATGGTTAATTTTTACCATTATTATTATATTTTATACTGTCAGTCACCGGTGACTGACGTGGCACTCAACGTGTTAAGCAAAGTGACGAATTTAAGTAACGCTATTAGAGAAATTTTTGTCTGCTTTATTTATAAAACGTCCAAAAAGTGATTTTGAGATCAATAATTGGTAATTAAAAATTATAAGTGACATGTCTTCCAAGTAAATGTATGAAGTTTATTTACAAAATTTTGCTCCCCTTCGCTTTGTTTATTTATTACTTCACAAAAATAAAAACTGTGCATTCACAGTTTCATTTGACTTAAAGCGTTTTCTTTTCTAAGAAAAGTGTTGTACGAAATTTGCACTATATATATTTTTCTATTATTTTCAACAAAAATGTGAGATTGTGAATTAACAACACGTTGTTTTCTAAATATGTTGCACAAAGCAGTGTAAAATATGTTACATGTTTTACGCAAAATTGTATTTAAGGTTTAAATGTGCAACACTGTTTTAACAGCTGGCTTAAGTATCCAACATCGACGTCTTGACTAGCCACTATTTTCTGTATGGAGAATACGTCTATTTGTTCTTGTTCAGTTTTATCATAATATTTTATTTGTCATCCAGAGAGTTTTAATGTTTTCAGTAGAGAGTATGTACGGTTGGGTGTTGGCAGACGAGCGCATGCGCACATGTTTTTTATTTTGCTTGTGTGTATTTTGTTTGTGTAAAGGCAGAACAGCATTGTGAAAAACAACTGTGCGATCATCAACAGCGACAATCTTCACGAGCCAAAGTTTCTGTGCAAACAGCAATCTGTACGTCGGCAGAACAGATCTATGGCTAGTCAAGACGGCAGATAAAGAAAAGTTGTAGTAGTCGATTCTTGATGAAAACATTATTATTTGGTCGCAAAAAATGTACCACTTTGTAGAAATGTGTATGCTACATGTAGCATTTTTCTTTAGAAAAGAAAACGCCATAAGATTTCAAAGGAAATGGAGGAAAGAGATTATGTCGCGATTCTTCTAGAGAAATGTGAAAAAATATACATTTTGTTGGTGTGTTACAAAGACCATAAATAACTCGTAAGAAAGCGTATGTTTGCTTAATAAGTGTTATAATGTATATTAAAAGTGAGTGCGTATGACATATTTTTTATCAGGCCGGTGCGATTTACAAATCATTTGAAAATTTTTAAAAAATTATGTTTTCTATGTGATTAGAGTTTCCTATTCTTTATGCATATTTTTCGTGTCGTAGTGAAGTATCGAAAAATCATTTTCTTGTGATATGTTTTAAGTTGACTGGAAAAAGTTATAATATATTCTGATTGAATCGCACTACTAAGTAGGATATCACGGACTTGAAGGTTTATTAAATTTAAATGGTACTAAAATTATTATCATCATCTGCCCATGTGGCGACTTCAGCCGTATAATTTTATTAAATTGTTAAAAAATCGAGGAAATATTCGACAACATGCGACTTCATTAGTATACGTTTTATTTGCTATTACGAAATTTACAAACAGCATTACTATAGCACTTTTAACCAGAAACAAGGGCATTATTTATACCTAGCATTAAGGCACTATAACACTCCGGTCAACATGTATTAACTTAGTGGCAAGTTTTTTCCCGTTTGGTGAGAGTTTTTTTTAATAAGCAAGCGATATTACTCGCATATTCGATGATTTTTAATATAACAAGGTAACATTTTAGTGACAATTTCCATAGAAAATGTTTGCAGGGACGTTGTAATAAGAGAAAAACAAACCATATGTTACATAAAAATTCTTGTAACAGTGTGTATGTGAATGTTTGTTTTTATTAATTCTCTAAGGATAAAATTATATAAAAAAATTATTGTGTTAAAATGAAACAAATCGACTCCATTTACTTTTTAATGATGTTCGATAGAGAGCATAATGCAGCTGCTATATTTAGATTTAAAAATAGGAAGATACATTTCGCTGGGTTATGGCATTGCTAAAAACACGGTTGCCAACTGTAGAGGTGGGGAGAGGGTTAAATTAAAAAAAAATTAGCATTTGAAGACGTTATTTAAATTTGTCTCACGGTTCTTTATGTTTTTGACATTTTTTTAAATATTAGTTTTTCATAAAAAAAACAGTAGCAAAAAAACGTAACACACATTAAAAAATTTTTTTTAAAATCTCCGAATATTTTTACGTTTTATATAAATAAATCACTATGTACACGCAGAGAAAAAACATCGCTGTGACATGGTCACAGCAACCATATTATGTTGTCTAAAACAATTTTTATTGTGGCACACATAAAGTGGTAGTGCGTCAGGCCAAGTTCAGGCATAATGCACACAGTGTGTATATTACATGAAACCATTCGATCTGATTTTACTCTTCTCATAACTTTGCTGTCTTTAACCATAAAATAATAAAACTTCAAACATAAGGACTCTATGTACAGGTAACATCGTAGCTTAAGCTTAAGTGTTTTACCATAAAAGTTTCCCGATATATGAAGGTGTAAAAAGTGCATCCTTTAGTCATTAATATTATAGGGCACTCCCAATATACAGGTAGGGCTTGGGATAAGGGTGTCCACCTATTTATACCGGACCCAACCGTCTGTAAACTTTAAGTTAAAGAAAGTTTTATGCATACATACATAGTGTTGTGCAAAAGAAAAGCAACAAGCTTCGCAAAAATAAAAAAAATATTTTTTTATTATTATTTTTCCATGACTTATTTATGTACTTTAAACAACAAATTAAGTAAAAACCAACAAGACGTTTAGTTTAAAGAGTTTGAAAGATTTCATCCCAGTTTTCAATAGAGTTAAAGTCAGGTGATTGTACAGGCCAATCAAAGACTTAAATTCCCTTCTCTACTCGGAACTGTTTTACCTACCTCGATGCCTGTTTCGCATCGTTATCGTGTGAAAACACGCTTTGAAGTGGCATCTTACACTCAGCGTGCGGAATCACTTTGGTTTCCGGATTTTTTTTTTTTATATGAAGCGTTGATCGCATTACGGGCGAAATTTTTGGACATAAGCTTGACCTTATTTTAACATTTATATTTTTGTGCGGATATTATTTATATTTAATCGCTAAATCATTTCCCTCCATAAAAATTGCAATATGATTGCGTTGAACAAAAACTTTTTACTAAAATTATGCCCACAAACAAAGCATTTTAATTATACAAAAATAATATAATAACTTTAACCATAAAATGTTCCTAATAGACGTAATATATGAAATTCTTTAGTTATATATATAAAATATGAGGGTGATATGGATTAAGTGCTTGGCGTATTACACTGCACAACAATTTCAAACCTTTTAAGTTATGCGCCATGATTCTTTATACACCATCATTTATTTTGTAACAACCTTGTTTACGAGTTATAGCTTTCTCACTCGATTTATTTGCTGATATGGCATTGTCAAGAAGAGTTTGTGCGAGTGATCCAAAACATATTTGCTTCATTTGCGGAGGGTATGTGTTTAAAATATAATGTTCAAATGCGACAGCGTTTGTAATTGATGCGTACAAAAATTACTTTGAGCACCCGCTGGAAATGCAAGATAAGTCTTGCATTCGTCAAAAGGTACGTAAAACGTGCGTTGAATTTCCACGCTCGTGAACAAATAAGAAAAGAAATAATTTCTGCTACGAAACCTTCGATATAACGTGAAATAAACCATGCAAATGCTATTTTTGTTTGCTAAAAATAACTGCTATTAACCTAAAAAATAAAGCCAAATGAGGCGTGTCCTGAACCCTAGCTGAACCTTAAGTTTATGCTTCACAGGAGAATCCAAATTGCTTTGTGAAGAAAACTGACAGTAGTGGTAGTGACTTTAAATGTGACCTGAAGATCTGCGACTTTCGAAGTTGGCTTCCAAAATTTTGCCTTCTCAAAAAATTTCGCAAAACTGAGTACAGAAAATATAAAAGCGGACATTCTTTATGGGTCACAAATAAGATCGTTAACATAAAAATTTTACGAACAGTATGACGGAGATGGAGGAAATTCCATGGCATTAGTTCGTTTGGCTTGTTCAAAATTTTTTAGGAAATAAAAAATGTTCCGACTAAATTCTACACGTTGAACAACTAAAGAGCCAACTTCATATTCTTGTATCATGAGCAAAAAATTACACTTTATTCACAACCACCTAGGCTATTTTCCCGTCAATCGCACCTTCGGGCGCTAATAAAGAAATTTGTGTCACAGGTATGAAATCGTTATTGAAAATTTGGCTAGTATCATGTAACATAACTTAATCATCAGAAATGTTGTTGTGCAGTGTTAAGCAATCGGTGGCTCAGGGTGGCCTGCGTTCGTACCACAACCGCTGAAATACAGTAACATAATTTTGTTGCTTTTGTATCGTTACAAAAGTTCCATATTATTATCTACAATATTAATTATTAAGTAATTTTAATTTTTAGGCATGAATTCATTTTTCTTTCTATTCAGAAAGAGAATTATTTATTTAATACGGAAAACCTTGAAAACAGTAAAATGCATTCCATTCAGCTAGATAATTCTCTTTCTGAATAGAAAGAAAAATGAACTCATGCCTCAAAATTAAAATGACTTAATAATTAATAATATTTGTAGTTCGAAAAAAAAAACAATAAAAATTATATACAATATTCATAATATGTCGCTCTTAGGTTATGGTTACCTCAACCATGTGTTTTTCTTTGTGTGTACATGGGACTAAAGTAAAGGCATATCCTGCACAAAACTAAACGAAATTACTTTGTTCATTAGAAGTGTAGAAAAATTATAGGCACAATTATAGGCGTAATAAAACAAATTTCATGCTGCACTCAAGAAATTCGATTTTTCAGGGAGCGCTTTAGCCACATCCTTTGTTCATCCATAACAACTATTAGCTGTCATTTTTGTCAAAAATCAAAAATATTTAATTTTATAATTGTAAAATTTAAAAGGTACCTTAATATTTGTCTACTTAAAAATCTAACTTCTCGTAATTCTCACGTGGTACAGCATATTATCGAGACACGTATAATTTCTTTTCATCCTCTTTTCGGAATTTCACTGAAGTGCTAAACACTGTCGTACTGTGTTATGAGTGTAGAATAATATTTCACCAAAAAAAAAAGGAAAAAAGAAAACAACAATAAAATTTCTAGCCATTTAAAGAACAATAAAGCACTAAAGATAAAAGCATTTTTTCACGGCACAGACATACATGCGTAAGTATAGGCACAACTTTTGTTATATGATTGAATATAAATTAGAAAGTTTGACTAATATTTAGTAAACAACTCTTTTTATTTAATACTACCTTATAAATCAATGTGTTTAAAATGGGGCGTATATTTTTACGAATGTTAAGGCATTCGTCCGTTAACGCTTTATTTGAAATCACACGTTTTCGAGCTCTTCTCTCCAATTCCTCAAATAAATATTCAAAGGAGTTGACTAGAGGTGGCGGTGGCGGGCGGTACCACAAGATATGTAGCCTATTAAACATCAGTCATATAGTTGTAGTGCCGGAATGAGCTGTGTGTTTAAGTTAATTTTCATAATGAAGGTAAGTTTAGTATGTCTTCAATTTTCCTATGATGTTTCTTTAAAATGAATAATTAACTCCACCTTCATCGTTAGTGAAATATTTAATAAAGTATCATATGCCCAAATATCCATTAGGATGGAATATAACAATACTTGCTTGCATTCGTAAAATATTTAAGCTACTTTTAATGCAATCCACAAATTTTAAAGACTATTAAATTTTTCCTTCCACTGTATGCACTGTAGGCAGATTTGACGTTTTATAGCTATTTTGACGATTTTTGCAAAAATAACCTCCTTACGGTTTGACGATTTTTGTTTCATATTTTACGATTTTTCGAAAATATAAATGTAATACAAAATTTTGAAAAGCAAAACTACACGTTGCAGTGGCAGGGAAAAAACACAAACTAGTCGTTTATTTACTGTTACTCTTGCTACCTTTAAATTTTAGTAGCAATAAAAGCATTTTTATTTAGTAGCCTTAGTCGTAATCTAACACACAAATTTCATAACATATGAAGTAGAATTATAGAGAATAACATTGAGGATAAAATTTTAGTAGCAGTCGAAGTAGTCAAAAAATTAAATATTGAGTAGAATATATGTAGATATAAAGAACGAGTACGTGTGAAGTGTTGCCGTTTTCGCTGTTTTTTTTTTTTACCAAAAGTCGTTGGTTTCTCGTCAATGTATAATTATGTACACTTTGTTCATTTTGGATATTTCTTTGGCATGTGAAACGAAAATTATATTTTTTGTAATTTAATAGTAAATACATGCCTTGTTTCTTTAACAGAAACAGTTTCAAAAGTCAGATAAGATCACACTGCATACAATCCGGTTCAACTAATTATACCCACATAATTTTAGTTTCTTTTTGAATGTTTTGTCGACAGCCTAAATTTTGCGTTTGGTTCTTTCTGATGTCACAGAATGGGTTGTGTCTTAGATAAAAAAAATTCAAGACTTTTAGCTTAAGCCCTCTCATCAGGAAAAGCCTTGCACAACTTAAAAAAAAAAACTAAAAATGCCTTATTGTTAAAATTCTTTAAAGCAAGTAAGTTGTTTAAAGAAGTTCAAAACAAAATATTAAAGTAGTAACAAAACGCAACAAACAAATTGTTACTTTATTTTTCTAACTTTGTACATGTGGTTAATTTGGATTTTATTTGGTTGTATCCATATTCAGGCGTGCTAACCGAGTTCTATCAATAACTATTATACAACCGAAAACTCGATTGTCCACAAATTCGATTGTGATAAGAAATATCTATAATATATTCTCTTATGCGGTAAATCTTCTTCTTGGGTTAAAAATAGATTTTTATTTGCGTCGTTTCATTATAATTTTTCCCCAATACGCACTACGACTTTATTCTAGTATACATGGAAATTTCATGTAACTAATTGTTAAATATCTATACAGTACCTAATAACCTGGTGAACGACTGTACACTTTAAAAAAACAAAACTTTTTCTTTAATCTTCAGTTCTTACTGTTTTTGATATTTTCTTAAAGCAAAATAGATACTGCATTCCTAGAATGAATGATTATAAAAACGTTTAAGGAATTAAAAAGTCATACTAATTTCAAGTTAATTTTTGTTGAAGAATACAATTTTGTTTATCTATAAGTGAGTTCAAAAGATATTCGTTTTATGAAAACGTGCTGAATTATATTTTTCCTAAAAATAAGAGCTTTAAAAAATTAAATTTTAGGAAAATCTTTTACCAAAAACTATAAAACGATAGGTTGGTAATTTAGCAAAAAATAAATAATGCTTAATTTTTGTTTTTTAACTTCTAAGATTTTAATTTTGAATAAAAGTAGTTGAGTGAATAGCCTATTTATTTGGAGAGTTTCGTGGGTAATATAAAACTTAAGATAATGTATTAAAAAGTATGCAAACATTAACGATTAATTTCCTCCGTTTTACAATCCACAGTGCAGTACTAAGTAAGTTTTAAGCGGAAAACGATTTTTGAATTTTTATTATCGAGAAATGTTCCATTTAAATTTATGTTGAAACACTTTGCCATTGATAAGTAATTTTAATTTTTGCTATCGCTAAACCTTTGCATCGATAACTTTTCTTTCGAAAAGTTGTTAGCGGCAAGAATTTTTAATCGATTAATTTTCTGTTTTAAAAATCTAGTTCGTAATAAACTGTTTCTGTTGTAAAAATTTGAACAAGTATTTTTCTTTTTTTAGACATTTTTTTATCGATAAGTATCTTTGTATCTATAAATTCACTTATAAAATTTGTTATCGATAAATTCTCCCCACAAAATTCTTATAGCAGCTGTACATTTCAATTAGAAAATTTTTGTTATCGATGAATTATTTATGTAAAATTTAAAATATCAGTGATCAATTGAACATTAGTTATTGTAAAATTTTTACAATAAATTTTTGTTGTCGATAAAATTTTGTCATAGAAAATTTTTGGCATTCATTTTTAAAGAAAATCGAAAGCACACATTTAATTTAACAAAAAGGTGATCAAATTCTTATAGAATTAATATTTGTTATGAACATATTTTCTGGAAAAAATTTTGTAATTATTATATATTCTGGAAAAATTATTTTAGTTATCGATAATTTTTATTATCAAACATTTTTTAGAAAAATTTATTTAGAAGCTATCCATATATTTGCTATAAACAAGTGAAATTGTCTAAAATATTCTCCAAAGATATATATTTTTTCAACAAAAATATTATCGACTTTGAATGAAATGGTAGATATAGATAAGTATCAGAGAATAGACAAAATTTCATAAATCGAAGCTATCGAACATGTTTATATACTATAAATGAAATTATTGAATTTTCTTTTGAAAATCAATTAATATACCTATAAGAATACAAGTTATCGAAAATATATTAAGATATTGTGCAACTATAATTTGTTTTAAAATGTCTAAAATAAAATAATTGCCAACCTCAAAAGGTGAAATAGCATCGAAAGGGTGAAATTCATAATGCGTCGGTATTTCGTAGCTTAAGGGTTTTATCTGGGGTATTTCGAACACAAGTGTCTTTTACTAAAGCTTCCCGCCATTGCACTTACCAACCGAGAGAAGCATTGAATGCCTAGAATGTAGGAACATATTCCAAAAGAGAAAGACCTTGCGATCGGCGGGAGGGAAATATTTCCTCACCATGGGCCAGCAATCCAAAAAAGCTTCATTAAGAGAAGCTTGTCGATATACCCAAATTTAAAATTGAATTTGTTAACATCGATTCTTAGACATCATATTTTAAATATGTACATTTAGTTTATTAAAAAAAATATTACTTTGCTAAATATATTTTTATTACTTTAATACAATAGCTCTAAGATAACTTTTACAGAGCTATAATCTGTTGAGAAAATAAAATAAAAATAAAGAGCAACCGCTAAATGTTATCATGACCACAATAGTCAACAATAATAAGTCGCTACAAGTAGCGTTGCCATAAATTTTTGCATTAAAAAGCCAGAGTTTCTTAAAAAAATTACTAGAGGAGCTCAACTTTTATAGAAAGTATGAGACATAACCTCCAAAACTAAAAAAATTTGGCATATATACACCCAACGAATAAACATGGTTGTGGTATGGTCACGACAACTATATTATGTTCTCTACAGCAATATATTTTTGGGGCAAATATATAGTGAATATTTGAAAACATTTTAAACATTATTTCAGTTGCGATAAATAAGTAATTTTCATCCATAAAATTTGGAACATGGTTGACTTGAACAATACCATTTTAACTAAAATTCTAACGACAAAGAACCCAGTTTATAATATTATAACTGTAACCTTAAAATGGCTTTAGTCGCATGTGTTCGTTAGCCATTGACAATCAGTAACATAACTTTGTTGTTTTTATGTCGTTCTAAGATCATATTATTATTATCTCCAATATTAATATGACCTACTTACAACCATGCAATTCAAACACAATATGTCACTATTATATTATGGTAACCATATTATTTCTTTGCGCATAAGCGCGATAAATTTTTATAGAATATTAGATTTATCCTTACTGATTTTATTTGCTTTGCATTATTATGACAAATACAGACGAGCGAACATTAGAGGAAACATGTTTTAAAAATCTAGTTTGACTTTTTGGTACAGACGAGGGAGCCACAGAGGAAACCATAATCGGCACATCAGTTGTGTGTAAATATCAAACACACTTTTAAACAAATATACGCGGAATAAAAGCAAATGGTGTAAGTAATCGGTACAAATAATTATCAGAACACGACAGATCTTAACAAACTGTTTAAAGAAACGAAAACACGAATCTCTGCAGACAGCATCGCTACAGGTGAAGAAACATCAAATGCAACATGCCCATGATTTCTCTAGGGATCTTTTGTCAAAAGTTCGTTAGATTCTTTTTTTGAATTGTCACTATATTTTCTTATATCGACTTAAGATCTCTTATCAAAAGTCCACAACTTTAATCATACATTAATTTGTAATTTTTGTTCTATTGTGATTATAAAAAATTTAGCTTTTGTGGAAATTTGCAGTATATTTATTCAGAATGAAACACGCTCTTTTGTTAATTTGTATGAAACATGTGCTACCCTGTAAATAAAAAAGACACAGAAGGAGCAACGTTTACGAAAAATGCATAAAAAAATATGAACAACTATTTAAGGAAATCCAGGCTGCTTGAAAATTGTAATGAATATGTAATAGTTCATTGGTCTGATATTTCTTGTTCGCCCGTCCTTCCTTAGGTAAATAAAAAAATATGAAAACATCAAATCGCTTCTAGAATTGTTCAAGTTTAAACTTTAAGTGCAACTTCGTGATGTAGCAGTTCTTTGTGTTATGATTAAAATTTTTAATTCTGCTTAACATTTGTTGTTTGAAAATCTAACGCACTTTTACTTGCGGTAAATAGAATTCTTTCTTGTGTTTTACAAAATGTGTTTGACATTTGACATCAGTTGTTGAGTCTTTAATGCTGGTGGAGGAGTTCGTTTTTCTTTTGTACATCTTGTTGTTGCTGCTGTTGCATTTTCTTTTTTGGGATATTTTGCAACAAGCGAGTTAATTGGGTTGTGTTTAGTTTTTCTTTTAACCCAAAAAGTTGTGGTCTTCCTCTGTACCCACATGCAATCAAACTCATCCACAATACAAAACTCTTTAATATCTTTCAAGTTTTTCATGTTGTCCCCTGCCTCTACTTGGTGTTTTTGGCGCTTGTCTACTTCAAATATTAGATTTGTTACTCTTACTACCCCTGTTGACTTAAAGTGTTTATTAAGGACATTCTTAAAATTCCTCAATTTTTAGCAACATTCCTAACATGAAAGAAATAATTTTTGCTTTTATTAAATGTTTTATTTTTTGCTTTCACTGAACGACTAAATAAATATAATATTTGATTAAAAAGCTGCTTGCAGTTTGTTTTGGATTGTGTTTTTTCTGGTTAAAAAAATTTTGATTATATTTTTATTTGCAGCAATAATTTTTTTCACTTTAAGTATTTTAATTGTTTTGGTGCTTAGAAGAGACGTGATGCCCCAAATGGCGTCAGAGTTAAAGTTAATTTTAAATAGCAGTTTGATTTATGTAGGAGTAGAGATATAATAGAATAAGACAACAGACAGTGAAAAGAATGAAAATTTATGGGGCATATTATTATGGGAATATTCAGAACAATATAACAAGTGGATTATTAACTTTTTTGGCACGACTGCGACTGTCAGGAATATTCAATTGGAAGGCAATGCCTACCCGCTAGAGCTCAGGGATAATCTCGAAATTTCAGTTTATGTATCGAGTGGTTTTTTAGTCCCGAATACATAAAAGTTGTTTTAAAAAGTTTTCAGAAAAAAATTTATAGAAAAATTCGTGAAAAACTCGAAGACGTATCGAATCTAGTGACAGCAAAAAAATATATATTAATAGTTGACTATTTCGCGTATTTCTTCTCTCATACTCGTAGATATCGCTAATCTGGGAAATCGATTTTTTTGTAGGGTCTACCCTAGTTGCTGCTGCCGGAAAAAAACATATTCTTGATTTGACATTCCGACAGAGTGTTTTGATGTAGATTTTTGTAACGAATTTCTGTCATCCCTTGTCAAGTTTGGTTTGGAGACAAAGCGATTTCGGCTATGTGCCATCTCAAATTAATCGATTATTAATCGCTCTTCGATTAATCTTGACATCACTAATCCCAATACAAAATTATTGCATTTCTTTGGTGAAATTCAAACACAAGCCCCACAGACTGAAAGAGTAGCTCACTACTGACTAACCTACGGCGCAGCCGTGCTCTTGGTTATTTAGAAAAATGTAAATTTCTATGGAGGAGTAAGCTTCGAAAGTGATAACCTTAATATAAAAACTGCTGGTTGAAATGCCACGCTTTGTAGGCGCGTTTTAAAGCCAATTGCGTAACTAGATGTTCTTTCAAAACTTTACTAAAAGCAATGATCTTAGAATAGAAGCCATAATTATGTCAAAATTAGCTTTAAATTTATCTTTTGAAAAATCATCAAAATTAAGGCGAAAATCGTCAAATCATCATAACGTAATTTTTAAGTGCAAAATTCTTCCAAATCAAAATAATTCTTGAAATTTGACAACGCTAAATATTAGTTCCGTTAATAGAAATCATTAGTTCCTCTACATCGTCAACTGCGTTTATTGGTTAATCGGATAAGACGCATATAAAGTCGATGTAACACATACGGTGCAGACTAATATATTCGTAAAGAATTTGTATTCTTAATTGTTTTCGGATAAGAATTTAAAAATAACAATAATAATATAAACTAGTTTGCATGATTAATCGCTAATTTTTAGTTTTTCGGGAATTTGTGAATGCCGCTTAAAAGAAAAATGAAATGAATTGAATTTATACAACTTTTCAAGCTTAATCCCAGCAAGTATTAAACTAGATTTTGTAAGCAGCCATACTTTTGATGGGTTACAAACGTGCTTCATAGTAAGCATATACATTTTGCCTTAATAAATATTTTATAGCAAAGGTACCCTTATAAAACTACTGGTGCCAAATCAGCAGTTTTTCTGGATGTCACAAATAACATACACAATTATTTATATATTGTCATTTTGATGGATGTTTAAAAATACTCCTTCGCATTTTATATAAACTTAAAGTAATCCGCTTTAAAAAATGGTCCAAGAAGAAATCATTGGAAAAGTATGACTGAAATCTGCAAAAAACCGCTACCAAAGAGAATAAAATTTAAAAATATGAACAAAGTGATGATAAGTCAAAACTCGGTGAAATACGTTTAAAAATCGAAAATATATAGTTTTTGGGGTTTAGGGCTATATACTATATTAAAATAGTTGTTTTTATTATTTTAAAACCCCCTTCAGAAATGTTCTTTCTAGCAACATGTTGTGCTTTGAAATTAAAACTTCCTTTGGTTTTCTTTTATTTAGTAAAATTATTATTTTTAGTCTTTTATTATTTTATATACGATTGTTTTTGATGTAATATTTTTTATACTTTTTACTTTTAATTTTATATACAATAATTCACATCAATAACCTTATCGTTAGATAATGAAAATCACAGAACACCACAAAACGATAGTAATCATTCAGTGTATCTCTAAATGCCTACGAGCGGTAAAGTAAACACTAAAAATAATGAGCTCTAGAGTGGGACATCACGAACAAATACAATATCATACGTACATAAGCAGGTTAGCATACAATGCCAACTCGGTGTTCCCTTACAAAGCTGCTGATAGCTAGTGATGACAAAAAAATATTAATCGATTAATTTATCATTTGATTAATCAAAACGAGTAACTAATAATTGTATGTAATCGGAAAACAATAATCGATTAATCGATTAATTTAGTTAATCGAAGATTAATATAAATAATATACAAAATTATTTACAGTATTAAAAAACATAACTAAGTGTTATACATAACTTTGTTTGGTTCAGAGTTTAAAAGGATTTTTAAATTGGTTTGTTTTAAAACACATATTCCTTTTTTACGGTGGCGGTTGCACCTGCTTTGGAAAAATGGCGAAGTTACTATCAGAAATTAAAAAATTGTGTGCAAGTTCGATTCGAAAAGAAAATCATTCGAATTAGTATGCCTAATACATTTTTCATTTCATCACACGCGTTCGCCACACATGGTTTTAATTCGTGTACTGTAGCTTTTAGATAGAAGTTCAGCTCGTATTGAGGATTTGTCGAGTTATTGGCCTTTCTTTTTTGCTTGTAAGCCAATACTGTCGTCTGAACGAACATTGTCAACCAATTCGCTTCCTACGCCTCTCCTAATCGCAGATAGCGCCAGAGGATCATAAAAAATAGCTTTTTCTTTTAATATGTGATATACTAGAGTTTATGAAGATGGTAAAAATTATTGTTCCATATTCCTCCAAATGGTTATTTTTAATTGCTTTGCCACCAAAAATATTAGCGGCATATATCTTTATTATTTACGTTTTTTTTTATTGTAGTGAAAATAATCGATTAATCCTTGATTAATCGCACAAAAAGCCATATAATCAATTATTAATCGTTTTTCGATTAATCTTGCCGTCACTAGATGTACCCCACGGCCTGGTGGTGAAGTAGAAAAATTTAAAAAGAATCAACACGTGATTGTCGAATAGCAAATCCATTAACAACGTGTCGCTGTTGGGTACAAGTTTACGCTGAAGATGTTCATTACACCTTACTAATTTCATAAACTGAAAAAAAACAAATTACAACGGCTTCGGACATTTTTTTTTTTAAATAGTTCATAAGTCGTAAAAAAAATTGTTTTGACTCCAAAAAATAATTACAAAAACTAAAATAAAGTAGGGTTTTAATAACTTTCTGAATTTAACAGTATTCTTTTAAAACAACATCATTCGTTTAAAAAATAATGTATCCGTTTTACCTGCTGCTTAAAATAATCTATTGTTAAATAATTTGCATGGCAAGAGATACCTGCACAAAGAGATTGCTAACAATAATAGATAGTAGAAAAGTAAATATTTATCCTTACACACAGAGTTGAAACTCTACGAGACAGTAAGGAATTACTAAGGTGGAAGCGTGCATGATTTAAGGACTTACATACATACATACATGCATAATCATGTTAGGCTACATTTTAACTTCATACAATAAAAGTAAAGTAGTACTCGTATTAGTGAGAGTCGGTGTGAGAGAGAGTCCTTTACTTCATCTTTGGCTTCTGACAAGAAAATTGCAATTAAATCTTTCTTTAGGGAATGTTTAAAGAAAACTTTAATACTTCGTTTTAAGCTTTTTTCGCAATTTAAAAACAACACAGTGGTGAACAAATGTTTTGTAAATGAGATGACTTGTCTTCTAATCTAAAATATTGACAAAAAAACCCATTTTAATTTTAAAACAAATCTTTAGTGACAAAACGATAATGTTGGAGTATTATTACACCGTTTTAAGGCACTAATACCAATAATCATACTTTAGAATATTAAGCTCCAACCATAATGCACGATGTTAATTGTGAGTAACACCTTAACAATTGAGCAGCGCGTTAAGATTGTTGAAGCTTTTTACGAAAGCTTCAGCAAATCGGGTCTCTAGGAAATGTGAAAACACCTGCTCATGCTCTCCTTCCGATATTTTGTTTCACACATATCATAGATCATTCTATCATAATAAAAAATATTAAGATAATTATCTGATTTGCATTTTGGTTGGACCACCGTATGTATACAAATGTATGTGTGCTTCTCACACATTAAAAGAAAAAATAATTTTTTTGCGCATATTATTACTTAACTATGGACACATAAATCATTCACTTTGAAAGTTTGAGAATCACTAGCCAAAATTATAAACTACTTCTAGGGTTTCGTTGAAAATTTTCAAAAAGGTACTTTTTGTGAAAATCTAATTTTTTAATTTAATGGCTTCAAGAAAACTTTATAACAAAGTATGTTGTGTTGCATCTCAAGAGAATTGAAATGATACCACATTCATCTCTCTAGCTTAATTAGGAGAAAGATATGGTGATTACAAAATGTTTTTTTGCCGATTTTGGGAAACTTAAGTTAAGAATTGAACATTTGCACTTTTTTAATAAATGTTAAAAATTCGTTAAGTTGGAAATTTTAGTATCCCCATACTAAAGAAATACGGAAAATTTCTGTAAAACCATAAAAACTACTTCACAAATATATACAAAACGATAAATCTGAGTTTTCCTTCCAAAAAGCACGATTTTAATACGACATGCGGAAGTCAATATTTAAGAAAAAATTTACAGCTGTAACATATACGACCCGAGTTTCAAACCGGCTGAAAACCCGAATCGGTCATACGTATTTGGTAGGAGAAAATCTAGCCCCTCTTCGAATTTCACTGGTTGCTTATGCCGGCTTATCAGATAACCTTTACCCAAAGTTGTATGCAAGGACCGAAAATAATGACTACAGCTAAAACTTTTTTGCAAAAAAATCAATATGATACGAGAATATCTGCAACATTACGTTGTACAATTAAATCTTTAATTTTCGACATACTTACCTAATATGCAATAAAATTTTATTTGTAATATATACTATAACAATCAATTAATAATCCTTATATTTGAGTTTAATTTTTTTAACGAAAAATACCGATTACTTTTAAGTTTAATTTTTTTGGTTGTCGACTATTTTAGCGTTTTTTTTTTGCAGGGAATAATCATAGAAAAAGCGTTTGAATTGATTTTAAGTGATTGAAGGTATAGTTTCTCGTCAGATCCTTTAGCCAAAACATTATTCGTTAAACTTAATTAGAATAAGAAATTCTAACTAAATACTGCAAGTTTTATTTAAAAATTTTATCCTCATAATCAAATAAAAAATATCTAAAATAATAGTTACTTTTAAGCAAAGAAATAAAAATAATCGTTACTTACAACCAAAAAAAAAATTTATCCCAAAAAGAAGAATTATATTACTCAAATATAACTCAAAAATAATTATGACTTGGTAAGTAAAAAAAAGTTAAAAAATAACAATTATCTCGTAAATTTTATGATAATACTCATAATAGTTACGCTTCCTGGCCTTATAGTTAAAATTATTCAAACCAAATGAGAGGTTTAATGAAGTTTACAAACAAAAAAATTTGGGAATACGGATATTTTCAAAACGAAGCCATAATTAAGGCAAACGGTAGAGCTCCAGGCCAGGCTTAGACCTAATGCACACAGTGTATATATTACACGGAACCATTCGCGCTATTTTACTATCTCCTTTGCTTTAATCATAAAAGAATGCAACGTAAGGACTTTACCTGTAAGTAACATCATAGGTCAAGATTGAAAGTTTTACCATAAAAGCTTACCGAGGTATGAAGGTGTAAAAATGACATATTTTGGTACCTATTCACTGACTCACTCATCAATATGATGGGGCACTTCCACTATAGGTAGGTCTGGGAGAATAAGTACACCAAAAAAATCTGGAAATGGGTTTTTTCTATCTCAGGAGACTAAGGTCCCGCCTTATTTCCAATATAGGTAGAGAGCTGAAATTTTACATAACACAATTTTCTGTGAGCTTTATGTTAAAAGAACTATTATGCATACATTAACGAACAAAAATAACTTGAAAAGAAAGGATTTGGATCCGCACGAAAACATAAATTTGAAAATAATGTCGGCCGTTAAGAGTACTGAGATGAAAATAAGGACCAAGTTTTTGTCATGCACAATATTATCCCATATCTAGGCAATTTGCTGGGTTGGAAATATTTTTTGTAACATTCTGATAGGGAAAAAAATGATGGGTAAAATGTTACCAAACTTGGAAGTTGCCTAAAAATGATATGGTAGTGCACATATCTTGTACTCTACATAACTTGGTCCTTATTTTGATCTAGGTACTTTTAACAGCCGATATCGTTGGATAGGAACTAGTCTCTTTTTCTACATTTATGTTTTTGAGCGAATATATTATTTAAATTTTAATCATACGAGATTTTTTATAAGTGTTTTCTTCAAGTGAAAATGACTTCCGCAAGTAGAACCACAAAACTGAATACTAAGTATACAAACGCTAACTCATATAAGAAATGCCAGCCAACATAATTCACACACCTGATTGAGATCTATGCAAATCGTAGTAAAAATGATGAAGCAGACTTTGCGAAATTTGGTAGTTATTTTTGTAGCAGTTACAATTAAGAATTAAAAAAAAAATATTTCAGAGTCGATGAGCGTGCTTCATTACTACCATCAGCTGTACAAAGCTTATGAAAACATACTTTTATTATCAGTTTCGGGGAGAATTTTTTTCGCCTGTTTCTGTATCGCAAATGTATATAAAAAACAAAATTTTTTACTTTTTGATTTCTGTACAAATTCTCTAGACCAGTCACTTGCTTGTGCTACAGAAACAGGCCATAAGTGTTTAATGTAAATATACATTTTCAGTATTTGTCACTTACATAAATTAATTATTTCACACACAAATGAATTATTAAAATTGCCACATGAGTTGCTGGTGGGTAACTTTTTATTTTCCATAACTTTAATGCATTAGAGCAACGGCAGCAACATATATTTATTTCAGTTTCAACTTTTTTCAGTCGCATAATGAAAATAATTCTGCTGCTTAGTGGCATAAATTGTGAGTTCAAGAACTTTTAATTTTAATTTTCAGTAGCAACAACTAAATTACAGACAAACATCAGCCAGCACTAAACTAAAAGAACAACTTTGGCGATTTACTGCATTCGTTGTGTGTGCAGGGATTTAATTCCTACTTGGAGTTTGATAAACGACATGCGATTGAGGCATAAAACTGTGTTGAAATTTCTAACACAAATTACTGGCCAACCAACTTCATGATTTAAACATTCCAAAATTGTTAGAAGTTGTTGTAAAATGTTAGTGGGAGAGTAAAACAACACGTTTCTTTTTAGTCTTGCAATTAAATGTTTGCATGAATTGTACGTTATGTTTTGTGGATCAAAATTTGTGACCAAAAATTAATGGGAAAGTTAGAAATTAGAGAAATACTTAATTTGTATTCCAAAAGTCTTTAATTAGTGTGTTAAGGAATATTTTTGGACATCACTGTGTTCTGCTTTTATCCAAGTGATTGAAGATTTCCAATTATTGTGTCTTAAACGGATTGTTCTAATTGATTTATTATCGACTAAAATTGTGTGACATTGAACGATTGTAAGACATGTCGGCATATCAAATGTTCAACTGTGTATAAAAATAATGTTCTTTAGGATATATATTGGATAGCTCTGAAGCTGTCTGTCTTCCTGGAATGCGGTAAATATTCTTATAACATTGTGTGTCTACACTATAGTAGTTGCTTACTACAAGCAAGTAGCAGAGAAGGAAGCTACAACGATACTTTCGGCGGCGATGGCAGAGCAATTTCAAGAAGGTATCGTCGGCGATGGCCGTTAAGAATTTCAGTGACTTAAGTTTTTCATATATGTACATATTTATTTTGGTAAAAATATAGCAAAATAAAGTGGTTAAAGAAGTACAAAAATGTTCAGCACCGGCGCGCCGCGGCGTGAAAAAAATTAGAGAGCGAAAATAATTATAATTTTTAAATTTTCAAAGAAAAATATAATTGGACAACCATGTTAAGGACACAATTTTCATCGTATTATTCAAGATTTTTAGAAAATCATACGGTTTTTAAATTTTCGATTTTTTTTTGCAGAAATAGTTTTTATTCCCTGATTTCAATTATTTTTTAATTTTGTTTTTCGCAGGAGTAATTAACATTTCTTGAATTTTTTTGTAAAAATAAATTCTGAGTAATTATCTTTTGGGCAAAAATAAGTGTTATTTTCTGAAAATTCAATGCTTGGAAAAGGCCAACTATTTAGTTAAATAAATTTTTTTTTTCTCAAAAATTAAAATTTAAAAAGTAATAACTTTTTTTTTACAAAATAATAAAAACCGAGATATAATATTTATTTCTAAAAAAAATAAAAGCCAAGAAGCAATAATTATTTTCTTCGTTTGCCTCTGTAAAAATGCATTCCTTATAAAAGGAAAAGTTTCCCCGGTTAGAAAATTTTCAAAATTCGGTCGAATTTCCATCCGTATTTTTATCAGATTAATAACATGGTGTTTTCACATTATAACACTTTTTCAATTTAATTGAACTATTGACAAGTCATTCTATTAGTGAGAAAGTCCCTTTAGAAAATTGATTTGTGATCGATTCCTTTATGCAACTGTAGCCCTTGATTCCGTAGTCTATATTCTATAAAAAATTGTGTAGAAAAATAAGTGGGTTGTAACTTTCATGTTAACAAACTTCACAGTGTGCAATTTTTATATTTTAGATGTTAAACAAATGTTACTTTATTTTGTAATGCTTTTTGTTTTATTTCCATAAAATAAAATTAGCAAAATTAGTTGAAGTTGTTTAAATAGATAAACTGCGTATTTTTTTATTTTTTTTATCATAAATGTTGCCCTTCACAGACCATCATTTATCATTTTCAGTAAACAAGTAAGGATTTTTAATGGAATATTTTCATTTGCTTGTTGACAAATTTGTTGTAGTACCTCAACGCAGGGACAAAAAAGTGATTAAGAGAAATGAAAAAGTAAATAAACAGCACATATCTTTCTTTTTGCCATCAGATTGTTTTGTACGATTTTTCATAGCTTAACATTGTAGGCGTCGAACATTTATTACTTTTTTAATCACACACCGGCAAGCTGTAAGTACAGCTTCGTTATCTAAAAATGTCAAAGAATTAATTACAGTCGACTCTGCATAATTTGAAATTCAAGGGACCAGAGAAAAAGTTGAAATAACCGAGAGTTTCAATTAAAAAGAGTTCGATTGCATAGAAACTAAAGTCAGCGATTTAAATTTTTTGTTTTTGTTCCAAAAACACGAACACAATCACAGTACCAGTTCACGAGTAAGATGAAATTTCTATTGTTTAAAGCAATGCATATAACAAAACCTCACATTTATAAGTTTATATTAATGAGTGTGGAGGCGAAAATATTAAAGAGTGTCGGTGAACAACACAGTTCGCAATTCCTCATGAGTGAGCAGCGGTTGCGGCTCAATTAGTACGCAAAATATATTTTATAGTAATACCGAGCGGACAGAAATACATGGAGTTTTTTTTAGCTTATTAAATGCTTTTTAATGGCACTTGAAAAACAGTTCAAATTATCGAGAGACTCAAGCAAACTAGTTAGAAATTATCGAGAGTTTACTGTATTAAGATTCAAAATCTATATAAATTTTCATTTAAAGCCAGGCGCATTATTCCTTGACCATTTATTCACAACAAGTTTTTATTATCAAAATGAGAGTTCGTTACTGCAAGGACTGCACGCCAAAAAATTATCTTTGGCATCAAGACGAATTTCTGAATGCATGAGAACCCACAGAAAGTTCTGCAGATGTATAAGGATCCACAAGCAAAGAATAACAGGTTGGTGGCATGCTAGCAACAATATTATGATCTTAGAAATATTATATGGTTGTGGTTTTATTACTATTTTTATATTATCATAACTATCGGGACCGTATGCACCAAGACCCACGGGAGCTTTAGTGCGACACTGGAGTTTTTGTCTTTCATTGCAACAAATTTAGGCTACAAATAAAAACTGTCCTGCAGAAACTAAGGGCGTGTCAGTTGACTCTGTGATAATTGAAAGCTGGACAATCGATGAGCACATGTTCAAATGTCTCATTACCTCGATCGCGTATATGTATGATATGGCCGCTTAGTTCTCTATCTTAAATTGGTGGTATCTTGGGGAACAGTGTTCGGTTCTTTGATTACTTAAATTCGGCAGATCGATGTTGCGACGATTATGTTGACCGTCGGAGTCTACCTTATCTGCTGATTACTCTTCAGACACTGACGATAAATCATCATACAAGCTACATGAGTAGGCAGCACAAAGAAATTATGACATTTCAGAATCAAAATGAGTGTTCGTTAGTGCAAACGTTGCGATCATTTCACGCCAGATACGGTGGGCCTTTAAAGACGGGGCCTTTTTAAGCATATAAACCAACTGGATCGGTAAACAATCACCCTACCATCAAAGGAACGCTAGAACGAACGAAAACATCAGCGGTCAGTATTTTTTCATCGGAACTTGGGGCTGCACACGTACACAATCCAACTAACCCAGGAGACAAAAGTCAGTGATAGTATTTGTTCACTTTGTAAACTTCAGAAATTTTCGAAGAAGACCCCAATTTTGGGCGAATATTTTATTTTGAGTGAATGCCTGCCTATTATTGACAAGTAAAATCGGCGCTTATGGAAAAACGCTAATCCTCACGATACTGAGCAGATAGTAATGCATGCAAAACAAATTACTGTTTAGTCCGTACATTTTTAAAGTCTATACTACTATGGCCAATATCGTCAACGGCGAGCCCTACAGGTCAATGCCAACCAATTTCTTTCAGCCAGAATTTAACCATATGGACAGCGAATGCTGCAATGGATATTCTGCATAAATTTTATGAGGGCAGGCGTAAACTGATCATATAGTGTGGTGTGGTTTCACTCATAAGTTTATCATCATTTCAAAAGACGCAGCTCTATGACTTCAAACAGTGTATTCGACCGATGCTCTGAAAGACAATACAATCCACGCCATTTTTAAGATTCAGCCATATATATGCGGCGCACTAATTAAAACTTGGATCTGTCCTTGTTGTAGCTGCGTATAACAGCGATAGATATTTAAACCTTCCATTAATTTTAGAAAATATATTTAACTAAAGCAGCAACACAACCGACTTCCTGTCCTTTATATTGAGCTCGCCCATTACGCTATAGTGTATTCGCAGCGACAAGACCGAGTGAATTACTTTAATTTGTTTAAGAGCCGTTCATTACATTTTTTTTTGTTCTTTATTTTGTTCCGATTTTATTAATTGTATGTTATACAATTTTAAATCACACACAAGTCAGCGTTAGTAAAAAAATTAATTATTTTCCTGCTCGTTTATTTCTAAAGTACATAACAATTTCATAATTGTTCGCTTTTTTCTCTTTAGCATCCACAGCTGGAGATAATCGGGGATTGTTATTCATTTGTAACAGATATTTTTTATTCTTTCATAGAGAAGTAGCTTTTATTAATTTGTATGACTTGGTTGAATATTTAAAACTCAAAGAGATGTAAAGCTATTATCCAATATAGATACGAGTTGTTACACGCCAATGAACGCGTACAAACACCAGCAAGAATGTACACACTTGTCCAAGTTGTGGTAT
Organism: Phania funesta; assembly: GCA_963932375.1. Classification (NCBI taxonomy): domain Eukaryota; kingdom Metazoa; phylum Arthropoda; class Insecta; order Diptera; family Tachinidae; genus Phania; species Phania funesta. The sequence continues at coordinate 45,611,490 of OZ010652.1, forward strand.
GGTGCGTGGGAGTATGTATTTAAAAGGAAACCCATAAACATTTTCTCCAGAATATTAAAGATAATAGAGTTGGAACAAAGTATTAAATATTAAAAGCTACAAACTAGCAAAATTTATTTAATACTCGTAAAAATATGAAAGAATTAAACTACAAGCCAGCGTGAAGCATATGAACTCTTGTGCTCTGGGCTGCCCTAAATATTTCTTACGTTTATGTGTGTTCTAGCAATTTAGGGAAATAATAATTCCAAACGTGGAGGCGGGTTCCAGATCTTGTTAGTTCATTCACAATGATATTCCAGAGGACGTTCCAGTTTCCACATCTGATGTTTTTAAATTTTTTTTTTAAACAAAACTTTGTTGTAGTATACAAAATCGATTACGATTAATTTCTGCCTTACATATTCGCATTTGCTCCTGATATATCTTGTGTTGCCCCAGACAGTTAACCGATCTTTTGATTAATGATCCAGTGAACAAGTAGCTCAAAATTGTATCTCTTTTGAAAACAAGGAGATAAAAAAATCCGTTTGTTCGTATATAACGAGCCTTAAAAGCAAAAATGACATAACTTGCATATTTTTCGAAATCTATTTCTTAATGCAAAATTGTTCTACAACATCCCTCAACGTTTAATGTAAAAAATTAGTAGTTACAAAACTACAAGCATTTAATTTTAACATAAACGAAATCCACCTTTTTGTACGACCGCACAATAACGTAACTGGAATAAAAGATGTGAAAGTCGCCGAAGAATTAGTAAAATAATCAAAAAAATTAGTTCTAAAGAGCAACCAATATTTACATAAGTTGGAGCTGTCAATCAGTATTTCAATCTAGAGATGGACCCGTGTATAATATTTCACTTACGCTCAAACACGATTGCTATAAAAATATTATTTATGCACGGCCTTCTCTTTTTTTACTCACACGGATGTACGTTCATGTGAATAAAATGACAATTTAGCCACGATTACAATTAAAGAAACCATTTCTATATTTTTACCATCAAAACTTATCAAAATATATTACATAATCTTGCTGACAATAATCACCACTTTTAATTGTATTTAAATTTTAATTTTGTAGTTGTTCGAAAATTTCAAATGAAAAATCAGAACATTTCAAACACAAAAAATTACTCACGACCAAACGTTGTGCGCGCTTGACGCAAATCATGTGAGTGGTGCCCATCTCTACTTTGATCTTATTTTATGTTCTGTTTAGAACCTACGCTTGGTTAGACGTGTAAATTGGACTTTGACCCCAGTCACATTAAAAATTTGGACTTTAAATTATAATTCCTTTTGTTATTAATTTTTTTTTTGGTAGGCAACAATTAAATTTTTATTAACAAATTTTGAAGAAATCAGAAAAGAGTTAAAAAACATCTTGTCTGTGGGTTACGTTATTTTCGCAGTCACATTTCAATCTAACCTGTTAAAAATGTAGACGAGAAAATTAACGCAACTAACAAAAAAATGTCTCTACGGAGAATTAATGAAAAAATTAAATCATACAAAGATCATTAGTAGGCTACATTTATTTTCATGAATAAATCCTTATTTATTTTATCAGTTAGTGCTTGATAGTACTCTGATATAAGACGATACTTATAAAGGAATGATTTCCTTTCCTTTATATTTTTCCCTTTTTGTTAATGTGTGAAATAGCAGCGTTCATTTATGTACATACATAAACTTTTGTATGTATATAAATTAAAGTTTTTCATTGTTTATTATGATGAAGGAAATGCAATGAAAGCTGACAACGCTGATACTAAACTTATTATCAAGTGTTAAATGTACCCTATATTCAAACTGTAATGTATTTTGCTTGCCATCTCTTAAGTAAGGAAATGTAAGCCAGCCTTCAAAAATCGCAAAATTTATCTTTTTATTTTTTGGCTTTAAAGAAACTATGAGGAAACTTTACACACATTATTATAGGAAGATCATTACAAGCTTAATAATTGCAACACAATACTTCCACTGTGCAAAAAATACTTCCAATTAATATTTCAAAGTCCGAATATTTTAGAATCTTTTCTCATTTCAAGTGAACTACATTTTTAATAAGAAAAAAAATAAATTTTTATAACCAACAGTGGGCAAGATGTATGAGTACCACATTTGATTGATTTTCTTTTTTGCTATTGCGGAAATATACGAAACATCTTTAATGAAGCCGTTTTAGATATTTTGTACTATTTTCAACCCTTAATGTCTAATAAACAATAATCAAAGTGAAAACAAAACGAAAAGAGAAGCCAGTTATTGGCTTCATGGCTGTAGATATTAGTTCTGATCCACTAACTCGGCGACTTCGCGCGAAGATCCTCAGAATTTTCCTCTTAACTCTTAGATGAGTTATATCTGGTAAGGCGTCAATTATAACTTAATTGGTTCTAATTTGTACGAGAGCTAGGCAGTGGCACAGAAAATGTTCCATCGTTTAATGTCCTAACTGCAGACGTTATTGTCTGCTCTATCTATTCGAAGGATTTGCGCTTGTACACTTGAGTGTCGTGTTAGAATACTTTCATTCTTATTCATTTCGGCGTTCGCTATATCTGTGTTTGGATCACCCCGCCAAATTCTAGTAAATTTTCCCACCGTTTCGTTGTTCCACAGGATGCTATGGGTCAACTTTGTCTACATTTTTACTTCAGTCCTAATAGTCTCAAGATGTTTTGCATAATAGCAGTGAAGATGTTAACTTCTGTTAGCCTTGTGGTCACTGAGCCATCCCCTATATTTCGTGATTGCCGTATTCCTGCACGAAGGACATTGAAAGTAAGGAAAGTAAGGTCAGGAAATTGAAAGTAGTTTTCGGTCTATAGTACCCAGCCTTATTTTGTCCCTAGCGTAGAACCGTTCGTGTAGCAGATTGCCTCTACAGGTACCTATTTGGCATTATTGTTTTATAGCTAGATTGTACCTGACTACAAGTAACAACAATAAAAAATAAATAAGTCAGGATAAAACCGGCTTCCATTAAGAGAAGATATACTAAATATTATTATTCTGTTCAGTATAGGCTACGACTTCAATTTTCACCTTGGGTATTTGTATTTAATTACTCAATGTTCCAACTGATACTTATTTTTTAGAGCAATACATTTTTCTAAACATTTACGTTCATTTACGAGAGTATAAAAAGGCACCGTTAATGGTATAGTGGCCTGAACATTAAATTAACCCACTGAGTTTATATATTCACATGTAACGATGTGCAGGATTTATAGATGATTTATCAATACTGAATTTTACATGCCGATAGGAAGGAGCACATAGCGCACGATTGGGGTTCAGAGTGTAGTGATTTCAGTTAGGTCGTCTAGTAGATATTCTTGCGTCGGTGACATAGAGTGTAGCATAGTTCAAGAACATTAATAATCCGGGGGCATAAGTAGAGCCATCATAAAATCAAAAACTTCGTAATTATTGCTTGCGATTAACAATAACTCCACACATGAGCTTCCTCTAAATGCAAGGTCATCGGGAGGTGTGAACGTCATCGATAAATTTAAAAAAAAAGCAAAAATTTTCGAGGTACTAAGCAAATATTACCCATATTGAACTGAGACAGTGGAATGGTGAAAACAATTACGAAAGTCGGGTGGATAGATTTTAATGGAGATAAAACGAGAAGCCAGCTGAAACTGAGCAAGTCAGAAATTAGTACGAATACAATTATTCTGGCAGACCACTTAGACTTAGAAGCATATCTGCACTGAAGAGGAAGAGCAGATAATAGCGTAGGTAGATCATGCCGGAAGGCACCGAAGTGATGGCTGATATCTCATGCCACTCTCCAGTTATCACACAACTAAGAAGTCAGTTTCTCGATTAACAAAATTTTCAAGTGACTTTGCTCGCAGTATTGTGTTTGATTTTGCCCTTAAAAGCCTAATCACTGCTGTACTAAGTGTCTATGGATATGACGCTAAGCAATTGTCAGCTTTCATTAACCTAAATCTCTGACTTTAAAACGAAAATGTACTAAACAATCAGATCTGTGTTAGCGAATACGCAATAAGAATAAAGCCCGACTTGTTTAATTATGACACAATAATTTAACTGGTCAGTTTGTTCTCTCCTCTTATCAGTTGAAAATTTTAAATGCAACATATGTAAGAAATCAGTGCAATCAGTTGAATTTATTCGTTTCGAAAGAGATCAACAAATGTTTATAAAAATTTTAATAATATTAATTATTTGCGCATTTTTAAAAGCCAATGAACTAGATTACAACAATAATATTAATTACAACAATAGCAGCAACTTTAAAAATAATAATAATAACAACAACAAAAACATAAGCAACAACTACGACATTAATAACTATAAAAAAAATACAACAGAAATTAATTCAAACTTCGTAGACAATTCAAATGAAACCTTAAATTTTGAATCAAATACAGATCCACAAGAAGTGAGTAAATTGTTTGCTAAGGAAATTATGTTAAAGTGATCACTGAAATGATAATTAAAATATGAAAATTCATTTCAACAGAATCGGCGACGCAATAAATCAATATTTATACCACCACCTCGTCAGGCGGCCAACTGTGGTTACAAGCACAACGGGAAATTATTAAAGTGCTGATATTCTCCATTTACTCTGCACCTTGTTTTGGCAGAACAAAAATCATTATGTATTTATTTCACATAAAATTATTAGTTTTAATTTGCATTTTACTGCAACATTCTAAGGCCAATGAAGAAAATTTGGAGCGAAATGTGCCACATGGTCTAAATGTAATTAAAATTTAAATAATTGTGATTTGTTATAAAATGTTAAATGAATTTAAATGTTTTATTTTTTCATTTAAAGGATACATCATCGGAATTAGTTTACTTTATAGCTCAAGCGCCTCGCAGAAATTATAAAATTTGCGGTTTTAAACACAATGGGAAACCTATACCCTGCTCTGGCGATAAATTTTTGTAACATTTATGGTTTGTGAATAAAAGAAAAAAAGAAAATTTATATAAAAACTATTTACATATGTGTAATTGTTTAACTTGAGGTAAATGCAACAAAATTATATATTGACGTAGTTTTGCTTCCGTCGTTTTCGCGCCAAAACCTGCGTTCTTAGCTGACCCAATCTTAATAACATTACAATTTGCAAATTCCACTTTAAAAGACGAAATAGGCATATTCTAGGTTTTTCCCTAAAGCAGTCATATTTTTAATTCTATTTTTACACTTGAAATTTCAAAGAAAGTCACCCATATTCGGAGAGTACTACGAGTAGGGTGCACTCTTTTATAACTATGATCACAGGTAAGACTTGATTGAATTCACAACTCGCAGTACAATATTATCAAGTTACAAACTTACTTTATTGCATCTCCTTTTTCCTTTTAATGCTCGGTTCATATTTATTTATTATTTTCGAAAACGATGGCCAGTGATCGTTTACCGAACTTGAAGGCGTACAAAATACGTCGAGCATGGGCTCGTTTTACCAATTATTTTCAGTGCTAAGGGTACACTGAACAAAAAATTTAAATAAATATTGCACAATGGGGTGTAAAATTTAAGAAAAGTAAGCTATTACACCTAATAAGCTCCTTATTAAAATCTACTAATATTTTTCGTTTTAAAAAATAATTATCGTAAACAGTTACTTGTTTGTTATTAATGCAACGAAATTTTAGTTGCATTGCATAAAAATTTGGGAAAATTAGTCAATAATTTTAATTCAAATTTGGTTCAGTACATTAGCAACAATAGAAAGCAATAGAAGGCTTAAATCACTAACATAACATCAGCAATTCTGCAATTTTTTTCATTAGAAAAAAATCATCATTCCTTGAGCAATTACATCATTTACAACGGTTTTACGATTTCACTTATTGCAGTATTCGATGAGCATTGGTCTGGTCATATTAAAGCAGAATGTAAAAGCCATTTGCAAAGGGTAGTTATGTGCTGTCGACAGTTCTCCAAGCATATTAAAGTAAAATTAGCCACATCACCAAAAAAAGAAGGAAGATTATGCTATCTACTTATGCGTTCCAAGATAATAAAACTTTAAAAATTAAAATTAACTGATCTTTAGGTTTATTTCAAATTTGTAAAACATATCTTTTTAAACTAAAAAAAGCTCTGCTGATATGTTTTATTTTATTATTTAATTTACAACTGAAAGAAGATCTCTACTCGAAACATTAAAGTTGGCTGCTAAATGAAATAATAAAAATAAAAAACTAAAATGTAAAAAAAGCGATTGCAAAACAGTTGAAGATGCAGAAAGTTGTTTATCAGTTCAGTTGAAGGCTGTCTTTAAAAGTTTATGGTTCAGTAATTGTTGCATGTCTTCGTCTCTATTAAACTTTGCGTATATAGTGAGAAAATAATCACTTCAAGAAATATAACGACAATTAAAAAATGGATTTATTTAAGCTTTTATTACTAATTACATGTTTAATATTAAATGTGATTCCGGCCCAAGGAGGTACAAAAAATAAGGAATTTTTTAAAATTCATAGAAGATCACAGGTAAAAAGTCAAATATGTAAAAAATGGTGCTGAAATTAAATTTAGTGTGATTGATAGCCTTCAAAATTTAAATAACAAAACGTTCATTATAATAATTAATGCACCTATAAATAATTTACATGGACTTTGCTAAACCAAACTATGATCTGATATATAAAAACATACATACACACATCTTTTTTGCAGACAGTCCAGAAAACTCGCAAATTAAGTCCCATGATTTTAACAGTACGACACCGTTACATCTACTGCGGAATGACCCACAAGGGCAAACCGAGACGTTGTTTTACAAAAATATAATTTAAATTTATATGATGTTTAAGTTTTAATAATATTAATAATAAATAATGTCGAGATAAAAATACATAAAAGAAATTAAAATAAACATAGAGAGTTTGATACAATAAAATGATAACAACATATGAAGGCTTTAAAATTTCTTTTAAATTTCTGTTTGCAGGAATGGCAAATTTAACTACACAACTGTTGACAACTCTTCCGACATTACAACTTTTCGATGTTAAAGCCCCTTTTACATTGCCGCACAAGTTATGCAATTTGTCAAGTTTTTTTTTTTTTTTTTTGTAGAATACCACTAAGTGATGTAGTATAAACGTAATATGATATGAATCTGTTCGACATTGAGAGAGAATAGGGATGCAACAATTTGGATCCCTTAATTTTTTAAATAATTTCAAAATATCCAGTTATTTCTTTACATCAGAGGTGTGTTTCAAAGTATATATTTTCAAAATTTAAAGAAAACTATTTGCAAACTGATTTTTAATTTTTTTTTTATAACAGAAAAAAGGAAATATATATTTTTGGGGCACATTTTAAAGAAAACTAATAAGAAAATATATAAGTATGTATGTATGTAGGATTGCTTTGCATCAGCTGTTTCTATCATTCACTATTCTAGTTGATTCTACAATCTTATATAGTCTAACTGTAAAACAAACCTTCTTTTGTTTTAAATACGGTTCGTATTTTGTTTTATTTTGCTTCTACAAAATCTAATCAAAAATACTATAGTCGAAATATACTAACCGATTTAGGAGATTTTAATATTTTTAATATCTGGATAAGCCAGGACAATATCAATATCAAAAAGATATATGGAATTCAAATTCAAAAAGTCATTAGCAGCGCTGGTTAGTTTAATTGTTTTCATTCGCTTGGTTGTACCTAGTGCTTACTCTTACGATCAGCTCAATTACCGGGGAACTCTTTCCCTTACCCATCAATTGCTTTCGGAAAAAAATTGTCTATTCTAACAATCCAGGAAATTCACAGGGTAATTTTTTTTATTTTTCAATCAGTGTTTACAAAACATTAAATCACAAATATGTCTAAAAATGAATTATTGAAAACTTGAATTTTTTGCTGTCTTTGTGTAAATTCAGACATAAACTTTGATTGCGGCCATTAAAATTTAAATTGAGTCATCGACTTTGGGGCTCACACACATGCAATTAAGCTAACTCAATTAGCATTGCACAGTTGAAAAAGTGTTCATATTGTTCGTGAGAACTTGTGTTTGTAAATTTAGGAAAATGACAAAAATTCGGATATAAAATATTTTAAATAAATTAATTATTTTTAAAAGAAATTAATTATTTAAATTCCTTCATTAATAATGTTATGAAATTTAGTATCCGTCAATTTCACTTGTCAGTTACTTTTTTCTCTTATTCATGAGATTTAATTTTATCATTGTATAGAATTTTTTCTTCTCACAGAGGGACTTTATCAAAATTACATGGAAAAATTTACTCAATTTATAGCGCAATTAAGTACTAATTGCTTAGTTAATTATAGGAATATTTATTATTATTTATTTAATTGGTCTTCGTTGCATAAATTTTCGAGATGCGCATTTAAGGTGCATGTTTGAACATAGTATAATAAAGCGTACGTATCACTTTTTATATTTTTACTAATACGAGATTTTTAAAAGTTCTTTTTTAGGGTTGAAATCGTATGAATTTGAAATAAATAAATAAATTTTCTGTTATATTTCATTATTTATTTATTATGTATCTTCTTTCCGTTTTGTATTTACAAATTTCTTTCTACCTTCTGCTAGGATTTTATTTAAGTTACATTTCTAAAGTTACTGCCTTATTTAAAAATAAATAAGTGTATGAACATCTTTATAGTGCTTTAGTTTCCGGAAAAAATTCAACATTTTTTGCCTTCTTGTTATACTTGAAATATGTTTATGCCCACAAAATGTGGTGTTTTTTTTAGATTTTACCGTTTTTTGAAGAAACGAACACGCCATTTGGTTCAATACCCCAAATTGCAATAACGGCGATAGATTGAAATGTATGTTAAATTATGTGAAAGGGCTTTCAGATATTGCAAGTATTGTTTGAATTACTAAAGAAAAATGATATCAGGGCACCAATTTATTTATGCGCTATGCATAAAACAAAAATTCTTTAAGGAAGGGGCATTCCAATTACATGAGATTATATACTACCTGTACTCGACCTAGACTTTTCGAAAAACTAATGATTTCAAGAAACTGGTATTCTTTTTAACCAGAAAACTGTACTTTGAGTACACCCGGTTTCGGTCTTGGCTATATAAAAAAAGGTGAACCGGGTTTTATGTACAGAAAAAAAATTTATTAATTTTTATTTGAAAAAAAGTTATTTAAATAAACATACTTAATAAAGTATTTTTGCCTTTAATGCACGTATTCTTTTTTTTTTAATAAAATGTATATTAAGAAATTATCATTCAAATAATTAAACTATTTTTACTCTCTTAAATAATTATTTAGAAGTAACCCGTTAACCGTATTAGAAAAACAGAAACTGAATATTAAAAAAAAATAAAATAAAACGGTTGGGTGAACAAAAATCCGTTGAAGGGGTTTTCGGTTTCGAATACTCGAACTCTACTTTTCATACTGAAAAATATATAAAAAATAAAACTTTATTTTTGCTTCCTTATTGTGAGCACAGTGTATTATTCTTTATTTGATTTTTTCCATTGCAACTAACACTGTATTTGCTGGCCATTGTGTTTGTAACCACAAACTTTAAAATGACGCCTTTGCTGTTCAAATATGGACATTTCCATTGTTTGTTCAGGAACCTACGGCAAAACAAAAGAATTATTGTTAATGAATATATAGACAGTGAATTAAAATTGACTAAGAATTTCGCAGCTCACTTGCTCGTTTCGTTCTAAAGGCACCCGTATGATTTGCTGGGTCTCAGTATTGATGCATAGATTTATAAAAATTAATAGGAAAAATATTAGGAACCTTGTGAAATGCATTTTTACAGCAGCAAAGTTAAAGTTATACTAAATAGCCAGAACAACTGATAACAGTTTTATGGTAAATGGCTGTAAATTGCTTTAATCTTATTGGTTTATAAATAAATATTTACTTGTATTTAGCGTGAATATGAAAAGTTTATTAAGTCGATTATTTAAATAAAAAATAAATTTAAATCTTTCGTTTTCGTTAAAGCATAAAGCAGAAACTTTCGTGCGGAGATGTTTTAATAAACTTAAGTTATGATTTATAAGCCCTAATTCCCTAAGGTGTTATTAATACTTTGATGTTTCGCTTTGCTTTTAAGTCTTGAAATTGAAAAACTTGAATGTCTATTTTTAGAAACTCTCCCTTTTGTAGGTTTAAATTAGATATCATATTCTCTTTCCTTTGAAATCAAAGAGTACATGGTGTGTGTTGCAAAATTCAATGGCAACCACATTTTGGATATCAAAAATTAAAAACTTCATTATAATAATCGCGAAACTGAAATGAAAAGGCAGAAAACTTTCTACATTTTAAATTTTGTCTTTCAAGAAACATTTTTTTATTCGGCTGTGTGAAATTCGCCTTTCCACAGCGCAAATTATCTTCTCTGTAAAACATATTTTTCATTTCAAGATAAAAAATCCGCAGTTAAAGACAGTACAAATTGGAGTTGCTACAAATAATATTTTTTTTTAATTAACAAATGCAATAGGATGCACAACTTACAAAAAGGCCACATAGGAGTCGTTTGAAAAATTAAAATTGAATCGCATAAATATATTTAAGGTAATTCTTCAGCTTTCATAACTAAAAGTAAAAATGAAAAACAATTTGTGCAGATTAAACAACTACGGTCTAGGAAGGTTTGATTGGAGAAAAATACAGCGTATTTTCGTTAAAAATTACATTAAATTTAGTAACCGTTAAATTCTTTTTATTTGTGTTATAACTTTTTATATAGAATTCGAGAATTGACATGAAGAATACAATGTAGTTGTACTGGTCATGGAGCAACCTTGTTGAAGAGCCTTAAATTTGTAATTGAACACAGTTTCTGCCCACTTTAAACAGTTCATCAGAGTTTCATTAAGAAGTTAAGTCAATTAATGGTGGAAAAATTACTAATTGTTAAATTTATTAATTGAGTTATAAATATGTTAGCAACCACTTATTTAGTGCTTAAATTGGTTTTTGGTCGTGTATTTTATATGGCAGTTTTAATTAAATGTGAACCACCCCCCAAGAAATTGTTGTGAACTTCCAGGTTAAATAACAGTCCGTTACAAATAAATAAACTGCATTATATTAAGTTCTCTGGGGCTATGTAAAGTCGTATGTGCAAACCGATAAAAAAGAAATAATAAAACCCCCGTAAGCAGAAATACACAAAGCGATAGAAAATTATTTTTATTACTATTAACTAAAGCCAATTCCGGACAGCTTCAAGTACCTAAATAAACTTGTTAAAGTTAAAAAGTTCCGTTATGACTTGGCCCTAAAAGTGTTACAGCAATAGAACTTACATGTAGCTAGATGCAATTTTATCAACCAGGGGCTTATTAAATTCAGTGCCTGCGGTGTTTATTACAATAATTGTTTTTGCTTAAGTTTGGCTCCTTGGTATTGGTTAATTTCCATACAAGTATTGCTCTGTATGCTACACATACGGAAGCTACATTAGGTTCTACCGATTATTATATGCCATTAACTTTGAACCTCGATATTTTTTTGACAATTTGAAGCCAAGTCGTGACGTAACTGTACTCGATCCGTCCTTTGTTGGGAAGTGAAAGTTGAGTTAGAGTTATTTAATAATTTTTTATTTAAGTTCTAAAAAATTGGCTGACTTTTTATTATATAAAGTTGTCTTGAATAAATATTTAGCACTCTGCTACACCATTCACTCATAACAGACAGCTAAGTACATTCTATAATGAAATTTATGCATTTTTTACACAGGCAAACATTATCATCGTATAAAAACGTAGTTACAGATACTTTGTCACACATAGCTGTATTCGTTTGTATAAGAATTAAGTAGTTACTATTTACAAATAATCACACGTACTGCAATATAAATGCAACATGTACAACATGGATATTTTGTTGCCCAATGTTATCACCATAAAGACCAAGCGTAACTTTAGGTTAAAAATCTCCTTAGATTATAAGTTAAAATAGGAAACAAACTCAACAAATTCATCACACTTCACTGACACTTTTGAAGCAAAATCATTTAAGAAGCATTCACCCAAACACTTAAGCCATTAAATGTTGCAAGAAAAGAAATGCAGGAAGTATATTAAACATTGTTTATTTCCGAAGATAATTTAAAACAATAAAAAATTGATTTTAGCAATTTTGTAACAGAATTTTTAAGTGAATATTTTTACTTCTGTTGAGTTATACACAATTTCGATTATATTCCAGACTAATTGAATATGCCCGATTTCGAAAGCAATATTTTTATGTTTAAACGTTTTAAATTTATTGTCTGAGTTAAGAAATTTAAACAAAATTTAAATTTTAGCTATAAATGTCACCCGAAATCATGATAATATTTATGGTCCAAAAAGAGTAAGAGTCTACAATTAACTTTGATTGCTTAGATGATACTAATTATCATGCGCAAGGCTAGAAAAAAACTGTCCGGTTAGTAAAAAAATACTTAAGAACATAAATTCCATACCATATACAAGGAACAGAAAGATATATTTCTTGAAGAGTTACCGAAAACAATGTCGTTGCAGTTACGAAAGTCAAAGAAAAATATCTCGACTTGAAAGAAAACGATTTAAAAACTTAGCAATTAGGTACTCATTTTTCAATTTATTAATTGATGCGTCGACAGCATAACGGGGAAAATTTTGGTCGTGATCTTCTGTGTGGAGAACACGTGTAGACGTTCCTGTTCAGTTTGAGCATAATTTTTTGTTAGTCATCGAGAGAGTTTTAATGTTCTCACAATAGATATTTATTTTGCTTGTTTGTGTGATGACAGAACAGCGTTGTGCGAACAACTGTTCGGACAACGTTGTTTGAAGTGTTAACCGCAATCTGTACCTTGGTCGAATATAGCTAATGCTAATAAATGCATTACTCTAGAGTGGGACATCGGCAAAAATATCATTTTACACGTAAGCAATTGGATCGTATGCAATACCAACTTGATATTTCTGTTCAAACTTATTGATGGCAAAGCAGTAGCGTTTGCTTGGAAGTACCTAAATATATAAGTTAATACTCTTACTGCCCCCAAACCCAATATTTACATGTTGCTTCAGAATATTTCATAAATAGAACTCTTTATTATTTTGCAATGCTTTGCATTAATTCGTTTATTTCAAAGTCTTCTTTCCCATGCTTTGTGCTAACGATAACACTTGAACCTTTAATTAAAAACAAAGGTGTCATGTTCGCGTTGCAACTGCAAACATTATTTGCATAGTTGGCAAATATGGGGCGGGTAAATGGTCCAAGCTAAGGTTTAATAATAATTAAAGTTTTCTATTTTAGTCTTAAAAATATCTTAAAAGAAACACATAGTGCTGCAAATAAAGTCCAAACTAAAATAAAAATCGTTTTTTATTTAAGTTATATCTTTTTCTATGACATGAGTTTATCGAATATAAGACAGTGATATAAAATCATACTATATTAAAGCCACATTCAAGCATTTGAAACCGAAATTATGCACTAACCAAATGCTTCTTTACATTAAAAGGGTTTATAAGATCCAACCGCGTGTCAAAAACTAATAAACCTATTAAGGCAAAATATATGTGCTTCCTTTGAGCCTGGAAAAGTGAGTACTGCTTACAAAATCTGGAATATTTTTCGTTAGGTTTAATGCTCGTATCAAAAACTTACTATTTTATTCGGTAAAAAGTACCATTTCAAAGTCTAATTTTTATATTAAAGACAATTTGTCTTTTGTCCTCGAAATTTAAAAATTATATCAGTTCATTTCAGTTGTGTTCTAAACTAGTTTATATATTGACTAAAGTGAGGATATTTAGTAACTTATTTAGATACTGTTGTATCTATGAGCACTACAGGTTATTAGATGGATAGCAAGTTTACGAAATTCAACAGCTTGTCATAACTTAACATAATTAAAAACAAACACTATTTAATATAAAATAATCGTAGAAGTGTTTTGTTTAATTTAAATAAATATTCGACGTACTTCTCATAAATACCTACGTAATAACGGATGTATGTATGTATATATGAGGATTGACGCATATTTCATTATTTCTGTTTGTAATACGTCCAGCCATTATAGAAATATTGAAAGTAAAATGGATAAACCTTAGGACAAATACATACAGAAATAACAAAATGTTTATAATAATTACAATTCAAGTTATATTTACCTATTCATACATACATATTTAATATTTATAGGCTTGGCCAAATTCCAAAAGAATATTTGAATTGTACGCCGATGCGATGGACACATACGAATTTCATTCGGTTACAGGTAAGAATTCCCAAATTATGGTGAAATTCCTGTTTTTTTTTAATTATTCATATTAATTGAAATGTTTGATAAAATTTCTAATTTTAAGAGCTTTAATTATTTCGGTGATTTTTAACTTTTTTTTCGTGAATTCGCCATTTGTGGTGATCGTTTTTAAATTTTTCGGCTATTTTAGCGAAACTACGAAATTGTGGTGAAATTTAAATGTTTGTGGTAAATATTAAAAATTTTGTGACTTTCGGTTCTTTCGGAAATTATGAAAAACGCAGATTTTTTTACAAAATCGATGTTAAACAAATACATTAAAAAATCAAATTTCAAAAATTTTAAAAATTATAAATTTTAACAAAAGTCCAAATTAGTCTAAAAAATATAAACCTTTAAGCCTAACTTTAATTTTGCAGTTCACCACAAAACCAAACTATAGTGCAAACATTTTAAATTACAAAAATAACATCATTTTCCAACAAAAGGAAATTTTAAACGAACCGAAAGTTCACCAAAATACTGCGCAAAATTCGAAATTTTGCCTAAATTTTGAATTAACCACAAATTCGAAAATGTACCACAAAATCGAAAAACTGGAATAAAACAAATTTTAAATGTGAAAAAATATTAAATTCAATAAAAAAAATACCAAAAATTCAAAATACACCAAATTTCGAAATTTCATTAAAATTTTGCAAATTCGCCGAAAAGTCACAAAAAAATCGAAATTTTAACAAAATTCATGCTTAACAAATATATAAAGGAATCAATCTTCCGCACGAATGGGAAATTCACAAAAATATTTTATATATAAAAATTTTGCCAAAAGTCTAAATTAGTCTAAAATATTTAAAATAAACGAAATTTTACCACAATTTGGGAATACAGCAAAACCCAATCTATATTCCAAAATATTTAAATTGCAAAAATAACAAAAATTTTTCAAAATTCTCCACGAATCGGAAATTCACCAAAAAATATTAAAATCACCAAAAAATCACATAAATTCAACATTTGACCAAAAATTAACCTGGAAAATAAAAAAAATCTAAATTTTAGCACAATTTAAAAATTCACCCAAAATTAAAAAAATTTTCACGAAATTTTAAATTACCAAAATAATAAAGAAGTTTCAAAAAGCAAAGCTTTAGGAAAACTGAACTCGTACCAACAAATCACGAAAAATACAAATTTTGCAGATTTAAATTCACCAAAAGTTAAAAAATTCTAAGAACTTGAATAAAACAACCCAAATCCTCTATTATTAACAAACAATTCACCAAAAAATTAAGAAAGAAAAAATAAAAACAAATTTAAAGAGCCGTAATTAAGAGAAAACATTTGGTCTACTAACCGATGAAATATATTCATAATAAAACGGAAGTGGAGTTTAAATGTAGACTTAGACGATATAATCGCAGGCCAATTTTAAAGATCGCAAACAATCCTTTGGACTGGAAAAAATGTGTAGTACATTTTTAGTATGAGATTCGGCATAGCCGACTTTAAACCCATTTGTCATTTATTTAATACAACGAAATTTGCCAAAAACTACTATTTCATTTACTTGGCTGGATCAAATTTTACTTTATTTTTCTTTAAATTCTGGTTTGTTGGAATTACTTTAAGGAATAGTCATATTTTAGGACACCCCAAAAAGAGTATGGCAGTTTTAGCGAGGTATTGTTCAAAATCCCCTTTGAGGAAATTGGAGATTCGACTTAAAAGGCTCTGTGATGTTGCTAGCACATAGTATAGAGAGGTGCCATTTATAGTATATTCATCTCCTACTTTTAGAGAACAAACCTAAAAATAGTATACAACTTATTTAAGATTGACTTAGGGTCAGATTACGTGCCAAATAATAAAGGTGCTAGAAGTACTGGTGTTTGTTATATTATATGAGAAATTCTATTGATTTTAACGCACACAAATGTATAAGAAAGAGGTATTTGCTTGTACTTCTTTGTATTTCAACGCTTCAAATTTTACTAGTCATACAAATTGATGAGCTCCATAAAGCCACACATATTAACCGAATTCACAAAGTGTCATGAAGTCATATAGGCGGGATTCGTAAACATAAGTTTAAGTAAAATTTCCTGCCTAAAACAAAAATAGATGAAATTTGACCACCAGAAATAAAATTACGTCCAATAAGTAATACTAAAAATGTTAATGCAAGTTTAATTTCATAGTAGCATTACGAAATTTTAAGTAGTTTTTAGGTATGACGACTAGATCAGTTATAATTCGAGACTGGATTTTTTAAAGTATCTTTAAAAACTAATAACTTTCAATGGTGCGAGTTGATACTTAAATTTGTATCGACGTCGCAAGTGATCCATTTTCTTAGAAAATACTCGATTATCGGATTATACCAGTGACAAACTTGCAACAAATTTCTCCGCCCATGAATGGTATGCATCTAGTTATATTTTAATGTAGGAAGGATATCGTATCAGACCACTTACTATGGGTCTCTTTTCGGTCCCCTTCGTTCCCTGAATGAATTTCAGGTAACCGATTTATAACTTGAGCTTTTTATACAGTATTTTGCTAATACTAGCCTTTACTCATGACTGTAGTGATATCAGACTGTCGACTAGGAACTGTAGACCTTCTTCCTCATAACGGAGTCTCTTGTGATTGCTAGCATTTGTCTAAGGCTTAGATCGCCCACGGCATTCACATTTAATACGTGTCTGCCCGTGGCCCTAAGCCTTGTGCTCCAGTACTGGATATTCACAAACTCTACTATCTCAGCCTCTTCCAGGCACAGTCTGCAAGGATCATCTTCTTCGATTTTCATCTTAGCCAGACGATACTTGAAGTTTTCATGATCTGTCACTAAACGCAGTAATCAAGCTTAAGGTACTCCTATTATATCTAAGCACCTTATTGTCTTTCCTATCGAGGATGTCTTTGAGCGCATCAACGCTACCTCAATTTTAGAATACATTAGAGTACATTTCAGCACTAGCTTGGAGTACATGTTCACTGGCCTCATGCGGTTTATGACCGACTGATTTTGAAGTGCACCAGAATGAAACCAAAGCCACTCTGTCTGGTAAACGGACACGTACTCCTCCAGATGCAGACTACAGGACAAGTTCAGCTCAGCTGAGAATACACCTGCTCCAGCCCTGCCGTCCATAAGAGAACCATCAGTAAAAATTCTGATGTCGTTCTCCATACGCTCATTGTGTATAACGCCTTCTGCAATGAGTGTCTTTTGGCGTGCGTTCCGCCAAAATCTATGTATCCTTAACCTCTTTTCTAACTAGGTTCAAAATACTAAGTTGATATCAATATTCCATATAAATTATACCCATATAGGGCGCGACTGTCAAGCCTTTTTGGTGTTAATAGAGGAAAATTGTTTAAATTTCACACTTATTTCCGCTGATAACACATGTAGGATGCTAAATTATCAGACTTGCCTGACTAACTCTATGGCACTTATGCGTTTGTACAAACTTGATTACGTAAATTTGTTTACTATTTCATTCCTTTGTTGGTATACAATTTTATACGGTAGATATTTGTATCACATATGAACTATATGTTACTCGTTTATATTACGGATTTTAACGACTTAATGATTAATTAGCTTTTGTTACAAACATTTTGACTTTCTTAATTAATACGCCTACACAAACAGTAAAAGTGACTGTATGAAAATAGCCTTTACAACGTTACTGGCAAATTTGCATTGGAATCAATACGCCCATAGGAGCTTTAAATTAATGCTGGTTACATCGCAAGGCATCCATAATTCATCTCTTGTTAAACGAGGTTGTTATGCACAAATTGTATAACTTGAGTCTAATACAAACTAATGACTTTTCTAATCGTTACAATTTTCAAAGGGTTTTATTTATAGAAGTAATTTTTTTTTTCTTGGCAAAATAGTACAAGGTTTTCCAGAGCGGGTCAATGTGAACAGTTGTTTTGGTGCAGTAATAGCAAAAGCAACATGATACAAATTTATAATCTAAAACTTCTGGCAAAAAAAAAGATCTTTAGCGAAAGGCGTTTTTTTTAAGAATATCTATGTTAAGAATCAAAATGTTACGTTCGTTGGGTAGCAATGCGTTCACAAACAGGTAGTGGTTGATTTGCATTTTAGACTGGCGGCATCAGTGGTTGTTTCTCTGAAAAAACTATTAGTGGTGTTATCACCGTTAACGTTATAAATTATAACCCATTTTTTTTTGCGCGATATGAATGTTATAGACATGTTCGACTATGACACAGCAAACACCACAATGGACATTCCACATAAACGATTCGAACTTAGGTTTACCTTTCGCAAAGTTAACGTGAATTGGCTACCAATATCGTACGATTTGAACCGGCCCAATTTTCTGGTGGAGTTTTTTGAAATTCGGAGGTACATGCAAATAAACCGATATCTACCAATGCCTTCAGTGTCAACATAACGCAGACCATCGAATATTGGATCTTTCGGATCCGTGCCACCATATAAAAAGACACGTCAGTGTTGTTTTGCATAGAAAATGACACTTTCCATACAAATTGGAAAAAACAACTCCTTTTTTTCATTAACCCATTAATATTTTTTTAATTTTGCTATTAAAGCCTAAATATTTAATCCTTCACTTTCTTTATTTTTTTTTCTGTCATAAAAGAATGCATGCACGTTGCGTCTGATCCGGGGGATTATTCCTTTGAGAAACAATCAGCTCATGGCAGAGAATTTACCAACGGCGACAGCAAAACGGCAACAACGCTATCGCAATTAGAAGAGTCCTTACAAGTTTGTGGTCTTTACATTGTCGGTCAACCTGATACAATTGTGGAAATAACAATGAAGAGCTATGATGTTAATTGTGAAAGTGGAGGTTTAATGGCGGTAGGTGAAGGAAAATTAGTATTACAGATATAATTTTTGAACCATTTAATTATGCTTGTTCAATTTAGTTTGTAGATGGTTGGGAATTGAATGGTGAATATTTCCCCAGCATTAAGGATCATCACCGTCCATTGGATGAAAGAGTACAGGAGTTTTGCAATAATAACAAGCAATGGTAATAAGTTTAATAAATTATAAATTCATTAAAATATTTTTGTTTTCTTTCAGGCCACGCTTAACAAACAAAAAGTTCTTCCGGTCAAGTCAAAATGCGGCTCTTTTGCAATACCGCATACCGGTCAAAGGGAGTTTTATAGCCAATGTGCGTTTTTATAAAATTACTCAACGTAAGTTGAATGAACTGAACGATTACATTTGTTTAGTGCAATATTTCTTCTCATTGCAGTATCTTGCATAAAATTCTTTTTTTATTTGTTTTTCTTCCAGCTTGCAATATTTTGGTTGATGATATTGATGCCTTATATCACATTGCTAACTATGGTCAGAATCGCAATTGTTCTATATCTGCTATGTTTCCCGCTGTTGTGTCTGTGGCTAATTTGAAGATTGGTAGCAAGTCAGTATGTCAGGACAAACCAAATTATGACGTTAGTAGCATTTGGATTTTATTTAAAATTAATTTAACAAATTACTGCTAGGCCTTGCTTTGCCGTCAAGACGCATAATGTTTTTAAGTATAAAAGGTTTATAGCGTGTTTTTAAAAGTTTTAAAAACAGATCCAGTTTTGATTTTTACAAATATTCAGTAGAGAAATTCCTTATAATATATCTACTCAAAGGAAAAGACGAGTTTGAGGCAACCATAATCAAAGAGAAACATATTATGATTAAATTCTATGATTATGTTAATGAGAATAAATTTTTTTGTTTAAAACAAGCATTATATGACTGTATCTTCGCCATACTTTGATTAAACATCACAAGAATTTTACACATTATGTTCATTAATAACATTTTATGGTTAGAGTTATTCTTTTATTTTTGTATGGTTAGAATACTTTGTTAGAATTTTAGTAAAAATTTTATTGTTCAACTCAACAATATTGCCAATTTTAGACTTATTTATCGCGACTAAAGTAATTATTAAAATGTTTTTAAATAACCATTATATGTTTGCCGCAACAATGTATTGTAGTAGAGAATATAGTATGACTGACGTGACCATCCCACAACCCAGGATTTTCCTTGCGTGTAAACATATAATCTGGCTTAGCTTTAAGACAAATTGCCGTTTTTGACACAAGCGTTTAAAAAACGTCCACGGTTCAACACAAACAAGGCAAAGGGTCAAATTTTGATTTAACATATAGCAAACTATTAAGGCCAAGTCTAATAACATCTTCTGTCTACGGAATATAAATACTTTATAATCCAAGTGCCTGTTACACCACATCCTTTCATATAAGTAATACATATTCTTTAAATTCCAGTGTAGCCTATTCAGTGATCGTTTAGAAATCGGCGGCTCTTCAGGATTAGATTCAACAGCAATGGAAAAATCTAGTGATATATGTGGTTTCTCAAATGATTCAGGTGAGATTACGATTTCAAAAGGTAGATGGAAAACACACAAAAAAACTATTTTCTTTAAAACAGGACCCGAACAATCTATATTTTGTGGTGTAACCACTATACGCCTGATCTCAACGGGACGTTTTGAAAACCAAGCTTCCGTAATGGTACGCAAAGCTGAAGAGCGTGATTTGGATATTGCAACTTTGATCTGCGCACTTTAAATAAGAAATTTAAAAGCACAAAGTACTTACAAAATATATAAATAAAGAATAATACCTGAAATTTACTGCACCCAACAACTTTTCGGAAAACAAATTTTATAATTAATCTGAAAAGCTGGATGATAACATCTCAAACTTTATAAGTGTACTGGCATTTATTACAGCATTTTGTGAGAAGTTCATGACTACATTATTTTCTTATAGAATTTTTAGCTTCATTTCGCTACATAAAATGACTCATATTATATTTACGTGTTATATAAATTGAACATAGCAGATTTTTAATTCCTATTTTAACATTTAAAGCTAATTTTATGAATTAAATTAAATGTTGTAGTGTTTAAAAAAAACTCATTCCACATACATGAATGTAAAAGTAGAAACATTAAATCCACAAATAGGAACACAAATAATGAAGTTATAAATAAAGAAATAATCTTGATGTTTTAAAAACAAATATTGTGTTTTTGGCAACGAGAATAAAAATTGTCATTTTGGATTTTAATAAATAACTCCCAGTTTATGAAAACCATATATTCTGTTTATTCTTATAAAATAACGTGACAGGGAGAACAATATTGGTGCCACGAAACTTTACTCAAGGTCTAAACCCTAGAATCAATCCGAGCTTGTTTTAAAGCTGACAACGCGCTTCTGTTCAACGCCTCAGACGTCGAACAGATTCTTGAAGACAGGAATTCCCTCTATCAGGCATGTTCTGAAAAACTCTTTTTTGTAAAAGTGATTTCAAATCACGAAAAGGTGTTCTGTGCACAAAATTTTTTTAAATCTCGTGATTTAAAACCGGTGAGCTATCAGTCTGACGATTTCAAATCACTTGAAGTTTTTTTCTATGTTTTGCATTTAGAATCTAATAAAAATTATATTATATATTTAATATGTGTTTTTTCTTTATTTAAGTAATAAAATAAGGTTTTCTACACACAAAAACTTATATATTAACAAATTTCTAAGGACACTTTGTTTTGTAAAAAGTTGTCTTGCTTTGTTTACCAATGTTCGTGATTTACTTTTTCTCTTCAGCAGTCAGCTGGTTTGTTTTTTCGAAGATATTTGTGAGGTTGCCAAAGTGACACAGTCGTAAAATGTCATGTAAGATATATGGAATTTATATTAATAAAAAATTTATTTATTGTTGTTAAAAAATTTAATAATAGTAAATAACTGAGTAATTTTTGTGCAAATTTAGAAATTAGAAGTGCAAAATCTAAGCAAATTTCATCGATGAAAACAGTGGCAACTTCGTTATTTTTGCATTAATTTTTTTATATTAACATTTGTTTTCATTTATATTAATGCTTTGTGAACTTTGTCCCGTAAATGACGTTTTTTACACGGTCATTTTTTAAATGTTGTTTTTTAAAGCAATCACTGCCAATAAACTAACTCCCGGCATTTTTATTACCTCAATTTTTACTTTTTATATTAATTAAGATTGTAAAAAAAATAGACAAACAAAACACAAATCTAAATAGTCAGCTGTTTTCTCGTATTTTCGAAAAAATAAAACCACGCCAAAAACCGTAAAATCGGGTGATTTGCAGAACAGCATCAAATCGTCGGTGTGATTTCAAAATCGTTCGTGATTTGAAATCACGTGGTTTTCAGAACACACCTGTATATTTAATCGTTTTTTATAGAAGGCCATACGAAATATTCTATATGCTTATTCTCATTTATATCTTAACCGCTGCCGTAGAACTCGTAACACTAACTCCTGACTGGTCTGTATATCAGCCAATGAGACAGTGTTCTGCCAGTGCAAGTACCATTTCTTAGATATCACAGAAATAATACCTCTAATGCCTCTTGTCATCCAGGTACACTAATATACTAGGTAGAAGCAATTCTACAACAATTACAACATTACAAAATCAACTGGGCTTTTTATTGCTGCATTTATGGTGCGAAAGGATAAAATACAAATAACTAAAACAAAGCAAAGAAAATGAATGCATGTCTTTATTTTTCATGAAAAAAATATTAAACTAAAGAGTCGGTTTATTGCAATAACAAATGTATAAATATATTGTTTTTATTGCGATTTGGTAAGTTTTTTTTTCCAATTTTTGCTCACAAAAAACTTTTGGTCATGGCAACACTGTACACTGATTGTTTAGAAATTAACAAGGAGAATTTATTTCGCAAGCAAGTGTATTTGTGAAACATAAAATACTTTTTAAATTCTGCATCTCAAAAAACACAAAGAAAAAACACATCATGTGTCATCTACACTACCTAGTACAGATATCCCTCCTACAACGCGGTATCACACAACACGATTAAAAAAATTTTCGAAAACCTTTTATAACACGGTACTTCTACAACACCATTTGTTTTTTTAAGAAACTTTTGGGAATACCCTATTTTATTATTTCAAGAATTCAAGTCTTAATTTATTTTGTGTATATGTCCACAAATTCGTTGTTACAAAAAAAAATCTCAGTATGCTGGCTGCCATATATTTTAGCATTTTGTGGAGCCTATCGCAAGAGCGCAGACCATATTTTGTAAAATAGAAAAAACAAAATATTGTGTGGAATTGTAAAATAGTAAACAAACATATTTAAATAAATTTTAATTTAAAAGGAATCGATTTTATTAAATTTTTGAGGTAATTAATAAGGAGTTAATTTTTTTTAATTAAGTAAGACTATTTTTTAAAAATAAAAAACCATTCCTAAACTATGTCTGGTGAAAATATAAAAACAATTCGGACCAGAAAGTTTATTTCTTTAGAAGTAAAAAATACAAATTTTAGATCGTCTGCTAAAAGGAGACAAAGCATCACACATTGCAAAAACCCTAAATTTAAATGAAGCGACAGTCCGCACAATTAAGAAAAGTGAAAAATGGAGAAAGCACTTAGCATTTGGATTGATGATAGCTGTCAGAAAAAGATTCCATTGGACAGTAATATAGTTAGGCGAAAAGCTATTAAAATTTATAACCATCTTAAACAAAATGGAAAATCTTGTGTGAACCCAGGGTTTTGGTGGAAAAAATGAAAAAACTGCACCTGGATTTAAGGCATCAAAAGATCGTGTAATGTTACTTTTGTGCAGTAATGCCTCGGAAGATTATATGACAAAACCCATGCTAATTTATAGATCTTTGAATTCCCGTGCATTTAAAGGCATAAATAAAAACGCTTTACCGGTATATTGGAAAGCAAATTCAAAAGCTTGGGTAACTGCTGATTTATTTAGAACTTGGTTTTTAAATTGTTTTGTTCCAGAGGTAGAAACTTATTCAAAGCGCTATTACTAGTAGATAATGTGCCAGGTCACCCGCAAGACTTATGTCATCCTAAAGTCCAAATAGTGTTTCTACCTCCTTATACCACTTCATTGCTACAGCCTTTGGATCAAGGTATTATTTATACCTTTAAGACTTATTACATAAGATCATTGCAATGGATTTTAGACATAACCTTTTCAAAATCAATTGATGTAAAGGAAGCTTGGCAGCAATTTTCAATTAAAGACAGCATCGATATCATATCCTTATCGCTAAAAGAACTCAAAATTACAACATTAAATAGATGTTGGAAAAAGATATGGCCAGCAGTAGTTGAGATAGAAAACGTGTATGAATCAGGAGAAAATGAAATTGGTGGCATATTAGGACTTGCTTAGTCGATCGGAGCAGAAGGATTTGTGTATATGGCTATTGAAGATGTGCAAGACTTATTAGTGGAACAAGGAGTTGGTGAAGCAGAGTTGGTAGAAATTGCATCCGAACCCCAAGGGAAGTTAATGATGTTAATAATTTGACACTAACAAAATTACAGGAAGGATTAGACTTGGCCAAAGAATTGGAATTATTGTTTTTGGATGCAGACCCTTGCGCTGAAAGAAGCCAAAAATTCAAAAGGGAATTACGAAATTGCCTATCACCATATCAAGAAATTTATAACAACCTTGAACGGACAAAACAAGATTACGTTGTTTTTAAAGATATCAGCAGGTGAACAAAATATAAATGCAAGTTCAGAAAGTGAAGATGATATTATTCAGCCGAAAAAACGTTCCCATTAATTGAATTGAGCAGCGATGATGAAGAAAACTACTAAACTAAATTATAATATACATTCTTATATATGTTTGCCGATTTTTGTTTGTTTTTTTATGTATTTACGTAGATTTATATTTGTTTTTTTTTATATATTTAATTGGATTTTTATTTATTTTGTTATTTTTAATAGAAATAAAGTTTCTTCTGTGGCATTAAAAATTTGTAATCCCTATTTTTGTACCAGCTTCTAGTCTCCTATAGCACGGTTTCACATAACACGTCATATTATAGGAACCTATCGAACGTGTTGTAGGAGGGATACCTGTATATTAATGTACCTTGGGTTGTCATAGAGGACTGACACGGTTATTGATATGAAAACCACACAACTATCTGGATAAATCTGCAGTGCAGATTTTGACGTCTTCATTACTACAATATTGCCACGCCCCCGGATACCGCCCTTTTAGTTTTTATACTTTTTGCTATCGTGTATCGTTGTTAATAGTTTGAAAATGGCTTCATTTCGTCTTTGGTTGTTTATGAATCAGACGTCAAGTTCTAGTACGACCTCTGATATGTCGGAACCTTTCTTCAATAAATTCTCAAAGGTATGTAACCGTGACAGACACTCCTCTTTTAAACAAAATTTTTTTGCCAATGAACTTATAAACGTTGTTGAATAAAGGAGAAGTTGGGCTTCCTTAGTGCGTTTAAACAATTTTAAAACGACCTGCCTTACCTTTTGAAGAAATATAATAGAAAAATTATAAGTTTTCTATCAACTTATTAAAATGTAGCGGGTTTTTTTTATAACACTTTGTTTGAAATCTAATTTCTCTGTTAATATTTTTTAAAAGCATATTAGACCAGCTTTGTCAAAATCGTAAAGATGTTTCAGCAGATATATTCTTTCGCACAAAAAAATGGATTTCTAATAATATGGAAGAAATACAATTTTAATATGCGCACGCCATGCCATTGCAAATGATTTCTATTGTGTAATAACACTGCTTTAAGAACTATAAAAGGTGGTTATTGATGAAAATTGCGAATAATATTTTTCGCCTTATATATACTTATTTTTACTCGATCCATCAAATCTACAATCCTCTTGATAATGCTTATAACTGAGGCTGGCTAATAATGCATTTACGTCTGCACAATATAGAAGATAGTAAAAATCTTCTTGAGCTTTAAAATCCTGTTCGAATAATAGGATGTTGTCACCGGAAACCGGCAAGCTAAATCCTTGGTTTGCCTTCATGACCATTCTATATTGCGGCCGTCAAATGCTTCAGTAGGAACAATGGGCTCATCAATTTCCTTACGATCAAAACTCTCATAATTATGCCCGGACATACCTTCAAAATTACCACATTACTTAGCACTGGCACTACGTCCACCTGCTTTATAGAGATTAACAACAAAAGTTGGTTGACAGAAGTAG
Source organism: Phania funesta (assembly GCA_963932375.1). Classification (NCBI taxonomy): domain Eukaryota; kingdom Metazoa; phylum Arthropoda; class Insecta; order Diptera; family Tachinidae; genus Phania; species Phania funesta. The sequence goes on from OZ010652.1 coordinate 45,637,890, forward strand.
CAAAATGACATTCTATTGGACTTGAGTAAAACCCTTGCGGTCAGTTTCTCAGGCTTTCATTATTTAAGCACCTACTACATATATATCTATTCAGGCTCATACCAACTACTAACGCAGTACGAGCGCCTAGAATAACGATTGACAGCAATGTTGTCAGGTTGTCAAACGTGGCGATAAAAATTTTTAGAATTGGAATAAACGAGATACTCCGATAGAATTGCAATAAAAAAGTATATGTACTTTTCTTATGTTTATGATTCAGATACAAACAACAATGGAAATATTATCTACAATAAGTACGAAAGTTTTGATTCAATAATTGATTTGAGTACTTAAATCAATTTTCTTACTTTTAACCTTTGTCAATAAGACAAATGTAGATATTTCTAATGATGTACAGGTACTCCCTCACTAGATCATAAGAATGCCTTGTCTATAAAATAAAGAGAAATTACCATTTTTTAAAATGACAACGGACGGAGAAAATTTCATACAAATGCTACAAAGAAAAGGGCAGGAAATAGCCACAGCTAGGTTAACTGTAATGGTAGATAATCATTATAACAAAATGAAATTGAGAAATAGAGTCGAGTTATATTGGATAAAGTTAGAGTGACAAAAAAAGCAATAGTGATATTACTAATTTCAAAAGCGGATAAAGGATACAGTAGCTTTAAAGAAGGAAAATTATGCAACCGAATTAACAGTATTGTCGGAGATATTGGAATATCAGTTAGTTAGGATCCAAAGAATAAAGTGCAGAATATAAATAAGGAAATGATAGAATAACTTTTTAAAAAGATAATTATTTCGATGTTTGAGAAGAAGAAAATTAAAACTAACATTGCGACTGCACCTTTGTTGTTTGGTCTTCCTAAGATTCACAAATCAAAGTTTCCCTTAAGACCAATTTGTTCATTTGTCAATTCATTTTTTAAGTTTTAGTGAACGTAATTTTTAGTGTTTTCTATATTCGCGATATTTGGGCAATGTTGCCGGTAAAAAAAAACGAAAACACTGGTTGAAAGCCTTAACAACAGCCTGGTGTTTTGTCTAAGAATAAACCAACGACCTGACAGAAATTGTTTCGATTATCACACTTTAAATTCAATCACAGACATACGTACGTGTAGCGAAATTAAATTTTAAAATAATAAATGTTCATATATATTACGCATAATTCTAAACAACAGTAATAGGTAATGAAGACTCTCTTAAGGTAGAGTCTTAGAATAATTCAATACACAAAATTTTTATACCTTAACGAGAAAAATATATGGTCAAAAATATACTTTCGATTTATTTCTTTCTGTAAAGAAAATAATACAGAAATAGGAATTCATAGAAAATGTTGTTAAAAAAATTTGTTTTTCTATTATATTTCTTTAAAAGGTTGGTCAATTTAAAATTGTTGAAATGCGTAAAATCAATGCAAAAATAAGTAATTTTAAAATTTGTATGTGCACAACGTTAAAAAAATCGGTTTTTATTGGTAACATTCAAATTAGAGGACATTTCTAAAAATTACAAAAGTATCTACTCAAGTTGGTTTACAGCGTATAGTGGGTCTCTTTGAAAAGTACATTCATTTTTGTCGATTTTGTCGCACAGTGTTATTACTATTATTATTATTATTATTATTATTATTATTATGGAGGCTTATAAATTCATTTGTTGTAGTCTTTACTTTCACTGGAACAAGTTTAGGCTACGAATAAAGCCACTTGCCTTGCTCAGAGATATGCTTTTTTGGAATCAATGAGAACGTGTTAAGTAACTTTACTCTGGCAGAATCCAGACCTTAACAATCGCAGGGCACACGCTCAGATGTCTCATCATTCAGTTCGCAGAAGCTAGATTTTATTGTCTCTGAGGTCCCAGAGGTTCCTGAGCTCATTCTTTTTCTAACATCAAATGCTTTGTGATTTTCACCGAGCCAGCGTAATGAAGCGCTTTGCTTGCTTGGAACCGATATAACTTGCCAGTGCCAAGCGAATTTCGACTCAACTCAGGAAGCAGATTCCTCAATAGTATAGCCACAATTTTTCATAGGTACTAAGTATCTAATAAATAATATGATAGAGCTAAGATTTGAATACTTATTGTTAGTTTCCGTAAGAAAAATTTAGTTCTCTAGATAATTTAAACATGTTAAGTAGTTGTACACCAGGTTAGATATTGAATAAACGCCTGTCAGAGCGCGAGAGACCGGTACACAGTTGAAAAAATAAAAAGGATAAATAAATAACTTGTATTTAAACGGTGTGATAAACTATTATTGAAAAAATAGCATAGTGCACCATGCCAAGTACAAGCCTAATGTTTGTATATTATTATAACTGCACTTCCTTTACGCATAAAATAACGAAACTTGAAAGATGAGGATATAAAATAAAGACTGGTAAGCTCATAGGTAAAGTTTAAGATATTTTTTTAAATTTCTAATACAGGAAAGAATTATGGGAAAATGTTACTAAACTAGCAGTTTGCCTAAAAATGTCATGGTATTGCACATATCAAGAACTTGATCCTGATTTTGATCTCAGTACTTTTAACGGTCGAAATTTGTGAATAGGAACTTGTTCACATTTATGTTCCTGTGCGGATTCAATTTAACAAAACAAATTTTAAGCCAAAAATTGTTTTCAAAACGGTAGTGCATTTTCACAAGATTATTTGACATTTTAATCCACAATAAGTATAACCTTACATACTGGTATATTCATAAACAAAGAGAGATTAGACGACCGATATTACGGGTTGGTGACAGCATTTTTCACATTATGAATAAGTCAGTCTATTTTTACCTTGAAGTTTCGTCTTGAATTATTGCTACCTTTTTTAGTACTTTCACTTATCTTTGAGTTTTATACAGTCTAATTTAATTGTTCTTTTTAATTAAATCGAATAATTTCTGTTAAGATAAGCAATCGTTTCATTTTAATTATCATGATACAAACAATTATTCTATGCATTTACAATTTATCGTATTCAATAAACTCTTGTTTCTTCAAGTTTAGTCTATTATGGCTTTTATAATTTTCCTTTCTATTGCTATCAAAATATTCACATAATGCAATTTATTTGCTTGACAATCTATTAAACAAATAAGACCATTTTTAGACTCCATCGCGCTAGGAACCTGTATTGTCAAGTCGTAAATATATAGAAAAATGCTTAACGAATTTTTCATTTTCGTCTTACTGACTACAACAACAGTAAGTGGTATAAATTTACCGGGCGTGCCATTTGAGTTCAGTGAAAACAACGAAGTTATTGCTGCTTTTTCAGGTAGGTTTAAGTAGAAACGAAAAAACCAAAAGAAATTCTTACCATAAGAAATGCATTAAAACTGTTATAAAATCATATAAGAGTAAAAAAACAAGTAGTGGCTTCGCTACCACCATAAAAAATCGCCGAGATCAATATAGAAAGTAAAACAAAAGTATGAATATAATTTCTAGTTCTAGTTAATTTAGTTTTTGGTAAATATATTTTTCGCACAGAAAATAAACTTAAAATTTTACTTTGTTCCATTGGTTTCACCGACAAGTCTGAACATTGATTTTGATTTACAACATTTTTAAGCTTTTGCAAGTCAGCTTTTTTCTCTCAAATTTTTCCAGTTAGACTTGTGTTTATAAAAACACAATTGATGGTAAAGATTGGTGCCAAAAAGTGATATCCATCAGGGGGAATCAAATAAGTACAATGGTAAAGCATGTCCAATATATTGGAATTCAATGGTAATGCATGTCCAATATATAAATTCAAAACGTATCACCACAAACAAATTGCCATCCAGTGAAAATCGCCAAAACGAGAGATAAGGCGACCTAGAAATGCACCTGTCCGAAATTTTGTTGTAGCTCGTACTGTACGCGCCATAGCATGTTGGAATCCATTTTCTCATGTTCACAGTAGTCATTTGACCTGCGGTGTTTTCAAAAAATAAGGCCCGATGACGCCTTAAGCACACCATGCAGTAACATTCACCGTTTGTAACTGCTCTTAGAGGATTTCCAAGATTAAGGAGCAAAAATTGGTGCGCCACATATTTTTTAAGGACTGAACCCCTACATTAACATAACGTTAATTTTGCGATCATTGTGTCTCAAAAACTTTTGAGAGAAAGTAAAAAGACGGCGGTTTAAAGTGATATGATATTTCTACTTGGTTGTTTTTTTTTACTAGTGATCGATTGGAAAGGCGAAGTGAGGAATTAACATCGGAAAAATAATTATTATCAACTATCACTTAAACGGATAATCCTCACATGCCGTCCACAAACACCAATTCCGACGCAATAAAATAGTAACCACAATCGTCTACCAATTTATACAAACCACCCGGCCTGCTTCCAAGTCCCAATTACAGATGGCTACGTGAAAAAAAGAAAAGATAAAAATTTGCCTATAACATCTACTACCTGACATCCGAAAACACAAATTCTGATGCAATACAAAGCAATAAAACAGTCATCACTTACATTTACCAATCCGTACAAAACACCCGACTACGAGCTTTACCTGCTACCTTTTCACACCTTACAGATACCTACGAGCTCACTTGACAAATAGACACCTGACACACAATAAAACACTAACGAATTGATGCAAACTTCTCAGAACGAAAAATGACACTGAAGATGGCACATAGCCGAAACCGGTTTGTCTCCAAACCAAACTTGACAAGGGATGACAGAAATTCGTTCCAAAATTCTATACCCAAATATCAGTTATTTAACAGAAACAATCGCTAGATTAGTTTTCAACGTCAACTTGTGTGTTTAGCTAAAATCTTAAACAATTGTTTAAAATTTTGTTGGCGATAAGATTTCGGTTGCACAAACCCTTGTGGAATTACAACTGAAGAGCAAAGTATTACAACTAATTTCACTTCGCCGACAACTAATGGTAAAATTAGTTTATTCGTATCGTGCTGTTAGGGAACATCTGAAAATATCAGTCATATAATTTTTATAAATTTTTCATTACTTCAATCACTTAACAACCAATTTCTTCTGTGTAGCATTTTCTTCATATCACAAAATTCATTTCAGCAATTGGAATTCTTTCAAAAATGTCCTTATCAGTGTTGCACTCGCAATAAAATTCTTATCAACTATAGACCCTAAAGTTATAAAAACTGTATCCAATAAGTTGCCCGATTAATTGTAGCCAAAATATATTGATTAGGTTTAATTAGTTTTGATTAATCAAATACTTAAAAAATAATTAATCATTATCTCTTAGATAATATTGCTCATAAATTCTCGGAGGAATATTTTAAATATATAAAAACTGGCGAAGAATCAGTCACTTTAAAACAGATTTCCACACTATTGAGGAAATCTCACAGTAAAAAGGACATGTTCAACACACGCATATCAGAATTAGGTGCACTTGATCAATTCTTCGTCTGCGTTACATGTAGAGCTACAGTTAACGTTATAGCTGAAACCTTCAGATCAGAAGATGGAGAATTAAATGGTCCTAATGCTGAAGCTAATAGCAAGAAAATTGTGTTAGAATTATGTAATCGTTTTAATATTCAAACTCCTGAAGTCTGCAGTGGTTTGGTGGATTTAAATTGGCCCATACTGCATTATATTATTATGAATTCTGCAGCTGATGCTCGTTCATTATGCGGCACTTTGCCTGTTAGTTTTTGTAAAATTGAACAAAAAGCTTTTAATTGGACTGTGCAGATCGATAATGCTGTGGGACCTTTAACAGCCGCCAAATCAGAAATTCCTAAGAAAACCGACAGTGATTTAACTATTCTGCAGCTGACGGATATACATTTTGATCCCGAATACCAACCTGGTTCTTTAGCTAATTGTGAAGAGCCTTTGTGCTGTCGTCGAACTCCCGATAGTGGGATTTCTGTGGAGGACAAAGCCGGATATTGGGGCGATTATCGTGATTGTGATTCGCCTTTGCATATGGTGGAAAATGCATTTGATCATATAAAAGAAACGTCTACGAAAATAGATTATATCTATCAAACTGGTGATATTGTGCCGCATAATATGTGGTCTTCAACAAGGGAAGGAAATAAAGCCATGTTGACTAAAATTCATAATTTGATAGCGGAAAAATTCCCTGGTATTCCAGTGTATCCCTCTATTGGTAATCACGAACCGCATCCTGCAAATGTGTAAGTAAATAAGAGACTTAAAGTCTGTCAATGTTATTTTACCCTCTTTACATGTCTAAACTTATTTTTATTATTTGCATTAGTTTTGGCCACAAAGAAGTGCCGTCTGAACTGAATGTCAATTGGTTATATGAACATTTGTGGACAAATTGGCAACATTGGTTGCCTGCCGAAGCTAAAGCAACCATTTTAAAAGGTGGTTACTACACTATCTCTCCTAAATCCGGTTTCCGTGTTATTTCTTTGAACAACAATGACTGTTATATTTATAATTGGTGGATATATTTTGACGGTAATGTCACCAGTCAACCTCAGTTAGCCTGGTTGCAAGAAACTCTCTTGGCTGCTGAAAAAGCGGGCGAACATGTGCATATTTTGGCTCATATTCCCCCTGGCGATTCCGACTGTTGGACTGTATGGGCTCGTGAATTCAATCGCATTATTGAGCGTTTTAGTCATATTATTAGTGGAATTTTTGGTGGACATACTCACAAGGATGAAATGAATTTGCATTATTCACAGAATGGTCATGCTATGGCTATTTACTGGAATGGTGGCAGTTTAACACCTTACTCGTACAAGAATCCAAATTATAGAACTTATGAGGTTGAGCCAGAAGCTTATGTAAGTGTTTTTATTGCCAACACAAAAATAGAAAATATTATTTTATTAAAAACTTTTAGCAAGTCGTTGATCATAATACTTGGATCTTTAATTTAACTGAAGCTAATGAAATTGGAGAACATCGCAGTCCCCAATGGTTTAAAGAGTATAAATTCACGGACTTTACCGACGATTTAAGTCCAGCTGGTATTCATGCCTTGTTTGAAAAAATGGCTGAAGTGCCAGATCTATTACGACAGGTTAATACATTTGAACAAAAAAAATACATATGAAAATAAAATAAATCTTGTATTTCTAGTACTGGAAATATCAAATAACTTCTTCTGACCCAAAAATAGCAGCTGGCTGTAATGAAAAGTGCTTATCTAGCATTCTTTGCCATTTGGTAATAAATGCTAATAACGACAACTCTCGTTGCAATCAATTGAAGGCTAAATTAAAGGAATCGGTGAATTATTAAAATAAAGTTTATTAATTAAAAGGAATATTACATACTTATAACATTTATTTTAGTTGGCAAATGAAGTAACAGCTGTTATACCCACTAATGAGCCAATTAAGGAAAGTGATGGCGCCGCCTCTACGACGATTTCTGTAGCCTCTCTGGTAGCTTCATTCATTTGTATAAGTTATTTTGGATACTAATTTAATAAAAATAATTAAGTTGTTACTCGCCTAGATTCTCGTTTAAGAACTATGCTACCAGAATTAAGAAAGATGAAATTTATTTAAAAACTCAAATACATCGAAACTTAAGAAGTGAAGTGTGCATTGCTCATGCGATTAGTGTAAATTACGCTTGACCATGCGTGATCGTGAGTTACCAAAAAAATGTTCGAGCACAATTTACTCTGTTTTATTAGTAACATTTTAATATTATAGTTTACTTTGAAGTAGGGAACAGTATCCCATACTGTTTATATCCTAGTTTGGGATTAAAATATATATAGCATTTATATGCAAGTGTTTTTATTTATTAATGTTAATCGAAGCAGACCTCTTAATAATTGGGTCCCTTTTCAACCCCCTTCGCTGCTCAAATTGATTTCAGGCAACCGATTTGTAATTCACGACTACTTTACTTTCATTGAGTCTCGTGCTAACCCTAGCCTTTACTTTTGACTCTGGTGATTTCAGACTGTCGGATGGTAACTGTCGACGCATCACAGAGTCTCTTGTAACTGCTAGGATTTGTCTAAGGCTTGTCTCCCCCATCACATTCACATTTAACAAGTGTCTGTCCGTGATCCAAATCCCTATGCTAGCTAGTGCTGGACATTCACACACAACGTGCGCTAACGTCTCAGCCTCTTCCAGGCACAGCCAGCAAGTATCAATGAAAACGTATTAACGCCTGTGGAGTTCAGTTTCCAAAGTAGGCCATCCACGGTGATGTTCCTCAAAAGAGGTGACAAAACTTCTCCCTGCGGGCACCACCTAACAACCCTACCTCGAATTCTGGTACACCCACTTCTGAGATTTATTGTCCTAGCCCGAAGCCAAGCGTTAATCCCGTAAGAGATCTTGTCAAAGGTACCTTCAATGTCCATAAAGACGGACAAAGCAGCTCCACCATTGAGAATTTCTCTTTCCGCGACTCGGACAAACATGCTGATATCTACTCAGAGGCCTATCCATCAACGTATGGTTCTCCAGAAAGTCAATCACCACCCTCTCCATTTCCTTCAATACAAAAGATGTAAGGCTAACTGGCCTGTATAGTCCCTTTTGTCGCGTGCTTACTTACTTGACCTATTAACACGCAACATTTTGCTCACCTTTTCAAAATGTATTGCTATTTTTATTTATTATTAGCATTTACTGCTGTTATTGTTATGAGTTTTATGAGTATATATAGTTTATATATACATGTACAGGTATATACGTATACATACATATATATAAATTTAAAATATATGTTTATTTAAAATTTACTAAGTAAACGTTTAACACAATTTAAACAAATAACGTAGTTATGATGTTTTCGTTTCTAGGAAAAGTGCAACATTGTGTGCCTTTTGGTTATAGTCGAAATATGTTTACGCCCACAAAAAGTGTTTATTTTCAGATTTTATCCGTAATAATCCCAACATTTGTATAATATCCCAAATAGGAAGGGTATGTTAAGCATACACTCTTTAAAAGAGTAACACCAAGGCATATCTAACTAGGTGGCATCACTATTGCATGTGATTTTTTTTTGCTTACAGTGCATTTTTTCTTTGTTTACACTTTGTTAATGTCAAAGTGTTTAGTTTTGTTTACGAAAAACCTTTTTTCAACTATTTTCCCTTTAATTTTCTTTTAGTTGTCACATGTTTTTGACAGTAATTATTGATTTTACACAAACAAAGTTGCCTGCTGTTGTTGTATTGTTGTATTTGTTGTCGTATCAATGCCACCTAGTTAGATACGCCTTGAGTAACACTTTATTTAATAAATAAAAACGCCATAAGTGTTATACCATAATAATTAGGGCGGGATCTTTTGCTGTCACTTATATGAAATTTATTCCGAAATAGTTAACTTTTTTACTTTTGCAAACATGCACATATGTATGCATACAGCTCAGAATATATAATTTTTTTTAACTTTATATTAAACAGTTCCCTTATTTTACATTACAAATTAAAATTTGTCAATATTTTTATTTTTTTATATATGTATATAATTTTTTGGTATTTGTTTGTTTTTCATATTCCAAGCACTACAAATATTACTTAAGTGCCCGTTTCTGTATTCCGAACGATTTACAGGGTGTTTTGATGTAGATTTTTGGAACGAATTTCCGTCATCCCTTGTCAAGTTTGGTGACAAACCAGTTTCGGCTGTGTGCCATCTTCAGTTGTATTTCAAGCAAAATATAAAATCCATAGAATAACTAGTATTTGTAATGCGAAAAATATCTTTTATTTTCCAAGCAAAAAATTAAATTTTAAAAATAATTATTAAAATTAGTTTTTTAATAAAAAAAAACAAACAAATTAAAACTAACGCACTCAAAGGTAGTTTGCGTAACAAGAATTAAGTTGAGTGTAGCATTTCTTTCTTGTAGCATTTGTTTCATAACGTTTTTTTTTTTCAGGTGCCGTAACGATTATAAGTTTTATTCAAGACATTACTTTTTATTAATAATTTTTTACTTTTTTTCCTTGGAAACTATAGCAATTTTGTGAGTTTTATTTTTTGCTCAGAAAATTTACGAACACTTAAGATAATATTGACTTGAAGTCAGTTAATGTCAGTTTTAGGGCAGAAAATGTTCTTTCTACAGTGGCCTGTTAACTGAAAAACTTTATATAAAATAAGTCAAAAGTACTTTCATTATCCAAGCGAAGTATAAACCTAATAAAATAACACAACCTGATAACTATCACAATTTAAACATAAAGAATATTTCTTTAACAAAAAAATCAAACAAGAAATAGTTTCAAGCGAAAAACTAAACTCGATAAATAATCATTAGATACACAAGAATTACTTTAAACTTGTAGCATTTAACTATCATTATGATTTTTTTTGGTTGAAATTTGTAAAAATATAATTATTTTGCGGTCCCTGTTTTCTAATTTTTTGATAACATTTTTTTTAACTTTGGGATTTTGTAAACACTATTTCCGTTTTTTAATTTTTAATTTATTTAAATTAAATTAAATTGTTAAATTCAATGGAATTTAACGCTACTGTTATTAATAGTTAATGTATTTATCAAATTTACTTATTATTACATTGTAAATAGATTGCAAATAAAAACATTTAAAAAAAAAAATTATTTTGGATAGAAATTAAGTGATATTTTTTATTTTAATAACATTTTTTTAATTACACAATTTTTACCTAATATTTCATTAATTAAAAAACTAATTTTGTTTAACTGTTTGATATTCAAATCGAAAATGTACTTACATTTATAAAAGCAACAATCAAAATATTTTTCTTTATTTTAACATAAAACCGGAACTAATTAATTTCAAATTACCTGTTTCCGCTGAACCTTGCTTCTTAAACTTGTTCTTTGAAGTGTCTAGGCTAAAATTTTTAGCGTCTGGCAGCTTAGTTTAAATCCGGTTATCTTTAGTGGTTGTTTATCATTTCCTTCTAATTTTTTTTTCATACAGAAGACTGTTGCAACGTAAAATCCATAATATGATTTTCATATTTTAACAAAACTTCTGAACTAAATTCCATATAACTCTTACGTCATTGATATTATTTAATATTTTTAAACAATTTTCACTAACAAATATTTTGTTTACACTCTGATTTTATAAAATTATTAAAACTAACACAAAAATCAACAGAAGCGTCGGAAAACCGCGTAAACTAAAATTTTGAGGTTCTTTGTAGATTTACAGTGGTACATTTTAGCGGTTAAAAGGGATGGAAAATGAAAATATTGTTAGGGGCTGTGTTGTTCTATTTCCAATACATAGGAATATTAAATGAGAGATATTTTTTTAATGCTATTTTGAACTTGCCTAAATCTTTTACATATGCGACAGACAGAAATTTTTTGATTTATGAAAATTATTGCAAATCGAATTTAAAATATAAATTTAAAGCAAAATTAACAGATAGTAGAAAAATTAACTTGCAAAAATTCGTAAAGAAGCAAAACGAAAAAGAAAATATGACGAAACTTCTTACCTGCAATTTCTTTATATATATGTGCAAGCATAAAGCGTGTGTTCTCCAAAGATTAACACTAACGTCGTCCGTTATTCTGGCGACGTTATTGCTTGTTTTAAGAAATAAAAATTGCTCGTCTGGACGGGCTGTAAAAGAACCATAAATCTGTTCAGCCGTCGTACATTTTGCTGTTCGCACAGAGATTTGGCTGGTGAAGGCCGTCGTTGTTGTTGGTCTGTTCGTGTTCGAACAACGTTTTCCGAACATTTGCTCGCACACCTCTGTTCTGCCATTACACAAACAAAATACACACAATCAAAGTAAAAAATATGTGTGTGCGTTCGTCTGTAAACACCTGTACATAAATTATGCTGAAAACACTGAAACACTCTCGATGACAAACAAAAAATTATACCGAGCTGTTTCCATGTGCGAGATATCTGCGTTATATATTTCGAATGTAATCAACAAAATCGTTTTATAAAAAATTGTACTAAAGACCTAGTAGAGCTTACACCGCTTTTTCATTTGCCACAAATTTGTTTGCACCTTAAAAGTGTGCGTGCAAAATTACGCGAGATAATGTGTTCGTGGTCTTCTGTTTGAAGACTACATGGAGATATTCCCGTTTAGCTTGAGCTTCGTTTTTTGTCTCTAATCGAGATTGTTTCGATGCTCTCAGCATAGTTTTTGTACGGGTGTTTAAAGACGAGCGCTCTCACACATAATTTGTATTTTGTCTGTGTGTATTTTGTTCGTGTAATGAAAAAACATGGCCCACAAACTGATTATCAACAGCGACGGCCTTCACTAGTCAGTTCCTGTGTAAGCAGAAAATGTATTAAGACTGAACAGATTTATATCTAGTTAAGACACCATGTTTAACATGAGGAATTTAAACTGCGAGTTTTAACAACATGTCTTAACATAATTTCATGTCATGCAGATGCATTGTAACATACCAAAATTATCCTACACGTATTCGTGATTCTAGCAATGGTTAGTCATAATTTTGTATTTACATAGAGTATCCATAATCATAAAATCATATTAGATTAATAATTCGATGAATTTATCGACATTTTGGTGGCAATTTTATAAGCTTTGTAATGATACATTATACAAATTTCGCCGAAAAGTAGATTTCTTTAGGATTTACCAGTTTGTTTCAATATTATACGAAATAATAGCGGAAATCACTCCTCGTTGCATATCTGCAATTTTTGCACATTTAGTATGATTTTCTGCCACAAATCGTTAGCGTATTTTTTAAGCGTTTAGCAATTTTATTACAACAGATGACTTTTGAGATAATAAAAAAACAATAAATACTTTTTTGTTAACTAAGCAAACAATTTTTCACAAATTTCATTATAAAGAATTTGTTTTAAAGTTTTAACAAAATAAATGTAATGCCTAAACTAACAGAAAAAAACAAAATAATAAATTTTTTTATTAAAAATGCGATTGATGGAATTGAATTTATGGGGATTTCAGAGCACGAAGGTATGTTGAATCTAAATATATTCATGCAATAAGAACTTATATTTTTTATGTATATATGCATCTAAAGATGATTTGGTGGATAATATATTGGGTGATCTTTTTGACATACTTTTAGTTGTGCCATATCACCGTGGCTTTTCGAATTTGGTTCCTAAATCGACTCTATAATGTTTACGCAAAGAAAATTGTTGTTATGGTTTTGAAAAATTTAGCATATTTGCAAGACTTGCTACCAAGACATTTTTAACCAGGTAGCATTACTACTGCAGGTGACAATTTTTTGCTTAAATTTTCGTTTTCCTTTGTTTACCAAATTTTAATGTCAAACTATTTTGTTTTGTTTACGAATAATCAAAAAAATGATTTACATTCAAGTCTCATTGATTCAAGTGCCTTAGTGTTTTTAAAGTTTGTGTATAAATAAATTAAAAAGTGAAGTAAAAACAAAAAATAAATTATCAATTTTTGTTCTAATTTGTACAAAATTTATACATATCTTTGTAAATTGTACCAAACAAAATTTATTCAACTTTTTTTTCTTTTAAATTTATGTGTATTTTTGACAGCAATATTGTGTTTTACACAAACAAAACCACCTGCTGTTGTTGTATTTGTTGTCGTAGCAATGTCACCTAGTTAAATAAGCCTTGCTTTCTAAATTTGGAAAGAGTGAGTGCCCCTAATATGTTGACAACAGTATTATCATACGAAATATTACATCCCTGTACATTGCTTTAACGAAGTTGAAGCAGAAGGTGAAGTAAAAGCAAATTCAAGAGCAGACGAAACGAAAAACACAATTTTTTACAAAGAATTACAAAGCAATTACCAGTGACGCCATTTTTTAATAAATCACACACTTTATTCCATTTTATAAGAAAACGAGAGACATAAAAGGAAAAGATCTATATTGAAAAGTCCTGAGTGAATTTTTTTGATATTCACGAACCATAATTTCTTTGTTTCTTCATGAGTTTAATTAATTTCCTCAATCCCAAATTAAAGCCCACGGTTGAGTGCGATGCGATCTGCGAAGATGGCTATGGGGTCTCCAACCTAATAGCTGACGATACCGAGCAGTTAAAACGTGGTTTTATGGCCTTCTCGGTTACCAAGCCACCGATTGAGATTTTTTTTGAATTCCCCAAGGCCATAGACTTGAAGGTAATTAAACTATGGAATAGTCATGGCGCTTTTAGGTCAACAGCCTTTGAGGTGCACGTCAAGTACGAAGGCATCTGGGAGCGCGTTGCATATGTACGTGATTTAGCTAAAGATGTCGATTCGTTGACATTCTGTTATCAAAGTGATTACAGCTCGAAGAGTTCCGAAGAGCAATCAAGTGAGAAGGTATTTTTCTTCAAAACGGCAAATAAAATGCTATCAAACACCAATTGTATTAAGTTAACAATACGTGCCACACATAAGTGTCCACCTGTCTTACGTAAAGTACAGGTGTGGGGTCTTCCAGCGCGTTCTTTAGACAAAGCAGATAGGGAACTGGTGAAAAGCATATGGAATGATATAACTAATCCCTATGATTATTGTGCTTCTCGTCAACGCGAAGACTATGCCGGCCAAAGATCGCCCTCGAGATCTATTCCAGAAGTGAACGAAAATTCATCTCTAAAAATACCGGAAGAATTCCTAGATGCTATAACATGGGAACTGATGGTGAGTTATATGTTTCATTGCAATTACGGTAAAATAACAAAAATGTAAAGAAAATAAATGCAATTAATGCTTGTTTTGTTTGCTAAAAATTACGATCCGATACGTATCGTATGCAGTAATTTGCTTATCCAAAACGATCGAAATGTTATTCTATACTATAGTTAATTTGCTATCTAATGCCGTAATTATGCCCCAATTTTTTAACTCGCCTGAACTTTTTGAATTTGTTCAGTTGTGCCTATTTTCGATTTAGAGTGCGACATGTTTTTTAATCGTAGAGGATTCCAGTCTCAATTCCTGTGATGAGTTATCACGGTGTTAAAGAAACTAGGAATAACAAAGTGATTTGTATTTTGAAGAACTATGATTACGATAGTTTGCATCCTTATTGAACGACATAATGAGAGAATGCATTCGAACGACTACCCGTTATTGTATGTAACAATCTAAATTATCGTTAGTACTTATTCGATAACGCATGCGGCGAACCCAAATAGTAAAATTTCCACCAAATTCAATTGATTACGAGTGCAAAGATTTTGAACTCTTAAAACTCCTAAATAAATACATTTTGAAAATTTTTAACATTTTGAAGAAAATTTCGTTCGTGTTGTATAATTTTACTATTCTGTTTTCCTTACAGATTTTTCCAACCGTTTTACCTTCCGGGAAAGTAGTTGATCAATCTACTATTGATAAACACTCTGAAGAAGAAGCTAAGTGGGGTCGTTTACCTTCAGATCCATTCACGGGCTTAGAATTTACGCTTCATCGGAAGGCTATACTAAATGTTGCCCTTAAAGCACGTATTGAAAAGTTCCTAATGGAAAATTCTGAACATTTTAAAACTGTACCACGTTCACTGGGTAGCTCACGAGTAAGACGTAGTAAAAATAGGCATGCCTCGCAATTCGCTAGTCTCTGTCATCAGCATAATGTTGGTGTTTATTCATCCCTTGCTAAATCCTACAAAACTACAGCCACAGCTACATTGTCATCTACAGACGGCTCCAATCATCTTATTGATACAAGCAGCTCTCCTTACGTACTGCCAGCTAAACGTGTTAAACTTATGGAGTCGACAGCAATTGGTCCATACACTACTACTACAAGTAAATCCCGTCTCAAGAAATACAATACCTCGGTTACTTCCTCCACAACTTTATCTTCCAGCTCTACTCCACTTCTGTTGGCTTCTACACACACTTCTGCTACAGCAACTGCTTCATTCTCAAAATGTTCTACTTTAACCAGAGAATCTAATGCTGCCAACACCACAACCCCTTCAGCAACAGCAACTTCCACCTCCGGCATAGATCAGGCGATACAACAAGCTTTACAAAAAATTACACGGTTTTCACAAATACCGCTAGATCCGGCACCACGGGCCGTGTGTTGTGTTAAATGTCAGACCACAGAATTTGCATATGAAATCCAAACTTGCGGTCATTTGCTGTGCCGTGAATGTTTGGTTACGCTTACACGTGATGAAAAATGCATTTGTAGTATAGGATTTCGTTCATCGGATGTCGAACGCTTTCATAAATTGTGAATGAAGAGCGAAGAGAATATTTAATTTTGATTTTCTTAAAGTGTTCAGTAAGCAATGTAGTGCTCAGCTGAGGCGAGAAAAAACACCTCGAATTTTAAAAATAATTAGATCTGATTATTAAACTTTTTCTACGAAGCTTCAGTTGAACTTACAAAGTTCAATAAATTTTAATAACAGAAATAAAGGCAAAATAACTAAATGTCGATCGACTGGTCTCAGAAATTTGCACAAATCTAATTTTCACTTAAGCTTGAATCGTCAGATTTCACTATGCATCAAATGCATAAAATAATCATCAAGATCTTGAATTTTCAAACTTCTTTCAAGTCGATAATAAATTATTTTAACTACTTATTTTCTGCGTATTTAGTGGTTTATTTGCTGAACATGAACAAAATTTTATATAATCGCTTTTATAGTCGTGAATTTTTTATCTAGTTTATTGTCAAAAGCAGGTAGCTTATTTTCAAATAATTTTTTAAGTTCTAAGAATTAGTTTTAATTGTGTAGACAGACGAATAAAAATTGATGAATACATTATTTTGAATTGGAAAATGCTCTAAAAAGTAAACCTGAGCGAATATTTTAATTGCAATACGATTTATATGGTAAATACCTTGTATAAGAATAACTGAACAAAAAAGAGTAAAAAAATAATTTTCTTTTTTGTGTTATATCATTTTATAAAAATTATTGAATAACGAGCGTAGTCGTGTTATTACAATTAAATGTCTTAATGGCATTTGTAGTTAGTTGGTCATTGCATAAATTAAATTTACTAAACTTATGCTACTTTTTTTTATAAATGCTTTAAAATTTAGTTTTATCATTTCTTTGTTGTGTTAAATATTATTTTCTTAATGAAATAAAATTTTTTTTAAATTACATAGACATAGAATACCTATTAATAAGCTATATAAAAAATGAAAAAAGGATGGCTTAAAACTAATAAATTAATGATTTTCTTAGATTTTATAAAAACTTGTAAATGAAAGGCCATCGAAAGCAATGTCTGAATTTTTTGACTCAGTGTTACAGTTTATATTTTTTCGTTTTAATATTTTATGTTTTAAAAATTTATCTCATATTCTACCACCGTGCTTTAATGCGAAAATATTATATATAATTTAAAAAAATTTCATTTATAGCTTTATTAAATTATTATTATTAATATCGTAATGTTTTATTTTTTTACACTCAAAATCAAAAGTGCAAATTATCAATATACAAATATAACACATTTTAATTTAATTTTGACTAATCTCATTCTTTTTTAATAATTTATGTTAAAAAAACAAAAACAACCAACAATAAGCCCCTCAAATATATGAAACGTGTGTTTCCTTAAAACAACCACAATTTAGTAATAAGAAAGCTAATAAATCAATTGCAAATAAATCATATAAGCAAAGCAGAATGCTAGTTGCAAAATATATCATATATATTTTTTCATAAACATGTTTTACATATACAAATAAAAATTAAAGAAACAGCTAGCTGCTTATCAATTTAGCAGACATAAATAACGATTCATTCATATTTAACAAAATAAGACAAAAAAAACCTATAGCCGATATATGAAAACGTATGTAATAGGATTTATTGTCATATACAACATATACTTTAATAACAGTAATTAATAAAATAATCACTATATCAAGAAAAGTGAATGTGTATTTATGATTTTTTTTAATTCTTCCAAAGAAAAAGAGACTTCTTTTTAATCCGTAAGAAGTGAACTGAAAACATAGCTACATTTATTCTTAACAACAATCTTAATATTTGCAAAATAAATGTTGCTTTAGGGTTTTCATAAAAACTTCAACATATGAAACAATCTTATGCGACCCTGACTGTATTCCGAGTGCAATGTAATCATGTGGGATTGGAAAAACCGTGTAAAATTAATAACTCCCAAATCACCTGATCTGTATTTCACATATTTTTCATTTGTTCGAAATTATTAGACAATGCTTATGAAAAGGCATGTTGTTGTTCGATATGCATTTTAAAATTTATTTTGGAAAATAACTGAAAATTTAAAGAAACCCTTGAAATTGTCATATTTTACATTTAAATTAAAATTTTATTTAAAGAAAACCTAAGTCTAAATCATTCCACTAAAATTATTTTGATTCCCAATAAAATGTAAGCAGTTAGTTATTCGAAAGTGGATAACAGAACAGCTAAATCATTCGGAAATATCCAATTCTAATAAAATATTGCGGATTCGGAATGCAGAACAGCAGTGATTATCAAGACAGAAGATGGAAATCATTTATGTTTGGACAGGTTCAAAAGAGGATTTT
This sequence comes from Phania funesta, assembly GCA_963932375.1. NCBI lineage: Eukaryota > Metazoa > Arthropoda > Insecta > Diptera > Tachinidae > Phania > Phania funesta. The sequence continues at coordinate 45,656,346 of OZ010652.1, forward strand.
GAAAAATGTTTGTTATTCCATATTTCTTGCACAAAAAATATACATACATATGTACATAAATAATAACCCGACGGAAACCCATATTTTCTTAGCAACATGGCGTTATATTTCCAACAAAACATTATCTTATATATATGAAAATTTCATCTTTCTAGAGCAAATTTCATCCGATTTTATGTAGTATCACAAGCAAGGCGAATCGACTACAAACTTAGGAGTACACAATTGGTGGTCAATATTTTAAGGTTTCTTCCAGGGTAGACTAAACACGTAAACTCTTTTTTTTAAACTGATTTCGCAATTTCCGGTGCATTTTTTGTATATGGAGTGTGAAATTCGCAATGAAGCTGGATATACTTTGAATCCGCACGTGAGTCTACTTACTATCAATTTGCCTAGACTTAACAGGTAAACTCCCCATAGTAGCTGTAATCAAGAACCAGTGTTAACAGAACAGATATTAAAAGTTGTCCACAAATACCTAATTTATATTGGCATTTTATTGCATACAAGTATTTTACAAACAGCAATTAAATACATTTGTATTACAATAGTTAAATAGATTTAATAATTACACCCAATTAGGATACTTAATCACGATGTGGCAACGCTGTCAAGACGCCTTGTAGTCAATTTGCATTGATTCCGAAAAAATAAAAACAATTTTACTTAAATTATTTTTCGAGTGTTTCCTATATGAAGTTGTTGTTTATACAGTACTTTAACATTTAATACAAAGTTCTCCACCAAACTTTTTCAATTCAAGTTTTGTTTATGATCTGTGCGCGTTTTTTTTTCATTGCAATAATTGTGTCTTGTGAACAGAACAATATCAATTTTTTAAAATATAAGAATAAAAAAAAAAATGAATATAGAATATAATAATTTTACTACCCCAAAACAAACAAAAAGACTGGGTCTTAGACGCTGCAGTAGCACCTTAAAAAACGATATTGTCAAGAAACGTGCGGAATCTGCTGCAAAATATACAACAACAGACTCTGAGACTCCAACCTTCGCACCCAAGAGGATAAGGCCACAAAGTGACTGCAAAATAAATTATGAAGGTTTGGAACAAACTGATTCAAAAATTAGCACTGTTTGTAATGTAAGTAGTCCAAGTACACCAAAAAATTCAAACTCCTTAGATGTACAAAGGCTGGCCGCAAGTACTAATTGTCGTCCATATAGATTAGCGTTGAATAAAAAAGTAAGAGAAAAAATGACCAAGAAAAGGTTGGAATTTTATTTGGCAAATGAAAAGGAAAAAGAGGAGTCGCAGGGCAAGCAAATGGAATATGATCAACACGAAAAGGATGTAACAGCAAATAAGTTTAACTCGAGAGAAGAGTTATTGCAATTGATAGAAATTGGTCGTAAAGAATTGGAATCCCGCCAAGAACATTTGAAAAAAGTCCAAGAGCTTGAAAAATTAATAAACATATGGAAAACCGGGTTTTCTCTAGCTTTGCATGATCTACAACAAAAAATTGAACCTCGATTAGAAATAGCCACCCTCTTAGAACGTTTGCATATACCAGAAGAAATGATAAAATACATAAACGATTAATTTTATGCTCCGTTAGTGTGTGTTTCAAAATCAAATTTTATTGAACAAATGAATACTAATATTTATGTGGTCTAATGGGCTTTTCGGGATCGAACAATTTGGGATCTTTCATAAAGTCCATATCTTTGTGGTAGGTTGGCATCATGGCACAGTTTTGAGCTCTAATAATGGCCTTCTCCACATCTGTTTGCTTTTGTTTACATAACCCGGTAATGTACCGACCATAAATGCGGCCAGTATATGGTGATTGAAACTGTGAGAGCAGCTTTACATTCTTGTAGTCGGGTGTTATGTTGTTTTTACAAAGGATGCACACTTTACGATCCTTTTCGAAGGGATTCTTAATATCTACAGGTTCGTCTGGGTTTGGCGATTTCAAAGTCGTAATACCCAGCCACCGTACACCCATTATGTTTGAGACATTTACTGCAAGCAAACAATGTAAATAATATATTCAAATATAAATAAATGTTACTTAATTAATGATTTACCATTTTGAGCTGCAACTTTAGCTAATTTTAACATTTTTTATTAGTATACAAATTTTAATATGCTTACAAATGTAGAATGCTTTAATTAAACAGCTGGACAATGTGTAGTGACAGCCAGGGAAGTGTTCGGACCATATGATTAATAATTGTATAACCCGGCTGTTGTTTTGAGTAAAAGCTCACAAGCGCTATATATGTATGTACATAAACGTCAACGTAACAGAAGTGTAAAGTGAAAATATAAAATTAATAAAAATTGTGTTGAATAAATTAAATCAAATAAGTATAACCCTGTTTAAAGGTGGTTGTCTTGAGTAAAAACTCAAAAATGCTGCAACTGCTGTGCATGTATCTACATATATGCCAATTAATAAAGTCAAGTTCCTGAAAGAAGTGCAATGTTAAATTAATAAAAGTGTGTTGAAAATTAAAGCGGCAAAAAATACTCCATTTAAAGGTTGTTGTCTCGAGTAAAAACTTACAATTGCTGCAAGTGCTGTGTATGTTTGTATATAAACGTCAATTAACTAAAGTTAAGTTTAGGTTCGTGAAAGAAGTGTAATGTGAACATTTTCAATTAATAAAATTGTGGTGAATAAATGAAAATGGTTAAAAAGGATAAAGGAATAAAGTGTTTTAGCAAATCATGTATTCTGCAAGACAGCTGCCATAAAATTAAAAAAAAAAATCTGTTAGGTTTTGCTTAATGCCAATGAAGATTTACATACGTTAAAGAATGATGTCAACATTCTTAGGATTGCACTATACTTTTTAATTTGTCCTTTTAATTAAAGAAACTCCAATTACGAAGAACAGATTATTCAAAAACAGAATACTCCTAAGCTTTATCCAAAAATGTATTAACTTCGAACTTATTTGCGGCAAGTTGCTGATTGATTCAATTATATTAGTACGTTGTGCTGTGTCTCAACAATACTCTGAAATAAAATAAAACTGGTAAGTACATAAATAAATTTATTTAGCCTTTTCTTAACATAGTAGATCACAAATACATAATTCAACTGAAGAACATTCAAGATTATAATGTATGGTCCTAAAAAAATTCGTGTGGATTAGCGAACAGTACTAAACTTGACTAGTGTTGAAAAACGTTTTTTTAAATAAGTTAAACTGAAATTACCCTTGCTCCCAGGGCTAGCAGTGTCTTGAATGAATATCTCTTATAAATACGGAATAAACTTCAAACGAATACTTAAAAACCGAAAACTTAAAACACTAATAAATGAAACTAACACTAACACCTATGGCAACCGGGAAACGTTTTCTTAAATAAATCCGGTAAAGAATTAGTTGGTAACGACTTATGGGATTAAACTCTGCCAAAGTATCCTTTAATTTTAAAAACTTTTATTCAGGGCAAACTCGCCATGTTCATTAAATTTAAATATCTTTTTGAAATAAAAGTCTAGGTGTATAAATTTATCTCTAAAAGGTATTTCAACGCCGTTTAAAAGCAATTTTACCCTGTCCCTTCAGGGACAGCAAAGTATGCACATTTACCAGATGCATTTCTCAAACAAACTGCTTCACTCTTAGATGCATTTAGTTGTTTTCCCTAATAATCATAGAATTCTTGAAGTGCTTCTAGTGGAGACTCATGATGCGCGTAGAGTAATAAATCATCTGCGTACAGAATGCTAGTTGAGTTTAAATAATTGTGGGGGAAATCGTAAATGAAAATTTAATATAAATTTGACTAAAATCAAATGGAGAACTATACAATCGTATGTAAAAACGTTTATTGTTAAAAAAAATTCTAAATAGTTTAACTATTTGTAGATCAAATCCAATATTATTCAATTTGAAAATAACTCCATTTTGATACGCTCTATTAAAGACTTTTTCCACGTCAAGTGAAACTGCAAAACACTGCTGTCTTAAATTACAAATAACTTTATTTTGTAACTTGGAAAAAGCGTCCACAGTAGAGTGGCCTTTTCTTAAACCGAATTGTGAATATGATATACTCGTATTATTTTGATCCAAGCCCAGTTCGATTTTCTCACGAATAATTTTCTCTAATATTTTTCTTTTTAATTAGAACTATTTTTGAAAATTTCCAACTATCTTGAAAATAAGCATTATTGAAACAGTTGTTAAATATTACAACTAAAAATTCAAAAGCTTTAATAGGGAACTTTTTTTTTTTTTTAAATTTGAACTTTTATCGACATCAGCTGAATTTTTATTATTTAGTTCTGTCGAGTGAGGCATAATATCATCTAAATTTCTATATCTATTACAATTTTGATAATTTAGAGTTGAAAAACTATAGTCAAAATTGAATAAAACATGCTGATCTAAACAAGCTCAAAAGGTATCAATTTGCAATGTATTTCTATCTAATTAATTTCAACTATATACCTTCGAAAAATGACTTTTTAATGTGTTAAGCTTCAAACCAATTACCAAACCATTAACAGTCAAGTCGCCACATATCGTTTTACGTCTATGCCCTAAAATATAATTACCTTGTTTACTTATTCATAGGTTCTTTTAATTGAAAAGTCTATTTCAATAATACACACGGCAGAATTTTATTTTTACACAATTACTTTATGTACTTTAACACTTAAAGCCAAAACTTCTTTATAACCGCCATTCACCCTTTAACGTTTCGATAATCGATACTAACTGTTAGCTCGACCATCTAAGTTTTTTTATAGTAGTCGTCTAGTTTCCAGAAACTTGTAGAATACGCAAGAATGCAGTAGAAATTTCTTTAGCGATAAACATCTTTTCTACTTATGATGTTTGTTTTTGTAACTATTGTCTGCTTTGTTTCTTATGGTGTTGTCCCTGTTTATTCATACTATACAATTCCTGGAATTCGTGTTGATGTTATATCGTTGTTGTTGCTGTGTGTATTTACTTTCCTAGAAACTTGTCTGAGCTTATAGGTATTGTGTTTTGTTGTTGCGACAGTGAGGTCTGTACAGTCGATGACAAATCTTGTCGCACTCTTTATTTCTAGAACTTTCTGTACATTGAGAGCTCACTTGTTTGTCCTTATCATCGTATATTATAATATTATAAATTTGTTTATGAGGAAGAGGACATGGTTTATTATTTTCGACTTTTTCACTCTTTATTAACCCGCTTCCTTATCAAAATATTTAAAAATTGAATATGCTTAAAAATAACTCTGCATTGGGGTCCTTATGTCTGTTTAAAGTTATCAAATCTGTCTGTTTAATGTTATAAATTTTCTTTTTGCTCATTGTATTAAATTTTGAATTATTTTTCAACAAAATCAGAAGTGTTATATCTTTTTGAATTTATTTCAAAAAAAATTAATTCCCATTAGTATTTTGAAAAATTGGATAAGAAATTGGTTGATTTAAAATAAAATAATTTCGAATCTAATTTTAGAGGAATACGGTCTGAAAAAGTAGGCCAATTTTTAATATTATTGGAGCTCAAAAGGAAATGGTTGTAAATTAAGCAACCATTATGAAAAGAATGTATATAATTACAAAGTTTTACAAATGAATGTGACTGAATACTTAGTCAATTTGAAAATGTGTTATCATTAAAGTTGTTTAAATTATTACCCCATGAGATATTTTTCGAATTAAAATCACCACCAATAATTAAACCATTAAAATTTCTAGAAAAGTGTTTAATGCTTCAGAAACTGTTCTCGAATTGGGTTGGATTAAAGTTACAGGGAATGTAAATAGATTCCAGCAACAATTTTTGAATTTAATTGTTTACTTTAATACGTTTCTCAATAAAAATATTTTGTAAAAAAATAAGCCAGCATTTATAATTTTCGAGAACAAATAATTTTTTTGTTAATAGCAATTTCTACCCCTTGTGTTGTGAGCTCCCTAATAAAGTAGTAATTATCTAAATTTAGCCTATGGTTTGATTTCTAATGTGTTACATATAATTGTGACAATGAGAATGTTAATGATCTGTCGAGATTTTTCATATTAAGTTATTGAAAAGACTTAACTCAATAACAATAAAAGCCAAAAATTTCCAAAAGGCATTGCTGTCGTTTGAGTTCAATTTCAATGGATAAGGATACGGTTGATGCGAAGCAAGCCTTATAAAAAATTTTAGAAAACCTTAATCGACTGCAACAACAGATTCCATGATGTAAATGTATCGCTAAAGAAAGATGCGCCCAAACATTTAACAAATATTTCACTTCTTCAGTTACACACTAAGATTACACCAATACCCTGCGACAAATATTTATATTCTTCCAATTCGTCATGAATACTTTAATTCCTTACATACCGAAAATACAGCTGCCAAAACAAAATACATTTTGTAAGAATTTTAAAAATTTTAAATTGAACATTAAACATTTTCGTTTTATTTACTATAACTACTCGTATTTGCTAAAATTAAATAAAATATTGTAGTTTTCCTTAATTTTTGATTGGATATTGCATTTGCCATTAATTTCCGCCACCACTTTAAGCAGTCCTCGAAACACTTTTCATAGGCGGAAACCGGGATGGCTTGCAGTGCCTCCGTCATATTCGCTCTTACCAACTCAATGTGTTTAGAAACGGTTTATGCGATACGACAGTGTAACTATTGGAAAATAATTCATGCTGGCGCAACCAGTAAGTAACCGCTTTTAATGAAATATCGCTCATTTAACTTGAAAAAAGGGTTGTAATTTGCTATTAATTCCGCAGAATTTTCTAAATAACTTCGAAACTGTTAATCGGCTTGAAATGTAATTAATACCGGCAAAACTTGAAGGAAAATTGAATTCGTATTATCAAATATAACAAGAGTGTGGGCCACCCACTAATTCGATCATATTTAAAGTTTATACTAAAAAGTTTTTAAAACCAAGTTTGCTTTGAAATAAGGTTTGCTGTTTCTCCTAACTTTAGTCTTAATGGGCCGCGTGTTAGAATAATCTGATCGCAATTTTGCTTATTACCAAATTTTGACCCAATCGAAAATTTAAAATTGACTTAATCATCCCATTCTTCTAATCTAACCCCACAATAAATTTTGAAATGTCTCTCATTTGAGATTTTCAATTGAAAATTTTGGCTGCTCTTGGGGCTCTAAGTATATGTAAATATAATGGGAAAAATTTGTTGCAAATATTATCAAATAAGATGTAAAATCAAGTAAGGAGTAACATTTTTATATAAAATATTTATTTAGACTTTTAATCGATGTACACTTTTCTTCAATTGATTAGACCCAAATTATTTTTGTTACTTAGATCGCCATTTCTTTTTGAACTTGTTTGTCGACAGCTAAAATTTTACTACCATCGAAAAGAACACTTTCATAAGATTCCGAAAATAAGAACAACATTAAAGTTTAACGCAACAGTATTTTAATGGATTTTTTCTAAAGAAAGACAAAACAATGTGTTTCCCATTCATATGATTAAAACCATTTCGCATTTTTAAATTTTTTGCTACTAGTCGGATTCGATTTAATAAACTATTAGTGGAAGAAGGAAGAAAAATATTACATCTTAATAAATATTAATGAAAAATGGGCAAGAAAAGTATTTTAATATAGCGAAAAGAACAAAAATCAATGTCCATTTTCCGCAAGGTTATTTTTATCGGGGCCAAGTCATAACACTGTGCTCGGATACTTTAACTTCCACCGAAAGAGAAAAATCTCTGCACGTTAAGCGCCAAATAGCAGGTTTCAAGCTGGTATCCAACCAAGTATCTCAATGTGGAAAAGAGTCATTGCAAGCTGTGAATACCTGGAATTGAAAAAAACAGGGGAAAAAACTGTACATAATGTGCGCAAAGTAAATCGATGACAATTTGTTCTGTGTGCCCTATATGGGACAATTTTGCTTGTTGACGTAACCATTGAGTGAGAAATGGGCTTCATAGATGAAGACAATTTTGTTCGAAAAATCAGCATTGAAAGCTTGTTGCTCCAGCACCCAGTCTACGGCGTTGTGAATGGTCAGCTGGCTTAAATTGTTGCGTGAATTGGACTTTATATGGATGAAGGTGCAAATCGAAATGCAAAATACGCCATAATAAGCCGTAAGATAGGCCCTATTGCTGAGAATGCCGGGGAATCGACAAATTCGAATTATCCGCCATTCTTTAACTAACAGAAGCTATATTTTCTGCAGTGTGGACATTGCGATGATCCAAAGGCCTAACAACATCTGTAACGCTTCCAGTCTTTTCAAATTTATTTATAATCCTGGCAATTCCTTGCACACTAGACAATTATGAAGACCATAATCACCCCGTAAGGTCACGTTTGGCCTTAACTATTTTTACGCGTTCTTCGGTTGTTAAACGATGGATATTCGTAAATTGCAAACCTTTCACTAAATAAATGACACTTCAGGTGACAGGTATTTAACAGCTGACAGCCGTGCCAGACCGGCGGTTTTGAAAACACACAATGGATAACCCGTTATAGGCCATGGGACATTCAGGCAAAAAGTCATGATAATAACTGGCGTACTATTCATCCACTATGGAAATGTATAAAATATTATCAGTAAACTTAATTGTTTTAATTAACAAATTATAAAATAATATATATATTTTTTAAGTTAGTTAAATGGTTCTAATCTTTGAACAAAAAAATGTTTAAAATTGTCGTCTCTTTCTGGAAAAGAAACACGGTGGAAACAATTTTTTTTATTGTGGTTATTTTTGTAATCTTAAGAAATTGCTCTTTCCGATGGTAATCAAATTTAAGTTGTCAACAAAAAGAAAGAGACAAATTCAAAAGGAAGTGGCCTGCTAAGTAACAAAAATTATGTGGGTATAATCCATTGAATAGGAGTGTATACAATGTAACGGTTGCATTTATAAATTGCAACGATTGGAGTTATTTAAAATCAAAATTACTGTCATCTTTAATTAATTCTAATTTGATGGCCAGTCGGATTGCCGGTACATTTAACATGGTGTGTGTGTATGTGCATCGGAGAGGTTAGACAGTTCATAATTTATTATATGGACTTTGACAGTGATAATCACCAACAATGGCGCTTGAATCAGGTGTTGTGCGTTTTTACGAACACAATTTTAAATTAACTTGTGAAATAAAAGAAATTGCAAGATGTCGCGTCTAGTTAATTGTCTATGAACGAAATTGTTCCCGACTCTTTCATATTTCTTATGAAAAACTTAGCCGCTCTACATATTTAATTTGTTTCGGACAATTCGAAACATAACTACTTTTCTTAACCTTCAAAAGCTTCTAGGCCAATCTTTGAAAATCTAGCAAAAATGTTGACAGAAGTTTACCACCCAATAAAACGTTACCAGATTTATTTATTTGCTGTATTACCGGTTTATTTTTTTTTTTAAATTAATATAATTATTTACTAAATAAGCAGTACAACAGGAAAAAAATCTTGTAAATTACGTGCCATAATTTTGAACCAACCCACATGGATGGTCTAAGAGATTTCAGAGGTTTAATATTAAAATTTGAACACTGATCTGATATTCATCGAAACAGTGCATTAGGAATGGGTAACTTATTTCAAAAGTTATTTTATGCTGCAATGTGAAACATGTTACTAAAATGGATATTATAATTCGAATTCGACTAAAAAGTTAAAGTGATTTATTAGGAGTAAATTAAATAGAAATTGAGGTTATGAATAGAGAGAGGATGGTCTACATTAACTAAACGAATTACTTGCTTTCAAAATTTAAGGTAGTAACATACATTCCTTATGTCAAATAAATATTTGATGATTCCATTCTGTGCAGTTTGCAACATACTCGTACGTAGTTTCAAACTTTTAAATAATATTCTCTATTAAACCAACTCTTATCATTTCGCAGCTTATTAACTTCCTTTATGTCAATTTAAACTAAAGAAATCTAAAAGAATCCTGTAATAAATTTTAATATGGTTTATCCTGCCTTTCGTACTTTTCCTTCGCGATGCAGGAAGTTTCATTTCGCGCAAAATAAAGTAACGAATGAAACATTATTAACATAATTTTCAATTTATAGTGTAACATACGACTCGCATGCAAATTTTGAATTTCAAGCTCGTAATAACCCATTCATACTGACTGACACCCTTTGCTGGTTTTTAGTTTGTTGAAAAAAGATTAGAAAAACAGTAACCCAATTTCAAATGCCGTTGATTTTAAGGAACAAATGCCAGTTTTCGTTATCAATAAGACTGTGCTGATGTTTCATTATCATGTAAATCCCGCGAGAATTTTTTTTTTCATTTTGTAATTTTGCAACAATAAATTTTGTTTGCAAACAAAATTTATTTGACTATTTTGTTGCCATTGATAAACACTGACACGGTTTATTATATGCGGCATATTTAAGAGAAGAAAATTTGTTTTCCATTGGAAAAACAGGGAAACTGAAAAAAACTTTTTTGCATACGATTATTACGCGTTAAGCAAAAAAAAAACCTAAAAAAAGAACTTAAATTTTACATACTTATATCCGTTTCCTTATTTCGCATAAAGGAAATGTTTATTCATGTGTCAGTGGGAGGTAGAAACTCTTTCATTTCAGTTTCCAAAATAAGTTCTTTTGTCATAGAAAGACAGACATAAGCGTGTGTTTTTGTGTTGCTGCATAATAACGTCTGTTGTGGGTTTATGGTTTGAAATGGGTTAAACGAGTGTCTCTACGCTTGCATTGTGTTACCAATATATTGTAAACTGGCTGGGTAATAAATCATTCAATGTCTTTTGTTGCACTATTGAACAATTGACATTTGTTGGCCCCTTATGAAATTCACTGTAAAGTCAGCATTGGGGAGGGAGATATTTTACTTTTAAACCAAGAATAAGAGTGGTGATTTGTAAAAAAGTTAATTGATCTGAGACTGTGTAAAAGTTCGATTAAAAGCAATAGTTAATTAGTATTTTAAAAGTCATTGATTTAAAAGAAAGCGGTTTTAAATTAAATAAAAAGTGGTATCAATTTTATTTTTATTGGTTGGTGGAAGTTATATCCTTTATTCTTCACCTCTGGATTTGACCCTGCAGTTCTTTCGTTACGACTTTCAATATTGTGCAAGAGATGAGATGACGAAACTTGGGTGCTTGTCGATAGGGAAATCTTCATGGGCAAACATATTTAAAAATAATTATTTACAAGACTATAGCAAGCAAAAACCATAACTTCCCAAAAGAAGGAAGTTGAACTATTTATGAATGCGCCACCAAAGAAGAATCTTATGGTAGCTTTACTGAATAAGAACAATATTTTGATTCTTCTCCCATAAGTTATGTTCTAAATAGATGTACAGTGTGGTCCAAAGGTTTGCCAATGTTTGATATAAAAACAACAACTGTGGTTTTACATGATGTTTAATAAGTAAATTAAATACTATTTTCAAACATAACCATAACCTTGAATAAATACTTGAAAACAAATACACTCAGTCAAATAATTATATATTATATCTTATGTTCTACTAACGCTACATTTTTTAGTGTGAACATTCGCCTTAGATTACTTCATTTTTTGTTGTTGTTTATTAAGTTTAAGTGCACCACCGCATTCGTAGCACCGTAATTTCTATAGACGCAAATTCAGTATTAAATATTAATATACGGGTGCCGAGTCGGAGAAAAGAATTCCTAACTGAGTATAGTGCATAACAAAAGTATAAGATGAAAAGTTAAAATTTTTTTTAATATCTAGAAAAATGCTGATATGGAAGTTAGCTGCTTTTGCAAAGAGACACTGAAATACGATAACAAATTTCTTGTAAAACCTAGATAACTATGGTATTAATAAACGTAGTGGTCGGATATCGATGGTTTTCTAACGCAACCTCGTACCTCAAAAAGTTATACTTTTAGAGTTAGAGTTATATTCCATGGCGACCTCGGTGGCCATGGGATGCCCCCAAAGCGACTGATCAGTTTTTGGGGGAAATTCATCGAAGCTCTGGCTGTGTGTGCAGCTGCCCCATCCTATTAAACCACGTGTGTGAAAAGTACGATGAATGAGCTCGCATGTTTGGCAAAAAGAATTCCGTAATCATGCGTCGATAATTTTCACCGTTGACATTCGTCGCCTAGCCTCGAGAATTTTCGAAAAAAAAATGGCCCAATCATCTCATGCGTGGATAAGGCACACCAAACAGTTATCCTGGGGCAATACAATGGGTTTCGATGTTTCAATCGAGGGTTGCGGGTTCTTGGAGACCAGCAACGGTAGTTTTGCTTGTTGACGTGGCCGTTTAAGTGAAAATGAGCCGCGTGGCTCCAAAAAATGGGATTTACAGTGCGAAAACGCTGCCACATTGTTTCACAAAAATTTTTGCATAAATGAAAGTCACTTTCTTTCTTTCTTTCAGTTCTTGAACGATTTGAATTTTAAAAGGATAGAACTTCAGATTTAAAATTTCATGAATAATCGCTCTTGGAAGTCCTAGTGAGGCTGCTCTTTTCCGCATTGAAAGTCGCGGATTTTCACGTAAACGGCTTTGAACCAGTTCAATGTTTTCGGGAGTCTTTGAAGATCGACTGGGCCCTACCCGTGGGATATTCACAGCTGAAGCAATTGCGCGGAATCTCTGCACCCTCGAACGAAATTTACACTCGGTCCATCACGTATTCGCCGAATACCGAACTTTGACCAAAATTGTCGACGAGCAATTACGTAAGAATCATTACTCTTAAAGAATGTCTCCAGAGCGAACGCGCCATGCTCACTCGGGCACTGCGACATCGTGACTGACAAATCCGCACAATCTATAATTCCAACGGCACCACCCTCTCTCCTTTTTGAAATAATCGTATTTAAAAATATAAATTTGCCACCAGACACCCGTATTTAATATATGTATGTCTTTGTAAAAGCTTAAAAAATATTCCAATATTTTATTTTGAGTTCTGACTTTTTTTTTGCCTATCCTGTTTTTTTAAATTAATATTGTGTAAGTTATTTTACTTACCAATAACACCGATTTTATTTTTAGACGATAACGATTTCTCATATTATGAGCAATATGTTGCATTCGTGCGTTTTGCATTAAATTCTTGACAAAAAAGAACCTATCACCTAATAAATGTTTTACAGTGGTAGATTTTTTTTTAATCAAACAACAGGCAACCCATTTTTAATTTAGGACTACCTTACTTTCATCGAGTCTCGTGCTAACACTAGCCTTTACTCTTGACACTCTTGTAATTGCTAAAACTTGTGTAAGGCTTATGTTCTACATGGCATTCACCTTTACTAAGAGTCTTTCCTTGGTCATAAGCCTTATGCTAGCCAGTGCTGGACATTCATACAGAATATGCGCTACCGTCTCAGGCTCTAGTTCAGGAGTGTCTTTGGAGATTGACGAGGCATTCTTGACAATCTCTTCCGAATTCCGCCCTAGGTCAATTAGAGAATTCATATAATTCCCTACGAGTAATGGAGAAAAAGATGTTCATCCACACAGAGCTCCATATGCACGGGTAAGTTTATATTAAAACTGGAGATCGGCTGGTATCCAGAGTTTGCATACTAGAGACAAATCACCCTCTTGACCACGCATCCCGGGCGTATGCTACATGAATCCATGCTTTGTGCCAGCTTTAATGTTTTGGTTTTGAACTTCTTCAAACCCCTCACTTGGTTTAAACATTTTTTTTTAATTTTTTTTAAAAACCTTGGTTAATGTTTCCTGATGAGCAATCAGCGAAATTTTGATAGATACTGGCTTATACTCCAAAAAATAAAATCAAATTTCATAAAGGAATTGGCATGAAATTAGCAGGAGAATTTTTAAATATCACAATGAGATCCTAAGAATTATTTCTATTAAAGACATGTTTATACAACTTAGTTTTTAGTATTTTTAAAAATCGATTATCAAATTAATGCTGGAAACACAACTGGGACGAACGACGAATTTCGTCCCACACGACGTATACGTCGGTAAAAACTCGCTGCGTAAATTCGTCGTGTGAAGCACAATAACAACGAAAGAACTTTTGCAATTCGTTCTTACCGGATAAATTTACCAACCCTCCAGTTCTGTCCCATATTTGCGTCTTTTTCTGGACATTTTTATAGTCTTTTGATGCCAGATTATGCAGACATTCTTGTTTTTTTACGTTTTCAATTAAAATTTCGTTTATTTCCATTTTTTTATTTATAATTAAATATGTATGTATTTATGTAGCTGATAGGGTGACCATCTAAAAAATAATAGTTAAAAAATTAAACACTAACAAAAACACAGCCAAAAAGTAATTTTATAGTTAACTATTATTTTGTAAACTTATTTTAAATACTATAAAACAAAATGAAATTAATTATTATTAAAAAAAAAACTTTATTTACTAAAATACTTGGAAACTAAAACCAAACATGGCCATATTGTTCGTCGTACGCTAGCGAAAGAAATAGAAATAAATCTAATACAAAGTTCGTCGCGTATGACGAATTCCGCCCGACGTCATAATAGTCTGCATTTTGGTATACACAAATGTGTTTTATTTTTGGCGACGAATATTTGCGGCGAAAAATTCGTCGTTCGTCCCAGTTGTGTTCACAGCATAAGTTATACGAGTATTTATTATTATATCTTGTTATATTTTATTAATTATTCAAGCTTTAAGGTCTTAAATAAATATTTTTTTTTATATTTTTATTCAAAATTCACGATTTTTCGCTGCTCCTTTGTGTACTTTATTTTTTGATCTCAATGCTAGAATAATTAATTATTAAACTTAAAAAAAGGTAAAATAGTATTCAATAAACTATACTATATTTATTATTAAAAATATATTTTTTTAAAATTAATTTTTAACATTTATTCGTGGCACCCACGTACTCCTCTTAGTTATAGCCTATTGACAATGTCTAACAATTCTTCACATGCCTTGAAGTTCCAAATTATAATATACGCGTAAGTAACCTTTTTTAATTCGTAGCACGAGCGATTTTTTTGGAGTTCTTAAAAATAAATTTCTGCTGACAATTTGGCTTTCAAAAATCGCGAAAAAACAGACTTGTAGGTGTAAAATGAAACAACAATAAGTTGGTATCAATCGCGTGAAAAATTTATTTTTGCATTAAAGAGCTTAGTGCAACAACTTTATAAGGCAGAAAAACAAAATTTGGAATAAATCGACTTTTAATTTTAAAATAATTCTCTAATGGGTTCCTAAAATATATATGGATATACATTTTTTTTAACAAATATTTGGTACTGCCTAAATATTTTTAAATAAATTTTTACTTTGAAAAAGAACATACTTGCTTAAAATGTTATTGCAAATGAGTTATTCTGGTTCCTTTTTTATTTATTTTAAAATTAATGTTTTTTAATTATTTTAATTAATTTATCATAACTTGTTTGCTTCAATTCGGTTATATGGTGGGAATTTTATCTCTGGGACTAAATTTTCAAATACAATGCTCCAAAAATCGTTTTCAAAATGACCAAAATTCATCATATTTTAAAATATTTATCAAATTCCTCAAAGCAAGGATTCAAGAAATTATAAAAAAATAATATTAATGATTAATTTGTTTAAATATTTTCCAGAACATGTCGTCACTTTCGTTATTTGCAGTCTCCAAGTTATTGTATTATATTATTGTATTGATTAACTGGTGAAAGTGTATAGTAATGATTTTATATAAGCCGATATTTTAATATATCCAGTGTATTTCTTTATGAGTCCACCTGAGGTGTTATTTGCTGGTCTTCTCTTATTTATTTCCTGGTACTCTTCAGCAATGAAGAATCTGTTTTATCTCTGTTTGATATTACAGGGTTTTTAATAACGCCGTCAAGAATAAGGACAATGTTTCAAAAGCCGGCTGTTTCATAACTTGACATAAAAGGTGTGTTTTTGTTTGCCTGTTTTATAAAGTTGTACCAATCTTCTGAGCAATAACTTTGTGCAGCATATTTCAAATGTCTCTTAAAAATCCATAGTAGACGTGTTTTGAAAAAATGGCTGCTATTACCTGGCAACACAATTATTATGTATTATTAAAAACGCTTGTTAGTGGTTACAGCCTAAATAAACAAAAATCTTCTAGAACCTTCAAACACCTTTTTAAAAAAAAGCAACAATTTTCGAATGCCACGCTTTCGCGAAAATATGGAGCACTTGCTTCGCTCTCTGAATCATGATGGCAAATCATACCGTATACGTACATATATAACCAGTTTTGATTACGATTGCCTTTTCATAAGCCAAATATGAACCCCATTTGTGTTACGACTTTCTTTTTTTTTGTAGATATTTGGAACCAATTTCCAATTTCTTTGCTATTTTAATTTTGAGATATCAAAAAAAAAAAAATTGATATTTATTTGCAGTAACTGCGTAAGCAACAGAGATTTAAGAAAACCCAAACGTGCTACTTTCTGATACAAATTCATTGTCGGTTGGGCAGACGGCTGTGTTACCTATTGATTTACGAGAATAATCATACAAATTCCAAAAACCACTTTCAGCTTCATCAAAATTCATCACTGAAAAAAGAACAAGTAAAAATTGTTGGGGCCTACAGAGTTTTTGGGGGGAAAAAAATTAACGAATAGAATTTTGGAGGAAGTGGGTTTTACGATTGTATGTATATACATAGCTCCAAAATGATCGAATTTGTCTAATATACAAAGTAATGGTACCTAGCAATAGAATGAGCATATATATTGGTTACAGAGTTATTACACTAAAGGCTATTATTACAACTTGCCGATAGTTAAAGTTAGGATGTTATCGGACAGATTATTCGTTTTTCGTTATTATGAATGCAAAAAACAAAAACCTTTAATTTTGGTTGCAAATCAAAAATAAAAATGCAAGAGACCGCGGTTAGTCGCAAAAGGAGAATTGACCTTAGTTTATTGTAAGGGCATTGTTCTTATCCATTCAAGTAAGTGTTTTAATTATTTGCCTACATACATACCTACTTTCATACATAAAAGAACAACGTGGAAAAAATTTTTTGCCGTCATAAATTTAATAATTTTGAATTCGGTTGACCAGAAAAATTCTGCTCTTTTTTTCAGCAAATGTTAAAATACATGTACATATTACATTTTACATTTGTTCTTTAATTCATTTTC
This sequence comes from Phania funesta, assembly GCA_963932375.1. Taxonomy (NCBI): domain Eukaryota; kingdom Metazoa; phylum Arthropoda; class Insecta; order Diptera; family Tachinidae; genus Phania; species Phania funesta. The sequence continues at coordinate 45,673,449 of OZ010652.1, forward strand.
TCCTTTCATGTAAATTGAGACGAACATTCTCTTAGTTTTATTTCTTTTCGTCTCCTTGAGTGATTTGCATCAAATTATTATAAGCTTAAATCAATTGTAAGCTCATCTTTTTTACTACTATTGCGTTACAAATACATGCTGTAAATCACTAATAACTCATTAACATTCTGTTAAACATATGTGTTTCTCATTGAGTGAAGTGCATGTATGTATGCATGTCACTTAAATAATTCCAGTAAAAAATACTTTCCATATTTCTTATTTTTTTTGAAGAATGTTAACCCTTTTCGAAGCGGATAGTTTCAAAAAGTAACATATCATTTTTGATATATTCACAAATTGATTAAATAATAACAATTTAAGATTGAAGTTACTTTTTTATTGAAGTGCAACTCAAAAATTGCATTCAATTATACAAAAACATAGAGAGTAAACGAAAAATTAAAAGAATTTCTCATTTATTTTTATAAATTTCTTTTATATTGTTTTCGTGAGTGAAATATAACCTGTGAATAGCGCCGTATCTCAAAGGATTATTCTTAACGTAGTACAATTCCAATGGCCTTGAAATTTCTAGAATACAATTTTATAATATAGGCTATTGGAATTATTTATTTCCAAAAATATACACAAAAGTAGGTCAAGGCATTGAACTTCTTGTTTTGTGTATTTGAACAGCTGATCAGTCTTTTAGCCGTTTGTTTTTTTTTGACAATTTCTTAGTGAATTTACTATTCATAAATTACAAATTTTTAAATGAATCTAAATTTGTATTTTTGGATTGCGTTACAAATTTAATTTCCATCATCGTGTCCACAATTTTTTCATTTCATTCCATCTTTATAAAGAACTTTTGGATTCGGTGGGTAAGCAATTCATTGCGAACATTTTTGTTACAACCTAGTATTCTCCCATTTATATATTCTCATTATGTCACTCGATAATTTTATACGACTCGCCGACAGCATTGTAGAATTTGAAGCTGATCTTAACGATAATCGCTTTCCGGTCAACACTATACATTCAATAGAAGTCCATACATCTGAGCTAACATCAACGTGGAGTCGTGTGAAAACTACCTTTGAGCAATATTTATTGGATAAAGATAATGATGAGGGCACCGATTCTACAGATTCAACCGACCTTGAAACTCTCAAGGTGAAATATAAAAGTACATATATTACTTTTTGTAACTGCATTTCTAAACTTGCAGAATACTCTGACAATATTCGCTCAAAATTCACTAGCAAAACTAACACACCTATGCTGTCCGATTTAGATCGCTTAGCCCCAGTTACAAGTCAGAAGCATCGATTTCATCTTCCGCCCTGTGAGATAGACCTATTTCATGGAAATTATCAGTCTTGGCCGACATTTCGAGACCTTTTTACGGCTATGTATACTAAGAATGCGGACTTAAGCCCTGTAGAGAAGCTTTTTCATTTGACACAAAAAACATCGGGTGAAGCTAGAGAAATTGTCAAGAAGAGTCCATTGACTAATCAGGGATTTGAGCTTGCGTGGGCAAATCTAACTGCCCGTTATGAAAACCGCAGAATACTAGTCAATGGCCAGTTAAAAATTCTCTTTAACCTTCAGAAAATTGCTTCTGAGTCTGGTAAGGCGATACAACAACTACAAAGAGATATAAATTCCTGCATTTCAATCTTACAGCTGCATCATATAAACGTTGAAAGCTGGGATCCGATTTTTGTATTCCTCTGTTCAAATCGCCTTCCAGAATCAACACTGACTTTATGGGAACAAGGTATAAAAGACAAATCATCTCTTCCAAAATGGTGCGAATTGGATTGTTTTTTAACTAATCGCTATAGAACCTTAGAATCTGTTTCTGAAATTCGAAACATGTCTTCTCCAAAAACTTCAGATTTAAAACCTAAATTTACGAATAATCCGTCAAAAAAAATAAACACATTTCAAAATAATATATCTAATCCTAAATGTTCACTGTGTCCTAAAGAGTCACATATAATTAGAAAATGTCCTAAGTTTCTGAAAATGAATTATTTTCACCGGTTTAATGAAATTAAAAACCAAGGGTTATGTATTAATTGTTTTTCAAAAACTCATTCTGTGAAGAATTGCAAAAGCACTAACAACTGTTTTCGCTGTGGAAAAAGACACAACACATTGCTTCATAAGGATACTGAACATTCTCCAAATACAGTACAAATCGCAAACAATAGCCCTGCGCCATTCAACTTAAATCCTCATACAGCTCCATATACTAGGCAATCAAATTCCATTACTATACCGTCCCCTAAAAAATCAAATACTACCACTGTAGAATCTTGTTTTGCAGTTAATTCAGGTGGGATTTTATTAGGCACTGTAGCTCTAAACATTTGCCATTTAGACGATAAATATCGAGTTCGAGCTTTAATTGATTCGGGATCCGAAGGATCATTTATATCCGAAAGGCTATTTCACCTTCTCAAACTAACTTCTAGAAGCACAAATGCACAAATATCGGGGCTTAATAACTCCATTTCTGCGAGGGTTCATAGGGAGTGTTCTTTCAGTGTCACTCCACTTTTTGATAGTGATGTGCGGCTGTCTGTCACAGCATTGGTTGTCCCTCAGCTTTCAAACAACTTACCATCCATCAGCTATGAGATATCACAATTTCCAGATCTCCCAAATATCCAATTGGCTGATCCAAACTTCTATTCGAGTTCCAAAATCGATCTGTTAATCGGTGGTGACCTTTTCCCTCTTATTATGCGCTCCGGTATAAAGCACGGAGTTTGTGGGTCCTTAATTGCCCAAGAAACCATATTTGGGTGGATTCTTACGGGCCCATTATGCAAAGGCTCTACTCCTAATTCTACTTGTGTTTCATATTTCTGCGAGGTATCGCTAGATAAACAGTTCTCTCGCTTTTGGGAGGTGGAAGATCTTCCAAAGAAGAACATTATTTCTTCCTCTGATGAATATTGTGAACGCCTTTACAAACAAACTACTGAAAGAGATATGACTGGGCGATATATAGTCTCACTTCCATTTAAGGACGGCTGCGCAGATGATAACAAACTAGGACACTCACGCAAAAGCGCCATGGCTCAATTTCTAAGGAACGAGTTCCGATTACGTCGAAGTCCCGAACTGAAAACCGAGTATGATAGTGTGATCAGAGAATATCTAGATTTGGACCATATGTGTGAAGTTACGTCCTCAGATTTAATATCTTCAAATTACTATTTACCACATCATGCTGTCATTAAACCTGACAGCACTACAACAAAACTACGTGTTGTCTTTAATGCCTCTTCCCCATCGTCCAACGGCCTTAGCCTCAATGATATACTTCACTCAGGACCTGTCCTACAGAATGATTTGACAATCCTCATTATTAAATGGAGATTTTTCCAGCATGTTTTTAATGCCGACATACAAAAAATGTATAGACAAATCCTAGTGAATCCGAAGCACACCCAATTTCAAAGAATATTGCATAGAAGTGACCCAGATGAAAATCTCCATGATTACGTTCTAAAAACAGTCACCTTCGGCGTAAACTGTGCGCCATACTTAGCAATTCGTACTATCCTCCAACTGGCTGATGATATCGCCGCCTCCTATCCCAAAGCCAGTAAAATCCTTCGTAGTTCGATGTACGTAGATGATGTTTTAGCTGGAGGCTATTCGATTAAAGAGGCGATTGAGTCCAAAAATGAGCTAATCCTTGCTCTTAAAACAGCTGGTTTTTCTCTACGAAAATGGACCTCGAACTCGAAGGAAATACTTTCTCAAATTCCACAGGAACATCGACTTTATAATGATTTCCTGGAATTCGATGATAGAAGTTCAGCAAAAACGCTAGGCGTGCGTTGGAATGCGCTCTCAGATTTCTTTTATTTCCTCCCCAAACCTTTTCCAGACTCCAATTGTACAAAGAGAGAAGTGTTGTCGCAAATTGCCAAATTGTTCGACCCAGCGGGATGGCTTTCCCCTTGTGTAGTTTTGGCTAAGATTCTGATGCAAAAGATTTGGATTGATGGAACAAAATGGGATGAAGCTCTTTCTCCAGAAGCCTTGAGGCAATGGAAAGTTTTTCAAGCCAGTTATACCGATATTCAGCACATCTGCATTCCGCGCTGGGTAGGTTATGTTCCTCAGGGAGAAATTCAGTTCCACGGTTTTTCCGATGCTTCGGAAAAAGCATATGCCGCCGCCCTATACATTCGAATTAATTATAGAAATAAAATAAGCTGTCACCTGATTGCTTCTAAAACCAAGGTGGCTCCTGTCAAGACGATGTCGATTCCTAGATTAGAGCTCTGTGGTGCTCTTTTGCTAGCGGAAATATTGGATAACTTACTTCCAAAAATGGAGATTAAAGACTATTCCTTATATTGCTGGACGGATTCGAAAATCGTACTATCTTGGTTAGCTAAACCACCCTGCGCTTGGACAACCTTTGTAGCCAATCGAATATCCAAAATCGTTCAAATTACTAATCCATCCCATTGGAATCATGTTTGCTCCGATTCTAACCCAGCGGATTTAGCGAGCCGGGGAGCATATCCACAAGATCTTATTGGAAACAGTTTGTGGTGGCATGGACCCGACTGGCTTAGTCATGAAAAATCGGAGTGGCCACAAAGCGACCAAAATATTCAAGCATGTGATATTGAACAAAAAATTATCAAGGTAAATTTTACATACTTTCAAGCCTATGACGATATTTTGGATAGATTTTCGTCATTCCACCGCGCGATTCGTGTTGTTGCCTATATTTATCGCTTTTTCTTCCGTACTCATCCAGAATTGAGATCTACATTCAAAAAAAATTCTATCGCAATAACAAGCGCGGAGATTCTGTTCGTTCAAAAACAGCTTATATCCGCATGTCAAAAGGCGAATTTTCCGGATGAACACAGAGCATTGGCCGCAGCACAGCCTATAAAGTCAAACAGTTCACTTGTCACTCTTAATGCATTTTTAGATGCAGAAGGAGTGATTCGTTCTTGTGGGCGACTTGAAAAAGCACCTAGCCTTTCATATAATGAGCGATATCCAATTATACTTCCGTACAATTGTCCATATTCTCGACTACTTGTTAAATTTATTCATGAGATCAGTCTTCATGGAGGCAACCAGCTAATCCTACGGCTTATACGGACTCAATATTGGATTCCGAGAGTAAAAGTTCTCATTAAAGCAACTATTCGAAAATGCAAGATTTGCGTTTTATATAAGAAGAGATGCCAAAAACAAATAATGGCGGCATTACCTCCAGAAAGGTCAGAATTTTCTCGGCCCTTTACTCACACCGGACTAGATTTTGCTGGCCCTTTTGACCTAAAAACATATGCAGGCAGATCGTGTCGACTGACAAAGGGGTATGTGTGCATTTTTGTGTGTTTCTCCACAAAAGCAATACACCTTGAAGCAACGACGGATTTATCCACTAACGCTTTTCTTGCTGCTTTTAGTAGGTTTGTTGGTCGTCGTGGGTGTCCTCTCCATTTATATTCTGATAATGGAACCACCTTTATTGGTGCTTCAAAGGCTCTTTCTAGAGAATTTCTTCAGGTGTCCAGCCAAATTATAGCTTCTAATTATGCCCATCAAAATCTCACATGGCACTTTATTCCGCCAGGAGCACCTCATATGGGAGGACTTTGGGAGGCAGGTGTCAAAAGTTTCAAGACTCATTTTCGCAAAATTTCTGGTGGTCTGAAATACACGTTTGAGGAGTTCTCCACTCTCCTCATCCGTATAGAAGCCTGTTTGAATTCACGACCTCTGTCTCCTGTTTCACAAGACCCTTCCGATCTTTCGGCGTTAACACCTGGCCATTTTCTCATAGGTTGCCCTCTTTTAACCCCTGTGGACCCGCACATTCCTGCAGAGTCTATTTCTATTCTAAATCGTTGGCAGCGTTTGAAATTAGTACATCAGGAATTTTGTATACGATGGAAAAATGAATATTTACGGGAATTACTAAAAAGAACAAAATGGAAGAAACCAGAAGAAAATATCAAGGAAAATGCGTTGGTGGTAATCAAAGAAGAGAACCTGCCTCCGAACGCATGGCGGCTAGGTAGAGTAGTGAAACTATACCCGGGATCTGATCACTATGTTCGCGTTGCCGACATATACACCCAAAAAGGGACAATAACACGACCAATTAGTAAAATTATTTGTTTGCCAAGTCCTTGAAAATCTTTCTTACTTTTTAATTTTCCAACAACAATCTTCTATAAATTTCTTTTTCTTTCAGAACAACATGCCCAAGTCCAATACAAAGAAATCTTACTCACCACCACAAAGCCATGCAAATAGTGAAAAACTCCAAAAGAAACTTAAATCCTATACATGCCGTGTGTGTAAACGCCACCATCCGTTAAGATTTTGTCCAAAATTTATTGCGATGAGTATTTCAGATCGTATACGGGCAGTTCGAGTTCATAAATATTGTCAAAATTGCCTTGCACATAATCATTCTCACGGAACTTGCTTTTCTAAACACGGTTGTCGCTACTGTAAAAAGTACCACCACACATTACTCCACATCAATCATCAACTTCGACAAGTTGTAGCCCCCTCGCTTACACCTTCACGTTCTCCAACTCCTGAATCATCATCTCCAAAACCAGCTCGTGCAAAGACCTCACCGCAACCTGCGGCGACGGCCACTTCTTTATCGTCCTTATTGCATCAAAACCGAATCATTCTTCTACCAACAGTTTTAGTAAAGATCAATGCGCTCACTTCCTACGCGCGCTGTTTACTCGATTCTGGGTCACCTATAAGTCGAATTTCAAAGAGGTTTGTGGAAAAGTTAAATCTCACAACTTTAACTATGCAGACCGAGACGATGTGTCCCATTATTATTGAATCTAGGTTCGATCCGAACTCAAAAATTGAGGGAGTATGTAGAGTCGACAATAGAATAACAATCAAAACTCCCACCCAGTTACTTGGAGATGGTTTTAAGCAGTATTTTCGCCACTTATTCATAGCTGACCCAAAGTTTTACGAATCTGCGGGAATTGACATCATATTAGGAGCTGATGTATATCCAAAAATTATATGCGAAGGGAGTTTTACAAAAACTGGGCTACCAACGGCCCAAAACACTATATTTGGCTGGACTATATATGGGCCCTGCGACACGTCATAATTTTTGTGCATGTTCTTAATAACATAATATATTAGACATCCTTTTATACTTTGAATTTCAAACTTTATGAATTAAATGAATATGCATAATGTAAACACATGTATCTATGGTAAAAAAAAAAAAAAACCCAATTTTTGTATCATATTAGTTTAAGAATACTGTACCGACAATGTGTTTTTGTAGCCAAGGTTGACTTTTCACGGAGTGGAGTGTCTGAGGTATACACTATACATCCCGGGAATGCTGCAAGGCGGCCGGCAATGTTAATGTCACATTAACTAACTTGCATTCAAAATTGTTCATCGTCATTAACGTTCTCATATCGCCTGTGTAACTCCTACTCTTTAATATAAATGTGTGTGAAGATAAATTCGAATTTAACTAGCAGAGACACAAACCGAATTTTTTAACATGGCTGATTTTGCACTTAACAGAGCTATGTTAGCAATTTAACAGTGGGGGTAATTTTGACCTTATTTTCAGAAGCCTATATTACGAAGCAGGAACCAGATCCATAAGAAACCTCTTTTGTAAAAATTGCTCAAAGCGTTAGTTAATTGACCCATAAAAGTAAAACATCTAAAATATTTAGGAAACAAAATTAAATTGCATTTAAAAACAGCGCTTTTGGCGAAACTGTTAATCTTGAACTTATTTCCAGTGACCATTATGGAAAAATGGTGATGGGCTGGCCCAAGCCACTATATAGGAATGGTGGTCCAGGGAGTACTTAGTGGAGCCATAAAGGTGGGATATCTGAAATAATTTTGGAATCCGAGTAAAAACAAAATTTTAAAAGTACTAATTTTTGAAAATTTCTTGAGAGGATAAGTGGTCATTATGGAAAAATGGTGATGGGCTGGCCCAAGCCACTATATAGGAATGGTGGTCCAGGGAGTACTTAGTGGAGCCATAAAGGTGGGATATCTGAAATAATTTTGGAATCCGAGTAAAAACAAAATTTTAAAAGTACTAATTTTTGAAAATTTCTTGAGAGGATAAGTGGTCATTATGGAAAAATGGTGATGGGCTGGCCCAAGCCACTATATAGGAATGGTGGTCCAGGGAGTACTTAGTGGAGCTATAAAGGTGGGATATCTGAAATAATTTCAGAATGCGAGTAAAAACAAAATTAAAAAAAAAAATTTTTTTTTAAAAAAATTTGTTGAGAGGATAAGTGGTCATTATGGAAAAATGGTGATGGGCTGGCCCAAGCCACTATATAGGAATGGTGGTCCAGGGAGTACTTAGTGGAGCCATAAAGGTGGGATATCTGAAATAATTTTGGAATCCGAGTAAAAACAAAATTTTAAAAGTACTAATTTTTGAAAATTTCTTGAGAGGATAAGTGGTCATTATGGAAAAATGGTGATGGGCTGGCCCAAGCCACTATATAGGAATGGTGGTCCAGGGAGTACTTAGTGGAGCCATAAAGGTGGGATATCTGAAATAATTTTGGAATCCGAGTAAAAACAAAATTTTAAAAGTACTAATTTTTGAAAATTTCTTGAGAGGATAAGTGGTCATTATGGAAAAATGGTGATGGGCTGGCCCAAGCCACTATATAGGAATGGTGGTCCAGGGAGTACTTAGTGGAGCCATAAAGGTGGGATATCTGAAATAATTTTGGAATCCGAGTAAAAACAAAATTTTAAAAGTACTAATTTTTGAAAATTTCTTGAGAGGATAAGTGGTCATTATGGAAAAATGGTGATGGGCTGGCCCTAGCCACTATATAGGAATGGTGGTCCAGGGAGTACTTAGTGGAGCTATAAAGGTGGGATATCTGAAATAATTTCAGAATGCGAATAAAAACAAAATTAAAAAAAAAAAATTTTTTTTTAAAAATTTCTTGAGAGGATAAGTGGTCATTATGGAGAAATGGTGATGGGCTGGCCCAAGCCACTATATAGGAATGGTGGTCCAGGGAGTACTTAGTGGAGCCATAAAGGTGGGATATCTGAAATAATTTTGGAATCCGAGTAAAAACAAAATTTTAAAAGTACTAATTTTTGAAAATTTCTTGAGAGGATAAGTGGTCATTATGGAAAAATGGTGATGGGCTGGCCCAAGCCACTATATAGGAATGGTGGTCCAGGGAGTACTTAGTGGAGCTATAAAGGTGGGATATCTGAAATAATTTCAGAATGCGAGTAAAAACAAAATTAAAAAAAAAAATTTTTTTTTTTAAAAATTTGTTGAGAGGATAAGTGGTCATTATGGAAAAATGGTGATGGGCTGGCCCAAGCCACTATATAGGAATGGTGGTTCAGGGAGTACTTAGTGGAGCCATAAAGGTGGGATATCTGAAATAATTTTGGAATCCGAGTAAAAACAAAATTAAAAAAAAAAATTTTTTTTTTTAAAAATTTCTTGAGAGGATAAGTGGTCATTATGGAAAAATGGTGATGGGCTGGCCCAAGCCACTATATAGGAATGGTGGTCCAGGGAGCACTTAGTGGAGCCATAAAGGTGGGATATCTGAAATAATTTTGGAATCCGAGTAAAAACAAAATTTTAAAAGTACTAATTTTTGAAAATTTCTTGAGAGGATAAGTGGTCATTATGGAAAAATGGTGATGGGCTGGCCCAAGCCACTATATAGGAGTGGTGGTCCAGGGAGTACTTAGTGGAGCTATAAAGGTGGGATATCTGAAATAATTTCAGAATGCGAATAAAAACAAAATTAAAAAAAAAAATTTTTTTTTTAAAAATTTCTTGAGAGGATAAGTGGTCATTATGGAAAAATGGTGATGGGCTGGCCCAAGCCACTATATAGGAATGGTGGTCCAGGGAGTACTTAGTGGAGCCATAAAGGTGGGATATCTGAAATAATTTTGGAATCCGAGTAAAAACAAAATTTTAAAAGTACTAATTTTTGAAAATTTCTTGAGAGGATAAGTGGTCATTATGGAAAAATGGTGATGGGCTGGCCCAAGCCACTATATAGGAATGGTGGTCCAGGGAGTACTTAGTGGAGCCATAAAGGTGGGATATCTGAAATAATTTTGGAATCCGAGTAAAAACAAAATTTTAAAAGTACTAATTTTTGAAAATTTCTTGAGAGGATAAGTGGTCATTATGGAAAAATGGTGATGGGCTGGCCCAAGCCACTATATAGGAATGGTGGTCCAGGGAGTACTTAGTGGAGCTATAAAGGTGGGATATCTGAAATAATTTCAGAATGCGAGTAAAAACAAAATTAAAAAAAAAAATTTTTTTTTAAAAAAATTTGTTGAGAGGATAAGTGGTCATTATGGAAAAATGGTGATGGGCTGGCCCAAGCCACTATATAGGAATGGTGGTCCAGGGAGCACTTAGTGGAGCCATAAAGGTGGGATATCTGAAATAATTTTGGAATCCGAGTAAAAACAAAATTTTAAAAGTACTAATTTTTGAAAATTTCTTGAGAGGATAAGTGGTCATTATGGAAAAATGGTGATGGGCTGGCCCAAGCCACTATATAGGAATGGTGGTCCAGGGAGTACTTAGTGGAGCTATAAAGGTGGGATATCTGAAATAATTTCAGAATGCGAGTAAAAACAAAATTAAAAAAAAAAATTTTTTTTTTAAAAATTTCTTGAGAGGATAAGTGGTCATTATGGAAAAATGGTGATGGGCTGGCCCAAGCCACTATATAGGAATGGTGGTCCAGGGAGTACTTAGTGGAGCCATAAAGGTGGGATATCTGAAATAATTTTGGAATCCGAGTAAAAACAAAATTTTAAAAGTACTAATTTTTGAAAATTTCTTGAGAGGATAAGTGGTCATTATGGAAAAATGGTGATGGGCTGGCCCTAGCCACTATATAGGAATGGTGGTCCAGGGAGTACTTAGTGGAGCTATAAAGGTGGGATATCTGAAATAATTTCAGAATGCGAATAAAAACAAAATTAAAAAAAAAAATTTTTTTTTAAAAATTTCTTGAGAGGATAAGTGGTCATTATGGAAAAATGGTGATGGGCTGGCCCAAGCCACTATATAGGAATGGTGGTCCAGGGAGTACTTAGTGGAGCCATAAAGGTGGGATATCTGAAATAATTTTGGAATCCGAGTAAAAACAAAATTTTAAAAGTACTAATTTTTGAAAATTTCTTGAGAGGATAAGTGGTCATTATGGAAAAATGGTGATGGGCTGGCCCAAGCCACTATATAGGAATGGTGGTCCAGGGAGTACTTAGTGGAGCTATAAAGGTGGGATATCTGAAATAATTTCAGAATGCGAGTAAAAACAAAATTAAAAAAAAAAATTTTTTTTTAAAAAATTTGTTGAGAGGATAAGTGGTCATTATGGAAAAATGGTGATGGGCTGGCCCAAGCCACTATATAGGAATGGTGGTCCAGGGAGTACTTAGTGGAGCTATAAAGGTGGGATATCTGAAATAATTTCAGAATGCGAGTAAAAACAAAATTAAAAAAAAAAAATTTTTTTT